>BSBM01000437.1:16900000-21700000 GCA_027924585.1 Larix kaempferi | reverse complement strand
CCATGGTATCTTTACACCAACCCCACTTGAGGCATAGTTTGTTTTGACTTGATTTCAAATCAATTTTAGGAAGTATCTCGTTTCTCATGTTATTTATCTTGTGCTTGTACATCAGGTACCTAGTCATAGCCATGCTCTTGATGGGATAAAGACCCACTTTTATGAGGACAATGGGATAAGGCGTATTGATTTTAATTTCGAGGTTATAAGTTATAAACCGCTTTTGGATTTGCTCAATCTTTCTCCAAGATTATCTAGGAATGTTGCAGCCTGACACTTCACAACCGTATAATATAACGGGGATGACAAGAGTTTCAAAGAGGAACTTATTTTTATCCCACATGACCAGGTTGACGGATTTACAATTATTTTCAAGAACAAAATAAGCTTTTCACCCTCCATTAATCATTTTCTCGATACTGTAGTTCCAATTAAGCTTGTGATGAATATCAATTATGATATACTTGTAAGAAGTCACTTCCTCTATATTTCAATTGCCATATATAAAATTAGTGTAGGTTCCTTTCTTAGATTTTATAATCATAACTTTTGTCTTGTCGATGTTAACCATCATACCCACATTAGAACATAAATCTTTGAGAATTATTAATTGTTTATCAAGATCAAAGGGAAACCTTGCCATAAGAACAATGTCATCGGAATAAAGCAAGAGGATGATAACTATCCTAGCTAAGATTATGCTGGTGCAACTTGCTTCTTCTAAACAACTTTCTAGTTTATCGATGTAAATGCCGAAAAGAGTAGGGGAGAGGGGGCAACCTTTCTTAACTCCAATATTACAATTTATATCTGTCGACCACCCCTCATTGTTTTTAAACTTGGCAATGACCCTTTTGTATAACCTTATTGCCATGACTCTCAACTCAAAAGGAACCTTAAGCTCATATAACATATTCCATAGGCTATTTCTAGGCACTATATCAAAACCTTTTATAAAGTCCACAAAGCAACAAAATAGACCAGACTTATTATTACAACATTCTTCCGCAATGATCCTTAGTGTAACGAGGTGGTCCATGGTTGAGGGATGTCTACTAAAACCTACCTGGCCTTTAGCCCACTTACCTTCCATTTCTAGCCATGTGTTGATCTTCTTTTCTAAGATAATGTCGTATAACTTAGCTAAGAGAGGGCTAATCATAATGGTTCGATAATTAGAGGGGTTATTTTTATCACCACTTTTGAAAATAGGAATAATGAGGCTCTGAGTCAAAGGTGTAGGGAACCCTTGCTTAACCACTAGATTAAAGAGTTTGTGGATGTGCAAGATGAGGACAAGCCCTCCAATTTTTAAGATTATGCTTGTTTAACTTCAATGTCTTTGGCTTTTCCATTTGCTAGGTGCTTAATCCCAAAATATTTGTCTTCTAAAAAACTTCTTTCATTGTAAGAAGGGTTTGAATGTTATCTCTGATCTATCTAAGGATTTGTGAATCTTTTTAAGATAGGAATTCCAATCCTTTAAAACAATTTTATTATCTTCTTTTGTTTTGCAAGTTAGAATTTGCCTCCATAATTTCTTAGGAGCCATCTTAGAGAGAGGTGTAAGAGATTTCCTTTCCTTTTACTTAGATAGTGCTTTTTTTGTTTTAATTAGGGCTTTGTAGTGATTTATCTTGTCCACTTTTAATGCATCTGCAATAGCTTGCTTAATTTCTTTTCTCGCATCTTTATGCTCTTGATCATACCAAGAGTTGGTTCTACTATCTCTCTTTTTAGTCGAGACTTCAATATAGAACTTGTTAATGGACAACGAGAGGGTTGTAGTAAAATTATGGTAGATATTTTCTATATTATCCATACTAGATAAAGGAAACAATCATTTTTTAAATCACGAAGAAAAAGGTCAACTTTATTTTTATTGAAGATCATGTGCTTTTGGCCATGATAATTTTATTCTTTGGGATTGCTATGCATGGCAAGGTTGAGAGTTATAACTAAAGGCCTATGATCAGAGTCATGCTCATGGTCGTTTAAGATGTCAAGATCTATTAATTTGTTGTATAAAGGGATCTGAAATAACATAAATCTACTACACTACTGCCAAGCCTGTGAATACAAGTCATTCGACTAGAATTTGGCCATTTTAACAGACCATTGTAAATTATAAGATCTTGAGCACTACAAAACTTTACCAGCTCATAACCGAATAAATTTTCACCTAGATCTTCAGAACTTCTTTTGTACCTATTAGCTAGCTCAAGGCCTTCATCTAACCAAAGAGGATTAGGGTTGGAATAATTTCTTAAAAGAATAGCTTGGTTACTGGAAGTTCATGCATTGAATTCACCCATCAAACGAATATTGCCTTCCTTCCTTAGACTAGAAATATCATGTTCTACTCTATTATAAGGACAATTTTTATCTAAATTGTTTCTTTATAGAAGTTGGAATTAATAGGGTCAAAATAACATATGGCTATGTAGGTTTTTTTTATCATTAATGTTTATAATCTTTATCCAAATATATTGGTTGTAAGAGTCTTTCTTATAAATCTTAACATGAGGAGAGATGTTCTTCATTATATAACCGGTTATACCTCAAATACCTCTACGGTATGAATGTTTATTTCATATCAACTATAAAACATATCCATCTATATCAAGGACATTTAAATTCTTCATGCTCCCAAATTTCAACCAATGATATTATATATCTAGATACATGCAACGTTAAATACAATCGATGAAACGTGGATTTTTATTTATTTTACCAAACATTCTTTAACTTTCTTGTCCATGAATGAAGCGTTAGACGAGCATGAGTCACTTTTATAATAAAAAACTTTAGAAAAGTGGATAACGTTAATATTATAATATAATTTATGTATATGTGTATTCTCTTAAATAATCTTTGATAGAATGAATTTTTAAACGACTCAAAGTCACTTTGAATATTATAAATGGGTAATGTTAATATTATAATACATGGCGTTTACAAGTTGATGATACATATCCATATACAATCTACTAAAAACAACATACGACGTTAAAATTGCTAGGCACAAAATTGATGTTTGATAATTTATTATATTCTACTAAATATTCTTTGGTGATGATTTGTATTCTAGTCAATATTCTTGGCCTTTCAAGGGATGGATGAATTATCAAACGAGACATAGTCACTTTTTTATTATAAACTTTAGAGAAGCATGCTTTTCGTTATTATGACCATTGATATATATATATATATATAATTAGTTCTTATTATTTTAGAAAGATATATTATATTCTTCATCGTGCCCACGTCCCACACAATGAGGGATATATATGTCACGCGTGAGTATCATGAGAAGCAAAACGCCAATGACAAAATTCAAGAGATTGACATCTACAATGCAATATAAATTGAAGCAATTTTTTATATCGAGAATGAACTTCTTGTTGTGAGTGAGCATATTCTTCGGATGATAATGATGATGTTGTTTGGTTAATAAAACAAGAGCGAAAGTTGCAATATAGCTATGTCCCTGTTAAATGGTAGTAGGAGGGATTTTTGCATTTTAGGTAATGTTGTTGAACTGGACATGGTAGTAGATGGTGGAGTTGTGCATTTTGATGAAGTGCACAATGTTGTGGCGCAACATGCAGCAGATGGCTTTGAGAAATTAAGTTGGTAGCATAGGAGGGGATGCCTAAAGGACTAACAAATGTGTATGAGGTGAATGAGAGTGGTTGAGGTGACATACCTATAGTATGTTCAGAATACAAAAGTACATATAAGAAGTTGTTTCATTAGACAACATCCAAGTTTGTATATGGAGAAGAGGTAATTGCACTCCTAGATTTTAGTGCTTAAATTGGACCTAGTGAAAGCAAATGAGAATTGATTGTATCAAATGAACAAAAAAAAGCAGCAAAAGGCTTAGCAATGGCCTCGAGCAATGGAGATTTGTTTTATTTTATGACATTGAAATTAAGGGAAAATCATGAAAATGGAGACGAGCTAAATTGGAACTTATATTGTTGAAGACATTAAACCACAACAAACTCTATTCACTATAGAAAAACAAACCAATAGTCATCAATTGCAACTGGACAAGAACAATGAAAGAATGACATCAAGTTGGATAATGAACACATTGAAATTATATATACAACTACATTCTTCACTATAGGAAGATTTGGTCCGTCAAATGCAATGACGACTATGAATGATGGTAGCATTTATGCTTAACTCTGTTATTTGAATGAACTTTATACATGTTATCATTATTCAATTATAAGTAGTTTGTTGAATTGTTAAGATAATTGACTAAAATGTTAAGTTGGGAAGTTTTGATGTTTGTCAATGTCTAGATACCAATAAGAATAATCAATGACAGTCAATGGAATTTATAAATTGTTGGTTGAACCAACACTTGGGGCAACAGCTAAGCTATATTTGTCGCATTATATAATCTATATGTACCTAGCTATATAAGCTACATGTGGGCCATCTTCTTTCTGTCATTTTCGTTGTAGCTTATTTGCATTCATCTAGGTGTCCAAAGTTCTAAGGCTACCTGGAGAATCATGTGAAACAACCACTTGCCGTCAGAGTACCTGACAAAGCACGGTAGGTGTCATTTCCCTAGTGGATGTGGTTATTTGTTTTTTGGCGTGTATGCGAGTTGAAAGAAATCTATAGTTCCAAGGCACTACTGCGGGTGGCGGGTTCGAGCTCAGTGTCGACCATATTGTTTAATTCATTAAATTTAATGTATTTCATTGTTATTAAACTGTTAGCCTGATTATGCAAAGAATTAAAATGATTGCAAGTAATAAATATTACTTGCATGGTCTATAAGGCAAAACTCACAAAAAATACAAATTCATAAAAACTTTATTTGCATCTCATCACATCTCCATTGGTAATTACACATTGTGCTCCACCCCTCCATATGGCTATGGCTTTGGTTGTAGGGTTTAAAAAGTAACTATAACATTCCTTTTTTTCATATTTATTTAGCTAATATTTTATGATGAACAATTAGAATTTATAATTTATTTTACATATTAATTTAATGAGTTTGACATATTGAAAATATGTATTGAATATTTTTTTTTTTAATTGTAGATATATAATTAAAATTTCAACTCTATTTGGTAAAAATATTCATAACTAATCATTTGGTGGAGAGTAAATTAAATAATAGAAAAATCAACTTTTCTAATAAATCAAGTTTGAGGAAAAGTTTTTTTTTATTCATTCTTCTTTCCATGTCTATAATTTAAATCATTTAAAAATAAATTAAAACCTTAAAATGAAATTTCATAATCAAAACTTTTATAAATTTTATGATATATTTAAAAGACTTTAATTGCAATATTTTTATTGGTGACGAAATAATATAGTATACATGCCCAAAACTAAAAGGTAATTACGTTACCTTAAAAATAGATGTAAAGATATTTTTGGAGTTTCTAAATCATAAAACTTTGGTTCAAACACCAACGTGGATTGTTGATATGGAACGCTTAATAAACACATAAACGCCTCTAGTGGTAAAGTGGTAAAAAACGCAAAGCATGGTCAATATATATCACCAACCGAGATTTGCTTTTTTAACCCATTACTGGATTGCCGGGCGCTCGATTTAAATTTCTTTACTATCAGATTTTGATTTCTGTTTTTTTTTTAATGGGAGGGATTGAGAACTGGCCGGTTTCGTACTCATGTGACACGGGGTTGATTCTGACCACTACCACTATAACCTTTAGGAGAGCATGCCTTCCCCTCAACACACCCTCAACGCTGCAACGAGGTTTGAATCAACGACCTGCTTAACAACCCGTACACCTTCACAAGCGTACGGTTGCCAACTGGTCTACACCTCGGGGGCAAAAGGTGAGCGGGCTTGGCCCTAGATGCAAATATCACGGCGAGCCCCGACCTCACTCGGGTTCGAGCACAAGACCTGACCGTCGTTACGAGACTGCTTTACCACTACACTGCCTTCGCCGACCTTTTTGAATTCTGTTTTTTAAATATTTTTTATATCAAAAAGTAAAAAAAAAATCTCCAGGAGTTTATGTCAAATGCAAAGTGTACTCCACCAATAAAAAAAACTTAATTTTCTTTTTTTTTTTAAAAGAAAATATATTTTCAAATTTTTCAGAAATTCAGTTTAATAGCTATTTTTTTTAAATGTTATAAAACTTTACAATAAACAACATAAAAAATTAAGAATTAATACAAAACCAAAAGATTTTGACTTTAAAACAAAAAGTACATCCCTACCTTGGCGGGGACTAAAGAGTCACGTTGTGGACTAATCATGTTAAGCATTATTCAATATTAAAGAAAAGTTGAGATTTTTGTTGGTATAGAAACATTTGTAAACATGTGTGATATAATGTCACAACCTGTAACATACAAAAGTGTAGTTAGATTAACAAATATATGCATTTTCATATGAAAAAAATTCGCTAAGAATAGGCTCTGTAATATCCCGATTTTGACCCCATTGCATTAAAATGTAAATGATGTAATATTGTTATAAAATCATGGTGAGGAGCTCAAGGCTAAGGCCCCGCCATCGATTTAGTGATGCATATGGTTTATGTGCTCGCCAGGCACAATGGAATGACAAATATCATGTAAATATACATTTTAATAAAATAGCCACAACTAGCTATGCAATGCAATGCAGCAAGAGATGGGGGCATGATTTTACAAGGAATTGGGAGGGAAACATTCAAACCCTTGGAGCTAATCAAGTCAAGCCAAGTGTCAGTGAGAGAACCCATAAAACCCTCAACTACCCATGTTGACGTTTGTGCCACTCATTCATTTCTCCCAAGAGTTGATTGAGGTAGTTAATGCCTTGGGGAATGTGAGGTATGGATGTCCAAATTCGGGTATGGGCAAGCCACCATGCATAGAAAATCATTTTTGACTTCTTGGGCAAGAAAGGAGCCACGAAATTGCTCCCCAAGCCATTATCCATCAACCAGTTTTGCCTCTCTCACGAGTTGGGAGCTACCTAGGCGTTTTCCCTTCACGTTTTTGTTGGTTTTCCCTTGTTTTCTAACTGAGAAGAGGGCGTTTTTATGTTGTAAAGCTACTGGAAGGAAGCGAACTCGATTTGGGGTTTCATTGAGGCCGTTTTGGCCATTGGAATGCTCATAACATGTCGGAGAAATCGGTTTTGCTCCCTGTGGTCAAATTTCCCTTTCCATAGTCTGTTTTTGGTGTGCCCACGATTTGGGGGAAGCCCATGGCCATCTTGTTTGTAAATCCCATTGTCAAAATGTGTATCCATGCCCAATGAGTGTGCTTGTTGTGTGTAGATAGAGTATGTTGGGGTATGGGTTATGGGTATCCATTGTTTTGGCTTGAGCTTGAGTGCAAGTATCCAGAAATGAAGAGGGTTCAGATTTAGCATGATAAACCCAACTGTGGGATGGCTTGGCTTAGATGCAATGTTTATTTGGCTTTGCATGAGCTTGAGTGCCCCCTTTTCCTTGTAGAAATCATTCCCATCTCGGGGGTGTCTCTGAGTGCTGAAAGAATACAGGCTGGGCAGAGACCTATGGTTGGGTGGAACGTTGCAGCGACATAACTAGTTGCTTGGGACAATTGCACCATGAAGCTGAGTATATTCTTTATGTATATTTATTTCTGCAATGTTTTAATTTGATGATGTTATTAATATGTTGGATGCATATGAAATGTGTGTGGATGATGTTTTATTTTGGTGTGCATGTTTGCTTGATTTGCATCTGCACACATTTGTTTTTATGAATCTAATGAAACGGGCTAAGTTTATGAAAAAGCCCCAGGATTTGGCATCATGTTCCCTTCCTCGAATTGGGTCCATGGGAGGGGACTTGACAGGCTCAACTTGATATGATAATTGCCTTGTTTTTAGAATTTCATAACCGAGGAGAATGTTGCAACAATTATCCAAGTTAGTACTAAATTCAATCATATATATGATGTTATAGAACTCCCAAATGCTTTGTTTGATGTTATAGATGTCACATGGGAGCTATTATAGCATAGGCATATTCATGTTGAAGTGACCATTATTCTCTCCAGACATCTTCATAACTTCAAATACCAAGAATTGAGTCATCTTAATTACAGAATGGAGCATGTTATAGCTTAAGGAGTTAGCTCAACCAATTGTCTTCAATGACATTGAGCATGTGGCTAGTTTAACTCATGTCAATAGGTGCTTGGTTTAAATCCCTCAGGTTAGGTGTAGTAGTCTACACTAACAGGTTCACTAGTATGCCATACATTCATTGGGTTTCCTTGTGATGTTTACCATTAAAAGAAAAGGAAAAACGAAGAAGAAATGGAGTTTGTTTTAGTGTTAGAGTAAAACCAAATCCCTTGTATGAAGTTAGCATCTATTTTGATGCTTTGAATAAAGACAAGTGTGTAATTCATTTCAATAGTATGATGCACATATAAATACATTAAGATGTGACCCTTGGTTTCATATTCGAAGAGGTCACCTAGACTCAAAGACGACTCTTCCTATTCACCTATAACACTTCATCTAAATAGTAATAATAATACAATATACTTTTACCATAACTCTAAGGATTAGTTTTTCAACATTACCCTCCTTAATCTGAAGGGGTGTTTTTGAGTCCAATTGAGATTCTTTATGAAAGAGAGTTTAAATTTAGAAGTGGACAACTATTGATGATTGAACCCACCACTAAAGTGCTCTATAATTTGGTGGCTTTGGGATTACCACAAACCAATAGCTAGTAGAAGCCGATGTCTTCTACTAAACAATGGTTTTTTATAACCACAAACCAAAAACTAGATGGTGGTTTAGGATGACAACAAACCAATAGCTATATGCTGGTTTAGGATAAGCACGAACCAATAGCTAGCAAAAGTTGATGTTTTCTACTAAATGGTGGTTTTGGGATGGCCACAAACCAAATGATAAATGGTGATTTAGGATGACCAAAACCAATAGCTGTTTTGGAACATGGATTTAACTCTATATCCTAGCTACAACCCTAACTCCGGCTCTAGCTCGAGGCTCTGGCTACCAGCTACAGTTCTATCTATGGCTAACGTGCACATGTTCCAACAATGAAAAATTATGCTTACTGAGAAATATATATGATTAATAGGGCTTCGAAACTTGAACTATGAATGTCAATCAATGGCATTCCCCCTTGCCAAGTACAAGGTGAGAAGCAAGAAGAATTTCTACTACAAGATGTGTCATTACTCAAGACTAAATTCTTTTATATGATTGATTTATCTTCTTGGTTGTTGATGACCATTGCCAAGAATTGATCCACCCATAGTGAATCTTTAATCTTATAGTTTTTCTCAGTGTTGAACATGTATATGAAGAATGTTATGCTTCTCACAATTTTGACATGGATGGAAATCAAAACATTGATCTTCCAAGTGGCCAATTCGATGATAATGTTGGAATTAATGTTGAACTTAGACTAGTGAAGATGAATATTCTTGAAAGAATATAGAACTTTGAAACTTGATTTAATTGGAATAATATGGAATATGAAAAGTCACTTCATTATCATATATGAGTCATAATTGTTTTGTTGTTCTTGATTTCTTCCTAAGGTTTGATGATGAGCTTGAAAAGAGTAAGTTGAACCCGTTCATGATCAAATTCATCTTCTGCATCCAATGTTTTTTCACTAATTTGATCATGTGCTGATTGATATAAATCATTATCAAATTCAAAAGAGGGTTGTTTTGAACAAGAACTAGTTCGAAATGTTGATTACTTTGTCATATTTCATCATGATGGAGTTGTGATTGAGTCTAAAGAAGTTCCACTTTTTCTTGTGAATCATGTAAACAAGTTAACATAGATTGGAGAGTTACTTTGTTGAATGTGATTATATAATCAACATAAGTGAGTATTAGAGTGTTGATTAACTCCAATAATCTTTTAGCCTAATCCATTTGAAAGACTGATTGAGATCTTAGAGGGCTTCTTGCAACTCCACCCTTTAATAATATGACCCAACAATTGAAATACCAGCTCATAAAATGAAGGGTATCCATTTCTGCCAAGAATGCACTTGATATAATTATAATGCAATTCAACTTAATTTGATTTGACACTCAGAAAAATAACTCTTGCAAGTACCAAAATATACGTAAACTTACAAAATGACTATTGAATTGATATTCAATTCAATGTCATAGTCAACTGACATTGAATTGATCTTCAAAAATGAATGCTTTACCTTTGTAGAAATAATGTAAGTCTCTGCAATCACAAATAGGTTGAGATCATGCCTCTTTAACAACTATCTGGACTTGAATGTTTTGGGTTCAATACTTGGATAATCTCTTGTCTTATTTGTTGTGGGGCGAAAGCCAATACTCCATTCCAATGAAGAGATTATAAGTAATGAATACGAATTAAAGTTCAACCAAAAAATCATTGGTAAGTATGAATCCTCGATTGATTAACACATTGAAAATCATGAGTTGAATAATATGCTTGAAGCTTCGGTGACTTAGAGGATTAAAAACCTGCTTCAAAGGGGCTCCTTCTCGCCTTTTGCATGTCCCTTACCTAGTGACCTTGGTCAAGACTTGGATCCTTCCATCCCTAGGGGGTCTAGGAAAATAATTAAATAAGGAATAATTAATAGGGGTAAATTTTGGGCCCAAGTACTATAGTAATTAATTATTTTTAATATTATGAGTTTTTAATTACCTTTGATAATAAATGTCTCATCATTATTAATTAATTTTTGTGAAGATAATTAATGATGACATGGCTAGGAGGGTGCATAAGGTCAAAGTGAACCTCACTTACTCAAGAGGAAAGTTCAAAAAAATCAAGGAGTTAGCTAAAGGCAAGGTGGCAGCATAAGGAAGTGGAAACTCACAAAAGCAAGGAAAAAAAAAACAGGAAAAAGCACAAAGCAGGAAAGTGCAGAAAGAAAACAGTTTGGAAAAGTAGGCAACATTCAGAAAGGCTAAGTAGGGTGCACTTGCTAAATTTAGTGAAAGGACACAAAGCAGGAAAGTTTGCAAAGAAAGTAATTGCTAATTCTATCAAGGAATGTGCCCTTCCTCTCTCACACGTGTGGATGGATTGTGGATGAAGTTACCTCATCTATAAAATAATGATTCCAACTCACATTCACATCTTTTGGTTAATTACTTTTTCATTCAGAGTTATTTCTACTCACAGTTGAGAGATGTGCCTCAAACTTTGCTTGGGAGATGAACCCAAAGGTATTTCATGTTCCAGTCAGTCATTGATCAGATCCAGAACCATGGATTACTGATATTCAGATCCATATCAATCCAATATTGATAATTCTTCAGTTTCATTAAAGTGATCATCAGTCAAAGTGCCCTTAGAGAGAGTATTGGAAGATTTCATCAGAAGGAGGTGCTCCATTTCAGTGGAAAAGTCCAGAGTAGCTCATAAGTTCTAGTTCCCACCTCATACACAGTAATATCTCATCTATAGATCCATATCATTCCAACATTGAAGATTCACAAGCCTCCTTAGAGTGACCATCAGTCAGAGTGCCCTTGGAGGGAGTATTGGGGGATTTCATCAGAAGGAGGTGCTCAATTTCAGTAGAGGAGTCCAGTGCAACTCAGAATGTCCAGTGCGCACCTCATCTACAGTTTATATCTCTGATATCATCCTCCTTTCAGTTCCAATGCACACTTACATCCCCTCCTCCTCTTCTCATTCCCATTTTCTCAATAATGTAAGAATTTCTAGCATTGGAGATGCATTGATGGTTTGAATGTTAAATATATTTTTTCTCTACTCAGGAAAAATTATTTTGAATGGATTCTATTAAATATATTGTATCAAAACCATCCTTTATTCAAGAACTAATATTTGTAATCCTCTAAGGCAATTTGGAACAATTAAATGGAAGACTAGCTCTTTATGCATCAATTAATGACTAGTTTTTCCATTTTGGCCAGTAAAATTTATGTGCAAGTCTATTTTCTGATCTGATGGATGTATGAGGTTCCTGAGACAATATTAAATCATCCCAAAACCTGTTTCTAAGAATTTGGACACACCTTAGTCAGTTGGAGATAATTTGGAAATCTATTAGCTGAGTAATCATGCTTAGCGCACTTGGCCCTTTTGGTCTCAAACTTCATTCAGAGACTCCCAATTTTCCCTAAACTCTGATCCATCATTTATTACAAAGTTTAAATCCTAAAATAAACCCTTGGTTTCATTCAAGTTATACATCTAAGTCTATTTTTCATATGATGGAAGGCCCAGGAAGCATCGAAGTAGACATCAACTCTGGCTGACTATTGAACAGTAAATGGCTCCAGTGCTTTGTGCATAGGACTTGGAATTTGGCCATGTTCTACCTTGTTGCTGCAAATTTTCCCATATAATAACCAGAACTTAAATTCATTCCCATCATCCTTTATTTGGGAGCCAATATCAGAAGTTATCACCTTGCATAACATTAAAGTTGTTAAAATTTACTACTAAAAATTATGATTACAATTTGTGTTTTGAGTTAATATTCTAGCCTATACTTGGCTAGTATCTTACAGTGGTATCAGAGCATGGTCCTATGAACCTTATCTTTAAAATTTATGATGATTCATAAGAGAGTTCCATTCCCCAAAGGAAAGAACCCCGAAGAACCTTCTGTTGAAGAAAAGGTGTAATCTACTGGAGGAAAAATACACGGGGGGAAGGACATGTCTGATTTAGATGTCAAGGAAGAGTTCATAATTTTTGTGCAAAGTATGTTAAAGGGGATGCATGAAATACCCCATAACATCATCCAATCTGAGCAAGATACCATAGAATTATTGGCTAGCAAGTTGGGACATAAATATGGAGAAGGGAGCAGCAGTGGCTCTCAGAATGAAGAAAGGAAGATCCTTGGGTGATCTATATTTTCAAAGACTGGGACCCATAATAGGCCTAATGAGTTCCAAGAGGAATTCAAGGATCATCCTCAATAGACCATGCCCAATTTACATGAGGAACACAAGGAGGATCATGAAGTTCTAGCTGAATCAGTTGCTTCCTGGGAGGATTGGTATGTAGAATACCAAACCTTAAGTGAGGAATGCAGAAGGGAATTTCCTTTCAAGGATTTTTGTGAAGAACAATATAAAAATAAACCAAGAGGAGGTCATAGGATGCCAACACACAATTATGAGTTGAGAAATGCAATTGGTAAGATCCAATTACCCTTCTTTGATGGATCCTCAAAGTGTATTGCTAGCTCCTGGGTACAAAAGCTAGACACTTATTTTCAACTGAATGCCATGGATGAGAGGGATTCCATCAGAATGGAAACTTTGCATTTAGAAGGAGAAGAAAATGACTGGTGGTTCCATGGCATCATAAACTTGGGACATGATCAAGTGATTTCCTATGAATATTTCCCTAAGAGACTAATGGAGAGGTTTGATATAAGAGACCTTGAAATCTCTTTCAAGGAGTTGGAACATGTCAACCAAAACGAAACTCCTGAAGCTTACATCTCAGAGTTCCAAAATCTTGCAGTAATGGTCACTGACATATCTGAATTATACTTGATCCTCCTGTTCACAGAAGGATTAGCAGAGCCATTGAAAGGGCTTGTAAAGGCCCACCGACCAACTACCTTATAAGAAGCAGTGAGCAGAACAAGGGATCTGCAAGATGCAATCCCAAGAACAAGATATCCTCCAAAGGTTAATTTTCCTGCTAAATTTCAGAATCAAATACCACCTTTCAGAAATGTGGCTGCCCCGAACAAGAAGGAATACTCATACAAAGATCGAGATGAGTTAAGAAGGAAAAAGCTCTATTTTTCTTCTCAAGAACCTTGCGTTCCAGGCCACAAATGTGCTAAGGGGAAAGCACACTACATTGACATATTTTCATAAAGTGAGGAGGAATAAGTGGAACAAGAGGCACTAGTAGATGATGGTTATGAAATAGCAGGATAAGAACAACCCTCGCAGCCAGAAAGCAAAATTGCAGTGTTAAGTGGAGTTCCCCACTTCCATACCATGAGATTCAAAGGGGTTGTGGGGGGACAAAAAGTATCAGTTTTGGTCAATGGGGGTTCCACCCACAATTTTATTGATGCATCCATGGTAGAGAGGAGAAATTTACAAATAGAAAATTTTGGAGGTTTCACTGTCATCATTCCAGGAAACAACACTATGGAGTGTAACAGATGGATCCCAAAACTACAAGTGACTCTTGGAGACCATACTGTGACTGACACCTTTTATGTTGTCAATGTGGATGATACCAATGTGGTGTTGGGAGTGAATTGGTTTTACTCCATTGGTGAGTATTTACTTAATTACCAAGTACCCCAAATGAGCTTCAAATATGTTGAAGGAAAACAAGTGGTTTTGAAGGGTGTCAACACCTACCCAAAACAAGTGATTTATGCAAATAGTATGAGTTCGGTATTGAGGCATGGTGATACTGAGTGGCATGATGAATGTTTCATCACCACTCAAGGGAATTCCATAGATGTATCACACCATCCAAAGGACATCCAAAGGATTCTACACAAACACAAAAAGTGTTTGAATATCTTCCACATGGAATGCCTCCTGACAGGGGTACTGCACATTGGATTGAGCTGGAACCTGGCACTTTTCCTACCAAGCTCCATCATTATAAGCACCCAAACAGATTCAAGGATGATATTGATAAGACCATCAAAGAGTTTCTTGACATGGGATTCATAAGACTAAGCTCAAGTCCCTTTGTATCATCAGCGGTCCTAGTAAAAAAGGACAAAATAATGTGCATGTGCATTGACTATAGGGATCTGAATAAGAAGACCATGAAGAACATATATCCTATCCCAAGGATTGATGAATTGATGGATGAGATGCATGGAGACAAATATTTTTCTAAGATTTATCTCCGCTTTGGATACCTCCAAATTAGGATTAAGTATGAAGACATTCAAAAAACTGCTTTCTGGTGCCATTATGGGCATTTTGAGTTTCTTGTCATGTCTTTTGGCTTGACCAATGCACCAGCTACTTTTCAATCATGCATGAAAACAAATTTCAGTAAGCATCTATCTCAGTATGTCCTTTTATTATTTGATGATATTCTAATTTAGAGTGGGACATGGGAAGAACACTTGAACCATTTGGACAATGTATTGACAATCCTTGTAGAACAGTTTTTTTATGCCAAATTGTCAAAGTGTGAGTTTGGATTGACTGAGATCCTTTATCTTGGTCATATCATTGGGAAAGAAGGATTCAAAGTACATATGGAGAATATCAAGGCCATACTTGAATGACCAAGCCCAAAGAACATAACATCCTTAAGGGGATTCATTAGTTTTTGCACCTACTACCGGAAATTTGTAAAAGGATTTTCTAAGCTAACATCCCCTTTGACAGATCTCACCTAGAAAGGTGCTTTGTGCTGGTCAGATGAGGATAAAAAATATTTCAACAGAATGAAGGAATTCATGAGAAGCTTCCTAGTACTTTCACTTCCCGATTTCACTCATCCTTTCATATTGGAATGTGATGCCTTAGGAGAAGGAATTTGAGCAGTTTTAATGCAGAATAGGAATCCCATTTCCTATGAGAGAAGAAAATTGCATCCACATGTGAAGCATTATTCAATTTATGATAACGAGATGTTGGCCATCATGCATGCCTTGGCCAAATTTAGACAGTACCTAGTGGGAGGCAAGTTCATAGTCAAGACTGATCACAACAGTTTGATACATTTCTTGACCCAAAGAGATTTGAATGATAGAAAACATAAATGGGTAAGTAAAATTCAGTCTTATGACATTGACATAGAATACAAAAAGGGTAAGTTGAATTTGGTAGCTGATGCCCTCTCTAGGAAATTTTATTTTTCTTTGCTGCAAGTCCCTACTGATTGGAAAGTCCAACTAGTTATGGAATACTCTAAAAATAAGTTTGCTTGTGAAGTGTTGGATAGGGTGTTTCAGGATGATTCCTACCAAGTCCTCAATGATGTCATATATTACAAGCACATAATTTTCTAGTACCTATATCAAAATTAAAATAAACTATTTTGGTGGCTTCCCACAATGCACTAGTGGTAGGCCACCCTGGATTCCTAAAAAGTTACCGGAAGGTGAGAGAGAGGTTCACTTGGAAAGGCCTAAAAAATGATGTGTTAAGGCATATAAGGGAGTGTACTGCATGCCAACAAAATAAAGTGGAGCACACTCATCCTGCTGGTCTCCTTCAACCCCTACCAATTCCAGAACATAAATGGGAAAGTGTGTCCATGGATTTCATCACAGGACTGCCAAAAAATCAGGGTAAGGATAACATCTTTGTAATAGTTGATAGATTGACTAAATTTGCTCACTTTTTTGTTGTCACATAAACTATTATAGCCAGTCAAGTGGTTGCACTATTTTTTAAAAGAAGTATTCATATTGCATGGTCTTCCCAAGACTATAATAAGTGATCGAGATAGCAAATATACTACTGCTTTCTGGCAAACTTTGTTTGAATTGGTTGGAACTAGTTTGAATCTCAGCACAAGCTATCACCCTCATACTGATGGCCAAATGAAGAGGGTAAATCAATGGCTGGAGGGTTATCTCATAAATTATGTTACCGGGCAGCAAATGGCATAGGTCAACTGGCTACATTTGGGAGAATTCTGTTATAATACAACATTCCATATTTCCATTGGAATGACCCCATACAAAGCTCTGTATGGATATGAATCCCCCACATTTGTAGATCTTATTTTTGGGGATTGGAAAGCACAAAAAGGAAAGGATTGGCTGCAAGAAATCCAAGACATACTCAAGGCCCTCAAATAAAACTTGCAGGTTGCACATAACCAACAAAAGATGAATGTAGATAAGAAAAGAACAGATCTTGCCTTCCAAGAAGGTGACTTGGTCTACTTGAGGTTGCAGCCCTACAGGAAAACCACTCTGAAATAAAAAGGGGCTGATAAATTGTTTCCAAGGTTCTATGGGCCTTATAAGATCACAAGGAAAGTTGGTGAAGTTGCTTATGAATTGGATCTGCCATTAGGGAGGAAGATACATAATGTTTTCCATGTGTCATGTTTGAAGAAAGAAGTTGGCCAACAAGTAACTACTTCAGAATAATTGCCTCCCCTTGATAATGAAAGACACATGGTCTTAGAACCAGAAAGTATTTTGCAAGTAAGAGAAAATAAGTTTAGGATCATAACCATTAAAGAATATCTAGTGCAGTGGAAGGGGTTTCCCAGTGAAGATGCAACCTAGGAAGGTGAACAAATTTTGCAACATCCTGGATTGCAACTGATTGAGGACAAGAAGTCTTGGGGATGGAGGACTGTCATGTACCTTCCCTAGTGATCTTGTTCAAGACTTGGATCCTTCCATCCCTATGGGGTCTAGGAAAAATAATTAAATAAGGAATAATTAATAGGGGTAAATTTTGGGCACAAGTACTATAGTAATTAATTATTTTTAATATTCTGAGTTTTTAATTAACTTTGATAATAAATGTCTCATCGTTATTAATTAATTTTTGTGAAGATAATTAATGATTACATGGCTAGAAGGGCTCATAAGGTCAAAGTGAACCTCACTTACTCAAGAGGAAAGTTCAGAAAAATCGAGGAGTTAGCTAAAGGCAAGGTGGCAACATAACGAAGTGGAAACTGACAAAAGCAAGGAAAAAATAGCAAAATCACAAATCAGGAAAGTTAAAAGAAGGAAAGTGCAGAAAGAAAACAACTTGGAAAAGAAGACAACATTCATAAAGGCTAAGTAGGCCGCGCTTGCTAAATTCAATGAAAGGACACAAGGCAGGAAAGTTTGCAAATCAAGTAATTGCTAATTCTCTCAAGGAATGTGCCCTTCCTCTCTCACATGTGTGGATGACTTGTGGATGAAGTTACCTCATCTATAAAAGAATGATTCCAACTCCCATTCACATCTTTTGGTTAATTATTTTTGTCATTGAGATCTCTTGCTACTGACAGTTGAGAGATGTGCCTCAACCTTTTCTTGGGAGATGAACCCCAAGGTCTTTCATGTTCCAGTCAGTCATTGATCAGATCCATAGCCATGGATCACTGATATTCATATCCATATCAGTCCATTATTGAAGATTCTTAAGCTTCATCAGAGTGATCATCAGTCATAGTGCCCTTGGAGAGAGTACTGGAAGATTTCATTAGAAGGAGGTGATCCATTTCAGTGGAGGATTCCAGAGCAGCTCAGAAGGTCCAGTGCACACCTCATACATAGTAATATTTTTTATACATATCCATATCATACCAGTATTGAATATTCACAATCCTCCTTAGAGTGATCACCAGTTAGAGTGCCCTTGGAGAGAGTATTGGGGGATTTCATCAGAAGGAGGTGCTCCATTTCAGTAAAGGAGTTTAGTGCAGCTCAGAATGTCCAGTGCATACCTCATATATAGTTAATATATCTTATATTATCCTCCTATTAGTTCTAGTGCATACTTCCATCTCCTCCTCCTCTTCTCATGCCCATTTTCTCAATAATGTAAGAATTTCTAGCATTGGAGATGCATTGATGATCTAAATGTTAAAATATATTTATTATCTTCTCAAGACCAATTATTTAGACCCAATTATGTTCAATATATTGTATCATAACCCTCATTTATTCCATAATTGATATTTTTAATCCTTTGAGGCATTTTGGAACAATTAAATGGAAGACTAGCTCTTTATGCATCAATTAATTACTAGTTTTTCCATTTTGGCCAGTAAAATTTATGTACAAGTCTATTTTCTGATATGATGGATGTATGAGGTTCTTGATACAATATTAAATCATCCCAAACCATGTTTCTAATAATTTGGACACACTGTAGTCAGTTTGAGAGAATTTGGAAATCTGCCAGCTGAGCAATCCCGCCTAGCGCACTTGTCCCTTTCGCTCCCAAACTTCATTCAGAGCCTCCCAATTTTCCATGAAATCTGATCCATAATTTATTAAAGAGTTTAAATACTGACATACTCCCTTGGTTTCATTCAGGTGATAAATCTAAGTCTAGTTTGCATATATTGGAAGGCCCAGGAAGCATCAAAGTAGACATAAACTCTGGTTGACTGTTGAAAAGTAAATGGATCTAGTGATTTTTGCATAGGACTTGGAATTTTCCCCTATTCTACCATGATGCTGCAAATTATTCCATATAAAAATAAGAACCTAAATTCATTCCCATCATCCTTGAGTTGGGAGCCAGTATCAAAAGTTATCACCTTGCAGAACATTAAAATTGTAAAAATTTACTACTAAAAATTCTTATTACAATTTGTGTTTTGAGTTAATATTCTAGCCTATCCTTGGCTAGTATCTTACACCTTTCATATCATTTATTTATGTAAACTTAGGATAATGATATGGCACCATATTTTCAAGAACTAGGCATACAATAATAGTGCATAAATATTTCTTCTCTCGTATCTACCAAAATACTAGTGCAATAAACATGGAGTTTCATGCTCTATCCTTAAAAAAATATTTGCGTTATAGAACAAAGCAATCGAAACAACTTGTCAAATAAAACTTTGACTTATTTGTGTCATGTAAAACTTTGATTGATAATATTCAATTGAAATTAAAGAAGAAAGATTCATATCCAGAAGGTATACATACAATTTAACTTAGTAATGGTGTTCATGATGGATTGTTCAACTTTGATGAACATCGGTGAGAAGAGAGACAATAATGTGTTGTTGTTGCTTCAAATGTTATATGCAATTTTTCATTTATGTCGGATAAGGAGACAATAATGACTTAACATTGTCATTGTTCTTTCTATGTGCTTCTATGTGAATAATGTATGTTTGTCAAATAGAAGGATAGGAAAACAAGAAAATATATGGTATTCTACTGATCACCTCAACTACTACTAGAATATAGGTGAGAAAATCTCAATTTCACCTCTGTTGAGTTCAAAATTGTGGGTTTCATAGCTATAATGGCCAAAACAATTTGGTAACCCTTGATGAATGCAAAGATATTTTGGACCACCAAATTTGCAATAGAAATATTCATTATGCTCATCTCCAAACAATGCTACCAATGCCAATGTCGAACACCCCTCAAAATCCTGAAATATAGAAACATTCAGGGGAAAGGAATGGATAAATTCTTAATCTACATCACAAATTAGATTTTGTCACATATTTATACGAAGGATAAACCTCTGCCACAAGGAAAAGCTATTGATTTCTCTAAGTTGGAGGATCTAAATTGATGGTGTTTCCTATCTTGAAATAATTGTGTATATCAAACTTGAGCATTTCAACAAAAGTTGTAGGTTGAAACTACTTAGACAAAATTATTAAGTAGAAAAAGAATGCCATGACGACAATTTTAGCGGAACTCTAATGCAGATTGCTCATATGAATACATTATGCACGTCATTTGAAAAGGAGGTGAATACGATCCAATGCATAGGTGCTACCAATACAATCCAATGTAGAGGTAATACCAAATGATATCCCACAAGAGAGAAAAATAAAATCCACACTAGGTCTACACTGCACACAGAGGAGAGTGAACCATGATAACACATTGGAGGTGAATATGATTTGGATTGGAGGTAACACATGATTCCAAATTAAGTAATACATAGATACAAAAATTTTTAGATTAGGGTTTAGAGAATATTTGTATTGTCAACCAGGGAATGAAAAAATTAAGTTAAAGATAGCTGGTATATTAGGTATACCACGGACATAATATTAGCAAGCAGAGCTAAGAAGAAGTCTGAATAAGAGTTATAAATTGTACCATGGTTCTACTAAAAAAATCCTAATAAGCATAGATTCATGCATGTCCTATGAACTATAAGGATCTGATACCACTATTGGAATGATCTAAGCATGTGATTCATTTCATTAATATGATACACATATAAATAGATTAAGATGTAATCCTTGATTTCATATTCCAAGAAGTTTTTGGTCTCCAAGATTACTCTTCATATTCATCTATGAATTTTCATGTGAATAATAATAATAATACACTGATACTTTTACTATAATCCTAAAAATTTGGTTTCCAATAACATCAATCAAATAATCCAAGGAATTCACAACCCCAATACTTCTTATAATATTTCACTACAATCTTAAACTATTAAATTTTAACTCAAAATTCTACTTGAAATGTATTAGTGTTATTTCCTTGCTCAATCTTCAGTGATTTTTAAAGGCACATTGATCTTGTAATATGCTAATGTTATTTATTGCATGTCGACACACATCGACATTATTTATTATGTATTGGTATCTTGTTAATTTAAATATGTTGTTGGAAATATGTTCGAGCAATTTCTTCTTGTACTACTAATTTAGTCACACGCCAATGTTTTTTCTTCTTATATTTTTTTTCTTTGGTCTATTAATTGCAAATACGAATGCACTTGGAAATATGATGACTTTATTTCAATGCTTGGATCTATCCCTTTCCTTTATGATTCTCGGAAATGGTATTCTTACAATTGAGAAGATTACATAAGCATTATTAAGGATCCATTGAAAAACAATAAATGATTGAATTGACCATCATATATTTAAAATGCACTTAGTGTGGATTATGAAATTTGTTCTTGTGTACTCACATATTCCTACTCATTGGGAGATGTCTTGTGTATCCCACCCCTATGTCGTGTTCATGAGTAACCTGCTCAATGGAACTACAATACCTCTCAAATATTGCGCTAATGTGATGTATTATATTTTGGATCCCTTCTCACCTTAGCCTAGACACGAGACCTGATTTGAACATCTAGAACTTAGGTGGGATCGTTAAGTCCCCTCCCCCCTTTAGTATATATCCCTTGGTCTCTAATTTGAATTAGTTTAACCCCTTGGGCACCCATTTGGGGAATTCCAAATTCGTAGGTCTATTGAAGGTGAAAAATCCCTAATCCATTCCATGATGCCTTAGAATGCATTAAATTAGTTCTGTGTTTTCCCAAAACCATTTTGGACATGCTATTTATGGATTCAATTTGATTCAAACTTCCTAAAACCTAACTGATCTATTAGTCATAACCATACAACAGATTTTCTTAGGGTACGAGGTACATCAATCCATCAATCCATGAGACATGTAACACACGGTTGTTTTGGCACTCAAGATCCATGGTACCATTATGCACAAATACGCAACACATAGTCACGAGATGTACTGTGACGATTCCATACAACTTGAGTACATCAACAACTAATCCAATGTTCTCTTACACCTTTAGGTCAATCTTTTTCACATTTATACCCTTCAATTCCTATTTGTAAACCTTCTTCAATTCTTCCAACCTTCCTTACTTTTGAAAATTTGTTGACACAAGCAAATGACCTTTGTCAACTTCACAAGCTCATCCAATGAACAATCCTAGTTAGACCTTCATCAATTGAAATGGCAAGCCCTCGATTATGCATCTTGATTGTTGTAATCTAGTTTTGATGATTTTAAAATGAAATGCAACTAAGAATGAAGATAAAATGTAAAATGATCTAAATCAGGTCTAGAAATTATAAATAATAGGTTGAATTGAAATAAGGATCGACACAAACAAGAGGAATTGTCCACCAACTACAACGTATGCAAAACCAATGAAGCTCTAAGAAACTGAGAATACTTTATAAGTTGTCAAGAGATAACCTTTGTTTTACCAATTTGATAGTAATATAAAATATTATTGATAACAAACATTACAATCATGAGAATAGTCTACAAATTACATGTCTAAGCCTACAAGCTTCAAGGAAACTTGGAAGTGAGATAATAATCTACAACCCATTATAGATTTGCAAGAGTATAAACACTATAGCTAAGAACATCCCTTATTAACACATAAATACAACTTACAATGCTAAGAAGAGAATATTTTTCTTGAATGAAATGGTTTTATTTATAAATTCCTTCATGGCTCTTGGTCTTCTACTTCCCACTCTTGGCTATCCTAGACCCTTCAACTACTTGGGCTCTCCAGCCTTATACAAATTTGTCTTTATCCTCATGTTGACTATAAACATAATATTTAATTAAATATGTCATAATTACAAATTTTCCCCTCAAAGTGAAGTCTTCAATGAACAATCTAATTGCTTATGTGATGCATGTTGAGCACAAATCTTATGAATTTGGAGCTAAATTTTATTTTCTTTCTTTATACTTCAAAATCATTGTTTACAATACTTAGATTCAATATCTGCAAAATTATGTCTTTTTCCTTCATTACTTTGGAGATTTCACCCCCAATGGCTATCTTCACTTCAATTCCCCCTTCCTTCTTCTAGGCTTACTTAGATGGGATGTGCATGGGCATGCACTTTTTCTTTACTAAATGGATGTCAATTTCCTTGCCTTCTTACAACAGTTCATTATAAATCATCAAATATTACAATGCACTTAGTGTGGATTATAAAATTTGGGCTTGGGTACTCACATATGCCTACTCATTAGGAGATGCCTTGTGTAGTCCAACCTTATGATGCGTTCATGAGTAACATACCCAATGAAACTAGAATACCTCTCAAATACTGCTCTAATGTGATGTATCATATTTTGGATACCTTCTCACCTTAGCCTAGACATGAGACCCGATTCAAATTTCTAGAACTTAGTACAGATCCTTAGGTCCCCGTCCTCGTTTAGACTTTGGACCTTGGTCTCTAGTTTGAGTTAGTTTAACCCCTTGGGTACCCATTTGGGAATTCCAAATCCATGGGTATATTGAAGGTGCAAACTCCCTAATTCATTCTATGATGACTTAGAATGCATCAAATTAGTTCCATGGTTTACCAAACCCATTTTGGACATGCTATTTATGGATTCAATTTGATTCAAACTCCCTAAAACCTAACTAATCTCTTAGTCATAACCATACAACAGATTCAATCAGTGAGACATGTAATATAGGGTTGTCTTGGGACTCAAAATCCATGGTACCTTTATACCAAATCCACAGCACATAGTCAAGAGATGTATTGTGATGATTCCATACAACATGAGTGTTAGAATATGTAATGATGACTTATTTGATATATTGGTAAAATATATTTTAAAGGCATAAAATAACTCTAATGTTATAAAATAGAGTTATCCCACATGCATCATTGTAATTATATCCTTTGTAACCATTCTCTATATAAAGAGGAGGAAATTCATTTATTCCACATGTGTTATGGGTTGTATTGTAATCCAAACCTCTTGGTATATAAGAGAGGTGAAGGAGACCCTTTTGGTTATGTGTTGATTGTAATTCATCACACATCACATGTTGTGTCTGTAATTTGTACACACATTGTATGATGGAGCTTGATGTGATGCATATGTGAGGATGCCATGTAATCTTTGAGATATTTTTCATAGTAATGGAACATGCAACCCTTCCCGTGGACGTAGCCCAATTGGGTGAACCACGTATATCTGGTGTATTCTTTTCCTTGTTCTATTTATGTTCTTATTTATGTTGATATGTTATTGATTGCTTAGATAGGTAAGCTAGTTTAGCTAGATCTATAATTCTTACATGGTATCATAGCTGGTTGCTATGATCTAGCACCTTCTATATCTTTCAATCAATAACTATTATCATCTGGGCATTGTTTATTTTGTAGATTTGCTTTCTATCTTGTAGCCATTAGGCTTCTCTTTAGATCTGGATATGTTTTTGTAGTTTTTTACTTCTAACCCTAACCTTGTTGTGTAGTTTTTTGCAGAAAATTTTCAAGGGTTTCTTGATGCTTTTTTGGTAGATCTATATGATTTTTGGATTCTCCTCAAGAATATCTATCTTCCAGTTGTTAGATCGGCAGTTTTCGTCCAAGTTTGGTAGACTTTGTGCAAGTTTCCGTCAACGGCTTAATCGACACTGTTTTCGACCTAAAACTGGACATTCACGACTTTTACTTCATAGACAGCGTGGGTAACCATGACTTTCCCTACTGTGAACCCGTGAGTATACTGCAGACCCGCGACTTTTAGTGTACAAACCCGCGTGTGCTATGACATACTCGTGCCTGTTCTACTGCAAACTTGCGTTTACTTCAGTATACTCGCTACCCTCTCGTGCAGAGACTCGCGAGTGATTTGACATAAGCGTGACTTTACTGTATAGAAACCCGCGAGTATCAGATCAAAACTGTGATTTTATCCTTTACAGACCAGCGCACCCGCGACTGACTCTACTGTAAACCCACGAGTAACTTTTCTTGGCATTTGTTTTAAGGGATGTAAGTAAAAGTTTCATCTCTTATCTTGAAATTATTGTCATAAGCTTCTTGATCTCTTTGCATTAGGTTTTTTTTTTTCTGATTCATCATATTTACAGAGGTTGTCTTGTTCTTATGTCTCTAACCTTCTTTGTGTGGAAGATGTTTTGACATTTTCAGGGGCATGGATCTCAAGTATGGTAATGGTGACATCAATAAATGAACCTATGCTTAGGATTTAGTTGTTTCATGACTAAATTTTCATATCTATAAGTGATATTCTAAAATGGTATCACTCTTCTAATCATGATAATGATGCTTCTATATGTGTTATCTTGTGATCATGATTTGCTTTATTTATATGTTATTGTTGACCTTTGTGTAAAAGCAATTTCAATGTTTTTATAAGCAATATCTTTATGATCATTATATGCTCTTGATAATTAATTTCCTGAGTAAAGTCAATTTTTTTGAATCTATGTGATATCATTTTTTTTTTGGCTTGTCATAAGTTCTTTAATTGGGATATAGTTTTTTTTTTCATGTATTGCAAAGATTGTTTCTAGTTCTTGTGTTGTTTTTGTCCACGGGATCTTCACTAGAAGGAAATATAATATCACGTTCATTCATATTGCGGTATTAAATATTCATGAAAAACTAAAAATTATATTGCTTATATATTAAGGGGCAAAAGTTTTTTTTATTTAATGTAACAATACCAAAATACTTTGGGGTCTTTTTTAAATGGGCGGGCTGACAAATATCCGCCAAATGGAGATGGCAGGATCACGGTCAGATGAAAAATCAGGTTGAGGCAAGGCTCGGGCTTACCAGTACGTAGGGAAATCGCATCTTGAGGCATGCTTGAGGCTAGGGGTTTCGTGGTGAAGTGGGTTTCCAATCGATCATAGTCGAGAGACAGTGGTCATTGACAACCAATTGTTACCAATAGCACTCAGCCAGTTGTTACCAATAGCCTTGGGATGCTCTAAGCCTCCAAGGCCTGTTATAGGCCGTCGATAGGCCTTGGGGGCTTGAATACCCAACCACTCGTGCCTATTACAGGCCTTGAGAGGTTTAGTCAACCTCCTGGAGCTTATTACAGGCCCTGGGGGCTTGGATACCTAGCCCACAATAGGCTTAGTCAACGATTGGGGAACTGTAACATGCAATCTAAATGTTGTACTATGTGCATTGGCTCTAACGACATACAAGAAGTGATCTCCTATCTCTTCATTAGACCATTAGACGTTGCAAAACATAATGATACATGGTTGAGTAATTGCATTGTGGGTGAAGTAATGTGCATCCACAATATACATCGAAAGAAGCAAGGTGAATTGTAGAATGCATGTGGGGTCATAAGAGGGGTATCATATCAATATACTAGGTAGAAATATAAAGGGGTATAAAAAATGTTAATGAAAAAATTGATACATACAATATCTAGTGAAAATATGGGTTTTTTAAAATTGGGAAGGCATATTGGGAGGGGGTTAAAAAAACGATTTTGGAAGGTATTTTACAATATTTAATGAAATTAGGGGTATTGTTTCATATGCCACGAACGAACCTGCTATGATAGCGGTTTATTGAGTGAAGCCCCCGTGTTTGTCTCTAACATTCCTATATGGAAGCATTGACATTTCCAGGGCATTTCATCTCTTGCATATTTACATAGTGTTAACAAGAAATGAACCCATGATTAAGACCATTAGACTTGTCATTTCATAATTTTTTATAAGTGATATCATGAGTTGATCATAATTTTCTATATGTTGATCATATTAAACATTTTGATTTATTTTCATATATATCATGTCATGCTTATTTCGATAATCTTTTACTCAATATTGATATGGCTTTGAGCAATATTATAATCTTGAAATATTTGTCATGAGCACCTTGTTCTTGTTGCAATAGGATTTCTATTCTTATGATTGTAGAGGTTATCTTGTTCCTACTTGTCTATAACATTCATATATGGATGCATTGACATTTCCAGGGCATTCATATTAACATAATGCTAATAAGAAATGCACCTCTGCTTAAGATTAGTTGCTTGATGACTAATTTTTTTCATATATTTAAGTGAAATATTGGCTCATTATTCTATATTGGTATCTATTATGCTCACTCATGTTTATGCTCATTTATCTTTTATATCATGTCATACCCTTTTTTATAATCCTTTGCTCAAATCGATATGGTCTTGCATAAAAGCGACATAATTTATTTATATGTTCTTGAGTAATGTCATTTTATCATATCTTATGTCTTTTGGGCTTATCATGTTTTTATATGCTTTATTCTTGGAAGTTCCTTTGTGCAGATTCATTATCCATGTTGTGGGATAGATTGCTTCTATTATTCCTTCCTTGTTTAAGCATATGATGGTTGCGGATCTCTGTTTTTTCAGCATTGTTCCTCTTCAGAAGGAGTGTAATGTTGAATTTTATCATGTTCTATCATATTTCAGTAATGTTGTATGATGGACATCCATCTTCTACTGTTAAAGTCATGATGTTCATCTTTATGATATCATTTTCAATGTATAGACCATTGGGGTCTTGTTTCTTCGATGTTTGGGGTCTTCTACAGATATTTATATTGCACCTTGATTGGAAGAATGTCATCTAGGTATTTTTTTGCATATTTTTTTGCCATCTAGGTATTTTTTGTACACTGTTGTGGTTTTCTTAGCCACATGTTCTATTATATCAATTGTCAAAAGGTATCTGTACACTGGTGTGGATGTTATATCAGAGTTCTTCATCTATCATTTATGGTTGTGATGATTCTTGTGGTGATCTAGGCACCTTGATGTTGGATTGCATCACATGTTCTCAACATTTTACTGTTGGATCTAGTATCCATAAATGATTATCTTTAGATCTAGGAATCTTTTTGTTGGTATTTCATTGTACAACCTGGTTCGTGTGTAATTTCATGATTCAATGAGAAGCAGTTGTTCTTCATCAAATCCGTGAGGCGACGTGTTTTTTATTCGCATATTATGGAGCATTCTGGAAGTTGTCAACAAGGGGGATGTTGGTGTGTTTCCACCTTCCTTCCATTTGTATTGTTTCTCCTAATCATCATTAAGGGGGAGTTTTAGAATATGTAATGATGAATTATGTGATATATTGGTAAAATATCTTTTAAAGGCATAAAATAACTCTAATATTATAAAATAGAGTTATCCCACATGCATCATTGTAATTACATCCTTTGTAACCACTCTCTATATTAAGAGGAGGAAATTCATTTATCCCACATGTGTTATGGGATGTATTGTAATCCAAACCTCTTGGTATATAAGAGAGGTGAAGGAGACCCTTTTGGGTATATGTTGATTGTAATTCATCACACATCACATGTTGTGTATGTCATTTGTACACACATTGTATGATGGAGCTTAATGTGATGCATATGTGAGGATGCCATGTAATCTTTGAGATCTTTTTCATATTAATGGAAGATGCAACCCTTCCCGTGGACGTAGCCCAATTGGGTGAACCACGTATATCTGGTGTATTATTTTCCTTGTTCTCTTTATGTTCTTATTTATGTTGATATGTTATTGATTTATTAGATAATTAAGCTAGTTTAGCTAGATTTATAATTCTTACATTGAGTACATCAACCACTAATCCAATCTTCTCTTACATATTTAGGTCAATCCTTTGCCTATTTATACCCTTCAATTCCTATTTGTAAACCTTCTTCAATTATTCCAACCTTTTCATTTTTGAAAATTTGTTGACACAAGCAAATGCCCCTTGTCAACTTCACAAACTCACCCAATGAACAATCCTAGTTAGACCTTCATCCATTGAAATGACCAGCCCTCAGTTATATGACTTGATTGTTGTAATATAGTTTTGATGATTTTAAAATGAAATGAAACTAAGAATGAAAATACAAAAGTAAAATGATATAAATCCTATCTAGCAATTGTAAAGAATAGGTTCACTTGGAATAAAAATTAACACAAACAAGAGGAATAGTCCACCAACTACAACCTATGAAAAACCAATGAAATTATAAGGAGTAGAGAATACTTTATAAGTTGTTGAGAGATAACCTTTGGTTTACCAGTTTGTTCGCAATATAAAAGATAATTAATAACAAACATTACAATCATGAGAATAGTCTATAGATTGCAATGTTTAAGCTTGCAAGCTTCAAGGAAACTTGGAAGTGAGACAATAGTCTACATCCAATTATAGATTTGCAAGAGTATAAACATAGTAGCTAAGAACACCCCTTATTAACACATGAAGACAACGTACAATGCTAAAAATATAACACTTTACTTGAATACAATGCCATTTTATTTATAAATTTCTTCATGGCTCTATCCCAAAGCATCTTTATTTCAACATCAAAGAGAAAGTACATAAGGTATTACAAACTTTGATCAGATCTATCCCTCTTCCTACCCTTCTATTCATCTATATAGGGGTGCTTATACATCAAAACTAAATTATACATGATCATATCGGATTCCCAAATGGAGGATTCAAAATTTACAATTTTAGACAAAATCCCTAAATCTGCGTTTTTTGTGTAAATTGGGCAGATTGGCTTTAAAGCGCCCCTCATATCTCTCAAACCTAGCATATTTTACAAAATCGTTTGGGACTTACGCAATTTGTTGGTTTTTGAGAAAACCCCATGTTTCAGAATCCTTAGAATTGTCTCCATATTCACACAAATCAAGGCGCAATGTGGCTATATGGAAAAACTGCTACTAAAAATATGGGTTTGACTAGAAATTTGAAAAAGCCTTGGAGCTTTGCACATGTGAGATGGGTGCAATCCAATGAACATAAAACCATTCTATAGACATATTTTACCAAATCAAAGTGGCGGATTTTCATTTGACATCCTGCAACTATCTCGAACTATTCCAACTACAAGTTTTTGGAAAACTTGTAACACTGGACATAACTTGTAAACACTGGAAAAAACTTGTAAACACTGGGAAAAACTTGTGATTAGCTATATTTGATAAAATACTAAGTACAATCATATTTAATTTATTAAAAATGAAGGAAAACAACCATGAAATCACCACAAGGGTATGGAGTGGAAATTTATGAGTTATTATGAGAAAATGAGTGACAAGGGAATGAAAAACGAAGTAACAATGATAAAATGGATATCTACAAATGATGATGATGGTGAAATAGTGATGACAAGTTTAAGTACCATGGGATTGATAAATCTTTTACATAATCAAACACGAGAATTTTTTTATATGTACCATGGGCTTGATAAATCTTCTACATATCTCCCATGTGTCTTAGTTGACTTTTTAGAAAACCATCACTAGTTCCAAAGGATCCTTGATAATAAGGAGATGCCTAGGAAAAATGTGCCCCTAGCCACAAATAAATAATTGTTGCACACTTTTGGATCATATTTATAATATAATTTTATTTATAGAGGAATTTACAGAGTTTTGTTGGACCCTCACAATATTTCAATTCTACATTTAACGATTTCATTTATTATGATCCTCATGAATTAAAATAATGTTTCCTTTCAAAGGATATTGGTACGTTTGGTACGGTTTGCTTGCTTTTTTAAAGCATGAGTATCTAACAAAGAATTCAAGTGCATCAAGTGCTTGGCTTTTCTACTTTCCCAATAAACAATGCTTCGCCAAAGATACATGCATTTTTTGGATACCAGCAATAGAACACAAGTTATTACTGTATTAATATTCAATCTTGGTTGAAGAAGTCACTCTCTGTATTTTAAGGTAAAATCTCCAACCATTACCAAGTATCATATCAACTTCTCTTGCTACCAATATAACCCTGAAACATTTAAAATGCATATGCATACTTACACATTGGCGTGTGGATACTCGTAAGTAATTGGAAATTAGATAATATTGAAGTGCAAGTGGAAGAAAGTGAAGGGATGGTTGTAACTATCACTATTCATCTATAGAACACATAAAGTGGTTCTCCCATTCACTTTCTAAATCTTCAAGCAATATTAATTTGCAAATATAACGTTGTAAGTACTTACTGGATTATTTGTTTCTGCATTTTAACTTGTACCTATGTATATATTTATTGATGCTTCTACAGGTTAATGAAGGTGGAGACTGCACTACTAAAAAAATATAAGTTATGATCAAGCTAGCTAGGATCTATTAGATTAAAGATAACAATTCAAGATGTAAAAGTACTATTTTATTAGATTAAAAAATATTGACAATATTACCAAGTTGAAAAACAAATAAAACTAAATAAGGACACAAAAAAAAAAATATGGCCAATAAAAAGTAAAAAGTTAATATTATTTATTTCACTTACTTGAAAATATGGCATGATTGTAAATATTATGCATGGCACCTTGTTACCATGCAACTCCAATTTATTTCTTGCCATTTCAATTATCTGATACTGCACCAGTATAATTATTTTATTTTCTCATATGATTATTTATATTGTGAAGGCCTCACAACCAGGGACTTTATGCTCATGGTTGTTTCGATTCTTCATGTATTCAGTGGTAGATAACAATTCAAGACATAAAAGCACTATTTTTTTAATATTGACAATACTACCAAGTTGGACAACACAATTCCCAGCAAATGAAAAAAGATCGCATTCTTTAACATTGGGATCCTCTAGAAGCGTATTTCTCTGAGCATCCTCCCTATAAAAAGAAGAGCTCTACCGAGAAATTTAGCGATCGAATAACTTGCAGAGTATAGAAAATTAAGCAGAATTCAGCATGACTTCATTGGACATTTGATAAAAGCAAAGATTTACATAAATTATTCAAATCACTAAGAATAAATCAGCATTCAAACAAATTAATGGATAGATTAAATATTTGCAGCATTAGGCCAAACTATTTGTGCAATAAATGCTCTAGAGTTTCCTGGAAAGTTGTTGAAGATCTCTGAGCTAAAATACAGGTTGAAGTCTCTAGTTTAACATAATGTGTTTGTTGTTTGACATAATTTAAAGGTTGAGAATGGAATTTTGTACTTACAAGATCATGTACCTTCTTATTGAGATAATTGGTTTCAACGATGATCCATTTGTCTAGCAGTGAACGCTGGTGACCAAATCTGGCAAGCAATGGTGACCAAATCTGGCAAGCAATAATGATTTGGGTTGTTGAACTATGATCTGGGATATTGAACTTAATGATGCTGGACAACTATTGTGATATAATCTTATAAAATTACTACATGGCACTCTATATAACTGTATTCATAACTCTTAAAGCATCGGCTACATACACATTGAAGTCTTCTCGGAGGAAAATTATCCGTGGTCATGCAATACAGAATATGTGCAGAAAGCTCCATAAAGAGCCCTAATGTTTATGGAACTTACCTGGCCAAGGTATGCATATAGTGGTCAATTTCCTTTCCCCATGTTTTTTACTTGACAAATGGAACATGCACTTACAATTGTAACATGCACCAAGACAACTCACACCAAAGTGATTGAATGGCCTCCATATGAGGCCAAATAAGGCCTCAAATGCACTGATTGTACAAACACCTTTTTTTGATAAAACTTTAGGTTATAATGCTTTGAAAATTGTGAAGACTAATATAATTCTCTGCGGGGCGATTTCTATAATCCCTAGTGCTCGACAGGGACTAATAATGCATATGCATGAAAGCTTAATAATTGAGAACCACTCATCTCTAAATTACGTCTCGTCAACATATATCAAGCAAGAAATAAATAAATTTGGTAAGCAATGTCATTCATTAATATCAAGAAGGATGAGAGTCAGCTAATGATTTTGTGAATGCATACCTTTTCCTTCATTGAAACTAGTATTAAAATTTACACATGATGTACCATATAAATCATTTGTTACACCATGTATGCACATGTAGGATTTCAATCTTATAAATCAAATAAAAAAACATACATGTAGATCACATTGGATTATAGTGAATGCTGAAAATATTAAAATTTTGATAGTTATGAAGCCTTGGATAACCTGTTAGAAAAACAAGATCGCGGAGCAATAACAATAAACAGAAATGAAAATATAATCACACACACATTACAAGAGAGACACAGATATATCGTGGTTCACCCCAACTTGGGTTACGTCCACACTGAAATTGCCAGTCCTTATTATTATTCCGTCCAGCAAAGTGAAGGGATACAACCTGCAACACAGCCGCTACACTTTCTCTTCACTGTCTCACAGTCTCTCTTCACAGATCTCAGAGATCTTTACAATGCATAAAACCTAATACATCATTCACCCTAGCCGTGTTACAATGTATTTATTTTATAAGGTAAATACAATGGGAAAATACCATGGGTTTCCCAAAACCATGGGCCCGAAAACTGGTGGCGAAAACAGCCCCAAAAATTTTCCTCGGGGGCTATGCCTCCAAACCCTCAAACCCCCTTTTTCGGGGGCATGCTGGCCCCCCAGACCCCCTGAGCGTCAGGCCGAGATCATAACCAAACCTGGGGTATGGACACGGCTGAATCATCATCTATGAGACTGGAACATCTAGCTCCACAACCAACAATCTCCCACTTGGAGACTGATCACAACAACTCCACCGCTGCTGTACTTGCTGGACTTGGACTTGGCAACTTTCCCCTCTTCACCTTCATGCTAGAAGGCCAACTGAAACCGAATAGGAACTCAGAATCCTGTAGACATGTTCACTACCTTTGTGAACATGTCTACAGGATTCTGGCTAGTATGTATCTTTTCCAACTTCAATAGTTCATCTTCCAGAACAGAGTGTATGAAATGGTACTTGAGCTGTATATGTTTAGTCCTGGAATGGAATGTTGAGTTCTTTGCAAGATGAATGGCACTCTGGCTGTCACTATACAACCTGCTATCCTTCTGCTTCTTACCCACTTCCTCCATAAACCTCTGCAACCAAATCATCTCTTTACTAGCCTCTGTAACAACAACATACTCTGCTTCTATTTCTGAAAGTGCAACAACCTTCTGCAGTCTCGAAATCCAACTTACTGTTGTTCCACCTTCAATAAACACATACCCTGTGGTGCTCCTCCTGCTATCCTTATCACCTACCATATCTGCATCAACATATCCCTGTAGAATAGTGTCTGAACCTCCAAAACATAATGCCTGAGTGATAGTACCTCTCAAATACCTGAGAATCCACTGTACCGCCTTCCAATGTTCTTTACCTGGATTGTTCATATATCTACTTACAACTCCCACTACTTGTGCAATATCTGGTCTTGTGCACACCATGGCATACATCAAGCTGCCAACTGCTGATTGATAGGGAATCTTGGACATGTAATCAGTCTCTTCCTGTGTCTTGGGACACATTTCTTTACTTAGACTGAAATGGCTGGCCAAAAGGTGTACTAACTAGTTTTGCATTCTGCATTATGAACCTCTCCAATACCTTTTGTCTGTACTCACCCTGAGACAACGTCAATTTGCGATTTTTCCCGTCTCTTGTTATTCTCATACCAAGGATTTGCTTTGCAGCACCCAAATCCTTCATTGCAAATGAATTAGCTAGCTTCCTTTTAAGTACATTTATATCCTGCATGTCAAACCCTGCAACAAGCATGTCATCCATATACAATAACAAGATAATATATCTTTCATTGTCTAGCTTCTTGAAATAAACACAGTGGTCAGAATGACATCTACTATAACCTTGTTCTATCATAAAACTGTCAAATTTTAGATACCACTGCCTTGGAGCTTGCTTCAAGCCATACAAGCTCTTTTTCAACCTGCATACCAAGTTCTCCTTACCTTTGACTTCATATCCTTATGGCTACTGCATATATATCTCTTCCTCCAAATCCCCATGGAGAAAGGTTGTTTTTATATCTAACTATTCAAGATGCAAATATTCTACCACCACTCGACTTAAGATAGTCCTAATTGAAGTCATCTTAACAACAGGAGAAAATATTTCATCAAAATCAATACCTTTCTTCTGTGCAAACCCCTTTACAACAATTCTGGCCTTGTACCGCTTCTTACCTCCTTCTTCTTCCTTCAACCTGTAAATCCATTTGTTCTGTAATGCTCTTTTACCAGTAGGCAACTGAACCAGATCCCAAGTCTAGTTTCCTACCAATGAGTCCATCTCCTCATTCATGCCTTGCTCCCACTTCTTTCAAGTTTCCACTTGCATTGCTTCTTCATAACATTCTGGTTCACCAGAATCAGTCATCAATAAATAATACATTGAAGGACAGTATCGTTCAGGGAGTCTACTTAACCTGGTAGATATTCTTACACTTGCAAGAGTTTCGGGTACTTGCTGCTGTTCTTGATTTTCTGGCACCTTTGGAACTTCATTTTCTTTAATTTCGTCAAGTACTGTGTACTATGTGTTTTCCTTTTCCTGTTTCTTTCCCTGCAACTGATCTTTATACATGACCTTTTCATTGAATATGACATCTCTACTTCTAATGATTTTGTGATTTTCATAATCCCATAAATGATAACCAAAATAATCAACTCCATATCCAATAAAGGTACATTTCTTGGATTTAGCTTCAAGCTTTGTTCTATTTTCTTTATCAATATGGACAAATGCTTCACAACCAAATGTTCTCAGAAATGAGTTGTTTACCTTTTTATCTGTCCATGCCTCCTCTGGAATACCACCATCCAAATCACTTGAAGGTCCTCTATTTATTAAATAAACAGCAGTATTTATAGCATCTGCCCAAAACTGTAAGGACAATCCTACATGCAATCTCATACACTTTGCACGCTCCATGATCGTTCTGTTCATCCTTTCAGACACACCATTTTCTTGTGGTGTTCCTAGGACTGTCTTCTCTCTATGAATCCCATGGTATAAACAGTAACTATCAAACTCCTTGCTGCAGTACTCACCTTTATTATCAGATCCGAGACACTTCAACCTTTTTCCTATCTCATTCTCAACCAAAGCTTTCCACTTCTTAAAAGTAGCAAACAGATTAGATTTCTGTCTAATGCAATAAACCCAAGTTTTCCTAGTTGCGTCATCAATAAATGTAACATAATAATGAGAGCCACCAAGAGATTGTACCTGAGCCGGTCCCCATACATTTGTATCCACTATCTCTAACTTTTCATTCTTCTTCTGTTTCCCAACCCTGAAAAATCTGACTCTCTTTTGTTTTCCATAAACACAGTTTTCATAGAATTCCAAACTTACCTGCTTCAAATCTGGCAGCGACTTCTTAGAGTGGAGAATCTGCATCCCCTTCTCACTCATGTGGCCAAGACTATGATGCCACAATGTTGTATCTGTTCCTGTGGAAGCTAAAGAGATGGAATGGTCAGTATTATGAGGACATAAATACAACGTACCTATTCTGTCTCCTTTTGCTATCACCATTGATCCTTTAGTGATCTTCCACCACTTTTCTCCAAATGTAGATAGACAGCCGCCATCTCCCAACTGCCCTGTTGAGATCAGATTTCTTTTCATAGTAGGAATATGCCTAATATCTTTCAACAACCAATCAGTTTCATTCTTAACTTTTATCCATACCTTACCCATTCCAACAATTTTACATGGCTCATCATCACCCAATAAAACATGTCCAAAATCACCTGGAACATAATCATGAAAATATTTCCTATGGGGTGTAGCATGACATGAAGCCCCTGAATCTACTACTCAATAATCACTTGTATTATCTAATGCAAGAATCAAAGCATCTTGTAACACATCACCTGCTACATTTGCTTCCTGGGTAGTTTCCTTCTGTGCATCTCCTTTATTCTTTAGAGATCTACAGTCTTTCTTCAGATGTCCTTTCTTTCCACAGTTCCAACACTCTATCTTTCCCAGTCTGGACTTGGATCTGCCCATTTTAGACTTCCCATGATTACCTTGGCTCTTTCCTCTCTCCTTTTGTCTTCCCCTGGTCTCCATGGTCAACACATTACCTAATGTCTCACTTGTGCTTTTTCTTCGCATTTCCTCGCTAAGAATAACACTAATAACATCATCAAATTTCAAGGTGTTTGAACCAGAGACATAGTTACTTACAGCCATGACCAAGCTATTCCAGCTTTCTGGCAATGAACACAAGATTAGAACAGCCCTAACCTCATCATCAAAGTTCACACTTACATAACTTAGTTGATTTGTAACCGTATTAAACTCATTTAAATAATCAGTAACAGATCCACCTTCAGACATCTTCGTATTAAATAAACGCTTCATTAGAAATACCTTTTTGGAGGCCAAGGGTTTTTCATATAGCTTACCCAATGCACTCATCAAACCCTCCGTTGTCGTTTCTTTTGAGATATTGAAATCCAGCAACGAATCCAGGCTCAACCGTATTGTTCCCAGAGCCTTTCTGTCAACAACCTCCCATTCTTCATCCTTCATAGCTGTCGGCTGCTTTGCTCTTCCTCCCAACAGTAGGAATAGATCCTTCTGGTATAGATAGTCCTCCATTTGCATCTTCCATAACTGGAAATTTTGGCCGTTAATCTTCTCGACCTTAAACTTTCCTTCTTCTGCCATTGCTCCCAATCGAACCAGAAACCTTAGCTTCCTGCGGGTTTATCTGCCAAATAGACCTTTGGCTCTGATACCAATTGTTAGAAAAACAGGATCGCAGAGCAATAACAATAAACATAAATGCAAATATAATCACACACACATTACAAGAGAGACACAGATATATCATGGTTCACCCCAACTTGGGCTACGTCCACACTGAAATTGTCAGTCCTTATTATTATTCCATCTAGCAAAGTGAAGGAATACAACCTGCAGCACAGCCGCTGCACTTCCTCTTCACTGTCTCACAGTCTCTCTTCACAGATCTCAGAGATCTTTACAATGCATAAAACCTAATACATCATTCACCCTAGCTGTGTTACAATGTCTTTCTTTTATAAGGTAAATACAATGGGAAAATACCACGGGTTTGCCAAAACCATGGGCCCGAAAATTGGTGGCAAAAACAGCCCCAAAAATTTTCCTTGGGGGCGTTGCCCCTGAACCCCCTTCTCAAGGGATCTACCCCCTTTTTCAGGGGCGGTCGACCCCCCCGGAACTCCCTGAGCGTCAGGCCGGGATCATAACCAAACCTGGGGTACGGACACGGCTGAATCATCATCTATGAGACTGGAAGATCTTGCTCCACAACCAACATAACCATCTTTATAAAACCTGAAGATATAGATGGAAAATTCTAACTAAAGTGTCGAGTATTGTCTATATGATATACTTGCTAAAAAAATATAAAATTGTAAGGATGTGTTTATTGATGATGGGAATGTGACTCTATTTAGACTTTTTTTTTTGAGGACCTTTAAGTAAAGGAAATTTCTAATGCTTTTATGAAGACAATTTTGCTCGTATTCAAATAGATGTTTTTATCCTCCACCAAAGGACGTCATTGTAATATCCCGGTTGTTAATCCTTGGACTTATTATAATAATTTGCTTAGATGACTATGATTTTTTTAATTAATGGTGTAATGACATGACTATATGATTATTGTTTGACTATGGTTTATAATTAATTGTTTGTTCATGTGACTATGACGTGTCTGGTTATCTGATGATGGATGACTTGGTTGATTATTTGATTATGTGACTATGACATGTTTTATGATGTGACTACGGACTATGGACTTAGATGTTGATATTATTATTGATGTTTCTCTTAAATAAATAAACAACTGGCTCAATAGGAAATTAAAAGAGTATGGGAGGCCATGGTTTCACAAGTGAGGGGGATGGGTGATTGTTTCCTAGTGCTTGATTGGAAACCCAAACTTTGTACTTGGACTATATTGGACCTTGTTTATGTTATTTGAGTTATTTTGGACCCTTTTTAAACTATTTCGAGACTTTGGAATAGTTAATTGTGATGTTTTATGACTAAAAGAGTTACTACTACACCCTCATGGAGATATTGTAGACAACACTTAGTGATTGTGACCTCTTTGGGAGAGATTCTCTCCTCTTTATGTGTTTTTGGTAATTTATGAGCCCTATTCCTAGTTTTTAGGGGTTGCAAGCTATTTTCTAGCTTCCACTCTTGCACAATGCATTGATGGCCCTATTTTTGTGCTTCCACCTAATAATTTGTTGTAACTCCTCCTCATAAAGATATTTTAGGTTAAGAAACCCCCCCACATGAGCCTCCACTTTCCTAATTAAAATTTGGGAGTGCCCCCCACCTTATCCAACCCCTCCTTATGAAAATTTGAGTTGTTCTCTCATTAAATTCGAGTGGGTCCCACCCAACTTGAATTAGCTCCATTTTCCCCTTGGAATTATATTTTTCTTATTCGAATTGAATCCTTGTGGTAAAGTAAACTCCCTCTCTTGATTTGAGTTGGAATACCTTGGTTTTATTTTCCTCTCCAACTTATAAATTCATGTGCTCTCTCCTTGTTAAAAATAATCTTGAGCTTGGATTGCTTGGTTTATGCTATTCTCACTAGGTTGTGAGTGTGATAGTTGTATTGTTGAGTTGGGAATAAGTTCTTATTGATCGATTCCCTTAGAGCCTAGTCTAGTGTCTAGGTTCTCAACCAGGTATGGGAGGTTCCCATTGGCAGTAGAGATACACAAGTAGTAGTGGTCAGATGAAGTGTTTCCCTTACTTCTACATAGGTACATATGCTCGTACAGGTTCTCATCCAGGTATGGGAGGATCCCATCGGCAATAGAGACAGACATGTAGTAGATGGTCGTGTGAAGTTTATGGGATTAAATTGGTAGAATGAGGGTACTCTACTTGTAGATCCAAGACCTCATCTCGGGGGTGGCCTGTTCAATTTTATGTATTGACTCTTCCTACGGCTGGGAGGGACGTTGTCCCATTGGATCCAGTTGCCCATACCTTGAGATAAGTATTTATCATATTATTTTATTTATGTTTTAACATATTATTATGATTATTATGTGCAATGGTGGATAAGTTGATTTATCTATATGCTTGATTAATATATGTTAGGATCTATTTATAGGAAGAATGGAATCTGTAGGATTCGAATCCAAGGTGATATTCATTCTGATCTTCTTTCTCTTCTTCAAAAACTATAACTGTGACTATACAGTACTAGGAGGGGTAAAACCATATGATATGTTTAACCAATATATGCTCATTTATGTGTTGTGGTACCTATTCCATTGTGTTTGTAACATCGATTCTAGTTAGGATCGCCTTTCATTTCATCAAAAAAGCTATATGGATTAACAAGATATGTTTGTTTTAGTCCAACATTTTTCTCGGTGCCAAGATAAGCGCACCAATTGTTAGATTGGAAATGTTATGTGCATGGATATGCTCCTATTTGCATATATGAGTTTGAATAATGTAATCTGAATGTGATATTGATTGATGGATGGAGGGAGGCAGCTATACAATCTTAAATATATTAGTGAAAAATGGTTGTAGGGGACACCCATCGGGAGCTAATTTTGTGGCATGTGATTGCAGCCAGTGCCTTTTGTTTTGCTTTGGTTGTGGTGTGGCTGTAGGTTACAGCCTACATATGTGTCTTGATGTGTTATTTTCTTACTTTTCATCCCACCAACAGAACACACATAACAATGCAAAAAGATAACTTAGTTTGGGGAACAACTGATAACAACAATACTCAAATATTTAACAATTGTGGTTTCGGCATTAATACAATTTATAATGCATGAATGGTTTTAGGACCTTATTCTCACCAAGGACGATGAATAATATGACTTAATCACGCTTTTTTGTGATTATGACCTTTGGAAAATAACTTAATTAATTGTCGTAATTATCTTAATTGAGTAATTAGTTAAATATCGCAACTTTAATAATAATTTGACTCTAGAATCAAGAGTTTGATTATTTGAAGTCTTGGCTAGAACTATATTTTCTCTCAATATTTTTCACTTAAACTTAACTTAGTCTTAATATTATCACCCTTAACCTTAGTTAAGAGTCAGGGACATTACAAGTGGTATTAGAGCAAAGGCTTCAACACTGCGGTTGTTGGGCCTTCTGCAGCTTTGTAAAATTTTGTAAATATTTATTAGAATTAGTAAATTTAAAATTTAAAAGATTTGAACAATAATAATCTTGTGTGGTCTGATAATAATAATTGTTAATGAACACATTGCAAATCTCGGTGAAAGTTAAGGAAGCAGTGCAGTTATCAAATTAATATTTTTTTAACTCAAACCAATGAAGACTAGAAGACTCAACAAGTAGGGAATCAATGAGTAGTGATGGATTATGAGGAGGGATAGAGGCCCTATATCTCGGAAGAGGAGTTTGTTGGAAGAAAATAAGCATGAATAAGTAGGCATAAGAGGACTAGTGAACCCTCCAGTTTGGAATATTAAGTAAGGAAGTGTATGCAGGATAATGAAAGGATTGTCCACATTCGGGAAAAAATCATGAATGACTTATGTTGGGCCTAGTTTATTGTGGGTACCATTTTTGGTGGAGATAGTTTTGGTGTGGAAAAAGGAAAAGCGGAATTGGTTCTATGAAGCGGTCAACTCCGACGAAGCGACCGAGAAACCAGGAAAAACAGTTATGTTGATCAATTCAAATGGGTAGAGTTGAGTCAATTAGTTAGATTTTGTCCACTTGCATTTATGAGTCGGTTAGTCATTTAGTGTGTTAGTGGGAACAAGCCAAGCTAAGTGCACACTATAAATATGTAATAATAGGTAAATTTTGGGGTTGTTATTATTTTTAGCTGATTAGAGAGTATGTTATCAGAGTTATTTTTGGGTCTGTAATGAAGCATGATTCTATGTATGTTGAAGCTCTTTTTGAAAAGTTGATTCATTGATCTACAAGATGTGTGCACAGATATTTTGTAAAGTCAAGAAAAAATCTATAATTCATAAACATGAAGTGCTTATTATTTAGCTGCGACTCATAATAAAGACAAAGCGCTTCTGTGGTTTTTCCCAGGATGGGTTTCCATGTTAAAATATGGTGTTCTCATGTGATGTGATATGTGTTTATTTCCTTTGTTGATGATTTGGATGAATGCATGTGTGTGATAATCGAGAATGTTATGAATATGAAATATAATACAAGTTATATAAATCTAGCGATGTCTGGAGTTATGTCGAAGTGAATGATGTGTCGAGGATTTGAATCTGTCGATGTTATAGATTTGTTAGTATAATGGGTTTTTATTAATGATTTTTATTTCTATCTATTCCCATTCTGTGCTACATAAATTTGGTTCCTACAGTTTCCATAGGTACTTCGGGTGAGACTTCATATGCTTCGCACATGTTTCCAAAAGGTATTAAAACCCCTTTTGGGCCGGTATCTATGAAATTGTTTGTTGGTGGTTTTTGGATATGTGAACCCTAGTCAAAGTAAAAGTGCACCAACAAATGGTTTTGTTGCCGGGACCAGGATTTGTGTCAAAGGAGAATGTTGTGGCATCCGACTAAGCCGAAGATCCAGGATTGGGTAGATAAAAAACTGAAGGAATTTGAAAAGGATTAGAATAGGCATCCCCGATTGGATGAAAAAGTTTGGTTACGAAAGTTTATTTTTATTGGCATTCATAAGGCTTTCTTTGGCAAGTTTTCAATGATATTGCATGAATGGTTAGCAAGATAGACTGATATTAAGAAGTTGGACACCTGCGTTGATACACTGACTGAAAGGTGTGAACAACAAGATCTCATGCACAATGGAATATTGGTTGGACAACATATTGGAGGGGTACATTACCGAATTCACATTGACACTATTAAGTCATATAGTGTAGCAGAACGAGATTTCTTTGAAGGAACGTGCAGTAAATACTTGATATACTTAAACCTATCGATCAAGAAGCTACTTTGTGAAAAAGGTGTAATGCAAATGTGTTAAATTTTGAGTATTAATTCACAATACTATAGGATCTTTGCTGAGAGAATAACATCTACAGTATATCAATGCATGACAATCATAATATGACAAGCATCACAAGAATCAAAAGCATAAAGACAAGAGACACAGAGTTTCCATGGGGAAAACCCTAAGGTGAAAAACCCCACAACTTCCTCAGAGATAGAGAGAGTAATGGCTCAACCAAAATACAACCAAATAACACTGAGATAGTCTCCTAGCAGATGATCCTCCTCCTCCTCATTAGTGCGCCACTTTTGAGAGTGAGAGTGAGTTACTTTTCCGAGTGAGTAAAATAGAGATCTCCTATCCCTATTTATACTCACCTTTTTGCCCAGTGACCTTATGGGGCCGACTTGTCTATCTAGATACATCCATATTATATTATATATAATTCTGGGCCGACCCCAAATGGTGGTCTAATAACCCATCGGCAAGTACACACACTTGCGACACTTGTCAATCCACATGACGACACTTCCTTATAGAGGAATAACACATCTCTTATAAGGGTACAATAAATATATATAAAATATACACATGAAATACATTCCGAAGTTACATATACATCAACACTCCCTCTTAACTAGGAAGGTATTTCTCGACACAGATCTGCTAGACAAGTCTTCTTCTCTGGATCATTGTCATTGATGCATTGTCATCACCATCGTCACTGCTGCTGCTATCTCAACCAATCTCTGACTCTACTCGTCATAGGAAGTTCTACAGAGCCAGTCCTTTTTCATACTGGATGTAGGCCCACCACCTGCAGGTCTTCATCATCACTGGCCATACTATGGAAATCTCAAGACTTATTACTTGCGTCACAAAACCTGGCTGCAGCATCCCAGGCTATTACGAGCACACAGCTCTACCTGTAGGATCTCCTAGGAGCCCGTTACATGTGACCCATCACAAAACCTGGCTGAAGCATCCCAGGCTGTTACGAGCACACGGCTCTACCTGTCGGATCTCCCAAGAGCACATTACATGTGATCTCACCACAAAACCTGGATGAAGCATCTGAGGCCTTTTTCATCTTGTCCAGATCTCCTAGGAGCAAATTACATGTGGTCATGGAAAAACCTGGCTGAAGCATCTGAGGCCTTTTTCATCCTGTCTAGATCTCCCAGGAGCAAATTACAAGCCATAGGACAGAACCTTGCAAGAGCATCTGCCAGATATCCCAGGGCATCGAATTACATGCCATAGGCAAAACCTCGAAAGACTATCTGCAGATCTCCCAGGGCACAAATTAAATGTCCTTCCAAGCAAAACCTCGAAAGAGCATTTGCCAGATGTCCCAGGGCACCGAATTACATGCCATAGGAAAAACCTCGAAAGACCATCTGCAAATCTCCCAGGGCACAAATTACATGCTTACCTGCACAACCTGATCCACGGACACAAAGTATCATCTGATACTCATCAAACATCATCCTGATGTACACATGATCATCCTGATCATCAACACTGCAACATCCTGCTACATGTCATCTGGAGAAGCTCGTCATCCACGATCGTCCTGATCATACAATGCATCCATCTGATGCACACCAAGTATCTACCTGATACACATTATCATACATAGTGTATCCACCTGATACATAGATACATGATCCACACAATGTATCCATCAACATACATGATCTACCTGATCATACCTGATACATATCAATATACATAGTGTATCCACCTGATACATAGATACACAATCCACACAATGTATCCATCAATCATACATGATCTACCTGATCATACAAAGATACATGATCCACACAATGTATCCATCAGCATCCAACATGATGCGTACATACATAAATGATCCAACTGATCATATCCAGCATCCAACATGATGCGTACACAAAATACATACAAATGATCCAACCGATCATATCCAGCATCCAACATGATGCATACATACATACATAAAAATGATCCAACTGGTCATGTCCAAGCAGAAACCAGAACATCATCCTAATCCTCATCATCTAGCGCTTACATCCACAGCCATGTGAAGGGTCCCCCTTCCAACATGCTTGGAATGGCTTCAGCGAATGTGTCCATCACTTCTTCCTCGAAGTGTCTTTGATCTGAAGCACGCCAAGCCTCTCTCTGAAGTACTCTAACTTCACCCTGGCTAGTGGCTTCGTCAGCACATCTGCAATCTGCTCGTCCGTCGCAACATACAGGAGATTCACAGCTCCTCTCTGCACCATATCCCTGATATAGTGATATTTGATCTCTATGTGTTTTGACCTATCATGAAACACTGGGTTCTCGGACAGCTTCACACAACTCTGGTTATCACAGAAGATACTAGTAGCATCCAATGGGAAATCAAATAACTCAGATAGTAGCTTCCGTAGCCATAATGCCTCACAACTAGCTGAACAGGCTGCAACATACTCTACCTCAGTTGTACTCAGTGCTACGCAGGACTGCTTCCTGCTAAACCAAGAGATCAAACCTGATCCCATACTGAAGCAGCACCCAGATGTGCTCTTCCTATCTACAGCACTACCAGCCCAATATGAATCAACATAACCCTACAGGTTAAACTTTTAATTCGCTTCATACTTGAGCCCATAATCCACTGTACCCTTTAGGTACCTCAGCACATGCTTTACAGCAACCAGGTGAACACTCCTCGGATCCGTCAGGAACTGACTCAATGTGTTCACAGCAAAGCAAATATCTGGTCTCGTGTTCGTCAGGTACATCAAGGACCCAATCATCTGACAATACATAGAGACATCAACCGGCTCAGATGAAGCATCACATAGAAGCTTTAGATTCGATGCCATAGGTGTGGCCATGGCCTTGCATTCCATCATCCCAAATCTCTTCAAGATATCTACTATGTACTTCCCTTGACCAAGGAAGATCCAACCTGCACTCTGCCACACCTCCATGCCTAGGAAATAGTGCATCATTCCCAAATCTTTCATATCGAATTCAGCAACAAGCTTCCTCTTAGTATCAGCAATCAGTCTGTCGTCTCCTATTACAAATAGGTCATCCACATACAGGAGTAGAATCACAGGATTCGCTTCCTCAACCTTGTAGTAAAGGTTGGAATTTGCTTTACTCTTGGTAAATCCCAAACTAGATAGGAAACTGTCCATCCTACCATACCAAGTTCTGGGAGCTTGTTTCAAGCCATACAAGGATTTCTTCAATCTGCACACATATGACTCCCTGTCATGTATTTCAAAACCTAGTGGCTGCTCCACATATACTTTCTCTTCAACTACACCATTCAAGAAAGTTATATTGACATCCATTTGGTGTATTTTTCATTTCATTATTGCAGCCAGGGCAAGTACTATTCTGATGGAAGTATACCTGGCTACAGGTGCAAAAGTTTCTTCATAATCTATTCCCTCTTTCTGAGAGAATCCACGAGCTATGAATCTTGCCTTGTATTTCTCTACACTGCCATCTACAGCATGCTTGATTTTGAAGATCCATTTAGAAGTCACAACAGACTTCTCTTTAGGTCTTGAGACAACATCCCAAACATCATTCTTCATAATTGATTGATATTCCTCAACCATGGCATCCTTCCATTCTTTCTTTTCCGCTGCTTCTTCATAACTGGAAGGCTCTTTGTTCATAATGTCACAGAGTAAAGCAACATAGCTGGTATGTGATCTGGTCCTCTTCTTTGCTCTGTGTTCTTCTTCTGGAATGCCAAATCTTTCTGCATCTTGAATGAGCTCTCTAGCCCATGCAGGTTTCCTCTTGTGAGAGTTATCCTCACAGAGTGGATCTACAGGTTCTTGTGGATCTTCAAACTCACGAACAACTTCTAGAACTGCTTCAATCATGGTAGTGTCTTGAAATCTTGTTTCCTTGGGTTCTTCATAAACTTCGGTAGGTGCCTTCCTTGATTTGATGAATACTGAGTTTTCATCAAATGTTACATCCATGCTGACATCAATCTTCTTGAACCCAGGAAAGTATATTCTGTAAGCCTTCGAGCTTTCATTGTAACCCACAAAGATGCCCTTCTTTCCTAAAGGATCTAGTTTAGTCCTCTTTTCTTTTGGGACATGAGTGTATACTGGACAACCAAATATTCTGAGATGGCTGACTTCAGGTTTCTTACCAGAAAAGACCTCTTATGGTGTCTTGTTGTCCAATATCTTGTGGGGTGTTCTATTCTGCACATAGACGGCTGTTCTAGCTGCTTCTGCCCATAGATGCATAGGAAGATCCTGGTCATGCAGCATTTCCCTTGCTACTTCCATGATAGTTCTGTTCTTCCTTTCTGCAACTCCATTTTGTTGTGGATTATAAGGAGAAGTCAACTCCCTCTTAATCCTTGAATCACTACAAAGCTTCTTGAAGTCACTTGAGGTGAATTCTCCACCATTGTCGGATCTGAATGTTTTGATCTTCTTGTCAGTTTGATTCTCCATCAAGGTTTTGAATTCCTTGAATTTATCAAGCACCTAATCTTTGCTCTTCAAGAAGTATACCCAAGTCTTCCTGGAGAAGTCATCAATAAATGAGACATAGTAAACATACCCACTTAGAGAACTGGATGACATAGGGCCACATACATCTGAGTGGATGATCTCCAAGATATCCTTTGCCTTGCTTTCACTGCTTGAGAAAGCCTTCTTAATGTTCTTACCTTTTGCACATCCTTTGCAAACACCTTCATGTTTGGTCTTGATTTCAGGAAGGCCCTCTACTGCCTTGCTTGCAATTGGAAGTGCTCTATAGTGCATATGAGCAAGTCTTCTATGCCAAAGTTCACTTGGCTCCATGGATTCATGTACCATGGCATGTTCAGGTTGTCCCTTCAATTTATAAAAACCTCCCTCTTGCACTCCAATCACTACTGCATCATCTATGGTCTTTCCCTTTGGCCACATTAGTACTTGGCCATCCACAAATGCAACCCTCATACCTTTTGCATCCAATGTAGAGATGGAGAGTAAGTTCTTCTTGAGCCTAGGTACATAAAGTACTTCTTTCATCTTCAAGGATTTTCCAGAATCTAGGTTGTAGGAGGCTTCACCACTTCCTTTGATTGGGTATTGATAATCATCCCCAAGTTTCACCTTATGGGGTGATTCATGTTCAGATAGATTCACAAAAGATTCCTTAAACCCAGTCATGTGTTTGGAAGCCCCACTATCAATCAACCAATCATTACAACCATGAGAGATGGTACCTATGAGAGCAGAGATCAGAACATACTCTTCTTCACTTGATGAGTCATCATTGCTATCACTTTCTGCCCTGGCCTTCTTCTTTGGGGGTTCATCATCTTCGGCAGCATGAGCATGAAACCTTCTTTTGCTACCCTTCTTCTTCTTGTTGGAGATGTTGTTGTCCTTCTTGTTCTTGGGACAATTTATGGAAATATGTCCTTTCTCATTACAGGTGAAGCATATTCTTCTTTATTTGAAGTGATGTGAAGATCTCTTGGAGTGAGATGGCTCTCTTTTGGACTTTCCTTTTTGGGTGTGAGCTATGAGAGCTTGATCTTCATTCCCCATCTTTTCTTCTCGTGCCTCAAGCCTTGCTTCTTCTTGTGAGCATTCTTCCCGTAGTCTACTGAAGGAGATCAACTTATTCCTTGCACAAATTCCTTGGATAAAGGAATCCCATGACCTGGGTAGGCCATTTAGAGTGGTCATCACCACTTCACCATTCTCCACCATTTCATCCACTGCTTCTAGTTGTTCCTTGATCTGGGAGACCCTTGAAAAATAAGATTGAATGGTTTCTCCATTCTGAAACTTTACTCCTTTCAATTGGTTCCGCAGGGTCATCTTCCGATTTATGTTCTTCCCTTCAAACAGCTTGGTCAAAGAGTCAAACATCTCCTTGGGTGTCTTAAGAGAAGACATATGGGGTATGAGATGGTCTTTGATAGAATCAGCAATGATTCTCTTTGCCTTGACCAAGTTCTTCTTGTGCAATGCCTTGGCCTCTTCATCCTCTGGGATAGGGATGTCTTCTTTCACATATGATTCCAACTCATTTTCTTCCAGGATTAACCCAATCCTATACTTCCAGGCTCGGAAGTTATCAGCCCCTTCAAGCTTATCCTCAATCTTGGTGTGGAGAGACATCTTAAAGAGTACTTCAAATGGAAATAGAAAAGATTTAGATCTTACCACTTGAAGTGCTGAAAACTGGATCTGGTCCCGGATTAGGGTTTGTCAGAGAAACCCTAAAAATTCAAAATGTGAATTTCAAATTTCTGAAAGGATAGAAAGATGCGCCTTGGTGAGCTGATCATCCTGGTGCATTCAGAATTTGAGATCAGCAAAGTCTTGCCCTTCAGAATTGCCTTTTTGTCCTCTCGGGTTCACTAGGGAGAGCCCTGAATTAGGGTTTGAGTTTCCCGGAGATCTACCCAGCCAAAAATCTCGATCCAAAGCTCTAAACTTTGATTTTTGCAAGGAGCTTCCAGCTGTGTCTTCAGATTCCAGAAATTCCTATTTTTGTGGAAACCCTAATTTTTAGGGCCAAATCTGAAAATGCTCGGAATTGAATTATGATTGGACAGATAGATGCACCTTGATGAGTAGAGTCAATCTACTATACTGATTTTCAAAAATATGTGGAGAGAAACCCAATAAACAAGGAACTTAAGCTTCCGTCACTTCAAAATGTCTTCTTCTCAGGTTAGCTCTGATACCATGTTAAATTTTGAGTATTAATTCACAATACCATAGGATCTTTGCTGAGAGAATAACATCTACAGTATATCAATGCATGACAATCATAATATGACAAGCATCACAAGAATCAAAAGCATAAAGACAAGAGACACAGAGTTTCCGTGGGGAAAACCCTAAGGTGAAAAACACCACAACTTCCTCAGAGATAGAGAGAGCAATGGCTCAACCAAAATACAACCAAATAACACTGAGATAGTCTCCTAGCAGATGATCCTCCTCCTCCTCACTAGTGCGCCACTTTTGAGAGTGAGAGTGAGTTACTTTTTCGAGTGAGTAAAATAGAGATCTCCTATCTCTTTTTATACTCACCTTTTTGCCCAGTGACCTTATGGGGTCGACTTGTCTATCTAGATACATCCATATTATATTATATATAATTCCGGGCCGACCCCAAATGGTGGTCGAATAACCCATCGGCAAGTACACACACTTGCGACACTTGTCAATCCACATGACGACACTTCCTTATAGAGGAATAACACATCTCTTATAAGGGTACAATAAATATATATAAAATATACACATGAAATACATTCTGAAGTTACATATACATCAACAAAATGGAATTTGACGAGTACAATGATTGTGCATGGTGGGTATTGGTATTGTATGTAGGATGGTCTGGATGAATATGTGGACTGATCTGAAATGATAAGGTGAGAAGAAAGTGAACCAGATGAAAAGTGTGGGTTTCTGCGAAGTGGGAGAAGATTTTAGTCGAACAAGAGGAGGAGAACTGTGACAAGAAGAGAGAGTTGCAGTGCGACTAAATAAGAGACTACAAACCAATACCATAGCTTCATGAGGATTCTGATGAGGAGGAGGAAGAGTAACAGCTCATTTCTGAGGAAGAAGAGGAACCCGCATAACCATTCCAGACCCGAGGCTGTGACATACCCACGACCCTGTGTACATCTCTAGAGACTGAGGTAAGAACCAATAATTCTTCAAAAATTTCCAATCTAGTCAAAGTATTGGCAATAGTCAGAAAAGTGCTTCTCTAAGTGGAAAAGCTCCAAGTAGTGGTCCATTAGTAGTAAATCAGTCAGAACCCCAGAGGCCCAAAATGGATGGGGATGACATGAAGCTACATATTTTCAATGGGAATGGGTCAAAATACCCAAAACAAAACTGGTTTTTATGCAATGCAATATGGACTGTAAAATAATTACAAGATGACAACGTCAAATTGGCGCAATTAATTACGACCTTCAGGGGTCGTGCCTTAGACTTGTCTATGAATTTTTCTGAAGTTGTTGGTACTCAACCAGCAAAGGCTGTAGCATAATTCAAGGAGGGATTGAAATTTGAATTCAATAAGCCAATGTTTGAATCGCAATGTATTACTAAATTGAAGGAGATTAAGCAAGCATCGAATGAGTTAGTTTGGGGCTTTGACCAGAGGTTTAAAACCTTGATGGATTGTGCAATATTTCTGATGAATGAACTACAACATAAGGAGTGGTTTATAGCCACTTTACTGACTCACATCAGATTTCCACTCATGCAATAGAATATTCTGACTAGATAGAATCCTTGGAGTTGGATATGAAGTTGGATGCATCACCTGTAAAAGAGACTAGAGCTGGTATGGATCAAATCTAGACACGGCTGGAAAATTTGTCTATTCAGATTCAAGATATTAAGAAAGGTAAATAAAAGTGAGAAGATGTTTGGTGCACTAGATACAAGGAAGAATCCCATTCTAAATACCAATGTATGGAATTTCATGATATTCTTAATCAATGGGACTCGAGGATGAGACCAGTCGTTCAAAAACCATCGCCATTCGATGTGGAAAAATAAAATGAGGTTTTCTTCGAAGATAGGGATGAATTTATAAAGGGCGCACCAATATCCTCCTTGCCAGCATTATTTAAGGAGCGACCTATATATGATATGCCACATCACTTCGACTAGTTTGTATCAAAGAAGACTAGAAATGTAAGTTCTCTGCACAAATTTTTGAAGATTTGTTTGGATTTTATTAAAGATGAAAATGGACTAAGGGAATTGCATAAGATTTTTGGAGAAACTAAGGGAGATATTAGACAAGAGAAAGTTGTAAATCATGTTCAGAAGAGGACAAAGACTATTCGGGAACTATGACTTAATGCACGGATTGGTGACTATGACATGGATTTTGTTATATTAGATTTGGGTTCAGATGTAAATATTCTGATCAAATAGATATGGGAGAATATGGGGAAGCTGAAGGTAGTATGGTCACCTATTCATTTGAGGTTGGCTAATCGACAGAAATTTATACCATTTCGTAGAATGGTTGGTGTTCCCGTCGAAGTGGAAGGACTGCGTACTTTTGAATAATTCAAGGTCATAGAAATTATCAATGACACTAATCCATACCCTGCATTGCTAGGCATTGATTGGGATATTCAGAATCAAACCATTAATAACTTCAAAAAGAGAATGTTGTCGTTTGAAAATGATGAGATCATATTTTTTTCATCATTGGATCCACTGGAAGGATATAGGTATGTTGAATCAGTCAAAGAAGACTATGATGTTCATGATTTAGATAATATCTACAATATATCCTCAAGGATAAACGATTATGTTAATCCTTCAACAGTTCGTATGCTTAGTTGGTGGAGCGTTATCTCCTATTCATCTAACTCTAGCAAATCTCTTGAAAACTAGAAGAACAAATTACATGAAGTTTCAATGCAAAGATGTGCTCATGTTACGAAGTCACTACGTTGGGTCGGTAAGGAGGTAAGTGATATTCCTACTTATGAAGTTTTACCTAATGTGGATAAGTTTATTGTTGCATTTGAGGATAAGGTACCCAAACAACAACACTTATTAGCCCTCAATGACACCTTGAAAGAAACACTGGTGAGATGGTGGGTTGTTCATAAGCAATCTATAACCAGTTGGTCGTAGTGCAAGAGATATTTAGAAGTTCAGCTTGGTTAAGGAATTCCCTATATTGGCGAGAAGTATAATGGGATAACTAGCCCTACAGATCATCTAGCTACCTATAGTGCAATATGGTAGAATATACCTAAGAAAGAAATGGTACACATGTTCATTCAAACACCTAATACTATACTAAGGAATTGGTATATGTCGCTAGAACTGTGACAAGGAACTGCATAATGGGACAACTTGGCTATGAGATTCAAGCACACATTTAATTATGAGGATGAAAGTCCTATAATAGATGCAGCTCTCCATATTATCAAGGAAAATATTTTTTAGGAAATCCCGGGACCAATGTCTAGTCTACTACAGTGGACTACAACAGTGGAAAAAATGATGGAGTGCTACAACATCAATGGAGGACCGGAAGATGATGATCCAAGAGATATTTATATTCCAGAAACTAATGGAAGTCATGATCTGAAGGGACCTTAAATTTCATCAAACAAATTTTTGAAGCCATTGAAAATTACGAAGGTGAATATTGGTTCTCCTAAAAATCCTAAGTTCACAAATATTGGAGATTACTGGGATGATGAGATGGTGGGTAATATTGTTGGAATATTTTATATTCCTTGGAAGGTAATAATGTCTTCGTATTATGTCGGAAGATATCCACAATCTTATGTAAAAGAGTAATACATTATATCCCATATTCATTGTGGTAAAATATACTCTTAATATTCATTATTATATAAAGAGATGTTATTATGGAGAATTATATTATCCCACATGTAATAAGTGAGAGTAATTCCTCCTCATCTCTTAGTATATAATAGAGTCAAGGGAGTCACATCACTCATCATGATCTATACTTTCACAAGTATTGCTATATTGTATTGGGGTTATTGGCATTGCTCTCTTGTAAGCTTGAGGGAGATATTCTATAGATAATAGAAGACTACTTTCCCATGGACGTAGCCCAATTGGGTGAACCACGTATATCTAGTGTAGTCTTTTCTCTTGTTCTCTTTTTGTACTTATTGTTGATATATTATTGTTTTGCATAGATAGGTAAGCTAGTTTAGTTAGATACATATCTCTGACATGGTATTAGAGCTTGTTGCTATGATCTAGTACCTTATATTGCTTTCAAAACAATATTTTATCATTTGAGCATTGTTTATTTCTTGTAGATTTGCTTTCTATCTAGTAGTCATTAGGCTTCTCTTCACATCTGGGCATATTTCTGCAGTTTTTATGTCTAACCCTAACCTTGTTGTGTAGATTTTTGCAGAACTTTTTCAAGAGTTTATTGATGTTGTTTTTGTATATCTATATGATTTTTGGATTCCCCTCAAGGAGATCTATCTTCCGGTTGTCAAAACGGCAATTTTCGTCCAAGTTTGGTAGACTTTGTGCAGGTTTTCGTGTTCGGCAGATTCGACACTATTTTCGGCCTTAAACTGGACACTCACAACTTTTCTTCACAAGAACCCGCGGTTAACAGTGACTGTTCATAATGTGAACCCGAGAATACTCTCCAGACTCGCGACATCCCAGTGCGTAGACACGCGTATACTCCGACATAGTCGCGACTGTTCCACTGTCGAACCCATGTTTACTTCAGCTTATTTGCGACACTTTCTGTACTAAACTCGCACATTCTTCTACAGAGCCGTGACTTTACAGTACAGAGACCCGCGAGTAACCGTGACTCCATTACATTGCAACCCATGAGTAACTGCGACCTTTGCTGAGCAGAACCCACGCGTATCTGTGTTTATTCGTTGGTTTTCTATTGGAAGACCCGCGAGTGAATTTTCTTGGCACGTTTTTTAAAATGGGTTATAAGTAAAACTTTCTTTTCCTTTACTATTTTTCTGCAGATTCAGATCAGTACGGTAAAGTATTTCAGTTTTCTATTATTCACCTTTTTTCTCTTGTCATTTCTAGCATTTGGGTTTCTTGTCAAAATTTCTATCATTATGACTTCAGAAGTAGCTTATGTTCCTGAACTTGTTGGCCCTAACTATCTTGCATGGAAGAGAAAAATGATTGATATTCTCAGGAGTAAGAATCTATGGAGGATTGTTAATGGTGAACAAACGAAACCTGTTGATGCTCAAGCTTTGGCTATATGGGAAGATAAATGTGATCAAGCAAGAGGGCTCATTGGTCAAACAATTTCAGATAGTCTTCAGGTAAGTATAGAGGCACAAGACAACCCCATTGAGGTATGGAAAATTCTTGCTTCTTTATTTGATAAATTTGATGATGTTTCTGCTTATTACCTTGAAAAGAAGATTTACGAGTTAGATCCTACTAAATTTGATAGAGTAGAATTATATTTTGCTGAAGTGAAAATTTTAAATGAAAAATTAAATAATTGTGGTACAGATTACAAGAAAACAAACACTGCACTTATAATTCTTGTAGAACAAAAAATGCCATCTTCTTTTGATATGTTCATTCAAACTAGGAATAAAGCTCTTGAATTGTCTTCAAATACCATGAAACCTAATTTTGATGATTTTTGTAAAGGATTGATAAATGAGCAAGAAAGGTTAATTGTTTCAGGACAACTCACACCTAATAAGGCTCTTATGGCACATAATAAGACTCCTAAGAAAAGTTTTAATCGTGTTAAAGGTTCTAATTCACACACTTCAAATCCTACTAATAACTCTGGTAATGCTTCTAATGCACATCATGATAATAGTAAGATGAAGAAAGTGTATCCTCCTTGTAGACATTGTAGTAAAACTAACCATCCTTAAAAGAATTGCTTTAAATTGAAACATTTAAAAGCTAAAGCTAAAAATAATGGTTCTGATAATCACAAGTAGCTTTGTGTGCTTATGTTGTTTCTTCTAGTAATTCTTCTTCTAATGTGGAATGGATAATGGATTCTGGTGCTTCTAAACATATGACTGGTAATGCTTCTTTATTTTCATTTTATGGCAATAATAAAAACACATCTCAGAAATTTTCTATAGGTGATGGTAAACAACTTTCCGTAATTGGTTCTGGTAATGTTAATGTTGCTAATGGTCAATTGGAAGATATTTTTCATGTTAAAAATATGCCTATTAATTTGCTTTCTATTTATCGTGCATGTCAAAAAGGATATAAATTTGAATCTTGGCCCGATAAGTATGTTCTTAAAGATATCAATCAAAATTTCAAATTAGTTTCTTCTGGTCTTGTTGATCATACTGCTAGTTTATATAAATTTGTTGGTTTTAATTCAACTAGAAGACAACCTTTTTATTCCTATGTTGCTCATGCTATTGAACTAAGTAAATTATGGCATGAAAGAATAGGTCATTTGAATTATCGTAGAATGCAAATGTTAACTAAATTGGTACTTGGCTTTCCTAATGTTTCGTCTACTAACGGTGTTTGTAAAGGTTGTGTTCTTGGTAAACATCATAGAGAAATATTTGATAAAGGTAAAGCTTGGCATGCTAAATAATCTTTGCAATTAATTCATAGTGGCATTTGTGGTCCTCTTGAAGTTCCTTCTATCTCTAATGCAGTTTATTTTCTTACTTTTATTGATGACTTTAGTAGAAAATCATGGGTTTATTTTTTGAAACATAAAAGTGAAACATTTTCTAAATTTCAAATATTTAAATCCTTGGTTGAAAACGAATCTGGTAAAAAGATTAAGATTTTAAGAACTGCTAATGGGGGAGAATTCATTAAGAAAGAATTTGAAGTATTTTTATCTAAACATGGAATTCAACATCAAAAGACTGTTCCTTACACACCTCAACAAAATGGTGTTGCTGAAAGGAAAAAACAGAACTTTAGTTGAAATGGCTAGATGTATGCTTTATTCAAAAGGATTACATAAGAAATTTTGGGCCAAAGCCATAATTTGTGCTAACTTTATTTTAAATAGAGTTCCTACAAAAGTTGTTAGGCATGTTACCCATGAGGAAAAATGGAATGGTAGAAAACTGGATATTATTAACTTTAAAGTGTTTGGTTGTGAATGTTGGGCTCATATTTCTGATGATAAATGGAAAAATTTAGAACCCAAGTATCACAAGTGTATATTAATTGGTTAATCTTAGGATTCTAAGGCTTATAGGTTATTTGAAACTTCTAATCAAAGTGTCATCATTAGAAGAGATGTTCAATTTATTGAAGTCTCTCCACCACCTGAGTCTATAGAACCTCATGTTACTCTTAATATTCCCTTATCACCTGTTACTCCTATCTTGATTGCTCCTTCCAGTGCTGTGACTGATCTTAGTTCACCTTCTTCCTCTTCTTCAAGTATTCCACCTGAATGTCTCAAATATCCTGAAGTGACTTATGTCCCTTCTAACCTTCCTGTTTGGGCACGGAAAACTCTTGAATCTACAGGAAGTGATATCGGAACCCCTTCCGATAGTCATAGAACCAGATCTAAATTTTCTCTTATGACCAAAGTTTTGGCCACAAATGATCCTACCTCTTATGCTCAAGCTAAGGGTAAACCTCATTGGGAACACGCTATGACTGCTGAGTACAATTCTCTTATGAAGAAGAAGACTTTGTGTCTTGTTCCTCTTCCTTCGGGAAAGAATTTAGTTGGTTGTAAATGGGTTTATAAAACTAAATTTACTGTAGAAGGACAGATTGAAATGTATAAAGCTAGATTAGTTGCAAAATGTTTTAATCAACTTGAAGGTATAGATTATAACAAAACTTTTTCTCATGTTGCTAAAATGAATACAATAAGAACCATTTTATCTATTGCTTCATCTTATAAATGGGAAATACACCAAATGGATGTTAAAAGTGCTTTTTTAAATGGTGATCTTAATGAAGACATTTATATGCAACAGCCTCCTGGATTTATTAATGTTGAATCATCAAGTTTTGTATGTAAATTACACAATTCTTTATATGGTCTTAAATAAGCACCTAGGGCTTGGTATGATAAAATTGATGCATATTTCTTGAATAACGGTTTAAAGCGTTGTATATCTGATCCTAACCTGTATGTTAAGCATGTTGATGATAATATCATTGTTATTGTTTTATATGTAGATGATATTATTATCACTGGAAGCCAACCTGTTCTCATTCCAAGTATGAAAAGTGACCTTCACATGTAGTTTGAAATGACTGATCTCGGTATATTGCACTATTTATTGGGTCTTCTTGGCATCTAGCAGATGGTATTTTTCTCTCTCAACCGAAGTATGCTACAGATTTATTGGCTCGTTTCCACATGAGTGATTGTAAACCTGCTCCTACGCCTTTTCAGTCAGGTGTAAAGTTAACTATTGATTCTACTACTCTTCTTGTTTATTCTACTCTTTATCGTCAGCTTGTCAATAGTTTGATATATTTAACTCACAGCAGACCAGATCTCTCTTTCGTCATCAGTATGGTTTCACAATTCATGCAACAACCTCATGAAAGTCATTATCAAGAAGCAAAGAGAATTCTGAGATATTTACGACGGACAATGTACTATGGTGTTTTTTATTAGAGTAGTACTACAGTTTATCTTTCTAGTTATACAGATTCTGAATGGGCAGGTGACAGTTCTAATCTACGGTCAACTGCTAGTTATATATTTCAACTCGGTTCAGGAGGTCCAATTTCTTGGTCCATCAAAAAGGTGAAGACTCTTTCTTTATCTTTGTGTGAAGTAGAGTATCAAGCAGCCAAAGAAGCAACAAAAGAAGCAGTTTGGTTACGGCATGTTCTCACTGAGCTTGGTCTGGTTCCAAAATCATCTACTGTGTTGAAATGTGACAATCAAGGTGCAATTCAGCTTGCTTATAATCTAGTATATCACTCCAAGACAAAGCATCTCGATCTTGATGCTCATTATATTCAAGGTCTTGTTGCAGATGGTGTTCTTTCTCTTGAGTATTGTCCTACCGAGCAGCAGGCAACCAATATCTTCACCAAATCCTTAACAACAGTGAACTATGTGCATCTTCGTTCCTTACTGGGGATGAGGGAATTTTTCATCAAGGGGGAGCAGTAATGACTCCTTCCTTCCTTTGTTAGTGGTATTTTCTTCCAGCCATTATTAGGGGGGGGGGCGTTGGAATATTTTATATTCCTTGGAAGGTAATAATGTCTTTGTATTATGTCGAAAGATATCCACAATCTTATGTAAAATATTAATACATTATATCCCATATTCATTATGGTAAAATATAATCTTGATATTCATTATTATATAAAGAGATGTTATTATGGAGAATTATATTATCCCACGTGTAATATGTGGGAGTAATTCCTCCTCATCTCTTAGTATATAATAGAGTCAAGGGAGTCACATCACTCATCATGATCTATACTTTCACAAGTATTGCTATATTGTATTGGGGTGATTGGAATTTCTCTCTTGTAAGCTTGAGGGATATATTCTAGAGATAATATAAGACTACCTTCCCATGGATGTAGCCCAATTGGGTGAACCACGTATATCTGGTGTAATCTATTCTCTTGTTCTCTTTTTGTACTTTTTGCTGATATATTATTGTTTTTCATAGATAAGTAAGCTAGTTTAGTTAGATCCATATCTCTGACAAAGATTACTGGCCTGTTACATGAATTTCAATATTTTTTCATACTAAGTTTTCATAAATGAAGGGAATTGTTGGTGACCTGAGAGAAATGAAAATTCTGTTGAATCCCGATGCCAATCCAATTAAGCAAAGGATGTATAGATTGAATCTGTGGTATAAGGAAAAAGTCAAAGCTGAGATTGACAGAATGCTTGATGCAGGGATCATTGAGCCCGTCAAAGAATCGGAATGGAGCATCCCTATGGTAGTCCAATACAAGAAGACCGGGGAAATCCATATTTGTGTCGACTTATGGAACTTGAATGATGCTTGTGTATATGATCCTTTTCCAACTCCATTTACAGATGAAGTGCTAGAAAGTGTCGGAGGTCAAGAAGCATATTCCTTTACGGAAGGATTCTTTGGTTATCACCAAATAAATATTTCCAAGGAGGATTGACACAAAACCACATTTGCGACATAATGGGGTTGCTTCCAGTATATGCTAATTCCCTTTGGCTTAAAGAATGTTCCTGCAATTTTTTCAAGGGTAGTTGTTGTAACATTTAATGAATTTATTCATAAGTTCCTGTAAGTTTATTTTGATGACTAGACAGTATATGGGTTGCTCAAGAATCATATTGAAAATTTGAGGTTGATGTTAGAACGTTGTAGACAATATCAAATTTCTCTGAATCTGAAGAAATGCATATTCTACACCCCATTTGGCATATTATTGGGACATGTAGTCTGCAAGCAAGGATTATTGGTGGATCCTGCTAAGATTTCGATTATTGTTGATCTACCTCTTCCTACCTCAGTTCAACAGTCGAGAAAAACTTTGGGTCACATAGGATACTATAGGAATTTTATCAAGGGTTATTCCCAAATCACAGCCCCTACGGAGAAGTTGTTAAAGGAATATGCAAAGTTACACTGGAATGAGGAATGCCATTAGAGGTTTGATATGTTGAAGGAGAAAATGGTCACAACACCTATTCTGGTATTTCTTGACTGCAAAAAGGAATTTCATGTGCATGTCAATGCCTCATCTGTCGCTCTGGGCATGGTGCTTTCTTATCCAAGTGAGGGTTCTATTGACCATCCTATTGCATTCTCTAGCAGAAAGATGTCCACTACAGAAAGAAATTATACTACCACACAACAGGAAGGGATCACCATGGTTTATGCCTTGCAAAAATTCAGGCATTATCTGTTGGGAGGTCACTTTAAGATGTTTACAGACCATTATGCTTTGAAGTACCTTGTCAATAACCCAGTGTTTGGGGGGGATATTTGTCAGTAGTTACTACTATTTTAGGAATGTGATTTTGAGATCGTTGTCAAACCAGGGAGGTTGAATGCGGTCCCTAACCATCTATCGAGATTGGAGATAGGAGAAGAATCGACTAGTTTAAAAGATAACCTTCTATATGCACAACTATTTTCAATAAGAACGGTTGATAAGTATTTTCAAGATATTGTCACATTTGTTTTTATAGGCGTGGCACCAGAAGGATATACAGTTGCGCATAATAAGCAATTGGTTGTTAAATCAGCTGACTACAAGTTGATATCTGGTCAATCGTACAAATTAGGACTGGATGAGGTATTGTTTTGCTGTGTCTTGGAGCACGAGCGGCTAATCATCCAAGTCAAGGCTCACGATGGAGTGGCGGGAGGCCACTATGCAGGAACAATCACTACGCAAAAAATATTAAGATATGGGTTATGGTGGCCTACCCTTCATAAAGATGCTAAATAATATTGTCAGAACTGATATGTATGTCCGAGAATTGGGAAGCCATTGAGGATAGATGAAATGTAGTTAGTACCTCAAGTTACGTTGCAAGCCTTCAAAAAGTGGGTCGTTGACTTTGTGGGTCCAATAAACCCACCGGGAAAAAGGACTGGTGCAAGGTATATTATCACTACGACTAATTATATTACATGATGGGCTGAAGCTGCACCAGTATAGGATTTGCACTGCTATGACCATTGCAAGGTTTCTATTTGAGAATGCCATCACCGGGTTTGGTTGTCCCCAAGTTTTGTTAAGTGATCAGGGTGCACATTTTGTTAATAAAAATATTGAGGCACTTGCAAAAGAGTTTCATATATACCATAGAAAAGGTACCCCTCATCATCCATAGGCCAATGGGACCGTTGAAGCGTTCAATAAGATTCTGCAACATGCGCTAACAAAAGTATGCAATGTGAACCACGACAACTAGGACCTGAGAATCCCTGCAATATTATGGGTTTATAGAACAACATGTGATAAATTGATGGGCCAGACACCTTTTAAATTGATATATGGACAAGAGGCTGTAATGCCCATGGAGTACATTGTGCCTAGTTTAAGAATTGTCATTTTCACTGGTATATTTGATACTAGTGTTGTCAAAGATAGGTTGCCACAGTTACTCCAGTTGGAAGAAGATCGATTTGTCGCAAGATTTCATCAACAGGCGCAGAAATGTCGAGAAAAGGCGTGGCATGATCTCCACATCATCAAGAAGCACTTTCAATGAGGAGCCTTAGTTATTCTCCATGAAAATATTTTTTCAAACACCCTGGCAAGTTATGCATGCATTGGTTAGGCCCATATATTATTAATTTTGTGACGGAGGGAGGCGCAGTACAATTGTATAAATTAGATGGTGAACTCCTTAATGGTATACTAAATGCGAGCCGACTGAAGCCCTACAAGGACAGTCGTGGTTCATTGTAGTAAACAATATTGATTCCATGATTGTACATGAAATAAATGTCGATAGATGTCTTTTAGAAACCCCAAGTTCATATTCTGTCATAGTTAGTTATGTCACAATTCCCATGTCGATGTATAGTTTTTTCAGAGTTTTGTGGAAACCCCAAGTTATTTTCTTGTTGAAGTTTTTTCGTTGGGGGTCTATCTATTGAAGTTATATTTTGTTATTTGGAAATCCCAACTTCTAATTGTGTCGAAGTGATATATCAATTGCATGAGATGGTGGTATGTCACTGTCCTCTCTGTTGAATTTTTTAAAAAGTGTCAACATGTCAAAGTTGAAGTTAACGAGCATTTATTCCTTCTTTTATAATGGGTTCAGTGGTGGCATTAGTGGAATTATTGTATTAATTTCTAAAAGGACTGAAGTGTGTGAATAGGTCCACTGCTTCCACCATCATGATTGCAGGATCTTTAATTTCCCTCGAATATGATTGGAGGATCGCATACAAGGATTGAAGTTAAAAAATACGCTCCTCTCTCGGTCAGAACTAATTATTACTTGAGCGATGAAGCATATTGAGCACACCAGAGCCCGAGCTTAATAAGTTGAGAGCAAGTTCAGTGTTGTAGAATGATATAATGCAGGTTGATCTATCAACATCCAGTGAGGCTCAGGGCTCCATCAAAGAAGTCCCTATGCGCAGCTCTGTCCCAATTAGTCCTGAGCAGTCTGAAGTCATCTCCTTGTACATTCCTATGAATGTGTCGAGGAAAACATGAAAAGAAAATCGACCCAAACTAGAGATGCAAACAAAGGGGAGTCATGATCCTGAAGCATCCGCATCTGGATATGCAACCATTTTACCAGATTATGTTCCACCATGACAGAGGAATGCGCAACCTATCAAATTGCTGAAGAATGATTGGTATCAATTAGAGACAATTCCTATTCCGAAGGGTGTCATGGTTCAAGGAGACATCTTGAAAACTTACAAGATGTCTTATGTGGACCATGACACCGAAAAATTCCCTGAATTCAACTACAAGAGTTACATGCAAACTATTGCTACGACTGAAGGTGTACCATTGGAGCTAGAACCAATGCAATCGGCTCTCGAAATGAAGAGAGTAGGACTTTTATCATTGTTGCATATCCCGCATTTTGGTCGCACTGTGGAAGCAAATGCATGTGTAAAACAATTGTTGGTATGCTTCTATGGTGGATGTCTGTGGTTGGAGACCAAGGTATCAGTGGATACTGACTTAATAGAGAAAATCACAGAGTTTCCTAAGGCTGGGTTGGACCTCTCTCAATAATTTGTGGGAAAGGAATGAAACCACGAGTTGGCAACCAGGATGAAGGAAAACTAAAATTTGTCAAAGAAAAATATGGGGTTAGACATGGCCTCCATCAATGACCAAGCAATGCACTTTGCTGAAAAATTGTTGGTGACCAAGGTCCTAAGGAAGGTTCAACCAAGCCAAGTTACTGCCTCTATCATTGTTGCAGTAAAGCAGTGTGCCCAAGGAGTGCAAATGAACTGGGTGACATCCTTACTCAATGAAATCCTTGTTGATTATGTGGATGCACAAGAAAACGGTACCCCTTTTACCTATTCTTGGTTATTATTATTGATTTCATTTGTCGGGTGTGCGAAACCAGAAAACTATCAAGGTATGCAGCTAGTTGGGCCATGCCAGGGCTCTTGGTACATGAACTTGTGGCACTTTGACATCCGTAGCAAGAAACAGGAAACTAATATCACATTGTATATGCAATTGGAGGACTTGCGGTATTATATGGTACAGATACTGCATATTTACGAGGCTATTGTGTCAAAGTGGTGGGGTGTGGTGAGGTTTAAAGTGGGTCCCCACCACATCTACATTCAAGCGAGGCGTGACCCACATCAGTAATGGATGACTACTGGATTCAAATTGGCTATGGATGAATTTTATGCAATGATCCAAGAGTGTCCAGCAGAATGACTGTTTATGTATATGTAACTTCGGAATGTATTTCACATATATGTATGTTGTATTCCTATAGAGATGTTATTATTCCTCTATACGGAAGTGTCGTCATTTATGTTGTAAGTGTCGTAACTTATACTTGATGGGTTATTAGACCACCTTGTTGGGGTCAGCCCTGTATAAGTCATGTGGGTCAAAGGGTTATTAGACCACCCTATTGGGGGTCAGCCATGTGGGTCAAAGGGTTATTAGACCACCCTAGTGGGGGTCGGCCCAGTCAGCATTATGTTAAGTGGTTAAGTTGAGGCTAACCTAGTTGAGTAAAGGTCAAGTCAAGTTAGTGTATAAATAGAGAGTGTGTCTCTCTCATTTTACACATTCTATTCTCTCACTCACACTTTGGAAAGTGGTGCACTTGTGGAGGAGGAGGCTCTGCTGCTAGGAGAATACTATCTCTTGTATTCTGGTTGTATCATTGCTCTATCTATCTCTGAGGAAGTTATTGGGGTTTTTCACCTTTATGGTTTTCTCCAAGTAAACTCAGTGTCTCTTGTGTGCTTGCATTATTGTGTCCATGATTGATATGCTGTAGATTTGCTATACATGTTGTTCTCTCAGTTAAGATCCTAGATCAGATTGAAGTAAATTCTGAAAATTTAACATGGTATCAGAGCTAGCCTGAAAGAAGGCATGATATGGCATGTATGACACTTGTTGCACTTACGATGCTAGGGCTTGATATAGAAAAAACAAGTCATCGTATCACTTTCACTATAAATCCGTTTTGGCAAAGTTTTCAGGTCTGAAACTTTTACAGGTTGAAGATTAGATCCCCATGTACCTTTTTTCCAAAGGACAACCTATAATTCATTGTACTTTGTGATTTATGATCTGTACAATATAGGGTTTCTGCCTCTTCCAGATCTGAGTCAAAAACAGGTGACCTTGGAAGAAAGGTCATAACTTGGGCTAGGAAGCTCCAAATGACATTTCATAAAAAGTGACAGGTATTACATAGACTGTACTATCTCAGGAAACGTTTTCAGAGGCCGAAGTTGAACCAGTGACATGTGACATGCCGTACAAGTTAGCTCTACTGTTTTATCCCATAAACAGGTCACGTTGCGACACTTGGCATAAATATCTCTCAGAGAATCCAATTGAGGTCAGACCTATTGGGATGGAAAGATAACAGGTCGGGATATCTCAAGAAAATTTTTTAGACCCTGTGGATTGAAAATTTTGGAGTTACACCAGAAACAATCAGGTACATATTTATGTCAGAATAGAATTATTTTTTAGCACCTTCATTCATGGCTTCCGGAATTTAGGGTTTTGGAGAAAGTTGGAATTCTTGTAATCAAAGACCAAGGCTGAATGCTACTCATCAAACTAAAAATTTAGAGACCAATATTAGAATTTTTGGTTGGGCAGAAGGCTAGGCTTGATCAGACCCTAGTTCGGGACTTTGTTCAGAAAAGTGGAAAATTAGGGCTTCTGTAAAAATGGGAATTTTTGAAATCTGTGACCACGGCTGGAATATAAATAGAAGCTTAGAGCTTTGGATCAAACCTTTTGATTGGGAAGAAGAATGGGCTTCATCAAACCCCAGTTTAGGGTCACGTACAGTGAATCCGGAAGTTTCAAAGGAAAAATTGAGGAGTGAAACTTTGCAGTTTTCAAATTCTGAATATACCGGCTTGATCAGCTCATCAAGGCACATATTTCTATCCTTTTGGAAGTTTGAAATTAAAAGTTTGAATTTTTGGGGTTTCTCTGACAAACCCTAATACAGATCCAGATCCAGTTCCTGCAAATCAAGTGGATTGGTTTAATCCTAGAAGAGGATGGATTGGTCACCTGCATAAGTGAAGAAGTTCCTGTTTCAGAGGGAGATGAGGCTAAGGCCTTACATAAGAAGATTGCAAGCAATCTCGACAGGTATGTCTCGAGATTTGTTCATGATTAAGTTTATGATATGTTTGTCTTCATGTTATTACAGTTAGAACAATCTTGATTTTAGATTTGTCATATCACCTTAAAAAAATTATGAATGCATGCATTACGGTGTTGACACTTATGATTGTACTAATGCATTATGGTGTTGTATGAGGTTTATGTTGTCCGCTAACATGAAAGGTACACCAAGAAAGACAAATCATGTTCTATTTCAAGAACATATGATCATGATGACATGAAGACAAAGATTCATCCATTATCATGGATCACTTAGAAAATCTACTTACAAGGTATGTATAACTTGGTTCTACAATGGATAACTTATGAGACATGCAGGTTACTAGCACAAGTCATTGAAGAGAACCAAAAGACATTATGAAGGTATGTTAGACATAACTAGCTAGCATGCTAATCCAAGTATGTTTTTTCCTATATCAAGCTAGAATCCTACCTTGTGTTAGGATCTTATACTGTTGTGTTGTTGATAATGATTATTCATGAAGTCATAGGTTTGAATAGTCATGGTTGTGTGCATATTATGTTTCTTACCATAATTGATGATATGACTAACCAGAAGAATCATGAAGGTATAGGTTTGAGTAATCACGGGTTTATGCATTGATGATTTAACTAATCAGAAGAGTCCTATGATCAAATAAGAATATGCATGAGTAAAAGAAGACTTCCCTGAAACCTTGAATACTAATGTTTATTATCTGTGAATGATCATGACTATACATGTTTAAGATTATTGTGTTTTGATAGTATTAAGATTATACTAATAAATGTGTGATTATGTATGAGACCTCAAGGATAACACAATGATGATACTAATAAGAATGCATAGTGATTAAGGATGGATATGAGTTCAAGGACAGGTAATCCAGGAAGCAAAAATCAAGAGGGAGCACACTCCAGTTGTTCCTGCAAGAAAGCAAAGGAGCACACTTCAATAGTTTCTGCAAGGATGCAGATATTCAAAGCGAGTTGACCACTTCTCACAATCCACATTAGAATGGAGTTGAAAAGATTCAGAGGGAGTCCACCGAGCAACCAAACAAAGATAAGTATTTGAATTGTCATTTCTTACATAATGTTATTCAATGATGTATATGCTTATGTTCCTAGAATTAGGTTGTGTATTATGCATATTAGAATAGTTGCATTGATGAACAATATACTACTAATATACATGGGTAAGTGGCCTATGGCACTGTACAACATTCCATTGCTACTTATCTAGAATGAAACCTCTTTGCTGACATGTTAGGAGTTGTGCACACTCTTAACAATGTTCTGGTAAATATTGGAAGGCATCTAGAAAGTTACGGAATATGGATAAATGTTGTATTGAAGCATTGGCTAAGATAATTGCATGAGTGTATGACATATTTCTTTATATGTAAGAATTTGTTTTGAAAACTATGAGATGTTTTCTAATCATGAAATTTAACTTGTTGTGTAGGAAAGATCGTATACCATCACCTACAAAAGAAGGACTACAACATTTGTTCAGCAACAAAGTTATCTATTTAAAATATTGAAGATATTGAAGTTCCCAGGATCTGGGAAGAATGCCATGATCAAGGAATACCAGTCGATCATGAAGATGTTTGGGATGCAGTCCCAAAGGGTAGTCTGTAGTGACTTCCAAGAGGATCTACAAGATCAAGCATGCTGCAGGTGGTAGCATAGAGACTTTTTCTCTTGTAGCCAGATACACTTCCATTAGATCCGTACTTGCTCTGGCTGCAGTGATGAAGTGGAAGATACACCAGATGGATTTCAAGACAGCCTTCTTGAATGGTGTAGTTGAAGAAGAAGTGTATGTCGAGAAGCCACTTGGTTCTGAGACACATGATAGGGAGTCATATATGTGAAGAACTTGGTATGGTAGGATAGACAACTTTCTATCCAGTTTGGGATTTACCAAGAATAAAGTGGATTCCAACCTTTACTACAAGGTTGAGGAAGGAAATCCAGTGATACTACTATGTGGATGACCTGTTTGTAACAAGTGAGGATAGATTGATTGCCGACATGCAACGGAAGCTTACTGCCAAGTTCGAGTTGAAGAACTTGGGGATGATGCACTATTTGTTTTTGGGATGGAGGTGTGGCAGAGTGTAGATGGAATCTTCCTTGGACAAGGGAAGTATGTAGTAGAGATCCTGAAGAGGTGCGGGATGATGGATTGCAAGGCTATGGCCACAACTATGGCATCGGACCTGAAACTTCTGTGTGATGCTTCATCTGAGCCGGTTGATGTCTCTGTGTAATGTCAGATGATTGGGTCCTTGATGTACCTGACGAACACGAGACCAGATATTTGCTTTGTAGTGAACACATTGAGCCAATTCCTAATGGATCCGAGGAGTGTTCACTTGGTTGTTGTAAATCATATCCTAAGGTACCTGAAGGGTACAATTGATTATGGGCTCAAGTATGAAGTGAATCAAAAGTTTAACCTATAGGGTTATGTTGATTCAGATTGGGCAGGTAGTACTGCAGATAGGAAGAGCACATCTGGGTGCTGCTTCAGTATGGGATCAGGTGTGATCTCTTGGTTTAGTAGGAAGCAATCCTGTGTAGCACTGAGTACAGCTGAGGCAGAGTATGTTGCAGCCTGTTCAACTAGTTGTGAGGCAGTATGGCTTCGAAAGCTATTGTCAGAGTTATTTGATCTCCCGCTAGAGATTACTGGTATCTTTTGTGACAACCATAGTTGTGTGAAGCTGTCTGAGAACCCAATGTTCTACGACAGGTCGAAACACATAGAGATCAAATACCACTATATCAGGGATATGGTGCAGAGAGGAGCAGTGAAGATCCTATATCTTGCGACGGATGAGAAGATTGCAGAGGCTTGGTGTTCTTCAGATCGACGACACTTCGAGGAAGAAGTGATGAAGACATTTGCTGAAGCCATTCCAAGCATGCTGGAAGGAGGATCCTTCACATGGCTGTGGATGTAAGCACTGGATGATGAGCATCAGGATGATGTTCTAGTTTCTGCTCTGTATGATCTGTTGGATAATTTTCATTTATGTATGTATGCATCATGTTGGATGCTGGATATGATCAGTTGGATCATTTACATTTATGTATGTATGCATCATGTTGGATGCTTGGACCATGTATCTGTATATGTATCAGGTATGATTAGGTAGATCATGTATGTTGATGGATACATTGTGTGGATCATGTATCTATGTATGTATCAGGTAGATACATTGTATATGATGATATGTATCAGGTAGATACTTGGTATGCATCAGGTGGATGCATTGTATGATCAGGATGATCGTGGATGACAAGCTTCTCCAGATGACATGCATCAGGATGATGAAGTGATGATGATCAGGATGATCATGTGTACATTAAGATGATGTATGGTGAGTGTCAGGATGATACTTTGTGGCCGTGGATCAGGTTGTGTAGATGAGCATGTCTGGGAGATCCTATAGGTCGGAGTTGTGTACCCGTAACAGCCTGGGATGCTCTTTCGAGACATTGCTCTGGGAGGACATGTAATTTGTGCCCTGGGAGATCTGCAGGTCGGAGTTGTGTACCCGTAACATCCTAAGATGCTCTTGCGAGGTTTTTTCCTATGGCATGTAATTTGCTCCTGGGAGATCTGGACAGGATGAAAAAGGCCTCAGATGCTTCAGCCAAGTTTTTCCATGACCACATGTAATTTTCTCCTGGGAGATCTGGACAGGATGAAAAAGGCCTCAGATGCTTCAGCTAAGTTTTGTGGTGGACAACATGTAATGTGCTCCTGGGAGATCCGACAGGTAGAGTTGTGTGCTCGTAACAGCCTGGGATGCTTCAGCCAGGTTTTGTGGTGAGATCACATGTAATGTGCTCCTGGGAGATCCAACAGCTAGAGATGTGTGCTCGTAACAGCCTGGGATGCTTCAACCAAGTTTTGTGATGGGTCACATGTAATGTGCTCCTGGGAGATCCGTCAGGTAGAGCTATGTGCTCGTAATATCCTAGGATGTTGCAGCCAGGTTTTGTGACGCACGTAATAAGTCCTGAGGATTCCACAGTATGGCCAGTGATGATGAAGACCTACAGGTGGTGGGCCTACATCCATTATGAAAAAGGACTGGCTCTATAGAACTTCCTATGATGAGTAGATTCAAAGATTGGTTGAGAGAGCAGCAGCAGTGACGATGATGATGACTCGATGACGATTATCCAGTGACGATGATCCAGAGAAGATGACTTGTGCTAGAAGACCTGTGTTGAGAAATACCTTCCTAGTTAAGAGGGAGTGTTGATGTATATGTAACTTCAGAATGTATTTCACATATATGTATGTTGTATTCCTATAGAGATGTTATTATTCCTCTATACGGAAGTGTCGTCATTTATATTGTAAGTGTCGTAACTTATACTTGATGGGTTATTAGACCACCTTGTTGGGGTCGGCCCTGTATAAGTCATGTGGGTCAAAGGGTTATTAGACCACCCTATTGGGGGTCAGCCATGTGGTTCAAAGGGTTATTAGACCACCCTAGTGGAGGTCGGCCCAGTCAGCATTATGTTAAGTGGTTAAGTTGAGGCCGACCTAGTTGAGTAAAGTTCAAGTCAAGTTAGTGTATAAATAGAGAGTGTGTCTCTCTCATTTTACACATTCTATTCTCTCACTCACACTTTGGAGAGTGGCGCACTTGTGGAGGAGGAGGCTCTGCTGCTAGGAGAAGACTATCTCTTGTATTCTGGTTGTATCATTGCTCTATCTATCTCTGAGGAAGTTATTGGGGTTTTTCACCTTTATGGTTTTCCCCAAGTAAACTTTGTGTCTCTTGTGTGCTTGCATTATTGTGTCCATGATTGATATGTTGTAGATTTGTTGCACATGTTGTTCTCTCAGCTAAGATCCTAGATCAGATTGAAGTAAATTCTGAAAATTTAACAATGACAAATTCCCATAGATCTTGAGAATATCTCACTAGACCCGTCGCTATAGGATCAATGACAATAGGGCACTTCTGGTTAGTAATAGAATACAAGACAAAACACGTAGAACACCGGATCAGGGGGTCATGAAGGAAGCCCACCATGGTCTGAGAAAGAGGACGAAGAATAAAGTCAGAAACCCACTGATCCAGGTCTAGGGGATAAGCACAAGGCTGGTACATCGATGCAAGGAGGAAAGGAAAAGAGGAAAGCGCAAAAGTCCAACAGCATCCAAGCCTTAACATATGATGATATCAACTTCCCGTTTGACAGGATGACATATATTGCTAAGGAAAATCGAAATATTGAGGAAGTCAAAACGATCCAATTATTCAGCAGCATCAAAGATGTCCTTGATACCTTATGTCAGGATGTAAAGAAGATTTTCATCTCAGCTCCTCAACAAGCTACTCTGCTGCGGGTCGAGGCTGCTCAGGAAGAAGAAGGTGCTAACCAAACAATTCCACTTCCTTCAACAAAAGGAGTGGTTAATATTTTACCTAGAGTAATGAGTTTTGATGAGCTAGGTACAAGTGTACAAATTCCAAATTCCGGGTATGTAGACCTGAAGTTGTTTTCATTACCACTTTACATGTTACATAAATTGCAGGAAAGTCTTGCACGGGAGGAGAAGTCGAGGGAAATATGCCTCTTGGATATTATGAAAGGCTATAAGAATCAAGCATCCGCCTTAAAGGACCTGACTATTGAGCTACAACAAGAAAAGGATCTACACTGTCAGGAGAAGGAGAAAATTCAGGAGGTTGTTGAAGTCACATGCTGCGTGTTTCTTGAGGTAGAGATCATTGAAGAAATGACATTGGAAGAGACGTTGCAGTTCTTGGAAGCTGTCATTTTGGGGTATCGACAGAAGGTGAAAGACTTGGAATCTAAACTCATTCCTAGCACTCCACTCAAGTGATAGAGTAGTGTTAAGCAGAGGTACAAGAGGTCATTCAGATCCTTTAGGGAGTGGAGGCCCAAAGCATGAAAATGTACAAGGAAGTATCGCAATCTTAGGCTGCATTGTTTGAGGATGCTGAGTTAGAATAGGTCACCACCAAGAATGGGGTCATTGAATAGAAGATGAACAATTTGAAGGATCAGCTAAAAACTATGGCACCAGTCTAGAGGATTAGGAGAGCTACTAAGAAAAAAGAAAATCAACGTGAGATTAACAAGCTGAGGATGCAGCATAGGGAGCAGACAGAAAGAGTGCAAGCGCTCCAATCTGAGGATGACAATGTTTCAAAATTTATTGGGAGTCAGCGTGCTTCTATCCAGTCGAAAGTTACTCGGGCTATCAAGGTGAGTAGTGTACACATTATTGTTGACCTAGTTGAAGTTTTCAATGATAAAAAGGATGAAGTCCAGCAGTTGATCAAAGTCACCAGGAACGCTTACCAAGAGTTCTTGTCAAAGCTACAGGAACCTGTGTCATAATCCTAAAGTGGCTCGGGACGATCCACATGTCAGTGTTGGGGGAATGTTGTGCCTAGTTTATTGTGGGTACCATTTTTATAGGAGATATTTTTTGTGTGGAAAAATTCAAAGTGGGAGTGGTCAACACCGACGAATCGGCCGAGAAACCAGGAAAAACGGTTATGTTGATCAAATCAAATGGGTAGAGTTGAGTCAATTAGTTAGATTTTTTCCACTTGCATTTATGAGTTGTTTAGTCAGTTAGTGGGTTAGTAGAATCGAGGTAGTCTAAGTGCGCCATATAAATATGTAATAAGAGGGAAATTTTGGGGTTGTTATTCTTTTTAATTGATTAGAGAGTGTGTTGTCGGAGTTATTTTTGGGTCTGTAATGAAGCATGATGCTATGTATGTCGAAGCCCTTTTTGAAAATATCAGTCACTGATCTGCAGGATGTGTGCGTAGATCTTTTGTAAATTCAAGAAGAAATCTATAAGTCATAAACATGAAGTGCGTATTATTTGGCTACGACTCATAATAAAGACAAAACACTTCCATGGTTTTCCAAGGATGGGTATGTTAAAATATGGTGTTCTCATGTGATGTGATATGTGTGTCTTTCCTCTATTGATGATTTGGATGAATGCATGTGTGTGATAATCGAGAATGTTATGAATATGAATCATAATACAAGTTATATAAATATGGTGATGCCCTGAGTTATGTCGAAGTGAATGATGTGTCGAGGATCTAAATCTGTTGATATTATAGATTTGTTGGTATAATGGGTTTTTTAATGAATGATTTGTATTTCAATTTATTCTCCTTCTGCGTTGCATAAATATGGTTCTTGCAGTTTCCATAGGTACTTTGAGTGAGACTTCATCTGCTTCGCAGGTGTTTCCAAAAGATATTAAAACCCCTTTTGGTTCGATATCTATGATATTGTTTGTTGGTGGTTGTTGGATATGTGAACCCTGGCCAAAGTAAAAGTGCGCCAACAACTTAAAGACATTGAAGACCATCCAGAAATCATCTAACAAAAGACATGGAGGATGTAAGGAAATATCCATATCATCTTCAAGGAAATATCAACACATAGTTAAGGAGAAAGGAGATTCCTCAAATAGCTCAAAGAGTAGTCCTGAAATATCCACAGTGAGACATAAGAAGAGAATATTTTTCCATAATGAACTAGTGGGATAATTAAGGATAATAAAGCCTCCAACTTTTGATGGATAAACAAAGAAACGAGATGATGTTGAAGCATGGTATTTGGGATTAAGGAATTTTTTCCATCTGCATCAGTATACATCTATTATGAAAGAAAGAGTAGTTATTTACCATCTGCAAGGAAAGGAATCCCTATGGTGGGACCAACTAGTCATACTGAAGGATATCAATGAAAATAGAACCACTTGGAATAGGTTTAAGAAGTACTTTCAAAAAGAGTATCTCTCCGAGCACTACTTTGATAAAAATATGGAAGAATTCTTTGAGTTCAAACTGGGAAGCATGACTATGGAATCCTATGAGAAGAATATTTTGGAACTTTTGAAGTATGCAGACTTCATTAGAGATGAGAAGGTAAAAATTCAAAGGTTCCTACATGGTCTACCTAATTTTTATAAAGGTAAAATCCAATACGATAGACCCAAGAATCTTAAGGAATCCATCTAGAAATAAAAACACTTGTATGAACAAAACAAGAATAAGGCTCCTTATCGGAATAATTGTAAGGATGTGAATAAAAACAAGCAAGAGAAGAGAAAGAAGGGTTTCCAAAAGATATTAAAACCCCTTTTGGTTCGATATCTATGATATTGTTTGTTGGTGGTTGTTGGATATGTGAACCCTGGCCAAAGTAAAAGTGCACCAACAACTTAAAGACATTGAAGACCATCTAGAAATCATCTGACAAAAGATATGGGGGATGTAAGGAAATATCCATATCATCTTCAAGGAAATATCAACACATAGTTAAGGAGAAAGGAGATTCCTCAAATAGCTCAAAGAGTAGTCCTAAAATATCCATAGTGAGACATAAGAAGAGAATATTTTTCCATAATGAACTGGTGGGATAATTAAGGATAATAAAGCCTCCAACTTTTGATGGATAAACAAAGAAACTAGATGATGTTGAAGCATGGTATTTGGGATTAAGGAATTTTTTCCATCTGCATCAGTATACATCTATTATGAAAGAAAGAGTAGTTATTTACCATCTGCAAGGAAAGGAATCCCTATGGTGGGACCAACTAGTCATACTGAAGGATATCAATGAAAATAGAACCACTTGGAATAGGTTTAAGAAGTACTTTCAAAAAGAGTATCTCTCCGAGCACTACTTTGATAAAAATATGGAAGAATTCTTTGATTTCAAACTGGGAAGCATGACTATGGAATCCTATGAGAAGAATATTTTGGAACTTTTGAAGTATGCAGACTTCATTAGAGATGAGAAGGTAAAAATTCAAAGGTTCCTACATGGTCTACCTAATTTTTATAAAGGTAAAATCCAATACGATAGACCCAAAAATCTTAAGGATTCCATCTAGAAATAAAAACACTTGTATGAACAAAACAAGAACAAGGCTCCTTATCGGAATAATTGTAAGGATGTGAATAAAAACAAGCAAGAGAAGAGAAAGAAGGGTTTCCAACCTCCAGTAGTAAAAAACAATAACCCATGTCAGCAAAGACAACCAAGGGAAGAGCAATCAAATCACATAAGACCATCGATTGAATGTTGGAAATGTAAGGGGAACCACTATGCCAACAAATGTCCACAAAAGGGAAGTCTTGTTCAGGAATCTTCAAATGTTGGAAAAATTGGAGGAAGTGTTCAAAAGATATTCGTAACCCTAGATGGAAGTCAAGTCGATCACCAATATCAAATGATTGAGGTGATAGGTAAGGTTTCTAACAAAAACCATATCTATTTTGATTGATTATGGAGATAGAAATAGTTACATTACACCTAGCTTATCTGATAAATGTGGGTTAAAGAAAAGTAAGCTTGAGAAATTAAATTTAGTGCAGTTAGCTACCGGAACTAAGAGAAAATCACTAAGGCTATAAAGAGGTGTCCTTTAGAAATGAATGGATTAAAAACATTTGCAGATTTAAACATCATACCCTTAGGGTCATATGAAGTGTTGATTGGCATGGATTGGTTAGAAGCATAGCATGCCATACTCGATTTCCATAACAAGACTTACACATGCCTAAATGAAGAAGGAAATCGAGTAACATTTAAAGGCATACTTAGACCCATATCCTTGAGGCAGATCTCGGCTATGCAACTAAAGAAGTGTTTCAGAAAAGGGTGTCAGTTTGTGATTCATGTAGAAGAGTCAAAAGAAGGAAAAGAATCAAAATTGCAAGATTATCTAGTACTATAGGATTTTGTAGATGTATTTCAAGAACCACTAGGAATGCCTCCTAAGAGGGACATTCATTTCTCTATCAATTTGGTGCCAGGAAATATACCTTTATCCAAAGAACCTTATATAATGAGTACTCCAGAGTTAAAAGAGTTACATATGCAATTAGAGGAGTTGTTCAAGAAAGGTACCAAGTGTTTCACCATGGGGAGATCCTATGCTATTTGCAAAGAAGGATGGGACTCTAAGGCTATGCATAGATTATAGGCAGTTGAACAAAGAAACAATTAGAAACAAGTACCTCCTATGAGGGATTGATGACTTATTTGACTAGTTAAGGGAGCCAAGGTGTTTTCAAAAATAGATTTGATATCAAGATACCACCAAGTCGGGCTTAAATTGAATACATCAATAAGACAACTTTCAGAACAAGGTATGAGAATTATGAGTTCACCGTAGTAACTTTTGGGTTAACAAATGCACTTGCAATATTCATGATCTTGATGAATGGGGTTCTCAGAAAATACTTGGATAAGTTTGTGGTTATTTTCTTGGATGGTATCCTTATCTATTCAAAGACAGAAGAAGAGCATGAAAAACATCTAAGGTTAATAATGCAAGTATTAAGAGATCATTAGTTGTACACCAAGCTAAGTAATTTCTCTTTCTATTAGAGAAAAATACACTACTTAGGACATATCATATCTGAAGAAGGTGTTTCAATATATCCTTAGAAGATAAGAGCCATTATGGAATGGAAAACACCTAAGAATCTATCAAAGGAAAAATATTTTATGGGATTGGTTGGTTACTATCGAAGGTTCATTGAACGATTCTCAAAGTTGGCTCATCCTATCACATCCTTTCAAAAGAAGGTTTTGAAGTTCGAATGGACTCCTAAGTGTGAAGATATTTTTCACGGACTTAAGGAAATGCTTACCAGAGCACCATTTTTAAATATTGTAGGTCTTGATTGAAGTTTTATAGTGTGCACTAATGCATTTAAGTAAGGCATAGGTGGAGTATTGATGCAAGATGGACATGCGATTAGTTATGAATCCAGAAAGTTGAAGGAACATGAGAAGAACTATGCCACACATGACTTAGAACTTGCATCCATCATCCATTCTTTGAAGATGTGGAGACATTATTTGATGGGTAAGAATTTTGTGTTAAGAACCGATCATGATGGATTAAAGTATTTGTTTTACCAACCTAATTTGAGTGCAAGGAAAATAAGGTGGATGGAGTTATTATGAAAATATGACTTTGACATCAAGCACATTAAAGGTAAGGAGAATAAAGTAGTAGATGCACTTAGAAGAAAGATTCATGTAATGCATATGGAAGCTATCAGTACTGGTACATCAGATTTGAAGGACAAGATCATTGAAGTCAATATTACAGATGAACATTATCAACATGTAAAATAAGGCTTACAAAAACAGAAAATACCACAGAAATTTGATAAGTATAAGTTGGAAGAAAATGGAGTCCTCATGGATAAAGATAGCATTTATGTGCCCAACTCTGGAAGTATAAGGAAAAATATTATGAAGGAAATGCATGATATTCGTTATGCCGGACATTCGGGTTACTAGAAGATAGTGGCAACATTAAGGAAGCAATATTACTAGCCATGGATGAAGAATGATGTTGCAGAATATATAGCTAGGTGCATGGAATGTCAAAAAGTTAAAGTTGAACATCAACAACCAATAGGATTGTTGTATCCCTTGCCAATAGAAGAATGGAAATGGGATGTAATAAAATGGATTTCATCACAAATTTTCCTAAGTCAATATTTCAAAATGATGCCATCATGGTTGTCGTAGATAAGTTGACTAAGGAAACAAACTTCATTCCAGTAAAGATAAATCACAAAGAAACTAACATTGCAGATATTTACATGAAAGAAGTAGCCAGATTCCATGGTATTCTAAAAGATTTAATACCATATAGAGATTCAAAATTTACTTCTAACTTTTGGAAGGGACTATTCGAAGGGTTTGGTACAAGTCAAAACATGAGTACAGCATACCACCCTCAGACAGACAAGAAAACAGAAAGAGTTAATCAAGTGATTGAAGATATGTTAAGGATGTATGTGATGGATAATTAACCATCTAAATGGGAAGATTATTTACACTTTGTAGAGTTTGCTTACAATAATGGATATCATGCATCACTGAAGATGAGTCCTTTCGAATCTATGTATGGAAGGAAGTGAAATACTCCCATTAGTTGGGATAACCCAACGGGAAGAGTCGTTGTTGGACTAGAATTATTAAATGATATGGAGGATTATATGGTTAAGATTAAGAAGAATCTAAAGGCATCCCAAGAAAGGCAGAAAAGCTATGCAGATTAGAACAGGACTGCCAGACAATTTCAATTTGGGGATCATGTGTTTTTTAAAGTTAAACCCAAGAAGAGTTCCTTGAACTTGGGAAATTGCTCCAAGTTAGTTTCCAAATACCGTGGACCTTTTGAGGTCTTAGCTAGGATAGGATATGTTTTTTACGATATTTCTATTCCCGCTTGCATTAAACTACATAATCTGTTTCATGTGTCTTCATTGAAAAATTACATACCTGATGCTAACCATGTGATTGATTGGAATGTGATCCAGGTGGAACCGAAAGGATCATTTCCTGTACATCTAGTTGCCATTGTGGGAAGCAAGGTTAAGTTGCTGTGAAATTGGGAGATCGGGAAAGTTAAGGTCTAGTGGGAGCATTACATCCCTGAGGATGCTACATGGGAACTATAGTATTCCATGAGGGGAGCATAGCCTCATCTATTTTGAAAACCTGGTGTTATGGTATATATGTGTAATAAATATGCATCAAGGACGACGCATTGTCTTAAGCGGGAGGGGGATGTATTACCCCAGTTGTTAATCCCTAGACTTATTATAATAATTTTCTTAGGTGACTATGATTTGTTTAATTAATGGTGTAATGACATGACTATATGATTATTGTTTGACTATGGTTTAATTAATTCTTTGTTCATGTGACTATTGTTAGAAAAACAGGATCACAAAGCAATAACAATAAACAAGATTCAAATATAAATCACATAAATGTTACAGCGTAATTTCCCACCTTGTGAGCATCAGCATTGATTGGCCTTCAGGATCCATTTTATTGACTCAAACCCTGTATTTTCCCTGTAGGAACCAAGTTTCCCTATTTTTCTTCTTGTACGCTTATTGTTCCATTATAGCTAGTGTACATGCAGTCTGCATTTAATTAGCCCGCATACATCAAGTTACATGGTAAAAACAATAGAAACGTTACTTTTTACTCCCAAAAAGCAGTCTTAGGGTGACCTTTGGCCCTCCATATACCCTGAAACGACTCGATTCAACCTTTGACTTACCTTTGGAAGGCTATATATTGATCTCTTATGGTGTATGGAATGGAGGGGAAAGAGAGAGCAAGATAACTCTAGTGGATTTTTGTCATGACTTGAGCCTACACTCATTGATCCTTGTTGTTGTGAACTCCTTATGTTCACCTACCAAAATCCTTTTGTAGTTTGAGTTTTCCATTGCATGGGGGATTGAAGTGGTGGAGGCACAATTGGAGATATCCAATTCTTGGTTCAGAGTGGTTGCCAGAAAGAGGTCGTATCATGTACTTCTTGTTATTAATTAATGGAAATACTCATTTTCTCGTCCAATTGATGTTGTGAATGTTGTTTAAATTACATTGGGTTACATTTGCTTATGATAGCATGGATCATGTTATTGATTATGCTAATATATTTCACATATTATATGCACTTGCTTGTATTTGTTGTTGAGACTAATCTACAAGTTCAAGTGTAGAGATTGAAAGCTCAATGGGGATCTACTTCAAACATTCAGTTGAAGGTTGGTTTTATTCTCCATATCTTAGCATTTTCATTATAATAACATTCCATTGGGAATTGAGTTATTTTATAGTAGTCAGCTTCCTGTTGTGGTCTACCCCGATCCATAGGAAGTTTTCTCCATAACAGAAATGGCAACTCCGCTGGGGAGAACCTCCATTTTGGGGATTTTTAGGCATTTGTCCTTATTTTGAGTTATTGTTTGTCGAGCTTCTATGTCATTGATTTCCCAATGGGATTTACATTAGAAAACTAGCTTTTTATGGGTTGTTTGACTCTTTTGGGTTCATTTTCCATTCCTTGTACGCGTGTCAACCTAGTTTTGACCATGTCTACCCGCCCCTGTGTGAACTGTAGCCCGCGTCTACCCACTACTTTTCTTTGAACAGTCACATACAAGTCCAAGATTGGTTGATTTTTGGCCCTGGGTTGTTTTTGGGTTGGTTTTGAGTGTTTTTGAGTCTTAGTTGGTTCGTTTCCTGACTGTTCCATGCTCTGTTTGTGACCGGAAACTCCTCTTTCATTTTGTTTTTGAGCTTTTTTATTTTTTACAATTTCTTGTTTTATAGCTCATTAGCTTGGTTGAATCTTACTGTTTGGGTTTTGTTGGGTTGTCTCTTTGATATGCTCTGCATTTATTTATTGAATAGTTAGATTTTGCTTGCATTTTTTCATTTCCTTATATTGAAAAAATACAAAAACAGTGTTTTGCGTTTTCCTTGCATTTATAAGAGAAAATACAAAAATATTTGCTTTACGTTTTGCATTTTGCATCAGAGTGCCTATGATTTCATCTAGGACTTGCTTGTGCATTTAAACTTTAAAGAGATGCATTTTATTTCAAACCATTGGATTGATTGTCATATTAGTGGCATGCTTTTTATTGAATAGATGAGTCTAGTGTTTTTCAGTTGTGCATACAATTGAGTCTTATACATCATCAGTTTCACGACCATATCCTTTGAGTAATTACAACCATTAAAATCAACGCTTAATCTTAAAATTGATTAGAAACGATTTTCTTTTTATAGGGTGCACCAACTAGCTTAGGTTTAGAGTCTTGGAATAGATCATTGTGAGTTAACAATCCAAGACTATTGAACCAACATTATATGTCTGACCAGGGAATGGTGAAACCCATGGTATACATCATTATTCTCAGGAAGATCTACTAAAACCAAAGTTAAGCACGAGGTCACGGGAGGTTGGTTGCGGAGATAGCCCTCCAATACTAGTTGAACGTGGGATATACTTCCAGGATTTGTTTGTGTATGGGGGCTCTTGAAGGATCTGTACCTCTTGAGTTTCGGGCTTAGCTACCTTTCCCATACGACAGATCCCACCTGCGAATGTCCTCCTGAGCATTGGTTATATCACGGTGAACTTAGTTGCTTTACCTAGGTATCACATAGGGAATTCGTTGCGGTTATTCTGTGATTGTCCTGAGTCAGATAGGGGTTGGACAGCACAATTGTCTATTTTATAGGGATTTGACCCTATGCATGCAGTGAAGTTTGGGAACCCTTATAATTGATTATGTTACCTCCAATTATAGTTTGGGAGTCTCAAGCCTCTCCTAGGAGAGACATACCGGCTGTAGTGTCGGGAGGTCCCTTGAGCCAGTCCTATTTGTGTGCATTTGGCTATAGTTTCTTTAGGTGTGTGCTCTTTGATCGATAGTTGGCCGTTAGGAAGCGTTCTGATTACTTGGAGTTATCGTGGAGCGATATCCACCTCTCCGTCGGTCTCGTCGTTTGGCTGGTTTACCAGCTGACGAGGTAGCACGTCCTTTTCATAAGAGACGCCGGAGGATCCCCTCCGATACTTTTGATATTTTTGACAAATTTCACAAGTACGTTATGACTCTCGCATTCGGCACACCGGGAAGAATTCCCGTGACTCCATCAGTTGAGGTCAATGAATAGACCACTCCTTCCACTCCTAGGGAGCTTGGAGAGGAAGGTTCGCCCCCACACGTCACTTTCTCAAGTTTTGGGCCATATCCACCCCCGGAGCCAAACCCATCTTATGATACACACACTCAAGGATTCCGATATTGCATGCCAGATCTTAATGACATTACAAATCCTTCGACCACTAGTCCCTTTTCAGTTGGTATTCCCAGTCTTAATTCAAATGTTACATCCACTTTGTCGGGTAGTCAAGCTAACACTAGCCTTGGAGCTACGGGCACTGCTCCTTCGGGGGGCGGTGCATCCTCTTCTGCTCCCTTCGGGGGCGGCGCGACCTTTTCCGCCCCATTTCAATTTATGTCTGGTCATATCCCTTCAGCTTCTACAGTTTTTGGAGGAGTACCACATCCCAGGACTGCCCCTCATTTTAGTGGGAACACTTCACATAACACGGCTCACACCACACAACCTAACACGCATGTTTCTACACATATACCCATGACCACAACTGTGTCTGTTAACCAGCATGTCCCTCCTAATAGTGGGGGTGGGCATATTCCCTACACTGGGGGTGGGCACATTCCCAACACTGGGGCACATTACCAACACTAGGGGTGGGCACATTCCCAACACTGGGGGTGGACACATTCCCAACACTAGAGGCAGGCACATTCCCAACACTAGGGGTGGGAACATACCCTACACTTATGGTCATTACTTGACTGCTCCTGTTACAACTAGCACCTATATGCCCCATAATTATGGTGGTAATCCTTCTTATAATGCAGTGGGTTCTGGCCCTTACTATAACCCTCCTCACTATGGTGCTTATAACACATATATACCTTCATACCCTTACAAGGGTCAAGGTGGGGGGCGGTTATCGGCCTTATGGTCATGGTCATGGCTCATATCATCCCTACAGTCCACAAGGTCAACCTCTTTTGGGAGCCTTTAATCCAGATTCATAGCCTCAGCTCCTGTTTCTTGCTCACTTGAGTCTACCATATCTTTTGAAGCTCATGAATGATCTGATGTGTCATGATCCTTCTTGGACTCCAGTCCCTACCAAGCTCCCTTCTGACATTCCGAAGTTTGAAGGGAAGAATGGTGAGGATTTGGGTGATCATGTTACGACTTTTCACCTTTGGTGCTCCTCAAATTCATTGAATCACGACTCTATTCGTCTGAGACTATTTCAATGCATCCTCATGGGGGCAGCCGCAAAATGGTATGTCGAGTTTCCTGGGGGCACCTACAGGATTTTTAATGAGATAGCTTTGGTTTTCTTGGATCACTTTTAGTTTCTAGTTTCTTACGATACTGGCACCAAAATTTTATCTACCTTCCGCCAGAACAAGGCCATGCACATATCTTATCACATTCAAGAGTGGCATCGATGGAAGAGGCTCGTGAAAGCCAACATTCCTCCAGATTTTCTGTTGGGGTGGTTCCTCAAGTCGTTGCTTCATTACATATCTAAGGACGTTTCGGTGTCCGACATCATGACTGAGGAGCAAGCTATATTCAAAGCCTAGTAGCTATATTTACTATATGCTCAATCTGGTATCCTATACGATATCATTCTTGACGCGCTGCGCTCACGTCATGAGCCCAATCTTGTTCCTGGACCACATGCTGATGGCATGTTGGATCCACGAGTACTCGACCCATAGACTTGGTTACAAATCAAATGCAAAATTTATCTATTAGCCAGTCTACCCTCGGAGAGGCTCACGCCTCTTCCACTCCTACCCAATCGTCTGATGTCCATTCTATAGAGACAACGAACCCATCATGTAACCAGCAACCTAGTGGAAAGAGAAGGGGAAAAACAATCGTAAGGCTGGGAATAATGGAAATAATGGAATTAATCAAAACACTCCTAGGAAAGAGAACACCAACCCTCCTCGAGACGGTGGAAATGCTGGTGGGGACTGTAAGCCGAGATGTAAGGTGAAATTCCCTTGCAAACTTTGTGGGGAGGATCACCTGACTCACTTGTGTCCTCGAATTGAATAAGCATCGAAGCATCTCGCATAGAGCCCAGCTGTGTTGAAAGATCCCCTTCCGCATCATTAGAATATGGATTTGAATGCTCCCATCACTGGCTATGGGACTAATGAAACTATGACATCTTCTTCCCATGCCGGTGGCTACGGATGCGTGAACATGGTCCAATCTCAGGTTAGTGTTTCTACTAGAGAACGCAATTATGGTGCACCACAACCAAATATGGGGAATGAGCCTCCTCCTCCTCCTGATACTTCTTTGCATATCGAGAAGCCCACTACTATGCTGCGGATACCAAAAGGTGTTCTTAAGCGCTCGGTGCACAATCCTAATGCCCGAGCCGCCTAGAACTACTCCATTGTAGAATATTTGGGCCAAAATTCGTGTTCCATGTCAGCTCTTGAGGTTTTATAGGCATGTCCTCCGCAAAGCAATGCCCTTTTAGCTGCTTTGGGAGTTCAGGATGAGAGTAGCCCTAGCGTTATTAAATTCGACACTATTGATATCTAGCCTCGCTTGCCTTACCATGTGGCTTTTCAAGTCCATGTGATCTGCTTAGATAAATTTGTTAAACGAACGATGGTTGACGAAGGTGTTTCCACCTCAGTAATGTCGTTGGATTGTTGGAAAGATCTTGTCTCTCCTCCCCTGTCAAAATCTATGACCATGCTTACTACGTTCAATGGTCGGTCATTTAGGCCGCATGGTATTCTCCCTTCCCTTGAGGTCCACTTGGGTGGGAAATCCGTGCCTATTGAATTTGAGGTGGTTGATGCACCCATCGACTACAACCTTCTTTTGGGAAGGAATTGGATCTATGCAATGAAATCAATCGTATCCTCCGTGTTTAGAGTTATTTGATTTCCTCACGAAGGAAGAATCGTGATGGTCGATCAACTAGACTTCCCTAGTTCTAATTCCGTAGCATCACAGGGAACTGTTGTTCCCCAGATCAAAGATTCTCAGCCGACAACTGGGAACATTGGTGTAGGATTGTATCCATCCTTGATGGGATCATTCGACCTTGTTGCACCAATTTCCTTTATTGGAACCGTTTTCGATAGTGTGCCATCCTCTTTAAATAATGTACCTTTCTGGACCTCGTATTTTAATGATTCGTGAACTTTACCATCCACGAGTGCTCCGTCTGGAGACATTTTGCATGTTGGAATGGCTATGTCGTTATCTGCAGCTGAGCTTTCTTACCGTGAAATTCAACAAGCCACTGCAGAGCCGGATCCACCCTCTTCACGGAAAGCGGAGGAAGATCCCGTTATGCTTCCGGCATGGGCAACCGACTCGTCTTGCTCGCACGATTTCCTTGATGGTACTTTTCCTTCGGATGAAGCCATCATTGAGGCCATGTGTGGTAGTGAGAGGCCTTGGGAAGATTTGCATCACCACTCTTATTTTCTTCCTAACCTTGATATTCTTGAGCGAGAAGAGTTTAGGACGACTCTTGCCGAAAAGGTTGGTCACCCTGTGGCTCCTTTGGATTCACATGGGATTTACACGGAGGGGAATATGTCCAATATCTCCCCAACCATACCGATCAACATCTCTTGCACACCTGGGAAGATAGAGAATGTTTATATCAGTGCTGATTGTTCTCCCGATGAGATCTGTACATACACCAAGTTGTTCAAGGAATTTCAGAATGTTTTCACATGGTCATATGAGGAGATTCCAGGAATAGACCCTAGTATTGTAGAACATGAGATTAAGACATATCCCAATGTTAAACCAATTCGGCAACAACTTCGTGCTGTGAATCCTAGAGAGGAAGCCGCGATTAAGGCAGAGGTGGAGAAACTACTTAAAGCTGGTTTCATCTTCCCAGTTCCCCTTACTGAATGGGTGTCAAATCCTGTTCTTGTAGATAAGAAGCAAGGAACCATCCATGTATGCACAGACTTTAGAGATATGAACCGCACATGTCCGAAAGACAACTTTCCCACACCATTCATAGATCGAATTTTGGATGCATGTGCGAGAAGCGAGGTCTTTTCATTTATGGACAGTTTCTATGGATATAATCAGATCCAGATAAAGCCCGAGGACCAACTTAAAATGGCTTTTATATGTCCTTGGGGTACATTTGCGTATCGGAAAATTCCCTTCAGCCTTGAAAATGCCGGAGATACGTTTCAGCGTGCTATGACCTATGCATTTCATGACCTTAAGCATATAGTGGAGGCTTACTTGTATGATCTCGTTGGCCATTCTCATAAGAGAGTGCACCACCCCAACCACCTCCGCCTCATTTTCGAAAGATGTTGGTGTTACAAGATTCGGTTGAGCCCCAACAAGTGCATTTTTGTTGTGAGAATGGGTCATCTTTTAGGATTCATAGTTTCACAAGAGGGTATAAGAGTCGATCCTCTTAAGGTTGAGGCAATACTTCGATTTCCTCCCCTGCATAACATAATTCAAATTCAGAGCCTCCAAGGGAGATCTAATTTTCTACAATGTTTTATAGTGAATTATGCTAGTCTTACCAAAGTTTTCGTGCGACTTTTGAAGGACACACCGTTTATCTGGGATAAGCAAGCCCAATAGTCTTTCGACGCTTTGAAGAAAGCTTTGGTATCGGCCCCTCTGCTTAGTCCACCCGACTTTGCTAGAGATTTCTCGTTTTATGTGGCTGCGTCTCTCGAGATGATTGGCATGGTCTTAGTTCAGGTAGATGATGTGCTCCAAGAGCATGTTGTTTATTATCTTAGTCGAAATCTAGTAGACACTGAGCTGAGATACACTCACATGGAGAAGTTGGAACTTGCGACCGTCCATGCAGTCCAACGTTTACGACATTACATTATGATTAGGAAAACCACTGTCATAGCACACATCAATCCATTTTAGTTCGTTCTTTCATGACATTTGATTGGGGGGAAGTATAATAAGTGGATTGTTATTCTTCAGGAGTTTGATCTCGATTTTGCTTCGGCGAAGTTGGTGAAATCCTTGGTTTTCACTGAGCTCATGTCATATTTTCCATGACTTGATGAGGACATCATCCATGAAGATTCCTTTGTGGATGAGCATTTATTTCTTATCTCGTCGGCGGACCCTTGGTATGGGGATATCATCATATATCTCCAAACTTTGAAGTTCCCTTCGCACTATTCACAGGATGAACGACGGCGTGTGAGACACCAAGATAAATATTATGTCATCGTCGGTGACACTTTGTATCATCGAGGAAAGGACTCTATCCTCCGTCGTTGTTTAACCCATGAACAAGCAGAGTTAGTGCTAAATGACTGCCACAGTGGGGCGTGTGGTGGTCACCTCTCTGGGCTTGTGACAACCCAACATATCATGCGATCTGGTTACTTCTGGACTTCGATCTTTAAATATTGTATGAATGCTGTGAAGAGATGTCACCCTTGCTAGGTGTTTTCTTGAAATATACACTCGCATCCTTCTCCCTTTCATCTAGTTGTCACTGTCGGTCCCTTCACTAAATGGGGGGTGGATTTCATGGATTGCAAACCGACTTTGGCTGGGAGGCATCACCATATCATTGTGGTCGTGGACTACTTTTCCAAATGGGCTGAGGCCATGTCTACTGTAAAATCCGATGGTGCTACAGCATCCCACTTCGTGTTCAATCAGATTATCGCTCGATTCAGCATCCCGAAAGAGATTGTCACTGACCATGGCAATCACTTTGAGGACAAAATGATGGCGGATTTGTCACTCAAGCTTGGGTTTCGTCAAGATCATTCATCTTATTACTACCCCCAAGCGAATGGTCAGGTTGAGGCAGTCAATAAATCCTTAAAGACCATTCTCCAACGTACCATCCAACAAAGCAAGAGAAACTTGCACATTATGTTATATCCTGGGAATATCGAACCGCAGTTAAGACTGCCACCGGTTTCTCACCTTTTCAGCTAGTACATGATGTGGAATCTATATTTTCGATTGAATGCGAAATCCATTCATTAAAACTAGTCATAGAGCTCCTGCCTGATACGTCAAATGTTGAGCAACGTTTGATCCACCTTGAGCAGCTTGATGAGCAGCGTTGAGATGTCGCCGTGGCTATAGATACCAACAAATGTCGTGTTAAGGTTCAATATGATAGGTCTGTCCGTCCCCAGTAGTATGTTGAAGGTGACTTGGTGCTCTTGTATGACCAAGCTAAAGAACCCCCAGGAGCATGCAAGTTTAACCCCATGTGGCACGGTCATTACATAGTGAGGCGTGTCCTTGAGAAAGGAGCCTACAAATTGGAAGACTATGAGGGGAATGCCTTGAAGGATCCTAGAAATGGGCTCTACCTCAAGTGATATTACGCTTGAGCTTCTAGCTCAAGCTAATACTTTTGTATACTATTGTATAGTTGCTTCTGTACATAGTTTAGGTTTCTTTTGGTTTTTCGGATCTGCTGATTCGCTTCTGTTTGGTTGACAAATGTCAGCAGAATCTCCTGTGTTTTTGGGATTCACGGATGGTGCTAGCCATCATACGCAGCGACTCGCTTCTGCTGCGTGGGTTATTTATTCACTGGGCCATCAAATTGTGTCTTCAAGAGGTGCCTGTCTCAGTCCTACATCCAACAATGTGGTTGAGTATAGTGTCGTAGTTGAGCTACTTCGGGATGCCATTTCGCATGGTATCCAGTCTTTAGAAGTCCGCATGGATTCACAACTGGTTGTGTCTTAATTGAATGGTCGGTATCGCATGAGGGATCCTACATTACTACAAAGGTTCTTACGGGTAAGACTCTTGGAGCGTCATTTTGTTTCCATTACATAAATTCATGTTCCAAGATGTTTTAATCATGTGTCTGATGCATATGTTAATTATGTCCTAGATTGGCATTCGTTACATCAATAAAGAAGCACACAAATAAACATTCATTCACACATTTGTACATACACATAGTAGAACTGGAGAATCATAGTTTTTTATAAATAATATGTCCAAAAAGGTGGTGTCACAGTACAAAAATGGAGCCTATAGCTCTCAAAAATATACATAATAGATACAAAATATGGGACTCTGATATATCTAATCCCTAGGAGGAGGCCTAGCTTCCTCAGCAGGATGTGTCTGAATATAGTAATGAACTGCATTAGCTATGCACCACAGTATCCGCACCCAAGTGCCCGGTACTCCCACCGCATGTCGTTGCATCGCCTCTGGCAGATGCTCCACCTCAATCATGGGTACGCTGGTAGTCATATGGGACAGGTTGACCCGTACGGTCTCTAATGTGTGCTTTGTTGCACTGCCAACTACCTCTCCACCCCTGCCCCATCGACGATGTCTCGAGAAACCCTCTGGTCTTCACGGACCAGCATCTACGAGCAAACAGTGGAATGTTAATATGTGATACTACACCAAAAAGATTTTTTCATTTTCATATATAATCGAAAATCCCCAAAAAATTAAATACACGAAACATAAAAAGAGTAACACACCGATGTCTCCGAATGCAGCCCCTAGAGGGAGCAGCATGTCGCAGTCGCCCCGGTAGTCTATCCCGGCATATGGGAAGTCATTGATGGCGATGACCCCTCGATCCCACCAGTGGAAGAAATCATCTATATATGATGATTCCTGTCGGCCACCCCCCTGTCGCGTCAATACCTCTTCCCATCGGGTCAGGGCTGGGTCACGGAGACTATGCGGAGGGACTTCAACTCTCGGACTAAGCCCTAGAACTCTCTCTCGAATAAGGTGCACAGTATACTGCCATACCCAAATTTCTTTTCCTTCCCGTGCTTGTAGTCCATTAACTGGGTCTTCATGGACACCAGTAATGTGGTGCACCAATCATATACTATAGGCCCCATGCACTCTGCTGCGTAGAACATCACTGGCCTTGAAGCCTAATGTAAAGCTGCAGAACCTATGATCCTCATGAGGGTAAGCACTATGATCTTCATGCTCAAACTCACAATGGCCCCAATGGGTACCTAACTCCCCACCTTTTGGGTACCAAGAAGATAGTACTAGTCTATATAGTTAGGAATGGTGATCCCACCACCTATAGTGTGAGATCGGAGACTAGCCACCTCCCCTCGGCGGGACAACCTTGTAATGAAGTATATGTCATCCACCTCTAATGAGAGTGTTTGACCATCCAAGTTGAAGTTCTGCGCGTCTACGTCCCAGTAATCAATCAACCGTCAGAGTAGTTGGTTTTGGGCCCTTAAACCCCCAACACTCCAGAATTTGTAAATCCCACACGCTTGTAGTGCTTGTTGCACAGGCAAATCTTGGTGGACATTCTCATCCACAACATCATGTTCTCTTTCCCTCCACTCTAGAACCATCCTGGAGGGAAAAAAAAATAGCTTTTAAACATTTAAAAAACCAACTTCACGGTCGTACCTATGGGAAATTGAGTAGACAGGGGTGTCTAACCGCGGTCAATGCATGTGTTGACCGTGCCTAGCAGGCCCTAATCGCGACCTGCAGAGCAGTAGCCCGCATATAGCACTGTGGATAAGTAGGGATGGCCTAATAAAAATAATGGACCACTAAAAATTGAAATAAAAGCTACCAAATGAAAGAGGAGGATGAGATGACTAACCTGCTCTAGACGGCTTGTGAAATGGACACCCACAGCTTCCGGAATCAGCAACTGAACTTTAAGGTGAAAACTAACCAAAATCACTATTTGGATGAAAATGAAAATGAATTGGTAAATAGTAATTTATTTTTATTCTTTATAGTTTTTCAAACTCACTTTGCTATAGTTTTCACCATTTTAAGCTATTTCGGACTAATATAATGTCTTGGAGTACCATTTTGAACAGATTTTTCCAATGAGAGTTGAATTTTTGACCGTTTCATGCCTACGACGGGTATATTTCACACCCGTCATATAGGTTGGATGTCATTTTCACCTGCATTATGCATTTGACCTTTGACCATTTTTCATTAACCTTAGGTGCGACCCCGCTTTGTAATGGACACGGAACCTTCACACTATTATAGAAGTGTTGTTATTTGGCGATAGGGCTTGTCCAAACATGGGTGCCCTAGTTAGAACCCTTTTTCCTTTCGGCACCCATGTCGTTGTCTCTCCCTAGGATTGGGAGTCCTTCGTAGTTATGCCATGACTTTGCGATGAAGATTCATACTCTACTTTGTCTTATGTTGGCCATCTCCCATAAGGACTCCCCCATTTTTTATCAAGTTGTGATTACACTGCATCATCCTACTTGCTGCTTGAGCCTTGTGCCGGCTCCCACTTACTCAATTGTTAGCCGTGCCTAAGCACTTTCCTTGTTAAGCCCTGCAGAGCTTGCATTGCCTTTCGCAATTTGATGACCTTTTGAACCTGAGGGAACACCCCCCGAGTGTCCACATCCTGCACATGCTTCCTTGCATTGATCATAGGTATGTTCCATTGCTTGGGACTAGTCTGCTCGCTATTTGACACTCATTCCCTCACTTGTACTATAAGCAATTTTATTCTTTTTCAAGCTTTTCCAAATATGAAAAAGAACAAAAAAATCAAATATTCCAAAAATATGGACAGGAGAGTTGTTACTTTTTTTTGTTGGCAGTTGTTGTGTCGCCTTTGAACAGAGCATTCATTCCACTCCATCCATTATGAGTCGGAGCTATAGTAAGACCTTAGGAGCTGTACTCGTTTCTCAGATTTTACTCCATCGATATGTTAAGATTCCAGTCACTATGGATCGCTTTGTTGATGCCTCCTGCATCGCACAGTGTTATTATCATCTAGTACTTGAGTCTATGCTGCCTAAGTCTATCCATCTGCTCATGCTCTTGTTCAAAGGAAGTTCTTGAAACCAGAGTCGGCCACTCCTCAGATCTCTTGAATATTGCATGTCGGCCATCCTTATTGAGTCAGTCCATTCATCCGATTTCTTCCAAATCATTCAGCGTAGCTGTTACCTCATGCTGGTTGATGGGGATGCCTTAATACCCTCCTTCCAGCGAGTTTCGTTATGTCAACTTCAACTCATTTATTCTGGAGTTGAGACTTAGATTCGGTTGAGTACCTTGAGACTTGCAATCATTAGTGGTAGGTTCTCTCACCATCGACGGTTTTCGAAATACATCAATGTCCCCTGATCGATGGATTCATCTTAGTGTTCGACCTCAACACATTTATTCACACTTTGATGATTGTACTATGTGCCTTGATGCCCATTTTCATTATTGGTGGGTTATCTCGCGTCTGTTAACGGTATACATCATTGACCAGTAATTAGACGATGTCACATCAGGTTCAACCTCAACACCTTTATTCACTTGATGGGACTTGGACCACTTGTGCAGAAGACCCCAGACGTTAGTAGCATTAAGTATGTTGCTCATTATCGTGATTCTACTTATGAGATATCATTTCTCATACATCAGCAGTTTGTACCTCCAGTATTGCACCAGTTGTTTCCTTTTCAACAGGAGACCATATCTTACTGTATGGATCATGGATATGACCCCCTGTGACATGTATTCACTATATACTGCCTATCATGGCCATTGTATCAGATTGTTTTATTGTACTGACATGTATTCAGAGATATTATTGTATTATGATGAGTGAGCTATTCTCTCCATTTGTGTCTCCATCACTCCACTTCTTAGATTTATAATGTATTTCGGCCATCGTAGTACCTTCTCTGACCTCACACATTAGGGGGCATATGTTACAGCATAATTTTCCACCTTGTGAGCATCAGCATTGATTGGCCTTCAGGATCCATTTTATTGACTCAGACCCAGTATTTTCCCTTTAGGAACCAAGTTTCCTTATTTTTCTTCCTGTACGCTTGTTGTTCCATTATAGCCAGCGTACACGCAGGCTGCACTTAATTAGCCCGTGTACATCGAGTTACATGGTAAAAAAAATAGAAAAGTTACTTTTTACTCCCAAAAAGCAGTCTTAGGGTGACCTTTGGCCCTCCATATACCCCGAAATGACTCGATTCGACCTTTCACTTACCTTTGGAAGGCTATATATTGAGCTCTTATGGTGTATGGAAGGGAGGGGAAAGAGAGAGCAAGATAACTCTAGTGGATTTTTGCCATGACTTGAGTCTACACTCATTGATCCTTTTTGTTGTGAACTCCTTATTTTCACCTACCAAACTCCTTTTGTAGTTTGAGTTTGCCATTGCATGGGGGATTGAAGTGGTGGAGGCACGAGTGGAGAGACCCAGTTCTTGGTTCAGAGTGGTTAATGGCAAGAGGTCGTATCATGTACTTCTTGTTATTAATTAATGGAAATACTCATTTTCTCATCCAATTGATGTTGTGAATGTTGTTTAAATTACATTGGGTTACATTTGCTTATCATATCATGGATCATGTTATTGATTATGCTAATATATTTCACATATTATATGCACTTGCTTGTATTTGTTGTTGAGACTAATCTACAAGTTCAAGTGTAGAGATTGAAAGCTCAATGGGGATCTACTTCGAACATCCGGTTGAAGGATGGTTTTATTCTCCATATCTTAGCATTTTCATTATAATAACATTGCATTGGGAATTGATTTATTTTCTGGTAGTCAGTTGTCTGTTGTGGTCTACCCCAATCCATAGGAAATTTTCTCCGTAACAATAAACACAATATAAGAGAGACACAAATATAATGTGGTTCACCCAACATGGGCTACGTCCACATAGAAATTTCTAGTGCTTATTATTATACCATCCAACAAATGAAGGGATACAACCTAAATCACATCCACTACAACTTCCTCTTCACTCTCTCATAGTGTATCTCACACAATCATAGAGATATTTACAATTCTACAAGACCCAGCTATATTACAATGCCTTCCTTTTAAAGAGCGATTACCATGGGAAAATACTATGGAACACCCAATACCATGGGCCCATAAATCACCCATTATTGACCAAGTCATGGGCCCATAAAATAGTCGTTGCCCGCCCCCCCCGGACCCCCCATGGCGACTATTTTGGGGGGGAAATCCCCCCAAAACCCCCCCGTCATGGGCTGGGATCCAAACACAATAGAAACATGACCTCTAAATAAGGAAGATCAAGCTCCACAACCAACAACTATGACATGTCTAGTTATCTGATGATGGATGACTTGGTTGATTATTTGATTATGTGACTATGACATGTTTGATGATGTGACTATGGACTATGGACTTAGATGTTGATATTATTATTGATGTTTATCTTAAATAAATAAACAACTGGCTCAATGGACAACTAAAAGAGTATGGGAGGCCATGGTTTCACAAGTGAGGGGGATGGGTGATTGTTTCCTAGTGCTTGATTGGAAACCCAAACTTTGTACTTGGACTATCTTGGACCTTGTTTATGTTATTTGAGTTATTTTGGACCCTTTTTAAACTATTTCGAGACTTTGAAATAGTTAATTGTCATGTTTTATGACTAAATGAGTTACTAGTGCACCCTCATGGAGATATTGTGAACTCCACTTGGTGAATGTGCCCTCTTTAGGAGATATTATCTCCTATTTATGTGCTTTTGGTAATTTATGAGGCCTCTTCATAATTTTTAGTGGCTGCAAGTTATTTTCTAGTTTCCACTCTTACACAATGCATTGATGACCCTATTTTTGTGCTTCCACATAATAATTTGTTGTAACTCCTCCTCATAAAGATAGTTTGGGTAAATTAACCCCCCCCACATGAGCCTCCACTCTCCTAATTCGAATTTAGGAGTGGGACCCACCTTATTCAACCCCTTCTTATGCAAAATTTTAGTTTCTCTCTCATGAAATTAAAGTGGGTCTCACCCAACTTGAATTAGCTCCATTTTCCCCTCGGAATTATATTTTTCTTATTCGAATTGACCCCTTGTTAAATTTAACCCCCTCTCTTGAATTGATTTAGCTTACCTTGGTTTGATTTTCCTCTCCACCTTATAAATTCATGTTCTCTCTCCTTTTTAAAGATAATCATGAGCTTGGATTGCTTGGATTATGGTATTATCACAGGGTTGTGCATGTGACAGTTGTATTGTTGAGTTGGGACTAAGCTCCTATTGCTTGATTCCCTTAGAGCCTAGTCTATTGTCCAGGTTCTCAGCTAGGTATAGGAGGTTCCCATTGGCAGTAAATATGGACAGGTAGTAGTGGTCATATGAATTGTTTCCCTTGCTTCTACACAGGTACCTTTGCTCGTCCAGGTTCTCAGCTAGGTATGGGAGGATCCCATTGGCAGTATAGACAGACATGTAGTAGATGGTCGTGTGAAGTTTATGGGAGTAAATTGATAGAATCAGGGTAGTCTAGTTGTGGATCTGTGGCCTCAGATATGGGGTGGCCTGTTCAATTTTATGTATTGACTATGCCTATGGCTGGGAGGAACAATGTCCCATTGGATCCAGTTTCCCATATCTTGAGATACATATTTCTCATATGATTTTATTTATGTTTTAACATATTATTATGATCATTATGTGAAATAGTGGCTGAGTTCATTTATCTATATGCTTGATGTCTATATGTCAGGATCTAGTTACATGAATAATAGACTCAAGAGGATTCGAATCTGAGATGTTATTCATTATGATCTTCTTTCTCTTCTTCAAAAACTGTAACTGTGACTCTGCGATATTGGGAGGGGAGAAACTATATGCTCTATTTCACCAATATTTGATCATTTATATTTTGTGGGGCCTATTCCATTTCATCTAGAACAATTTTTCTAGTAAGTATCGCCTTTTGTTTCATTGAAAAATCTTTCCGGATGACCAAGATATGTTCGTTTTTGTCCAACAGTTTTCCCAGTACCAAGATGAGCGCACCAGTTGTTAGATTGGAAATGTTATGTGCATGGATCTACTCCTATTTGCATATCTGATTTTGAATAATTTAATATGAATTTAATATTGATTTATTGTTGGAGGGAGGAAGCAATACAATCTAAAATATATTAGCGAAAAATGGTTGTAGGGGACAACCATCGAGAGTTGATTTTGTGTGTTGTGATAGGAGATGGTGCCTTTTGTTTTTATTTGGTTGTGGTGTGGTTGTATTTTACAACCTACATATGTGTCTTGATGTGTGATTTTCTTACTTTTAATCCCACCACCAACACACACATAACGACACCAGAAATCAACTTAGTTTGCAAAAAAACTGATAAAAACAATACTCAACTATTTAACAATTGTCGTTTTAGCATTAATACAATTTATAATTCATGAATGGGTTTTAGGACCTTATTCTCACTAAGGATGATGAATAATATTCCTTAATCACGTTTTTTTGTGATTATGACCTTTGGTAATTAACTTAATTAAGTGTTGCAATTAACTTAATTAAGTGTCGTAATTATCTTAATTAAGTAATTACTTAAATATCGCAACTTTAATAAATAATTTGACTCTAGAATCAAGAGTTTGATATTTGAAGTGTGGGATAACTATATTTTGTCTCAATATGTTGCGCTGAAACTTAACTTAGTCTTAATATTAGTCCTTAACCTAATTAGTTAAGGGTCAGGGACATTACACCATGCATATATCTCTCAAGAACATATAACAATAACATTTATCAAACAAGGTAAGAAAGATGTTATTATCCATTATGTTCAACATTACTCCCAAAATGCTATAGGAAGACAATAATCAATTCATTCTCCACCATGTATCAATAATAAATTGAGTAAATTAGTTGAGTTAAACAACATTTAACATATAAGATGTATTTATCATGCAATATTGCACAATGCATCACATTATTTATAGTTCAAATGCCTATAATAATATTAGGTCATCAATAACATAATCTAAATTGGAGCTTCATACCATGATCCAAGACATTTGTGCTAGTTGCTCAAAATCACTTATATACAATATCTAAAGGTTAAGAAAAATGATCCTATTAAAATGTTTGTTCAAGGTTCTATGAAAAATTAAATCCTTTAGGCATTTTTTGGGGGGGTTTTTAATGACCTCAAAGCAGAGACAATTGCTAATGCTTTTAATATGACGGGAATTATTCTCTTATACAAAAAAAAATTGGTTTCTACTCTCCACTAGAGGACACCATGCATACATATCTCATAATAAAACAATAACACTTGTCAAACAAGGTACAAACGATCTTTATTATCTACTAGCATAGATCCAAATCCTAGGCTCTATCAAGCGCTGAGAGGGATCAAATCTCCCAAGGTGCAAACCTCTCCTTGAGTAGCTCCTTGAGTGCAATACCTGAGCCACCTAATCCTAAGCTCTAAAGTCTCTAGTTTTAGTCTCATATTTACTTTTTACTTTGTATTATTCTTTTTTGTTTATGGCCGACATAATATTTATTACTTTTTACTTTGTATTATTCTTTTTTGTTTACTTTGTATTATTTTGTTACTCGACAAACACTCTAAAATCTCATATTTACATTTTACTTTGTATTAAAAGTAAAAGGTAAAGTCTCTAGTTTAAGTCTCATATTTACTTTTTACTTTGTATTATTCTTTTTTGTTTATGACTGACATAATATTTATCACCTAATCTTAAGCTCTAAAGTCTCTAGTTTAAATCTCATATTTACTTTTTACTTTGTATTATTCTTTTTTGTTTATGGCAGACATAATATTTATTACTTTTTACTTTGTCTTATTCTTTTTTGTCTACTTTGTATTATTTTGTGTTAAAGACAAACGGTATTTATGGACGACAATATCGACAAACACTCGACTCACAAGATCTCCCTCATACAAATGTTATTTATGGCTGACAATATCGACAAACACTCGACTCACAAGATCTCCCTCATACAAATGTTATTTATGGTGGACAATATCGACAAACACTCGACTCACAAGATCTCCCTCATACTGGGTTGTAGAGAGCCTCTCGGCGCAATTACAATGAGCACTAGTTACATGAATCCATAGGAGGAAACAAGCAAATCATTCTTCACCATATCTCAATAAAAAAATGGAAATGAACCTTTCAATTTTGCATACAACAATACTATGCATGGTAGCACTTAATATACACATTCTATTTATAATGTAATATTGCACAATGCACCAATGAATCACACTATTGGTAATTCAAATGGCTATAATAGATAATGAATTATCAACAATATAACCTAAAACTGAAAATAAGCATAATTGTAATATGAATCAAATATGTAGTTCTAAAACTTGAATGACAGACTAAATAAGTAACTAAATCTCTACTTTTTTCCCATCATAGCAACTCTCCCTATTATCTATCATTATGGGTTATCTTCACAAAGCAAGAGTAAGGGTAATAAGGAACTCAATTTCTATAAGTCCTTCGTAGAAATCTTTACAAGTTATAGTATTTGTACGTTTTCACTAGTTAATGATAGACCAAGTTTTCCTTTCCTATAACACAAAAGACTTATGGTATTAGACAATTTCTATATCACTACTATATTTTATATGCTCAATGGGGGAATGTTTCTCTTGCTGAAGAAAGCAAATTTATTTTGCTAGGAAAACTCAAAAAAATAATTTCCAATAGTCACTTCAGAAACACAATTTTTCACATGTTCTTCTTAGAAAAGCAACTTTAATTTTATGCAAATAGCATTTTTAGTTTTTACTTGCATGATGCATATTTCTCTCAACAACACATAGGTGCATAACGCTCATTAATTAAACAAGAAAATACCACCATTGTCTATAATATCGAGAACTATTATCATTGAGCTAGTGGAGGATAAATAACAATTCATTTTGCAAAAGGGTTGTGCTAGAAGCTTTATATACTAACATTTTGACTTTTGTACTAAACATTTCTTTACACAAAAGCATTTATCTCAGAATTCCCATCTTACGTTAATTGATACTTTGAAAAGAGAAAAACTCAAATCCAAACAATACATCCTATGCTCAAAGAATTTGAATGCAAACCTCACAAAAGCTACAAATTGAGAATAACAACTATTACGTAGCCCAAATACCCACAATGCATCAAAACACTAAATGTAGTGTGTTTGTTGCACCATTACAACGAAATGGATGTAAAGTAGTGAAAACACTATAAAGCACTAAATGCACCATATAATTATACATATACCACCTCCTTGGTACAATCCACAAAGCTAGTGTCACCATCAGAGCAAATTATCATGAAGCAGATCAAATGGTTTGCAAAAATTGTTGTAGATACAAAATCTCCAAAACATTGCAAAACTAAAGTTTTCTACAATGAATTCCTTGTGTGTGACAAGGATTAATTGTTGGAGGATATTACTATATGTCTCCCCAAAGGGACATAATAGGATGATAGGATTGCAAAACACCTTATTTGTTCCACATTCAAACCCTCGTCCACAGAACCCTTTGTTAAAAAAGCATAAAAACCACTATGTGAGCTCAAGCAAAATATCAACACCACTTTTTGAACTCTAACTACTAAAAAAATAATATGGGATGTGAAGGTTTGAAGGAAAGGATAATTTTGTTAGTTTTCTATAGGCATTCATAGAGGCAGTATGAGGGGAGAGCTCTACTCTCTCCTTCAATGAGATTCTCACAGAAAACCAAAATAGGCACACACCTTATATGATACCAAGTTGCGAGTCATGTAGTTTCACAAAGACTCTTACAAGATAGGGGGGGCTAGGAAACCTTGAAAAACCACCAAATACATTAGAACACCATGAAGGATGTCATCCAACCAAGGATACGGTTCAGGGCCTCGAAATTTGTATCCTTAAATAAGTCAAAATACCTAGGTATGAAATTACTTCCACCAACATTAGCTAGCACATTCAATACATGGAGCATTATGCAATGATCAACAAGTTAATGAGCATTTATCCATCTGAGAAGGAGCTGATGATGGAACAACACCAGATGGAATCCAAAAGTACATGTGGTGCTCAAACTAGGTTCTAAGGTGTTCTTCACAACCATATTTACCAATATGGAGGATTGAGAAAGGACCATTGAGAATGAACCTTATTTTTTCAACTCTATTGGTATATACCTTATATTTTTGTCAGAGAAATTTAGTCTAGAGAAGGAGTATTTTACAACAGCCTCAATCTTGGTAAGGTTTTTCTCTTTGCCTTAGGATTATGGGGAGAAGGAAAATATGGAAGGGATATGAAAAACCCTAGGATGATTCATGAATATATATGAGGTGAAAAAACAAGTTTGATGCACATCATACCCAAGGATTTGTATATATATGAATGTCTCAACTGCACTTCTTGAATCAATATGCCTTAGTTACAAGGATATAAGGTGGTTTCAAACAATTGACAATGAACATATACCCTTTAGGTTCCATAAGTACCACAAGTATAGCCATTTATTTAGGGATTGGCCCCTAAATGTGCCAAACATTCATGCAAAGAAAACAAGAGGAAAATATATTGAGGTTTCTGTGAACGTTTTCAATAAATGAAAACATGGAAAAAATGGTAACAAAGGTGGATTAAAAATTCATCAAAACGAATAATATATTTGAGGCATTATGACAAGAACCAAATGCTAAAGAGAAAACAATTCATCCCTCTATCATTATTTCACTACAACAACAGAGTATCAAATATTTGAGTGCAACTAACACCAAAGTCCCCAAGAGGCATAAGGCTAATGAATCCTTTTGTCGATATCACAATAAAAATGATGAGTATCTAGAAATGGAAGAAGAAGAACCAATAGATTCAAAAGATAGAGAATAAATGGAGTTTGGAGATTTAGATCTAAAAGGGTTATTTGATGTCGATGAGCGGGAAGACACCAAATCAATTCTGGAAAACAATTGCAACTCCTTAAGTAAGCCCTCATTCAAATAAAATCTAAACATCACTCACACTCAAAAAGAAAATGGCCCTCTTCCTCCTTTCTCGAAAACAATATGGTTATACTTAAAGACTCAATGCAATCTACCAAAGATGAAAAGAAAAGGTAGAAAGAGAATGAAACAATTACTAAAGGAATTAGGCAAAAAACTGGTGGATTCTGGGGAGAATACCCCTCTGATAGATACGTATCTCTTAAATACTCCTAATTTATAATGAAAATTATTTCATGGAATATGAGGGGTCAAACTCCCCTTTGGTAATTATAAATGAGTGCTCGAATGAATATGGTCGTCATGATTGGTTTAATTGTTGGAATTGATTTAATACTGAGAGGGGGGTTGAATCAGTATTAGCACAATTATTAGCAGTTTTACTTTCTTTAACAGATTAACCTTTACTTAATATTTATCTTCAATTATGTATCATAAAATATACATCCACATATTTGCACCACATAAGCAACACATAACACACAATATTTTTACGTGGAAACCCAAACAGGAGAAAAGAACAGAATGCTTCTTTATAATGAGAATGATTACATTCAAGGAAGAACCAACTTCCTGTGTTTACTAGCACCAACTGGAAGGAGGCACCAACCCCCTGGTTTTACAATCACTAACCTAAAGGAAGCTTCCACTCCCTATGATTTCTCCAGCACCAACTAGAAGGAGGCACCGACCCCCTGTCTTCTTTGTTTTACAGGAACCAACCTGAAGGAAGCTTCAACTCCCTACCTCCTTTCCCCGTCTGACCACTGTGATGTCCAATATGTGTTTCTATCATACTGAACTTCAACTCTACACACTCTTCTATTCTACTGCTAATGATTCCATTATGTGCCATCTCCGTATGTCGTCTATTCTCTGTCACTACACTACATACATCACTTGACTTCTCATTCCTCTCAAATCACACTTCTGCTGATGACTTACTTCATGTACTATGTGCTTGCTGATACTGCAGTCTACGTCTCTGTTATCTCAACGTTCTGCTCTATGTAACTGTTGTGATCAACTGGTACTATGCTTTCAATTGATAGTTTGTTGTTCTGAACTGAAACACTAGTAACATATGGAATTGCACACTTTCTGATGTGTTTGTTCTAATTAGGTGTTGTAGTTTCTCAGATAATCTGAGACGTCCTGTGTATCAAATTATTTTTCCATTATGTTTAACGCACTTGTCTCGGATCATATGCATCATGACGCACTTATCATATTTTTTTGTTGTTCTGTCGTTGCGCATCAGATGGAGTTCTCAACTTCGCACACTTTCACTTTTGCTCATATGCATCATCTATACATCTACGCATTGTTTAACAAATTTTGGTTGTCTTTGCTCTTCTGTCTCAAAAAATATATGTGACTATCGACGTGTTGATCGTATTATTTTCCTTCGAAACATCAAGCACTTGTGCATACTTTAGTATTTCTTCCTTTCAGTACTTGCGCATCCGTCATAGATATACAAAATATTTTTGCGTGCCATCAAAACTTCATTCAATTGTATGTGCACATTCGGCTCTTTGCTAGATCATTTGTTCTTTCCATGAGCCCCTTGATGCCCCAAAAATCAAATTGAAACTTTCACATGAAGCTCTTATTCTCTTGCCATCAAACTTACTTCAAATATCCAACTTTCATCTCTATTTATACATGTCCTGCATGGATTGTGTGTTCACAAGTTGGTCATGCCATCCTTTCTTCCATAATTCACAGATTGTGCATATGCCATGCATCATCTCCTATGTTTTTTATGTGTCTTTTTCCCTCATGGTCAACAACTTAGTGGGACTTTGCACCTTGGTGGTGTAGCATTGTGCTCTTGATGTACCATTGCCTTAAGGTATGTGTGCAATCTTACACTTCATCTTGATGTGTCTATGAATTGTGGTGTACCATCCCTTGTGGGTAATGCACCCTTGGTGTATTAATACTTTGCGAAAACTACGCATTCTACAACTTCTTCCAAGTGGGTCTTTGACCTTTTCCTTGTCATCCTTTGTGGGACTTGTGCACCTATTGTACCATCGTATCTGGAATTTGCTCATAGATGGTCTTCAACAACTATACCCTTCTAGGAACTTGTCCGCATTTCACTTACTAAAAGAATCTTTTGATTGGCTATTCTTATGTGCTTTCAGGATTGTCCAACCATTAACTACTTGTGCATTTCCAACCAGTAACCAAGCAATGCTCAGGATTGCTTGTGAATTCCAAAGACTTCCTTCAACAAACTTGTGCACTTGTACCATTTGCTCAACCAATCTCCTTGGCTTATTGAACACATGTACATTGTCCAACCAACTCCTTTGATTTCTACCATGAGAGAGTATGACTTGGTGGACTTGATTTCTACACAAGGACCACATGTTGTATGATACATTACTTGTGTTCCTTTCTTCAACTAGATTTGCATGATGTACCTTCTTATGTATTTCAAACTTGTCATGCATGATATATCCTTGGACACACATATTTAGATTGAATTCATTTCTATATATACTCCAAAGTTGCATTCATATATGTCACCTTCACCATTGTGCATATACTCTAGTATTCATGTTATTCTACATCTTGCACATATACTACTTCAAAGTGGCTTCCATATACTTCTTCATCATTCTACAGGAATACTGTATCCAATTTGAAACTAGTTGATATCAATGAATCAGATTGAATCAGTTGACATCCTCTTTGACATTAGTTGACAATTAAACACTTGACATCATCTTTAGTTGACATCAATGACAACCAATTCTCAACAATCCCCCCCTTTGGCATTGATGTCAACACATTATGAAGTTGTACCTGGTCTTCTTTGAAATGTATGTTTCATCTGTACTTGATCACAGTACTTCCCCTGTGTATATGCTCCCCCTGAGTTCTTTGGGATTTTGGCTACTACGTTCTGTGTTGTTATAATTTCCGCTACTTCTACACGAACCATGTTGCTTCCTGTTACATATGGATTCTATAAGATCTTTGCAAGTAATGTATGGTTCATCGCCTCTTGCATCCTTGCATTTCCATATCATATTGGTGTCTTACATTTGTTGTTTGATCCTACCTTTGGTTCTTTCTTTTCCTTCCAATGCCTCCTTTTATCATAGAGTAAACAGTTCCCTTGAGAATGTGTGCCTTTCCATTCAGACTCAGCAGGCTGATTTTTCACGTTTGAGAAATGATATGGATTCCTGGAAGCAACAAGTGCAGAATAACTAGATTCTTCATCAATACTCTCAGTCTCAAGTGAACCATAGAAATTATGAGAAGTCGATCCTTCTGACTCGTCGGGTTGATAATCTAGAGCATCAGCAACAACAAATTTTGGATGAATTGTATCATCTTCGGCCTCATCATGTTGAATCGTCATCGTCTTCCAATCTGTAGCTTCTACCTATGCATCCTAATTCTAAATGCACAGCCATGGTTCCGGTGTATATGGAGTTGCATCTTGTGAACCGTCCAGATACAGATCTTGATCTTGAACTTCATATGTAGAATGCTTCGGCATTTTCTCAATTTTGCCTCTTCTATCATCCTTCTTGTATATGCCATTCTTGGCCTTGGAATGGAGTCTTAACTCATGCAAATTTTTGTAAACATGCCCAATTTTGAATATAATGAAAAGATCTATTTTGCGCAATCTCATATATTTCAGTAGTGTTTGATTCTTGATATAAATATTTTCTTCTTGTATTTGTGCTACTGAACTCAACATGATGCTTCTTTGTTATGCAGTGTAAATCTATAACCACTTAATGTATGCATGCACTTTTTCCTTTCTGCAACATAATCAACTTAACATACAATCATGTGCGAACAAAATGAACACATTCTAACTTTAGACACTTCTAACCACACATCACACATTCATAATGACACACCTAAATATATACCTTGAATTCCTTAAGATGCATCGTTTTGAACTCAAGGGTCTTCCATATTCCTTATGGGACTAGCCAAAGAGGTAGAAATTGCTTGATGCACCTTGATCTTCAACGTTCTTCTAAGGATATTTCCTGACCCAAGTCTTGTTGTTCACAATTTTGTTAAATGATTTTACTCCATATATTTTCCACTATCGTCTCATTGAGTGTGATAGATTTTGCACAACAAATCTTCATCTGGACAGTTTACTCCTCTTTGATAGTACATAGCTTTGTGTCCAAAACAATCACATGTATAACATCTCACAGTTTGACAATATTTTGCAATATGGACAAAGCGATTGCATCTTGCGCACTTCACCCTGTTAAACCTTCTTTGATTAGTAAATCGAAAATATGTATAGCTGAAGGAATCATCATACCTAAAATTATTATCCTGACTTGAGCAATGTTCTCTATCACAAATATTATTAGGTGACTTTACATAACCAAGATCCGTTTTGTCTTCTGGTGGCATTTGATCCTTCATAATCCTTTTCACTATTGACATGTTGTCTTTTAACTTGTTATGCACTTCATCTTTAGATTTTTTCTTGTCACTTCCTGATTGTATGCAGATAGGATCAATACGTACTTGTCTCTTTCCCTTTATCTCAATCAACTTGTATTCTAGATGGGATATCTCTTTATCCTTTTCCTCAAGTTGATTAATCATATTTCTAATTTCCTGTGCCAATTCCTCCAGTGAATCTTGTAATATAGATTTCTCTTTCTCAAGTACTAGAAACTTTTCTTATGCGCAACTTAGTTGAATCTCATAGCTGGTTATCCTTTCACGAATATCTATGTCAACATATTCTTGACATGGCCTAGCCCGTTCTTCATATTTTTATAGTTGTTCTTGCAATAGCTTATTCTTCTTCTTATCATTTTTAATTCATCCAAGGAACTTATTAATTCACCTTCCTAGTCAATTTATGTAGTGTCTTCATCATCGTATTGAATGTCATTCTTGACCTCTTCAGCAGGTTTTGAAGGTGTGACTGGATTTGGAGGTGTTTTGAACAATCCACTAAAGAAATACTTGTCTAGTGATCCTAGCTTGCTTTACACAATCGGAGTGTTCTTTGAACTATTCTTCTTTCTTTCATCTTTGCTTTCTTCCACTACATGGGCCATGAAGAGTACTTACGTAGGTTCTTCGTCGTAGTCACTTCCTTCAGACACATTACTTCCTTCTTCGGTGTACAGATTTTTCCTATGTTTTGGATTCCTCCTTTTGTTCATTGATCTGTGTTGTGAGCGTACAGTCTTTTGATCATATGATCTAGATTCCTCATCACTGTCGATGTATCCATTCTCTTTGAAATGACACTTTGAGGCATAATGACCTATGCCTCCACATCTGAAACACTTAAAAGGTAATTTTTTCTTGTACTTACCTCATCCTCTTTTCAAATTCTTGACAAATTTTAATTCCTCATCGTCCGATTCGTCACAACACTCTTTGTCATGATCATTCTTATCCTTTCATGTGGCTTTAAAGGCATCTTCTTTTCTGATGGGGGTCTCTTTCTCAATTCGCATCTCATATGCAGTGAGAATCCATTGAAGCTCATCCTTTGTTAGGTCTTCAATACTAGCTCTATCCTCTAACATAGATACCTTCGCATCGAATCTTTGAGGCGGAGTTCTCAAAATATTATGTACAAATGATTCTTCATCTAAAGTGACCCCAATACGTTTGATAACATTAACTTTCTCATCCACTCTTAAGAAGTAAGATGTAATGTTCTCTTCATCTTTCATTCTCAAAGATTCAAACTCCCCAGAGTAGGTTTGCATCTTTTCTTTCTTTACCTTGTCTTCACCTTCATATATACCTCTGAGTTTGCCCCAAACATCCTTGGATGATGCGCAGTGAATAACCTTGACGAATTCGTCACCTGTCAAACCGCATAGTCAAGCATTTGTGGCTCTAGCATTTCTTTCATAGAGTCTCCTTTGCACTGGATTGACTGCTACAACTAATGGGACATTATAACCATCGAAAATAGATTTCCAAACATCTGCTCCCAATGATTGCAAATAAAATTCCACCCGTACTTTCCATAAATTGTAATTAGTGTCATCGAATATTGGTGCTCTATTTGTAGAAAGGCCTTATTGCTTATCCATTTTTGCGCAATGATCTATCTTCCATATTTTAATCTGTTACTAAATACACCCTCTCTGATACCAATTGTTGGAATCAATTTAACACTGAGAGGGGGGGTGAATCAATATTAGTGCAATTATTAGCAGTGTTTACCTTCTTTAACATATTAGCCTTTACTTAATATTTATCTTCAGTTATGCATCATAAAATAGACATCCACATATATGCACCACATAAACAACAAATAACACACATTATTTTTACATGGAAACCCAACAGGAGAAAACCATGGAATGCTTATTTATAATGAGAAAGAATACATTCAAGGAAGCACCAACTTGAAGGAGGCACCAACCCCCTGGTTTTAGAGGCACTGACCTAAAGGAAGCTTCCACTCCCTGTGTTTTCTCCAGCACCAATTGGAACAAGGCACCAACCCCCTGTCTTCTTTCTTTTACAGGAACCAACCAAGAGGAAGCTTCAACTCCCTATCTCCTTTCCCCATCTGACCGTCGTGATGTCCAATATATGTTGATGTCATACTGAAATTCAACTCTACACACTCTTTTGATCTTCTGTTGATGATTATGTTTTGCGTCGTCTTCATATGCAGTCTATACTCTATCACTACACTATCGCTACATCACTTGACTTCTCATTCCTCTCAAATCACACTTTTGTTGATGACTTACTTCATGTACTGTGTGCTCGTCGATACTGTAGTCTGTGTCTCTATTATCTCAATGTTATGCTCTGTGTGATTGCCGTGATCAACTCATACTATGCTTTCAATTGATAGTTTGTTCTTCTAAAATGAAGCACTGGTAACAGATGGAACTACACACTTTATGATGTGTCTGTTTTGATTAGTTGCTACAGTTTCTTAGATAATCTATGACGTCCTATGCATCAAATGATTCGTTCGTTCCATTTAACACATTGTCTAAGATCATCTGCATCATGATGCGCTTATTGGATTTTGTTGTTGTTCTGTCATTGCGCATTAGATGGAGTTCTCAACTTCACACACTTTCACTTCTGCTCATATCCACTAGCTAGACATCTGCGCATTATCTGATAAAATTCAGTTTTGTCTCTGCACTTTTGTCTCTACAATATTTGTGACTATTGACATGCTGATCATATTACTGTCCTTCAAAACATCAAGCACTTGTGCATACTTCAGTATTTCTTCCTTTCAATACTTGCGCATTTATCACAGATCTACAACATATTTATGTGCACCATCAAAACTTCATTTAGTTGTATGTGCACATTCGGCTCATCACTAGATCATATGTTTTATCCATGAGACCCTTGATTCCCTGAAAATCAAACTGAAACTTTCACATGAAGATTTTATTCTCTCGACATCAAGCTTACTCCAAATCTCCAACTTTCATCTCTATTTATACATCTCCTACATGGATTGTATGTTCATAAGTTGGTCATGGCATCCTTTCTTCCATACTTCAAGGATTTTCCATATGACATGCGTCATATTCTATTTTGTTGATGTGTCATCTGATATGTGTCTTGTGCCCTCATGGTCCACAACATAGTGGTACTTTACACCTTGGTGGTGTACCATTTCCTTAAGGTATGTAAGCAATCTTACACTTGATCTTGATGTGTCTATTACTTGTTTTGTACCATCCCTTGTGGGTAATGCGCCCTTGGTGTATTGATACTTTGTGAAAACTGTGTATTCTCCAACTTATTCCAAGTGGTTCTTTGACCTTTTCCTTGTCATCCTTTGTGGGACTTGAACACCTATTGTACCGTCGGTTGTGGAATTTGCTCATAGATGGTATTCAAATGATGTAGCCTTCTAGAAACTTGTGTGCGTTCCACTTACTAAATGCATCTTCTGATTGGATATGCTTGCGCACTTTTAGGATTTTCCAACCATTAACTACTTGCGCACTTCCATCCCAACCAAGCAATGCTCACGATTTCTTGTGCATTCCAAAGACTTCCTTCAACAAACTTTCGCACTTGTACCATTTGCTCAACCAATCTCCTTGGCTGCTTGAAAACATGTTCAATGTCCAACCAACTCCTTAGATTTCTATCGTGAGAGAGTATGACTTGTTGGACTTAATTTCTACACAAGGACCACATGTTGTAGGATACATTACTTGTGTTCCTTTCTTGAACTAGATTTTCATGATGTATCTTCTTATGTATTTCTTCAAACTTGTCATGCATGATGTATCCTTGGACGCACATCTTTGGAATGAATGTATTTCTAGATATACTCCAAATTTGCATTCATATATGCCACCTTCACCATTGCGCATATACTTCTGGTATTCATGTTCTTCTACATCTTATGCATATACTACTTCAAAGTGGCTTCCATACACTTCTTCATACTTCTACAGGAATAGTGTATCCACTTTGACACTAGTTGATAACAATGACTCAGATTGAATTAGTTCACATCCTCTTTGACATTAGTTGACAGTCAAACACTTGACATCATCTTTAGTTGACATCAATGATAACCAATGCTCAACATTAATCATATTGAAAATGCAAAACCTAAACTACTTCTCTTCAAGCTTGAAAACACATGTTGAGGATTTCAATTTGGCAATAAGGCATATGCATGAAATCTTATCAATTCATAACCATTTATCCCTCGTTTTCCTTAAGGAATATTTAAAATTATTTTGACATCATTTGAAAAGATATTCAAAACAATAATAAGCTCATTAGTTAGTTATTACAGTGAAATAATTACCGTGAAGAATCCATGCAAACTTCTTTTGGGGGTTTTATTAAGTGAAATTATGTATTATACATATAGTTTATCATTCTAGTCAGACGCCTATGAAAACATCATTTGGGCTTATCGATTAAGATGTTTATTAAAAATATTAATTCCAAACAATTACTAAATTATAAATTCATGCTTGGATGAATATGGCCTTCATAATGGTTTGATGATATTATTACAAATACAAAACTTACACTACTTCTATCCAAGCATGAAAACACACAAGGATTTCAATTTGGAAATAAGGAATATACATGAAAGTTTAATAATTTAGATCGATTCATCTCTCAATTACATCTTGTCAAAATAAGAAGAAATAAATTTGGAAAGCAATGTCAAGAATGATGAGAGTCAGTTAATGATTTTGTGAATGTACAACTCCTCTTTCATTTGGTTCTTTCATTCAAACCAATATGAAAATTTACACATAATGCACCATGTAAATCATTCTTTATTTTGTTAATAAAAATTTCACACCATGTATGCATATGGAGGATTTCAATCTTACAAATCAAAGAACATACATGTAGATCACAATGGATTATAGTGAATGTTGAAAATATCAAAAGTTTGATAGTTAGGAAGGGAGATAGTTATCCTTATAAAACCTTAAAATACAGCTGACAAACTCTAACTAAAGTGGCAAGTATTATATATATGATATACTTGCAAAAATAGTTAATTTTTTAAAGAATATGCTTATCAATGATGGGAGTGTGACTTTACTTAGACTTTTTGGCTTTTCAGGGACCTTGAATCAAAGGAAATTGCTAATGCTTTTACTATGAAAACAATTTTTCTCTTATTCAAATAGATTTTTCTATTCTCTACCAAAGGACACCATGCGTGTATCTCTCAAGAACATATAGCAATAACAATTATGAAACAAGGTATAAAATATCTTTATTATTCATTATGATCAACACTAGTACCAGAAACCTATAGGAAGACAATAAGCAATTCATTCTAGAAACGAAAAATTTACTCATGCATCCAATAATACTATGAACAACAATAGTTAACGTATAAGATGCATTGATCCTGAAATATTGCACAATGCCATACACTATTGGTAGTTCAAATGCCTATAATACTAAGTCATCAATGCCATAATCTAAAACTACATCTTCACAACATGATCCTAGACTTTTGTGCTAATTGCTCAAATCACTTACATACAATACTTGAAAGTTAAAAAATGAACCCAAAATGCTCATTCAAGATTCTATGAAAACTAAATCCTTTAAGATGTCTTTGGTGTTTTCAAGGACCTCAAAGCAAAGCCAACTTCTAATGCTCTTACTAGGAAGGGAATTATTCTCTTCTAAAAAAACCATTTTTTACTCTAGAGGAAACCGTGCATACATCTCTCAACATAAAAAATCACACTCATCAAAAAAGGTATGAAAGATCTTTATCATCTATTACAATGAGCACTAGTTGCATGAAGCCATAGGGAGGCAACAAGAAAATCATTCTTCACCATGTCTCAATAAGAAACAATGGAAATGGACCTTTTACTTTTGCATACAATAATACTATCCATGGTATCATTTAATGTACACGTTGTACTTATAATGTTATATTACATAATGAATCAATGCATCACACTACTGGTAGTTCAAATGGTTATAATAGATAATAAGTTATCAAAAATAATATAACATAACCACATCAGAAGAAGTGATTCCTGAAACCGAAAAGTTAGATTCTGAAACTGAGAAGACTGAACAGTTATACGTTGTCCCATATGCTGAAATAGACCACTTTCGGAGACATACAATATATTACATGAGAAATCTCGGTGGTCTAACTATAATTCCTACCTTACCTAGAAGGCGAGCTCCTAGGAAATTTGTTGCATACACTAGGGATTATGTGCTTGTGGAATCTTTGGAAGAGTTGGTTGAATTATCACTACAAGAAATCCCATATCCCCTTAATCAGTTACCTGAGTCCCCACCGCCTCACACACCACCTCATACCCCACATCACTCACCACTGCGTATCATGGTTGGAAATGTTAATCAATCTGTGTGGAGATCCAGAGGGCCGCTTAATCTAGCTGCACCTTTACACGATTTACCTAAGCACCCAGAAAGAGTATTACCAAAATTTGATCCTGGGAAGGGTATTTCTACAGAGGACCACTTGAAAAGTTTTTATTTGGCTCTGAATTTTTTGAATGTTGAACATGAAGATGTAGTCTGTAGACTTTTCCCTTACACTTTTGAGCCTAGGGCATCCTCATGGTATTTCAGTTTGCAAGCAAATTCTATAGCAGACTGGGATGGTTTTGAAAAGGTTTTTATAATAAAATTTGGCAACCAAAAGACTATTGCTACACTTATGAAAGAACTTTTGTCTATGAGGATGGAAAAGAAAGAAAAGGTACAAGAGTTCAACCAGAGATTCACTACCTTATTAAACAATTTCATTGGTACAACAAAACCTGCTGAACAGGCCTTCGTATAATATTACACTACAACACTTTATCCACCTAGAGCCATGTTTGTCAAGAGATCAGTTAAGGCCACTTTGGTAGAAAACTACGAAGAACCCAAGAAAGTAGAAGTTGAACTGGACAATATCTCAAGACACTCAATGGAACTAGAAGTGAAACCAACGGCTAGTAAGAAACCTCTAATATTGTCCAGACCCAAAGAAGAGTCCTCGAACGAATTAGAAAATGTGGTTAAAATGGTACAAAATTCATCTAACAAGATAGTGGATTTAGAAAAGGAAAATGGAGCTAGTACATCTAGAAAACCATTCAATCCTTTCTATAAGAAAAGGGAAGAAAATTCACAAACCCAACCACCATTGAACAGCTCTAACGTTCTGAATTTAAATGAAGTTGGCATGCATAATTTCTGCACTTTCCATCAAGAACATCACTCTCAAAAGAGTTTCCCACAATGGATTAGCTCAATGAATTTGGTGATGAACCAATTATTAGATGCGCAGTTGATAGACCAGGAAGACCAAGAAGAAGATCATCCCAACGAACAAGAAGATCAAAATGAGGAAACAAAAATGGTATTATGGGATTGGGCACCTACTTTGGGGCTAAATGAGGAAGAAAAGGTGGAGGAAATTCAATTATCATTTGTAAATTATGCTACAAGGAGCAAAGGACCGGTTGAACCAAAGCATAATATTGCCCAAGGAAAAGACAGCAAGGGAAAATATAAAAAAGAACAACGGAATAAATCAATCACAACCTAAATTCAATTATGGGTTTCCAAAGGAAATAAATCCAGTGATGAATAAACAAATAAATCGTGTAGGTAACAAAGATAAGTGGTGAAAAGGGTGTTGTAGATCATAGTATGGGATATGACATTGTGGAAGACATTAAGAAAACCAAAGCAAGCATATCCTTGTTTGAGTTGTGTAATCTCCCTCAATAGAGAAAGAAATTATTAGAGGCTTTTGACCCACAACCCAACAACACAACAGAGGTAGTTGAGCCTGATACTGAGATTAACGAAGCTAGCATTGGTGAAAAATCAAAATCTTAGACTTTGCCTTTTCTTTTAACATTTGAGATCTTTAATCATAATGTGCACAATTGCTTGGTAGATTCTGGAGCTTTGTCAAATGTTATGGCACTGTTAATTTGTAAGAAGTTTAATGGGAAACCAACATCATCCCCTTCTCAGATTATACAATTAGATATATCTGTTGTTAAGGTTATAGGGGAAATGAAGAATGTTTTGATCAGATTATTAGCAGACTCAAGGGTGTGTCAATTCATTGATATCATGGTAGTAGACATACCTGAAGCTTATGGTTTGATTTTGAGTAGGGACTGGTATACGAAATTAAATGGTTATTTTGCAATGGATTGGTCTCATTTGTGGTTTCCATATCAGAATAGGAAAAATCATATTAAGGTGTTGAGAGAGCCTCATATGAAACAGAATGTAACTTAGTTGGAAGAAAAGAATAACCCTGTGAATTTCTCATCTTGAGTTTTGGGGAATTATTTCTTAGAAATTGAACCAGGAAAATATCAGACATAAGATGTTAGTCATGATTGAGATAAACAGTCTGATCTCCTTCAATTCTCATGGACTAATGATATTGATTGTAATATAGTAGAATTAGTTACTAACTTAGGAGATAGTACTGACGTAGTCAAATCAGAAATTAAATTTTGGGTTTTGCATTTTGATGGTTCCAAAACACAAGAGGGATTAGGAGTCGGTCGTGTTCTTGTTGATCCTGAAGGAAATAAACAATTTCTCTCTTGTAGGCCAGAGTTTGAATGCACAAATAACGCTGCAGAATATGAAGCTCTAGTCCAAAGTCTTAAAAGAGCCATTGATTCAAATGTAAAAATTTTAAAGGTCTTTGGTGATTCAGAAATAGTTGTTAGACAGATAAGGAATACTATCCATTGTCTATCTCCACATCTGAAAGGTTATCAATCTCAGGTTTGGAATTTGATATCTAAGTTTGATGCTTTTAACATAAACTGCATTCCTAGATTACAAAATGTTGCAATTGATTTATTAGCTACTTCTGCTCCTCGGTTAGTACCAACTAACAACAAGTGTTCTATTGAATTAATTTCCAATCCATTGGTACCTGACAACATTACAAATCTAAGGGTTTTTGATGATGATAAACAGATCATCAGTTTCTTAACAAACAAATATTCCTTCAAGGAATGTATAATTGATGAAGAGGAACACCTGTTGGATTTCTAGAATAAGGACAAAAGTAAAGGAAATTTTATATCGAAAGGAATAAGGACTCTTGAAGGATTGTTCAATTTATAGAATAAATTCAAAAGACCAGTCAACATCAAGACCAATAGCTCCTCGATGCAGCATGAGTTGGTAAACTTGGGTATAGAAGCTGAACCTAAATATGTTAATTTGGGAAAATGTTGTTCACCTAGTGAAAGAAGTAAGTTCATCAAATTGTTCCAGCAATACAAAGATGGTTTTGCATGGACTTACGAAGATTTGAAGACATACGATACACGTATCATATAGCATGTAATACCTATCAGACAAGGAGTAAATCCAGTTCAGTAGCAACTTAGAAAGATGCATCCAACACTTGAAACATTAATACAAAAGGAATTGAAGAAGTTGTTAGATGCTAAGATTATTTTCAAAGTTCGACACTCTGAGTGGGTCGCTAATTTAGTCCCTATAAGGAAGAAATCAGGGGAAATAAGATTATGTGTCGACTTCAGAAATTTGAATAGAGCATCAGACAAAGACAACTACCATATGCCACCCATGGAGCAAATTTTATAGATGGTATCAGGCTCGGAATTGTTCTCCTTATTAGACGTACTTTCAGGCTATAATCAAGTGTTAGTGGCCGAGCAAGATCGACTTAAGACATTTCGCACGAAGTGGGAAACATTTGCATATAGGAGAATTCCTTTTGGCCTAATGAATGTTGGAGCCACATTCCAGAGGGCCATGGATATTGCATTCTACAGATTAGTCGGCCACTGTGTTGTCATATATTTAAATGATGTAACAATTTTATCTAAAAAATGAGAAGACCATGTTTTCCATTTGAATCAGATCTTTGATCGTTGCAGAAAATATGGCATACCTTTGAATCCAAAGAAGAGTATTTTTGCAGTACTCGAAGGAAAACTATTAGGACACATCATCTCCAAGAAGGGAATCTCGATAGATATAGAGAGAATTCAAGCCATAACTCAGATTCCCATGCCCCATATAAAAAATACCATGCAATTGTTTATGGGCACGATCAATTTTGTTCGAAGGTTTGTACTGGATTTTGCACAGATTGTAAAGCCTTTGCAACAAATGGTAAAGCAAAGTGTACAATTCAAGTGGACTGATGTGGAGAAGGATACATTCATGGATATAAAAGATGCTATAGCTCACGCGTCTTCCTTAAGAATTCCATACTTTGAAAAGGATTTATCATATATACCTTTTCTTTAGACAATTCTCTCGCAGCCGTGCTCACACAGAAAGGAGAACTAGGAGACGAGTACCCAATATCTTTCATGATCATTGGGTTACAAGGAGCTAAACTGAACTACCATGTTATGGATAAACAATCATACACTGTATTCAAGGCAACAAAGCAGTTTAGACCTTATATTTTGAAGAACATAATGAAAGTTATAATACCGCATCCCGCTATCAGATCCTTATTTGTGCAAAAGGAGTTGGGGGAAAGAAGAGGAAATTGGGTAACTGCACTACAAGAGTAGGATTTAGAGTTCAAACCAGCCACTATCATTAAAGGTCAAGGGTTGTGTAATTTTCTCACTGAAAATCCAGCTAGTGAAGATCATGAGTGGGAAAACGAAGCTGAATTGAATTTAACTAAATTATGTTCTATTTTCACTACTCCAGAATCTTGGTACAGGGATTTGGTGCACTATTTCCAACAAGGATATCTTCTAGAAAACTGGAGTCCTAAGCAGAGAAGGGCACTCCAATTGAAATCTGCATCTTATCAGATAATTGATGGAGTACTCTTAAAAAAAATTACGATGGTATTTTTTTTAGATTCCTTGAGAAAGAAGATGTTGATAAGGTAGTTGAAGAATTACATGATGGCCCTGCAGGGGGACATTATTCTGGAGACACCACTGCTCACAAAATACTAAGAGTTGGATACTACTATCACACTCTTTCCAAAGACGCTCACACGTATGCCAGAAAAGGTGATGTGTGTCAGAGGAGTGTTGGTAGATTACCAAAAGCAACAAGACCATTGCAGCTAGTTATTATCTCGGAACCATTTGAGCAATGGGGCATAGACATTATTTGAGAGATCAATCCAAATTATTCGCTGCAACATCGGTATATCCTCACAGCCACTGATTATTTCACATGGTGGACAGAAGCAGATCCTTTACGTAGAGTAAACGAAGATGCAGTCATTAGATTCCTGCAAGAAAACATCATTACCAGGTTTGGGGTTCCAATTTCTCTAGTTTTTTATAATGAAACTTACTTTTAATCTGTTAAGTTAACTACATTTGCTTATGAAAGAGGAATCAAACTGCATTATTTAGCTAATTATTATCCGCATGGAAATGGGTTAGAAGAATTCACAAATAAGAACCTCATCAGAATTTTAAAGAAAACAGTTATTGAAAGTCATAGGAATTGGCATGTATCCCTTCCAAATGCTTTATGGGCAGATAGAGTCACTCCAAAAAACTCTTTAGGAGTTTCTCCTTATGCACTAGTCTATGGGAAAGAATCAATAATCCCATCCCTGCAACTACCACAGGCCTCTTGAGGATCCAGTAGTGAAATCCTACAGTCACGAATCAATACCCTACTGAAACTTGAAGAATCACGAAAAAAGGCCAAGGATAGATTCAATCAACACCAAGATATTTTCAAAAGATGGTTTGATAAACGGAATTTCGGTAAGAGAATTTTTGAGGTAGGAGACTTAGTTCTGAAGTGGGATCACCCGCATGAAGAAAAGGGGAAACATACGAAATTTCAACAATTATGGGTTAGCACTTATCAAATTGCCGAAAATCTTGGCCCGTCGACATACAAACTGCAAGATTTACAAGGGTAGGAAGAGAATCTCCCTGTCGACGGCCTTGCTTTTAAACAGTACTTCACATAGGCTTAGGAACACCTCTGTACATAAATAAAATTTTGCCTTTCCTTAGTTTTTCTAGTCTGTTATTTTCTGAATTGATTAGTCTAGTTTGTTTTAGTTTCTATTTGATCAACTTCATTTTTTGGCTTATTGATTGATTTCCTTTATTTTGTTTAAATAAACCCCAGCTCAACATATTGATGTATGGAAATATAGGAATATGAACAATCTCAAGGCCATCACCTGAACGATCATAATCTACTTATAGAGAAATAATTCTGTGTTTGACATTGTCATGTAGGATTTTAATTGCTGCGTAGTTTTAGAAAGGGAAAATCCGCTTCAGGTTCATAATTGAGTAATGATAAACCCTGTAAAATAACTAAGACTCATGAATTCTAAATTACTATCTTGGGGCTCCATTCACTCTCACATTAATAACCGTCTTAGGAAGCCTACTATAATGGACCCATGGAAAGCAAGCAGGTCTTACAGATGTATGGCAATTAAAATGATCCCATGCTCCGAATTCAAAATCCAAAAGGCTTATATAGAAGAGTCAAAGTTCTAAAAAATCATCTCCATCAAAGAAATGGTCTTGAAAACAAAGAGATACAATCAAGAAGGTTACTTGAATGACAAGCCCAAAAAGGTTCTTCTCCATCTGTGAGCATGAAAAACAAATAAAATTATCACTCACACAAAAGGACATTATGGATGGAAGAACCCACGTCAAATTATGAAGATTGAAGAAAGCTATCAAATAAGACTCTAACAACAAAATTCGTCAAGAAAGAAAGAATCTAAAGAAATTCTTGTAGCATGGGAATGAGGAACAAACGAATGCATATGTTTGACTTTGTTACAATCCTGTGGAATCTTATTTAGTGGCAACTGAAAGATGGAACCAAAAATGAAATCCATATTTTGGCCTCGGGAGAGTGGTCAAGAAATCTGGTTCAAGTTACCCTTTTCCCAAATTCAATGACCAATATGATACAAAAGAGGCTATCTCCCTGTATAAAATTTGGCCTTTTAAAACCCTGGAAAATTTATTAAAACGTTGTTTTACATTTAGGATCAATAACGTGTAAGTATTTCTTATCTTAAAAGGGGATTATTCAGAGATCTGTGTTCACCAGCGAATCGCCAATTGTTGCTGCTGCAACCTAATCCCCAATCTTTTCTTAAAATTGTAGGGACCCTCCTTCTGTTTTGAAAAGTATTAGAATTCAAAATCCTCCTAGAAGATTTCCACCCTTAAACTTAGAATTTTTTCCTAAGAATCAAGCAAAGAAGGCAAATATTTTTACTAAGTAAAACTCAGGTTTTTGCGCCGAAACAGTCGGAGCAACTCGTCGAGTTGAGCCAATACGATCAGAGCAAAACTTGGTTTTTGGATGAAGTCCCTGTTTCGGAGCAACTCGTCGAGTTGAGCCGACACAATCGGAGCAACTCGTTGAGTTAAGCCGACACGGTCGGAGCAACTCGTCAATTTGACTTGACACAATCAGAGCAACTCGACGATTGCCACCAAAATAGTTGGATCATTTTTAAGATCGCACTGAAACACTTAGAATCTTTTTTGATTTGACATTTGGTCGAAGGAAAAGAACGAGTTACGCGGACCGTTTTGGCGTTAAAGCCTCAATCATGCCAAAACACATCAGCAGGAAAATGCCAGTTACGCCGATGAAAAGGTCAGCGAAAAGAAGATCGACATAAATTTTAATGTGCCGCGACACGTTTTGGAGCAACTCGGTGAGTGGCACCGAAGCGGTCGCTGGTAAAACTTAAGACCTGCCGATGGAAAGTTTGTGACAAGCATCGACGCAAGATCGCAAAGGAAAACTCACAAAGTAATGCCAACGTTTTCGGTGAAACTCACAAAGTGCCACCGAAACGGTCGCAGAAAGAAAAACTTGAAATTCACAGGGTGCCGCCGAAAATCCATCATCGACACAAATCTGAGAGCATCGTCGACTCGTTTCGCTGCAACTGAGCGAGTCACTCCAAAACGATCGGTAGCATTTTATGTTTGGCAGCATCGCAAAAAGGGATTTACCCGCCGAAATGGGGACCGATCATAAATGACCCCACCAACTCCTCGTTTGCATTTATTTCTAGGGGTTTTCGAAAAAGCTATATATAGGGTAGGAATTCTTTGTTTAAACATTCCCAAAAACGTCGTTTTAACGATTTCACCTCCACCAGTCACCGGACGCCAAGCATCCCAATGTCGTTGAGCTCAACAGCCACTCGGAAACTAACAAGTAGGTCATCTCAATACCTGTATAATCCTTTTAAGTCAACATTTATTGTCTTTTGGGTATTTTGGGGATTTATTGTTGGGTGTTGACTCTTCCTCACCGCCGATTCATGCACATTTCTTTGACCTGTTAGCAAAAACCAGTTTGGGGTTTAGAGTGGTTGTTAAAAGGGGGGTTTTGGACTTCACGTATATAGGGTTTCTCTTACCTCGCTAGTCGCCATACCTTATTTTGAACACCCAACGAACCCTTCGATGATCCTTGTGTCTATTTAATCGACGTAACTGCGTATTGGGCGTGATTTCAGCCACAAATAATATATTTTTATACACCCTACCATCTAAGCATGGTGACCCCTGCCGCCATGAGACCAACGTAGAAACTCACTTAGAAAACCAAAGCGATTTGCGTCACAAACATTTTCCCGGGCATATAGATTAGGATGGCCGTGTAGTTTTCTCAGGCTGCTCGTCGATGCGATCAAAAAAGAACCATCCCTGGATGTATCCCGAGGCCTTCATGTTTTTTGAAACCCCACAGTAGTCTCTCGGTAGTTGCTCGGTCGATGATGGATTTGCTGGCTCGAGCCTTGATTTTTCGTTCCCACCATAGGATGATAATATTTTGAGATCGGATCGCATCAATAAACCCTAAAACATGCACTTAATTCTTTTTTCTTCACAGACTGAACCTAATGATTACACTTCGTATAATCCCTTATGCAAAATCATTTAAATATTGGTTTAACCATTGCCACAAACTTTTGACCAGAAGATTATAAGCACCACCAATAGTTATATTGTGTTTATTGATGTAAATATTTAGGAAGAATGTTTTTGAAATAATTTTGCATACATTTTCAGTTGCATATTATATTCCACACACCTGCATACTGTTGAAACAAAGTAAATACCTGACAACATGGGAGTGATTGTTCTCTCAACTCAGCATTATTATCAGTAATACGGAAGAAAAATGCTTTACAAACTTCTAGTTGAATTTTTCTTACAAATTTCTTCTACTATTTCATCAGGATTTGAAAATGCCAAAAAGGAGTGACAAGAGGAAGTCAAAGGTAACCGAATCAGAATCGGACATGAAAATTGTAGTCGACACCACTATAGAAACCATGTTCGAAGATACTAAAGCGATAACGGGAATTGTCCCAGAGTACAAGTGGGGAGAATTGTGTCAAATATCCAGGATCATAATATTCCTGATGCAGCTCTCGAATAAATGGTCTTGTACCAAAACATCAAGAAATCAGGCATCACCAAAGCGACCACACGCTCGGAAATTTTTCCTTGCTCAGAAATCATTGGATGGATCCTGCCACACGTGGATGTCACATCAAGAATCATTTCTGACACAAAAGGGAAAGGATTTGCCTCTTTCCATCCAGGTCATAAACTGTAATTGTGAATTCATTAGCTTAGTAAAGCAAAAATCGATGGTTAGAAATGCATGAAGAGAGTTAGGGCTAGTTTGTATATTGTGAGATTTAGGGTTTAGCGGGTCTTGAAAAATATTTCAAAAGAATATTCCTTTGACAACATGGATATGCTTGGATATTAGGGCATAGAATCCTAGACATAAATAGAGTGGCTGAAAACCTTTGGGCCCCCAAGAGAGCATCGAGATAGCTAATGAAAAAGTGTTCCAAAGAAATAGTTTTCCCTAGAACTAACGAAACCAATCATATGTTCATCTTATACAACCCCAATATCCAAATTCCAAGTGGAAAGAGAAACTATAATCAGGAAAAAAATACCTACCTAGACAAAAAATGACAGGTGTGTTGATTCGCCCTTCAGTGAATGCATTTGTACCAAGCAAAAATTCCCTTCCAAGTGGCATGGGAGCAAACAGTGTTGAGAAAAACTGTAGTGAGAGGGCTAACAAGGTTAGGTTTTAAAAAGAACTCTTTTAGAAAAACCTCAAGTCATTTACCAATGAGCCCAAAAGCACAGCCTCATCGTGTGATTGTGGAGGCTGATTGCAGTTGCAACACTTGGGGCCTTCGTTCCATGGAAATCCTCGACAATTCCAAGAAAGGATCTGAAGCATGTCAAGTTGTTATTTAATATTATTAAGTTTTATTTCTTTCCCGGATAACAACTTTTCTAGGACATGAACTTTCATTACTAAGATGATGTTAGCTTTACTTTTTATGTAAATACTAAGATAATTATATTTGCATTTAATATAATATTTATTATTATATTGGTTGTATAAATCTAGTTAGTTTGAAATATATATATATATATATATTGAGCTAAATATGTTATTTGGGAATATAATATAAATGGGAAGGAAAACATTTAGTCTCACAACCACTTGGATTAGACCCAATTGACTATATATATATATATATATATTTGTTAATATAATATATATATATATATATTATATTAACAAATATATATATATATATATATATATATATATATATATATACTTGTTAATGATTTCTTTATTTGATGGCTTTCTCTCTCTAAAGAAAGTAGACATTGATTTAATATATATTAATTAAAATTTTATTTATAAAGAAAAAGCCTTAAAATAAGGAGATATAGATGTATAAAAAATAAATTTCAAATCAATTAGTTTACAAAATGGGCAAAAATATGAAGATGGAAAAGGAGAAATCGAAACGTACACTAGTTATAGTTATAAAGAGGGTAAAGTGTGAAAAGATTTTGTATTTCAATATAATCAATTATATATGATTTTTTTTAAATAAATGATTTGATTTTTTTAAAATTAATTAAACAAATTATATTTTCATTTTTTATGCATTTAGAATTAATTTATATGGATTTATTTTTAGTAAATGATTGATTATGTTTTAAAAATAATTTAAAAAATATAATTGATTTTGTATACATTTAAAATTATGTAGTCATTGTCATTTTTTGTGAGATATATATATATATGATTCTTAAATTTAAATAGTTTATTTATAATTATGGAGAATTTAAAATTTTAGTTATTTTTTATTTAGTTACATATAACATAAAAAAAATTCTTAAAAATTTAATAAACTTTTTCTTTTATAATGTAATTTGTTTTAATTTTTAATTTGTATTTGTATTGAAAATATATTTTTAATTTCTTGATTTTATTGTTTTAGAATTTTGAAACAATCTATAATTTTCTAATTTAAAAATTTAAAAATTTTTGTGAATCTAAAATGGATTTGCTATTAATTTATGTGAATGTAAATTGAAATAGAATAAAAATATTAGAATGTCATGATTTTGTTGTTTGACAAACAAAGGTATGCGCATCTTTATAAACTAAAGAAGTCAAATTATTTCGTAGAGGGAGTTTCTAGCTACACAAATAAGGGGCGTCTCATACATCAATTTGGTGATTGGATTGGTTGTAACCTTAAGAAAATATTAAAATATTGTTAAATATTTTCTTCTTTACTTGAATTTTAGTAATACTATAACTAATTTTAAAAGTTATGAAGAAATTTATAAACATTGGCATCAACCGAGTTTTTGACGACATCGTTACATATACTCACATTTGTAGAAAATTCGACCTATGTTAATATTTGCTAAATAAGATTGTCCTAAAATAATAATAAAATTCTTATAGATCCAAAAACTAGATTAAAAAAATATAGTGTTTCAAGTAATTGGCCATTTTAAATAGGTATAGTTTAAATATTCTACGTTTTTAACATTTTTCGAGCACATTTTTCGTCTAATTTTATTCATATTCCGATTGGAAATATTTAAAAAATCTTAGAATCACATATATTAGTTATGGAAATTGCATAATTTGGATGCCATGGGGGTATTCAAGGGTGTTGAATCTATTTATACATTCAAAAATACAATTTAAACATGTAGACATTTGGATTTTAGCCAAAAAAAATACCAGATTCCGATAAAAACCCGCCGTAAAATAAATAACATAAAATAAATAAACTACTCCTTTTAAATATGATTGTTTCAAAACCATATACACGATGATCATAGAAATCATGCACTTCATGATCATAAAAAATCACCCTTTGCACTTGATTTTGATTATTAGTTTGATTAGTGATGTTTTTTCCTAATTTTATTTCACTTTTCCCTTGTACCTAGCACATGGATTTCCATTACTTTTTTTCACAAGAAAAAAGATATACTTTATTAAAAGTATAAAAGTACAGAAGGTGCATATGATCCATAATACCAGCATTACATACAATAGTAACCATACCCAATATCTATCACCGAATCTATTCCAAGATTCCAACGAAAGTGACAAAACAAGAGAAAAACAGGATATGACCATCCTCCAGGAAAGATAGGAACAAAGCCATCAGTCAAAGTGGACCAAAGAATACAGTATAAAGGTGAAAAAAATACAGCAGGTAAGGTGAAAAAAATACTGCCGATAATAGACTAACAAAAACATTTTAAAAGACATCAAAAAAGTTTCCAAAAACCCTTTGAGGGGTTGTGAGAGCCCTCAAAGATTTCATAATAGATCCTACCAGTCATCGCAGCCAAACCAAGACGTGACAAATGATCAGCCACCGAGTTGTGCTCTCTAAAAATATGATCAATTGGAGTCGATGGGAAATTTTGTAGGAGTAACCGGGTTTGGTCCAGCCATGATGAAAGACCAAGAGCGTTTAAAGGAACATTTGAGTTTGCCCAATCAACAATGAGCATGGATTCTCCCGCAATCTGATCAAGATGTATGTTGGCTAATATAGAAAAATGGAGAGCAAGCCACAATGCCATCAGTTCACCCTTCGAGTTTGTCCCAAAACCACCATGCATCTAAAGGTTTATCACATCCCCATTAGTGAGAACAATTGATACACCAGACCCACATAGTCCAGTCGAGTGATCAACAGCCCCATCAAAACAGGCTCTGTTGCCCCGCCCATGGAGAATAGAAGGTCTATGTGAACGATCCTTTATTATCAGGGATACATTCGCAGGGCATCCATATTCCATGAATAGTTTCAGAACCTCACATGCCACCTTACTAACCAACAGAAATGTATTTTCAAATATGCACAGGTTCCTTGATTTCCATATAATCCAAGCAAATATGCATGCTTTCAAGATTAACTGCTTGTTTTGGGAATAAATGTTGTGGAACCAATTTTGGATGGTTAGGACATTTTCATATTTGATATTTTGAAATGGATGGTCCAGAAAATTGCATACCTGTAAGGTGAATGGGCATAAAACAAATAGATGTAGAAGAGATTCTGTATCATTTAAACACAGAGGGAAAACCCCCAGGCCATGTATTCCCTGTTTTTGGAGATTACTCCAAATCAAAATTTTCTCCTCCATTAATAACCAAATAAAAATTATGATCCTGGGAGGAATGTCCCATCTCCATACCTAAGAATTCCACCAGCGATCATCTACAGACAAATGTGGGTAGAGTGCCAAATAAGCCAATCTCGCAGAGACCGATCCATTCTCTGAATTCCACGACCAAAGGAGCTGGCCCGTTTCATGGTTTAGCCTGATATTTGACATGTATAGATCTCCAATGTAAGTTTCCCACTCGAAATCCATAACTCCGAAGAGTCCCAATTGAAACGATCCTATCCACCGGATGAATGAAGAAGAGTTGCTATCCGATAACAGAATGTGATACAAGTTGAAATAACCACGACTATTTAAATGATGCTTCAATTCTAGAGACAGTTTATAGATTCTGGGCCCAGCGATTATGGGGTCGATTCCAATGATGATGCTTCGACCGTCACCAGGCTTCCAAGCAAGCCATTTAGCGATTATAGGTAAAGATTCGAGGAAACCCGACCATATTATTGAAACTCTGTTCTTCGACCTATTCCCACAATGGATCCAGTTGATTGTGGAGAGCTTCCCCATATATTTATCCTTAAGTATAGAGCCCCAGAGGCAATCCACAACCAATGCCCGCCAAAAGCATTTTGCTCGAAGTGTAGTGGAAAATTTGAAAATGTTTTTTAGGGCCCATCCACCCTGAGAGTAAGGTTGAGCCAGGGATTTCCAATCAACCAAATGGATCCTCTTACGGCCAGTTCCAGACCAAATGAACTGATGTATCAATTGTCTAATTTTCTGCAAGATTGAAATGGGGATTTTGCATAGAGATAACCAACACACACCAAGGTTATGAAGAATAGACTTAGCGAGTATCAACCAACCACCACTAGAAAGCCATCGACCCTGCCAATTTCTAATGCATTTTTCAAATTTTTTAACCATCCAATGCCAATCATGAATCCTATAATCATTCAGCTTTAAGTAGTAGCCCAGGTAGAATGTTCCATCAATTAATTTTGCAACAGGGAGATTTACGCAGTTTGTAATATCACTTAAAATTGAAACCTCCAAGTTGTGTTCCAGAAGTTTGGATTTCTTTTCGTTTATCAACATACCAGAGGCCTAGCAGAATTTGTGTAACAGCATCCATATCTGTCGCCATTCAATGGCCACCGCTATACCAAATATCATGACATCATATACAAAGAAAGAGTGAGTTATTGTGTGATTGGGGGATACCTGTATGCCTGAGAACAAACCATTGTCTTGAGCCTTATGAATCATCAAACTAATACCCTCGATCACTATCAAAAATAAAAGTGGAGAGAGGGGGCACCCTTGACGTAAGCCACGGGAGCATCTGATAAATTCAGTTGGACAGCCATTGATCAGTGCCGAATAGTTAACAGATGTTATGCATGCAAATATCGACTGGATGGCATCCCATGGAATTCCTAATTGTACCAATGCTAAACGGAGGTATGTCTAGTTTAGATTATCATATGCCCTCATCAGATCTAGCTGCATTATAAGACCCAGAAGATTCTTTGATTTTATACTGTGCATTGCCTCCTGAGCAACGCCGACCGCATCCAGGATTTGTCTATTGTCCAGAAAACCATACTGCTCCAATGAAAGTCCCCTAGATAGAACAGGTTTCAGTCTATTTGCAATGATCTTTGATATTATTTTGTACACCACGTTGCATAAAGATATAGGGCGGAAGTCCATATATGATGAAAGGGTTGAGCTTTTAGGTATAAGAGTCAGAAAAGTTGCATTGATAGCTCTATCAATCAACCCCAAAGATCTGGATTCTTCAACCATATCGAGTATGTCATGACCCATAATGTCAAAAAATTCCAGGAAGAGTTCCGCAGGCCAGCCATCTGGTCCCGGACTCTTGGCTTTTGCAAACGCTTTTAGTACTGAATGAATCTCCAGAAGAGTGACAGGTAGCATTATATCCTTCCCTTCTCTATCAGTGAAAATACGAGGGTATTCTTTTATAATATCATTCTGTTCAAGAATTGGAAGATTTTTTAGGATCCCTATAGTATTCATGGAAATGTGAAGTAGATGCCCACTGTAAACCCTCAAGATCCGAAATCAAATCACCATTGCAGTCCTTCAATTCCCAGATTGTGTTGTAAATGCGTCAACTGTTGGAAAATCGTTGAAAGTATTTGGTGTTTTTGTCACCCAATTTGATCCAGACTGCCTTGCTTTTCAGTCTCTAGGAGGCCTCCTCGAGATTTTTAATCACAATTCTATTCTCCTCCAATTCCAAAAGTAATTTACGGGAATATCAATTGGTTACGAGCAAGCTAAATGCCCAACATAACAATCAAAGGTAGAGCCCAAATATAGGATGTATCCGGTGAGTCATGCCAGCATCTCCAAGCCTCTTCTATAGTCTGTCAATTCCAATTAACAGAAGCTGAGTGGATGAATTTCATCTCGGTCCAAATGTTTGCAGTGAACAGGCAATGTAGAAAGAGGTGGGGAATGTTCTCCTCAACCTGTTTACATAGTATACACCATCCAGGTCCTTCAATATGTTTGTTCCTAATATGGTCCCAGGTGGGGATCCGATTAGCGAGGGTGCACCACATAAAAAATGTTGACTTTGAGGGGCAATGGGACTTCCAAATCTTTTGCCACCACCTTTTCCACTCAACCTATTGATATCTATGTTCCATTAACAATTTGTAACCCAGCTTTGGGGCATATCTACCATTTGAAGCCGGTGACCAAATGAGAGCATCATTTGAATCAGAGATACAAGCATGTGAGAGGTGCAGTGCAATGAGATATGTGCTCTAGTGAATGTGGAATTCAGCCGGGAGATTAAGATCCTCAAAGCTCAACCAACACTGGTGCCAGAAGGTGGTAGTCAACGGATCGACAATTTGAGATCGGTGAAAGTACCCAAGTTATTGCAGAAAACGAATGAGTGGATCTGGCAGGAGATGACGATTTTGACACCCGATCCATGGGTCCGAGCCAATACGAATTTGGGACCCGTTACCAACTTTCTAGGCAAGTCCCTGAGAAGTGATCGGAAGGGATGCCAACACAGCTTTCCAGATGACAGACATCCTTGTCCGAGGCTTTGAGGGGTTACGAATCCACTGGATTAGAGAATCCAGAGCAATATATTTCAGTTTGACAACCTCCGTCCACAAATTTTCAGTGTTGAGAATTCGCCATCCCACCTTTGCTGCCAGTGAAGATGCGAAAGTATGGATGTGTTTAAGGCCCCAACCACCCAATGATTTCGACAAAGCTAGGCGTTCCCATTGTACACATGGCGTAATTTGTAGTTTTATATATATGTCATTGTAAATGTTTTAAATATGTGACATGTTATTTTTTATAATATTTTATTATTTTTAAAAAAGGATATATGCTAGCTCTGGGATGAGAATGGAAGGAGTTACACATCTCCCCTACTGGGTTATAGAATGCGCCTCTTCGGCGCAATGATTTCAAGCTTGAAAAAAAAATGCACAGTGCAGAAAGCTAAAATCGAGGATAAGATGGCATTAACTAGGATGGTTACGTCATCGAGAGATAAACTCATAATGTTGGTGAATGAATGTTTCAATGTCATCGTTGGTTCACACACATTGAGAGCTATGATAATGGAATTTGATTAACAAAAGAAAATTTTAAATTAATACTTTTTAATAGCAGAGAATGAGAGTATTAATGTATAATAAAATTATAAAGTTTTTTAATAAAATAATAAAATAATTGCAATATTCAATATGAGAGTAAGAGTGAGAAATTATACTATTACATCAACTTAAAAGATTTATTTCAAATTACACTTTATATTGAAATTATTGAGGTTGAAATGAGGTACGATTCTCTCACATCAAGTTGAGTTGAGTGATTCCAAAGAGGAGTCTCTTCTCACGTGTTATGATGTCATATTTATGTCATTAAACGCCTTTCCCCTTCTTAATTAAATGTTTTGTGGAAAATGATGAAAATGAATGGTACTAATTGGGTGGTGTCAAAATCAAGCAATAGTAGACATGAAATCATGAACGAATTGTTAAATAAATAAACAAGTCCAAGTCATTTGAGATTATGTTCGTGATTGGAATATTCTCTATAGAAAATCTACTTATTTTTTCTTATTGGAGATTGGTATGTATCCCATGATTGCCAAGATCCTTTCAAGTATCATATTCTCTTCTCTCTTGTGACGTCATTTTCACTTTATCATTTTTCTTTTATTCATTAAAGTAAAATTGTATTTTTTTATATATAAGTTTGGGGTGATAAAAAACTTCATGGAAAATAGATTTATATGGAGTGAATAAATGAGATCGTTACTCCAAACTTGTATTCCAAATCGCTTTGAATGGTTGATCTCAGCACTACTCATCTTTAGGATTTAGTGTCTCAACATACTCATTATTTAGGCTTTTAAGAAGGGAGGATCTCACCATCTCACACTATTCTTGGTGCACAAATGTCTATAGTGCATTTATGTTTGTAGTTCACCTATATTTGTTCCAACACCAAGCCTTAGTGATCTAGGTTACATAACTATCCCCCTCTTCAAGCTAGTTCTAAAGATGCTTCTTATATGTGGGCTACAAAAGTATTGTAATTCATTGAAGCAACTCAGTGGACTCACAAGCAACCAGATCTCTTGTTTGGCTCTAGATTCTCCACTCTACTTAAATGACCTCGCCCACCTGGAATACACTCGGCTTACATATCTAGTCAATGACCCTTTTAGGGTTTGCTCAACCCTGGATGTAGAGACGTCATTCCAACCTATTTGCTTATCCACGCTAGCTTGTGGCTAGTATCACAGAAGCTTTATATTGTATCAATTGATAGCCAAGGCACAGTTTTCCCCTTCAATAGTATTCATCACAAGAGCATAAAAGATGCATGAGATCATATTTTTAGCAACCTCCACTAGATTCAGTAAGCATTGTAAGCAATCATTGGTCACAACTAAGGGTGGCAAAGATCATCTTCAGCTCAAACCAAAGGATATCCCTAGAGTATGATCATATTTCTTGAGAGGTAATGATCTAGTTGATAGGCTCAATTATTATGGGCTCATTCTATAGTTTGATAAAGGGAGGATGGAAACCCTAACTAGTGACACTGAAGACATCCAACTTGGGATTACTCTGGTGACCAAACATAGCAGGTAAATATCTTCAAGTATTTAGGTTTCATTTTGTATAAGGGGTCCTTTGAACTAGAAAACTTGTCCCCTTCGATAGGCTCCAAGGGGATGGTTTCACCATGGACAATCAATACCTTGGGTAAGAATGGTATAGTGGACTTGTGTGATATAAAGCTACTCTATCATAAGGATGTCAGAGGAAGTAAATGGCCAAAAGGGTCAGTAGATAATTGTTGTCCTCTTGTAGTAGATGGAGTTGTTATTTTCATCAATTGATCCTTTATCAATAATATTGCTCAGCCACTCTCATAGCTTCCCATTCCTTTCATGCCCAGGATTAACATGGAAGGGATTACCTACTTACTATTAGAACCTATGGAGACATCGCTAAGAGAATATATGGGGTTCAGGTGGAGAAAGACTTTGGGATCAGTGGCAGTGGTTTTGTGGGAGATAATAAAGACCTAGGGTGTTTGGTGGGTTGTTGTGTGGGTGCTTCAACAAAGTAGGGCTTTGATAGATCTCCTCCTCATGTTCGAATAAAATGGTTATTTCCACACAAGTCAAACACCTTAAGAAACCACTCACACAAATAGATCATAGATCAACACGATAATGTTTTACGTGGTTAAAAAACTTAGAGAGGGAAATACTCCACATCCTCAACCAAATAGCTACTTGAGGCAATATGTTAATGCAAAAGAAAAAATGATTTACATATGAGTTGCTCACAATTGATCATCAAGCAAATGACCAACCATGCTTTTTAAATAGAGATCATGGACCAATAGGGTGCTCAACCTATGGATCAATAGATGTTAAGATCAAGGTGAAGATGAATCATTGGATCACACGATGTCTAGAACATATCTTGACTATCGAATTACATAAGTACGAATACATGCTCATACATACTAAAGAAACAAATTTTACTTAAAGACGCATTAGAGCAAGTTGATCTTAAATAACTCCTAACTGTCTAAATATCCTAACATCCCCCCTTAAGAACAACTTGGGATAGGATTGAAGGATTTACAAAGGTGACACAATTGAAGAATGAATGAGGTATTATAAACTAATCCCTCTTAATGGAAAATTAATAAACTCCTAGCATAGATCAAAGCTTAGAAAACATTACTTATGTAACAAAATTTGTAAAGATGTCTACAATTTGATCATCCGTAAGGAAAAGGAGCACTTAGAGAACATGATCCTGAATATTCTTCCTGATGAAGTGCATATTTAAATCAATGTGTTTCCTACACTAATGTTGAACTGGATCTTTGGCAAGCTTGATGGCACTCTGATTGTCACCCCAAACGGTAGTTGGATGCTACTACTGGAATCCAAGCCTTGAAAGGATTTTTCGAAGCCATATGGCTTCTTAACTTGCATTAATTGTGGATCAATACTTTGCTGTTGTTGAAGAAAGAGAAAGAGATTGTTGTTTCTTACAAACCCAAGTGATACGTTCAAAACCAAGACTAAAAACGTAACATGTAGTAGATTTCCAATCATCGGGGTCATTGGCCTATTAGAATCGATGAATCCAACCAACAAAGAAGTCTCCATTGAACTCTAATGTATCCCAAACTGAATTGTACCATTGATACATTAAAGTATCCTTTTTGTTGTTTTCCAATTATTGTCACGGGGCATTTTCATATATAGGGAAACAAGACCAACAACAAAGTAAATATCATGATGGGTATGAGTCAAGTCCAAAATACTTCCAACTAACGAATGGTACAAGGTGGCATCTACTTCAGGGGTAGTGCACATGGTAGAAAGTTTGACTTCATATTAAAAGGGAGAAAGGGTTGGTTTACAATATTCCATGTGAAAGCAATGAAGAATGTCACAAGCATACTTAGATTGAGAAAAAAGATTCCTTCTTGGGTTTGCAATACTTGGAGATCAAGAAAATAATGCAATTTCCTAAGTCAACCATTTCAAATTTTTTATTAAGGCTAAGTTTCACATGGGTTAAAAGGTTAGGTTCAATACTATTAAGAATAAGATCGTAAACATAAAGAACGAGGATTATGAGATGGTTTCCTACTTTCCTAGTATAGACATTGGGGCCAAAATGACATCTAGAAAAATCGGTATCAAGAAGAAAACTATCCTTTTTTGCATACCAAGCCCAAGGAGCTTGACTAATTCCATAGAGAGATTTCTTAAAGAAACAAACAAGGTTGTAGTCATCCTAAACATAGCTAAGAGGCTATTCCATGTAAATTTCTTCTTTCAAATTCCCATGCAAGAAGGTGGATTTGGCATCCATTTGTTGGACCTCTCATTTATGTTTGTGGCAAAGGAAACAACAAGGCATATGGAGTTCATTTTGGTGATAGGGGGAAAGGTTTCATTGTAGTCAATTCCTTCAACTTGGAAAAATAATTTGGCAACTAACCTTGCCTTAATTCTTCCAATGCTTACATCTGATGCACACTTAGTTCTATACATCCATTTACATCTGACAAGTTTTCTTCCTTTCAGAAGAGGTACAAGATCTCAATTATCGTTTTCCATTAAGGAATGATATTCTTCATTCATAGTTTCATCCAAATCTAGATGGCTAGATTCTTTTGCAAATGTCTTTGGATCATGAGTCTCTAAAAATCGAGCCAAAAGAAAATGGGCTTGCTATAAATGTGAACATGTTTGACGTTAATCTTTAGTATTATCGACAAGATTACTAGTTTCTTCTCGTGTTGAACAAACCCATATAGGAAGTGGTGGCGTTGGTGCAAATTCATGCTCGTTGGACCCAACTAGAGGAATATGAGAAGCTGGAGGTGGATTTTCATCCTCACTATCATCATGTGAAGAAGAAATTAAAGTAGGATAACAAGCATAGAATTTGAGAATATAAGATGGCGCGATCACCAAAGATGAATCACAAGTTGAAGCACAAACATCGAATTAGGCTCCCAGGACAAGATATTTTCACCAAATTTAACATCTATTCAAATAATAATGTCATTGGATTTTGGTTGAAGAAGTCTATAACCTTTTACATTTTCAAAATATCCAACAAATAGACACTTCTCACTCTTAGTTTGTAATGCTTTCCATTTTTGATTGGGAATGTGATCCCATGCTTCACTACCAAACACATGAAAGAGACTTTTTAATTTTACTCCATGCTTCGTGTGGTTTTATATCTTTAAGAGCCTTTTTGGGAGTGTGATTGATTATGTAATTGGCAGAATTAATGGTTTATGCTTAAATAGAAGGACTTAATCCCTTAGATTGAATCATATAGTTTGTCATTTCCTTTAATGTGTGATTTTGTCTTTCAACAACACATTTTGTTGTGGTGTGTAAGGAACAATATGTTGCATTTGAATGCATTGTGTAGTGCAAAAATTTGTAAACTTATTGTTTACATCTAATTTTCCTCTATTATCTATTCTTAACTTGTGTATTTGATGTCCAGTTTGTTTTTCTACAAGGGCCTTGTAGCCATAGGCAAAAAACATGTCAAAAAATTCATTCTTAATTTTTAGAAACTAAACATAAGTGTGTCTAGAGAAGTCATCAATGAAGGTTAAGAAGTACTTGAATGCAAATAACGAGGTAGAAGGAAGTGGAGGTCACACATTGAATCACTATGAACAAGATGCAAGGGGGTCAAGGCGTGCCAAGAAGCATGTTTGTTAAAACTATCTCGATGATGTTTTTCAAGAACACACTCGGGACAAACACCATCTCTACAAGAAACTAGAGGGAGACAAGTTACCATTTTATGATTACATAGCTAATGCAATGAGCAATACCTTAAATGACCAAATAGCTCATGCCAAAGTTTCCTCAAGTCATCACTTTGAGAAATTAGAACTAAGAGAAAAGGTGATGACCCAAAGTTGTTAAATTTGCACAACCTAGTAATATCATCAACAATTCTATTTTCTAGGACATGCTTAGGATCTTTGAAATCCTTGATTACAACTTGGTGAGATGTAAAATCTATAGTCTTACCTTCACCAGAATGAGTGATTCGATAGACTAACAACAAATTGTAGGAAAGACTTGGAACATATAATACATCTTTGAAATGACCATCATCTAAATAAATTGTTCCAAATCCTACAACAATAAGAGATTGACTATCGTCACCAAAAAAATATTTCTTTGGTATTGCATTCATTTAGAGTAGAAAAAAGGCTTTATCCTTAGGCATATTATAAGATGATCCAAAATCATTGAGTCACCTATTATAAGAAGGAGAAGAAGAATAAGATGCATCAAAGGAAAAACTAGAAGAAAAAAGTGCATGTCCATGATAAGAAGAGTTAGAATAAGAATCAAGATTGATGTTATGCTTCTTCATTGCTACTTACAAGGATTCCATCTTCTTAAAACAATTAGATTCGACATCACCATCTCACCCACAAAAATTGCAAGGTTGGTCAATCTTCTTACCTTTCAATTTAGTGCTTTTAACACCATTAGGTGTAGGAACTTGCTGAAAGGGTTTGGGACCGTTGTTTTAATTCTTATTATTGCGAGGGTTTTTCTTCTTTGGATGCTTGGATTTATCCTTTTGTTGTGCCACTAAGGATTTATTAGATGTGCCTATAGTGTAGATTATTCCAATATGCAAGAGCTTACCTTGCTTTCTAATCATTGGATCACAAAAATATTCAAGAGAGGGTTCTTTATAACTATCCCATATATATTCTTTGATGGAGTAAAATATAGATACAAAAATAGAATAAGTGGGACCAGGATTAGAAAGAATAACATAAATACATTTCTTTTCTACATTATGTATCATGCATTCTTCAACTGAGAGTCTAATGGTTTTGAATTGAGATAGATATTTATGAATGAAAGAGAAATAACTTGGATTTAAAGCAACCAAGTGATTTTCAAGTTGGTGACCTTGAATCTCATTGTGTTTACCAAATTGTTTTTTCCATTTTTCTCCAAGCCACATCTAGTGTGTCAATTCTTTGAAGGTTGAATCATAAGTCATTAGATATGGATTGCCTGATTAATCCATGGGCTTCGTCATTTTTATCATTCCATTTTACTTTCTTATCGACATCAGTCTAGGAAATTTATTTTCTCAAGGTAATCCAGTAAAGTCCCCTACATTGTAGGACAACTTCCATATGAGTTCCCCTTGAGAAATAGTTTGTACTAGTAATAAAAATATCACTTGGACTAGCCATATTATAATATGCAAGTGATATTGATTCTAAAGCATAAATTGATGGTTTAGATGCAAAGATATCAAAAAAATATGCAGTTTAAAAAATAATGACATTGAAAACAGATTATGGATGTCAAAGTTATGTTTTATTGAAAACAAGGAAGAAAAGGAACCAAGGAGCCATGTGGCATGCAAGTAAGGTAAATTTATTTCTAAAATGAGTGCTTGTTTAGTTACCTAAAATGAATGGCCATCAAAAGTAGATATAGGTTTTAATTGTGAGGGTGTAGATTCTACATATATCTTTGTTGCAAAAAATTAAGAACTATTACATTAATCCACCATTAATCGATGCACACATAAAGCTCGAAAATAGTGCCTACATGAACACCCTTAATGATCACCATAGCTCCTTGGATAATTTTACACCATTTGTCAAAGAAAAAACCCTACACACCTGCATCATTAAGTTTACTTATTTATAGTATGTTGTGTGTTAAACATGTAATGTACAAAAATCCAAGGACCCCCTACACTCTGCCATTAGGGAATATAATCAAGACTCTACCATGACAAACTATTTTGAGTGGAGAGTCATCATTGAGGTATGCCATCCCAACAACATATTTCTCCTACACTTCCAATGGGAACTCATATAGAATGAAGGTCCAAATCCTATCAACCACATATTCTTTCATACATGGGTTGCCAAAGTTGCAACAAGGCATATCCACCATACTCTTAAGAATATTTTTCAAACATATCATCAAAATATTTATTTTCCTTCTTATTCTTCCTTTTCTCTTCCTTGTAGTCTCTTTTGACATACCTAACCTTTCTACAATTCCAACATTTTTCCATGGAATTTTTGGGAGACCTAGGTCTCCTTGAGATTTAGATCTTCCCTTTTCCCTCTTTTATCTTTCCCCTTTAATATTCTACCAACAACCAAGGCCTCATTGGTGGATTCAAATTGTTTTTGCCTCACCTTCATTGAGATTGAAGTAACCACAATCTCATCAAGCACTAATATCTTTATAGTGCTTTCAATGGCCATTATGAAGTTGTCCCATGAATCTAGCAAAGAACACAAAATGATCAATAGAATGATCCTCCACATCCATATTCACTCCAATCAATATAAAATTAGTCACAATAGTATTAAAGGTGTTAATATTCTCAACCACATAATCACCATCACCCATTTTCAAGGCAAACAACTTTTTTTGAAGAAAAAACTTATTAACTAGGGATTTAGCTTGGTACAAATCCCCCAACTTCTTCCAGAGAGTTATTGCAATTTTCTATTCATAAACACTCTAACATAAAATCAACCAAACAAAGCTTGATAAGCATTATTGCCTTTCTCTCTGAAGGATTAACTCCTACTTGTGATATTTAATGATGGCATTATAATATGTAATAATGAATATCATGCACACATGAATATGTGCACAATTAAGAATGGATACAAAGAGATAAGATAGCGATGAGGATCTCATAGCATCACTTGAAATATTTAATGAGATATATTGTGAAGATAGGCATGCATCTGGTTGAAAAAAATTATATTATGGCATCTTTGTTATGCTCACCTATTATTCTATAAAGGGACCTCAGTGTACTCTATTGTGACGATAGAAATGTGTCATTGGTGTGAGATCAATACAATGTGAGGTTTTAGAATATTTTGTGTTCATATGATATGATGTAGTGTTCGAATGTTTTTATGGTTGAGTTGCTCTAATTCCAAAATATGGTATTAAAGCCACATTGTGTGAGACCTTTGTAGGAGTGCGTGAGGGATCGTTAGGATTTTTTTTATTATATGAAAAGCACACATAGACATGTGATAAGGGAAGTATATCCATGTGATAAGGAAGTCAATCTATTGTCATTCATTCCCGTAAGAGAATAAAAAAGCCCATGCTAAGTCAACTTTTTGTTTCTTGTTGGGAAAGAATTGCTTTAATTTGTGTGACACCAAGGAAATTGGTTGTTGTTGGAAAGATGTCGATTGGTCATATATGCAAGATTGTTGATTTAGACGGTCGTTGTCTCTTACAGTGTTGCTATTCAAGTTTTTGAATTAAAAGTAGGGTAAATAAACATAATACCCAAATTGAGTCTTGCTAGAGAGGAAACAATAAGTATTAGTGGTTGTTTCATTTATTTTTAAGCATGGTGTTACTAGTGTCATTGTATTAAATATTCACCACTACAATACCTTTTTGATGTGTTGGTACAAATTTGTGTGGCCGAGCTATTGGAACCTATGTCCTTTGTCATGGAATGTCAATGAGTTCTGGGGGTTGGTTGTGGTTGAAGTTCAAGGATAAGACTAAATGGTAGAGAAATCCATATGTGGTAGACAATGAGAAAGAAAAAGAAAAATTCAAAGTTGAGAATCAAAACATATTGGGCCAACTCCTCTTCATTAACATGATATGTTATATAGGTCTTATGAATCGTTGTTGCAGGTTTAGAAATCAAATGTAAGAAGAGCCTAGATGAAGCTTTTGTGTGTAGTGAAATGAACTTGTTGTTGTGAGAATCAATCACAATTTTTTATGGGAAACACAATAGGGTAGTTAATGAATTCACTAGTTGGAAAGAAAGAAGACCTATAGAATAACAAGCCATGGGAAATAAATGCTAACTAGAAAGATGCCAAAACAATGATCTAAACGTTCTGGCACCCGAGGCTAAGCACTATGAAATGAGTTGCATTGAGACAAATAATGGCAATGTCGAAAACAACATGTCAAGAAAGGTGTGTCGCGGTCTAGATTTATAGCAAATATAATAGTTTTGAATTCAGATACTATAGCCCCGCATACAAATAATTACATAATAAGGAAAGACCATGATTAATAAGATTGTTATAAAGACATCAATTTGGAAAGGGATAGAAACAAAGTTAAAATCTAAATATTTTTTTGATTTATTCCTAAGGGGATAAATCATTGTCCATTTCAGAGGTAGTGACTCTTCTCATCACACTCCAATCTAATCAAAGAGTAAGTGCTAACAATTTTTTTTAAGGTACAAAAAATTGTTACTTTAGGTAAATAATTTTTCTTATTGTTTCAAAGGTGACATGCCAAAGTCAACATTTGTAAATGGAGAATAATAAATATCTGAAAAGAATATTTGTCATCATTATCATATTATCATAGCAGAAGAATGTTTTTTTGTTTTTTTGACAATATTAAAAGGGACTCTCAAACACTCCCCATTCTTCATGTTTCATAGGAACAAAATGTTTAGTTCTATATAAAGTAGCCTATATATTTCAATCTCTAAGAAGATCCTCCATCTTGAGCTTCCACAAGTCTAAGTTAGTGCCTACATTAAACTTCTCCATTTATATTCTACATGTGCTTGTCATTTCCGCACAACAAGATTTTCTTGTGGAAACTCCCACAAAAACCAAGATTAGATTAAAAAACCTTGTCCCTAACACTTTGGCCTCGAGGTGATTTGATCTGATAACAAATGTAAGGAAGCAAAGGTGTGAAATATGCTTCCTACACTAATCAAAGAGATAATAATGTGTAGTGAATTAAATAAACAAAATTGGAGTAATGAACAACATAGAAACATACGCCCATTAAACATCTATTTCCATGAGGAATCCTTCTGGGAGAAAACCCCACACTCCAAAGTACACTTGAATGTATTGATCAACAACTAACAAATGAGCGCACTACATTACAGAGTCTTCATGCTCTAATCATGAGTGTTCAACCACAAAAGGATACTAGATAAATTTGAGGAGCACAACAGTAAGTTAAAAACTCATGCAAACACTTTCCTCGAACCATAACACTCAATAATTAGGCATAGAAAAACCATAAACCATTTATGGTTTTCCAATTTTACACACTCAAAACCACCAAAAATTAATTGGCCAACTGATGTTGCTTAGCATTCATTGCCTACTAGTGATTTTCATTTATTCCTTGCACTGCTTAGCATTGATTCCATGCCATTGCTCAACATTTATTCCCTAATGCATATCAACACTCATTATCTTCTTCGTTATAGGACTACAAGGTGTATGCAACACCTATCCCAACAATACCAAGATCCTCCATAGTAATTAAGAGGAAGGGTAATTTTGGTAAGTGGTATTGCATTGTTGAAATTTTGATTTAAATACCACTGCCATTAATGAAATGTTATACCAATACACTCTACTTTTGATATTAAGAATTAAGGTACATTAAACCAAATTATAGTGACACATTAATGATGTGAATATAATGCACTTATGATACACATCGACACAAACTCAATGTAGATATGTCACCAAATAAGTAATGAAAAAATTGAATGTTTTCAGCATCACACATATGAAACAATGGTGATGCAAAATCACGTTGCAAAAATATGATGCACACTAGCAAAAAAAATTTGACCAAAAGAGAAATGGGCTATAATGATGCAAATCAATGATTTGTAACCCCTTATTGTAGTAGTGTATATACAAGGTGAACATTTCTACATAATGATTTATAGGGAATCTACAATTCCTTGCACATTACCAAAATACATGCTAGTTGTGATATTATTGATTTGGGAGATAAGTTTCCAAACAACCTTGCATGGGATGACTATGAGTCTAAAAAAGAGTAACATTGAGGTTTGGCCTATGTTCCCTCTCACATTCAAGGAATACCAAAAAGATGATGTGGCTCATGGTGAACAACTTGCTTTACATCTTGAGGCATATTGTTTTTAGTCAAAACCAATCAAAGCTCATGACCCCCTTCATGTGGTTGAAAAAATGTTCATTTTTAAAGGCTTGATTTTGAGACTTTGTTAGCAGCATAATGAGAAATATGACTTATATAGAAGTTCATGTAATTTCACATAGGTAGATAGGAAAAGAGGTAAGAAAATAATGAATCCACTTGTCTCAATGGATCAGGGCTATGGTCTAACTAGCATACAACCTTTAGGAAGAGAGTCAATTCCCTTACATCTATCAAGCAAAGGTTGATTATCAAATGATATGAGAAATATCAATGGAAGAAAATTAAGCAAATGATTTTGAATTAGAAAGTGTGCAAGAATTTTAACCACTAGATGTAATTGTTCCTAAAATATCTAGGTTCCCTGGCCCTAAGTAAAACTTATATGAAGAGGACCAAGTAATGTTTTTTGAAGAATGATACGATATAGTAGTATGAAAACTACAAGCAAAGTCATTACTAGAGAAAAACAAGATGAAGGGGCCATAATCAAATCAATGAGCCAAGCAATAGAACTAACACTTTGGTTCCTTAAACATTTGAACAATTGCAAGACACCAATGGAATGTGTCAATTTGACTCCTTTACATTTGAATTTCAAAGTCAAGACTTCAAAAGGTTAACTTATGTATGAAATTGAGGTGAGAAGATGAAAATGGATATTCAAACAACTCATGAATTCATCAAGGATTCAATGTCAATTATGCATATATTTCACTGGCTATCAAGGCATTGGGTATTGCCTTTACAAAATTGTCCAATTCAAAGTTAATAAAGATGCACATCAATCTCCTAACTAGGGATAAAATGACTTCAATCCCGAAAGAACAACTAAGAGTGCAGAAAGCCAAAATCGAGGGTAAGATGGCACTAACTAGGAATGTTATGCCAATGAGAGATAAAATCATAACACTAGTGAATGAATATTTCAATGCCCTCATCAGTTTGTACACATTCATAGCTACAATAATAGAATTTAATTAACAAAATAAAAATTTTAATTGATACTTTATAAAAAGAGAGTATGAGTTTATTAACGCGGAATAAAATCTTAGCTTAACTATGGTTTTTTTTAATAAATTAATTGCAATATTAAATATTAGATAAAGTGATAAGTAAAAGGTCTAAAAATTATAATATTGAAACAACTGATCATATTAGTATCATAGTGAGAGATGTTACTATTACATCAACTTAAAGGATTGTGTTTCAAACTACATTCTATGTGAGGATTCTCACATCAATTTGGAGAATTGAATCATGAAACCATCTTATACATCAACACATATTTTAATTTGAATAATGCTTTATAAATTATCTATAGTTAATCATTATTATACATGTTGGATAATTTACAACATACCCACAATTAGAAGTTGTATTTACGTGGGAAAAAATATTAACATGAAAATATGTCATTGTCATAAGATAATACATTGGTTTGCAACATCACATAAATAACAACCACAAGTTGAAACCAACCCCAAAGATACAAGTTGAAACCAACCCAAAAAATATAACATTGAAATCATTGTCAATGTTAATATTAAAATGACTGAAGATGTTACCACATCGAATAATAAAACCTAAAACAAATTTCAGAAAAATAAAAATAAAAATTTGTCATCACTTATATTGATTACAACATCATATGAATAACAAAGACAAGTTGAAGCCAACCCAAAAGACGTGACATTGAAATCATTTTGAAAATATTTTAATAGTTGTAATCACTTATATTCATTAGAACATCATATAAATAACAAACACAAGTTGAAGCCAACCCAAAAGACGTGACATCGAAATCATTAGGAACATATTTTAAAATTTGTAATCACTTATATTAATTGCAACATCATATAAATAACAAACACAAGTTAAAACCAACCCAAAAGATGTGACATTGAAATCATTACAAACACTAATATTACTAAAATAAGTAAAAATGTTATCACATCAACCAAAAATTTTAAATCTAAAACGAATTCCTAAAATAAAAATTTATAATTACTTTAAAATTATTTTAATTTCATAATTATTATACAAACCTTTTTTTATAATATATACTCAATATATACAAAATTATAAAACTATTAATATAAAGAACAAATCTCAATATATATATATATGACACTATTACAAAATAAAAAAATAACACACAACGTTATATAAATGAAAATTATTCACAAAATATGGCACGGAAACTATAATGTTAAGATCACGTCCTATATTATGAGTTAATTATATTCATGCACTAATTGAAATTTCAATTGGACATGGAGATTAAGTTCCATTACTAAGTTCAAGAAATTGTCTATTTGAAATATGTTTGTTTAAAGGCCAAGATTTTACCGAGGGAAAGGTGAAACTTGCCAAACCTAAAGGATGGAGATTGATTTTTGGAAAAAAATTAAAAAATAGTAAATGTTGGATGATGCATCGATTAACACTCCAATTTCTCTCTCTTTGGCAAAGGATGCAAATTAGATTTTGTTTTTGCAAACCAACCAACCTTAGTTCAACAAATTACTTAGTCAAACATACAGAATGTTGAAGTGTTGACATGATACTTATGATATGGAAATGGATTCAAGAGTGATTTTGATTGTGTTAGATATTGATAAGTGTTTATATTAAAGTTGTTACATCGAAAAGGTGCATTCTACAACCTAGTAGGGAGGGTGTCACTTCTTCCGTGCTCATCTTAGAGCTAACACATGTCTTTTTTAAAACATAATAAAATATTATAAACAAATAACATGTTGGCTAGAATTATATTTTAAATATTTACAAAGGTATATATATATAGAAGTTTATGGTTTTAACTTTTTAAATTTGTGTAATTATATATATATATATATATATATATAGATATATAATTACACAAATTAAAAAAGTTAAAACCATAAACTTGTATATATATATAAAGAAGTTTATGGTTTTAAATTTTTAAATTTGTGTAATTATATATATATTATTACACAAATTTAAAAAGTTAAAACCATAAACTTCTTTATATATATATAGAAGTTTATGGTTTTAACTTTTTAAATTTGTGTAATTATATAAATTTCTTTTTAGAGTGCAAATGTTGATGAAGGGTTTGCACCTCGAGATATTTGATCTCTCTTGAAGCTTGGTAGATCCCTTTTAAGATGGATCTTTGTTAAACTTTTTAACTTTAGTTAAATGAAAGGATGTTAAAAAAAATAGAATATTTGATTTTGGAATTTTTTAATAAAAAAAATTAATTTAAATATTATTACACTATATATATATATTTTAAACAATTACGAAAATGTAGCTCATTTTCTATCTTCTATTATACCCTCTACCTTCCAATGTTGCTCATCTTCTAGTATACCCTCCACCTTCATTTGAGTGGAAGGATTTCCCAAAAAAAAAAAAACGAAAAATATATTTATTGGGGGATTTAGCTTGGTACAAATCCCCCAACTTCTTCCTAAGAGTTATTGCAATTTTTTATTCATAAACATTCTAACATCAAATCAACTAAACAAAGCTTGATAAGCAGTATCACCTTTCTCTCTGAAGGATTAACTCCTACTTGTGATATTTAATGATGACATTATAATATGTAATAATGAATATCATGCACACATGACTATGTGCACAATTAAGAATGGAGACAAAGAGATAAGATAGGGATGAGGATCTCATGACATCACTTGAAATATTTAAGGAGAGATATTGTGAAGATAGGTATGCATTTGGTTGAACAAAAATTATATTATGGCATGTTTATTATGGTCACCTATTATTATATAAAGGGACCTCATTGTACTCTATTGTGATGATAGAAATGTGTCATTGGTGTGAGATCAATACAATGTGAGGTTTTAGAATATTTTGTGTTCATACGATAAGATGTAGTGTGTGAATGTTTTTATGGCTGAGTTGCTCTAATTCCCAACATATGGTATCAGAGCCACATTGTGTCAGACCTTTGTAAAAGTGCGTGAGGGTTAGTTAAGAATTTTCTGTTATATGAAGAGTACATATAGCTATGTGATAAGCGAAGTATATCCATGTGAGAAGGAAGTCCATCTATTGTCATTCATTCCCATAAGAGAATAAAAAATCCCATGCTAAGTCAACTTTTTGTTGCTTGTTGGGAAAGAATTGCTTTAATTTGTGTGACACCAAGGTGTTTCTTCCTTGAAGAAAATATTTGTTATTCAAAGATTTTTAAATTGGTTGTTGTTGGAAAGATGCCTATTGGTCATATTTGAAAGATTGTTGTTTTAGACGACCGTTGTCTCTTACAGTGTTGCTATTCAAGTTTTTGAATTAAAAGTAGGGTAAATAAACATAATACCCAAATTTAGTCTTGCTAGAGAGGAAACAATAAGTATTAGTGGTTGTTTCGTTTATTCCTAAGCATGGTGCTACTAGTGTCATTGTATTAAATATTCACCATTACAATACATTTTTGACGTGTTTGTACAAATTTGTGTGGCTGAGCTATTGGAACCTATGTCCTCTGTCATGGACTGTCAATGAGTTCTGGGGGTTGGTTGTGATTGAAATTCAAGGACAAGACTAAATGGTAGAGCAATCCATTTGTGGTAGACAACAAGAAAGAAAAATAAAAATTTAAAGTTGAGAATCAAAACATATTGGGCAAACTCCTCTTCATTAACATGATATGTTATATAGGTCTAATGAATCGTTGTTGCAGGTTTAGAAATGAAATGTAAGAAGATATTAAAAGAAGCTTTTGTGTGTGGTGAATTGAACTTGTTGTTGCGAGAATTAATCACAAATTTTTATTGTAAGCACAATAGGGTAGTTAATGAATTCACTAGTTGGAAAGAAAGAAGAGCTATAGAATAATAACCCATGGGAAATAAATGCAAACTAGAAAGACACTGAAACAATGATCAAAAAGTTCTAACACCTGAGGCTAAGAACTATGAAATGAGTTGCATTGAGACAAATAATGGCAATGTTGAAAACAACATGTCAAGAAAGGTGTTTCGCGGTCTAGATTTATAGCAAATATAATAGTTTTGAATGCATATATTATATCCCCACATATAGATAATTACATAATAAGGAAAGACCATGATTAATAAGATTGTTATAAAGACATCACTTTGGAAAGGGATAGTAACAGAGTTAAAATATAAATATTTTTTGATTTATTCCTAAGGGGACAAATCATTGTCCATTTCAGAGGTAGTGACTCTTCTCATCAGACTCCAATCTAATCAAAGATCAAAGAGTAAGTGCTAACAAATTTTTTTAAGGTACACAAAATTGTTACTTTAGGTAAATAATTGTTCTTATTGTTTCAAAGGTGACATGCCAAAGTCAACATTTTTAAATGGAGAATAATAAATATTTGAAAAGAATATTTGTCATCATTATCATATTAGCAGAAGCATGTTTTTTTGGAGAATATTAGAAGGGACTCTCAAACACTCCCCATTCTTCATGTTTCATAGAAACATGCTTAGTTCTATATAAAGTAGCCTATATATTTCAATCTCTAAGAAGATCCTCCATCTTGAGCTTCCACAAGTCTAAGTTAGTGCCTACATTAAACTTCTCCATTTCTATTCTACATGTGCTTGTCATTTCCCCACAACAAGATTTTCTTGTGGAAACTCCCACTAAAACCAAGATTAGATTTAAAAACCTTGTCCCTAACACCTTGTACTCGAGGTGATCTGATTTGATAACAAATGTAAGGAAGAAAAGGTGTGAAATATGCTTCCTACTCTAATCAAAGAGATAATAATGTGTAGTGAATTAAATAAACAAAATTGGAGTAATGAACAACATAGAAACATACAACCATTAAACACCTATTTCCATGGGGAATCCTTCTAGGAGAAAACCCCATACTCCAAAGTACACTTGAATGTATTGATCAACAACTAACAAATGAGTGCACTACATTACAGAGTCTTCATGCTCTAATCATGAGTGTTCAACCACAAAAGGATTCTAGAGAAATTTAAGGAGCACAACAGTAAGTTAAAAACTCATGCAAACACTTTACTCAAACCCTAACACTCAATAATTAGGCATAGAAAAACCATAAACCATATATGGTTTTCCAATTTTATACACTCAAAACCACCAAAATTAATTGGCCAACAGATGTTGCTTAGCATTCATTGCCTATTAGTGATTTGCATTTATTCCTTGCACTATTTAGGATTTATTCCATGCCATTTCTCAACATTTATTCCCTAATACATATCAACAATCATTATCTTCTTTGTTATAGGACTACAAGGTGTATGAAACACCTATCCCAACAATACCAAGATCCTCCATAGTAATTAAGAGGAAGGGTTATTTTTGTAAGTGGTATTGCATTGTTGAAATTTTGATTTAAATACCACTGCCATCAATGAAATGTTAGACCAATAGACCCTACTTTTGATATTAAGAATGAAGGTACATTACACCAAATTATAGTGACACATTAATGATGTGAATATAATGCACTTATGATACACATCGACACAAACGCAACGTAGATATGTCACAAAATAAGTAATGAAAAAATTGAATGTTTTCAACATCATACATATGAAACAATGGTTATGCAAAATCACATTGCAAAAATATGATGCACACTAGCAAAAAAAAATTGACCAAAAGAGAAATGGGCTATAATGATGCAAATCAATGATTTGTAACCCCTTAGTGTAGTAATGTATGTACAAGGTGAAGATTTATACATAATGATTTATAGGGAATCTACAATTCCTTGCACATTACCAAAATACATGCTTGTGATATTATTGATTTGGGAGATAAGTTTCCAAACAACCTTGCATGGGATGACTATGTGTCTAAAAGAGACTAACATTGAGGTTTGGCCTATGTTCCCTCTCACATTCAAGGAATAACAAAAATATGATGTGTCTCATGGTGAACAACTTGCTTTACATCTTGAGGCATATTGGTTTTAGTCAAAACCAATCAAAGCTCATGACCCCCTTCATGTGGTTGAAAAAATGTTCATTTTTAAAGGCTTGATTTTGAGACTTTGTTAGCAACATAATGAGAAATATGAATTATATAAAAGTTCCTGTAATTTCACATAGGTAGAGAGGAAAAGAGGTAAGAAAATAATGAAGCCACCTGTCTCAATGGATCAAGGACTATGGTCCAACTAGCTTACAACTTTAGGAAGAGTGTCAATTCCCTTACATGTATCAAGCAAAGTTGATCATCAAATTATATGAGAAATATCAATGGAATAAAATTAGGCAAGTGATGTTGAATTAGAAAGTGTGCAAGAAGTTTAACCACTAGATGTAATTGTTCCTAAAATATCTAGCTTCCCTGGCCCTAAGTAAAACTTATATGAAGAGGACCAAGTAATGTTTTTTGAAGAATGATAACACTCTAGTAGTATGAAAAGTACAAGCAAAGTCACTACTAGAGAGAAATAAGATGAAGGGGACATAATCAAATCAATGAACCAAACAATAGAACTAACACTCTGGTTCATTAAACATTTGAACAATTGCAAGACACCAATGGAATGTGTCAATTTGACTCCTTTACATCTGAATTTCAAATTCAAGACTTCAAAAGGTTAACTTATGTATGAAATTATTTATGAAATTGAGGTGAGAAGATGAAAATGGATATTCAAACAACTCATGAACTCATCTTCAATGTTGATTATGCATATATTTCACTAGCTAACAAGGCATTGGGTATTTCCTTTACAAAATTATCCAATTCAAAGTTAATAAAGATGCACATCAATCTCCTAACTAGGGATAAAATGACTTCAATCTTGAAAGAACAACTAAGAGTGCAGAAAGCCAAAATCGAGGGTGAGATGGCACTAACTAGGAATGTTATGCCAATGAGAGATAAACTCATAACACTAGTGAATGAATATTTAAATGCCCTCATCAGTTTGCACACATTCAGAGCTACGGTAATAGAATTTAATTAACAAAAGAAACTTTTAAATTGATACTTTCTAAAAAGAGAGTATGAGATTATTAACGCGGAATAAAATCCTAGCTTAACTATGTTTTTTCTTAATAAAATAATTGCAATATTAAATATTAGATAAAGTGATAAGTAAAAGGTCTAAAAATTATAACATTGAAACAACTGATCATATTAGTATCATAGTGAGAGATGCTACTATTACATCAACTTAAAGGATTGTGTTTCAAACTCAATTTTATATGAGGTTGAAGTGAGTGAGGATTCTCGCATCAACTTGGGGAATTGAATCATTAAACCATCTTATACATCAACACATATTTTAATGTGAACAATGCCTTATAAATTATCTATAGCTAATAATTATTATGCATGTTGGATAATTTACAACAGACACACAATTAGAAGGGGTATTTATGTGGGAAAAAATCTTAACATGAAAATATGTCATTGTAATAAGATAATACAATGGTTTGCAACATCACATAAATAACAACCATAAGTTGAAACCAACCCAAAAGATATAACATTGAAATCATTGTCAGTGTTAATATTAAAATGAGTGAAGATGTTACCACATCAAATAATAAACCTAAAACAAATTTCAGAAAAATAAAAATTTGTAATCACTTATATTGATTGCAACATCATATGAATAACAAATACAAGTTGAAGCCAACCCAAAAGACGTGACATTGGAATCATTATGAAAATATTTTAAAATTTGTCATCACTTATATTGATTAGAACATCATATAAATAACAAACACAAGTTGAAGCCAACCCAAAAGATGCGACAATGAATTGAAATTATTAGGAACATATTTTAAACTTTGTACACTTATATTGATTGCAACATCATATAAATAACAAACACAAATTAAAACCAACCCAAAAGACGTGACATTGAAATCATTATGAACACTAATATTACTAAAATAAGTAAAAATGTTATCATATCAACCCAAATTTTAAATCTAAAACAAATTCCTAAAATAAAAATTTATAGTTACTTTTTTTTGTAACTAGGGGAATCGGCAACTAGAGATTGGGCTGGTACTTGCGTGACACGGGGTCTAGGGATCCAATCCCGCTACCACTATACCCCTAGGTGCCCCACAACCGCTCGCAAGTATGGGACACGGGTAAGCCCGGGTGTGATTTGAACTCGTGACCTTTGTTTACAATATGTGACTTCATATCAAGCGAATTGCCAATGAGCCACACCTGTGCGGACCTAATTACTTTTAAATTATGTTAATTTCATAATTATTATACAAATTTTTTTTATAATATATACTGAATATATACAAAATTATAAACTATTAATATAATGAACAAATCTCAATATATATATGACATTATTACAAAATAATCAAATAACACACAACATTATATAAATGAAAATGATTCACAAAATATGGCACGGAAACTACTAATAATGTTAAGATCACGTCCTATATTACGAGTTAATTATATTCATGCACTAATTGAAATTTCAATTGAACATGGAGATTAAGTTCCATTACTAAGCTCAAGAAATTGTCTATTTGAAATATGTTTGTTTAAAGGCCAAGATCTTACTAGGGGGAAGGTGAAACTTGCCAAACCTAAAGGATGGACATTGATTCTTGGAAAATTTCTAAAAAATGGTAAATGTTAGATGATGCATTGATTAACACTTCAATTTCTCTCTCTAAGGCAAAGGATGCAAATTATATTTTGTTCATGCAAACCAACGAATCTTAGTCCAACAAATTATTTAGTCAAGTATACATAATGTTGAAGTGTTGACATGATATTTATGATATGGAAATGGATTCAAGAGTGATTTTGATTGTGTTAGATATTGATAAGTGTTTACATTAAAGTTGTTGCATCGAAGAGGCGCATTCTACAACCCAGTAGGGGGATGTGTCACTCCTTTTGTGCTCATCCTGGAGCTGACATGTGTCTTTTTTTTTTAATAATAAAATATTATAAGAAAATAACACGTCGACTCGAATTATATTTTAAATATTTACAAAGGTATATATATATATATATATATATATATATACACACACAAATTAAATAAATTAAAACCATAAACTCCTTTTTAGAGTACAAATGTTGAGGAAGGGTTTGCACCTCGAGATATTTGATCCCTCTCGGAGCTTGGTAGATCCCCTTTTAAGATGGAACTTTGTTAAGCTTTTTAACTTTAGTTAAATGAAAGGATGTTAAAAAAAATAGAATAAGAAGTTTGTGACTATTATAGAGTATCCAAATGTACTACTTATTTGTTTGCTTTGTTTTTATCAATGGTTCAATAGTTTGTCAAATTGTTCAATAGTTTGTCAAATTCATAACTTGAATGATCATCATAATGTTTAACTTTTAAATAATTTTTTTTTGTATATAAGCTTGAAACCTTCTATTAATGGGCAAAATATGATACAAAATATTACAAACGAGCTACTCCGGCTCGTGCCACCCCCAGAGACTTGGCGTGGCCAACTTCACAGAAAAGACCAAAGGAAGGCCTATTACACCACATTCTGAGTCCCAGCTCAAAATGGATGACAGAATGACCAGAAATTACAATAGAAACATCTTCAGCATAAGAATAGACTAACAGAACAAAGGTCCAAAGACTCCTGAGCCAACTTAGAACTGCTAGAAAAGCTCAAAAATGGACCACAAGGTTACCAGAAGATACCCGAGCAACCAAAATAGCTAAAAACCATAATAACGCCATCAGGGTCCAATGACACTTGTGCCAAAAGTACCACTAGAGCCTTCCGGGAACTAGGAGGAGAACTGCCGCCTTCCGCTAATCAGACCCCGAAAACATCAAAAACAAAGGATGAGAGGGGAACACGACCCCCAAACCTATGAAGCCTGATTTCCTTCAACAGGAAAATCTGGCTCTTCTCTTTTATCTTCGCGTGGGGTCTCTGTCGCCTCCTTAAGCACTTTCTTCATCAAACGGATCCCAGAGGAATTGGCCTGCTGGCCCCCTTTCATTATATTTAGAGCTTCACGAATACCTTGAACAAGCTAGTTGCGAGCTTGAATTTCTCGCACCAACAGGATTCTCACCGCCCAATAAGGACTCTCCACCACCTTTCGACCAAGCCAGGCCTCCACTTCATTCACCAAACCGATTTCCTTATAAGCAATCTTGGTGGCAACACTGGATGGAGTTTCCTCTAAATACAAAGCACTCCAATTGAACGGCTGGGGATCAGAAGAGTCCCAGCTTTTAGAGTAACGATGTGATGAAGACGAACCAGCAGCCAGATCTTCACCACTCGGGCGACCAGAATTCCTTCCCTGACTACCTCCCTTGCGACTACACGCTCTCTTTCACGTAGCCATGGAATCACTATAGATAAAAGATCGAAACCAAACTTCCCACAAAACAAACAGAGATGGAAGACCAGAAAAACCGCTACAATTGCTCCTCAGCCAGGTTAAACTGCATGGAATGCTGCTAACACCAGCTACATGATCCATTCTTATACACAGACCCCATGGAGGCTCATTTACTATCCATCCAGGGAAATGATACCAAGCCATCACTCCTACGATGGCTATATAGAGTCTTTTCAATAACTCGTACATCCTCCTTAATTCCAGATCTCCACTGTAAGTACTTCCCCACAGGCGAAATATGATCATCCCATTCCTCCATTTATGCAAATAGCTGCTAAGCTTCCCATCCAGGGTACGGGGGAGGATTATACCTATTGGGCACTCATACCAACTTTGGACCATCATTACACTAGCAGCTCCATCGAAAATCCTGCCCACCCCACTACGCCGGCATTTCTGTCTCCAATAACGATTCATTCCCTGTGGTATTGTTTTTCGGCTGTACCACACTGATGGGGTCCCACATGTTTATCATGTTAATAACCGCCTCGCCTCTACTACTCTCAAGATACCTCCCATCCTGACCGATATCCGGTTGACTATGATGTAAGCCTTTAGAGGTGCCGTCTATCATCATTAAAGGATCTGGGATCGAGGTTTCATTCTGATCCAGTTGGGTCCTTCGATCCACATGGCTACTACTGCTCACACATCCTTCCTCCATGCACCCTTCCAAGTGTCTTCTATCCTCTGCCGCCAACTTACTACACTTCTCCCTAAGTTCCCCATCCTCTAATTCCGATAAGGTTACACCGTGAAAGGAGCTGCCGACGTTTACCCCTTTATTGGCTAATGCATCTGCCACCTTGTTACCCTTCCTTCGTATATGCAGAAATTGGAAAGTCGAGGATCCATGCACCATTGATTGCAATCTCCTGAGATGACTTTCCCATCTCTAGTTATTCGCAACTTTATCAATGGTGGATCCGCACTGCACCCTTCTTGCCATAGCTATTATGATGAAAGAGTCTCCTTCGACTTCCAGTGGCATCCACCCCTTCTGAATAGCCCACCTGCAACCACTGACCATGCCTTCCAACTACGCCACATTATTCGTATTTTCCCCCAAGTCACCCCAATAGACCCCGAGAATACTTCCAGAGTTATCCTGAACCACCCTCCCATAGCCAGCGTCTCCAGGATTGCCTTTCGCTGCTCCGTCAAAGTTAAGCTTGAACACCCCTACAGGTGGACAACTCCAAAGCTCTGGACTGAGAGGTTGAGGATTCAGATTACGTAGACCAGAAATGCTAATAGGTATATTAACAATCCCCCAGGCATTTAAAATTATTCTTTCCTGAATGTTGTTGCTCATAACCTCCTGGTTCCACTGTCTCAGGGTGAGGGATTCCTGTAGATAATTTTCCAGAATACTCCACACCCCTGAAGGAGTGTTTTGTTTGCCTTCAAAGATTCTCCGATTGCACTCCTTCCAGGTTACCCATACCACAAATCCAGGGAAAAGCTCCCATAACTTGTTCAAGATGTCATTTTTAAAGGCTTTAGGAGGCCAGTTTGCTATCGAAAGGTCAGGTCTATCTATAACCCTAGTCGTCTTACGAAAACGTTCACCTCCTTTGTCCCATAGGAATGAGGTAAACAGGCATGAGTCCAGCAAGTGATTGATAGTTTCCAGGTTCTGTCTGCACATTGGGCACATGGACGGACCTACAAAACCCCTCCTAGTCAAATTATCCCACGTTAAAATCCGCCGGTGGAGAAGGAGCCAGCAGAAAGTTACCACTTTGGGCCACCATTGACCCTTCCATATTTTCTTCCATCGTTCCTCTACTTCCAGTAAATGGGTCCCTGTTGCAAGCTCCAGGGCTTCTTTTATATTGAAATTCCTTGAAGAGGAATAACCCCATCTGATCTTATCTGCACCCTCCAGGATAGGGATTCTCTGTTTAGTAAGCTCCAAATAGAATTCCTCAATGTTCTCACCCGGCAATAATGCCTGCCACCATGCCTTAGTTTTCCACACTCTGAAGTGGACATCCTCCATATTCGCTTCCCAAAATTCCTGCACCATCTTTGGTTGATTATTTCCAAGGTATAAATGGAGAGTCGGGCTCGTGATCAAATTTCCGAGACAGGGTAGTTGTTGCCACGCATCCTCACTAAACCGGGCATAGGCCCCCTCTCTAATTTCCCAGAAACTTTGTTTGTGGATAATGTCCCTGTTCTCCAATGCAGCCTTCCATATACTCAACCCCGGACATTCTGTATTAAAATGGATTAGCTTATGCTTCGACCAACGAGGGGCATATTTCATATGCCACAATATGCCCCAGGGTTCTTTTATGTGATTAATCCACTTCCACCATATTTTACTGCCCATGATACTGTTGGACCTCACCGGGTCTCGAAGGCCTAACCCTCCATTTATCTTTGGTCTGCACAGGGTTTCCCAATCGACCAAGGCCCATTTTCTATGACCCTCAGAGCCTCCCCAAAGGAAGTTTCTCTGAATGTTGCGAATTTGCTTGAGAATAGTCTTAGGCGCTGCCAAGACAGAGAACAAGTACACCGGCATGGATTGGAGAATCGATTTCACCAAAGTGATATGACTTGGGAGGTTCAATGATCTAAAGGTCCATTGCTCCAATTTAGCCTACATTTTATCCAGCAAGTATTTCCATGAAATCTGACGAATGGTGGATTCCGCCAGAGGTGCTCCCAGATACTTGGAAGGTAAGGACCCTTCAGAAAATTCAAGAATACGAATTATATTTCTTCTGGTGATTCTTGGGGTATTAAAGAAATAAACTTGAGACTTGTCCTTATTGACTTCCAAGCCGCTAGCTAATAAAAACACGTCTAGTCCTTCCTTAATCCCTCTGGCTTCCTGCACACTGGGAGGGCCCATTAACATAGTATCATCCACAAATTGCTGATGGGTTTGAGGTTCAAGCCCATCACACAAGGACAAACCCCTAATTTTGTTTCTTCCTTTTAAAGATTTAAGCAATCGACCCAGACCTTCAGCTATGATAATAAACAAGAAAGGGGAAAGGGGATCCCCCTACCTGATACCTCTTGAGGCCTGGAAAGGCTTGGCAGGTGTGCCGTTCACCAGGATGGAAAAAAAGGCAGAAGAAACCAACCTCATCACCCAATTAGTCCAATCCCTATTAAACCCAAATTTCCTCAGAATTTTATCAAGGAATTGCCAATTGACTCTATCGTAAGCTTTGGAAAGATCAAGTTTTAGTAACATACCCAGGGTTTTATCAGTTTTAAGGGAGTGAATAATCTCATGTATCGGAATGATCCCATCAGTTATTTGGCGCCCTTCCACAAAACTTGCTCGCTCAGGGGAAATGATAAGCGGGAGAAGAGGGCATAACCTGTTCGCTATAATTATGGTTATTATCTTGTAGATCACATTACAGAGGGAAATCGGTCTGAACTTCCCTGGGCCTTCAGTCCCTGACTCCTTTGGTATGAGCGACAAGTGGGTGGCATTAAGGGCTTTAAGAATAGTCCCCGACTTTCTAGAGTTTTCCACCAACGCTAGCACTTCATCCTTAATCCAAGCCCAACATGCGTGGAAGAAGTTAGTGGTGAAACCATCTGGTCCCGGCGCTTTGTCCTCTGCCATCTATTTGACTGTTTCCTCCAACTCTTCCATCTCTATAGGTTTCATCAGCATTAGGTTATGGTCGTCATTAATCACCCTGGGAATGACCTGCAGAATTTGGGCTTGCGCCTCACCCCTGAATATCTCTGGTTCCTCCAGTAGATCTTTAAAGTATTCATTTAGAGTGTCTTCCAGATCTACCTGAGTTTCAACAAAGGTGCCATTCCTTCTTTTGAGACGCACTACGCTATTCGCATGGCGATGTTGGATGGCAGCTCTATGGAGGAATTTGGTATTTCATTCCCCTTCCTTCAACCACCTATTCCTGGACTTTTGTTTCCATAGTAGTTCCTCCTGTCTTTCCCGCTCATTAAATTCCTGCAGCAGAGTTTGTTCTTCCTGCTTTAATTCCTCCGAGAAGCCCAGGGAAATACCTTTCAACTGAACTTCTTTCATTTTTATATCTAGCCGCAATTTTTCTTGGAAGATGTTCCCAAATGATTCCAAGTTCCAATGCTTAATGTTACTTTTTAAGGCTTTTAGCTTTTGTTGGAATTTGTACATCAATGTACCCTCAAAAGTTGGAGTATCCATCCACCACTGTTTGAGTTTTTCGGGGAACTCCTTGTTGAGCAACCAAAACTGTTCAAATCTGAAGGGTCTACAAAGATTTTCCCTGATCTGCGACCATTCCAGACTAACAGGCCAGTGATCAGAGCCCGCTGAAGGGAGAATAGCCACTGTAAGGTCCCCCCCCCCACCATCATAATAGATTCTGTAACCAGAAACTGGTCTAACTGACAAGCAATACTTATGTCCCCTGCCCTTTTATTATTCCAGGTAAACGTACCATTAGTTGCTCTGATATCCACCAGGCCCAGAGCTTCAATAGTATTGTTAAAGTGATCATTGATGGGACTCAACTGACGTATACCACCTTTTTTTCCTCAAGATGGCGAATCAGGTTGAAGTCTCCTCCCAAGATCCAGGGAGAAGGTTCCACCTGATCTTTGAGGGACTACAAGGAATTCAAGAAGCATAGTTTCAAATTAAGCGTTGAGGGACCATACACATTTGAAAGGAATCCACAAGTTCTCGTTCCCAACACTTGGAACACAGCCGTGAGATAGAACTCGGAGGCAAAGAATCCTGACAGAGCCACTTTCCTTGGGTTCCATAGAATACCCATGCCCCCTGCCATTCCTCTTGCTCCTGTCGCCATAACTTCGTAGTTATGCCACACCTTCCTACCGATATCTTTAAGTTCTTCCACTGTACATTTCGTTTCTTGAAGAAACATTAGAATAGGTTTCTCCACTTCAATTTTCCTTTTCAAAAGCCGGATTTTAAGAGGACTTTTACAGCCTCTTATACTCCAGGTTGTGATCTGCATTATTAAACTATTTGGGGATGGTCACAAGAGTTGCGACAATAGTAGGGTACTAACCTGAATTAACCAGCTGTGAGCCAAGAAGTTGAATCCTCTGCGCATTGCTGTGTCTTCCTCGTTTATCCTTCCTTCCTTTCTTCCCCCCCACCTCGGCTTCTTTCATGGGATCCAACGTAATTACCAATCATTTGGGTTGCTTAGTTTTGAGTATGGATTTCTCTAATAGGTAGATTTGGCTTTGCGTTAGAGGATTTGGAGTCTTTGCCGAGACCACCACCTCTAGGATTTCCAGATCTAGCCCTTCGAAATTCATTTCCTCTCCTTCTTCATCCCGGTTTTCCCTATCTTCCATTGCTTCTTCCTGTACTTTATCTGATATGGGATTTACCTCGGCTCCCTTATTTTCTTGAGTTTGAGTGCTTTGAGAGGTTTCATCTTCCTTTTCCACCTGCAGGACTGCATATCTGTTGTGGGTTTGAGCTTTCTTGTTCACCTCAGGTCCAGCTGCCCTCTTAGCTGATCTTTTCTTGTTCGTGACTTTGGTGAACCCATCTTCTTTTTTCTTCTCTTGGTTACTGACCCTTCCTGGGTTCTTATTTAGGGGGAAATCCCTAAAGAGATGGCCATGTTCATGACATCGTCTGCATCTAAAAGGTATTTGCTCATAATCAATGGCCTGGAACCAATCCTCATCCTCCCATGATATCTCAATTCCTTCTGGAAGATCCTGGGAAATGTCCATATACAGACATATCATAGCATACGAGGTGTATCTCATTTGTTTTGTTTGTTCAGACACTTTAACAAATACTCCCAACATATTTCCAATTTCTGTGAGGATCTCCTCTTTCCAGTATTCCATTGGAAGGGAGTACAGACGTATCCATACCGGCACAATGGTGAGATTCTCCTTGTCCGGGTTAAATCGTTCTTTCCACGGCCTTAAATATAGGCTAGCTGATTGAAAGAAGTATGGGCCATTATCAAAGATCCTGGTTCGATCGGATTCATTGAAGAATACCACCGTGAAAAACCCTTTCGCTCTGAGCTGGAGATCGAAGTGACCTTGGGGCTTCCATGTGGTATTTATCCACCATAACAGGGCTTTCTCAGATGGCCAGATTCCAACGAATTTGCCAATGAAAGCATGCTCTTTCATATGTTGTATATCCTCTCTGATTCGATCTGACTTGATTTGAAGTCTTGGTATCTTTCTTGATTTTGGCATACATTGCCCTGGTTTTCGCTGTCCAACAACTTGATTAGTTTCTTTAATTAATCCATTATTACCAGCCTTATCCTAACATTCCATAGTTTTTGGAGCTTCCATCACCCCTTTTCCTTTATTGTCAACCACTCCAGGGTCAGGGGGGTGAGCCTCCCCCTCCCTTGCGCCTCCATTCTAGTTACCCTGCAGCTGTAGGTGATCCGAACTTGATTAATGCTACTGAATCTGACAGTCTATCCTTGCAACACCGTAATACCTTCCACCTTCATCTCTCCCCCACTTATGTTTTCTATCTTTAGTTATCTTTAACTTTTAAATAATTAATTAATTACTCATTACATATTTGATTTTGAATTTTTTTAATAAACACAATTAATTTAAATATTATTACATTATATAATATTTTTATAATAATATTATTATATATATATATTTTAAACCATTACGAAAATGTAGCTCATCTTCTAGTATACCTTCCACCTTCACATGTTGCTCATCTTCTGGTATACCCTCCAACTTCATTTGAGTGGAAGGATTTCCAAAAGAAAAAAATGAAAAATAAGATATTTATTTGATTATTATGGAATGAAGAAACACATTACTTATTTGTGTTCTTATAACAATAGTTCAACAACAATCATGTCATTCATAAATTGGATGGTCATCATTGTATCTAAATTCTATCATAACGTTGTTAAAGGGTTACTCATTATATAGACTGAATTTTTGCAAATGAAAACCACTATCCCAAACATCATTATACTCTATATTTTCTTTAAAATAATATATTTTAAGTGATTTTTTTAAAATCACCCTATGCACTTGATCATGAGTTTGATTAGTGATGTCTTTTTCTAAGTTTATTTCACTTTTCCGTTGTACCGAGCACATGGATTTCCATTACTTTTTCTTTCACACAATGGATTTCCATTACTCTATGATGAGAGAATATGATTAAAATGATGAGAGAATATGGATTTCCATTACTTTATGATGAGAGAAACAGTTTTCCCTATAACTAAGGAAACCAATCATACATTCATCTTATATAGCCCCAATCTCCAAATTCCAAGTGGAAAGAGCAACTATAATTAGGACAAAAATACCTACCTGGAAAAAATGACAGGTGTGTTGAGTCGCCCTTCAATGAACGCAGTTGTACGGAGAAAAAATTCCCTTCCAGGTGGCATGGGAGCAAATGGTGTTGAGAAAAACAGTAGTAAGGGGACTAACATGGTTAGGTTTAAAAAATAACTCCTTTAAAAAAACCTTAAGTCATTTACAAATGAGCCAAAAAGCATGGCCTCATCATGTGATTGGTCAGGGTGATTGGGAGGGTGATTGAAGTTGCAACACTTGGAGCCTTTGTTCCATGGAAATCCTCGACAGTTCCAAGAGAGGATCTGAAGCGTTTCAAGTTGTTATTTTATATTATTGTTTTTATTTCTTTCATGGATAACAACTTTTCTAGGACATGAACTTCCACTACTAAGATGATGTTAGCTTTATTTTTTATGTAAATACTAAGATAATATTATATTTGCATTTTATATAATATTTATTATTATATTGGTTGTACTGGGTGACAGGTGCGGGGGGAGTTCTTCTTAACTCCGACAGAAATAAAATGGAGGATTATGCTTGGGGAATTCGGAAAAAAACCAATAATGAAGCTGAATGGTTAGCTGTGATCAAGGGAATGGATATAGCCAGAAGCAAAGATATCAAAGACCTAATGGTTTTTGGAGACTCAATGTTGGTGATCAGAGAAGCCAGAGACATAGCCAGCTTGCGTCGAAAACCTACTTCCACGATGCACCAACACTTCTTCTACTTGGCCAAAAACTTCAACTCCCTCACTTTCCTTCACATCCTTAGACACTGCAACAATTGTGCCAACACCATGGCTAATGGAGGAGCAATTTTGAATTGTGGTCATGCTCTTTTCAATAAACAACCTAGAAGCAATGTTTGGGTTCCTTAAGTTTCTACCTATGTCACACCCCCATCCCCTCCCCATCTCTCACCACTCGATGGTCTCATTAATTTTCCATATCCACCTTAGATCCCCTCACGTTGTGCAATTGTCCCTTCGAAGGTTTTGGCGGTCACCCCTAACATACACCACTTGTCTCGCATGCGGGGTCTTTATGAGGACGATCCCCAAGGTGGTGTGGGGATATATCATGTAGGGTGGTGAGGATCTTTGCACCCTACGTTTGCATTTGAACTCCTACTCTTCGATCATCGCCCCTGCTTGTTTCTTCCTTTGCAGCATAGAGTTCGGAAGTTTCTCATCGTAGGATTCTATGGGGGAGTGTAACCAATTCCCTGTTGCTCTGCACTGTAGGAAATGCCGGAAGATTGAGCAGCCCACTCCTGGGGGCCGGCAATGGTGGCAAGAAGCATTATCTGTCTGAAATCTTTCAGGAAGCTGGTTGTGTTGATTCCTCCAGGGGAGATGGTTCTAAGACTGCCTGTCTCAGCCCCACTAAGGCATTGGATTTTGGAAATGGAGGGGCTTGCATGCCCCTGGATGCTGGTCTCGGCCATGGGAATAGGGGCACTGGGATGCTCCCCAATTACGGTTATGCCTCTGGACATTTCGTGGTCCCTGGTTATCACCTGAACCAGTGTGAAATCGGTAAAGGTGTTTTTCAGCAACAGTATCATGGCAGCCCTGGTGAACTTGGTTATAGGGGCTCCCCTCAGGGACAGGAAATCCCCTCTCCGGAGATTCATTCGCAGGTACAAGACCTTGAATCACAAGTTCGATGGCTCGTGCGGGACTTCACTGAAATGAAAAAATCAATCTCCCACTTGGAAACGGCTGTTCAAATATCTGTTGAGATATTGTAACTTCAAAGAATATTATATTTGTACTTTATTATTCCGGAGATGTTTCATTCCTCCGTGAAGATCTTATTGTATATCCGGAGATGTTTATTCCTCCGTCGGAATGTGGTAACTCGGGTTATTAGACTTCCCTAGTAGGGGTCGGCCCTGTATGTGTTATGTGGGTCAAAGGGTTATTAGACCACCCTAGAGGGGTCGGCCCAGTTAGTTGTAGTGGGGTATTTAACCTATTGGTTAAATACGAGCCTACGTGTACTTGTGTAAAATACATATCAGAGTAGTGTATAAATAGAGGAGGTGTGTTCCTCATTATACACACTCACTCACTTGAGAAAGGCGCATTTGTGGAGGAGAGGTCTGCTATGGAGGAGAAGGAGCTTATGCTCAGGGTTTTCATCTTTGTATATTGTTGGTCATCTATATTGAGGAAGCTTTGCTGGGTTTTCTACCCCATGAGGGTTTCCCAGGATAAATCTCTGTCTCTTGTGTTTATGCTATGCTTGTTGTTTCTTCAGTGATCCTGTATATGCTATTATTGTGAAATGGAATGTAATGCTGCTATTTTCTGTCTTAGCATATTGAATTTTAACATGGTATCAGAGCTAACCTGAAGGAAGACAAGGTATGGCACTAAAGACACTTGCTTTACTTACGACATTTTGAAGGTTAGGGTTTTACATAGCAAAAACCAGTCATCGTAGCACTTTCGCTATAAATCCGTTTTGGCGAAGTTTTCGGATCTGAAATTGTTACAGGACGAATCTAAGATCTCCAGGTACCTTGTGTCCAAAGGACAACCTCTAATTCGTTGTACTTTGTGATTTATGATCTGTACAATATAGGGTTTCTGCCTCTTCCAGATCTGAGTCAAAATCAGGTGACCTTGGGAAAAAGGTCATATCTTGGGCTAGGAAGCTCCAAATGAAATTTCGTAAAAAGTGACAGGTAGTACACAGTCTGCGCTATCTCAGAAAACTTTTTCAGAGGCCGAAGTTGAACCAGTGACACGTGGCACGCCGTACAAGTGCGCTCTCCTGTATTATCCCATAAACAGGTCACGTTGCGACACTTGGCATAACTCTCTCTCAGAAAATCCAATTGAGGTAAAACCTGTCAGGATGGAAAGATAACAGGCCGAGCTATCTCAGAAAACTTTTTTAGAGGCCGAAGGTCAAACAGTGACACGTGGCACTCCATACAAGTTCGCTCTCCTGTATTTTCCCAAAACAGGTCACGTTGCGACATTTGGCATAAATCTCTCTCAGAGAATCCAATTGAGGTCAGACCTGTCAGGATGGAAAGCTAACAGGTCAGGCTATCTCAGAAAACTTTTTCAGACCCTGTGGATCAAAATATTCGGAGTTACACCAGAAACAATCAGGTACATATTTCTGTCAAAAACAGAATTATTTTTGGTACCTTCATTCACGGCTTCCGGAATTTAGGGCTTTGAAGAAAGTTGAAATTTTTGTAATCGGAGACCACGGCTAGATGCTACTCATCAAAATAGAAATTTAGAGACCAAGATCAGAATTTTTGGTTGGGCAGAATACCGGGCTTGATTAGACCCTAGTTCGGGACTTTGATCAGAAAAGCGGAAAATTAGGGCTTCTGTAAAAATGGGAATTTTTGAAATCTGTGACCACGGCTGGAAGCTCCTCAGAATAATAAAAGCTTAGAGCTTTGGATCAAACTTTTTGATGGGGCAAAAGAGTGGGCTTCATCAAACCCCAGTTCAGGGTCACGTCCAGTGAATCCGAAAGTTTCAAAGGCAAAATTGAGGAGTAAAACTTTGCAGTTTTCAAATTCTGAATATATCAGTTTGATCAGCTCATCAAGGCGCATATCTCTATCCTTTCGGAAGTTTGAAATTCAAAGTTTGAATTTTTGGGGTTTCTCTGACAAACCCATATCCAGTTCCAGGTCCAGTTCTTGCAAATCAAGTGGATAGGGTTAATCCTAGAAGAAGATAGATTGGTCACCTACATAAGTGAAAGAGTTCATGTTTCAGAGGGAGATGAGGCTAAGGCTTTACATAAGGAGATTACAAGCGATCTCGACAGGTATGACTCATCGAGGTATGTTTTGAGATTTGTTCATAATTAAGTTTATGGTATGTTTGTCTTCATGTTATTACAATTAGTACAATCTTGATTCTAGATTTGTTGTATCACCTTAACAAAATTTTGAATGCATGATAGAAGATATTCATTGGTTAGGGTATTGACACTTATGATTGTACTAATGCATTATGGTGTTGTGTAAGGTTGAGGTTGTCTACTAACAAGATACAGGTACATCACAAAAGACAAATCAGGCTCCATGACCATGAAAATATGAAGACAAAGACTCATCCATAATCTTTGTTCTACTTACGAGGTATGTATGACTTTGTTATATTATGCTTAACCTATGAGACATGCAGGTTCTAGCTCAGGATCTCTAAATCATTGAAGAGATTGTTTAGGTATGTTGTACATAACCAAGTAGGTATACTAATCCAGGTATGTTTCCCATGAATCTTACCTTGTGTTAGGATCCCTTATATAAGTATACTTGGAATGATTGGTTATGCTTATTCATAAAGTTAGTAATCAAGGGATTATGCATATTATATCTTTTATCAATGATATGCATGAGTAAAAGAAGACTTCCCTGAAATCTTGAATACTAATGTTTATTAACTATAATCATGACTATATGTTTTCAAGATTATTTAGTTTTGATAGCATTTAGAATATACTAATGAGTGTATGTTTGTGTATGAGATCATGAGGATGACTCTTGAGCATGCACAGTGGTACAGAATGAATAGAAGTTCAAAAGACATACAGAAGATCAAGCAGGAGGCAGCCACACAAACATAAAAGATAAGTATTTGAGTTGCTATTTGAAATAGTAATGATATTGCCTGCATGCATATTTGTATTCCTAGAATATATAATGCTGAGTGTAAACATTCATAGAGCATTGAACAGTATACAACTAATGTGCATATGTTTGGACAAACATTCCATTGTTGCTTGAAACCTCCTTGCTGACATGCTGAGAGTTGTGCACACTCTCGATAGTATGTTCTGGTAGAGATGGAAGGCATCTAGATAGCCACTGTATGCATACAGGATATGGGAAAGTGTTGTGCCAAAGTATTGGTCAAAATAGTTGCATCACTATGTAAATGATATCTGTATGCATAATGGGTTATCTTTTGATGATTATGAAGTATTACTAATCATGTACTTAATTTTGATTTGTAGGAAAGGTCATGAAGAATGATGGACATCGTACAAGTGGTGGATGTTCAAACAAGAAGTTTTACAAATCAAACAAAATATAGAAGGCTCATGGCTAGAAGATTCTCTTAGAAAGGGGAAGAGAATCACGACAAGATGTTTGCTCCAAGTATGGTGTAATTAAAGAAGAAGTATGAATCAGGTTCTGTTTAGGTACCTAGGATCGATAATAATTTGATAAGCTTAATGATCACCATGGGTGATGTGGATCTCAACCCTTTGCTACAAGGTTGAATATGATACACATATGACATGGATGCAAGAAGGAACTCACCACAGAATTCGAATGATATTGAGGCTCATATCAGTAGACCCATCTAACGAGAGATGGCACAGATAGATATGCAGAAGATCATTCAATGCAGAAATGAAAAAAATAAAAAATAAAAAAAATAATAAAAAATGAAAGATCTTAATTGATGCTTTACTTCCTAGGTCTGGAAGTATGGCAAGGCTCAGAAGGAATATTTCTCAACCAGGGAAAGTATGATGAGAAATATGACTTGAGGTGTTGGAATGGCCACTCTTATGGATTCCAACTTGAAGCTGTTAGGGGATAACTCATCAGAGTTAGTGGATATAACTCTGTACAGTCATTTATTGGGTCTTTGATATATCTAACATATACTAGGTTAGATATATGCTTTGTTATGAACACCTTGAGTGAGTATCTAGTGGAATCTAGATGTGTTTACCTGATAGTTGCAAAGTATGTGATGAGGCACATAAAGGAGAATTTGATCTATGCTATCTTGAAGATCATGACTTCAGATGGCTATTCAGATTCTATTTGGGCAGGAAGTGTATCAGACAAGAAGAACACATCGAGAGGATGTTATTGTCTGGGATTAGCCATGATCTCGTGGTTTAGCTGGAAGCAGTCTAGTGTGACTCTCAGCACAAGCGGAATATATGGCTGCTTGCTCTGCTAGTTGTGAAGAAGTTTGACTTTAGGATTGTTTGACTTAGAGATAGAACCAACTGAGATCCTATGTGATAATTAGAGTTGTATCAAGATGACATAGAATCTAGTGTTCCATGATAAGTCAAAGAACATAGGGAACTAACAAGATATGACACAGAAAGGAACTCTAAAATTTTTGAATTTGTAACAGGTTACCATTGTACTAACCAAGCCTCTACGTCAAGTGAAGAAGTTACCAACCAAACCTCTGTCTCGACTGAAGTTTGAATACTTCCGAGACAAGCTTGGTGTAGTTCAAAAGGACCCTCCTCGAAAGGGGGAGTAGTATAGTTACTACTGATGAGATTGTCTCATCAAACAACAAGGTCGTTGATGAGGTAACCTGTTCTCTACACCCAGTTACTTAGAAATATTTAGATTTAGGACTCTTACATTATTTACTTTTGATGATTAGATGTATACATACTTTTGATGATAGATGTATACATGGTTTTGATGATAGATGTATACATGCTTTTGATGATAGATGATAGATGTATACATGTTTTGATGATGTTGATACATGTTGTGTTTATACATGTTTTGATGATGTTGATACATGTTGTGGTTATACATGTTTTGATGATGTTGATACATGTTGTGTTTATACATGTTTTGATGATGTTGATACATGTTGTGGTTATACATGTTTTGATGATGTTGATACATGTTGTGTTTATACATGTTTTGATGATGTTGATACATGTTGTGGTTATACATGTATTGATGATGTTGATACATGTTGTGGTTATACATGTTGTGATGATGATGATACATGTTGTGGTTATACATGTTGTGATGATGATGATACATGTTGTGGTTATACATGTTTTGATGATGATGATACATGTTGTGGTTATACATGTTTTGATGATGAGGATACATGTTCTGATTTGGTGAACATGTGAAGGGATTGGATCATCCCTGGACTTTCAGTCCTAAAGAGAGCCGTAGACGTGAGGTCTCCGAGAATGAAGTCCTTAGTGGACAGTTGAGGGGATTGGATCATCCCTAGACTTTCAGTCCTAAAGAGAGCCGTAGACGTGAGGTCTCCGAGAATGAAGTCCTTAGTGGACAGTTGAGGGGATTGGATCATCCCTGGACTTTCAGTCCTAAAGAGAGCCGTAGACGTGAGGTCTCCGAGAATGAAGTCCTTAGTGGACAGTTGAGGGGATTGGATCATCCCTGGACTTTCAGTCCTAAAGAGAGCCGTAGACGTGAGGTCTCCGAGAATGAAGTCCTTAGTGGACAGTTGAGGGGATTGGATCATCCCTGGACTTTCAGTCCTAAAGAGAGCCGTAGACGTGAGGTCTCCGAGAATGAAGTCCTTAGTGGACAGTTGAGGGGATTGGATCATCCCTGGACTTTCAGTCCTAAAGAGAGCCGTAGACGTGAGGTCTCCGAGAATGAAGTCCTTAGTGGACAGTTGAGGGGATTGGATCATCCCTGGACTTTCAGTCCTAAAGAGAGCCGTAGACGTGAGGTCTCCGAGAATGAAGTCCTTAGTGGACAGTTGAGGGGATTGGATCATTCCCGGACTTCAGTCCTAAAGAAGAGCCGTAGACATGAGGTCTCCGATAACTGAATGACAGGACTGAATCGTCCCTGGACCTCGGTTCAAAATGTACGTGACAAATCCTAGAATTACTCTAGGTTACATCCAGCATGAAAAAGGGCTGGCTCTGTAGTTGTGATACATCCAGCATGAAAAAGGGCTGGCTCTGTAGTTGTGATACATCCAGCATGAAAAAAGGGCTGGCTCTGTAGTTGTGATACATCCAGCATGAAAAAGGGCTGGCTCTGTAGTTGTGATACATCCAGCATGAAAAAGGGCTGGCTCTGTAGTTGTGATACATCCAGCATGAAAAAGGGCTGGCTCTGTAGTTGTGATACATCCAGCATGAAAAAGGGCTGGCTCTGTAGTTGTGATACATCCAGCATGAAAAAGGGCTGGCTCTGTAGTTGTGATACATCCAGCATGAAAAAGGGTTGGCTCTGTAGTTGTGATACATCCAGCATGAAAAAGGGCTGGCTCTGTAGTTGTGATACATCCAGCATGAAACAGGGCTGGCTCTGTAGTTGTGATAAGGATTGATCATCCTGGAACTTGATCTGGATTGTATCATCCATGGACTCATGTCCTAAAGAGAGCAGGATTGATCATCCTGTAAATATGATCGTGTGATGACGATGCTGCTGATCGTGTGATGACGATGCTGCTGATCATGTGATGACGATGCTGCTGATCGTGTGATGACGATGCTGCTGATCATGTGATGACGATGCTGATGATCGTATGATGACGATGCTGATGATCGTGTGATGATGATGCTTATGATCGTGTGATGACGATGTTGATGATCGTGTGACGATGATGATGATGATCGTATGATGACGATGCTGATGATCGTGTGATGACGATGCTTATGATCGTATGATGACGATGCTGATGATCGTGTGATGACGATGCTTATGATCATGTGATGACGATGTTGATGATCGTGTGACGATAATGATGATGATCGTGTGATGACGATGCTGATGATCATATGACGATGCTGATGACGATGTTGATGTTCCAGTAACTAGTCAAGTTACTGATGATGATGAATTGAAGAAAGCTTCCAATGATTTATAGATGTATCATGTATGATGTTGATGACTCCTTGCTCGTGCAGATGTTGTTATAATATCCTTCTCGTTAAGGGGGAGTGTTGAGATATTGTAACTTCAAAGAATATTATATTTGTACTTTATTATTCCGGAGATGTTTCATTCCTCCGTGAAGATCTTATTGTATATCCGGAGATGTTTATTCCTCCGTCGGAATGTGGTAACTCGGGTTATTAGACTTCCCTAGTAGGGGTCGGCCCTGTATGTGTTATGTGGGTCAAAGGGTTATTAGACCACCCTAGAGGGGTCGGCCCAGTTAGTTGTAGTGGGGTATTTAACCTATTGGTTAAATACGAGCCTACGTGTACTTGTGTAAAATACATATCAGAGTAGTGTATAAATAGAGGAGGTGTGTTCCTCATTATACACACTCACTCACTTGAGAAAGGCGCATTTGTGGAGGAGAGGTCTGCTATGGAGGAGAAGGAGCTTATGCTCAGGGTTTGCATCTTTGTATATTGCTGGTCATCTATATTGAGGAAGCTTTGCTGGGTTTTCTACCCCATGAGGGTTTCCCAGGATAAATCTCTGTCTCTTGTGTTTATGCTATGCTTGTTGTTTCTTCAGTGATCCTGTATATGCTATTATTGTGAAATGGAATGTAATGCTGCTATTTTCTGTCTTAGCATATTGAATTTTAACAATATCAAACTCGGAAGCTAGGGCAAGCTCGAGCAAGATGAAGGACTTCTTTGAGAAGATAATGGGAAAACACGACAACTTCTATAGCTGCCTGCGAATTGTCGAGGCCAAAGTGGACTGTGTGAGGACCAATAGCGGGAGTAGTCCTTCGGTCATCTTGAACATCGACGATGACACTGGCACAGTTGCTGGTATCAAGGACAAACCTGCTCGAAACCGCCATGACAATTAGCTACTAGAAGTGCATCTTCTTTTGGTCTGAAGTTTACTGTTCCAGCTATATGTTTATCTACTATGTTTTACTTCTGCTGTTTTTTATTAGGCCAGTTTGTTAAAGTCTTCAGATGTAATAGCAGTACTTTTAAATACAGTTGTATCAGGCATAATGCCAATTTTGAATTACAGAGGCTATTTTTTTCAGAATCTGCCCTGATAGTTCTGAATTTTTGGGATTGGCCTCCCCCTCTCTATGTATATGGTTCCACCTTTTTAATATAAAGCCTGTTAACCATTTGTGTAAAAAAAAAAATTATTATATTAGTTATATAAATCTAGTTTGTTTGATATATATATAATTTAGGAATATAATATAAATGGGGAGGAAAACATTTAGTCTCACAACTACTTGGATTAGACCCAAATGAATATATATATATAATTGTTAATGCTTTCTTTATTTTATGGCTTTTTTTTTTATAAAGTGGACGTTTATTTAATATATATTAAAAAAAAATTATAAAGAAAAAAACCTTAAACTGAAATATATATGTATAAAAAATTTAATTTCAAATCAATTAGTTTACAAAACAATGTGGGCAAAAATATGAAGATGGAATGGAGAAGTTGAAACGTATACTAGTTATAGTTGTAAAGAGGGTAAAGTTTGTTTGATGCACGATTGAAAAGATTTTGTATTTCAAAGTTTAATTAGTATTGATGAATTTGTTTTTAATAAATCATTTGATTATTTTTTAGAATTAATTAAATAAAATATGTTTTTATTTTTTATACATTTAGAATTAATTTTATATAAATTTATTTTTAATAAATAATTGATTTAATATATATAATTGATTTTGTATACATTTAGAATTATGTTTGTAATTAATCTATATATATATATATATATATTTTAAATTTAAATATTTTATTTATACTTATGAAGAATTTAAAATTTTAGCTATTTTTTTATTCAGTTACATATAACATAAAATTTATACTCGGATGAAAAAAAAACATAAAATTTATATTAAAAATTTAATAATGGTGTTTCTTTTATATTGTAATTTGTTTTATAACATAAAATTTATATTAAAAATTTAATAATAGTGTTTCTTTTATATTGTAATTTGTTTTATTTTTTAATTTGTATTTGTATTGAAAATATATTTTTAATTTCTTGATTTTATTGCTTTAGAATTTTGAAAACAATTTATAATATTCTAATTTAAAAAATTCACAATCTTTAATTTTTGTGAATCTAAAATGGATTGATTATTAATTTATGTGAATGTAAATTGAAATGGAATAAAAATATTAGAATGCTGTGATTTTGTTGTTTGATAAGTAAAGGTATGTGCACTTTTATAAACTAAAGAAGTCAAATCACTTTGCAGAAGGAATCTCTTGTTTGACAAGCAAAGGTATGTGCACCTTTATAAACTAAAGAAGTCAAATCACTTCGCAGAAGGAGTCTCTTAAATATCAAAGAGCATCTCATACATCAATTTGGTGATTGGATTAGTTGTGACCTTAAGAAAATATTAAAATATTGTGGAATATTTTCTTCTTTACCTAAATTTTAGTAATAGTATAACTAATTAAAAAAATTATGAATAAATTTATAAACATTGCAATCACAGAACACCGTTACATATACTCGCATTTGTAGAAAATTCAACCTATGTTAATATTTGCTAAATAAGATTGTCCTAAAATAAAAATAAAAAATCTTATAGATCCAAACACTAGATTAAAAAAATACAATGTTTAAATGTGGTGTTTCAAGTAATTGGCCATTTTAAATAGGTGTAGTCTAAGTATTATTTTGTTCATATTCTGATTGGAAATCTTTAAAAAATCTTAGAATCACATATATTAGTTATGGAAATTGTATAATTTGGATGCCAAGGGTATTTGAAGGTGTTGAATCTATTTATGCATTCAAAAATACAATTTAAACATGTAGACATTTGGATTTTACCCAAAACAAAAATTTACCAGATTCTGATCAAAACCCACCGTAAAATAAAAAACGTAAAATAAATAGACTACTCTTTTTAAATATGATTGTTTCAAAACCATATACACTCGATGATCATAGAAATCACCCTATACACTTGGGGATCATAGAAATCACCTTCTGCACTTGATTATTAGTTTAATTAGTAATGTTTTTTTCTAATTTGATTGATTATTAGTTTAATTAGTGATGTTTTTTTCTAATTTTATTTCACTTTTCCCTTGTACCTAGCACATGGATTTCCATTACTTTATGATGAGAGAAGATGATTGTATCTTTTCATTCCACGTAATTGGTTGTTTAAGATGTAAGTCTATGATGAAGGGATATGATCGTACTTTTCATTTCACACAATAATTGGTGGTTTAAGGCACAAGTCTTAGTCCAATGTAACTTTTCATGGAGAATAAGAAGAAAAAAAAAACACCTTTCTCAAGTTGAATGATGCCCACTTTCCAAGATCACGTGTTATGATGTCACCCTTATGTCACTAAACGCCTTTTACCTTCTTAGATGAGTGTTCTGTGGAAAATGAGGAAAACCAATGGTACTAATGGGGTGGTTTGAATTCAAGCAACTCCCTTCTCGTAAAATCAAACAAACAAGATATTGAAGTTACTAATGAAATCGTTAATATGTATTTTAAAACATATTCGTAAACCTCTCATATTGTTTTTGGTCAGAGCCAATCAAAGTTCATGATCCCCTTTATATGGTCAACAATTTGTTCATTTATCAAGGCTTGAATTTGAGACTTTGTCAGCATCATAATGTGAAAGACGATTTATATAGAAGTGCCCAGAATTTCAAATAGGTAGAGAGGAAAAGAGGTAAGCAAATATTGAAGCCACCTATCTCGATGTATCTGGGATATCATTTAACTAGCATGTAGCCTTTACATCTCTATCAAATGATAGGAGAAGTCTCAATGAGAGAAAAATAAGGAAATGATTTTGAATGAGAAACTGTGTAAGAAGTTTATAATGTTTCCAAAATATTTAGGTTTTTTTTTTTTTTTTTGGCTTTAAGGAAGATGTGTAGGAAGAGGATTAAGTAATTTCTTTTGAAGAGTATGAAAAGTATAAGCAATAGCATTACTAACAAGAAACAAAATAAAGAGGTTAGAATCAAATCAATGAGCGAAAAAATAAAACTAAATAAAGAAGTTATAATATAATCAAATTAATAAGTCAAAGAATAAAACTAGCATATGGTTCATTAAACAATTGATCAACTGCAACATATCGATGCAATGTGTCAATTTGACTCTACATTTGAATTTCAAAATCAAGACTTCAAAAAGTTAACTTATGCAATAAATTGAGGTGAGAAGATGAAAATGAATATCCAAACAACTAATGAATTCATCTTTAATGTCAATTATCCACATATTCTAGTTATCACGGTATTGGGTATTGCTTTTACAAAATTATCTCATTCAAAGTTAATAAAAATGCACATCAATATCCTAACTAGGGATAAAACCAACATAAATCCATCTTAAAGGGGATCTACCAAGCATCGAGAGGGATCAAATTTCTCGAAGTGCAAACCCTTTTTAGAGTGTAAATGTTGAGGAAACGTTTTAATTTATCTACTTCGTAGTTATATATATATATATATGTCATTGTAAATGTTTTAAATAGGTGACATGTTATTTTTTATAATTTTTTTTTTAAAGGACATGTGTCAGCTCTAGGATGAGCATGGAAGGAGTTACACATCTCCCCCTACTGGACTATAGAATGCACCTCTTCGACGCAATGATTTCAAGCTTGGAAGAAAAATGTAGAGTGCAGAAAGCCAAGATCAAGAGTAAAATGGCATTTACTAGGATAGCTACGTCATTGAGAGATAAACTCATAATGTTGGTGAATGAATGTTTCAATGTCATTGTTGGTTCACACACATTGAGAGCTATGGAATTTGATTAACAAAATAAAATTTTAAATTGATACTTTTTAAAAGCAGAGAATGAGAGTATTAATGTATAATAAAATTATAATTTTTTTTAATAAAACAAGTAAAAATAGCAGCAAAGCTGCTTATACCTACCTTTGAAAATAGTTTATAAGTAAGTGAATTAATAATTGTATATAATCCAAAAGTAAAGCTTAAGATAAAAATAGTTTTAAAATGTTTTAATATTATAGTTTTTCTTAAACCTATATCTATGCTTAATAGATATGAGGTTAAAATAAATCAATACAATTATAAATTAATTTTTTAAACTATAATCACCTTTTTTAATTGTAATTATACCTCACGAATTTAATTTAAGCTTTATGAAGTCTATCGATAACAAGCTTATAAAAATATCAAAATTATTTGAAGTATATATTGAAATTGTAAATGATAGACACTTGATGTTGATGGAATCTTTAAAATATTTTTAAATCATATTTTTATTTCAAAAAAATATAAGTATTTTAAAATATAAATCAAAAGATATATAATATAAAAATATAATATTATTAATTTTAGAGTAAAATTTAAAATGATTTATTTTCATTATATATAAAATATTTATATACTTATGAGAAAAACTCAATGTATATGACAAAAATATAACAATCAAATATATATTTAAAAAAAAAAAACTAATATAAAATAAATTAACAAATTCTTTATTTAACAAAAATAACAAACTAAAAAATAAAATTGATTTTACATACTTCCAACTTCATAAATACTTATTAAAAAACTAAAAAACAGTATATGCATCCAATGAATTTTCATTATAATATTCTTTTAATCCAAAAGGACAATCTTCAAGCATAGTAAAATTAAAAAATTAAGTTGATTTTAATTTTAATTACGAGTATCGAAATTTGCAGAAATAAAGAACAAAGTTGGCCAATGGGGAATCGTTAAAGTGTCCATTTGCTTGCAAAGCCAAGTACTAGTCTGCTCACGGGATGTCAGCGTTGGAAAAGCCAAGCACTAGTACAATGATTATGAAATAAGACGTGAACCAATTAGATGGCAAATAATTATGATTATATTATTTTGAAAAAATATTAATAGCAGAGTGTTATTATTGTTCTTGACAAATGACAACTTATTATTATTTGTTGGTTTTTATTTTTATGTTTTTTTATTTGATAATTTTCCATCCCACCAGAAGTAAATTGTCACTTCTTAGTTTTTGACTAATAAAAAATAGAATATTAAATTTTAAATAATATAAAAATTATTTTTTTATTTTTAAATATTAAATTTAATATATATTTTTTTGAAAACTATATAAAAATATTTATGACAAAAGCAGAAATAATTGAAAATGAAAAAAGTTTAAATTCTAATTGATTGCTATATAACTACCTTCAACAAATATAATAATAAAATAATTACAATATTCGAGAAATGATACTATTACAACAACTTAAAGGATTTATTTCAAATTACACTTTATATTGAAATTATTGAGGTTGAAATGAGGTACGATTCTCTCACATCAAGTTGAATTGAGTTGAGTGATTCCAAAAAGCAGGAGTTTCTTCTCACGTGTTCTGATGTCATATTTATGTCATTAAACGCCTTTCCCTTCCTAATTAAATGTTTTGTGGAAAATAATGAAAATGAATGGTACTAATGGGGTGGTGTCAAAATCAATCAACAATCAACAGTAGACATTAACTCATGAACGAATTGTTAAATAAAAAAGTCCTAGTCATTTTGAGATTATGTTCGTGATTGGAATATTCTCTATAGAAAATCTACTTATTTTCTCTCATTGGAGATTCGGATGTATCCCATGATTGCCGAGATCCTTTCAAGTATCATATTCTCTTCTCTCTTGTGACGTCATTTTAACTTTCTTTTATATGTATTATTTTTTTCTTTTATTCATTAAAGTAAAATTGTATTGTTATGTCCCCAACATATAGTTTTGAGTCGGGTGGTATTAATTTGGGTGGCAAAAATCGCGGATATGAAATTGCAAAGTTTTTGTTAAAGTTTATATTTATTTGTATTTTTTGATTTTTTTTAAATTCATTTTACGTGGTTGTGGTTTGATCCGGACGCAGTGACGTTGGCCTGGGGCTGTGTGCCCCAGGCCCCGACGGCGAGCTGACGTTTGCCGTTTTAAATGAGGTTTAAATGGTCTCGGGTCTGAAGACTCCTGTGCGATTTATTCACCAGTCTTGTCCATTTATTGTGCCTTTCGTCGAGTTCTGTTGTGCACTGGCGTCGGGTTGAGGTGTTGCAGGGGTTTAAATGGTCTCGGGACTGAAGACTCCTGTGTGATTTATTCACCAGTCTTGTCCATTTATTGTGCCTTTGGTCGAGCTCTGTTGTGCGCCCGCTGGCGTCGGGTTGAGGTGTTGCAGGGGTTTAAACGTGTTGCAGTTGGCGTATTCATGCAACACGTGTTGGTCCATGGTTCCGTGGTGTTAATGCAGTTGGTGGTCTCGGGACTCAAGACTGCTGTGGGATTTATTCACCAGTCTTCTCGATTTATTGTCCCTTTCGTCGAGCTCTATTGTGTGTGATTTATTCACCAGTCTTTTCGATTTATCGTCCCTTTCGTCGAGCTCTGTTGTCTGCTCGTTGGCGTCGGGTTGAGGTGTTTCAGGGGTTTAAATGGTGTTGCAGCTGGCGTATTCATGCGGTATGGTCCAGGGTTTGGTGGTGTTAATGCAGTATGGCGCGGGGTGACAGTGGTCTTGGCACTCAAGACTCCCGTGCGATTTATTCACTAGTCTTGTCGATTTATCGTCCGTTTCGTCGAGTTCTGTTTTGCGCTCGGTAGTGTCGGGTTGAGGTGTTCCAGGGGTTTAAACGGTGTTGCAGTTGGCGTATTCTTGCGGTATGGTCCAGGGTTCCGTGGTGTTAATGCAGTATGGCGCGGGGTGACATTTGCCAGTTTAAATGAGGTTGGTGGTCTCGGGACTCAAGACTCCTGTGTGATTTATTCACCAGTCTTGTTGATTTATCGTCCGTTTGGTCGAGCTCTGTTGTGTGCTTGCTAGCATCGGGTTGGGGTGTTCCAGGGGTTTAAACGGTGTTGTTGTTGGGGTATTGACGCGGTATGGTCCAAGGTTTCGTGGTGTTAATGCGGTATGGTGTTTTTTGATGTGACTCAAGACTCCCGTCCGAGTTTTACCTTGGCGAATGTGGTTGCACTGTCCTTGCTTATGGACATTTCTTCTGGCGTGTTTGTTGAAGCTATATTTTAGAGGTTCTCTGGTGTTCAAGCTTGTTCTATTTGGTGCGACTTGCTTTTGTGTTGTGGCTGTTTTTGTTGGCTTCTTTGCGGTGGCGTGGTTGTTTGTGGATTATTTGCGGTGGTCCAGCGAAGGTGGAGTGGTTTCTGGTAGTGGGTGTTGCTGTCTGAATGCGCTTCATTGATCGAGTAATTTGCGGTGTTCGTGTCTGAACGTGTAGAGCGCTTTCTTGGTGCAACGAGCTTTGTCTTCTGCAATTTCATTGACGGGTTCTTTGGACGGGTAACTGTTGGAATTTTGTCTCCAGCTAAGACTTCTGTTTTCTGTTTTATGAAAAAAATCCGATTTATATCTCTTGGAAAAGACAAAGTAGTGCACATATAGTACGAGGATGATATATATATTTATGTGAGTTTAGAATTTCTTAACACATCATGTTGAAGTTTGTTATTATCTCTTAAGCATATGGTTTTTTTAAAAAGCTTGTAGATAAATATGAGATTATGATCGATATGCTACACTGTATTCAATAAGAATATTCACACACAATATTTTTTTTATTATTTTTAAGTTTTTTAAAAACCAACCCAAACCAAAATACTATATTCAAGAGACAAGCTCAAATGTCCTGTGTTAGTAGACATGTCAGAATCATACAATCGGGATCTGATCCCTTTACTATGGTTATTGCCATGTCTCTCGGCCATTAACCTTTGTCTTCGTGTCAAACCCCTGTCCACACAGCGCAAAAAAGTATACATCTACATTATTGCGACAAGCTATAGATCACTGAAGCATACTCAAGTTGACCAATGCAGTCTATAGTAGCCTAGCAACAAGCTGATCTGGTTTCATTTAAAGAGAAAGCTATTTTAGATTGGATATTTCATCAATTTTTCCTTAAATAAAATAGCAGGTTGTCAATACCACCATCACTGCATCTAAGAATTTGTTAGCGTTCATGTTTCTTGTAACAATATTCTTGACAAGTAACAAACTTTGCTGATATAGGGCTTTCTAAATATTCACAGGATTCCTGTGAATTTACAGCAGTGTTCTATTGCAAACACTGTCCACGTTTTCTTCTTTAGACAAAACCAAAGCATCTTGTTGCTAGGTTATCATAGACTTCATTTCAGATTGGATGTTTCAAGAATTTATCCTTAAATAAAACGGCAGGTTGTGAATTCCAGCATCGCTGCATCTAAGGGTTTCCCCTTGAGTCGCATATGGAACTGAAATAGTTGTTAGTCATTACCTCATTTGGCAGATGTCAAAGTCAAAGACAATGGGGTATCTCGCCAAAGAGCCAGATTTTATACTGCACCCGAAATGTCATTTGTCTTATATAGGCAGTTGGCAAAGCCAATGGAAAATGAGCATCCCTTTCTTAAGCTGCCGGCCTGTTGTTTTGGGGTGGACTTCTATTCTCAAGTACAAATACTTAGGTTGAAAGTGGTTTCTATTTCTAGATTCAGTAAACCTGTATAGTATCTATTTTATGAGAAAACTTGAAAAACAAGTCCATGCGAAAAGCAAAATCACTTAAACGAAGCAGACCAAAGAACCATTTAAAAATATCACATTCATACCACATGGCATAATGGAAATGCAAAAAGAACGAATCAAAATAAAATAAATACAAACAGGTCTGTAAATTTAATTAATGATATAATATAATGTCATTTATTTCCTACCCGGTGCCTGGGTTGCAGGCTAGTATTAGCATTTAATCCCAGTGCCGACGCAGCTCGTGATATCATGACCCCATTCCATACCCGGCCAAAATACCCGGGAAGGAGGGAGGTTAGCACTCTTGGCATTAAATCTTCAGATACATACATACATACAATTCCGTTCCCCATACATTCATTTCAGGGAGTGGATGTCATTACCGAAGAAAAGAAATGGCAATGACCAATTACACAGTCTTTGTGTTTTTTAAACCACAGTTTTTATTGCAATTATGGAATAAATCAAAAAACATAAAATTCTTGGCGCAAACAGTTCTTATGAAACCAGGCCAACGTCACTGCGCAAGGAACAAACAACAACCACATAAAATCAACTTTAAAATAAATCAAAAAGAAAACAGATAAATATATTATATTTTTATTTTTTAAATTCTTATATAATTTTTATGATGATAAAACCTATTATAATTTGGTTATTAAGCTATCATCATTAATTTGGATACCGCATCAATATGCCAACTGGAACATTCCTAGAAATTTATCTCGCAACAAGTACTGCTTCCACTTGGCCAAGGCATGTGTTATTGTCAACGTCTTTCCATCATATGTAGATTTTATATGCTCATTCAGTTGTAACTTTTGACTCTCAAAGGCAATGAGATGTTTATGACTTATGAGCAGAACTCCTACGCATGTTCGTGAAACATAGTATTCATGGACGCATGTTTTCCTGACATCTGGATTTGTCAAGACTAGAGTGGATGTCATTAAGGTTTTCAACTTTTCAAAATAGTATTTAGCTTTTTTTATCCCATATGAAGGCATCACTTTTAAATAATGATGTTAATAGTGTGACAATTTGTGTGCGCATTTGAACAAATCTTCTATAGTAGTGTACGAGACTAAGAAATCCCCTTGATGATGTCATTGATTTGGGGATAGGTCACTTAGTAGTTACCACAATTTTCTTGCGCTCAGCCTTGATGGTTTCAGTTAAAATGATATGTGCTAAAAATACTTTTCTAATTTTCTCCAAAACTGCATCTGAATTTGTTAGCTGCAATTGGCCAAAATATGTATATATTTAAATTTCTATACACATATCCCAAGTACAGACATCCTTTAGAATAGAGACATTTCAGAGTCATATAACATATAGGAATTTCAGAATCACATAACATTTAGAAAATTCAGTGTAGCTTGAGTGTCAGCAAAATTTCGGTTTTGTGCAAAATGTCTTTGTTTTTTGTAGTAAATAAAAGAGCTCTGAAAATTGGAATTTTTGTTAATTAATAATATAAATGATTTGTTCATTTGCTGTTTGCGAAATCTGGTTGCAAATTTTTTGTTGAATTGCTAAATACTATATTAATTAGATTTTATTATTCATTTCATGTTAGGGCTAAATCTACAGAAATTAGTTAGTGTCAAGAATTTCTTTCTGCAAAGCAGTTGTCTATAATGCTTAGTTATAGGCCTTGATAATGAAAAACAGAAAATATAAGTGCTTCATGCAAAAGAATGAGTACACATTTTTGCATAGTCATTGCAATTGAATACTGATTTAAAACTATGTAATAATGCAACAAAAACCTGTTCTTGGTTTCTAACTCTTTCATTTCATTTGCAAAGTGCAAATGTGAATAACTATATTGGGCAAGCATTTACAAACAGGCATTTACAGGTGTATTTGCTTATCCTTGGATGATTCCTAGAGTTATTACACGTAATTTGTTCTCACAAAAAATCAGGAAAAAAATTTAAAAGTGGTATTGATCTAAAGGATTTGAAAAATTGCATTTAAAATAAATTCCTAACAAAAATGTTTATTGAATTCTTTTCCAACATACTTTTCATTGCAAGTCGCTATGCAAAAGACATTGTTCTATTTGATTCATTGCTTGCAAGGGTCACAAACAATGTGACTTATTTTTGCTTATTTCCAAAGTTGCATTTGCCATGCAGGTTTTCCTTCCTGTGTTTCTTCTTCTGATGGAGAACATTGAACATAATCAATGTTTTGCCATAGGAGCAACATCTGTTCCGATTATACAACAGGCATTTGATGGTATTGATGTTGCTTTGTCAAAAAACCATTTGTTTCGTTTACAAGTTTTTCATTACCGAAATGGAGATTGTCTTTTTGATGCCTTTGCTGTTCTCTTGCATTTTCGCTACACATCCTTGGAGATAAGAGAAGCAACCATAAACCATTTTCGTTTGCGTCTAGCTGCAAACGATCCAACCGCAATTTCTTCTTTGAACTTGGAATTGGATCCTTCGTACTTGTTTCAATTGCATGGGATAGAAAATAGAGATCTTTACTTGGAACGAATGTCGCAAACTGCATCTGAACCGGATGCAAAAAATGTTTATGGCCTTTGGGGTGATATCTTCTGCATAAAATGGTTTGCAAACTGGTTAAATGTGCCTATTGCTATATGTTCATTGACAAGCAAAAGGAAATATCTTCATTTCAACCCTTCCTGTGTTGGATATTGCTACAATATTCTATTCCATGATCACGCTCCAGCTGCTGGGCACTTTGAACCTTTGCTTTCATACAAATTACTAGGACCTAACTATGTTGTTTTCAATGAACGATCAGATACTTCTTCTATAAATTCTTGTCAAGATATCTTTTTTGAATGTCATCGGTTAAGAAAAAGTCTATTGCAACAAGGATTCCAATTAATCTCTCGCATTGATGGCCATTGCTGTGACTTGTTATTTGAATCAATTTCAAAATTGACAAACACATTTGATAGTGCAAGCCTCAGAAAAACAATAGCACAAACTTTTTTCAACTGCATGCTTTCAAATGATGCAAGAGCCTTTCGTTGTCTAGAAACATTCCTTCATCTTGAGACAGTGCAAGAAAATCAACTTGTTTCTAGTTGGCAAACCTTTGTAGTGAATTTGGCAGAGCCTTATACAATTGGCCATGTAAATGATGGCCATTTCACAATTCAATGGTTGTGTGAGGTTTTGGAAGTCAACATATTTCTTTTGAACATACACTCTTACAAAGTGGAAAACCAATTCTTCTCAACAAATACATCGTCAAAGATCTATTTTCTTCTTCATCATGAAATTGACAAATGCCATTCGCATTTTCATCCTTTGTGTCAGACAAGCATTGAAAAAAATTCTCCAATATTGTCAAATGCCATGACTAGGAATCTTCCTATGAATGCAATGATGAAAACAATTGACAATTGTCATCATCAAACTCTTTTCAATGCCATTGAAGAAGAACATTCTCCTGACCTTTGCAAAGAACATTCTAACATAGAAACAAAGAAAAGGAAAAAAACTTGTTCGATGGAAAAAACATTAAAAAAAAAACCAAGACTCTTTTTCATTGGCCCAGAAATTTCAATTGTGATGGAAAAATGCCTGGAGAAAGATTCCATTATGAGACAGCAAAAATCCATTGCCTCGTTCAAAAACATACGTGCCATTAAAAAACAAATGCGTATGAAAACTTGTTCCATGCAAAAAACATTAAAAAAGAAACCAAGACTCTTTTGCATTGGCCCATAAATTCTAATTGTGATGGAAAAATGCCTAGAGAAAGATTCCATTATGAGACAGCAAAAATCCATTGCCTCGTTCAAAAACATACGTGCCATTAAAAAACAAATGCGTGTGAAAGCACTTCAGTCCTTTCAAAAGCAAAAGGCATATGAGAAGGCAAAAAAAGCACTTAAAGAATACTCGAAAAATATTCAAGATGCCCCTATTCATGCATGTTCTGTTTGTAGACGCTTGCACTTTAAAAGGGATGTTCGCTATATCAATGAAGACACTTTCTATGCATTGAAATGTCTTCCTTGGAATACCATGCCTTCTTCAATCGCACTGTACAATTACATATGCAAATATTGCAAACAGAATATTTCAAATTCAGAGACACCATTGTTTGCAACACCACTTAACATTCGTTGCAACACTTCGTTATCTGATGTAGACAAATTGACTTCGCTTGAAGAACGGCTTGTGTCACCAAGAATTGCTTTTGCTCAGATTCGCCAACTAGGTTATAAACGAGCTCAAGTTGGCTTGACAGGAACAATCATCAATGTGCCCGCATCTTTAGACAAAGTACAAAGAGCATTGCCTAGGAACTTAGAAGAGGACAAGACCATTGCAGTTATGCTTAAGCGAAAACTAGAATACAAAAATGCATTTGTTTCTGGAAATGTTCGACCAAATATTGTCATGCAAGCATTGAAAACTCTTTGTGACATGGATCTTTACAAAACAGAGAATGTACATATCAATTCAGATTGGGAAAAGGCATTCCATGAATTGTTGGCAAAGCAAGAATCTAGTGAAATATCAATATCAGAATCAAATGATTTAGATCAACCTCTTACAAAGCTAAGAGAAAGTGATGACGATACACATGACCAATTCATAGAACCAATCACAGAAACATTGGTACATGGATATGGAGAAACCCATCTAATAGATGATTTGGCCACCAAAATCATTGAGCTTGCGCCTTCAGAAAACTACCGACCCTTAGGAATTTTCCAAGATCGGTTCTCTGAAGAACTTAATTTCCCTACACTTTTCTTTGGATGCAGCCGCTCCAATGACATGTACAAGCGCTTTCGACACCAACAAATTTTCCAGTGGGAGCTTCAACATGAAAGCACACATTTTGAAGCACATCCCACAAATATATTCTTTAAAGCAGTGAAAGTGTTAATAGGTCAAATCTCTAGCACTGCTTGGATATCTATTCGCATAGGGGAGTTAAAAGGGAAAAAACTAAAAGCTAAAGATGTAAAATGCAAAGCCAACCTTCTTAACATAATGAAATCGCCAATTGTATATCGTTCACTAAAAGCCGTCCGAACATCTCCTGACTATTTCGACAACATGAGAAAAAATATTTTCGCAATGATACGTCAACTAGGGCCACCAACCTTTTTTGTAAGCTTTTCTATTGCTGAACATCTTTGGAAGCCTTTGTGTGATGCTTTGCACATGCTAGAGAAAAAAGACAAAGAAAATTGTGATGAAATTCTTACTGAAGATGTTATTGATAATTTGATAAGAAAACATCCTGTACTTTGTAGCCGTTACTATAAAAACAAAATGAATTCGTTAAAGTCCTTGATCTTGAAAAACAAATACCTTTTTGGTAAAGTAACTGACTTTTTCTTTACAACTGAATTTCAACAGAGAGGAAATGAACATGAACATGGGCTTCTTTGGATTGAAAATGCACCTGTCTTTGGCAAGAATAGCAATGATGAAATAAGTTCTTTTGTCGATTGCTATATTTCAACAGACTCTTCATTGCTTGAAGCAAACTTCATCAAAATTCAAACTCACAGACATACAAGAACATGTAAAAAACATAGACGCTCTGCATGTAGGTTTCGATTCCCGATGTTCCCTGTCGATACTACAATGGTTTTAGAACCTCTTGAAACTAAATCGGATGCGTTGACTGAAAAAAAAAAAAAAAAAAACTCCTTTCTTTTGCTCTTGAATCTAAAGAATATTCAAGGAACATGACATTTGATTCATTCTTGCAAGAACTACATTTAAACAAGGACGAGTACATTGAACTAGTACGTTCTACAATTGAGAAACCAACATTGCTATTAAAAAGACACCCTTCAGATATTTGGATAAATTGTTTTGCAAAAGCAATTCCAAGTTTTTGGCAAGCAAATACAGATGCCCAATTCATCTTAGATGCATATGCAACTGCAACATACGTAAGCTCATACATAACGAAATTAGATAGGCCTATGACAATGGATTTGAAAACAATCAAAGAAGAGTCTATTTCAAACAATTGTAATCAGCTAGAAACAATTCGTAGACTTGGAAACACGTTTCTGAACATGCAACAGATGTCTATTAGAGAAGCAGTACATATTGTGCTTTCGTTACCTCTATATTCATCTTCAAGAACGACAATTTTTATCAACACTGCTCTAGATGATAAAAAAACTGTTGTTTTAAAAAAACCGTCTCTACTAGAAAAGGAGCATGATGATTCTGAAGACATCATTTGCCCATCGATAATAGACAGGTACATTGAACTCCCAACAGACCTACAACATGTATCTTTAGCTGAATATGCTTCTTCCTATTGCCTGGTTCATGGAAAAACAATCAAAAGAAACAAACAATCTATCATTCGGTACATTCATTACAATCAAGAAAAAGATCCTGAAAATTTTGCTCGTGAAAAGCTATTGCTCTTTGCGCCTCACAAAAATCTTTCCAATTTCTTGGAGCACCCCTTGCAAACATGGACAGAGGCATATGAAAAACACAAAGAACAAATAGCAAATGTTGAAGGAAAAATCATGGCAAAATCAATTTCAAAATGGGGTGATATTGACATTGCAAAAGACAAAGTTGAAGCGCTTTTTGAAATACCTGTAGACTTTGCAAAAGATATCAATGATGCACTCAAATTGGATGGTGTTGAAAAGTATGACATGGGCGATGATCTTATCTACAAAAGAAAGAATCGACTATTTGAAACACCAAAAACATTTAGCATAGCTAAAAAACCATTTCTGCCTGATAAGGATGAATACTTTGCAATTAGACGTAGTTTAAACAATGTCCATTGTGAAAGAAATTATTGCTAGGAAAAAAAACAATCCTGCAAAACCAATCCATATCTTCCTTACAGGAAGTGCAGGAACAGGAAAAACACATACTGCAAAGGCTCTTTATGATGCTCTTGTCTTTTTCTATGAAAAAGAACTTGGTAGCAACCCCTTGAAAAGAAAAGGTCTTATTGTTGCATTCACTGGAAAAGCAGCATACAATGTAGATGGAATTACTGTTCATTCTGCTTTTAAGCTTCCTTTGGGTTCCTCGATCTTGATCCCATTAAGTTCAAACACACTAGATCTTTTGAGCAAAGACTATGAACAAGTACGTGTTCTATTAATTGATGAAGTTTCTTTGATAGGTTCACGAATGCTACATAACATAGACAAATGTCTTCGTGAGATCATGCATAACAAAACCATTTGGAAATCTAGATGTCATCTTTTGTGGCGATTTCTGCCAAGCAGAACCTGTTCATGATTCTTGGATTTTCGACTTGCCAAGTTTCAATAATAAAAAATTCCCTTATAGTTTTTGGAATGACTCCATACAATACTATGAATTAAAAACCGTTGTCAGGAAAAAAGATGAAACTTTTATATCGATCTTGAATAGAATCAGAACAGGAAAACAAACATTTGAAGATATACAATATTTGAACCGGAAATGCTACAGACAACCACCAGTTGATCCATCGTTTCCATTTCTTTATTATTGCAATAAAGATGTTCAACAACATAACTCAAAGATGTTGACTCTTGTTAATACAGAAGCATTTACAATTGCTGCTCAAGACACCAAAATTGATCAAATCGATAACATAGCTAATGTAGATAAGATAATTCATTTGCCATCTACAATTACTCTAAAAAAAAACATGCTTGTCGAAATAGTAGGCGGAAACTATTCAATTGAAGATGGCCTTGTCAATGGTGCTGAAGGAATCTTCAAACATTATAGTCAAGCAACAACAAACATTTTATGGATTCAATTTTCAGATCCAAAGATTGGAGCAATTGCACGGGCATCTATGTAGCACCTTTACAATGATTCCATCCTATGCACTTGGACACCTATAAAAAGAGTTACAACACAAATTTCTCTTGGAAAGAGAAATAACTGTATCCGAGTACAATTCCCAGTTCAATTAGCATGTGCTCGAACAATTCATAGAGCACAAGGTCTTACACTTGAAAAATTGGCATTTGATCCAAAAGGAGTCACAAAACATGGTCTTGTTTACACTGCATTGTCACGTGTAAAAAGCATCGAATGTCTCTATCTTGTAAGCAAATTACAGCAATTTTTTTTTTTTTTTTCATCAAAAGTAGTTGCAGAATTAAATAGATTAGAGAAATAGGCTTCTTTGCAATTTCAATATGGACTTAAGTCGTTTCCAAATACTAAGCACATGTTCATTTCTTCACTTAACACACGAAGTCTGCTTTCACACATTGATGACGTTGCAAATGACTTTGAACTCATGAAATCAGACATTCTTTGTTTGCAAGAAACACATATGAATTTGCCACCTACTACTACAGCATTTGTAAACCAAAACAATTGCATTGCAACACATTCAGTTCATGGTCTTATGACAGTTGTCAATAAGAAGATTCCTATTATGAAAACAACTTTTGTCAACGAGCCATCAGTCGAGGCAATTGTCACTTACATTACGCTCCCTGACAACATTCTCCAGCTTGTCAATATTTATAACAAACCAAATAATCTTGTTAACAACCTTATTGATGTCTTGGACTGTGTTATGTTACAAAACAACAAGAAAATGCTAACCATAATAACTGGTGACTTTAACATTGACATGTACAAAGAAACAATATCGAAAAGGAGATTGGAATTGTTTATGCAAAGTAAATGTCTAAAGTTAAAAACAAACATACCTACAACAGAATATGGTTCTATGATTGACCATTTTTGGACAAACATAGATATTGACAGGCTTTCATTTACCATTTCCGATGCATATTGGTCAGATCATTTTACTAGTATCGTATCAGTACCTGCAACTTGCATATAGAAACTGATACAGCATTTTGTCTTCCTTGTTTTTTGTCTTTTTTTAAGATGCTTTTCTATTTGAAATATATTCTTGAATATTTTAACATGCTCTGAGTCTTCATTGGATGTGCAAATTGAAAAAAAAAAAATATAGCATTTCAAAAAAACAACTAATCAGAAGCAATATTCTCAAGGACCATGATATGTTTTCAAACACCATGTTGCAAAACCTGCATTTGCAAACATGTTTTCATAAATTGGATTCCATAGTTTTTCCTAGCATGGCCTTCGTATCAAAACATGCTCATTGCAATGTTTTTTTATGTTTTCTGTTTAGTTCCATAGAACATATATATGGGACATTGAAAGTAAAAAATGTTTTTGTAGCACCGTACCACTGCATTTGCACACAGTGTAAACTGCCAATGATACAAAGCACCGTTTTTTTTACATTTTGCAATCGTGAAACACCAACTACTTATGAACATATATTGCAATGTAAGCTAGAGACTGAAGAAGGGACTATTGAATGTACACTTCGAGACACACAATTAAAAGAATGTTGTGCCGACGTTCTAGCTATTTCTTATGAACAATACTCCAATAGTGTTTCCTCAACCATTTACAATCTTCGCAAGTTGAAGCAACAAGGGCTTTACACTTTGGCAACGAACAGCAGAATTGCCGAAGTCAAAAAAATTTGAACAAAAGGTATGATCATAATTTCCCTTTTTGTTCAAACACTTTGAACAATTTTTCCATTGTTTCAGCTTCGATTCAATATTTCGAAATAGATTTCAAACACTCTCTATTGCAACTTCTTTTATGATTTATTTGAACCTGTTTTTTATAAAATACACACAATATTAAATAATTTCTCTTTTTCCATTCACACAATGCTTGCAATATAATCATGTTCATTGCTTATATACCTGCCACTTGTCCTATTTATTGTTTGGTCAATAATAACTTTCAACGGCTTTTCAAAGATTCAATTTTAATGTATCTAAAGTTCTCTTTTGTTACTCTGTTCATTTATTTGAAGATTGCAAAAAGCACTGACCCTAATAAAAGCAAACGAGTCATCCCTAGTATAAGATTACCAAAACCCTGTTCACTTTTAATAGATTTTTTGCACCCCCTCCTCCATTGCCTCCTCAAATGGCACTGAAACTGTCAAAGGTCTCGTATTATGTTCTAACCAAACGACCTGGACAAGGTCAAGCTGATAAACCTGTTAAATTACTCTGTAATCACTTTAGAGAAAGCTTTACTAATGTCTAGGACTCATTCCAATACGATGTGAGTAAGTTCAACATTTTGTTATCTGTCTTATCTGTCTTATATGTTAGATTTTGTCAAGGCAGATGATAATTTTCCTTCCTTCGATTTCAGGTGAAAATAACTGCTCAACGCAGGGGCCAAGAAAAAGAATGTGCCAGTAAAATCTTGTCTGCAAAAATTATGGATAAAGTCAAAGAAATATATAGTCTTGCTAAACTAGGTGACAAAGATTTTGCTGTTGATAGGGACAAGAACTTGTTTAGAGTTGGGCCTCTTAGAAACAATATCATTCAATGTAATGTTCTTGTTCATGACAAAAGAAATAAACAAAGGTAATTTTTTCTTCCTTACGTACGTTTGTTAATTCTTTCCTTCGCAAATATTGATTGAGTTACAAGATTATCTCTCTATTATATGTTTTAGTATGTAGCTTTAAGAGATTAAATATTCAAGCTGCATTTCATGAGGTTGCTCTGTGAACACATTTCATAATCCCTACACTAGTTAATATTCGTGATTTTACAACGCATACTTGTCTAATTGAGTTACAAGCTCCCCTCTCTATCATATGTCTTGGCTTTCAGTTTTTAAAAGTTTCAGTATTCAAGGTACATTTCTTTTAACTCTATGCACAGATAAAGAGATCCAAACTTGCACACTCCCTTTTGTTAGGACTCGTTCCAATACGATGTGAGTAAGTTCAACACTCTATTGCCTGTTTTATCTGTCTTATTTATTAGATTTTGTTAAGGCAGATGATAATTTTCCTTCCTTTGATTCTAGGTGAAAATAACTGCTGAATGTGGGGGTCAAGAACAAGAATGTGCCAGTAAAATCTTGTGTACAAAAATTATGGATAAAGTCAAAGAAATATATAGTCATACTGAACTAGCTGGCAAAGATTTTGCTGTTGATGGGGAGAAGAACTTGTTTAGAGTTGGGCCTCTTAGAAACAATATCATTCAATGCAATGTTTTTGTTGGTGACAAAAGAAATAAACAAGGGTAAGTTTTTCTTCCTTACTTACATTTGTTAATTCTTTCCTTTGCAAATATTGATTGAGTTACAAGATTATCTCTCTATTATATGTTTTAGTATGTAGCTTTAAGAGATTAAATATTCAAGCTGCATTTCATGAGGTTGTTCTATGAACACATTTCATAATCCCTACACTAGTTAATATTCCTGATCTTACAACGCATACTTGTCTAATTGAGTTACAAGGTCCTCTCTCTATCACATGTCTTGGATTTCAGTTTTTAAAAGTTTCAGTATTCAAAGTACATTTCTTTTAACTCTATGCACAAGTAAAGAGATCCAAACTTGCACACCCCCTTTTGTTGATATTCTTATCAGAGAAATCTGGAAGCTTGGTTTCAGTAATAATGATTCAGAATTCAAAACAACTATAGCAATTTGATATTCCCATCAGAGCAATGTACAGACTTGATTTCAATACCAGAGTTTTCAAATGTGGAAGTAGAAATTAGTTTACAATTGCACATTTTTGCTCTTTTAAAATGTCAACGCATCATAAAACTGTTAATGATATCCATTTTTGCTAACTTTCATTATCAATTTTCATGTTTGAATCAATAGAAAAACCAAATGACCTGGACAAGGTCAAGCTGATAAACCTGTTAAATTACTCTGTAATCACTCCAGACTAAGCTTTACTAATGTCCAGGACTCGTTCCAATACAATGTGAGTAAGTTCAACATTCTATTGTCTGTCTTATCTGTCTTATTTATTAGATTTTGTTAAGGCAGATGATAATTTTCCTTGCTTCGATTTCAGGTGAAAATAACTGCTGAACGTGGGAATCAAGAACAAGAATGTGCCAGTAAAATCTTGTGCACAAAAATTATGCATAAACTCAAAGAAATATATAGTCATACTGAACTAGCTGGCAAAGATTTTGCTGTTGATGGGAAAAAGAACTTGTTTAGAGTTGGGCCTCTTAGAAACAATATCATTCAATGCAATGTTCTTGTTGGTGACAAAAGAAATAAACAAAGGTAAGTTTTTCTTCCTTACTTACATTTGTTAATTGTTTCCTTTGCAAATATTGATTGAGCTACAAGATTATCTCTCTATTATATGTTTTAGTATGTACCTTTAAGAAATTAAATATTCAAGCTGCATTTCATGAAGTTGGTCTATGAACACATTTCATAATCCCTACAATAGTTAATATTCATGATCTTACAACGCATACTTGTCTAATTGAGTTACAAGGTCCTCTCTCTATCACATGTCTTGACTTTCAGTTTTTAAAAGTTTCAGTATTCAAAATACATTTCTTTTAACTCTATGCACAAATAAAGAGATCCAAACTTGCACACTTTGTTGATATTCTTATCAGAGAAATTTGGAAGCTTTGTTTCAGTAATAATGATTCTGAATTCAAAGCAGCTGTAGCAATTTGATATTCCCATCAGAGGAATGTACAGACTTGATTTCAATACTAGAGTTTTCAAATGTAGGAGTAGAAATTAGTTTACAATTGCACATTTTTGCTCTTTTAAAATGTCAACGCATCATAAAACTGTTAATGATATCCATTTTTGCTAACTTTCATTACCAATTTTCATGTTTGAATCAATAGAAATACACAGTCAAATCTACCCAACAAGAAAAGAACTAGTGGCTAAAATATTCTGTTAAATATTTTGCCCTTTTCAGTTTTGTTCAAAAATAAACTTGAATTGTAACTCCTCTTTAAATGTAATTTCTTTCTGTCATATGCTGAGCAAGTTAATTTCCTAAATGATACTTAGCAATGGTTTTAACCTGTCATGCATTCAATCATGATCAATATTATTTGTTATGTTTTACGTCTTTTAGAGTTACTGCAGGAATTATATTTGAAGTTTTACTACCTTGTTACCATTTTGTGCCCATCTGTCGACAACAATGCTCATCAACCAAACTGCTGTCATTGATTTTTTGTTGCTGAATCAAGATGTTGACAATCCACGGAAGATTAATTGGGCTAAGGTAAAGCATAACACGTAACTCGAGACATGCTTACCTTGGATTTATGCCATACAACTTTTATTTTTATTTTTTAACAATTGGAATGTCAAATTCTGTTGCCTGATTTTAGACAAAACAAATGCTCGAAATGTTATTGGCTCTTGGAAATGTTTGTATAAGTGTACATTGTGTGGTTTTCGATGTGTATTTGACCTGTCTATCTTTGTGCTCATCTGAAAACATACAGAAGAAGTTGCATTAAACAAAAAAGAATTAGAAGCTGTTTCTAACTTTCTCCTGTGGCAAACAATGGATCTATTGCCTCTATATTGCATCCATCAGATAATGATCTTGCAATCACAGGGTCAGAACAATCAACCTGCACACATAATAGTAATCTTGCTGAATCTTTGGAACAAGCTAAACCTAGATATGGATAAAAATTATGCATGTGTATATAGTCTTCTATTATCAAGCATTGGATATTGAAACATTTGTTGTCTTCCTGTTGAAGGATATTAAATCAAAGCGTCCTTATTGACACATACCTATTCAGCTCTTCCTGTTTGTTGAATAACCATTTTGTTAATTGAATAAGGCTTATTGATGTTGCATTTTAGACAGTGCAACGAATACACAGCTTTTGTCTTTGCATGACTCCTTTTAATGTATTCCTTTTCTAATGATTTGAACATTCTCATTGTTTTCTTTGCAGACATGAACATCATCAAAAATCAAATGAAGTAGTTGTTACTGTGTTTGCAAAGGAGCAGTCTAAAGAAACTGTTGTTGTTGAGTTTAATGAACAGTTTGTATGTCTCTTCTCCAGAACATGATTCCTTCTTTTTAGCTCATGTTGTATTTTTAGTGGGCTTGAGCATGGGTTGGACTATTTTTTGGTTTATGTTATTGGCATAATATTCACTCAGTAAGGAGCTGATTTGATTTATTGTGATTTCAGTTGACCATTATTATTGATATTCCAGGAGAAGACAATTATGTGCTTCATAAACATTTATTCACTAAGGTAACATTTGTTATTCTTCTTGATGATATTTTTGGTATGTTGTTTTAAACTTTGTATATGTTTTGTTTGAATGTGAAATACTTCTATGATATTGCTTTTTCTATGGTTACTGTATAATTTTTAAATTAAACTACTGCAACTTGTATGCCTACATTTTACTTTTACTGCCCAGCTCTCTCTTGTATCTGTTGCATTATGTAGAAATGAAATCTAGTTAATGTAATTTGCACACAATATGATATCTTACAATTGACAATTCTTTATACGAAGACAGGTTTAAAATGCTTTTGCCTGAACCTTTCAGGCAATAGAAATCTTTAGCTACTTTTGCTTTTGCAAGTTACTATTTATTTCCTAGTTTGATGTATTGCATGTAGCTAAGATCTCTTCTGAGAATTGAAAGTGTCTATCAGCTAGGATGCCAGTTTGTTAGACACGTATCTAGTACAATACATCCATATTAACACTGGCCCTTTCAAAACGAGATGTTCACACCTATTTTTAATCCCTTAGTAGTTAAGAGCTCCAGGGTTAAGAGATCTATCAGCTAGGATGCTAAATTGTTGATTCTGATTATATAAACATTCAAGAGTATTAATGAAGAATGACAACTCAGTCATGTACACTGATGATCTCCATGTTTTCAATTATTTCTTTTGAGAACATATAAATTTCTTGTTGAATGTTTTGATAATGATAAGACATGATTACATACTTGTTTAAATGAGCATACCAATGTTTGAGACATAATGTGTTTTTCAATCAAAAGAGATAAGTCTCCTTGCAAATTCAGTTTACGGTCAGTTGCAAAAACCATGCAAACATACTTGCTCATTATCTTTTTGCAATGTGCAGGAAAAAAACATTGCCAACTCTGCCACAGCACCGATTATGCCACTGCAAAATGCAATTTTGAATATGGCTACCATTTTTGGGTGTTCAACTACAAAGCAAGCCTTTACCACTTGCTCTCAAAGTGATTGGCAGCTCTTTGGGCAATCAGCCGTAGCAAATTTGTAAAGATGCTAGGAAACTTTCAAGAACAGAATCTATATCACAATATCACAGAAAGAAGCTTCGTAATTGTGTTGCAGATTTTGCTACAGCACATCCTCCCCCGACCTTTCAAGTGGAGTGCATATGCTATAGCTCCGACAGATCTATGACTATAGTTTTTGTTGTTTTTGTCAAAGACATCGTGTCTTCCATGCCTTTTGTACTACATATAAAGCTTCTACAGCAAGTTGCTCTATGTTTTGAATAACTTCACTAGCAACACCTCTTTCTCTTTTGCAAAGATTGTTGAACCTATTTTTAATATTTGCTTATATATATGTTAACAAGAAATATTTCATGATCATGTCAAATGTAGAACTAAAATATTTCGATTTTTTCCCTTTTTTATTGCAAACACCTCTGTCTTTTCCCATGAGCAAATATATATGCATTCTTTATATATATAAATGTTTCTTTTAATGTCTTTTAATTGATAAAATCGCTTTTATCAATTAACAACAATTTCATATACACTTGACAATGCCCCCACTAGCAATGTCGGGGACATCGCCACCTTGTGGCTCTTGTTTTGTTTATATATAAGTTTGGGGTGATAAAAAACTTCATGGAAAATCGATCTATATGGATTGAATAAATGAAATCGTTACTCCAAACTTGGATTCCAAATCGCTTTTAATAGTTGATCTCAGCACTACTCATCTTCACTTAGGATTTAGTGTCTCAACATACTCATTATTTAGGCTTTTAAGAAGGGAGGATCTCACCATCACACACTATTCTTGGTGCACAAATGTCTATAGTGCATCTATGTTAGCAGTTCACCTCTATTTGTTCCAACACCAAGCCTTAGTGATCTAGGTTACATAACTATCTCCCTCTTCAAGCTAGTTCTAAAGATGCTTCTCATATGTGGGCTACAAAAGTATTGTAATTCATTGAAGCAACTCAATGGACTCGCAAGCAATCAGATCTCTCATTTGGCTCTAGATTCTCCACTCTACTTAAATGACCTCGATCACCTGGCATACACTTGGCTTACATATCTAGTCAATGACCCTTTTAGGGTTTGCTTAACCTTGGATGTAGAGACATCATTCCAACCTATTCGGATATCCACACTAGCTTGTGGCTAGTGTCACAGAAGCTTTATATTGTATCAATCGATAGCCAAGGCACGATTTTCCCCTTCAATAGTATTCATCACAAGAGCATAAAAGATGCATGAGATCATATTTTTTAGCAACCTACACTAGATTCAGTAAGCATTGTAAGCAATCATTGGTCACAACTAAGGGTGACAAAGATCATCTTCAGATCAAACCAAACGATATCCCTAGAGTATGATCATATTTCTTGAGAGGTAATGATCCAGTCGATAGGCTCAATCATTATGGGCTCATTCTATAATTTGATAAAGGGAGGATGGGAACCCTAACTAGTGACACTGAAGACATCCAACTTGGGATTACTCTGATGACCAAACATAGTAGGTAAATATCTTCAAGTATTTAGGTTTCATTTTGTATAAGGGGTCCTTTGAACTAGAAAATGTATCCCCTTCGATAGGCTCCAAGGCGTTGGTTTCACCATGGACAATGAATACTTTGGGTAAGAATGGTATAGTGGACTTGTGTGATATAAAGCTAGTCTATCAGAAGGATGTCAGTGGAAGTAAATGACCAAAAGGGTCAGTAGGTAATTGTTGTCCTCTTGTAGTAGATGGAGTTGTTATTTTCATCAATTGATCATTTATCAATAATATTTCTTAGGTGGTCTCATAGCTTCCCATTCCTTTCATGCCCAGGAGTAACATGGAAGGGATTACCTGCTTACTATTAGAACTTATGGAGACATTGCTAATAGAATATCTGGGGTTCAGGTGGAGACGGACTTTGGGATTGGTGGCAGTGGTTTTGTGGGAGATAATAAAGACCTAGGGTGTTTGGTGGGTTGTTGTGTGGGTGCTTCAACGAGGTAGGGATTTGATGGATCTCCTCCTCGTGTTCGAATAAAATGGGCATTTCCATAGAAGTCAAACACCTTAAGAAACCACTCACACAAATAGATCATAGATCAACACGATAATGTTTTACATGGTTAAAACACTTAGAGAGGGAAACAATCCATAGCCTCAATTATCATTTTCCATTAAGGAATGGCATTCTTCATTCATAGTTGCATCCAAATCTAGATGGCTAGAATCTTTTGCAAATTTCTTTGGATCACGAGTCTCTAAAAATCGAGCAAAAAGAAAAGGGGCTCGCTAGAAATGTGAACATGTTTGACGCGGATCTTTAGTAATATCGACAAGATCGCCAATTGATTCTCATGTTGAACAAACCCATCTAGGAAGTGGTGGTGTTGGTGCAAATTCATGCTCGATGGACCCAATTAGAGGAATATGAGAAGGTAGAGGTGGATTTTCATCCTCACTATCATCATTTGAAGAAGAAATTAAAGTAGGGTCACAAGCATAGAATTTGAGAATATAAGATGGCGCAATCACCAAAGATGAATCACAAGATGAAGTACAAATATTGGATTAGGCTCTCAGGCCAAGAGATTTTCACCAAGTTTAACATCTCTTCAAATAATAATGTCATTGGATTTTGGTCGAAGAAGTCTATAATCTTTTACATCTTCAAAATATCCAACAAATAGATACTTCTCACTCTTAGGTTGTAATGCTTTACGTTTTTCATTGGGAATGTGAACCCATGCTTCACTACCAAACACATGAAAGAGACTTTTTAATTTTACTCCATGCTTCGTCCGGTTTTATATCTTTAAGAGCCTTTGTGGGAGTGTGATTGATTATGTAATTGGCATAATTAATGGCTTTTGCTTAAATAGAAGGAATTAATCCCTTAGATTGAATCATATCGTTTGTGATTTCCTTTAATGTGTGATTTTGTCTTTAAACAACACATTTTGTTGTGGTGTGTAAGGAACAATATGTTGCATTTGAATGCATTGTGTAGTGCAACAATTTGTAAACTTTTTGTTTACATATAATTTTCCTCTATTATCTATTCTTAACTTGTGTATTTGATGTCTAGTTTGTTTTTCTACAAGCGCCTTGTAGCCATAGGCAAAAAACATGTCAAAAAAATCATTCTTAAGTTTTAGAAAGTAAACTTAAGTGTGTCTAAAGAAGTCATCAATGAAGGTTAAGAAGTACTTGAAGCCAAAGAACGAGGTAGAAGGAAGTGGACCACACATTGAATCACTATGAACAAGATGCAAGGGGGTCAAGGTGTGCCAAGAAGCATGTTTGCTAAAACTATCCCAATGATGTTTGTCAAGAACACACTCAGGACAAACACTATCTCTGCAAGAAACTAGAGGGATACAAGTTACCATTTTCTGATTACATAGCTAATGCAATGAGCGATACCTTAAATGACCAAATAGCTCATGCCAAAGTTTCCTCAAGTCATCACTTTGAGCAATAAGAACTAAGGGAAAGGGTGATGATCCAAAGTTGTTAAATTTGCACAACCTATTACTATCATCAACAATTCTATTTGCTAGGACATGCTTAGGATCTTTGAAATCCTTGATTACAACTTGGTGAGATGTAAACTCTATAGTCTTACCTTCACCAGAATGAGTGATTCAATAGACTAACAACAAATTGTAGAAAAGACTTGGAACATATAATACATCTTTGAAATGACCATCATCTAACTAAATTTTTCCAAATCCTACAACAATAAGAGATTGACTATCATCACCAACAAATATTTCATTGGTATTGCATTCATTTAGAGTAGAAAAAATTCTTTATCCTTAAGCATATTATAATATGATCCAAAATCATTGAGTCACTCATTATAAGAAGGAGAAGAAGAATAAGACACATTAAAGGAAAAACCAGAAGAAGAAAGTGCATTTCCATGAGAAGAAGAATCAAGATTGATGTTATGCTTCTTCATTGCTACTTACAAGGCTTCCATCTTCTTAAAACAATCAGATTCCACATCACCATCTCACCCACAAAAATTGCAAGGTTGGTCAATCTTCTTACCTTTCAATTTAGTGCCTTTATCACCATCAGGTGTAGGAACTTTTTGAAAGGGTTTTGGACCCTTGTTTTAATTCTTATTATTGCGAGGTTTTTTCTTCTTTGGATGCTTGGATTTATCCTTTTGTTGTGCCACTGAGGATTTATGTACCTGTAGTGTAGATTACTCCAATATGCACGAGCTTACCTTTCTTTCTAATCAAAGAATCACAAATATATTCAAGAGATGGTTCTTTATAACTAGCCCATAGATCTACTTTGATGGAGTAAAATGTAGATACAAAAACAGAATAAGTGGGACCGGGATTAGAAAGAATAACATAAATACATTGATTTTCTAGCTTATGTATCATGCGTTCTTCAACTGAGAGTCTAATGGTTTTGAATTGAGATATATATTTATGAATGAAAGAGAAATCACTTGGATTTAAAGCAACCAAGTGATTTTCAAGTTGGTGACCTTGAATCTCATTGTGTTACCAAATATTTTTTCCATTTTTCCCCAAGCCACATCTAGTGTGTCAATTCCTTGAAGGTTGAATCATAAGTCATTAGAGATGGATTTCCTGATTAATCCATGGGCTTCATCATTTTTATCATTGAATTTTACTTTCTTATCAGCATCAGTCTAGGAAATTTCTTTTTCTCAAGGTAATACAATAAATTCCCCTACATTGTAGGACAACTTCCATACAAGCTCCCCATGAGAAATAGTTTGTACTGGTAATAAAAATATCACTTGGACTAGCCATATTATAATATTCAAGTGATATTGATTCTAAAGCATAAATTGATGGTTGAGATGCAAAGATATAAAAAAAAATGCAGTTTAAAAAATAATGACATTGAAAATAGATTATGGATGTCAAAGTTATGTTTTTATTGAAAACAAGGCAGAAAAGGAACAAAGGAGCCATGTGGCATGCAAGTTAGGTAACTTTCTTTCTGAAGTGAGTGCCTGTTTAGGTACCTAAAAAGAATGGCCATAAAAAGTAGATATATGTTTTAATATGAGGGTGCATATTCTACATATATCTTTGTTGCAAAAAATTAAGAACTATTACATTAATTGATGCACACGTAAAGCTCGAAAAGAGTGCATACATGAACACCCTTAATGATCACCATAGCTCCTTGAATCATTTTACACCATTTGTCAAAGAAAAATACCTACACAACTGCATCATTAAGTTTAGTTATTGATAGTATGTTGTGTGTTAAACATGTAATGTACAAAAATCCAAGGACCCCCTGCACTCTGCCATCAGGGAATATAATCAAGACTCTACCATGACAAACTATTTTGAGTGGAGAGTCATCATTGAGGTATGCCATCCCACCAACATATTTCTCTTACACTTCCGATGAGAAGTCATATAGAAGGAAGGTCCAAATCCTATCAACCACATAGTCTGTCATACATGGGTTGCCAAAGTTGCAACAAGGCATATCCACCATACTCATAAGAATATTTTTCAAACATATCATCAAGATATTTATTTTCCTTCTTATTCTTATTTTTCTCTTCCTTGTAGTCTCTTTTGAGATGCCTAACCTTTCTACAATTCCAACATTTTTCCTTGGAATTCTTAGGAAACCTAGGTCTCCTTGAGATTTGGATATTCCCTTTTCCCTCTTTTATCTTTTCCCTTTAATATTCTACCAACAACCAAGGCCTCATTGGTGGATTCAATTTTTTTTGCCTCACCTTCTCTGAGATTGAAGCAACCATGATCTCATAAAGCAATAATATCTTTATAGTGATTTCAATGGCCATTATGAAGTTGTCCCATGAATCTAGAAAAGAACACAAAATGATCAATAGAATGATCCTCCACATCCAGCTTCACTCAAATCAATATAAAATTAGTAACAATAGTATTAAAGGTGTTCATATTCTCAACCACATAATCACCATCACCCATTTTCAAGGCAAACAACGTTTTTTGAAGAAAAACCTTATTAATTAGGGATTTAGCTTGGTACAAATCCCCCAACTTCTTCCAGAGAGTTATTGCAATTTTCTATTCATAAACATTCTAACATCAAATCAAACAAACAAAGCTTGATAATCATCATCGCCTTTCTCTCTGAAGGATTAACTCCTACTTGTGATATTTAATGATGCCATTATAATATGTAATAATGAATATCATGCACACATGACTATGTGCACAATTAAGAATGGATACAAAGAGATAAGTTAGGGATGAGGATTTCATGGCATCACTTGAAATATTTAAGGAGAGATATTGTGAATATAAGTATGCATCTGGTTGAACAAAAATTATATTATGGCATGTTTGTTATGGTCACCTATTATTATATAAAGGGATCTCATTGTACTCTATTGTGATGATAGAAATGTGTCATTGGTGTGAGATCAATACAATGTGAGGTTTTAGAATATTTTGTGTTCATATGATATGATGTAGTGTGTGAATGTTTTTATGGCTCAATCGCTCTAATTCCCAACATATGGTATCAGAGCCACATTGTGTGAGACCTTTGTAGAAGTGTGTGAGGGTTAGTTAGGATTTTGTGTTATATGAAGAGTACATATAGCCATGTGATAAGGGAAGTATATCCATGTGAGAAGGAATTCAATCTATTATCATTCATTCCTGTAAGAGAATAAAAAATCCTATGCTAAGTCAACTTTTTGTTGCTTGTTGGGAAAGAATTGCTTTAATTTGTGTGACACCAAGGTGTTTCTTCCTTGAAGAAAATATTTGTTATTCAAAGATTTTTAAATTGGTTGTTGTTGGAAAGATGCCTATTGGTCATATTTGCAAGATTGTTGTTTTAGACGATCGTTGTCTCTTACAGTGTTGCTATTCAAGTTTTTGCATTAAAAGTAGGGTAAATACACATAATACCCAAATTGAGTCTTGCTAGAGAGGAAACAATAAGTATTAGTGGTTGTTTCATTTATTCCTAAGCATGGTGCTACTAGTGTCATTGTATTAAATATTCACCATTACAATACCTTTTTGATGTGTTTGTACAAATTTGTGTGGCCGAGCTATTGGAACCTATGTGTTCTGTCATGGAATGCCAATGAGTTATGGGGGTTGGTTTTGGTTGAAATTCAAGGATAAGACTAAATGGTAGAGAAATCCATTTGTGGTAGACAACAAGAAAGAAAAATAAAAATTCAAAGTTGAGAATCAAAACATATTGGGGCAACTCCTCTTCATTAACATGATATGTTGCAGGTTTAGAAATCAAATGTAAGAAGATCCTAGAAGAAGCTTTTGTGTGTAGTGAATTGAACTTGTTGTTGTGAGAATCAATCACAAATTTTTATGGGAAGCATAATAGGGTAGTTAATGAATTCACTAGTTGGAAATAAAGAAGAGCTATAGAATAACAACCCATGGGAAATAAATGCTAACTAGAAAGACACCGGAACAATGATCTAAAATTTCTGGCACCCGAGGCTAAGCACTATGAAATGAGTTGCATTGAGACAAATAATGGCAATGATGAAAAAAACATGTCAAGAAAGGTGTGTCACGGTCTAGGTTTATAGAAAATATAATAGTTTTGAATGCATATATTATATATCCCCGCATACATATAATTACATAATAAGTAAAGACCATGATCAATAAGATTGTTATAAAGACATCAATTTGGAAAGGGATAGTAACAGAGTTAAAATATAAATATTTTTTTTGATTTATTCCTAATGGGATAAATCATTGTCCATTTCAGAGGTAGTGACTCTTCTCATCACACTCCAATCTAATCAAAGATCAAAGATTAAGTTCTAACAAATTTTTTTAAGGTACACAAAATTGTTACTTTAGGTAAATAATTGTTGTTGTTTCAAAGGTGACATGCCAAAGTCAACATTTTTAAATGGAGAATAATAAATATTTGAAAAGAATATTTGTCATCATTATCATATTATCATAGCGGAACCATGTTTTTCTGGAGAATATTAGAAGGGACTCTCAAACACTCCCCATTCTTCATGTTTCATAGAAACATGTTTAGTGCTATATAAAGTATCCTATATATTTCAATCTCTGAGAAGATCCTCCATCTTGAGCTTCCACAAATCTAAGTTAGTGCCTACATTAAACTTCTCCATTTCTATTCTACATGTGCTTGTCATTTCCCCAAAACAAGATTTTTTTGTGGAAATTCCCAGTAAAACCAAGATTAGATTAAAAAACCTTGTCCCTAACACCTTGGACTTGAGTCGATCTTATATGATAACAAATGTAAGGGAGAAAAGGTGTGAAATCAGCTTCCTACACTAATCAAAGAGATAATAATGTGTAGTGAATTAAATAAACAAAATTGGAGTAAGGAACAACATAGAAACATACAACCATTAAACACCTATTTCCATGGGGAATCCTTCTAGGAGGAAACCCCACACTCCAAAGTACACTTGAATGTATTGATCAACAACTAACAAATGAGTGCACTACATTACAGAGTCTTCATGCTCTAATCATGAGTGTTCAACCAAAAAAGGATTCTAGAGAAATTTGAGGAGCACAACAGTAAGTTAAAAACTCATGCAAACACTTTACTCGAACCTTAACACTCAATAATTAGGCATAGAAAAACCATAAACCATTTATGCTTTTCCAATTTTACACACTCAAAACCACCAAAAATTAATTGGCCAACCGATGTTGCTTAACAGTCATTGCCTACTAGTGATTTGCATTTATTCCTTGCACTGCTTAACATTTATTCCATGCCATTGCTCAACATTTATTCCCTAATACATATCAACAATCATTATATTCTTTGTTATAGGACTACAAGGTGTATGAAACACCTATCCCAACAATACCAAGATCCTCCATAGTAATTAAGAAGAAGGGTTATTTTTGTAAGTGGTATTGCATTGTTGAAATTTTGATTTAAATACACTGCCATCAATGAAATGTTAGACCAATAGACCCTACTTTTGATATTAAGAATGAAGGTACATTAAACCAAATTATAGTGACACATTAATGATGTGAATATAATGCACTTATGATACACATCGACACAAACTCAATGCATATATGTCACAAAATAAGTAATGAAAAATTTGAATGTTTTCAACATCATACATATGAAGTAATGGTGATGCAAACTCACATTGCAAAAATATGATGCACAATAGGAAAACAAAATTGACCAAAAGAGAAATGGGCTAAATGATGCAAATCAATGATTTGTAACCCCTTATTGTAGTAGTGTATCTACAAGGCAAACATTTCTACATAATGATTTATAGGGAATCTACAATTCCTTGCTCATTACCAAAATACATGCTTGTGATATTATTGATTTGGGAGATAAGTTTCCAAACAACCTTGCATGGGATGACTATGAGTCTTAAAAAGAGTAACATTGAGGTTTGGCCTATGTTCCCTCTCACATTCAAGGAATACCAAAAAGATGATGTGGCTCATGGTGGACAACTTGCTTTACATCTCGAGGCATGTTGTTTTTAGTCAAAACCAATCAAAGCTCATGACCCCCTTCACGTGGTTGAAAAAATGTTCATTTTTAAAGGCTTGATTTTGAGACTTTGTTAGCAGCATAATGAGAAATATGACTTATATAGAAGTTCCCGTTATTTCGCATAGGTAGAGAGGAAAAGAGGTAAGAAAATAATGAAGCCACCTGTCTCAATGGATAAAGGACTATGATCCAACTAGAATACAAACTTTAGGAGGATAGTCAATTCCCTTACATCTATCAAGAAAAGGTTGATCATCAAATGATATGAGAAATATCAATGGAAGAAAATTAGGCAAATGATTTTGAATTAGAAAGTGTGCAAGAAGTTTAACCACTAGATGTAATTGTTCCTAAAATATCTAGGTTCCATGGTCCTAAGTAAAACTTATATGAAGAGGACCAAGTAATGTTTTTTGAAGAATGATAACACTCTAGTAGTATGAAAAGTACAAGTAAAGTCACTACTAGAGAGAAACAAGATGAAGGGGCCATGATCAAATCAATGAGCCAAACAACAGAACTAACACTTTGGTTCATTAAACATTTGAACAATTGCAAGACACCAATGGAATGTGTCAATTTGACTCCTTTAAATTTGAATTTCAAATTCAAGACTTTAAAAGGTTAACTTATGCATGAAATTGAGGTGAGAAGATGAAAATGGATATTCAAACAACTCATGAATTCATCTTCAATGTTGATTATGCATATATTTCACTAGCTATCAAGGCATTGGGTATTGCCTTTAAAAAATTATCCAACTCAAAGTTAATAAAGATGCACATCAATCTCCTAACTAGGGATAAAATGACTTCAATCTTGAAAGAACAACTAAGAGTGCATAAAGCCAAAATCAAGGGTAAGATGGCACTAACTAGGAATGTTATGCCAATGAGAGATAAACTCATAACACTAATGAATGAATATTTCAATGCCCTCATCAGTTTGCACACATTCAAAGCTACGGTAATATAATTTAATTAACAAAAGAAAATTTTAAATTGATACTTTCTAAAAAGAGAGTATGAGATTATTAACGCGGAATAAAATCCTAGCTTAACTATGGTTTTTTTTAATAAAATAATTGCAATATTAAATATTAGATAAAGTGATAAGTAAAAAAACAACTGATCATATTAGTATCATAATGAGAGATGCTACTATTACATCAACTTAAAGGATTGTGTTTGAAACTACATTTTATATGAGGTTGAAGTGACTGAGGATTCTTGCATCAATTTGAGGAATCGAATCATGAAACCATCTTATACATCAACACACATTTTAATGTGAATAATGCCTTATAAATTATTTATAGCTAATAATTATTATGCATGTTGGATAATTTACAACATACACACAATTAGAAGGGGTATTTATGTGGGAAAAAGCTTAACATGAAAATATGTCATTGTAATAAGATAATACAATGGTTTGCAACATCACATAAGTAACAACCACACGTTGAAACCAACCCAAAAGATATAACATTGAAATCATTGTTAATGTTAATATTAAAATGAGTGAAAATGTTACCACATCAAATAATAAACCTAAAACAATTTTCAGAAAAATAAAAATAAAAATTTGTAATCACTTAAATTGATTGCAACATCATATGAATAACAAAGACAAGTTGAAGCCAACCCAAAAGACGTGACATTAAAATCATTATGAAAATATTTTAAAATTTCTAATCACTTATATTAATTAGAACATCATATAAATAACAAACACAAGTTGAAACCAACCCAAAAGACGTGACATTGAAATCATTATGAAAATATTTTAAAATTTGTAATCACTTATATTGATTAGAACATCATAAATAACAAACACAAGTTGAAACCAACCCAAAAGACGTGACATCGAAATCATTAGGAACATATTTTAAAATTTGTAATCACTTATATTGATTGCAACATCATATAAATAACAAACACAAATTAAAACCAACCCAAAAGACGTGACATTGAAATCATTATGAACACTAATATTACTAAAATAAGTAAAAATATTATCACATCAACCCAAAAATTTAAATCTAAAACAAATTCCTAAAATAAAAATTTATAATTACTTTTAAATTATCTTAATTTCATAATTATTATGCAAACTTTTTTTTATAATATATACTCAATATATACAAAATTATAAATAATGAACCAATCTCTCTCTCTCTCTCTATATATATATATATAACACTATAACAAAATTATAAAATAACACACAATATTATATAAATGAAAATGATTCACAAGATATGGCACGGAAACTACTAATAATGTTAAGATCACATCCTATATTATGAGTTAATTATATTCATGCACTAATTGAAATTTCAATTGGACATGGAGATTAAGTTCCATTACTAAGTTCAAGAAATTGTCTATTTGAAGTATGCTTGTTTAAAGGCCAAGATCTTATTAGGGGGAGGTGAAACTTGCCAAACTTAAAGGATGGAGATTGATTCTTGGAAAATTTCTAAAAAATGGTAAATGTTAGATGATGTATCGATTAACATTCCAATTTCTCTCTTTGGCAAAGGATGCAAATTAGATTTTGTTGAAACCAACCAACCTTAGTATAACAAATTATTTAATTAAGCATACAAAATGTTGAAGTGTTGACATGCTACATATGATATGGAAATGGATTCCAGAGTGATTTTGATTGTGTTAGATATTGATAAGTGTTTATATTAAAATTGTTGCATCGAAAAGGTGCATTCTACAACTCAGTAGGGAGGATGTGTCACTTCTTTCGTGCTCATCCTAAGGTTGACATGTGTCTTTTTTAAACATAATAAAATATTATAAACAAATAACATGTCGGCTCAAATTATATGTTAAATATTTACAAAGGTGTATATATATATAATAAATTAAAACCATAAACACCTTTTTAAAATGCAAATGTTAAGGAAGAATTTGCAACTCGAGATATTTTGATCCCTCTTGGAGTTTAATAGATCCTTTTAAGATGGATCTTTGTTAAACATTTTAACTTTAATTAAATGAAAAAATGTTAAAAAATAAGAATAAAATATTTGTAACTTTTATAGAGTATCAAAATGTACTGATTCGTTTGCTTTGTTTTTATCAATGGTTCAATAGTCTGTCAAATTCATAATTTGAATGATAATCATAATGTTTAACTTTTAGACTGAAGAAACACATTACTTATTTGTGTTCTTATAACAATAGTTCAACAACCATCATGTCATTCATAAATTGGATGGTCATCATTGTATCTAAATTCTATAAAGTTGTTAAAGGGTTACTCATTATAAAGACTGAATTTTTGCAAATGAAAACCACTTGCCCAAACATCATTATACTCTATATTTTCTTTAAAATAATATATTTTTAGTGTTTTTTTTTAAAGTCTCCCTATGCACTTGATCATTACTTTGATTAGTGATGTCTTTTTCTAAGTTTATTTCACTTTTCCCTTGTACCGAGCACATGGATTTCCATTATTATTATTTTTTTCACACAATGGATTTCCATTACTTTATGATGAGATAAGATGATTGTATTTTTTCATTTCACATGGTTGTGAAAAGATATGATGCTACTTTTCATTTCACATTATTGGTTGCTTAAGGCACAAGTATAGGTGGAAGTTGTAACTTTCAATGGAAAATAAGAAAAAAAGCATACCTTTGATCAAGTTGAGTGATGACACTACTTTCCCAGCTTAAAAAGAAAAAAGGTTTCTCCTATCACGTGTTATGATGCCATCGTTATGTCATCAAATGCCTTTTTCTTTTTTGTGGAAAATGAGGAAAATCAATGGTACTAATGGGGTGGTGTCAGATTCAAGCAACCCCCTTCTCGTATCGGGGGTGGTGTCAAAATCAAGCAAGCTATTGAAGAACGAATTGTTAAACAAAGTCCAAGTCATTTGAGATTATGTTCACCATTGGGATATTCTCTATAGAAAATCTACTTATCTTTTCTTATTGGAGATCGGGATGTATTCCATGGTTGTCAAGATTCTTTCAACTATCATATTCTCTTGTCATGTGATGTAACTTTCACTTTCCTTTGTTATATTCTTTCAAGTAAAATTGCATTGTTTTTGTTTATATATCGGTTTAGTGGGGTGATAAAAAACTTCACGGTAATAGATCTATGTGGATTGAAGAAATGAGATCATTCCAAACTCTTATCGAAATTGCTTCTAAAGGTTGATCTCAAGACAACACATCTTCAACGAGGGTTTGCTAGCTTTACATACTCATTATTTAGGCCTTTAAGAAGGTAGGACCTAATCATTTCACACTATTCTTTAACATTGTGCACAAATTTCTCTAGTGCGTCTTTGCTAGCAGTTCAACTATATTCATTCCAACACCAAGCCTTGTTAATCTAGGCTACATCACTATTCCTCTCTTCAAGCTAGTTTTATAGATTCTTCTCATACGTGGGCTATGAAATTATTCTAATTCATTGAAGCAACTCAGTGGACTCACGAGAAACTATATCTGTTGTTTGTCTCTAGATTCTGCACTCTACTTCAATGACCTCGCCGATCTAGTGTACCCTTGGCTTACATCTCTAGCTAATGACCTTTTCAGGTTTTTCTCAACCTTGGACACAGAGACCTCATTCCAAACTATATTCCTATCCACAATTGCCTACGGATAGTGTCAAAGAAGCTTGATGTTGTATCAATTGATAACTAAGGCATGGTTTTCCCTTCAACAATATTCATTACAAGAGCATAGAATATGCATAAGATCATTTTTTTGGCGACCTATGCTAGATTCAGTAGGAACTGCGAGCAATCATTGGTCATAGCTAACGATGACAAAGCTCTTCAACTCAAATCAAACAATATCCTGACAATACAATCAAATATCTTGAGAGGCAATGATCCAGTTCACACTCTCAATCATTATCGGCTCGTTCTACAAGTGGATGGTGGGAGGATGGAAACCCTAACTAGTGACACTGAATGCATCCAACTTGGGATTACTCTGATGACTCAATTGAAGGGGTAAATATCTTTAAGTAGTTAGGTATCATTTTGAATAAGGGGTCCTTTGAGCTAGAAAGTTACCCCCTTTGATAGGCTCCAAGGGCTTGGCTTCACTAAGGACTGTTGAAATATTGTAACTGCTAAGAATAGTATATTTGTACTTTATTATTCTGGAGATGTTTCATTCCTCCAAAGAGATCCTATTGTATATCCGGAGATGTTTATTCCTCCGAGAGAGTGTGGTAACTAGGGTTATTAGATCTCCCATGTGAGGTCGGCCCTGAGTTAGCTATTTAGGGGTTATTAGAATCTCTTAGGAGAGGTTGGCCCCATTAGGGTTAAAAGTCAGTTAGAACATGAGTATAAATAGAGGAGGTGTGTTCCTCATTTATCTCATTCATTCACTCACTTGTGATTGGCACATAAGAGAGAGAGAGGTCTGCATAGGAGGAGATGGAGCTCTTGTTTGGGTACTACATCTTGTATTGCTTGATTATCTATATTGAGGAAAGCTTTGATAGGTTTTCTACCCCATGAGGGTTTCCCAAGGTAAATCTTTTTCTATCTTGTGATTGTGTTTCTTTTAGTGATTTTGCTTGTGAAATTAGGCTAAACTTAACATGGTATCAGAGCTAGCCTGAATAGGACATCTTTCACAAGGTGAAAATACCTCTCTCTCCTCCTCCGGTGAAAATTAGGGTTTCTGCAAAAGTTGGAATTTTTGGATTCTGATTGCATGGCTGGATAGCCCTCCTCAAAATCGAAGTTTTGAGCCCTAGATCAAACTTTTTGAGTGGGTAGAACCCCGGGCTTTGTCAAACCCTAGTTTGACTTTTGGACCAGAAAACCAATAAACCAGAAAAAGTGTGCACCTATGTACCAGAAAACCAGAAAAAGTGCGAACCAGAAGACCAGAAATTCTGTTGCAGATCGAAAAGTTGTTGATCAGATTTGAAGGGTGAAAAGTTGAAGTTTCTAGAAGCAGAGTTCACCAGTTATCTCAATTCAATCAAGCACATCTCTTCGTAAGTGTCATTCTATCTTTTGATAAACTTCAATTTATGTGACCTCCTGGATAAGATGGCTCCAAGCACTAAGCTTGAAGACAAGCTAGAGGGTATAGAGAATTTTCGGGCATGGAAATATAGGATTGGTCTCATTCTGGAAGAGAATGATCTTGTCCAATATATCAAATATGAGATTGCAGAACCTGAAGAAGATGAAGCCAAAGAGAAGTATAAGAAGGACTTGATTAGGGCAAAGAGAATTGTTGGGCCTGGCCCAAGTAAGGCATTTTGAGCAGGAAGGATTTTGAGAACTACGGAGCTAAGCATAGTCAAGTTGGAATAATTTTGAGATAAGTTTTGGTATGCTGCGAAGTTGCGCGCAGCACAGTGTCAAAAGAACTGCGAAGATAGTGCTGCAAGGAGAGCAGTGCTGCGAGGTTCCACGTCGATGGAGATCCAGCTAAGCAGAGCATGGATGGATGACGGAAGTTATTTTGGTTAGGTCACAGAAGACCTATTTTTGGCAAAGATTTTAATAACTACCAAGCAGTGGGTAGGTGCAGATCAGGAGGTAGGTGACTGATCACACAAACAAAGGATTACTACTACTTGAACCAGTCATCTAAGGCCACGAAAGAAGGAATAGCTTGGCGGAATCAACCTATTGGCGCGCGTGTGACAGAAGATTCGCTGCCAAATACCAGTAGTCCGGTTTTGGGAAAACCGTGATAGTTTTGAAAACCTAAGGGTTTCTGCCTTAGTAATTGTAAAGACATGACCTACGAGCATGATATATATATATATAAGGCAATTTTGTATAGGAAGGGGTTACGTTTTTTGTATTTGGGTATATTGAATATTGTTAGATCTGTAAGATTGAATCATTGTAAAGGCTCTACAACTGAGTGCGCAAAGACCTAATTTTGAGAGGAAGAAGAGCGTCTGCAGCTGAGTGCGCAGACGAAGAACTGTTGTACCCTTCCCTAAAAGATAATAAACAACAGTTCTTGTGGATATAGCTTCCCATCCGGGGGAGTGAACCACGTTAAACCTTGTGTTATGTGATTGTTGTGTATGATTGCCATTATTTTTGCTTGAATTGCTTACAGTGCATGCATGAAGTTACTGTTATCTGATATATGTTTACTTTTATCTGTATTCGCCGCGGAGGGGATGGAATAAGATGATAGTAGTTCGTGTATGGATGAATGTTAATAGTCAAGCACCTATAAGACCTTAAATGAATGGAACTATGAGATAAACACACAGTTAATTGTTAAGGTTGAATCACGATATCAAATCACACAACATCAAACATCTCACTCATTTGCATAAGTTATGATGAATAATTAAGGATTATTGAATAAGATTGAGTAGAAGTGATTAAGTCTCATAACGGCCGTGCGGGCTAGCTGACGCGCTGATCCATCAGAAGCGCTACGCGATAAGCTGTTGATAACTCCTCATCGTAGAATGGAAGTAATCCCATTGTGTAGTCCATGAACGTGTTGGTTGCGCAAGCATCCTTGCTTGTTGCAGTATTCAACGCAAAGTAGAAGACTTCGCGCAGTCATTAACGGTAGTATGTAAGCGATCACCGCGCTGCGCATTAACCAGTTGAAACATTCGCATCACAAGGTTGTGGAAACCTGCTTTTGCAACCACCCCCTCAGCTTCATCTCAGGTGAGACCTCAGGTTGCTTACAGCCTGTTGCCGAAAGGGCCGGTGAATAGGGGTTTTGTTGGTATCTCGTACCGCGAAGTACCTGGATCTACATTGGAAAACCTCTAGATTAGAATATACACCAACAAATGGTTCCATCGCCACGCTAAGACTCAGTGATGCAATAATGTGTTTCTATTTCAAAAAGTAATGTGCAAAGAAGAATATGAGTTCTCATCAGGGTCAAACCACTGGCATCCAGAAAAGAAAGAGATCTGGGCTTGGTGCGATAAGATCGAAAGAGATTTCGCAAAGAAAGAAAATAGACACCCACGTCTATCTGACGTAGAGTGGTTGAACAGATACTTGTGGAGGGATATCCATGAAATTTTTTGGGCGTCGTTTCGAAACGAGCTCCACGAGTGGATATCGCACTTCGCAGAAAGAAAGAATTGTTCCCAAGTCAGAGTACCTACGTAGTGGACTCCGGAGCTTACTGCACAGCTCAAAGCAATAGACAACCCACTGTCGCGAGCAGTCATCTTTTGGGTCGATAGCATACTTGAGGGATTTGTGATGGAGTTTGCTGTAGATACGCTAAAATCCTACAGCCAAGCGGAAGCATACCTTTTTCGAAGGATTTAGAGGTAAGTTCCTGAAAAACCTCACTCTATACATTAAAATGCTTTTAGCTGAGAAAGGTGTTTTAAGAATGCAACAATAATTCTAAATCTGTCATGTTAGAGAATACACACATTGATTCTGACGAAGAAAACCATACTTTGAGAAGTGGAAAGAGATATAAGCTTACTAACGAAAAGAATCCCAGACAAGCTAGAACTGTATAGATATTGAAATTCCATGTGACCTCAATAATAACAACACTCAGTTATCAGCCACAATCTAGCGTATTACACCTTAGAATCCATCAGTTTAGAACCCACCTGCCATGAGCATCGGACAACCCATCCCACAGATCAGCAATACTAGTAACACTGCAGGAACGAGCGCTCACAGCACTACGATTCAGACCATTTCGCAGAATACTTACCCTAGCATAATCCAGCAGCCTGTGTCTACTTTTGTCATAGGGAATCAGTCCCAAAATAGTACACAATCCGGAAGAAAAATGACAGATAACGATATAAAACTGCCGATATTCAAAGGAACGGGTGAGGAAGACCTTGATCAGCACTAGTTTCTATGCGAAGCCATGTGGAGTGTCAAGCAAGTTACGGATGATGCTATAAAAAGAGCGCAGCTCATCACTACTTTTAGAGATAGAGCACTGCATTGGTTTATCAAGTATTCTCAAGAACAACCGAGAACCTTAACATATATCAAGACCGTGATTGCAGCAAAATTTAAGAAGCCCAAATCAGAATCACAGTGCATAACAGAGTTGAAAGAAATCAAGTAGAAACCTACTGAATCGGTCTGGGAATTCGACCAAAAATTCAAAACATTGTTGGACCAAGTGAGCTTTGTTATAGCCCCGCAATAGCATCAAGAATGGTTCATTGCTGCGCTATTGCCCCATATCAGACAACCACTGATGCAACAGAAGGTCGTATCTCAAGCTGAGGCCCTGGAGATCGCAATGAAGTTGGAAGCCTCACCAATTGGAGAAAGTAGTTATGGGATGATACAGATCCAGAACCAGTTGGCTACCCTGACATTAGAATTACAAGGTATGAAGAATGGAAAAGAACAGAGACATGAAGTTTGCTGCACAGGATGCAAAGGAGAGGGCCACACTAGAGAACATTTCCCCTTATTTCAAGATTATCTTAACAGTGGCACACCAAACCCAATAAATATGAATCAGAACTAGGCGCCATGGTGTGAAATTTGTAGAACCAGAGGACACCGGCCTAAGGATTGTTACCTCATATAGAAATATGTCAAAACGTCTAAAAACTTATACTGTAATTTCTGTAAATCAGTTGGACATGATGAGTCCAACTGTCATGCTTATGAGTTGATGAATGAAAGAAAGCGAGATATGGAAGCAATGCGAGGTGCTGGAATGTACCGCGTCCAAGAGGAAAATCAGCCAAAGCAAGAGAACACCCACTATGATCAGGTTGGATATAGAGGCCGCGATGGTGGATACCGCGGGAGAGGAAGAAATGTTGGCCAAGCTCAAGGAAGAGGACAAGGCTAGGTAATATGCCATAACTGTGGCCAGCCAGGTCATGTATATAGAGAATGTGCTAATCCATGCACCACATGCAATTACTGTAAATCGTTTGATCATGTGATTGAAGATTGCCCCGTGCTTGAGGTAGAAATGCAGAAGCGGAGAAGAATAGAAACACCGAACCCTAACATCCAGTTGATCGCATCAGAGAGTAGACCTATAGGTCAGAGTGTCAATGCAGTAACGTGAAGTGGCACTGATACAGGAAAAGACAAAAATGCATAAGCCTCGACTTTTGGAACAACTGATCCTAAAAAGAACCCTGGAGAAACAGTAGGAATTAGAAAAGCTCCTGGGAAAGCACCTCCATTGAACTTACAGAAAAATAAAGAAATATTTAAAGAAGTGCAGGACATGTTTAAACAACCACCACCTACTTCACCAAGGATCCCATTGCGCAGTCAAGAACCACAAATAGAAGATATGCCACTGGCATATGATCAGACGTGTGCTGCACCAGATACATCTATTTTTGTTGCGCAGTTTCTACACAGCTGCATCAAGTTATTAAAAAACAAAGACACTCTTATGGAATTTGAAAAACTGATAAATCAGTATGAATCATGTAGTAAGAAAGGAATAGCACATGGCTCAGTACATAACATTAGGAGTCCCAAAAGAACCGGTAGGGAAATGCGGTTCGCTACACAGATAGGAGACTACGAGATGGAGGAGATCATTCTTGATCTCGGATCTGAAGTAGATGTCTTGACCAAGTAGACATGGTAGGCGATGGGGAAACCAAAGCTACAGTGGTCACCTATACAATTAAGAATGGCTAATCAAGGCATAGTTATACCACTAGGAAGGTTAACCAATACCATTGTCGACATTGACAGAGTGCGAAGTTATGCAGACTTCAAAGTAATTGAAATTGTGGATGATAGCAATCCTTATCCAGCACTGCTGGGCGTTGATTGGGCAATGACGAACTCCACCATCATAAATCTGAAGACAATGAAAATGATATTTGAAGGAAATGACATAAGGGTCGTCGCACCACTGGATCCTTCGCAGGGGGAGCGATATGTTGAACCAATTCAGGAAGAATACAGAGCTCAAGACCTTGACCGTATCTATAAGATGACAACAAATGCTACGGATTATACTCATCCTACTGCGAATGGAACGCTCAGCTGGCGCTACGATAGTTCTTGCATCTCAAACTCTGAGGCAGGATTAGAAAACTAGCAACACAGAATGCATGAAGTATCTGCCAAGAGATGCGTGACAATTACAAAATCACTTCACTGGATTGGAAAGTAGGTAAGTCCAATCCCCACTTATGATGGTACAGCTAACGTCTATTCATTTATCAAAGAATACACTGCAACAGTTACAGATGAACATTGCATCTCAGCATTAGACATGGCACTCCGCGAGACACCTGCCAGATGGTGGGCTATGCATAAAAAGACATTGACATCTTGGGACCAATGCAGAATCAAATTACAGATTAGATTCGCTGATAAGGTTACACTACCATTTGATAAATATAATGGTCAGACGGATACAAAGGATCATATTGCAGCCTGTACAAAAGCATGGGAAGAAAGACCACAGACAGAATGGGTACATCTCTTTGTGCATACGTTGGAGGAGCCTATTCCAAAGAAATGGTACCTGGAGGAGGAGCTGCGCAGAGGAAACACGGATTGGTCTGTCCTCATTACGAGCTTTTAGAAGGACTTTAGCTTTGAAGACGACCATCCGACTATCCATGACACACTACAGCTTATCAAGGAAAAGATATTCACAACAGATTACATGGAGGAAAACATAACATTAGAAGAGTTTTTTGAAACAAACAACGTACTTGCGAGTCTACAACCAGATTGGACAAAACAAGTAGAGCAAGTCATGGACTATTATAACTTAGCTGAAAAAGATGAAGATAAGGAATACAACGATGAGGAGGACACGCGCAATATAAAGATCCCTGAAACAAAAGGAATGCGTGAAGTAGAAGGACATCCACTAGAGATTCCAGATATGAGTGGACTGGTCAAAACAAATAAAGTGAACATCGGTACCAGTGAAGAGCCGAAGTTCGCAGCAACAGGAGACTACTGGGATGATGATATAGTTGCGGAGATCGCGGCTATATTACAGGAATATCAAGAAGTATTCCCAACGAAGTTCACAGAGATGAAAGGTATCCTAGGAGACTTAGGAGTGATGAGAATTCCTCTTAAGCCTGGAGTGAAACCTATAAAACAAAGGCCATATAGACTAAACCCACACTACAAAGAACGAGTTAAAGCAGAACTCGACAAGATGCTCGATGTAGGGATCATTGAGCCAGTTGAAGAATATGAATGGATAAGCTCGATGGTCGTCCAAGACAAGAAAACAAAGGGTGAGATCAGGATCTGTGTTGATCTCAGAAAGCTGAATGATGCCTCAATGCATGACCCATTTCCTACACCTTTTATCGACGAAGTGCTTGATAATGTTAGAGGGAATGAGGCATACTCTTTCACTGATGGATTTTTTGGATACCATCAGATAAGAATTGATCTAGCCGATAGGCACAAAACCACTTTTGCAACAGAATGGGGGTCATTCCAGTATACAGTGATGCCCTTTGGTTTGAAGAACACACCAGCCATATTTTCAAGAGTGGTGATCACAGCATTTAAAGAATTCATCCACAAATTTTTAGAAGTTTACTTTGATGATTGGACCATTTTTGGGATACTGAAGAACCATGCCGCAAACCTCAGAATGATGCTGGAAAAATGCAGACATCATCAGATTTCATTGAATTTGAAGACAAGTATTTTCTGTGTTCCTTATGGGATTCTGCTAGGACATATCGTGTGTAAGCAGGGATTGATGGTTGATCCTGCGAAAATCGCAGTTATTGTAAACTTTCCTACACCAAATTCAGTTAAACAATTGTGCACTACACTAGGGCATACCAGGTACTACAGGAAATTCATAAAAGGGTGTGCATAGATAACCGTAGCAATGGAGAAGCTTTTAAAAAAGGATGCACCATTCATTTGGAACGAGGACTGTGAGAAAGGATTTGACACATTGAAAGAGAAAATGGTCAATGTGCCCATCCTAGTTTTTCTAGACTGGGAAAAGCCATTTCATGTACATGTTGATGCTTCATGTATAGCACTGGGTATTGTTCTTGCACAGCTAGGAGAAGGAGGCATCGATCATCCCATTGCATTTTCGAGCAGAAACCTCTCATCTGATGAGAAGAACTATACCACTACTGAAAGGGAAGGACTCGCAATGGTATATTCACTACAAAAATTCAGACACTATTTAATTGGTGCACACTCCTCAATGTTTATGAACCATTCTGCATTGAAATACCTAGTCAATAAGCTAGTGTTAGCAGGGTGAATATGCAGATGGCTCTTACTCTTCCAAGAGTATGATTTTGAAATAGTAGTTAATATAGGAAGATTAAATTTAGGCCCTGACCATCTATCAAGGATCGAGTCAGGAGAGGAACCTACGAATCTAGAAGACAATCTTCCTGATGCGCAATTTTTTGCTATACAGGTTGCCGATGATTATTATCAGGATATCATTGATTTTCTAACTACTAGGTTCGCACCTACTGAATTCACTACGCAGCAAAAGAAGCAGTTGGTAGTGCGAGCCGCAGACTTCACCATTGTCGCAGGATAGCTATACAAGTTAGGACTTGATGAAGTGCTGCGAAGGTGTGTATTAGAACATGAGAAGCCACTTATATTAGCTGATGCACATTCAAGAGTAGCAAGAGGTCATTATGCAGGAAGGGCTACTGCGCAGAAGATATTGTGCGTAGGGCTATGGTGGCCTATGATTCATAAGGACTCCAAAGAACATTGCTAGAATTGTGATGTTTGTCAGAGGATAGGGAAACCGTCAAGAAGAGATGAAATGTCATTGAACCCTCAGCTGACCTTGCAGGAATTCGACAAATGGGAAATCGATTTCGTGGGACCTATTAACCCACCGGGAAAAAGAACTGGTGTGAGGTACATTATTATTGCAACTGACTACCTCACCAGATGGGCAGAAACAAAACCAGTCAAAGACTGTAGCATAGCTACAGCCGCGCAGTTTATCTTTGAGAACATCCTTACACGATTTAGATGCCCAAAATTTTTGATGAGTGATCAAGGCACCCATTTTCTAAACAGAACTATTGAAGCTTTGACTGAAGAGTTCTACATCCATCATCAGCGTAGTACGCCTTATCACCCACAAGCGAATGGAACTGTTAAAGCATTCAATAAAGTACTTGAGAATGCGCTAACCAAGATATGCAACGTAAACCACGATGAATGGGACCTGCGCCTTCCATCTATATTATGGGCGTACAGAATGACATGCAAGAAATTAACTAGACATACACCTTTTAGATTGGCTTACGGGCAGGAAGCAATAATTCCAATCGAGTACATTATCCCCAACTTGAGAATAGATGCATTTACAGGGATGGCAGATCGTGCAGCACTGGAAGAAAGGCTGTTACACTTGGTTGGGTTGGAAGAAGATCGCTTCATCGCGGGATTCCACCAGCAAGTGCAGAAAAAATGAGAAAAAGCATGGCACGATCGCCACATCAAGAATAAGTCTTTTCAGGTAGGTGATCTAGTCCTCCTGTACGATAGTAAATTCATGAAGTTTCCTGGAAAATTTAAAATACATTGGCTTGGACCATATACTATCATACATGTTACTAACGGAGGCGCTGCCCAGTTAGCTACTTTAGCCGGTGATACATTACCCAATTTGATAAATGGAAGCAGACTAAAGCTTTACCGCGATAGTCCTGCTTTGTAGCATCCAGTATGATCGGAAAGAAGGAAAAGTTTCTAGGTGCCAAGTACAATTGGAATTGGGCACTAGAAACTGCGGAAAATTCTGTACACAAACTTGTAGAGATAGATCTATATACCGCACAGTGTTGTTGAAACTACACGAAATAATAATAATAATAATAATATAAGAAAGGAAAAGAAACAATGCGCTGTGGCAACATTCAAAAAGCTACCCTGAAGAGAAAAGAAATTATACACCGCGAAGTCACTGCGCAGAACCAAAGAGGGCCTGCTGCACAGTTCGATGCAAGGCTCTAGAAAATAGCCGTTACAATGTTGGTCGGAAAGATAGCCGTTATGTAGTACTTTCCTACCGACCACTCGGGCATTTAAAGCATAAACAACTGTTTTGAACGACTTAATGACGGAATTGACCGAAGCATCCACCGGGTTTGGCCAATGGATACCGCCATTGATGCTTATATAGTCGTTGAAGGGCGCGGAGGAGGGTCCGCCGTGCCTATAAATAACACTGCATATCATCTCGTGGGCGTTACCAAAGCACTTAGAAATTCTTGCACATATTGTTTTCTGAGTTAAATCTGCAAATTATCCACTGTTAGTTGAGTAGTGAGCAAGTGAATGACACCAAGGTCCTTTATTGACAAAGAGTTCACGGTAGAAGAGACTATGAGGTTGTTCCAACACGGAGGAATTGACGAGTTAATGAGAACCCCAAACAAGAAATTCGTCACTGAACCAGAACAGGGTCCAAGAAGATCACCAAGACACGACCCCTCAATGCAAGACAAAGGGAAAAATCCAGTAGCATCGAGATCAAAGCTACCGAAGACAAGTTCGGTAGGGCCAAATAAGCCCCTTGCCGATAAAGAGATACCTTTAACTATGACTCCAGACTATATATCACCACATGCAGTGGATGCACCAGCCATTAGACTACTGAAGAGTCCAAAGTATGAGATACCACTGTGGCCGATATCGAAGCATGTTGAGGTGAACAAAAATCTGTTGGGAAAGATCCCAGAATGTAAATGGGAGGACTATGATCTGCTAGCAATGCAGAAGGAGAAGCCAACCGAGCCGAGGTTCCCACAGTTCCAGCCCGACAAATACATGTGCTGGAAGAAGAATGCAAAGGGCGACCTCACCTTGGTTGCCAAGAGCTGGTTGTCCGGAGTAGCCAAGTCGGGGTTACTCAACCTGCTCAGGCTCCCACATTTTGACAGATCACCGAAGCTCAACGCAGTGGTGCGAACTCTTATGGCTCGCATCCACCAGGGATATTTATGGCTGGACCAGAATGTCAACCTAACAATTGACTTAATCCACCGGATAACTGGATTGAGCAAAAGGGGAGCGGACCCAAGGAAGTTCTTCCAGGGGAAGACAAAGGATAAAGAGGTAGCCGCATTGATGAAGAAAACGCAATCTATCGTCAAAGGGAAGCAAGGCTTCCAAACGGATGACATAAAAGACCAAGCAATAAGGTTTGTCATGCACTTGTTAGCGGGAAAATTCTAAGAAAGTGCAGACCGCTAGAAGTCTCTGCGGGTGCAGTAATACTTGGCGTTGCAGCTGCCGAGGGACAAGAATTCAATTGGTGCCATATCTACTAAATGAGTTCTTAGAGGAACTGAATGACACGCAAATCAATGGTGGATACTTCCACTTCACCTGGCTAATCGTACTAATCGCCTTCTTGGGGTGGAGGGAACCGAAGCAATATGTCAGAGTGGTCATGGACACTTCGGACTATAGAGGTGCTCGATATCGGAATCTGTGGGCAAATTTGAATCCCGAAAGACAGCATGAGACAGCGTTGGTATTTTACACATATTATGACCAGCTGCGCAGGGCCATCATTCTTACACCTCGAATACCAAAGCAAGTAACAAGCAAATATATCTGCATTATAAATTTTTATGCTGTGATGAAATGCATCTCGATTTTAGCTAAAGCGCAGATGAAGAATCCTGGGTGGTACCCAGGAAACTACCATATGTATGAGGAAGATATTGAGAATATCATGAAGGAATGGTCAGTTGAATTCCGAGTTGAGATTGTGGACATCCAAAGTGATTCTGGCAAGGATAACCCTATCCCGTGTCCCATAGTAGAAGATAAAGAGTCAGGCAAACGGAAGGACGCTGGGAGTCCTTCAGGACGCAAGGAACCAAGGAAAAAGTAGAAATCAAGCAAAGACCAATTGGACACAGTGCTTCGCGAGGATGACTTCCTAATGATCACCGCGAAGGTCACTGAACAAATGGAGGAGCTCTCGACCGACTAGGAGAAGAAAGAAAAGGCAATTCAGGACAGTTTGGACCAGAACCTAACCACACTGCAAGGAATTTCCCAAAAATCTGATGAAGTAAGTAGAAGATTACCATTGCAACATGAATCAATAGTTGAAGGGCAATCGGCGAGAACTTCGCAGCAGCAAAACACCGTTCCCGCGAGGTCTCGTGTTGTCCATCTGCAACCATTATCTATAAGGTTTCCATTACGTGATCAAGTAATCCTAGATACGAAGAATGTAGAGTGCGTGGAGCTTGATCTTGCAAAAATACCATTGCCAGGACTACATTACTTGCAGACCCAAGTTTATGAAGAAATGCATGACAGAACCATAGATGCGCTAAAAGGACAGGCGGAGCTGCAAGCAGCTAACAGACAGCTAGAGGAAGAGAGCTCACGGAAAACTATGCAATTGCAAGATGAGCATGATCGTCGGCTGAGATTGGAGACAACGATCACTGCTGTTGCAGATAACATAGATGAGTTTGAATTTCAACTGGAACCAGCAAATACTATTGTCAAGATTGGCGATTTGGTCAATAGTCTTAAGACGGAGAAGGATGACATGGAGATTCTCCATGAGTCGGAGATTGCTGCCTTGAAGGCGCAGATCAATCTACAGACCCCACCAGATGAAGAGCAATTAAGGCAGGGAGTAGTGAGAATCGCGGCACAAAATATTGCAGCCGAACTGGCGAAGTTCCAAGGGTTGATGGACGCAGCATCAACGGCATTCACTGCCCTCAAAGAAGACCCATCATTGCAGGAGGTGAAGGATATTGTAAAACAGAAGCAGGCTGCACTGGAGCAGCTGGATACGGAGGTGAAAGCTCTTCTACCAAGAGATAGGCTGCCAAAGTACCAAGAAATCAACGAGTTGAAAAAGGAAGTACAGGCGTTGCGGGAAAAATAAAGTGAGCTGGGAGATAAATCACAATCTTTGGTGGAGGATGCCAACACGATCTCAAAATAGATCGAGGATAAGTTAAAAGAGTTGTGTGAGAATCAAGCGCAAGTGGAAGGCCAGATCAACGATGAAATTACACTGGACATAATGGAAACATTCCGACAAGTCGAACAGGACACAAAGCAAGTGGTCAACGAGTTGTTCAACACATACAATGAGTTCGCTGCGAAGATAGCTCCGCAGCCGAAGGAACAACTTGGCAAAGTTGCAGGTGGCTCGGGGTCGAGCCACATGTAAGTGTTAGGGGCCTGTTGGGCCTGGCCCAAGTGGGGCATTTTGAGAAAGAAGGATTTTGACAACTACGGAGCTAATCACAGTCAAGTTGGAATAATTTTGAGATAAGTTTTGGTATGCTGCGAAGTTGTGCACAGCACAGTGTCGAAAGAACTGCGAAGATAGTGCTACGAGGTGCCACGTCGACGGAGATACAGCCAAGCAGAGCATGGATGGATGACGACAGTTATTTTGGTTAGGTCACAAAAGACCTATTTTTGGCAAAGATCGTCAATAACTACCAAGCAGTGGGTAGGTGCAGATCGGGAGGTAGGTGATTGATCACACAAACAGAGGATTACTACTACTTGAACCAGTCATCTAAGGCCGCGAAAGAAGGAACAACTCAGTGAAAACAACTTGATGGCGCACGCGTGACAGAAGATCCGTTGCCAGATACCAGTAGTCCGATTTTGGGAAAACCGTGATATTTTTGCAAACCTAAGGGTTTCTGCCTTCGTAAATGTAAAGACATGACCTACGGACATGATATATATATAAGGCAATTTTGTATGGGAAGGGGTTACATTTTTTGTATTTGGGTATATTGAATATTTTTAGATCTGTAAGATTGAAGCATTGTAAAGGCTCTGCAGCTGAGCGCGCAGAGACCTAATTTTGAGAGGGAGAAGAGCGTCTGCAGCTGAGTGCGCAGAAGAAGAACTGTTGTACCCTTCCCTAAAAGTAATAAACAATAGTTCTTGTGGATATAGCTTACCATCCGGGGGAGTGAACCACGTTAAACCTTGTGTTATGTGATTGTTGTGTAGGATTGCCATTATTTTTGCTTGAATTGCTTATAGTGCATGCGTGAAGTTACTGTTATCTGATATATGTTTACTTTTATCTGTATTCACCGTGGAGGGGATGGAATAAGATGATAGTAGTTCGTGTATGGATGAATGTTAACAGTCAAGCACCTATAAGACCTTAAATGAATGGAACTGTGAGATAAACACACAGTTAATTGTTAAGGTTGAATCACGATATCAGAGCACACAACATCACACATGTCACTCATTTGCATAAGTTATGATGAATAATTAAGGATTATTGAATAATATTGAGTAGAAGTCATTAAGTCTCATAATGGTTGCGCGGGCGAGTTGACGCGCCGATCCATCAGAAGTACTGCGCGATAAGCTGTTGATAACTCATCATCGTAGAATGGAAGTAATCCCATTGTGTAGTCTGTGAAAGTGCTGCTGCGCAATCATCCTTGCTTGTCGTAGTATTCAATGCGAAGTAGAAGAATTCACGCAGTCATTAACCGTAGTACGCAAGCGATCACCGCGCTGCGCATTAACTAGTTGAAACATTCGCATCACAAGGTTTTGGAAACCTGCTTTTGCAACCACCCCCTCAGCTTTGCCTCGGGTGAGACCTCAGGCTGCTTACAGCCTGTTGCCGAAAGGGATGGTGAATAGGGGTTTTGTTGGTATCTCGTACCGCGAAGTACCTGGGTCTACATTGGAAAACCTCTAGATCAGAATATACACCAACAAGAATCATTGTTGATTCTATCAAAGACCACTTGATTCTCCAAGTGGCATCCAAGAAGACTCCAAAGGAAATGTATGATTCCCTAGGTAGAATGTATGAAGGTAGGAACATCAATAGGAAGATGAATTTGATAACTCAATTGAAGAGTACCAAAATGAAGAAAGGAGAATCTATTCAAGATTACTTCACAAGGGTCTCCGAGTTCAAAGAAAAACTAGAGGCCATTGGAGACATCCTTGATGAAGATGAACTAGTCATGACTGCACTCAATGGTCTCTCTAGGCCTTGGGAGTCATTCATCCAAACTATGTGTGCAAGAAAGGAAAGTATGAAGTTTGATGTTGTATGGGAGGATTGCATTCAAGAAGAGGCTATGGTAGCCAATAGAGAAGCCCTGCTCAAGGAAGATGACCAATCTTTGGCCACTCACACCAGAAGAAGGAGTCACTTCAACTCCAAGAAGAATGGCCACAAGGAGTCTCAACCTCCTCATAGATTTAAAAGGAGAGGAGGAGTAAGCTCAGAAAGAAACCTCTCCACAGTTCAATGTTACAATTGTCTCAAACTAGGATACTTTGCTAGAAATTGTACTTCACAAAAGAAGAAGAAGAATATTCACAAAATACATCATGCACATCTTGTAGAAGATGATAGTGAAGAAGAAGAGGAGGAAAAGCCTCGAAAGAAAAGAATTAAAGTAGAAGAAGAAGATGCAGAAGACTATGTTCTATTCTCTGCTCTCTTTGGGTAAGTAACTCCTGGAGAAGATACATGGCTCATTGATAGTGGTGCTTCAAAGCACATGATAGGACAAAAGAAGACGCTTTCAAAACTTGAAGAGAAGACATCTCCACAAAAGGTATCTCTAGGAGATGACTATCAATATCCCATCAAAGGAATTGGTGAATCAAACTACGAGCTTGATTCTAGAACTCCATTGAAGATGAAGGAAATCTTATATGTACCAGGTTTGAAGAAGAACTTACTTTCTATCTCAACTTTATATAAGAAATGTTATAGGGTTTCATTCATAGATGGACAAGTACTCATGTGGCCCAAAGGAAAATCAATTGAGGATGCAATTGTTATTGGTGAAGAGGAAGGAGGTCTATACAAACACAAGGGCCATCCAGAAGCTGCCCTTGTTCATGAAGCCACTAGCCTAGATGAACTATGGTATAGAAGGCTTGCTCACATTAAATACAAAGCACTACCTCATGTGAGCAAGGTAGTCATAGGAATACCAGACTTAAAGATTGACCATGATGGCACATGCAAAGGATGTGCAAAAGGGAAGAATATCAAGAACCCATTTCCAAAGAGTGAAACAAAGACTAAGAGTACATTGGAGTTGATTCATTCAGATGTATGTGGACCAATGTCATCCACATCCTTGAGTGGATATGAATATTACCTTACATTCATTGATGACTACTGAAGAAAGATTTGGATATATTTCCTAAAGGGAAAGGATGAAGTATTTGGAAAATTCAAGGAATTCAAAGCCTTGATAGAAAATCATTCAGAAAAGAAGATCAATATACTCAGGACAGATAATGGTGGAGTATATACTTCAAAAGACTTTGAAGTATTTTGTAAAGAAGATGGAATCAAGAGGGAGCTAACCACTCCCTACAATCTTCAACAAAATGGTGTTTCGGAGAGAAAGAATAAAACCATCATGGAAGCAGTAAATACAATGATACATGATCAAGACCTACCTATGTATCTATGGGATGAAGCAGCTAGGACAACAATCTATGTGCAGAATAGACTATCTCATAGTGCTCTTGATTTCAAGACCCCAGAAGAAGTGTTCACAGGAAAGAGGCCTGAGGTAAGTCACCTCAAGATATTTGGATGCCCAGTATACATTCACATTCCAAAAGAAAAGAGGACCAAGCTGTATCCTTCTGGGAAGAAGGGAATATTTGTTGGATATTGTGAAGCATCCAAAGCATTTAGAATTTACATCCCAGGATTCCATCATATGGAAATAAGTAGGGATGTGACTTTTGATGAAGAGGCAGCTCTCAAGAGATCTAGGAAGTGCCAGTATGAAGAAGTATATGAGGAATATGCACCTTCCAGAATTACAGAAGCTGTACCCACCCTTGAAGATGTAACACCTGAAGACCATGACATAATAGAACCACAAGAACCCCCTACCTTAAACATATCAAGAAAAAGAAAGCCATCATGGGAAAGAGACATTATCCTAGGAGCAGAAAAGTATGGAGCTCCTGAAGGCTCCACTAGAGTGAGCAAGAAACCAAAGACATTCTCCAACTATATGGCCTTTATGTGTGATCTTATAGATCAAGAACCCACTAGTTATGAAGAAGCATCTCATAAGAAAGAGTGGGTGGAGGCAATGACGGAGGAGTACTAGTCAATAATGAAGAATGATGTTTGGGATATTGTTCCCAAACCAAAGGACAAGAGCGTGGTATCCTCCAAATGGATATACAAAATAAAGCATGCTGCGGATGGTAGCATTGAAAAAATATAAGGCAAGGTTTGTAGCTATAGGATTCTCTAAGAAAGAGGGAATTGACTATGAAGAGACATTTGCACCAGTTGCAAGGTACACTTCCATTAGAACCATCATGGCACTTGCATCCATGATGAAGTGGAAATTACATCAGATGGATGTAAAGACAACTTTCCTGAATGGTGTGATTGAGGAAGAAGTGTACATAGAACAACCACAAGGATTTGAGGTTGAAGATAGAAGAACCCACATATGCAAACTGAAGAAGGCCTTGTATGGGTTGAAGCAAGCTCCCAGAGCTTGGTATGGAAGAATTGAAAGTTTCTTGACAAGCTTTGGCTTTACCAAGAGTAAAGTTGATCCTAACCTTTATCTCAAAGTTATGGATGATGAACTTGTCATATTGTTGCTGTATTTGGATGATCTATTTCTGACTGGGAATGAGAAACAGATTATTGAGTGCAAGAAGAAACTCTCTGCAGAGTTTGAGATGAAAGATCTTGGTTTGATGCATTACTTCCTAGGACTGGAAATATGGCAAGGCTCAGAAGGAATATTTCTCAACCAGGGAAAGTATGATGTGGAAATCTTGAAGAGATTTGATATGTTGGAATGTAAATCCATGGCCACTCCCATGGATTCCAACTTGAAGCTGTTAGCAGATGACTCATCAGAGTTAGTGGATGTAACTCTATACAGGAATATTATTGGGTCATTAATGTATCTGACAAACACTAGGCCTTATATATGCTTTGTTGTGAACACCTTGAGTCAGTATCTAGTGGAACCTAGACATGTTCACTTAATAGCTGCAAAGCATGTGATGAGGTACCTGAAGGGTACGATAGAATTTGGTCTATATTATCTTGGAGATCATGACTTCATATTGTATGGCTACATAGATGCTGATTGGGCTGGGAGTGTATCAGACAGGAAGAGCACATCGGGTGGATTTTATTGTCTGGGATCGTCCATGATCTTGTGGTTTAGCAACAAGCAGTCTAGTTGCTTGCTCTGCCAGTTGTGAAGTGATATGGCTTCGGAAGTTGTTATCAGGATTATTTGACTTAGATATGGACCCCACTGTGATCCTGTGTGACAACCAGAGTTGTATCAAGATGACAGAGAATCCAGTGTTCCATGATAAGTCAAAGCACATAGAGATCCGATATTTCTATATACGGGATATGGTACAGAAAGGAGCTATCAAGCTCGAGTATGTAAGCACTGGCGAACAAGTTGCTGATATATTGACCAAACCTCTGTCTCGAGTAAAGTTTGAGTATTTCCGAGACAAGCTTGGTGTGGTTTAGAAGGAACCTCCTCGAAAGGGGGAGTGATGTGGTCACTGATGATGAGATTGCCTTCATCAACAGTAAGGTCAATGATGTGGATACCTGTATTAATGATGCCGACGATGAGGTCGATGAGTAATTCTTAAACTTGGTGTAAGTTGATGAGTGGATTGTATCATCCCTAGACATATGTCCTAAAAGAGATCCGTAGACATATGTCTCTGAGAAAGTGGTCCCTAGTGGACGAGATAGGACTGCATTGTCCCTGAACATTTGGTTCAAAATGTATGTGATAGGACTGCATCGTCCCTGAACATTTGGTTCGAAATGTATGTGCTAGAACTGCATCGTCCCTGAACATTTGGTTCAAAATGTATGTGATGGGATTGTATCATTCCTAGACATGAGACTTGTCTTAAAAGGATCACAGATTGTATTGTCCCTAGACATGAGACTTGTCTTAAAAGGATCACAGATTGCATCGTCCCTAGACATGAGACTTGTCTTAAAAGGATCACGGATTGTATCGTCCCTAGACATGAGACTTGTCTTAAAAGGATCACGGATTGCATCGTCCCTAGACATGAGACTTGTCTTAAATTGATAAGGATTTATCATCTTGGAAGTAGATATGGATTGCATCGTCCATAGACATGAGACTTGTCTTAAATTGATAAGGATTGATCATCCTGGAAGTAGATCTGGATTGCATCGTCCATAGACATGAGACTTGTCTAAAATTGGTAAGGATTGATCATCCTGGAAGTAGATATGGATTGTATCGTCCATAGACATGAGAGATGTCTTAAAGTGAGAGGGATTGATCATCCCGTAATTGGATCATGTGTGTTGCAGGGTATGCTGATATGATGTTGTTGATCTAGAGATCCATCTGATGTTGTTGATAGAGAGATCCAGATGATGCTGTTGATAGAGAGATCCAGATGATGTTGTTGATCTAGAGATCCAGATGATGCTGTTGATAAAGAAATCCATATGATGCTATTGATAGAGAGATCCAGATGATGTTGTTGATATAGAGATCTAGATGATGTTGTTGATAGAGAGATCCAGATGTTGATGTTGTTGATCGAGAGGATCCAGATGTTAATGATGTTGATCAAGAGATCCAGATGATGATGTTACTGTAGTTGTTCGAGTGCTGCAGAAGATGAAGACTCAGTACTGAAGATGTTGATGTTCCACTATTGAAGATCTTGAAGATGTTCCAGTAACTGTTTGAGTTACTGATGATGTATGAAGAAAGCTTCTAATGATTTATAGATGTATCATGTATTATGTAGTTGATGACTCCTTGCTCCTGCAGACATTGTTATAATATCCTTCTGGTTAAGGGGGAGTGTTGAAATATTGTAACTTCTAAGAATATTATATTTGTACTTTATTATTCTGGATATGTTTCATTCCTCCAAAGAGATCCTATTGTATAACCGAAGATGTTTATTCCTCCGAGAGAGCATGGTAACTAGGGTTATTAGATCTCCCATGTGAGGTCGGCCCTGAGTTAGCTATTTAGGGGTTATTAGAATCTCTTAGGAGAGGTTGGCCCCATTAGGGTGAAAATTCAGTTAGAACATGAGTATAAATAGAGGAGGTGTGTTCCTCATTTATCTCATTCATTCACTCACTTGTGATTGGTGCATAAGAGAGAGAGAGGTTTGCATAGGAGGAGAAGGAGCTCTTGTTTGGGTACTACATTTTGTATTGGTTGATTATCTATATTGAGGAAAGCTTTGCTGGGTTTTCTACCCCATGAGGGTTTCCCAGGGTAAATCTTTGTCTATCTTGTGATTATGTTTCTTTCAGTGATCTTGCTTGTGAAATTAGGCTAAACTTAACAAGGACAATCAATAATTTGGGTAAGAATGGTATAATGGACTTGTGTGATATGGAGGTACTCTATCAAAAGGACGTCAGTAGAAGTAAATGGTCAATAGGGGTGATAGGTAATTGTTGTCCTCTTATAATAGATGGAGTCAATGCCTTTTGTCAATCAATCTTCTGTCAATAATGTTCCTCAAGCAGTCTTGCTACTTCCCATTCCTTTCATGCCTAGGAGTAATGTGGAACAAATTCACGTGCTTACCACCAAAAGCGATGGAGACATTGCTAATACAACATATGGGGTTCACGTGGAGGAGTGTGGGGCTAGTGGTAGTGGTTTTGTGGGTGGTGATCAAAACTTAGGGTGTTTGGTATACTGTTGTTTGGGTGATTCAAAGGGGATCGGTTGTGAGGGATCTCCTCTTCTAAGGGAGGTCATAAAAAAGAAGGAAGGACAGGTTCATTTGCAAGGATAATTTTAAGAACACCCCCAAAATTTGTATGTATAATAAATGGGCGAATATCCCTAATATATAGGAAAATTTGAAGGCTATTTTATCAATAATATAATATGTATATATAATTTTTTGGCTAATATTTCATTGTATTATAGAATCTTGTAAAATATTGGCGATTTTTTCATTAAATTATAATATATTGTAAAATCTTGGCGAATGTTTCACTGAATTATAAAATATTGTAAAAACTTAGTGAATCTTTCATCAAATTATAAAACCTTGTAATGTCTTGGTGAATCTTTTGCTAGGAAGGCTGAGCTTTTGATTCTATAGATTACTAAGGTAGTGACATAGAAGAGCATACACCAGATCTCGACTCTCTCGACTCCTAGACTTTCAAATGAACAAATTCATAAATGAGGAGAGGAGGGATTTATTTATACATTTTACAAGCAATATTGGGTCACTCACAACTGGAGGTGTTGGTGAAACACAACTATACTAACTAGATTTAGGGGAAGTGGGGACTCCACTTTTTATCTTGTCCCTTGGTCCAACAGACATGTGGGGATCCAAATCTTGACATACCGACAAACTGATATAATTGAACACTTTACACTGTGGAGTGATTATGGAAACCACAAACCATTATTACAACGTGGAGTGTTATCGAGACCCACAACCTTAATATAGTGTATGAATTCCCAATTAGCTTATTTTCCAAATCTCTCATTTTCAATCTACCCTCTAAGAAAAAAATAAACTAGTTATCTATTTATAGATACGAATGCCACATTTTCTTTTCTTTTGTTGACAATGAAAATATGAAATATGCCATTTGATTTAGAATTTTTAGAGTTAGTTAGAAACTTGCAATGGTTATTAGAAATAAGAACATACACTAACAAGAATAGGAATCACATTAAGCATCATCACACATATCATTAGAACTAATCTGTTAAAGGATACTTGTCAGATAAACTAAGGAGGTGTTTGTATCCATGTCCTTGAAATTTTTGAAAGCATGCAAAATGTGGTAAAACTGTTTTAGCACCATCATCAAATGCAAAATACTAGATATCAAATAGCATAATGTCTACATCTCAGGTCAAACCTCCCTTGTACATATTATATACAATCATGATGGAAATGAAGTATCATGTTCCAACTAAATAATATATTTATCATACATAACTAGATCCATTTTTGGATGATGATAGCAATTACACATGAAAAAAAATCACCAAAGAACATTTTACTTCTGAATGACCCTTACAAAAAACAAAATATCGTAAAACAAGTACTGAACCCAACAAATTTAGGTCACAAATAAAATTGACGAACATGGAAATACGAATAAAAAAATATACTAGTCATGAATTTCTCAATACAAATAAAAGAATCTACCAGAACGATTTGGAACAATACTCTACAAGAAGACATCCAAAATAATGACCATTCCATTGGAGCCCCACCACTATAATCGGTGTGCATTCATTTATATTACAAACATCCCAAACATCAACAATAACACACATAAAATATGAACATATACACTCTCATTAACACCTTAGATCCAATAATAATTGCAGAGCAAGATCCTAATAAAAGCACATTTTAAACAACTGGGTCAAATTTAGTCTAAATATATAAAAACCATGTGGCGCCTCTCTATCAAGAGTAGCATCCACTAACAACATATAAATGCCAGACGATAGTTTAAACATGACAAGGCGTAAAATAAATCATATCTTTTGAGCTTTATAACACTTTCACATAACCAATACTCATAGGATAGAATAAAACCCTAATAACACCGAATGAGCTGTAAGAATGAAGAGTGCCCTAGAATTCAAAAGATCTCAAAAGGTAAAAAAGCATGATAAAAGGTAAATTTACAATATAATATAATCTATTGTAACTGTGGATAAAAAGCATAAAAAGAATGATAAAAATCATACCACATTAATTATTGGATAAAAAGCATCATGTGAGTTTCTATTCTGTAATAAATTGCATGTATGGCATGCCCCTTCAAGACATGATCTTTCGACAATGGACATATTAGGCGAAGATTAAAATGTCGAGAAAACTAAGAATGAAAAGTGGAATTGCATCAACATGAACCTTCACCCTGCAAGCACAATCTGATGTGGGTTAACCATGAATCATTGTAGCCTTTATATAGAACAAAATAGTCCCTGAGTTTCCCTCCAATACTGGAAATCGAGGGCTTAAAGAAGGTATCACATGAAATTGACTACAAATACAGGCGATTGCAACCATATGCCTGAATTACAAGGAAAATGGAGGGCGAAATAACCCTTGGGATCCTCCATTATGAAAATTGGGGGCGAAGCAATGATTTGAATAGAATTTATCTAGAAATTGGGGGCGAAAGATAGGTTGGAGGGAGATTTTGCTAGGCAAAAATAGTGTTTTTCATTTTCCTCATAAATATATGAGAGGCTATTCATTTTGGATTTATGTTTTTTCTAATAAATATTGGATGAATATATTTTAGTTTAAAAAACCATTTCCATATAAGAAAATAGCCCACTAAAATTTTGCAACCCCCTTAATATAGCCCCTAAAATTATCCATGTTCATTTGGTTGTTGGAGAGGACGTTTGGGTGGAACAAATTTTAGATTTTATAGGGTAAACTCTAGTCAACAAGTTTCTTGGGCATCATATGACTAAGGAAACCATAAACGATTGGTTACAGGGTAAATGGGATCCTTTGATTGGATATGGTCAGACCTTCCATCCATTGTCATGAGGTTGGATAGGTTTTACCTTTCACTCTAAGAAGGATGCAACTCTTATTTCTAATGAAATTGATTATGGGGATTTGGCTTCTTAAACCTAAAGCATTGGCATTTGTTTTTTGATGCCAAATTAGAGGTAGTTATAGTCCTTCCTATATGGGTCAAATTTCTTGTAATATTCCATCCAAGATTTGGCCAAAATATTATCTCCAAACTCAGTTTTTTTATAAAAAATTTACTAGACAATTTTTAGGCAATTCTTTAAACTGAGCAGGATGTAAGTGACGGGGACTGAAATAGTGAATGAGGATGGTAGGGATGAAATTAAGTTCTGGAATTTATATGGATTGAGGTGCAACATCAGGTCGAACTGATATGGAAGTGAGTCCTATGTACAATGTACTAGAGCCATTCACTTTTCAACAACAGTGTGAACTGTTGCCTACTTCAAGGCTACTTGAGCATCTGACATATGCATAAGAGATTAGGTGGGGTTACTGAGGGTTAATGGAAGAGATATAACAATCAATTGATCTTATAGGATGAAATCGAAAGTATTCAAATGAATTTGGAAAGGTTTGGAGTGATTTGGGAATCAGGTGCACAATGGGGATTGCGGAGCTAGTTAAATTCCAGGCTTTTCCAAATGAAGTTAAATACATCCAAATTATTAATAAAGGGACTGATATGGAATGTATATTGAGTTATTAACCTCCTACAACTGACAGGGAGTCAAACTGATGCTCATAATTGAATTAGCAGTCATAACAGTAAAACTAGTCTAGAATAAGCACCCAACGAGCTAGTCTTGCAATTTTATTCATTAAACTGCTCCCATAATTCATAAACTCTGTTATGATATGAATTAATGCTCTAATACATGATATTTAACAGATATAAGTCAAAATATAATCTTCAGAACACTCCTTTTAATTATCTGATTGTCTTCCAAAGTTACAATGGCTCATAGGCTAGAAATTCATTACAATAGATGGAGAATGAAGATAAGAAGTAGGGAGATTACTTTGGATCTGTTTTGAATTTGTTATAAGACCATATAAAGGTCATATTTCTGATATTTTCTGCACACTGAGCTGCTGATCTTCCCTGGGGTGCATTTACCAACTAGCTCTCTCCTCCAGGGAAAACTCCTCCAAATCTAGCTGAGAAAGATGTAGTAATGGGAGAAGAAGGTGGAGATCAGATCTGAAGTTGATATATCGACATGGGAATCTTATTATCTCTGGAAATAATGGCACACTAGGATATCTGAGGTTCTTGTGTGCATTCACTGAGTAATATCTCCTTCTTCTGGTGATTCTCCTCCAAATCTAGCTGCAAATCCATTGTAGAAGTGATCTCCTCTTCAAGTTAACTATAGATCTTCATTGATGGAGTGATATGGATGTTATTGTCTGCAATAACATATTCTGGACCTGAATACTGCTTACTGAAAACTAAGGGGCCTTGGGGCACATATCCCAAGAAAAATGTTGAGGCGCATCACTCAACCAAGAGAGGCTCAAAGCTCTCAAGACAAAATTGAAATGGACAAAAGTTGTTAATGGGATTTGGAAGCATTTTTTATAGAATTCATGTTGACCTGTTGAGAAAGTTAATTGGCTTGGTGACCTGTGAGAATGGGTCACCCATGAATGGATATACTTGCTTGCTTTTCTTCTTACACCTTTTCTCTCCTTTAGAAACTGTGCCCCCTTGTGTCTCAAGATGTTTCCTTCCTTGTAAAACTTTCCTGCTTTGTAAATTGAGTTCTCTTTTGGAAATTTCGACCTCCCTTAGCTTTTTATGGTTGTTTCCCATTTCTTTCTTTTGGTAACATCTTACACCTTCCCTCTTTTCATCCCTTGCTATTTTCTGACCTCCAGTTATGATTTAACAACATTATCCTCAAGGGTATTCCCTCTTGGCCCACTTGCACACATCATCCACTTTCCAAAATATTAATAAATGGAGATAATTAATAAAATAAATTAATTCCTCGCTCCAAAATAAAAAATCATTAATTATTTAATTAAATTAGAGGCCTAGCTCAAAATTTCCCAATTAATTAAATAATTCACCTTAGCACTTCGTTTGGGGATTAATATCTTCATGGGGGGGCTTAACTTATCCATTTAATCACCCACATACACCATTAGGAACATTCCATAAGTTAATTTCCACATTCACCCATTAATTAATTAATTAATGCCTAGGTGACTTAGGCCAAAATCACCCCCATGGACCATAGCAAAATTTGGGGACATGACATTTCTGAATATTCCAATGGAATTTTGGACAGATAAGGGAATCTTATCTCTAGGGAATAGGTTAGGGAAAATTATAATGGTTTGCCATGGATATAAAATGGACTACAGGTAGAGTATTCCTCATGCGTTGGTTGAAAGGGATATAAAAAAATGACCTTTTTGAAAGTATGGATATTATTCATGTAACTAGGTATTTAACTATAAAAACATCATGCATGCTCATTGTAAAAGGTATTAGAACCCAAAAAAATTCCTTAAGAATGACAATCAAAAGGTCATAATATTTAAACAACGTTGTAGTGCACAACCAATATTTGGTCATTGTTCACAAAAACAATGCTATACCATTATATGTGGTTGATTTTGATGATGTGTTCTTAGCTTTCATCTTCAATCATGGGCCCATTCTCAGCCTCTGTCATGATACATTCCCTTGATACCATTGCTCATCGTGGCAGAAATATCTTTATAGCAATGAAATGCGTAGAGAGTGTATGCATAGACACTGAAATTTTTACTTGTATTTTCTATTTCAAATGTTAGTATAAGGTGAATTCATTGCGAACATATCTTTAGTATTTATTTGAAACAATGCACCTTGGTAATTGGAAAAGAGTGTTCCTTTACCTCTTTTTTAGTCCCTGCCATAGGCAGAGACTATATGTTCCTCCTTTACTTATTAGTTGATATCAATACTTCAACTTTTATAAAGTTAAGTCAAAGTTTGATTAAAATTAGTATTTATAAATATTTTTTTTGAAAAATGGTATTCACATTTTATTGGATAAGAGGTCTTGAATTGACCATTTTTATCATTGTTCGGTATTAAAAAAATTAAGAAAAAAGCCAAAAAAAATCCTACCTAAGTAACTTTACCCACCTTATCTGACAACAATTTGCTATTTCTTTACTTGCAATCCATCCGCGTGTCCACTCTTACTCCTATTTTTCTAAGTTTTTTGCCTCCTGCCTGACATCTCTCATTTACTACTGCCTAACATCTCTCATTTACTGCAATGGATGGAGCATTGCATAGCTCAGAGTGTGGCTATTTGCATGCATCTTTCTAAATATTTTCTTTTTAGTGGACTAGCATACTTGTCTCAATTTGATAAGAGTTCACAGGTTGCAAGCTCAAGAATTGACAAGTTTGCAAGGGTTTGAAGGTGCAGATCCGACTCTGTTCTTGCCAGCTTGATGCAGCCATCTTAATGCAGAAGTTTGCAAAGGCAGTTTAGTATTCGTGTTCTACAAGCTTTTGTTTACAGGCCGAGACCAAATCTGGAGTCTCTTCTCCTATTTATTTCCTTCTATTCCAGTGATGACAGGAGACTGGAAGCTGAGTTGCAGTGTGATTTCTTCCTCCATTTCCATGGCCAGAATTTATCTCGATCATGTTCTAAGGGAAACAACGGACGCCCAACGCCTTGCACAGTTTTATGAGGAGGTAAGATTTCCTTGCTTTGGTTTCGTATGAAATTTTTATTTATACAGCTTGATCCGAGGCGTTGAAGCCCATGTGTTCTGTATATATCTCTATAACAGGTTTTATGGTTTCAGAGAATCAGACTCCCACTTTCGGAGATTTTGAGGTTGTATGGCTTACAACCGTTCCACCCTTGTTTTCTCTACACATTATTCAAAAGAATCCCAACTCAAATCTGCCTGAAATCCCACACAGCGCAGGCCCTGATGTCAAGTATATATATATTTTCTTCTTAATTTTTTTCTTTCAGTATTGCAGTGATCTTATAAAGCTTCTATTGAGGTTGTGTTTGTTTTCTGATATGACTGTGCTCGTTTTATGAGCAGGAAGGATCCTTATTTTCTGCCACGGGGCATCACATTTCTTTAGGTGTGGCTTATTATGATGCCTTCGTCAAATCCCTAAAAGTAAGTGTACTGCGTTAACACCACAGTAGTGGTTATATATGCTACATTCATTTTAAATCCATCCATGGTAGTTATATATAATGGTATAAATCCATTTTAGTTCAATCTTTATTTAGTTTACAAAGGATACAAAGAATTAAAGTAGAGGAAATTCACTTTACTTCATCTCGAGTTATTAGGCCAAAGGATACACGGAGTTAAAGTAGCCAAAATTCACTTCACTTTCCTGAGTTATTAGGTAGGCCGGAGGTAAATTTGAACCTTGCATCTCTTTAATACAATGCATGTTGTCTACTGTTTTCTGTGCAGCATGACAGTCTGGTTACTTGGTTTTTGTATATGTTTTTTTAGTAGTATAGGTTTCTATTGTTTTTCCTGCAATTAAATGTTTTTGAATCTCTCTCTCTCATAAGCTGAGGATGTTGTTTGTTGGTTAATTATAGATGAAGCTCATTTATATGAAAATGTATTTTCTTCACTTTTATTCTTTTTTGTTTTCCTGTAGCAAAATATTTATTTTAAATAAAATTTCAGCTGAGCTTATTCTATGTGCTTGGTATTGGGATGTTCATGAAATCTCCATCCACATTCCAGCAATTTGTTTTATGAAAAAGTCTGGTTTGTTTTATGGGTCTTACTTTTATGTAGTTTAAATTCAATGGTTTTTAATTTTTTGGGAACATTTTCCCTGTAAGCAAATTGATTTTCGTTTTACCTTGCTGTCCATTGCTAACATATTGAAGTTGATATATCTGTTTACGATTTTTTTTCTATTTGGGAGGAAATATGGTATTAACTGACTGTTGGTATTTTGATGTACTTTTTTAGGAAGATAATGGTACAGAGTACCTTGTCCAGCCTGTGCCTCTGCGTGCGCATGCCCTTGTTTTTGATGGAACTGCAGAAGATGAAGAGGAAGGAAGTGATTTTGAGGATGAAGATGAAGATGATGTTGAGGATGAAGATGATGATGAACATGAGCAAAGACAAAGACAGATCGCATCATCAGAGAGGAAGAGAGACTAGGATGATGACATAGATGACAGTGATGACGAAGATGAAGATGATAATGATGATGAGAGACCAAACAAGTTTTTTTCTGTAAACTTTTCATCTTATATAGAAGAAAATTCATTCTTTCCTTGTAACAAATGTAAAGTTTCAGGATATCAGAGTGGGCATAGAGGGAATTGAGCTTTTGTTGTTGTTACCTGGTTTTTGTTTCACTGTAACTTGTCATGTGGCCTCTCAAAAGTCTTGGAAAGAGCTATGCTCAGCCTTGGAATGAGAGTAACACGTTTCTTTGAAATTAAATGTAGAGCTGAATCAATATGGTGGGTGAATTAACATGTTATATTTCTGCATTTTAGCATTTTTCTAATGATGATCTTGTCTATTTTTCTCGATGGGATCTAGTTGGTGTTGATTATAGGGTAACTGAAAAGAATCAATCATGTCTGATTAAATTTCTAAGATTAAACACACGTAGGTGATGCTAACTTGACCTTGTAATGATTATAATGGTTTTTTGATCTCCCATGTCCAAGATTCGTCGTCTGTTGACTTCTGTCTTTTGCTTGGTCATTTTTTATCTACCGTCTATAGATTGCTGCCCTCTGGTTATAGTCACCAATGCTCAGGCTGCCTATGTTTTTAATTCTATCTTTTCTATCAATATTCGTTCTTACATGATCCATCTCTCCGTTCTTACATGGCGGCAGCTATCCATCTTACCATTTCATCCAACTATCTTATTTCTTATATTTTTATTTATATATTATCCTTATTGCACTTATTACTAGAAGGATATTTACCTCCACCTGGACGATCGTCTTCGTAATCACAGTCCTCCGAATTACATTCTTCCAAATTATTATTTCTAGAATTTAATGAAGACCAAGAACATCTTGCCTTTTTCTATCAATTTCTCTAAAACTGACAAATGTTGACTCACAAGGCTAGAGTAACATTTTGAAAAGGACTTGAATTTTAGAAAAAATGAATGCCTAGGGTTGAATTTTTTTTTGGATTATTATATTTATTTTTAGTTGGGTACCTTCTATGGTTAATATATGCTCCTTAATCCGGATTAAGTTATTCTGTACTGGTACCAATGTTATCCAATCCTACCTTAAATCATATTGTAAGGCACATATTTTCTCAAGTGTTTTATGGTGACTTGAGCAGTGACATTTTGAACATCTAACATCATGATGGTAAGTTCCTTTATATTTTTGATTTTTCCCTCTCTGCCATTGCTGTCACCATGGTAAGTTGGTTTCCCTGCTGAGATTGACAGCTTCCTAGATTTCTGGCATGGAATGTAGACTTTCTGATCAGAACATCTGTGGAATTCTAAGCTAAAATCTGTTTTCTTCTTGAACAAAACGTAGCATCTACTATTTCTGACTTATTTTCAGAGTATGAGATGTCATTATTATATGGCATGGAATGTAAGAGATCTGTGTTTTCTGTCTTAATTTTAATTTATACTACCAGGGAATGGCCTGGAAGTTGGAAACTACCAGCCTACAAGGAATGGCCTAGAGGCCGATAAGGGAATGGCCTAGAGGCCGATAAGGTGCATATTTCTTCACCACCTGGAGGAGTGAGATTTAATTCGCAGATTCATGTTACTACTAAATTGTAGCTGTCGTTAGCAAGCTTAGCCATCCTCAGGAGGTGCTAATTTCAGATAAAGTGTGTAGAGGTTTTCATTTGGTGATAATCCAACTATAAATAATATTAGGAAGATAAAGGGTTTTGAAGTGTATAGAACTTGCAAATTTTGTTCTTAATTTATTATCAGAATTGTTTTCATTAAAACTATTAAGTTTAGCCTAATTTGACTAGCAATATCACTGAAAGAAACACAATCACAAGATAGACAAAGATTTACCCTGGGAAACCCTCATGGGGTGGAAAACCCAGCAAAGATTTCCTCAATATAGATAATCAATCCAATACAAGATGTAGTCCTCAACAAGAGCTCCTTCTCCTCCTATGCAGACCTCTCTCTCTCCTATGCGCCAATCACAAGTGAGTGAATGAATGAGATAAGTGAGGAACATACCTCCTCTACTTATACTCATCTCCCGACTGACTTTTTACCCTAATGGGACCGACCTCTCCCAGGAGAGTCTAATAACCCCCAAATAGTAAACTCAGGGCCGACCTCACATGGGAGATCTAATAACCCTAGTTACCACACTCTCTTGGAGGAATAAACATCTCCAGATATACAATAGGGTCACCACGGAGGAATGTACCATCTCCAGAATAATAAAATACAAATATAATATTCTTGGAAGTTACAATATTTCAACACTCCCCTTTAACGAGAAGGATATTATAACAACATCTGCAGGAGCAAGGAGTCATCAACTACATGGTACATGATACATCTATAAATCATTGGAAGCTTTCTTCATACATCATCATTAGTAACTCAAACAGTTACTGGAACATAATCAATACTGGAACATCAACATCTTCAGTACTGAGTCTTCATCTTCTGCAGCACTCGAACAGCCACAGTAACATCATCATCTGGATCTCTCGATCAACAACATCGTCATCTAGATCATCACGATCAACAACATCATCATCACGATCAGCAACATCTGGATCATCTCGATCTACAACATCTGGATCATCTTGATCTACAACATCTGGATCATCTTGATCTACAACATTTGGATCATCTCGATCTACAACATATGGATCATCTCGATCTATAGCATCTGGATCATCTTGATCTACAGCATCTCGATCATCTCGATCTACATCATCTGGATCATCTCAATCTACAGCATCTGGATCATCTGCAACACACATGATCCAATTTATGGGATGATCAATCCCTCTCACTTTAAGACACCTCTCATGTCTATGGACGATGCAATCCAGATCTATTTACAGGATGATCAATCCTGATCCTTTTAAGACAAATCCATGTCTAGGGATGATGCAGTCCAGATCTACTTACAGGATGATCAATCTTGATCTGTTTAAGACAAATCCATGTCTAGGGACGATGCAGTCCTTGATCCATTTAAGACAAATCCATGTCCAGGGATGATGCAATCCTGACCACAGTGCTAGTCCTTTTTCATACTGGATGTGACCTAGATCAGATCTAGGATTTACCACCACAGAGCCAGTCCTTTTTCATACTGGATGTGATCTAGATCAGGTCTAGGATTTATCATGTACATTTTGAACTCAACGTTCAGGGACGATGTAGTCCTATCATCAATTTTCAGAGATAGATGTCTACGAGTCAATTCAGGGGACCGAAGTCCAGGGATGATGCAATCCCTCCCGTCCACTAGGGACTTCTTTCTCTGAGACATATGTCTACAGATCAATTCAGGGGACCGAAGCCCAGAGATGATGCAATCCCTCTCGTCCACTAGGGACTTCTTTCTTGGAGACATATGTCTACGGATCAATTCAGGGGACCGAAGTCCAGGGATGATGTAATCCCTCTCATCCACTAGGGACTTCTTTCTCAGAGACATATGTCTACGGATCTCTTTTAGAACATGTGTCCAGGGATGATACAATCCACTTGTCAACTTAGACCCAGTCTAAGGACCATTCACCGACCTCACTGTCGGTATCACCAATACAGGTATCCACATCATCGACCTCACTGTCGATGCAGGCAATCTCATCATCAGTGACCACATCACTCCCCCTTTCGAGGAGAGTCGTTTTGAACTACACCAAGCTTGTCTCGGAAATACTCAAACTTTACTCAAGACAGAGGTTTGGTCACTATATCAGCAACTTGTTTGTCAGTGCTTACATACTTGAGCTTGATGGCTCCTTTCTGCACCATATCTTGTATATAGAAATATCGGATTTCTATGTGCTTTGACTTATCATGGAACACTGGATTCTCTGTCATCTTGATACAACTCTGGTTATCACACATGATCACAGTGGGGTCCATCTCTAAGTCAAATAGTCCTGATAACAGTTTTCGAAGCCATACTGCTTCACAACTAGCAAAGCAAGCAGCTATATATTATGCTTCAGCTGTGTTGAGAGCCACACTAGACTGCTTCCTACTAAACCACGAGATCATGGAAAATCCTAGACAATAACATCCTCCCGATGTACTTTTCCTATTTGATACACTTCCTTCCCAATCAGCATCTGTGTAGCCATGAAGTCTGAAATCATGATCTCCAAGATAACATAGACCAAAGTCTATCGTATCCTTTATGTACCTCATCACATGCTTTGCAGCTATCAAGTGAACTCGTCTAGGTTCCACTAGATACTGACTCAAGGTATTCAGGTCAAAGCATATATCTGGTCTGGTATTTGTCAAATACATCAACGACCCAATAATTTGTCTGTACAGAGTCATATCCACTAACTCTGATGAGTCATCGGCTAACAGCTTCAGGTTGGAATCCATGGGAGTGGCCATGGATTTACATTCCAACATGTCAAATCTCTTCAAGGTTTCCACAGCATACTTTCCCTGGTTGAGAAAGATTCCTCTTGGGCCTTGCCATACTTCTAGACCTAGGAAGTAATGCATCAATCCAAGATCTTTCATCTCAAATTCTGAAGAGAGCTTCTTCTTACACTCGATAATCTGTTTCTCATTTCCAGTCAGAAATAGATCATCCGCATATAGCAACAATATGACAGGTTCATCATCCATAACTTTGAGATAAAGATTAGGGTCAGCTTTACTCTTGGTAAAGCCCAAGCTTGTCAGGAAACTGTCAATTCTTCCATACCAAGCTCTAGGAGCTTGCTTTAACCCATACAAAGCCTTCTTCAGTTTGCATACGTGAGTTCTTCTATCTTCAACCTTAAATCCTTGTGGTTGTTCTATGTACACTTCGTCCTCAATCACACCATTCAGGAAGGCTGTCTTCACATCCATCTGGTGTAATTCCCACTTCATCATGGATGCAAGTGCCATGATGGTTCTAATGGAAGTGTACCTTGCAACTGGTGCAAATGTTTCTTCATAGTCAATTCCCTCTTTCTAAGAGAACCCTCTGGCCACAAACCTTGCCTCATACTTTTCAATGCTGCCATCCGCATCATGCTTTATCTTGTATATCCATTTGGAGGATACCACACCATTATCCTTTGGCTTGGGTACTATATCCCAAACATCATTCTTCATTATTGATTGGTATTCCTTCGTCATTGCCTTCACCCACTCTTTCTTATGAGATGCTTCTTCATAATTGGTGGGTTCTTGATCTACAAGATCACACATCAGGGCCACATAGTTGGAGAATGTCTTTGGTTTCTTGCTCACCCTAGTGGAGCCTTCAGGAGCTCCATACTTTTCTGCTCGTAGTATAATGTCTCTTTACCATGCTGGTTTTCTCTTCCTTGAAATGTTCATGACAGGGGGTTCTTGTGGTTCCAACATGTCATGGTCTTCAGGTGTTGTCTCTTCAAGAGTGTGTGCAGCTTCTGTAATTCTGGAAGGTGCCTCTTCCTCATATACTTTTTCATGATGGCACTTCCTATATCTCTTGAGGGCTTCCTCTTCATCAAATGTCACATCCCTACTTATTTCCATATGATGGAATCCTGGGATGTATATTCTGAATGCTTTGGATGCTTCACAATATCCAACAAATATTCCTTTCTTCCTAGAAGGATCTAGCTTGGTCCTCTTTTCTTTTGGAATGTGAATGTATACTGGGCATCCAAATATCTTGAGGTGACTTACCTCAGGCTTCTTCCCTTTGAACACTTCTTCTGGGGTCTTGAAATCAAGAGCACTATGAGATAGTCTATTCTGCACATAGACTGTTGTCTTGGCTGCTTCAGCCCATAGATACATAGGTAGGTCTTGATCATGTATCATTGTTTTTATTGATTCCATAATAGTTCTATTCTTTCTTTCCGCAACACCATTCTGTTGGGGATTGTAGGGAGTGGTTAGTTCCCTCTTGATTCCATCTTCTTTACAAAAGACTTCAAAATATTTTGAAGTATATTCTCCACCATTATCTGTCCTGAATATCTTAATCTTCTTTTCTGAATGGTTTTCTATCAAGGATTTGAATTCCTTGAACTTTCCAAAGACTTCATCTTTTCCCTTCAGAAAATATATCCAAGTCTTCCTTGAGTAGTCATCAATGAAAGTAAGGTAGTATTCATATCCACTCAAGGATGTGGATGGCATTGGTCCACATACATATGAATGAATCAATTCCAATGTACTCTTAGTCTTTGTATCACTCTTTGGAAATGGGTTCTTGACATTCTTTCCTTTTGCACACCCTTTGCAGGTGCCATCATGATCAATCTTCAAGTTTGGTAATCCTATGACTACCTTGCTCACATGAGGTAGTGCTTTGTAGTTAATGTGAGCAAGCCTTCTATGCCATAGCTCACTTGGGCTAGTGGCTTCATGAATAAGGGTAGCTTCTGGATGGCCCTTGAGTTTGTATAGACCTCCTTCCTCTTCACCAATAACAATTGCATCCTCAATTGATTTTCCTTTGGACCACATGAGCACTTGTCCATCTATGAATGCAATCCTATAACCTTTCTTATCTAATGTTGAGATAGAGAGTAAGTTCTTCTTCAAACCTGGTACATATAAGATTTCCTTCATCTTCAATGGGGTTCCAGAATCAAGCTTGTAGCTTGCTTCACCAATTCCCTTGATGGGATATTGTTATTCATCTCCTAGAGATACCTTCTGTGGAGAGGTCTTCTCTTCAAGTCTTGAGAGAGTCTTCTTTTGTCCTATCATGTGCTTTGAAGCACCACTATCAATGAGCCATGTATCTTCTTCAGGTGTTACAGACCCAGAGAGTGCAGAGAATAGAACATATTCTTCCGCATCTTCTTTTTCTATTTTAGTTCTTTTCTTTTGAGGCCTTTCCTCTTCCTCTTCTTCACTATCATCTTCTGCCAAATGTGCTTGATGTCTTTTGTGAAAATTCTTCTTCTTCTTTGAAGGACAATTTCTAGCAATGTGTCCTAGTTTGTGACAACTATAACATTGAACTGAGGAGAGATCCCTTTTTGAGTTTACTCCCCCTCTCCTTTTAAATCTATGAGGAGGTTGAGACTCCTTGTGACCATTCTTCTTGGAGTTGAAATGACTCCTTCTTCTTCTTCTGGTATGAGTAGCCAAAGCTTGGTCATCCTCCTTGAGAAGGGCTTCTCTATTGGCTACCCTAGCTTCTTCTTGAATGCAATCCTCCCATACCACAACAAACTTCATACTTTCTTTCCTGGCACACATAGTTTGGATGAATGACTCCCAAGGTCTAGTGAGACCATTTAGAGCAGTCATGACTAGTTCATCTTCATCAAGGGTATCTCCAATGGCATCTAGTTGTTCCTTGAACTGGGAAACCCTTGAGAAATAGTCTTGAATATATTCTCCTTTATTCATCTTGGTGCTCTTCAATTGAGCTCTCAGATTCATCTTCCTATTGATGTTCATTCCCTCATACATTCTGGAAAGGGCATCATACATTTCCTTTGGGGTCTTCTTGGATGCCACTTGGGGAATCAAGTGGTCTTTGATAGAATCAGCAATGATTCTCTTTTCCCTAATCAGGTCCTTCCTATACTTCTCTTTGGCTTCATCTTCTCCAGGTTCTGCAACCTCATCTTTAATATATTGGACAAGATCATTCTCTTCAAGAATGAGACCAATTCTATATTTCCATGCCCGAAAATTTTCTATACCCTCTAGCTTGTCTTCAAGCTTAGTGTTTGGAGCCATCTTATCCAGGAGGTCACAAAGATTGAAGTTTCAAAAGATAGAATAGTACTTACCAGGAGATGATCTTGATTGAGTTGAGAATTCTAGTGTGATCAGCTTCTGGAAACTTCAACTTTACACCTTATGGATCTACAACAGAATTTCTGGTTTTCTGGTCTTCTCTTTTCTGGTTTTCTGGTGCACAGGTTCGTAGCTTTTCTGGTTCACTGGTGCATAGGTGCGCAGTTTTTCTGGTTATCTAGTTTTCTGGTTTTCTACACTTTTGGTCAAAATAGGGTTTGACTTTCCCGAAGTTCTACCCACTTAAAACGTTCGATCTAGGGATCAAAACTTCGATTTTGAGGAGGGCTATCCAGCCATGCAATCAAATTCCAAAAATTCCAACTTTTGCAAAAACCCTAATTTTCATCGGAGGAGGAGAGAGAGGTATTTTCACCTTGTGAAAGATGTCCTATTCAGGCTAGCTCTAATACCATGTTAATTTTAGCCTAATTTGACTAGCAAGATCATTGAAAGAAACACAATCACAAGATAGACAAATATTTACCCTGGGAAACCCTCATGGGGTAGAAAACCCAACAAAAATTTCCTCAATATAGATAATCAACACAATACAAGATGTAGTCCTCAACAAGAGCTCCTTCTCCTCTTATGCAGACCTCTCTCTCTCCTATGTGCCAATCACAAGTGAGTGAATGAATGAGATAAGTGAGGAACATACCTCCTCTACTTATACTCATCTCCCGACTGACTTCTTACCCTATTGGGGCCGACCTCTCCCAGGAGAGTCTAATAACCCCCAAATAGTAAACTCGGGGCCGACCTCACATGGGAGATCTAATAACCCTAGTTACCACACTCTCTCGGAGGAATAAACATCTTCGGATATACAATAGGGTCACCACGCAGGAATGTACCATCTCCGAAATAATAAAATACAAATATAATATTCTTGGAAGTTACAATATTTCAACAAAAACTAGTTACAGTTTAAATATTTTCATCAGAATTTTCAAAAATATATTCTATTATTCCTCAAAGTATATATCTGGAGCCTAAGTATATGCAAAATTTGTTGGATGTTATTTGTTTTTATTTAAAAACCAAAATGAGCCAATGTTTTCTATAAAATTAAAAAAGAAGCTATGAATGTATAGAAACTTGTTTTTAACATTTTTTTTTGTATTTTGAATTTTTGAAATAAATAAAAAGTAAATTAATAATTTATTTTATTTTTAAGTTAAATAAAATATTTTGTTTAGATATAACTAAGACAGGGACTAAGCTGCACGCAGCTCTTATTTTGTTTTTTTATGGTATAATATATTTAAAGGACAAGAGGATAGTATTGTATTAACATGGAAGAATAATATTGCTTACAACAAACATTAATAGATCCAAGAATCTATCCATGAAAGTTGACCTCGCAACCCTACATTATTTGTCATGTGGGAGATCAACATTTTAATCATCACCAATGCCATCTCAAATCTAATGTATTATCATTCCATATTGTAAACTTGTTGATTGTGCATTTGACAATTAGATGCACACACTACGAAGTCAAATGTTGACTTAGCAGCATGTGTGTCAAGTGGGCCAAATGCATAATCAACATAAACATGGCCCATTCCATATGGAAATATTTTATCAATGGATCCTTAACATTTAATATAACTATATTAATTAATAAAATAATGTCAACATAGATTATAATAATGAAAAAATCTTATATTTTTATGGATGAAATTTATGTTCACAATGGTCCTAATAAATGATTAAACTTAAAAATATATTTCTCTATATCAATAGATATAAAATTACAACTTTCAAAATAATACCAAATAACAAGGGAAGGGAAATAATAAAATAATGCTCTTAATTGGAAAAGTAATAACATAATTACATCCTCACCAAGAAAATGGAAAGATATTTGATCTTTCTTGAGATGGACTTTGTTGATATTTGAGATTCACATTAAACTAAAAGGGCTCAAACTTGTTGTGAAAGGGAGACAAACAATTGTGAAAGATTGCATGTCAAAGAAGCTATTCAATAAAAATAGACAAGAAACTAAGATAGAGTCTAAGTTGTTGAAAGATATATAAAGCATCACACTGAATAAGAAAACATATTTTTGCAATATTTCAAGAGCCATGCCTCTTAATTTACGAAGTATTCACTGAAGAAACCTTAAATCCTTTCTTGAAGTGAACTTGTGTATCGCTCCCTCCAATAATGTATACCTTTTGATACTAAGGATATAATAAAGAGAAAAACAAAAATACAATATCTTTCAAGTGATTAGGAGATAATGAGGAGAAATCATATTTCTTTTTTCCACTTAGCCATTGAAATAGATTAAGACACTTGGAAAATACTTCATTATGTAAGGCATGGGCAGGCTCATTCCCATTACATTAAGGCATGCATTAACAAGAATTTTGGGGATTGACTTATCTTTATTTGCTTAGGGTTTTTAAGGACATGGATAGTTTATTTCACCTAACTCTTTGTTAGTAAAGGGTTTCTAAGGAGATGGCGGATTGACTTTGCTTCATTAATTAGAGATTAGGAGATGGATGATTGAATTTGCTTCATTAATTAGAGATTAGGAGATGTAGGGTTGATGAAAGCAGAAAGGTGGAACAATTTGGGGTGTAATGGGTCTGATTCAGTCAAACCTTGAACTGTACAGACTATGTGTAGTTGTATACTTCGTCATTCATCCTTGGTCAAGGATGCATTGTTCGATGCAACCTGCTCTTCACATATTTCTCAATTACCACCTTTCTTGCATAATGATACCATTGTTGGACCACATGGTACGAAACTATGTCAAACATGAAATTTCTTAGTCAATTGCTACTACTTCTTCCTTATGCATTTATCTTCAAGATTTGAGCTCTTATACAATCATTATTTTGGTTGGACAACATTATGTTATATTCAAGTGATATATTGAAGCATATTGACCTCTTATACAATCAATATTTTGGTTGGGAAACATTTTGTTATAGGCCTATAGTATATTGAAGCCTTAACAATAAGAAAGACAATTGGTTTCATCAATACATCTTGATATTTTCCTAAATACCTTTAATTGCTCAGCTTGGTTACCATTTTGTATTGTTGATATTTCAACATTTGAATTTCTATTTTCAATGCCCACCAACAATTTTCTTTTGTTAAGCATTAAGAAATAATTTTTCTTACTAGTTGATATCAAAGTTGTAGCTGGAGTTTTCACAACAGCTCGTGCTAAAGAGCAACTACTAAGGATTCAGGAACCCTTAGTAGCAGTTCATAAACATGGATAAAAACTAAACAATAAGCAAATGATGTATGCAAATAACAAACATGAAATAGATCTAACTACTGCAGTAAAATGGAAAATCAATAGGAACCCATAAATGAAATTTTCATTTTTATATTTAATGGAAAACAAGGGTTTGTAGTCATGGTTACCTCAAAAGAAGAGGTGATGAGGGCCCTTGCAGCAGTATGAAGAGTAGTGTGTCGGGTCTCCAGAGTTCCTTGCTCTTATCCAAATGCTCAATGGGTTGGCCAAGATTCAACTAAATGGGCACAATAGCTTGAAATGGGAGGCTAAAGTGCAGTAGGGAATTTGGCAGCATGAAGGTGTGAAGAGTGATTGATTTGAAATGGGGGGCCTCCATCACCTTTTTATAGTGATTTTGAGTGGTGGAGTATTGGCCCATAGTTTTGGGAAACTAATGGTATTAGGTATTTTCCCTCTTTTTTGAATTTATTTTAATTTTTTCCCATTTTTCTTTAATTTTGGGGATTTTTGGGCCCTTTTGTGGGTTTTTAACCTTTTTTTAAGGAATTTAATTTTTTTTAGGGAAATAATGCTTTTTTTCCTATTTGGTTACCAATTTAGGGTTTTTTGGGGTTTTGGAGGCCAAAAAAGTGGGAAAAGTGAACAAATGGGTTATGTGACTAGGGAGATGAGCTAGTGAACAATTTTTGGGTGTTAACAGATTTCCCCCTGATGTGTGAGGGAAGGAGCTCATCGTATGGACGATAGAAATCATAGGTATTGACTTTTTCTAGGGGTGTGAGCATTGTGATGGCGAAGAGCAGAAACTGGTAGGAGACCTGAACACATGCTCCGTACAAACTGCAAAGGTTACAACTGAAAATACCTGACCTCAATAATGGATGAGGAATAATCTCAAATATATGGACGAGGAGGGCATACCCATGCTCATATCAATATATACAAATAATAATGAGGCCCAGAGGAGACCTGAACAATACATAGAGAACTACTATGTACATCATAATGGTCCAAAGGGGACACAAATCTGGGACATACTCATGGTCCAACCATGACTGATCTGAAGAACTGATACATGGAAAAAATGGAATCCATACTGAATGCGGTACCATAACAACTGATGCTCTGTTGGATCTGAAGGTGTCCAACAACTGTATGGACTCAATGATTGAGAGTCAGAATCTCAAAGGTACACTAAACTGCATCTGAACTGGACACTGTAGGAAGCATATAGATGAATGGATTCCGAATATTGTCTGCAACGCAGCCCGAATATCCACATCAACATACAACTGGGGGGTTCCAAATAGACTCACCAATGTGCTAGAGTCAGGGGACATACGAGGCCTTCGACCAATAAATGGAGGTACCAATACCCTGCATGAATCTCAATGGTGCGATGATGGTGTTGAAGTCAAGTATGTGAGAAACAACCATCCTAAGAGGAACTAAGGAATCCACTCAGATGGTCCGTAGGCACTCACCACCGATGGAGATCATTCCAAGGTAAAGGGACCTTTGGGTCTATCCTCTGGAATAGATGTGTTGGCGTCGATGTCAATAGAGGGAGACCTGCAACTACCAAGGAAATGTTGTTTCCTTAATTGGATCGCGAGGTGTGCAACCAAGAGGTGATAGTACTGGATGTGAGACTGACAAACTGTGGGGGGATACGAGGGTTGCAGACTGGGGGGGCTCAAAATTCCTTTGTTTAGAGTATGACGGTAAGGATAACTTGGAAGCATATGAAATTGACTTCGGGGAAGGGGATCATAGGTTAAGGGACCAGGGATTGTGACTGTAATGGGGCAGACTCAGGGGGGGAAACTGATGAGTAATATCAGGAGACTCCAAGGGTGACACATCACAGAAGACTCTGAACAAAGGCGACCATGATGGGGGTGCTTCCATAATGGGGGGGACTAGATGTGATTTTCCATGGCGCCGAGAGGCACCGTTTGGGCGTTCTTCATGGTTTAAGGAGCTTAAATAAGGGACATAAGTGTGCTAAAAAATGGTACTATCATGTGGATTTGTATCAGCCGAGGACAACGTATGCTCGTGAGTGCTTTCAATTTTAAGGAGTCTGAAAGCGATAAGAAGACTCTGAATATGGTGATAAGGTACTGTCATGTGGATTTATATGAGCCCAAGACGGTGAATGCTCATGGTCGCTTTCAATTTTAGAGAGTTTGAAAGCAATAAGAAGACTCCAAGGGGGTTCTTTTTCGTGTGTTAGTCTCCAAGGCCTAAAAAAGCATAATATTATGCAATGAAGAACCCTTCTAGCCGATGTGACTAGAGTATTCATTTTTTTGTAATTAGTCTACCAGGTCCGGAAAATGGTTAAACTTATACCAGATAGACGCCCTTTCAAATATTTTAACGAACATGAAAGGGAGCAAGATTGCTCAGTGATCTTTTCATTCTTTTAGGAGTCAGAAAAGAGCTTAACATAAACTCCTTGAGTGCATTTTTCGTAAAGGAGTTTCTCGGCCTGAAAATGGGACAAAATTATACCGAGCATAGGTAACAACCAAGCAAGGAGGAAGTGTTCAATCAAGGGACAACCATGGAAACCAAGAAAGAAGGGGTGGGGGGGAAACTAATGGGGCCTCCTTATGGGTTGATGAAATGGTGGCAAAATAATGCAATAATTGCAGTAGGGATGGATTGGAGGGATCATGAATAGGTCGTGATATAAAAAATGGTGAAAAACGACTGCGACCTATGTGGAGTGCAAATCGAGGTGGCGAGGGGCATGGAAAAATGCCCAAAAAATGTTTAAGTGAGAGCGAGAAATGATCTCAAGCATCATCACAGGATCGAAATTCTAAATCCAATGGTACGAAAAACGGAGGTAATATGACCTCGGAATGGTAAAAAAAATACTTTCAGGGTAAAAATGGCTATAAATAAAGGGGATCCCACCAAGCATAGGATGTGTTGGTGGGGAGAAATGATGACCCAAAGGGGTGGAATTCTAGGCGTATAATATTAAATCAAATATACAAGTGACATGTGACCTTGAAAATGGTCGATACCAGGCATGTGAAAAAGTGAGTAGGGTTAAGTTCCTGCTCCCATGCTATGGGCATAGGGTTTGTTATTGTGGACCTCATATGTGTTGGGTTGAGAAATGGGATCATTGAAATGTCGATATAGATGTGACGGGGCATGTTCAAAATTATTTAGCATGCCCCCTATCCCAGTGTCGAGGTAATCTATTATGCCCCCTAACTCAGAGGTGTCAATGTGGTGTGGATGCTGTCTCAAAGAGGGATCAACAGGGCGTCGACCAACTACTAGCGGGGGGGGTACCATGAGGCTGTGGGCCGTGGTGGAATACTAAAGTGATGATGTGATGATGGGGTATTCCCCTTGCGGGGTATATTCCCCCTGTATCTCCGACGAGAATGACGATAATGATGAGTAGGCAAGTTTTTGTGCCTGCCCCCATTCTGTGGACATTATGACATTTTATGATGATATGTGTATATGATGGTATTCTTTTTGTTTTTATGTTGTTATATGCCTATATGATCTATATATGCATGTGGATGGTATGATGATGCATTTGTATGGTTTACTTCCTACATGTTGTGATTGATGTGCCAGTCTAGAATATTATTAGCCATTTGGTATGCAACACTGCTCTGATCTCATCGAACATGAGTGAATGTAATGGATTCAAACTATCTGATCATTTGTTTAGTGCAGAGGAACTTTCTAAAAAGGAAAGGATCATGTACCTGGTAAAATTTGTTGAGTTGAGTGACAAGGAGCTGGGATTCAAGAAACACATGAAGGTGACTTATGCCCAACTGGAGAGTCGTGGTCAAGAGATCGGTCACAACATCGTACTCATCCTGGTTATTGGTAGAAGAACCAATACACACTCCGTCAAGGTGGATCAACTCGTGTGAGGGGGAATATAATACCCAAGCTGCGGAGGCAAGGTTTGGAGACCATCTACTAAAGCCGTCGACGAAACTGACAATCCATATGTGGTCATGCATCGAAGCAAACTGTAAGGTTCTGGATAGAAAAAGTGGAACACAAAAATAAGAGAAAACTATACAACATGGACTATGGGGTCCAAAAAAGTGTTAAGGGTAAAATCATTTAAGATACAACCCATTACAAGGGATGGTCACAGGGTTTCCTTCAGAGTCGGTAAGGATTTATGCCCCCTTGTCGAGGCAGGTTTGGATAATGTATGGGACTTGCCGCATGGATTCAAACTTTCCTTTGCCATGATTTTCATGAGCTTGGTCATAAACAAGTACTACATCCCCTTCTTGGAAATTGCGGGGGTGGACATGTTTGTCATAATTGGATTTATAGCGATGTTTGGTAGCCTCAGTGATTTGTAAAGCTGACTAGCAATCTTTGTTGGCTTGCTCCAAGAGGATTAAGAGTTGCTCAAGTGGTGAAGTGTCCAGGAGAAGTTCAACAGCAATGTGTAAAGCAGGAATCTGACACTCAATGGGGAGAACCGACTCTACGCCATGAACCAGATGGAAAGGGCTAAAACATGTGGTAGTCTTGGTGGAAGTGAGGTAATCCTAAAGTGTAGAAAATAGCATATGGTGCCAATTGCACTTGTGTTAGTTTACAGTTCGTTGAAGAATTGTATTCAATATTTTGTTGATAGCCTCAACTTGGTCGTTCCCTTGAGGGTAATAGGATGAGGCATACTAGTGGTCAAACTTTATGTTAAATTTTGAGCATTAATTCACAATACTCTAGGATCTTCACTAAGAGAATAACATATACACTATATCAATGCATAACAATCACAATAAGCATGACAAGCATCACAAGAATCAAAAGCATGAGAGACAAGAGACACAGAGTTTCCGTGGGGAAAACCCTAAGGTGAAAAACCCCACAACTTCCTCAGAGATAGAGAGAGCAATGGCTCAACCAAAGTACAACCAAAATACACTTCAGAGCAGATGATCCTCCTCCTCACTAGTGCGCCACTTTCTGAGTGAGAGAGATATGACTTTCCGAATGATCTAAATAGAGATCTCCTGATCTCTATTTATACTAACCTGTTTTCCCAGTTACCTTATGGGGCCAACTTGTCTAGCTAGATACATCCACAATATAATATATATTTCATGGCTGACCCCACACATGGTGGTCTAATAACCCATCGGCAAGTACACACACTTGCGACACTTGTCAATCCACATGACAACATTTCCTTATAGAGGAATAACACATCTCTAATAAGGGTACAATAAATATATATGAAATACATAGATGAAATACATTCCGAATTTACATATACATCAACACTTTAGGAAGGTGGACAGTTCTTTCCAAACGGTGTCTTCGAAGTGTTTTCCATGGTCGGATATGAGTTGTTTGGGGACCCCGAACTGAGTAATAACATAGTTAAAGAAGAAATGTGTCGCGGTTTCGGCCTAGCAGTTAAACGTAGGCATGGCCTCAACCCATTTCGTGAAATAGTCAACAACCACAATAATGTATTTATGGCCATTCGTCGAGGGTGGGTTACACTCCATAAAATCAATGGCCCACTTACAGAAAGGGCCAACAGTGATGACTAGATGAAGAGGAGCAGGAGGGGTCCTGGCCTTTGGGGAAAAAAGTTGGCAATTCTGGAAATGTTTGACTGCTATAATGCAATCAATGAAAAGGGTGGGCCATAAATACCCAACACGGATGACCTTTTGGGAAATGGCCATTCCACCACAGGATCCACTATGACAATCGTTTAGAACTTGTTCAGCCTCGTCATGTGTGAGGCATCGATGTGAAATGGTGTCAACACCGCGCCGATAAAAGACATCACCAAGGAGGAGATAGCGTGAGGCATGATGACATATGCAACGTCGATCATTGTGGTCTATGTTGGATCGAAACTTTTGTGTTCGCAAGTACACTAGGATGTCGGCATACCAGGGGTCATCCAACGAAATGGTGAACAAATGGTCGTCGGGAAAGTTAGTGATGATGGGAGGTGATGCTGACGCAGATGGTAAGCCAGTCATGAGGTGGTCCAATGCAAGGGATTTGGTACTCTTGGGTGTAACAAATGTTAGGTCATACTCTTGAAGGATAATGATCCATTTTTCCACACAACCTTAAAGAAGGTGGCGACTCAAGAGATAGCCCATGGGGTTGGAATCTGCCACAATTTTGGTTCGGCTCATAAGAATGTAGTAGCATACCTTCTGAATCGATATGATGATGGTGAGGGCCAACTTATCTTCATGGGATTAGCATAATGGTGGGCCAGACAATGTCCGACTCACATAATAAATGATGCATTCTTGACGCGCATTGTCTTCCTGGACTAACACACTGGAAACGGCATAATCGAATGTCGAAACATAAAGGATAAAATCCTTCGAGAAATAAAGAGGTGAAATGAAGGGGGCAGAATTCAATGCTTGTTTGAGTGCTTCAAAATCCGCTTGTGCTTGTTCGTCCCAAACAAAAGGGACATGGATCCGAAGCAAGCGGAGGAAACCATGAAATTTTTTTGCATAGTCTGGAACAAGGCGACAAAGAAAGTTGGCTTTCCATTGAAGGATTTGTAATTGGCATAATGTACATGGTGAGGGTGTTTCAAGGATGGCTTGAACCTTCAAAGGATCAACAGTGATCCCGTTTTGGGAAACAATGAAACCCAATAACTAGCCAACAGGAACGCAAAAAACACACTTGAGAGGGTTCAAACGAATGGTATATTTGTGACAACGCAAAAACATTTATCGAAGATCATCCAGGTGGTTGGATCGCTTCTTGGATTGAGTGGTGAGGTTGTCCAAGTAGACTAGGATAATGTGGACCAGTTCATGGAAGCAAGGGGTCATGGCCCACTGAAATGTGTCCCTACCATTTTTAAGACCAAACGGCATAACTCGATAGGAAAAGATGCCCCATGGAGTAGTGAAAGTAGTCTTATACTAATCTTCCTTGCGAATTTGAATCTGATTATAGCGGGAGAAACAATCCATGAAGGAGAGAATCTCATGACCCACACATGCATCAATAAGTTAGTCAATGAAAGGCATAGGAAAGTTGTCTTTGGGACACGTTAAATTTAGATCACGAAAATCAATACATACGTGAATGGTGCCTTATTTTTTGTTGACTGGCACGGGATTGGAAACCCAAGTGGTGTAAGCAATGGGATAAATGAACCTAGCTTGACGTAGTTTCTCAATCTCAACTTTCAATGCAGGTAATTTAGAGGGGTGAATGGGTCGTTGCTTTTGGAAAATGGGTGGGACATTAGTCCAAGTATCAATATGGTGCTCAACAATGGCGGAGTCAAGACCAGGCATCTCAATGTATGACCAAGCAAAAATATCCCAAAACTCTTGGAAGAGTTCCTTATAGGAAACAACTTCTTTTGGAGTGCATGAGGCACCTAATGTAATATTCTCCACTATACTGGGTATGACAGAAATGTCAAACTGTATGGTAGGTGATATGTTAGCCATGTTACCTTCCTCAAAAGCATTGGGGGATGGGATAGGGTTCTTAAACCAATCCACTTGGTTATGGATGAAGGCCTTTGAATCGACTGAAAATTGATTGGCCGCAACAAGGGTAGACTCTTCGGGAATGAAGTAGGCTCTATGATGCATGTCATCCCAAGGGAAGTTCGGTGCATTTAGTGATTCAAGGATTTCTTCGTCACTATGAAAACACTGTATATAAATATCATTAGAGGTAAAGTTGGAGGTTGGGGGTGAAGTTGGTTCACCATTTGTGGAAATCATGTAGATAGTATTAATCTCTGCCGAGGAGGAGGATTCGGGTTCATGAATATCCTCAATGGTGGTAATGGATGACTCTAAGGAAGCCTAATTCATTTCGTGGAGAACCAACTGATATTCCAGTAGGTCTGCACAATGATGGGAATAGTGTCTGTAGATCCCGCATATGGCGCAGGAATGGTTGGTGCGTAATGATTTGTTGCATTGCTGTAGGGTGGGTGCTAGTTTGACAACTGGAATATTGGGGTCATCATCTAAGGTCTTCATGTGTTCTTGACGGTTTGGAAGTTGCGGAGAATTATGGGTGGCATGGTCCAAATCATTGCAAAAATAACACTTAGGAGGCGCATGGAAGGGAGATGGTTGTTTCACGGGTTTAGTAGGATGTGGAGCAGTATGATTTTGCGTGGATCTTCCCCCGGTGTTCTTGGATGGTTGAGGGGCATTGTTGGATGAAGATGGTGCCACCATACTGGGAGGTGGATTAGTGGTTGTAGTTGTTAGTTGGACCAGTTGAAGAATGAATTTTGGTGTTGGAGTGGGGTTTGGTGCAGGTAAATACCATACTGGAAGTCCTAGTGTCAACCTTGGGAGGTTCAATGTGGCCATGACAGGCACACTCACTACCCTTGATGGTGGGAACAAGAATGGGATTGTGTGGGTTGGTGTGGATCCAACGTGGTTGGGTACTGACAACGATTGAGGAAGCAATGGAGGTTGAGGATTAGGCACCAATTGATTGGATGAAACGGTGCACAAGTCAAATATCTCAACAGCTGGCGAGGAAGGTGGTAAGGAACAAAAAGTGGAGACCATTGGGGTCTCTGAATAAATTCCAGGGGTGACGGTGGAAACCAAAGAGGTAGGTGTACCAAGTACCAGTTGTTCAACCATGGGGATAACATTCTCTGGTGCAGCGGGAGCATTCAGGTCATAGTAAGTAAGTTGGTCGATTTTAACAACCCGTCCCTCGTGGGGGAACATCATAATGTGGAATACTGATGAAGAAACAACCTTCATGGTTTACATGTAACTTCGTCCTAGGAGGAGGTTATAGTTGAGCTTTGCATTGACGACTTCGATGTCAATCAGGATAGTTTTACTAGCCAATTGAACTGGAACATTGGCCAGTAGGCCCTGGGGTTGAGATGAACGACCATCATAGGCTCGTAAGGCAATCGTGGATGGATGTAGTGTAGTAGATCCAAGCTTCTGCCACATGAATGTAGATATAATGCATGTAGAGGCACCGTCATCGATGATGCATCGGTGGATAACAAGATTCCGTACTGAAACATAAACTTGGAATGCTAATGTGGAAGGCATGCGTGGTTCGAATTGGTCTAAATTGAATGCCATCATCCATGAGTTGGAAGGGTCTATCGCACCTATGGTAGATAGAATTGTTTTGCGTTGCGCTGGGAAGTTCTTTAAAACTTCAAGGGCTGACATAGCAGCAGGGGACTTGGCTAAGTCATCCACGATTTTATAGTTGGGGGAAAAACAAGCGTTAGGGTTATTATTAATGCGACGCAGAGGAAAGTGAGGAGCTTTGGGGGCCCCATCGAACGGTACTGGGGGTATTTGTAACGACTGATCTATGGGAAGAGCATTAGCATCCTGGTCGGCAAGAATGGTTTCGGTGGTGGAACCATACTGGTTATGACATGTTTGAAGGTTGATATCAGCCGAAGACATCATCAAAAGGTGGTGGGTGCATGAGTCAATAGGGTGACTAAAAGGTGTAGCGTAATTGATTTGTTGTTGTGGCGCGACAACCCCTTGAGGGGGAGCCAATGGTTGGGAGGTTACTACCCGTTGCGTGGGTAGGGGGTTCTGCAACACCATAGCTTGTGCATGAGGTTGCGGGGGGTTCGGTGGTGTCAAAGGTGCAGCATGTCCTTGGCATTGGGCATCATCATTCCACAGTTGGCGAACTTGCTCCAAATGGGGACAATGTGTGTATAATGGACATATATTCTATAGATAGAACATGGGTGGTTCGTACATAAATTTGGGTTTTTATCTTGTTGCGGTTGTCTATCGATATTTTGGTTAGCTCGAGCAGCACCATTGTTGTTTGGAGGTTTTGGTGAAGGGATGCCTCTATCTGGAGGTTGGTTGTTATCGCGGTTATAGCCTCGTCCTCTATTCTGTTGTCTTTGTTGGTTCCATTGGGAAGGTTGGTTGTGTGGTTGGTTTTGTTGGGAATAAAATTTCCCTTGGGGAACCGGGGGATTCTGTGGTTGAGCAGGTGCTGGGGCAGGCTGTGGTGGATAATAAGAGGGAGGGGATTGGGGTTCTACAGGCATAGGTGATAGTGGTGGATGGTAGTAGTAAGGTGGTGTGTTAGGGAGAGTGTATGCTGGAGGTGTATGTTTGTAGCAATGTGTCAGACAAGAAGGTCCATGTATATGGGGGGCTTGGGCCAGGGGAGCATACGAAGGTGTTTCTCCCGACTAGGTGGTGGCCCGCGAAAGGTCGGGACCACTCATGGTGGGGTTAGGTGTAGGATTATAATTCGGGGTGGTGGCAGGGGACATATGGACATATGGCTGACTATGAGATGCAACGTGTCCAATAATGTCGTCCGCAACATGGGATGCCCCTGGCACGTCCTTCCTGGAGGAATCTCCTTGGGGAGCATCAGGTAAAATGGAATATAGGTAACCTGACTGAGCGTAGATAAGATCGAATTGTTGGGATTTGAGGATGGATTCTTCTTCGGTTTGGGGCTATTTGGATGCCACATCCTTGGTGATAACTGGTATGAGGGATTTCAAGAACCAATATAAGAAGATGCGATCATCTAGATTGATCTTGCATAAACTATGGTGTCTACGCCATTCATGAATATGGTCAGTGATATGGGTAGCTGTGTTTTGTTTGCAAGATAGTAAAATCTGAACACCGGCGTCATAACGGACAGGAAACTGAAAGAACTATAGGAAATTCGAAGAAAGGGATGTAAATGTGGAATGGGTCCCATGTGGTTGTTAAATATACCACTTAGCTGCAGAACCAGTGAATGTCTGTTGCAAAAGGCGTAGGAGGACCGAGTCATCCATGATGGAGTTGGAGCAACACCATAAGTGGAAGGACATGCTATGGTTTTGGGGGTCTTCCCCACCCTTCCCTTCAAACTTTGGGATGTCTGAAGGGATTTTGGTGGGCATGGGGGGCCATGTGGGATCATGTCGGGTCATATTGTTGGTCAGTCATGCCAGATCAGGTAGGTTGAGACTGGCCATGAATGACAAACTAGCAGAAGGATATGACATAGTCGAAGTGGCCTGGGTGCTATCCATGGCGGTGATCGTGGGGCCACCTCTGCCAAGTGGAAGGGAAATGGCGTGTGTCATAACGAGGATCGAGGGACCCCTTTTAAGGGGTGGAGGGATCGAGTAGGTTGAAGGGCCGGTGCCCCCAAGTGTACTACTGGTGACCAAAGGGACAGTAGTCGGAATGTATCCGCTAGCAATGGGAATGGATGTAGTAATTGGGATGCTAGGTGTAGGTCATGTAGATGGTATAGCAAGGATGGATGCTGAAATGGTAGTTGGGATAGTGGAGGAACCACTGCTGATGATCCCACCAGTAAAGGGGCTGGGATTCATTCCTTCCATGGGGCTAGACGGATTTGTGTATATGGGAAACTCTGAATCAGAATCAGAGATAAAATAAGGGGCGTCGGGATAAAGATCCGGCGACAAAATTGTGTATCTGTGACGGGCAGTGTCAAGTGGACTGTGCTACGAGGATAATCCCCATAGGCGACAAGAGTGCCTCGGTGAATCAATGGTGACAGGTGTAAAAGTGTTGACAAGATGTGGGATATAAAATGCTCAAAAATCCTAGTGCAATCATGTGTGCAAAAGGAGAGCTCTCAATAAAGATGACGCTCAGGCCAACAACAGGCCCAAAAACATGTGCTGCAACAACGTGCTACAACAGGTGGAGCAGTAATAAAATGGTCAGAATACCAACAAGCAACACTCCTAAAAAATAAAAAAGGTAAACTCATTGACCGAATGGTGGTATAGGAGCATGCAAACACGTATCTAAAAGATATGAAACACTAGTACAAAATGAGAGATAAGTGACTAAGCGACTAAAAAAGTTAGTCACCACAATTTTTTCAAGGGATAAATGACTAAAATTGAGCAATTTTAAGTAAGCCAATTGAAAACAACTAAGATAAATGACTAATTTAGTCATGGGATAAAATATACGACTAGATAACAAGTGACTAAAATAAAAATGACTAATTTAGTCACGGGAATATAAATATGACTAGATAACAACAATTAAGAATATGAATTAGTCATTTATGTTAGTCATTTTTTGTTGTGTCACACCAACAATGGGAAAATAGGATTTTGATAATGAATTTTTACAATTTATTAAATTTTAACAATGCAGATGGATTTAGAGACCCTGACCCCTTTAATGGGGGTCTCTGAATCCATCAACAATGTTAAAATTTAGTAAATCATAATATTGTCAATATATTTAGAGATCCAGGTGATGTTAATTGTATCACTCAACAATGGAAAATTGCAATTTTGACAATGAACTGTTACGATTTATTAAATTTTAACACTGTAGATGGATTCAGAGACCACCAAAGGTGGTCGGTGGTCTCTGAATCCATACGCAGTGTTAAAATTTAACAAATTGTAAAATGAATTTGTCAAAATTGTAATTTTCATTACCGGATTCCATCAAATAAATTGGAGCATATTAATATAATATAATTATTAATATGTGATATAATTGGTTTTTTTTTTTAAGTAAGTACCCACAAGGATTTGAACTTGTGACCTTCCATTTACAACGTTTATTTTTTTTGTTTGCTCGAATCTCCTGATATGCAGGAGTGGCATGTGGTATGAGAAACCACGACTGAGGGGCATCTATTAAGCCATCAAAATCACCGAGGATCGCACCCAGCCTAGAGCACACTAGCCTCAACTTGATTGGGTTTTTGGGTGTCACCTTAATAATTATATAAGATGTTCTAGTTATCAAATATTTCCTTATACGTCACACACAAATTAAGAGTGTCTATATATAATATTTAATATAGAGTTTAATAATTGTATATAACATGTTTCTATGCGTCTCTAGATATGTCAATATTGGAATTGACGTATTAGAGTTAATTAGTTTGCAATGACTCAATTAGTTTCCATTGATGACTAGAAAGGGAAGAATGATCCATGCATATATTTAACCTACTCCATTTACTTGGTAGTATAGTGTTGAAGCTCAACATCGACATCATTCTAAAGTGTCGAAACATGACACCGTAGGTGAACCTACTGAGTTTTTTTGCAAGACCATTCCATATGTACTGTCACATCATGTTCGATGTGCTTATCTACATGTGCATATCCTATCTTACAATTTTTCTTTCGTATTATCCCTTCGAAAAGTATTCCAAGTTGCATCATGTGTGTCATCATAATGTGGTTAAGTCGATGCTTCGATATTTTTTGCCTTTCCCTCTTGGAATTGCCATGTTGTGAACTTGGTGTCATTGTGTTCGGCTCGTCATATTGGTCGTGTTCATATTTTGCTTGCACAAAATTGTCATCGTTTGACCCTCTCGACAGTCTGTTAAAGTTTCAACAAGTTCATATATTTTCCGTCATGTTAGCTAAAACTTGTAATAGTAATAATAATAGTAATAATAATAGTAATAATAATAATAATAATAATAGTAATAATTTTTATGCCCTTATAATCCTTAATAACTTTCCTTTCCCTTTCCTGTTTAAAATAAATAAATCCTTAAAAACCCTTATTTTCTTTATGTTCCTATTAACATTCCATTTTTCACTCATATATAATATATCAATATGTTATATAGTTATTAGATATATTTATATAGTTACTATATATAATATATTAATATTAGTATTCACAAATTTTAAAAAACAACCATATAAACAAAAAAAATATAATTAAAGGAGGGAAATTAAATTTAAAAATAAATAATTAAAAAGAGGAAAACTAAATAAATAAATAAATAATAAAAGAGGGAAAAGTAAATTAGGCTGAAAAATGAGTAAATTAAAAAAAATATTGAGAGGGAAAATTTGGGAAAATAACTAAAAATAGAAAACTTCAATAGATCTGACTCATGCGAGGGTTTGGTATATCTGCATCATGCAATGGTTTGGTACGAATAGGATCACTACATTGAGATTTGTTTGTACAAAGGCGGCATCAACACTCTGAATCGACACTCTAAATCTAGGTATTTGTTCAATATTTTATTTGCTCTTTATAAATTTGATTTGTGAGGATCAAACCTACGCATGTAAATATCCTAAGTTTTAAATGATGGGGTTTCCACCTGCGAGTCAATCAAAATGTCCAAGCTTGTGGATGAGAAAGTTGTACAAACTTTGGCCATGGTGATGAACTACTACAAGGTGTTGGAAGGTCTTATGTAGAAGGTAACAATGACAAAAAGCATCAACAAATCGCTCCCGTCAATTGTCAACAAAATCGACACGATGCTTTTGAAACGCCCAACAGAGCTCACCGATCTCCTGCAGCATATGTGCAATTAATGGAAGTTTGATGTGGTGTTCATGAAGGTGTTGAACTCGATGAAAGAATGTCTGAATAAAATTGTGATTGAGGGGGACATCAAGTAGTTCCAGGATGGGGGGAAGTTGAGAGATTGAACTCCAAGAAATGCTTTCTGATAACGGTTGATTTCGGACCACTTTCAGCATTTCTCTCTGTGACGATTGGAGGTGGTGCAGAGAACTCAGACTGGACATTGGTGGGATGGTGCATCCACAGGGGAGGGGCCTCTCCCCTCCTCCTCTTCAATGCACAATGATTGATCCGGACATGACGAAGGATCGAGCAAAGCAGCAGGAAGGAGTACAGAGCCTGGAGAAGCAGGTAGGGATAGGAGGAGAGGGTCCGGAACCGCGGCCTGGGAAGTCGGAAGTGGACAAGGAAGGAATCGTAGGGATTCCAGGAATCAAGAAAAAGGAAACAAGCAGAGGCGACACAGGAACAGGAGCTTGTATACCGAAATCTATTCGCACTCCGGCTATAACGGTAAAATCCACCAAAGTGAAGGAATAAATTCAGTATATGATGGACCATGCACTTATTGGAAAGTTCATGGGGATATGGCCTACAGAGAAAGCTCTGATATGGTGGATCAATGCGACCTGGAAACCTAAGGGACATTTTGATCTCTTGCTCGGCTCCAAGGGCTTCTTCACGGTGGTATTCCTAAATGTGGAGGATAAGGATCGGGTATTTGAAGGAGGGCCATATTTTTACTATTCTGTAGGTCTTTTTCTCAGAATATGGAAGGATCACTTTAACCTTGATAAGGAAGATCTTTCTATTGCTCCAGTTTGGATTCGTCTTTACTCTCTTCCTTCAGAGTACTGGGATCTGGATATTCTAAAAGCCATCGGTGAAACCTTGGGTCATTTCGTCAAGATATCAGATCAAACCAAATAGGGAAGGTATGTGTCCTATGCCCGTATATGTGTTTATATGAATATAGCTAAAGCACTCCTGGAAGGGATTACTCTAAATTGGGATGACTCGGAATGGTTCCAAACCCTGGATTATGAACACATTCCCTTTCGATGTCGCCATTGTCACATCCATGGTCACTTGGCTAGGGATTGCCACCTCAACCTCCCTACTGAAATCCTTGGGAGCAGTACACTGGAGCAGAAAGACAAGGATGGATTTGTCAAAGTGGTTACCTGTAAGAGGTCGGGGAGACGCCATACAGGTCCAGATCTGGGGAAAAAGATTGTTTAGACTACTAGTTTTGCGGCTTTGGAATCTAGTCTAGTGGAAAACCCCCCTCCTGAGAAGGAGAAGGAACAATCCCATCCTGTGGGAGGGCAGCCGGAAGTGGAAGTTGTGCAGGAAACACCTTATGGATCCAGGGAAAATAAACGGAAGGAGACTGATTGTATGGATAAAGACCTAGATGATATGGCTCTTGGAGACCTAGATTTGGATAGTATGGAAGAGGCATGTAAGAACATTGAGGTCCACTCCATCCCTGACAACCAAATTCAACTGTTGAAGGCAGCCATTCTGAAAACCAAACCGACTCCTAGCATGGGGATAGGTCCGCTAAAACTGAAGGAAAACAAGAGAAAGTTGAAGGAAGGAAACTCCAAAAGGGGAAGGCGGTCAAATAAAGATATGATTGGTGAAATTGGAGCAAGATTGGTCGACTATGGACAATATCCTACCATACAGGAGGCTCTTCTTACTGCCCGATATAGTGCATGATGAAAATTCTAACCTGGAATATTCGCGGGATCAATGGTCCCCATAAAAGCAAAACCCTAAAGAGCAAGATTGTGAAGGAAAAACCCTATGTGGTGTTTCTACAAGAAACGAAATGTTCTGGGAATCAATTAGAAACTAAGGCTTAAGTTCTTTGGAAAAATTGCAAATGTATGGTTCTGGACGTGAGAGGCCACTCCGGTGGGTTGGCAGTTCCATGGGATCCAAGGCAAATATCTCTGACAAATTTTCTCTCTACTAAGTTTAGCTTATCTGTTGAATTCCATGTCATTGGGTCTCTGGTTAAAGGAATTCTTACCAATGTCTATGGACCTTGCAGTTATCCGGAGAAACGAAATTTTCTTGGTAGTTTTTCAAGCCTTAGGAGATTGTTCAATGGCCTCCACTGGATTGTTGGGGGGGGTTTTAATATGATTCGGACACTTGCTGAAAAAAAGGGGGGGAGACGCTATCTGACTCCTGAAAATACTTTGTTTGACGAATTCATTGAGGACAATAGTCTTATTGATGTAGATCTTGGAAGCACGATTTGCACTTGGAACAACAGAAGGGGAGGGGAACATCTGGTAGTAGCAAGATTGGATCGCTTTTTTCTGTCTGAAAGCCTCATGCTTCTAGGGGGAACATTGACTTCTTGCCCTATTGCCTCTTCAGGCTCTGATCATTGGCCGGTATCCCTACTTTGGAGTAAGATAGGTTTCAAAATGACCAAGCCTTTTCATTTTGAAAAATTATTGTTAACTCACGCTGACTTTGCATCTCGGGTGGAGGAATGGTGGCCTACCTTAATCCCACCGGTAGGGACCAAAATGTATTGCTTCCAACATAAGTTGAAGATGCTTAAAAAAAAGATTAGGAAATGCAATAAAGAGGTCTTTGGAAATATTCAGTTGGGAAAAGCCAATTTGGAGGCAAGAATGGAGCATATACAGGAGAGGATTATGCAGACTGGCATGACTCCGGAGCTTGTTGAGGAGGAGACCCGAATTACTGAGGACATCTTTCAAAGACAAAAATAGGAAGAGATACTTTGGAAACAGAAGTATCGCAACTTGTGGCTGAAAGATGGTGACCAGAATACTCATTTTTTCCACAGGGACACAATTCAACAAAGACATTATAACCAGATTGTTAATCTAAAGACTAGGGAAGGGGTTGTGCTTGTTAAATTTTCAGTATTAAATCACAATACTATAGGATCTTTGCTGAGAGAATAACATCTACAGTATATCAATGCATGACAATCATAGTATGACAAGCATCACAAGCATCACAAGAATCAAAAGCATAGAGACAAGAGACACAGAGTTTCCGTGGGGAAAACCCTAAGGTGAAAAACCCCACAAACTTCCTCAGAGATAGAGAGAGCAATGGCTCAACCAAAATACAACCAAATAATACAGAGATAGTCTCCTAGCAGATGATCCTCCTCCTCCTCACTATTGCGCCACTTTCCAGAGAGAGAGATAGATGCTTTTCCGAGTGAGTAAAATAGAGATCTCCTATCTCTATTTATACTCACCTTTTTGCCCAGTGACCTACTGGGGCCGACTTGTCTACTTTAGTACATCCACATTATATTATATATTAATTAGGGCCGACCCCATAAGGTGGTCTAATAACCCATCGGCAAGTACACACACTTGCGACATTTGTCAATCCACATGACGACACTTCCTTATAGAGGAATAACACATCTCTTATAAGGGTACAATAAATATACATATAATATACTGATGAAATACATTCCGAAGTTACATATACATCAACACTCCCTCTTAACAAGGAAGGTATTTCTCGACACAGATTTGCTAGACAAGTCTTCTTCTCTGGATCATCGTCATCGATGCATCGTCATCGTCATCGTCACTGCTGTTGCTATCTCGTCCAATCTCTGTCTCTACTCGTCATAGGAAGTTCTACAGAGCCAGTCCTTTTTCATACTGGATGTAGGCCCACCACCTGCAGGTCTTCATCATCACTGGCCATACTGTGGAATCCTCAGGACTTTTACGTGCGTCACAAAACCTCGCAAGAGCATCCCAGGCTGTTACGAGCATACTGCTCTACCTATAGGATCTCCCAGGGCAACGAATTACATGTGACCTCACCACAAAACCTCGCAAGAGCATCCCAGGCTGTTACGAGCATACTGCTCTACCTATAGGATCTCCCAGGGCAACGAATTACATGTGGTCATGGCAAAACCTCGCAAGAGCATCCCAGGCTGTTACGAGCATACTGCTCTACCTATAGGATCTCCCAGGGAAACGGATTACATGCCATAGGACAAAACCTCGCAAGAGCATCTGCCAGATATCCCAGGGCAATGAATTACATGCCATAGGCAAAACCTCGCAAGACTATCTGCAGATCTCCCAGGGCAACGAATTACATGTCCTCCCAGAGAAAAACCTCGAAAGAGCATTTGACAGATGTCCCAGGGCAACGAATTACATGCCATAGGCAAAACCTCGCAAGACCATCTGCAAATCTCCCAGGGCAACGAATTACATGCTCATCTGCACAACCTGATCCACGGCCACAGAGTATCAACCTGATACTCACCATACATCATCCTGATGTATCCATGATCATCCTGATCATCATCACTGCAACGTCCTGCTGCATGTCATCTGGAGCAACATCCTGAAGCTCGTCATCTATGATCATCCTGATCATTACTGCAACATCCTGCTGCATGTCATCTGGAGCAACATCCTGAAGCTCGTCATCTATGATCATCCTGATCATCACTGCAACATCCTGCTGCATGTCATCTGGAGCAACATACTGAAGCTCGTCATCTATGATCATCCTGATCATCACTGCAACATCCTGCTGCATGTCATCTGGAGCAACATACTGAAGCTCGTCATCTATGATCATCCTGATCATCACTGCAACATCCTGCTGCATACCAAGTATCTACCTGATACATATCATCATACATGATCCTCCTGATCATACAATGTATCCACCTGATACAAAACACATGATATATATATCACCATACATGATCCACCTGATCATACAATGTATCCACCTGATACATAGACAGATACATGGTCCAAGCATCCAACATGATGCATATATAAAATACATACACATGATCCAACTGATCATATCCAGCATCCAACATGATGCGTACATACATACATAAAATGATCCAACTGATCATATCCAGCATCCAACATGATGCGTACATACATACATAAAATGATCCAACTGATCATATCCAGCATCCAACATGATGCGTACATACATACATAAAATGATCCAACTGATCATATCCAGCATCCAACATGATGCGTACATACATACATAAAATGATCCAACTGATCATATCCAGCAGAAACTAGAACATCATCCTGATGCTCATCATCCAGCGCTTACATCCACAGCCATGTGAAGAATCCTCCTTCCAACATGCTTGGAATGGCTTCAGCAAATGTGTCCATCACTTCTTCCTTGAAGTGTCCTCGATCTGAAGAATGCCAAGCCTCTCTCTGAAGTACTCGAACTTCACCCTGGCTAGTGGCTTCGTCAGCACATCTGCAATCTGCTCGTCCGTTGCAACATACAGGAGCTTCACAGCTCCTCTCTGCACCATATCCCTGATATAGTGGTATTTGATCTCTATGTGTTTTGACCTGTCATGAAACACTGGGTTCTCGGACAGCTTCACACAACTCTGGTTATCACAGAAGATACCAGTAGCCTCCAACGGAAGATCAAATAACTCAGACAGTAGCTTCCGTAGCCATACTGCCTCACAACTAGCTGAACAGGCTGCAACATACTATGCCTCAGCTGTACTCAGTGCTACGCAGGACTGCTTCCTGCTAAACCAAGAGATCACACTTGATCCCATACTGAAGCAACACCCAGATGTGCTCTTCCTATCTGCAGCACTGCCAGCCCAATCTGAATCAACATAACCCTGCAGGTTAAACTTTTGATTCGCCTCATATCTGAGCCCATAATCCACTGTACCCTTCAGGTACCTCAGAACATGCTTTACAACAACAAGGTGAACACTCCTCGGATCCGTCAGGAACTGGCTCAATGTGTTCACAGCAAAGCAAATGTCTGGTCTCGTGTTCGTCAGGTACATCAAGGACCCAATCATCTGACGATACATAGAAACATCAACTGGCTCAGATGAAGCATCACAAAGAAGCTTCAGATTCGATGCCATAGGTGTGGCCATGGCCTTGCAATCCATCATCCCAAATCTCTTCAGGATATCTACTGTGTACTTCCCTTGACCAAGGAAAATCCCACCTGCATTCTGCCACACCTCCATACCTAGGAAGTAGTGCATCATTCCCAAATCTTTCATATCGAATTCAGCTGCAAGCTTCCTCTTGGTATCTGCAATCATTCTGTCATCTCCTGTCACAAATAGGTCATCCACATATAGAAGTAGAATCACAGGATTCCCTTTCTCAACTTTGTAGTAAAGGTTGGAATCTGCTTTACTCTTGGTAAAGCCCAAACTAGATAGGAAACTGTCCATCCTACCATACCAGGTTCTGGGAGCTTGCTTCAAGCCATACAAGGCTTTCTTTAATCTGCATACATAAGATTCCCTGTCATGTATTTCAAAGCCGAGTGGCTGTTCCACATATACTTCCTCTTCTACTACACCATTCAGGAAAGCAGTCTTGACATCCATCTGGTGTATCTTCCATTTCATTGCTGCAGCCAGGGCAAGTACTGTTCTGATGGAAGTATATCTGGCTACAGGTGCAAAGGTTTCTTCATAGTCTATTCCTTCCTTCTGAGAGAAACCACGAGCTACGAATCTTTCTTTATATTTTTCCACACTGCCATCTGCAGCATGCTTGATTTTGTAGATCCACTTGGAAGTCACAACAGACTTCCCTTTAGGTCTTGGGACAACATCCCAAACATCATTCTTCATAATTGATTGGTATTCCTCAACCATAGCATCCTTCCATTCTTTCTTTTCTGCTGCCTCTTCATAACTGGAAGGCTCTTTGTTCATGATGTCACAGAGTAAAGCAACATAACTGGTGTGTGATCTGGTTCTCTTCTTTGCTCTGTGTTCTTCTTCTGGAATGCCAAATCTTTCTGCATCATGAATGAGCTCTCTAGCCCATACAGGTTTCCTCTTGTGAGAGTTATCCTCACGGGGTGGATCTACAGGTTCTTGTGGATCTTCAAACTCACGAGCAGTTTCTGGAACTGCATCAGTCATCGTAGTGTCCTGAAATCTTGTTTCCTTAGGTTCTTCATACACTTCGATAGGTGCCTTTCTTGATTTGATGAATGCTGAATTCTCATCAAATGTTACATCCCTGCTGACATCAATCTTCTTGAACCCTGGAAAATATATTCTGTAAGCCTTCGAGCTTTCACTATAACCCACAAAGATGCCCTTCTTTCCTGAAGGATCTAGTTTAGTCCTCTTCTCCTTTGGGACATGAGTGTATACTGGACAACCAAAAATTCTGAGATGGCTGACTTCAGGTTTCTTACCAGAAAAGACTTCTTCTGGTGTCTTGTTGTCCAATATCTTGTGGGGTGTTCTATTCTGTACATATACAGCTGTTCTAGCTGCTTCTACCCAAAGATGCATAGGAAGATCCTGGTCATGCAACATTGCCCTTGCTGCTTCCATGATAGTTCTGTTCTTCCTTTCTGCAACTCCATTCTGTTGAGGATTATATGGAGCAGTCAACTCCCTCTTAATCCCTGAGTCACTGCAAAGCTTCTTGAATTCATTTGAGGTGAATTCTCCACCATTGTCAGATCTGAATGTTTTGATTTTCTTGTCAGTTTGATTCTCCATCAAGTTTTTGAATTCCTTGAATTTATCAAACACCTCATCTTTGCCCTTCAAGAAGTATACCCAAGTCTTCCTAGAGAAGTCATCAATAAATGATACATAGTAAACATACCCACTCAGGGAGCTGGATGACATAGGGCCACATACATCTGAGTGGATGATTTCTAGAATATCTTTTGCCTTGCTTTCACTGCTTGGGAAAGCCTTCTTAATGTTCTTACCTTTTGCACATCCTTTGCAAACACCTTCATGTTTGGTCTTGATTTCAGGAAGACCCTCTACAGCCTTGCTTGCAATTGGAAGTGCTCTATAGTGCATGTGAGCAAGTCTTCTATGCCAAAGTTCACTTGGCTCCATGGATTCATGTACCATGGCATGTTCGGGTTGACCCTTTAATTTGTACAAGCCTCCCTCTTTCTCTCCAATCACTACTGCATCATCAATAGTCTTTCCCTTTGGCCACATTAGTACTTGGCCATCAACAAATGCAACCCTCATACCTTTTGCATCTAAAGCAGAGATGGAGAGTAAGTTCTTCTTGAGTCCAGGTACATAGAGGACTTCCTTCATCTTCAGAGATTTTCCAGAATCTAGGTTGTAAGAGGCTTCACCACTTCCTTTGATTGGGTATTGATAATCATCCCCAAGTTTCACCTTATGGGGTGATTCATGTTCAGAAAGGTTCACAAAAGATTCCTTGAAACCTGTCATATGTTTGGAAGCCCCACTATCGATCAACCAATCATTACAACCATGGGAGATGGTACTAGTGAGTGCAGAGATCAGAACATACTCTTCTTCACTTGATGAATCATCATCACTACTACTTTCTGCCTTAGCTTTCTTCTTTGGAGGTTCATCATCTTCAGCAGCATGAGCATGAAACCTTCTTTTGCTGCCCTTCTTCTTCTTACTAGAGTTGTTGTTATTATCCCTTTTGTTCTTAGGACAATCTGAAGCAAAGTGACCCTTCTCATTGCATGTGAAGCATCTTAGGTCTTTCCTGTTCTTCTTTTGATAAGACCTATTGAGTCGAGAGGGATCCTTCTTGATTTTGCTTCTTTTGGTGTGAGCTGCAAGAGCTTGATCTTCTCCTCCCATCTTTTCCTCACGAGCTATAAGTCTAGCTTCTTCTTGAGAGCATTCTTCTCGAAGTCTACTGAAGGAGATCAACTTCTTCCTTGCACAAATTCCTTGAATAAAGGAATCCCATGACCTGGATAGGCCATTTAGAGTGGTCATCACCACTTCACCATTCTCCACCATTTCATCTACTGCTTCTAATTGTTCCTTGATCTGAGAGACCCTTGAAAAGTAGGATTGAATGGTTTCTCCATTCTGAAACTTCACTGCTTTCAATTGGTTCCGCAGGGTCATCTTCCGATTTATGTTCTTTCCTTCAAATAGCTTGGTCAAAGATTCAAACATCTCTTTGGGTGTCTTGAGAGAAGACACATGGGGTATGAGATGGTCTTTGATAGAATCAGCAATGATTCTCTTTGCCTTGACCAAGTTCTTCTTGTGCAATACCTTGGCCTCTTCATCCTCTGGGATAGGGATGTCTTCTTTCACATATGAGTCTAACTCATTCTCTTCCAGGATTAGCCCAATCCTATACTTCCAGGCTCGGAAGTTATCAGCCCCTTCTAGCTTATCCTCAAGCTTGGTGTGAAGAGACATCTTTAAGAGTACTTCAAATGGAAATAGAAAATATTTAGAACTTACCACTTGAAGTGCTGAAAACTGGATCTGGTCCCGGATTAGGGTTTGTCAGAGAAACCCTAAAAATTCAAAAAGTGAATTTCAAAATTCCGAAAGGATAGAAAGATGCGCCTTGGAGAGCTGATCAGCCTAGTACATTCAGAATTTGAGATCAGCAAAGTCTTGTCCTTCAAAATTGCCTTTTTGTCCTCCCGGGTTCACTGGGGAGAGCCCTGAATTAGGGTTTGAGTTTCTCGGAGATCTACCCAGCCAAAAATCTCGATCCAAAGCTCAAACCTTCGATTTTTGCAAGGATCTTCCAGCTGTACCTTCAGTTTCCAGAAATTCCTATTTTTGTGGAAACCCTAATTTTTAGGGCCAAAACTGAAAATGCTCGGAACTGAAATCTGATTGGACAGAAAGATGCGCCTTGATGAGTAGATCCAATCTACTATACTGAATTTCAAAAATCTGTGGAGAGAAACCCAATAAACAAGCAATACAAGCTTCCGTCACTGCAAAATGTCTTCTTCTCAGTTAAGCTCTGATACCATGTTAAATTTTCAGTATTAAATCACAATACTATAGGATCTTTGCTGAGAGAATAACATCTACAGTATATCAATGCATGACAATCATAGTATGACAAGCATCACAAGCATCACAAGAATCAAAAGCATAGAGACAAGAGACACAGAGTTTCCGTGGGGAAAACCCTAAGGTGAAAAACCCCACAAACTTCCTCAGAGATAGAGAGAGCAATGGCTCAACCAAAATACAACCAAATAATACAGAGATAGTCTCCTAGCAGATGATCCTCCTCCTCCTCACTAGTGCGCCACTTTCCAGAGAGAGAGATAGATGCTTTTCCGAGTGAGTAAAATAGAGATCTCCTATCTCTATTTATACTCACCTTTTTGCCCAGTGACCTACTGGGGCCGACTTGTCTACTTTAGTACATCCACATTATATTATATATTAATTAGGGCCGACCCCATAAGGTGGTCTAATAACCCATCGGCAAGTACACACACTTGCGACACTTGTCAATCCACATGACGACACTTCCTTATAGAGGAATAACACATCTCTTATAAGGGTACAATAAATATACATATAATATACTGATGAAATACATTCCGAAGTTACATATACATCAACAGTGCTAGAATCTCATGAAGAAATTGAACATGAGCTGATCGACCATTTCACTAAGGTGGCTACTGAAATTCTGGAGGATCGCACTGCAGCATGTAGGGTGATCAAAGGGGTCATTCCTCGTCTTATTTCTGACGAACAGAATGCAATTCTGATTCGCCCTATTGATTTTGTGGAAGTTGAGACAACTATTTTTCAGATGGAAGATAGGAAGTCCCCGGGACCTCAAGGATTCACCGTGAATTTCTTTCATGCTTTCTGGGATTTAATTAAACAGGAAGTGTGGCAGGTGGTGGAAGAATCCCAGTTGATGAGAGCGGTTCTCCCCGCTTTAAACTCTACCTTCCTAACCCTGATTCCTAAGTCTCCGATGGCAGAGACCGCTAATCTGTTTCGACCTATCTCCCTGTGTAATATCATATATAAAATTATTACGAAGGTCCTTGCAAATCGGATGAAGCCTCTCCTCCCTTCCTTAATATCCTTAGAACAATCAGGGTTTGTGGAAGGTCATCAGATTATGGATGGTATTATTCTGGCTCATGAAGTGCTTCACTCTCTAAAAAGTACTAAGAAGGCTAGAATTATGCTTAAATTGGACCTGTCTAAAGCCTATGATAAACTAAACTGGAATTACATGAAAGAGATAATGAAAGCCTTTGGCTTCAGTGATGTTTGGATCATATGGATAGCTAATCTCACCTCCTCAACTTTCTTCTCCATTTTGGTTAACGGTCATCCCTCTAATGTGGTCAAACTGTCAAGTGGTATTCGGCAAGGGGACCCTCTTTCTCTGTTCCTTTTTTTGCTAATGACAGAAGGTCTTGGGAGACTTATTTCTCATCTTGTGGACCAGGGGAGCATCAAAGCCCTAAAGTTTCCTCCTTATGAGAAGGCGATAACTCATCAGCAGTTTGTGGATGACACTCTACTTATGGGACACTCCTCTGTCCAAGAAGCCCGTCAAATAAAAAAGGATCTGAACATTTTTTTACAAGCTTCGGGGCTAACGATTAATATGGATAAGTCCCTGGTTTTTTTCTTTAATACTCCACCACTTTGTCAGAGGAACATCCTTCACATTTAGGCTTTAAAAAGAGCTCCCTTCCAACCAAATATCTAGGGGCGCCCTTATCTGAGGGGGTCCTTAAAAGAGCATCATGGGAAGACCTTCTGAGTAAAATGAAGGAAAGACTTTCGAATTAGACTCTTCGATCGCTTAATTTACCAGGCAGAGTGGTCCTAGTTAAGTCGGTTTTGCAAGCCATGCCCTTGTACATGTTATCTATTTTGTCGGCTCTAAAGGCTGTGTTGAGGGAAATAAGAAACATTTAATGAACCTTTCTGTGGGGTGGAATGGGGGATCATAGGAAATGGCCCCTGGTGGGGTGGAAAACTTTATGTCAAACTAAGTAGGAGGGGGGCCTGGGGCTTCGGGATCCTGAGGATCTTAGCAACGTGTGTGGAGCAAAAATTTAGTGGCGTTGGCTCACCCATACGAATGAGCAATGGGAAAGCTTCTGGGGGGAAAAGTACATGCCGACAATGGAGCAGCAAGACTGGATTCGGGAGGAAGGACTGGTTAAAGGATCCCATATTTGGAACATGGCCCGAGCCGGCAGTGAAATTATAAGGAAGCATAGTTTATGGGAAATCCGGGAGGGAATGTTGGCAAATCTTTAGTTGGATGCATGGCAACAGGAACCACCCATTTCGACTCTGGTGACTATTTCGGAGGGAAACAGGGATAGGCATCATAACTAGTTAACGGTTAACAGGTATTGGCAAGAAGCCTCTGAGGACAGAGGTTTTCACATTTGGAAGCCACTTGAATGGTGGATAACATCCTATGGGGAAGACACAGGAAGACAGGTTTATGAAGTTGTGATCAACAGACAAGTTAAGATTCAGGGGGGGAGGGATACCCTTCGGTGGGGCTACCGTCCTATAGGAATGTTCTCCATGAAAGAAGCGTATCACCTTTAGACTTGCCTGTATAATTCTGTGGAAGATAATACCTAGAAATATTTGTGGAAGGCCAAACTCTGGCCTAAAATCACTCTCTTTCTTTGGTTGTTTTTACGAGGGCGAATCCTGACATGGGACAAAATTGTGAAGCATGGTTTTGAGGGCCCGTCTATCTGTGTTCTCTGTGGCCAGAACAGTGAGACAATTGCTCACCTTCTGGATGAATGCAGCTTTGCAACAGCATTATGGGATGAAGGTGGAAGGTTTTTTCGGAAAACTGCCCGGGTTAGGTCTATCCCAGAGCAAACTGTGAGACAGTGGAACGGGCAACCTTTTCAAGGGAATATCCTGAATTGCATTTGGAAACTATATCCTGGATTTATCCTCTGGGAGGTATGGAAAGAGCGAAATAAATGCTTGTTTCAGGGGAAAAAAAACTCGTGGAAGGACGTCTGGGTGCATATCAAGCAAGAGATAAATGAAACGCTGAAATTAACCAGGTGGAATGAACAAGATATGAATGTTCTGGATAATGAATTGAGATTGCTCCATACTTGGGGTATCATGGGCCTTCCTCAGTTCATCGGCTCCAACAATTCTGGTAGCAAGATGCAGGACAGTCCATCGAAGTGGGCACCGCCTCAGCAGGGATGGCTCAAGCTGAACTTTAACGGAGCCTCCAAAGGGAATCCGGGTATGGAGGGGTGGTGATAAACGATCAGGGCCAAGTCTAGTTCAGCTACTATGGGAACTTAGGATGTGAAACTAATAACGTAGCAGAATGTGAAGCTCTGCTACAAGGTTTAAGTATCATGGCCCAACGTGGTATTAACAGTTTTATTGTGGAAGGCGACTCGAAAATGCTCATACAGACTGCTATAAAACTGTCCATTGGCACTCAGGTTGCTAAATTGGCTACCTCGTGCTGTCTGGTGTGGCGCGTGACCTGTCTGGGAACCCTCATCAAAGCATTTAACTCCATTGTTTTTCAACACATCAGGAGAAGCACTAATTGTTTGGCTGACGAGTTGGCAAATTAGGGGGCCGATCAAATTAATGAACGATGGGAGGGAAATGCCTTGGAAGTTCCATCGGATACATGTCGAATGAACTGCATTAAGATCGCCGAGTGTGACTATGGAGAACTGCTGCCAAACCGCAATGACAGATATTTTCCTTATAATGAAGTTTGTGTTAATGAGGGTACACGTATATGATAAATGGGACAGATGGAGCTACGGTAAGATGTATAAAAGGACTCTTGCAATGGTTCTCGGAGATAACATCTCGGATGGTGATTTCAATTCATGGGATTTGAAGCATGGGAGAGACATGGAGGATCATTCCTGCATGATCCCGATGGATTATCATGATTAGCATAGGATGATGGTGACAAAGGATAAGGACTGGTTCAACTATTCCAGCATCAGATACATGATGAAGGAGTTAGTGCTAGTAGGGGGCGGCTCTCATTTAAATATGGAGTGCAGGGATGGTAATAGTCACAAAGTTTCTCGGCTGGAGCTCCCATGTGCCAGGATTATATATTATTTTCCTGTTGTGAGTGTGCAGAGTGATTGTAAGGGGGGGGAGACTATGCCTCAGAAAGGTCGAACCTCGAAACGAGATCGTCGTGCTCATGGTGAGACTAGCACTGCTAGTGGAGGTGCAACACCTCGAACTGGTCCAAGCCGGGACCAATGGAATGCCGTTGCAACTGCAGTTTTCTTTCGCCGCTTCTTCCCACCAGGGGTACGGAAGGAGGTGGAGGATATTGAAGCGGACCTGTAGAGTCTTGTGGGGGAGGAGGAGATACCTAAGGAAGCGGTGGCCATGGACAACTGGATACATGACCCGGGGAATACTATGGGTCGTATGGATCTGTATAACCGGGCGATAGTCACCCTTTGGGTGACTAAGTCTCTGATTGCTTAGTGTCTACATACTCGGGGGGATGCCTTATCGAGCTCTCCAAGGCTTAAAAATATGGAGGACCTGTGCAAGGACACTGCTGAAAACTGTAATTGGATCCACATGAAAGTAGATGTGCTGGCGGACAAGTTGGGCATCTCCTACCTGGATCGCCCGACGAAGGTGGCAGACCCTCGTGGGTCCATTTCCAAGGACAAAGGGGAGGCTGTGGTGACTCCTATGTTGGTGAATAGTGATGATGAGGCAGGCCCATCTGGGTAATGTTCTGTCTGTATGGTGATCTCGACGTGGCGTCTACCGGTGTGACGCTCCTCAATTTGGTGCTGATTTCTTTATCTTCTGGGCTCAGGTTATTTTGGTTTCACACTAGTCTTTTGATTATGGGTCTGTGATCGGAATGATGTATATGTATGGGCTCTTTTTTATGGAAATATCGAGGATTAGTACTATTGAATCATTTGTGATATCTCTCGGTTTCAGTTATGGTCTCTGTTGAATGTTTCTTGGCCTCCTTAACAGTCTTTTCGGCTTTATGTATTTGTGGTTCTGGGTTTGTCGGTTACTTATGGTTTGGTGCTGCTGGGATTTTGGCTGGGTCTGTGGTTCTATGGTGGCTTGCATAGCACTAGGTCTATTACTCCGTGGTAGCTCAGGGAGCACCAGAACGAATGTAAAGAAGACAGTCTATAATTTTGGAACTTTGATAATAGAATGAGAGGTCTCTTTTTTTGCTTAAAAAAAAAAAAGTAGTTCCAGGATGACAAGCAGATGCACTACACTACTTAGCTGCGAGAGATATTTGAGATCTACTACAACGATCTCTCTAACACCAGCTTGATAGGTCAAAAATTTATGGTGAAGGAGACGGGGATGTTGGAGCAGGCCAAGGGATTTGAGCCTCCCAACTTCTTGTCATGTTCGATATTCTTGAATTTGTTGTAGAGGCTGGTAGAACAGATCACAGGGAGAAGGTTGGAGATGCCTTCAAGGTATGGGAATACATTAAAAATTTCATAATGCATGTAATTACTTTACAACTCTTCCTTATATTGGCGATTATATAATTAATTGTATTTCTCACAATAGATATGAGGACTCTTCACTTGACATCTTGTGCTAGTATTTTAAAATATTACAATGGATTATAACTACAACATGAACACGGTGGCTTCTCACAGCAACACAAACATGGCAACTTTGTTCGTCTTTAATTGATACAGTGGCTTCTCATAGACATTGTTGGTATGATAGCAGTTTTGACTATAGATCAATTGGAAAATGATTTAATTCAAAATAATATGTAGTCAGGTGGTTTGTATTTGTATCCAAGTGATAAAAAACAACGATCAAGTAATCAAGTGTTTTGTAAACCAGTGCATGGCCCATATTCCATAGGAAACATATTTAAAACATTTTTTCCTATATGCACAAATATTACTAATATTAGATCTACCACAACGCTTCAACACCTAAGAGATTGTGTCTCACGCAGATCCAGCAAGATACCAAGGTGTTATCTACCATTAATTGTGATCTTCCCTTCATAAATGTTGACTAATATGCGTCGAATGGAATCCGATCAATAACTCTAATTCGATTTGCCTCAGATCTGGTGCAATGAGATTTTATTTCATCTGCCCAACCTTTGAAGATGTCTATTGTTTGAATTGCCAACGATTTTCTACAACAATCTCATCTAACCCATGATCCATTTTTTTCTAGTCAACAAAAGCAATATCTTGTTTCTGCTGAGTCTATGACTAGATTGGAAAACTAAAAGAGTATATTTCATATCCACCATCAATAGATTTGTTCGACCAAGTGTTCAACTGAGTTATGACAGCAAATAATAATTCCAAGGATTGACTAGATTTTCGAAGAGATAAGAGGGTTGTATCTCTCCACTCGGCAGGCTCAACAAAACTGTGTGAAAGATCACTATATTTCCGTCCACATGCATACCCAAAAGATCATACAATCAAACATGGACGCATTTCTGCAACATGTGGATGATTCTACCATCCCCAGTGTGTATCAAGTCTTATTGCTCCAGAAGACTCAAGCTGAAGACCTTGAGAAAAAAATTGTTGATGGACAACAGTTTACATGCCCTATTCATAAATGTTTTGTTTGCAAGCAGATAGAGAACACAAAAGATGAAAATATGCAATTTGCCATTTGTCGACATTGTCCAAAAGCATATCATAGAAAATTCTTTCCAAAGTAAGTTATCACCTTTTTTCTTTTCTGGTTTTGCGTTCTCTCTCTCTTTTAGTTTTTGGTTTCTTTAATTTAACTAGAACAGTCAAGGGAATTAAATTTATCCAATTGCAGTTTAAGGTACATGTTCAATTGCTTGTTGCATCTAAGATCCATTATGTTTGAAGATACAGATGATGAACCACGACGGGCTTGGGATGATCTCATCCCAAATAGGATTTTAATATACTGTAGGTAAGCAATTTAGTTCTTTGATTCATCCATAATTGATAATTCTACTTAACTGCATGTTGTTTCCTTGTATCAAATCATATGCTTGTCCTAAAGTAGCTTATTCCTAACAAATTTTTTGTTACAGAAAACATAAAATCGACCCAGATTTAACAACACCAAAAAGGAATCACATAGTATTCCCAGGGGTGTCTTCTATTGATAAGAAATTTAAAAGAAATCATGTAATTTCACCTGAGTCTAGTGCTTCAAATACCATTGTAAAAAGGATCAAAGAGTCCCCTGAGCTCAGCAAGGAAAGCAAACTTCATAAACCTTCTGTGAAAAAAGAAAAGAGCACATTGAGTGCACGTGAAACCGTAGCTGTAAAAGTTCGTGGGCCTTCTGAATTGTCGAAGAAGGTAACGAGGGAGAAGGAGATATCCTTTTCTGTGAAGAAGGAGGATAAGCTTTCAACTTTAGAGCTAAGGAAAATTTTAAGTTAGAAGGAAAGTAAAACCAGAGATTTGGATCTTTTCAAGAATAAAACAGTTAAGGTTTTATCTTCTTCTAAGCCAGAAGTTAAAAAAGGGCCCACCGTTCCTCCGTCTGACATAGACAATGATGTCAAAACTTCGTGAGTATTTATAGGCCTTATCTTGTCATCATATTTTTTTTTTTAGTTTTTTGGGGTATTAGTGACATTATTCTGAGCATTTATTATTATTTGTGTAAATTGTTTTGTTGTGCAAAGTGCCTTTATTAAATTAATTGTTTACAATGGTGCTTAGCAAGATTGCATTTTGTGATATAGGGTCTTGGCTATAATTGAGAGAGCAACAACTACCATAATTTTAGATGATGTGTGTGCAAAGAACCAAGTGCCTTTAACACATAGGAATTACAACATGAGGACTGTGGCCAATAATACTATTACTCAAGGAAAGGTTGAGGGATCAGTTGAGGTATGTCTGTTTATAATTTGAACACAACAAGATTGATCTATATGGGTGGTAATCATCATCATTTTCTGATTAAATGCATTATACCTTCAAATTTTTAATCACTAGCTTTAAATTTTTTCCCCAGGTTGTCAAGTCAGCTTTGAAAAAACTTGAAGAAGGTGGCAGCATTGATGATGTTAAATCTGTTTGTGAACCAGATGTGCTCCAACAAATGTATAGATGGAAGGTTAGATTTGTTTTTGTTGATAGGTTGAATACTATTTTATAAAAAATGGATTTCCCTGATATATATTTTTTTTGCATTCTTGGGTTACTCCAGTTAGAGGATTTATTGGAAACTCACTTTCACATTTTATTGTTGGTTTTTCCTACCTTTTTTAAAGTTGTGGGTACTCATTAAAATGTGTTTTCTTTAGTACATTATGGAGTTATGTAATTGTATGCCCATGGATGTACCCATTGAGACATGGGCTTTTTATTTTTTGAAATAATAAATGCAAAGCTCCATGAAATTGAAACATAATGTAATGCCTTTCCTATTCCTCATATTGTAACGAGGAAAGGGAGTTTTGTTCACAGAATGAATATGCAGCTCTTTGTATCTCGGTTTACTTCAATTACTTTACACTTTCCTCTTATGGCGAGCTAAAAATTGGTGACTTTGTTTCTCTTTTATAATCTTGATAAAAATTTAGTTGTTGCTAATTACAATAGAAATCATAATATGTCGTAGATACCGATTTAATGGTTTGTTATGTCTTATGCGCTCCTTTATTATTAAATTTTATGATCAAGCTGGCCATTTTATGTTGTTAAATGTGCAGACTAAATTGAAGGTTTATCTTGCACCGTTTATACATGGAATGCGCTACACTTCATTTGGTCGACATTTTACTAAAGTTGATAAATTACAAGAGGTATTTTAATTTTTCTATCTACAATTATGTAGTTAAAACCTACTGGATTGTGATTGTGACAATAGTGCTTTTATATTAAGGAATAGGGATATCAATAGAGATTTCTAGGATATGAGTTAAGCTAAAAAGTAGATCTTTCTGAAGATTTCCCTTCTAAATGCAATCTATTCATTTCCCTTTCAAGTGTGAGCTATAGGTAGGCATTGACAACTTGTTCAACAAATATATACTCTCTTTCTAAATGTGCCTCTCTTCCTATCTTCATGAGTGTGACACAGTCTTTTTCTCCTAAAGAATATTCTCGCGAAAAAACCCTTCAAGTACCTCCCCATGATTCATGGATGGCAAAGCTGTAAACTGTTGGCCCTGATTAGGGAGGCTAACCCTGATGAGATCAAGCAAATCGAATGTGGGATCTCTCCAAATTTGGGGTGAGAGATTTCACGTCCATGTTTGCTTGAGCTAACCCTTGTGGCTAACACACAGATATATACTATAATTGTTTGTCTAATTTTTTTTTTGTGATGTATTTTACTGAAGTTGACACATTGCAACGGTATTTGACAGTTGGGATGCTTTCATTTAGCATGGTGGAATAGTTATAAAAATAAACAGTACTTTAAAGAGAAATAATCCATGATAATTTTGTCTTCTAAATGATGCTTACTGATTTCCCTGATGTGATACGTAGGTAGGCATTGAATGCTTGTTCAACAATTAACTTCTCATTCTGAATTTGACTCTTTTCTACTCTAAATTGAGATGGAAAACATATGTGTGTATATATATGTACACACACACTCACACATGCACATGCTTATAGACAAAAATATCTGTGCATGTGTATACCATCTGTGTTTTTGACTTTTTGGTCTCTTGCATAGTGTTTTTTTATGTGAAGTATTTTTTAAAATGCATTCTATTGAGAATTGGACTTCATTGACAGCTTGGTATGCATTCATTCGTCATATTAGAATAGTTATTGACATAAACAATATGCTAAAGAGAAGTATACAATCATAATCTCAGTGATTATGACCCATAGTTCAGTACAAATCAAAGAGATCAACCCTTAATTTAGGCTAGGACGGTGAATGCAAACTCAGTTTTGAAGTTTAAATTTGATGAGAGCATATTTTGGCAATAGAAGTATGAGTTTCAAATGTATATGAATTCAACAAGCTTGGGAGTTCGACGTTGCAACAACAATGTACACATGAGTCCTAGGTTTCAAATTTGTATATGGCACTTTGCAAATTAGATATGTTAACAATGTTTGGAAAGCAATGATTGTAATCAACCATTAGTGTTGTAGGTATGTGAACAGACTTGACAGTGAAATCTGATTTCATTGTTACACATGAGCAGAAAACTAATAATATCCAAACTTAAAATTTTCTATGACAGTTCAATAATATATGTGCACTATTAAACTCATAACACCTTCAAGTTCATATTTTTAGAGGGTATTTTACATGTCAACGTGGACTTACGTTATGACCAACAAATTATTATATCTTATGTGTATGAGTAACATTGAAGGCTTTGCATGGAACTTCAGAATTCGAGGTGACCAGGAAAATATTTGATTTGCTAGCTATTTGGTTTACTTGGCAATGTATATTTTTTCAAAATAAGACCCAAAGTCCCTTTTGAAAATGTACAAAAAGGTCCCCTTTGCATAGAAAAGAAGTATTTAACACCCCAAATACAAAGCCTTGGTGAGATTCAATTGTGTCTTCCGTCAAGGCGACTAATGGGCAACCTGATCATGTCAATACTTATGTAACATAATTAGCTTCAAGCACTATAACGCTTCAATAGCTCGCATGATTTTGCATCTTATTCCATTAACTTTGATTCTTCTATTTAAGGGTGCTAGCTCAATGAAAGAGCACTTGCCTTAAAGGTAAACGGTTGGTGGTTCAATTCCTCCGTGCCCTATATACAAAAATCAATGACTAATTAAATTACCAGTTAACAACAATCAGTGACTAAATAAATAGCCAGTTAACAATGATCAATGACTACAAAAATGACCAGTTAACTATAGTTAATGACTAGTTAACCACAATCAATTACTAAATAAATGACCAATTAATAACAATAAATGACTACTACAAATGATAAATTTGTGACTAAAAAAATGACTAAAATTCACATATAAATTACTATTAGTATCTAATTTCCACTATCTTATAGCTCGACTAACTTAGTCGTATTTGTTTTAGTCATTAATAGTTTCCTTAGTTAGTAGTATATTTGGTCATTGATTTAGTCATTAATTGCCGCAATTAATGACTAAATCAATGACCAAATATACTACTAACTAAGGAAACTATTAATGACTAAAACAAATACGACTAAGTTAGTCGAGCTATAAGATAGTGGAAATTAGCTACTACTAGTCGCCGACTAAAAAGTAGTCGTTTATATGTGAATTTTAGTCATTTTTTTAGTCACTAATTTCTCATTTTGTACTAGTGAAAGCTCACACAAATCGTATCCCCTACAGGGTGATGAAATCTGCAATCAAGCAATATGAAATGGAGAACCAAGTGGCTAAAGGATATCCCTCTACCGAGAGGGACTCCGGGTAAAAGAGTCCTAGAAGAAAGGAAACTAAGTTACCCCATTCATGGCACGTCCGAAAAGGTGTCCCGTAGCTTCAGTTCTTTGGCCATCGTACACCCGGTATGGGATCCAACATGCACGACAAGAACAACGAGTTGGTTTCCTTCAGTACAAAATGGAGTGCGGTATTCCACTCAGACTTCCAGAACCAATCTTGCTACTTTCCCTCCTAAGGGAGAGGCCCTCCGAAAAATCGGTGTTAACCGTACCAATAAATAATAGGGGATTTTGGCTCCCTAAAAGACAACAACTATGTCGCAAATGTAAATGACAAAGGGGGTGTTGTTTGGATGCCTAACCCAATGTCCTACCTAGATACAGAATTGTTTGTGTTCCCCAAGGGGGGTTAAAGTGAGTTTAATTAAGTCAATTTTATGTCTCTCTTGAATTATGGGGAGAGTGTGTGTGCACAAGTGGTGTGTACCCAATATAGCCAGATAGTAAATGCTGAAAGAAACAAATGAGACTGAAAATAAAAGTTTTTTCTTTTGCTTTTCAAATAAAAATACTAACTGCTGGAAAAAAATGCATGCAAATGGTGCAACGAAACTTAGACTAATTTCTGTAATATTCTATGCATAATTTTTAAAAACATAATAAAGATCTGAATTCTTCTTGAAAAAATAACTGATCTCAAAAAACAAAGCACTCAATTTTGAGTCTCGGAGGCCAAGATATCTGAGTTTGAAAATGTGTAATTTTTCAGCAGATTTCCGTATGGACGACAAGTTTGGAAATGATATGTCTCCACACTATGTGATTAGATGGTGACCATATCAGTGTCATTGGATCTATATCTGATAAATGGTGACCAATAGGGCACAAATCTGACTCGAAATGGAGAGATCTGGTAGGGATCACAGCTCAGATCCATAGATCTGTTAAAAATAAAACAAACCAAACAAGATAAAATGAAAAACAAACTGGTAAGGATGGTCAAAAGAAACCACATATCTACAGAGATCGAACCCGGTGGGAGTCACCAAAACTGTAGCTGGAATTTTCACACCAGCTCATGCTAAAGAGCACCTACTAAGGATTCAGGAACCCTTAGTAGCAGTTTATAAACATGGATAAAAAATAAACAATAAGAAAATGATGTATGCAAATAACAAACATGAAATAGATCTAACTACTGCGGTAAAATGGAAAATCAACAGGAACCCATAAATGAAATTTGCATTTTTATATTATATGGAAAATAAGGGTTTGCAGTAATGGTTACCTTAAAAGAAGAGGTGATGAGGGGCCTTGCAACAGTACGAAGAGTAGTGTGTCGGGTCTCCAGAGTTCCTTGCTCTTCTCCAAATGCTCAATGGGTTGGCCAAGATTCAACTAAATGGGCACAAAAGCTTGAATTTATTTTGATTTTTTTGCCTTTTTATTTTATTTTGGGGATTTTGGACTTTTTTTGTGGGTTTTTAACCTTTATTGAAGGAATTTAATTATTTTTTAGGGAAATAATGTTTTTTTTTCCTATTTGGTTACCAATTTAGGGTTTTGGAGACCAAAAATGTGGGAAAAGTGGACAAATGGGTTATGTGACTAGGGAGATGAGCTAGTGAACAATTTTTGGGTGTTAACAAAATTACTGGAATTTTTTTTCAGTTACAAGTTGAGAATAAAACCCTTAGTATCTTTCATCAACTTTCCTCACTAGTATCTTTTGTTTGTTGCTTCTATCAACGTTCATTTGCACAGTATGGAGCAATTACTAGTACTAGTATTATCACAATTACCTCTTTTGGCATTGGTGTTGGTATCACCATTAAATGTATTAGTTATTCTTATACCAACATAGATCCGTCGTAAACCTAGATCTATGAAGCAACAAGAGAGATCCAATTTCTCGAGGTGTAATTTTTTTTTATGCATTAAAAAAATTTGCAACTTAAGAAATAAGATACCCCTTGATGCTTGATATATTAGGTTTAAAATGAAATCAATATAATTTAATATTTTGTATTAGCCGACATCATTTGCATTTTTATTTTTTTAATGGGAACATGTTACATAACGTTACACAACGTTGCGCGTTACAACATATCCCTCATACTGGGTTGTAAAGAACCTCGCTACTCTCGGTGCAAAAACAAATTTGCATATATTGTTCAGATCACTCTCATTAAATCACTTTACTGGATTCACCTTAACTTGAGATCTATTACCCTACTCATTATTATTTGATTTCCCTTCTTAATTTTTTTTCTTAATTTATTTATTTTTACATAATAATAAAGATACAGTTTATTTTATTAGTCCATGCCAAGGCAAGGACTATAGTGACCAGTTGGTCATAAACAAGTTTGACTTTTATATTAATACCAAAAAAAAATTATAATGTTTTTCAAAGTTTTGTAATATTTATATATTAAACTTAATATTTGGAAAATATAAATTATTTTGTAGAAGTTTTAAAATTTGTTATTTCTATTTTATGATTGGCTAAAAACTATGAAGTGACAAATTACCCCTATTGGGATGTGAAATTGTTTAAACAAAATATTAATTTAAATTTAAAAAATTCAATCTTTTTTTCTAACTTGACATGTGGTCTTTGTACTAGAAGTTTTATTAATAATAATGAATATTATCATTTTTGTATGTTGTGTTATTGATAATAAGTACACAAGTGTCCCTCTTTTTTTTTCACTTGAAAAAGCTCTATACTTTATAGTATATAAAATTGACAAAGATTACAATCTTTCCCTTAACTAACGGAAACAACAAGGATATCCCATCACAAACATGCATAAAACTTGCATCCATGACCAAACCTTATTGCGCCGAGAGGCGCTCTACAGCCCAGTATGAGGGAGATCTTGTAACATGTGTCGAGTGTTTGTCGAGTAACAAAATAATACAAAGTAAACAAAAAAGAATAATACAAAGTAAAAAGTAATAAATATTATGTCGGCCATGAAAAAAAGAATAATACAAAGTAAAAAGTAAATACGAGGGAGATCTTGTAACATTTGTCGAGTTTGTCGAGTAACAAAATAATACAAAGTAAAAAGTAAATATGAGGGAGATTTGATCCCTCTCAGCGCTTGATAAAACCTAGGATTTGGATCTATGCTGGTTATTACAAGTGTCCCTCCTTATTATTACATGTCCTCTCATTTTTTAAATACAATGTACTTTGATTTCTATATACCTTAAATGCATATACTAATTACTAATTTTTAAAACTTTAAAACTAAAACTAATTATTTTTATTAATATCTGAAAAAAAATATCCATGGATGATTACAACAAGCCATTATTAAAAAATAAAAATAAAAACTTATTTTAAAATTTAAAACAACTAAAACTAAAAAACTAACCAGCAATTATTAATTATTAAAAAAAACTAAAAACTTTTTCAACCGAAAAAAACGTACTATTGCTATTCCTCAGAATCAAATAGTACAAAGATATTCACCTTTTTTGCAAAAAAGGTACATTCTGCATAATCATGATAGTGGACCCATAGAACTCCTCCATTCTACATCATTGTCCATACAAAATTATACATAATAGGAAGGATAATATCCTTACAAAATAGAGCCAACAAAAATCTTGACAAAACATTCTAGAAGAATAAAACTTCTCCACATTCCAGCATACTGGAATCCATCCATTCCTCCCATAATAATAAACCCTCAGAACCTGGTAATGCTTGCTTTGATCATTCATCAGCCTTACCATTGTGTTCACGAAAGATATGTGAAAATGTAATATGTTCCTGCATATCAATCTCCATTCTAACACGCCTACACCAATGGGAAAGCGCAATAACATTTAATTCATATTCTTTTGTTGCCCATTTGATAGTAACCCTCGAATCACCATAAACCATAATATTGACCAACCCAAAAATATTGGCACATTTCAGCACACACCAGAGGGCTAAAAGTTGCGCTTTCATGTTATTGCCACGCCCACAGTTGAGACGAAAGGTATAATAATGACCCTCATTCAGATAAATAACACCCCCAACCGCACACATACCAAACTGTGCAGCCCCATCAAAAAACAGTATAGGTTTATTAACAATGAAGGAAAATAGACCAACCTTTCTCTCCACTGCTGGTGAATACTTATCAGAATATAGTTGTGTAAAGTTTATGACAATACACCCACATGACACAACATCCGGCTCTTTTTCCTGAAAAGTACTTAGATTCCAAAAATACCAAAGAGCCCAAGATATGAAAATAGGTACCTGTATAGTCTCTTTGGAATCACGAGACCAGCTCAGCAAGGCCTCACCAAAATTTACCTTCTCCCATACCCTGGTAATAGCCAACTTTGAACAAACATAATCCCAAACTTTTTTACCAAAAGAACAATAAACAAACAGATGATTGATGGATTCCGAATTTTCCTTGCATAAAATGCACCAGTTGGGTCCAATCCAACCACGCTTTGAGAGATTATCCCAAGTCTTCAGTGTACCCTGTAGAGCATGCCATAAAAAAACTTTGTGTTTCAATGCAATATTCCACTTCCAAATCTTTCTATACCACCAGTGTTGTGGATAGATAAATTTCTCCTGCATAATTCTGTCATAAGCAGTTTTGGCTGTGACAATTCTAGACCTTTCATTCCCAATCCAAACCAACCTATCTTCTAGATCTGATAAAGTTATACTAGCCGCATCAAGAGATCTAACATAGGTGTCCCAGGATTTGGCATCTTCACCAACCAGACCCAAATCCGAGGATAGTAACCAATATGTCTGACCAAAAGGATTCCTGATACGGTCTAATGAATTTAGACCAAATATTTTAATATAATCCAGGATCTTTTTTGTAGGATAAACAAGTTCATTGACACCCAGAATATCATCTCTTCCAACCCTGATGGTCTTCCCATTACCAACATACCATCTCAAATCGCGAATAATCCAACCTGAAACTTTCAGCAGACCACGCAATAAAGGAGAACAACCAGAACTCAATGGCATATTCAATCTGATCCAATCCACTAAATTCATATTTATATACTTGACAAAGGAAATCCTGGACCAAGGATTATGGTTAAAGATACACCTCCAAAGACTCTTTGCCCTAAGTGCCATACTGAAGGATTTCAAATCCTTGATACCCCATCCGCCGAACACCTCAGGTCTAGAGACCGATTCCCAGCCTGACATCACCAAAGATGTCCTGTTAATACCTCCGGACCACAGGAAATTGAAAATCAATTTTCTAATAACATTTAAAATATATAAAGGGATCTCAAGGAGTGATAACCAATATACAGGAACGCCAAGCAGAACAGCCTTAACCAGTATTAGTCTGCCACCAACAGAGAGCATTCTATATGCCTAGTGAGAAATCCGAGCCTCAAATTTCCGCACCAGCCACCACCAATCTTTGATCTGATAGTTATTTGGTCTCAAGAAAAAACCCAAATACTTGAGTCCCTCATCTAATGGACGGCAATTGTAAGGCAAAATAGAAGCAATACCAGTTCTTACATCTGCATCCACATTATGATAATAGAAACTAGACTTTGATGGGCTAACCTTCATCCCATATATTTCACAGAAACAATTCAAAATATTTCAGATGACCCCCCACTCCGCAGCAATAGCCATTCCAGCCAACAGCACATCATCCACAAATATCAAATGTGATATAATACATTCGATTCCCAGATCAATACCTTTTAGCAGACCTTCTTGTTTAGCAAAATTTAACATTCTACTAAGTGCATCAACAATCAACAGGAACAATAAAGGGGATAATGGACACCCTTGCCGGATTCCCCTTGAACACTTAAAAAAAGAAGAAGGCGACCCATTTATCAAGATAGCAATGCTAGCCGAAGAAACACATGACATGATCCAATTAATGACAAGAGGGGGCATACCAATTTGGATCAAGATAAGCCTCAAGTAAGACCAATTTACCCGGTCATATGCCTTTTCCAAGTCTAACTTAAGCAACATAGCACTGATTCTTCGACTCTTAATGGAGTGGAGAAGTTCCTGAGATGCCCCAATGGCATCATGTATCTGTCTATTATGCAAAAAACCAAACTGTTCAGCAGTAATATGAACTGAGAGAGCCGCTTTAATCCTTTGGGCAATAATTTTTTATACCAATTTATAAGCCAAATTGCATAGTGCAATAGGCCTATAATCACCAAATTGTTCAGGCTTTCCCTTTTTAGGTATCAGAGTGACAAAAGTAGAATTCAAAGCACCTGAAGTAAAACCCTGCAGCCTTGTATATTCAACCATTTGCAGTAATTCTTGCCCCATAAACTCAAAGAAATGTGTATATATCTCCACAGGCCACCCATCGGGGCCAGGACTTTTCTCACAAGCAAAAAGTTTCAAAGTATGTTCCACCTCCTCAAGAGTAACCTCCCTTCCAAGAGCAGCTGCCTCATCATCATTGAAGAAACGGGGAAAGAGACCAACAATTTTGATTTGTTCCCTTAGATCACTGTTGCCTTCTTCTTTGTAAATGTTCCCAAAATGCTTAAAAGCTTCCAATTTTAAAACCTCATCACCAGAGCAAATATTACCTTCAACATCAGCCAATTCCCAAATAGTATTCATATTTCGACAAGCCGAAGCATATGAATGGAAAAAATTTGTGTTTTGATCACCATGTTTAATCCACAAAGCCCTACTTTTTAATCGCCATTCCATCTCCTCCTTAAGAAGGATGTCTTCTCTTTTCTTCTCAAGCTGCTTAACCACTTCGAAATCCACCTGACTCAGCACACCCTTAAAATTTTCCTTATATATCCTATGGATCTCATCTTCAAGAAAGACCAAATCTCTCTTATCATCTTCCTTCCTCTGCTTTACCCAATCTATCACCACTCTTTTAAGACTTCTCATTTTGTTGCAGAAAATACCTAATGGATTTTCACCCTCCACATCTGCAGAAAACCAATAACCTTTTACCAATTTACAAAAATCTTCCTCCAACAACCAGGAATGATTGAATTTGAAAGGAACATTTGATTTTATCCCATAATCATCAAACTGGAAATAGATGGGCCAGTGGTCAGAGACCTTATGCCCGTGAATCCAGGCTCTATATCTTTGAAACTTTTCCAGCAAAGATGCTTTAACCAAGAAACGATCAAGTCTCTTGTGAACACCTTCAACACCCCCTCTACCATTACTCCAGGATGGACTTAATTTCGATGGCACAATATCAATAAGCTCATGTTTCAACAGTAAATTACTGAAAAAATCCGCCAAGGGGTCAAGTCTGGCCTTTCTTCCCCAAATTTCCGAAGGTGATAATGTAAAATTTAGGTCACCTGCAAAAATAAGCCACTCATCATTCAAAAGACCAGAGCCCAAAAGTGATTCCCAAAAACTCTGTCGGTTCGAATATGGAGCATAGCAATTAAATACTGAGAAGCCCGGATTCAAACCAAAACAATGACCCTTTAACAAAATCCCCCATGCAGTCCTATATGCAGTAAAAGTGTATAACTGAGGGTTCCAAGCAACAACCAACCCCCCAGAAAGACCAGAGGCATCCACAGCAGAAATCTCCCAAAAAGGTAAAATACACCCCAATTTAGAAACAGCATCAGCACCAGAGCACATAGATTCTTGTATTAAAACAATACTGAGTCTAGTAGCCTGTAAAAGGTTGGATAGGGCCCTAGCCCTCAAAACCCCACCCAACCCATGAACATTCAAGGAGACGATAGACATTAAGAAATGTTCACAATGGGCTTCTGTGCTCTAAGACCCATCCCATTACCGCCCAAAGAATCACCATCACCAACATCTACACCTTCAAACTGCAGAGACCCAGGATCAGACCCTTTCTTCTTTTTTTTCGCTTTTCTAATCGTCACATTCTGAAACTTTGGAGGAATAGACAATACATGGGAGTCCTTTGCAGGATATTTTGAATAGATGTCAAGAGGTTCCAAAACACACTCCCCCCTGACACTATTGTCCCCCAAACAATCAGATACAACAACATCCACCAGTTTCTCTGAACAAATTTCAACCGGCTTTAGCACAAGAGGCACCAGAGAAGAGACAGAAGCAATCTGGATATCCCCACATATAATTCCTACCGAAGATGAACTAGGGCAAATCTTAGGGGGGCAATTCTCTTCCACAACAACATCATCAACCCCATCAGACCCAAGAGCAGACCCAGGTTTGGACAAACCATGCCGTAACTGAACAACCCCCAATGAAATCCGCCTATCTAAATCCACTTCTTTATCAGAGATAAAATCTAAATCCTCTTTTGTAAGATCAGTATAAGCAGCATCCAGGGTAGAATATAACTTACCAGTAACAGGGGTCTTCGGAGAATCCAACTTCTGAGCAACCGGAACATTATGAGGAGGATTCGCAGTACCTTGTCGATCCTCAACATTCAGACTAGACAGACGAGAAGGGCATTTCGCCCTAGTGTGACCAACCTCCCAACAAAGAAAACAACGGAAAGGAATCCTATAGAAATCCAAAAGTTGTATCCAGCTGCGCTCACCCCAGACAATCTCAATAGTAGCCAACAAACCCAACCTCAAATCAATTTCCACGAGCACCTTCGTATAGCGCCTGTCAATGCCGAAGATAGAATTCTTGTCAACCTTGATACATTTACCCACAGAATTTGCTAGCCCAGCCACAGTTTCCTCCGTCCAAATCTCAATAGGGAGTCCGGGAACGATCATCCACAAGTGGCGGATACCTTGGCGTTCGTGAATGGGGTCAAAATCTAAATGCCCACGCTTCAAATTCAGCGACCCATCCTTAAATAGCTAGGTTCCCTCAAGAATCCGCAACATTGACTCCGCAGAGGGAAAAATGATCAAAATCCACTGATTAACCAACAAGTTAATCCTCGGCGTATTCCCCACAAGCGGCGTCCAGTTATTTTTGACCCACTCCACAATCTCCACCTTTGTGCCAGAAGCATACTCTAGGCGACCAACCAACGCTCGGTCTGCAAGCATTTCAACCCTTTCCAAATTTGCATTTGCAGGGATTACGAATCTCTCCACACCTTCCCGTGCCTTGAGCGTTTTAATCCTCCGCCTGCATTTTGCTTTCTCCCCCAACAAATTAGGGTTCCTGCCATAACGACTAGTCGAAGGAGAAAGGGTATCAGCCCGATTAACAGACTCCACACCGATGAATGGGCGAGAAAGTGGGGAAGCCCCACCCACAAGAGAATTCATTTCCCGACCACCGGTCCAGCCGGTAATACACACACCTGTCCCCAACTGCAGAAAGTCGAAAGAGACACCTCCCACAAGAACCAAATGACACCTAGCTCCCGTACACTTCCTAGAAGCCCGTAGCCAGATACGCCCCACTCAGACCCGTCCACATCCATAATCGATCCCCTTACAATCAAATCCAGAAGATTTTGCAGGCCCTTCCTGTGAAACCCTAGATGTGACCTTCATCGCTCTTCCGAACCTGAAAAAATAAAAATAAAATAAAAACTAAAAACTTATTTTTAAATTTAAGAAAAAAAATTATTAATTAATTATTCAAAAACCTTAATGATGAATTATTAATAAAAAATTTAATTATTAATTATTAAAAATAAAAACTTTAAAAACTAGGAAAAAGATTAAAAAGTAAAACTTTAAATTTTTAATATAATATCATCGTTAATTATACAAAATAATTTATATAATATCATATATTAATTATACAAAAGATAACAAGATCAATTTGGGACTAGTTGCTTTGTAGGTTTATATCTTTAATTCCGAGAAAAATATTCAATATAGTGATATAAAACTAAATAAAAAACTAAATAAAGGAAATGTTAAATAGAGCAATGAACTTTATATCTTTCATTCCGAGAAAAAGACCCACGAGTTCTTTTTTTCACCAGAAAAAGTACTTACTATTAATACGAGTAATAGTACGATGGGATACAACAACACCTGCTAGAAAGTCATCAAGAGTTCCACGTGGCCTACAAGAAGTGACCACATTAACAACTGTCCAGAAATACCAATACATGAAAAAAAGATTGGCCAAATTACAATGGGCCAATCTTAAAGCAAAAGTCTAAAAAAGGTACATACATATAGCCAAAAAACGACCGAAATACATGAAAACCAAAAATCTAGCTGAAGCAGCATCAGCCATAAAGAGTAACAAAACCGCATCCTGAAAAGGAAAGTAGCATCCACCCCCCCATGCGGCAAGGATCTGCAATAACAGACGGACATAAACCCGATGAAAAAAGAAAGATAGCCCAACCAACTCAGAAGAAAGCAAGAGTAGACCGATCCAGTAAAAGATCATCGTCCCATTCCTCCAAGAAAATGGTGCCCTCCAGAACAGATAAAGCCAATTTAGAAAGTTAATAATAAAATAAAGGTTGGATTCTCTAAAATTTAACTTAGCAATCATGTATATGGAATTGGTAATAAAATAATATAGCTAAACTATAAATTATAAGTAGATATTGTTTTGAGAAAGTTAATGTGAAATTACTCAATCTTAGATTTTCCAAAGTTGATTATGCCATGTTAAAGGATATCATTTTATTTATATTATTATTAATTAATTTAAGATTAATTTTTAATTAACTTTTTATGAATGAAAATTTTCAAATAATTAAAAAGAACGTTTAAAATTATAATAGAAACCCAAAAATTCAAAGAATGAAATTTGAACTTCCATACCATTTACAATACCTAAAATCATATAGATTTTAAAACCGCCATCACATAGTATAATACTTAAACCAATTTCAATGCAAAACTATATTTAGTTGAACGTATAATTATTTAGCTCCAACCTCTCGCTTCAGCAACTATGTAGATCAAAAGACGAAGGAAGGAAGGAAACCCACAGGTAGCTTACATATCAAGACAACCCATGCTCTACATACAACCGTTGCATCGATATTCATTGGTTGAACGAATCTCCATCAATTTCCATTGGTTATGGTTGAAGCAATGGGAAGCCAAATGGGCTTATAATATGAAAAGCAGAGACTAGAAAGCTAACATACATAATTACATATATAACAAATGACAACTTGGGGATATTCAATATTCAAGATTCCTATGTATCAATGTATTATGCCATTTGGTAAAATGTTTTTGGATGTATAAACATTTATCTTTATTTATTGTGTTTAAGAGGCGTATTCTATAGTTTAATAGGAGGAGATGTGTAACTTCTTCCGTGTTCATCTTAGATTTGATACATGTCTATTTTAAAAAATAATAAAATATTATAAAAAATAACATGTCAGCTATTTAAAACATTTACAAGGATATATATAAAACTACACAAATTAGATAAATTAAAACACTTCCTCAATAATTACACTCTAAAAAGGGGTTTGTACTTAGAGAGATTTGATCCCTCTAGGCGCTTGGTAAATCCCCTTTAAAATTATTTATAATCTCGTTTAAAACACCATAGTATTATGACATTTGATGAAATGTCTTTAAATGCACAAACACTTATCTTCATTCATTTAATACATACCCTTCCATGACCACATTGAAAAAGAATTTATACATTTAATAGTATGTGAGAGAATACTTTTGAAACCATTTGGAAAATAATATTGCACTATACATTTTGGAATTCATTTTTTAAGCTTGCGAATCTAAAAACATGGATATTAATATATTTTATAATGCATATAACATTTACATTTATGGAATCGTCAAAAATTAAATAACTATTTCAAATTTTATATTCTATTTCTTAACAATACTTTTTTTTTTTTTCAGCGCACGAGAAATCTCAACAAACTTCCTCACATATCGTGGATGGTAGGTCGAGCAAATCGTCAACTAGATATCCAAGCCAGAAGATGTCTCAATGGAATTAAACCCGGGTAGATGGAATGAAATCCATCTATCCCCACCAATCGACCACTGTATCCTTGAATTCTTAACAATACTTATTAAAATAAGTGTAAATTCAATACAATTATTTTTAATGCAATGACTATTTTTATAAATCTAATTACACAATTTTGTATATACAATTTTTCTTTGCAATTATAACTACTATTTTTTTATAGAAAATGCTATTAATATTAATCAATGCAATTTGCTATTCTGATATAATAACCATTGTTTTATATATTTAATTATACAATTTTGACGTATGATATCATTTGACAGATATTTATTACCACGTAACTTTGTTAAAATGATGTTATATTTATTTTAGTTTCATATTTATCATTACATTGGATGTGTATGACATAAATATACTTACCTTGGAATGTGTATGTTTTTCCATTAAAAAGGAGAATAACATTCATTTGACCAAGTTGGGTATGCTCTCTTTACATTGGTTGTGTATGACATAAATATACTTAACTTGGAATGTGCCTTTTTTCCATTAAGAAAGAGAATAACATTCATTTGATAAAGTCGGGTGTGCTCTTATTTCAGGAAACCAGGTGTGATGATTCTTGTGCCGCGGAGAAAATTGCAAGCGTTTTGCCTGGGTGGGAACTGTCGGTTGTAAGTTCTGTTGGTTTGTCAGGTGGATTATTAGCTGGATGGAATCCCCGGTTTTATAATTTTCGTTCTTTCAGGACAAAATGGGGAATTTTTATTGATGGTTGGAGTGGGATCTTAAATAAGAATTTGTCTATATTGAATGGTTACAGACCCTATAAAGATAGGGGTTCCTTCTGAGATTCCCTTAAGTTATTTGGTCTTCTGAGTATAGAAAATTTAATTATTGCAAGTGATCTTAATTTCACTATGTTTGCATCTGAGATATGGGGACCTTCTGCTAGAATGGATGATATGGCGTTTTATTTCTCGGAGCTATTGATTACTTTGACTTAGTGGATGTTTATCCATGTGTTCTTTCCCCTACTTGGGTAAATGGAAGGCTTGGTGGGGAGGGTATTCACAATAGACTGGATAAATTTCTTGTAAAATCGTCCTTTCTTCAAACCTTTCAGCATTACAGGTCTTGGGTAGGGGATGCAAAATTTTCTGACCAATGGCCGGTTTTTTTACAACTAGATGATTTGAAAACTATGTTGAAGTATCCCTTCAAATTTAATAGTTCATGGTTAAAGAATGAGGACTTATGTACCCTTATTCGAAATTATTGGCTCAATGTTGATATAGATGAAGAATTGAATCTAATGGATCTGTTAGTATTCAAACTATGGAAACTAAAGATGTAGATATTAGATGGATAAAAGCGCAAAATATTAAGGATCTTTAGGAGTATAAAGAGCTGGAGGAACAGATCCAAATGCTACATATAAGGAATTTTGACCAAACTATGGAAGAAGGAGATTTTTCGGAATTAAAAGATCTAGAGCAGAAAAAGGAAATTTTTCTTAAGCAAGAAGAGATGGAATGGAGACTTAAAAGAAGAGCCCTCTGGATTGGACTGGGGGATAAAATCACTAAATTTTTCCATTCCTATGCCTATCACAGGAAAAACATCAATTCTATTTGGGAACTAACTGATGAATTGGGAAATACAATTAATGGTCAAGAAAATTTGCAGTCCTCAGCTAAATTTTTTTTTGGAAAAATCTTCTCGGATTCTAGGCAATGTAATCTAGGTGCACAGTTGAGAATAGCCATATTGTTCCCTAATTTTTTTGATGTTCATGAAGCTGAGGAATTGGGTAAAGAGGTAACCCTGATGGAGATTGAAGAAACTCTGAAATTATTTGCTAAGGAAAAAATTCCAAGGCCTGATGGCTGGACAATTGAGCTTTTTTTGCACTTTTTCGACATCATGGGTAAAGATATTTTGAAAATGGTGGAATTCTCAAGAGTTGAAGGATTCATTTCAGGGGCATTGAAATCTACTTTCATCACATTGGTACCAAAATGCAGTAAACCTAAATCCTTTGGGGATTTTAGACTAATTGCCTTGTGTAATTTGGCTTATAAAATAATCTCAAATATTATATCTATATGTTTGAAGCCAGCCCTTTCTAGATATATTTCATTGGAACAATTCGGCTTTCTGCAGGATCGTCAAATTTTAGATGCAATTGGTATTTCTCAGGAGATTATCCATTCCACTAAGAATAGAAATATGAAGGCTTTTTTACTAAAAATGGACTTGGAGAAAGCGTATGACAGAGTCGACTAGGTTTACTTGAGACTGATCCTCATACAAATTGGCATTCCTCCACTGGTTATAAACTGGATAATGGTGTGTGCTTCCACTGCAAATACTGTAATTTTGATAAATGGATCTCCTTCGGATTTCTTCAAAAGCAATAGGGGCATAAGATAGGGATTCCCTTTGTCTCCTCTTTTATTTCTTTTAGTCATTGAAGGTTTCAGTAGATTGATAATTAATGCAAAATATGAAGGCATGTTGGTGAGTTCTACCAAATCTATCTTCTATCACTATAGAATAGCGGATTTGAAGCTTGTTGCTTTAAAGGAAATTCTTCCTTATAAAACTTGTCAACTGGAGGATGGTATTAAATACTTAGGCTATTTCTTGAAGCCTAATGGTTATAAGATCAAAGACTGGTCATGGCTTCTGACAAAGGTTGAAAGCATAATTAACCAGTGGACCTACAAATTTCTATCGGTGGGAGGAAGAATCACTCTTTTAAAAGCCGTTTTGACGGGGATACATGTTTATTGGTTCTCTCTCTTACAAGTCCCAAGCTCTATCATCAATTCTTTAAGGAAATTTTTATTTAATTTTCTTTGGACGGGAAGAATAGAATGAAGTAATCTGGTTATAGCTAGTTGGGACAGATTAGCATTGCCTAAAAGTTGTGGAGGTTGGGGCATAAAAAATTTATCCACTTTCAGTTGTGCTCCAAGACTAAGATTTTCTGGAGAGGTCTATTTGGTTCTACACTTTGGTCCAAAGTGCTTTCGGTGAAGTATATAAAAGGAAATATCATAAATTGGATTAGGAATCCACAGAAAAGATAAAAGGGATCTTATTCTGTTTGGGATGGGTTCATCAAAGTTTAAATTGGATGGAAAAAGATCTCATTTGGCATGTAGGAGTAAAGAAATTTATGTTGGTATCGTGTAATGTCCCCATTCAAATAATTTCATAGAAGGACAATCCCATCAATCCTACCAGTTCCCTAGGTTGAATGGGTACATTTGGAATTATAATAAGGGAGCAAATAAATAATGTTTATACATTATAATAGTTCAAGTATTTAATAAAGAGGTTGAATAAATAAATTCAAGAGAAACTCTAGGTAGCAAATGGTTTTGAAGACATATGGAGGATGTGGGACCCACACTAGCTTGATTTCTCAATGCCACGTGGCATATCTCTCTTGCCATTTCGAATCCATGAGAAGGAAAACATTATTGGGTGAGTTGGTAAGTCATACACATGGCATTGAGCATCTTAGGTCGAATTGGGATGGAATGGTAATCTCCATGGAAGAGGAAGAGTCAAATTGGAAGCTTGTGGACACTTAGGCTAGATTCCCTAGCCCCTATGACAACAATGATAAAGCATCTATGAAATCTATGACAAATTTCAGATCTAACTTATGAAATATGACCATTATTACATGTCAGCCCCAAAAATAGGCTCCAAGAAGGTTCTCATGGGAGTTGGAGAAGCCAAAGAGGTCCCTACTTGAATTGGGAGAAGATGGAAGGTTAGGAACTAGGGAGACAAGTGGCAAATGTGGAATATTTCCTAAGTGGAAATCTCTAGAAGCTAATGGGAGGAATTCGAACCATAGGAGACTAATGTTGGTTATAAAATGCACAAATAAAGCATGAGAATGTCTTTTGATCATTTGAGAAAAATTGCATTGGTGAAGAGAGAGCTAGTGGATGACTAGTTTCTTGCCTTAGCCAATTTCGAGGGTGAAAGATTCCCATCCAAGTTGGTGTTTGGAGAGGCCACTCAGGTCTTTCATGGAGCTTTAATGGAGTTTGTATTTGTAGATGTAAGCTACAGGGCAGCTCGTGGTTTCTTTTAGTGCAGCACTTTCCCTCAACCATTTCCACTTTTGATGGCATATTCTTGCTCCTTGAGGGAGGGCATTTTTGGTGAGCTCTTGCACTCTTTGGGAGAGCTTATCATGATCCATTTATGATTGTAATAAGATTAATATACTCTTTTATTCATCTTCAGAAAGTCTCAGGTCGAAATACCAAGTGGTTGTATGTAAAAATGATGCTTAATGAGCAAACCATGACCATTTCCCCACTACATTGATGTATGCCATTGTAATGTTGACGATTTCGAATGAAAGAATGTTTCTATGATATATTCATGATGAATAGACATCAATTGATTATTTTGAGAAGTTTCATGTTCATCACTTAAGTATTTGAAGTCATTTTGCTCAGTTTATTTGCATTTGGAAGAGATTTGGTGCCATTTCCCCAAGGGTCGAATTAGGGATTTTTGTTGTTGTTTGGGAGAAGGTTATAACAGATTTAATAACTGATTGATGGTGCATATGAGACCTTATTAATGTACCTCATACATCCCCAACCTCTGTTCTGAATTCCGAATGGGTTTGGAGGCATTTGGAGAGCCATTTTCAACACTTACCCTTGGGGGATTTGATCCCCAAATTACTAGTTAAATTCCATACTTTGTCCAGAATCTTAAACAAGTTTGAAGAAGTATTTGGAGGGTCATAAATAATCCTTGAACATCATATTCAAGTATTTATATCAGTCATACACCCTCACAGAATATTTGGGAGCATTTGGATCAATTTGGAGACCTAGACATCAAAACTAGTCAAAGGTCGAAATTGGAGAAAAAGTGAAAAATTGGGCATTTTAATAAAAATTTAAAAAATGGACATTACAAGTGGTATCAGAGCATGGTATTTTCACCTTATGGTATTAACAAGAAGTCAAAGAAATAGACCACCACCCTTAGAACCAGAAGTTGAAGGTGTTGTTGTTGAAGAAGAAACAGTAGGAGAAGAAGAGTCTTTTGTAAAAACCATGGGTAGAGAGGAGGATGAAACAATAGAATGTAAGGGAGAATTTATTTCAACCCTAAGACCTTTCTTTGAAGACATGAACAAAAATATGATGAATGGATTCAAATTAATAACCTGTCAAATTACTAGTCAAATAGCAGGCCGTAAAGGAGTAATAGGAGGCAGCATCAGTTCTCATGGTGAGGAAAAAAAGCCTATGGGAGAGGATATTTTCTCAAGCATAGGACCCCATAATAGAGAAAATGAATTTCAGAGCACACCAAGGCCTACAGCACCTAAATTTCTTATACCCAAAGAAGAGCTTGACATTCAAGTGGATCTTAGTACAATAGCAAACGAATGGAATGATTTGAGTGAAGATTGTAAGAGAAGTCTACCATTTGATCAGTACTTTACTGCTGCAAATAAATTAAAAAGGAAGGAGAAAAATAATGCTCTAATCCAAAACAAAGAATTAAATTGTGCTATTGGTAAAATGTCACTTCCTACTTTTGATGGTTCCTCTCAAAATTATGCTAACACTTGGGTGCAAAAACTAGATGTATATTTTCAGTTGAATCCTATGGTGGAGGAGGATGCATTAAAAATGGCCATTTTGCACTTGGAAGGAGATGCCAATGAATGGTGGTTTCATGGCCTGAAAACCTTGGGTCATGATCAGGTTAAAACATATGGGGAATTTGTTGACAGGGTACTAGAGAGCTTTGCACAAAAAGATCCAGAATTTCCTTTCAAGGAACTAGCTCAATTGAAGCAAACTGGGACCCCTACTGATTATATGATGGACTTTAAAAAATTATCAGTGAAGGTGGATGATGTGTCTATGGGAAGGTTGGTATTTTTGTTCATTGAAGATTTGGATGAACCCTTAAAAGGTTTGGTCAAAGCACACAAGCCAACTACATTAAAAGATGCAATGAGCTTGACTAAGGATCTCCAAAATGTGCTTCCTAGAACAAAATTTCCTCCCAAGCCTAACTTCAAATTTGAGAAGAAACCTTGGAAAAGAGATTCATTTGAAAAAAATAAAAAGGAAGGACTAAACAGGAATGAACTTCGAAAAAAGAAATTGTGCTTCACATGCTTTCAACCATGGACACCATGGCACAAATGTACTAAAGGAAAGGTTCAATACATAGAAGTATTTTCTGATAATGATGAATATGATGGGGGCATGGATTAAGATGGACATATTTTAGATCAAGAGGAGGCATATGACACAGTAGTAGAAGAGGAAAGACAAGAATAAAATCAACCTTCACCGGACAAAGCAAGAATGGCAGTACTTTCAGCAGTACCTCGCTATCATACTATCTGATGCAAGGGTGTGGTACTATGACAAAGAGCTTAAGTTTGGGTAGATGGAGGAGCCACACACAACTTCATTGATGCATAGATGGTGGAGAAAAGGAAGATACCTATTCAACCATTTGATGGCTTCACAGTTTTCATTCCCGGTCACAACACAATGCAGTGCAAAACATGGGTGCCAAAGTTGCAAGTCACCGTAGGTAACTATACTTTTGTTGATAGTTTTTATGTGGTTGATGTTGCTTATACTAATGTGGTTTTGGGAGTGAAATGGTTGTATTCTATAGGAGAGCATACAGTAAATTATCAAATTCCTGGAATGAAATTCCAAGATTCAAAAGGAGTATTAAGGGTTGTGAGAGGGCAACACACTTATCCAAATCAAGTAGTGACTTGCAATAGTATGAGATCTATATTGAGGTATGGGTACATAGAATGGGTTGTTGAATGACATATTACATCTCCCAAGCCAAGCATAAATGTTGTTGAACACCCAAAGGAGATAGAGAGACTCTTGCAAAAATATGAAAAAGTTTTTAGAGATCTTCCACATGGTAGACCACCAGATAGAGGGGTTGAGCACATCATTTTTTTGAAGGAGGGTACTTCACCCATTCAGATACCACCTTATAGACATCCTAAGAATTTCAGAGGTGAGATTGAAAAATCCATCCAAGAACTCCTAGAGTTGGGACTCATTAGACCAAGCTCTAGCCCTTATGCTTCTTCAATAGTGCTAGTGAAGAAAAAAGATGGAACATTGAGAATGTGTATAGACTTTAGAGCCTTGAAAAAAAAGACTATCAAGAATAGGTATCATATTCCTAGGATTGATGAGCTCATGGATGAGATACATGGGGCCAAATACTTCTCCAAAATTGACCTTAGATCAGGATATCATCAAATTCGAATGAAAGATGAAGATGTGCAAAAGACTGCTTTTCGATGTCATTATGGCCACTTTGAATTTCTTGTCATACCTTTTGGGTTAACTAATGCTCCAACCACATTTGAAGGATGCATGAATATGATATTTTACAAGAAAATAAGAAGGTTTGTTTTGGTTTTCTTTGATGACATTCTCATTTACAGTAAAGCATGGGAAGAGCATTTGCAGCAATTAGAGATTGTGTTAAAAATTTTGCAAGAAGAGTCCTTATTTGATAAGTTATCAAAATGTGAATTTGGGATGAAATAACTACTGTATCTTAGGAACATTATTGGGCAAGAATGAGTGAAGGTACACACGGAAAAAATCAGGTCTATCTTAGAATGGCCATCACCAAAAAATATTACAGAATTGAGAGGCTTCATTGGGATATGCACCTATTACAGAAAATTTGTGAAAGGGTTCTCCAAGTTGACTTCTCCACTCACTGATTTGAATAAGAAGGATGCTTTCAAGTGGGATGAAGAGGCTAAAAAGGCCCTCCAAAAAATGAAAGAGGTAATGAGTAGTTGTCCCATACATGCACTTCCTGATTTTACTAAACCTTTTGTTGTGGAATGTGATGCTTCAGGTGGAGGAATAGGGGCTATCTTAAAGCAAGGCCAACACCCCATAGCCTTTGAGAGCATAAATTTGCAGCCTCATGAAAAAATTTACTCCATATATGAAAAATAAATGTTGGACATTATGCATGCATTGGCCAAATTCAGACAATACTTGGTGGGCAGCAAGTTTGTGGTGAAAACTGACCACAATAGTCTAAGACACTTTCTCACCCAAAAAGGTCTAAATGAAAGGAAACAAAAGTGGGTAAGCAAGATTCAAGCTTATGATTTTGATATTGAATATGTCAAAGGAAAGAATAATATAGTAGCATATGCTTTATCTAGAAGACCTTCTTTTTCTGTCATGGACATTGCCAAGGATTGGAAAAACATGCTACTAGTTGAATATGCCAAAGACAAATTTGCTTGTGATGTGTTGGATGGAATCAAAGGGGATGATAACTACAGGATTTTGAATGGGCTGATATATTATAAGGGAAGAATTTGTTTGGTTCAAGATTCAAAACTCAAGTACAAAATTTTGCAAGAATCACATGATTCTCCACTAGCTGGCCATCCGAGGATCTTCAAAAATTATAGGAAATTGAGGCAAAGATTTTTTTGGAAGGGGCTGAAGGAAGAGGTCCAGAAATATGTGAATGAATGCAAAGTATGTCAGCAAAACAAATCAGAACTTACATGCCCAGCTGGCCTATTGTAACCATTGCCCATTCCGGAGCAAAAAAGGGACAGTATCTCAATGGACTTCATCACCGATTTGCCCAAATATTTGGGTAAGGATTGCATATATGTGGTAGTGGATAGGTTGACAAAATTTGCTCATTTATTTGTTGTTACATCATATTTTAGTGCTACACAAGTGGATGATATTTTTTTCAAAGAAATCTTCATATTGCATGGGCTCCCCAAGAGCATTGTTAGTGATAGAGATAGTAGATTCATTGGTGCTTTTTGGCAAGAAATTTTTAGATTGGTGGGCACTCAATTGACTCCAAGCACCAACTATCATCCACAAACTGATGGACAAACAGAGAGGGTGAAGGTGAATCAATGGTTGGAAGGGTACCTAAGAAACTATGTGGGGGAGAAGCAAAAAGCATGGGCAAAATGGCTACACTTTGGTGAGTTTTTCTACAACACCACTTATCATATGTCAATAGGGATGTCTCATTTCAAAGCATTATATGGTTATGATGCACTTACATTTGCTGAAATTATCTTTGGAGATAGTGGATCCCCAAAGGCTAAAGATTGGGTGGAAGAGAGCCAAGAAATTTTAAAGCTTTTGAAAGACAATTTGGAGGTTGCTCAAAATCAGCAAAAATAATATGCTGATAGACATAGAGAAGAAAGGACCTTTCAGGTTAATTATTTAGTATATTTGAGGTTTCATCCATATAAACAAACATCTCTAAAAAAGAATGGAGCAGAAAAGCTAAAACCAAGGTACTATGGGCCATACAAGGTAGTTCAGAAGGTTGGAGAAGTAGCATATGAATTAGAACTTCCGGAAGGGAGTAAAATCCATAATGTATTTCATGTTTCTTGTCTCAAGAAGGTTCTTGGTCAGCAAATTATCACTTTAGAAATACTTCCTCCTTTGGATGATGGAGGTCAGCTCACACTTGTTCCGGAAAATATTTTGAAGACATGGGAAAGGAGGTTGAGGAGTAGAATTATCAAAGAATATTTAGTGCAATGGAAGGACTTACCAAATGAAGATGCCACATAGGAAGATGAGAAGATTTTGCAGCATCCAAATCTGAAATTGCTTGAGGACAAGCAATCTTGGGTGGGGAGGACTGTAATGTCCCCATTCAAATAATTTCATAGCAGGACAATCCCATCAATCCTACCAGTTCCCTAGGTTTAATGGGTACATTTGGAATTATAATAAGGGAGAAAATGAATAATGTTTATACATTATAATTGTTCAAGTATTTAATAAAGAGGTTGAATAAATAAATTCAAGAGAAACTCTAGGTGGAAAATGGTTTTGAATACATGTGGAGGATGTGGGACTCACACTAGCTTGATTTCTCATTGCCACATGGCATATCTCTCTTGCAATTTCGAATCCATGAGAAGGCAAACATTATTGGGTGAGTTGGTAATTCATACACATGGCATTGAGCATCTTAGGTCGAATTGGGATGGAATGGTAACCTCCATGGAAGAGGAAGAGTCAAATTGGAAGCTTGTGGACACTTGTGTTAGATTCCCTAGCCCCTATGACAACAATGATGAAGCATCTATGACATCTATGACAAATTTCAGATATGAATTCTGACATCTGACCATTATGACATGTCAGCCCCAAAAATAGGCTCCAAGAAGGCACTCATGGGATTTGGAGAAGCCAAAGAGGTCCCTACTCGAATTGGGAGAAGATGGAAGGTTGGGAACTAGGGAGACAAGTGGCAAATGTGGAATATTTCCTGAGTGAAAATCTCTAGAAGCTAATGGGAGGAATTCAAACCATATGAGACTAAGGTTGGTTATAAAATGCAGAAATCAAGCATGAGAATGTCTTTTTATCATTTGAGAAAAATTGCATTTGTGAAGAGAGAGTTAGTGGATGACTAGTTTCTTGCCTTAGCCAATTTCGAGGGTGAAAGATTCCCATCCAAGTTGGTGTTTGGAGAGGCCAATCAGGTCTTTCATGGAGCTTTAATGGAGTTTTTATTTGCAGGTGTAAGCTACAGGGAAGCTCATGGTTTCTTCTAGTGCAGCACTTTCCCTCAACCATTTCCAGTTTTGATGGCATATTCTTGCTCCTTGAGGGAGGGCGTTTTTGGTGAGCTCTTGTACTATTTGGGAGAGATTCTCATGATCCATTTATGATTGTAATAATATTAATATACTATTTTCATCATCTTCATAAAGTATCAAGTCTAAATACCAAGTGGTCCTATGTAGAAATGATGATTAATGAGCAAACCATGACCATTTCCCCACTACATTGATGTATGCCATTGTAATGTTGATGATTTCGAATGAAATAATGTTTCTATGATATATTTATGATGAATGGAAATCCATTGATTATTGTTACAAGTTTCATGTTCAATACTTAAGTATTTGAAGTCATTTGGCTCAGTTTATTTGCATTTGGAAGAGATTTGGTGCCATTTCCCCAAGGGTCGAATTAGGGATTTTTGTTGTTGTTTGGGAGAAGGTTAGAACAGATTTAATAACTGATTAATGGTGCATATGAGACCTTATTAATGTACCTCAGACATCCCCTACCTCTTTTTAGAATTTAGAATGGTTTTGGAGGCATTTGGAGAGACATTTTCAGTACTTACCCTTGGGGGATTTGATCCCCAAATTACTAGTTAAATTCCATACTTTGTCCAGAATCTTAAACAAGTTTGCAGAAGTATTTGGAGGGTCATAAATCATCCCTGAACCTCATATTCAAGTCTTTATATCATTCATACACCCTCACAGAATATTTGGGAGCATTTGGATCAATTTGGAGACCTAGACATCAAAACTAGTCAAAGGTCGAAATTGGGGAAAAAATGAAAATTGGGCATTTTAATAAAAATTTAAAAAAGGGACATCACATATCGACCCGATTATGGGTTTAGAAGAAAACTTCAAATTTTCAGAGGATATTCTTTTCTATTTGAAATACTGTGGTCTCTACACTCTTAATAATATAAAAAAGGCGAGAGTCAAGTCTGAACAAAATTCCTACTGGTTTTCTGCAAAGGATTTGGGATTAACTGGGTATGCTGCTTTTGAATGGAACCAGTGCATTAGGAATATGAACTCGGAAGGATGCATACTTTCTCATGAGGAATATGAATTAATTTGGAATGGTAATCCAGCTACAGGTATGGTGACGGCTAAATCTGCTTACAATGCTATTATAAAAAAAAACAAATGTCATTTTCCGCAGAATTGGTGGTATAAAAGGCTCTGGCAATGGCAGCTTTTGTTGAAAATAAATTTTTTTATGTGGTATGCTCTGCAAGATGATCTTAAAACCTGGGAAAATCTTATTAAGAAAGGGTGGTATGGACCAAGTATTTTCTTATTATGCAAAAATAATGATGAATCCACTAAACACTTGTTGAATGTGAGTTTACAAGAAAAATTTGGAATATGGTTCTGTCATCTTTAAAGCTTGATCAGCAATGGGGATTTGAAAATTTTGACATATGTTGTCTTCATTGGATCCGAATTTGTAGATCACATCCTACTATTCCAGCTTTGATATCGTGGATAATCTGGAATACTCGTAACAAAGTTTTGTTTGAAAATAAAACTCTGATCTTGCAAAGCTCTTGTATTCAGATTCTAAACTTGTTTAAAGACTACTTTACTGATGAAGCATGTTCAAGGATTCAAAAAGTTAGTTCATTCAATTTACAGATCAATGGTGTTGTTTCTTTCTTCGATGGTGCGGCTTCAAATGGCTTATGTGCTGCAGGTGGAGCAATCTTTTTAAATCAGGATCATTATTTCACTTTGAGACTTAATTCTAGAACATGTACTAACATGAAAGCATAACTACTTGCTCTTTGGTGTATTCTGAATGTGGCAAACTCTTTCGGTATTGGTGTCCTCAAAGTCTTCAGGTATTCTCAGGTTACTATTAAATGGGGATATGGTGACTACAATCTAAAGGTTACTTCTCTTCTTCAATGGTGCTATAGAATCAAGGCAACATAACTCATTGGTGGATAAGCTATCAAAACAAGAAATGGAAGGCGCAAAAGGAGTTATTGTGTGGGAAGAACTCGAGGGCCAACATATCTGTGATGATGGCTCTGTGAAATTTTTTGAAAAATGATATGCTTCATGTTTGTTTTTATTTTTTGGATTTTATAGGTTTGGGGGAAGGGTTTTTGGTATATGTATGAGCTGGAAGAAATGTTTTAAGTTTTATTTTATAAGTCTTTTAAATACTTGAACAGTTATGTACTATTTGATTCTTATCGAATATCAATAGTATGTATTTTTCTGCTGAAAAAAAGATAGTTTTTTAGTTTTTTAATAAATATTAAATATTATTCAGAAAGTAGGACATCAATATTATTAATAATATTAATGATTTTTTTTAAATACATATATATTTTTAGGTATATTATAGTTTAAGTAGGTTTAATATTTAAGGATATGTGTTTTTTTGTGAAGATGACAAGTTCAAATTTAAAACAAGTATGGTACCTTTATAAAATAAAATAGTCAAATTGTTACGTGGAAGGGGTTTCTTGTCCCATAAACAAAAGGGGCCTCATACATCAATTTGGTGTCTAACATGATTGTGACCTTAAAAATATATTAAAAAAAGGGTAAATTTTTTCTTTTCTTCTTTACATAAGTTTTGCTAATTTTAAAACTAATTAAAAATGTTATGCATAAATGTATAAACATTGGCATCAACTTTGTTTTAAAGGTCATCGTTACCTATAATCACATGTGTAGAAAAATCTTCAAAACTCCCAGTGGAGTTGCGGATGTTATGATTCTGCTATTCTTACTTTTTATTAACCTTCGTAAAGCGAGGTGTGTATGCCAATCATGAGTGTTGCATGGGTGGATTTTTTGCCACTCCACCTATGACAGTGACTACATAGAAAAAAGGCTTGTTGGGGTGTAGACCAATCGAAAAGCCCATGTAAACCTTGTAAAGGAGGTTGTTGGTTCAAACCCTAGATAACCCGTGCTCAATTGTGGTGGGATCGGTGGTTGCAGCTAGGGGTATAGTGGCAGTGGACAGGATTGGGCCCTTGGAACCCGTTTCACGTGAGTACTAGCCCCATCCCAGTTGTCGATTCCCCTAGTTTAAAAAAAAATCATTTGTAGAAAAATGAAATTAATAATGTTTCCTTGATAAGATTATCTTAGAGTAAAATAATTATTCAAGTAGATCTAAAAAGTAAATAACAAAAATACAATATTTAAATGTGAAGTATGTCAAGAAATTAACCATTTAAAAGATGCGTGTCTCAAGGTCAAGAGTTTATTAGAGAGGGAAGGTGAAACTTATCAAACCCAAAGGTTGGACACTAATTTTTGAAATAATTCTCCAAAATGGTAAGCCCAAATTTAGTGCATTGATTAAGGCTTCAATTGCATTTTCTTTAGCAAAGGATGAAAAATAGATTTTATCCATCTAAACCAACCCTAGCCCACCGAATTATTCAATCAAACATACCTTTAGGAGGGTTAAAGTGGTTGCATGATACTTATGATATGGAAATGGATATTTCCCTTATGTTTGAGGATGGTCTTAATTGTATTATAGATTGATAAATGTTTACATTGAAGGTTTTGTTAAGGTTTCCTATTTTCAATTGTAGGGATGGATGTTTAAAAGAAGAATGAGAAATAAGATGTTTATGTGATTATTATAAAGTAATAAGGAAATGCTTATAATATTGACTAAACAATCCAATCACTCCATAATTTGGATGATCATCAACATGTTTAACTTCTATGATATAGTTAAAATGGTCAATGGCATATCCATGTTATATCCGTCTTTGGATTTTTGCTAATAAAAACCACTCACTTAAACATTATTATATTATGTATTTTGTTATAATATATGATCTATGATTTTTTATTTTTATTTAAAAACCTATGAGAAATGTAACTCATCTATCCTAATGGTTAGATAGAAGTTTCTAATAACCATCGACCTTGGAAGGATTGAAAAAAAAAACGTATGCAATTATTATAAAATGGAGAAATGTATCACTTATTTGTTTGCCTATAATGATAAATTCAGCAATCAAATCAAATTTTTGCTAATAAAAACCACTCACTTAAACATTATTATATTATGTATTTTGTTATAATATATGATTTATGATTTTTTATTTTTATTTAAAAACCTATGAGAAATGTAACTCATCTATCCTAATGGTTAGATAGAAGTTTCTAATAACCATCGACCTTGGAAGGATTGAAAAAAAAAAAACGTATGCAATTATTATAAAATGGAGAAATGTATCACTTATTTGTTTGCCTATAATGATAAATTCAGCAATCAAATCAAATTCATGATTTGAATGATCATTATGTTTAAATTCATAATTTGAATGATCATTATATATTTAAATTCATGATTTGGATAATCATCATTGTGTTTAAATTATATGATGTAATTAAATTAAAGCATGACTCATTACATATTTGACTTTGAATTTTTACCAATTAAAACCATCGGCCCAAAAATTATTCTACTTTATACTTCCTTACAATATATCGAGAAATATAGTTCACCTATCCCATTTTGTTTAATCCACCTTAACCAAAAACTATACCCACCTTGTGAAATCATCATTATATAATTTATTTTATAAAGATTAAAATTGAAATTTAATTAATACAATTAAAAAATATATTGTTATGTGCCCCACGGGACAATATATGAATTGGTCATTTCTATTAATATCAAGTATATGGGAAAAAAATTGTGTGGTGAAGTTTATTATAAAGTTGTAATTTTTTCATATTAAATGTATATTTTTAAAAATATTTATTTCAATGTTCATTGGTTTTTGGTTGTTGATGCCTGTCTCGATCTTTGGTGTTCAGGCCTCGGCGGTGGATGAATGTCAGCATGGTGTACGAAGTGTGTGTATGAGCGGAAGAGGGCCAGACGGATTTTCCATGTCGGTCGTGGGCAGATGCAAATAGAAAAATGGACACACAAATCGATGTTAGCGGTGGGAGATGGATGTGAATAATTTAAAAGTTGCACTTGATTTGGTTGACTCGACTAGTGCCGCACTCTATTTTGAGTGCCCCTTCACCCCAAGCATAGAATAAAAAATTACCCTTCTATTGAAATTTATTCCTGGGTGGCCAAGAAATTCTTAAATTGGAATTTCTTTGTGAAATTGGGATTTTCCTTATATTGATTGGAGGCAGAGACCTATTACCCTGAAGGAATTTATGGTTGGAAAATTTTGACAAGAATAACTAGAAAAATCTTTATGACATTAGTATACTACTAATGTATGTCAAGTTAAAATCAATTCACGCCATCTAGCTATCAAAACAGGCATGTTGAAGGAAATAGGTCAAACAAAGGAGCGAACAAGTACCTTGTTTTGAACTTCATTGGTCCCAGCAGTGAACAATTGATCCAAAAACCCAAGTTTTGTACATGGATATTGCATCCATATAATATTGAATAGCATATTATTATTCCTCACTTGAAGAGTTTATCGATTCACATTGGACAACATCATGTTCCAATGCATCATTTCCTTCCAAATTGCAGCTTATCTAGGCGGGAATTTTCTAGTTACCATGGAGTTTATTATGTTGAATACACACCTAATACAAAGATTGGATTCTTAAAGATGACAACAACAAGTAGGCACAGTCAGAACTAAAACTCTAGTAAGGTGAAAAGGTAGGCACAACTAGAACTAAAACTCTAGTAAGGTGAAGGCCTAAAAACATCAAGACAATCTACCTACCAAAACATTTGGCAATATATAATGCACATTAAGCCATCCATCTAGAAGATAAGGTTTCCTCCTACAACAAGCCTATCTCAGTTTAAGAATACTATAATTCTTGTGTAAAACAATGGCTCATTTAATGCAATTTATATTATTAATCATTTTTTTCTATTTTCTTGTTCTTCCATAACATTATATCAGTTAAAATTGCACAGTTGAAGTTTTAAGTTAGCATTTTCAAGCTATTTGCAACCACATTTGACAGTGACACCGTGTAATGAATAACCGATTACATCAACAACTATGACCAAAACAGGGCATTGGAAAAAATAACAGAGGTATCAAAAGTAAATGAAGGAAAACAAATTAGCATAGAGACAATCAACCCTAGATCTATGAAGCACCATGGAGGATTAGAAAAGAGAGTTGTCTAACTATTAGACATTTTGGACTCATATAATACCAGAATCTATCAAATCACTACAAAAAATACAATATAGTACCAAAATAGGTCCAAAAAGTATATTGGACAACTCCTCAGAAAATACCCAGGTGCAAGCCTTCACTACTTAAGAGATATTGTGTTAAAGATCAATGTATGCTAATTACACTAAGAAGGAGATGCTCTTACAAATCAGGTTGGGGTAAACATTTGCACCCATAGAACTGAGGTGCTCTTACAACATGGGGAAGGGGACATCTCCATGTTCATCAGGTGCATGGTCTCATGTGATGGCAACCTATTCTTTTGAAGCATAACACAACAAGAGATTTTTTTTCATTGAAACATGTTTTTGTAATCAATGCAATAGGTTATATGACCTGACTCTAAATTTATATGGCCTGACACTAATTTAACAATATTGTCCATCAACATTTACTTTGTAAGAACATCCCTCTTAGACTTGGAATCTTACTCATGTAAAAATGCTTATTTGTGAGAAGTTGTGATTCCTAAGGTTCTAAAACAAAGGTTATGGGTGCACCTAGCTTATGTATGGATCTTGGGTTATGTTCCTAGATACAAGATCCAATTCTTTATTAGTTCATGTTCTCATAGAGTAGTTAACAATCATGTGGTTTTATTGTCCATTCTAGCTTTCACTGTCAAGATAAATGGGCCATTTCAATTGAGAAAACACAACACAACATTTATAAGATAAGGCTAAGACCAATAATGGAAACAACATTACCAATATACCTTTATAAAAAATTACCCATTTATCGTATTAAATTATTGGCACATAAAACCTTCTAAATGTAGCTATCCTTATCAACTATGTTTGTATTGCATATTTACCAAGTCACTTACTCAATGCCTTTGCAACAAAGCTTGATAGATGCAAAGGGAGTTTTAGGCTCCATGGAAAAGCACATTACATGTCAAATAACAAGAATCTTGACAGAATATTGCTACAAGTGCACTTAGATTTTACAATGAATTCCATGGAAAAGTGCAATTACAAATAATTGGAATGCCAATTAAATTGCAATAATGTCTCCTTTCTATGGGGCAATCTTCAAGGTAATCAAACCCACATCATACATATTGCATGCATTCTAACATAATTTGTTTCTATAAGTTTACTTTGTCCAAAATGAGCTAGTAGGCCTAATGGTTAAGAACATGTGTTTCATCTTAGGAAGTCACAGGTTCAAATCCAAATAAATAGGGTATGTACACAAAATCTATAAACTTCAGTACCAATGGAACACCAAATTGGTATGTGGCTTAGTTGAGTTGTAACCTTAAAAATAGATTATAATTATTGTTATTAAATCCCAATTGATCTTTCATGATGTATATATCCCCTTTTGTGTTTTGTAATGTAGTTCAAAACTTCAATGATCAAAATCCTCATGCTAGATTCAAACCCTTGGTGTTGCTTCCAATGATCTACCGGGTGGATATCTTAAGGTTTTACCAAAGTTTAATTGGGAGAATGGGTTGACAGTGGAAGATCACTTTCCTGATTTATAAGACTGCATTGGAAATAAATGAAACTTTCCCCAAGAGATATTTCAATTAAACAAACACAAAATTACCATTGGCAGATCTCATAAAAGATAGAAGATTACAACAACCTGAGACAACTTGAAATCCAGAAAAAATGATGATTAATCACAGTAAAATTTCCAAAAGTACAGTAGGATGAGTTACTTTCAGCACTTTAGGTGTCTATAAATTTGGTTTTTGTTGTAGAGATTAAGTACAGGTTTGCAGAAATTTTAGATGAATTACATAAGAAAAATATCATATATTCTAGCATAACTTGGGCTTAGTTTAAATATGTTTTAGGACTATTTTAATGGACATATATCCATAATTTAAAGTAGCTGAAAACAAGCCTAAAAGATGATATACAAGTTCTAAAATTCCAGACTTGTAAAATTGAAATATGGAAATTGATATTGCAGAAATTAACCTTGAAAGTTGAATGCAAAAACATAAAATTAAATGGGAAAAGTTTAGTTTTTTTAGGTGGTGGCTGATGGGAGAGACTAGTGCCTTCAATCTTGGGGCATATTCTATGTTGTCTTATTAATTTCTCAACAAGATCGGTCTCGACAGAGTCTCAAATTCTCTTTACCTTCACACCTTTGTTGTTTCAAGAGAAAGGTTAAAATGTTGTCCTCGAATATTAGAATGGTTTTGCAAATCAAATGTTAAGTTAAGTTTCTTTGGAATGCAAATAGTCATCAAAATCAAAAGCTAAAATGCATGAAAAAAACATTACTTTTGTAAATCAAATGGTTAGTCAAGCTTCCTTGGAATGCAAATATTCATCAAAATCAAAAGGTATAATGCATGAAACAAATCAGATTACTCACTGTTAACTTATTCGAAGGATGTTAGTCCTGACAAGTTCTAATTGCTACACATAAAGTATCATATATCAATCGGGAAAATTATAAAGGAAAATAAGTGTTAGTATCACGGTTGTAACCTTCACTTATTGCCCTACCAAAACCTATAGAGGTTGACATGTGACTTCATTAGGCTTGACCTATGGTCTTGAGGGTTTCTATTTGGTGATCTCAATGCATCTCGGTTAGGGGCTAGGTATACTCCTACTCTTACTCCTACATAGATGAGGTATTTGAGCCTTATTAACTCATAAGATCAAAGATCAAGTGATGGAATCATTTGTACACATTTATGTGGGTTGTGGATACATTGACTATTAGAATACAATTGTTCTTTGAATAGATGATTTTGTGATTTAAAAAGTATGAATGGAAGTGATGAATTATGAAATATTTCCCTTTAGAGGTCAATTTTTCCCATGATCACTTGTAGAAAACCTACTCACATACCCAAACACATGGGAAAGAACCATGGAAACAAGCTAGAATCACTTAACAACCCTGAGGTAGAGACAAGTTTCTCAAGAAGAAATGGAAAAGAAAAGCTGCATCAAAACAAGTAGTTAACATCGTAGAAATGCAAACATATCTCTATGTCAAAACTACCAACCCACCAGATCTAAAAATCCATGCACAAAGGGATAGAACACTTGAGGCTAAGGAACATGTTCAAAGGTGAATCCAAACCAACAGATAACTCAAGATATCAGTGCCAATAAGTATCAAGCACAAGCAAGTTGGGGAAAGAGGAAGAAACAACCATAGAAGAAAACACACGAGAGGAGTTTCAAATGCAAAGAGTCCTATCAACTTTTCTTCTGAAGGGAAATTGACCTTCAGGATTGAGAGTGTAAGGTAATTTTATCAAGACATCCCCAAAAAAAAAATCAAGTATGTACCCCTCACAAAGTTTAATAGAATTTCTACATAATTTGAGGTTTCACACCCTAATTGATTATAAAAAAATTGTGCTCACCCTCACTGATGAAATCATGTTGGCCTCTCTCTCTCTCTCTATTTAGTTAGTTAAAGATCATTCGTGATGTCTCATGTTTTCTCAAAATGACCAGTGCAAACCAAAAAATAAATTGCAAGCCATGTCCAACTTAGATTATTAAATGCTCACCCAATTTTTGTAGATTTTGTATTGTTAATAATAGAAACTAATACTATTAGATCCAAAAATTTCTATTTTCTCTCTCATTATGAGATAACATACTAAATCTAAAATGGTTTGCTTTGATATTAAAATTTTTGTCAACCCTGTAAGTTGAGAAAACCAAAACTAACAAACTTTCCAAATTATTGAATTAATTATTTTTTAATGTGTCATTGGCTTTAATTCCATGACCTAGTTGAATCCAGATCTTTCCAATGGTTGTTTTCTATTTCTTAGCCAAATCTTTCCATTGGTTGTTTTCTATTGCTCAACCTACTCTTTATTCTCCTTGTTAGTTCAAATGGAAAATTGTTTATATCACTAAAATTATTTCGTTAATTGACCTCACCAAATAGCCCCAAATCTGTTTAATACTGATCCTCCTCAACATACACATGCCCCAAGTTTTCCTTGTTATTTTCCTCCTATCATGAAAAAAAGCAAGCATGAATTAATTCATAGAGAATTACCATAATGTTATAAGGGCTACCAAAATTGGGAATTCAAATTGGAGAGTTGGGATTGGATTGAATGCCAAAAGGAAGAACAACGAGGAAGTTAGACTATAGTTGAGAACAAATCAAACATAATAGAGCCTGCTAAATTACTATCTCAAATTCGACTCTAGTGCACACAAGCGTTAGGAAATGAAACAGAGGAGAGGAAGGGGTTGTAAAGATGGTGGGAACAAATGTGAAGGAGGAGAACATGGCTATCGAAAACAAGATTGGAATTGACATAGAAATGAATGCAATAATCGATAGACTATGTGTACCCAATGGGCCTGACAGTTCTGACATCCTCCTTGACGTTGAAGTAAGTATGTCCATCTCATATATTCATCAAATTCAAAAAAAAAAAACAATATCTTGAACACAAAGAAAGTAGTACCATAAACCCTTTGTTGTGATTTAGATGCCACCTACATTGTCTCTAGGTGATCAAAATAAGAGGAGTATTAGCAATGGCAGATTGGCAGTAGTGACCACTGCAAGCCGCACATTATCAATGATCGTGAGTGTGAAGGGGCCAAGCGAATTTCCAATGGGATTCAATGGCCAAAATGTCTACACGATGATAGACGACCTATTGTATCCGTGGACTATATTCTTCGTTGAACTTTGAGAACAATATTAGACGTCTTTGACAGCAGTGCAAAACACACACTACTATCTCGACGCACATATGGTTCATGTAAACAATAACATTTCAGAGGCATGAAAAATGAAAGAAAATTCTGAGTATTGAAGGCTCTCGTCTTAAAGTAAACCTACTTAAACAATGCCAGAGTTTTAAACTGTTTAATAATTATTTAGTTGGGAGATAATTATAAATTTTGTAATGCCACAGTTTCGAACTTTTGAATTGTTTAACAATCATTTCGTCGGGAGATAATTATAAATTTTGTGATCACATAAAACATTTTGTAGTGGGTGTGACAAAAACATGCCGTTAATAATATATTAAATGCTTGGAACAACACGGGAAAAACTTAATCACCAGACAAACTTCCCCTTGAGGTGTGTGTAGGTGATATTGGAGTCGTTAGATCTCCCATCCAATGGATCCAGTATCACAGGTACACTCCTCGTACACTCCTCGAGGGGGAGTCTGTCTGGTGCTTATTTATCACTGACCAACACATGTTAGGAATTGGCATTTTTTAGAGTTTTGATTTGAGTTGCACCGCATAGAAATAATCAGAGTTGGACTCGACCACATAAACATAAACCTTAATTCTATTTCATATAGCCTAAGAACCAGATCACCAGCCAATGAACTCCTGGTGAGGAAAGGAAAGCAAATTTTCCAGTGCCTTCTAATAGCTTTCTCCCGTCATGCTACTAGCCAACTAAATCGAGTTCTTAAAGAATACATCTTAGAAATCATCATTCGATTTCCAATGAGCTTGCATGCTTCAATGACCATGAATGATGGTGATGGGTTATTTCCATCCTTAGACGTTATAGAGCAGCATCAGTCGATCATTCTAACCCATCAACGCCACTTTTTACTCTTTGGGGGTTTAAGATTTTGGCTAATTTTTATTTTCATGTGAAACACCTAGCAATACCATGTGGTTAACAACATGGTCCCGTGAAAACATCCCATTTCAACCACAACTTGATCGCGATTGACATGACAATACCCCTCGAACCACATCTCCTCACTGAGAAGAACTTCACAAAGTCTAAGCAAACAATCATAAAAAATGCAGTATTCCAAGTGACATCTTTCAAAATTCTATGCTTTTACTCATTTAAGGGCGTACACATATTCTGCTCCGCTAAACTATATTATAGATGAATAATTCAATGTTAATAAATATTTTTAATTATTAAATTTATTTCTATAAATTTGTGTAGAGTTTGATGATGATTCTTTAAATCACAAAAATTCCATACACCAATCCACACTTTAGTTATGATTATTCAATGTTTAGTTATATCATAGTTTAAAAATTAAATTATTATTATAAATATCATATCAACCACATTAAAAATTTAAAACACTAACACAATATAAAATTAATTTGATTTCAATTCAATCTAATATAGCATGGTATAAATATCCAAAAAAATAAAGTGTGATTGGGATAGGTTAAGTGCAAATTATATAGTTTAACAAAAGTATGGTTTAACATATTGATTTAAAAGAAGCAAAATTTACATAATATATCAAATTATGATAAAATCTTAAGTTTTATCATCTTATTCATTGCAGGAAACTTGAGGTTCGATGGTTAAGTAGTTTTGTGGCAAAATAATTTTTTTTCCTATTACAATTTTGTGGCAAAAGTATCATATTTATATAGATTATCTCTTATAGCAATAGTTGTTAGCAACTGTGGGGACATTGCCTTTCGTGGCTCTTCTTGTGAAATAAAATCTTAACTATATAATTAAAATATTATATAATGTGGCCATGAGGGTAGAGCAATTGGTAATGAGTAATTGAGTTTAGAAGTTGTAAATGGAATGTCACAAGTTCAAATCCTCATGGGTATATATATATATATATATATATTGTGCCCATGAGGGTAGAGCAATTGGTAATGAGTAATTGAGTTGATAAGTTGTAAATGGAATATCACTAGTTCAAATCCCCGTGGGTACTTTATATATATATATATAATAAAAATAAATAGTCAATTCTCGCTAGTTCATTAGGTTAAGATGTGGGTCTCGTCAGCAGGGCGACCCGGGTTCAATTCCCCTTATGGGTGATCTAGTCAGGAGGAGACACCCAAAATCCAACCAGTTGAGGGTTGGTGTGGCGCAGGCTGGGTGCGATCCCCGAGTGATTTTGAAGATGCCCTTGGGTGATGGTTTCCTAGACCAAAGGTTACTCCCACAAGTCAGGGAGTTCTAACAAAAAAAAAAAAATGTAATAAAAATAAATAATAATAATTTCCAATATGATATAGAAAAAAATGTAAACTAAATACAACCCTTTAGGCATAAACTAATAGAGTTGTTTAAAAATTCGACGATTTGGCCAATGGGGTTTTCATCGGAATTCGGTGTTTTTTTTTTAAATTTTGCAAATTCTAAATTTAACTATGTTATCATGGCAATTTTGATGGTAGAAACGAATTGAACACTATCAAAATCCATTGAGACAGCCAAAATTTCAGAGTTTGAGAATTGTAACCAAATTTTTTTTAAATTTCTGTCAAATTTTTTTAAAATCATACCAAAAAAATCATAATTTTTTGTTTAAAATCGTAGAAATTAGAACTTTTATACTACGCCTACACTAACACCATCAATCACCCTATGCACTTAATTATTAGTTTGACCACCGATGTTTTTTGGAAATTTTATTTCACTTTTCCCTTGTAACTAGCACATGGATTTCCATTACTTATGATGATAGAAGATTATTGTATCTTTTCATTTCACATAGGATATGACGTTGCTTTTCATTCCACATTATTGGTTGTTTAAGGCAGTCGTGGAAAGTGTAACTTTTAATGGAAAATAAGAAAAAAACATACCTTTGATCAAGTTGAGTGACACTTTCTAAGATAGAAAAGCATGATTCTCCTCTCACGTGTTATGATGTCACCCTTATGTCATTAAACGCCTTTCACATTTTAAAAGAATGTTTTGTGGAAAATGATGAAAATTAATGAGGTAGTGTCAAATTCAAGCAACCCCCTTCTCGTATTGGGGGTGGTGTCAAAATCAAGCAAGCTATTGAAGTTACTAGACATGAAATCATGAACGAATTGTTAAATAGTTCCAAGTCATTTGAGATTTTGTTCGCCATTGGGATATTCTCTATAGAAACTCTACTTATTTTTTCTTATTGGAGATTGAGATCAGGGTTGGAATTTCATTTCATCTTTGCCTTTCAAGCTAAATTTTTTTGACGTTTTGAACTTTAATCTTCCCCGTCACTTAACGTTTTGTTGAAAAAATTACCCTTCAAAAAAATTACCTTCGGTTAAATTTTTTTTTTCTCAAAACACAACCAAAAGCCATTCTCCACACATGGGATCTCCTGTCAAACTTTTAGAGCCTATTTGTGGTGTAGGCGGGTACCGCCATAGATCAAGATGACTTAAAACAATAAAAAATTATTGCTTTGTGAGGCTATTTTTCTTTCCAAGCTCCAAATATAATTATTTTAACACTTTTTAATTGTTATAAAAAAGAGATTTTTTACTGAAAACTAAAACAAAACAAATCAGGTAAAAACATAAAAAAGGTTTTATTATGTTTCACTCTAATTGGAGTTACAAGATTATTCTCAGCTAACTGCATTTGTAAGCCATTGCAAAAGATACTGAAATGCTTTAATTTAATACCATTTAAACTAAATAATTGACTGACCTGCCAAAGATACTCAAATGCTTTAATTTAATACCATTTAAACTAAATAATTGACTGACCTCCCTGTCGATCCAAACGTCCAAACGTTTTAGTGTAGAGTGTCAAAGCTCGAGTACTTTGAGGGCACAACCATACAAATGTATAAGGTATATGAGTTTACATCCTCGCCTTCAGTCACCTGCAACATATCATGCCATTCCCTGGATCTGCAACATATCATGCCATTCCCTGGATGCATTGTCATGATCAACACAGCAAGTATCCATTGCTAAGAGTCTCATGTGGATTCACTCACCAACCCATTTCCATTTGAGAATTTAACCACATTACTTATAAAGCTAATTACCTCGGCCTTCCACTAGGTCATGAAGATTCCAATCAATATGACTCGGTTTTAGCTTTAGTCAAGATTGTTGAAAGCTCTGTTCAGAGGATTTTTTTGGTATGGTTATAAAATCAATCTCCTCAGAGGATTTTTAGCCGAGATTGCTGAAAGCTCAGAGGATTTTTCTGGTACATATATCCAACACATCTTTCCATTTTTCTGGATTTTCTTGTAGGGCTCGAGTAGACACTCCATCTTTCCATCTTTGCCACACCGAAGCTCAGCAGGATTCACGTTGTAAAACATCAGAATTATGGGAGCCATAGACTCCAACATTAATACTAGTTCATTTAGACACCAGGTTGATTCGGTGTATCCGCTCGAGAAAATGGCCACATGGATAGAGGCCGATTGAATAGCCTCTTCTATTTGAGAGGTCATACAGTATCCGTGTTCCAATTCCTCCTGATCTAGAAAGACCTTTAATCCATGTGAACGAGTTAGCCGATGGTAGAGATAGCTCGCGAAGGTATTTTTGAGATCGGGACCTCGATGATTAATAAAAATATCAAAGGAGGAATTGCTGTTGCTCTTAGGATTAGCGGAGGTGGATGCAGCCATTGCCATTTGGAAGATACAGTACACAAAAATGAGGAAGATGTAGGACACATAAATGAGGAAGATGTGAAGGAGGGGAATGGAAAATCGACTCGGAATGCAATGCGAGGGAAGAGATGAATACTCGGGGGTTTGTTGTACTGAGAAGTTGTGGAGAGGATTGCAAGGAAAGGAAAGGAACCCCATATGGCGATAAATTAAATCTCGCCTAGTTTTAGTTCTGTTATCTGCTGCAAACAAAAAACACACACTTGGAGATTCCCTACGCGTGGAGATGCGAACGCGAACACTGTCACAGGTATAGGACGTGCAGGTGAATGTGCCATAAGGATTTGTTTAATGTCATATGAACTTAACGTCGCTAGAGCAGCTCCTAAGCTGTGTCCCGCCATTACACTCAAATTTTAGTCTTTGTATTCGTATAGCCCCAGGTGTTAGAGTGGGTACTGGGTAGATGTTGACGAGAATTGGGATGCATTAAAAAACACATTTTTCCAATACATATCAATTAATAATTATTTTACAACTACTTATCCAATCCAACAATATTAATGACGTTTTATAAAAAACATTGACTCTCAAAAACACGTTATACTTAAATATTTACCCGTTTCACTGGACGGCTTGGTAAAAATTTTAACCGTAAATAACGGGCAAAATGCCCTATGACGGGAAAAATGCCCGTCAAATTCCAACCCTGATTGGGATGTATTCCATGATTCTCGATGTCCTTTCAAGTATATGTGATGTAATTTTGACTTTCCCTCTTATAATGGAAAAAAATCACGTTTTTTCTATGCATTTTAAAATTGTATTGTTAATGTTTATATACTATTTTAGCTAGAGAGACTTTATCATCCCTTGGATTTTAAGATGACATTTTGTTATCCACAGATTTATGAGTAACTAGCATGTCCCGTATGAATAAAAACCTTTGATAAGCTTTATGCCAAATTTAATTGATGCTTTGCAAAAACTCCTTTTGGAAGTTGAAATTACTACAACCTTGCACCCAAGAACATTGTTTCATTAATTGGTTACTGTATTGAAGAGAAAAAAAGTATTTTTTTGGTCTACAACTTGTTACTCAAAGGAAGTCTAGAAGAGAACCTTTATGGTATTTAGCATGCTAGTTATTGTGCATTTATCATGTTATATAATGAGATATTTTTAGCATTTTTTCAATGCTAAGTTGTTCATGGTTTTGAGAAAATGTTGTGTTATAGGAGGAAAGGATAAGCCACCAGTCCATTGGAAAGAATTACCAATCAACAATCATAAACATATCGAAATATTCTAAATCCATCTTAACTTTGGATCTATTAAAGACCAAGAGGGATAAAAAAACAGGTGCAAACCTCTCACTGCTTAAAAGATTAGGGTTAAAATGGATCTATGCTAGTATTTTATTTATTTATATTTTTTATGTTACATCTTTTTAACTTTTCTTGACATTAGATGTCAAACATCAATTTTTCTCCCATTTTATTTTATTAGTGAAGTATCCATATTAAAATGTTGCGGTTGGTTTTTTATTATCAAAATAATCTAAAAAATTACAATATTAAAAATTAGATTAATTTTTATTAATATAATTTTAAGATTTCATATAACCATATCATTATATCATTGTATATAAACAATATCTCACTATTAAATTTGTATTCTTACTATACCAAATATCTCTTAGTCTTGATTTGTTAACTTATTTTTAAGTAAGAAAACAAATTATTAATAATTTTAATTCTCATCTATATTTATATAATAAAGCACTATACCTAAACCTAAACATTTCAATTCTCTTACCAAACCGTTATTGCTACCTAACTTCATCTATTTTGGGTGATATGTCCCTATGATGGAAATGGGATTCTTCCCTATCTTAAAAATATATGCTATCATATTCTTGTGGGTAGAGATGCTACCATGTTCATATAATTTTTATAAACATAATGTTCATGAATATCAGATTTTATTATTAACTTAGGATTTTCTTTTGAGTCAAAGTCTTTTAAAAGGAAAGATCATTCCAAAATTCTTTTCAAAAATTCAAGTAATATGTCTAAATTACGAGATAAAGCTCATTGGCGACCTTTATGCTACACTATTTTGATTAAGTTTATTTAATTTTATGCTTCAATACCTTAATTACGCTGAATAGAACTCTTTTCTCTAACACATGGATGTGTCCGTTCTCCTCCATAATGAATCCATTTACGACATTTGTCATCGTTCTTTGGACATTGAACATCCCACATACACAAATCTGAACTGACTCGTCCCATAGGTACTTAAAAACCCTAAAAATTCAGTTATGTTATTGGTTTCTTCAGTAGTTAATGTTAACCTTATTTATGTCCGTTCTCTCTTAAAAGTGAGGGAGCATTGCCTTAATTTAGCGGCCATTCCAAGGCATATTATATCTCCAAAATTCAATTTGTAGCCATTCCGAGGCTCATGTTTAAGTGTCTTAGTTTTTAAGATATAGCGGTATAATTTTAGTCATTTATCGTGGAAACAAAAATGGGATCATTGAAAGAATAACCATGCATAAGAACAAGAAGACACAAAGATTTATCTTGGAAAACTCTTTAAGAGAATAAAACTCAACAACATTTTTAACTCAAAGAAATAGATCAAGATACAAAATACATCAGATGTACAAGATAAAAGATAAAGCCCAGAAAAGTCTTTTATTGTCCTCATCTTCTCTGCCCTGCACTTGCACATTAAATCAACTGGCTTGAGCAAAAGTGGATGCCCAAATAAGTGAGAAGTCACTTCTATTTATACTTGTTTGATGGTTAACCCTTCCATATTTCTTGGATCCAACTTGCACATTTAATATAAAATAATAATAAAATATTATTATTTCTTTGGGTCGACTTGAGGATGAGACCTCCCAATGCTACAAACACCAACACTCCCTCTTAGCTAGGGAGTTATTATCATGTTGGAACACATCTGAATTCCATCTGAACATCACGACTTGACTTCAACATCTCGTCATCATAAGGAAGGTCTTCAACACAACTCAGTCCGCCGAGAAGGATCATGTAGGCGAGTCAAATACCTCTCTCTCCCTCTCAAGGGAGAGTCACACCATTCTCCCTATCTCAGGGAGAATGTCTCATCGATGCTGCAATCATTAGCACTCCCTCTCAATGAGGGAGGCATTCTTTACCACTCCAAGCCCGTCATAGAAGTACACAAAATATGCATATGCATCTCAAGTCTTATTTAACTCCTTTATGGGCCCCATCCACCAAGATCTCCCTGCAGGAATATTGCATGATGTCAGCACTTCAAGTCTCCTCTCAAGACTCTACCTGTAGCTTCTCCTTAGTCAACACACAAATCGGAGAATCGGCTCTATGCTGACATCCACAATGTTATCACTTCAAGTCTCTTCTCGAGACTCTACCTGGAGCTTCTCCTTAGTCAAAAGACCAACTAGAGAATCAACTCTATGCTAACATCCCTGATGTTAGCACTTCAAGTCTCTTCTCGAGACTCTACCTGGAGCTTCTCCTTATTCAAAAGACCAACCAGAGAATCTTCTCTATGCTAACATCCCGGGTACCAAAGGAGTAAGACGACGTCAGGGGCTATTCACCATTAGCCGAGGCTCCATGAGTGAATATCTACCTAATGCTATCAATCTGGAGAAACATCAACATCTCATCCACTGTAGCTTCCCTCTTTGTCACAAAGGCCTTCCTCTGACAATCATCAATCCTGAAGAATGTACAAGATCTGCAAACATGGGATACCTTCCCATTTATTGTAAGATTCTGATATTTTCTCCCTCTCAAACACTGAATATCAACAAGATCTGTAATATGGATGACTTCTCATCCATCACTTGTCCTTCTGAACAAGTGTCATCATCCTTCTCTTGTACGCCATATCATATGGTTTTTTCCTACAAGTCAAAATCAGTCAAATAGTTAACGACATTGCATAATCATGAAATGCAATCAAATCATATTGACATTTTAATGGTTCACATAGCTATGTAAGCATCTTAACCAATACTTCATCACAACACCCATCCTTAGCCCAAACACACTTGGTAACTATCTAGATGCCTTCCATCTTCACCAAAACACACTATCAAGAATGTGCACTGCTCCATCATGTTAGCAAAGAGGTTACATCATAGACTAGCTCCATCAAGGGCTCATGGGATGTTGTGCAGCACTATAGGCTACTTACTCAACACATGTTGACATCACTGCATGCACATTAAGAGCACACTGCTTGTTAATCCCAATCATATAAATGCATAAAACAAAACTTTGTATGGCAATATATAATAGATATGCTAAGCTTCCTTATTCTAGGAGAAGAAAATAAACGTAATAATCATAACAAGTGAGAAAGAAACAGAGTTTCAAGTCCATGCTTTAAATGAATAACAATTTTATAAGTCACATTTATGAGCTCATTAATGTTAACTAATGATCTTGTAGGTTTGACAGTTTAGTTTATAGTATTATGTATATGTTTTATATAATATTCTTTTGTGTGTGGAATGTTAGGAGCATAACTAGAAGCACAAATTGTAAACCTTGTATTATGTATATGTTTTATATAATATTCTTTTGTGTGTGGAATGTTAGGAGCATAACTCGAAGCACAAATTGTAAATAGAACCGAAATTGACTATATTTTGTTATTTGAGAACGACTTTATAAGCTATTATTGTAAGAGAAACTCGAGTAGCCCTATTAAATAACTAGTATGCCTAGTTTTTCTTTATTCTTTTTCTTCTTGTCTAGATAATGCCCGCCCTATCTTTATATAGACGTAGAAGTTCCAGTTGTCTAGATAATGCCCGCCATATCTGTATATACATGTAGAAGTTCTAGTTGGAGAGGCTCTTCAAGGCCAAATCTGAAGCATCAAATTAATATTGATAAGCGCAAAGATTGCATTTGTGTTCCCAATGCGCTCAATTATTCGTGCTTCTCAACAAGTCGTTGCATTTGTGATTGTGCTCCCAATGTGTTCAATTATTTTCACTTCTCAACACGTCATTGCATTTATGATCCTGGTGCAGATCACTTTAAGCCATCCATTAACAACTGTAGCTATTGCACATAAAGGGTTGAACCACGTGTAACCCATGCATGCTCTGTAATCTGAATCAGTCGATCCGGTAAAGCAGGTGGCAAGCTTTTATTTAAGATTACCCTTTGGGCCCTTCGATTCTATAACCTCTGGCATAAGTATTAAATGAATAAAATGAAACCTTATGGCGAATCTCCGGGTTTTCAAGGTCATGTAATACATTGTTTAATTGGAAGGATTGATATAGTAAGGCTTTGGTGAAATTAGGCATGAGGCCTTTCCAATCCCACACTAAAGAAGGGTTGGATCTGTTCCATGCAAAGAAATAGCCTTGAAGCCACGAAACAATGAAGTTTTGTTGCAGTCTCTATTGATTTCTTTGCTGAGATCCGAACCTCTCTGGTTCTTGTTTTGTCTGTGATTGATTTGTAAAGACCATGGATCGTGTGCAGGAATGGTGTGTTTCAGAGTTTTTTTTTTATGGGGCCTTTTTCAATGCTCCAAGCAATGCATGGTTCTAGGTGGATCAATCAAAATTTTGTTTTGGAGGTCTTAAAGGGTGTTGCAAGAGCTCTAGATTGGCGACATTAAACATGGAAACATTTCCCTAATGAGGAGGAGCTTATCATAAGGTTGCATCTCCTTTTAGGTAATCAGTATGTTGAGAATGACTTAACGCCATTTATTCATGAACCAGAATTCATTGATTCACCACATCTCAAATATTTCAAATCATAGAGTACTAGTATATCGAGTGCTATTTATTATGGAATATGTATTACTGTTTACATAACGTGTATACTTTGTTGCTTGATATCAAGCTTTGTTAATTGGTTGTGATAGTACTCTTTAACTTACTTGTGAACAGTCATAGTGATTTCCTCCATACATAGTTGGGTGAGGCTAAGGGTTATGGTTATTATTAGGGTTGAGTTTCGGGTTGAAAAGACTGCTTCCCGTAGTGAGATTTTTGTTGTTGCTTCTGAATCTGTTGGTAGTAAATAACACTTGCTTGATCTTCTTCCAGTTTGTGAAGGTCCAGTAATCTTTCTTGAACTGCCGAAGTACTATAAAGATGTAAAATTTGAGATATAAAAGGCGAACCCTCTTAGAGCGCTTTCTTTCATAACCTCAAAGAGAAGCGGAGAAGCAGAGCTACAAGTAAGTAAAAACCTTAAAAGCCAGCCAACAAACAGAGCTACGCGTGATACCCTAAGCTACAAGAGAGAGTAAGTATATGGAGAGGAGACGACGCTCTTATTGAGACCTGAACCTTTTGTTTGTGGAATATGGGGTAAGTATTTATATATGCTATATCTCACTTCCACAATATATATAATCTAATGTATGTATGACTCTTGGCTGTGCATATTTAAATTACTATATTTAGCAGGATATTGAACCATATTAATCAACGGACTAGCTTGGATATATCTGCATAAACCAGTTTGAGGCCTGGAAGCTTTGGCCTCAATAAATCAAGCATTTTCTACAGTTTTATATTGTAGCTAATTGCATGTTGATTTAGATCATCCAAGCAACTTCGTTCTTGCTTATATAGGTTTCTTACTGTTCTCTCTATAGGCAGGCACCCCAACGGAGGAATGCCCGTAATCAATATTCTGAGTGCACCATAATTGTAGATTTCCTGTCACAAGAAGATTTGTTAATTAAATATATTCATTGGATAGAAGTTTCAGTTTCTTTCTGATAACTTAATATCTCCAATTCAGATAGACCTAAAAAGTTAAGATGAACGTACAGTGATGTAATGTTCCAGGAGAGGAGAGAAGAGAAGTGAAATACCTCAAGAAAATTGGAACTGATCTGTAGAAGGTGATCCTGAAATTGCGAAACAGTGTATTGCGTTCGAGTGTATGGATTGACATAATAGTTTACAGGAAAATCATTGCTGCCTATGCTAACTATGAAAATCAGTTCGTCCAGAATTCTAGGTATATCTTGAACATTCAATGAGTTCTCACTTCCTCATCTCAAATACTAGCTAACCTAAATAGTGCAGATGCATCCATTAGCCTCACAAGGAAAACAACAGTTCAAACAAAGAAAACCCCATATCTGCAAGTTGATATTTCTCCAAGTAGTGAAGAAGATTGTGATGCGTGGGCAATGGAGATGGTATATTTGAAATTATTTTCCATTGACAAACATTAGTAAAGCCACTAAGGGGAATCGCAACACATGAAGCAATGGGTCGTCTTACCCAAACCTGGTAGACAACCATCAGTTGGCCGGCACCTGGAGGCCAACAGCTAACACATAGTAAGCACGCACGCACTCAGGCAGTGAAAACTATAGCAAATTCAACCTAGAAACTAAGAGCTCATCCACGAAACAACCCTGAAATATAAAGATAAATTTATCTTAATCTATAAAAACGTCTAATAATGTATTGTATTGTGCCAAAACAAAAACTCTGTCATGGTGCATGGCTTGAGGAATACCCATAAGCATAAGAGATGACTATAAGACTGAATAATAAGTTTTTTTTCCTTCAACATTGCGCACTCGACATATACATACAACCTTCATTCAAGGACTCACTACCATTATCCACATCCATGGCTAGTGAAATAAAAGACTTTGAAGCTTCCATCTTTCTCTCTGTGCCATTGTGAAAAGAATTTTTTAGAAAATTAATTAATCTGAAGGCTAGGGCAGAGCAGACCAACCAACCATAACTTATGCGATTCTAAACATGTTGAATAGAAAAATTAAGGCACTATGTAGAGCTTACAACTTTTGGTGAGAAGTTCTGGTAAGTCCATGAAAGTGGAGGAATAATGGTAAGGGTTGGAATGTAACAAATAACAAAAACTATGTGTCATAGTGTATGGCTTTGAGGAACACCCATAAGCCGTATGTTGAAACTAAGAACCATACCTGAATCATCACATCATTATCAAATCAAACTTCCACAGGGCATCGAACAACAATACAATAGTTTGTGGCTTTGGCACATTGCAAGCTTTGGAGTCCCAGATTACGTAGCTTTAACTGCTATGTAAAGCCTCCTACATGCTTCAACATCAAAGCTAGAGCCATGGAATTTGAAGGTTGGAGGCAGAAATAAAACAAAGATAATGCGGAATGAGCTACGGCTCTTCAATCTTTATTCATAAACAGAGATAAGTAATACAAACAATAATGTAATGTGTATTTAAACACTTATGGAAAACCCTAAAAGCTCTAACCTAGCTTTTGCATGCATGCAAAGCATGTTGTTGCATTTATTAACTGAACTTCTAAATAGTAACTCAAGTAAAAGCTAAAGCTAACTGAAGTAATTACTATTTCTAACACTCTCTCTCATTTACTACTGCTGACTACTGCAGCTTTTACAATGCCTAAATTATTTCTATGAATTTCAAAAATATCTTTTGCCAATGGCTTTGTGAATATGTCAGCCAATTGGTCAATCGATTTACAATGCTCAACATGAACTTCACCATTGTTCACAAGCTCTCTTATGAAGTGATATCTAGTATCAATGTGCTTGCTTTTCTGGTGAAAAACATGGTTCTTGGATAGAGCGATTGCTGAGTTGTTGTCACAATAAACTGTGGTTGGTCCTTCTTGTTTCTATTAAAGACCTTCTAAAACTCTGCGTAACCATACTGCTTGACATGCTGCTGATGTCGTTGCTACATACTCTGCTTCTGCCGATGAAAGTGTCACAATGGGCTACTTCTTGGATGCCCATGAAATCACCCCTGATCCAAGATGAAAAACATGGCCGAAAGTGCTCTTCCTGTCGTCCAAACTTCCTGCAAAATCACTGTCAGTGAAACCTATCAAAACATCATACTCCGTGCTTGAGTATAAAATTCCATAGCTTGAAGTACCTGCAACATATCGTAAGATCCTTTTTCCAACTTGCCAATGCGAGTCTTTGGGAGACTCCATGAACCTTGAAATCAAGCTGACAGCAAACATAATATCAAGTCTCGTAGCTGTGAGGTACATGAGACTTCCTACAAGTCTCTTATACAATGTTGGATCTACATTGGGACTACAATCTTCTTTGCTCAACTTAGTACCTGTTGCCACTGGTGTAGGTGTTGTTTTGCAATTAAGCATTCTGAATCGCTTAAGAACTTCATTAGCATATTTATTTTGAGAGATAAATATACCCTTTTCTGACTGTTCTACTTCTAGGCCAAGAAAGAACCTCATCAATCCAAGGTCTGTCATCTCGAACTCTTTCTTCATAGCTACCCTAAACTCATCTACTGAGAGGTCACCTGTAAAAATCGTATCATCAACATACAAACAAACTATTAAAATCTGTCCTTGTTGATTTACATTTTTGTAAAGTGTTGGTTCGCTGCTGCTTTTGCTAAAACCATTTTTGATCAGATAAGAATCAATTCTGCTGTACCAAGCTCTTGGAGCTTGCTTGAGCCCATATAGAGCTTTCTTCAACTTGTAAAATTTCTCTTCATGTTCTTTTATTTCCTACCCATGTGGCTGCTCTACATAAATTTCTTCTTCAAGAATTCCATTCAAGAATGCCGACTTGACATCCATCTGATACACTTTCCACTTTTTCTGTGCTGCAATTGCTAGGAATGCTCTTACTATGTCCAATCTTGCCACTGGTGCAAAAGTTTCTCCAAAATCAATTCCTGGTTGTTGCGAGAAACCCTTTGCTACTAACCTTGCCTTGTACCTATCAATCTCACCTTTTTCATTGAGTTTGGTTTTATAAACCCACTTCACACCAATGGGTTTCTTATTCTTTGGCAGGTCAACTAGATCCCATGTATCATTTCTCTCAATGGAATCTATCTCTTCATCCATAGCATTTACCCAATGCTCTTGTTTTACAGCCTCTTCATAAAACATAGGTTCACTAGCAATAAAAACATAATTGGTATTTGCATCCAATTCATCATAAATATCTGTCAATCTTCTAGTCTTTTTATTACTGTGATCAGATTCATTACCTGACTGCGGACTTGATGCTTCACCTCGAACTGAGTTTCTAGGTGTTCTTTCTAGAGTATTTGCTACTGGATCTTGTTGTCCAATCAACTCCTCATCTTCTCCATCTTCTGGTTGGGGTATTGCAGCTCCCATACCCTTGTCTATGGCTCCATTCCATGACTCTTCCTCCTTGAACAAAACATCTCTGCTAAGAATAACCTTTTTGGTAATAGGGTTATACAGCTTGTAGGCTTTAGTTTGTTCACTGTATCCAAGAAATATACATTTCTCACTCCTGTCGTCTAAATTTTTTCTTAGCTGTTTAGGAACATGAGCATAAGCAACACAACCAAATACTCTAAAATGAGAAACATTACAAGTCATACCTGACCATGCTTTCTCTAGTACTCTGTTCTTCACAATTTTGGTGGGAGATCTATTCATCACATGAACAACACAAGCCACTACGTCTCCTCAAAATTCATGGGACACATTTCTTCCTTTCAGCATGCTCCTTGCCATATTCATGATGGTTATGTTCTTGCATTCTGCAATACCATTCTGCTGAGGAGTATATATTGTAGTGAATTGCCTCTTGATTCCATGATGCTTGCAGTAATCATGAAATTCCTTTAATTCATACTCTCCCCCTCCATCAGATCTCAATACTTTGAGTTGATAACCACTCTGTTTTTCAACCAAAGCCCTAAATTCCTTGAACTTGCCAAAAGTTTCAGCCTTCTGACGAAGGAAATACACCCATGTTTTTCTACTGAAATCATCAATAAATGTAAGGAAATAATAGCTTCCACCAATCGATTAAGTTTGCATTGGTTGAACCAGATCAGTATGAATAAGATCTAAAGGTGCAAGTGCCCTTCGAGACATACCTTTAGGAAAGCTATCCCTGTGCTGCTTTGCAATGATGCAACACTCACAACTGCTTTCTGGCTCCTTCATAGGGGGCAATCCCTTTACCATCTCTTTCTGCTACAAAAACTTGAGACCACCAAAGTGAAGATGTCCATATCTAAAATGCCATAACCAATAATCATCCATGCAAGTGGCTTTTTGAACAAAAGAGGTTACCTTGCTGCTGCAATTCATGACTAGTGGATACATCCTGTTCCTAGTCACTTGTATTTTGATGATCAAATGTTGATTTGGTTCATAAATTTCACAGTCTGATCCATCAAAGACAAGTTTGTACTTCTTTTCAGTGAGTTGCCCAATGCTAAGCAGATTATGCTTCAATCCTGGAGCATAATAGACATCTGAGATTGTCTTTTGTTGGCCTTGTTTGGTCAGAATGTTGACCACTCCTTTTCCAAGAACTGGAACCACCTCATCCGTGCCAACTTTGACCTCTGTCTTCACTGATTCATCTAGGTCCGCAATTAGACCTCTGTCACCTGTCATATGGTTACTGCAGGCACTATCTAAAAGCCAAAGTCCCTTTGGGCTTTCGTGTGCAGCATGACATGTAAGAAATAACATATCATCTTTATCCTCAGAGGTATTAGTCACATTAGCATTATGATTTTCTTGATCAACCTTTTTATTTTTCATTCATGAGCATAATGCCCAAATTTATTGCAATAATAACACTGAATAATAGATTTATCTGACCTTTTTTTGTCGCAGTTTCCGCCTTCATGGTTATGATGGTGATCTTGATCTCCATTGCCATTACTTCGGCCACTTCTGCCTTGTCCTCTTGATCCTCCTTTGCCTCTGCCTCTTCCTCTGCCTCTTGAGAATGAGACATGTGCTTTGAAAGCATTCTCTTGAGAGGATTCTTCATTCCTGTTGAGTCTGGATTCGAATCAAAGTAAAGATTTGGTCAATTCGTCTATAGAGAGAGTACTAAGATCTTTTGCTTCTTCAATCGCTGAAACTTTTGACTCAAATTTGTGGGGTAGGGATCTCAGAACCCTTTCAACCACCCTTTGATCTCCAATCTTTTCACCATAGATATTCAGTTGATTAACAATCCCCATGACTTTGGTCATGAAAGAGTCTACAGAGTCTGATTCTTTCATCTTCAGATCTTCAAAGTCTCTTCTTAGGTTTTGGAGTGTTGCTGTTTGAACCTTACCAGCACCTTGATAACTAGTCGCCAAGGTATCCCATGCTGCTTTGGCATGTAAAGATGCTGATATCTTTGGAAATACGCTGTTATCCAAAGCGTTCATTATGAGATGCAGTGCCTTTGCATCCTTCTTCCTATGCACTCGCAGGACATCCTTCTCTGCGTTTGAAAGGGCTTGAAAAGTTGCATCATCTGCAGGTTCGAAATAGCCATACATGACATATTCCCATGCATCTTCTGACCTGAGATAAATCGCCATCCTCGTGGCCCAGACATCATAGTCCTTTTTCCCTGTAAGAGGAGAAATATGAGATTGATTGCTGCTAGAAGCCATAGACGCTGTGGTGTCTTTCACTGGCTCTATTCAAAATAATCTCCTTTCCTCTTTTTAAAAAAAAAAAATAATAATAATTCTCCCTCTTAAACAAGATTTGAAAAATATCTTCAAATATCTTCTTCTCTTGTAAAAAGAAAAAAATCTTACTCAAAAACTGAGTGAAAGTCAAAAAACAATCACATAAAGTAAAAACCTTTTTGCACTTGTCCAAAAATGCCACCTTGTTCCAATTACCGCTCTTTGTCCTAGGGAGAGGCTGCGGTGAAATCTCGATTTTTTACCTCGTATCTCCCCAAACTACCGTGCTTTAGACTATATTGTGGGCGTGATAGTTCTTAAAGTACCGCTCTGTGGACCATAGGGAGGGTGCGGTAGTCCAAATTTTTTTATTTTTTATTTTTAATAATTTCTCCAAAAAACTTCTATGAAAATTCTTCAAAAAAAAACTTACAAATTCTTCAAAGCTACGACTTTGGCTTCTCCGGAAATTGATGCTACCAATTTGATCTTCTCCTATGCTCTGATACCAAACTGAAGGTTGGAGGCATAAATAAAACAAAGATAATGCGGAATGAGCTACAACTCTTCAATCTTTATTCATAAACGGAGATCAACTGATGTAATACAAACAATAATGTAATGTGTATTTAAACACTTATGGAAAACTCTAAAAGCTCTAACCTAGCTTTTGCATGCATGCAAAGCATGCTGTTGCATTTATTAACTGAACTTCTAAATAGTAACTCAAGTAAAAGCTAAAGCTAACTGAAGTAATTACTATTTCTAACAAAATTTGCATTTGTTGGCTCCACAACGATTATCCGGATCTTAAGTCGGACTGCAATGTGGGCAATTATGGGCACTGAAGTTGGCGTATAATTTCAAATCCAACGGTTCCCTGGCCTGAAATAATATCGGGATGATTAGAAGGAGGCCATTGCAACGCCTCGAGTATGATTACCAGCAGATGAGTAAGTAACTCCCCTGTCTAGCTTCTCCCTTAGTAGGTTTCCCATCGTGTTTATGCTCCACACAACTTAAATGAAAAAAACAGGTTGCAGGTCCTTCCCTTTGAGACAAATCTCCACGCCCGTATTCATAGAGAGCTTGGGAGCACTCTGTAATGGCCTAGACAATAGAATTCATGTCAAATATGAAACTGCCAAGTTGTCAAATATGAGGTTGCCAACAGAACATTACTGGTATTGCAATGAATCCATATGCAAACTGTGTCCAATACAACCTAGTGGATCTTGCTATGCGCTTAACACGTTGTTTTCCCATGCATCATTTGCTTGGAACACGTTTCATACCTTGGGGAATCGGGATGATGGAGCTTCCAACACATTTTTGAGAAAATGCCACCTACATTAAGTCCAAGCTACATATGTATTCGCCGAGTTATGTACTTAACAACTAGTTATATAGTTGAAATATAATATCAAATGTATTAACTATAATTCCCAGCAATGAATCATAACTACAAAAAACACACACATTAAATGGCCTCACTATAAACCACTATAAAATATGGCTTTACTTCGGGTTGAGGTCAAATAAGGCTTCAAATAAATTGATTGGCTATAACACAATTAAGCAAAATAAATTTTAGTTATAATGCTCTCTAAAATGTGCAATATTAATAATATTTGGTAAAACTGATTTCTATAGTCCCTATTGTTTGGCATACCAGCAAAAACTAATAAGCTAATAAAAAGGGATAAAAAATCCTCCCTCTAAATCTCCTATCGCTTATGTTGAGCTATACAAGCATTTAGATGACATATATTCCTCAACATATTGCTTATCATTATTTTTTATATATGCAATTCCGAGTGAGGTGCTGCAGTGCCTCGCAAGCACCATATATTGCTTCCTCATGCTTCCCCATGCCATGTTGATAAATCCACCAATCCTGATGCAGGAAGTTCTGCAGTTGGACTAATAGAACGTGCATGCAATGTTCTCATGATGTGCCCGGTAAGAAAAGGTTGGCGTAACTTCAGCAAGCCAAGTCGATGTTTCATGAACCACGCATTCGACGTTAAGAGTAGGCGACTATTAACGAGCAATGTCCATTCAACTGTCTCCAACAAATTTTTCATTAATGTGAATATAAGGCTCATACATAAAAGTAACTGTTGAAGCCGATGACCATTTTTCATGGTCCTTACCAATACCCTTTCTGGCTATTACAGGAAGCCTCAATTTCTGGCCATTTTTAAACTTGAACAAGAACGCTCACAGTAAAACTCGATCTGATCTCGAACCCTGCACTCGAACTCTGATCTATGAGATAATTTTGATATGATGATGACATATAAGGATTAATTCTTTCACGAGCGCAATCATATATTTTCTTTTAGCCGATGAGGTGAATAGTGTTATGAATCGGTGGCTTTACTTCAACCTTCAATCGACATCTTTTCCTTTTACACCTGTGACTCTCTCTTGCAGTAGATAGTTGGGCAGGTCTCTTAAAAAAATTTCTTCAGCTGGTGGCTCGAACAAGTGATACGGTGGCTCGAGCAGCTTACAAAACTTTGACGGTTCAATTCTTCATGATAGTGATTTTTCTCTCGATCGACGGCTAAGAGCACGAGTAACAAACAAGTTTGACTTCGGTGGGCTCTTACTGTACGACTCGAGGTAACTTGACTCCGTTCCTTTTCATGGTTATTCACTCGAACTGCTCAGCTCCTAGCCATTTGGACTATGGTACAATATTTCTCCAGCAATCCTAGATCCTGAACAATGTGTGACCAAAACTGAAAAAAAGACTAGTTTTTCATATTAGGGCAACAATAGTCTCTTGCAATTGCATCTATTCAGAACTTCTATGATACCATGTTAGTTTTTATTTAAGATATAGCAGTATAATTTTATTAATTTACAATGGAAACAAAAATAGGATCAAGAACAAGAAGACACATTTATTTATCCTCGAAATCCTTAAGGAAAGAAAATCCAACAACCTTTCTTACTTAGAATAATAGATCAAGATACAAATTACATCAAATGTACAAGATAAAAGATAAAGCACACAAATGTCTTCTATTGTTGTTGTCTTCTCTGCCCCCATACTTGCACATTAAATCAATTGACTTTAGCAAAAGTGGATGCCCAAATAAGTGAGAAGTCACTTCTATTTATACTTGTTTGATGGTTAGCCCTTCCATATTTCTTGAATCCAACTTGCACATTTAATATAAAATAGTAATAAAATATTATTATATCTTTGGGCTGACTTGAGGATGACACCTCTCGATGCTACAAACACCAACAAGGTGATTATACAGGTAATTTATTCATTAACTGCATCCCTCTGATTCGATCATGCCTTGAATGTCGACGTAACCGAGTGCCAAACAAACTTGGTCATGTATCCTCATATCCACTTTATGCTTTCGTCCTATGCCCCCATGATCTCTGCAGAAAAGGCCTACCATGAACAACTTTCTGTGGTAGAAATTACAAACAATGCATTGGAGCCATCTTCCCTGATGGCCAAGTGCGATCCTCGCCATGGAAAATACATGGCTTGTTGTCTCATCTACCGTGGATGACTTACGAGGAGGCGAGCACACGAATATTTGATTTTAAGTAAAGTCAAATAAGATATTTGATTTACGAGGAGGTTGACACACAAATAAATTTGGTGGGGGCATATAGGGCATCTCCTCATAGGCCGTCAATAGACGAAAAAGGGCCAGCGGAACCAACCCCTTAAATAACGCCTTCGACGTAATTAATCTCTCCCCCTTTAAAATATAAAAAAGGATAATAAAATTTCAATTAAAAATGTAACAATTACGGGATCTAAAGGCCATACAAATAACATGTCGATAAAAACACAAATAAAACAAAAACTAGGGTTGAAGACCAATAACAAACCTTCTAATAGAGTGGAGGAGCTAATAGGCTTGAATTTTCTCAAATGAGACCCACAAGTTCAAGAAATTTAAGGGGAATAATTCAATGAAACAAAATTCTTATGCTCACCACTACCAGAAAATCCTAATACATTAAAATCATATTTACATTGCAAGTAGCATCTAATGAAGGAAATGAGGTTGGAGCCACAAGGGGGGTAACAAATATGCCCCCATCAATAGGAGATCAACAACACAATCAAGCAAGTGATAACTATTGATTGAAGAAACGATGAAACCATCACAAGGATGAGTGATGGACAAATCCTCAGAAGAAGTGTAGGAGAGCAGAGCCACTTGCCCCTTCGATGGGTACTGAATAAACAAAAGGGATTCTTTAACCATGAACAACATTAGAGAACTTCTCATTTACAAAACCTTCAAATCCACATCAACAACATTTAACAATACCCCAACACACATCTTAGCCCTAATAGCCTCCACACCTAGTACATGAGCACTAGGAGAAGGACCCTCCTCATGCATAGAAGGGATCAATAAGGGAATCTCACCCATGGTTGATGTCTTTACATAAAAACCAATTCATGCCTTCAAAGAAACAATTGGGGCCTCCACATTCTCAAACAGAAGCATGCAAAGGATGAATGAACGAAATTATTTGAGATAGGTTGCCAAGGCCATCAACCACTAACACATTTTCTCCTAGAATAAGCAATTCAATACTAGCAGAAGAAAGAGGGGGTCCCTCTTGCATAGTCAAAGGAAGAGCCATACTAGGAGACTCGCCAATCCAAAGATCAATAATAGGGTTTCTAACCTGGAAAACACTAACAAACTCTTACAAAATGGGAGAAGAACCCACAACAATCTCATAATTCACCATTGGAACTTGAGGAGATGAAATTGAAAAAACATCATTTTGTTTCTTGTAAGCTATTACCTACCAAGTATAATCACACAACATGTGACCCATATCATGATAGAAACAACAATGGAGCAAGAGCTTCTCAGAATCCAATTTAATAAACCAAATCAACCCCCCACACATCAAAGAGACTCAATTAAGAAAATCCTCGTTCATAATCAAAAGAAATAGCACTCGAGGAACTCCTTCATTATTTAAGGTTTCTAGAGAAGCTTGTTGGAACTCCCCAATAGAATCCCTAGTAGCTTTTAAAACATTGGCACAAACAAGGTGATGAGGTAAGGTAGTTAGAGGCACCCATAACAACTACAAATCTTGAAAAGCCACCAAGGAATCAAAATGCTCAAACCATAGCAAGAGGACCATACACACATCACAAAAGAAGCAAGGGCCCTTTTATAATATAGCTGCTGGAACTTATAGAAACCTCGCTTTCGGGGGGGGGGATTTTATCCTTACCAAGAAAAAGGTAGCCCCAAAACTCTATTGAGCCAGAGGTTCATCATGGGAAGAGAGGGATTTTTCCCACAAAATTACCCATAAATACCTTAAACCCACATCAACTCAACTCCTTCAAGGATCCACTCAAATAGGAAATCAATCACATTTCCACCATCTCTAATTTGGAAGCAATGCTTAATCCACAATTGAGGATGAGTAAGCTTACCTAAAGAATCTCCAACCCCATAAGAATCTCCAACACCAGGCCCCAATACTATTGCTCCACCACTAAAATCCTTACTAGAAATACTTACAGCCCACCAAAATCCTTGTCAAAAATCATAACATGGTTGACCCTCATTACTCTTCCCATCATTACTTCTAATATTTGAATATTTAGAATAAAATGCTTTTTGAGAATTTATTTCTTTGAAAATTTTGAATAAAAGTTGATGTTCATTTTCCAACAAAACTTATGATTTCAAATCTTTCATCAACTTCTACCTAAAAATCAAATTTCACCAAATAAACTTTTATGGTTAAATATTATGTACCCGACATATATTTTTCGGTCGGGGGGCATTAGTTGGCTACCGGAGGAGTGCAGAGAGGTCGTTTGTGAAGGTTTTAGGCACGATTATTTTTTTGTATTTTTGTTGTTTTTCTGCAGCAGGGGTTTATGTACCCGTTTATTGGCTGCCTAGGTGGTAACGTCGTCCTGGGGTTCTGTGCCCTAGGACCCGGCGATGCTCTTCCGTCAGCAACTTTAAATGGAGTCCATATGTTGTTTATTGCGGTTGCATGGGGTGGGTTGATGTGGCTGTCCGGCGGTATGGGCCTGGTCATTTCCATTGTCTTTGTTTAAATGTTGTGGCATGGCGTGTCGGTTCGGCTTCTTCTTTGTAGGTCTTTGGTTTCCGAGTTCGTTGTGGTGGAATGCCGTCGTCCTGCGATGTAGGGTTCATGTCTGGGGTTGGTGCTCTTTCAATGTTTGGTGGGTTGCTTCGGCTTCTCTTTGCAAAGTTGTGGTTTGTAGTCCCTTCGTTTTACCAGCCGAGAAAACAGGCATGTGCTAGGGTATGGGCTTCTGTCTTTGGTCTAGTGCATCTTTATTGCGGAGGTATGGGCTCTCTGGTCTAACTTATGGGCTCGCTTCCTTCATATGTCCCGGTTCTTCTTGATGCTGGTGTTTTATTTTAATGTTTTCGTGATGAAGCCCTGTACTACGATGCTTAATGGTGTCTGTCGTTTATGTGTTTCTGGGAAAGTGGGTTCTCCCTGTAGGGTTTTGTTCCCATCTCTACCTCTCTGGTTTAACTTATGGGCTCGCTTCCTTCGTATGTCTTGGTTCTTCTTGATGCTGGTGTTTTATTTTAATGTTTTCGTGATGGAGCCCTATACTATGATGTTTAATGGTGTCTTCCATTTATGGGTTTCTGGGAAAGTGGGTTATCCCTGCAGGGTTTTTTTCCCATTTCTACTTAATTCGGGATCAAAAATTTGTTCCAGGTGTCTTTCGTTGTCGATGTTGGTGTAGGTGTCTTTCGTTGTCGGTGATGGTGTTTTTTTCAACTGCAGTTGTATTTTACTTCTGGCATGTTGGTCGGTGTCCGTCTGTGCTATCTCGGTTCATTGGAAGCCTGTGCACTTGGTTTGTTGGAGGCCTGTGCACTCAACAGTTGGGCGGTTTTAGTTTCGTTTTCACTGATTTTGTCTTAGGCGTGCTTGCCCAGGTAAGAGGAAATCCTTCCTCTGTCTTTTCTGATGCTTGTGGGAGGCTTGCGGGAGGGTTTTTATTAACAGTACATAGACTGGAGTTATGATGCTTATGATGCGTGTGTCTTTAGCTGTTTATATTCTCATAATGGGTATATGTTGCAATTGTGATTTGCTTTTAGATACTATGTAATTTGGTACACCTGGGATTACGTCTATATTAAAAATTAAAGTCTTCCTGTTCATATCCAAGCACTGCTCTTTTACATTTGCCAGGCTTCTGTTGTGTGCACCTAATGAAGATATTAGGATGGAAGTCATGGCCACCAGTTGCCAAATGATATCTCGTTAGTATTGCAATAGAACCAGACGAAGTCCTACTCAATAACAACCAACGGATCATAGTAATAACAGATACATTATTAGTAATTTCATCAAATGTATTAATAAACACATTATAAGCCATTCTTTTAATCAACAGACAATTTTTTAGCTTTCATTTGCTTGGAAAACTATAATATTTCAAAACAACCATAATATGATGCATTTTTCATAAGGATATACAAAACATGCAAAGGATTTGCAAGGAATTGATGAAAAAAAATGATAGGCTAGTACCCACCTTCATGTCTAAGATATACCAACCCCCTCGCTGCCCTAAGAGTTTATAAGTCCTCTGCTACCAATGAAGACCTACTCCAGTGTTAACAAGAATTATTGTGAGATTGCGGGCAATTTCCTTTGTGAATTAATGAAACAACCAGAAAATGAAGAGAGTGAGTTATGTGAACAGAAATGAAAACTAGTAGAGATATTGTTTGACATGTTCTGGTAAACAAACTTTTGCTCCCATCCAGAGTCTCTTACCCTGCCCCTTTAACTTCCCAGTTGTCCATTGCTCCTTTGTAGTCGAATATCTAAGTCGAACAACCCTGCAGAGTCTTTTGCTCCACCCTTTTTGCGTCCGAGTCCATTGTTCTGCTGTAGTCAAATGTCTCCAGCGTAATTGAGTCTACAGTACAAACTGAGCAAGCCGAACTAACCCAAATCTCCATCATTATTAATGTCTGTTTCGAATTTTCCAGTTGTAACATTAGTAACAAGTGTGGATGTATTTTTACAAATGGTGTGGAGAATTGCATGCCCAAACTACACGCAGTTAGTTGCACATTCTTTATTATTGCAGAGTGGATTCGTGGCATGCATGTAGAGGGGATTCATGTCACTTAATTTATCCATGTCTTCCTTTATTAACATTTCAAATTTAATATCTTAGTTTTAATTCTTCAAAACCACTAATTCCTGTAGGTTAGCCATGCCCTATATATGGCATGATACACGCATTATCATGGTTGCAGTTTCTACCAGTTAGTAAATTAGTTTGCCTTACTAAGCTCCACCATCTATGGACACATTATATTTTGCCTATGGCCAATAAAGTTCTGTCGGATTTGGAAAACATTCAAGAAAAAACTGACTTTTATCAAATAAGAAGGGAAGCAAAATAACTTTTCAAAGTTGAATTTATTAATATCGTCATTGTCATAAATGCTATATATGAATTGAAAAAAGTTGTAATGTCAATTACACTTGATTGATTTTCTTGGATGTTTGGAAACCATGGCCATAAAGTTAATCACTAAAACTTGAAGGAGACATGCCATAGATTGAATTGAAAAAGCATAACATGACAACTAAAAGCACGGGGGTTGTGATGTGGATGCTCCTTTCAAAGAAGACAATTGTCAAAATGAGAGCAAGTTTTGATGTGCAAATGGTGTAGTTAAGAGAAGACCCAGTTTTATGCTTTTGTTGAAAGATAATCCAATCTTTGTTTAATTGTATCATCTGTCTATTTCATCTACTCGGTCACTTTCACTGCATTGAATCTTAATTATATATGAATCTTCCTTCAATAATATGTAATATGCTGAAATAGGTAGTTCAATCTGTTAAGATACTGTTGATGTATGATGCATGTCAGTCAGCTATGTATTTGTTACTTCAGATCTGTTTTTGTCAGCTATGTATTTATTACAAAACATACATATGTCAGCTATGTATTTGTTACTTCAGATCTGTTTTTGTCAGCTATGTATTTATTACAAAAGATACATATGTCAGCTATGTATTTATTACAAAACATACATAAGCAATCTTTCATATTTGTATTTGTCAGCTATGTATGTATATGTATTTGTTAGCTGTGTATTTAAATTATAGCAAGTCTACTATGTATTTGTTACTTCAAACCTTTTCAAATCTTTTTGGTAAGCAATCTATTAGCTGTAGACAATGTCACTACAAATTCTTTTTAATTTGATCTTTTTCTTGGTGCCATGATGTTTATAATGTGATTTTCAAACTAGTTGTTTTGCAGCATTGGCAGGAGATTGGGACCAAAGAGGAGAATTGTAGATCAATTGTTTCTGTTAGCTGCATTTTTTTATATTTTTTTAAATCAATTTATTTTCAAAATCACAGATTTTCAAATAATGAAGAGCTTGATCGAAGATATTGTTTTCTGTGCAATTGCAAATGCTTCAATCATATTTTCAAAATCACAAATTTCATGTGTTCTGTCCTTGGATCTACCACAGTTCAACATCATTGTGATCTATTCACAAGATAGATTCCATCTTGACTAGAAATGAAGAACAAACTCAATAGTCTCTTGCAAAAACCAATCCTTTGCATCTTGCTACAAATTTTCATCTTGTGCATCGATCAACATCTTCATCTTCTGCATAATACTTGTGTGCGTACTTTCCTTGTTTACTGGTTCTCAGTGTTTCCACTCATTGCAATCACTCTTCACCTTTTACTTTTTTGTAACAACATGTTTTAGTTCCAATTGTCACTTGCTTTTGATGATAATATTTTTCTTTTTTTCAATGTGCAGGAAGCAAATTTTAGCACCCTTGCCACTACACTGACCATGATGATTTCAACTGAAATTTTGCAAAGGAGATATTCTAGTTCTGGAAAATACTTATGGACATTGGCAATAGCTTGCATACAAAGAAAAGAAAAAACTTTATGAAAATTTTGTTTTTTTAATGTAATCAATGTAATTATACAATCAGTATACAGGCAGAATGGTCAACGGCCACAGTTTTCTACCAATGTATACAACAACTGTCTATGCATCCGATATATTGACAAACACTATTGTCATGATTTTTGACAAAAACATATAAATATATATTCAGAAACAAAACTTCATTTGAATCCTTCTCCAGGCAAACATACTTGTTTTAAGATAGGTATACATAGTTGTTTTCCACTTTTACAATTTTGCTCGTTCATATCATATACTTTTCAAGCATTTGATTGCTGCATTGATATCTTTTGGAAAAGTTGTTACATTCTGTTGTTTCTTATTCATGTTGTAATTATTATAGTAAACATCAATGTTTAATCTGTTATGCAGAAAAAGCAATTTACTTTCAGCATATTTAGTAGTCCCTTCCCTTGTAGTGGAAATATTTATTTCCTTTAAAGTTGTTTCTTGTCAGCAAAACAAACAGGCATTCTCATCTTTTGATACATTAGCGTAAGCAAAAATGTCTAGGATGTTCCCCATTGATATTTGGTAGCCCTTTTCTTTGCTACCATCAACTTCCATGGTCTTCTTTTCATACATTAACAAATGGAAAAATGTCTACAATGTTCCTTCATAGCTTTCTAAATTTTACACTCTACTTCATACTTACAATTTATTATGCATGTTTGCTTCTGATTCAATTCCAACTTATTCAAACCTGTTCTAGTTTAAATAAAAAAATTCAAGCTCTATATATATTGTATTTATCATGCTTCCCACATCGTTCTATACATATTGAACTGCATATTGATTCATCAACATCTTGATTGATCTTCGCTATATATTTCAAGCTCTATATATATTGTATTTATCATGATTCCCACATCGTTCTGTACATATTGACCTGCATATTGATCAGCATCTTGATTGATTTACCTATGTTAGGATTAGAATTATGAAGTAAACATTTCCCATCCAACTCATCATACAGTTACACTAAGAACTGAGTTGTGTTTTCTGGTATTGTATAAAAATATATTGTAGGGTAGTCGATGTCCAATTCACAAATGTATTTTGGTTTTTACTTTTTGATTAATCTGGCTATTTTAGAACCCCAATATTGGCCTAAACATTGCCCATCCATCTCTCGATGCACTTGAGCTGAGGGCTGACTTGCATTTTTGGATTTGTTTAAAAATATATTATATGGTAGTCAAATGTATTTTCTCTGGCATTGGTTTTGTTTAAAAATATATTATATGGTAGTCAAATGTATTTTCTCTGGCATTTACACTAGTTGCATGTCTGCAAGTATTTGTTGCTTATTAAAACATATTGAAGGACACTTGCAATAATTGTATTCTGATACAATACCTTGGTTAGCTTTCTTCTTTGCACATAGGCTTCTATATATGCGAATAGCCATAGATTGTTATGCCTATCATACGACTTAATACTCAGCCAAGTGGTTTCTCATGTTGAAATTCGATTTGTCTTCTTCTTTACAGCTTAGTGGTATTCATTTTTTGGCTTTTGCATTAGACTTTATAACGATGGTTTCTGATACCGAAAACCATCATACTACACAAAATTACAAGCTTTCCTGTCTTTGATTGTTGTCTATACCCAAAGCTATTGATACTGCTCCAGGCCATCCCAAGAAGAAAATTTAGTCATTCCCATAACTCCCCTTCATTGTTGTTTTCATAGTTTTCTTTTGATTTTGAGTGGGAAAACATTCGCCATGCCTATGAGGTTCTTGAAGTTTATGAAGATGAGATTCACAGCAACATTTGGATGATTTCCTAAAATAAAACGCCCTTTGTAAAGCTAAGAGGAGTCTTCCCGGTGTTTTGAATTAGCTCCTCCAGTTAACTCAAATGCTTCTCTCCAACAAAAGTTGCTTTCGATAATCACAAATTACAAAATGCACTATATAGAAGCATTCTTTTCAACTACAGTGTCGGGGACATTGCCACCTCGTAGCTGTTGTTTTTAATATTAACCTCTCATACGAAATAATTAAACCATCACTTGTTTATAATACAACATTTAACTAATAAATCGATCAAAACATATTTCTCAAAATACTACTAAAAACGTAGTAACATCCGTAGATTAAATATCCTTATCCTTAAATGTTGGTACACCTTCGATAAAATATCGAACTCAATATGGTACAATATTCCATGTAACTAAGAAACAATTGGTACATCGACGTGACTATTAGATGGGTATCCTCCTACATCAAAGAGACAACTCGATAAAATGGAAGAACACTTTGAATGAATCCATTGATAGGTTTAAACGACTTTGAATGGATTAATAAACATGCGAGGTTATTAAAGGATCATATAATGACTTTTATTCAGACACGAGGATTCACTCCATATTGAAAGTTTCCTCCAAACCACTTCCACCTCATTAGCCAAGTCAGCAACCAAAATAGCATTAAAAAAAGGCAATGCCAACTTAGCATTACAAGTGTGAAGATCGAGTCACACATAGCCTATTGATTATAGAACCGGTGGGCCAACTCGAGGGTTCCACATTGTAGGATGACATCAACACCGCCTAGTCAATAATCAAAGAATGCCACATCATAATTCAATGCTCATTTTTCTTAGCGGTGGGTTAATATTGTAAAAGGACTTAGCTAAGATTATATAATGTTTTGGTTCCATTCAATAAGGGGATTTCATCCTTGATGTGCTTAGCTTGCTAATTTTTTTTTCCAAACTTGATGCAAGGCTTAATTCAATTTATAATTATTTAGGTCTAAAGGATTGCGGAATCTAAGTTTTTATATTCTTTAATGCTCATATCCTTTCTACGGACCTAATCTGAAGTTAGAAATTAGATACTATGGTGTTTTGAATCTACAAGGCCTAGGCGATTGGTTTTTTTATGTTTATGCAACCCTTCTTCACTAACCTAATGACAAATTAAAGAATATTTCAAGGGTATTTGAAGCCAGGATGGGTGGATTTAATGAGTAATGTAACAAATTACAAAGGTTCAAATCCCCATAGAGGAACATAATCATACCATGTGGTAACTAAATGAGACGATAGGTGGAGTGCTTGCATGAACCTGTTTATTAGGTTATTGTGAGATGGACTGTTCAAAAGGATAGACATGGAAGTTCATTTGTTGTCACATCATCCATAATGATGTCATCAATGTTAGCTAAGGATGCCCTGACTAATTAGATCCAACCATGTGGTAAGCAACATAAAAGTATTTCGGATTGGTAGGACATACAGAGGTTTCATAGCCTAACACATGGAAGTAGCTCACTTAGGGTACTTAAAGGATGTTACACATTTGTTTTTGGGAAAAATATGCTAAGTACCAACATGACAAACTTGATCTAGGATGTAACTCAATTAAAGTGATTTTTCAAGTTTATAAGTCTAAGTCAATTGAGGTGCTTATAATTTTAGGTTTGCACAACCTTTTCCATGAACCCATAGTAATCATAATCTCTTATATATTGCATTGGGTTTTCTAGGCTAGATGGTTTGCAATGCTTTTTATATTATTTTGGTCTAAGAAACTAGGATAAAATGGGCCACCAAACTATAACTACAAACACTTTAAGGATTCCATGCAATAAGCACACAAGGGCCACCAAACTGGAACTACAACCACTTTGAGGATTACATGCTGTTAGCACATTATAGCCATGGGAACATGAATTCTCCATGACATGGACCAATTAGAAGATTCTATGTGGCAATGGGGACCACTATGGAAAGTATTGTTAATTCCCTAGTTTGAAATTTTTGAGATAGGAACATTGTGGTAGCAAGAGAGGATAGAGTGACACATAATTAGCAAATAGAACATATTGGAGTCATTCCACACGGAGTAGAGACCGCCAACAACATTAATGAGACTTGGTCATTAAATTAATTTTGAGCTCTAAAATGGGCTTCCTAAGGAAAATAATAAAATAAGAGTTATAATTTTGGATGGAAAAAAAACTACTTTTGTTTCTCGTATTTTTCAATTATCTCCTTATAGGTTTACTGGTATTTAAAGTGTAGGCATTCATTCGATGCATAATTAAATTCCTCACCCAATGAGTACCCACATCACATACTTCTAAAAGACCCATTGTGAGATACACTAAAAATACAATAAAAATGTGCTTAAATTTGTTTTTTATTGTATTTTTAGCTTATATTATTGTGGGTCTATTAAAAATATGTAATGTGGGTACTTGTTTGATGTGAAATTTAGTTCTACATCCAACGAGTGCCTACACTCTAAATTTGAGTTAACCAATAAGGAGATAAGTTGAAAATATGAGAAAAAAATTGGTTTCACTCCTTTCCCTCCAATACTTTTTACTATTATGGTTGACATCATCATCTTCAATCCTATTGGTCCACATTATCATATTGAACCCTATTTTATAGAGTCATCAAAAATGGAACTAGAAGAAGGTTAATGGCTCTACATAGTTTAGATGTACCTTCGTGCCCTTGAGCACAACAATGTAGAATGTAAAGGCTTAAGCCTATGAATGTTTTTTTTTTCATTGGTTATGGTTTTTGCAATAGTGGGATATTTGTTTTTGGGTTTTTGAGCATTGTTGAATGTTGTTGTGACCGTGAGATTGTAACTATTATAAGGGGTTTTGGGGTTAACATTGATTCTATCCTCTCTAAGGTAGTGTATATCATTGCAATCCTAATCATCTAATGAGAGATGCATTGGTTCATGTTGAATATTAATTGAATGAGGTCCTTGTTTAAACATTTTATTGTCTTTATTTTATAACATGATGATGCATTCTATTATTATTCTTTATCTACATTGATGAATGAATATAATTTTCTTGAATATATGTAGCACTCTTAGGAAAGATGGTGGTATTGGTTGTGGTAGTTTGTTGGCTATTGATATATTGATATGGGTTGTGGTCTAATGGGTAACTTATTGCATACTAGGTAAAATGGAATGTGGGTAAATTATGGGGGAGGTGTAAGTTGCACCAACTACATTGTGTGAGACTTGCACAAGATTTAGTCTTGCACAATGCTTCATGTAAGATATTCCTCTTCATGTGGATTGAAAATGCCAGTGCTTAGAAAACAACAAACCCCATGTGTTGGACATTGATGCATATCCAAATAAAAAAAATGAACTAATAGATGATTCTATTATCAAGACCCTTCACAATTTGTATAATGTTATAACAATATGACTAACAAGCTAAACAAAAGATACAAAGATGATAATTTGGTAGTTCAAGCAGATTGAGATCTTCAAGAAATAGTGCATTTCAAGTTATCCATCATAATGTATGTATGAGGAACATGACAATTATACAATATTTTTGGTAGAATTCCTAATGGTGATATTTGAGTGGTTTACGATATTAGGAGAACACCTATGACTGTCCTAAAAGAGGAGGATAAAGATCTAGTGGAATGCCTAGAATCTAGTTGCACTACAAGGATTCATCACAAGGTTGTGAGGTTAGTTGATTTATGGGTTAAGACCACAATAGAAGGATACATCATTGAATTCACAATGTGTTAGGATATTTAGACACTTAGGAGTTAGTAAAGATCAACTTGTTATAATATATCCGTTAGGAAAAGTGTGTTTCTTTAGTATGCATTTGTAAATATCTAATTTGACGATTACGATATGTTATAGACATAGAATGATCTGATATTTCAACTTCTCTTAGATCATAATTACCTTTGATCTGTGGCTTAACACCTGATTGGTCCATGATATCTATTTAAAGAGAATTGATGGTCACTTGCTACTTGATCGATTATGAGAAGATCATTTTTAACTTTCTTTCTTTTGCATAATAAACTGTCTCAAGTAGCTATTTGGATGGGGACATGGAGTGTTTCCCTTTCGAGGGTTTAAACCACGTGAAAACATCGGTGTGTTGATATGTGATCTGTTTGTGTGAGCGACTATTCTAGGTGTTCGTTCTTTTGGAATTATCCTGTGTAGTCAAACATGGTATTAGAGTCTTTATGAAGAGTCGCTTCCGTTGGTGATCTAGATCTTGAACTGGTGTCGCCGAAGCTGTGAAAGGGTTTTTTATTCTTAAATTTCTGTGTATTTTTGGGATGTGAGAGGTGTTTAATTGTGTTCAGAGCACTGTTTCCAGTGGGCAACAATTTTTGTTTCATCGAAAATGGCTTCGGTTTTCCCAAGATACTTGCATTTAATCATATCTAGAGGTATATTGTTATAGTGACGTTTTTTAAATTTAAAATAATTTTCTCATTTTCTTTCTAGATCTAGTATTTTTTAGTTTCAGTTTGTTACCTTCTCTTTCTGCGTATGCTCTTTTCCCTGCACCTTATGCAATCTCAACACATCAGAAACATAAGAAAAATGGTTTTCTTTACTGCATATTCTCTTTGTCGTGCACTTTGTGCGACCGCGGCAAATCAGAAATAGTGAGAAAACATATACAGTCCGGGAAAGATAACGAGATCTAACCCCAAATTCAAGGCATATTATTATTATTATCATTATGTTTTCTTGTTTTTGTTTCGGTTTATGTGAAGTGATTTGTAGGAAAAATGTATTTTTCTAGAGAGCACGAAGTTCAAGACAAAAGAGTAAAAACAAAAAAAACCCTTCCTCATTTCCATCTTTTACGTACCTTTTAATATTAGCTCACTTTGTTAAAAGTTGCTTTAATTAATAAAACGTCTTGAGTTCAAGTCTTCTTGTTAGTTATTTTTTCTAAAATTGCATGTAATTTCTATTTTTTAGTTACTTTATTGTTAAAGTGCATCTCCCTTAAATTAGAAAAGTGGGTCACTTAAAGTCTTTTAGTTTTTTGCATGCAATATTTAAAGTAACATTATTGTAAAAGTGAAACTCCACTTATTTTACAAAAGTGGTTCACATTAAGCAACATTACTGTAAAGTGAGTTTAAAAGGTTAAGTTTTGGAAGAGGGGGGGTCTTTTGTCAGTTGGGTCAATCATTTTCCTACATCGTATTTGTTGGGGTCACCCGGAACATTTTTTTCAATCTACCATAGCTTCCTCATTCGGAGTCAATTTGCAGTGCCGTGTTTTTTTAAACAGCCTGATTTTTAGAGATATTTTCATCCATACCTTTGGTTTATGTTTTTACGACCTTTATTTTACAATATGGCTGCCCCCCCGTGATATTATACTTACTAGTTCCAACTATTTCTCATGGAAATATTGTATGGGGGATGTCCTATGATGTAGGGGACTTTACCAAATTACCTCAGGGAAAGAAACAAAGCCCAATGATGGTGATAAGAAAATAAAATGGGCCAATAAATGTGATGAAGCCCGTGGACTGATTGTGATGTCAATCTCTATTGATTTACAATTCCACATATCTAGAAATGATGAACCAGATCAAGCTTGGGAAAAATTGGAATGTGTGTTTGGTAAACACAATGAGATTTGAGTTCATCGGCTAGAAAATGAGTTGATTTTATTAAATCCAAATTATTTTTCGTGCATTCAAGATTATCCATCTAAGTACAAAACTCTTAGACTCTTATGTGCATAATGAAAAATTAAAAGAGAAGACAAGCAATGCATTTATCATATTCTTTCCAAACTTGGAACTACATATTCTATTTTTATATCTACATTTTACTCTATGAAAGAATCCTTGGATCCAACTAACTATAAAGAGCCTACTCTTGAATTCTTTTGTGATTCTTTGATTAGAGAGCAGGATAAGCTCATACATATTAGAATGATTAGAAATGAAGATACATCAGGAAAAGCCTTGCTGGCACAATAAAAGAGACACCCAATCATCCCAAGAAGCAAAATATTCGCAATAATAAGACAAACAAGGGTCCCAAACCCTCACAACCAGCTTATTCTTCAAAAAATGCCAAAGGAAACAAACCAAAAGGTAAGAAGATTGAGCGTCATTGCAAATTTTTTGGGAAATATAATCATGATGAATCTAAATGTTTCAAGAAGATGGCAGCCTTGGAAGCAACAATGAAGAAGCATTACATCAGCCTTGATTCGTCTTTAGAATCTTGATCTCATGGACATGCACTTTGCGCTTCTGGTTTTTCCTATAATGCATCTTCTTCTTCTACTTCGAATGAGTGGCTCATTGATTCTGGAGTGTCTTATTATATGGCTAAGGATAAAGCCATATTTTATACTATGCATGGATGTAACACCAAACACGTATTTGTTGGTGATGATAGATCTCTTAGTGTTGTAGGATATGGAACAATTCAGGTAGATAATGGACAATTTAGTGATGTACTATGTGTTCCAAGAATTTCCTGCAATTTGTTGTTAGTTTATCAAATCACTCATTCTGGTGAAGGTATAATTGTAACGTTTACACCTCACCAAGTTATAGTCAAGGATTTTAAATATCCTCAACATGTCCTAGCCACTGGAATTGTTGATGATATTATCAATTTGTACAATTGGGTCATCCTTTTTCCTCAGTTTTTGTTTCTCATAGTGATGACTTGAGCAAACTATGGAATGAGCGATTTGGTCACTTAAATTATCGCTCATTGCAACAACTATGTATAGAAAATATGGTGATGGGTCTTCCGATGGTATCTTGTAGGGTTGGTGTTTGTTCCAGTTGTGTACTCGGAAAACATCATTGGGACAGTTTTGACAAACGTGCCTCTTGGCACGCCTCGCCCCCCTTGGAGCTTGTGCATAGTGAATTATGTGGTCCTCTTCCATTTGCTTCATTTTCTGGTTTCAAATATTTCTTAACTTTCATTCTTGATTACTCTAGATGCACTTGGTTTTATTTCCTAAAACTTAAGAGCGAAGTTTTTAACATGTTCTTGGCCTATAAGGCCCTTGTTGAAAAACAATCTGGTCATCAAATTATTAAGTTAAGATCTGATAACGGGGGAGAATATGTTAACAACAAGTTCACTACTTTCTACACTGGACAAGGAATCCAACACCAACATATTGTTCCATATACACCACAACAAAATGGTGTCGTTGAATGGAAGAACCGCACTTTAAAAGAAATGGCTAATTGTATGCTTCAAGCTAAGGGACTAAGTCTTCAATTTTGGGATGAAGCCATAAATTGTGCAAATTACATAGTTAATTGCACCCCCACTAAATATTTACAAGATATCACATCGGAAGAAGCATGGATTAAAATTAAACCAGATGTAAGTCACTTCCGTGTGTTTGGTAGTGAAGCATGGGCTCATATTCCAGATGAAAAACGGAAAGCATTGCAGCCTAAAAGTGAAAAATGCATATTTGTTGGATATTCTTGAAATGTAAAAGGTTATAGACTTCTTCAACCACATTTTGATGATATAATTATTAGAAGAGATATTAAATTTGATGAAAATCTCTTGTCCTGGGATACTAACTCGACATTTGTGTCATATTTGGCCTATGAGCCTAATTTGACACTTATGCCTTCTTCTACTCCCAACTTCCTTGACAACATTCCAATTCCAGTATTTGATGGTGACAATGAGGATGAAAATCCACCTCCGCTTGCTCATTTTCTTCCAGTTGCACCAACACAATTGCTTCCTCGATGGGTCCATTCAACATGCGAAGTAACAGGTGATATTGCCGGTGATCCTAGAGATCAACTACGAACACATTCTCAGTTCCAGCGAGCCTCTTCTATTTTGGCTCAAGTTTCTGAGAATCATGATCCAAATACTTTTGCAGAAGCTTCAGGGAATACATATTGGGAACAACCCAAGTGGAAGAAGTTTTGATGGTGAAAGTACAAGTTAGGTGAGGCCTAACATTGACCAGTTTTGGGAGAAACAACTCTGCAATTCCCGGGAGCAGGGTATGGAGCAAAGCGAAGTGGCAGAAAAGGATCTGTCACCTTAGTAAATGTGAAGTACTAAGGACCATCAAAGTAGTTGGATTAGTTATGAATGAAGCAACGCACTGTTAGCTATAGAAGCAAGAAGTAAAGAAGCGTAATGGTGTAAAGGACGCACCACTGTGGCATCAGATCCGTGCGGTCAGAATGACAGACTATCAGAGAAGCATCAGATCCAGAGGAAGTGACGCAAAAGGACAATAAAGCTCCAACAAAGTAAAGACAAAGCATGGTCAATAGGAGAACTATGCCATTTTGGGTTTAAGGATACTGTGGGGGTTTGTCCCATAGTTATTGTAAAGATGTGACCTTCGGGCACAATCTCTATAAAGGAAAATTTTGTATAAGGAATGGTTGGTGATTGTTAGACTTGGTTAGAATCTAGAGGATTATTATTGTAGATCTATGCTAAGAAATATCTAAGAGAGGAACAAGACTCTAAAGCTATGTGCGCAGAGATCTATTGTAGAAAAGAGTTTGTAGCTGAGTGCCCAGACTAGAACTGTTAACCCCTTCCAAGAAATATAAGAACAGTTCTCGTGGACGTAGCTTCCATCTAGGGGGTGAACCACATAAATACTTGTGTTGTGTGTTTGAATATTTGTTATATTGTATGTTCATGGATGTTTATGCTTATATACGTGTTTTCATATGAATGTGAATGAGAATGATATGATAAGTAGTTGAACAAGAACATGTGAACAACTGCGAAGTTGTGTTAAGTATGGTAAATGCGCAGTCATAGAAGGAAGTAACAATGATTCAACGAAGTGTGTAGATATATGTAGGTAACAATCTGCGAAGTAGATGTTGAGTAAGATGCACATATCAAGCTCACATAACATAAATGCGCGTCACCAGGTTACTGAAACCTGATTTTGTAACCACCCATCTTCGCTTCGGGTGAGACTTCAACCTGCTCGCAGGTTGATGCCGAAAGGGCCAGTGAAGGGTATTTTGTTGGATATACAACATAGGAACTACACAGAACTCAGGTCAGCCCCATATAAGCATCAAAAGAGAGTATCCAACCCAACAAATGGTTCTGTTGCCGCGCTAAAGAACTGGTGATATGCAATGTTGTTATGTTATGAACCTGTTAAGAAGGAATCATAGTAAATAAGTTTCACTACTGTGCTAAGAATTGGTACTGTGTTATGTGGTATCCATAAAAGTCAGAAATAGAGAGCTGGGTAAGCCAGCCAGAACTTGAGTTTGCGAAGAAAGAGAACATACATCCACGTCTTACCACAGAACAATGGTTGCAGAGGTATATATTCACTGACCTACATCAAATTTTCTTTGCATCATTCACTACTAATTTGCATGAGTGGATATCGAGGATAGCCGAACTCAATTTTTTTCCAAGGAGGAGAACCTACAGTTTGGACTCCAGAGTTGATTCAGAGGCTTAAAGGCATCGACAATCAAATTTCAAGAGTAGTAGACTTTGGTTGAATAGCTTACTACAAGGCTATGTTATCGAATTTGCTATGGACACGTTGAAGTCTTACAATGCAACAAAAGGATATTTATTTCAAGGATTTAGAGGTAAGTACCTAAAAAACCTTAGTTTATACATTAAAATGATACTAGCTGAAAAAGGAGTTTTAAGAATGCAATAAGATTCCTAGGGTTTGAGTTTGTAATGTTCAGTAACATAGATAGTGACACAGACGAAGACATTTGTATTTTGAGAAGTGGAAAGATATATAAAGTTAGTACTAGAAATAGGTCTCGTGAAGCTGAACCTCACATATTCCTAGAAACTGAGTTAGGAAGTGATAGAGACTCATTTCAAGTTGATTCTGATACTGAAACATAACCTAGACACATTGGTCATCAACCTATTACTCTGCAAAAACCCATAGTTGAGAGCAAAAATAGTACTAGTTCGCAGAACACTAGTAGTAGTAATACTGCAGGAGGAAGAACTTGGAATTAGTCAAGTAGTGATATACCATCATCATCTCAAAACACTACACCTCCTGGAAGAAGAATGGAAGACGACATTAAACTACCTATTTTTAAAGGAATTGGCCTAGAAGACCCAGAGCAACATTGGTTTCTCTATGAAGCCGTATGGAATGTTAAGCAAGTACAGGATGATGCTGTAAAACAAGCTCAACTAGCTACCACGTGTAGAGACAAAGCTCTAGCATGGTTCATGAAGTATTCTATTGGATAGAATAGATCGCTAGTTGATATCAAAACTGTGCTTTTTAGAGAATTCAAGAAACCTAAATCAGAATCTCAGTGCATCACAATCCCGAGTATAGAGTGATTGTGCATCACCATTAGAAGAGCACACCATATCAGCCACAAGCTAATGGAACTATTGAAGCCTTTAACAAAGTATTGGAGAATGCATTGACCAAAGTATGCAACATGAACAAAGATGATTGGGATCTTAGAATATCAGCAGTATTATGGGCATATAGAACAACTTGTAAGAAGTTGACAGGTCATACACCTTTCAGATTAGCTCATGGACATGAATATGTCATGCCCATGGAATACATAGTACCAAGTTTGAGAATTGCATTATTCACATTTATGGAAGATGATAAAAAAATACAAGAAAGACTACTACACTTAGTTGGACTGGAGGGAGATCGCTTCATTGCAGGTTTTCACCAACAAGTGTAGAAAGACAAAGAAAAAGTATGGCATGATAGACACATCAAGACTAATTTTTTTTAGGTAGGATAACTTGTCCTCCTCTATGATAGAAAATTTATGAAATTTCCTGGAAAATTCAAAATGCATTGGTTAGGACCATACATTGTTAAACATGTCATTAGTGGTGGTGCAGTTTAGTTAGACACACTGCTAGGATAAAATTTGACAGGACTTGTTAATGGGAGTAGACTAAATCCTTACAGGGGTGGCCCTACTCTCCCATGTATCAGTTAAGCAACACAAGAAATTTTAAGTGTCAAGTGTAGTTGAAATTGGACACTAACAATAACATAATAAGAGTCTGCACATAGTTTTGGTAAAATGCGAAGTTATCACAAAAATGGAAGTTGTGCTGCAAAGCACACATAGCAAGCTGAGTTGCGAAGTTAACATTAAGAAGGGAAAATGCGCAGTGAACCTCGCAATGATACTTGGGAAGTTAACATAGATTTATGGTCATGATATGTTATATATATAGAGTGATCTGGCAGTTCAACTTCTCTTATATCATAACTACCTTTGATCCATGGCTTAACACCAGATTGGTCCATGATATCTATTTAAGGAGCATGTAGGGTCACTTGCTAGTTGATTTATTATGAGAAGCTCATTTGTAACTTTCTTTCTTTTGCATAATAAAATTCCTCAAGTAGATATTTGGCTGGGGACGTGGAATGTTTCCATTTTGAGGGTTTAAACCACATGAAAAAATCGGTGTGTTGATCTATGATCTGTTTGTGTGAGGTGCTACTCTAGGTGTTCGGTCTTTTGGAATTATCTTGTGTATTCGAACACAATGGAACTAAAATGATCTTTCTCAAGAATGGAAGATTAGTTCAAGAGAGGATCTCAAGAAAGGATGATAAATGAGATCACAATTTGGATTAAAATGCTCTTGGCAGAGGAGGATTACATGCTCTTCAACTTTCCAACCATGGTAGCATGAACCTTTGCACATGTGGGTGACCTTGTGTGGATATTGTGAAAGACTGTGAGTAAATAAGGGAATATGGTACCATGGATCATAATGGGCAGTGAAGAGGGACATGATAATCGAGAAGTGGTGGTAGAATAGAATGCGAGAGGTTTTCCAAAGAGAGGAAGTAGTGAAGAAGACAATGAATAGAGAAGGGAGTGTTGAAGATCACCTTTATGAGTTTGAAGAGTTATGTAAATGGGGAGAAAATATAGGTTGAGGTTGAGAAAGTGGGGATTAGCAGTATAAGAGAACCAAAATAGTAGATTGGATGTGGGAGTGGATTCTAGAGATTTGAGAGAGATGACAAACAGAGTGAAGAAAATAGAGAAATGTGTCTAGTCAAGAGGATTAGGGATTAGGGATAATTTTCTTTCCATATTTTCCCAATATTTTTCAACATACTAGTGGGATTTGTACCTAGATCCACAACAATCCAGTGTTCTCTATATACAACAATATCTTCCATATTCAACATCCATAACTTGAATATTTGGTCATTAAAATTCTCTAATTCTATTCTCGAATTATTCACCATTTCCTTGCACAAGATTCATTGTGAAAAGATCCCACTACAACACAAGTTTATTGCATACCCAATATACCCTTTCTCTTCATAGGAGGAGATACGCCCTAACAACAAAGACATCTCCATGAAGCTAATAAAATTATCTAATACTAGATGAAGAGTTTTAATAAACCTGTGTAAGAAAAACAAAACCAAATAGAATCTAAAACACGAGAATTAACAATGGATCACACACACAATACATAGAGATTTACCTTGGAAATCCAAAATCAGGAAAGCCAATATCCATGAAAGTTTCTCCACCTTTATCTCATAGTATTGTATTTTCTATTTATAATACAATATTATAACATCCAAAATCCTAATCCACTAACTTGGATTAAATTACAACCACAATTCCTTAACCATAATTAGTTTACGATGGGCCAAAAACAACTCAAAATGAACCAATTTTGTTCTTTCAGTGTCACTGCCCCTCTATCCCGGGGGACTAATAAGATTCCATTTTCTTTAGGAACCTACAAAGAGTAAAATAGATTAATCCTACTCATTAATAGATGTCTTGTATTGCATTCATGCATGACCCACCCAATGATCTTATGATACCTCTCAAATACACTCTAATGTTTTGTATCACCTTATTTGAGTGACTCTCACCTTAGCATAGATAAGCAGGGGACCTTATTGGGATGTTAAGTGCTTAGGTGGGTTACTTAATTCCCCATTTACCTTTGATATCTATCCCTTAGTCACCAATTTGACTCAATTTGACCCTTTGGGCACCCATTTGGGGCATTCCCTAACTTCACGGGTCTATTTGGGGATGAAATACCCTAGTTTAGTCTGTGACCCCTTAGGACGCATTAAATTGGGCCCATAGATGACCAAACATGTTTTGGACATGCTATTTATGGATTTAATTGGAGTGAAACTCCCTAAAATCTAATTGATCTCTTAATGCTAAAAATATCATAGATTTTCATAGGATACTACATCTATCAATCCATAAGACTGTTGGTTGTGGCATGATTATCTTCTTGATTCAAAGATCTTGTTTGTTATCCATGCTTGTACCCCAACTTTATATGCTTTGCAGGTGGATTGTACACTCTTCCCAACGATGTGGTTTGGGAGTGAGGCTGAAGAAACCCATTGCTATGTCCACCCAGTGGCCAACTTTCAAATTATGATAGCCAATCAATGGAGGGATGAATAAAAGTGGGGGCCGAGATTAAATAGCTTCCTCCGCGGTCTCTAAATGTTGTCGAATCCCCTGAAATAAAATATTTCGGTTGTTTTTGGTCTGTGGTTTTTTAGACAATGGTTTATGGGACCATGGTATTGGGTAGCTCATGGTATTTTCCCATGGTGATCCTTATTTAATATGAAGGAATTGTATTGAGACTATGTATATTGTATTGTAATATTGTGAAAAATATCTCTCTCATTGTATGAGAGAGATTGTGAGAAAGTGAAGAGGAAGTTGCAGCAGATGTGTTGCGGGTTGTATCCCTTCATTTGATAGATATATTAATAAAAGGATTGGAAAATTCTTCGTGGACATAGCCCATATTGGGTGAACCACGTATATTGGTGTCTCTTTCGTATTGTGATATTGTGTGTTTTAATTCCGCATTCTGTTTATTTTATTGCTATGTGATCCTATTTTTCTAACAATTGGTATCAGAGCCAAAGGTCTATTTGGATGATAAACTCACATGAAAGAAGGGTTCCTCCTTCGGGTGTGAGCAATGGTGGAAGAAGGAAATTTTAGGGTCAAGAAATTTAACGACCAAACTACTAGTTATTGAAGATGAAAATGGAGGACTATCTATATCAGAAGGATCTATTCCTACCATTGGACGGAAAAGAAAGTAAGTTGACAACTGTGAAGGATGAAGAATGGAAGGTTCTTGACAAAAAAGGCACTCAGAATGATACGGTTGTGCCTAGCATTGTCATAGACTTTCAATATTTCAAAAGAAAATACAATGGAGAATCTAACGAAGGCATTGGATAAACTATAAGAAAAACCCTTGGCCTCCAACAAGGTATTTCTAATGAAGTGTTTATTTAATATGAAGATGTTAAAAGATGGGTCTATTGCTGACCATTTAAATGAATTTAATACAGTCACTAATCAACAAATTTATATAGGAGTGAACTTCGATGATGAGTTTAAGGATATTCTAATCTTGTTCTCATTGCCAAAAAGTTGGAATAGGTTGGTCATGGTTGTAAGTAACTATGTCTCTAGTTCAAGCACTATGAAATTTCATGATGTTGTTAGTGTTATTCTTAGCGAGAAAATGTGACGAAAAAACATAGGTGCGACATTAGGTAATGCATTAACCATGGAGATCAAGGGAAGACAAAGGGATAGAAGAAAGAGCCCAAGTAATCATGGGAGGTCTTGGAAGGGAAGATCAAAATCCATACTGGGAAAGATAGAGTGCTGGAATTGTGGCAAAAAAGGACATATGAAGAAGGACTACAGATCTCTAAAGAAATAAGGAGATGGAGAGAAGGAGACTACTTAGGAAGCAAATGTAGAAGGTGATGTGTTACAAGATGCATTGATTCTTTCATTAGATAATACTAGTGATTATTGGGTAGTATATCCGGGGGCTTCATGTCATGCTACACCCCATAGGAAATATTTTCATGATTATATTAAAGGTGATTTTGGACATGTTTTATTGGGTGATGATGAACCATGTAAAATTGTTGGAATGGGTAAGATAATGTTAAAGTTAAAGAAGGGAAACCAATGGTTGTTGAAAGATGTAAGGCACATTCCTGCTATGAAAATAAATCTAATATCAATAGGGTAGTTGGGAGATGTTGGTTATTTATCTGCAGTTGGAAAAACGTGGTGGAAGATAACTAAAGGATCACTAGTAATAGTAAAATGAGACAAGATCGGTACATTGTATTTATGTCCTCATAATAGTGACTCCTCTATCTCTTTAGCTTCCACAGAAACAGATATAGAACTATGGCATCATAGGCTTGGCCACATGAGTGAGAAGGGGATGTAGATTCTCCATTCAAGGAATTTGCTTCCATATTTGAAGCAGATTAATTTGGAATTATGTGAGAACTGCATTTATGGAAAACAAAAGAGAGTCAGATTTCTCAGGGTTGAGAAACAAAAAAAGAGAGAAACACTAGAGCTTGTGCTTACAGATGTATGGGGATAGGCTCAGGTACAATATCTTGTTTGTTCTCATTATTATGTTAATTTTATTGATGATGCAACTAGAAAAACTTGGGTTTATTGCATTCGACAAAAATATGATTTCTTTTCTACCTTTAAGAAATGGAAAGCTCTAGTTGATAATGAAATAGGAAAACGGTTGAAGTGTCTTAGATCAGATAATGGATTTGAATACTATGAAAAGGAGTTTGATAGTTATTGTTCTTACCATGGGATTCATAGAGAGAAGGCAGTTCCAGGAACACCACAAGAAAATGGTGTGTCAAAAAGGATGAATAGGACAATCATGGAGCGTGCAAGGTGTATGAGACTGCATGCAGGGTTTCCTTTATAGTTTTGGGTAGATGTTGTAGATACTGATGTTTACTTAATAAACAGAGGGCCTTTAATCTCCTTGGATGGTGTCATTCTATAGGAGGCATGGATAGGTAAAATTGTAACCTACTCATTTATGAGAACTTTTGGTTGTGAAGCATTTGTCCATATTGATAAATAGAATAAAACAAATATTGAGGATAAATCCAAGAAGTGTACCTTTATTGGATAAGGGGTTGATGATTTTGGTTATTGCGTATGGGATTATGAAAATCAAAAAATATTTAGGAGTAGAGATGTAGTATTAAATGAAATTTTTATGTACAAAGATCAGTTGCAGGGAAAGAAATAGGAAAAGAAAAAAAGATAATTCACTGTGCTTAATGAAATCAAAGAAAATGAAACTCCAAAGGTTCCAGAAAATGAAGAACAATAGCAGGTACCTCAAATTCCTGGTAGTGTTAGAAGATCTCTCATGTTAATTATAACCCATGAATGATACTCTCATTCATTGTATTTTTTTTATCGATGATCGATTCTAGTGAACCAAAATGTTATGAAGAAGCAAAGCATGTGTAAAATAGAAAGAAGTGGGAGCAAGGCATGAATGAGGAGATGGACTCCTTGGTAAGAAAATAGATTTGGGACTTGGTTCAATTGCTTGCAAGTAAAAGAGCATTGCAGAAAATGGGTTTATAGGTCGAAGGAAGAAGATTGAGGCAAGACGTGATACAAGGTCGGAGTTGTTGTAAACGGGTTTGCACAAAAAAAAGGTATAGATTTTGATGAAATATTTTCTCATATTGTTAAAATGACTTGAATTAAGACTATTTTAATCCTAGTGGCAGTAGAATATTGCATCTTGAACATGTAGATGTAAAAACAACATTTTCCATGGGAATTTGGAGGAAGAGATTTATATGTGGAAACCATAGGGGTATGAGGTAAAAGGGAAGGATAATTTAGTATGCAGGTTGAGGAAGAGCTTGTATGGCCTGAAGCAATCTCCAAGGTAGTGGTATTTGAAATTTGACAGGCTTATGACAGAACAAGGTTATAGTAGATGACATCCTAGCCATTGTGTTTATTTCAAGAGGCTAGATCATGGAAAGTATATTATCTTGTTATTGTATGTAGATGGCATGATTGTTGTAGGATTTAGCATGAAGGATATAATTGTGCTCAAATGGAAATTACCTAATTCTTTTGCAATGAAGGATTTGGGTACTACAAAGCAAATCCCTTGTATGAGAATAACAATAGACAGGAAAAATCACAAATTGACATTGTCTCTAGGTGAGTACATAGAGAAGGTGTTGGAGAGGTTTAAAATGCAGAATGCAAAACTAGTTAGTACAACTTTTGCCAACCATTTCAAACTAACTAAGAAGATATGTCCTAAGACATAGAAAGAGATAGTGTCCAAGGTCCCTTATTCATCGGTAGTTGGTATTTTGATGTATGCAATGGTGTGCACAAGGTTAGATATTACACATGCAGTGGGTGTTGTGAGCATGTATATGAACAACCTAGGTAAAGAGCATTGGAAGGAAGTGTAGTGGATTATTAGGTATTTGAGAAGTACTACTACTCATGCATTATGTTTTGGAGGTTCAAACACTTTTCTATAGGGATATGTTGATGCAGATATGGCAGGTGATAAAGATAGAAGGAGGAGCACCATAGGGTATGTTTTTACTATAGGTGGATCAGTAGTAAGTTGTATTTCAGAACTACAATTGGTTGTTGCACTTTCAACAACGGAAGCAAAGTATGTTGCTACTACAGAGGCTAGTAAAGAGATGATTTGGCTATAGAGGTTTATGAAGGAATCATGTAAGAAGAAGGAGAATAACAGGTTGTATAGTGACATCCAGAGTGTTATTCATCTTGCAAACAACTTAGAATTCCATTATAAGACTAAACATATACAACTCAAGTACCATTTCATATGGTATGTTCTGGAAGATGAACTATTGAATTTGGAAAGATACATATTAGCGAAAATCCTACAAACATGTTGACAAAGGTAGTAACCAGAGAGAAACTGCATTCCCACTCAGTTTCAGTTGGTCTTCAAGCATGAAGGTGAAAAAGAGAAATTTTTCAGGTCCAAATGTTGGAGCATAGTATAGCAAATGCATTAGAGGTGTAGTTGGTGTGATCAGCCTCCAAGTGGGAGACTATTGGTTGTGGAGCCTGATTATCTTCTTGATTCAAATATCTTGTTGTTCAGTCATGCTTGCACCCCAGTTTTATATGCTTTGCAAGTGGATTGTACACTCCTCCTAGAGGAGAGATTCAGGGGGGTGTATTCCCCCCCCCTGAGGGGGTCTGAGGGAGACCATCCCCTTGGGTGGGTGGTCCAGGGACCAGTAGGCCCCCAAAAGAAATTGTTTGGGTTTTTTTTGGTTCATGGTTTTTCGTCCAATGGTTTATGGGCAGGGAAAATTTTAAGAACCCCCCCAAAATTTCTATGTATAATAAATTGGCTAATCCCCATGATATATAGGAAAATATGAAGGCTATTTTATCAGTGTTATATTATGTAAATATATATTTTTGGCGAATCTCTCGTTGAATTATATAATCTTGTAAAATCTTGGCAAATCTGTTATTAAATTATAAAACCTTTTAAAATCTTGGCGAATCTTTCACTAAATTATAAAACCTTGTAAAGTCGTGGCGAATCTTTTATTAAATTATAAAATCTTATGAAGTCTTGGTGAATTTTTTGATAACGTATAAAACTAGATATAGTAATAGGAAACATATACAAAAAATACTAAATAGGAGATAAATATTAATAAACGACCACATAACAATCCCTCTTTTGGTGTTAGTTTGGTACCTCATTCTAACTATAGCAGTACATAGAAATTCACCATACTCTAGGAATATTCTTGGAAAACAACAATGAAAATTTTCATCACCACGACAAATAGAATCAATGTTAATACGAAAGCACACCAACACCTCGATCCTAATTTAGATCTCCATGCTATTACAAGGGCCCACCAGTACCTCATTTATGCACACACCTTACCAAAGATGATTTTAAGAGAGCAATACTAATGCATATAGGGATTCTTTTTTAATGAATCACAAGTGTGGGAGAATCTTACCAAGAAACTAACATCTTTACTTATGTATCTTAATTCATCACAAGATGTCCTTGCATACTCAATCTATGAATATTCAATCAAATAATGCACAATATCATCAATTGTAACATAGCATCATGTACACCTTTCTACATGGCAGCCAAAAAATAGAGTTAATCATTTCATATCTTCTCTGATGCTTCACATATCCATTTTTCCATCTCTGTAAATCCATATTTAATGTGCTCCCCATTACTAAAAGAGAAAACTGCATGCCTCAACGATAGGCTAACCAAACACAAATTACAATGTCAACCCTATAAAAATCCTTTGAGAACCATAAAATTCAATAAACAAACAAGAAACATGTCAAAATACCTGACAACACCCAAATCAAAAGAAGTAGCAAAGACAGTGGGATTCCAGGTTGCTTAACCCATGGTCTGTCCCATAAAGGAGAACACAAACACAAGTAGAAAAAAAATGTAACTAGTTATAAGCAACGTCATGGCCCCCAACACACCCAAATATGTGGCTATGAATGAAGTACCAACCCCCTTGCATGATGCCTCGAACACCCACAAAAACATTATTTTCGCATCACTGATCACGAGGTTCACAATCCCCATGTTTCTTGGGGAAAATTTGGATCTTAGGTGATGGGATTCAAAACTCTCCTAGATGAAAATGGGTCACTATAAGACCTAATAGTAAATATCAACTACCCTTCTCATGTGGGCATTAAGCAACTTGTAAAACAAGATTCGATCCATAAAATTGGGACGAATGTAACTTCGACTTTGATTTCCATTATCGATAGAAGGCAAAAGAGTTCCTAGAAACTACCATTTCTGGAAATAAAGGGATAATGGGAGCTCCCTAGTGATTTTTGTGGGTGAACAAAGGGTTAAATCAATTTTTAGAGGGGTGAAATTGTTTTATCTTGCCTCCCCTTTTTATATTCTATGGGGATAACATTTTATTCATTAAAAATAAATAAATAAAATGTGGGCTAATCATACCTAACGAGTGTTTAGTAAAAAAATTTCCCATTAAAAATTTAAAATCCATAAATATAGACCATGGGCTAAGAATAGCCCCTAAAATTTTCCATGGTATTGGGTAGCCTGTGGTATTTTCCCTTGGTAACACCTCTTTAAAAGGAAGGCATTATATTACGGTTGTGTAGTATTTTATTTTAGTATTGTGAAAACAAACTATGTGATTGTGTGAGAGAGACAGTGAGAAAATGAAGAGGAAGTTGCAGTGGATGTGTTGTGGGTTGTATCCTTTCATTTGCTAGATATATTAGTAAAAGGATTGGCAATTTCTTTGTTGATGTATCCCATATTGGGTGAACCACGTATATTGGTGTCTCTCTTGTATTTTGATCTTATGTGTTTTATTTTTGCAATATGTTTATTTTATTGCTCTGTGATCCTTTTTTCTAACAAAGACATGTAATAGAGGGTTTTTTTGGGACTTAAAACTGTGGTATTGTTATAACAAATATGCGACACATAGTTAAGAGATGTAGTATGATGATTACATACAACTAGAGTATTCCAAGGACTAATCCAATGTTCTCTTACACCTTGAGGTCACTCCTTTTCCTATTTTCACCCTTCAACTCCTCTTTGTAAAGCCTCATCAATTATTCTAACCTTTTTTATCTCAAAAAAACTTACAAACATGAGAAAATTCCCCTTGTTAACTTCACAAGCTCAACTAGTGAAAGAGCCTAGTTAGACCTTGTTAGAACTGATTGAAGAGTTTTTATGTTGATTGTAATTGTGTCTTCCTTAGAAATAATTATTAGAGTGTTTAGTAACTCTAAAAATTCTCAACTTTGATCCATTTCAAAGTCTAAATGAGGCCTCTTTGTGCAGATAAGTTCTGATTACAATTGACTCGACATTAAAGAGGAATTTTGTTAAGCCCTAAATTTTGTCACATTACCCCCTACATTGTGGCTCATTACATATTATTGATGTCAGATTGGGTCTATTAGTGGTAATTGTCATTAGTATTATTATATCAGTTATGTCAGATTGGGTCCCTTAGTTTTACTTGCACCTCTTTGTCTCCTATATATAGGAATGAGACCTTTTCATTTGAATCATCTCATCTTGTCTTGTCTTATGTACTTAGTGCATGTGTAAGGAGGTGTAGTGTCCCCAACCCCAAAACCAAGGACAAGGTCACTAGGAAAACCAAGGAAAGGATGAATCAAGGTGAATGCACAGTGAAATAAGGTTATCTAAGACTAGGCCATCATGCCAACAAGCCAATTAAATAAAACAATCAACCTTTTTAAGGACAATGCAAAATTGTGATACATATCATTTTCCATATGCACATGCTAATCAAGGTAAATATAAGCATGAATGTAATCAAATATGAGTAAGATATTAATATGTAAACTAACATCAATTAATCATATCTACCATAGGATATAACCACTATCAAAATCATATTTGCAAGCTAACTTAGTCAATATAAATGAAAATATCTACAGTATGCCACATTCAACCATAATAACGATGTTAGAAACCAGATTTACTAATTGCCACCTACAACCATATTATCATAAACAAATCCAGATATGAGGGCTTCCATCTACATCCATATAAATTATAATAACATAATATCTTAGGGATTTCACCTACATCCTTACAAACCATAAGTAAAAACTGGATCTAAGAGCACATGTACATCAGTGTACTATAAGCACATAATGAAATATTCATCAATGACTACCAACCATGGCCATATCAACATGAAAAAATTCAAGTATGAAAGATATCATATACATGCATATAAAATCATATCTCAATATTTTCACCTACATCCATATAGATCATAAGCAAATCAGATCCATAAGCACATATAATTCTGAGAACAGAGTAAATACTCATATAAGAAAATACTTATCTAATTAAGGGGGAACTAGCTTAAACCAGAAAACTTTCCACAAAGCCATAGACACAATCAAGTCAATCCATACTTGAAAATTTCACCCCCGAGCTGATTCCATGGATCCATAAGTAGAGGTACTCTCAACCAATAAACAGGGTGTGTTATTTCTCAACGCTATTAACACTACCACGTATAAGATATCATATCTCAACCATATTGAGAGCTTTTTCAATGAATCGAAAGGTATTCCTTACTAGAAACATCGCTCCAAACACAATGGAATCGATATAATAACCTATAACTTCTTATAAATAGGTGAACTAGATTATATAGTTTCTCCCTTCTCACCACTGTGAGGAAAAACTCTGCCACAATGAAATAGCAATATCTTAGCCATTCGGAAATATTTTTCAATGAAACAAAAATTGTACCTTAATGTAAAAAATTCTCCGGACGCAATTGTATAGGTATCATAACCCAAAAATTATTAGAATTGGTTAAACCATAACATATAGTTGCGCCCTCCTCAGCTCATCTAGAGAAAATACAATAAATTTCCATCACAGCAAACTCAAGCCATACATTCTGAGAAAGAACAATATATTTCCATCACAGGAAACTAAAGCCATACATACTGAGAAAGAACAATATATTTCCATCATAAGAAACCGATGCCATACATCCCAAGAAATCAAAATACATTTCCATCACAAGAAACTCAGGCCATACATCCCGATAAAGCACATAAAAATCTATCTAGGAAACACTCTGGCATAGAGTAGTATTCATACCTCATTGCAAGGCATTCAATATCTGAAATATATCCAGGAAAATCTATGGCATAGATCAGTATCCAATATCTATCCAAACAACACTCTAGAATAGAGAATTCCTCCAATGATACCTATCCAAAAAACACTCTAGCATAGACCAACATTCCAATTCACTAGAGGTGCAAGAAGAGAAGAAAGAAGAGCCCCCATGAAGCCAATCTGAGTCATGTTATAGACATTCGAATCCCTGGGTAGAAACTAACTCAAGTTAACTGGAGAGTAACCATACTAGTTACTAGAATATTCTCCAACTTCAACTGTGACCATTCCAATTCTCATGCGATCAATTCAAATTTCCAAGGGAGAGAGTCCAAACCTCCCAAGCCAAATTGAATTCAAGTGGGGACCATTCAATCATGAAGCAAATTCGAATTAGGTGGGGAAAAGGTTACACAAACAAAGGTTTCCCTTCATAGAATAGTAAAGGATGAGTTACGCAACTTTTGAGGTGTCAAGGATAAAAATAGCCAGTGAGGGTGCACTTGTGCAAGTGGGGGTTACAAAACCAAGTGTAACCTATAAAAGGAGTTACAAAACCACCAAAGGGGGTCACATTCAACAAGGAAGACCCACTAAATCATCCATTAGGCTCAATAGTACCAACATAGACTAAAGTAATAAAAAATAGGAAACAAAGAGTGTTGTGAGGGTGATCCACAACTTCTAGTCCCAAACCCTCTCACATGTGGAATCCATGAACCCCCAGCCACATTAGTTTTCCATGTTGTGATATTCATTTAATTAAAAGTAAATAATAATAATAATAATGTCCATAGTCCATATTCCAAGAACCTAATGCCACATAACAACACAAATAATAATCACAACATATGTCCAGGGGATTAGCACACTATGTGCATTATAGGAGGCTTCCCCATTGAAGAGGATTTCTAATCATCTCTTTTCTTCATTATTAAGGTATGGATTACTCTTTCTGGTCTCTTTATGTTATTTTCATGCTCTTTTGGGGAATTTGTTGCTTAACATTTGGTATCAGAGCTTGGATGCTTCCAAAACAAGACATATTAGAATATTCACTATAATTTTTTTTCTACAAAGATTCAGATAGTGAAACTTGGAACCCATCTAGAAAATAGCCTAAAATATCGGTGGTAAAAATTTTCAGATCCTGATTCATTACAAGTTCATAGTTATTCCTAGTGGAAGGTAGGGTTTTTTACTAGTCTAGAAGCTAGTCTAAAATAGGTGTTATGGGAATATTGGTTATATATGGGGCATGCCAGATCCAAATTGAGTGAGACACATTGCATCAGAAAGAAGACAAACTAAAGTATCCGTGGTAGAAATTTTAGACTCAAATATGAGAAATTGGACACATGGAATTCCGTACACTTTTTCTCTTCTAAAAGGACCCAAAACAATAAATGTTGGGAGATTCACCAAATTTTTTTATTGGCACATCAGAATTATGTAAGACCCATAACATTGAAGAGAGAACACATCAGGATACTGCAAGCATAATTTTCAGATTTAGAGGGACCGAAATCTTAGGGTTTCCTCAGTTGGAAATCGGTTTTCAAATCAGGGTTGGAAAAAGGTACGCCATTTTAAATTTTGAAATAAATTTTAGTAGAAGGATCTATTTGAGGTGAAAAAAAGGTATAATATATATTTATATTGTTAAAAAGTCCAACAAAAGGAAGTGAAACAAATCATACTCCAATAAATCCACCTGAGGATTCATCCCTAACCTATGATGAAAACGAAGATCTATCTTTCTGAGTGTCCAAGTTGGAAGATATGATTAAAGGGTATGTGAAAACAATTGATTTACTTAATTTAGAGGAGAATATTATAGGATATATGGATAATAAGATGGAGGAAAATATGATAAGGAGTAATAATCTCATACAAAATTCAAAGGAAAATATCCCTACATGTGATGATGTGTCCCAAGGTACTAACGAAGATAAATATGGTTTCCATGTTGAGCAACCTTCCATTAATAAGAATATTCCAAGAGGAATTGATTCTAAACATGGAAGTAACCTGGGATGGTCCCCAAGGGGAATCCAACTCCCCAATATTGACACAATTAATTTTGATGCAATGAACCCATATCATGGATATTCTAGATGGACCAATTCTTTGATATACACTAGGTGCCAAATCTCCAAAGGGTACCTATAGCATCTTTATATTTAAAACCTGATCAATCTCTGTGGTACCAATGGATTTGTGAACGCAAAAAGAACTCCATTATCTCTTGGTCCATTTTTACAGAAAATTTGATATCATACCATGATGATGTTAAGAACAAATTCCTTATTTACAATTGATAAATCTAAAGCAAAAAGGTCTAGTAAGTGATCACATTCAACAATTTCAAAAGTTGAGTCTCAGAGTTGTTAGCATACCAGACGATAAATTGTTGGATCTCTTTATTGTAACCATGAAGGATAACATCCAATATGAGGTGCACCTCTTCAAACCAACACCCTTAGATAAGGGTTTCATGGTGGCAAGGAAGGTTCAAAGTAAAAATATGACGATGGCTACTAAAAGGACCACTTCTAACACAAATAAGAGAATAATGTTCCTTATTCTAACCCACCTCAAAGGTTGACATCCCTACAACTAGATGAAAGAAGAGAAAAATGTTTATGCTTTAATTGTGGCAACAAGTACAGTAAGGGACATAAATGTGGAGAAGAAATTATTCTACGTAGATTGTGAAGAGGAAGAAGCAAAAGAACATGAACAATCTCAAGCTGAAGAAATAGAAGAGATTACTTCTGAAGATATCACTCCCACCATATCTTGTCATGCATTTTTTGGAATTATCACTCGCCAAACTCTCAAGATTGAAGGATATATAAAATATAAAAAGGTAACAACGTTGACTGATTCTTGTAGTACTCATAATTTCATTCATAATAAACTTGCGAAAGCTCTCAATTGCTTTGTATATCCAGCACCATAGTTTCAACTAATGAGTTTAGATGGAGGAACTATCAATTGCTCAAGGAAATTCCATAATATCAATCTTACTATGGGGGAATATGTATTGAATAGCCTAATGATTGCTATCCCGATGGGTGGTGTTGATGTTGTCTTAGGGGTTCAATGGTTACAATCATTGGGAACATTAACTTTTAATTTTCAAAACATTTTCATGAAATTTTCATGCGAAGGAAAAGAATTTGAATTAGGGGGTATCACAAGGAAACCAAGCAAGGTGATAAGATTTAATCGTCTGCCAAAATTGTTGAAAAAGGAACATCAAGGTGTAATTGCACAACTATGCTCACTAGATATTCAAACATCTAAGAATCCTATTCTCATGGATCTCCAAAGTGTCATTGATAAGCACTTAAAGGTATTTGATGGTATTCCAAAATTTCTTCCACCTACTCAAGATTTTGATCATGTTATTCACTTAATTCCAGGAAGTGCTCCTTCTAACATCAAACCTTAAAAATACCCCTATGGAAAAAAGAGTGAATTTGAGTGTATGGTTGAACAAATGTTATAGGATGGCACAATTAGGCCTAGCCAACATTCTTACTCTACACCAGTGGTAATGGTACACAAGAAGGAGGGATCATGGCGTATATGTCCATATTACAGAGAGATAAAAAATATCACCATTAAAGATAAGTTTCCCATTCCTGTCATTGATGAATTGTTAGATGAATTACATGGAAAAACTTACTTCATAAAGTTGTATCTTCATTTAGGGTATCATCAGATTAGAATGAAGGAAAAAGACATCCCTAAAGCAACATTCAAAAATCATGAAGGTCATTATGAATTTATATTCATGCATTTTGGCCTTACAAATGCACCTTCAACATTTCAAGGTTTGATGAATTCCATTTTCAATCCCTTCCTTAGAAAATTTGTGTTAGTATTTTTTAATTATATACTAATCTATAGAAAATATTGCGAAGAACATGTTTAACATGTTGACAGGGTGCTACAACTAATAAAGGAGAAACAACTATATGCAAAACATTCCAAATGTTTCTTTGGGGTAAAGGAGGTAGAGTATTTGGGTCATATTGTATCTCATGAAGGTGTCAAGGTAGACTCTAACAAAATTAAAGCTATGATGGACTGGCCGATTCCCAAAAACTTGAATAATCTTAGAGGATTCTTAGGTTTGACAGGGTACTCCCGCAAGTTTGTTCGGAACTATAGAAGAATAGAAGCACCTTTAAAAAAATATTAAAGAAGGAAGCATTTTCTTGGACTCCAAAGGAAACTCAAGCTTTTAAACAACTTAAAGAGACAATGTGCAAATCTCCTATTTTTACCACACCAAACTTCACAAAAACCTTTATTGTGGAATGTGATGCCTCGGGAAATGGAATCGGTTTTGTTATAATGCAAGAATGACGACCCCTTGCTTTCAAAAGTAGACCAATCAAGGGGAAGAACTTACCAGAACTTACCAAAACCCATTTATGAGAAGGAAATGATGGCAATACTACATGCACTTAAGCAATGGTGTCCTTACCTAATAGGTAGGCACTTCAAGGTCAAAAGAGATCATGATAGTCTTAAATACTTCTTGGAACATAGACTATCTTCAGAAGAGAAACAAAAATGGGTAACCAATATGTTGGGATATGACTTTGAAATCGTCTATAAAAAAACGAAATATAATGTGGTGGCAGATGCACTCTCTAGAAAAGATGAGGATGTTGAGGCATTACTTTGTGTGATTTCGATTATACAACCTGATCGGGTAGTAGAAACAAGGGAAGAATGGAAGAATGACCAATATTTTTGGACACTCATTCAACAGCTACAGAAGGATCCCAGTGTATCATATAATTTTGTGTGTAAAAATGATTCACTATGGTATAAGGATTTCTTTTATATATGTGTGTGTGTGTGCAATAAATCCCAACTCAAACAAAATATCATTTTGGAATTACACACCTGTCCTATTGGTGGGAAATCAGGATTCCTGAAAACATACCATGGGGTCAAGAGGGAATTTTTTTGGGAAGGTCTTAAATTTGATGTTCAAATATTCATTGCAAAATGTTTGGTTTTCCAACAAAATAAGGTTGAAACAATTAAGACCCCTGGTATTTCACAACCATTAGAAATACCTTGTCAGTATTGGGATGACATATCAATGGATTTTATCACAGGTATACCCAAGTTAGAAGGGAATGATGTTATTATGGTGGTTGTTGATAGGCTCACAAAGTATGCACACTTTTTTTCACTCTCTCTCCCTTTTATTGCAAGTACAGTTGTTGCAACCTTCATGGAAACAATTCAGAAGTTACATGGAAACCCGAATATTATTGTCAGTGATTGAGATCCAATTTTCACTGAAAAAAATTGGATTGAATTGTTTTCTTGTTTGGGTACCTAGTTTGATCACAATTCATCCTATCATCCTCAATCCGATGGGAAAACTAAGATAGTGAACACATTTTTGGAAGGCTACCTTTGTTGCTTGCATCTAACAAACAAACACAATGGGTGAAATGTTATCTTTGGAAAAATGGTGGTACAATACTTAATTCCATACATCATAAAAAATTCTATATTTATGGCACTTTATGGGTATAATCCTCCATGTATCACATCCCCCTTAAAAGGAAAATATAAATTTCTCCGGTTACTGAAGGACAACTTGGCTATGTAAAAAAACATGATGAAACAACAAACAAATCAACATCGTAGTGAAAGGAGTTTTAAAGAAGGGGATTGGCTATTTATGAGGTTGCAACCTTACAAATAGATGTCCCTCAAGCAACTAAATAAATACAATAAATTAGCACCCAAGTACTATGGTCCTTATAAATTGTTGTGGAAGATTGGTCATATGGATTAGAAATTGGAGCTCCCTTCATCTTGAAGGGTAGATCCAATTTTCCATGTTTATTTATTAAAGAAGGTAATAGGAAACAAGATCCCAATTCAAACTATCTTGCTGGAGCTTGATGAAGAAGGAAAAGTCATATTGGAACCTGAACAAATCATAGAAAGAAGGACCAAACAATTACGCAATCAGGTTACTACTGAGTACCTCATCAAGTGGACGAACTTATCAGTTGAAGATTCAACATGGGGAGATGATTCCTTTATACAAAATTATCCACAACTAATCAAGCGTTGAGGACAATACTTGTTTGAAGGGGAAGGGCATGTTAAGCCCTAAATGTTGGCACATTACCCCCTATATTGTGGCTCAGTACATATTACTGATGTCGGCTTGGGTATATTAGTGGTAATTGTCATTAGTATTATTATATTAGTTATGTCAGCTTGGTTCCATTAGTTGTAATTGTACCTTTTTGTCTTCTATATATAGGAAGGAGACATTTTCATTTGAATCATCTCATCTTGTCTTTTCTTGTGTACTTAGTGCATTGTATAAATAGGTTACCCCCCCGAAGAGGCTTGCTATTCATCTCTTTTCTTCATTATTACGGCGTATATTACTCTTTTTTGTCTCTTTATGTTATTTTCATGCTCTTTTGTGGAGTTTGTTGCTTAACAATTTATTGCAATTATGCCCTTTGAAAATATGAATCAACAATAGAAATTCTAAACTCAGATATTGGAGGGTGTCAGGTTCAATCAATAATGAACCGTATTACAAATTCAAATCAAATTGATTTGATTTGACACTTTCAAAAAAAAATTACAGGTTTATAATGAATGTTGATTCCAAAGTTGAATTGATCTTCAATTTCAATGCTTGATAATGTTTTGAGTCCATGAATATTAGCTTTATTTGTCCATTGTTTCAATATTATTTAAAGTTGCTTGATTATATGTCCTTGATTGGCATTAATTTTTTATTGAATTTCATTGAATTACCTTGTACTCCGTGTGTGTATGGTTGAAGGATCAATTCTAAGAGTGATTTCAATGTGTCAAAACTAGACACAATCTAGATATCAACTGAAATTGTAGTAGGTAACTAATCAACTTGATATGTCTCATCATTTGTAACTTAGACTATGACATAGGGAACTTTAGAGGCTTATGGTTGATGGTAAGTTGAATAATTGTTGTGATAATATTGGAATGTTGACTTTTGGTCATCAACAACATCAATTTCTAAGTATGGTTGATCATCTTTTTGGCTTGTTTTGTTGAAACCATTTAGACTATAGGTGTGGGTCGATGTTTACGAATTCCATACCACTAATTTTTTATTTTGAAAATCACTTTCTATGGTATGGATTGATAATTTCCATGTTTGTTCCATAAGTAGGGTTTCCCAAACAATACATTATCTACTAAGAGTGGTGTTATATAACAGAGCACCTCAACCCGAAGAGGCTTGATGAAGTAAGCAACTTTGCATTGTTTATTGATGTTGAGTTCTTGTCCATCCTTCATCCAACCAATGTTGTAAGGTTGTGTATGTGGAGTAGTAATGAGACCCAATTTATTCACAATTTCTTTAGAGACAAACTTCTTTTGACTACCATTGTCAACAATCAAATGGAACGGGTTTTCTGCACCCATATTTATGTATGGAATACTTGTCTCTTTCCTCTTCGTTAATGATGGTTGAGTTTGTAAGGACTATCGAAGTTATTTCCAATAGAGTCAAGGATTCAGGATCTGATTCCATGATAGCTTTGTCAACTGAGCTTGATTCAGAGGAAGACATTTGCATTGAGAATGTATTTCGATATTTGCATTTAGATTCATCATGCCAAGATGAACTATGGTAATCACACCATTTCCTTCCAAGGGGTTATTTGTTGTGTTTTATCTTATATTTCTTAGAAGTATTCCTACCATGATCTTGCTTCTATGAAGTGTTCTTAGTAGACCATTTTGACTTTCCAGAGTCAGTAGTCAACTGAGGTTTCTTGTTAAAATTTTGACCTATTGGTTGAACCATCCTTTCGCCTTCCATTTCACCTCAAGCATAATGGCATTATGGAATGCTTCCACGAGAGGGCCAATAGTGAGAAATCCCATATCTAGTTGGATATAAGGAGTTAATACACTAATATACTTTTAAAAAGTAACTTTTATTCCTCTCGAATACTAAGACGAGCCATTAGTCGGTGGAATTCATCATTCTAACTCTGTAGAGTATAATATTTCCATTGTCTTAACTACTGTCGTCTCTTATACATTTGTTCTATGTACTTGGGTGGATAAAATTCCATCCTGACATGTTCAAAAAAATTCACCCATGTGTCAATGGAGTAACCTTCTTCTTCGCATTTAGTCAAAATATTTTCCCACCAACAATGTACAAAATTCGACATCTTCAGAGATGCAATGGTGACTTTCTCAGCCTCGAAAAGTTGATTCATAGAGAAATAAGACTTTAATTTTTGTATCCAATTGTCTATAGATTCTGCATCAGCCTTTACTTCCAAATTTGCTATGTCTTGGTTCATTTGTACCTTGAATAACACATTGTACAACTTGACAAGAAATTTATACTCAGAACGAGAACTCTATCCATAAAAACACACATGTTCGCATAAAAAGCACCAAAAACAACCTCCAAATAAAAAATTGTTGTTATTGGTAGAAACTTATCTTATTCAGAGCTAAAATTACAAGTTATTACAAGTATTTTTAAAACTTGGCTAGTTCCATTGCAATCAAAACCATAAATCGACCACTAAATCAAAAAAACTTGCTACTGGTAGAAACCTTTTTTTCGGGGGGGAGATAAAATTACAATTTATTACAAGTTTTTTTAAATCCCTACTAGTGCCATTTCAATCGAAACCATAAATCGATCCCCAAATCGAAAACGGGTGGTACCTGTAGCACCTTTTTTTTCCTGGGGCTAAAATTACATATTTATTGAAACCCTGGCCTTAACAATCAATATCTCTACAATCAAAACCCTAAATAAACTCCCAACTTGAAAAGTGGTGCTACCATGGCACCCCCATTTTTTTCAAGACTGAAATTACAATTTTTTAAACCATTGCATTAATAACCGACGATGTTGCACCAATAATGCCAAAATCGACCACCGAATCGAAAAAATATGCTATCAGTAACAATTATTTCTTCTATAAGGTTAAAATTATACACATTTCAAAACGACAACTTAAAAAATATATTGTTTTTTTAAATCACTTTAAAAGCAAACACATTTGAATAAAAACATAAACAATATAGAGAAAACGATTTAAAATTTCTTAAAATAAAACAAATTTAAAGAAAATAAAACAAAATCTTAAGAAAGGGAAATTTTGAAACTTAGAAAAGAAATTAAAGAATAAACTTAAAGTTTTGAAGGATTTAAAAAAAAATAAAGTTTAAAAAGTAAAAATTTAAAAAAATTATTAAAAGTTTCAAAAGTATTAAGTATATATATATAACCCCTTACATGTAAGGGGTGGGGATGATGGGTTAAAGGGGAAGCTGGATTAATCGAGTTCCCCCTTTAACCCACTCTCCCCACCCTTTTACACGTAAGGGGCCAAAGGGAGTGGAAGAAGGTGACAAATAAAAAAAATATTAAAAAATTTAAAAAATTTAAGTTTAAAAATAAAAAATCAAAATCAAAATCAAAAGTTGAAGAAAAATTAAAAAGTAAAATACAAAAATATTAAAAATTTAAGTTTAAAAAGTAAAAAAAGAAATAAAAATAAAGTGCCTCATGGCTTATTGTTATCACATGCTTGTCTTTCCATTCATTTTTCCCTACTCTCCATTCCTATATTATTTCAGGAGACTAGCTTCATTATTTCTCAAGAGGAGTTTAGGTACCTCCCTTACTTGGAGTCAACTTAGCCTCTACTCCTTTTTGAGATGGATTATTTTTCCTGGGTACAATATTTTTATCCATTGTGGATTGGAGACATAAAATTTTCTCCTTATTGGTTATTTCTTCCCTTACCTCTTTCAAAAAAAAAAAATCCTAACTTTCGAGAGGATCTATCTTCTCCCTCAATGAATTCTTTCTCCCCCTCAATTGATCCTTGAAGAGCTTGTTTTATTATTTGGACTCTTACTGTTGTCATTTGTTTTTATTTTTGTGTTTCCAACTATTCTATATGCTCTATTATTTCCTCACCTTTCTCAGATTTGATATCTATCATAGGATCAAAGTTGACTACAATCAAGAAAGATATCATTCATGGGGGAAAGGCATATCCCAGTTCCTTAACTGTTGTTTCCACAAATTTTAGAGAAGAGAACAGGTTGTTCTTATTTATTGAGAGGTGCAAATCTATTAGCAGAGAGATGACTGAGGATGGTATTTTATGTCAAGTTTTTGGAGGATGGGATGTCAGAAGGTGGAGGGTTATGAGACACCCCAGTCTTTTTTCTTACTTGCTTCCACTAGTCATTTGGATTTGGTGGATAACTAGATGGGATAACTGATTTCTTGCAATCCTTAAATAAATGACCCTAAGTGTGGCACAATTTGAATTTGAATGGTAATTTTTCATAATCCAACTGCTGATAGTGACTCCAATTATCCAGAATGAGATGATTAGCCTCAAGTAGACCCTTTTCAAGATCCACTTCCATGAAAATTCTATCGCATTGGAAAATCCTTTGCATAGGCTCAGATTTGTCTATATACGTCCCAATTTTATTGTCAATATCTTTTAGAGAATCATCTCCCCAGTAGTGGAGGGGAAGATGTGGGGGTTTTTAGAAAAATAGGATCACAGAGCAATTACAATAAACAAGATGCAAATATAAATCAGATAAAACACATTACAAGAGAGAGAACAATATACGTGGTTCACCCAAGATGGGCTATGTCCACACAGAAATTTTTAGTCCTTATTTTTATGCCATCCAATAAATGAAGGGATACAACCTGCAGCACATCCACTACAACTTACTCTTCATTCTCTCACAATCTCTCTCACACAATCAGAGATCTTTACAATGCTACAATACACAACTGTATTACAATGCCTTCCTTTTAAATAGTGATTACCATGGGAAAATACTATGAAACACCCAATACCATGGACCCATAAATACCCCATTATTGACCAAGATGACTATGAAATTACAACATTTTACAAGGCATTTTTTTAAAATTTTCACTATGTGGTTGCTTCCCCTAAACCCCACTAGGGGGGGCTTCCAAACTAGTCCCCCCCCCCCATGGACCCCCCATGACGACTATTTGGGTGGGGGAATCCAACCCAAAACCCACTATCATGGGCCGGGATCCAGAAACAAGTGAAGCACGATCTATGAATAAGGAATATCAGGCTCCACAACCAACAATATTCCACTTGGAGACTGATCACAACAACTCCACCACTACTGCACTTGTTGGAATATGCTCTAAACATTGGATCTAGAAAATTTAGCATCTTCACGTTCATGCTTGAAGGCCAACTGAAACCATGTAGGAACTCAGTTTCTCTTTGGTTACTACCTTTGTCAACATGCCTGCAAGATTTTGGCTCATGTGTATCTTTTCCAGCTTCAACTGTTCATCTTCCAGAACAGACCGTATGAAATGGTACTTGAGCTATATATGTTTAGTATTAGAATGGAATGATGAGTTATTTTCAAGATGAATGGCACTCTAGTTGTCACTATACAACTTGTTATTCTCCTACTTCTTACCCAATTCCTCTATGAACCTCTATCACCAAATCATCTCTTTACTAGCCTTTGTAGCAGCAACATACTCTGCTTCCATTGTTGAAAGTGCAACAACCTTTTGTAGTTTCGAAATCCGACTTACTGTTGTTCCACCTACAGTAAAGACATACCCCGTGGTGCTCGTCTTGCTATCTTTATCACTTGCAATATCTATATCAACATATCCATGTAGAACAATGTCTAAACCTCCAAAACATAATGCATGAGTGGTAGTACCTCTCAAATACCTGAGAATCCATTGTGCGTCCTTCCAATGTTCTTTACCTGGATTGTTCATATACATCCTCACAACTCTCACTGCATGTGCAATATCTGGTTTTGTGCAAACCATGGCATACATCAGGCTGCCAATTGCTGATGAATAGGGAACCCTCGACATGTAGTCTATCTCTTCATGTGTCTTTGGACACATATCCTTACTTAGTTTGAAATGGATGGCCAAAGGTGTACTAACTGTTTTTTCATTTTGCATTCTAAACCTCTCCAACACCTTTTGTATGTACTCACCCTGAGACAATGTCAATTTGTGATTTTTCCCGTCTCTTGTTATTCTCATATCAAGGATTTGCTTTGCAGCACCCAAGTTCTTCATCGCAAATAAATTAGCTAAATTCCTTTTGAGCACATTTATTTCCTGCATGTTAGACCATGGAAAAAGCATGTCATCCACTTACAATAACAAGATAATATATCTTCCATTATCTAGCCTCTTGAAATAAACAAAGTGGTCAGAATGGAATCTACTATAACCTTGTTATGTCATAAAGCTGTCAAATTTCAAATACCACTTCATTGGAGCTTGCTTCACGCCATACAAGCTCTTCTTTGTTAGGAACCCATGTCAACCCTTATCTGTACTTTGTTAGTATATTGTTGTTGGACGCATATGCTTTGTAAATTGTCCCGTAGTATTATATGTTGATCCATACTTTGTATTAGCCCATAGTATTGTACGCATATGCTTTGTAATTCATCCTATTATATGTTCCATGGTATTGTCCATAGTATTGGTGCCTAGACTTAGTATATAAGTTTGTGTTGAGGCCAATGAAGACACCGTGAAGTTATTTGTATTAAGCTTGCTCAAAGGAGGTTTCCCCCTCGAAGTGGCCCGCGATCAATACAAAAATTTTGTGATCTAATATATTGTACATTTTATCAATTAATTGTTGCAGGTTCCTCACATCTGGTATCAAAGCACTTTCTTGGGCTCGTTGGGTGGAATTTATGCCAAAAAAAATTTCGCATATGTACTTGTTCTTATCAATTGCAGGTTCGAATCCGGGAATAATCCCTATCCGTTTAACTGTGGGAAGTACTTGGGCATAATCCCTAAAACTCTTTATGAGGAGTACCACATGAACCCCGAAGTAGCTATCCCATTGAGAGGACCTACCAGTGAAAAGGGCAACGACCCCTACCTGATTGACTAGTTCCCACTCGTGAGGTAAACCAAAAGCTGTCGTTTGTGGAAAAGCGGTTATTAGTTTTACCTGAGCCATGAAATGAGGGGTACTACCCCAATCAACAAGCCGTCAAATAGCATTAGTGGTCGAGTGAATCTCCTGAATAGTCAGGAAGCCGAACATACCTTGAGTCCATATCTTTTTCCAGCTGATAAATCACAGATTACATCTGTCTAGAGTTGTTGCATATCAATTCCGAGTCGTTTCAGATCCATTCCGAAAGTTGTTTTATATCCCTTCATTTTAGATCCATTCTGAGCCATTTCAAATCCATCTGTTTCAGATCCATTCCGAAAGTTGTTTCAGATCCAATCATTTTAGATCCATTCTAAGCCGTTTCAGATCCAGACGTTTCAAATCCATTCTGTTTTTTTGCCATATCTTCCTTATTTTAACTCCATTTACCTAGAAACTTCACTGACACCTATGAAATCCCTTTCTGCATATTTCATTCATGAGGACCCCATCCCAAATTCCACTTCCCGAAGCCCGAGATCCAACATTTGTCTATTTTTAGGGTTTTCCATAACTTCTTCAATTTTCACCCAATGGCCTTCAAATTTTTCTAGAGTGTTCATTTCCTATTTCTACTTCTTTGTCCCTCTCTGAAAAATTTTCTCATTCTTTCACCCCACTTCTAAAATCCCCATTTTCGGCTTCCTTGTCCATTAGAAAGTTTCCAAGACCTAGTCAAACCCCAATTACCCATCCGAGTTTTTCCCAAATCCAAATTTTCCTTTACTAAAGAAGATTATGTTTTTGTTTTTCTACCCATTCACACAAAAAAAACTCCTGGTTATTGTTGTCACTTGCGCATGAGCACAAATCATGGATGGAGAACTTGCATCCCTCAAAACCAAACTCCAAGATCTGGATGACAATTTTCTTAGCCTCCATCTTCAACATTTAGCCATGAATAATAAACGACAGCCCGAATATTTTGCAGCCACTGGGTTCTCTTCTTCCAGCAATTTTCATGGGCCAAAGCTTGATTTTCCTCACTTCAATGGTATTGATCTGAATGGATGGATATACCGGGCAAAACAATATTTCAGTCTACATAATACTTTTGATGTCCACAAAGTTCCACTTGCATCCTTTCATTTGGAACAGGAAGCCCTTCAATGGTACTGTTGGTACATCCAAGCTCATGACGAGCCAAACTGGATAAATTTTTGCAAATTCCCTTTGCAAGGATTTGGTACTAGTGTTTTTCATTACTTCACAAGAGCACTCACTAAACTTCACCAAATTGGCACTATGAGAGAGTATTAGACATAATTTGAGAAACTGGCCAATCACATAGAAGGATTGTTTGATGAATTCTACATGAGTTGTTTTATCATTAGTCTCAAGGATGAAATCCTCTCAGTGGTCAAAATGTTCTGTCCCAACACAATGATAGAAGTCCTAGGGTTGGCTAAGTTGGTAGAGGACAAGATCACAGCCCAAAAGTGTTCCAAATCCACTTTTGTTCCTTTCAGAAATATGGTTTCCCAATGACCTCCCATCATGCTAGCTCCTCGAACAACTCCTATCAAGAGTTTATATGAAGCATAGATGCAGGCACGTAAAGAAAAAGGGCTTTGTTATAATTGTGATGATAAATTCACTCGGGGACATAGATGTGTTGAGAAACAGTTCTATCTCTTGGATGTGGATTCTTCGCCTACCTCTGAACTTGGTGAAGAAGCTCCAGATACCATAGATAATCAGGTCGACATTCAGCAGCCACCTATTGACCCTCCATCTCTGGACGACCACCCAGAGATATATCTCCATGGTTTAGCCGGAGTCACCACCCCACAAACAATGCAGGTCAGGGGTGACTTCAAGAAGCTCCCTCTTACAATACTCTTTGATTCTGGTAGCACTCATAACTTCATTGAACCTTGGATCTCCAAACAGGCTGATTGTTTTGGTCATCCTTGCTCCAACTTTGAAGTCATGATTTCCAATGGGGGCACCTTACTATGCAAGGGGAAGTGTCTTGATGTGCGTATCTATATGGAATATTATAACATGCGCTCTGACATGTTTTCCTTGTCCTTAATCGGATGTGATGTGGTTTTGGGCGCTCAATGGTTACGCACACTTGGACCCATCTTATGGGATTTTGCTAAACTTTGGTTGCATTTTTCAGTCAATGGGAAAAAACATACATTAATGGGCTTACAACTAGGGTCTCTGTGCATCATCAATTCACATCGTCTGGAAAAGATCCTTAAGAAGAATTCACATGGTGTCATTGATCGGCTCCATTCCATTTAGATGTACCCATCAATGGTCTCCATTGCTCCCTTCGATCTACAACACATTTTGGATAGATATGCAGGTGTCTTTGCTGAACCAGTGGGATTTTCACCTTCCAGTAACCCTTCCAGTAAGAATTTAGCTGCCTCTACATCTAAGAAGGAAATGATGGCTATTTTGCATGTAGTACAGAAGTGGAAACCATACCTATTAGGGAATTATTTCTGCATCAAGACTGATCACTAGAGTTTGAAAATTTTCCTGGAACACCGGGTCTCCTCCCTAGCAAGTTTGAAATGGGTTCACAAACTCATGGGTTATGCCTATGAGATCACTTACAAGAAAGGTAAGTAAAATATGGTGGCAGATTCAATTTATCGCACATTTGATGACCAAGTTTGTCTTTCATATATTTCTATGCCTATTTAGTTGCATCTGTTTACCAGGGATATCTCTTCTATGAACTCCATGCTTCTTCATCTCCATGGCACTCTAGGTTCCTCAAAACGTATGAGCGGGCACAATGTAACTTCTTTTGGCAGGGAATGAAAAGGACAATTCAACAAATGGTGGCTGTATGTAATACTTTCCAGGTTAACAAGGGTGACACGATGTAATATCCATAGTTGGATATTCTCAATAAGTTAGGGTTGAACCCATAATTTCTGAAATAACCCACATATCCTTAGATATAAAAATAATATATAAATTGATAAGATAAGATGATATCTTTACAAGATAGACTTTCCCATATTTATAATTGTTTAAAGGGTGTCTAATGCAACTTTTCATAAAGAGTTACACCATTTCACTAATTAATTATATTATTATATTATTCTTGTTTGTTGTTATTATTATTATTATTTATATATATATATATATATATATATATATATATATATATATATATGTTGATGTTTTTTTTATTAATATTTTATTCATAACATTGCCTCTCTCTTAGAAAGGCTTTGTCTTCAAAGCCTTATAACATTGTCGCACCGTTCCTTGTGATGTCGTAGCTAACGAAACATGTTGGTACAAACATCTAAGTCTAGAACATAACTTCTGATATGTTGACGGATCAATCCAGCCAAAATTGATTTGTTGTCGACTATTGGGATTCTCTATTGATCTGTTGTCAGGTGCTTTGAGCACATTAGTACCATTATCTTTCGACAATTCCCACTTTTTAGGATACTGGTTTATATGGTTGGGGTGTCGATAGGGAGTTATTGTTGTTTGTTTTTTTATAAGATTGTCTTCTTTCTGAACTGTGACGAGGACTGAATTTGTATTTGCTTCTTTTTTCTCAACATAGATTTTTGAGTCCAAGGGCTTTGATGTCCTCTTCTGAATTTGCTCCAACGTATTGTCTAATGAGTCTTTTTCTTTTTTAAGATTTCGGGTCATTTCTTCTTACGCTTTCTTATCATCTTTAAGCTTCTGAATTTGATCCATTAGATCTTGTTTGTGCTTCTTGAGGTGACCATTTTCGTCAATGTTTTCTAATAGTTTCTTCTGAAGATCTTGATTCTCCTCTTCTAGCTTTTGATTCTGTTGTGCTTTATCCTTCGTCTTTTTTATTTGAAGAAGCAATTTCTGATTATGATCTCTTAAACGAGAGATCTCTTTTTCTTAATCTGTGACGATTTTGTTGAATTCTGACTGCATCTTTTGATTTTCTTGCGAAATGACCATGGCGATATCCTTGAAGTCTTTAGATGCCACAACTTTTGAATCTAACTTCATTCTAACATCCTGTAGTGTGACTTGCTTCTTCTTATACGAAAACGTTAAAAACTTTTTCTTCATATTTAAGATAATTGTCTCCAATGTTTCCATCCAAGATAAGCCAAGAATGATGTCAACTTCATTTAGATAAATAGTTGTAACATTGAATTGGGATGTGAACTTATATTCATCAATTTCCAGTTGTAAGTCCCTAATTGCATATTTCTTCTCACCCCATTTATCTTTCTTTTCGATTATACTTAGTTCTGGGATGAATAATTGATTTTCCAAACCGACGTTAATATGATTTTCCTCGATGGTTGGGCAAATAGCGATGCTAATAGGATTTCTTTGAATAATCCCTTCAAGTTTTAGTATGTCAACGGCTGCCTTTGAGTGCGTCTTCTGGAATCTTTCCCTTTTATAACACTGAGACTCCATTTTTTTCCAAATAATAATAATAATTATTAAAAGATAATAATTATAATATTATTAATAAATATAATATAATAATTATTATGATAATAGTTATTATTAATGATAATAATAATATAATAATTGTTTTTGGAGTTGAAGGATAATAAAAATGGTGTGGATTGGGTGGTTGGAAGGAATGATTGTTACCTTCCCCACCTAGGTTCAAACCTCACTTTTGGTTTGTTCTTAGGGAATAAAACCAAACCCACTTCTCACAAAACCACGTGCACCTTAAAACCATGTGCGGTTTCACTTCTTACTTTTACTTTTTACTTCTACTCACTTCTAAACTTTACTTTTACTTTTTTTATTTTTCCTTTTTTCTTCTTCTCACTTTTTTTTTAATTTCTATATTCTATTTTCTTCTTTTTTACTTGTCTTTGTTTTCTTCTTTTTATTCTCTTTTACTTTCTTTCTCTTTTTTTCTTTTTTACTTCTTTGGGCCATGGGCCTAGTTTTGGACAAGGTCCTAGATTGTTGGCTACAAGCTCTGATACCAATGTAATATCCATAGTTAGATATTCTCAATAAGTTAGGGTTGAACCCATAATTTCTGAAATAACCCACATATTCGTAGATATAAAAATGATATATCAATTGATAAGATAAGATGATGTCTTTACAAGATAGACTTTCCCGTATTTATAATTGTTTAAAGGGTGTCTAATGCAACTCTTCATAAAGAGTTACACCATTTCACTAATTAATTATATTATTATATTATTCTTGTTTGTTGTTATTATTGTTATTATTATTATATATATATGTGTGTGTGTGTGTGTTGATGTTTATTTTATTATTATTTTATTCATAACACACGACACTCCTTCTGGGATTGCTCGAACCCTTGCCCATCCCTACACGGATTTGGACAAATATTTCTATGGATTTTCTTGAAGGGATCTGGTGGTACATAACTGCATCTAAAATGACTCCATATGAAGCAATCTATGGTTAGGCACCTCCAGTTCTTCTTCCCTACACCCTCAACAATTCACTAGTTTAAGCAATTGACTCGGTTCTTCGAAACCGCGATCATATTCTTCGCATTTTGCAAGACAATCTTCAGATGGAAAGAATTCGACTGCAACAACAAATCGATCAGCACCGTTCTCAACACACTTTTCCAGCAGGTGATATGGTTTTTCTTCAGCAATCCTCCCTGGAACTCAAAGGGCATCATAAGATCGCTCCAAATTTCTATGGGCCTTATAAGGTTCTTCAGAATATTGGGTCCATTGCTTAGAAATTGGAACTTCCTCATTCTTCCTGTATTCATCCAGTACTTTATGTCTCTTGTCTGACGAAAGTTCTTGGCACCAACATCAGAGGACAAACTATTTTACCAGAACTAGATAATGAAGGATCCATCCTTTTGGAGTCGGAGGCCATCCTCAATAGGCACACTCATCAGCTTCACTCTTTCTCTATCACATAGGTCTTAATTTAGTGGCACAGAATGCAACAAGAGGATGCTACATGGGATCCACTCCTTTAGATTCAGCAACAATTTCTACATATAAATCTTTGAGGACAAAGATTTTTCTAATGGGGAGGGGATGTTAGGAACCCATGTCAACCCTTCTATTTACTTTGTTAGTATATTTTTGTTGGATGCATATACTTTGTAAGTCCTCCCGTAGTATTATATGTTGATCCATAGTTTGTATTAGCCCATAGTATTGGACGCATATGCTTTGCAAGTCACCCTGTAGTATTATATGTTCCATGGTATTGATCTACAGTATTGGCGCCTAGACTTAGTATATAATTTTGTGTTGAGGTCAATGAAGACACCGTGAAGTTATTTGTATTGAGCTTTCTCAAAGGAGGTTGCCCCCTCCAATTAGCTTGTGATCAATAAAAATATTCTATGATCTAATATATCGTGCATTTTATCAATTAATTGTTGCAGGTTCCTCACATTCTTCAACTAGCATACCAAATTCTCTTTCCCTTTGACCTCATACCCTTATGGCGGCTGGATATAAATCTCTTCCCCCAAATCCCCATGAAGAAATGTTTTTTTTACATCTAATTGTTCAAGATGCAAATCTTCTACCACTACTAGACTTAAAATAGTTCTAATTAAAGTCATTTTAACAACATGAAAAAATATTTCATCAAAATATATACATTTCTTCTATGCAACCCCTTTACAACAAGTCTGGACTTGTACCGATTATTTCCTCCATCTTCTTCCTTCAACCTTAAACCCATTTATTCTGCAATTCTCGTTTACTAGCAGGCAACTGAACCAAATCCCAAGTTTGGTTTCTTACCAATGAGTCCATCTCCTCATTCATGCCTTGCTCCCACTTCTTTCTAGTTTCCACCTGCATTGCTTCTTCATAACATTTTGGTTCACCAGAATCGGTCATCAATAAATAATACAATGAAGGAGAGAATCATTCATGGGGTCTACTTAACTTGGTATATATTCTAACACTTGCAGGAGTTTGAGGTACCTAATGTTGTTCTTGATTTTTCGGCACCTTTGGAACTTCATTTTCTTTGATTTCATCAAGTACTGTGTACTCTGTGTTTTCCTTTTCATGTTTCTTTCCCTGCAACTGATCTTTATACATGACATTTTCATTGAATACCACATATCTACTCCTAATGATTTTTTTATTTTCATAATCCCATAAGCGATAACCAAAATCATCAACCTTGTATCCAATAAAGGTACATTTCTTAGATTTAGCCTCAATCTTTGTTTTATTTTCTTTATCAATATGGACAAATGCTTCACAACCAAACATTCTCAGAAAAGAGTAGTTTACCTTTTTACATGTCCATGCCTCCTCTGGAATACCACCATCCAAAGCACTTGAAGGCCCTATGTTTATTAAGTAAACAATCGTATCTACCACATCTTCCCAAAACTATAAGGGCAACCCTGCATGCAATCTCATACACCTTGCATGCTCCATGATTGTTCTGTTCATCTTTTCTGACACACTATTTTCTTGTGGTGTTCTTGGGACTGTCTTCTCTCTACGAATCCCATGGTATGAACAGTAACTATCAAACTCATTTCCGTATTATTCACCTCCATTATCATATTTCAGACACTTCAACCTTTTTCTTGTCTCATTCTCAACCAAATTTTTCAATTTCTTAAAAGTAGCAAACACATCATATTTCTTCCTAATGCAATAAACCCAAGTTTTTCTAGTTGCATCATCAATAAAAGTAACATAATAATGAGAGACACCATGAAATTGTACCTAATCCAATCCCCATATATTTGTATGTACAAGCTCTAACTTTTTACTCTTCTTTTGTTTCCCAACCCTGAGAAATATGACTCTCTTTTGTTTTTCATAAACACAGTTTTCACATAATTCCAAACTTACCTGCTTCAGATCTCGTAGTTACTTCCTTGAGTGGTAATTTTGCATCCCCTTCTCACTCATGTGGCCAAGCCTATGATGCCACAATGCTGTATATTTTCCTGTAGAAGCTAAAGCAATATACTAGTTAGTATTATGAGGACATGAATACAACATACCTATCATGTCTCCTTTTTCTATCACCATTGATCCTTTAGTGATATTCCACCACGTTTCTCCAAACGTAGATAAACAACCACTATCTCCTAACTTCCCTGTTGAGATTAGATTTATTTTCATAGCACGAATATGCCTTACATTTTTCAGCAGTCATTCACCATTCTTTAACTTTATCCGTACCTTATCCATTCCAACAATTTTACATGGTTCATCATCACCCAATAAAACATGTCCAAAATCACCTGGAACATAATCATGAAAGAATTTCCTATGGGGTGTAGGATGACATGAATCCTCTGAATCTACTACCTAGTAATCACTAGTATTATCTAATGCAAGAATCAAAGCATCTTGTAACACATCACTTGCTACATTTTCTTCCTAAGTAGTCTCCTACTGTCCATCTCCTTTATTCTTTAGAGATATGCATTATTTCTTCAGATGTCCTTTCTTTCCACAGTTCCAGAACTCTATCTTTCCCAATATGGACTTGGATCTACCCTTCCTAGACTTTCTGTGATTACTTGTGCTCTTTCCTTTCTCCCTTTGTCTTCCCCTGCTCTCCATGGTCAATACATTACCTGATGTCTTACATGTGCTATTCCTTCGCATTTCCTCGCTAAGAATAGCACCAATAACATCATCAAATTTCAAAGTGTTTGAACTAGAGACATAGTTACTTACATCCATGACCAAGCCATTCCAACTTTCTGGCAATGAGTACAAGATTAAAAGATCCCTAACATCATCATCAAAGTTCACTTTTACAGAACTTAGCTGATTTCTAATCGTATTAAATTCATTTAAATAATCAACAACATATTCACCTTTTGACATATTCATATTAAAAAAACGATTCATTAGAAATACCTTGTTGGAGACCGAGGGTTTTTCATACAGCTTACCCAATGCACTCATCAGACCCTCCATTGTAATTTATTTTGAAATATTGAAAGCCACCAATGAAGCCAAGCACAATCGTATTGTTCACAATGCCTTTCTGCCAAGAACCTCTTATTCTCCATCTTTCATAGTCGTCGATTGTTTTGCTTGTCCTCCCAACGGTAGGAATAGATAATTTTGGTACAAATAGTCCTTTGTTTGCATATTCCATAACTGGTAGTTTGCTGTTAAATTTCTCAACTTTAAACTTTGCTTCTTCTACCATTGCTCCCACTCGAATCAGGAACCCTTCTTTCCTGCGAGTTTATCTTCCAAATTGACCTTTGGATCTTATGCCAATTGTTAGAAAAATAGGATCGCAGAGAAATAACAATAAACAAGATGCAAATATAAATCACATAAAACACATTACAAGAGAGACACCAATAAAATGTGGTTCACCCAAGATGGTCTATGTCCACATAGAAATTTCTAGTCCTCATTATTATACCATCCAATAAATGAAGGGATACAACCTACAGTACATCCAATGCAACTTCCTCTTCACTCTCTCATAGTCTCTCTCACACAATCAAATATATATATAATGCTACAATACATAGCCGTATTACAATGTCTTCCTTTTAAAGAACGATTACCATGGGAAAATACTATGTAACAGCCAATACCATGGGCCCATAAATCACCCATTATTGACCAAGTCATGACATTTTACAAGGAATTTTTTTTTCTGAAATTTTCGCTACGGGGATATTTCCCTTGAACCCCTGCCGTGGGGGCTCTCAAACTAGCTGTCTTCCCCCCTAGACCCCCCATGGAGACTATTGTTTTGGGGGAATCCCCTCCAAACCTCCCTATCATGGGCTGGGATCCAAACACAACTGAAACATGACCTCTGAATAAGCAAGATCAAGCTCCACAACCAACAGGAGCCCTACCCAGTCTAGAACTACTAAAGGAATGTCTAATTTAGGATCAAAATATGGTGTCAAATTGTTCAAATACATTCCCCTATTACTAAAAAAATGAGGGCCACTCTAAAATTTTAGATCCCCATCTTCTTTAAACTCAAAAATAAAAGTGTAGAATCCTCTACCACAAAAATAGTGCGTCATTTTTCCCTTGATCAAATTCTTCCAATTTTTTGAAGCCAAAATTCCACTGATCTTGGGGACAACCATATGCCTATGAATTGGCTGATTAATCCCCTCTCTGAGATTGCTACTGATTTATGTCTGGTTGTCGTTTCTGGAAGGACGACCTCGGGGATGTTTGCCAGTTTAACAAAACGAGAGGCTCTATCCTTGGATAATGGCGCATTCAAAGAGTTAACCAGATTTCAAAATGCAGCTTCATCTATCACTGGAGGTGGTCATCTCCCACCTATTGACGCCATAGAGCACTCTAAACCCTAGGTTACCACAGTTTGGTTCCTAAGTCATTTTTCTTAGCGTATTTTTGCAAAGTGAGTTATCTCAAAAAAAAGGTCAACTTAATACTTTGCCTCCCACTCAAATAATATTGCATTTCCCATCATGTGTAATACTTGATTAGAGAATAAAAATTTTATTATTGAAGCATGATTTTCTATAAAAAGTGTTCTTGAAGGTTATGAACCAAATATCATACTTTCTTATATATAATGTATTTATTCCTCACATATGATGCTAACAGAACTTGCACTATCGCCAGTCTCTTAAGTCAGTTGTTTCTTGAATTTGTTCTTCCAATTTCATAAAATAATTACGAAATTGTTGCACCTTAATTATCAAAATCATTTGATGAATTAAAGATGAACCATTTGTGGCAATTAAATTTGTGGAACTTATCTTATTTAATTGCTAGTGCAACAATTCGTCAAATTTCTTTGTTTTTTTTAACAATCACTGAGTACGATGATAGCAATGCTTTGAAGAAGGCAAATTGAGTACTAATTTTTGTGCAATATTCACACTCGATTTGATTTGAAGTTAATTTCTCTTCCATCATTTTATTTTCAAAATCATTTCTAACGTAGTTGGTTGAGATCATGATTATATGAATGTCCTCCATGTATGAGACCATACATAAGTTCATAATTTTTTCTAGTGACAACACTTTGAGGGTTAGTGTTAGGCTTAGGGTTTAGAAACTATCTTTAAAATCGAGTTGCTTAAATTTATAGTGTTTTTAAAGGACATCAGTGTGTTACTCCAAGGTAAAGTATATGACAAAAAGAACTAAAAAATATCACATCCATTGTTGTATTTTTCATAGAGGATGTAAAATTTAAAATTTAAAAAGAAAGATTTAACAAATGGTGATGTTTTAAAAGGATGTATTTTTTCCTTCCAAAACCATGATTTGAGAGAGGATGTGGTTTTCACACAAGCTCTTCACTCAGTAAAACTATGCCATAGTGTGTTCATTTGTGGGATATTAAAGAATACCCTTAATTTCACTAGATATTAATAAATACCTATCAAAATCCTTTTGTCGATCCCCCTCCCAATACATATTTCCAATTAAAACAACCCTTTTTTTTACTAGATACCTCTTTTCATACTCTCGATACCTATCAACTCCCATACCCTACATTCCCCCTCCAAATACTTACAATATATTCACCTTATTTTTCATAATTAAAAAAACCCCTTTATAAATAAACGTGATAAGATAATGGTCAACAAAATGAAACTCCTATGAATTTCCATGAAAATTAAAATAACGATCCAATGACAAGTGTAGTCATTGATAAAATGAACTCTATAGTCTGCTCCGCTTCTAAGAATTCTTCATTTGATAAAGAAATGGACAATGTGTTGTAGACTTCAACTCTTTGATTCGAAAATGTGGGTAGCTGTGCATCCATGCAAATAAATGGATGGTGTCTCCACAATGACGATATATAATGGTAAACTTATTATTTACAACGATGATGGGAAAACATCAATAATCGTGGCGTAATAAATGTCCCATCTGAAAAAATAAAACCCATAAAAAAACACCTTATATAAAATTATTTTCAAATATTTTATTACTTAATTTTTTAAGCAAAACAGTCTAATTTAAAAACGTCACATTGAAGACTCTCTTTATATATTTTTTTAAGCATGGACTAGCCACTTCATTGCATTAGTATATTAATAACCATGAAAAATATTTATTTGTTTCTATGTAAATTATATTTTATTAAAAAAAAAAAATTACATATGAACAAAATTGTGTAATATTCATTAAGAATATTTTTTCTTTTATGAGATCATAGGTTTGGACACTTCAATAGACTTTAGCAGTGAAATCATTGGGTAGAGGAGGTTCCTTGTACCATAAACAAAAGGGTCTCATACACCAATTGAGTGTCTTGCTTAGTCATAACCTTAAAATTAAATAATTATTATCATTATTAATTAAATACCATTAACAATCCCCAACTAAAAAGTACATAAGATAGCATTGCAAACCAATTAATTCATTACCTAATATATCTATTCATAAAAGTTCTAAAATATCATATCTTAAATATTTACACACTTTCTTCCTACTGGAAATCAAAACAAACAACATTCAAACTTCTAAAGTTTGAAAACAATTGACAAGGAATCCTTTGCTAAGCTTAGACCTACATTCTCCAACGAAGTAGAGCTTTTATCTTTGAACAAAGATGTTAAGAGACGTTAAATTTTTTTAAATAACAAATATATAGACTAAAATGATAAAATCAATGTTCCACTGGGTGTAGATAAATACCAAGACATTGTCTTGAAGTAAGATTTAAATTTAATTTTGATAGGTCAAGAGTTCGTCTTCCTCAAATGTAAGGAAACAAGTTAATGGACCAAGATCTAGAGGCATATGATATGAGTAGGAGTTTTCCCCCATACAGACTACTAGTGGGTTATTTCAAGTGGTGTAGTTTTTCTTGAATAATGGTGACGAGTCAATTCCCATTTGTCAATAGTAGCCAATGACGACTATCCTCACTACCAATTTGACAATTAAGTTATAATAAATTTTACCATTTTCAAATAAATAAATAAATGCTTTGTTACATTAAATGTTTTAAAACACATAAATAAGTAAAAAATAGTATTACTAATTAAATTTCATCTAAAAACACAATGACAAACTTGTCCAAATATTGTCTAAATATGTCATTGATTAAGCACATAAAAGTAGCTAGTGGATTTGAGATTGGTTCTACAGGTATTAAGGGAAAATCAATTATATGCCAAACTAAGTAAATGCTCATTCTATCAAAAACAAATTCAATACTTGGGACACATCATATCTGAGGAAGGGGTAGGAATAGATCCAAGGAAGACTGAAGCTATCATGGGGTAGCATACGCCCAGGAATGTAAAAAAGATCATATCATTTATGGGACTAGCTAGATATTATAGAAGGTTCATAAAGGGATTCTCAAAAGTAGCACATACAATTACATCCTTGCAAAAGAAGGGAGCTAAATTTGAATGGAGAACCAAGTGTGAATAAAATCTCCAACAGTTGAATAGATTACTTACCAATGCACCAATTTTCGAAATTGTTGATCCAAATGAATATTTTATGGTATGTACATAAGAAGGAATTGGTGGTGTACTCATGCAAAATAGGCATGTGGTTTATTATAAATCTAGAAACTTGAAGAAACATGAGAAAAATTATGCCACGCATGATTTAGAGTTGGCTACTATAGTGAATGCTTTAAAAATGTGGAGACGTTACCTCATGGGAAGAAAATTCAAATTAAGAACATATCACAGTGGGTTGAATATATATTTGAGCAACAAACTTTAAATGCTAGACAAACAAGATGGATGGAATTTCTATGTAAGTTTGACTTTGAAATAAAACATATTAAAGGAAAGGATAATTAAGTTGCGGATGCACACAACATAAGAGAACATACAATGCATGCTATAGCCATTAGCATGTGCAAATCAGATTTAAAAATAAAAATTCTATAAGTTGTTATTTTAGATTGGCATTATATTCGGGTGAAAGAAGGACTATAACAGGAAAATTTACAACAAAAATTTAAAGGATACAGGCTGCAAAATGATGGGATTCTTATGAATAATAATATAATTTGCATTCCTAATTATGTGGAATTAAGAAAGTTGGTAATGGATGAAATACATAAGGTTCCATATGCAGGACATCTTAGATATCAAAAAGACTATTACAGCAGTAAGAAGTCAGTACTTCTATCTAGGAATGAAGAATGACATAGCTAAGTACAAATCAAGATGTATGGAATTCCAAAAAATAAAGGTTGAGCATGGACATCCAGCAGGATTACTTCAGCGAGTGCCAATTCTAGAATGGAAATGGGACGTGGTGACAATAGATTTCATCACCAAATTACCCAGGACAGTCCAACAACATGATTCAGTTATGGTAAGGGTGGATAAGTTGACAAAGACTACCCACTTAATTCCAATTAAGACAACTCATAAGGCAGCTAACATATCAAAAATTTATATGAAGGAGATTGCAAGATTACATCGAATACCCATGAAATTGTTTCAAATAGGGATACAAAATTTAATTCAAATTTTTGGAAAGGATTATTTAAAGGATTTTGAACAAATATAAATATGAGTACATCATATCATACACAAACATATGGGTAGACTGAAAGGGTAAATCGGGTTATCGAAGATACGCTCAAAACATATGTGATGTATCAACCATCAAAATGGGAAGATTACTTGCATTTGGTAGAGTTTGCTTATAATAATGGATATCATGCATCTTTAAAGATGAGTCCATTTGAAACCTTATATGGAAGAAAATGTAATACTCTAATAAACTAGGATAATCCAACAGATAGAGTGGTTATTGGGCCAGAATTTCTCAAGGAAATGGAAGAGCAGATGGTTAAGATCACGAAGAATTTCAAACAACATAGGACAGACAAAAAAGTTATGTAAACAAAGACATAATAACAAGAGAATTCATAGTTATTGATGATGTGTATCTAAAATTCAGGACAAAGAAAAGTTCCTTGAAGCTTGGGATATGTCCTAATTTAATGCCCAAATAGTGTGGGTCATTTGAAATATTAACTAGGATCAGTCATGTTGCATATGAGCTTGCATTTCCTACATGCATAAAAGCGTATAATGTGTTTCATGTATCTTTATTGAAAAATTATGTGCCTAATCCTAACCAAATTATTGATTGGGCCTTGATTCAGGTGGAACCGAAAGGAGATATAACAGTACTAACAGTGCGTATCCTAAACAAGCAAGTTATGTTTCTCTGGAATAGGGCCATCATGTAGGTAAAGGTACAATGGACACAACAAAACCCTAAAGAAGCAACATGGGAGATGGAGGATACTATGTGGGAAGCATACCCACATTTATTTTTAAATTTTGTATATGTAATTAATCGTGACATGCACTGAGGATGATGCATAAATTAACGGGGAGGGGAATGTAAAACCCATTTTTTGACCCCAGTATGTAAAAAAAAATGTAAATATTGATGAAATGGTGATAAGCCGGATATGAATGGTTCATAATGACCAAACTATGTAAATTTTTACATTTTCACTCTTTAATATAAAATCCATGACTATTGCACACTAAAGGACGAAGAAGTGATGAGGGACTATCATTCCAAAAGAGGGATAGTGAGAGGGGGTTAGTCACCACTTCTATTTACTCTTTTTATCCTATGTTTTATTAACCCCTCTTTATTAAAAGTTCATTAACCTTAATCATGGGTTAATTATCCTAATCCTAGGATTAGAGGGGAAAAAGGTGTGCAACCCCATGTATGCCACTTAGATATCTCTTATCACCCCATCATGCCACTTGGCTAGTTCTCAACATGCATATATTTATTGAGAACTATTGCATTCATCCATTCCATTCCTCTGTGATTGAGCCATCATTTGATGACAGAACTGAACTACCATTAACCCTGCCACCATCATCTATTCCACCTTCAATGGAACCAGAGATTGGATCCATACCAAGAACAACAAAATTCCTTGGAGTCCTAGCACGGCGAGTTCCTCACCATCCTATGCTAGACCCTTGTTAGGTATTTGGGGCAACAAGCCTAAGGGACTATTAACTCAAAGAAGCGATCCTAAGGTACTGTTAGCTCAGAGAAGGGAGCCCCATTCCTTGGGTTGTGCAGGTTGAGGGGAAAGGAGTGCTAGAGGATTGGGGTAGATGTATCTAGAGAACCCAAAACCTTCTTATGTATTAATAGTCCCAGCTAGGAGGTGGCCTATCCAAGAGATATATGGCTTGACATAGCCTATGGCTAGGTGGAACGTCCTTGGTATGCAGATAGTTAGTTTACATTTTTAGATAAGTATTCACTTGTGTATGGAAGGTGTTGTAAGTATCTTTGAAATATGTTTAACATAATTTATGTTGTATGATATTTTAAATGCAAATAATTAATGGTTTATGTTACTGCATTCATATAGAATTTTCCTGTAAAAACTTTGTATATGCAAATAAATAAATTATGAGTAGTCATTGTGCATTTATTTCCACTGTAAATATTTAATTTAAACTATGGAAAAAGGAAATGGAGTAACAAAGGAATTTTGGTTAAAAATTTGAGTATTCTACGATCACATGGTATCATGTGCACACTAGGAAGATGATGGTTAAATTTGTATTACTAATTAAATAGCTTAGAAAAAATTGTATAAAGCACTTACCAAGTAATTGATCACTAATATGATAGGGAGACAACCCATACATATGAGGAGATTGTTGGTCCATAATGTCAAGAGGTTATTCATGGATAATGATCCAAGTGAAAAAAAAAATCCATTCAAGACACTATAAAGGTCTATAAAAACGAAATTAATTCAATGACCAACAAAATTTAAACATTCTACCTTTGTTTCTTATCTTTGTTTCTTATGGCATCTCTAATAGGAGCATGCAATATGCTACACCGTTCTTTGCGAAAGACGTCTAGTCACACCACTAAAAATAAGTTTTGGGAATAAGGCTAATTCGATTGCAATAACTCGAACCATTGGAGACAATGGAGACATTTAATATGCAAGGAAAGGAATTCTAACTGTAATAAATGATAAATAATATGTACCTCACAAAGTATCATAAATGTTGTTCAAGTTCTAATAGATTTAAAATGTTTCAAATCCAACTTTGTATATTCCAACCTATACATCATTTATTACTCTGTTGTGGGGTGTATATTGTTTTCTATAATAAATCAAAATAAACATTATTTTTCTTCATTAATGAGTGTAAATTACCATAAACAATTCAATCTACACATCATTCGATAAAATTAACAAGAATAAAGTTAAATATACCATTAATTTCATGCTGGTAAAATGGGAGATAAAGCATTGGAAAATAATTTGTTGCAATTAATGTGTGTATGCAAAAATCAAACATTTAACAAGTGAAAATTTGTATGCACTACAATTGTCATTATTAGTGACCACAGGGACTTACTAGGTAGGCAATATAATATAACATCAATCTTATATTGGGAGTTTAAAATTCTAAAATATGTGCAATTTAACTAGTGTTTGTATATGCGTGATCTATGTGTGAAGGTGGTGTGAATTTGATTGTGTTTGAAGTCACACTTGTGTTTAAATAAGTATGCTCTATGTGTGAAGGTTGTGTAAAGTTTATTGCAACAACTGTATGTGAAGCTAAGCTATGTTCAAGGGTTTTTTCCACATCTTGAAATATATAGTGCTATCAAGATTTCATATTTCACCCTATAATATTCAAAGTTTTATAAGGGTTTTGGCATGCTATCATACTAGAGGTAGAGTTAAAATTGTTGTTTTAAAAATGGCATGGAAAAAATGGATATACATGATATATAGCGGAAATAGGGGTGTTTTAATTGGGAAGATGTATTAGGAGGGGGTTTAACAAAAATATCTTTAGAATTATTCCTTAATATTTAATTAAAGTAGGGGTATTCTTTAATATCACATGAAATGTCATAAGTTCACTGAGTAAAACCCCCAAGATGTAGGCAAACTTTCCACCATACTTCTTACACATTTTTGTAATCTAAGGGATTGCATGAGGTTACCAGCAGTATATTGAAGATACATAATCATACATAGCATTGTTATACAAGAATACATAAAGAGAGTGAGAAGAGGAAAGGGTAATGGTCACACAAACGACAAGTAGATCATATATTATTAGAAGGCCAAATTGTACAAGGGAGGATAATCATGACTATCTTACTCTTTGGATCACTATCCTATAAATATGGTTTACAATTGGTTAGACAGTTACAAATGTTTAACTATCTGAGAATTGACTTAACCGACTCGACTAGTCTAGGCAAACCATTAGGTGGTCTGTTGGGAGGACCTAGTCGACTCATCGACTAGGCTCCTCCAACATTTCCCCCACACCAAAACATTTATTCGCCTTGAAGAGACCAAGGATATGTTTGATTACAAAATTTTACAAAAAACAAAATCATAGATTTATTAGTCTTCAAGGTTGTTGTAACGCAAAAATTTTCCCAAGAGGAGTCGCATCCACACAAGCTTCGATTAAAACAAGGGTAGATACGACCAATCAGTGCTAAAAATATGTCCAATCGGCCAGAAGTACTTGGATTTATATTCTATAATCCCAAAGGACAACCAGTATTTTATCATTCTAGTCATCCTTATCGATGTTACATATTTTTGTTAACCCTTTGGTAAGTGTTTTATTAAAGGCTTATATGGAACCGTTCGACTAAGGGTGATATGAAGAAATCTTATTAAGGTCGACCATGAATTCTTTGAGTAATATTAATATCGTATTATTAATAAAATGTGTTCCTCAATCATTGATTAGAATTAAAGGACATCCAATTATGGTAATAATATTTTCATAAATGAATTTTTCCACCACCTCGATAGTACATGCTTCGACAAGTTTTGCTTCTTCCCATTGGTGACATATTCAAATATGGCAATGATTTATCAGGAACCTATCCATCGACCAGGCACCAGGAATTTACCAACCAAGTTGATGGCCCATATTTCAAATGTTAAAATTGGATTCAATTATATTAATGGCATTTCATGTTGTTTCAATGGTCAGTCCATTCTCTAGCACTTATCACACTTACTGATGAAGGTCTTGCAATCTTTGTTCAACATTGTCCACCTTATTCCATATTGCAAAATCTTTTTGACAGTCATGTCGTTTTGGAAATGTCCTCCAGTTGGTCCCAAATGTTCTTCCTTGATGATGGCATATTTTTCATGGTTGAGTACACATCATCGACAGAGTATTTCATCCTTCCCTAATTTGTATAGGAATGCATTAATTAGTGTGTATGGTAAACTTTCATGGCTAGTACTGTCTTCTTTTTCTCATATATCCCTTTCGATACTTGTTCTTCTTGCAAGAAATGGGCTATATTAACTAGTTCATTGGGTAAAAATCCAACTTTGAAAATATGATCATTGAGTAAGATGTCATTTATTATGACTGTGCAGTATCCCTTTTAATGAATTTGTAAAAAATAAGGAAAAATTGCAAATTTTAGCCAATTTGACCCTTAGACTAGTATTGACTCAAATGCCTCCAAATGGCTCCAAATGCTTCCGAATTGGTTCTGAATGTGTTTGGAAGGCATTAATACATAAAGTTTAGGCTTATGTATTCTTGGACACTTTCAAAAGACTTCTGCAACATTCAATTACAATCAGGGAAAGATAGGGCAATTTACTAGTCAAATCGAGGTTCAAATCCCCCAAGGGTAGTGGTCAAAGATGGATCTCCAAATGCTGTACGAACTTCCCAAATTTAAGAAAATATAAATGGTACTGTTAGAGTACATCAATGGGATCCAAAATAAATCATCAATCAGTTTCCAAAAGCTTCTTCAACTCCCATAAATTAGAGGTTTGTGGACATGTCTTCACATAGGGGGAAATGCTAGTAAACTTCACCACTTGGTATGAAATTCAAGATTTATGTTCCAAATACTTGTGCAATGTATATGAAACTTATTCAAGACATTAATTAATCTTCATACATCATACAAATCACATATATTAACTGATACAAATCGAAATAGAGAAACTTCAAGCTTTCATAACAAGATGTAGGGAAAATGGCACCATTTATGTATTGTTTGGTATTTTTACATAGTTCCACTTGGTATTTTGACCTGAGAGTATTCTAAGAATTGAATACAGAGTATAGATATTATAATACAAATAAATGGGGCCACAAGAGTTCCCCCAAAGAGAACAAAATCTCACCAAGTTTACCATTCCTCAAAGAGCCAAAATATGAAGAGAAAAATGAGAAAGGTGTGGAAGCAAGTTGAGGATGAGAATGTCACGAGATTACCTGTAGCTTCAACCTGAAACAAGGGACTCCATTGTATCTCTAAATGAAAGGTTTGAATGGCCTCTCCAATTTCCAATTAGGATGGGAATCTTCCACCCTCGAAATTGGTACTAAGGCAAGTAGAGCAAACACTCCACAAGCATGCACAAGCTATGCTCTCCAATATGCAAAATGATAAATGATCAAAAGCTGGTCTCCTTCTTTGTTATTGAATTTTATAAACTTACAAAGACTTCCTTAACTCGAATTCCATCCATGAGCTTCATGCCAACTCGAATTGGGAAGAGATTCCAATGTGTACCACTTGTCCCTCCATTCCTAGCTTCCTCCTTCACTCAATTCGAATGGGCGACTCTTTGGCTTCCCTAAGTCCCTTTTGCGCCCTCTTGGAGGCTGTGTTTATTCCTGACATGTCATATATGTCATATTTCAGCAATCAGGTCTGATTTGTGTCATAGGTGTCATAGCATCTTCATCATTGTTGTCATAGAAGCTAGGGAATCTAGCCCAAGTGTCTCAATTTCTCTCAAATGCCTTTTCCTCTTCCATGGGAGTTGCTCTTCCACTCCAATTCAACATTAATTGAGTCATGCCAAGTATATTGACCTTCCAACTCCCCCAATAATGTGGAATCCACCTAGGATTCAAATGGGTGAGAGTGGAATGCCATGTGGCATGGGGAATCTTGCTTAAATGGGCCCCACATCTCCCATGTGCCCTCATGAACAAGTGCCACCTTATTTTCCTATATTATTTATTCCCCATTTAATATATTTGGTCAATCTAATGTCCATTTGGTGTTTTATAGTTCCCTTATTCCAAATCTAATGTTTCCACCCCAACCTAGGAAATTAGTAGATTGGTGGAATTTTCTCTTTCTGAGATTTATTTGAATGGGGACATTACAGACTGGATATTCCCCTGTCTCTATTTGTCATAAATGATTTGGACTGAATTTAGTCTTTCAAGGGTGCAACACTATCTCAAATTCAAATTCCTATAAGAGTAGTAGCCATCGGCATATTTTTTCATGATGCAGTGGTTTGTTGACTAAATAATTCAAATCCTGATGATCTGTGAAAAAGACAAGTGGGTTAGTTAATAAATAATGATGATATTTATGGAGAGAGAAAATCATACCTAGACCTTCTTCTTCTATATTAGAATAGTTACACTCAACTTTATTTAGCTTTCGACCATCATATGCATTTGGGTAATCCATCCTGTTGTTGGCAGGTTGTGTTAGCACTACTCCAACTGATATGTTTGATGTGTCGATGTGCACATGAAATTTGTTAGACCAATCTGGGAAGCATAGTATAGGAGCTTCGACCAACCTTTTCTTCAATAACTCAAAATATTCTTTGCATTCGTAAGACCATAAGAATTCAACGTTTTCTCTAAGTAACTCATCCATTGAGAATGTGATATCTTAGTAATGACGAATAAAATTCTCGTAATATCATGTATATCCCCAAAATATCCCGATCTGATTTAGATTTACTGGCATTTTTAGTTCGAGGATGACTTTTATTTTTGCTAGGTCAAATTTAACTCCTTCTTTGTATACGATGTGTCCCAAGAGTATTCCAATGGGCGTGGAAAAGATGCATTTCTTTATATTCAACGATAACTAGATTTTTCTGCGTCTTTCTAGCATTAATCTAACCCACTCAACATGATTTTGTAATAGAGTGTAGATAGTCCAGTTGTTGAAGTAGATTTCCATAGTCTTGTACAAATATTCCTAAAAGGCTTTTATCACTATTCTAGAAAATAATGCAGGTACATTTTTAAACCAAAAGGCATAACTCTAGGAAAATTATCCAAATTCGTAGAAGAACGTAGTTTTATGTTGATCTTATTTAGTGATAGGTACTTGGTTATATACTGAGAATCCATCTATGAATGAGTAACACTAGTCATGCCCTACAACTTCATTGATAATTTTGTTGGAAAAAGGTGTGGGAAATGGATCCATCAAAGTTACTTTATTCAATCCTGTAAAGATGATGCATAAAATTCATTTAGGTTCATGCTTCTTAGGCTAGATAACCATTGGACTAGCCCATTCTGACCATTCCACTAGATATATGATTCATGCAACTAACATTTTGTTGATTTCTTTCTTAACTATATAGTTATATTTGTGTGCTAATTTGTAGGGTCTCTTCGTAATAGGTTTTGTGTTGGGAATAATATCTATTTTCATTTCACCCATTTCTTGAACTAGACCTTTTAAATCTTTGTAGTCTATGGAAAACACATCTTAATATTCTTTGAGTTGTTATTTCAGATATTTGTTGCTTAGACCAATAGTCTCCAATTTTAGCTAGCTTTGGTCTATCGTCGTTGGAAATGTTGACTTCTCTTATTTTGATTTATGCTTCCATCCATTCAAGAGGTTTTGGTTCAACAATGTGTCGTTATCCTTCTTTAAACTATATGAAATATGGTGGGAATTATTTTTCTTCTAGCTATGTGTCCTCTTTGGCTTCAGTGGATACTTTCATGACCAACTTAATTGGATAGATCGTGCTGGGGTGATATCTCTTCCATTTGAAACTTTTCCTGGGTATGTTATCATTTTCTAAGTCAAGACAAGTCGATAGTTAATAGTGATGCTTTTGTTCAGTTGTTATATTATTAGAAGTTGAGAGCATTTTCAGTGTAGTTTTGATTGTATCCTTTGGTCGATCGGATGGGTTGATGGAAATTTCCATCTCCTGAATGGATTCTTTTAGATGGTCCTTAGTCAGAATAAATGAGAATTATTTAATGCATTTCCAATTAAATGTATCTCCCCTTGCTTCTTCAATATTGTACCATTTGTTAGGTAGGTCATCCAGTGTACTTAGAAACATGTGTGGCTAGGCTTGTTCATCATGATAGCCAAGTCTTTTCCATTCTTTTTCATAGGTTTTGATGTGATCATTCTGATTATGTCCGTGTATAAACTTAGGAATTTGGGCTTGTGTTGTCAACTTCTTTCCTCTGAAGCATTTGATGCAATATGTAGATGTTTTGATCCAAGTTTGCAAATTGGGATGATGAGTGTCCCACCACTGAGAAGATTTCCTAGTGAAGGTTTCAACTAGAATTTTCAATCGTCCTTTCTCTCCTGCATTTTTGGAAACTTCCTCGACATGGAAAAATGATGACTCACATTCTTTATATTGAGTCCATGTCAGGTTGGTTGATTCATTTTTAGTCAACACCAAGGTTGGGTACTCCCTAGTTTTCTTCTCAAATATTTTTGGGATAACAAAAATGGTAAAGTGTTTGTGCACATAATGTTGAGGGATGGATTCAATTGTCCAACATTCTCATGCATTAGCTTCAAAGTTTCTGATTTGTTAGTCATATAACTCTAAGTCAATATTATTCCTAATTGACATAGGGGATCCCATTGAAGTTCCCCATTTTTATTCGGCTTGAGAAAATCTTCATCACTTTGCATTACTTGGTACAATGTTCTTATATATGCATCATTATCGTCCTGTTCAACCCATGGTTTACCTTGAGATGAGAAAATAGGTAGTATGACCTTTTTCCCTTCACCTTTTAGTTTTACTATGTCATTTTCCAAGGATATAGAAGCCTTGATCTTTCTTTCCCATGGTCAACCTTTTAGAGAAGGAAAGGATTTAGATCATTCCTTAGTATCAATGAATTCAATTTCGACATGTGTGGAGATACCCATGATTTTCATCTGCACATTTTTCCACACTCCAATTGATTCTATCAATCCTTGGTTAACTAGATTGAGGTAAATTCCCAACTCTGACAGTTGCGGTCATCCTAAATTTTCCCAAGTGCTTTTTGTGATTATGTTTTCTTGCGACCCAAAATCGGGGATGACTTGTGAAATGGAATACCCTTCAAGTTCATGGTTGACCATAGGGTTGATATCAATTTTATATGTGTTTTAGTTGACACAACTTTATTAGTAACCGTGTCGTTATCTGGATTATTTCTTATCATATGCATTAGATCAATTAAACGAGCAATGAAATCTTCTTTTGTGAGAAGTTGCAATCATTCATTAAGTGTTTTATTCATGTATTTTTGAGTATCTTCTTCAGATGCTAATTATTCAAAGATTATTGAGGTATTATTAAAAGTCTCTTTTTTTTAGGATCAGGATGATTATTTTCTTTACTTTGAAGTTTTGTAATGTGTAGATTGTCACCTCCAATATTCATTCCCTATCTTGTTATGATATGCAAATTTTTAGTATTGAAAACTTCATGTTTAGGAACAATAGACAAAAGGTTAATGTTCTTCCTGTTGATTGTTTTTCTGACTATTATGGAGAAATATTCTAAAGAATGATTACCCACTCCACACTTTATACAAAATTTGAGGCTAGTCGTATCCTTCCAGGGATAATCAGGACTCAAATTTTCTTCATTGAAGTGAAATAAAGCATCAATACATACGTCAACTAGTAGGTCAATTACGTCGGTTATTGGTGTACCTTCCTCGACAATTGTATATTCCTTATTGATTGTAGTTGTTACCTCTGTAGTTGTTATGTACGTGGTCATTGTTTCTCTAATTTTGGCCATTCTAGTCATTCTGATCAAGATCGTGTGCTTGATAAACTAACTTAAATTTCTACTTGGTTTTCATATTTAGCATGCATTCAATGGTGTTATGTGAACTGTCTTGACATATACTACACCATTTAGGCTTGGTGTTCTTCATGTTAAACATACAGTCTTTTGTAGCATGATATTCAAATCCTTCGCATATATCACAATAATATTTAGTGTGGAAGACTTGAACATTTTGTTGTATGTCATCATATCGATAGTGCTCTTTGGTATGTCCCTTCATCGAGCAAGTCATGCACCATAGGTTGGAATTTTTCAAGGTGATTTCTAGGATTGATCTTTTCATAATCTTAAGATTTTCTTCTAGTTGTCGGTCAACTGTTATGATTATGAAATCATCATTGCATTCAATTTATTGAGCTTTCTTTAAATCATCCTCATATGTCGTGAATTCTTATATTTTCAGAGGTGCTATGATTTTTCGATGGAGGACAACAACAAACCATTGGTTTAGAATCTTGTCTTCAGTGTGATATACTATTGACTAAGTAAGTCTTTGAATATATTATCATAATATCGAACTGTTTCTCTCGACATCAGTGAAATTTCTTTGAGCTTTTTAGTAACTAGATTCCTGCTATATTGAGTTTGAAAGAAGGTGAGAAAATTTGGTTTGATTTCATTCTTTGTGCTAGTACAACCCTCAATGAAATTCATATACCAAGTCAATGCTTGTTTTTGGAGAGAACTAACAAACTGTTCCATTTGTCGATTTTCATTGTCGATTAGGTTGGCTTCCCAAACGGTCTCACATACAAACCAATGTCTTTTGGTATCTTCATCACCTTCATAAAGAGGAATATGAACTGGATGATAAGCCATATTGAGAGAATTTTGATTATGTGCTGGGAAGAAATTACCAATCAAAGATGTACTTAGTTTTTTTTGTTGATTTGTATACCATGATAGTTGAATTTCTTCCAGTGAATCTTCATCGACAAGTTGTGACTCTGATAGACTTGGAACTTCAATCCATATTGTTGTTGGCGGGGGGGGTTCCATGTGTTTTGAATAGAATAGGTGAAAAAAAACTCCTCCAAATTTGGGTGAAAAAGTGATCCAATTACCATGAATTGATCTCGGGATCATTAGTCGATCCATGATTCGTCCACGATCGTCTAGTCAACAGCATATGCTACTTTGGACAACTCTAATTATCAAGTCACGCTCGACAATTTTTCTTACACTTGTACCATGAGTCAAAATCATTAGGATAGGATCTATAGGACTCATAATTTAGGTATTACTATCTGCAGATCTTTCGAACCTCCCTTTGCCGGCAGAGGTTCTTCGATCGGTGTTGGGGCCTCATCCTTTATCTCAACTAGTCAACTTTCCCTCAACTCAGGTATGCCTTTTGGCTGCTCTACCTTCTCAACCAGTTTCTTCATGTTTCTTTTTTGATGAAGCAGACTTAATATGTCGCTAAGTTCTTCCTATTTTTTGTCTTTTCTCCCTTTTAATTTTTTGGATATCATTTTTTTGCTTGTGGTTGGCCATCTGATTTTCATCAAGTCATACTTGAGTTTTCATTGGCTTCATTCCATTTGCATTCTATCGACTAGTATTGTATATTCATTCATTTCACATGGTCGACGATCCACCCCATTTCCAACCTGACTTACTGATGGGAGACGGGTGTGGGTTAAGCAATGATGCTCATTTGATAAGAAAATATTCCCACCATCTTTTGCTAACAAAGCATTCACAGTATTTTTGTCACTTCTTTGAGTTTGAAAACTAGGTTCCAATGGAAGTCAAGGATCGACTATGTTGATGACTCCTTTTTCAATTAAAAAGTAAAAATTTATACAACAAAGATGGATTAGTGTAGAAAAAACTATCATGCAAGTCATCATAGAACCTAGTTTTTGAATCGTCCATTGAGGTTCTTTCCTCTATTGCTTGCTCTTCGCAAAATTCGTAGGCAATATTTTTGACCCACTCCTTCAAATTTGTTCGTCCATCATTACAGGGATTTTTTATTAATAGTGCTTAACCCTGAGCTTCCAACTTGGTCATGAATGTTATCAATAAGTTTTTTAATTTCTCGAGGATTGCTCTATAAATTTCTCATGAGATTCAGTGAAGAATTTTTCTCTCTCCTTTATGATGGTTAACTTATTTCTTCTAGCATAGTTCTGAATATAATTAGAAGTTTTTTTGTTCTGCCATTCTCATATTTCCTCCTCACTCACCATTTATGTATGTTCCTTCCATGTCGCAGTTCAGTACTACCAATAATGGAACCAATGTTGTAATCTAATATATTACATGAGGTTACCAGTAGTATACAAAATATACATAATCATACATAGCATCGTTATACAAGCATACAAAACGAGAGCAAGAAGTGGTAAGAGTAATGATCACACAAGCGACAAGTAGATCATATATTATGAGAAGGCCAAACTGTACAATGGAGGATAATCATGATTGTCTTATTCTTTGGTTCAATAGCCTATAAATATGGTTTACAATCAGTTAGAAATTTACAATAGTTTAATTGTTTGGGAGTCAGCTTAACTGACTTGACTAGTATCAACCGACCATTAGGTGTTCGGCCGAGAGGACCTAGTTGACTCATCGACTAGGCTCCTCCAACACACCCCAACAATTTCTCTTCACTGTAGTTAGATCATGACTACCAATTAAGAGGATATGGAATTAGCAAGATTTACACTATGCATATGGAAATGTTTTGGGCTAAAGGATGCACTCTTCTTCAAGACCCTATTTATTTAAAGAAGTTGTTCAAAATAATTCCTCTACCAGTTGAACTTCCTCCCTGGTAACATTCAGTGTGGAGAATTTAATTATACTCTAGAGTTAAAGGTGCACATGTTAGAGTTCAATGAGGTAATTTATGTTTTGTTTATTCTTTTTAAGATTTAGGGGTGTCACTTGGTCGAGATTATCTATGTGAGAACTAGGCTAAAATCTACTACTTGTGAAACAAATAATTAATAATACATTAATATTAATAATAAGTAGGAGTAATATTTAATGAGAGGATGCGTCCCCTCAAATAGGCCATGCCCAAGCTACTATAAAAGTGGGCCAACAATTGTATATTTATCTTCACAATCTATAAATTTATATATCATTTTTATATCTACGGATATGTGGGTTATTTCAGAAATTATGAGTTCATTCTGAGTTTATTGAGAATATCCAACTATGGATATTACATTGGTATCAGAGCTTGTTGATTCCAGCTTGTGGCCAAATAGTCAAAGTTTCTTTGAGATTTAGGTTTTTAACCTTACATTAGGATTTTAGCCATCCTTATTGAAGAAAAAAAAATTATTAAAAGAGAGAAAAAAAAAAGAGAAGGGAATAAAAGGGAAGTTAAAAAAACGAGAGAGAACAAGAAAGAAGACCGCATAAAAAAGGAGAAGAATAAAAAAAGACACAACATAGGTTTTATTTAACCAACCTTGGTTTTATAAAACCATCCTGTGGTTTTATAAAACCAGCCTTGGTTTTATAAAACTAGCCTTGGTTTTATAAAGAAACCATTATTTATAATAACTCATACCTTAATTAGGATGAGTTTAGTTATTATATGACTATAGTAATAATAATCCATTTTTATTATAGTTATTATATAACTATGGTAATAATAATACATATTATTATTATCTCAAAGGCTTGAACTCTTTGTAATCCAACTAAAAATTAGTTTTTTTGGAAAAAAAACTATATATATATAGTTTATAAAACATTAATATAATAATATTATTAATTAATTAATAATTATTATTATAAATAAAGAAATAAAAAAAAGAAATTTATTTTATAATAATTATTTTTGGAAAAAAAAAGATTATTTTATAATAATTATTTTTGGAAAAAAAGGTTATTTGACCTGATAAGGAAAAAAAATATAGTCAAAGAAGGTTCTTCCAAGAGAGACATATTGGGAAGTATTACAGTTCTGTATCTACTTATTGTCAAAGAAAAAGAAAAAGAAGTCAAACTATTTATCATCGAAAAAGAAGTCAAGGAAGACTAGTCAAAGAGTTCAAAGACCTTCTATCATCGAAAAAGTCAAAGAAAATTTATCGTTGAGGAAGCCAGAGTCTATCTATCACTAAAGGAATCAAAGTAAAAAGAAGACCAAGTCAAAAAAAAAAATCAATCAAGAAGACCAAGTCATCGTCCAAGCCAGGAATTATGGCGAATTTTAAAGCAGAATTGCAATCCAGACTAAAAGAAGCATTTGAGATGATGAAGCAAGATATGTCTAAGAGATTAATAGAACAAGAGAATCATAATCTAAAAATACGTATTGAGAGATTATCTACGCAAATTGATGAATTAAAAAATGAAAACGATTTCAATCAGAGATTGAAAAATAAAGATATAAAGAAAGAAATAAACGATTACAAAGAAGAAATAATATGCTTGAACAAAATCGTTTGCAACACGGATGAATAACTAGCGTAGATACAAAATAAATTAGAGGATCAAGAATCAGTGGTCGACCAATATCGACAACAAAATGATGAGTCTAAAAAGACTCATAAGTCAGAGATTGCAAAGAGTAATAAAGCACTAGCCAACAATTCCGAAGAGATTTTCAAATTAAGAAATCATAACAAGACACTAGTCACAAAAATTAAGATGTTGAAAAATAGTCGAAAGATAGAACAATCTACAAAAGACATTGAAGGAAAACTTCTAGACAAGCAGGAAGAAAATAGTTGCTTCAGAGGTCATAACAAAGATCTTGAGGAACAACATAAGAAGTATGAAGATGAAAGAAAATCGCAAGTATAAAATATAGAACGAAACCTATAGATTAAAAAGTGTCAAAATGATAACATGCAGTTAGAAAACAAGTTGGAAAAGATATAGAACGAAACCTTTAAACATCAAGGGACGAAAATACAACTTCCAGCTTAGAGCAACGAAGCAAAAGAACAGACAACAAGGTCTCCTTATCGTCACCCAAATTATAAACGTCATTTTGACCAACGACAAGGTCAAAATGAACATACACAGAGGAATTACGATGTCAAACAAGCAAGAACATTGAATCAATACACTAAGCATCAAACAAAAAGTTACGTCCCACAAAGCGATCAAATAACTCCGATAAAAATAGATCTCGGATGGACCACAACAGAGACGATGCAATAGTTCTCCCTTGGAATTCATAACTCGTATCACCTCATTTCATCAAGTATCGCAAATACAAAAAAAAAAGATCCAGAGATGATGGTTCAAGATAAAATAAGACATAACCCTTGTCTTCAATAAGCTTTGAGGACAAAGCTTCCCTCAAGGGGAAGGCAATGAAACAAATAATTAATAATACATTAATATTAATAATAAGTAGGAGTAATAGTTAATGAGAGGATGCGTCCCCTCGAATAGGCCATGCTCAAGCTACTATAAAAGCGGGCCAAAAATTGTATATTTATCATCGTCGCAATCTATAAATTTATATATCATTTTTATATCTACGGATATGTGGGTTATTTCAGAAATTGTGAGTTCATTCCGAGTTTATTGAGAATATCCAACTATGGATATTACAACTTGTCACATTAAACCCTAGACTAGTGCAACCAACTCGCAAGTCAACTCCTAGTAGGAATGACATGTTAAAAAAGTGATCCCAAAAACCTTAAAAAAATATTACAGGAAACAAAATGATGATAAAGATAGTATAATCAAGGTTACTCTTCCTTACATTATAATCACAACAAATAGACTGATGAAAATCCTCATAAAAAGAAACAATAAAGTCACGTTCTCCTTTCTTAACACAATTAGTAATGTTAAAAAAAATCCATACTACCTTTTGCATCTTTGGGAAACTATATATTGGAAAAATACAAATAAGGATAAGAACATTGTGTTAACATCACATATAACGGGTGATTATTTCTAGAAATCTAGATACTTTGATTAAACATTCTCATAATACATGTCGCCATATCTACATATATAATTTGAAAACATGATATTTAAAAATTAATAAATGCAAATGTTGTGCCATAGGTTTAGTTAATAATAATTATATGTTATTAAATCGTCGATAATGTTAATATCATAATGATGATGATGATGATGATGATGATTAATGTCCCCTAATGCCAATTTTGGTCTATCATACCCTAAGAAGGGTATTAATTGGTTTTCTTTAAAAGAATTTATTCCTATGTTCAAAAAGCTTGGCGAGAAGATTTCCGAGCTCACTATTGTTTTGGAAAGTTAGGAGGTTAGAAAATTTTGTATTGTAGAAAATATTATCAAACTCAGATCTAATATGGATGTAAGCAAGGCACTCTAAGAGAAAGTGATTTTCATCTTCAATGTCCATAGATTACAAAGATGGAAAACCCTTTCCACCCATGGTGTTTTAGAAATAGACCAACGCCCTGTTTCACTATGGATCTCATGATATTTCATTCTAATCTTAGCTACATTAATTTCTTGTTTGAACTAGTTACTACCGATAGATACTTATGATTTTCCAAATTAAGGTTAATGACCTCCTTATAAAATCTTAATTTTCTTTTAACCTACAAATTTTCCTCACACCACAATTTCTCTTTAAACTTATATGTAATACAAAATTTAACAGTATCGATATTCTGCAAAGTGTCATTTTCATGAATGTCCCAATGGTTTAACCAAGCCATGGTATCTTTACACCAACCCCACTTGAGGCATAGTTGGTTTTGACTTGATTTCAAAGCAATTTTAGGAAGTTCTTGTTTCTCATGTTATTTATCTTGTGCTTGTACATCAGGTACCTAGTCATAGCCATGCTCTTGATGGGATAAAGACCCACTTCTATGAGGAGAATAGGATAAGGCGTATTGCTTTTAATTTTGAGGTTATAAGTTATAAATCACTTTTAGAATTGCTCAATATTTCTCCAAGATTATCTAGAAAGGTTGCAACCCCATACTTCACAACTGTATAATATAACGGGGATGAAAAGAGTTTCAAAGAGGAACTTATTTTTATCCCACACAACCAAGTCGATGGATTTACAATTATTTTCAAGACCAAAATAATTCCATTAATCATTTTCGCGATACTATAGTTCCAATTAAGCTCATGATGAATATCAATTCTAATATACTTGTAAGAATTCACTTCCTCCAGATTTCTATTGCCATATATAAAATTAGCGTAGGTGTCTTTCTTAGATTTTATAATCATAACTTTTGTCTTGTCGATGTTAACCATCATACCCACATTATAATAGAAATATTTGAGAATTATTAATTGTTTATCAATATCAAAGGGACACCTTGCCATAAGAAAAATATCATCAACATAGAGCAGGAGGATGATAACTATCCCATCTAAGATTGTGTTGGTGAAACCTACTTCTTCTAAAAAACCTTCTAGTTTATCGATGTAAATGCCGAAAATAGTAGGGGAGAGGGGGAAGCCTTGCTTTACTCCAATATTACAATTTATATCCGTCAACCACCTATCATTGTTCTTAAACTTGGAAATGACCTTTTCGTATAACCTTATTGCCACAGCTCTCAACTCAAAAGGAACCTTAAGCTCCTCTAACCTATTCCATAGGTTATTTCTAGGCACTATATCAAAAGCTTTTATAAAGTCCACAAAGCAAAAAAATAGATCAGACTTATTATTACGACATTCCTTCATAATGATCCTTAGTGTAACAAGGTGGTCCATGGTTGAGGGATGTCTTCTAAAACCTGTCTGGCGTTTAGCCCACTTACCTTCCATTTCTAGTCATTCGTTGATATTCTTTTATAAGATAATGTTGTATAATTTAGCTAAGAGAGGGATAATCATAATGGTTCGATAATTAAAGGGTTTATTTTTATCACCACTTTTGAAAATAGGAATAATGAGCCTCTGAGTCCAAGGTGTAGGGAACCCTTGCTTAACCACTAGATTAAAGAGTTTGTGGATGTGCAAGATGAGGATAAGCCCTCCAATTTTTAAGATTCCGCTTGGTAACCTTGAGTATCTTTGGATTTTCCATTCGTTGGGTGTTTAATCCTAAAATCTTTGACTTCTAACGAGAAAAATTCTTTCGTTGTAAGAAGGGTTTGAATGTTATCTCTGATATCCGGGGATTTGTAAAACTTTTTAAGATAGGATTTCCAATCCTTTAAAAAAATCTTATTATCTTCCTTTGTTTTGCAAGTTGGAATTTGCCTCCATCATTTCTTAGGAGCCATCTTGGAGAGGTATAAGAGATGTCCCTTCCTTTTACTTAGATAGTGCGTTTTTTCTTCTAATTAGGGCTTTGTAGTAATTTATCTTGTCCACTTTTAGTGCATCTGCAATAGCTTGCTTAATTTATTTTCTCACATATTTATGCTCTTGATCATACCAAGGGTTGGTTCTACTATCTCTCTTTTTAGTTTAGACTTCAATAGAGAACTTGTTAATGGACAACGAGAGGGTTGTAGTAAAATTATGGTAGATATTTTATATATTCTCCATACTAGATAAAGGAAACAATCATGTTTTAAATCACGAAGAAAAATGTCAGCTTTATTTTTATTGAAGATCAGGTGCTTTTGGCCATGATAATTTTCTTCTTTGGGATCGCTATGCATGGCAAGGTTGAGAGTTACAATTAAAGGCCTATGATCAAAGTCATGCTCATGGTCGTTTAAGATGTCAAAATCTATTAATTTGTTGTAGAAAGGGATATTTGAAATAACATAATCTACCACACTACTGCCAAGCCCGTGAATACAAGTCATCCGACTAAAATTTGGCCATTTTAATAGATCGTTGCAAATGATAAGATCTTGAGCACTACAAAACTTGACCAACTCATAACCGAATAAATTTTCACCTAGATCTTCAGAACTTCTTTTGTACCTATTAGATAGCTCAAGGTCTTCATCTAACCAAAGAGGACTAGGATTGGAATAATTTCTTAAAAGAATAGCTTGGTTACTCGAAGTTCATGCATTAAAGTCACCCACCAAAAGGATATTGCCTTCCTTCCTTAGACTAGAAATATCATGTTCTAATCCATTATAAGGACAAATTTTATCTAAATTGTTTCTTTATAGAAGTTGGAATTAATAGGGCCAAAATAACAGATGGGTATGTAGGTTTTTTTTTATCATTAATGTCTATAATATTTATCCAAATATATTGGTTGTAAGGGTCTTTCTTATAAAGCTGAACATGAGGGGAGATGTTCTTCATTATGTAACAGGTTATACCTCTAATACCTCTACGATATGAACATTTATTCCATATCAACTATATAACCATCTATATTAGGGACCTTAGATTCTTCGTACTCCCAAGTTTCAACCAATGATATTATATATCTAAACACATACAACGTTAAAATTGTTAAAATAACTCTCGATGAACATGAAATTTTATTTATTCTACCCAATATTCACTTTCTTGTCCATGAATGAATTGTTAGACGAGCATGAGTCACTTTTATAATAAAAAACTTTAGAAAAGTGGATAACGTTAATATTATAATATAATTTATGTATATGTGTATTCTCTTAAATAATCTTTGATAGAATGAATTTTTAAACGACTCAAAGTCACTTTTAATATTATAAATGGGTAATGTTAATATTATAATACATGGCGTTTACAAGTTGATGATACATATCCATATACAATCCACTAAAAACAACATACGGCGTTAAAATTGCTAGGAACAAAATTGATGTTTTATAACTTATTATATTCTACTAAATATTCTTTGGTGATGATTTGTATTCTACTCAATATTCTTGGCCTTTCAAGGGATGGTTGAATTATCAAACAAGACAAAGTCACTTTTTTATTATAAACTTTAGAGAAGCATGCTTTTCGTTATTATGACAATTCATATATATATATAATTAGTTTTTATTATTTTAGAAAGATATATTATATTCTTCATCGTGCCCACGTCCCACACAATGAGGGATACATATGTCACGCGTGAGGATCGTGAGAAGCAAAACGCCAATGACAAAATTTAGGAGATTGACATCTAAAATGCAATATAAATTGAAGCAATTTTTTATATGGAGGATGAACTTCTGGTTGTCAGTGAGCATAATAATGATGATGTTGTTTGGTTAATAAAACAAGAGCGAAAGCTGCATCGCAGCTAAGTTTCTGCTAAATGGTAAATGGTAGCAGGAGGGGAGTTTTGTATTTTAAGTAATGTTGTTGAACTGGATATGATAGTAGATGGTGGAGTTGTGCATGTTGATGAAGTGCATAATGTTGTGACGCAACATGTAGCAGATGGTATTGAGAAATTAAGTTGGTAGCATAGTGCGGTATAACATAGGAGGTGATGTCATTTTCAAGAGTATATTGGCATATGGCTCTTCATCCCTAAAGGACTAACAAATGTGTATGAGGTGAATGAGAGTGGTTGTTGTGACATGATACCTATAGTACTTTCAGAATACAAAAGTACATATAAAAAGTTGTTTCGTTAGACAACATCCAAGTTTGTATCTGGACAAGAGGCAATTGTACTCCTAGATTTTAGTGCTTAAATTGGACCTAGTGAAAGCAAATGAGAATTGATTGTATGAAATGAACAAAAAAAAGCAGCAAAAGGCTTAGCAATGGCCTCGAGCAATGGAGATGTTGTTTTACTTTATAACATTGAAATTAAGGGAAAATCATGAAAATGGAAACAAGCAAAATTGGACCTTATATTGTTGAAGACATTAAACCATAACTAAACCCTATTCACTATAGAAAAAAAAACAATAGTCATCAACTGCAACTAGACAAGAACAATGAAAGAATGACATCAAGTTAGATAATGAACGCATTGAAATTATATATACAACTACATTCTTCACTATAGGAAGATTTGGTCCGTTAGATGCAATGACGACTATGAATGATGGTAGCATTTATGCTTAACTCTGTTATTTGAACGAACTTTATACATGTTATCATTATTCAATTATAAGTAGGTTGTTGAATTGCTAAGATAATTGACTAAAATGTTAAGTTGGGAAGTTTTGATGTTTGTCAATGTCTATATACCAATGGAAATAATCAATAACGGTCAATGGAATTTATAAATTGTTGGTTGGACCAACAATTGGGGCAACAACTAAGCTATATGTGTCACATTATATAAGCTATATGTACCTAGCTATATAAGCTATATGTGGGCCATCTTCTTTTTGTCATTTTCGTTGTAGCTTATTTGCGTTCAACTAGGTGTCCAAAGTTCTAACGCTAGCTGGAGGATCATGTCAAACAACCACTTGTCACTAGAGCACCTCATAAAACAAGGTAGGTGTCGTTTCCCTATTGGACATAGTTATTTGTTTTTTGATGTGTATGAGAGTTGAAAGAAATACGTAGTTCCAGGGCACTACTGTGGGTGGCGGGTTCGAGGCCGATGGGGACCATACTGTTTAATTCATTAAATTTAATGTATTTCAATGTTATTGAACTGTTAGCTTGAGTCTGCAAAGAACTAAAATGGTTGCAAGTAATAAAGATTACTTGCATGGCCTATAAGGAAAAAATCACAAGAAATACGACTTCTTAGAAACTTTATTTGCATCTCATCTCATCTCCATTGGTAATTACACATTGTGCTCCACCCCTCCATATGACTATGGCTTTCGTTGTAGGGGTTAAAAAGTAACTATAACGTTCCCTTTTTTCATATTTGTTTAGCTAGTATTTTATGATGAAGAGTTAGAATTTATAACTTATTTCACATATTAATTTAATTTAATGAGTTTGACATATTGAAAATATGTTTTGAATAATTTTTTATTTAATTGTAGATACATAATTAAAATTTTAACTATATTTGGAAAAAATATTCATAACTAATAATTTGGTGGAGAGTAAGTTAAATAATAGAAAAATCAACTTTTCTAATAAATCAATGTATTGAATAATTTTTTATTTAATTGTAGATACATAATTAAAATTTTAACTATATTTGGTAAAATTACTCATAACTAATAATTTGGTGGAGAGTAAGTTAAATAATAGGCTTGCTCCTGCTGGGAGTTGCAACGGTTGCCTGGTTTGGAATCGTGGATGAAGATTAGAGCTACGTCACGACTTTGGCATTGTTTTGCCTATGCTGCTCTGCTCAGATTGGACAAGACTGAGTTTTCCTGCTTCGAAAAAAAAAAAAGTTAAATAATAGAAAAATCAACTTTTCTAATAAATCAAGTTTTAGAGAAAGTTTTTTTTTATTCATTCCTTTTTCCATATCTATAAATTAAATCTTTTTAAAATAAATTAAAACCTTAAAATGAAATTTCATAATCAAAACTTTTATAAAATTTATGATCTATTTAAAAGACTTTAACTGTAATATCTTTATTGGTCACGAAATACTATAGTATACATGCCTAAAAATAAAAGGCAACTACGTTACCTTAAAAATAGATGTAAAGATATTTTTGGAGTTTCTAAATCAACTTGAAACGATAAAAATGCAACCTATAACATGCAAGTATAAAAATCATAAAACTTTGTTTCGTGGATTGTTGATATGGAACTCTTAATAAACACATAAACGCCTCTAGTGGTAAACAACGCAAAGCATGGTCAATATTTTTTTTTCACATAAAAGAGGTGGATACTTCATATTAATGTATTAAATGTTACAACAGCTGAAACCGAATGTTGAAATGTCTCCAGGAGCCTCTACAAAGAAACAGAGCAAGCTCAAAATGTGCAAAGTAATCAAACCACATACCCAGAGATACATCGAGAGGGACATTACCAGTCCATAGTTAACCATCAGAATAACAATCAGTCCTTAAACCTAGCAAAAGTCTGATCGAAATAGAAGAAACCGGACATAGAATGACCAAGAAGATAGACAAAAAAGTACAACCACAGGCATACCGAGATGCCAAAAAAGTGGGAAAATACAACCAATAAGCACAAGAAAGGAGAAAATATACAGCCGCAAAAAAAGGTAGAGGACCTAGGAAGAGAACAAGTGCCAGAATCCCAACTGCGAGACTCCGGGGCCAGAACAAATCTCATAGACAATGCGGCCTTCCTGAGCTAACAAACCTCGATGCAAAAGCCCATCTGCTTCTGAATTATGTTCTCTGTAGATGTGAATGAATGAAGTCTGAGGGCAGGAATCCAGAAGCAAACGAGTCCGATCTAACCAATAAGAGAGAGCCAGAGCTCGGATAGCACCACACCCAATAACCCAGTCGACGATGGTTGAAGCATCCCCCACAACCTGTTCGAAAGCGATATTGGTCCGTTGAGCAAAAAAAAGAACCAGCCAAAGAGCCAACAATTCCCCCTTGGTGTTTGTGCATGGACCACTGGACATCCAAAGACGAACAATATCACCATTTGCTAATTTGATGAAAGCACCAGCTCCACATCTACCGGTCACCCGCTGAGCTGCTCCATCAAATCGGGCTCGATTTCCCATCTTAATTAATAGTGGTGGCCAACTTGCCTAATTAGTGGCTGGAGACTTCAAAATTTTTGGCCCAACCCATTCCTGAAAATGTGAGATAACAGAACAAGCGATCCTATTAGGATCAGATGAAACACCATTAAAAATGAGACGGTTTCGAGAGTTCCAGATAGCCCAAGATGCGAAGCATGCTAATTCTCCAAAAACTTTGTTGGTCAACCACTAGCTAAAGAAGCAATCGTGGATAGTGTCACCCCACTAGGCCTGAGGAATATCCAAAGTAGAGTAGATGATCAACTAGATCTTAATAGAGTATGGACAAGAAACAAATAGATGGTAAATGATTTAGACACCTGGTTACAAAGGATGCAAATATCAGGACCCACGAAGCCACACAAAGATCTTCATTTTAAGAAGAAGACGCCACTTCCAACAACTACAAGGAAAAGTATATCCCTACCTTTGCAGGGACTAAAAAGTCACGTTGGGGACTAATCATGTTAAGCATTATTAAATGTTAAAGAAAAGTTGAGATTTTTGTTGGTATAGAAACATTTGTAGAAAAGTGTGATATAATGTCACAACCTGTAATATACACAAGTGTAGTTAGATTAACAAAGATATGCCTTTTCATAGGAAAAAAATCGCTTAGAATAGGCTCAACTTGATATGATAATTGCCTTGTTTTTAGAATTTCATAACCAAGGAGAATGTTGCAACAATTATCCAAGTTAGTACCAAAGTCAATCATATATATGATGTTATAGAACTCCCCAATGCTTTGTTTGATGTTATAGATGTCACATGGGAGCTATTATAACATAGGTATATTCATGTTGAAGTGACCATTATTCTCTCCAGACGTCTTCATAACTTCAATAATGAGAATTGAGTCATCTTAATTACAGAATGGAGCATGTTATAGCTAAAGGGGTTATCTCAACCAATTGTCTTCAATGCCACTGAGCATTTGGCTAGTTTAATTCATGTCAATAGGTACTTGGTTTAAATCCCTCAGATGAGGTGTAGTAGTCTACAATAACAAGTTCACTAGGGATGCAATACATTCATTGGGTTTCCTTGTGAGGTTTACCATTAAAAGAAAAAGGGAAAAAAAAGAAGAAATGGAGTTTGTTTTATTGTCAGAGTAAAACCAAAGCCCTTATATGAAGTTAGCATCTATTTTGATGCTCTGAATAAAGACAAGTGTGTGATTCATTTCATTAGTATGATGTACATATAAATACATTAAGATGTGACCCTTGGTTTCATATTCGAATAGGTCACCTAGACTCCAAGACGACTCTTCCTATTCACCTATAACTCTTCATCTAAATAGTAATAATAATACAATATACTTTTACCATAACTCTAAGGATTAGGTTTTCAACATTACCCTCCTTAATCCAAAGGCTTGTTTTTGAGTTCAACTGAGATTCTTTATGAAAGAGAGTTGAAATCTAGAAGTGGACAACTATCGATGATTGAACCCACCACTGAAGTGCTCTATAATTTGGTGGCTTTGGGATTACCACAAACCAATAGCTAGTAGAAGCCGATGTCTTCTACTAAACAATGTTTTTTTATAACCACAAACCAAAAACTAGATGGTGGCTTGGGATGACAACAAACCAATACCTAGATGTTGGTTTAGGATAAACACGAACCAATAGCTAGCAAAAGTTGATGTCTTCTACTAAATGGTGGTTTTGGGATGGCCACAAACCAAATGATAAATGGTGATTTAGGGTGACCAAAAACCAATATCTCTTTTGGAACATGGATTTAACTCTATATCATAGATACAACACTGACTCTGGATTTGGCTCAAGGCTCTGGCTACTAGCTACAGTTTTATCTATGGCTAAGGTGAACATGTTCCAACATTGAAAAATTATTCTTACTAGGAAATCTATCTAATTAATAGGGCTTCGAAACTTGAACTGTGAATGTGAATCAATGGCATTCCCCCTTTCCAAGTACAAGGTGAGAAGTAGGAAGAATTTCTACTACAAGATGTTTCATTACTCAAGACTAAATTATTTTATATGATTGATTTATCTTCTTGGTTATTGATGATCATTTCCAAGAATTGATCCACCCGTAGTGAATATTTAATCTTGTAGGTTTTCTTAGTGTTGAACATGTATATGAAGAATTATTATGCTTCTCACAATTTTGACATGGATGGAAATCAAAACATTGATCATCCAACTGGCCAATTCGATGATAATGTTGGAATTAATGTTGAACTTAGACTAGTGAAGATGAATCTTCTTGAAAGATCTACAACTTTGAAACTGGATTTAATTGGAATAATATGGAATATGAAAAGTCACTTCATTATCATATATGAGTCATATTTATGTTTGTTGTTCTTGATTTCTTCCTAAGTTCTATTGATGAGCTTGGAAAGAGTAAGTTGAACCCGTTCATGATCAAATCCATCTTTTGCATCCAATGTTTTTTCACTAAGTTGATCATGTGGTGATTAATAGAAATCATTATCAAATTCAAAAGAGGGTTGTTTTGAACAAGAACTAGTTCGAAATGTTGATTACTTTGTCATATTTCATCATGATGGAGTTGTGATTGAGTCTAAAGAAGTTACACTTTTGCTTGTGAATCATGTAAACAAGTTAACATAGATTGGAGAGTTACTTTGTTGAATGTGATTATATAATCAACATAAGTGAGTATTAGAGTGTTGAGTAACTCCAATAATCTCTTAGCCTAATCCATTTGAAAGATTGATTGAGACCTTAGAGGGCTTCTTGCAACTCCACCCTTTAATAATATGACCCAACAATTGAAATTCCAGCTGTTAACACCCAAAAATTACTCACTAGCTCGTTCCCCTAGTCACATAACCCTGTTGACAATTTTCCCTATCATTCTAGCCTCCAAAACCTTTAAACAACCCTCAAATGGTTATCCAAAAGGAAAAAAATCACTTTTTTCCTACTCAAATTAATTAAATTTCTTCGAAACATACCAAATACCCTCAAAAGGGATCCAAAATTCCCAAAATCAAAATAAAAGGGAACAAATTCAAAATAAATTCAAAAAAGGAAAAAGAGGGAAAAAGAGAGCAAGGACCCTAAACCATTAACCTAAACCACTTGGTGCCTCAAACTATGGTTGTTTACCCCACCACCCAAAAATATATAAGAATGTGATGGAGGTCCCTTATTTGACATCCACTACTCATCCTACCCTTATCCTACCCAAATTACTCTAGAACCCTAGCCCAACCATTTGTGCTTGAGTTCTCCGCTTTGAGTAAATCTTGGGCCCAACCTTTGAGCATTGGGAGAAGAAGGAGACTTTGGAGCATTGGAGCAGCTCACTAGTATGGTTGCAAGAACTCCACAAAACTCACCATTGAGGTAGTATTTTTTGCAAACCCTAGTTTGCCCAATCAATAAAAAATTGTTAATCTCATTTTTTGTATCCTCATGGATATTTTACTGTTTATTACTATAGCTTAGATTTTTTTTCATGCACATGTTAGAATAGTCCTTTTACTGTTTTACATTAAGCTTTTTGTTGTTCCTTAATACTGCTACTAAGGATTCCATTATCTTTAGCAGGTGCTCATTTGCACAAGCTAGGGTGAAAACCTTAGCTATAGATTTGCGACTCCCCTAGTTGAACCTCTAGTTTTTTTAGTCTTTATTTCATTTTCTTTGATTATTTGTAGACCTGTGACCTCCTGAAACCCCCTTTTCCCTGGTCGACTGCCATTTTTTGCACATGTTCTTTATGCTGCAAAGCGCAGGTCTCCGCTTTACAATCATGACCTGTAGCGCGGATTTCTGACCCACAGTTGTGGCTGTAAGACCCTTCCTCGCGGCCTGCAGCACAGCTTCCCAGCTCGCAGCTGCATCCTGCAGTGCAGGATCCCTACATTCAACCGCAGCCTACACCACATACTAGCCACCCTTTACACGCAGCCCCGGTCGAAGCCTCCTTCTCCCTACGCGTGGCCCCGATTGTAGCTTCCCGCATCCTCCCGGTGGCCCCAGCCTCTTCCCTCGGCTCCAGTCGCGACGTCCTAGGCTATAGGTGCCCCTACCTCCTCCCCGGAACCGGCCGCAATGTACAGCCCCCCCCAACACTGCTCCTCGCAAACCCTAGCTCCCTTCCCATGGCTTGATCTGCGACTCTCTGCTCCCACCTCGTGGCCCATGCCGCACCGTCCCCTCCACCTTCCACGGCACCTTCCCTATCATTGACCCTAGGCTGCGAAGTCCAACGTGATAGCCACGCCGCAGACGACGCCTGTCAGCCCTGAATCCATGCCCCGGGACACAAGGTCCAACTTGAAAACCACGCTGCAGGCCACACCCTTCGGACCTGAATTCGTGCCCCAAGCCGCAAATACCGGATTGACAGCTTCGCTGTAGGCCGCGCTTGTCAGCCCGAAACCCATGCTCCCCTCCGCGTAATCCGGCCTGACAACTGCGCTCAATTTTAACATTTTTTACCATTTTTTCCTGCAACCTGCAAACAGCCACCTGTTTCCAACAACACCCCTTGTCATTGAGTTGTCTTTGTCTGTCATTTGCTTGTTGTTTTATTATATATATATATATATATATTAAACCCCTACATTTCAGCATGTTAAACAAAGTTCTACATAGCAGATTAATTTCAACATTTTTATTTTTCAGCCTTTACATTTCCAGTTAGCTGCCAACATCACCTGTGCAAACACTCAATCACATTAACTCAAGTGAGCCACAAAAAATTACTTAACTCAACCAACACTTAACCCCATTTGGGGGAACACAAAAGAATCTGGTAGTTAGGTAGGACATTGGGGATAGGCATCCAAACAACACCCCTCTATCATTGACACTTGAGACATAGTTGTTGTTATTTAGGGATCCAAAATCCCCTATTATTTTTTGGTACGGTTAAAATTGATTTGTTGGAGGGCCTCTCCCCTAGGAGGGAAAGTAGAAAGACTAGTTCCAGAGGTCTGAGTGGAATACCACACTCCATTTGGTAACCGAAGGCTACCTACTCATTGTTCTCATCGTGCTACCTTGTTGGGAGTACGACAACGATAGAACTAAAGTTGTGGATTTACCTTTCCAGACGTACCATGAACGGGGTATCTTAGTGTCCATTCTTCTAGGATTCTTTTACCTGGAGTCCCTCTCTGTAATGTACCCACCCATCCATCCAAGGAAAGGGAGGGAACATGATGCCATTCTATGGGGATTTTCATAAAACTCAGCCCAATTCATTAGATTCATACCATTAAAAGAGATGGGTGCAGATGGAAAACAAGAAATTATGCACAGCGAAATTGAAACATTATCCACACACATATCATATGCATACAACATATCAAAATAGTCATCCATTTAAAACATTGCAGAGGTAAATTACATAGACAAAGAAACACTTATCTTTATGGTGAAATGGTCCCAAACAACTAGCTATGTCGCTACAATGTTCCACTCAACCATAGGTCTCTGCCCATCCTGTATTATTTCATCACTCAGAGATCACCCCCGAGCTGGGTATGATTTCTACAAGGAAAATGGGACATTCCAGCTCATTCACATCCATGTAATCATTTCGTCTAAGCCAAGCCAGTCCACAGCTGGGTTTATCAGGCTACATTGGAACCCTAGGTGCCTACACTCAAGCTCAAGCCAAACCAATGGGTACCCATAACCCATACCCCAACATATTCATTTCTCACACAGCAAGCACAACCATTGGGCATGGATACACATTTCCAGCAATGGAATTCACAACAATATGGCCATAGATTTTCCCCAAAACGTGGGCACACCAAAAACAGATTATGGATGGGAAAATCATCCACAGGGAACCAACCCGATTTTCCATGGGTATTTTTGGGCGTCTAAATGGCCAAAGCGGCCCTAATGAAACCCCAAATCAAGCTCCCACACTCCCAACCACTCTGCAACACACAAAACCCCCTCTTTCCAGCTAGAGAACAAAGAAGAACCATAAAAACGTGGCTGTAGAACGCCCAGGTAGCTCCCCATTCGTGGGAGAGCAAAGCTGGTTGATGGGTAATGGCTTGGGGGAGAAATTCATGGCTCTTTCCTTTCCCAAGAATCAAAATGCGATTTCCCATGCAGGGTAGCTTTCCCATACTCGAATTTGGACAACCATACTTCCCATTCCCCATGGCATTAACTACCTCAACCAACTCTTGGGAGAAATCAATGATTGGGTACAAAAGTCAACATGGGTAGTTGAGGGTTTGATGGGTTCTCTTATTGACACTTGGCTTGACTTGATTGGCTCAAGGGTTTGAATGTTTTCCCTCCCAATTCCTTGTAAAATCATGCCCCCATCTCTTGTTGCATTGCATAGCTAGTTGTGGGTATTTTAGTAAAATGCATATCTACATGATATTCACAATTCCACTATGCCTGGCTGGCACGTAATCCATATGCATCAATAAATCGATGGTGGGGCCTTGGCCTCGAGCTCCTCACCATGATTTCATAACAATATTACATCATTTACAATTTTAATTCCATGGGGTTAAGATGGGGATGTTACATACCCCTCCCCTTGGAATAACACCGTCCTCGGCGTTCCAATACTTAGGAATAAATACCCACTTTATACCTTTTTCAAAATTCTCAAATGGTGGCAGGTCTGTCTTGCATTTCATCTCTTGCTTTGAACCTTCAGGGACAAGTACTTTGACTTCCACAACTGCTCCTGCGGGCTTTGATCTGCCATCTCTATAGGTGGGCATTTCTCTACAGTGATCCCTTTCTTTTATTTACTTTCTAGCTGATCTACAAGTATGGAATTTCATGGATTCCATCTTTCTTTCTGCCTTGATGGCTATTTGAAGAAGATTTCCAGCCTAAACAAATAGCTTTTGGTCTGCTGCTATGGCCAATGTGCACAACTGGCTCTCGCTTTTCTCACTAGCAACATTTGGCTAGTACTAGCTGCACTCGATGGCTTTCAATCTCTCACCTGTGAGACTCATCATGGCAATTCCTGTTAGGACAAGCATAACACAATATTAAAATTAGTCAATTATTTGCCCAATTGACATGGAACGTCCATGCTTTACTCAAGAGACTTCCACAAATTTCATGCTTTCCCAACATACACATGAACTCATTCATGTTCATCATTTCACAGGAAAATAACTAATTCAGCATTCATAATTCATTTCAAGCAATAAACACAATCAACTCCATCTATGACATGCACTCAACAATATTCTGTTTCTAAGATGCATTAGTAAAAATGAAAGAGAAGAGTAAGAGTTTGCCCCTCTTAGCCTTGTTCGAATCCGGAGCCACACCATCACTGTTGTTTCATGCTCCTTAGCCTCTTTCACTTCAATGTGAATGCTTGGCATGCCATTTCTTGGCTATGACACTTTAGTGTCTAAGGTTTGTCTAGTGCCTTTCAACTAGGGAACCCTTCCCCATTGTTGCTTATAGAACCTTTGGCTGCTAGGACCCACACAATTCCACTAGCACCATCTTTCATTACTGCTCATACTAAGCTCTTTAGGATAGTCATATGTCCACATGCATCCCTATGATGCCTTCATAGTCCTTGCTTCCAGCAATACCTACACCCAAACATTGAATCAATTCACATGCTTAGTTTATTTTCATAGGGTTTATCTCCAAACGAGAATTTAAGAAATCATAACCGAATCATATACACACGTATATTCATATTAAATAAGCAAGAAGCTGCAAGATAACCAAATACTTATCTACATTGGATGTCTTCACTTTATCTCACAGGATCCTTCTTTGCTTTATAAGCCTTGGATTTCCCGTGGATACAATAATGAATGTTGGGACAGCACGCATGCTACTCCACAACCATTCGAATAGGCAATGCCCGGCCAGTACACCGACTGGGTTTTATCAATTAATTAAGGAATGTTTGGCCAGCACGCCGGCTACTCCACAACATCAAGTGGTTAATGTTCCCACCAACTATTCTCTGAATTTACCAAGAATTTTATAGTGCCCAACTAGTTACTCTCTGGCTTTACCAAGAATTTTATAGTGCCCAACTAGTTACTCTCTGGCTTTACCAAGCATTTATAGCTCCAACCAGTTACTATCTGGGTTTACCAAGAATTTATAGTCCTTTCAGGGTCCTTGCTTCCTGCAATGACCAAGGTTTCCAACAAAGAAACAACAGTGTATTAGCTTGGTTGTCATAAGGCTTATACCTGAAATATTCATTATTCCAAACAAGAAATAAATGAAAATGAATACTTATCCGTATTGTGCATTTTCCTTTCTGGTCCACAGGGCCCTACTTTGCTTTGCAAGCCTTGGGATCGCTTATGGAATTGGATGTTTGGCCAGCCCACATGCTGATCCACAACATCATCCGAATAGGCAATGCCAAGCCGGTATGCCGACTGGGTTTATCAGGCATCCCTAAAATCAGTATGCTAAGCCAGTATGCCGACTGGGTTTATCAAGCATTTCAAAAATCAGTATGCTAAGCTAGTATGCCGATTGGGTTTATCAAGCATTTCAAAAATCAGTATGCTAAGCCAGTACAGCAACTGGGTTTATCAAGCATTTCAAAAATCAGTATGCTAAGCCAGCATGCCGACTAGGTTTATCAAGCATTTCAAAAATCAGTATGCTAAGCCAGTACGCCGACTGGGTTTATCAAGCATTTCAAAAATTAGTACGCTAAGCCAGTATGCCGACTAGGTTTATCAAGCATTTCAAAAATCAGTATGCTAAGCCAGTACGCCGACTGGGTTTATCAAGCATTTCAAAAATCAGTATGCTAAGCTAGTATGCCGACTGGGTTTATCAAGCATACAACAACCATTTCCAAGCCAGTTCTCCAACTGGGTTTGTTAGGAAATAACACCCTTCACCAATACCTCCACAACGTGCAATTAACCAATGCCAAGCCAGTATACCGACTGGGTTTATCAGGCATACAACAACCATTTCCAAGCCAATACATCAACTGGGTTTATGAGGCAATATGTACAACATAATATGATTACGTGGCTCCTTCTCTTATGAAACCAGTGGTCCCCTCCAGGAACTCCATAGGTGACTCACTTGACTGCAAGCTAGCATGGCCCCACAATACCCACTCACATTACACAAGGATGATACCCCTTTTCTGCAACATAGCTCCTCGGGCCTATTGATCTCTTCTAGTGTCCTTTAGTGTGAGCGTAGAAAGGTTACCACTGCCCATACAGTCCTCTTTAGCACCCTTTCTTCACTTTTCCTCTTACGTGCAACACCAAATTGCATCTGTGTAAGCTGAGAGCACAAGAAGGATAAGCAGACTTGTCATGTCCCCCATTTTGACCCTTATAATATTTTGGGCTATAATGTAAATAATGTATGCATATTATGTATGATTCCTAGCGTGGAGCTCAAGGCCAAGGCCCCGCTAGTGAACGCTCGATCTAGAAGAGGCAAGTATTTGATATTATGCTACCCATGTGCTACTGAACCATGGGAATTGTAATTATGCATTTTAATATAAATGCCCACAACTAGATATGCAATGCAACAAGAGATGGGGGCATGATATTACAAGGAATTAGGAGGAGGATATTCAAACCCTTGAGCCAATTGATTCAAGCCAAGTGTCAATGAGAGAGCCTATGAAACCTCAACTACCCATGTTGACTTTTTTACCCAATCATTGATTTCTCCCAAGAGTTGGTTGAGGTAGTTAATGCCTTGGGGAATGGGAGGTATAGTTGTCCAAATTCAAGTATGGGCAAGCCACCCTGCATGGAAAAACATGTTGGCTTCTTGGGAAAGAAAAGAGCAATGAATTGCTCCCCAAGCCATTACCCATGAACCAACTTTGCTCTCCCACGAGTTTAGAGCTTCCTGGGCATCTCCCTCCATGAATTTCCTATGTTTACCTTCGTTTCCTAACTGGGAAGGGTGTTTTTTTTGTGGCTAATAGTGGGGAAGAGATGGGAAATGATTTGGGGTTTAATTGAGGCCGTTTTGGCCCACTGAATGCTCATACATCTGTGGGAGAAATCGATTTTCTTCCCTGGGATTGATTCCCTCTTCCCACAACCCATTTTTGGTGTGCCCACGTTTTGGGGAAAACCCATAGACACTATTATGTGAATCCACGATTGAATTGTGTATCCATGCCAACTTTGAGCTACTGTGTGTAAAAGAATGTTGAGGTTGAGATGGGTATCCATTGCTTTGGCCGTGCAGGGTTTGAGACATCCAAGTTCCTTGTAGATATCATGCCCAACTCGGGGGTGGTCTCTAAGTGCTGAAATAATACATGCTAGGCAGAGACCTACGGTTGGGAGGAACGTTGCAGTGACATAGCTAGTTGTTGGGACAACATTACATCAAGATGAGTATTTTCTTATGCAATTACTTCTGCAAATGTATTAATTTGTTGGTTGTGTTAAATTGAATGGCATCATGTAATGTATATGGATGAGGTTTTCATTCCTCTATGCATGTTTAATTGATTTACATCTGCACACATGTATTTCTTTGCTTTAAAATCTAATGTATGGGCTGAGTTTATGTAAAAGCCCTAGGATTTGCCATCATGTTCCCTTCCACGAATTGGATAGATAGGTGGGTACGTGACAAGACTCATCAGTATTGCTACTTTAAAATTGTAACCATATTTCATAACATTCACTATCAAGTATTGAAACACCAGGAATGCATCCATTCCCTTAGGGTGTAGTCAATATTGAAAACCCTAACATAACCCATCACCCGAAAGGTATGCATCCCTTTCCGATGTGAGCCATGTAGGCCTCAGTCCCACTCAAGCAATTTGAAATAATAATGAAATAATAAAACATGCTCTGCATATTAAATCTAATAACCAGACGTGTATATCCTCAGTTAGGGTTACTGAATACTCATTCGTTTCACATATGTATCTTTCCTTGATTGGCGAAGAATGGGGGCTCCCTTCTCTAAGTCAACAGTACTTCGGTTTGCCACCCCATTATTTCCACATTTCATAACTCACACATGCCTTCTTGGCATAATTTCACCCTCTCACTCACATGCAGTGCAGCTGAGATGTTATCAAAATTTATAATGGCGTTTCACCTGAAACCCATTTCCAAGGCATGGGATCCTTCCCATCTAGTTTGGCTTCTGCAGGACATCACACATGGTCTTCCTACAATGTGTCATCCTGGCACACTTATCAAATATCCAAACAGTCAGCAACATTTAACAATAACTTCAAATCTGATTGCTTCATAACCAATCAATGGCATTAATAATTAAATTCAACATGAATTTGCAATTCTGTCTCCTACATAAATTGATTTGCTTAGCAATGAGGCTATACTCATATTGTTTGGCTCTTGTAAGTGGTATCACTTTGTCCATTATGGTTTCACCCTTGCTACCATACATGAACATCCACCTACAACATCTCCTCCTGACACAATTCTATATAAGCCAAGCAGTGATTAGCAATCATTAGCAAAATTTCAAATCTGAAATTTACAAATCTGTTTTCCTACAAAATTAGATTTGCAATCATGAGGCTATTCTCATAAAATTTAATCAGACAATTTTTAGATTTGTTTCATGCATAAGTTACAACCATGAGAACCTTCTCATAACCTTTGGCTTCTGCACATGGTAGATCTCGGTCTTTACTATGGACTTATCCTCATTGCCATACGTAAGACTTTTCTACCTGAAAACTGAAACTTCAATCAGCCAAACACGTTGTGAGTATCTATGCATATAATCCTTCCATTGCCACAACAGTCACTGAAATGATCTCAGAATTATAACACTCAATAATTCAAACACCTTCAGCTGTTAACATTATGTGCATCATTATCACAATAAAATTGCAAGACACAATCACACTATCCATGCAATTTTAAATAAATTGTAAATACTCATTACTTCATATTCCATGCAACTCTGGCCTTCCAATAGAGTGCTCTGGTAGCCCATCACATGTCTACCTTCTTCATGCAGTCTTTCTCCTGCATTCATAGCAGCTCATTAAATGGTCTCAGGATTAACAATAGTCCACCATTTCATCTATTATCTAACTGCATTGAAACACATATATGTCACACCTATGCTCACACAATGCATCTCAACATGTGCACCCACACATATGCATGCACATTCACAACATTAACATAATCTTTTATTGTGCATTCACCCAATGCATAACCCCTCAATACAACCTTACATTAATTCATGAATACTAGGCATTTCAACATATTATGGCCTAACCATGCCTATCTCATATGGCATACACTTCAACATGACCATAAGTCATCACTTGCTTTGGTTGCTAAATTCACAACCAACATACACAATTGGTGTGGTATAATTTCATATGAATGCACTATAGGGTGTAAGGCTCCTTGCCTTCACTTACCCACACCTAACCATACTTGGTAGGTTGGCATTCACCTTCAGGAACTCAATACCACATGCAAACCAAATCAGCATAGTTTAAACATAGTTGAAGGGATCTTACCAAATCCTCTTTCAACATTCATGCAATTAAGCATAATTAACCACTACCTGCATGGCTGTTATTAACATCGCTTAATGTTACCTGATCAGTTGGCCTCTTACCAATGCTACATAGTCCTTTTGCCAACCTCATGATCATAGATTTGTTGCATCATCCTTTCCTCATAAGGATTTTGGTCATATGCAACAACATCATCTACATCCTTAGCCATGCTTCGGTTGTCTTTGGTCCTACAACCAATGCAAACACAACTAATTATTAACAACCACAATAATGATCTTAAGTGGTTCATTGCATATGTAAAACCTCACTATTTTACCAATATGCAATATCATATACATGCACAAAAATTTTTACATGCACCGTGCAATGTTTATTTATATGCCATCTAGTGCATATTCATCTTATCTATCTAATCTCTTGCGTTTTAAATCATGCTTCTATGGTCTGATTCCCACAACCATTATCAACTACATTAATTGTCATCAACCATTGACAATACCATTAATGGGCTATTGTATGTGTAACTTCACTATTTTAACAATATGCAAAATCATGCTCATGCATAAGCAATTCACATGCATTATGCAATGACTCTCTAATGATGCCCACTAATTCATATACATTATTCTCTTGCTATAAACATAAATAGTTTTAGGTGAGGAATTTCCCTCTTATCAACATTGCCTTGTTGCTCCCATTACTCTTCCGCAATGCACATTACAGCCAATTACTCTTAATAAGGCTTCCCCAACCTTCTATGCAATTCCTGCTTCTCCTCCCAAGCATAGAGAATGCATTTCACACTTTAAATGACTGTCTCCGGGGGACGATGGGGGTCAAGAGGGATTGCCCCCTTGTTTTTTTTTGTAAATTCCTCAATTTCGCCCAATCTGGTGCATAAGTTCCATGGCATTTTTCAACTTTCGGCGCCTGAAAAATCTCCTTGGAAAATGACTGAAATTCTCTGCTTCAGTGGACTTGGCAATTCTCTTCTGGCCCGTTGCGGACAAACTTGCTGAGTTCCATCGATCGACGAACTCATCTGTCTTTTCCGCCGTTTCGGACCAAATCGCCAAGTTCTTCCACCGTTGCGGACCAACTCGCCGAGTTCTTCTGCCATTGCGGACCAACTTGCCGAATCCTTCCACCGTTGCAAACCAACTCGTCGAGTTCTTCTATCGTTGCGGACCAACTCGTCGAGTTCTTCCATTGTTGTGGACCAACTCGCCGAGTTCTTCCGCTGTTGTGGACGAACTTGCTGAGTTTCTTCCGATTTTGTGGACGAACTCATCCATCTCTTCTGGTCTGTTGCGGAGCAACTCGCTGAGTTCTTCCGGTCGACCCTTTCGGAAAAAACTCGCTAGTTCTTTCCGACGCTGCGGTGGAAACTCACCAACTTTTTCCGCCATTGCAGCATAACTTTCCAGCTTCCTCCGACATTGCGGCACAAACACGCTAACTTTTTCCGCCGCTGTGGCGGAAACTCACCAAATTTTTTCGCCACTGCGGCGCAAACTCGTAAGTTCTTTTTGATACAGACTTTGGAAATTTTTCAAAAACGCTTAGAAATTTTTTGAAAATTTGAAAGTTTGAAATTTTTCTCAATGGTCTATAATGAGCAGGAAGCATACTTACCCCTGCAAGCTGTGATAGGTAGCCCATGAAGGCCCAAATGTTGCAACCTTGGCTCTGATACGATCTGTAACGTACCCAGCCATCCATCTAAGGAAAGGGAGGGAACATGATGCCATTTTATGGGGCTTTTCATAAAACTCAGCCCAATTCATTAGATTCATACCATTAAAAGAGATGGGTGCAGATGGAAAACAAGAAATTTTGCACAGCGGAATTGAAACATTATCCACACACATATCATATGCATACAACATATCAAAATAGTCATCCATTTAAAACATTGCAGAGGTAAATCACATAGACAAAGAAACACTTATCTTTATGATGAAATGGTCCTAAACAACTAGCTATGTTGTTGCAACGTTCCATCCAACCGTAGGTCTCTGCCCAGCCTATATTATTTCATCACTCAGAGACCACCCCTAAGTTGGGCATGATTTCTACAAGGAAAATAGGACATTCCAGCTCATTCACAGCTAATTAATCATTTCATCTAAGCCAAGCCAGTCCACAGCTGGGTTTATCAGGCTACATTGGAACCCTAGGTGCCTGCACTCAATCTCAAGCCAAAGCAATGGGTACCCTGTTGGTTGTGGAGCCAGATATTCTAGTCTCATAGATGATATTGTATCAGCTGTGTTTGTATCCCAGTTTTATATGATATGTAGGTGGACTGTACAGTCACCCCAGCGGGGGTGTGTGGGGGGGGCATCGCCCCCCCACGAGGTTCCAGGGGGGACCATCCCCCCTGGCTGGGGGGTCCGGGGGCAACGCTCCAGAAGAAAATTTTTGGGGTTTTTTTCGCCAGCTGTTTTGAGGTCCATGGTTTTGGGTATCCCGTGGCATTTTCCCATTGTATTTCCCTTATAAAATAAAGACATTGTAATACGGATAGGGATGATGATGTATTAGGTTTTATGCATTGTAAAGATCTCTGAGATCAGGAGAGAGACTATGAAACAGAGAAGAGGAAGTGCAGTGGTTGTGCTGCAGGTTGTATCCCTTCACCTTGCTGGACGGTAATAATAATAAGGACTGGAAAATTCAGTGTGGACGTAGCCCAAGTTGGGTGAACCACGATATATCTTTGTCTCTCTTGTAATGTGTATGTGTGATTATATTTGCATTTATGTTTATTGTTATTGCTCTGTGATCTTGTTTTTCTAACATACCCATAACCCATACCCCAACATATTCATTTATCACACAGCAAGCACAACCATTGGGCATGGATACACATTTCCAGCAATGGAATTCACAACAAGATGGCCATAGATTTTCCCCAAAACATGGGCACACCAAAAACGGATTATGGATGGGGAAATCGTCCACAGGGAACCAACCCGATTTTCCATGGGTATTTTTGGGCATCTAAATGGCCAAAGCGGCCCTAATGAAACCCCAAATCAAGCTCCCATACTCCCAACCACTCTGCAACACACAAAACCCCCTCTTTCCAGCTAGAGAACAAAGAAAAACCATAAAAACGTGGCTGGAGAATGCCCAGGTAGCTCCCCATTCATGGGAGAGCAAAGCTGGTTGATGGGTAATGGCTTGGGGGAGAAATTCATGTCTCTTTTCTTGCCGAAGAAGAAAAATGTGATTTCCCATGCAGGGTGGCTTGCCCATACTCGAATTTGGATAGCCATACCTCCCATTCCCCAAGGCATTAACTACCTTAACCAACTCTTGGGAGAAATCAATGATTGGGTACAAAAGTCAACATGGGTAGTTGAGGGTTTGATGGGTTCTCTTATTGACACTTGGCTTGATTTGATTGGCTCAAGGGTTTGAATGTTTTCCCTCCCAATTCCTTGTAAAATCATGCCCCCATCTCTTGTTGCATTGCATAGCTAGTTGTGGGTATTTTATTAAAAAGCATATCTACATGATATTCACAATTCCACTGTGCCTGGCTGGCATGTAATCCATATGCATCAATAAATTGATGGCGGGGCCTTGTCCTCAAGCTCCTCACCATGATTTCATAACAATATTACATCATTTACAATTTTAATTCCAAGGGGTTAAGCTGGGGACGTTACACTTTCGGTAGGGGGATATTCTTAGCCATTTAGTTCTGCTTCTCGTATTGTCTGACTTGGATTTCATCACCTTGCAGAGGATATGATTTGTTCGAGCCTTCATACCTTCTTAGATAGGTGTTTGCATGCTCCTATACCTCCCTCGAGATTAGCGAGTATACCATTTTTACTTTTTAGGAGCCTTTTCTTGTTGGTATTCTGACCACTTTTCTTGTCGCTCCGCTTGTTGCAGCAGAGCTGTTACAACAATAATTTTGAGCTTGTTGTTGGCCTGAGTGCCATATTTTTTCACGCTCTCCTTTTGTACACACGTCTGCATCAAGATTTTTGAGCTTTTCACTCACCACAACTCCCTCGTTTTATTTTCATTGTCACCATTGAGTCTCCAAGATAGTCTCGGCACCTACGTGGCCTTCCCCGCAACATGGTTTACTTTACATCACTCGCCACAGACGTAGAGCCCCGTCATCAGATCCCAACACCCCTTACTTCACATTTGATTCCTAACCAGAGAACCCCATATTCACCACTCCATTTAGCCCCATGTATGGCATGACTTCCAACCCCTTTTACGGTGCGAATGTTGGTGGTGGGTCCACCACTACCCCAGCTACCACATCCGCTTCCATCCCTGGCATACCATCTTTAGGACTTACTCCCAACATCCTTGCCATTACGACCATCCCGACGATGAGTGTATCCGCTCCAACTATAGTTCTGTTAATGACCCATGTCACACTCGAGGGTACAGGCCCCTCCTACACGGCACCTCCACCTTTGACTGGGGGACCTATGGTCCCCATTGTGACTCACATAGTTGCTCCACACATTGGGGGCAGTGGCCCCACCATTGTCGCCACGACCAACATAGTTGCCTGAACACCTATGCCACATTTTTCTTCCAGTTTTCCATTCATGGCTAGCCTCAACCTCCCTGAACTGGCCAGATTGACCAATGACCCCATCTGACATGATCCCACATGGCCTCCTAGGCCCACCAAACTCCCATCGGACATACCCAAATTCGAGGGGAAGGGGGGGAGGACCCCCAAAACCATATCATGGCCTTCCACCTTTGGTGTTCCTCTAACTCCATTGTGGATGACTCTATCTGCTTATGGTTATTACAGCGAACCTTCACTGGTGCTGTAGCCAAGTGGTACATTGACTAGCCACATGGGACCCATTTCACATTTATGTCCCTCACCTCCACTTTACTCCAGTTCTTCCAATTACTAGTTCGTTATGATGCTGGTTTGGAGATCCTCCTATCTTGTAGACAAAACACGACCACCCATATCACGGACCATATCCATGAATGGCGCAAATGATGCAGTTTTTTGTAAGATTAAATTGGACGACTGCATCTTTTTGGATTAGTTCCTGAAATCTCTTATACCATCCATCGCTAAAGATGTGGCATCTGAACGACCACAATCTAAGGAAGAGACTATCCTTAAATTCCAACAGTTCGATCTTATCTACGCCCAGTCCAGCTATTTGTACTCCATTTTACCCGATGCTCCCCATGCCGACTCCTCCTGGAGCTACGCGTTGGGGGCATCCCACACTATCGACGGCATCATCGGGCATGTGGCGTCGCATAGTCAAACTTATACGGCTATTCCCACTACTAGTGGTCCCGACCTTTTGCGCGTTATGACCCACTCAAGAGCAACAACATCTTATGCCCCCATGGCTTGACCCCCTCATATCCATGGAATGTCATGTCCACCGCAATGTTATGGCCATGCACCTCCAACTTACAACCTGTTTGCTATACCTACCGCTTATTACCATCCACAGGCTCTACCCACACACACACAACCCCAAGCCCCTCCGGCTTATTATCCCCGGTAGGCATCACTTGTACAACAAAAATATCCTCCAGCTTACCATCCACCGCAGGCCCCACTATCACCTACTCAAACCCAATATCCCCCACTTACTATCCTCAGCAAGCATCCCCAACACCTGCTCAACCACAGAATCCTCCAAACCCCCAAGGGCAAGTTTACACCCAATAAAACCAACAACAAAATCAGCCTGCTCAACAGAACCAGCAAGGTCAGCAAAACTGGGGAAGAGGATGTAACCGTGGGAACAACCAACCCCAAGACCAAGGCAGTCAACAACCCAACCCCCCAAATAACAACAATGCCGCCCCACCTAATCAAAAACCTGATAGACCAATCTACGAACAAATCACCCGTGTTCTATATGTGGGGTCTACGACCACTATACGCACACTTATCCTCATTTGGAGCGCACTTGTCAACCTTGGATAGATGACCCCCAACGCTAAGGATAGGCTGATCCACCCGCACAACCTATTCCCCTGCCACCTTCCATGGTGCAGCAAAATCCTTTTCCCACGCGAGTGTTGAACACCCAACCATTGGTTCCCCCTCAAGGAACTGCAGCCCCACAACAACAAATTACATACGCAACACATACTAGTAAACCCATGGACTCGGGAACCCACCACCTCCTCATGATTTCATCGACTGACGTCAACCTCCAAACCCACCGCAGCCAATATGGTCCCACCCCCAAAACCACCCCCGTCAACACGGCTACTAACTCTCTTCCCACCGATCATCCATTACGCATACCCCCGACACAGGGCAATGGGGCCCCTAAATCTCCCCGCTTCCCTCTATGTCGCATCAACAACAATCCCAATGCATGTACCACTCCCAATTACAATATTGTGGATGACCTAGCTCAATCACCTGCTGTATGTCAGCTCTTGAAGTCTTAAAAAATTATCTTGCACAATCCAAGACATTGATATCCGCTATTGGGGCCATAGACCCCTCTGAATCACGGATGATGGCATTCGACTTGGATCAATATGAGCCACGCATGCCTTCGACATTGGCATTTCAAGTTTTGGTTTCAATCCAAAATCTTGTTATCCATCGATGCATCATCGATGAAGGTGCCTCTACCTGCGTCATGTCTACATTCATGTGGCAAAATCTTGGATCACCTACATTACAGCCATCCACAACCACCCTATGAGCTTACGATGATCGCTTTGCTCAACCTCAGGGCCTCTTGGCCAATGTTCCAGTACAGTTAGCTGGAAAACCATCCTCATAGAGATTGAGGTCATCAATTCCCAACTTTATTACAATCTCCTGCTCGAGCGTAGTTATATGTATGCCATGAAAGCTATTGCTTCGTTTGTTTTCTGTATCATGATGTTCCCCTATGAGGGACGAATTTTCAAGGTTGACCAACTCATGTACTATGACTCGAATGCCCCCGTTGCACCAAAAAATGTTCTCCCCATGGTTGAACAACCCGTTCTGAGTACACCCACTCCATTAGTATCTTCAGTTGGACCTGGAATATACTACGAAACTCCCATGACATCCACCTTTCAGTCCATTCCACCCTCCCGCTGAAAATAGAGGTATCTGATCTGTGCACAATTTCGTCTAACCAAACAGTTCCTAACCCACAGCCACCCTTGCTGCCAAAACCTCCAACTATACCTAGTTACGTTGGAGCAACACCTATCCATACAATCCCGTTCTTTTTCCCACCTTCAGGAGTAATAAGCACCCCAGTTATGGCTATGTTCAATCTCCCCGGATTAACTCTAGGACTACCTGTGTGGTATCTACATGCTCCCACTCCCCCCTCGACACCACAGGTTGTTATCCAACCAGTCCAACCAATGAACACCTCCAACCACCCACCTCCCGACGTGGCAAACACCCCTAACTGCCCACTTCTAGGAGTGGTTCCCACGTCTACAAAAAACCCTGCCCCTCCACCACTCAAAAACACTGGGGGCAAAGGCCCACAAACCTATATAGCCCCACCAGCAAAGAAACCCGTGGTACCCCAACCACCACTCCGTGCACCCCCTAAGTGCTCCCTATGTGACGATTTGGGCCATGCCACCCATAACTTCCCACAGCTACCCAAGATCCAACAACACATGAAGACTTTGGACGACGACCCCAACATTCCAGTAGTCGAACTAAATCCCCTAGTCCATCAGCGCAATAAGGCACTATGCACCAACCATGCTTGTGCCATATGTGGAATATATGGTCATTAATCGCACCATTGCCCAGATCTACCGGAATATAGATTGGTTCTCCACGAGCTAACTTAATCCTCTCCAGATTCATCCATCGCTACCATTGAGGAAATTCATCCCCCAACATCTTTCTCCTCGGAAGAGATTAACACCATCTGTCACGAACCCAAAATTTCGTAAAATTTAAAACCTCTAAGTGCCTAAAATGCCACTAAAATTTATGCAGGAATATAAAGTGTGGATTTACTCTCTTAAATTATTGCTTACAAATAATTAAAACTTTGCAATGTTTATTGCTGTTTATAAATGTCATTATAATAATCAAGGAAAAGATCCCTCAATAAATTCATGTATATTAAGTACTATCCCGTCATTTTTGCATGAATAGATAGATGTTTTACTTTTAACTAAATCAATGCTTAACTTAAGATGTCAACCATTTCTTAAATCTTGCGGGAAACACAAACTTCATTATGTCTTAATATCCATCCTTTAAGAAACATATACTTCTTTCAATAAAACAATCTAAATGGTAACAACACAATCATAATCATAAGAGAAGCATTATATCAACAACCAACCTTCTATATGAATCATATACATCAAAATAATCATAAACATTTTAAGGACAGAAATCATTACTCATACATAAGACACATTGAGAAACACAATAGGAAACATAGGAGACAAAATATAACGTGGTTCACCCGTACAGGGGCTAGTCCACAAAGGTTTGTGTGTGTATTATTTAACAATTCCCAAAGGAATTACATTCTCGCAACATGATTGTTGCTATCTTCCTGAAATCATATGACCCATTTCTATTCTACAAGTACTTGACAACCCTCAAATGGTTGTTTACATAATTGGAATAATAAGCTTGAAGTTTTCTTCACACTATAAAGGCTATACCTCTTTCACAAGGTGTATTTCACTCAACAATCCTTAACTAATGGAAAGCATATTTTATTTAAATGTTATAATTAAAGAAAGCATCCTATTCTTTCCATACTTTAAGATATAATTTAATATCTTAACCAAGGTAACATCTCATACTTTAACTTATTAACATACTTTAAGATATAATTTAATATCTAACACTTCATACCTTAACTTATGTTTAAAGATATATTTTAATATCTTAACTAAGTTACATCATTATACATCAACGTACCTTTTGATGATATACTTTAACATATTAACTATAATAACATCTTATATCTTAACTTACCTTTAAAGATACCATCTAATACTTAATAAAAATCATTGGCTTAAATGTGACGAGGGAGATAAATATGCATCATACTAGCAAGCAATACGATTTCATTTTCCAAGATCTTGAGAAACATAAAATCAATCTCTGCTATGGGTTAATCCCTTCATTCTCCTCAACGAAAATAATGAAGCTACAGTTTAGAATAAATTAATAATCTTTTTGTCTCTAACCTGTGGTGATCTCCCATGACCGTAGCGACTTCAAGATAAGACAACATGACAACAGTAATGTGAAAGGATCATTTCCATTAGGAACCATTTAAGCGTGGTTAAGTATCTGACCGACAGAAAGGGATTTGACTTGGTTTTCCTCTTATAGATTAACACACGTATGCAACCAGAGATATATGAAATCGATGCTATAGTGCTAGAGTTTCAAATCATTGGCAGTGCAGAGAGCCTTCTGAACATGACCAGTGCATATTCTAACTAAATACTAACGCAGAATATCTCATGAGAGTTACCGGTTCGTATTGAGGTAACACAGGTTCCACCATGTGCATCTTTAGTGTGTGGGTGGCAACTTTAGTGGTTAAACCGAGAAGAGATGGATCTCGTGGCGCGTAAGGTTTTACTTTATTGAACCCTAGCATATGGATTGTAACCTGCAGTCGTCAGGACAACCAGAGAGGGGTTATGTGAAGTACAGAGTTTAACTAGGTGGATCCATAGTGTATGGATCGGAACCTTCAGTGGTTCAGTCGAACGCAGAGATAAAAGGTTACCCTAATCTAGAAAATAGCATAAGCATATATACAGAGATCTTTCAGAACTCTTTCAAGCCAACGAACAACGGTTAGTTATAATATTTGTATTAGCAGAAGTATTTCCCCATAACACTTAAATACCAGATGTAATTCATAAACTAACTCAAGGATTAAGGTCCTTTCTTGTAGCTCACAGAGAGCAAGCGTGTTACAACCTATATAGGATTGATATAACAGAACCATCAAGTCCGGAAATCAGGCTTAAAGTAAGTCTGAGCTCACGCATTCACCTAGAGGTCGAACCTCATAGGTATGCTAGCAGGGATAAATAAAAATCTATCTAACCTTTAAATATTGCAAATCTTGAGGACTGAAACTATGATCTAGGATCCTTAACTTGGTGCTATCTTGTTTGACAAGAAACCAGCCTTCGGGCTGTCCTACAAACGTAAGATCTCAAAGGTTCTTAGATACCAATGGATTGAAAACAACGTTGCCTTCGCAAATAACCTGGGATTAGTACTGGGATCAACACTCATCCATTTGGTAGTTATCTTTCATTTCTATTCGGCCAAAAGAAGTTAAGAAGATTTACCATCCTTCATTCAACATAAATTAAAACACAGATTTTAGCAAGACGACAATGGTATTCAAAGCCCTGCAATGGAGGCAAGCACAAACAAGGTTTAATCTAAGCGACGACAGCGTGCTGAAATACTCTACAGAGGAGGCATCCTTAATCCAGAGGATATATTAACCTCCAGGAATGCGAAGGTAGAAGTACCTATGCGTTTTTACTTCCATCAGGGTATGATACAACCCTATAGACACGCAGGGAGAAGAGTGTAACTACATCAATAACCATATCGCTTCACTTCCATTAAAATATGAATACCTCTAAGTCATGTAGGGGAGAAGTGTAACCATAGCGATTTCCAGATCTATATCCAAGTAGGGTTTCGAATGGAAAGACTCACCATTAGCTCGGTTGAAAGTTATGAAACAAAGATCAAGGAGTTTCCAGCTAGGCTCGCCATGAGAGCCAGATACATAAATAAATAATAAAAGCATAGTTCAAACTGCAATTTACTTACAAACAAAAATCGCTTACAACTCTTACCGTGGAGATCGTATATCTAACACAGTTGTTGCAGAAGTAGTTTCTCATCTAGTCCTGCAAAGTACTGAGTGCACGCGTCTTCCTCTTCTTACCGTAATTACACCCCTTCATTGAATCCCCGATCTTCTTCCCCAAAACCCACTACGAGTTTCCATCCATATTCCCATAAGAAACGATGTTGAGATCGTGTAAATTGAACAAAAGGCAGATTGAAAATATAATTTAACTCTGCGATACTTAAAGCATGCACGGAGTTGGTTAAGCTGGACATAACCTTCCTCGACAGGCATGAAATATCATCAGTTTTAGCCTCTCCTCGACGCAGCTGGGCAAAGATCCTCCCTTTCAAGCTAATAACTCAACTTCTATTCCCCTCATCCTATCGCCATGTATCAATATATACCCCTCTCCTTATCAACGGAAAGACATCATTTTTAGACAATGGCGGTTTATGTTTTCGACACCTGGCATTTTTCCACAACCTTCGGTGTTGAGCAGAGAACGTGGGAAGATAGAGCAGATGGAGCGGATAAGCTCTTAACAACGAGTTTTAGTAGGTAGTGGAAAACGCGTGTCCTCTAGTGATGCCATATGGTGATGGAAACGCTCGGAGTGCTCTATGAAGGGGGACTACTTCCATAAATTTCTCAAGATGAAAACAACAAGTTTTGATAGCATTTAACCTCCACTCAAATCTCGATTTGGACTTGGCTTCCTACTAACCATAAATAAATTTTCCACTACTAGTCGTTGATTCCACGTGGAGTCAATATCCTTAAATATCTCTATGTCTATTTGAGTGGCCTTCCAAATGGTAAGTCGAGTTATGAAGGTGTTCTCACTTTCGCGTAAAGGAAGAATACCTTTATTCTGAAATGTATTACTCACACATATCCATTCATATATGTAAACATAATATATATATATATTTATATAATTTTCTTTATATAAATATATTCCTTAAATTTTTAAAGAGACCATAATCCTTTCTACAATTGGGTAAATTATAAACAAATGTTTCATAATATAACCAAGAACATAATTTTAATTAGGTGAATATATCATCCTAAAAACAAGCCGCTTATATAATTATGCGCAATTTCTATATGTATCTATAATATAAAGAATCATATTCTCTTTGGAGACCATCTATATATAAGGTAAGGTGGAAATAGTTTATACCACCATTTATCATTCATAATCTCTTATAAATATATAACATATTCATCATATATTTTCATAAGCAGCCTCTATGTATTGCTATATATATATATCCTTTTTAATAAAGGTTTAAGGTAGTAATAGAAGTTTCTTAGTATGTTCATAGGTAGTTTAGCTCCCTCTACTAAAGCAGCATTTAGTTTTATGAAGGCCCTATAACTTAACTCATATGGCTTCTAGCCATTGACTTCTCTCCTTTCTTTAAAGTGTTTTGTTACTTTTTGCTTAGTCGCAATACCATCCTTTAACCTTCTAGGCTTAAACTAAGACTTATAAACATAAAACTAGCTTGAGGTCCACTGGTGGGGCCTTGGCCTTGAGCTCCTCACCAAGGTCGTTTACATAATTCATATTTATATTTACAAGAGTAATAACAATTAGGGTCGAATTTTAGGGATGTTACACCATCTATATGATTTCCATGTCAGGTGGACACATGTCATCCCCAACATGTAGCCCCTCCTCGACCGATTTGTTCACATAGTACTTTTGGAGCGATGAAGAGATACTTGAGGCACTCACTGCACCTGACTACCCTTGGGATGACATGCATCATCGGTCCTATTTCATTCCTGAGGAAACCACCGCTATTAAGGCCACTCAATTCTCGATTGACACAAAGGATTTCCTCCTGGAGAAGGTAGACTAGTTCAAGAACCCCATCCCAACCCCTGATTCCTTCGAGGAAGGTAAAATGGCCAACATATCACCTACCATACAGGTTGATATTTCTAGCACACCTAGTACACCTGAACTCATCACATTAGGTGCTTCCTGTACAGAATACAAAATTGGGGAGTACAAGATGCTCTTCTAGTAGTTTCGCGATATATTTGCTTGGTCTTATACCAAGATGCTTGGCTTAGACCTCCCCATAGTCGAACATCACATTGATACGTGGTCGGAGGTCCCACCCGTCCACTAGAAGCAGAGACCCATTCACCCGTATAAGCTCCCTGCAGTAAAAATCAAAATTGAGAAACTGTGGAAAGCCGGATTCATCTATCCCATCGCTTACACCACATGGGTTTCCAAACCTGTACCCATCAACAAAAAACAAGGCACTCTCCGTGTCTGTATGGATTTTTGCGATCTCAATCGCGCTTGTCCCAAAGACAATTTCCCCACACCCTTCATCGACCAGCTCATTGATGCTTGTGCGGGACATGAGGTCCTCTCCTTCATGGACGGCTTCTCCGGATACAATCAAATCCACATCCAGAAGGAAAATCAATACTAAACCGCATTCACTACCCCATGGGGCACCTTTGCTTATCAGGTTATGCCATTTGGTCTTAAAAACGGTGGCGCCACCTTCCAGTGGGCCATGACATATTGTTTCCACGACTTGGCCTGTATCATCCCGGTTTACCTGGATGACCTCATGGCTCTATCAAAGAAACGGTCTGACCACCTAAACGACCTCTGGCAAGTCTTTCTGCATTTTCGCAAGTATAGGATCTGCTTGAACCCACTCAAGTGTGTTTTTTGCAATCCTGTAGGCTGGTTGTTGGGATTCATAATTTCCCAAAAAGGGATAACCATCGACCCCTTAAAGGTTCAAGCCATCCTGGATCTCCCATCGCCCCATACAGTACAACAATTACAGAGCTTGCAAGGGAGAGCCAACTTTATCCACTGCTTTGTTCCACAATATGCTACGAATGTTCATGGTTTTCTTCACTTACTTTGTACCCGCATTCCTTTTCTTTGGGATGAACAAGCACAAGCGGCTTTTGAAGCCTTTAAAACAGCTTTGACCAATGCCCCGCTGATTTCACCTCCATATTTCTCCAAGGATTTTATCCTTTACATTTCAACATCCGACAATGCCATCTCAGGGGTTCTCGTTCAAGAAGATAGTGCACGAAAGGAACATGTAATCTACTATATGAGTCAGACCTTATCTGGCCCACAACTGCGTTATCCCTACGAGGACAAGTTGGCTCTCATCGTCGTTTTCTCGGTTCAGAAGGTTCACCACTACATTCTATTGAGCCGAACAACAGTCGTGGTTGATTCCAACCCTATGGTCTACCTCTTGAGTCACCGCCTTCTTCAGGTTCACTTGGCTAAATGGGTCATTATTCTCCAGGAGTATGACCTACATTCATGACACCTAAATGTACCAAATCCCTCGCCTTGGCACAACTCATGTCGGAATTACCATCATTGAGTACTTCACCATCCATCAATACCAACCTCCCCGACGATGATTTGTTTATCATCTCATCGGATGACCCCTGGTACAGAGACATCCTAGTATACCTACGTACACAGAAATTTTGACCCGACCTCGACCGCGATGGTCACCGACGCGTACGACATCACGCCTCTCATTATATCCTCCTCGATGATGTAGTGTACCGTCGTGGTATTGACACCATTCTATATCACTGCCTCACCCAAGACGAGGCTGAGAAAGTCCTTAATGATTGTCATAGTGGTGCCTGTGGTGGCCATTTCTCGGGGATGGCCACCGCCCAAAAGGTTAGCCACACCAGATAATTCTGGCCCACCCTTTTCACCGATTGCATCATCGCAGTTAAACATTGTCGCAACTTCCATCTCTTCACCCCCAAGGCGAGGACCCCTCCCTCCCCCCTTCATCCAGTCATATCTTTTGTCCCTTTTTGCAAATGGGTCATTGATTTTACGCAATGCAACCCCCCTCGGCGAACGTCCACAAATACATCATTGTGGCTGTCAATGACTTCACTAAGTGGTTCAATGCCATGCCAAGGTTTAATTGCATGAGTGAGACTGCAGCCCATTTCTTTTTCAACCATGTCATCAAATTTAAGCATCAATACGCCTCTGCTTACTACCCACAAAGGAACGACCAAGTAGAGGAAATTAACAAAATCCTGAAGACCATACTTCAATGCACAGTAGACCGCCACAAGTCCAATTGGCATCATATGCTATTCCCCGCACTTTGGGCTTACTGCACATCTACTAAGACTGCCACAGGTTTTACTCCCTTTCACTTAGTCCATGGTGTCAAATCCATTCTCTCCATCGAGTGTGAGATTCCCTCTCTACACATCACCGTTGAACTCCTCCCAGACACATCACCGCTCGAACAACACTTAATCCTTTTGGAGCAAGCCAATGAAGATCACCGTACGACCTTGCAAACCATCGAGGTTGCTAAGAACCACTCCAAAGTTGGCTATGATAAGCACGTCCACCCTTGCAATTTCCGAGAAGGAGATCTAGTCCTGGTTTATGACCAAGCACATGAAAAGACTGGGAAAGGAAAGTTTGAATCCATGTGGCAAGGTCCATACATTGTCCACACCTTCCTAGGACATGGGGAATACATCCTCACCAACTCTGAAGGAAACCCCCTGCATAACCCCCGCAATGGGTTGTACCTCATACGCTTCTACCCTTAACACTTGTTGGACCCACTAATCCAGGTTGTACAATTTTATTTCTTTTTTTTTTACTTTTTACATCTAAAACCTCACATTTTGTTTCCCCTGCATAACCACAGATAGATCCTGTTCCACCACCATATGTCGATTTTGCCGACGGTGCAAGTCATTGGTCCCCAAACCTTGCCTCCGCAGTTTGGGTACTATATTTCCCCTCACATGAAGTGATCCACCTTGACGGAGTGTGCATAGGTGCTGCTACTAATAACCAAGTTGAGTATGATGTTGTGGTCGGTCTGTTGACCACTGCCCTCCAGATGGGCATACATCACCTTTGTGTGTTCCTTGACTCCCAAGTGCTTGTCACCCAACTCAACAACTTTTACCAGCTACACGATCCTTGCCTCTTTAGAAAGTTCCTATGCATTAAACAAATGGTCATACAGTTTGAATCCATTCCATTCACTCATGTCCCTTGAAATCAAAACTCTATAACAGACCAAAAGGCTAACAATATTCTAGACTGGCACATAAACCACAACATGTAGGGCATAAACCATAAACATGCATCGCCATACAATCCACATGTACATAAAACATCATATAGGCATTTACAAACCATAAAAACAACGAAAAAGAAACCAGCATCATAAGCGCATCCACGTGCATATACTGAAGTGAATCCACGTGCATAAAGAGAAATCACTATCACAAAAAGGCATCCATGTGCCGTAAGATATATATAATGAAAATGGCAGAAATTCCCATGGCACCAAAAATACATATAAATACATCGAGGAGCCCTAACAACATCCTCGCTATATAATGCAAGCCATATATACAAAAATCCCACATGCTCATCGCAGTGGGGGCAGTTCCATCAACTTCATAGTCAGAGTCATCTCCTCGATAATCATCGTCACTGTCGCCCTCCTCCTCCTCCTCCTCCTCCTCCTCTTCCTGCTCCTCCTCGGGCCAGTCAGCAGCCTCTACCACTAACTCATCCTCTCCCTGCTCCTCCTTCAGCTCGTCGAACACCGCCTTGACATCCTCATCAGCATCTCCTAAATAAGAGACATCCCCTCGGGCCATATCTCTCATCGTCTCTGTGGCCATCGCAATACGCTACATAATCGGTCTCGAATCCCATGGAGCATCATAGCAGATGTCGATCAATGCCTGATCCAAATATTGCCAGCCATCGCTTACCACTCTCTCTAGAAGTTGATCAATACCTACTTGCAAAGCATCCAATGTAACTGTGCCACTCCACTGACGCCCCTACCCCCCACTAGCTGGGTCCACTCCCTCGACATGGCCTCTCCATGCCTGATATCCCCATGGTGGCTACAGTCCCACATCTGCAAGAAACGACATCAAGACGTCAGTGTCACAAAATCCCCTATCTATCATCTATGTTATCAAGTATATACAACATGACACTACAAACAAAAACCAAACCAAATATATACATACCATTTAGTCCTCATGCATAACCAGGAGGCTGCTGTAGCTGAGGCTCCCCTCCATAATCCATACGATGGTATAGGAAGTCCTCAATGACCACTAGTAGCTGCATCCACTTCCTGAATAGTTCCCTTGTGAAGAACCGGCCTACAATCCCACCACCTGCACGAGTCATCATCTCGCCCCAACGCCACATCCTGTGATAATCTGCAGGGATCTAGCAACTGTAACAAACTCACAATCTAACTCTCAGGATTATTTGTGAAGAAGAATAAGCATGCATTCAATAATCACTCGTAAACATAGAATAATGGACAATGTCAATATCATATAATGAATAATGAATGTAGAGAATGTGTTACAATAATCAATGATGAGGCATCATATAGGATTCGAATTAGCCAAGTAGGGCATTCGAATCTGAGCTCATATTCCATCATGAATAACTATGGAGACATCATCTAGTCGGTAGTATCAGTCATGAATGGTAAGAGTCAGTCAAGTGTGACCAACTAAGTCTAACATAACTATCTAGCCATAAATCAAGGAATGGAGACTCCAAGGTGGGTGCATGAGGCTGTCTAACTCAAAGTCTAGCTTGGATAACAATGGAGACATCATCCAGTCAATAGTATCCATCATAAATGGTAATAGTCAGTCAAGTGAGTCTAACTGAGTCTAACAGAACCATCTAGGCATAAATCAGGGAATGGATACACCAACGGGGGCGCATGAGGCCATAAAATAGTCAAGTGGAACTCCAGAACTAGCTAACTAGAAGCTACAGGCAGTCAACATGAGCAATCATGGAAGAACTACTCAATCAATGCACTAACTGAATGATAACTCTTGGTAGGTGAGATAAGGCACCCTAATTGAGTGATAACTAGTGGTAGGTGAGTAAAGGCACTCTAATTGACAGTGGTAGGTGAGAAAGGTGCACTTGCTAATCGGAAAATTCAAAGAGGGCGCATTAGGTAGGTAGGAGGCCAAATGGGGGCTAAAGACAAGCTCTGCAGAGCTAGAAGCAAGCTCTAGGTGCTAGGGAGACAACCATGATGATGACTGGATGCATGCAGTGGCATGCAAAGCATGCAAAACATGCATATTTGCATGCATGCATGCAAAATACAAAATGATGGTGTGAATATTCCAACACCCCCCCGCAAGCTATACTATGAGATAATAACCAAAAACAAAATAGGGCCATGGTGACTGAGACCAAAGGTCACCCCGTACAATCAATCTAAATAAACTAAGTGAGGAAAGAGGGAAAACCCAGTGGGAAGAAATCCATCCCTCAAAATAAACTGAAGGATGCTAAAATAGCATGTCATCACTCACCCCTGAAGGAGGTAAGTGTCCTTCTTTTCCAAAGAAGGTTTGATCGATCTTAGATGGATCAACAATGTGAGAAGGATGAAACCTTCCATTCTGAAAATCTGATCTGGTTCTTCTATGATCATGTGGATCACCAACCAAATCACCGACAAATCAGAGCGTAGTGGCTGCCCATCGAGGAAGAGGAGGAATATCATGTGAGAGATATTTAGGTTCTTCTGGATCTAGATCTCCCATTCGCTCATCTTCATCATTAGTTGCTAGACCTTCAGGTTCTTGTGGATTTGGATCTAGCATTCTATCATCATCATCACCATCTTCTGAATCCACAATATAGTGTGAAGATGCATCATCACATCCAAACTCTAAATCTAAAATCTCATGAGTAGGAGCAAGTAAAACTAGATCATCATATGCAAACTCTGAAATATCAAGAGGAGAAGTAAGTAAAACTGGCTCACCATCACTCGAAAGAGGAACATAAGAGTTGATGTCATGAAACTGCTCCAGAATATGCATGTAGTCCTCATCTGAACCAATGTGATTGTAATCAATAGGAGAACAAAGACTTGATGATGATGGATCTTCATTAAGATCAAAAGAGGATGCAGCAGTAGAGGCCCATATTGAAGTGGGAGTTGGACAAACAGGTGTTGGATCTTCAGGTTCTTGTGGATTTGGATCTAGCATTCGCACTTCTTCAAGAGCCCTCTTTTTCTCAATCTCCGTTGATGTATCTTTTCCCTTTAGACAACCTTCGAAGGTGCCATGAAAAAACTTGCTACTTAGAAGACCATCAACCACATTCTGAGCTAGCTTGTCGTTGAGATGAGATAGTCTACTCTCTTCATGAGTATGAGAGCGAAGAGCATATTCCTTTGAGAAAGGCAAGAAGTGTGAAAACTCATAGAGTCTTGTCTCATGGTTTGCAACTCCTTTTGCAATGATTTCTCCTGAAACCATGTGTTGTACCTCGAATTCATATGGAGTAAAGATCACTCTTTTGGGATCTCCAGTATGAGTCATTTGATACACTAAAAGGACATTAGGTGCAAGAGAAGGAACATAAAGAACATCAGAAAAGTAACCATGATCAAAATCAATTCTTCCAATCCCAAGAGAAAATACTGCTGAATCATTTCCCAAACTGATTGAAGGGCCAATAGAGCTTTCGAAACTAGAGAAGAGATCTTTGGAGGAATCCATGTGGCATGATGCTCTTGAATCTATGATGAAAGAAGAATCAATTGATGCACTTTCTATGAGAGCATTACATCTTTCTTTTCCTTTGGATCTAGAAGATTCAGTATCAGGATCTTTCTTTCTTACACATGCTAGTACAAGAAGATTGATCTTCTCAAGTAACTGAGCCATTAACTCTATAGTCTTTCTCATGCAAGAACTCTTAGGATGAAAACCTCTAAAACAGTAGGTTCACTTGGTCTTTCCCTTCTAAGAATGATTTGTCTTCCTTGAGTTCGAAGCCCCATCTGACTATTATGTACTATATGTAGGCCTTGTATCATTTGATCTCTTGTTAGAAATATTTTGCTTTCCTTTACCATTCGCTCTCTCTACAACTATAAGGGATGAATCTAATTTGGGTTTGATCATTCCCATAGAGATCAACTTCTCTTCCTCTTGAGTAAGAGATTGGATGAAATCATCAAATGAGGGAAACTTCCATCTTGGAATGGACAACCTAGCTGACTGGAAAATAGAGACAAAAACTGAGAAGTTTTGCCCCCAACTTTAAGAAAATGGAAAGTATAAGCTGCTTGTCTTCTTTCACTATCTCATATCTTTTCAACTGTGATATCAAGCTTTTGAACTTGGTGAGGAAGGCATTGATAGATTCGAAGCTATCTAGACTCAAACATATGAGCTCATTCTCCAATTTGTGTCATTGCATATCATCTTTCGGTCCAAAAAGAGATTCGAGCTTGTCCCAAACCTCTTTAGGAGATGTAGGATTGATGACATGGAAGTGAAGATCTTCAGAAATTGAGAGAAGGAGCAGGCCAATTGCTTCATCAATCCTATCCAAGTACTTGGACTTTTCAACTGCACTGAGAGGTTCTATCATCATTTCGTTGAGTATTCAGGTGAAGCTCTTGGATCTCATGAAGAGAGTAATCTTGGTTTTCCACTCAACATAGTTGGAAGATGTGATCTTTATATCCAATTGAAACAGAGAAAGTCGAATAGTTGAAGAAGATTCCGAACGGGTGAATAAACCTGCAAAACAAGAGAACTTTTGCTGATGGAGAATGCTACACTTCGACTGAACACTACCTTAAGGACAATTCACACATAGAGTAACTCCTTCACACCTAGCTATACCTCACTGGATTTCTCCAATGAATTCAAGTAATAGCACCAAGATTTGCTATGGAAAATCGAAGGCTTCTGGTGCACAACTGAAAAGATAGCTGCTCAAAGAAATGTTGCAATGGCTGCAATTCGAATAGCTACTGACTGCTTTGATGCCATGTGATAATCTGCAGGGATCTAGCAACTGTAACAAACTCACAATCTAACTCTTAGGATTATTTGCAAAGAAGAAGAAGCATGCATTCAATAATCACTCATAAACACAGAATAATGGACAATGTCAATATCATACAATGAATAATGAATGCAGAGAATGTGTTACAATAATCAATGATGAGGCATCATATAGGATTCAAATTAGCCAAGTAGGGCATTCGAATCTGAGCTTAGAGTCCATCATGAATAACTATGGAGACATCATCCAGTCGGTAGTATCAGTCATGAATGGTAAGATTCAGTCAAGTGTGACCAATTGAGTCTAACAGAACTATCTAGCCATAAATCAAGGAATGGAGACTCCAAGGTGGGTGCATGAGGCTGTCTAACTCAAAGTCTAGCTTGGATAACAATGGATACATCATCCAGTCAATAGTATCAATCATAAATGGTAATAGTCAGTCAAGTTAGTCTAACTGAGTCCAACAGAACCATCTAGGCATAAATCAAGGAATGGAGACTCGAAGGGGGGCGCATGAGGCTGTCAAATAGTCAATTGGAACTCCAGAACTAGCTAACTAGAAGCTACAGGAAGTCAGCATGAGCAATCAGTGGAAGAAATACTCAATCAATGCACGAATTGAATGATAACTCCTGGTAGATGAGATAAGGCGCCCTAATTGAGTGATAACTGGTGGTAGCTGAGTAAAGGCACTCTAACTGACAGTGGTAGGTGAGAAAGGCGCACTTTCTAAGCAGAAAAGTCAAAGAGGGTGCATTAGGTAGGTAGGAGGCCAAATGGGGGCTAAAGACAAGCTCTGAAGAGCTAGAAGCAAGCTCTAGGTACTGCGGATACAACCATAATGATGACTGGATGCATGCAGTGGCATGCAAAGCATGCAAAACATGCATATTTGCATGCATGCATGCAAAATACAAAATGATGGTGTGAATATTCCAACACATCCGCGGCTCTTTCAGTCCCCCATCATGCATTGCTATATGAGGTCACAGTGTAGGTACTCACTTGAAGAAAAACTAACACAAAAATGAGGGGAAACAGAACCCCCTCCCAAATGCCTCACCTTGTTCAGCTCCCGCTGAACAACTGACAAATACATATGGCCCCAACAGTAATAAGTCCCATCTAGAACCCACTCTACCAACACCATCTATCCTCCCGAGACCTGATGTGGAGCATGTGAACCCAAAACGTGCACCACTAGCACCGCAATCTCCTGAGTCGTCGGACTCTCAAGATCGTAAACTAGTAGTGCATTGTCATGCACAAACATCATATGGAAACAATGTCTATCGAACAAACCCTGCATAGATACATTCCCCGGCCTCCAAGGCAAGGTGTCAACAACCATGCCCAACCTGGGCAATCCAGTCAAATAATAAACATCGGCCAGGGTGATATCCAACCGCTCACCATGAATCATGAACACCTCAATATCTGAATCCCAAAAATTGATCAAACTGTTCAGCAACAATGTAGCTGAACGCATCAAAGGTACCTGTGAGAACTTCAATAATCCGCAGTCTTCTAGGGCCTCCTGTACACCCAAGTCCTTCCTGATCTTGTCCAGGATAGTATCTAGCATCTCTCGTTCCCTCCACATCACCCTCGGCATCATGCCAATCACACCAACAAACACCCATCAGAACCATATAAATAACCCATCAATCCCCCCACGGATCGATGCACCGGCATTTAGGCACAATCTGGCCCCACAAGTGTGCTATGAAGCACACTTTTCTCCTCGAAAAGCATGCTTCTAGAGTGCACCTGTCAGGCCCACAGTTGCGCTCTGAAGCGTGCTTTCCTCCTTGAAAGTCGCACTTTGGAGTGCAACTGTGCCACCCATGATCACGCAATGAAGCATGCTTTCCCCTTGGAAAGCCCCGCTTCAGAGCACGATTGTGTGGGCCACAACCACGCTCGGCGAGCACATCTATGAGGGCCCCAAGCATGCCCCGAAGCGCGACTGTGGGGGGCATAGCTGCGCTCGAAAAGCGCGACTGAGGGGCCCCCAGCCACTCTTGGTGAGTGCGGTTACCTCACCCAAAAACGCGCTCTAGAGCGCACATCTCCCCTTCAAATCTGTGCTTTGGTGCCATGGCTCCAAGAAGATACCAGCACGCCTCGCCAGAGGCCCAATTCCCCACAAAAAAGATGTAAAACACAAGGGTAAGAATGATGAAGCTTACCTACAGCTCCCAGAATGAAACTCCATCGGTCGGATCACTCACAATCTAATTTTTCACCTCTGGGCCTCTCCAATCTCCTGTCAAACTCAATTATAACAATGACACATGTCACATGGGCCCATTTACTATTTATAAACATTTGACCAATTCTTGTTTTGGCCATTTTGGGATCATACGATGTCTGTTTTTCGAACCGTTGACACCACTGGATTCAGTTTGCCAAGACCTTGAGGATGGTTGAGACCATTTCCCATTTTCACCAAAAAACATTAAGGAACTTTTTCCAAGCCCCTGTTGCCTCAATTTGCGTGCCAACTCCATTTTCCTCACTATTCGCATCGTCGGACTCATATCTCTACGCTCGTGATGATGCTTAAGATCATTTCTCGCTCTCACGAAAACATTTTAGGCACTTTTTCCAGGCCCCCGGCTACCTCGATTTGCGTGCCAACTCTATTTTTTGCACCGTTCACATCGTCAGACTCATATCTATGCACTCGTGACGATGCTTGAGATCATATCTCTCTCTCATGAAAACATTGTTTAGGCACTTTTTCCAGGCCCCCCGCTGCCTCAATTTGCATGCCAACTCCATTTTTTGCATCGTTTGCATCGCCGGATTCATATCTCCGCGCTCATGATGATTCTTGAGATCATTTCTCGCTCTCACAAAAACCTCTGTCATACATTTTTTCCAGGCCCCTCGGCCTCGATTTGTGTGTCGCTCCATCCACAGCATGGCCATCACCTTATTCGCTATAATTTTATCCCTTCTTCGGGCTGAGCAATTCCTTTACGAAAAAGACACTTAGGGAGTTTCTGTTAATCTCTTTTCTGACTCCTAAAACAATGAAAAGATCACCGAGCAATCTTGCTTCCTTTCATGCTCGCTAAAAGTATCTGAAAGGGCGTCTATCTGGTATAAGTTTACCCCTTTTCCGGACCTGGTAGACTAATTATGAAAAATGAATACTCTAGTCACATCAACTAGAAGAGTTCTTCATTGCATACTTTTATGCTTTTTCGGGCCTTGGAGACTAACACACGAAAAAGAACCCCCTTGGAGTCTTCTTATTTGATTTCTGAATCTCTAAAATTGAAAGCAACCATGAGCATTCACCGTCCCGGGCTCGTACAAATCCACACGATGGTACCTCTCCATATCTTGAGAGTCTTCTTATCGCTTTCAGACTCCTTAAAATTGAAAGCACCCACGATCATGCACTGTCGTGGGCTCCTATAATCCACACGACAATACCATTTTTTAGCATAGTTCTACTTCTTCCTTGAGTTCCTTAAAAACCATGAAGAAGATCCCAAAAGGTGTCTCTCGACACCATGATAGATCATATCTATTCCCACCATTATGGCAACACTGTCAGCATGGTTTCCTTTGTTTAGAGTATTCTGCGATGAGTCGCCCTTAGAGTCTCTTGGTATCACTTATCAATTTTTTTCCCTTGAGTCTCCCCTCCCATTGTAGTCATCATCCCTGGTCCCTTAAGCTATGATCCCCTTCCCTGAAGTCAGTTTCATATGCTTCTAGGTCATCCTTGTCGTCATACTCTGAACAAAGGAAGTTTGAAGTCCCCCCACTCTATGACCCCTGTTTCCCCCACAATATGTCAGTCTCATATTGAGTACTACACCTCTTGTTGGTACACCTCGCACCCCTATCAAGGAAACACCATCTCCTCGGTAGTGGCAAGGTCTCCCTCTATCGACACCAACCCATCTATTCCAGAGGATAGACTCAGAGGTCCCTGTGCCTTGGACTCATCACCATCAGTGATTAGTGCCTACGAACCATTTTGAGAGGAGTCCTCAGTGCCTCTCCAAATGGTTGTTTCTCATGTGCTCGACTTCAACACCATGATCTCACCGTTGAGATTCGTGTAGGGTATTGGTCCCTTCCGTTATTGGTTGAAGACCCTAGATGTCCCCTGACTCTAGCACATTGGTGAGTCTATTTGGAACCCCCCAATTATACATTCCCGTGGATATCAGGGCTGCACTTGGCGATAGTATTCAGAAACATTCCAGCTCCAGCAGAACATTAGTTGTTATGGTGCCACAGTCAGTATGGATGCCACTATTTACATGCATCATTTCTTCAGATCAGTCATGGTCAGACCATGAGTATGTCTCAGATTTGTGTCCCCTTTGGAGTGTTATGATGTACACAGCAGATCTCCATGTATTGTTCAGGTCCCCTCTTGGGCCTCATTATTATTTATGTATCTTGATATGAGCATGGGTATGCCCGCCTTGTCCATATATTGCGATTATTCCTCATTCATTGTTGAGGCCATGTATTTTCAGTTTTTGTAGTTCGTATGGAGCCTATGTTCCAGTCTCCAACTAGTTTCTGATCTTCTCCGTCACAATGCTCAGACACCTAGAAAACAATAGAACCTATGATGTCTATCGGCCATACGATGAGCTCCTTCCCTCACACATCAGGGGGCAATCTGTTAACACCCAAAAATGACTCACTAGCTCGTTCCCCTAGTCAAACAACCCTGTTGACCATTTTCCCTATCATTCTAGCCTCTAAAACCTTTAAAAAACCCTCAAATGGTTATCCAAAAGGGAAAAATCACTTTTTTCCTCCTCAAATTAATTAAATTCCTTCAAAACATACCAAAACCCCTCAAAAGGGATTCAAAATTCCCAAAATAAAAATAAAAAGGGAATAAATTCAAAATAAATTCAAAAAAGGAAAAAGAGGGAAAAAGAGGGCAAGAACTCTAAACCATTAACCTAAATCACTTGGTGCCTCAAACCATGGTTTTTTACCCCACCACCCAAAAATCTATAAGAAGGTGATGGAGGCCCCCCATTTGACATCCACTACTCATCCTACCCTTATGTTGCCCAAATTAATCTAGAACCCTAGCCCAACCATTTGTGCTTGAGTTCTCCACTTTGAGTAAACCTTGGGCCCAACCTTTATGCATTGGGAGAAGAAGGAGACTTTGGAGCATTGGAGCACCTCACTGGTACGGCTGCAAGAACTCCCCAAAACTCACCATTGAGGTAATATTTTTTGCAAACCCTAGTTTTCCCAATCAATAAAAAATTGTTAATCTCAATTTTTGTCTCCTCCTGGATATTTTACTGTTTATTATTATAGCTTAGATTTGTTTTCATGCACATGTTAGCTTAGTCCTTTTACTGTTTTACAATTAGTTTTTTGTTATTCCTTAATACTGCTGCTAAGGATTCCATTGTCCTTAGCAGGTGCTCATTTGCACAAGTTACGGTGAAAACCTTAGCTACACCAGCTCATAAAATAACTCTCAAGGGTCTCCATTTCTTCCAAGAATACACTTGATACAATTATAATGCAATTCAACTTAATTTGATTTGACACTCACAAAATAACTCTTGCAAGTACCAAAATATACGTAAACGTACAAAATGACTATTGAATTGATATTCAATGCAATGCCATAGTCAACTGACATTGAATTGATCTTAAAAAATGAATGCTTTACCTTTGTAGAAATAATGTAAGTCTCTGCGATCACAAATAGGTTGAGATCATGCCTCTTTAACTACTATCTGGACTTGAATTTTTTGGGTTCAGTACTTGGATAATCTCTTGTCTTATTTGTTGTGGGGCCAAAGCCAATACTCCATGCCAACAAATATATTATAAGTAGTGAATACGAATTAAAGTTCAACCAACAAATCATTGGTAAGTATGAATCCTTGATTGATTAACACATTGAAAATCATGAGTTGAAGAATATGCTTGAAGCTACGATGACTTAAAGGCTTAACGAACTACTTCAAAGGGGCTCCTTCTCGCCTTTCATATCATTTATTTATGTAAACTTAGAAGAATGAGATGGCACCATATTTTCGAGAATTAGGCATACAATAATAGTGCATAAATATTTCTTATCTCGTATCTACCAAAATACTAGTGCAATAAACATGGAGTTTCATGCTCTATCCTTAAAAACATATTTGCATGATAGAACACAACAATGGAATCAAATTGTCAAAGAAAACGTTGACTGCTTTGTGTCATGTAAAACTTTGATTGATGATATTCAATTGAAATTAAAGAAGAAAGAGTCATACCTGGAAGGTATACATACAATTTAGCTTAGTAATGGTGTTCATGATGGATTGTTCAACTTTGATGAACATCGGTGAGAAGAGAGACAATAATGTGTTGTTGTTGATTCAAATGTTATATGCAATTTTTCCTTTATGCCAGATAATGAGACAATAATGACTTAACATTGTCATTGTTCTTTCTATGTGCTTCTATGTGAATAATGTATGTTTGTCGAATAGAAGCATAGGAAAACAAGAAAATATCTGGTATTCTACTAATTACCTCAACTACTACTAGAATATCAATGAGAAAATCTCAATTTTACCTCTATTGAGATCAAAATTGTGGGTTGCATAGCTATAATGGCCAAAACAATTTGGTAACCCTTGATGAATGCAAAGCTATTTTGGACCACCAAATTTGCAATAGAAATATTCATTATGCTCATCTCCAAACAATGCTACCAATGCCAATGTCGAACACCCCTCAAAATCTTGAAATATAGAAACATTAAGGGGAAAGGAATGGATAAATTCTTAATCTACATCACAAATTAGATTTTGTCACATATTTCTACGAAGGCTAAGCCTCTGCCATAGAGAAAATCTATTGAATTCTCTAAGTTGGGGGAGCTAAATTGATGATGTTTCCTATATTGAAATAATTGTGTATATCAAACTTGAGCATTTCAACAAAAGTTGTAGGTTGAAACTACTTAGACAAAATTACTAAGTAGAAAAGCAATGCCATGACGACAATTTTTGCGGAACTCTAATGCAGATTGCTCATATGAATACATTATGTACATCATTTGAAAAGGAGGTGAATACGATCCAATTCATAGGTGCTACCAATACCAAATGTAGAGGTAATACCAAATGATATCCCACAAGGGATCAAAATAAAATCCACACTAGGTCTACACTACACAGAAAGGAGAGTAAACCATGATAGCACATTGGAGGTGAATATGATTTGCATTGGAGGTAACACATGATACCAAGTGAAGTAATGCATATATACAAACATTTTTAGAATGGGGTTTAGAGAATATTTGTATTGTCAACCAGAGAATGAAAAAATTAAGTTAAAGATAGCTAGTAGATTAGGTATACCACAGACACAATATTAGCAAGCAGAGCTAAGAAGAAGTTTGACTAAGAGTTATAATTCGTACTAGGGTTCTAATAAAAAACTCCTAATAAGCATAGCTTCCTGGATGTCCTATGAACTATAAGGATCATATACCACTATTGGAATGATCTAAGCATGTGATTCATTTCATTAATATGATACACATATAAATAGATTAAGATGTGATCCTTGATTTCATATTCCAAGATGTTTTTGGTGTCCAAGATTACTCTTCATATTCATCATATTCATATATGAATTTTCATGTGAATAATAATAATAATACACTGATACTTTTACCATAATCCTAAAAATTTGGTTTCCAATAACATCAATCAAATAATCCAAGGAATCCACAATCCCAATACTTCTTATAAGATTTCACTACAATCTTAAGCTATTAAATGTTAACTCAAAATTCTACTTGAAGTGTATTAGTGTTATTTCCTTGCTTAATATTAAGTGATTTTTAAATGCACATTGATCTTGCAATATGCTAATGTTATTTATTGCATGTCGACACACATTGACATTATTTATTAAGTATTGATATGTTGTTAATTTAAATATGTCGTTGGAAAAGATGTTCGAGCAATTTCTTCTTGTACTACTAATTTAGTGACATGCCAATGTTTTTCCTTCTTATATTTTTGGTCTGTTAATTGCAAATATGAATGCACTTGGAAATACAATGACTTTATTTCAATGTTTGGATATAGCCCTTTCCTTTATGATTCTCGGAAATGGTATTCTTAAAATTGAGAAGATTATTGTTGGGTTGTTTCTATGAGGGGATGACTCAAGTTCGATGAAGTTCTTTGTAGTTCCAACAAAATCCCCTTTCACTGGCCCTTTCGACATCAACATGCGAACATGATGAAGTCTCACCCGAATCAAAGATGGGGGGTTACAAAATCATGTTTCTATAACCGTGGTGATGTGGAGATGTGTTATGCGACCTCGCAATGCATTCCTTATTTAACATCTACTTAACATAACAATATCAAATTGTGACTGCGCACTTCCCAATCATCAACAACCTACAAACTTCGTTGAATCATTGTTTACTTTTATCTTATAACTATGCACTCATCATACTTAACATTACTTCACATACATTCATACACATGTGTTCCGCTTACTTAACATATGATTCCCATTCAGATACATATGAAAGCAAATAGATAAACAGAACATGACATGAAGACAAAACATATCATAGATTCATACACATAACAGATGGATTTATGTGGTTCACCCCCTAGATGGGAGCTACGTCCATGAGAACTATTCTTATATTACTTGGAAGGGGTAACAGTTCCAATCTACGCACTCAGTTATAGACTCTTCTCTACAATAGATCTATGTGCACTCAACTGCAAAGTATTTTCTCTCTTAGATCTCTCTCATAGTCTATATCTATCTCTCTAAAACCCAACCAAACCTTCCTTATACAAAATTAACCCTTTATATAGATTTTCCCGAAGGTCACATATTACAATAACTATGGGCCAATCCCCATAGTACCCTTAAACCCAAAACAACATGGTTCTCCTGTCAACCACGCTTTGCCTTAACTTTGCAGTAACAACATTAAATTGGTTATGTAGATTACCAAAACCATTTTGGACATGCTATTTATGGATTCAATTTGAGTCTAACTCCCTAAAACCTAGTTTATCTCTTAGTCATAACCATACAACATATTTTCTTAGGGTACAAGGTCCATTAATCCATCAATCCATGAGACATGTAACACATGCTTGTTTTGGGACTCAAGATCGATGGTACCATTATACCAAATCCGCAACACATAGTCAAGAGATGTACTATGATGATTCCATACAACTTGAGTACATCAACAACTAATCCAATTTTATCTTACACCTTTAGGTCAATATTTTTCCCATTTATACCCTTCAATTCATATTTGTAAACCTTCTGCAATTCTTCCAACCTTCCTTACTTTCGAAAATTTGTTGACACAAGCAAATTACCTTTGTCAACTTCACAAGCTCACCCAATGAACAATCCTAGTTAGACCTTCATCCATTGAAATGGAAAGCCCTCGGTTATGCAACTTGATTTTTGTAATCTAGTTTTGATGATTTTAAAATGAAATGCAACTAAGAATGAAAATGAAAAAGTAAAATGATATAAATCATGTCTAGCAATTATAAAGAATAGGTTGACTTGAAATAAGGATCGACACAAACAAGAGGAATAGTCCAACAACTACAACCTATGCAAAACCAATGAAGCTCTAAGAAACTAAGAATACTTTATAAGTTGTCAAGAGATAACCTTTTTTTTACCAATTTGATGGTAATATAAAATATTATTGATAACAAACATTGCAATCATGAGAATAGTCTACAAATTACATGTCTAAGCCTACAAGCTTCAAGGAAACTTGGAAGTGAGATAATAATCTACAACCAATTATAGATTTGCAAGAGTATAAACACAATAGCTAAGAACATCCCTTATTAATACATAAAGAAAACTTACAATGCTAAAAAGAGAACATTTTTCTTGAATGGAATGGTTTTAATTATAAATTTCTTCATGGCTCTTGGTCTTCTTATACTAACCACTCTTGGCTATCCTAGACCCTTCAACTACTTGGGATCTCCAACCTTATACAAATTTTTCTTTATCCTCATGTTGACTATAAACATAATAATTAATTAAATATTTCATAATTACAAATCCCCCCCCAAAAGTGAAGTCTTCAATGAACAAATCTAATTGCTTATGTGAATGCACGTTGAGCACAAATCTTTGACTTTGGAGCTAAATTTTATTTTCTTTCTTTATACTTCCAAATCATTGTTTACAATACTTAGATTCAATATCTGCAAAATTATGTCTTTTTCCTTCATTACTTTGGAGATTTCACCTCCAATGGCTATCTTCACTTCAATTCCCCCTTCCTTCTTCTAGGCTTACTTAGATGAGATGTGCATGGCCTTGCACTTTTCCTTTACTGAATGGGTGTCAATTTCCTTACCTGCTTACAATATTTCATTATAAACCATCAAATATTACAATGCACTTAGTGTGGATTATAAAATTTGGGCTTGGGTACTCACATATGCCTTCTCATTAAGAGATGCCTTGTGTAGTCCAACCTTATGACGCGTTCATGAGTAACCTACCCAATGACACTAGAATACCTCTCAAATACTAATCTAGTGTAATGTACCATCTTTTGTATCCCTTCTCACTTTAGCCTAGACATGAGACCTGATTCAAATGTCTAGAACTTAGTGTGTATTCTTAGGTTCCCGTCCTCCTTTAGTATTTGGACCTTGATCTCTAATTTGAATTAGTTTAACCCCATGGGTACCCATTTGGGGAATTCCAAATCCATGGGTCTATTGAAGGTACCCATTTGGGGAATTCCAAATCCATGGGTCTATTGAAGGTGCAAACTCCCTAATTCATTCCATGATTCCTTAGAATGCATCAATTAGTTCCATGGTTTACCAAACCCATTTTGGACATGTTATTTATGGATTCAATTTGATTCAAACTCCCTACGACCTAACTAATATCTTAGTCATAATGATACAACAGATTCAATCAGTCAGACATGTAATAGAGGGTTGTCTTGGGACTCAAAATCCATGGTACCTTTATACCAAATCCAAAACACATACTCAAGAGATGTATTGTGATGATTCCATACAACTTGAGTACATCAAACACTAATCCAATATTCTCTTACATCTTTAAGTCAATCCTTTTCCTATTTATACCCTTCAATTCCTATTTGTAAACCTTCTTCAATTCTTCCAACCTTTTAATTTTTGAAAAAATGTTGACACAAGCAAATGCTCCTTGTCAACTTCACAAACTCACCCAATGAACAATCCTAGTTAGACCTTCATCCATTGAAATGACAAGCCCTCAGTTATGTGACTTCATTGTTGTAATCTATTTTTTATGATTTCAAAACGAAATGAAACCAAGAATGAAAATACAAAAGTAAAATGATTTAAATCCTATCTAGCAATTGTAAAGAATAGGTTCACTTGAAATAAGAATTAACACAAACAAGAGGAATAGCCCACCAAATACAACCTATGCAAAACCAATGAACTTCTAAGAAGCCGAGAATACTTTATAAGTTTTCGAGAGATAACCTTTGGTTTACCAAATTGTTCTCAATATAAAAGATAATTAATAACAAACATTACAATCATGAGAATAGTCTATGAATTGCAATGTTTAAGCCTACAAGCTTCAAGGAAACTTGGAAGTGAGATAATAGTCTACAACCAATTATAGCTTTGCAAGATTATAAACATAATAGCTAAGAACGCCCCTTATTAACACATGAAGACAACATACAATGATAAAAAGAGAACATTTTACTTGAATGCAATGCCATTTTATTTATAAATTTATTCATGGCTCTATCCCAAAGCATCTTTATTTCACCATTAAAGAGAAAGTACATAAGGTATTACAAACTTTGATCAGATCTATCCCTCTTCCTCCCATTCTATTCATCTATATAAAGGTGCTTATACATCAGAACTGAATTATACAATGATCATATCGGATCCCCATATGGAGGATTCGAAATTTACAATTTTAGACAAAATCCCAAAATCTGTGTTTTTTGTGTAAATTGGGCAGATTAGCTTTAAAGCACCCCTCATATCTCTCAAACTGTAGCATATTTTGAAAAACTATTTGGGACTTACACAATTTGTTGGTTTTTGAGAAAGCCCCATGTTTCAGAATCCTTAGATTTGTCTCCATATGCACACAAATCAAGGCACAATATGGCTATCTGGAAAAACTGCTGCTAAAAATATGGGTTTGACTAGAACTTTGAAAATTCCTTGGAGCTTCACATGTATGAGATGGGTGCGATCCAATGAACATAAAACCATGCTAGAGACATATTTTACCAAATCCAAGTGGCGTATTTTCATTTGGCATCCCGCAACTATCTCGAACTACTCCAACTACAAGTTTTTGGAAAACTTGTAAACACTAGGCAAAACTTGTAACACTGGGAAAAACTTGTGATTAGCTTCCTTTGATAAAATACTAAGTACAATCATCTTTAATTTATTAAAAATGAAGGAAAACAACCATGAACTCACCACAAGGGTATGGAATGGAAATTTATGAGTTATTATGAGAAAATGAGTGACAAGGGAACAAAAAACGAAGTGACAATGATAAAATGGATATCTACAAATGATGATGATGGTGAAATAGTTATGACAAGTTTGCGGCCCAACAAGTATCATGGGCTTGATGAATATTCTACATAATTAAACAGGAGAAAAAATTTATAAGTACCATGGGCTTGATAAATCTTCTACATATCTCACATGTGTCTTAGTTGACTTTTTAGAAAACCATCACTAGTTCCAAAGGATCCTTGATAATAGGGAGATTTCTAGGAAAAATGTGCCCCTATCCATAAATAAATCATTGTTGCACACTTTTGGATCATATTTATAATATAATTTATTTTGTTTATAGAGAACTTTAGATAGTTTTGTTTGACCCTCACAACATTTCAATTCTACATTTAACGATCTCATTTATTATGATCGTCATGAATTAAAATAATGTTTCCTTTCAAAAGATACTGGTACTGGATACTCAAAGTAATATCTTGGAATGTCATATGCAAGTAGAGCAACTTCACCAAGAGTTTCTAAGATCTCATATTCCCTCCTATGTTCCAATCAACTATTCCCTTTTGGGTGATGATTTTCAGATTTCTATGGAGTAATCTCATGTGATGGTGGAACATGAGGAGCATGATGATTTGAAGGTGCTTGAGAGGGTTGAAATCATGCAAGAAGGTAACCAAGAACTTGCCTTGTTTCAGAGAGATTATGAGTTACCTCATGATAAGATATGCATAGTTTCAGAGGAGACACATGTTCTCACATTTGATGGATCATCCCATAATTATGAGGTTCATAGATCCACATGCTTGGTGGATAATTGTTGCGAAGAGTTGATTCATTCTGTTTCACCCCACACTTCTATTTCAGCCACATCACTTGAGGATGAGAATTGGGTGAAAGATTTTTTCTGGATAGCGCCCCAAGAGGAGCAGTAGGCTCCCATAGTCATTCTAGATGACTTGATGGTCATTCCATGGGGTTTGGAAAAGGATCATATTCCTCCCAACATCCATGATCTTGATTTCATATCCTTGGAATTAAGTAATAGAGAGTTTTGTCCATCTATGGATAGATGCATCACCAAGTTGAAGACTCTAGGAGGTAAATTTTTTATGTGTAAAATTTTTAATCCCTCTGACATTGATATGTTTTGTGATCAACAACATAGGTACTTATTGCTGCCATTAGATACCATTCATCCACATGTGGATTGGGTGGAATATTACATGTCACACATGGAGTCTTCTAGAAGCAATATTTTTGCTCATGGTAGGTGGAAGAGAGCTAAGCAATCAAGCTCCCAAAATAATTTGTTGAGCCATTGGAGATATACACTAGAGGAAGCCACACGATTCTTACTTGGACCTGATTTGATAAGTGTTTGTTCATCCACTGATTGGATGAGTAAATACTTGATGGAGGTATGCAACGCATGTTCTTTCCACTTGAGTAGAACCAGCGGTAGAGAGTTGAGCCATTGGGATAGTACATGTTTGTCTTCTAGATCTTGTGGCAGAGAGTTGAGCCATGCGATTACTTCCTTGGGGATGTATTCTCGTAAGGGTATTCGATCTTCTTGCACTTGTGGTTTTTCATTGTATTCATCATATTTTACTTGTGAGCAGTTAAAAAGGAATTTTTGCTTATACGATGCCTATCTTTATCATGTTTGGATAAGGGACTTCCACCCTTGTAATTTGAGCTACAGTGGTGACATTTCTTATGTACATTTGGCATATGAGAACTTGCTTGATGGAGTGGAAGGAATTGATGAGGTTTGACCTCACTCTTTGGAGGCATATTTGGTGATGCATGGTCTTTCCTTGATTGGGTCCTACCATGGAGAGTTTCATATATTTATTGAGGGGCTCTCCAAGCTTCAGGGTTTCATTGGAAAGGATGATTTTCCAATATGGTGGTATGATGTTTCCATATTTTCCAACATTTCATATGTCGCTGATTTTTTTTGTTACTAATGTTTGGGGAGATGCAGCATGAATAGTGGGATCCAGGCACTCTTTTGCTTAAAATATTTTGTTGGATGGTATTCTGATCCATCAGGGTGCCATATAAGCAAGGGATCCTGGCATTATTTGTCCTTGGAGCAGTTGTTTTCATGTTGGCATGATGGAGCAAGCCAAACCTCTTTTGCACTAGTTCATCTATGTTGAACTTGGTTTCAGTTTCCCGCATAGGGAACACCTCCTTGGATAAACTTATAGTTTAAATAGTAGTGGTATCTTTCCATTTCTGATATTCATATGGGATCTTGGCACACTTTCTAGTTGCTTCACTTGGATAGAAGTAGGCATGTTCAGTTACATATGTAGTGAATATTTTCTTGGAGAGATGATTATGATCAGAGTAGTGCAGCAAAATCATCATGGACCTCTTGGGATATTTTGCTTGAGGACAAGCAATCTTGAGAGGGGAGGATTGTCATGTTCCCATTTTGTCAGCACCATGAAGAAGATCGAACCCCATGGATCCTAGTGACAGATTGAATTAGTTAATTAATGAGGGGTTAAGATGAGGCAATTAATTAATTAGGAGTGTGCATTTAATTTTATCCATAGTTTTTTATCCACTTGGAATAAATATTTATGGTGCATTTAATATTTTATTATTATGCTGAATAAATGGAGAAAATGCTCCACTAGGGTGCATTAGTGGATAAGGTTGGAGGAGTGACTTGAGGAAGAATTGAAGTAAAGCAAATGAGTCCAAAAATGATGCCAAAAATGAGAAAAGATGAATATTTTAGGAAAAGCAGCATAAATCCAGAAAGCAAGATCAAATGGGAAAAGAAGGAAATTCTGAAAAAGCAGGAAAGTTCATAAAAGAAGGAAAGTCAGAAAAAGAGGAAAAAGAAGGAAAGCCAAAGCAAAGCAAAGCAAGAAAAGTATGTCCACTCATGGGTGACCTATTCTCACAGGTCACCAAGACAAGTAATTTGCTCAACAGGTCAACATGAATTCTATAAAAGAAGGATTCCAACTCCATTTCACAACTTTTGTCATTGTGAGTTTATGAGTGAAGCATTTTGGCTTCTCAAGGTTTGTTGATGTGCTCAAGCCAATCAATGGGTGGTGTGCCCCATTATTCTATTCTACTTCTCTTCTCTAATATTCTCTCGGCATTTGCAGCCATGGATATCTGATTTGCAGGTCCATGTACTCCAATACTAAGAAGAACCCAATCTTACAAGGGGTTATCATCATACATGGTACATTCGGCGAGAACAACGTTGAAGGGCCGAAATAGAGGTTTCAGGTTCAGCACTTCTGATAATTTATGGGTTGTCACACCTATTCCATTGCATCCAGAGGGTCGTTTCTAGTAGGAAACACTTTTTTTCTCATCGAAAAAGGTGTCTGGATGACCAAGATACATTCATTCTCACCGGAGCAAAGGTTTCATGTGTTAAGGAGCGCACATGTGAAGACAGTCTAGTGAATGCGCCCAAGACACTTCCTAAAGATCATTGAACCACCCATATCAGTCATCAGATGTGTTGGAATTCATATATCAGCTTCATATCAGATTTATAGTCACTTCTCCATTTCTTACATTCATTCTCTCTGAGTGTGTAAGATTCTCCTAGCCTGTGAGGCTCTTGTAATTCTGAATGTAATGAAATAGAAAAAATGTATTATGGAGTTAATATTTCGACCTGTTTCTGTCAATAAAGTTATATCAGAACCATTTATTATCTCATAACATATTTTAGTGAGCCCTTGAGGCAGTTTGGATAAAGAATTGCAAGACTAGTTCAATGAGCCATTTTTAATAACTAGTTTTACCATATCTTCTGCAAATATTTATCTGAGCATCATTTTTTAATTATGTAAGTTGTATGAGACTTCTAATACAGTATACAAGCCACTCCATCCCATTCCCCAAGGTTTTGGGAGCATATAACACTGTTTGGAATAACTTGTAAACCTCCTGCTTGTGCAGTCCCGAGTAGCACCCTTGACTAGTTTTGCTTCAAAATCCACCTACAACCTCCCAAATGTTGATGTATATGTAACTTTGGAATGCATTTCATCTATGTATTTTATATATATTTATTGTACCCTTATAAGAGATGTGTCATTCCTCTATAAGGAAGTGTCTTCATGTGGATTGACAAGTGTCTCAAGTGTGTGTACTTGCCGATGGGTTATTAGACCACCATGTGGGGTCAGCCCTGAATTATATATATTATAATGTGGATGTACCTAGCTAGACAAGTTGGCCCCATAAGGTCACTGGGAAAAAAGGTTAGTATAAATAGAGATCGGAGATCTCTATTTTACTCATTCAGAAAAGTAACTCACTCTCACTCAGAAAGTGGCGCACTAGTGAGGAGGAGGATCATCTGCTACTAGGAGACTATCTCAGTGTATTTTGGTTGTACTTTGGTTGAGCCATTGCTCTCTCTATCTCTGAGGAAGTTGTGGGGTTTTTCACCTTAGGGTTTTCCCCACGGAAACTCTGTGTCTCTTGTCTCTCATGCTTTTGATTCTTGTGATGCTTGTCATGCTTATTGTGATTGCCATGCATTGATATATTGTATATGTTATTCTCTCAGTAAAGATCCTAGAGTATTGTGAATTAATGCTCAAAATTTAACATGGTATCAGAGCTAACCTGAGAAGAAGACATTTTGCAGTGATGGAAACTTGAGTTTCTTGTTTATTGGGTTTCTCTCCACATATTTTGGAAAAGCAGTATAGCAGATTGACTCTACTCATCAAGGCGCATCTATCTGTACAGTCAGAATTCAATTCTGAGCATTTTTAGATTTGGCCCTGAAAATTAGGGTTTCCACAAAAATAAGAATTTCTAAAATCTGAAAACATAGCTGGAAGCTCCTTGCAAAAATCAAAGTTTAGAGCTTTGGATCGAGATTTTTGGCTAGCGAGATCTCCGGGAAACTCAAACCCTAATTCAGGGCTCTCCCTAGTAAACCCGGGAGGACAAAAAGACAAATCTAAAGGGTAAAGCTTTGCTGATCTCAAATTTTGAATGCACCAGGATGATCAGCTCATCAAGGTGCATCTTTCTATCCTTTCATAAATTTGAAATTCACATTTTGAATTTTTAGGGTTTTTTCGACAAACCCTAATCCGGGACCAGATCCAATTTTCAGCATTTCAAGTGGTAAGATCTAAATCTTTTCTATTTCCATTTGAAGTACTCTTTAAGATGTCTCACCACACCAAGCTTGAGGATAATATTGAAGGAGCTGATAACTTCCGAGCTTGGAAGTATAGGATTGGGTTAATCCTGGAAGAAAATGAGTTGGACTCATATGTGAAAGAAGACATCCCTATCCCAGAGGATGAAGAGGCCAAGGTATTGCATAAGAAGAACTTGGTCAAGGGAAAGAGAATCATTGCTGATTCCATTAAAGATCATCTCATACCCCATGTGTCCTCTCTAAAGACACCCAAGGAGATGCTTGACTCTTTGACCAAGCTATTTGAAGGGAAGAACATAAATCGGAAGATGACCCTGTGAAACCAATTGAAAGGAGTAAAGTTTCAGAATGGAGAAACCATTCAATCTTATTTTTCAAGGGTCTCCCAGATCAAGGAACAACTAGAAGCAGTGGATGAAATGGTGGAGAATGGTGAAGTGGTGATGACCACTCTAAATGGCCTATCCAGGTCATGGGATTCCTTTATCCAAGGAATTTGTGCAAGGAAGAAGTTGATCTCCTTCAGTAGACTACGGGAAGAATGCTCATAAGAAGAAGCAAGGCTTGTGGCATGAGAAGAAAAGATGGGGAATGAAGATCAAGCTCTCACAGCTCACACCAAGAAAGGGAAGCCCAAGAGAGAGCCATCTCACTCCAAGAAATCTTCACATCACTTCAAAGAAAGAAGAATATGCTTCACTTGTAATGAGAAAGGACATATTGCCATAAATTGTCCCAAGAACAAGAAGGGCAACAACAAATCCAACAAGAAGAAGAAGGGCAGCAAAAGAAGGTTTCATGCTCATGCTGCCGAGGATGATGAACCACCCAAGAAGAAGTATAGGGCAGAAAGTGATGATAACTCATCAAGTGAAGAAGAGTATGTTCTAATCTCTGCTCTCACAAGTACTGTCTCCTATGGTTGTAATGATTGGTTGATTAATAGTGGGGCTTCCAAACACATGACTGGGTTTAAGGAATCTTTTGTGAATCTATTTGAACATGAATCACCCCATAAGGTGAAACTTGGGGATGATTATCAATACCCAATCAAAGGAAGTGGTGAAGCCTCCTACAACCTAGATTTTGGAAAATCTTTGAAGATGAAAGAAGTTCTTTATGTACCTGGGCTCAACAAGAACTTACTCTCAATCTCTGCATTGGATGCAAAAGGTATGAGGGTTTCATTTGTGGATGGCCAAGTCCTAATGTGGCCAAAAGGAAAGACCATAAATGATGCAGTAGTGATTGGAGAGCAAGAGGGAGGTTTGTATAAATTGAAGGGACAACCTGAACATGCCATGGTGCATGAATCCATGGAGCCAAGTGAACTTTGGCATAGAAGACTTGCTCATATGCACAATAGGGCACTTCCAATTGCAAGCAAGGCTGTAGAGGGTCTTCCTAAAATCAAGACCAAACATGAAGGTGTTTGCAAAGGATGTGCAAAAGGTAAGAACATTAAGAAGGCTTTCCCAAGCAGTGAAAGCAAGGCAAAAGACATCCTGGAAATCATCCACTCAGATGTATGTGGTCCTATGTCTCCAATTCTCTAAGTGGGTATGTTTACTATGTCTCATTTATTGATGACTTCTCCAGGAAGACTTGGGTATACTTCTTGAAGAACAAAGATGAGGTGTTTGATAAGTTTAAGGAATTCAAAACCTTGATGGAGAATCAAACTGACAAGAAGATCAAAACATTCAGATCCGACAATGGTGGAGAATTCACCTCAAGTGACTTCAAGAAGCTTTGCAGTGATTCAGGGATTAAGAGGGAGTTGACTACTCCTTACAATACACAACAGAATGGAGTTGCAGAAAGGAAGAACAGAACAATCATGGAAGAAGCAAGAGCAATGCTCCATGACCAGGATCCACCTATGCATCTATGGGCAGAAGCAGCAAGAACAGTTGTATATGTACAGAACAGAACACCCCACAAGATATTGGACAACAAGACACCAGAAGAGGTCTTTTCTGGTAAGAAACCTGAAGTCAGCCATCTCAGAATATTTGGTTGTCCAGTATACACTCATGTCCCAAAAGAATAGAGGACAAAACTAGATCCTTCAGGAAAGAAGGCTATCTTTGTGGGTTACAGTGAAAGATCGAAGGCTTACAGAATATACTTTCCAGGGTTCAAGAAGATTGACGTTAGCAGGGATGTAACATTTGATGAAAAATCAGCATTCATCAAATCAAGGAAGGTACCTATCGAAGTTTATGAAGAACCTAAGGAAACCAGATTTCAAGACACTACCATGACTGAAGCAGTTCCAGAAGTTGTTCGTGAGTTTGAAGATCCACAAGAACCTGTAGATCCACCCCATGAGGATAACTCTCACAAGAGGAAACCTGCATGGGCTAGAGAGCTCATTCAAGATGCAAAAATATTTGGCATTCCAGAAGAAGAACACAGAGAAAAGAAGAGAACCAGATCACATACCAGCTATGTTGCTTTACTCTGTGACATTATGAACAAAGAGCCTTCTAGTTATGAAGAAGCAGTGGAAAAGAAAGAATGGAAAGATGCCATGGTTGAGGAATACCAATAAATAATGAAGAATGATGTTTGGGATGTTGTCCCAAGACCTAAAGAGAATTCTATTGTGACTTCCAAATGGATCTACAAAATCAAGCATGTTGCAGATGGCAGTGTAGAGAAATACAAGGCAAGATTCATAGCTCGTGGCTTCTCTCAGAAAGAGGGAATAGATTATGAAGAAACTTTTGCACTTGTAGCCAGGTATACTTCCATCAGGATAGTACTTGCCCTGGCTGCAGCAATGAGATGGAAAATACACCAAATGGATGTCAAGATTGCTTTCTTGAATGGTGTTGTTGAAGAGGAAGTATATGTGGAATAGCCACTCGGTTTTGAAATACATGATAGGGAGTCATATGTGTGCAGATTGAAGAAAGCCTTGTATGACTTGAAGCAAGCTCCCAGAACCTGGTATGGTAGGATGGATAGTTTCCTATCTAGTTTGGGCTTTACCAAGAGTAAAACAGATTCCAACCTTTACTACAAGGTTGAGGAAGGGAATCCTGTGATTCTACTCCTGTATGTGGATGACTTATTTGTAACAGGAGATGACAGACTGATTGCAGATACTAAGAGGAAGCTTGCTGCTGAATTCGATATGAAAGATTTGGGAATGATGCACTATTTCCTAGGTATGGAGGTGTGGTAGAGTGTAGGTGGGATCTTCCTTGGTCAAGGGAAGTACACAGTAGATATCCTAAAGAGATTCAGGATGATGGATTGCAAGGCCATGGCCACACCTATGGCATCGAATCTGAAGCTTCTATGCGATACTTCATCTGAGCTGGTTGATGTCTCTATGTATCGTCAGATGATTGGGTCCTTGATGTACCTAACAAACACGAGACCAGATATTTGCTTTGCTGTGAACACATTGAGCCAGTTCCTGACGGATCTGAGGAGTGTTCACCTGGTTGCTGTAAAGCATGTTCTGAGGTACCTAAAGGGTACAGTGGATTTTGGGCTCAAGTATGAAGCGAATCAAAAGTTTAACCTACAGGGTTATGTTGATTCAGATTGGGCTGGCAGTGCTGCAGATAGGAAGAGCACATCTGGGTGCTGCTTCAGTATGGGATCAGGTGTGATCTCTTGGTTTAGCGAGAAGCAGTCCTGCGTAGCACTGAGTACAGCTGAGGCAGAGTATGTTGCAGCCTGTTCATCTAGTTGTGAGGTAGTATGGCTACGAAAGCTACTGTCTGAGTTATTTGATCTCCCATTGGATGCTACTAGTATCTTCTGTGATAACCAGAGTTATGTGAAGCTGTCTGAGAATCTGGTGTTTCATGACAGGTCGAAACACATAGAGATCAAATATCACTATATCAGGGATATGGTGCAGAGAGTAGCTGTGAAGCTCCTGTATGTTGCGACGGACGAGCAGATTGCAGATGTGCTGACGAAGCCACTAGCCAGGGTGAAGTTTGAGTACTTCAGGGAGAGGCTTGGCATTCTTCAGATTGATGACACTTTGAGGAAGAAGTGATGGACACATTTGCTGAAGCCATTCCAAGCATGTTGGAAGGAGGATCCTTCACATGGCTGTGGATGTAAGCACTGGATGATGAGCATCAGGATGATGTTCTAGTTTCTGCTTTGTATGATCAGTTGGATCATTTATATGTATATGTATGTACACATCATGTTGGATGCTGGATATGATCAGTTGGATCATTTATATGTATGTACGCATCATGTTGGATGCTGGATATGATCGATTGGATCATTTGTATGTATATGCATCATGTTGGATGCTTGGACCATGTATATGTATATGTATCAAGTGGATACATTGTATGATCAAGTAGATCATGTATATTGATATGTATCAGGTATGATCAGGTAGATCATGTATGTTGATGGATACATTGTGCGGATCATGTATCTATGTATCAGGTGGATACACTATGTATGATGATATGTATCAGGTAGATACTTGGTGTGCATAAGATGGATGCATTGTATGATCAGGATGATCGTGGATGACGAGCTTCTCCAGATGACATGCAACAGGATGTTGCAGTGATGATGATCAGGGTGATCATGTGTACATCAGGATGATGTATGATGAGTATCAGATGATACTCTGTGGACGTGGAACAGGTTGTGCAGGTAAGCATGTAATTTGTGCCCTGGGAGATTTGCAGATGGTCTTTCGAGGTTTTTCCTATGGCATGTAATTCGTACACTGGGACATCTGGCAAATGCTCTTTCGAGGTTTTGCTTGGGAGGACATATAATTTGTGCCCTGGGAGATCTACAGATAGTCTTTCGAGGTTTTTCCTATGGCATGTAATTTGTGCCCTGGGATATCTGGCAGATGCTCTTTCGAGGTTTTGTCCTATGGCATCTAATTTGCTCCTGGGAGATCTGGACAGGATGAAAAAGGCCTCAGATGCTTCAGCTAGGTTTTTCCATGACCACATGTAATTTGCTCCTGGGAGATCTGGACAGGATGAAAAAGGTCTCAGATGCTTCAGCCAGGTTTTGTGGTGGACCACATGTAATGTGCACCTGGGAGATCCAATAGGTAGAGCTATGTGCTCATAACAGCCTGGGATGCTTCAGCCAGGTTTTGTGGTGAGATCACATGTAATGTGCTCCTGGTAGATCCGACAGGTAGAGCTGTGTGATCATAACAGCCTGGGATGCTTCAGCCAGGTTTTGTGATGGGCCACATGTAATGTGCTCTTGGGAGATCCTACATGTAGAGCTGTGTGCTCGTAATAGCCTGGGATGCTGTAGCCAGGTTTTGTGACACACGTAATAAGTCCTGAGAATTCCACAGTATGGCCAGTGATGATGAAGACCTGCAGGTGGTGGGCCTACATCCAGTATGAAAAAGGACTGGCTCTGTAGAACTTCCTATGATGAGTAGAGTCAGAGATTGGTTGAGATAACAGCAGCAGTGACGATGATGATGACGATGATCCCGAGAAGAAGACTTGTCTAGCAAAACTGTGTCGAGAAATACCTTCCTAGTTAAGAGGGAGTGTTGATGTATATGTAACTTCGGAATGTATTTCATCTGTGTATTTTATATATATTTATTGTACCCTTATAAGAGATGTGTCATTCCTCTATAAGGAAGTGTCGTCATGTGGATTGACAAGTGTCGCAAGTGTGTGTACTTGCCGATGGGTTATTAGACCACCATGTGGGGTCGGCCCTGAATTATATATATTATAATGTGGATGTACCTAGATAGACAAGTCGGCCCCATAAGGTCACTGGGAAAAAAGGTTAGTATAAATAGAGATCGGAGATCCCTATTTTACTCATTTGGAAAAGTAACTCACTCTCACTCAGAAAGTGGCGCACTAGTGAGGAGGAGGATCATCTGCTACTAGAAGACTATCTCAATGTATTTTGGTTGTACTTTGGCTGAGCCATTGCTCTCTCTATCTCTGAGGAAGTTGTGGGGTTTTTCACCTTAGGGTTTTCCCCACAGAAACTCTATGTCTCTTGTCTCTCATGCTTTTGATTCTTGTGATGCTTGTCATGCTTATTGTGATTGTCATGCATTGATATACTGTATATGTTATTCTCTCAGTAAAGATCCCAGAGTATTGTGAATTAATGCTCAAAATTTAACACCAAATTCTTATGAACTCTGCTCCATTATGTTTTATTGATATATTTGAATGAAATATTCCTTTACTTCCATCCAGAACCATGTCCTAGTCTAGTATGCATATGCTGGAATCCCAGGAAACCTCGAAGTAGGCAACATACTTGCTTGTTGTTGAAAAGTGCAAGGCTCCAATACATTGTGCATAGGACTCTATGTTCATACCTGAGTTATCTTGTTGCTGCACATTTCACTTATAAAAACCAGAATTGAAATTCATCCCTACCATCCTTGATCAGTGAACCAACACTCCTCACTTACACCTTGCACACCATAAAAGAATTGTAAAAAATTACTAGTTAAAATTATGATCAATTTGGAAGTTGGAGATCGTATTCAGGCCTATCTTTGGCTGGGATATTACAGTATGCATCCAGTGGCTCAATTTCCTTGCCTCATGTTTTTTACCTGACAAATGGAACGTGCACTTACAATTGTAACATGCACCAAGAAAACTCACGTCAAAGTGATTGAATGGCCTTGATATGAGGCCAAATAAGGCCTCAAATGCACTGATTCGCCAAACACCTTTTTTCATACAAAAATTAGGTTATAATGCTTTGAAAATTGTGAATACCATATAATTCTCTGCGTGGCAATTTCTATAGTCCCTACTGCTCGGAATGGACTAATAAGGCATATGCATGAAAGCTTAATAATTGAGAACCACTCATCTCTAGATTACATCTTGTCAACATATATCAAACAATAAAGAAATAAATTTGGTAATCAATGTCATTCATTAATATCAAGAAGGATGAGAGTCAACTAATGATTTTGTGAATGCATACCTCTTCCTTCATTTGGTTCTTTCATTGAAACTAGTATTAAAATTTACACATGATGTACCATATATATAATCCGTTACACCATGTATGCACATGTAGGATTTCAATCTTATAAATCAAATAAAAAAACATACATGTAGATCACATTGGATTATAGTGAATGCTGCAAAAATTAAAAGTTTGATAGTTAGGAAGCCTTGGATAACCATCATTATAAAACTTGGAGATATAAATGGAAAATTCTAACTAAATTATTATCTATATGATATACTTGCTAAAAGAATATAAAATTGTTTAAAGGATATGTTTATTGATGATGGGAATGTGACTTTATTTAGACTTTTTGTTTTTTGAGGACCTTCAAGTAAAGTAAATTTATAATGCTTTTATGAAGACAATTTTTCCCTTATTCAAATATATGTTTTTATCCTCCACCAAAGAACACCATTGTAATATCCCGGTTGTTAATCCTTGGACTTATTATAATAATTTTCTTAGGTTACTATGATTTGTTTAATTAATGGTGTCATGACATGACTATATGATTATTCTTTGACTGTGGTTTATAAATAATTGTTTGTTCATGTGACTATGACATGTCTGGTTATCTGATGAGGGATGACTTGGTTGATTATTTGATTATGTGACTATGACATGTTTTATGATGTGACTATGGACTACGGACTTAGATGTTGATATTATTATTGATGTTTCTCTTAAATAAATAAACAACTAGCTCAATAGGAAACTAAAAGAGTATGGGACGCCATGGTTTCACAAGGGGGATGGGTGATTGTTTCCTAGTGCTTGATTGGAAACCCAAACTTTGTACTTGGACTATATTGGACGTTGTTTATGTTATTTGAGTTATTTTGGACCCTTTTTAAACTATTTCGAGACTTTGGAATAGTTAATTGTGATGTTTTATGACTAAAAGAGTTACTACTACACCCTCATGGAGATATTGTGGACTCCACTTAGTGAATGCACCCTCTTTGGGAGAGATTCTATCATATTTATGTGTTTTTGGTAATTTATGAGCCCTATTCCTAATTTTTAGGGGTTGCAAGCTATTTTCTAACTTCCACTCTTACACAATGCATTGATGGCCCTATTTTTGTACTTCCACTTAATAATTTGTTGTAACTCGTCCTCATAAATATATTTTAGGTTAAGTAACCCACCCACATGAGCCTCCACTCTCCTAATTCAAATTTGGGAGTGGCACCCACCTTATCCAACCCCTCCTTGTGAAAAATTGAGTTGCTCTCTCATTAAATTCGAGTGGGTCCCACCCAACTTGAATTAGCTCCATTTTTCCCTTGGAATTATATTTTTCTTATTCGAATTGACCCCTTGTGGTAAAGTTAACTCCCTCTCTTGATTTGAGTTAGAATACCTTGGTTTGATTTGCCTCTCCAACTTATAAATTCATGTGCTCTCTCCTTGTTAAAAATAATCTTAAGCTTGGATTGCTTGGTTCATGCTATTCTCACTAGGTTGTGAGTGTGACAGTTGTATTGTTGAGTTGGGACTAAGTTCATGTTGATCGATTCCCTTAGATCATATTCTACTTCCTAGGTTCTCAACCAGGTATGGGAGGTTCGAATGGTATTGTTGGTTTTACTTTCCTACCGGCACTCTTTTGGCATATAACGCACCTTCATACATATGCATGAGCATCTTTAAAAATAGTGGGCCAATAATATCCTACTTTAAGGATCTTGTGAGAAGTAGTATCTCCATAATAATGTCCTCCAGCAGGACCATCATGCAATTCTTTCATTACCTTCTCTACATCTTCCTTTTCTAAACATTTGAGAAATACTCCATCGTAATTTCTTGAAAATGACACTCCCTTGATTATCTGATATGATGTTGATTGCAATCGAAGATCTCTTCTTTGATTTGAATTCCAATATTCCAGGGAATACGCATCTGTAAATAATGCACTAAATCTCGGTACCAAGAATCAGTGGTGGTATAAATGGAACAAACTTCAAGCAAGTTCGTTTATGCTTCGTTATCCCATCCATTAGCCTCTTCCACTAGATTTTTAGTAATCAATTTTCATAATCCTTTTCCCTTAACGATGGTAGCGGGCTTGAATTCTAAGTCATATTTTTGTAATGCAGCAACCCAATTCCCGCGTCTTTCTCTTAGTTCCTTCTACACAAATAGTGATCTGATAGTTGGGTGAGGTACTATGACCTTGTTCCTAGTTTTTAATATGTAGGGCCTAAATAGTTGTATAGCTTTAAATACCACATACTCGTGTTTGTCCACATCTGGATAATTTGGCTCAGCTCCTTGTAGTCGAGTGCTATAAAATATATTGGATACTCGTCCCCTTGCTCTCCTTTCTGAGTGATCACTGTTGCAAGGGAATGATCAGACGCAAATGTATAAATGATGAAATCTTTTCGAAATTAGGACTACTAAGAGATACTGCATGAGCAATTTCATTTTTAATATTTTGAAAGGCATTCTTCTCTACTTCAATCCATTTAAACTATACGTCCTGCTTGATCATTTGTTGTAATGGTTTTACAATGTACGAGAAATCTGATACAAATCCATGAAAAAAATTAAATTTTCCCATGAATGATTGCATATGAGGCATGCGAATCTATAGAATGGATTGTATTATTTTAGGGTCAACTGAGATCTCCTTTTTTGAAATGATGTGCCCCAGTCGTTTCCCTTTTAAAACAACGAACACACTTCTTGGGGTTAAGGGAAATACCATATTTTCAACATCGGTCAAAGATCTGTTTTAAATGATAAATATGGTATTCCATATTCTTAGAGAATACTATAACATCATCTAAGTATACAGCCACACTATGGCCAATCAAGCCTCGAAACGCAATATCCATGGCCCTTTTGAATGTGGCTCTAGAATTCATGAGACCAAAAGTCATTCTTCTATAAGCAAAGGTTCCTCATTTGGTGCATAAAGTGGTTTTGAGGCGATCTTCTTTGGCCACCAATACTTGATTGTATCTGGAAAACCTGTCCAATAAAGAGAACATTTTTTAACCAAATATGAGTTGCAGTATCTGCTCCATGGGACGAACAGGATAATTGTCCTTGTCAGATCCTTTTTTAAATTCCAAAAATCCACACATAATCTTATCTCCCCATACATTTTCCATATTGGCACTAAAGTTTCTACCCACTCGGAGTGTCTAATTTTAAATATGATTTTAGCATCAAGCAACTTCTTTAATTCCTTTTGAATTAGAGGTTCCAGCATGGGATGTACTTTTTCGAAGTTTTTCTTAAAATGGTTTAGCCCCTTGTTTGATAGGAATAACATGATGTATAATGCTAGTATCATATGTTTTCAAATCATCATAAGTCCAAGCGAATACATCCTTATATTGTTGGAACAATTGAATGAACTTGTGTCTCTCACCAGGTGAACAACAAGTTCCAATATTCACATATGTTGGTTCCTTCTCCATGCCCAAATTTACCAACTCATATTACATAGAAGAGTTGTTAGTTTTAACATTCGCTAGTTTTCTGAATTTATGCTGCAAGTCAAATAAATTCTTAAGAGTATGTACCCCTTTTGGCATGAAATTTCCTTTATACTGGTTTTCATTCATATTCTGCAAATTTGATTGATGTTGTGTTTCATCAATGATTGAATCTTTAAATGTATCTTCATCTGTTAACAATTTTATAATCTATCTATCATCATCAAATACCCTCCAATTTGTCACGTTATCAGGGATAGATGGTATGAAAAGTAGTTCAATAGAACATTTATCACTAAGAGGAATTAAATGAGAATCAGCAGTAGCTAATAAGTCAGTTGTAGTATTCTTAGGTCTAGGAATGGCATTAATATTAAAAGCATCAAAACTTGAAATCAGATTCCATACCTTTTCCCGGTACCCTTTTAGGTGAGGATACAAACAATAAATAGTATTTATAATCTGCCTAACAATTATTTTTGACTCACCAAAAGCTTTCAAATTTGTAACATTCAACTCAATAGATTTTTTGAGCCCTTGAATCAAAGCTTCATACTCAGTGGTGTTATTGGTGCAATCAATTATAATCTACAAGAGATGAAGGTTTTATTCCCTAAGGATATACAAGGACACAACCTTCCCTTGCTTCCTCCTGTGTTTTGGAACAATCAAACTATAAAGTCCAAAAATCAAATTCTACTCTATTTGAGTTAGCATCTACAAGTACATTAGCAACTAGTTTTACCATGTTACACTCATTATCGTCATCCCATGAGAATTGAAGGAGATCAGAATGTGTGTCTGATTCATGATAGGTAGTTTCAGTTCAATAACATCCAGGTTCAGTTTCCAAGAAATAATTTTCGAACACTGAATGTGCAAAAATAACAAGTTCGTTCCTTCCTTCCAATTCAGTAACATTCAAATTCATATGGGATTCTCTGTTTACCTTAATCTGATTTTTCTTATTTTGGTATGGTAACCACAAGTGAGACTAGTCAGTAGCAAAATACCCATTCAGTTTACTTTCCCAATATCTACTCAGTAATAAGCCATAAGCTTCTAGTATGTCTACCACAACAATGTCTATAAATTGACAAACTCTTTGATCTACAGCTAGACTGATTAGGACATTCTTCATTTATCCCACTACTTTAATATCATATATATCAAGATAAATAATCCTAGAGGGAGAAGGAATGGTTTTTCCATTAAGATTTTTACAAACTGAAAGTGGCATAACGTTAGATGATGCTCCAGATTCCACCAAACAATTATGTACATTATAATTGAAAATTTCAAAAGTAAGCATAAAAGGTGGAGTCTGATATTTAGATTTACCACCAATGCTAGCTTCATTAATCTCTATATCTGGATCCACAATAACTTGTTGTTTTTCCTTATTAGCAAAGTGATTTGTCTGTGAGTTGTGGTCTAATGCTTCCATTAATCTCTTTCTCTATTGCGGAAGATTACAAATTTCAAATAGAGATATGTTGGTTTTAGTCTTTTTTATATATTCTATGACATCATACCCCATATTATGGTTTCGTCCAACATTTCCAACCACCGCGGTGTTACTTGATGAAGGGGTTGACTCTTTATGCTTAACAGAGCATAGACTTTTTAAGGATTTGGTAGGGTTGAGAGATCTTTTTTATGTTACCTTTTGAGTTGGTTGTGTTGCAATAGTTATTTTACTTTGAGCCTTATGGATGACATTATTGATTTTATTTTGTGGAATTGATTTATCTTGATTTTCCATAGGCCCTTGACTTTTCAATGCATAATCATAGGAGAAACCTGTACATTGTGTATTTATGATATCTCTTCATAATCTTCCAAGTCTATATACGATGCCCAATCCCATAATAAAAACGTGGTTCTTCAGTTGGTTCCCATGTCTCTTTAGATTGTACCTTTTCATTTTCCTCTTCTTCATCCAGGATTTATTTGTCCAAGATTTGGTTCATCACCAAAGTCATATAATTAATCCATTGAGGACAAGTTTTCTCCAAATGATGCTCTTGATGGAAGGTGCAAAAATGATCCATGGCTACCTCATTGAGAATAATTATAGAAGATTCATTCATTGGAGGTTTTGGATTTTCTTCTTTTCTTTTATAAAAAGGTTTAAATGGTTTATTTGTCGAAGAACTTGCCCCTTTTTCCTTTACAAATCCACAATCTTATTGGACAGTTTATGAACCAACTTAACAACACTCTCTAAATCAGTGGATTGTTCCTCAGTAGGTCTTGTCAACAATAAAGGTTTCTTAGAAGAGATAGGTTTGGGTTTATTTTCTACAGCATCCTTGACTATATTGTTCATATCTATCTCAAACTTCTTAGTCTCTTCAAAAAAAATTGTTAAAGTATTTTTGCAAGAACGTTTAAAAAACATGGCTAAAGATGGATGAAGAGTTGTAGTATAATATTCGACTAAATATTCTTCAACAGGTTTATAAGTAGCACTAAACTTATTCAAAACAGTCGTAAATATCTTATTAAAATCCTGCATTTTTTCTCTCTTATCCATCTTGAGAGACAACAATTCTTTCGTGAGAGATGCTAGTGTAATTTGCTTGTTGATGTATATGTAACTTCGGAATGTATTTCATTTGTGTATTTTATATATATTTATTGTACCCTTATAAGAGATGTGTTATTCCTCTATAAGGAAGTGTCGTCATGTGGATTGACAAGTGTTGCAAGTGTGTGTACTTGCTGATGGGTTATTAGACCACCATGTGGGGTCGGCCCTGAATTATATATAATATAATGTGGATGTATCTAGATAGACAAGTCGGCCCCATAAGTCACTGGGAAAAAAGGTTAGTATAAATAGAGATCGGAGATCTCTATTTTACACACTCGGAAAAGTAACTCACTCTCACTTGAAAAGTGGCGCACTAATGAGGAGGAGGATCATCTGCTATCAGGAGACTATCTCAGTGTTCTTTGGTTGTACTTTGGTTGAGCCATTTCTCTCTCTATCTCTGAGGAAGTTGTGGGGTTTTCCCCACGGAAACTCTGTGTCTCTTGTCTTTTATGCTTTTGATTCTTGTGATGCTTGTCATATTGTGATTGTCATGCATTGATATACTGTAGATGTTATTCTCTCAGTAAAGATCCTAGAGTATTGTGAATTAATGCTCAAAATTTAACATGGCATCAGAGCTAACCTGAGAAGAAGACATTTTGCAGTGACGGAAGCTTGAGTTCCTTGTTTATTGGGTTTCTCTCCATAGATTTTTGAAAATCAGTATAGTAGATTGACTCTACTCATCAAGGCGCATCTATCTGTCCAATCAGAATTCAATTCCGAGCATTTTCAGATTTGGCCCTAAAAATTAGGGTTTCCACAATAATAGGAATTTCTAGAATCTGAAGACACGGCTGGAAGCTCTTTGCAAAAATCAAAGTTTAGAGCTTTGGATCGAGATTTTGGCTGGGTAGATCTCCGGGAAACTCAAAGCCTAATTCAAGGCTCTCCCTAGTGAACCCGGGAGGACAAAATGGCAATTCTAAAGGGCAAGACTTTGCTAATCTCAAATTCTGAATGCACCAGGCTGATCAGCTCACCAAGGTGCAGCTTTCTATCCTTTCAGAAATTTGAAATTCACATTTTGAATTTTTAGGGTTTCTTTAACAAACCCTAATCTGGGACCAGATCCAGTTTTCAGCACTTCAAGTGGTAAGATCTAAATCTTTTCTATTTCCATTTGAAGTACTCTTTAAGATGTCTCTCCACACCAAGCTTGAGGATAAGCTTGAAGGGGCTGATAACTTCCGAGCCTGGAAGTATAGAATTGGGTTAATCCTGGAAGAGAATGAGTTCGACTCATATGTGAAAGAAGACATCCCTATCCCAGAGGATGAAGAGGCCAAGGTATTGCATAAGAAGAACTTGGTCAAGGCAAAGAGAATCATTGCTGATTCTATCAAAGACCATCTCATACCCCATGTGTCTTCTCTTAAGACACCCAAGGAGATGTTTGACTCTTTGACCAAGTTGTTTGAAGGGAAGAACATAAATCAGAAGATGACTCTGCGGAACCAATTGAAAGGAGTAAAATTTCAGAATGGAGAAACCATTCAATCTTATTTTTCAAGGGTCTCCCGGATCAAGGAACAGCTAGAAGCAGTGGATGAATTGGTGGAGAATGGTGAAGTGGTGATGACCACTCTAAATGGCCTACCCAGGTCATGGGATTCCTTTATCCAAGGAATTTGTGCAAGGAAGAAGTTGATCTCCTTCGGTAGACTACGGGAAGAATGCTCACAAGAAGAAGCAAGGCTTGTGGCAAAAGAAGAAAAGATGGGAAATGAAGATCAAGCTCTCACGGCTCACACCAAGAAAGGGAAGTCCAAGAGAGAGCCATCTCACTCCAAGAAATCTTCACATCACTTCAAAGAAAGAAGAATATGCTTCACCTGTAATGAGAAAGGACATATTGCCATAAATTGTCCCAAGAAGAAGAAGGACAACAACAACTCCAACAAGAAGAAGAAGGATAGCAAAAGAATGTTTCATGCTCATGCTGCTGAGGATGATGAACCCCCAAAGAAGAAGGCTAGGGCAGAAAGTGATAGTAATGATGACTCATCAAGTGAAGAAGAGTATGTTTTGATCTCTGCTCTCACAGGTACCATCTCCCATGGTTGTAATGATTGGTTAATTGACAGTGGGGCTTCCAAACACATGACTGGGTTTAAGGAATCTTTTGTGAATCTATCTGAACATGAATCATCCCATAAGGTGAAAGTTGGGGATGATTATCAATACCCAATAAAAGGAAGTGGTGAAGCCTCCTACAACCCAGATTCTGGAAAATCCTTGAAGATGAAAGAAGTACTTTATGTACCTGAGCTCAAGAAGAAATTACTCTCCATCTCTGCATTGGATGTAAAAGGTATGAGGGTTGCATTTGTGGATGGCCAAGTCCTAATGTGGCCAAAAGGAAAGAACATAGATGATGCAGTAGTGATTGGAGAGCAAGAGGGAGGTTTGTATAAATTGAAGGGACAACCTGAACATGCCATGGTGCATGAATCCATGGAGCCAAGTGAACTTTGGCATAGAAGACTTGCTCATATGCACTATAGGGCACTTCCAATTGCAAGCAAGGTTGTAGAGGGTCTTCCTGAAATCAAGACCAAACATGAAGGTGTTTGCAAAGGATGTGCAAAAGGTAAAAACATTAAGAAGGCTTTCCCAAGCAGTGAAAGCAAGGCAAAAGACATCCTGGAAATCATCCACTCAGATGTATGTGGTCCTATGTCATCCAGTTCTCTAAGTGGGTATGTTTACTATGTCTCATTTATTGATGACTTCTCTAGGAAGACTTGGGTATACTTCTTAAAGAACAAAGATAAGGTGTTTGATAAGTTTAAGGAACTCAAAATGTTGATGGAGAATCAAACTGACAAGAAGATCAAAACATTCAGATCCGACAATGGTGGAGAATTCACCTCAGGTGACTTCAAGAAGCTTTGCAGTGATTCAGGGATTAAGAGGGAGTTGACTACTCCTTACAATCCACAACAGAATGGAGTTGTAGAAAGGAAGAACAGAACAATCATGGAAGCAGCAAGAGCAATGCCCCATGACCAGGATCTACCTATGCATCTATGGGTAGAAGCAGCTAGAACAGCTGTATATGTGCAGAACAGAACACCCCGCAAGATATTGGACAACAAGACACCAGAAGAGGTCTTTTATGGGTTCAAGAAGATTGATGTCAGCAAGGATGAATATAAGTTCAAGGACAGGTAATCCAGGAAGCAAATATCAAGAGGGAGCACACTCCAGCAGCTCCTACAAAGATGCATATTTTCAGAGGGAGTTGACTATCTTCCTACATTCCACAACAAAAAGGTGTAGAAGAAGCTACTTCAGTAGCTCCTGCCAGGAAGCAAAGACTCAGAGGAAGTCCACCCAACAAACAAACAAAGATAAGTATTTCAATTATCATTTCTTGCCTATTTTGTTTGTTTAAATAATATTATGCTTATGTTCCTAGACTTAGGAGATGCATTGTGCATATTAGAATGATTGCATTAATGAACAGTATACTACTAATATGCATGTGATGGGTAAGTGGTCTATGGCACTGTACAACATTCCAGTGCTACTTATCTAGAATGAAACCTCTTTGCTAACATGTTGGCAGTAGTGCAAACTCTTAACAATGTTCTGGTAGAGACTGGAAGGCATCTAGAAAGTTGTGGAACATGGATAAATGTTGTATTGAAGCATTGGCTAAGATAACTGCATGACTGCATGACATATTTATTTATGTGTAAAGAATTTGTTCTGAAAATTATGAGATGTTTCTAATCATGCAATTTAACTTGTTTTGTAGGAAAGACCGTATATCTTCACCTACCAAAGGACTACAACATTTGTTCCAGCAACAAACATATCTATTGAAGATATTGAAGTTACCAGGATCTGGGATGAAGAAATAGAATACCATGATCCGTTGATCATGAAGATGATGTTTGGGATGCAGTCCCAAGACCTGACAGGGAGTCACATGTGTGCAGATTGAAGAAAGCCTTGTATGGCTTGAAACAAGCTCCCAGAACCTGGTATGGTAGGATGGACAGTTTCTTATCTAGTTTGGGCTTTACCAAGAGTAAAGCAGATTCCAACCTTTATTACAAGGTTGAGGAAGGGAATCCTATGGTTCTAATTCTGTGTGTGGATGACTTATTTGTAACAGGAGATGACAGATTGATTGCCGACACGCAGCGGAAGCTTGCTGCCAAGTTTGAGTTGAAGAACTTGGGGATGATGCACTATTTGTCTTTGGCATGGAGGTGTGGCAGAGTGCAGACGGAATCTTCCTTGGACAAGGGAAGTATGCAGTAGAGATACTGAAGAGGTTCGGGATGATGGACTGCAAGGCCATGGCCACACCTATGGCATCGAATCTGAAGCTTCTATGTGATGCTTCATCTAAGCCGGTTGATGTCTCCATGTATGATTGGGTCCTTGATGTACCTGACGAACACGAAACCGGACATTGGCTTTGCTGTGAACACATTGAGCCAGTTCTTGACGGATCCGAGGAGTGTTCACCTGATTGTCGTAAAGCATGTTCTGAGGTACCTGAAGGGTACAGTGGATTATGGGATCAAGTATGAAGCAAATCAAAAGTTTAACCTGCAGGGTTATGTTGATTCAGATTGGGCTGGCAGTGCTGCAAATAGGAAGAGCACATCTGGATGCTGCTTCAGTATGGGATCAAGTGTGATCTCTTGGTTTAGTAGGAAGCAGTCTTGCGTAGCACTGAGTACAGCTGAGGCAGAGTATGTTGCATCCTGTTCAGCTAGTTGTGAGGCAGTATGGCTACGAAAGCTACTGTCTGAGTTATTTGATCTCCCGTTGGATGCTACTGGTATCTTCTGTGATAACCAGAGTTGTGTGAAGCTATCTGACAATCCAGTGTTTCATGACAGGTCGAAACACATAGAGATCAAATATCACTATATTAGGGATATGGTGCAGAGAGGAGCTGTGAAGCTCCTGTATGTTGCGACAGACGAGCAGATTGCAGATGTGCTGACGAAGCCACTAGCCAGAGTGAAGTTCGAGTACTTCAGAGAGAGGCTTGGCGTTCTTCAGATTGAGGACACTTCGAGGAAGAAGTGATGGGCACATTTGCTGAAGCCATTCCAAGCATGTTGGAAGGAGGATCCTTCGCATGGCTGTGGATGTAAGTGCTGGATGATGAACATCAGGATGATGTTCTGGTTTCTGCTGGATATGATCAGTTGGATCATTTATATGTATATACGCATGTTGGATGCTGGATATGATCAGTTGGATCATTTGTATGTATGTATGCATCATGTTGGATGCTGGATATGATCGGTTGGATCATGTGTATGTATTTTGTATAAGCATCATGTTGGATGCTTGGACCATGTATCTGTATATGTATCAGGTGGATACATTGTATGATCAATTAGATCATGTATATTGATATGTATCAGGTATATCATGTATGTTGATGGATACATTGTGTGGATCATGTATCTATGTATCAGGTGGATACACTATGTATGATGATATGTATCAGGTAGATACTTGGTGTGCATAAGATGGATGCATTGTATGATCAGGATGATCGTGGATGACGAGCTTCTCCAGATGACATGCAGCAAGATGTTGCAGTGATGATGATCAGGATGATCATGTGTACATCAGGATGATGTATGGTGAGTATCTGATGATACTTTGTGGCCGTGGATCAGGTTGTGCAGGTAAGCATGTAATTTGTGCCCCGGGAGATTTGCAGATGGTCTTTCAAGGTTTTTCCTATGGAATGTAATTCGGTGCCCTGGGACATCTGGAAAATGCTCTTTCAAGGTTTTTCTTTGGGAGGACATATAATTTGTGCCCTGGGCGATCTGCAGATAGTCTTTCGAGGTTTTGCCTATGGCATGTAATTCGGTGCCCTGGGATATCTGGCAGATGCTCTTTCGAGGTTTTGTCCTATGGCATGTAATTTGCTCCTGGGAGATCTGGACAGGATGAAAAAGGCCTCAGATGCTTCAGCCAGGTTTTGCCATGACCACATGTAATTTGCTCCTGGGATATCTGGACAGGATGAAAAAGGCCTCAGATGCTTCAAACAAGTTTTGTGGTGGACCACATGTAATGTTCTCCTGAGAGATCCGACAGGTAGAGCCGTGTGCTCGTAATAGCCTGGGATGCTTCAGCCAGGTTTTGTGGTGAGATCACATGTAATGTGCTCCTGGGAGATCCGACAGGTAGAGCCGTGTGCTCGTAACAGCCTGGGATGCTTCAGCCAGGTTTTGTGATGGGTCACATGTAATGTGCTCCTGGGAGATCCTACAGGTAGAGCTGTGTGCTCGTAATAGCCTAGGATGTTGTAGCCAGGTTTTGTGATTCACGTAATGAGTCCTAAGAATTCCACAGTATGGCCAGTGATGATGAAGACCTGCAGATGGTGGGCCTACATCTAGTATGAAAAAGGACTGGCTCTATAGAACTTCCTATGACGAGTAGAGTCAGAGATTGGTTGAGATAGTAGCAATAGTGACGATGATGATGACGATGATCCCGAGAAGAAGACTTGTCTAGCAGATCTGTGTCGAGAAATACCTTCCTAGTTAAGAGGGAGTGTTGATGTATATGTAACTTTGGAATGTATTTCATCTGTGTATTTTATATATATTTATTGTACCCTTATAAGAGATGTGTTATTCCTCTATAAGGAAGTGTCGTCATGTGGATTGACAAGTGTCGCAAGTGTGTGTACTTGTCAATGGGTTATTAGACTGCCATGTGGGGTCAGCCCTGAATTATATATAATATGTGTGAGGAACCTATCTCAACCCTTCTCTTTACTATGTTAGTATATTGTTGTTGGACGCATATGCTTTGTAAGTCGTCCCGTAGTATTATATGTCCCATGGTTTTGACTCATAGTATTGGGCATAGACTTAGTATATAAGTGTGTGTTGAGGTCATTGAAGGCAGGGTGAAGTTAATTGTATTGAGCTTGCTCAAAGGAGGTTGCCCCTTCGAAGTGGTCCGTGATCAATATAAAAACGATTATGTTCTATTATTTCTGATATCTCGTGTATTTGCATTAATTAATTATTGCAGGTACATCACATCTGGTATTAGAGCACTTTCCTTGGCACAAGTGAGAATTTTTTTTTTTTTGGGCGGCGAATTTCAGATCAATTTCTGAAACTTTCTGCACAAAATCAGAAGAAACTGATTTCATATCTTAATTCTTCTTTAAAAAATACACAGTTTCAAAAAAAAAATCATCTCATTTGGAGATCTAAAAGTGGAGATATCGCGGATTTAAAATCAGCAATTTTTCAGAATTTCGGTGACGACCGCGGAAATTGCGGCGAGAAAATATTTTGAACGAGTGCCCAGATTTCTATTCCGCTTTCATGGGTAGAAGCAGAGTGGTTATTCCAGTTCTGGAAACATGCTATAATAGCGATTCTAAGCGATATAGATCCGGTTTTTGAACATTGGGTGGAATTTCTGCCCAAATTTTTTCTGTTGCAGGTTCGGATTTGGGAATAATCCCTATCCGCTTAACTGTGGGAAGTACTTAGGCATAAGCCCTAAAACTCATTGTGAGGAGTACCACAGGAACCCTGAAGTAGCTGGCCGATTAAGAGGACCTGCCAGCGAAAAGGGCAACGACCCCTACCTGATTGACTAGTTCCCACCCATGAGGTAAACCAAGAGCTGTCGTTTGTGGCAAAGCGGTTATCAGTTTTACCTGATCCATGGAGTGAGGGGTACTGCCCCAATACGCAAGCCGTCAGACAGCATTGGTGGCCGAGTGAAAACCCTGAACTATTAGGAAGCCACACATACCTGGGGTCCATATCTACTTTCAGCTGAACTATTGTCGATCACTGTTGCGCCGTTTCAGATCCATTTTGCAAGCCGTTCCAGATCCATTTTGCAAGCCGTTCCAGATCCAGCCGTTCGGCGTTGTTCCAGATTCCTTCCGAGCCGTAGCCGCTCCAGTCTGTAAAAAAAAAAAAAAAAAATCCGAGCCATAGCCGCTCTAGTCTGAAAAAAAAAAAAAAAAAAAAAAAAAAAAAAAAAAAAAAAAAGAAAAAACAGTTTTTTGTCCATATCTCCCTTGTTTTCACTCTGTTTCCCTTGAAATTTTTGGGGAATCCCTATCATCCCATTCTTCCTATTTCATTCCTGAGGACCCTATCCCCAATTCCCCGTCCCAAATCCCGAAAGCCCACATTTGTCTATTTTTAGGGTTTGCCATAACTTCCTCAAGTTTCACCCAATTGCCTTCAAATCTTACCACAGACTTCCTTTCTGCACTCTGCTTCTTTGTCCCTCTCTGCCAAATTTTCTCATTCTATCACCCCGCTTCTGAAATTCCCATTTTTTGCTTTCTTGTCCTTTCGACAGTGTCCAAAATCTAGTCAAACCCCAATTACCCATCAGATTGTTTCCCCAATCCAAATTTCCCTTTACTAAATCAGTTTCTGTTTGTGTTTTTCTACCCATTCCACAAAAAAAAAAAAAAACACCTGGTTATGGTTGTCACCTGTGCAGGAGCAAACACCATGGAGGAAGCACTTGCAGCCATCCAAACCAAACTCCAAGATTTGGATGAAAAATTTCTCAGCCTCCATCTTCAGCATTCAGCCATGAACAATAACCGACAGCCAGAATCTTTTGCAGCCATCGGGTTCTCTTCTTCCAACAATTTTCATGGGCCGAAGCTTGATTTTCCTCGCTTCAATGGTATTGATCCGACTGGATGGATATACCGAGCAGAACAATATTTCAGTCTGCATAATACTTTTGATGTCCAGAAAGTTCCACTTGCATCCTTTCATTTGGAACAGGAAGCCCTTCAATGGTACCGTTGGTACATCAAAGCTCATCCTGAGCCAAATTGGACAGATTTTTGCCAACTCATTTTGCCACGATTTGGCCCTAGTGCTTTTGATATTTCACAGGAGCACTCACTAAACTTCACCAAATTGGCACAGTGAGAGAGTATCAGACCGAATTTGAGAAATTGGCCAACCACACAGAAGGATTGTCTGATGAATTCTACAGGAGTTGTTTTATAAGTGGTCTCAAGGATGAAATTCACTCAGAGGTTAAAATGTTTTGTCCCAACACAATGATGGAAGTCCTAGGGTTGGTTAAGCTGGCTGAGGACAAGATTGCAGCTCAACAACGCTCCAAACTCACCCTTCTTCCCTTCATAAATATGGGTTCCCAACGACCTCCCATCACGCCTTCTCCTCAACCAACTCCTATCAAGCATTTGTTTGAGATAGAAATGCAGGCACGCTGAGAAAAAGGGCTTTGCTATAATTGTGATGAGAAATTCACTCAGGGACATAGATGTGTTCAACAAAAGCTCTATCTCTTGGATGTGGATTCTCCGCCTACCTTAGAACTTGGTGAAGAAGCTACGGATACAGTGGATGATCAGATCGACATTCAACAACCACCTGTTGACACCCCATTTTAGGACAACCCACCTGAGATCTCTCTCCATGCTGTAACCGGCGTCACCACCCCACAAACAATGCGGGTCAGGGGATACTTCAAGAAGCTCCCTCTTACAATACTCATTGATTCTGGTAGCACTCATAACTTCATTGACCCTCGGATTGCCAAATAGGCTGATTGTTTTGTCCATCCTTGCTCCAACTTTGAAGTCATGGTTGCCAATGGGGGCACCTTACCTTGCAAGGGGAAGTGTCACAATGTGCGTATCTCTATGGAAGATTATAACCTACGCTCTGACATGTTTGCCTTACCCTTAGGCGGATGTGATGTGGTTTTGGGCGTTCAATGGTTACGCACACTTGGCCCCATCTTATGGGATTTTGCTGAACTTTGGATGCAGTTTAAAGTCAATGGGGCACAACACAAATTTATGGGCTTACAACCAGGGTCTCTCTGCATCATCAGTTCACATCGCCTAGAAAAAATCCTTAAGAAGAATTCACATGGTGTCATCACTCAACTCAATTCCATTCAGATGCACCCATCAACAGTCTCCACTACTTCCTTGGATAGCTATGCAGGTATCTTTGCTGAACCAATGCGCTTGCTACCTTCACGAGACCTTTCCGGTAAGAATTTAGCCACATCTACCTCTCAGCAGGAAATGATGGCTATTTTGCATGCAGTACATAAGTGGCAGCCATACCTATTAGGGAATTATTTCTGCATCCAGACTGATCTCCCGAGTCTGGAAAATTTTCTGGAACAATGGGTCTCCTCCCCAACACACCTGAAATGGGTTATCCAACTCATGGGTTATCCCTATGTGATCACTTACAAAAAGGGTAAGGACAATATGGTGGAAGATGCTCCTTCTTGCACAATTGATGACCTAGTTTCTCTTACAACTCTTTCTCTACTTGTTCCAAATTGGGTGCAATATGTTCAACAGGGCTCTCTCTTCTATGAACTCCATGCTTCTTCGTCAATAGGGCACTTTGGGTTCTGCAACATGTATGACCAAGAACAATGTAACTTCTTTTGGCAGGGACTAAAAATGACAATTCAACAGATGGTGGCTGACGATGATACTTTCCAAGTCAACAAGGGTGAAACGACACTCCTTTCGAGATTGCTCAAACCCTTGCCCATCCCTAAACAACTTTGGCCAACTATTTCTATGGATTTCCTAGCAGTGCTCTGGTGGTACAATACCACATCTCACAGGACACCATATGAAGCGGTCTATGGAAAAACCCTACCAGTTCTTCTTCCATACACCCTTAGCAGCTCTCCAGTTCAAGAAATTGACTCGGTTCTTCGAAACCGCGATCAGATTCTTCTCATTCTGCAGGACAATCTTCACATGGCCAGAATTCGCCTGAAACAACAAGCCGATCAGCACTGTTATGAGCGCATTTTCCACGCAGCTAACAGGGTTCTTCTTCATCTACAACCTTCCAAGCAATCCTCCTTGACACTCCAAAGGCGTTAGTGGCCCAAAATGCAAACCGAGGATGCTACCGGGGAACCACTCCTTCAGATTTCGCAGCAATTTCTCCAACCAAAGCTTTGAGGACAAAGCTTTTTCTAAGGGAGAGGGGATGTTAGGAACCTATGTCAACCCTTCTCTTTACTATGTTAGTATATTGTTGTTGGACGCATATGCTTTGTAAGTCATCCCGTAGTATTTGTTGATCCGTAGTTTATATTAGCCCATAGTATTGACCCATGGTATTGGACGCATATGCTTTGTAAGTTGTCCCGTAGTATTATATGTCCCATGGTTTTGACTCATAGTATTGGGCATAGACTTAGTATATAAGTGTGTGTTGAGGTCATTGAAGGCAGGGTGAAGTTAATTGTATTGAGCTTGCTCAAAGGAGGTTGCCCCCTCGAAGTGGCCCGTGATCAATATAAAAGCGATTCTGTTCTATTATTTCCGATATCTCGTGTATTTGCATTAATTAATTATTGCAGGTACATCACAATATGATGTGGATGTATCTAGATAGACAAGTCGGCCCCATAAGGTCACTGGGCAAAAAAGTTAGTATAAATAGAGATCGGAGATCTCTATTTTACACACTCGGAAAAGTAACTCACTCTCACTTGAAAAGTGGCGCACCAGTGAGGAGGAGGATCATCTGCTATCAGGAGACTATCTCAGTGTTATTTGGTTGTACTTTGGTTGAGCCATTGCTCTCTCTATCTCTGAGGAAGTTGTGGGGTTTTTCACCTTAGGGTTTTCCCCACAGAAACTCTGTGTCTCTTGTCTTTTATGCTTTTGATTCTTGTGATGCTTGTCATATTGTGATTGTTATGCATTGATATACTGTAGATGTTATTCTCTCAGCAAAGATCCTAGAGTATTGTGAATTAATGCTCAAAATTTAACATTGCTCGCCATATTTACTGAGGAAAAAAACTTTTCAAAACTGTCCCAATCAATTATAGATCCATTCTGCAAGCTAAAATACTATGATAAAGCTTTAGGCTCAAAATTGTAATGGAACAAGTGGCATACCACATCTTTATGTTCTACATTTAAAATATTTAAGGCTAGATAGAAACTTTTCAAATGATCATCTGCAATGATGCCTTTGATAGGATCAAATTTGGGAAAAACCCACTCCAGATGTTTACGTAAATCGTGTAGAGGAGCAGGTAAGTTTAAAGGACCCCTAGCTCTCCTAGCTGGTGGATTATTTACATTATGAGCCATATGGAAAATGCATGGAGGGGTATGTGTAGGTGACTGAGTGTGATGATAAGAAGTAGAGTCGGGTGAAGATGGTATTAATTGATCAATGGGTTACAGTATATATTTTAGAGATAAATCAGCCAATTCTTCCAATGATTCAACTAGAAAAGACTCCTTGTTCTGTTTAGATTTTCTTCAAGGAGCACATATTAGAGGTAGTATTGGAACTACAGGTAATCCTCCAATATTTCTACAGTAATACCTAGTATATCTCCTGAAATTATTGATTTCTTGATGTGGTATAACGTATAAATTTTCAACGTGATCTGTTTCAAGGTTACTCTCTTCGTAATAGTTAGTTTCATGTCCAATTTTAGGTATTGTTTGAACTGAACCTTCAAGTTGGGATGTCTTGGGTGGGGATCCAAAGAAATTTTTTTGAGGGAACAAACTTCCTCTACCAACCATACACTGGCGGCCCTCCTTCTAATGCCAAAACTGTTGACGCCTAGAAAAATCTTTGTGTTGACATTAGGGGTTCTCCCCAATGAAAAGTCCCAATTATACTCTTCACTATTTGGAATAGGGAACCCGTCCGGTTTACGGTTCGACTATCATTCAAGATAGTCTTGAAATAAGTGTATTGGATATGGCATGATCCACCATTTCTGATTTTGATAATTCTTAAATGAAATGCAAGTCACTACCCTACATGCAGATACTTATTCTTACTAACTATGCTTTTTTGACCAATAGGAAGAAGCCTCACATAGTGATGCGCAAGTCCTTACCTCTCATCTTATCACCTCTTTTACTATCGACCAGCCAAGGAAATTCCCTAACTAAATGCATTATTATATTTAATCAAAACTATCCTTTCAAGGAGGAAATTTAAAGAAGAGCATTGAAAAGAAATTGTAGCATACATTTACAAAAGATAACTACTTAAAATATTGCATTTAATAGTCATGGGACAAAGTTAACACATTAGATAGCTTAAGTATTAACATTCATTATATTCATTGCTCATGGAAAACAAAGAAAACTGTATTTGCATGTACATACACCAAGATAATTCATAAACTATTAGAATAATCCAACATAATAAGAAATATCATACTGCATTTCCATAAGCAAAATGAAGAAATCAGTTCTACACATGTGTCCACACACTTCAACATAATATTCCATGTACGCTTCCACCCAAAAAAATGCTTTGGTCATTACCAAAAAATAATTTCTCACAAATGAGTTCCAGTACAATCTTTCAAAAGCAAAAATCCCCTTCTACCTCTAATTTCCCTATGTATATTCTCAACTTGGACTTCTAGGTGACTTGTCCGTTCACCTTCCTACAGTTACCACCTTTTTCCTTATAATTTTTTTTCCTAATCTACTTATAAAATAAGTAGGAAAACTATTAAAATACAATACAAATATTACATTATAAGGGTGGGGTGCCCTCTTGAGCTTGTATAAAATCATCCCAAAGACTTCTCTCATAAGATATAATGTTTAATTGTTGAGGCTCCAATAACCTTACAGCCACTTCATGAAATTAAAAACCTTTAACCATAACATTGAGCTCTTTGGATACTGCACTATTCCCATTGGCTAAGTAATGTGTTTTTAGAGTAGCTTGCTCAATACGTTCCTGTAAGTATTCTGGAGTGATGTTGTCCAAACTTTGAATAGCAACAATATCTTCATCTTTGATGGTCCTTAGCTTGGTTAATCGTTGCTCTTTTGGTACAGGGATTTCGAATGTGCCAAGAGAAGGTAAATGACATTTTTCAAAGGCTCTCGAAATGCCCTAGCGAATTCCTTCACATTTGGAAATATAATTTTCCACTTCACTCTGCAATTTGCTCTCAGCTTTCTAGCAATTGTCTAAGGTTGCAAATTCCATCTTCAATTCTACTATAGATATTTTGGGAAAACGAGGAGGAATTTATTTAGCTGTCTTTATACAAGCAACAAGCTTCTTCATCATGTTATGAATTTCTCCTAGCTTCTGTCTAGTGGAAACCATTGTTTCATATATCTGATTGAGTCTGTTTTCCATTCCATGCACTTCAAAAGTTTGCTATGTGAGCAACTCATGTGAGTGGAATAATTTCTCCTGAAGAGTGGAGGCATAGTCATAAAATGGATTTAAGTCTTGTTTTTGTTCTTGTTCAGTATTCAATTCAATCATCACGGACTCCTTCTCTAGATTAAGTTCTGATATCTATGCTTGCAAAGCTCCTTTCTAAATGGTGAGAGATTCTACTTGTTGGTCCCATTAACTTTCTTTCTCTTGCATCCCTTTCAATTGGGACAGTAGATCCACTTTCTGACCTTCTAATATTATCATTTGTACATTTAGTGAATCTCTCTCCACTTCTAGGATTTGTACATTGTGCATGAGTTCTTCCTTCTACAATTCAAGGGCATCCCTCTGACATCTCATTTTGATCCCTTCATTCCTGTCTTGAACTAGATTGTCCTTGAGTTTAACCACCTTGGCCTTACTTATTTCTACATTCTTTATTAATTTTTGTATGTTGACTTCATTGTCCAAGGAAGCAACAACACCAACAGATGCTGTGAACTTTAGATCTTTGTTGGTTTCGTCAAACACTGGAACCTCCGGTATTGTGACAACATCGGGCTGCGAGACAATTTTAAGCCTCTTTTCTATCCTTTTCATAATATTCTTCATTTTGGGATCTGTTGTGGCTACAACTTGATCCCAAATTTTTTGAAAAATAATGGGGCCCCTCCTTTTCTCTTAAGAGAGTTTTAGAAGTTAAGTCTTTCTAGAAAGCCTTTTTTCATACTTAGTTCTTTTTCCAAAAGGTCAAGCAAGAGAAGTTTGTTTTTCACTAAGTAAAACTTGATTTTTTCAGCTGAAACGATCGACGTGACTCGCCGATTCGAGCTGAGACGATCGGCGTGACTCGCCGAGTCGAGCCGAAACGGTCAGTTTTGTTTTTTAAGTTTCGAAGCTTTTTTCGTTTCGGCGTGACTCAACAAGTCGAGCCGAAATAGTTGGTGTAACTTGGTCACATCCGTTCGAATGTTGTTCCCTTTGACTTATATTTTATTGAGCCTTCGTGTTTCGATGGAACTCGTTGATTCAAGTCAAAACGGTCGACAGTAATCTTTGAGGATTTGGTTGTATTTTGTGTCGATTGAACTCGCCAAGATTAGCCGACACTATCGACGTCTCTTCTTTTAATTTTGTTGAACTTGGATGATTGCGTGTTTTGGCAGAACTTGAGAGGCAGAGCCGAAACAGTCGAAAGATCTCATCTAGATCAGCCGAAGCACCAGAGTGTTACCCTGTAAGACCTTGGTCACTTAGTTTTTTCTTCCGGTTCGGCAAGGAAAGCTGTTAACCGCGATACATTCCAGCAAGACTAGACATCTTGCACCGAAACGGTCGCCGGCGATCGCTAAAGTGCATAGAAAAGGGTTGGTTTTATTTTCATTACAGAGCATCGGCAGATCCCGGAAATGGCTGCCGAGACGGTCACAGACAAGAATTTTATCACGCGAATTCTTACTGATAAGCCGAAATCAACAGTGTTGTTTTTCTTTGCCAGTGTGCCTTGCCAAAATCCTACCGATACATATCGTGTCAACTCGGCGAAAGCTGCCGAAACTGTCAACGACGTGCCATCATTTTAATATATTTTTTGTGCCCAAAAAACAACACTAGGCCCCACCACTTTAAACGACATTTTATTGCCACCACCAACCACGTCTAATCAACATTTATTACTCTTCTTAGTGGAGGGTTATATATAGTTTTGGGGTGTTGTTTCATTTTTTATTATTGTTTCAAGTTGAAGAAGAACATCGTTGCTGTCATCTCCACCACTCACCGAGCTCCGTTCATCCATTGTCATTAGGTTTTCACGGCCAGTTAGCAGTTGATAGGAAGGCTCTGCTTTCCTCTCGTTAAGCTTGGGTAAATGTTGTTAGTCTTTTATTTAGTTGGTTGTTCTTTCATTTTCTTCTCACACACGGCTGAGGAGCTTAACTTTTCCCACTCATGGTTTTAGCCACAGTTTGTCACTTACTCTAAACCTTTTGGACGACCTTACCACACTTCTTTTTGTTTAGAACGTTAGTGGGGTGCTACACAGGTTGCCAATCGCCAAAGCTAAACCCTGGCAGCCATGAGACCAGCTTGGACTCACGGTGGCTGCTCCCTCATTCCGCAAACCCAAGCCTCTCTCAACTCTCAATGAAATAGCCATCCTGCACTCTTGAAGATCCCTCCCAACACACCCCTATCTCGCAACTTGGACCTAATCAACACAGCTTGGGGATCACTTTCCACTACTCATGTCGAATGTTTTGTTTTAGTATTAAAACGAGTGATAAGGATAATTGGTTTGTCTGCATTTTATGCTCATCTGCACGTTGAAAAGCAAGCACAAAACTCTAAATAGCATGACAACTTTGTTTTCTCAACCTTGCTTGTCGATAGCTAGTTATGTTATTGTTAATTTTGTAGGCAAAATGATTTTTTTCTGATTATTATGCATACATTCTATTGCTGGCATGTGTATTGGTAAAACAAAGCCTGAATTTTAACAAGCTTAACAATGGTGTTGTGCAACCCTACATACCTCTTGAGGTGAATTTTCTTGTGGATTTGTTGTTTGATTTCTCCTTATACATAGCTTTGTTTATCAGGATTTAAACAATGACTAAGAAAGGAGTCAAGAAGAAGTCCAAGGTAACTGATCCCGAATCAGATGTTGAAGTCGTATTGGAAACTAGGGTAGAAACTACATATGAGGATGCGAAGCTAGTTATGGGAGTTACCCTTGAATTCAAGTGGGGTGAAATATATCAGATGATCTGGGACCAGAATGTCCCTGGTGTAGTTCTGGAGGAAATGGTACTATATCAGAACATCAGACGGTCTGGCATCACAAAAGCAGCTACGCGACCAGAAATTTTTCCTTGCTCAGAGGTCATTGGATGGATTATGTCGCAAGCTGACTCCACATCAAGGAATCTGTCTGACAACAAAGGAGAATATCTTGCCTCATTCCATCCAACCCACATATCATCCACTTACAAGTTACCACACACTCAGGTCCACCTGACTACGACTTGGATTGAAAGTCCTAACATGGACACCCTCGAATTCACGAAGAAATTATTAATACCAGGCAAGCAACTGAGGAAAAAAGTGAACAAGGAGTATGAAACCCAAATGCTGAGGCCCCCTTTCAAAATCATAGCCCTAATGCTGAGCAGAATTTTCGGCAAAGCAGATGGAACCATCTATAAACTAAATTGGATACCTTTGATTCACCATGTGGCCTTCAACAGTACAATATTTAACTAGGTGGACATCATCTCAGGCAGTCTGTCGCCAGCCATAGTAGCTCTAAAAGGAGGACTAGTTTAGAAAAGGGCGGAATTCTACATGTCCTCGTACCTCTTATATTACATTTATTGAAGCATCCTTTCCCTAAGCTAGGCTGCATTTGGAACAAGAACGATGTCCCAATCTATGTTCCTTACAAGATGTTATGGGCCCATAAAAACAAGGGATATTACGAGAGTATATGTGAAGACCTCATCATGCTTCTATATGAGCTGATCTTCATTAAAGAACTAAACTTCCTGTCGGAGAATGCCATGGAAGTCGTAGAACAATATGGAAATTACTATTTTTTCCAATAAGGCACGTACCTCGGGATGTATGGAGGATCCAAACCGCCATCTCTCTTGCATAAATATGCCACATATTATGTAGTCCACAAAGAAGCAGTGAGGCAAGTATTCATAGATTGGATTGGTGACTTTTTGCATGATCAGAAGAAGGCTTCATTCCCGCCATTGCCTTTCTGCATTGAGGCATATAAATTCTCCAAGGTTAAAACTGTTGAATATTTTGTTCGGGAATAGGAATTTTTCCATTTTGGAGAGAAGAGTTTTCACCGAAATGACAACTACTACAAAGTTGCAGAACATTGTGCAGCCATCAAAGTACATTTTGAATATGCAAATTACTTTGACAAAGATGAAGCAGTTTTCAGGAGTGCTAGCAATATGAATAAGCTCAACAAACGCTTTCATCCCAGGAGCGGATCTAGTTCCAGCACTGTTTCCCAAGCTGCTAAGCAGGAAGAATTACAAAGGAAAAGGGACGAAGCCGAAACTCTAACAAAGGAAGAACAAAGGCTAAAAGAAGAGGCCGATAAGTTCCAGAGAGAAGAAGCGGAAAAAGTTCAGAAGGAACAAGCCGACAGGCTGTGAGAAGAAGAAGCTAAAAGAATCAGAAAAGGAGAGGCTGAGAAGATGCAAGAATGAAAGAAAAGGAAGAGAAGGAAGCAACTGAGCAGAAGAAGAAAAAAGAAGAAGAGGAGAAGTCCAAGAAGGTTGTGGAAGTGGGAAGTCCAAGCATCCAGACCATGGACATAGACCCATCCCAAGTATCTCAAGAAATAACTGCGGGAGACCACTTCCTTGTAGGAGAGCTCCCGCTCACACCTTTTACTCCATCAAGGGAGCACACTGTGGCCTAACTAGACAAAATCATCTTCGACCGCAAGAGAAAAGTTATTGTGAGGAAGACAGAAAAAAGAATGAAAATGGTCTCCCAACCAAACATCGCCATTAGACAGGAGAGCAACGCCGTGGAAGGTACACGGAGGGACCCTGGGTTCATATCATCCATCAACAAAGCTGCTGCCCAAGCAAGTGAAGACAACGTCAACAAACTGATAAATGATGTCGAGCTGGGAAAAAAGAAGGTGCGCAAGTTAAAAGCTAATCTCATAAAGGAGCAAGCAGATGGAGAAAACTGGAAGAAGAAATATGACACCCTCTTATCAGAGAAAGAAAGAATAACAAGTGAGTACCAAAATCTAGATGAAGAAAAGGAAGCATTAATGGTATAGCTAATGATACTAGAAGGTGAGAAGAATGACATTGAAGCCCGAGCCACTCAGTTAGAATCTGACCAGACAGCCGCCAACCAATAGGTTGAGGAACTAAAAGCTGGAGTGGATGAGTTAAATAAGGAAAAGGAGCTTATCTCGGGACAACTAGAGCTTGTAAAAGGCAGGAAACAGGACCTAACCCCTTTCCATGAGAAGGCTTGTGGCATCCAAAAGAAAATCTATCAATCACAAGAACTTATCACAGAAGAAGCCAGCAAGATGAAGGCGATGGTTTCAAGGATGAAAGAAATTGATGCTGAGGCTCTAAGACTCAGGAGAAAGTGCATGTGCACCATCGAGGAAATCAAGAGACAAATTGAATGGAGAGAAGGGAAATCAGGATTCCCAGGGAACCTACCTCTCAAGTCCTTGGCCGATTTTCAGTTGGATTCGGGCCTCATCGAGTTCTGTAGAGGCTGTGGTGTAAAAATGAACTCTAGAATCCATAAAACCATTGGGTAGTGTGACGGCTTCTAACAGAAAATCCGGGAAACCCACGAGAAGTGCCAAATGGTTTTCCCTCAGATCATGGAAGATTTCCCTGACCAATACCAATGCTTGTCAGAAATGAATGGCGAGATGGACACATGCATAGCCTACATAAAGAAGATAGACGCCTTGACAGCAGAAGATCTCCATCGGTTCATTGGTCAGTCTTCCATTCATGCCTACTTTTTAGAAGACATATCCCAGGCAACAACAATGGGAGTAAAAGGTATTGGAGCAGAGTTATATAAACATGAAATCTCCCTAAAGATGATGACTCTTGTACGCAATAACATTATTGTAAGAGAGACAAGCATGTGATCCAGTTACATTGCTGAGGTGGAAAAACCAACTAAGGTGGAAAAGCCAGCTGGAAGCTGATTTTGCATTGTATAAATATTAAAGACAGCTGGAAGTTGATTTATTGTATAAACATTAAAAAATAGTTGGAAACTGATTTTGTATTATGTGAGCACTAGAAGAAAAAATTTTGTGATTCCCTAGGGTTAGGGTATGTGAAGAGACACTAGAGACAATTTTGTAATTATAAATAGAAGAATAGAATAAAAGAAAAATGACTTTTTGGCAGGTGAAAGGACTGGACTATTTTGTATGAGAATTAATTTTCTGCATTAATAAAGAAGGATCTATTTTAGCTGGGAAAAGCTAGCATGGCAATTTTTCTTGGGGTACGTGTAATGTTTGTGGAATTACTTCTTCACCATTCATATGCATACTGTGAGATTGTTCCTAAACCGTTTTGAATTAATTCTTGGTTGTGAATGCTCTTATTTCCTGTGCAAATATTTATGTGTTAAATGAGTAATGGAATGTTTTAATTACATCAGAGTTATCTTTGATATCTTTTATATTCTGTTGTAAATGTGTTTATAATATTGAAACAACTATCTGTGACATTTTTAGGTACATTTCCAGTGTATTACTCATATTTCAGATTTGCCCCCTGCAGGGATAGATTAGAAAGTTAGGTAGATCAGTTAGATTAACATAGATTACATGCATTTAGATAGGGCACTTGCATCTCATCTTTAAATGTAAAATACATAAACGGTGGATTGGGTCGCAATCGGTGAAAGCAAATCTTTAAATCACATACGGTATTTGGGCCGTTAATCGGACTGATTCCCTACACCAAATGGTGAGCGATCTAATTGGGCTTGCTTACTATGGAGAATCCCTAACTATCGGTGCTGCGAATTTCGGGACATCAACAGTTTTTGGTGCTAGAAGGAGGGCCGCTAGTGCATTGCTGGAAGAGGAAACCCTTTTCCTAGAAGAAATTCCTCTGAAGACCTACGTGAAACAACTATCCCAGAAGATTTCTTTCTGGAATCACAGGATCAAGAAGATCTTAATCTTGAAGGTGAACATCAAGAACCATTATACTCTATCCCATTTGAAGAAGTAGATCGTTTCAGGAAACACACCCGTTCTTATGTTAGGAGGCTTGGGGATTTAAACATAACTCCTTTTTTTATCCAGAAGGCGAATCGATATGAGAGAACCACAGTACACCAAATATTCGGTGCTAGTGGAAAGTTTGGAAGAATTATTGGATCTTTCTTTGCAAGAAAACACAGATCCTCTCGATCAATTAAGACCCAATACTCCTCCGGCTCAAGAAGATCCTCATAATCCACCACAGCCACCACCTCAACCACAACCACAAGTTATGGCTGTTCCTACGTGGAGAACCATAGGAGCACTTGATTTAGCTCCACCTTTACATGATCTGCCCAAACAACCAGAAAAAGGTGCTACCTAAATATGATCCTGGAAAAGGAATTTCCACTGAAGATCACCTTAAGAGTTTTTATTTGGCTCTGAATCTCCTAAATGTAGAACATGAAGACTTAGTTTGCAGGATTTTTCCTTTCATGTTTGAACCTAAGGTATCTTCTTGGTATTTTAGTTTGCAAGCTAATTCAATAGTTGATTCGGAAGGTTTCGAGAAATGTTTTTTAAGTAAATTTGGTAATCAAAAGACCATTGCCACACTTATGAAAGAGCTTCTATCTATGAGGATGGAAAAGAAAGAGTAGGTACAAAAATTTAATCAGAGATTTATTACCCTTTTGAATAATTTTAGTGCTGCAACAAGACCTGTTGAAGAATCTTTGGTAGAATATTATACTACAGCACTTGATCCACCCATAGCTATGTTTGTTAAATAAAATAACAAAGAAGCTTACATTGGTAGAAAACTTTGAGGAATCCAAGAAAGTAGAAGCTGAAGAGGATAGTATTTCCAAACACTCACTTGATTTGGAAACAAAACCAACAACCAATAAGAAACCTTTATTGCTATCTAGACCTAAGGAAGAATCGTCCACTGAGTTAGAAAATGTGGTTAAGATGATGCAGAAACTATCCAATAAAATTGTAGATCTGGAAAAGGATAAGGTAGCCAATACATAAAGAAAACCCTTCAAACCTTTATACAAGAAAAGGGAAGAAGGTGGACAACCTCTTCCACCAGTAAACAACTCTGTTGTCTTAAATTTAAATGAGGTAGGCATGGACCATTTCTGCACCTTTCATCAAGAACAACATTCTGAAAAAAGTTGTCCACAGTGGATAAATTCAATGAGCTTGGTCATGAATCAATTGTTGGATGCACAAATAACAGACCAAGAAGATCCCCAAGAAGACCGTGCCTTTGAGCAGGAGGAACCCATTCCATACACCACAATGTTACTATGGGATTGGGCGTCCACAAAGGAATTGGTTGAAGAAGATGATGAAGAAATTCAAGTTTCAGCTGTAAATATTACTACTCGGAGTAAGGGTCCGGTTGTTGATCAAAGCCCAACTGTCCCTAAACCTAAGGTTGCAAAAGAAATGCCCAAAAGGAACATAACTGTCATTCATCCACAACCTAAACTAAACCCTATGGTGGTTAAAGAGACAAGCCCAATAATTAATGAAAAGGAAAAGGTCACAATGAATAAAACAAGGAATGGTGGGAAAATCCCGTAAGAATACAGCATGGGGTACGACATTGTTGAGGATATCAAGAAAAAGAAAGCAAATATTTCTATATTTGAATTGTGTAATCTGCGCCAGCAAAGAAAGAAATTATTGGAAGCTTTTGACCCACAATCTAGCAGTACTGCAGAAAAAACAGAAGTAGATACTGAGATAAACGAAGCTAGTATTAGTGGGAAATCAAAATATCAGACCCTACCGTTTCTATTGACCTTTCAAATTTTTAATCATAACGTACACAATTGTTTGGTATATTCTGGGCTTCTTTAAATTTTATGCCACTGTCGATCTGCAAGAAAATTAATGGACAACCAATACCATCCCCATCTTAGATCATACAGTTAGATAGGATTGTTGTTAAAGTAATTGCAGAAATGAAAGATGTATTTATTAGACTGTCTATAGATCCTAGAGTATGCCAATTCATACATGTTATGGTGGTGGATATACCTGAAGGTTATGTCTTAATATTGAGTAGGGACTGGTCTACGAAACTGAACAATTACTTTGTGATAGATTGGTCTCACTTGTGCTTGCCATACCAAAATAAACAAAATCAAATCAAGATACTGAGAGAGCCTCATATGAAGCACAATGTGACTCAGTTGGAAGAGAAGAACAAAGCTGTAAATTTTTCGTCTTCAGTGTTGGGAAACTATTTTCTAGAGATTGAACTATGGAATTATCAATCAACAGATGTTATCCATGACTCAGACGAACAGTCTGATCTCCTTCATTTTTCTCGGACTGATGATATTGATTGTAACATAGTAGAATTAGTCACTGACTTAGGTGGTAACAATACTAATCTAGAGATTGAACTATGGAATTATCAATCAACAGATGTTATCCATGACTCAGACGAACAGTCTGATCTCCTTCATTTTTCTCGGACTGATGATATTGATTGTAACATAGTAGAATTAGTCACTGACTTAGGTGGTAACAATACTAAATTAAGACAGAAAACATATTTTGGGTTCTATACTTTGATAGATCTAAAACCCAAGAGGGATCCAGAGCCAGTTTTGTTTTGATTGACCCTGAAACGAACAAACATTTTTTTATCTTGTAGACTAGAGTTTGAATGCAAAAATAACATAGTTGAATATGAAGCTCTAGTTCAAGGATTAAAGAAGGCTATTAGTTTGAATGACAAATACTTAAAAGTCTTTGGTGACTCAAAGATAGTTGTCAAACAGGTAAGGGATACAATTCATTTTCTTTCACCACACTTAAAAGGTTATCAATCTGAAGTTTGGAATTTGATTTCATATTTTGATGCTTTCCATATAAATTCTATTCCTAGATTACAGAATGTTGCAGTTGCGTTTTTAGCTACTTTTGCTTCCCGATTAGTGCCTACAAATAACAAATGCTCTATTGAATTGATTTCCAAGCCATCTGTACCTGATAACATTACAAATCTTAGAGTGTTTGATGATGATGATGATCAGATTATCAGTTTCTTAACAAATGAAGATGCCTTCCAAGAAGCTATAATCGATGAAGAGGTGCACGATTTGGATTTACAAAACAAAGATGCGACTAAAGGAAACTTCATGCCAAAAGGAGTAAGAACTCTTGAAGGATTGTTTGATATGCAAAACAAATTCAAGAGACCAGCAAATGTCAAAACAAAAATCTCCTCAATGCGGCACGAGTTGGTAAACCTAGGTACAGAAGCTGAACCCAAATTTGTTAATTTGGGTAAATGTTGTTCACCCGGCGAGAGGGATAAGTTCATCAGATTGTTCCAGCAATACAAAGATGTTTTTGCATGGAATTATGAAGATTTGAAAACATATGATACTCGCATCATACATCACATAATACGCATCATACATCACATAATACCAATGAAGCCAGGGGTGAAGCCATTTCAGCAGCAATTGCAAAGAATGCATCCAACACTTGAACCATTAATACATAAATAGTTGAATAAATTGTTGGATGCGAAGATCATTTTTAAGTTTCGACATTCCGAATGGGTCTCTAATTTAGTACCCATGCGGAAGAAGTCGGGAGAGATAAGATTGTGTTTGGATTTTCAAAACTTGAACAAAGCATCTGATAAAGACAACTACCCTGTGCCACCAATGGAGCAAATTTTACAGATGGTGTCAGGATCAGAACTTTTCTCCCTACTAGATGGATATTCCGGATACAATCAAGTATTAGTAGCGGAAGAAGACCGAATCAAGACCACATTCCATACAAAATGGGGAACGTTTGCATATCGGAGAATGCCATTTGGCTTGATAAACGCAGGAGCTATTTCAAAGAGCCATGGACATTGCGTTTCGAGGATTGGTTGGCCACTGTGTGGTAATTTATTTAGATGATGTGACAGTCTTTTCAAAGAAAAGGGAAGACCATGTTTTCCACTTAAAACATATTTTTTACCATTGCATACAATATGGTATTTCTCTAAATCCTAAGAAGAGTGTTTTCATTGTCCTTGAGGGTAAGCTTCTAGGTCATATCATCTCAAAGAAGGGAATCTCAATAGATCAAAAGAGAGTGCAAGCTATAAGAAAAATTCCCATGCCCCATAACAAAAAGGCTATGCAATCTTTTATGGGCACGATAAACTTTGTTCGAAGGTTTGTACCATATTTCGCTCAGATTGTGAAACCTTTGCATCAAATGGTAAAGCAGAGTGTGCAATTTAAGTGGACTAGTATAGAGAAGATTGCGTTTAAAGACATTAAAACTACCATAGCTAACGCTCCTTATTTAAGAAGTCTATATTTTGAAAAGGATTTCATCATGTACACTTTTGCTTCAGATAATTCTCTCGTAGTTGTGCTCACTCAGAAGGGAGAATCAGGAGACGAGTGCCCAATATGCAGTATTTAAACTGGTAAAATACTTCACAACGTATATCCTAAAGAGCAGAACAAAAGTCATAGTACCTCACCCCATTGTTAGATCTCTGTTTGTACGGAAGGAATTAGGGGAAAGGAGAGGAATCAGGGTGACTGCACTTCAAGAGTATGATCTGGGGTTCAAACCAGCCACCATTATTAAAGGTCAAGGGTTGTGCAAGTTACTCACAACAAATCTAATAAGTGAAGAGCAAGAGTGGGAAAATGAAGCCGAATTAAATCTGATTGAGGTATGTCCTATTTTCACTACCCCCGAGTCTTGATATAGGGACCTAGTGTATTATTTGCAACAAGATTATCTACCAGAACACTAGAGTTCCAAGCAGAGAAGGGCACTCAAATTAAAATCAACATCCTATCAAATAATCGATGGAATACTTTTCAGAAATAATTATGATGGGATATTTCTCAGATGTCTTGAGAAAGAAGACGTGAATAAAGTGGTCAAAGAGTTACATGATGGCCCTGCTAGGGGACACTACTTTGGAGATACTACGGCTGATAAAATACTCAGAGTTGGTTACTATTGGCCCACTCTCTTCAAATATGCTCATGCCTATGCTAGGAATTGTGATGTATGTTAAAGGAGTGCTGGCAGATTGCAAAAGCAGCAAGACCATTGCAACTAGTTATTATCTCTGAACCATTCGAGCAATAGGGCATAGATGTTATTGGAGAGATAAATATGAACTCTTCGTTGCAACACCGATACATCCTCACTTCTATAGATTATTTCACCTGGTGGACAGAAGCCATTCTGCTGCTTAAAGTAAACGAAGATGCAGTCATCAAGTTCTTGCAAGAAGATAGCATAACCAGGTTTGGGGTTCCAATTTCTCTAGTCTTTGATAATGCAACTTATTTTTCATCTGTGAAAGTAAATGCATTTATTTATGAGAAAGGAATTAAATTGCATTATTCAGCGAATTACTATCCCCAAGTAAATGGACTAGCTGAATCCACAAATAAAAATCTCATCCGAATCCTCAAGAAAACTGTCATTGAGAAACAGAGAAGTTGGCATACAACCTTCCCGAATGATTTATGGGCATATAGAGTTACCCCAAAGAATGTATTAGGAGTTTCCCCATACAAACTGGTCTATGGGAGGTAAGCCATACTCCCTCCTAATATCTTTCTCCCATCTTTGCAACTAGCCCAAGCCTCACGAGGTTCTACCAACGAAATCCTACAGTCAAGAATTAACACCCTGTTGAAGCTTAAAGAGTCACGACAGAAAGCCAAAGATAGGTTCCACCAACACCAAGACATTGTCAAGAGGTGGTTTGATAAATGAAAATCAGGCAGAAGGAGTTTTGAAGTAGGTGACTTAGTTTCTAAGTGGGATCACCCACATTATGATAAGGGAAAGCATGCAAAATTTCAACAATTATGGCTTGGCCCTGTTGTAGACACAACAGATCCCATGTTTTATCCAAAATATGGGAGCCCCAATTTCATATCAAAGAGTAACTCAATCGGTTTTGGGGTTGTCTAGCCTATTTGCCATTCATTTTGCTTCCTTTTATTTGATTTAATTAAGTTAGTAAACTTTCCTTATCAAATTTATGCATTTTTAGTGTGTTTTTATGAATTGCGGAAATAAGTTTTTGGGTTAAAATTTCGATCATTCCGCAACCCACAACCCACAATTGCAGATTGTGGATTGCGGGTGCTTTTGTTTGCACGTGAAGTTGTTCTTTCCACAACCCGCAACCCACAAATTGCGGATTGCGGGATGCAAAAAGACCTTTTTAATAAATAGTGGTTTATAATTCCTGCAACCCGCAATTGCGGTATGCGAGAAGTACTTTGACCACGCATTGTGTTTTGTGTTCCGCAACCCGCATTTCCGGATTGCAAATTGTGGAAGGGTGTACATATTTATGAATAACAAGTGCCCGCACTTGGCATCCCGCATCCCGCATCTCGCATCCTGACCGTTGATATACAATGATCTGACGGCCTTGATTGCACCTGGTAGAATGATTTGAATTTTTTATTTTTCGTTCTTGGTTCGTCATTTCCAAGTGTTGATCCTGTTTTTGTCTGCGTTATGCTTGATCAGACATGAAGTCTTTGAATCCAATGATTGTTTAATGATTAAAACTCTGAGATTTGACTGTTAATCGCATGTGTTATTATGTAAATCTATTTGATCTTATGCCAAATTTCAATTATGCATGATTGACTGATATTTCGCTCGTAGAAATGATCATTGCAACCTGTACGTTGTAGACGTGCAATCATGGCAGTTAGTTATACTCAATTGATGTCAAATCCTGTGGTTTTATTTCCTATAAGGGTTGTTATGAATAATCTGTTAGTTTACGATGACATATGCAAATTTTGGATTGATATTTTAATATCTCTGCTAACAATTGCATGCTGTAAGTAAAATGCAAAGAGTTTCTGGCATTTATGTCAAGCTTTCTATTGAGAAAGAACCTCAGCCAATAGAATACTCTGAACCTGTTCCTGCACCATTTGATTTTGATGTTTCTGATCATAGCACAGATAGTGAAGAGGAAGGTGGTGAGGTTCAATTCACATATGAACAACTCCTTTTCAACAAGAAAAAGAAGGGGGATAAAGAATATGTTGATCAAGATAATACAATTTTTCGTGTTAGAAAAACAGGATCGCAGAGCAATAAAAATAAACATAAATGCAAATATAATCACACATACATATTACAAGAGAGACACAGATATATCATGGTTCACCCAAGATGGGCTACGTCCACACTGAAATTGTTATTCCTTTTATTATTCCATCCACCAAAGTGAAGGGATGCAACCTACAGCACAGCCGCTGCACTTCCTCTCCACTGTCTCACTGTCTCTCTTCCGATATCAAAGATATTTACAATGCATAAAACCTAATACATCAACCCTAGCTGTGTTACAATGTCTTTATTTTATAATGGAAATACAATGGGAAAATACCACAGGATACCCAAAACCATGGGCCCGTAAAACAATGCCAAAAATTTCCTTCGGGGGCTTCGCCGTCGGGTGACCTCTGGCCCCCACACCCCCTCTGTTGGGGTGAATGTACAATCCTTTTACACATCATATCAAGCTGGGGTACAAACACAATTGAATAATATTGTCTCTGAATCTGGAGATCAGGCTCCACAACCAACAATCTCCCACTTGGAGATTGATCACAAGAACTCCACTGCTGCTGCACTTGTTGGACCTTGGACTTGGAAAATTTCTCATCTTCACCTTCATGCTAGAAGGCCAACTAAAACCAAGCAGGAACTCGTTTTCTCTCTGGTCACTACCTTTGTGAACATGTCTGCAGGATTCTGGCTAGTATGTATCTTTTCTAGCTTCAATAGTTCATCTTCCAGAACAGAGCGTATCAAATGGTACTTGAGATGTATTTGTTTAGTCCTGGAATGGAATGCCGAGTTCTTTGCAAGATGAATGGCACTCTGGTTTTCACTATACAACCTGCTATCCTTCTTCTTCTTACCCAATTCCTCCATAAACCTCTGCAACCAAATCATCTCTTTACTAGACTCTGTAACAGCAACATACTCTACTTCTGTTGTTGAAAGTGCAACAACCTTCGACAATTTTGAAATCCAACTCACTGCTGTTCCACCTACAATAAATACATACCCTGTGGTGCTCCTCCTGTTATCCTTATCACCTGCCATATTTGCATCAACATATCCCGGTAGAACAGTGTCTGAACCTCCAAAACATAATGCATGAGTGGTAGTACCTCTCAAATACCTTAGAATCCACTGTACTGCCTTCCAATGTTCTTTACCTGGATTGTTCATATATCTTCTCACAACTCCCACTGCATGTGCAATATCTGGTCTTGTGCACACCATGGCATACATCAAGTTGCCAACTACTGATTGATAAGGAATCTTGGACATGTAATATGTCTATTCCTGTGTCTTGGGACACATTTCCTTATTTAGATTGAAATGGCTGGCCAAAGGTGTACTTACTGGTTTTGCATTCTGCATTCTAAACCTCTCCAACACCTTTTGTATGTACTCACCCTGAGACAATGTTAATTTGCAATTTTTCCTCTCTCTTGTTATTCTCATACCAAGGATTTGCTTTGCAGCACCCAAATCCTTCATTGCAAATGAATTAGCTAACTTCCTTTTGAGCACATTTATATCCTGCATGTTAGACCCTACAACAAGCATGTCATCCACATACGATAACAAGATAATATATCTTTCATTGTCTAGCTTCTTGAAATAAACACAGTGGTCAAAATGACATCTACTATAACCCTATTCTGTCATAAACCTGTCAAATTTTAAAACCCACTACCTTGGAGCTTGCATCAAGCCATACAAACTTATTTTCAACCTGCATACCAAGTTCTCCTTACCTTTGACCTCATACCCTTATGGCTGCTGCATATATATCTCTTCCTCCAAATCCCCATGGAGAAAGGTTGTTTTTACATCTAATTGTTCAAGATGCAAATATTCTACTGCCACTAGACTTAAGATAGTCCTAATTGAAGTCATCTTAACAATAGGAGAAAATATTTCATCAAAATCTATACCTTTCTTCTGTGCAAACCCCTTTACAACAAGTCTGGCCTTGTACCGCTTCTTACCTCCTTCTTCCTTCAACCTGTAAATCCATTTGTTCTGCAATGCTCTTTTACCAGCAGGAAACTGAACCAAATCCCAAGTCTAGTTTCCTACCAATGAGTCCATCTCCTCATTCATGCCTTGCTCCCACTTCTTTCTAGTTTCCACCTGCATTGCTTCTTCATAACATTCGGGTTCACCAGAATCAGTCATCAATAAATAATACATTAAAGGAGAGTATCGTTTAGGGAGTCTACTTAAGTTGGTAGATCTTCTTACACTTGCAGGAGTTTCAGGTACTTGTTGTTGTTCTTGATTTTATGGCACCTTCAGAACTTCATTTTCTTTAATTTCATCAAGTACTGTATACTCTGTATTTTCCTTTTCTTGTGTCTTTCCCTGCAACTGATCTTTATACATGACCTTTTCATTGAATATCGCATCTCTACTACTGATGATTTTGTTATTTTCATAATCCCATAAGCGATAACCAAATTCATCAACCCCATATCTAATAAAGGTACATTTCTTGGATTTAGCTTCAAGCTTTGTTCTATTATCTTTATCAATATGGACAAATGCTTCACAACCAAACGTTCTCAGAAATGAGTAGTTTACCTTTTTATCTGTCCATGCCTCCTCTAGAATACCACCATCCAAAGCACTTGAAGGCCCTCTGTTTATTAAATAAATAGCAATATTTACAGCATCTGCTCAAAATTGTAAGGGAAACCCTGCATGCAGTCTCATACACCTTGCACGCTCCATGATATTTCTATTCATCTTTTTACACACATTATTTTCTTGTGGTGTTCCTGGGACTATATTCTCTCTACAAATCCCATGGTATGAATAGTAACTATCAAACTCCTTGCCGCAGCACTCACCTCCATTATCAGATCTAAGACACTTCAACCTTTTTCATGTCTCATTATCAACCAAAGCTTTCCACTTCTTAAAAGTAGCAAACACAACATATTTCTGTCTAATGCAATAAACCCAAGTTTTTCTAGTTGCATCATCAATAAATGTAACATAATAATGAGAGCCACCAAGAGATTGTACCTGAGCCGGTCCCCATACATCTGTATGCACAAGCTCTAACTTTTCATTCTTCTTATGTTTCCCAACCCTGAGAAATCTGACTCTCTTCTGTTTTCCATAAACACAGTTCTTACAGAATTCCAAACTTACCTACTTCAAATCTGGCAGCAACTTCCTTGAGTGGAGAATCTGCATCCCCTTCTCACTCATGTGGCCAAGCCTATGATGCCACAATGTTGTATCTGTTCCTGTGGAAGCTAAAGAGTTAGAATGGTCAGTATTATGAGGACATAAATACAACGTACCTACTCTGTCTCCTTTTGCGATCACCATTGATCCTTTAGTGATCTTCCACCACGTTTCTCCAAACGTAGATAGACAGCCACCATATCCAAACTGCCTTGTTGAGATCAAATTTATTTTCATAGCAGGAGTATGCCTTACATCTTTCAGCAACCACTCAGTTCCATTCTTAAATTTTATCCATACCTTACCCATTCCAACAATATTACATGGCTCATCATCACCCAATAAAACATTTCCAAAATTGCCTGGAACATAATCATGAAAATATTTCCTATGGGGTGTAGCATGACATGAAGCCCCTGAATCTAATACCCAATAATCACTAGTATTATCTAATGCAAGAATCAAAGCATCTTGTAACACATCACCTGCTACATTTGCTTCCTGGGTAGTTTCCAGTTGTCTATCTCATTTCTTCTTTAGAGATCTGTAGTCTTTCTTCAGATGTCCTTTCTTTCCACGGTTCCAGCACTCTATTTTTCCCAGTCTAGACTTGGATCTTCCCATTTTAGACTTGCCACGATTACCTTGGCTCTTTCCTCTCTCCTTCTGTCTTCCCCTTCTCTCCATGGTTTGTCATTGATGTTTTAAATGAATGTCTTTATCTAAAACATTTTATCTATTTCTGCAAATGATTCACAGAAAACATTGAGTTAATGTTAATTTGTCAATTAACATTTTAGATACATGATAAGCTTGTATGCACTTAATTCTTAAGCTATTGTTGGTTGAATGTATTTAACTGATTATATCTTAAGCTACTGAGTCAAGATCCAATTTTGCATGTCTGTTGAATTGGTGAAAATATTTAATAATTTTCATATCAAGTTATCTCGTGCACAAACAAATCATTCCTTTTAGAATAGGCCTGACTTAGATTAGATTTATTTTCCAAGTTAGACTAACTCTTAGGATTAGGAAAACTCTTGTCTTTCCTCATAGGAAGATAGATCCTTTCTAGGGTCAAACACACACAAGTTCCAGCAGAGGCCTTTGTATCCATGGGTGTTAACCACACCAAACCGCTCAAGGATAGGGTAACACTTGCGTAGGATTATCTAAATCCTTTGGCTGGGTTTTCATCCCCTATTGTTTTCCTTGAACACTATTCCAGCACATACACAACCAAGGCATCAACAAATGGCGCTAGAAGGAGGGCCATGTACCAATTATGCCTAAATAGAACTTAAACATACCTCCTCCAGTAAGAGAACCGGTTGTTACACGTAGCCATACGTAAGCTTCAATGTCAACAAAACAACCAATACAAAATTCTCAAAATATTCCTGCCACCCCTGTCATAGAGCAGGAAACTAGGAGGGCCGATATTATTATTATATCACCCACAAGCAGATCCCTCACACTCTAACAGATTCTTAAAACGTCTTTTGATAGTGTTGCTAGGTTGCAACAAATAATCACTGGAGAGCGTAATCTAGGACTAGCTGTTATCTGGACAATCTACCAAAAGCGGACTCAAGGCGTGATCTCCATAGCTTAATGCAAGACTAGAACAAATGAAACAGAATAGAAATAACTTTCCTAGATATAATTAGAGATCAAGTGGCTAGATGCCTCACCTTTCAGATAGCGGATCCTTTCTCGTTGATGTTGTCCCAAGTTTTATGGTCTTCAGATCTCAGCTGCAAAACCTATCAAGACACACAGAACAACACAAGTAGTAAAATGCATCTAAACAATAATAGATCTAAGTATGCAATTAAGCAGGCAAACTACACAAACATCATCAATGCAATAAAATTTGGTGGAAAGCATTTATATTACTGTATAAAAAGGGAAGTACATAGAAAGAAGTGATTACAACGAAGACTTAACGTAGAAATCCTTCTCCAATCAAGCCAATGCCAAAGCCTCCAAAGGAAGTATGAATCTCCCAAGAGATTAATAGAGATATCTCCTAAGCTAATTTCACCAGCATGTAAGTGCTATAGGCTTCCTCCCCTTGGAATGGGAATGAGCTTCACTTATATAGGACTAAGAGGATAGGGTAGGTTGAGATATGGTAGGAGAGAGTTAAGGGATCCTCCCATTAGGTTAGGGAACTGAATGCCAGCTCTCCTATAGGCTAGGGATAGGGATCCATATAAACCACCTTCGAGAATGGGCTCGAAGATGCTCCTTTATCTAATTAACTGACATGACGATTACGACACCAACTCCTAATGCAACTGATGATGGAAGTATTCTTTGGATGACCCAAAGGAGTAATAAGAATCAGGAAGTGGGTAAAACTCAAGGACAAATTGTTGACCCAAGTATGGTATGCAAATGCAAATGAGTGCCATGTTCAAGAACAACTGGGTACTGCCACAGGTAAAAAGTGTAACATAAAAGCTTTCATTTTTCCCCATCATGACTGATGAGTGCCTCATGTGTTTTTTACGAGCTTGATGAGGGTAACCAGATGCTCGGTATAGCTCATCTCATAGGTGATTCCCATCCCAAATATTTTCCAAACCTGGGATACGAGTGGTTCATCCCATAGCGGGGCCTTTAATGTTAAATTTTAACGAGTCCATAGAAGGTAAAATCGGTCGTCATTTCATGTTTAGAGAGTCTGAAAAGAGCTAAAGAAGACTCCAATGGTCCTTTTTCGTAAAGTTAACCCCGTCGCCCGAAAAAGGGTAAAGCAACACGAGAGAGGACTCTTCTAGTCATGATTGGCTGGAGTATTCATTTTTCATAAGTAGTGACCCCTGGTCCGAAAAAAGGGTAAAATATTAGAGAAAATTTGGGTAAAAAATGAACCTCCTAAAGAAAATAATAAAATAATAGTAGAGAGAGAGTAAAAAAACTAGTTTTTGGATCATATTTTCAACTTATCTCCTTGTAGGTTTACTCAAATTTCAAGCGGGAGAACTTGTTGGATGCATAGTTAAATTATGCATCCAATGAGTACCCATGTTGCATACTTTTAACAACATCCACACCATGAAATATTAAAAATACATTAAAAACGTGTTTTTAGTGAGAGAAAACACGTTTTTTTAATAGATTTTTGATTTTTCATGGTGTGTATGTTGTTAAAAGTATGCAACATAAGTACTCGTTGAATGCATAATTTAATTATGCATCCAATAAGTCCCCCCACTTGAAATTTGAGTAAACCTACAAGGAGATAAGTTGAAAATACGATCCAAAAAAATAGTTTTTATTTTTTCCCTCCAATTTTTTTACATGCACCTTGTTTGAATTTTAAAGCATTTTGATTGGCTAATATGTGATGACAAGAAATTGTACTTTAGGGTTAAAAGGCCCATTTTTCATCCAAATTTCCTCTAATAGTATCACTAGGGAGACAACCGTTCAAATACTTTAGCAAGCGTGAACGCGACAAGTTCGCTTGGCGATCTTTTCATATTTCGAGAGCCTGAAAAGAGCTTAAAGATAGACTCCGGGGGGTTCATTTTCCATAGGAGTTTAACGAGCCCAGAAAAGTGATAAATCATAACTCGGTGACTTATTCTCATGGTTTTGAGAGCACGAGAAATAACAAAGAGTTAGCTTGTCATCATTAAAAAATTGAAATCTAATGGGCAAAAATAACAACAAAAATATTCAACGGGTTGTTCATACCTATCAACATTCATGAGATGACCACTACGACGCGAGAATGGCACAAATGAAACACTTAACGTCTGCTGCATGCTTGAAAACTAAGTCAAATAGTCAAACCAGGTATTAAAATGCAGAGAATAATCCAAACTATAGCAAATGACCCATAAAGCATCTAAATTTGAAAAAGAATATTCTCTTTTTGTTTATAAAATACGAAAAATGACCAAAAATAGTTACCATTGTTATTTGCCAAGTTTGGGGAGAATAAAGTGCTATTTGGAGCAGATTTTCATTCGTCGATTGTCGGAGATACGATTGACCATTTCACGTACCGTCAGGAGCAGGTAAACCTAGACCTCAGCCAACAACTTTCTAGTGGTTTACAATTTCATTTTTTAGGTTTTTGGGTTTATTTGTGAGGGGATTTTGTGCCCCCGGGTCGTCACAGGTCTCCTTTACGGGAACTGTGATGAACCCAAGTCGTCGCAAAACCCGTAAAGGCGCTTTGTGACAACGTCTCCCTGTCAGCAAAGATGAGGGGCGACGTTGGAAACGTCCACTTCCAAATCCAAACCAAGCCCACAAGAAAAAATTTCAATGGTTTGGGTGAGTTCTAATAGTGTTTAAATGCTTCCTTTGATAGGTTTACGGCCGTCACCATGGTTCTTGAATGGCATGAGCGTGAACATGAAGTAGAAGATGTACAAGCGGCAAATGATCCATTATGTGTGGATGCATTGAGAAACTGTGGACTATTGAAGTTCTTCCCAAGTCCCATTACTGGAGCATATGATCCGAAGTTGGGATCCAACGTAACTATATTTCATGATTGGGGAACACGTGCTGAATATAGATGTGGAAGACATCTATTTCTTGACAAGACTATCCTAGAGGGGAGATGTCGTGTGTCTCACCGGATCACGGGGGGGTGACAGGACGGTGAATGATTTGATTGCTCAGCATTGTACTCCAGATACTATTGCCACTAGTGGGAAAATTTCCATTAGGGGAGTTTGAGAACGTCCATTGCACATCATACTCTTCACTATAGTGAGGGCAGCAGGGAGTCAAGCGGCTCACCTGGCTACAAAGTCCCAAATGTTATATGCGGAGGACTGTATGTCCCCGAAGGTGTTTAACTAGTGTGAGGGACTCCTCACCAACCTTCGAGCTCAGTTGACCAAGTGTCGGCATGGTGAACTCAAGCAGTTCGGTTATGGATCAATAGTGATCTCTTTCTTACTGGAGCGGGTCCCTCTCTTACACCTGCAGGTGACCTTGGATGATAGGGATCCCAAGGATCCTCATATGGTTCGATGGACAAAGGTGATGGCCCGCCATAGTGGTGGGGGTCCGATCATTGGATATGGTTCTGGATTCTTCACCTAGCTGGAAGGCCAGCTGCTCATGATCGAGGACTATCCGTACAGTGGTACGGACTTCAGGGAGGATACAGACCTGGTCTTTCCCAAGGGAGCAGAGTGGGGAGATATTGGTAAGAACAATGACCATTGTACTTTTTCTTTTTTTGTATTTATAATTTTTTTGGGTAGTGTTGATGAGTTAAAAACATTTTTGTGCAGATGTGGGCCCTTCACGACCAGTCGGAGTTTCACTTCTCGCGAGGAGGGGAGAAGCACCAGCTATAGCCCCAGCCATGCACGATGCCATGGTAGAGATGGAGGATGTCTGTGAGAACCTCATTAGGTTGACATTAGATGTTCTAGAGCTGGCAATGCATGAGTTACCGAGGGCCATGCAAAGGTACATGGTTGGCATGACCTTGCGTTTCAGTATGCTGCTTCGCAAGGTAGCGAGGGCAGTTGATTGTTTCCACGGCCAACAGGCGAGGGTTGCAAGACCTAGGGGTGCACGGACCAGGAGTTAGGCCCCATGATATTACGTATGTACTGAGAGATTTGTGAGCCTCGGATTTTGTACTACTAAAAGCTATCAGGCTTCAGATTTTGTATAGACTCACTAAAAGCCACTGTGCTTCAGATTTTGTATCAGCACTACTTTATCTTGATTTATATATATATAGACATTTTGGCGGTTTTATACATTTGTGTTCCATACGAGATCTTGTTTATCTATTTGCTTATACAATGAATTATTTACATGTTATGTTTGCTTTTATAGTTCATGAAAATGCTATGTGTGAGCAATGTACTAATCTAGAATGAAATTGGGCATTGAGTCAGCGACTACGTTGTTGTCTCGTGGAATGTGCAGGTATTGAATAGATTCAAGGGACCTTTCCAGAAGATGGACTCGTCTATAGAGATGGAGTAGGATAGGGTCACGGATAGCATAAATCCGGTTGAGATGAGATACCACTAGTTGCGAATTCAAATAGATAACAACGTGGTCCATACCCAAGGAAAGAACGTCGATTAGAGTTCCAATGACCACCAAATATTCCGCAGCATTGTTGGTTGCGAAACCTAGACACATTGCTCCTGAGTTGATAAGCTCGCCGGTGGGAGAGAAAAGCACCCAGGCTGCCGAAGCAAGGTTATGGGTATGCCAGCTAGCATCGTCTGCAAATCCGTAGCAAGTTGCCATCTGCACATGCAGACAGAACATGGTATAAGTAACGAAACAAGACCTAAGCACGCAAAAAATCAAAGCATCACACCACACAAAACACACGCCAATGTACAGTATATACAATGTACTTATGCATGAAAGACTCGGGCTTAGTACCTCTTCAAGTAAATCCCATTGTGGGGCTCACCTAAAAATATCCCGTCATAGTCTTCAAGCTCATAGGATCCCTTCTCCAGGACACGCTTCACTATGTAGGGTCCATGCCACATGGACTCAAACTTTCCTGCCCCCATCTTATGATGTCTTTGGTCGTATGTGAGGACCAAATCACCCTCACTATAGACGCAAGGTTCTACTGACTTGTCATACTGCGCTTTGATGCGTTTCTTATGTGCCTCGTTGGCAAGAGCGGCATCGCGGCGAGTCTTGTCAAATTTTTCCAGGTAGAGGAAGCATTCTTTTTCAATAGTAGCGTTAGGGAGAAGTTCAACTGCGAGTTTGAGGGACGAAATCTCACACTCAATCGGTAGGACTGCCTCCAATCCATAGACTAATTGGAAGGGGGTAAATCCAGTGGCGATATTGATAGAAGTTCGATAAGACCATAGTGCGGAGAAGAGAATATTATGCCAGTTGGAATTGTGCATACCCACCATGCGTTGGATCATGTTTTTCAAGACCTTGTTAATGGCCTCTACTTGTCCATTGGACTGTGGGTAGTATGGTGTGGAGTTTTCATGGAAAAAACCCAATCTAGTGCTCAATTCGTCAACCATGTGGTTCATAAAGTGAGAACCATGGTCAACAACTATAGCTTGAGGAACTCCGAACCATGCTATAACATGATTAAACATGAAGAGTGCGGTGGTTTTGTTGTCGTTCGTGTATGTAGGCATAGCCTCATCCCACTTTGTAAATTAATCCATGGCTACTATGACGTAACCATGCCCCCCAGCCGAGGATGTCTTACAATGCATGAAGTCAATGCCCCATTTAGCGAAGGGACCAACGGCAATAACCGGGTGTAACGGGGCTGGGTGGGTGCGCTTCTTAGTTTGGAAGTGCTAGCATGGAGGACATTTTTTGACGTCCTCGATACAATCTTTAAAGATAGATGGCCAATAATATCCTGCACAAAGTATTTTCTGGGTTGTATCCATACCAAAGAGATGACTTCCACACGCCCCAGCGTGACAGTCATTAAGACATGTTCAGCCTCTTCATGAGTGAGACAACGTCGAAGAATAGAATTGATACCATGATGGTACAAGGTATCACTGATGATCAGGTAATACTTTGCATGGTGGCGTATTCAACGACGGTCGTCCCGCAAGAGTTGGGGGCTGAAATGTTGGGTTTGAAGATATAAAGTGACATCTCCATACCACAGATCAGATGTGCTGATGAGGAATAATGATTCGTCTGGAAGAGAATCATTGGGCTCAAAATCAACATCAACTCGGGGAAGATCACAAAGCAACTTGGAAAACACCAAATACTTTTTAGACTTAGCCTTTTCGAATAGGAGATCAAATTCCTACAGTATCACGATCCATCATGAATACTTGCCCCCAATCACCTGACGTGTCAAAACGTGGTACATGGGGTTCGAATCGGCTATAATGGTGGTGGTGTGGAGCAAAATGTAATGACAAAAATTCTAGATGGAAATGACTACCATGAGAGCGATCTTCTCAACATGTGAGTAGCGGGTTTCAGAGTCAATAAGACCCTTACTTAAGTAATATATCACATGTTCCTCGTCATTGTTGTTGTCTTGTACCAAGACCATGGCGATCGTGGTGGCAGAAGCGGAAAGATAAAGGATATAATCGTTGTAGGTATTGGGCGGTTGGAGCACAGGGGCGTGCGTAATAGAATGTTTGAGACTATCGAAAGATTGTTGCACTTTGTCATCCCAAATGAACGGGACATCTTTCTTGAGTAGTCTCATGTAACCCTATGTCTTTTGCATGAAATTACAGACAAAAAACCTTAAATAAGTTTCCTTCCCTTGTGAACTTTGAAGTTCTGTGATGTCAGTGGGAGGTGGGAGAGCGACGATGGTTGCCACCTTCAAGGGATCAATGCGGATCCCATCTTTTGAGACAATGAAATCGAGGAGGCATCTAGACTCGACACAGAAGATGCACTTGTGAGGGTTCAAGCAGATGTTATACCATCTGTATCTGAGGAATACCGCCATCAGATGGTCAATGTGGTACTCACGTGTATGTGGATGGGAAGGTAGATCGTCCAAGTAGGGTTCCACAAAATCCTTCACGTCATGAAAGGCATATGACATGGCCCACTGGAATGTGGCACCAACATTTTTAAGACCAAAAGGGAGCTTGCGATAAGCAAATGTACCCCAAGGACAGATGAAAGTTGTCTTGTGTTGATCATCCGGGTGGATCACAATCTGGTTGGAGTCGGAAAAGCCATCCAAAAAAGAGAAAATGACACTTCCAGCACAATTTTCAATGATCTAGTCAATAAAGGGAGTCGGGTAATTGTCCTTAGGACAAGCCTTGTTAAGATCCCAATAATCAACGCAGACACGAATGGTACCCTACTTTTTAGCTACAAGGATGACGTTCGAGACCCATTTTGTCATTGGGATAGGGTAGATAAAACCAGCTTTCAAGAGCTTTTCAATCTCTGCCTTGATTTCTGCAGTCTTTCGAGGGTGCACTGGTCGTAACTTTTGTCGGACTAGTTTAGCATCAGGATAAGTTTGAATCGTGTGTGAAACAATAGCGAGGTCTCTCTTGGGCATCTCCTCATAAGTCCAATCAAACACATCTCGAAATTAATTGAACAAGGCCATGAACCTTTCGATTTCTTCAGGGGAACACTTCTGGCCTAAATGAATGTGTTCCACTACACCAGGAGTAACCGATATGTCGACCGAAATGGTAGGCTCAATGTTGGCCAAGTTGCCTTCAGAGTCCGTTTGACACATAAGTATCGAGGAATGAGAGAAAGGGTAGACATCCAGTGTAAAGATGGTAGTGATGCTATTTTCCACAGTGTCCAATGAAGGAAGGAAAGATGAGCGATGATGGAGGTCTTCCCACGGAGGGTCATCCGCACTCATGATTTCCATAATGGATTCATCTGAATAAAAAGTCTGGAGCATAGGATTGGGTAGGGATGATGTCCGTTGTAGGGAACATTAGGTGGAGGCCATGGCTAAGTGGTACTTCGGTGCTGACTGGATAGCCTCGTAAGTGAGTTCAGCGGGTGAAAGAGGCATAGTGTCTCCAATCAGGTGTGTGGTGGCTTGATCAGGTATAAGCCATTGATTAGTAGAGTTGGGAATAGATGAAATTCGGGAGGAGATCATGTTCACCGTGGCAACATGGTTTGGGGGATCCAAGGTTGGAAAAATGCCCATAAGGGATGAGTCCTTGATGAGGCCAATCCCCACACTCTCATATGGATGCGAAGATTGTCCAAGTAATGAGACATTATCACTCGGATGAGTAGCGGTGTCAGGTGTACAGAAATCCAATTGGTCGATAGTAACAATTCGGCCTTGATGGGGGAATTGTACTATGCGGAAGACAGATGATATGACCATAGTCATGGCGTAAAACCAATTACAACCAAGCAGAATGTTATAATCTAATGGGGTAGTGACCACTTCCACGTTAATGGTTGCGGTCTTTCCCCCCAGCTCGACTGCTAAGGCTTGTAACAGCCCCATGAGGTTTAAAGCCATGTCCATCGAATGCTTTCAAGGTGGTAGGAGAATGGTTCAACTCGGGAGAGCCAACGGCTCTCCAACATGAAATCGACATGACTGAAGTAGAGGCACCTTCGTCCAAGATGGTACGATGGATTGTCTTCCCAGCAATGTTTGTGGCAACTTGAAATGCCAACTGATGGGAAAGCCTTGGCTTAAAATACTCAAGACGGAACATGATGGTATTCGAAGAATCGAGATCAACCGCACCGATGGCAGTGAGGAGAGTCTTGCACTAGTTGGGAAAGTTCTACAAGACCTTGAGCGTCGACATAACAAAAGGAGCTTGTGCCAGGTCCTCTACAATATTGTAGTTCTGAGCGGCCCAAGCATTAGGATTGAAAACAACTTTTCGAATTGTGCTCTTGGGAGGACGCAACACTGACTCTAAAGAGAGATTCTCAATGGTGAGAGAAGCATGTGGTACAGTGACGTCGGGGATCGAAACGGAATCTTTTTCAGTATCAATTCCAATGGGTTCCTTTTGAGGGACGGAGTCATACAAACGAGAATGCATGTTCAAGTTGATGGTCTCACTACGCATCATGCGAAAATGCATGATGGAGGATGCTTCTCCTTGGGAAGGAGAGGTGTGTGTGATTAGTTGCTGGTTTTGAGTGGGGAAGGGATCATTGAGAACTACAGTAGTGGAGTTTCCTTTGATAAACTTCTGAACTGCATCTCGGTGGGGACATTCTTTTGAGAAGTGGTCTCCACCGCATAGCAAACAAGGATACTTCAAATTCCTCTTCTGTTTGGTGTCTTCCTCAGTGGGCTTGGGCTCCTCTTGGTTAGAAGATTTCTTAGGTTTCCCTTTGTTCTTCTTCTTACCACTGGACTTCTGAGATGAAGCTGATTGCACAGAATTCACCTCTTTGGTGGAGGAAGGAGTGGTGGATTTGGTAGTCTTGTTTCCAGCCTATGGTGGTGATGGGGAAGAACCTTGAGGGTTCGATGAGCCACCAGTTTGAATAGAAGGATGGGAGGCAAGGGAACCAATGATGGCATTGGCCTGTGGTCCCTTGGGTGGTTTCGTAGGATCATACGTATGGCAGGGTGCGTCAAGAACAATTTCATATAATTTTCCAGATTGAGCATAGACCAAGTCTAAGTAATGGGCATAGGCAATAGCCTGTTCCTCGGTGTCGGCCCCTCCCATAGCTATGTCTCAAGCTACGACAGGTAAGAGTTACTTTGTAAACCAGTCAGCTAAGAGTTGGTCTGGAATATGAGCCTTAATAAGATGTCGTCTTCGCCGCCATTCATGAATATGATCTGAAATATGAGTGGCAAGGTTCTGGCGAAGGGAGGTCAATAAGTCTGTGCCAGTCTCATAGAGAACGGGCAACTGGAAGTGGGTCAAAAATGACATAGAAAGAGATCAGAAATCTGAAAAAGAATTGGGTGGTAGTTCAATGTACCACTTAGTAGTGGGGCTAGTGAGAGTCCATTGAACTAAGACGGATCGAGTCGTCCATCAAGGATTTGGATGAACACCATAAATGGTATGTCATCACATGGTTTTTGGGATACTCACCAGGCTTTCCATCAAATTTGGGAATATCTTATGGTAACTTAATCGGAATGGGTGGCCAGTTATGCCTGTGGAAAATGGGATCATTCATCAAATGAGACAAGTCGAGTAAGTTCAAAGTAGCCAAAAATGGCAGTTGTTGGTTCAGCTGGGGGTACTGATAGCACTGATAAGGCATGTATGGACCGGTAGGATCTTGAATCGACTGGTTGTAAGGTGTCCCCGGAGGGAACTCATCGTAAGGGGGTGTGCCTCCCGGACCATAAGTAAGTCCGCCACTGTAATAAGGTGGTCCATTACCGTAAGGTGGGGTTTTTCCTCCACCGCCGGGAGGGAGTGGGACGCCTCCAAATGGTGGGGGTCCGCTACTACCACTGGGATAGGATGGACCTCCACCGCCTCCGCTAGGAGGAGGTGGTGGTCTGCTGCTACCACCGGGATAGGGTGGACCTCCACCACCTCCGTCGGGAGGAGGTTGTGGTCCACCACCACCGCCAGAAGGGTAAGGGCCTCCTTCGCCACCTCCACCAGGGTAGGATGGTCCTCCACCACCAACACCAGGATGGGATGGTCCTCCACCACCACCACCAGGGTGGGATGGTCCTCCACCACCGAGGGGGGTGGCTCTCCGCCTCCACCACCACCGCGAGGGGGGGTGGGTCATAGTTTCCAAAATGAGGTGGTCCTCAGCTAGAAGGTAAAGGTCTGCCTCCTCCGAAATTGTGTGTGGGCCAGTCGACTCCGACGGGAGGTGGGGGTGGACGAAACGAGGGTGGTGGGACTTGAGGGACTGCAATTGGGGGTCCATGTTGTAAAACATTTTGCTTCCCCCATAGAGTGTATGGATTTTCAGGATAAGGTATCCTGTAGAGTGCGTTTCTAGGATTGAGTTGTCCTAACACAAGGTTAAGATAACCTAGATACGCTTGACTCCATGGTGGTTGAATTACATTGGATGGTCCCCAACATGTGATAATACCGTAGTGGAAGGTCCGGCAGGTAAGGAATTTCCAACGGAAGGACCAATGGGAACTCCTCCTCCAGTATTATGGTTAAGAGACGGGGTTTCCCCCCAGCAACAACTTTTTGACCACTAAGTAAAGGTTGACCCAACGCGGGTTGTTGATTATCTACCATAGGATTAACATTACCGGTAAGGAAGGTAGGGGGTAAAGAGTATCCTCCCCATGATTTTTGAGGTGGGGAAGGAATGGGTAACGTAACCATGGTAGTAACAGGTGTGTTGGACCGTTAGCCTTCAACAGGTTGAGTCGTTCGAGGTGTAGAAATGGTCTCCTATCTGAGGGGTGAATGTGCAAGAAGTGATGGTTGACCATATTCATAAGTAGTCATGTTATGGATGGATGGTTCCTGTTAACACCCAAAAAGTGCTCACTACCTCATCTACCCCATTACATGACTCATTTGTCCATATTTCCTACCATATTTACCTCCAAAAGGCCAAAAAAGCCTCCAAAAAACCACAAAACCATCAAAAAAGCCTCTAAAAGGCTAAAAAACCCCTTTTTCCCCCAAAATTATCCAAAATTCCTCCAAAATAGCAAAAACCCTCTAAAAAGGAAATAAAAAATATATAAAAAAAAGAGGAAAAAGAGGGAAAAAGGAAGAAAAAACCCTATACAACTGACCTAAACCATATGGTTCCCAAAACCATGGGCCAGCACTCCACCACTAAAAACCTATAAATAGGTGATGGAGACGCCTCATTTCATATCCACAGTCAAATACAGCCTTACTCTGCCAAAATCACTCTTAAAACCCTAGCTCACCCTTGAGCTACTTTCACCCTTGAGTGCCCCTTTTGGCCCATTTCCAACCCTTTGGAGAAAGAGAAGGAGCAAAGCTAGAGTTTGGAGCAACCCTCTTGGACTATTGCAAGAACTTCACCAACCTCTACACCTGAGGTAAAATTTTAATACAAAAAAGAAAGATCTTCACCATATTTCCATGTTTTGTTATGTTTATTAATGCTCATGCTAGTTTAGAATTCGTATTGTTTTATTACTTTAATTTACTGTTTATTGAACTGCTACTAAGGAGTCCATTCTCCTTAGTAGGTGCTCATTTGCACAAGCTAGGGTGAAAACCCTAGCTACAATTTTGGCGACTCCCCTGGTGTTCCTTTGAATTTCTGGTTATCGTTTTTAAAGTTTTAAATATTTTTAATTTTCTGCAATATTTTTCTATTCGGCTGTCCCTTTCAGCTGTCGTCAACCGCATCTTTTACCCCCTGCAGTTGTGTTCCGACCATGTCTTTCAGGCCTTTACCTACGATCCGACCGCGGCTCTTAGACTGTTTCCGATGACCTTCCGACCGTTTTCAGTCTGTTACTTGCGATCCGACCACGGCTATTAGCTTGTTGGGGGCGATCCGACTGCCACTGTTAACCTTTTTCGTGCATCTCGACTACTGCTTTCAGCCATTTTCCTGCAACCCACCTGCGCCTGTCGACCTTTTTCCCGCATCCCGACTGCAGCTTTCAGCCATTTTCCTGCAACCCGCCTGTGCCTGTCAGCCTTTTTCCCGCATCCTAACTGCGGCTTTCAGCCATTTTCCTGCAACCCGCCTACACCTATCGGCCTTTTTCCTGCGTCCCGCTTGTGGCTTTCAGCCATTTTCCTACAACCCACCTGCGGCTTTCTACCTTTTTTCCGGCGGTCCGACTGCATCTTTTGGCCAAAATCCCGCAACCTGTCCGCGACTGTTGAGCTGTTTCCCACAGTCCGACCGCCCAGAATTGCCACAAACCCGCGGTCTGTTCTCTGCACTTTTTTACTGTTTTGAACCCAACACTTTGCTGCACTATTTTCTGCACCTGCATAGCCATCTGTCCTACCTGCAGCCATACTTCCCTACAGCCTTTTCTGCAATTTTATTTTTGTTCTATTTACAGAATAGTTTTTTAAAATTTTAGCATTTTAATTGAAAAAGATAAAATTTTGCATTTTAAAGTTTACATTTTGTCTTGTTATTTTTAGTTAGAAAGTTGCCCCCCTTGTGGCACTTTTATTTGGGTTCATCATCTCACATGCACACACTCTGTCACCTAATTCAAGTGAGCCCTAAAAAACTACTTAACACAACCAACATTCTAACCCCACTTGGGGAGCACATAAGAATTTTTGTAGTTAGGTAGGATCGGGGGAATAGGCATCCAAATAACACCCCTCAGTTGCTTACACTTGAAACATAGCTGTTGTCCATTAGGGAACCAAAATCCTCTAGTATTTTTTGGCATGGTCACAACCAGTTTATCAGAGGGTCTCTCCCCTAGGAGGGTTGAAGTCGCTAGACTAGTTCCGGAGGCCTGAGTGGAATACCGCAATCCATTCAGTAACCGAAGGCTACCTTTCGCATTTCTCGGGGTATCCCTGTATGGAAATACCGCAGCGATAGAACCAAATGGTAGATTCACCTTTTCTGGACGTGTCATGAACGGGGTATCTTAGTTGCCTTTCTTCTAGGATTGACTACCCGGTGTCCCTCCCAGTAGGGGGATATCTTTAGCCACTTGGCTCTACTATCCATATTGTTTGACTTGGATTTCATCACCTTGCAGAGGATATGTCTAGTTGATTCAGAATACTATTTAGCTAGGCGTTTGCATGCTCCCTTACCTTCTTTTGGTCTAGCGAGTCCACTATTTTTATTTTTTAGGAAACCTGCTGCTTGTTGGTATTCTGACCATTTTTTGATACTCCACTTATTGTAGCACAGCTGTTACAGTAAGTGTTTTGAGTTGGTTGTTGTCCTGAGTGCCATATTTTTTGAGCTCTCCTTCTACACACTCAGTTGCATTAGGGTTTTTGAGCTATTTTTCACTCAACACAACCCCCAGATACTTGACACCATCTGTCACCATTGAGTCCCCAAGACATTCTCGGTACCTCCAGGGCGAGCCCCCACAGCATGGTTCACTTGACACCACCCATCATAGCCATAGATCTTCATCACTTGATACCACTCATCATAGATCTCGAGCTTTGTCACTTGACTCCACTCATCAACGGCATAGTACTCTGTCACCCGAACTAGACACCCCTTATTTTACCTCTGATTCTGAGACAGAGTCCAAGAACCTCATTTACACTGCACCAACCAGCCCCATGGCTGGCGTGACTTCCACCCCTTTCTTTGTAGGGACCATTGGTGGAGCATCCACCACCACACCAGCTACCACACCTGCTTTGGGCATGCCCTCGATAGGGCCCTCATCTACCATTCCGCTCACTGCACCCATTCCAGTGGCTAGCATACCCATTCCCACTCCATCAGTGACTCACACTACCCTTGGCGGTGCAGGACCATCCCATACCACTTTCGTTCCTCCACTTAGGGGCAACGTCCCGAACTCAGCCCCTCCACTTGGGGGCATTGGCCCCAACATGGTCACACCCACTAGTATGTCACATCCTTCTACTAGTTTGCCATTCATGGCTAGTCTCAACCGTCCTGACCTAGCTAGACTGACTAACGATCCCATCAGACACGACCCTGCGTGGCCTCACATGCCCACCAAGCTCCCCTCCGATATCCCTAAGTTTGAGGGCAAGGCAGGTGAGGACCCCCAGTACCATATTACGTCCTTCCATCTATGGTGTTCCCCCAACTCCATAGTGGACGACTCTGTCTGCCTCCGTCTTTTACAACGCACCCTCACTGGCTCTGCAGCTAAGTGGTACATCGAGCAGCCCCATGGGACCCATGCCACCTTTACTTCCCTTGCCTCGACCTTCCTGCAGTTCTTTCAGTTACCTGTCGGCTATGACGCGGGAGTTGAGATCCTACTATCTTGCAAACAGAACACGGCTACCCACATCACTGACCACATTCATGAGTGGCGTCGACGCCACATCCTCTGCAAAATCAAGTTAGACGACCGTATCTTCTTAGATTGGTTTCTAAAATCCCTCTTTCCTGTCATTGCCAAGGATGTGGCATCCGAACGACCCCAGCCTGAAGAAGAGGCCATCCTCAAAGCCCAGCAATTTGACCACATTTACGCCCAGTCGGGTTATCTATATACCATCATACCTGACGCCCCTCTCGGCGATTCCTCCCAACACGATGTGCCGGGGGTATCCCATTCCACAGATGACATCATTGGCCGTATTGACTCGCATCCCCAACCCTTTTCCATAGCACATCCTAGCCATGGCCCTGACCTTTCGCGGGCTACATCTCAATCCGGAGCAACCAATTCGTATGCTCCTATGGCACATCACCATCATTCCCATGGACCCTCCTGTCCACCTCAGTGATTTGGTCATGCGTCCCCCGCTTACACCTCCCAGTTGCACCTCAACCCTATTACCACCCACAGGCTGCACCAGCTCCTGTGTCTTCTCAAGCCCAACCGGCTTATTACCCGCCACAGGCAGCCCCTGTGGCAAACCCCCAACCCGCTCCGCAGACATATCAGCAACCCCCACAAGGTTCAGCACCTGCATAGCCTCCCCCTATGTATTACCCACCGCAGCCTGCTCCCGCACCTGCACAACCCCAGAACCCACCTGCTGTCCAAGGGCAAGTATACGCCCAACAAAATCCGCAGCAGAACCAAAAAAACCAGCGCCAACAGGGCCAGCAAAACTGTGGCAAAGGTCGTAACCGTGGGAACAACCAACCTCCAGACTAAGGTGGTCAAGCCCCCAATCTCCTAACCAATAATAACGCGGCACCTGCCAACCAGAATCCTGATCGGCCACCCAAGCAGGCCAAAAATCCTAATCTACGAACAAACCATCCTTGTTCTATTTGAAGGGTCTATGGCCACTATACACATGCTTTCCCACATTTGGAGTGAGCTCAACAACTCTGGACTGATGATGCCCATTGCCAAGGGCACGTGGCTCCTTAGGCGCCACCCAACCTTCCACCCCCTCAGCAGCAACCTTTGGTGCTGCAAAACCCCTTACCAACCCAAGGCGTAGTGAACACTCAGCCGTTGTGTCCCCCTCAAGGCAACGTGCCCCCACAACAACATATCACTTATGTCACTCCTGATCAACCCATGTTCGACTCAGGTACTCACCACTTGTTGATGATGTCATCCGTTGATGTCAACCTCCAAACCCATCGGAACCAATATGGCTCCACCCTCGAAGCCCCTCCCGTCGACAAAAACACTAATGTTCATCCCACTGATGAGACGTTACGTATACCTCCGGTTCCATTCGATGGTGCCTCCAAAGTACCTCGCTTCCCACTTTGTTGCATCAATAATAATCCCAATGCTCGCGCTGCGTCAAATTACAACATTGTAGATGACTTAGCCCAATCTCCCGCAGCTATGTCTGCGTTAGAAGTCTTAAAAACCTGTCCTTCACAGCGCAAGACTTTACTCTCCGCCATTGGTGCTATTGACCACAATGATTCACAACTGATGGCATTCGATTTGGACCAGTCTGAACCATGCCTACCTTCCACTTTAGCATTCCAAGTTTCTGTTTCCGTTCGGAATCTTGTCATCCATCGGTGCATTATTGATGAAGGTGCCTCTACATGCGTTATGTCCACATTCATTTGGCAGAAGTTGGGATCCCCTACTCTCCAGCAGTCCACCACTGCATTGCGAGCCTATGACGGTTGTTCGGCTCAACCCCAAGGTCTCCTAGCTAATGTCCCCGTCTAGTTGGCTGGTAAAACCATGCTCATTGACATAGAGGTCATCAATGCCCAACTGGATTATAACCTCTTACTTGGCCGCAGCTACATGTATGCCATGCGGGTAGTTGCCTCATCCGTTTTTCGTACGATAATGTTCCCCCATGATGGACGCGTGGTCAAATGCCCCTAACGGACTCACCTATTACGATCCAAATGCCCCCGCTGCACCTGAGAATGTTCTCCCCATGGTTGAACAACCTGTTGGTGGTGCCACTACCTCGTTTGTTTCCTCCGTGGGACCTGGAGTTTACTCAGATACGTCGATGACCTCCACATTCCAATCTATTCCTCCCCCGTCACCTGCGACCGAAGTATCTGACCTATGTACCCTTTCCCACAATACACAAACACCCAACAATCAACCGCCCTTGTTACCCAAACTGCCATTGGTACCTAGTCACATTGGTGTTACACCCAACCACACAATCCCCTTCCTATTCCTTCCCTCGATAGTAGTAAGCGCCCCGGTTATGGCTACTCTCATCCTCCCTGAGTTAACCTTAGGATTACCCGTGTGGTATATTTCGCCTCCCGTTCCCCTGCTGAAACCAAATGTCGTCCTTCAACCGGTGCAACCCATTGTCACTACTAGTCAAGCACCTCCCAGTGTCCCTACCCCTTCATCATCTACGAATCCCCCTCCTCTTATCAAGCCCACTGGGGGCAGAGGCCCACAACCATACACTGTTGTACCCCCTCCTAAAACAGTAACCCCCCCCCCTCGTGTTTTGTGCTCCCCCCAAATGCTCATTGTGTGATGAGTTAGGCCATCCGACTCATCAATGTCCCCAATTACCCGCATTACAAGAACACATGCAAATGCTTGACGACGACCCCAACATCCCGGTTGTCGAACTCGATCCAACCCCTAAGCCTCGTGATAAATCACTGCGTACCAACCACCCTTGTGCAATATGCGGTATTTACGGCCATTACTCACATCACTGTCCTGATCTCCCAGATTACAGAGCCGCTCTCTACGAGATGAATAATTTGGACCTTGAGACGGCACCTCCCACCATTGAGGAGATCCACCCCTCGGTATCATCCCCATCCAGAGAGATTAACACCATTTATATGATCTCTTTGACACCCGCCCCCTCGTTAACCGATTTGACAATTCAAACTTTCCGCAATGATGAGGAAATTCTAGAGGCTCTCACTGCCCGGATTATCCCTGGGATGACATGCACCATCGTTTGTATTTCCTCCTTGAAGACTCCCCCTCTACCACAGCTACCCAGTTCACGGTTGAGTCCAAAGATTTCCTTCCCACTAAAGTCGACTGGTTTAAGGATCCTATTCCTGCTCCTGATGCCTTTGAGGAAGGTAGCATGGCCAACATCTCACCCGTCATCCACATAGATATCTCTGACCCACTGGGTGCTCTTGAAATCATTACGTTAGGAGCCTCCTGCAGTGAGCATGAGATTGGAGAGTACAAAAAACTTTTCCAAGAGTTCCATGATGTCTTTGCCTGGTCCTATATCGAAATGCCTGGTCTCGACCCCGCCATTATAGAACACCACACTGACACATGGCCTGATGTACCCCCCTGTTCATTAGAAACAGTTCCCCATTCATCCTTCCAAGCTCCCCGCTGTTAAAGCAAAGGTAGAGAAACTTCGCAAAGCAGGATTCATTTATCCTATTGCATATACCACTTGGGTATCAAATCCCGTTCTTGTTAACAAAAAACAAGGCACCATCAGAGTATGTACTGGCTTTCGCGATTTAAACCGAGCCTGTCCCAAAGACAATTTCCCCATGCCATTTATTGACCAACTCATCGATGCGTGTACGGGGCATGAAGTCCTATCTTTCATGGACGGTTTTTCTAGATACAACCAGATTCAGATCCGTAAGGAGGATCAGTACAAAACTGCCTTTACCACCCCTTGGGGCACCTTTGCCTATCGCGTCATGCCTTTCAGCCTCAAAAAATCTAGTTCCACCTTCCAGCGGGCCATGACCTATTGTTTTCACGACTTGGTCCACATCCTTCTAGTCTATTTTGATGACCTTACAGCTCGTTCCCGGAAACAATCAGACCACCTTAACGACCTCCGGCAAGTTTTTCTGCATTGTCACAAATATCAAATCCGCTTGAACCCACACAAGTGTGTCTTTTGCTTTCCAACAGGCCGATTTTTGGGTTTCATTGTTTCCCAGAAAGGAATTGTTGTTGATCCCCTGAAATTCCAAGCCATCTTAGACCTTCCCTCTCCTCGCACGCTTCAGCAGCTCTAGAGTCTGCAAGGGCGATCTAATTTCCTTCGTCGCTTCGTTCCCGACTATGCCACCACCGTTCATGGTTTCTTACGCCTACTTCATACCCACATAACCTTTGTTTGGGATGAGCAAGTGGAAGCTGCATTCGAATCCCTCAAGAAAGCTCTCACACAAGCCCCTTTGATATCCCCTCCGGATTTCTCTCAAGACTTCATCCTTTACATCTCGGCATCCGAGCATGCCGTGTCCGGAGTCCTGGTTCAAGAAGACACCGCTTGCCAGGAGCACGTCATTTACTACGTCAGCCAGACCTTGCTGGACCCCCCCTATGGTACCCATATGAGGAAAGACTCGCCCTTGCTGTGGTCTTTTCTATCCAAAAATTGCGACACTACATTTTGCTTAGTCATACCACAGTTGTCACCGACTCCAACCCCATGGTCTATCTCTTAAACCGGCGGCTCCTGCAAGGTCGCATTGCTAAATGGGTCATTATCCTCCAGGAATATGACCTCACTTTCAGAACCCCTAAGAGCACTAAAGCCCTCTCACTTGCCCAGCTCATCACTGATCTCCCCTCCCTTCTGCTGTCTCCACAAATCTCCGATGAGTTATTCGACAATCACTTGTTCACCATCTCGTCTGATGACCCATGGTACGGTGATATTTTGCTATACGTTCGCATGCAGAAGTTCAGACCCAACATTAATCGTGATGGATGCCATCGTATTCGTCACTAGCCCTCTCGATATCTCCTCTTAGGTGATGTCCTTTACCGGCGAGGGGTTGACATGATCCTCCGTCGTTGCCTTACACACGAGGAGGCCGAACACGTCCTCAATGACTATCATAGCGGTGCCTGTGGTGGCCATTTCTATGGGATGGCCACCGCTCAAAAGGTCATCTGCGGCGGATACTTCTGGCCCACACTCTTTACCAACTGCATCACAGCGGTCAAACATTTCCATAATTGCCAAATTTTTGCCCCTAAGGCCCAGACTCCACCCGCTCCGTTACACCTAGTCGTCACCGTTGGTTCCTTTTGTAAGTGGGCCATCGACTTCATGGAATGTAAACCCCCATCCGCCAACGGCCATAAGTACATCATTGTCGCCGTTGATTACTTCACCAAATGGGTCGAAACCATGCCCACCTTCAATTGTACCACTTACACCACTGCTCGTTTCTTTTTCAACCACGTTATCACTCGATTCGGGGTACCCAAACAGTTGGTCTCAGACCATGGTTCACACTTCGAAGATTCCATTTGGTGCAAGTTATCCACCCTCCTCAAGTTCGAACATCAGTATTCCTCTGCTTACTACCCCCAAGGGAACAGCCAAGTAGAGGCCATTAACAAAATCTTAAAAACCATCATCCAACGCACTGTTGACCGGCAGAAGTCCAATTGGCACCACATGTTGTTCCCTGCCTTATGGGCTTACCGTACATCCACCAAAACCACCACCGGTTTTACCCCGTTTCATTTAGTTCATGGGGTCGAGTCTGTCCTCCCCATAGAGTGTCAAATACCTGCCTTACAGATCGTCGTCGAGCTTCTCCTAGACACCTCCCCACTTGAGCAACGTTTGCTATCCCTAGAACAAGCTGATGAAGACCGTCGTGCCACTCTCCAGACCATTGAAGCCGCCAAGAACCGCTCCAAAGCTGGATACGACAAACATGTACACCCTTGAACTTTCCGTGAAGGGGACCTCATCCTCACCTATGACCAAGCCCACGACAAGACTGGTAAAGGGAAGTTTGAGTCTATGTGGCAAGGCCCTTACATCGTGCAGACCTTCCTCGGAAATGGGGCGTACATTTTAACTGACTCTGAACGTCACCCTTTGTGTAACCCTCGTAATGGGTTGTATCTTAAACGCTTTTACCCCTAAATAAACCTGCGATCCCATTGGTCCGCATTGTACAGTTTGCTCTCTTTTTATTTTTCACCTTTTTTACCACAATCTTACATTCATCATTTTTGCATGATCACAGATGGACCATCTTCCACCTCATTACATTGGCTTCGCCAATGGAGCGAGCCGCTGGTCTCCCAACCTGGCTTCTGCATCATGGGTCTTATATTCCCCTTCACATGAGTTGATTCACCTTGACGGAATGTGTATAGGCGCTACTACCAATAACCAAGCGGAGTATGATGCAGTGACCGGTCTCTTGACTGCTGCCCTCCAGATGGGCATATGTCACCTTCATGTGTTCCTTGACTCCCAGCTACTTGTCTCCCAGCTCAACAACTGCTTCAGGTGCGTGATCCCTGCCTCTTTAGAAAATTCCTGCGCACAAAACAACTTAGCCGACAATTTGAATCCATAACATTCACCCATGTCCCCAGAGCTCAGAATAGTGTCGCAGATCAAATGTCTAACAACATCCTAGATTGGCACATCAATCACACCATGTAAAACCTCCATCATGCATCATCATCCCATAACATCTCATAAAAAATATATAAAAACCCAAAAAGATTGCAAGGGGCATCCATGTGCCTATCATCACATAAACATTTGCATCCATGTGCAATCAAAAATAAAAACACATTCATATACAGGGGAATCCACGTGCCTAATCCTACATACATCATGTTGCATCACATACTATACACAAGGGGCATCCATGTGCCCATCATTCTATACTACTTGCATCCACGTGCAGTACCAACATTTAACAAACCATAAGCTCATCCACGTGCGTACACTAAATCATCATAGCAAAAAGGTGCATCCATGTGCATATATATATATATATCAAAAAATACATGTCCATATGCTACACATGTTCTGAGTACCCCCGTACTCAACTATACAAAAAATATCTATACATCCCTACGCCTCATAGAATACATGCCGTAGCTACAAAATCGGGGGGAGTTCCCCTGTACTCCCTAATGAGAGTCATACCCTGCGTCACTGCCTGCATCAGCTGCCTCCGAGTCCTCACCTCGCTCCTCCTCCGGCAGCTCCTCATCCCCAACGGGCTCCTGTGCCTGACCCCTATCCGCCAAGATAGCCACCCGGATCGCGATCGACTGGAACTCCCGTGGTGCCCTCAGACAATCTTGGATCACCTCGGGATCCACGTCCCGCCACCCATCATCGGTCACTCCAACCAGCAACCGATCCAGAAGCATCTGCACGGCCTCCAGAGTCCCCTCCGCGTCCCATCGACGCACCTCCCCTTGGCCTGGCAGGGCTGGTACCGCCACATGCCCCCTGTACGCTAAATGTCCTAGTGGTGGTCTCGGACCAACATATGTAGATCACACATCAGTCAGTAACAGTATATCAAAAAACCTAGCATACACAAATCTTGACATCCATAACATGCAAGTAAATCAATACGTACCATCTGGTCCCCATGCCTGCCCTGGTGGCCGTGGTGCCTTTGGATCCCCGGTGTAGTCCATATCCCTGTATGGATAGTCATCCAGTGTCAGTGGCATCTGTAGCCACTGCAGGTATAGCTCCTGAGTGAAATATCTACCCACCTCACCACCACCCCGGCGGTGCATCATCTCTCCCCACCACACCATGCGTGGCTCCCTTAGTCCTCCTACCCTGATCGACACCCGTGGCCACAGTGTCAGTACCCGCTTCATGAAGAAAGCACATAGAAAGGATCCGTAACAGAATCCCTTTCCATATTCCTTCACCGATGTCAGTTGTCGCTGCACACAAGTGAGGAACATCTGGCCCCACACATAGTAGACACCATCCAGTACGCGTTCCACTAGCTGCATCTGGCCCCCGGACACCTTCTCAGGTGACTGGGACCCCAACACTCGAACCACGCATGCCACAATAGCCTGTACTACTGGCTCCTGCAGGTCCACCACCCGGAGTGCATTCCACTACACCTTAGCCTCTGGAACACAGTACCGCTCTAGCATATCCTCCATATCCACATCTGCGGATACTCATGGCTACATATCTGCCACTCTACCCAAACATGGCAACCCCGTCAGGAAGTATACATCTGCCAGGGTGAGGTCCACCCTCTCACCCTGCACCCTGAACGCCTGAATGTCTGGCTCCCAGAAACTCACTAGCCAATTCAACAGCCGCACTGCTGAACGCATCATAGGTACCTGTGCGAACTTCAGCAGTTCGCATAATCCCAACGTCGATCACACATGCCGATTCCCTGAATGACAGCCACTATCTCATCCGGGACCTCCTGCTCTCTCCAAAGCACCAGCGGCATCCTATCAATCACACAAGGCACACTCATCAGACTCATGTCAAAGAAGTCACCCTACCCCACCCCCCAGGGAAACCCTAATAGCTTGATCCCCATCGCAGCTTTAGGGCCCCTTGCCGCGATTTTCGACCGCAGCTATCTGGGCTACAGTCGCAGTCCGAAACAGCATCTGTAGGCGTCGAACACGCGGTACCAAACCTCGTGTCCAGCCTCGGAACGCGCGGTCCCTGACTGTGTATTCGAACCGAACCCCGCGGTCCCAACCCGCGTCATCCACCCTGGAACCCGCGGTCACCGACCGTAGCTCCATCCTACAAACCCGCGGCCCACCCCACGTGGACCGTACAAGTACTACCCTGGGACCCACTACCCCCCCCGAACCCAATGAACATGTAGGTATGAGTTTGACGGAATACCTGTAACTCCCGGATCTGAAATCAGCCGGTCGGATCGTCCAGAAACACCAACTCAACTCTACTCAACTCTGCTCAACTCTGATCACTAGTCAAAGTCAACAAGTACAAATGACACTTGTCATGTTGGACCCACTCACTATTTATAGTCCATTGACTTTTTCTTGTTTTGGCCATTTTGAACCCATACGGAGTCCATTTTTTGAACCGTTTCCACCACTCGAATCAGCACAACGAGACCCTCATGATGGTCCACTTGTTTTCTTATTTTTTCCACATCACTTTTTGAGCATTTTTTAGACACCACTCGTTGCCTCGGTTTGCGTGCTACTTCGGATGCTCTCCGTTTTTGGTATAGTTTATATCATCGGATTCATTTTTTTGATCCCGTGATGATGCTTGAGATCATTTCTCGCTCTCACCCCCATATTTTTTGGGTATTTTTCCAAAACGCTCCCCATCACCTCGGTTTGCGTGCCACATCAACCGTTATCCATTTTTGACACTTTTTATATTGCCGGATTCATTTTTCCAAGCTCATGATGATGCTTGAGATCATTTCTCGCTCTCACTTGGTACAGTTTCAACATTGTGTCCCGACACCTTGCTGCCGCGATTTGCGCGCCACATCGGCCGCCATCGGATTGTTCCACATTTTTACATGAGCCATTCACTCCTGTCATACTACAATTATTTCGTTATTTTTCCACCATTCATTATCCCACAAGGAGGCCCACTAGTGTTCCCCCTACCGTCGTTCTTGGTCCTCATCAATGTTCCTTGATTGAGCACTTCCTCCTTGCCTAGCCATTCCTGTTGTTCGATATAATTTTATCCCTTTTTCGGGCCGGACAAATCCTTTACGAAAAAGGCACTTAGGGAGTTTCTGTTAAGCTCTTTTCTGACTCCTAAAACAATGAAAAGATCACCAAGCAATCTTGCTTCCTTTCATGCTCGTTAAAGTACCTGAAAGGGCATCTATCTGGTATAAGTTTAACCCTTTTCCGGACCTGGTAGACTAATTACGAAAAAGGAATACTCTAGTCACATCGGCTAGAAGAGTTCTTCAATGCATCCTTTTATGCTTCTTTGGGCCTTGGAGACTAACACACGAAAAAGCAACCCCCTGGAGTCTTCTTATCGCTTTCAGACTCTCTAAAATTGAAAGCAACCACGAGCATGCACCGTCCTGGGCTCGTACAAATCCACACGATGGTACCATTCCCTCATTTCAAAGTCTTCTTATCGCTTTCAGACTCCTTAAAATTGAAAGCAATCACGAGCATGAATTGTCCTCGGCTCGTATAAATCCACACGACAGTACCATTTTTCACCCACTTCTTCTAGTTCCTTAACCCATGGAGAAGTCCCCCCATGCCTCTTGGCACTATGATCGCTCATCTCGGCAGCACCCCCAATCAGGTCGCCTTTGTTCAGATTATTCTGTAGTCTCCTGCCATTTTACACCAGCTTGAGTATCCCTCACCCCAGTCACTATCCTCAATCCATTACAGCTATGATCCCTTTCCCCTCAGTCCATTTCATATGCTTCCCGATCGTCCCCACCATCATACTCTGAACAAAGGAAGTTTGAGTCCACCGACTCTACTTTCCCATATATCTCCCACGGTATGTCAGTCCTACCATCAGTACTATCACACTTCGGTTCTCTACCTCATGCTCCTATCAAGGAAACATCATTGCCTTGGTAGTTGCAGGTCTCCCTCTATCGACGACAGCCCCTCTATTCCAAAGGATAGACCCAGAGGTCCCTGCGCCTTGAACCCATCACCATTAGTGGTGAGTGCCTACGAACCATTTTGAGACGAGTCATCATTGCCTCTCCGAGTGGTTGTTTCTCACATGCTCGACTTCAACACCTTTATTGCATCGTTGAGAATCACGTAGGGTTTATATCCTTCAGTTATCGATCAAAGACCCCGGATTTCCCCTGACTCTAGCACATTGGTGAGTCACTTCGAAACGCCCAGTTATATGTTCTCGTGGATGTCTGGGTTGCGTTGGCGATTGTATTTGGAAGCCATCCAGTTACATGCTTCCTTGAGTACCCAGTTTAGTTCCTGTTCAGTGTACCATTGAGAGTATGACTCCCCGTCACTATGATCCAGAAGCTCATCAGTTCCTCTAGTACCCCACTCAGTAGCACTGCTGTTATTCCAGTGTATCAGTTCTTCAGCTCTGACATGGTCAGCCCAGCAGTATGTCCCAGATTTGTGTCCCCTCTGGACCCTTATGATGGACACAGTGGTTCTCTATGTATATTTCAGGTCCCCCTTTTTGGGCCTCACAGTTATTTTTTATGTCTCTTGATACGAGCATGGGTATGCCCGCCTTGTCCATATATTGAGATTCTTCCTCATTCATTATTTGAGGCCATGTATATTTCAGGTCCCCCTATTTTGGACCCCATTGTTATTATTCTTTTATATCTTGATACGAGCATGGGAATGCCCGCCTCATCCATATGTTCAGATTATTCCTCATTCATTATTGAGGTCATGTACTGTCAGTTTTTGCAGTTTGTTCGGGAACGCTGTTCTGGGCTCTAGTTCGTTCCTTCTCTTCTCCACACCCCAGGAAAACCATACAATACTTATGATGTCTATCGGCCATACGATGAGCTCATGCCCTCACACATCAGGGGGCAATCTATTAACACCCAAAAAGTGCTCACTACCTCATCTACCCCATTACATGACTCATTTGTCCATATTTCCTACCATATTTACCTCCAAAAGGCCAAAAAAGCCTCCAAAAAACCACAAAACCATCAAAAAAGCCTCCAAAAGGCTAAAAAACCCCTTTTTCCCTCAAAATTATCCAAAATTCCTCCAAAATAGCAAAAACCCTCTAAAAAGGGAATAAAAAATATATAAAAAAAGAAGAAAAAGAGGGAAAAAGGAAGAAAAAACCCTATACAGCTAACCTAAACCATATGGTTCCCAAAACCATGGGCCAGCACTCCACCACTAAAAACCTATAAATAGGTGATGGAGACCCCTCATTTCATATCCACAGTCAAATACACTCTTACTTTGCCAAAATCACTCTTGAAACCCTAGCTCACCCTTGAGTGCCCCTTTTGGCCCATTTCCAACCCTTTGGAGAAAGAGAAGGAGCAAAGCTGGAGTTTGGAGCAACCCTCTTGGACTATTGCAAGAACTTCACCAACCTCTATACCTGAGGTAAAATTTTAATACAAAAAAGAAAGATCTTCACCATATTTCCATGTTTTGTTATGTTTATTAATGCTCATGCTAGTTTAGAATTCGTATTGTTTTATTACTTTAATTTACTATTTATTGAACTGCTACTAAGGAGTCCATTCTCCTTAGTAGGTGCTCATTTGCACAAGCTAGGGTGAAAACCATAACTACAGTTCCGGTGAGTCATAAGATAGAGAATGAATCGAGATATGTCGAAATGTGGGTATCTCTGTGTCTTCATCCCTTTGTGAAAGACTTTGTCTTTGAAATTCATCACCAATGGCACATAATCGATCCAAGCGATCACGAATAGGTCAGAAAATCTCGTCAGGAGTAGCCCAACTGGGTGGGGATGCAATGGAAAAATGAGCCACTGGGTGGCCCAGATAGGATGTCCAATAAGATGTTGTTGGACCAACAGCTGCTACAAGGTCGTCCTAGGGTGGATTTAACCATTCCATCGATCCAGGCTCTCCCAGTAAAACAGGAGGTAGGTCTTTTGAAGTGGAAGTTTGCGCCTCTTCTCCCTATGGGGGGTTGGAGGCAGGTGAATCTGGAGGGAACATATGTGCTCCAACATTCAAAGTAGGGTTTTCTACTTCAGGTGACATGACCGTGGATTGTGGGTCCATTCTTACCCTCAAAATTACCTCCTGATTAAGAGGATATTCGGGTGGTAAGTTCTGAATCCTACTTGACCTTCTCCAAGGAAAGTCAACCAGAGTGACTGAAACAAAAGTTTCTCCTAGGGCAAGCTAAACAAAAGAAAAGCAGTCCAGAAAAATCCTACACAAACTAAGGTCGCAAGCAAACTTATGTGATAGGAGTGGATTCAAAAGTCTGGAACCTCATAGGATTTTCAAGGCTTCGCAAATCACTATATACCGTAGGGTCCAACAGTAAAACGCGACAAGGAGGATTGGGACCGTACCCTTGCCTAAATACCCAACTACCTGGACAATACGTGCATAGTAATCTCCACGAGTGTTGTTCTCAGTGTATTGCTCTGCCAAGATGGCCAAATGGTTAACTCAGTTGGTTTCAGGAATCCTAATGGTGTCTCCCGATATATGCAAGATACGTGGGAGCTCAAATCTGTAGTGGTGTTGTCTAATGCACAACTGTACGCACGAGACCTTCCTATATACTACCGAGTACATGAAACACCTTTCTATATACGCCAAGTACGTGAAAGAGCTTCGATATACCTGGTTGGTACGTGAAAGAGCTTTGATATACCGGTTGGTACATGGAAGACTAAAATACCCCCAGAATACAGTGTTGAAAAGTAACGACAGCTGCCACATTTTACGACGTCGGAACACGTCTCTAACTTAACATGCAAGTTACTAAAATTTTTACCCTAGTTCTACCGTTAATTTTATCTGGACGGTTAGGTGAATGCATGAGGTGAGTACATAAATGTAAACATAATGCAGGCCCTAACTTCTTTCCAAAAAATGTACTTTTCTTTTGATGAACTCTATATATGGGAGGGAGAAATTGATTTCCAAGTGATTTTACCAAAGCAACCAAATGCAACACAATCCCAAATCTATCAAATTTGATTAAAAATACTCTTTTCGTTTTTTCCGTTTTTCGAAGCAAAACACAAAAAATCAACAAGCATCACAACCAACTCTAAACATTTTCTTTTGTCTTTTCGAATCAAAACTTAAGAGATGAAAAGAGATAAAATTCCTATCTAGAGTGCTCTAACTTTTGAATTCCACAATAATGGCTTAAAAGCATAAAAAAATCAAGAATGCATACAATTTTCTCGAGCATGGAATCACTTTTGTAAAACTTGATCTCACTCGAATTTTTAAAGAAAATGAATGATTCATAATTCCTGAAAAGTACAAATGATTAATGTTTCTCTCAAACTTTCCAAATGACTAATGAATGATGAGTTCCAATGGATGAACCAATTTCTACTACAAATTTCAAATGCACGTGAAAACGGTAAAAATGATGCACCTTTAATTTCCGATGATATGCCAAGATAACAACTTGATAACAATAATATTTTTAAGCATGAAAAACTGAAAAGAAAGTTGATTTGCGGCACTCTAAACACTTAGGAAATTCTCAAGAGAATGACAAGCACTCATATGGACTAAAAACACTTCAAAACACTCAATAAACAACTGAATTGAAACAAAGCTAAATGACACGTGCAAAAAGAAGTCTGGGGTCAGATCCAATGCAAAGATCAAATCAGGTGAGGAGAGGAGGGGATAACAAGGTTAAGTGGATGAAGATGGGGGAAACCAAGGTGTCCACCACTACCAAACTTAAGCTTGTCAAAATGGGACCCAATACAAATCCACACAAAATCCAAACACTTTCAACACACAAATCAAAAAAGGGTCTCTGACTGGATCTTGCAGCACAGAGGGGGTCTGCACACCAAATCAAAACTCAAATCAAAAAATGGAGGGGGGATGCCCTTGTATCAAAATTAACAGATCGGCGTAGTCTGTGTTCAGACACAGAGCGACCGTCGCAGGTCACCAGTGTGAGATTTGTGATGATGTCGCAGGACACTGTGAAGAAACTGCGACGACAGATAAGCAGAGTGAAAAAAGAATGACAGATCGATGCTCTGGTTCCACTACCCAGGTGCGACGGGCAAGATCCAAACTCTAGGATCAACAAATATCCAAGAAATGAGTAATAAAATGGTCTAAATATTATGAGTATAGAATCATAGGAGGACAACAGACTCTTCAAAGTGAAGATCTTATGGTGAAAAAGACTTAGGAGGCAAATGAGTTGGATTGCAAAAGAAATCAAATGAAAATGTCATTCAAATTGAAAACTAAAAACAATGTTCTTCCCCAGTATGGTCGCCAAATTTGTTATCTGGACAATCTACCAAGAGTGGACTCAAGGCGTGATCTCCATAGCTTAATGCAAGACTAGAACAAATGAGACAGAATAGAAATAACTTTCCTAGATCTAATTAGAGGCTAGATGCCTCACCTTTCAGATCACGGATCCTTTCTCCTTGATGTTGTCCCAAGTTTTATGGTCTTCAGATCTCAGCTGCAAAACTTGTCAAGACACATAGAACAGCACAAGTAGTAAAATACATCTAAACAATAATAGATCTAAGTAAGTAGTTAAGAAGGCAAACTACACAAACATCATCAATGCAATAACATTTGGTGGAAAGCATTTATATTACTGTATAAAAAGGGATGTACATAGAAGGAAGTGATTACAACCAAGACTTAACGTAGCAATCCTTCTCCAATCAAGCCAATGCCAAAGCTTCCAAAGGAAGTATGGATCTCCCAAGAGATGAGTATAGATCTCTCCTAAGCTAATTTCACCAGCATGTAAGTGCTATAGGCTTCCTCCCCTTGGAATGGGAATGAGCTTCACTTATATAGGACTAAGAGGATAGGGTAGGTTGAGATATGGTAGGGGAGAGTTAAGGGATCCTCCCATTAGGTTAGGGAACCGAATGCTAGCTCTCCTATAGGCTAGGGATAGGGATCCATATAAGCCACCTTCGATAATGGGCACGAAGATGCTCCTTTATCCAATTAACTGACATCGCCGCGGGTTGCAATAGGACAACCTGTGATGTCGCAGGTTGCATTAAGATGACGTGTGATGACCTCACAAAAACCAGTTGATGACTTAGTCAAAGGAACTTCAGGGATGTTTACACTGACTATCATGATGGTAAGATTTAGGTGTAACACTAGTAGCAATTCAAAATCACCATAACACTGGTCCGCAAGCCAATAATTCTGTTAATCAGAATTCAAGTGACCAAAATCCTGAACAACGTAATTCACCCCGCCACAATCTGCTCCCAGATTTTAACCTTGACACATTATTTGGGGAAATGCAAGAAGATCAACCACAAGTGACAACAGGTGGATCACCACCGCCACCACCTCCATCTTCATCTTCTTCATCTGAAGAATCCTCACATAGTGATTCATCCTCGAGCTCATCTTCAGAGGGAATACCAATGGTTGAAGGTCAAAATAGACCCTGGTTGGACCAGGATGTTGTTTTTATCCTAGGGGATCAACATAGACTCCCTAAAAATCCTGAAAAATCACTGCCTAAGTTCGATCCTGATGAAAAGTCACCTGCACTTGATCACATAAAGACATTCATGCAAGCCATCAGGCTTAGAAATGTTATCCATGAGGATGTAGTTTGTAGGTTATTCCCATATACCTTCTAAGGGAAAGCATCCATTTAGTACTTTGCCTTAGAAGCTAGGTCTATCACTTCGTGGGATGACTTTGAGAAAATATCCATGCAAAAGTTTGGAGATGATAAGACACCCGAAGACTTGGTAATTGATTTGTCTTCTATGAAAATCTAAGGTAAAGAAAGAGTAAAAGATTATAATCAGAGATTTTCCTATCTAAAAAATAGAATCCATATTACTCTTCTTCCCGCGGAAGAACTCCTGGTTGCATACTATGTGAAGGGTTTACCGGTTCCCATAGCTATGTGGGTTAAACGGGCACACAAAGAAACCTTCAAAGAGTCCTTCGTTGAGGCACACAAAGAAACCTCAACAAAACCAAGTCCCACCCAATCCTGAGGAAGGGTTGAACTCTGAGGAAATCTTATCTATCTTCAAAGCCTTAGTTTCAGAATCCCATCATTCTCCTCATCACCCTGAACATGAACTACGAGAGAATCAAAATCCTGAACCTTTGGATGAGGAAGAAGACCAGCGGGTAAATACCATCAGTTTCTTTGCAGAACTTCCCATGGCTAAGGAAGAAGAGGAGCTTGAAACAGTATTTAATGTCCAACACCCATACAACACAAGGAGTAAAGGACAACCAAAGAAGGAAGCTTCTACCTCTACACCCACAACAAACAGAGTCAAAAAAACCATACAAAAAGATACAATTATCCTTGAGATAGAATACAACTTGATTGATGAATTAAAGAAGATGAAAGCTAATATCCTTGTATTTGAACTGTTGAAGATCCCTGCTATAAGGGATAGTTTTCCCAAAAGCATAATTGTCAACAAACCTAGGGAGACTCAAAACAATAATCTAGAGACATACACCAAAACCAGCAGCCCAAAACATGTTGGGAAAAAGACACCTCCCTTTTTGTTAACCTTTGAGATTTTTAACAGGAACATGCATAATTGTATGGTAGATTCAGGGGACTCATCCAATGTAATGCCCTTATCAGGTTGCAAGAAATTAAATGTTGCTTGGGATCCATGTCCTACTCAGATTTTTCAGCTGGACCGATCCAAAGTGAGAGTAGTAGGGGAACTAAGAAATGTTATGTTAACTCTATTTGCTGACCTCAGGATCCACCAGACTGTGGATATCATTGTGGCTGATATCCTAGAGATGTATGGGATGTGGCTGAGCAAAGATTGGTCGGAAAAACTTAAGGGCTACTTTGCAACCGACTGATCTCACTTGTGGCTTCCTTACAATGGGAGGCCAAACAAGATAAAGATCACCAGGGAGCCTTATATGAAGCAAACTGTCAGAAATTTGAATCACCCCAGTGGGCCTGCTGCATACTTCAGTTCACATGTGGAACATTTCACTTTTGATACATTTTTTGGAGACTTACCTGCAGATTTGTCACCTACTGAGAGCGCACATAATCAGTCTTAGATTGTCAATTTCACATATGTTTCATTCTCAGGTGATATTGTACATAATATATATAGTGTGAATACTAATTTTAAGTTAGATTTGAATGCTTGGACTCTGTTTTTCGATGGTTCAGGATCTAAAGATGGAGCTGGTGCAGGTTGTGTCCTCATCAATCCGAAGGGAACCAAAACTATGATTTCCTGCATGCTTGAGTTTGAATGTACCAACAACATTGCTAAGTATGAGGCCTTGGTTCAGGGACTCAGAAAAGAAATCGATATGAATGCCCAGGTAATTGAGTGTTATGGAGACTCAAAAATAATAGTTAAGCATGTAAGAAACAAGATTCATTGCATATCTCCTCATTTGCTTAATTATCGAAATTTGGTAAGGGACTTAACTAATTCTTTCTCTGCTTTTAACATTAAGTCAGTCCCAAGATCTCAGAATTTTGATGCTGACCTGCTAGCTAATACTGCATCTAAGCTGATACCTCCAGAAGGTTTGTCACCAGATACTTTTTCTATTGAATTAATGCATAGGCCTTCGAGCTCGGACAATATAACAATTTGGAAAGTGTTTAATTATGACCAGTAAATCCTATATTTTATTACAGCTCAGGACATGTTTCAAGATGTTTCCATTGATGAAATGGAGCATCAAAAATATCTAGTTGATCCCACTTGCACTTCCTCTTTGATTCCTAAGTCAATTATCAACCTGGAAAATTTTTACGACCTCCAAGATAAGTTCAAGCAGAAGGTAAATTGTAAGACTCGGAGCTCTTCTCTCAATTATGAACAAGTGAATTTGGAAAGTGACTAGAACCCTCACATAATTAACCTTAGGGTTGAATGTTCACCTGATGAAAATAGAGCTTTTATCAAGTTATGTAGAGAATTTAAGGACGTCTTTGCTTGGACATACGATGAGCTAAAAACCTTCGACGCTAATATTATGCATCATAATATACCGATGAATCTAGACACTAAACCCTACCAGCAAAAGCTGAGGAAGATGCACCCTAGCTTGGAACCTTCTGTCAAGAAGAAGCTGGAAAAGTTCCTTGCAACAAGAATTATATTTCCAGTCAGGCATACACAGTGGATCGCTAATTTAGTATCAGTTCGCAAGAAAAATGGTGACATTAGGCTCTATATTGACTTTAGAAATCTTAATAAAGCTTCCAAGAAAGATAATTACCCTGTTCCCCCTATGGGACAGATCTTACAGAGAGTTGTGGGTTCATAAATGTTTTCTCTCCTTGATGGTTTTTCAGGGTATAACCAATTTTGGGTTGCTCCCGATGATCAATTAAAAAAAGCTTCCAGGACCCCTTCGGGAACTTTTTCCTACAGGTGAATGCCATTCGGGTTGATAAATGCAGGTGCTATGTTCCAGCGAGCAATGGACATAGCTTTCAGAGGACTTATGCCTAATTTTGTTGTTGTATACTTAGATGATATTACTATCTTTTCAAGAAAATGACATGAACATTTGTTTTCCCTGAAACAGGTATTCGAACATTGCAGAAGATATGGAATTTCGCTCAATCCTAAGAAATCGATCTTCGCGGTGACTAAAGGCAAGCTGCTAGGCTTTATTGTTTTAAAGGAAGGTATGATTATCGATCCAGAATGAACAAAGACCATTGCAAGGATCGGGTTTCCAGGTACGCGCAAAGCCATGCAATCTTTCCTTGGTAAGATAAATTGTGTTTGCAGATTTGTCCCAATTTTGTGAAAATTGTTAAACCTTTACAATTGATGATTAAGAAGGATGCACAGTATAAATGGTTTGAAGAACAAAGAAATTATTTTGCTGATATTAGGAAGGCTATCGCAGAAGCTCCTTCCCTTATGTCTCCTGTCATTTCCCCTCCCATCTATCCAATGCAAGGAAGGTAACATGGCACTAAAATCTGGGCTTTTAGAACAACTTAGCTAAATTTGCCATGAATAAAAGGTATGGCATTACAGTAAAATGCATATGTGTGCAGATGCAAATCAGTTGAACATGCACATCGGAATAAAACATCATCCACACACATTTCATAGTCATCCAACATATCAAAATAGCCATCAATTAAACATTGCAGAAGTAAACACAATAAAATACTCATCTGGATGTAATGTTGTCCCAAGCAACTAGCTTTGGCGCTGCAACGTTCTACCCAACCATAGGTCTCTACCCAACCTATATTGTTTCAGCACTCAGAGACCACCCCCGAGCTGGGCATGATATCTACAAGGAAAAGGGGGCTCTCAAGCTCAACACAGCCCAAAGCAATGGATACCCAACTCAAACCCAGTATTCTCTTGCACACAAGACTTAGATATGGGCTTGGAAACGCACTTTCAGCAATGGGACTTAGAAACTAGATGGACATGGATTTTCCCCAAAACGTGGGCACACCAAAAACAAATTTGTGAGAGGGAAAATCAACCATAGGGAAGAAAACAATTTCTCCCATAGATATAGAAGCAATCAATGAGCCAAAACAACCTCTATGGTCCCCAAATCGATTTCCCTTTCTTCCCCACTGTTATACAACACAAAAATGCCCTTCCCAGCTAGGAGAATGAAGGAAAACACAGCAAAACCATGGAGGAAACGCCCAGGAAACTCCAAACTCATGAGAGAGGAAAACTGATGGATGAATAATGGATTGGAGAGCAATTCAAGGCTCTTTTCTTGCCCAAGAAGCCAAAAAAAAATGTCCATGAAGGGTGGCTTGCCCATACCCGAATTTGGACAGCCATATCTCTCCATTCCCCAAGGCATTAACTACCTCAACCAACTCTTGGGAGAGTAAATGATTGGGTACAAAAGTCAGCATGGGTAGTTGAGGGTTGATGGGTTCTCTCATTGACACTTGGTTTGACTTGATTGGCTCACAGATTTGAATATTTCCCTCCCAATTCCTTGTAAACATCATGCCCTCATCTCTTATTGCATTGCATATCTAGTTGTGGGCATTTATATTAAAATGCATATTTACAATCCCCATGGTTCACTAGCACATGGGTAGCAAAATATCCAATACTTGCCTCCTCAAGGTCAAGCATTCACTAGCAGGGCCTTGGCCTTGAGCTCCATGCTAGGAATCATACATAATATGCATACAATATTTACATTATAGCCCAAAATATCCTAAGGGTCAAAATGGGGGTATTACATCTCCTTACTTCAGTAAGGATTTTATTTTATATACCTTTGCTACTGACTTTTCCTATGTTGTTGTTCTTCAACAAAATCACCCAGATGATCTCAAAATTCCCATTTCTTTCATGAGTTCAACATTCAAGGGCGCAAAGTTAAATTACTCCCAAATAAACAAACAAGCTTATGCGGTTTATAAATCAGTTAAACATTTTAGACCGTACTTATTGAAGTCTAGAACTAAAGTAATTGTGCCTTATGCAGCTATCAGAAATGTTCTGATACAAAAATAATTGGGGGAGAAAAGATCTCACTGGATGATAGCTCTACAAGAATATGATTTAGAGATAAGACTAGCAAAAATAGTGAAAGGCCAAGGTTTGTGTTTTCTTACTGCTCAGTCCAATGATCCTGTAAGACAGCAAGTCAAGTGGGAGCAAGAAGAAAGCACCTCAGCAGGTTCTGTCAATGTTATCACTACTCAAGCATCTGACTGGTATGATGACATTAAATTTTTCTTAATTCGTGGGTATGCTCCTGAAACCCATGACTTTAGAAAACGCAGAGCCTTGAGATTAAAAGATGCACCATATCAATTCATAGAAGGTGTTTTATTTAGAAGAAATTATGATGGTGTTTTCCTTAGATGTCTAGAGAGAGCTCAAACTGAGAATATTCTTTTGGAATTTCATGCAGGGCCTGTAGGAGGACATTTCTCAAGAGAAACCACTGCCCACAAGATCTTAAAAGCGGGTTACTATTGGCCTACTTTGTTCAAAGATGCCTATGCTTACACTAGAATATGTGAACCATGTCAGAAGTATGCTGGCAAGATGAAGAAACCTGCATTTCCCTTGCAACCAGTCACAGTTCAATTCTCGTTCCAGCAGTGGGGTCTGGATTTTGTCGGACCTATTAATCTTCCTTCTTCCCTGCAACATGGGTATATTTTGACAGCTATAGACTATTTTACTAGATGGGTAGAGGTAGTCCCTCTTAGACAAGCGAACACAAGCCAAGTAATTTCATTCCTGGAAAGTCATATAGTCACAAGGTTTGGTGCTCCGGAATTCCTAGTGTTTGAAAATGCTTCATATTTCTCCTCTTTTGAATTAACTCAATATGCCCTTGAAAAAGAGATAAAATTAAAATTTTCTGCCAATTATTATCCACAGGGAAATGGATTAGCAGATTCTTCTAATAAGAATCTAATCAACATCTTAAAGAAGACAGTGGCTACTCACCACAAGAATTGGCACATTCAGTTATACAATGCTCTTTGGGAAGATCATGTCACTCCTAAAGCGGCCATTGGAAACTCCCCTTACTGCTTGGTTTATGGTAAGGAGGTTGTCTTACTAGCCAACCTCATGATCCCTTCCCTACAACTAGCACATTCTGTACAGGAAGGTGATTCGTCCCCACTCCAACATAGAATTGATACATTACTCAGACTAGAGGAGGACAGGGAAAAGTCTAAAAATAAGTTGTATCAACATCAATAGCTTGTGAAGAGGTAGTTCGATGAGAAGTCTTCATCTGACAGGGAGTTCTCTTTGGGGAACTTAGTTTTAAAGTGGGAAAAGCAACATAAGGACAAGAATGATTACACTAAGTTCCAACGCTTATGGCTAGGACCTTTCATTGTTACAGAAAAGATTGGTCCTAGTATTGTCCGGTTACAAACACTGGAAGGGTTTTTAGAAACTTACCCAATGAATGTCCAGTTGCTCAAAAAGTACTTTGTTTGAGGAGAGCATGTTGGTCCACTTGTACATAAAGTGTGGTTTTTTTTTTTCCTTTGGTTTTGATTGATTTTCGTTTCCTTATGATTCTTTTCTTTTTAATAAATCTGCACATTTTGCAAAGGTTGTTGATCAGTGTGTCTCTGAGACTAATACAATCTGAAGTTTTCAGGTAGTATGCTAGTTTCCTTTCCATTCAGCGAATATCAGAAAATGCTCTTCATGGAATCAAACAGTCAATTTTTGCAGGGCCTTGATTGATATCTTCCCACTATCATCAACATCTTTTAAATATTGGTCTGCTTAATTGAAGTTGAAGAGCAAACTAGAGTTCTTTACCTTGTGTTTCATGAGTAAATGGAATAATCTCTCATAGCCTTGTTAGACTTATCTGCTCTAGATGCCATTCTAATAATTTTGATAATAATTTATCTTAATAAAAGTAGATTACAAGATGGGGGATCTCATTACGAGCCAACCCATTATGTTCATAGATGTTTAAGTGGAATGACATCTCAACATCAAGCCACCAAACTTGGGAGATGAATTTCAGCTCTAGCTGGAGGGTGGAAGATCCTATCACAAGTCGGTCCATTCATGATCTGCAAAGCATCAGTGAGTAACACTGTTGTCATGTGGTCACCAAGCCATGGTAGTGTCTTGTAATCTATACATTAATACATTTGTGTTTTCTTTTAAGATGGTTTGTTGTATATAAGGATAAGGGGGGGATCTTATCACAAGCCAGCCCTACCATGATCATGGATTTGATTTTGACTGGAATTACCACCTATGGTCACCAAGCCATGGTAATTGATTTCAGTCTAGAAAACTGAAAGATAGTGAGTCTCCTGACCAAGCTAGCTTGTTTAGATTCCAAATCAGGTTTGTGAATGACATTGCCAGCATCTGATCACCAAGTCAGCAAAATGGCCTTGTATCAGCATAAGTCTTATTTATTTTTAAAAAAAGAGAGAAATATACATGTACATAAATGAATAATTAATAAATCCAAGGTGATTCATGCATTTTAATCTAGAATGGCTCTGCTTTTATTCCAAAGGTTAATCATAAATCTGTCGTTCCATGATTACATAAAGGTATAGGATTTATGTTCTGCTCCTAGACTACCTTACTAGATTAAATATTATCATTAATTGGTTTTGGATGGGAATGTATTGATAATATGAATAACTTTGTTATTTTGATTGTATTTTCATGAGATCATTTTGTAGATTGCAGATTGAAAATGAGTTGGTTGGCATGACTTCTTTATAACTAAGGGTTTCATTTACAGATATAACTGGTTCTTCCCATCCAGTCGCCATTTGTTGTAGACACAACAGATCCCATGTTTTATCCAAAATATGGGATCCCCAATTTCGTATCAAAGATTAACTCAATCGATTTTGGGGTTGTCTAGCCTGTTTTCAATTCATTTTGCTGCCTTTGATTTGATTTAATTAAGTTAGTAAACTTTCCTTATCAAATTTATGCATTTTTAGTGTGTTTTTATGAATTGCAGAAATAAGTTTTTGGGTTAAAATTTCGATCATTCCGCAACCCGCAACCCGCAATTGCGGATTGCAGGCGCTTTTGTTTGCACATGAAGTTGTTCTTTCTACAACCCGCAACCAACAAATTGTGGATTGCGGGATGCGGAAAGACCTTTTTAATAAAGAGTAGTTTATACTTCCCGCAACCCACAATTGCGGGATGCAGGAAGTACTTTGACCGTGCATTGTGTTTTGTGTTCCACAACCCGCAACCCGCATTTGCGGATTGTGAATTGCAGAAGGGTGTACATATTTATGAATAACAAGTTCCCGCACTTGGTATCCTGCATCTCGCATCCCGACCGTTGATATACAATGATCTGACGGCCTTGATTGCACCTGGCAGAATGATTTGAATTTTTTATTTTTCGTTAATGGTTCGTCATTTCCAAGTGTGATCATGTTTCTGTTTGCGTTATGCTTGATCAGACATGAAGTATTTGAATCCAATGATTGCTTAATGATTAAAACTCTGAGATTTGATTGTTAATTGCATGTGTTATTATGTAAATCTATCTGATCTTATGCTAAATTTCAATTGATGCATGATCGACTGATATTTCTCTCACAGAAATGATAATTGTAGCATGCATGTCGTAGACATGCAATCATGCCAGTTAGTTATACTCAATCGACGTCAAATCCCATGGTTTTATTTCCTATAAGGGTTGTTATGAATAATCTGTTAGTTTACGATGACATATGCAAATTTTGGATTGATATTTTAATATCTCTGCTAACATTTGCATGCTGTAAGTAAAATGCAGAGAGTTTATGGCATTTATGTCAAGCTTTCTATTGAGAAAGAACCTCAACCAGTAGAATACTTTGAACCTGTTCCTGCACCATTTGATGTTGATGTTTCTGATCATAGCACAAATAGTGAAGAGGAATGTGGTGAGGTTCAATTCACATATGAATGACTCCTTTTCAACAAGCAAAATAAGGGGGATAAAGAATATGTTGATCAAGATAATACAATTGTTCGGGATTTAATCATCAATTTGCCACCTGTGTTTCCTGCAATTCCTCTCAAGGATGATCCGTTAGCTGATTTTTCGATCTTTGAAGATATCTTTGGTTCTCGCAAATCCGGGGAAGATTTCACAGTTCCTTTGCCAGCTACTATCAACAGCTCATGATTTATCTGGATTCTCCTCAACTTATGATAGGATACTCTTGAAAGCATATGGTGCAATCTTTCGAAACTGTATGATGCCCGGTTTGGGGTCTGAATTGGTTTATTATTCCTATGTATAAGGATTGTTAGATGTTTTAGGCCAAGGGACAGCCTTTTCTTGGCCATTTTTAGGATAATTTAGTTTTGATTATCCCTGCTCCGTGGGAGATTTGATCTTGAATTATTATTTTGTAATGATTATTTAAGAGGTTTTAGAGCTCATAGCATGGATGGATGGTGAAGGAACAGAATTGCCATAAGAGACTGGAGATGCTCTGCTGTTGTAGACTATGTAATTTTTTGCAAGCCTTAATACACAGTCAGTTTTCTTCAGCTATCTCTTATGTTATAATTTGTCAAATGTCTTTGATGGATTGTGATTTTTCTTCAACACATTCACTAATATTGTTTATTATTTGCAATCAATAACCTGCATTGATCTACAGTTTAGATTTCTCTCAACTTATGATCTCTGTCATTGATGTTTTAAATGAATGTCTTTATCTAAAACATTTTATCTATTTCTGCAAATTATTCACAGAAAACATTGAGTTAATGTTAATTTGTCAATTAACATTCTAGATACAAGATAAGCTTGTATGCACTTATTTCTTAAGCTATTATTGGTTGAATTTCTTTAACTGGTTATATCTTGAACTACTGAGTCAAGATCCAGTTTTGCATGTCTGTTGAATTGGTGAAAAGATTTTGTAATTTTCAGATCAAGTTATCTTGTGCACAAACAAATCATTCCTTTTAGAATAGGCCTGACTTAGATTAGATTTATATTCCAAGTTAGACTAACTCTTAGGATTAGGAAAACTCTTGTCTTTCCTCATAGGAAGACAAACCCTTTCTAGGATCAAACACACACAAGTGCCAGTGGAGGCCTTTGTATCTGTGGGTGTTAACCACACCAAATAGCTCGAGGATAGGGTAATACTTGCGTAGGATTATCTAAATCATTTGGTTGGGTTTTCATCCCCTGTTGTTTACCTTGAACATTATTCCAGTACATACACAATCAAGGCATCAATAGGCCCTTACCAAATTTTTGAGAAGCTCGGCCCGTCAACATACAAACTCAAAGACCTACAAGGGGAGGAAGAAAATATCCCTGTCAATGGCCTTGCTTTAAAGCAGTACTTCACTTAGGTTAGGGTTTCTTTTTGTATGTAAATAAACTTGTCTTGTTTTGTTTTAAGTGTGCTTTTTTTGTTTTGAGTAGTCTATTTTGTTTTAAGTGTGCTTTTTTTGTTTTGAGTAGTCTATTTTGTTTTAAGTGTGCTTTTTCTGTTTTGAGTAGTCTATTTTGTTGATTGCTTTCATTTTGATTCCTTTTGCTTGCTTTTGTTTGATCCCTTCATTTTGTTTCAAATAAATCTCAGCTCAACTCCTTGGTTTATGGAAAGATAGAACTCTGAGCAATCTCAAAAGCATGGAAAAGGCAGAATCTACTTATGAAAGAAATTTTCTCTGTGTGACTTTGCTTTTGCTGAAAATGTTTCTAGAAAGGGAGGATCCTTTTTCATACTTGAGTCATGATAATCCCCGTCAAAATAACTACGACTTGTGATTTATGTATTACTATCTTGGGGCTCCATTCACTCTCACACTAATTACTGTCTCAGGTAGTTCACTATAATGGACCCACAGAAAGGAAGCAGGTCTCACAGATGTATGGTATTTAAAATGATCCCATGCTGCAAATCAAAAGCCAAAAGGGCTTAAATCAAAGAGTTTATTTTCAAAGAAGTCTCACCTCTATTAAAGCACAGTTGAGAAAGCAAAGGCATCCAATAAAGAAAGTTGCTCTAAATAGCAGCCCAACAGGGTTCTTCTCCATCCGTGAGCACAACAATCAAATAAATCTCTTGCTCACACAAAAGCACATCATGGATGGAATAACCTAAGTCAAATGCCAAATATTGGAGAAAGTTATCATGGAAAACTCGGACAACAAAAATTTGTCAATAAAGAAAGCATCCAAAGAAATGCTAAACAGCATGGGAATGAGGAACAAACGAATATGTCTGTGGGATTTTGTTACGATCTTGTGGAGTCCTATTTAGTTGACATCCAAAAGATGGAGTTAAAATGAAATCCACATTTCTCCCTAAGAGAGTGGTGAAGAAGTCTAATTCAAGGTTACTTTATTCCCCAATGGTCGATATGTTAAAAGTGGTCTTTCCCTTGTATAGAATCTATCTTGAAAAGCAATGTTTTATTTATGAATTTATTAACATATGATTTTTCTGACCTTGAAAAGGGATTGTTCAGAGATCTGTGTTCACCAGCGAATCGCCAATTGCTATGGCTACAACCCGATCCCCAATTTTTTGAAAAATAATGGGGCCCCTCCTTTTCTCGTAAGATAGTTTTAGAAGTTAAGTCTTTCTAGAAAGCCTTTTTTCATACTTAGTTCTTTTTCCCAAAGGTCGAGCAAGAGAAGTTTGTTTTTCACTAAGTAAAACTTGATTTTTTTAGCCGAAATGATCGGCATGACTCGCCGAGTTGAGCCGAAACAGTTGGTTTTGTTTTTTAAGTTTTGAAGCTTTGTTCGTTTCGGTGTGACTCACTGAGTCGAGCCGAAACAGTTGGCATAACGCAGTCACATCCATCAGAACTCCGCACCCTTTGACTTATCTTTTATTGAGCCTTCATGTTTCGGTGGAACTCGCTGAGTCGAGCCAAAATGGTCGACAGTAATCTTTGAGGATTTGGTTGGGTTTTGTGTCGGTTGAACTCGCCAAGATTAGCCAACACTATCAGCGTCTCTTCTTTCAATTTTGTTGAACTTGGACGATTGTGTGTTTTGGTATAACTCACGAGGTTGAGCTGAAACAGTCGACAAATCTCAGCCAGATTAGCCGAAGCAACGGAGTGTTATCCTGTAAGACCTTGGTCACTTAGTTTTTTCTTCCGGTTTGGAAAGGAAAACTGTTAACCGCGATACGTTCCAGCGAGACTGGACACCTTGCGCTAAAACAGTCATCGGAGATCTCTAAAGTGCACCGAAAAGGGTTGGTTTTCTTTTCATTACAGAGCATCGGCGGATCCCGAAAATGGCCGCCAACACGGTCGCAGGAAAGAAGTTTATCACAATAATTCTTTCCGACAAGCCAAAATAGGCAGTGTTGTTTTTCTTTACCGGTGTGCCTTGCCAAAATCATGCCGATACATATCACGTCAACTCAACAAAAGTTGTCGAAACTATCTGCGACATGCCATCATTTTAATATGTTTTTGGTGCCCAAAAAAAGCACTAGGCCCCACCGCTTTAAACAATGTTTTATTGCCACCACCAACCATGTCTAATCAACATTTATTGCTCTGATTAGTGGAAGGTTATATATAGTTTTGGGGTGTTGTTTCGTTTTTTATTATTGTTTCAACTTGGAGAAGAACGTCGTTGTTGTCGCCTCCACCTCTCACTGAGCTCTGGTCATCCATTGTCATTGGGTTTTCACGGCCAGTTAGCAGTTGACAGGTAGGCTCTGCTTTCCTCTCGTTAAGCTTGGGTAAACGTTGTTAGTCTTTTATTTAGTTGACTGTTAGTTGGTTGTTGTTTCCTTTTTTGCTAACACACGGCTAGGGAGATTAACTTTTCCCACTCATGGTTTATCCCACTGGTTGTCACTTATTCCAAACCTTTTGAACGACCTTACCATGCTTATTTTTGTTTAGAACATTAGTGGGGTGCTTCACAGGTCGCCAATTGCGCAAGCTAAACCCTAGTAGCCGTGAGACTAGATTGGACTCACGGTGGCTGCTCCGTCGTTCCGCAAACCCAATCCTCTCTCAACTCTCAACAAAACAGCCAGCCTGCACTCTTGAAGACCCCTCCCATCACACCCCTGTCTAGTAGCTTGGACCTAATCAATGCATCTTGGGGCTCACTTTCCACTACTCATGTAGAGTGTTTTGTTTTAGTATTAAAACGAGTGATAAGGCTAACTGGTTTGTCTACATTTTATGCTCATCTGCACATTGAAAATCAAGCACAAAAATCTAAATAGCATGACAACTTTGTTTTCTAAACCTTGCCTGTCGATAGCTAGTTATCTTATTGTTAATTTTGCAGGCAAAATGATTTTTTTTATTATTATGCATACATTCTATTGCTGGCCTATGTATTGGTAAAACAAAGCATGAATTTTAACAAGCTTAACAATGGTGTTGTGCAACCCTGCATACCTCTTGAGGTGAATTTGCTTGTGGATTTGTTGTTTGATTTCTACTTATACATAGCTTTGTTTATCAAAATTTAAACAATGACTAAGAAAGGAGTCAAGAAGAAGTCCAAGGTAACTGAGCTCGAATCGGATGTTGAAGTCATATTGGAAACCAGGGTAGAAAATACATATGAGGATACCAATCCAGTTATGGGGGTTACCCATGAATTCAAGTGGGGTGAAATATATCAGATGATCTAGGACCCAAATATCCTTGGTGCAGTTCTGGAGGAAATGGTACTATATCAGAACATCATAAGGTCTGGCATCGCAAAAGCAGCTACGCGCCCATAAATTTTTCCTTGCTCAGAGGTCATTGGATGGATTCTATCGCAAGCTGACTCCACATCAAGGATTATGTCCGACAACAAAGGAGAATCTCTTACCTCGTTCCATCCAGCCCACATACCGGCTGCTTACAAGTTACCACACACTCAGGTCCACCTGACCACGGCTTGGCTTGAAAGTATTAACATGGACACCCTCGAATTCTCCAAGAAATTATTAACACCAGGCAAGCAACTGAGGAAAAAAGAAAGCGGGGAGTATGAAACCCAAATGTTGAAGCCCCCTTTCAGAATCATAGCCCTAATGATGAGCATAATTTTTGGAAAAGCAGATGGAACCCTCTATAAACTAAATTGGATACCTTTGATTCACCATGTGGCCTTCAATGGTACAATCTTTAACCTGGCGAACATCATCTCAGGTAGTCTGTCATCAGCCATAGCTGCTGCAAAAGGAGGACTAGTCCAAAAAAGGGCAGAATTCTACATGTCCTCATACCTCTTAGATTGCATTTTATCGAGGCATCCTTTCCATAAGCTGGGCTGCATCTGGAACAAGAACGATGTCCCAATCTATGTTGCTTACAAGATGTTATGGTCCCATAAAAACAAGGGATATTACAAGACTATATGTGAAGACCTCATCATGCCTCTGTATGAGCTGATCTTCATCAAAGAACCAAACTGCCTGTCGTACAATGCCATGGCAGTCATAGAACAATATAGAGATTACTATTTTTCGTAGGAAGGCATGTGCCTCTGGATGTATGGAGGTTCCAAACTGCCATCTCTCTTGCCTAAATATTCCACAGATTATGTAGTCCACAAAGAAGCTGTGAGGCAAGTCTTCATAGATGGGATTGGTGACTTTTTGCATGATCAAAAGAAGGCTTCGTTCCCGTCATTGCCTTTCTACATTGGGGCATATAAATTCTCCAAGGTTAAAACTGTTGAAGATTTTGTTCGGGAATTGGAAGTTTTCCATTATGGAGAGAAGAGTTTTCACCGAAATGACAACTACGGCAAAGTTGCAAAACATTGTGCATCTGTCAAAGTACATTTTGAATATGCAAATTACTTTGACAAAGATGAAGCAGTTTTCAGGAGTGCTAGCAATATGACTGAGCTCAACAAATGCATTCGTCCTAAGAGTGGATCTAGTTCCATCACTATTGCCCAAGCTGCTAAGCAAGCAGAATTACAGAGGAAAAGGGATGAAGCCGAAGCTCTAACAAAGGAAGAATAAAGGCTAAAAGAAGAGGCCGATAGGTTCCAGAGAGAAGCAGCGGAAAAAATTCAGAAGGAACAGGTTGACAGGCTGCAAGAAGAAGAAGCTGAAAGAATCAGAAAAGGAGAGGCTGAGAAGCTGCAAGAAATGAAAGAAAAGGAAGAGAAGGAAGTAGTTGAGCATAAGAAGAAAAAAGAAAAAGAAGAGAAGTCCAAGAAGGCTATGGAAGTGGGAAGTCCAAGCATGTAGAACATGGACATAGACCCATCCCAAGTATCTCAAGAAATAACCGTGGGAGACCACTTCTCTGTAGGAGAGATCCCACTTACACCTTTTACTCCATCAAAGGATCACATTGTGGCCCAACTAGACAAAATCATATTCGACCGCAAGAGAAAAGCTATTGTGAGGAAGACAGAAAAAATAATGAAAATGGTCTCCCAACTAAACATCGTCATTAGACAGGAGATCACCATTGTGTAAGGTACACAAAGGGACCCCGGATTCATAGCATCCATCAACGTAGCTGCTACCCAAGCAAGTGAAGACAACATCAACAAACTGATAAATAATGTCAAGATGGGAAAATAGAAGGTGCGCAAGTTAAAAGCTAATCTGATAAAGGAGCGAGCAGATGGAGAAAACTGGAAGAAGAAATATGATGCCCTGTTATCAAAGCAAGAAAGAATAACAAGCAAGTACCAAAATCTAGATGAAGAAAAGGAAGCATTAAAGGTACAACTAATGATACTAGAAGGTGACAAGAATGACACTGAAGCTCGATCCACTCAGTTAGAATCTGACCAGACAGTCACCAACCAATAGGTTGAGGAACTAAAAGCTAGAGTGGAGGAGTTAAATAAGGAAAAGGAGCTTATGTCAGGACAACTAGAGCTTGCAAAAGGCAGGAAATAGGACCTAACCCCTTTCCATGAGCAGGCTTGTGACATTCGAAATAAAATCTATCAGTCACAAGAACTCATCATGGAAGAAGTCAGCAAGATGAAGGTGATGGTTTAAAGGATGAAAGAAATTGATGATAAGGCTCTGAGACTCAGGAGAAAGTGTGTGCGCACCATGGAGGAAATCAAGAGACAAATTGAACGGAGAGAAGGGAAATCAGGATTCCCAGGGAACCTACCTCTCAAGTACTTGGACAATTTTCAGCTGGATTCAGGCCTCATCGAGTTCTGTAGAGGCTGCGGTGTAAAAATAAACTCTGGAATCCATAAAACCATTGGGCAGTGTGACGGATTCTACCAGAAAATCCAGGAAACCCACAAGAAGTGCCAGATGGTTTTCCCTCAGATCATGGAAGATTTCCTTGACCAAGACCAATGCTTGTCAGAACTGAAGGGCGAGATGGACACATGCATATCCTACATAAAGAAGATAGACACATTGACAGCGGAAGATCTCCATCGATTCATTGGTCAGTCTTCCATTCATGCCTACTTTTTAGAAGACATCTCCCAGGCAACAACAGTGGGAGTAAAAGATAATGGAATAGATTTATATAAACATGAAATCTCCCTAAAGATTATGACTCTTGTACGCAGCAACATTATTGTAAGAGAGACAAGCATGTGATCCAGTTACATATCTGAGGTGGAAAAACCAGCTGAGGTAGAAAAGCCAGCTCGAAGCTGATTTTGCATTGTATAAATATTAAAGACAGCTGGAATTTGATTTATTGTATAAACATTAAAAAATAGCTAGAAACTGATTTTGTATTATGTGAGCACTAGAAGAAAAAAATTTGTGATTCCCTATGGTTAGGGTATGTGAAGAGACACTAGAGACAATTTTGCAAAGTTATAAATAGAAGAATAGAATAGAAGAAAAAGGACTTTTTGGCAGGTGAAATGACTGGACTGTTTTGTACAAGAATTACTTTTCTGCATTAATAAAGAAGGATCTATTTTACCTGGGAAAAGCTAGCACAACGATTTTGCTTGGGATATGTGGAATGTTTGTGGAATTACTTCTTCACCATTCATATGCATACTGTGAGATTGTTCCTAAATCGTTTTGAATTAATTCTTGGTTGTGAATGCTCTTATTTCTTGTGCAAACATTTATGTGTTAAATGAGTAATGGAATGTTTTAATTACATCAGAGTTATCTTTGATATCTTTTATATTTTGTTGTAAATGTGCTTATAATATTGAAACAACTATCTGTGAGATTCTTAGGTACATTTCCAGTGTATTACTCATATTTTAGATTTTCCCCCTGCAGGGATAGATTAGATAGTTAGATAGATCAGTTAGATTAAGATAGATTACATGCATTTAGTTAGGGCACTTGCATCTCATCTTTAAATATAAAATACATAAACGGTGGATCGGGCTGCAATCGGTGAAAGCAAATCTTTAAATCACATATTGTAGCTGGGTCGTTAACCGGATAGATTCCCTACACCAAACGGTGAGCGATCTAATTGGGGTTTCTTACCGTGGAGAATCTCTAACTGTCGGTGCTACGAATTTTGGGACATCAACGAGATCATAGATTATAGTTTCTAATTTAGCAACAACATATTGCTTGGATGGCATTAACAGAGTGAGTCCCAATTCAGCTAGCGGAATATGTCCTCTAGTGGTGGGAACCTTTGTGTTATTGTCTGTCATAGTATCAATATCCATATCCTGGCTTCCATCGTCTCCTTGTAAATTTTGAGTTTCCACAGCTCTCTTGAATTATTATTCTTCTTCTTTATTGTTTTGTAATTCTTCCTACCGAGTTGATTCTTGTTGTTGTCGTAGAAACTCATCTCTCTTTTCTTCTTGTTTGGATGCCATCTTTTCAAATCTCTCGTGTTCAACCCTTTTTTGTAATTATTCTGCTTCCTCCTTCGCCCTTTTTTCTTCTTATGTTTTTCTTGTTAGTTTTTCCTCTAGTAGTTTCTTGTTAGTTTATGTTAAGATGGATTCTTCCACTGCCTTCTTCCTAGCAGCTTCTTCTACATCCCCCTGCATCGATGCATCAGATGGTTTACTAGAACTTTCATATTTACCACCTTTCCTTTTGCTGAGACTTTTGTTTAACTCTGTAAGGTTTCATACCTGCCTATAAAAAAGTTCTTCTTCTCTTAAGAACTGATCATCATACTCAATGAATTTTATCTAATTGACAATGTAGGGCCACCTTCTAGTGACTATCATTCCTTACAAATATTTTTTCACCAAAATGATATGAATCTAAATATTTCACTAACTCTTGATCATACTTAACCTTATTAAACATGTATGCACCAATTGATAATGGGAGTGGAGGCCAAGAAGCCTTCTTATTATTGTGCAGAAAATGGCCAATACCATTAATGAATGCCCGTCTTACAATTTCCTTCAAAATAATGTAATCAATAATATAGTTTTCTAGAAAAAATGGACCTTTCGATCCTCCATAGATACGTAGGTCCACTTTTTCTACAAAGGGTTAAATAATAATCTCCTAATTGAGTAACCATTGTAAGGGCCTCCTTAAACATGCAATCTAGTTCCTTCTCGTAAATAAGTTTGTATAAGGGAACCAAGAATTCCTCGCAAATTTGCTTCTAGTAGCTCGCATGTTTTCGGGTCCATAAAATATGATATGCTACATACACATGAGTTTCACTAGGACTCCACCTACATCTGAGCCCTGGAAAGGGATGTAGGGTCATGATACAATCTATCAAGTAAGAAGACAAGTGGAATTCAACCTTCTTCAGTTTGAGTCCTTGTTGTGCATCATCAATAGCCTGAACCATATTCTCAGAAATGATATCTACCCAATTGAAACTGGTTTCATGCATCGTAATATGATAGAGAAAATATACCTAATTGAGCTTGTAATTAACGAAGTTGGGATTCCCATATAACCTTCATATGAGAGTAGCAACAATTTTAAAGGGAGTCTTCAAAAACATGGTCTCACATTATCCTCTACTTCTTTGGAGTAACTGCTTCCCTAGAAATATAATTTTATCCGCACACTTTGCATAATCCAAATTTAGGCTTTTGAGCCAATTTTCCATCAGAAATACTTTCGGGGTCGGAAGCCTGTAAGGTTTTCCTATATGTGTCGGCTAAAATGAGGAAAAACATTTTCCCGTGGCACTTGTGATGATACGAGCTTTGATGTCAATATAAGGAAGGATCCAACCTATCATCTCAGCGCATGGGAACAACTTAGGTCGGGCTACAACTTTGTGGATACCTAATTTCTTGATGTTCTGGTAGACGAGGTATTCCTCAATTGTTGCTTCCGGTACATTCCGATCTATGATCAGATGATAAATTTCACCCCATTTGAATTTAGGGACAATGCCAGTGATAGGTTGAGTGTCGTCAAAATGAATCTCCAAAGATGTCTCTTGAACCACTTCATCATCAGATGCTACGTCTAATACAACTTATAAGAGCGCTTAGGACCTCTTTTTGACATTTGTGTATCCTGTAAAACAGAAGAGGCATTATCATGTTGCATAACATCCATTGATATTGTGAACATGATCCAACTTTGAGTAAACAAGAAATAGCTTTAAAAAATTTCTTCAATAAAAAAACGCTTCTAAGGGCATAAACGTATAGTTTCTCATTAATGCAAATAACACCCTATTCTTTTCACAAGAACTGCAACTGTGAATTCATTAGCTTAGTAAAGAAAAACTCGATGGTTAGAAATGCATGAAGAGAGTTAGGGCTAGTCTGTATATTGTGAGATTTAGGGTTTAGCGGGTCTTGAAAAATATTTCAAAAGAACATTCCTTTGACAACATGGATATACTTGGATCTTAGGGCATAGAATCCTAGACATAAATAGAGTGGCTGAAAACCTTTGGGCCCCCAAGAAAGCATTGAGCTAGCCAATGAGAAAGTGTTCCAAATAAATAGTTTTCCCTAGAACTAACGAAACCAATCATATGTTCATCTTATACAACCCCAATCTCCAAATGCCAAGTGGAAAGAGAAACTATAATCAGAACAAAAATACCTACCTGGACAAAAAATGTCAAGTGTGTCGATTCGCCCTTCAGTGAACGTAGTTGTACCGAGCAAAAATTCCCTTTCCAGGTGGCATGGGAGCAAGCGGTGTTGAGAAAAATGGTGGTGAGAGGGATAACAAGGTTAGGTTTTAAAAATAACTTCTTTAAAAAAACCTCAAGTCATTTACCAATGAGCTAAAAAACACGACCTCATCGTGTGATTGGGAAGGGTGATTGTAGTTACAACACTTGGGACCTTTGTTCCGTGGAAATCCTCGGCAGTTCCAAGTAAGGAGATATAGATGTATAAAAAATTAAATTTCAAATCAATTAGTTTACAAAATGGGAAAAGATATGAAGATGGAAAAGGAGAAATCGAAACGTACACTAGTTATTATAGTTATAAAAAGTATTTGATGTGTCAATGAAAAGATTTTGTATTTCAGTAAAATCAATTATATATGAATTTTTTTTAATAAATGATTTAATTATTTTTTAAATTAATTAAATTAATTAAATTAATTAAATTAATTATATTTTTATTTTTTATGCATTTAAAATTAATTTTATATAAATTTCTTTTTAATAAATGATTGATTTTTTTAGAAATAACTAAAAAAATATAATTTATTTTTTATGCATTTAGAATTATGTAATCATGGTCACTCTTTTGTAATTGCGATATATATATATATATATAATTAATTTTATTTGTATAAATCTAAATGATTCTTAAATTTAAATATTTTATTTATAATTATAGAAAATTTAAAATTTTAGTTATTTTTATTCAGTTACGTTTAACATAAAATTTATATTAAAATTTTAATAATAGTGTTTCTTGTATAAGGTAATTTGTTTTATTTTTTAATTTATATTTGTATTCAAAATATATTTTTAATTTTTTAATTTTATTGCTTTAGTATTTTGAAAACAATCTATAATATTCTAATTTTAAAAATTTATAATTTATAATTTTTGTAAATCTAAAATGGATTGGTTATCAATTTTGGTGAATGTAAATTGAAATGGAATAAAAATATTAGAATGCCGTGATTTTGTTGTCTCACGAGCAAAGGTATGTGCACCTCTATAAAATAAAGAAGTCGAATCATTTCGTAGAAGGAGTTTCTTGTTACACAAACAAAGAACATCTCATACATCAATTTGGTGATTGGATTAGTTGTGCCCTTAAGAAAATATTAAAATATTGTTGAATATTTTATTCTTTACTTAAATTTTAGTAATGCTATAACTAATTAAAAAAGTTATGAAGAAATTTATAAACATTGGCATCAACCGAGTTTTAAACGACATTGTTACATATACTCACATTTGTAGAAAACTCGACATATGTTAATTTTTGCTAAATAAGATTGTCCTAAAATAATAATAAATTCTTATAGATCCAAAAACTAGATTAAAAAATTACAATGTTTAAATGTGGTGTTTCAAGTAATTGACCATTTTAAATAGGTGTAGTCTAAATATTCCACGTTTTCAACATTTTCCGAGCATATTTTTCATCTAATTTTGTTCATACTTTGATTGGAAATCTTTAAAAACTCTTAGAATCACATGTATTAGTTATGGAAATTGCATAATTCGGATACCATGGGGTATTCAAGGATGTTGAATCAATTTATGCATTCAAAAATACAATTTAAACATATAGACATTTGGATTTTACTCAAAAAAATTTTTTACTAAACTCCGATCAAAACCCACCATAAATTCAAAAACGTAAAATAAATAAACTACTTTTAAATATGATTGTTTCAAAACCCTACACTGAATCACCTTGTACATCACCCTATGCACTTTGATTATTAGTTTGATGAGTGATGTTTTTTTCTAATTTTATTTCACTTTTCCCTGGTACCTAGCACATGGATTTCCAATACTCAATGATGAGAGAAGATGATTGTATCTTTTCATTTCACATAATTGGTTGTTTAAGATGTAAGTCTATTATGAAAGGATATGATCGTACTTTTCATTTCACACAATTGGTTGTTTCAGGCACAAGTCTTAGTCCAATGTAATTTTTCATGGAGAGTAAGAAAATTTTTAAAGAAAATTTTTAAAAAAATAAACACCTTTATCAAGTTGAGCGATGCCCACTTTCCAAGATCACGTGTTATGATGTCACCCTTATGTCATTAAACGCCTTTTAAAACCGATGGTACTAATGGGGTGGTGTGAATTCAAGCAACCCCCTTCTCGTAAAATCAAACAAACAAGATATTGAAGTTACTAATGAAATCGTTAAGATGTATTTTAAAACATATTCTTAAACCTCGCATATTGTTTTTGGTCAGAGCCAATCAAAGTTCATGATCCCCTTCATATGGTCAACAAATTGTTCATTTATCAAGGCTTGAATTTGAGACTTTGTCAGCATCATAATGAGAAAGACGATTTATATAGAAAAGTGCCCAGAATTTCAAATAGGTAGAGAGGAAAAGAGGTAAGCAAATATTGAAGCCACCTATCTTGATGGATCTTGGATATCATTTAACTAGCATGTAGCCTTTACATCTCTATCAAATGATAGGAGAAGTCTTAATGAGTGAAAAATAAGGAAATTATTTTGAAAGAGAAAGTGAGTAAGTTTAATTATTTAGGTTTTTTGGTTTTAAAGAAAACTTGTAGGAAGAAGATTAAGTAGTTTTTTTTAAGAATGATAATACTTTAGTAGTATGAAAAGTACAAGTAATAGCATTACTAACGAGAAACAAAATAAAGAGGTCATAATCAAATCAATGAGCCAAAAAATAAAACTAAATAAATAGGTCATAATCAAATCAATGAGCCAAAGAATAAAATTAACACTCTAGTTCATTAAACAATTGAACAACTGCAAGGCATCGATGCAATGTGTCAATTGGACTCCTTTACATTTGAATTTCAAAATGAAGAATTCAAAAGGTTAACTTATGCAATAAATTGAGTTGAGAAGATGAAAATGAATATTCAAACAACTGATGACTTCATCTTTAATGTCAATTATCCATATATTCTAGTTATCACAGCATTGGGTATTGCTTTTACAAAATTATCCCATTCAAAGTTAATAAAGATGCACATCAATCTCCTAACTAGGGATAAAACCAGTATAGATTCATCTTAAAGGGGATCTACCAAGCACCGAGAGGGATCAAATTTCTCAAAGTGCAAACTCTTTTTAGAGTGTAAATGTTGAGGAAATGTTTTAATTTATCTAATTTGTAGTTTTATATATATGTCATTGTAAATGTTTTAAATAGGTGACATGTTATTTTTTTTAATATTTTATTATTTTTTTTAAAGGATATGTGTCAACTCTAGGATGAGCACAGAAGGAGTTACATATCTCTCCCTACTGGGCTGTAGAATGCACCTCTTCGACGCAATGATTTCAAGCTTGAAAGAAAAATACAGAGTGCGAAAAGCTAAGATCGAGTGTAAAATGGCATTAACTAGGATAGCTACGTCATTGAGAGATAAACTCATAATGTTGGTGAATGAGTTTAAATATCATCGTTGGTTCACACACATTGCGAGCTATGGTAATAGAATTTGATTAACAAAAAAAATTTAAATTGATACTTTTTAAGAGCAGAGAATAAGAGTATTAATGTATAGTAAAATTATGAATTTTTTTAATAAAATAATTGCAATATTAAATATGAGAGTCATAGTGAGAAATGATACTATTACATCAACTTGAAGGGTTATCTTTCAAATTACAATTTATATTGAAATAATCCTTTCAAATTACAATTTATATTGAAATTATTGAGGTTGAAATGAGGTACGATTCTCTCACATCAAGTTGAGTTGAGTGATTCCAAAAAGCAGGAGTCTCTTCTCACGTGTTATGATGTCATATTTATGTCATTAAACGCCTTTCCCCTTCTTAATTAAATGTTTTGTGGAAAATAATGAAAGTGAATGGTACTAATGGGGTGGTGTCAAATTCAAGCAACCCCCTTCTCGTATTGGGGGAGGTGTCAAAGTCAAGTAATAGTAGGCATGAAATCATGAACCAATTGTTAAATAAATAAAAAAGTCCCTAAGTCATTTGAGATTATGTTCGTGATTGGAATATTCTCTATAGAAAATCTACTTATTTTTTCTTATTGGAGATTGGGATGTATCCCATGATTGCCGAGATCCTTTCAACGATCATATTCTCTTGTCTCTTCTGACGTCATTTTCACTTTCTTTTATATGTATTATTTTTCTTTTATTCATTAAAGCAAAATTGTATTGTTATGTCCCCGACATATATGAATCGGTCGGGGGCATTAGTTGACGTCTGGGTTTATCAATACGTGGTGGAGGCAATAGTTGACATTAGGGTTGGAGAAAATAATGTTTTTTTTAATTAGCGCCGGGCTGTTTTGTTCGCTGTTGATTGGCGCCGTCCGCGGTGACGCGAGCCTCGGGCGCTGTGGCCCAGGAGGCGGCGGCGGGATGGCATCACGGCGCGTGGTTTTCGGAGGCTGTAATCGAGGCGGTTTTCGTTGTTCGAGGTGGTTCTGGCGCGATTTTTTAGAGGTGTTTAATGCGGGGGTTTGGTCCGGTTTTATCACTCGTTTGCGGGGGTTTCTTCCAGTTTCATCAGCGAGTTGTTCTTCCGGGCTTCTCGTCCGTGTGCGTGGACTGTTCTTGGGCTCCTCTGGATGCCGGTGTGGGTTGTCCTTCGGCTCTTACAGGTGCCGGTGTGAGCCTGTGGGAGTAAATGCGGGTGTAAGTGCAAATAATTTGGCTGTGGGTGGGCGAAATTTGCCGATGGAGAATTTATGTTTTTCATTTATTCCGGCATGCCCGGCTGTGATTTATGGCGGGTGTTTGCTCGTTTTATGGGCGTTTTGTGGCGGGTTGTTTGTGAATTTTTCCACATTACCGGTTCAGAGTTCTCTATCGTTTCCGGTGCTAGTGTTGGTTGCTCGGTTTCGGCGATATCTGCAGCTGTTGCTCTCTGCCTACTTGAGGTCTCGTTGCTGGTTCGGTGGAATAGGTATGTATTTGCGTTTTTTTGTTCGGTTTTTAATTGAAAGGAAAAGACAGTGTTTATGGGTTTTTGTTGGAAGGATTAGCAGGTTTGGTTTCATTTTGGAATGCGTCTTCCTGTTCTTTACCGTTGCTTTGATGAAAAACATGTGTGGTATCCTCTGTTCTGTTCTGGTTGTTAATGGTGTTCATGGCTTCGAATAATTGTTCTGTTTTCCGCGTTGAATGAGCATGTGACAAGGGTGTTTGTTGGTGTTGTTTGCTAGGGCCTGTTTATTTTTTGCTTCGTAGTGTTGTCAGACGAAGTGAACATAGTAACTAAACCTTCGAAATTCGAATAGGAGGTTGATTTTGGTAGCAGGACATGAATTTTTGAGTCAAAGGAAAAGACAGGGTTTAGGGTTTTTGCTGGGAGAATTGACGAATTTCGTTTCATTTTAGAATGCAGGGTTTAGGGCGTTTGTTGTGTTCTGGTTGTTGATGGTGTTCATGGGTTCGAATAATTGCCGTGTTTTGCCCCCTTGAATGAGCATATGATAAAGGTATCTGTTCGTGTCGTTTGCTTAGGTCTATTTATCTTTTTGTCCATGGCGTTGTCAAACGAAGTGGCATTGGCCTGGTCTTGTGGGCATTGGAATCTGAGTCCTTGATCCGCTACACAAAGTTCTACTATTCTTGGCAGGTGGGACGACAACTGCTTGCTTAGTTGTGCATCTAGTAGTTCAAGCAGCATTTTGCATTTTGTTTGTAAGGAAAGAGGTTGAAAATTGACATGGCCAAGTTGTTTTGTGCTGATTTTGCTACTAGTCTTCGAAGCATGTGAATCTGTTTTGTCACCTGCCACAAACCTGTGGAAGGTTTTGTTCGTTTAGACTTTGTTGGCCCCTTGTTTTGAGATGGGTGTCTGCATGTGATGTTTGTCATGCTTTCAGTGAGGATTGCAGGTTGATGTAGCTGGTTTATGCGTTGTGCCCAAAATGCTAATGCTACTTTCACTACCAGCGATCAAATCATGTATATTTTTCCTGTCATGTGTCACAAGCCTGCAACCGTGGCCCCCTCCATTTTCACATAGATGCCTCCATGTGATTTTTGTCGCACTTTCAGTTGCGTTTACAGGTTGGTGAACCTGATTTGTGCCTTGGGATTCTTGATGCTTCTTGATGCTTGAACTTTGCTTCATGTTGAGGTGTGGTTCTGTTTTTCGCGTTGAATGAGCATGTGACAAGGGTATTTGTTGGTGTTGTTTGCTAGGGCCTGTTTATTTTTTCCTTCGTGGTGTTGTCAGACGAAGTGAACATATTAACTAAAGCTTTGAAATTCGAATAGGAGGTTGATTTTGGTAGCAGGACATGAATTTTTGAGTCAAAGGAAAAGATAGGGTTTAGGGTTTTTGCTAGGAGAATTAACGAATTTGGTTTCATTTTAGAATGCAGGGTTTAGGGCGTTTGTTGTGTTCTGGTTGTTGATGGCGTTCATGGGTTCGAATAATTGCCGTGTTTTTCCCCCTTGAATGGGCATATGATAAAGGTATATGTTCGTGTCGTTTGCTTAGGTCTGTTTATATTTTTGTCCATGGCGTTGTCAAACGAAGTGGCATTGGCCTGGTCTTGTGGGCATTGGAATCTGAGTCCTTGATCCGCTACACAAAGTTCTACTATTCTTGGCAGCTGGGACGACAACTGCTTGCTTAGTTGTGCATCTAGTAGTTCAAGCAGCATTTTGCATTTTGTTTGTAAGGAAAGAGGTTGAAAATTGACATGGCCAAGTTGTTTCGTGCTGATTTTGCTACTAGTCTTCGAAGCATGTGAATTTGTTTTGTCACCTGTCACAAACCTATGGAAGGTTTTGTTCATTTAGACTTTGTTGGCCCCTTGTTTTGAGATGGGTGTCTGCATGTGATGTTTATCATGCTTTCAGTGAGGATTGCAGGTTGATGTAGCTGGTTTATGCCTTATGCCCAAAGTGCTAATGCTACTTTCATTACCAGCGATCAAATCATGTATATTTTTCCTGTCATGTGTCACAAGCCTGCAACCGTGCCCCCCTCCATTTTCACATGGATGCCTCCATGTGATTTTTGTCGCACTTTCAGTTGCGGTTACAGGTTGGTGAACCTGATTTGTGCCTTGGGATTCTTGATGCTTCTTGATGCTTGAACTTTGCTTCATGTTGAGGTGTGGTTGATGGATGCTAGTAGTATGTGTTGTTATGTCTCTTGGTGTTTGTTTATGGATGGTTATGGATGTCACTGGTTCATGCAGTGGCGTTGTCTCTTTATTTTAAGAATTAAAATTTTAATTGATAGGGTTCTAGAGTAATGTAGTTGGAGGAGGAGGCAGTTTTTTGTGATCTCTCTCAGCCATGTAGAAGACAACTTTTCCAAATATAGTGTAAGCCAGGCAATTAGAACAGTTTAGGAATTGTATCTGATTTTTTCTGATAAGGCAGGATGCGATCGCCTCCTTTGTGCAACATAATTGATTTTCCGGTTCTGTATTTAAATCATAGAATGGCATTGTAATCATGCAATTTGGAGCAGTAAGGCTTGAATCGAATTGATCGAATTTGTTACTTTGTACTTATTTCCTGTTTTATTGTTCTTCTCTCTCCATTCTCTATTGATGTATCTATTGAGTTATGTATGGATGAGCATGGTGACAATATTTTTATCTTGCCCTTGTTTGTTGTTTTAGCCCTCATTTTTTATCGCCACTGAACGACATTGATGGTTTATAGTATTAGTTCAGTGGGTAGGATTGGGCTTGTACCTGTCTACAAGTTGTTAACTAGTCATGTAGGTCTGATGGTCTGCATAGTTCTGGGACGTGGATCTACAGTGATTGCAACATTTGGGGCAAGCTCTCTTTAGTCGTGAGACTTGGGTCTCCGGAACTGTGTCATTCTGGGTGGTCTCAGGTTAAGGCCTTTTGAAATGGCAAATGTGACACTCGACTCTGGGATACGATTAAAATTCAAAAGTGACAAAATGCAAAAATTGTCAATTCCATTGAAACAGATCCATTTTAAAAAATAATAATAAAAACAAAAACAAAAAGTTCACCTTTGGTGAGTTGGTTTCCATATTCCATCGACAATCTGAATACTCTGTGGTGAGTTGGGCTGCCAGTGCTTGGATATCTGGATCATCTAGATTCGTTTTCCTTGCAATGAAGATACAATTTTGAGTTTCAGATTCCGGATTGTATCTCTTGGTGTTTGTCTATGGATGATTATGGATGTCAGCTCTTCATGCAGAAGCACTGTCTATTTATTTTAAGAACTAAAATTTTAATCAATAGCGTTCTAGAATAGTTTAGCATGTGAATTTGTTTGGTCACTTGCCACAAACCTGTAGAGAGCTTTGTTCGTTTACGCTTTGTCACCGCCTCATTTTCACATGGGTGTCTGCATGTGATTTCTGTCACATTTTCAGTAAGGATTGCAGATTTATGTGGCTGATTTATGTCTTATGCCCAAAGTGCTGCTACTACTTCCATTACCGGTCATCAAAGCATCTGAATTTGTTCTGCCATCCGTCACAAATCTGTAAAAGGCTTTCTTTATAGCTTGCCCCTCCCCCGCTCCTCCCCCTACTCTGTCCTCCTCCATTTTCGTATGCATGCGTGCATCTGATTTTTGTCACACTTTCAGTGGCGGTTACAGGTTCGTGAACCTGGTTTGTGTCTTCAGATTCTCGATGCTAGAACTTTGCTTCATGTTAAAGTGTTGTTGATAGATGCTAGGGGTATGTGTTATTATGTCTCTTGATGTTTGTCTATGGATGATTATGGATGTCAGTCCTTCATGCAGCAGCATTGTCTCTTTATTTTAAGAATTAAAATTTTAATTGCTAGGGTTCCAGTGTAGTCCACTTGCAGCAGGACCCAGTTTTTTTGTGGTCTCTCTCGGCCATGTACAAGACAACTTTTCCAAATATAGTGTAAATCAGTTAATTAGAACAGTTTGGGAGTTAGATCTGGTTTGTTCTGATAAGGGAAGATGCGATCTGCTTCTTTGTGGAGCATAATTGATCTTCCGGTTCTGTACCTAAACCATACCATGATATTGTAATCGTGTAATTTGGAGCAACAGGGCTTCAATCGAATTGATCAAATTTGCAGTTATTTTGTGTTTTATTGCTGCCCTCTTTTCACTCTCTATTGATGTATCTATTGATTTATGTATAGATGGGCATCGTGACAATGTGTTTATGTTACACTTGTTTGCTGCTTTAGCCTTCATTTTTAATCGACATTGGACGATATTGATACTTTATAGTATTGGTTCGGTGGGTAGGATTGGCCTTACACCTGTCTACGAGTTGGTAACTAATCATGTAGATCTGGTGGTCACTATAGTTCTGGCACATAGCTCTACAGTGATTGTAAGATTTAGGGCAAGCTCTCTTTAGTCGTGAAAGTCGGATCTCCGCAACTGTGTCATTCTGAGTGGTTTCAAGTTAAGGCTTTCCAAAATGGCAAATGTGACACTCGAGTCTCGGATATGATTAAAACTCAAAATTGACAAACCCTAAAAAATTGTCAATTCCATTAAAAAAATCCATTATAAAAAATAATAATAAAAGCAAAACAAAAAGTTCCCCTTTGGTGAGTTGGGTTCCATATTACATTGACAATGCCAATATTCTTTGGTGAGTTAGTCTGCCAGTGCTTGGTTATCTGGATCATGCAGCTCCGTTTCCTTTGGAAGGAAAATACAATTTTGAGTTTCAGATTCTGATTTCGTTGGACTCATCAGATTTCTGAAACTCTCTATGTTTCTTGGATATTTGCAAGATATTCTTTGTGAAATGTAAATTTTGGTCATTGTATAGAGTTATGCATATCATATGGACAGGTTGAGTGTGCTTATGTTTTTTCCAAGCAGCCTGCAAAATCCTGAGACTACTCATGTTTCTGCATTTTGTAAAGACCTGAGGTTACTCATGTTTCTGCATTTTTGCAAATGTTGAAAGTTGAATGGATTCTGTTTGATTCATACATGGTTCAGTTTTACAAGATACATTTTTATGATCAAATTATTGAAATCTTAATTCCAGTCATCAAAGCATGTGAATTTGTTCTGCCATCTGTCACAAATCTGTAAAAGGATTTCTTTATAGCTTTTCCCTCCCCCGCTCCTCCCCCCACTTTGTTCTCTTCCATTTTTGCATGCATGGCTGCAACTGGTTTTTGTCACACTTTCAGTGGCGGTTACAGGTTCATGAACCTGGTTTGTGTCTTCAGATTCTTGATGCTAGAACTTTGCTTCACGTTAAAGTGTTGTTGATAGATGCTAGTGGTATGTGTTATTATGTCTCTTGATGTTTGTCTATGGATGATTATGGCTGTCAGTCCTTGATGCAACAGCATTGTCTCTTTATTTTAAGAATTAAAATTTTAATTAATAGGGTTGCAGTGTAATCCAGTTGGAGGAGGACCCAGTTTTTTTGTGGTCTCTCTCGGCCATGTACAAGACAACTTTTCCATATATAGTGTAAATCAGTTAATTAGAACAGTTTGGAAGTTAGATCTGGTTTGTTTTGATAAGGGAAGATGCGGTCTGCTTTTTTGTGGAATATAATTGATCTTCCGGTTCTGTACTTAAACCATACCATGATATTGTGATCATGTAATTTGGAGCAACAGGGCTTCAATCGAATTGATCAAATTTGCAGTTATTTTGTGTTTTATTGCTCCCCTCTTTTCACTCTCTATTGATGTATCTATTGAGTTATGTATGGATGGGCATCGTGACAATGTTTTTATGTTACACTTGTTTGCTACTTTAGCCTTCATTTTTTATCGGCATTGGACAATATTGATACTTTATAGTATCGGTTCGGTGGGTAAGATTGGCCTTACACCTGTCTACGAATTGGTAACTAATCATGTAGATCTGGTGGTCGCTATAGTTCTGGCACATAGTTCTACAGTGATTGTAAGATTTGGGGCAAGCTCTCTTTAGTCGTGAAAGTCGGATCTCCGGAACTGTGTCATTCTGAGTGGTCTCAAGTTAAGGCTTTCCAGAATCGCAAATGTGACACTCGAGCCTGGGATATGATTAAAAGTCAAAATTGACAAACCTGAAAAAATTGTCAATTCCATTATAAAAAATAATAATAAAAGCAAAACAAAAAGTTCCCCTTTGGTGAGTTGGGTTCCATATTGCATCGACAATGCCAATACTCTTTGGTGAGTTAGTCTGCCAGTGCTTGGTTATCTGGATCATCCAGATCCGTTTCCCTTGGAATGAAAATACAATTTTGAGTTTCAGATTCTGATTTCGTTGGACTCATCAGATTTCTGAGACTCTCTGTATTTCTTGGATATTTGCAAGATATTCTTTGTGAAATGTAAATTTTGGTCCTTGTATAGAGTTATGCATAGCATATGGATAGGTTGACCGGACCAAACCCCCGCATTAAACACCTCTAAAAAACCGTGCCAAAACCACCTCGAACAACGAAAACCGCCTCGGTTACAGCCTCCGGAAACCACGCACCGTGACGCCATCCCGCCGCCGCCTCCTGGGCCACAGCGCCCAAGGCTCGCGTCACCGTGGACGGCGCCAATCAACAGCGAACAAAACAGCTCGTCGCTAATTAAAAAAAACAACATTTTCTCCAACCCTAATGTCAACTATTGCCTGCACCGCGTAATGATAAACCCAGATGTCAACTAATGCCCCCGCCTGCAAAACCCTCAGACTACTCATGTTTCTGCATTTTGTAAAGACCTGAGGTTACTCATGCTTTTGCATTTTTGCAAATGTTGAAAGTTGAACGGATTCTGTTTGATTCATACATGGTTCAGTTTTACAAGATATATTCTTATGATCAAATTATTGAAATCTTAATTCTGTGTTTATGGCTGAAAGGACAAAACTTTCTCTGATCAAATAACTGGAATCTAGCTTCTCTGTATATGTTTGGAGGTACAAAACATTGTATTTTTCTTTCATTAAGAATGGGAAAAAACTGAGTGCTTTTGATTCTTCTTGAGAGTACAGGTTCATCTGCTTTATTCAATTTTCTAAAACAAAAAGCTAGTTGTGTATGCTTGAGTCGACGACAATGCTTGCTGTCTAGGTTTAGTTACCAAATCCATGTTTCTTCAAGGTGAGAGAGTAGAGGAATGAGCTTTGGCGATCTGTTGTGCTCAATTTTAGGGCGAAAACAGAAAATGGGACATGAGAGAAGCCATCGCTCCACAAATTTGGAGAGTTATGCATACCATGTCAACAAGTTGAATGTGCTTATGTTTTTTTGACACAGTTTGCGAAAACTGTGTGCTTTGCATTCTTTTTGGAAGTACAGCTTCATTTCCTTTGTTTAATTTTCTAAAACAGAAAGCTGCCTGTGTATGCTTGGGCCATTGACAATTCTTGTTGTCTAGCTTCAATTATCAAATTCATGTTCCTTCAAGCTAAGAGAGTAGAGGTATGAGTTTGGGGGACCTGCTGTACTCAATTTTTTGGCAAGAGCAGGGGATGGGGCATGAGAGAACCCATGCCCTCGCAAACTCAGAGAGTTGTGCATATCATGTCAGCAGGTTGAGTGTGCTTATGTTTTTTTGAGGTAGTTTGCAAAGATCTGAGGTTACTCATGTTTCTGCGTTTTGTAAACACCTGGCATTACTCATGTTTGTGCATTTTTGGAAGTGTTGAGATTTGAACAAATTTTCTTTGCTTCATACATGGTTCAGTTTTGCAAAATGCATTTTCCTGATCAAATTATTGAGATCTAAGCTCTGTTTATATGGCTGAAAGGACAAAACCTTTTCTAGCCAAACAACTGGAATCTAGTTTCTTTGTGTATGCTTGGAAGTACAAAACATTGCCTTTTCCTGTTATTAAGAATAGGACAAAAGTATGTGCTTTGCATTCTTTGTAGAAGTACAGACTCATGTCCACTGTTTAATTTTCGAGAACAGAGACCTGATTGTGTATGCTTGGAGCAGTGACAATGCTTTCTGTCTAGTTCTAGTTATCGAATCCATGTTTCTTGAAAGTAAGACAATAGGGAAATGGGTTTTGGGGACCTGCTGTGTGCAATTTTCAGAGGACAACAGAAAATGGAACATGAGAAAACCAATGCCCCCACAAATTTAGAAGATATAAATAAATAGTGATTTATTCTCACTGGTTAAACATAAACAAATACAAGGGAATTCACAGATGTCATACCTTTCTCATTTACATTGATCAAAGTGAATATATGAAGCTTTGAAGATTGGCTGGTTGTCAAATATCTAGGAGCATGAAATGAATATGGTGTCTTGCTGATGAAAACTGAAATCATCTCATCTATTCTTATATAGAATTCAGGGTATATAGTAGCCAATTTATTCATTTGTGTAGACTCTTTCTCCCTAAACTATCTGCCATGTGACATCAGTTTTAGTGCTTGCAACAGGGTGCTTGTTTGCTGGACTTTAGACTGAATTTAAATGTTTCAAGATTTGTAGTTGTTCCTTTTGCAAAAGCTATGGCTGATATGTTAGCTTTCAAGACCTCTAGGATATGCAACAGTTTGGCCTTGTGTATTGAGAAATTGTTTGTGAATAGCTCTAATAAATGTCGATAACTATTTGAAAAGTCTATTGCAGAGTTCATTGCTTAATCAAACGAAGCAAATAAAAAAACCAAATTTTCCCTGTTTTTATTTTTTTTGGTGGTGTCAAGAACATGGAAGAATCCTTGGGTGTTGCCATTGGTTTGGGACTCATTTACAAAATGGTCCCTTGCAATAAGGCATTTCATGGGAACCCTCCCTTGTTGAGAATCTGCGTACATTGCTAGGCTGTCACCAGGTTCCATCTTCAAAACCTAGGAAACGGTGTGTGTTAGAATTTTAAAACTTGGCAGCAGAAGTTGCGACATGACAGAATGCATGTGCTCACAAATTTAGAAGATATAAATAAATAGCAGTTTATTATTGTTGATGAGACATAAATAAAAATACGACAGCCCAAAGATCTCACATCCTTCTCATTTACATTGATGGAGATAAGTAGATTGGTCTTTGAAAAGTGGCTCATTATCAAATATCTACTACCATCAAATGAATGTGATACATTAGTAATGAAAATTGAAATCATTTGATCTACACTCATACAGAATTCAGAGTTTAGACTGGGCAATTTGTTCATTTGTGTAATGTCTTTATACCTAGACTAATTGTAATTGTTCGCTCTCTCAAAGTTAGTTGCTGCTACAAATTGCCACTAGTCAACATGTAGAAGCATGCGATCTTACTGTTTACTGGTGTATACACAGCTGCCATTGCCATGATCTTTTGCTAGGTTGTGGTGACTTGTACATCCCTTCTCCAGATTTGTTGGAGCCTTTGGATGTGTGCAAACTCTGTGACAGATTCTGTATAAAAAATCGTGTCCATAAAAGAGAACCTGTTACAGAGTGCTGTACCTATAGCATGTCTTCAATAGGGCTGCTGGAAGTTGCCACAATCTATGCCTAGGGTCAATAGGGTTGCCAAAGGCCAAGAACAGTGTCTGGCAGACTTACAGCAGTTTTAAACATGCAAAAGACAAAAGAACGATGAAAACTCTGCCCTCCTCAAGGAATATGCATCGGTTATTTTAAAACAAAAAGCCTGGTACAAAATCGGCTATGGGCTGTCCTAGGAGCAGTGAATACCTTGACTTCTGGTTTTTGCACCAGACCCAATTCATGGATAAAAAATAGGAAATTTTACTTCTTATTTCCATTTTGGATATTTATTTTTCCTCAATAATTTAATTGGAACAGAACCATCAACATGTATAGGTATATTTTCTATTCTATTTTCTTCAAATGGAGCTGGTCTTTGACTTCACACATTTTTTTTCATCACTTTTATTTTTCTTTTCTTCACTTAGTGCATACATGGATCAAGTTAATTGGTGCTTGGGTTCCATGGTTTTTGAACAAATCATTCCTTCTTATCTTTAGTAGTTTCTAGTTGTACTTTATTAATCAATTTGCTATTAACATTTAGTATGTGCTTTGACTTGTGATTTGCAATAGCTGCAAGTTTTACTAATCAATTTTCCTTTCAATGATTCAATCAACCTTGATCTGTTCATATATATGTATATATTTCTTATTCTATTTTCTTAAAATGTGGCTGCCTTATGGCTATGTGCATTTTTCCGTCATTTTTTGTTTTTGTTTTGTTCCTTTTTGTCCATACATGGATCAAGCTAGTTGCTCCTTGCGTTCCATGGTTGTTTAAGAGGTCATCTCTTACTATCTTTAATGCTTTCTAGTTGTGACGAAATATGGTTGCTAGTCTGATCTACTATTCAACTCTAACATTGGTAAAGCACATTGTCAATTATTCGAACTTAGAAGCAATTTCTGTTACATCTTCATATTCTGTTTTCATGGAAAAGGATACAGTTGGAAAACCCACTCAATGGCAATGTCATTGACATTGCATTTGTTTTGTTCACTCTGTTCATACATGGACCAAGCTAGTTTCTATTTGCGTTCCATGGTTCTTCAACAAATCATTCGTTACTATCTTTAGTGCTTTCTAGCTGTGGCAAAATATGCCTGTCAGTCCCATGTGAACAACTCTAACATTGCTAAAGCACATTGTCAATTATTTGAACCTGTAAGCAATTCCTGTTGCAGGTTCATATTTTGCTTTCATGAAAGAGGATACACTTTGAAGTGTTGCTAGGTGGTAATGTCGTTGACCTTGGATTTGCTTCGGCTATGACTTGCAACAACACAAAACCTATGCATATGAAGAGTAGCCCAGCGCATAGCTTGCATTAAACACCCTGGACTAAGCAACAAAAAACTACCTTGAAATTGGACCACAAGAACTTTGGCATTGCCATCGAATTTGACATTTGGGCTTCTAGAATGGCAGGTGGACTATGGAGACGCAATATTGCCATAGGCAACTTCTTTCCACACTGGCACATACAAAAGCGCAAGGACAACTCACAAAAATCGCACAGTTGCTAGAACCATAGGATTGAAACCCGTGCATATGAAGATCAGCCTAGCCCATACCTTGCATTAAACACCTCGAATGAAGCAAAGGAAAACCACCTTCAGAACAAAAAAAACATAGCTATGGATTTAGCTTTCTCACCTATGATTTCATGCATTTTTTTGTCGTTTTTATTTTTGCTTTCTTCGTTTTCTATGTGCAGGGATCAACCTAGTTGTTGCTTAGATTCCGTGATTGCTGAAGAAGTTATCTTTTACTACTTGTAGCACTTTTTACAACTGGCAAACTATGATTATGAATCCGATCTATTCAACAACAACATTGATAAAGCTCATTCTCAATTTTTTGAATTTACAAACAATAAAACTGAAAATGATAGAGAATTCTGAACCGGTAATGTCAATAAAGTCAGAAACAATCCGTCATAAAACACTGATAGAAGCACCAAACATCCGCCATAAACTATAGCTACCTGAACCAAGATCGCTGATAAAACCACCCGGAACACGCCATAAATTACAGCTGGCCATATTGGAAAAAATGCCAAACATAAATTTGCGATCATGAATTTTTGCTCGCCCACAGCCAAATTCTTTGCACTTGCAGAAGCGACCTGCTTTCATGGAAGAGCATACACTTGCAACAGCCACTAGGTGCTGATGTCATCGACATTGCACTTGTTTTGGTTATGATTTGCAATGACAGAAATCCTATGCATATGAAGAACAATGCATCCCATAGCTTGCATTAAACATGTTGAACTAAGCAGCAAAAAAAATGCCTTACGATTGGACCAGAAGAAGCCTGCAAGTGCCACTGAATTTGACACCTAGACTATGAAAATGACAAGTGAATTGTGGAAATGCAGTATTGCCGTAGCCAGTCTCTTCCCACACTGGCACCCACAAAAGCAAAAGGACGACCCACAAAAATTCCACAGTTTCTAAAACCACAATGCCAAAACCTGTGCATATGCAACACAACCCAGATCATACCTCGTGTTAAACAACTTGAACAAAGCACAGAAAACCCACCTTGAAAATGAAAAAAACATAGCTATCGATTTAGGTTTTCCATTGAACTTATGTCATAAATGAATGATTGAACATGCCATGGTTATTGACATTTGTAATGTTGTGTACAACATCTGCAACTCCTTTATAACATACATGTGCCAAACAAGCTATGATCTTTATCATGTTCTAATTTTTACCTCCGTTAACTTGACTACAAGGTCTAGCTACTGGTACTTGTATATGTCATTGCACTCCCCCTCTATTCGTCAAAATGCTTTGTGTAAATAACCGTTTTCCTTTCCCACATCCCATTGCCACCTCTTTAGCAACACATAGAGTATTTGCAATATGTCGTATATAAAACCAACTTGGTAATTAGGAATAATACATACGCTTATTGTTATAATGGTTGTCGTTACTATTGTTATTGCAATCGCTATGCTTGTCGTCATATAAAATGCATACTACATATGCGTAGTAAAGAACCTATCATCTTTATCCTATTCAGATTTTTACCACTGTCACCTTAATTACAAGATTTAGCTACTAGTACTTGTATATGTCATTGCATTCCCTCTTTATTCATCAAAATGCATTGTGTAAATAACTGTTCTCCTTGGCCATATCGCATTGCCATATCTTTGGCAACACATAGAATATTTGTAATATGTCATGTATCAAAACAACTTGGTAATTAGGAATAGTACATAGGCTTATTGTTGTGATGATTGTCATCAGCATTGTTGTTGCAATTACTATGTTTGTTGTTATATAAATTGCACACTCAATATTGCAGTACTACGTATCAATCTAGCTATAGACCTTATGGTAAGTATATTCATAAAGCTCATACATATTAGATACTATATATGGTATCTAAAAATATATTTTAATACAGATTTATTAGTCATATTCCGATGACATATAGCAGATAGCTTGCAGTTATTGACTTTGTGACGGTCGTGAGTTAATACAAACTAAACGGCTAGAATCTTTTGATGCTAATTTCATCTGTCATCAATTGAATTTCAATAGCATGAGAAAAAGTAGGAACACGAAACTTGAAATTGATCCTATCTAAAAATATGACTCGAGTTCTGGCATTAATTATAAAACATTCCATAAACATTGATTTCGTTTTTTTAAATTTGCAAACATGCTTTAATTAAATGTTGAGTGTTCTATTATTTTGGCATTTGCATAGTTAATTGTTACATGTTTCTTATATCTGATATGACAGAATTTTCTAATGCTAAATTGGCTCAAATTTTTTCCATTCTTTCCTTGCATTTGTATTGTTCATTTCAATTGCATGTTCAGAACCAGAATACTTTCTAGTTGCTTGACTATGGAAAGTGCTTGGGAATAGTGCTAAAACTCATTGTCAAGAGTACTGCAGGAGCCCTACAGTAGTTGGCTCATTGAGAGGACCAGACAATGAAATTGACAACGACCCCTGCCTAATTGGCTAGTGCCCAGACATGACATGAACCACCAGCTGTTGTTCATGGCAAAGTGGTTATCGGTTTTAGCTAGGCCATGAACTGACAAGGACTTCGCCAGCATGCAAGCTGCCAGACAACATTGACACTTGAATAAACTCCCTAAACCATTATGAAGCTAGGCACATCTGGGGTCCATCTCTTTTCCCAAGTAAAAAAAAGGCAAATTACATGTACCTGCCTCCAAATCCATAACCAAATACAGATCTAGACCTATTCCAAATGCATCTCCAGATTTTGAAGCATTGCAAATATAGAATCATTGCCGATGCATTGTATATCGATTGCATTGTCAATCATGTCAAGAAATATTTTATGCAATAACTACATGCATTCATGAACTTGTGAAGATTGATAATTTTATGCACTAGCCTATGTCTCTTTTTAAATTGTTATTCTTATAAATTGCTACATTTTTCATTTTCGATTTCAAAGACTTTAATTGACTTGTTTTTCCTTTCTATTGCATGTTCTTACTTACAGCTCGAGCGACTAAACCTAGTTCATTAGTCAGTATGTTGAGATCAATGCATTTGCAACTAGGTGCTTCAAAAGTCTTATCCACAAAAGACAAAGTTAATGATGCAATTGATGTTGCATTGTCAAAAAATCATTTGCTACGGTTGGAAGCTTTCCGTTTCCAAAATGGAGATTGCTTGTTCGATCCGTTTGCCGTTCTTTTGCATTTTCGATACACATCAATAGAGATAAGAGAAGCAATTGTTAATCATTTCTGCCATCAATTGGCTCAACAAGATCCTCTTGCAATATCTTCATCAGACTTGGAACTTTCACCTGATTATTTGTTCCAGCTACATGGTTTAAAAGACAAGAACCTTTATCTACAACGGATGTTTCAGTCAGCTTGCCCTTCAGATAATAACAATGCGCATGGATTATGGGGTGATATATTTTGCATAAAATGGTTTGCGAATTGGTTGAATGCACCTGTCGCTGTCTGGTCTTTTTCAACAAAAAGAAGATATCTCTATTTCAATCCTACTCTTCCTGGTTACTGCTATAACATTTGTTTTCATGATCATATACATTTTGCTGGTCACTTCGAACCACTGTTAAGTTGCAAATCATGTGTCATTGAAAATATTGCAATTCAGCAATTATCAATTGACATATTCAACAAAACTTGTCCAGATACTTGCACAGAGGTTGAAACATTCAGACAGATACTTATACAACAAGATTTTGACATCTTCCCAACCATTAAAGGTCATTGTTCTGACTCTTTGTTTGAATCGGTTTCAAAGTTGTCTAACATCTTTGACATGAGCAGCCTTCGAAAGACAATAGCCCAAACCTTTTTCAATTGCATGCAATCAAATGACAGTATAGCATTGAAATGTCTGTCTACATACTTGCCATTGTCTATGGTAAATGAAGCTTGCGCTGTTTCTAGTTGGCAAACATTTGTGCTAAATTTGGCTGAGCCTTTTAGCATTGGACATATAGAAGGCTGTAAATTTGCAATTCAATGGATGTGTGAGATGTTGGAAATAAATATTTCGATTTGGGACACATGTTCTTGCAACATTCAGGAACAATATCAATCAACAAGAAGATCTACAAAAGACATTTTCCTGTTGCAACATGAAACATGCAAGGGTCATTTGCATTTTCATCCACTAGTTAAAAGAACCTTTGACATTGGTTCTTTCAACATGGAAACAACAATGTCAAATGACCTGTATATCGATGGAAATAATAGCAACAAAACCAACCAATCAAAAATTGCCTCCAGTCAGAACATCAATAAAACATGTTCAATAGATATACAAACACAACAGAAAAGAAAAACATATGACAGTTTACAGAAACATTGTCAAATGAAAAAACAAATGATACAGAATACAGAGACATTGGAAATAAAAAAAAATATGGCTAGTATCAATGCTAACTGGGCCAATGAAAATATCAACATCCTTGAGCAAAATGCAAAGCAAACATTCAAGAACCTTCGCTCAACAAAAAGTCATATGCGCTTTGCAACAATCGAAGACTCCAAAAAACAAAAACAAAAATCAAAACCAGAACAAGCCAATATCAACCAATCAAAAATTGATTCCAGTCATAATGTGAATAGAACATATTCAATAGATGTAGAAACACAAGGGAAAAAAAAAACAAATGACAATTTACAGAAACATTGTCAAGTGAAAAAACAGATGGCAACAAATACAAAGATATCGGACACGAAAACAGCCACACCTGATATCAATGTGCACTGGTGCAATGAAAATATCAATATACTTAGGCATAATGCAAAGCAACGATTCAAGAACCTTCGCTCAACAAAAAGTGAAATGCGTCTTGCAGCAATCGAAGCATTCAAAAAACAAAAGGGAAAACAAAAAGCGGAACAAGCCACAATTCAATATTTAAAAGCAATTGAAGATACACCTACAAATGCATGCTGCATATGCAAACGCCTATATTTTAGAAAAGACATACGTTGTGTCAATGAGCAAACGCTATTTTCATTGAGCTCATTGCCTTGGATGAATATGCCAGCTTCTTTTGCACTTGGCTTGTACATTTGCAAATTTTGCAAAAAAAAAGTGTCCAATAGAGAGATTCCTGAGTTTGCAGTTCCATTAAACATTCGACGTAACACTTCATTGGCATCCGTAGATATGTTAACGCCGTTGGAAGAACGCCTTGTTTCTCCAAGAATTGCATTTTCCCCAATACATCAACTTGGTTACAAGCGAGCTCAATTAGGCTTGACTGGTGCAATTATAAACGTCCCCTCGTCTTTCGACAAGATACAAAAGGTTTTGCCAAGAAACCTTGATGATGACATGACTATTGGAATTATGTTAAAACGAAGATTAGAATACAAAAATGCTTACATCGCTAGAAATGTGCGTCCTAATATTGTCATGGTTGCATTGAAAAGTCTTTGTGCTACAGATCTTTACAAATTAGAAAAAATTTGTATCGTTCCTGATTGGGAGGCAAAGTTCACAGAGCTAGCAATGAAGGAGGCCATTGACTTTCCATTTGACAATTGCATTGACGATGAAAACAGCTCAACAAGTTCGGATAAAAGCAACAACAACATTCCCGATACAGAGTTTGATGCAACAACTGAAACATTGGTCCATGGTTATGCTGAAACACAGCTTATTGATGATTTATCTACCAAGCTTCTAGAAATTGCACCCGCTGAAAATCAAAAGCCTTTAGGCATTTTCCAGGACAAATTATCTGAGGAGCTTAACTTCCCAACACTTTTCTATGGATGCAGTCGACCAGATGACATCTACAAACGGTATCGACATCAGCAAATATTCCAATGGGAGCTACAACATGAAAGTATGGCCTTTGAAGCTCATCCTACAAACTTGTTCTTTAAGACAGTCAAAGTATTGATATAGCAAATTTCTAATGCTGCGTGGATATCCATTCGCATAGGTGAATTGAAAGGGAAAAAACTAAAGGCAAAGGATGTCAAGTCACAGAATAGTCTTGAGAACATTGTAAAGTCTCCAATTGCATTTCGTACCTTGAAAACTATTCGAACATCTCCAGACTATTTTGAAAACATGAGGAAAGATATTTTTTCAATGGTTAGGCAACTAGGGCCACCAACCTTTTTTTATTAGCTTCACTTCTGTAGAACACATATGGAAACCATTGCGCAATGCTTTACAACATCTACAAACAAAAAGCAATTCCAATTTGACATTATTTCCGTCAGAAAATGATATCGATGCTTTGATTAGACAGCATCCTGTCATTTGCAGTCGCTATTATAGGCACAAAATGAACTCGATGAAGTCATTGATATTGAAAAACAACTCCCTCTTTGGAACCATGAATGATTACTTTTTCACAACTGAATTTAAGCAAAGAGGAAATGAACATGATCATGGTCTTCTTTGGATTGAGAATGCACCAGTATATGGTAAAAATAGTAAGCATGAAATAACAACTTTTGTTGATAAATATATTTCAACAGATTCTTCTTTGCTTACTGAAGAATTAAAAAAGATTCAAACCCATCGGCACACACGTGCATGTAGAAAAAATCGACGTTCTAGTTGCAGATTCCGATTTCCTATGTTTCCGATCGATGCTACAACAATTTTAGAACCCATTGACAATGAGCCGAACAATCTCGATGAGAAAACAAAGCTCCTTACTTCTGCTCTTGAATCTAACCAATATGAAAAAAACATATGCTTTGAATCATTTCTTCGAAAGTTGGATTTGGACAAAGACAACTACATTGTGCTATTACGTTCCTTGATTAAGCAACCTACGCTGTTGCTAAAAAGACATCCATCGGATATTTGGATAAATGCATTTGCAAAGAACATTCCAAATTTGTGGCAAGCAAATACTGATGCTCAATTCATTTTAGATGCCTATGCTACGGCAACATATGTAACTTCCTATATAACAAAATTAGATAGACCTATGACAAAGGAATTAAAAAAGATCAAGGAAGAGTCAATTGCAAACAAATCTGGACAACTCGAAACAATACACAAATTAGGAAACACGCTCTTAAACATGCAGCAAATGTCAATTAGACAAGCGGTCCATATTATTCTCTCTTTGCCTTTGCATTCATCATCAAGGAAAACAATTTTCATCAACACTGCTCCTGCGATAAACGAGTTGTTGCCTTGAAAAGACCATCTCTATTGAAAAAAGAATCAGATGAATCTAAAGACATACTTTGCCCTTCAATAATAGATAGATACATTGAACGTCCTAGTGAACTTGAAACTCTTAGTCTTGCCGAATATGCTTCCTTCTATTGCTTCATAAACGGAAAAACAATCAAAAGAAATAGACCGTGCATTATTCGATATATAAGATATAGACAAGAAAAAGATCCAGAAAACTTTGCACGGGAAAATCTATTGCTCTTTGTCCATTTTAGACGCCTGGACAACTTTCTAACACATTCGCTCCAAACCTGGACACAAGCATATGAGCAATACAAGTCACAAGTATCAATTGTTGAGCAAGCATTCTTCCCTAAAGCAACAAGCAAATGGGGTGATCTTGACATTGCAAAGGATATTGTCGAAACACAATTGGAACTTGCTAATTCCTTTGAAGCAACATCGGAGCCCATGCATGATTCCATGGCTTTTCAAAAAATTGATATCCATAATGATCTTGTCCATAAAAAAAGAACTAGTCTAGAACAAGACCTAAACCTTTGTAATTTCAAAGAAAAAACTTTTGTAGCTAACATGGAACAATATATTGCGACCAGAAGAAACCTAAACAATGAACAGCAGTCTATAGTAAAAGAAATTGTTACTAGGAAAAAGACCAATCCTTCCAAGCCAGTACACCTATTTCTAACAGGGAGCGCTGGTACGGGAAAAACACATACTGCAAAAGCTCTTTTCAATGCTCTTGTTCTTTTGTATGATAAAGCACTTGGAAGTGACCCATTGAAAAGAAAAGGCCTCATTGCAGCACTTACTGGAAAAGCGGCATACAATGTTGATGGCATCACTGTCCATTCTGCTTTTAAACTTCCCTTAAATTCTGGCGACTTGCTCCCATTAAGTTCAAATACATTAGATATTCTTACAAAATATTTTTATCAACTTCAAGTGTTGTTGCTTGATGAAGTATCTTTAATAGGTTCGCATATGCTTTATAACATAGACAAACGTATGCGCGAAATCAAGCATGCTCCAACAAATCCATTTGGAAATGTTGATGTAATTTTCTGTGGTGATTTATTTCAAGCTGAACCTGTACATGATTCTTGGATTTTTGAATTTCCAACTTTCCGACAAAACAAATTCCCATATAGTTTTTGGATTGACAATATAAAATATTATGAACTTACAAAGGTTGTTAGACAAGAAAGTGACATTTTCATATCAATTTTAAATAGAATCAAAAAAAGCCTACAATCAGCTAGCGATATTCAATATTTAAATGCACACTGCCATAGACCAGCACCTGTTGATCCGACATTCCCATTCTTGTATTATCGGAACAAAGATGTCGATTCCCACAATGCAAAAATGTTGTCATATGTAGAAACAGAAGCATTCACATTCATAGCACATGACAGCAAAATTGATGAAGCTGACTTCAATTACGAACGGCAAAAGACAAATCGACTTCCCCAATCAATTGTATTGAAAAAAAACATGCTTGTTGAATTGATTGGTGGAAACTATCTCATTGAAGATGGCCTTGTAAATGGAACGGAAGCTATTTTCCGGCACTACGACAAAGCATGCTCAGACGTTGTCTGGCTTGAGTTTCCTAGTGCAAAGATAGGTGCACTTACACGTACTAATATGCATTGGCTATATAGCAATTCTATAAACCATACCTGGACACCTATCAAAAGAATATCAACACAGATCTTCGCTGGAAATAAAAAAAAATTTGTTAGGACACAATTCCCAATTCAATTGGCATGTGCTAGAACAATTCATAGAGCACAAGGTTTGACACTTGAAAAAGTTGCATTCGATCCAAAAGGGGTTACAAGGCATGGCCTTGTTTACACTGCACTTTCTCGTGTAAAAACCATTGAATGTCTCTATCTTGTAAACAAATTAGAACAAAAGAACTTTACTGTTTCATCAAAAGTACTCGCCGAATCAAGTAGATTAATAAAAGACGCACCGTTGCAATTTCAATATGGTCTAAACTCAATTCCCTGTAATCAACATCTTATTATATCTTCACTTAATACACGTAGTATGGTCCTGCATATTGAGGACATTGCACATGACACTGAACTATTAGAATCACACATTCTATGCCTGCAAGAAACTCATTTGCATTCGCCTCCTATGCACACAATGTTTGCAAACCAATACACATGCATTGCAACTTATTCGGTGCATGGTCTTCTAATAGCTGTCAAAAAAGAGATTCCAATCCTGCAAACTGCAACATACAATGAAAAATTCATTGAGGCAATTGTCCTTGATCTTAGACTTAATAACAACATCATGAAGATTATAAATATATATATCAAACCAAATATTGACTTTGACAAAGTCAATTGTGCACTCAATTGCATTTTGTCACAAAACAATAATACGAAAATGCCTATTGTTCTTGCCGGCGACTTCAACATCGACATGTTGAAAGAAACAATGGCTAAAAAATTAATCCAGTCATATATGCAAACAAAAAAACTGAAGTTAAAAACAAGTCATATCACAACTAACTATGATTCTATGATCGATCACTTTTGGACAAATTTGGACCTCGATACAATTTCATTTACTATCTCAGACGCATATTGGTCTGATCATTTTAGCTGTTTTCTATCAATTCCTTTAGATTTAATATGATCTGCTTGCATTGCATATTTCAAAGAATATATCCATGATATCGTTGTTTCCTTCTTTTATTTGAGTTTTTGAAATTTCAAAGACATTGATTCTCAATTTTTGAAACTACAAGCAAAAATCTGCATAAAAAAGCAAACTGGCTTTTGACAATTAACTTCTTTCTTCTCTTTTGCAATGAACAAAGTATTGGCCAATTCCCTTGCTTTTTCAATCTCCAATTTCCTTTTTCCCCATGCATACTCTGACATGGCATCGATTATCTTGTGATTGCTATTGGCTAATATGCATTGACTATTTACTATGCGCAATAATTTGAAAAAAACAAAACAACAGGAAAAAAAACACTATTGCTCCAGCTGTAAACATCAAACAACAGCTTTTTGTCTATTTTTATAGACAAGAATCAATGTTTTGTTCTCTTGTAGTATTACATTTCAAATGCAATTACCTAAACTCTTTGTAATTTTTTCTATTCTATTCATTGACTATTGATTAATCCGAAGCATTACTCACATAAACCTCAATCTTATGTACTTCTATTCATAGATATTTAAATTATGGTTGTTGACATGAACAAATTTGTTTCTTCTTTGTTATATGCCAAAACTCAATGCAATATCCCTTTCAAAAATTCTTGCTAATTCAATTTGCTTTAGTCTATATCTATAAAGATCTATGCTCTGCATGTGACTACTAATGGTTTCAGATCTAGCTCATTTTTCAGAATTGGTTAAAAAAAAAAACGGATTCACAAAAAATACAGAAGACAAAGAAATTTGCCAGAGGCAGATCATTGTTGCAATGACATCTGCATTGAGCACCCCATCTGCCGAAGCAAATGTCTCTTCTTCACAAGACATGGCAGAGACACGATCAATCGCAACAGCCTCAATGCCTATTTCAAATGCAAAAAAAACCAGCCCAAAAAGGTAATCTTGCTTTGCATTGAACCTAGTCTTTTTTTTTCTTTTTTAGATTTCTGTTTCTAAATTTTCTTCCCTTCTACTTAAATCTTAGTTAATTTATTTCAGCCATTTTCTTGTACATAATCCGTATTTTTTTCCATGTCCTTGCCTAGAAATAATGTAATTGTCTATAAATAGCTAGCAACAACAGACAATTGCAAAATTTAATCGCTACTTTCTGTGTTCCATCTTCTTATGTTCACAGATTAAAGCAAGCACTTGTTTAGTCTTCATCTATTGTAGACTTGTGTACTATGTCTCATGCAAATGTTTTTGAAGGAGATATTTTAATTGTCTATGGCCCTGCACAAAATCGTACACAAAATTCGCCCGTGAAAACAAAGATTCTGCATGCAGACCTTGTAGATAAACATGGTTTCATGACAATTACTATTACCATGAACGATAACCTGATCAACAGATTTGGCAACTTCTTGTTGCCTGGTAAAAGTGTCCGAATTACTGGATTTGAGTTAAAGAAAAGAGGCCAATATGATCATGGAGATGCTATAAACTCCATAGCAATATTACCTTCCAGTCACATTGAAACAATAGATCAAGTATGTAAAACACGTTATCTTCCTCCAGACACTACTATTGCCGAGCTAATTTCATCTGATGAGGGATATGTTGTTGGTTCAGTTGCTACTATAGTAGTTGCATGCGAATACAAAAACAAGCAATTGGATTTCTACATCAGGGATGGCGAAACTCCAAATGACTATGCAACTGTACTGTCAACTTGCTTTTGCTCTTTCCAAAGCTCATATTAGTTTTATTTTTTTGTCATTTCATTGTTAATTGCTGATACAACTGCACTTTCCTCTAGGCTCATATGTATTTGTCAATTGCAAATTATTTATACATTTTTTCCTGACTTTTTCTTTTTCATTCTCACAGTTTCAAGTGAATGACAATTATAAAAACTTCTTTCTACAAGTGCAGCAACAGCTTGCACAGGACGAGCCACCACTCTATTTGTTTAAAAACATCGTTCACCCACGCTCAAAAGGCATCCATCTGCTGAAGGCCTCTCAGGCCACATTTATTGATCCACTCAATGACGAGTTTGCAGTTCAAGATTTGCTTATGATTGTTGAAGCCAAGACACAGGTCAGGGATACACTTCATTGTTCTCTGTTAAATTATGAAATTGCTACAACAATTCTTCTAATTCATAGCACAAAAAAAAGAAAAAGCAAGAACAACATACTCTATTTGTCTTTTCACATATGTTTTGTCTTGTCAGCTCTCACCAACTGTTTTAAAAATCACCTTTTCGTTATATTTTATCATAAACAAGAAACAATCCACATGAACTGTTTTATTAACAAGATTATCTATCTAATCCATATTCATGAAATCAACTATGTTGTAGCTAGGAAAAAGCTTATCTCAACACTGTCCCAGAACATTTGCGTAGGCTCATGTCTTCTGCAACACCCTATTTGCATTTATACTATTACAATATTTAAAAGAAAAATATGTTTCTTTTTTTTCCCCAGCTTTTGTTTCCTATACTTTTAGCAATAGATCTAATTTTTTTCTCCTTTTCTTCTTAGCAACTTGTATTTGCTCCTACACCATTTCTATATTTTTGTACTTATCTCATACTCCATATATTTCCTATCTTGAAAATTGCAATAGATATATGGAATGCTCAAAATTAAAAATGCTTTGCACCGCCATTCCAATGTACATGCGCGGAATGCAAGCTTCCAATGATCCAAAGCGCCACATTTTGTTCTTTTTGCAACCAAGAAACAGCTGCAGCCTATGAGCATATGTTGCAATGCAAACTGGAAACAGATCAGGGCATCCTCGAATGCACTCTTCGAGGTGCACAGCTCAAAGAATACTGTCCAGTTGTTGCAGCTGTCTCATATGAACAATATTGCCAAGCTGTCACAGCAACTATTCGTCATCTGCGCAAATTCAACCAACAAGGCCTTTTTACTCTTGCAATGAACAACAAAATAGTAAACTGCAAAAAACTCTAGACACAAGGTATGCAGAAGCAACTGTTAAAACACCAACCTTTCTTGATTGTTGTTGATAATTTATCCACCTTTGTTATCTGTCACTTCTAATCGCTTTAAACAACAGTTATTTTTTACTATCAATGATCAATAGCTATAGTCTTGACATTCAATGATGATAGACTAATGTCAATATGAATTCACTTTATTAGCATACAGTTTATTTAATCATGTTCTACAATACATCTTATCTAATAATGCATCTGTATTTGTGACCCAAAGCTTTTACCTTTTGTCTCAAATGCTTTGATTCAAAGACACAATTTTTGGACTTCAAACTATTCATTTCATCTAGGTGTCTATGAAATAGCTTTTATTGCGATATAGTCTCTTTGTGCATTTATACTAATTCCTGTCGATTTAGTCAGAGAAATAGCATAAATTATAGGTACATTTAACATGTTCATGAATATGACCAAGATTTAGCTCCAAATTCACATGTAGCATGTTTTGCTGTCAACATTCTCTTGTTTTAATTCTTTGTAACATATTTTGCTTTCAATTATCAATTGCTTTTGATGTTAATAATTTTCCTTTCTTCAATGTACAGGAAGCAAGTTTCAGTCCCTTGTCATTACACTGGCCACGGCGATTTCAACTCACACATTGCAAAGAACATATCCAACTCTGACAAATACTTATGTGCATTTGCAATAGCTAGGATATAAAGAAAAAAAAAAACTTGACTGAAATTTTGTTTTTTTTGATATAGTCAATGTAATTATACATGCAGCATGGTCAATTGCCATGGTTTTGTACCAGTACATATACAACAACAGTCTATGCATCTGATATATTCACAGCCTCTGTTGTCACTATTTTGATACAAAGCTATAAATATATATACAGAAACATAACTTTATTTGAATGCTTGTCCAATTGTGCATACCTGTCTTAAGATTACAATTCTGCTTTTTCATACTATATACTCTCGAACAATTTTGTATTTATTTCATTGTTCCCTAGCTAAGAAAGCTCTTTGCTACAAAAGAAGCTCATAACTTACTTTAAGCAAACCAATCCATTAAAAGTAACTAGATCATTTGGACTGTGTTTACGGCATGGCATTTGAACAATACCACTTTGCTTTTGATTACAGTGGCTTCATCCATACAATCTATAAGAAGACATGCAAGTTCAATTGATTAACAATGTTTTATAGCATTGACAGTTGACTTTATCTTGCCTCCACTGGAGATGTTCGTTCATTCTTAGTTGTTAAAGTGCCCATTATTAGGCTGCTATAAGGTACACAGATCATTTTTTTTTAAAAGTTCCTATCCCAGGTTATCGCAGATTATTGCAGAATAGAGAAAAACCGATGTTTTGTCTCTGTTTTTGAGAGTCTCATTTGAAAATTCTTAGTTGTTAAAGTGCCCATTATTAGGCTGCTATAAGGTAGACAGATCATTTTTTTTTTAAAGTTCCTATCCCAGGTTATCGCAGGTTATTGCAAAATAAAGAAAAACCGATCTTTTGTCTCTGTTTTTTAGAGTCTCATTTGAAATCTCCTTCCATTCCAATAACAGTTTCTCGCTACCAGGGTGATTGGCTATTCCCACAGGTCCAAACATTGATGGTATATAGCATATGTCACATGATATTCTGCATCTTACTAAATTTGATGCAATCCTTCAAAGACAGTGAAGCAGCTTGATTAGCAAATTGAAACAAGTTGCTTCTACCTAATTAAAAAAACCTTCATTTTTTGTTAATTAGATTGAAGACTAATACTAATGTCAAATTAATTGTTACTTAATTTAGAGAGGAGCAATCTAGGGTCTAGCACCCCTCTCAAAGTTATGTATCTTGATAGTGTTGTAAATGATCTATAACAGGAAAAATATTATGGTCTATTATCACAAATTGGTTATTAGTAGCATAGATCCATCGTACAGCATCTTATCCCTGGATCTATTAAGTGTTGAGTGACATAAAAAGCGTGATGTTAAAACTTGATGTATTTTGATCTGATGCAAGCTTAGGATGGATCTAGGTTAGTTTATCCATAATTGTTTAATAATATAAACATATTCGTATTACGGAAATTATTTAGAGAAATAAGACATGGGCTCTTTTTTCCATTTCCCTAGCATTTCATTCATGCACACACAAACAAAATCTTGAAAATATACCCCCACTTAGGTTGTAAATCACCTCACTCCTCTCAGCACAATTAAGTTCATTCTACAATTAATCTTTTTGCTTGATTTTGTCTTTATTATTTTTTCTTTTCTATGGCTTTATTAGTCAAGATTTTCAGGAAGTGCATTCGGCATCCTGAAGAACACTTATTTTCTTCCTGAATTTGTAAATTTCAATTTAATAATCTAATGAGATGGTTGTCCAAGCTTCTTGGCCTTTTAGTACAGATCCAATATATTATTGTTTTCCTTGGCTTCATTAAATAAACTCTTCGAGCACTAGTGCACTGCCTATCCCAAATAAGTTTAATCTTCTTTCTCAATTTATAACTTTCAATTTAATAATATAAAAGAATGCTTGTTCAACTCTCTTGGAATCTTACTACAGATTATATATGTTTTCCTTCTGTACCAAGGGTTGGGTTGTATTCTTTACAAAAAATGCTATTAGCCTTTATTTTCTGAAAAATATCTGTACATTTGTATTGCCAATTGTAACACTGCCCTGTAATTTGAAATTAAAGGAATTTATGTTATTCATGTCATCAAGTTTCATCTAAATTATGTTTCATGTGTCATTCATAAATCTTTCATAAATTATTTTTCCATATGGCTTTCCTCTAGTATAAGATTAATATGCTCTCTTCCCTTATACAAATATTTGGTGGCTTGAAGACAAGAAAGGTTCATCCGTTGAGCTATTTTTTTCCCTATAAACAACATAAGCATAGGCTCATTTATCCCAGATTCAGCAGAATCATTCTGCTTCCTGTTTCAGTTTTCATTTTTGAATGGATCAAACAAAGTCTTGCTATTAACATGGCCTCCGTAACAGTGCTTTAAACAGCTTCTTTGCACTTACTCAAATATGTTACATTTATCACTAACCTCAAATTTAATTGCACATTTAAAAAGTGACCTCTCCAAAATTTTATATACATTTAAGAATCGATATTCCAAATTTCATCGACTTTCATGTAACATCTTGGATTTTTTTTTAAATGTAACTTGTATTTTGTGATTTAAAGTATATATGTATTATATACATATTATTAAAAAAAATCAAAAACTTAATATTATTGTAAAGAATCACAATGTAAGTTGTGCCTTTATGTTTCAAAATAGTAATCTACTTTGTATATATTATTAAAAAACATCAAATTCTTAATATTGTCATCAAGACTTAATTTATTATGATGTTTTTGAATTTTTAGAGAATGCCTGTTAGGATTTAGCTTTAGCTAGTTGCCCTCATCCTCAATAGCCCCTTCAGTTCTTACTATGAGCTTTTTATAAACTCCATGACCTGGTTCTCTAAATTCGATAATGTCTCCCCTCCCAACAACTTCAATGATGCAAAATCTTGAGCTCACCTTCTTGTGTCTCTCATTTCCTTATAGTGTCGTTCTGTTTCTGTGGGTCTCAGTCTATCCTACTAGCATGTGGTGATTGTAAGGGGTAGTGCCCTCAACACCACATGGTTCACGAAGCCTCGACGCCATCCATTATCATTGCATGAGATGTTGTAGAACAATAGACATTTTACAATGAACATGGACCCGAATCAAAATTTAATGGTGTTTGACGAAACTTGCAGGGCTTCATCAATTGATCTTATATTCTTGGAATCCAGAAACTCAGAAATAAGTTTACACTTACCCCCATGCAAAAGGCTTCTTCATTATAGTCAAAAGAAATTGGATTCAACTTAGGGACTTGATTCTGGGGTAAATCTAGCCTCTACATAGGCCCTAGCTCCAACCTATGACCCTTCATCGAATTCTCTCTATGCAACTCATTTGGATCAGTTTTCCAAAACAATTTTTTGGGTAATGACTCACATAATGACATCAACAGTGCATTATGAAAAATCAATTTCAAAAGTGAGTAGACAAAGCACTGCTGCACTACTACATATGTTTGCTTGTGTAGACATGGACTGCAACAAAGCTCTTTTTAAAGCAAAAATTAAGCTAGTAGCCAAAGAATACACTTGGACCTAGAAGCTGCGTTATAAACAAATTATTTTTCCTTGTAGAGCATGTTTTGAAATGCTCCATTTTCTTTCCAATTTATAGGTCATTACACCAATTATAAATCTATGATCACAACTTTTTAAATTTAAAATCTAACCATTATTCTAAAAATAAATAAAATATATCATTAAAAATCAAAATAAAATAAACATCATTACATATTTATTAAATTAATTAATATATAAAAACATTATATATATACCTATAAAATCATTCTATCAACATATAAACATAATTATGAATATTAAAAAATGATACTTCCATTGATTCATTTTCATCATTCCTTGAGTATTGCCTTGTATCCAAAAACAAGCAACTAAAAAATAAAAATATATTTCATATGATTTTGACATATATATAATTCTTTAAAATTTGTTTATTATATTAATTTTTAATTTTTAATTGTTATGGCATTTAGCATATTTTTAAATTATAAAAGAATTATGTTTAATAGTGTTATGTTTGCTAGTGACTTTCACAATTGATAACAAAGATTATGAATAAGAATTGAAAACATGCATAATTAACATGACCAATATAAATCACCATGAATGAACATCATTTTTATGTGAATTTTGTAATGTCTTGTAATTTAATGCAAAGTCTCTCACATTTCCACAAGAAAGTGACTTAAAAACAAAACTTTCAAATAAACATCAATAACATTTAGTCAAATTCATTTACAAGACCAGAATCTTATTCCATGTCCACTTGTTATTTAATAATGTTCATGTCCAAAACACGTTTATGTTCAATAAATAATGCATTGTTAACAAGCAACAATTGCTAATGCAATGTCGGGGACATTGCCACCTCATCGTGGCTCTTGTTTATATATATATATATAAGTTTCGGGTGATAAAAAACTTCATGGAAAATAGATCTATATGGATTGAATAAATGAGATCGTTACTCCAAACTTGTATTCCAAATCGCTTTTAATGGTTGATCTTAGCAGTAATCATCTCGAGTTAGGATTTAGTGTCTCAACATACTCATTATTAGGCTTTTAAGAAAGGAGGATCCCACCATCTCACACTATTCTTGGTGCACAAATGTCTCTCTAGTGCATTTATGTTAGCAGTTCACCTTTATTTTTTCCTAACACCAAGCCTTAGTGATCTAGGTTAGATAACTATCTCCTTTTTCAAGCTAGTTCTAAATATGCTTCTCATATGTGGGCTACAAAAGTATTGTAATTCATTGAAGCAACTTAGTGGACTCACAAGCAAACATATCTCTTGTTTTGCTCCAGATTCTCCACTCTACTTAAATGACCTTGCCCACCTGGTATACACTTGGCTTATATATCTAGTCCATGACCCTTTTAGGGTTTTCTCAACCCTAGATGTGTAGACCTCATTCCAACCTATTCACCTATCCACACTAGCTTGCGGCTAGTATCACGAAAGCTTTATCTTGTATCAATCGATAGCCAAGGCACGATTTTCCCCTTCAATAGTATTCATCACAAGAGCATAAAAGATGCCACTCTACTTAAATGACCTCTCTCACCTGGCATACACTTGGCTTACATATCTATTCAATGACCCTTTTAGGGTTTGCTCAACCCTGGATGTCGAGACCTCATTCCAAACTATTCGCCTATCCACACTAGCTTGTGACTAGTATCACATAAGCTTTATATTGTATCAATCGATAATGTGTCGATAGCCAAGGCACGATTTTCCCCTTCAATAGTATTCATCACAAGGCCATAAAAGATGCATGAGATCATATTTTTTAGCAACCTATACTAGATTTAGTAAGCATTGTAAGCAATCATTGGTCACAACTAAGGGTGACAAAGATCATCTTCAGCTCAAACCAAACGATATCCCTAGAGTGTGATCATATTTCTTGAGAGGTAATGATCAAGTTGATAGGCTCATTCTATAGTTTGATAAAGGGAGGATGGAAACCCTAACTAGTGACACTAAAGACATCCAACTTGGGATTAAACTCTGATGACCAAACATAGCTGCAGGTAAACATATTCAAGTATTTAGGTTTCATTTTGTATAAGGGGTCCTTTGAAATAGAAAATGTATCTCCTTCGATAGGCTCCAAGGGGTTGGTTTCACTATGGATAGTCACTACTTTGGGTAAGAATGGTATAGTGGACTTGTGTGATATAAAGATACTCTATCAGAAGTATTTCAGAGGAAGTAAATGGCCAAAAGGGTCAGTAGATAATTGTTGTCCTCTTGTAGTAGATGGAGTTGTTATTTTCACCAATTGATCATTTATCAATAATATTGCTTAGGTGGTCTCATAGCTTCCCATTCCTTTCATTCCCAGGAGTAACATGGAAGGGATTACCTGCTTACTATTAGAACCTATGGAGACATTGCTAATAGAATATCTGGGGTTCGGGTGGAGAAGGACTTTGGGATTGGTGGCAGTGGTTTTGTGAGAGATAATAAATACCTAAGGTGTTTGGTGGGTTGTTGTGTGGGTGCTTCAACGAGGTAGGGATTTGATGGATCTCCTCCTTGTGTTCGAATAAAATGGGTATTTCCATAGAATTCAAACACCTTAAGAAACCACTCACATAAATAGATCATAGATCAACACGATAATGTTTTACGTGGTTAAAACACTTAGAGAGGGAAATAATCCACAGCCTCAATTATCGTTTTCCATTAAGGAATGACATTTTTCATTCATAGTTGCATCCAAGAATCTTTTGCAAATGTCTTTGGATCATGAGTCTCTAAAAATCGAGCCAAAAGAAAAGGGGCTCGCTAGAAATGTGAACATGTTTGACACGGATCTTTAGTATTATCGACAAGATCGCCAGTTGCATCTCATGTTGAACAAACCCATCTAGGAAGTGGTGGTGTTGGTGCAAATTCATGCTCGATGGACCCAACTAGAGGAATATGAGAAGGTGGAGGTGGATTTTCATCCTCACTATCATCATTTGAATAAGAAATTAAAGTAGGGTCACAAGCATAGAATTTGAGAATTTAAGATGGCGCAATCACCAAAGATGAATCACAAGTTGAAGTACAAACATCGAATTAGGCTCCCAAGCCAAGAGATTTTCACCAAATTTAACATCTCTTCAAATACTAATATCATTGGATTTTGGTCAAAGAAGTCTATAACCTCTTACATCTTCAAAATATCCAACAAATACATACTTCTCACTCTTAGGTTGTAATGCTTTCTGATTTTCATTGGGAATTTGAGCCCATGCTTCACTACCAAACACATGAAAGAGACTTTTTAATTTTACTCCATGCTTCGTCCGGTGTTATATCTTTAAGAGCCTTTGTGGGAATGTGATTGATTATGTAATTGGAAGAATTAATGGCTTCTGCTTAAATAGAAGGACTTAATCCCTTAGATTGAATCATATAGTTTGTCATTTCCTTTAGGCTTTAATGTGTGATTTTGTCTTTCAACAACACATTTTATTGTGGTGTGTAAGGAACAGTATGTTGCATTTGAATGCATTGTGTAGTGAAAAAATTTGTAAAGTTATTGTTTACATATAATTTTCCTCTATTAGCTATTCTTAACTTGTGTATTTGATGTCCAGTTTGTTTTTCTACAAGGGCCTTGTAGTCGTAGACAGAAAACATGTCAAAAAATTCATTCTTAAGTTTTAGAAAGTAAACTTAAGTATGTCTAGATAAGTCATCAATGAAGGTTAAGAAGTACTTGAAGCCAAAGAACGAGGTAGAAGGAAGTGTACCACACATTGAATCACTATGAACAAGATGCAAGGGGGTCAAGGCGTGCCAAGAAGTATGTTTGTTAAAACTATCCCAATGATGTTTTTCAAGAACACACTCAGGGCAAACACTATCTCTGCAAGAAACTAGAGGGAGACAAGTTACCATTTTATGATTACATAGCTAATGCAATGAGCAATACCTTAAATGACCAAATAGATCATGCCAAAGTTTCCTCAAGTCATCGCTTTGAGCAATAAGAACTAAGGGAAAAGTTGATGACCCAAAGTTGTTAAATTTGCACAACCTAGTAATATCATCAACAATTCTATTTGCTAGGACATGCTTAGGATATTTGAAATCCTTGATTACAACTTGGTGAGATGTAAACTCTATAGTCTTACCTTCACCAGAATGAGTGATTCGATAGATGAACAACAAATTGTAGGAAAGACTTGGAACATGTAATACATCTTTGAAATGACCATCATCTAACTAAATTGTTCCAGATCCTACAACAATAAGAGATTGACTATTGTCACCAACAAATATTTCTTTGGTATTGCATTCATTTAGAGTAGAAAAAAGGCTTTATCCTTAATCATATTATAAGATGATCCAAAATCATTAAGTCACTCATTATAAGAAGGAGAAGAAGAATAAGACACATTAAAGGAAAAAACAAAAGAAGAAAGTGCATGTCCATGAGAAGAAGCATTTTAAGAAGAAACAAGATTGATGTTATGCTTATTCATTGCTACTTACAAAGCTTCCATCTTCATAAAACAATCAAATTCCACATCACCATCTCACCCACAAAAATTGCAAGGTTGGTCGATCATCTTACCTTTCAATTTAGTGCCTTTATCACCATTAGGTGTAGGAACTTGCTAAAAGGGTTTGGGACCCTTGTTTTAATTCTTATTATTGTGAGGGTTTTTCTTAATCCTTTTGTTATGCCACTAAGGATTTATTAGATGTACTTGTAGTGTAGATTACTCCAATATGCACGAGCTTACATTGCTTTCTAATCAAAGAATCACACAAATATTCAAGAGAGGGTTCTTTATAACTAGCCCATAGATCTTCTTTGATGGAGTAAAATGTAGATACAAAAACAGAATAAGTGGGACCAGGATTAGAATAATAACATAAATACATTGCTTTTCTAGCTTATGTATCATGCATTCTTCAACTAAGAGTCTAATGGTTCTGAATTGAGATAGATATTTATGAATGAAAGAGAAATCACTTGGATTTAAAGCAACAAAGTGATTTTCAAGTTGGTGACCTTGAATCTCATTGTGTTTACCAAATATTTTTTTCCATTTTTCCCCAAGCCACATCTAGTGTGTCAATTCCTTGAAGGTTGAATCATAAGTCATTAGAGATGGATTTCTTGATTAATCCCTGGGCTTCATCATTTTTATCATTGAATTTTACTTTCTTATAGGCATCAGTCTCAGCAATTTATTTTCTCAAGGTAATCCAATAAAGTCCCCTACATTGTAGGACAACTTCCATACGAGCTCCCCATGAGAAATAGTTTGTACTGGTAAGAAAAATATCACTTGGACTAGCCATATTATAATATGCAAGTGATATTGATTCTAAAGCATAAATTGATGGTTTAGATGCAAAGATATAAAAAAAATATGCAATTTAAAAAATAATGACATTGAAAACAGATTATGGATGTCAAATTTATGTTTTTATTGAAAACAAGGTAGAAAAGGAACCAAGGAGCCATGTGGCATGCAAGTTAGGTAACTTGCTTTCTGAAGCGAGTGCTTGTTTAGGTACCTAAAAAGAATGGCCATCAAAAGTAGATATAGGTTTTAATTGTGAGGGTGTAGATTCTACATATATCTTTGTTGCAAAAAATTAAGAAATATTACATTAATCGATGCACACATAAAGATCGAAAAGAGTGCCTACATGAACACCCTTAATGATCACCATAGCTCCTTGGAGCATTTTACACCATTTGTCAAATAAAAAAACCTACACACCTGCATCATTAAGTTTACTTACTGATAGTATGTTGTGTGTTAAACATGTAATGTACAAAAATCCAAGGACCCCCTGCACTCTGACATCGGGGAATATAATCAAGACTCTACCATGACAAACTATTTTGAGTGGAGAGTCATCATTGAGGTATGCCATCCCACCAACATCAATTTCTCTTACACTTCTGATGGGAATTCATATAGAAGGAAGGTCCAAAGCCTATCAACCACATAGTCTGTTATACATGGGTTGCCAAAGTTGCAACAAGGAATATCCACCATACTCATAAGAAGATTTTTCAAACATATCATCAAAATATTTATTTTCCTTCTTATTCTTATTTTTCTCTTCCTTGTAGTCTCTTTTGAGATGCCTAACCTTTCTACAATTCCAACATTTTTCATTGGACTTTTTAGGAGACCTAGGTCTCCTTGAGATTTGGATATTCCCTTTTCCCTCTTTTATCTTTCCCCTTTAATATTCTACCAACAACCAAGGCCTCATTGGTGGATTCAATTTTTTTTTCTCCTCACCTTCTCTGAGATTGAAGCAACCACGATCTCATAAAGCACTAATATCTTTATAGTGCCTTCAATGGCCATTATGAAGTTGTCCCATGAATCTAGCAAAGAACACAAAATGATCAATAGAATGATCCTCCACATCCATCTTCACTCCAATCAATATAAAATTAGTCACAATAGTATTAAAGGTGTTCATATTCTCAACCACATAATCACCATCACCCATTTTCAAGGAAAACGACTTTTTTTGAAGAAAAAACTTATTTACTAGGGATTTAGCTTGGTGCAAATCCCCCAACTTCTTCTAGAGATTTATTGCAGTTTTCTATTCATAAACATTCTAACATCAAATCAACCAAACAAAGCTTGATAAGCATTATCGCCTTTCTCTCCAAAGGATTAACTCCTACTTGTGATATTTAATGATGACATTATAATATGTAATAATGAATATCATGCACACATGACTATGTGCACAATTAAGAATGGAGACAAAGAGATAAGATAGGGATGAGGATCTCATGGCATCACTTGAAATATTTAAGGAGAGATATTGTGAAGATAGGTATGCATCTAGTTGAACAAAAATTATATTATGGCATGTTTGTTATGGTCACCTATTATTATATAAAGGGACCTCATTGTGCTCTATTATGATGATAGAAATGTGCCATCGGTGTGAGATCAATACAATGTGAGGTTTTAGAATATTTTATGTTCATATGATATGATGTAGTGTGTGAATTTTTTTTATGGTTGAGTTGCTCTAATTCCCAACATATGGTATCATAGCCACATTGTGTGAGACGTTTGTAGAAGTGCGTAAGGGTTAGTTAGGATTTTGTGTTATATGAAGAGTACATATAGCCATGTGATAAGGGAAGTATAGCCATGTGAGAAGGAAGTCAATCTATTGTCATTCATTCCCATAAGAGAATAAAAATCCCATGCTAAGTCAACTTTTTGTTGCTTGTTGGGAAAGAATTGCTTGAATTTGTGTAACACCAAGGTGTTTCTTGCTTGAAGAAAATATTTGTTATTCACATATTTTTAAATTGGTTGTTGTTGGAAAGATGCCTATTGGTCATATTTGCAAGATTGTTTTTTTAGATGATCGTTGTCTCTTACAGTGTTTCTATTCAAGTTTTTCAATTAAAAGTACGGTAAATAAACATAATACCCAAATCGAGTCTTGCTAGAGAGGAAACAATAAGTATTATTGATTGTTTCATTTATTCCTAAGCATGGTGCTACTAGTGTCATTGTATTAAATATTCACCATTACAATACCTTTTTGATGTGTTTGTGCAAATTTGTGTGGCCGAGCTATTGGAACCTATGTCCTCTGTCATGGAATGGTAATGAGTTCTAGGGGTTGGTTGTGGTTGAAATTCAAGGATAAGACTAAATGGTAGAGCAATCCATTTGTGGTAGACAACAAGAAAGAAAAATAAAAATTCAAAGTTGAGAATCAAAACATATTGGGCCAACTCCTCTTCATTAACAAGATATGCTATGCAGGTCTTATGAATCGTTGTTATAGGTTTAGAAATCAAATGTAAGAAGATCATAGAAGAAGCTTTTGTGTGTAGTGAATTGAACTTGTTGTTGTGAGAATCAATCACACATTTTTATGGGAAGCACAATAGGGTAGTTAATGAATTCACTAGTTGGAAAGAAAGAAGAGCTATATAATAACAACCCATGGGCAATAAATGCTAACTAGAAAGACACTGAAACAATGATCTAAAATTTCTGGCACTTGAGGCTAAGCACTATGAAATGAGTTGCATTGAGACAACTAATGGAAATGTTGAAAACAACATGTCAATAAAGGTGTGTCGCGGTCTAGATTTATAGAAAATATAATAGTTTTGAATGCATATATTATATCCCCGCATACAGATAATTACATAATAAGGAAATACCATGATTAATAAGATTGTTATAAAGACATCAATTTGGAAAGGGATAGTAACAAAGTTAAAATATAATTTTTTTTTTATTTGTTACTAAGGGGATAAATCATTGTCCATTTTAGAGGTAGTGACTCTTCTCATCACACTCCAATCTAATCAAAGATCAAAGAGTAAGTGCTAACACATTTTTTAAGGTACACAAAATTGTTACTTTACGTAAATAATTGTTCTTATTGTTTCAAAGGTGACATGCCAAAGTCAACATTTTTAAATGGAGAATAATAAATATTTGAAAAGAATATTTGTCCTCATTATCATATTATCATAGCAGAAGCATGTTTTTTTGGAGAATATTAGAAGGGACTCTCAAACACTCCCCATTCTTCATGTTTCATAGAAATATGTTTAGTTCTATATAAAGTAGCATATATATTTCAATCTCTAAGAAGATCCTCCATCTTGAGCTTCCACAAGTCCAAGTTAGTGCCTACATTACACTTCTCCATTTCTATTCTACATGTGCTTGTCATTTCCCCACAACAAGATTTTCTTGTGTAAACTCCCACTAAAACCAAGATTAGATTAAAAAACCTTGGACTTGAGGTGATTTGATCTGATAACAAATGTAAGGAAGAAAAGGTGTGAAATATGCTTCCTACACTAATCAAAGAGATAATAATGTGTAGTGAATTAAATAAACAAAATTGGAGTAATGAACAACATAGAAACATACAACCATTAAACACCTATTTCCATGGGCAATCCTTATGGGAGAAATCCCCACACTTGAATGTATTGGTCAACAACTAACAAATGAGTGAACTACATTACATAGTCTTCATGCTCTAATCATGAGTGTTCAACCACAAAAGGATTCTAGAGAAATTTGAGGAGCACAACAGTAAGTGAAAACCTCATGCAAACACTTTCCTTGAACCCTAACACTCAATAATTAGGAATAGAAAAACCATAAACCATTTATGGTTTTCCAATTTTACACACTCAAAACCACCAAAAATTAATTGGCCAACTGATGTTGCTCAGCATTCATTGCCTACTAGTGATTTTCATTTATTCCTTGCACTACTTAGCATTTATTCCATGCCATTGCTCAACATTTATTCCCTAATACATATCAACAATCATTATCTTCTTTTTTATAGGACTACAAGGTGTATGAAACACCTATCCCAACAATACCAAGATCCTCCATAGTAATTAAGAGGAAGGGTTATTATTGTTGAAATTTTGATTTAAATACCACTGCCATCAATGAAATGTTAGACCAATAGACCCTACTTTTGATATTAAGAATGAAGGTACATTACACCAAATTATAGTGACCCATTAATGATGAGAATATAATGCACTTATGATACACATCGACACAAACTCAATGTAGATGTCACAAAATAAGTAATGAAAAAATTGAATGTTTTCAACATCATACATATGAAACAATGGTGATGCAAAATCACATTGCAAAAATATGATGCACAATAGAAGAAAAAAAAATTGACCAAAAGAGAAATGGGCTATAATGATGCAAATCAATGATTTGTAACCCCTTATTGTAGTAGTCTATGTACAAGGTGAACATTTCTACATAATGATTTATAGGGAATCTACTGTTGGTTGTGGAGCCTGATCTCCCAGATTCAGAGATATTATTATTCAGCTGTGTTTGTACCCCAACTTTATATGATATGCAAAAGGACTGTACACTCACCCTGGGGGGGTGGTGAAACCTTCCCCCACTGGGGTCCGGGGGAAAAGCCCTCGAAGGAAGTTTTTGGGGTTGTTTTACGGGCCCATGGTTTTGGCTAACCCGTGGTATTTTCCCATGGTATTCCCCTTTATAAGAAAGACATTGTAATATGGCTAGGGTTGATGTATTAGGTATTATGCATTGTAAAGATCTCTGAGATCGAAACAAGAGACTGTGAGACAATGAAGAGGAAGTACAGTGGATGTGCTGCAGGTTTTATCCCTTCATTTGTTGGATGGTATAATAATAAGGACTGGCAATTTCAGTGTGGACGTAGCACATGTTGGGTGAACCATGATATATTGGTGTCTCTCTTGTAATATGTTTGTGTGATTGTATTTGCATCTTGTTTATTGTTTATTGCTCTGCGATCTTGTTTTTTCTAACAATTGGTATAAGAGCCAAAGGTCTATTTGGCGGATAAACCCACTGAAAACTAGGGTTTCTGGTTCGAGTGGGAGCAATGGCAGAAGAAGGAAAGTTCAAGGTCGAGAAATTTAATGGCCAAAACTACCAGTTATGGAAGATGCAAATGGAGGACTATCTGTACTAGAAGGATCTATTCCTACCGTTGGGAAGAGGAGCAAAGCAACCGACGAATATGAAGGATGAAGAATGGGAGGTTCTTAACAGAAAGGCACTAGGAACAATACGGCTGTCCCTAGCTTCATTGGTGGCTTTCAATATATCAAAAGAAAAGACAACGGAGGGTTTGATGAGCGCATTGGGTAAGCTGTATGAAAAACCCTCGGACTCCAACAAGGTATTTCTAATGAAGCATTTATTTAATATGAAGATGTCTGAAGGTGGATCTGTTGCTGATCATTTAAATGAATTTATTATGGTTACAAATCAACTAAGTTCTGTAAGTGTGAAATTTGATGATAAGGTTGGGGATCTTCTAATCTTGTGTTCATTGCCAAAAAGCTGGAATAGCTTGGTCATGGCTGTAAGTAACTCTGTCTCTAGTTCAAACACCTTGAAATTTGATGATGTTATTGGTGTTATGCTTAGCGAGGAAATGAGAAGAAAAAGCATAGGTGAGACATCAGGTAATGCATTGACCATGGAGAGCAGGGGAAGACAAAGGGAGAAAGGAAAAGGTAATCGCAGCAAGTCTAAAACGGGCAGATCCAAGTCCAGACTGGGAAAGATAGAGTGCTGGAACTCTAGAAAGAAAGGACATCTGAAGAAAGATTGTTGATCTCTAAAGAAGAAATGAGACGGACAACAGGAAACTACCCAGGAAGCAAACATAGCAGGTGATGTGTTACAAGATGCTTTGATTCTTGCATTAGATAAAACTAGTGATTATTGGGTAGTAGATTCAGGGGCTTCATGTCATGCTACAACCTATAGGAATTATTTTCATGATTATGTTTCAGGGGATTTTGGACATGTCTTATTGGGTGATGATGAACCATGTCAAATTGTTGGAATGGGTAAGGTATGGATAAAATTTAAGAATAGAACTGAATGGCTGTTGAAAGATTTAAGGCATGTTCCTGCTATGAAAAGAAATCTGATCTCAATGGGGCAGTTGGGAGATGGCGTTTGTCTATCTACGTTTGGAGAAACATGGTGGAAGATCACTAAAGGATCAATGGTGATAGCAAAAGGACACAGGGTAGGTACGTTGTATTTATGTCCTCATAATACTGACCATTCTATCTCTTTAGCTTCCACGAGAACAGATACAGCATTGTGGCATCATAGGCTTGGCCACATGAGTGAGAAGGGGATGCAGATTCTTCATTCAAGGAAGTTGCTTCCAGATTTGAAGCAGGTAAGTTTGGAATTCTGTGAGAACTGTGTTTAATGGAAAACAAAAGAGAGTCATATTTCTTAGGGTTGGGAAACAGAAGAAGAATGAAAAGTTAGAGCTTGTGCATATAGATGTATGGGGATCGGCTCAGGTATAATCTCTTGGTGGATCTCATTATTATGTTACATTTATTGATGATGCAACTAGAAAAACTTGGGTTTATTGCATTAGACATAAATATGACGTGTTAGCTACTTTTAAGAAGTGGAAAGATTTGGTTGAAAATGAGACAGGAAAAATGATGAAGTGTCTCAGATCTAATAATGGAGGTGAGTACTGCGGCAATGAGTTTGATAGTTACTATTCATACCATGGGATTCGTAGAGAGAAGACAATCCCAGGAAAACCACAAGAAAATGAAGTGTTAGAAAGGATGAATAGAAGGATCATGGAGCGTGCAAGGTGTATGAGATTGCATGCAGGGTTTCCCTTACAGTTTTGGGCAGATTCTATAAATACTGATGTTTATTTAATAAACAAAGGGCCTTCAAGTTCTTTTGATGGTGGTATTCTAGAGGAGGCATGGATAGGTAAAAAGGTAAATTACTCATTTATGAGAACATTTGGTTGTGAATCATTTGTCCATATTGATAAAGAAAATAGAACAAAGCTTGAAGCTAAATCCAATAAATGTACCTTTATTGGATATGGGGTTGATGATTTTGGTTATCACTTATGGGATTATGAAAATAAAAAAATAATTAGGAGTAGAGATGTGATATTCAATGAAAAGGTCATGTATAAAGATCAGTTGTAGGGAAAGAAACAGGAAAAGGAAAACACAGAGTACACAGTACTTGATGCAATTAAAGAAGATGAAGTTCCAAAGGTGCCAAAAAATCAAGAACAGTAGCAAATACCTGAAACTCCTACAAGTGTAAGAAGATCTACCAAGTTAAGTAGACTCCCTGGATGATACTCTCCTTCAATGTATTATTTATTGATGGCTGATTCTGGTGAACCAAAATGTTATGAAGAAGTAATGCAGGTGGAAATTAGAAAGAAGTGGGAGCAAGGCATGAATGAGGAGATGGACTCATTGGTAGGAAACCAGACTTGGGATTTGGTTCAGTTGCTTGTTGGTAAAAGAGCATTGCAGAACAAATGGGTTTACAGGTTGAAGGAAGAAGAAGGATGCAAGAAGCGGTACAAGGCCATACTTGTTGTAAAGGGGTTTGCACAGAAGAAAGGTATATATTTTGATGAAATATTTTCTCTTGTTGTTAAGATGACTTCAATTGGGACTATTTTAAGTCTAGTGGCGGTAGAAGATTTGCATCTTGAACAGTTAGATGTAAAAACAACTTTTCTCCATGGGGATTTGGAGGAAGAGATATATATGCAGCAGCCACAAGAGTATGAGGTCAAAGGGAAGGAGCATTTGGTATGCAGGTTGAAGAAGAGCTTGCATGGCTTGAAGCAAGCTCCAAGGAAGTGGTATTTAAAATTTGACAGGTTTATGACAGAACAAGGTTATAATATATGCCATTATGACCACTGTGTTTATTTCAAGAGGCTAGACAATGAAAGATATATTATCTTGTTATTGCATGTGGATGACATGCTTGTTGTAGGGTCTAACATGCAGGATATAAATGTACTCAAAAGGAAGCTAGCTAATTCATTTGCGATGAAGAATTTGGGTGCTACAAAGCAAATCCTTGGTATGAGAATAACAAGAGATAGGAAAAATCACAAATTGACATTTTCTCAGAGTGAGTACATACAAACGGTGTTGGAGAGGTTTAGAATGTAGAACGCAAAACCAGTTAGTACACCTTTGGCAATCCATTTCAAACTAAGTAAGGAAATGTGTCCCAAGACACAAGAAGAGATAGATTACATGTCCAAGATTCCCTATTCATCAGCAATTGGTTGCTTGATGTATGCCATGGTGTGCACAAGACCATATATTGCACATGTAGTGGGAGTTGTCAGCATATATATGAACAATCCAGGTAAAGAACATTGGAAGGTAGTACAGTGGATTCTCAGGTATTTGAGAGGTACTACCACTCAGGCAATATGTTTTGGAGGTTCAGACATTGTTCTACAGGGATAAGTTGATGTAGAAAAAACATCTACAATTCCTTGCACATTACCAAAATACATGCTTGTGATATTATTGATTTGGGAGATAAGTTTCCAAACAACCTTGCATGTGATGACTATGAGTCTAAAAAAGAGTAACATTGAGGTTTGGCCTATGTTCCCTCTCACATTCAAGGAATACCAAAAAGATGATGTGACTCATGGTGAACAACTTGCTTTACATCTTGAGGCATATTGTTTTTGTCAAAACCAATCAAAGCTCATGACCCCCTTCACGTGGTTGAAAAAATGTTCATTTTTAAAGGCTTGATTTTGAGACTTTGTTAGCAGCATAATGAGAAATATGACTTATATAGAAGTTCCTGTAATTTCACATAGGTAGAGAGGAAAATAGGTCAGAAAATAATGTAGCCACCTGTCTCAATGGATCAAGGACTATGGTCCAACTAGCATACAACCTTTAGGAAGAGAGTCAATTCCCTTACATCTATCAAGCAAAGGTTGATCATCAAATGATATGAGAAATATCAATGGAATAAAATTAGGCAAATGATTTTGAATTAGAAAGTGCACAAGAAGTTTAACCACTAGATGTAATTGTTCCTAAAATATCTAGGTTCCCTGGCCCTAAGTAAAACTTATATGAAGAGGACCAAGTAATGTTTTTTGAAGAATGATAACACTCTAGTAGTATGAAAAGTACAAGCAAAGTCACTACTAGAAAGAAACAAGATGAAGGGACCATAATCAAATCAATGAGCCAAACAATAGAACTAACACTTTGGTTCATTAAACATTTGAACAATTGCAAGACACCAATGGAATGTGTCAATTTGACTCCTTTACATTTGAATTTAAAAGTCAAGAATTCAAAAGGTTAACTTATGTATGAAATTGAGGTGAGAAGATGAAAATGAATATTCAAGCAACTCATAAATTCATCTTCAATGTCGATTATGCATATAATTCACTACCTATCAAGGTATTGGGTATTTCCTTTATAAAATTATCCAATTCAAAGTTAATAAAGATTCACATCAATCTCCTAATTAAAGATAAAATGACTTCAATCCTGAAAGAACAACTAAGAATGCATAAAGCCAAATCGAGGGTAAAATGGCACTAACTAGGAATGTTATGCCAACTAGGAATGTTATGCCAATGAGAAATAAACTCATAACATTGGTGAATGAATATTTCAATGCCGTCATCAATTTGCACACATTTAGAGCTATGGTAACATATAATTTAATGAACAAAAGAAAATTTTAAATACCCATAACACTAGTGAATGAATATTTCAATGCCCTCATCAGTTTGCACACATTTAGAACTATGGTAATAGAATTTAATTAATAAAAGAAAATTTTAAATTGATACTTTCTAAGAAGAGAGTATGAGATTATTAACGCAAAATAAAATCCTAGCTTAATCATGGCTTTTTTTAATAAAAGAATTGCAATATTAAATATTAGATAAAGTGATAAGTAAAAGGTATAAAAATTATAACATTAAATTCTAACTTGAATATGTAAGTAAAAGTATAAAAATTATAACATTAAATTCTAACTTGACTATGTAAGTAAAAGGTCTAAAATTAAATCCTAATTTGACTATGGTTTTTTTAATAAAATAATTGCAATATTAAATATTAGATAAAATGATAAGTAAAAGGTCTAAAATTATAACATTGAAACAACTAATCATATTAGTATCATAGTGAGAGATGCTACTATTATATAACTTAAAGGATTATGTTTCAAACTACATTTTATATGAGGTTGAAGTGAGTGAGGATTCTCACATCAATTTGAGGGATCGAATCATGAAACCATCTCATACAACACATGTTTTAATATGAATAATGCCTTATAAATTATCTACAGCTAATAATTATTATGCATGTTGGATAATTTACAACATACACACAAGGGGTATTTATGTGGGAAAAAATCTTAATATGAAAATATGTCATTGTAATAAGATAATACAATGGTTTACAACATCACATAAATAATAACTACAAGTTGAAACCAACCCAAAAGATATAACATTGAAATCATTGTTAATGTTAATATTAAAATGAGTGAAGATGTTACTACGTCAAATAATAAACCTAAAATAAATTTCAAAAAGATAAAAATAAAAATAAAAATTTGTAATCACTTATATTGATTGCAACAAATAACAAAGACAAGTTGAAGCCAACCTAAAAGACGTGACATTGAAATCATTATGAAAATATTTTAAAATTTCTAATCACTTATATTAATTAGAACATCATATAAATAACAAACACAAGTTGAAGCCAACCCAAAAGACGTGACATTGAAATTATTATGAAAATATTTTAAAATTTGTAATCACTTATATTGATTAGAACATCATATAAATAACAAACACAAGTTGAAGCCAACCCAAAAGACGTGACATCGAAATCATTAAGAACATATTTTAAAATTTATAATAACTTATATTGATTGCAACATCATATAAATAACAAACACAAGTTAAAACCAACCCAAAAGACGTGACATTAAAATCATTATGAACACTAATATTACTAAAATAAGTAAAAATGTTATCACATCAACCCAAAATTTTAAATCTAAAATAAATTCCTAATATAAAAATTTATAATTACTTTTAAATTATCTTAATTTCATAATTATTTATACAAACTTTTTTTATTATAATATATACTCAATATATACAAAATTATAAATAATGAACAAATCTCAATATATATATATATATGACACTATTACAAAATAATAAAATAGCACACAACATTATATAAATGAAAATGATTCACAAAATATGGCACGGAAACTACTAATAATGTTAAGATCACATCCTATATTTTATATTCATGCACTAATTGAAAATTTGAATTGGACATGGAGATTAAGTTCCATTACTAAGTTCAAGAAATTGCCCATTTGAAATATGTTTGTTTAAAGGCCAAGATTTTATTAGGGGGAAGGTGAAACTTGCCAAACTTAAAGGATGGAGACTGATTCTTGGAAAATTTCTAAAAAACGATAAATGTTAGATGATGCAATCGATTAACACTTTTTGGCAAAGGATGCAAATTAGATTTTGTTCCTGCAAACCAACCAACCTTAGTACAATAAATTATTTAGTGAAGCATATAGAATGTTGAAGTGTTGACATGATATGTATGATATGGAAATGGATTCAAGAGTGATTTTGATTGTGTTAGATATTGATAAGTGTTTATATTAAAGTTGTTGCATCGAAGAAGCGCATTCTACAACCCAATAGGGAGGATGTGTCACTTCTTTCATGCTCATCCTAGAGCTGACACGTGTATTTTTTAAAACATAATAAAATATTATAAACAAATAACATGTTGCTCAAATTATATTTTAAATATTTACAAAGGTATATATATACACACACACACAAATTAAATAAATTAAAACCATAAACTCCCTTTTAGAGTGCAAATGTTGAGGAAGGGTTTGCACCTTGAGAGCTTTGATCCCTCTCGAAGCTTAGTAGATCCCTTTTAAAATGAATCTTTGTTAAGCTTTTTAACTTTAGTTAAATGAAAGGATGTTAAAAAAAATAGAATAAGATGTTTGTAACTATTATAGAGTATCAAAATGTACTAATTTGTTTGCTTTGTTTTTATCAATGGTTCAATGGTGTGTGAAATTCATAATTTGAATGATAATCATAATGTTTAACTTTTATATAATTAATTGATCACTCATTACATATTTGATTTTGGATTTTTTAATAAAAACAATTAATTTAAATATTATTACACTATATATTATTTTTATAATAATAATTTTATATTTTTATTTTTGCGTTGAAGAGGCGCATTTAACATCCTAGTAGGGGGGTGTGTAACTCCTTTTGTGCTCACTCTGGAGCCGACACATGTCTTTTTAAAAAATATATATATATATTATAAAAAATAATAAAATATTGTAAAAAATAACATGGCTGCTCAAATTAGATTTAAAACATTTACATTTTCAATGACATATATATAAAACTACACAAATTTGCACTCTAAAAAGGGGTTTATGTCTTGAGAGATTTGATCCCTCTCGACGCTTGGTAGATCCCCTTTAAGATGAATCTATACTAGTTTTAAACAATTACGAAAATGTAGCTCATCTTCTATCTTCTAGTATACCCTCCACCTTCAAATGTTGTTCATCTTCTAATATACCCTCCACCTTCATTACCTTCATTTGAGTGGAAGGATTTCCAAAAAAAATAAACTAAAAATAAGATATTTATTTGATTATTATGGAATGAAGAAACACATTACTTATTTGTGTTCTTATAACAATAGTTCAACAACAACAATCATGTCATTCATAAATTGGATGGTCATCATTGTATCTAAATTAAATCATAACGTTGTTAAAGGGTTATTCATTGCATAGACTGATTTTTTGCAAATGAAAACCACTTGCCCAAACATCATTATACTCTATATTTTGATTTTTTTTAAGTCTCCCTATGCACTTGATCATTAGTTTGATTAGGTAGAGATGTCTTTTTCTAAGTTTATTTCACTTTTCCCTTGTACCGAGCACATGGGTTTCCATGACTTTTTTTTTTTCACACAATGGATTTCCATTACTTTATGATGAGAGAAGATGATTGTATTTTTTCATTTCACATGGTTGTGAAAAGATATGATGCTACTTTTCATTTCACACGATTGGTTGCTTAAGGCACAAGTATAGGTGGAAGTTGTAACTTTTCATGGAAAATAAGAAAAAAAATACATACCTTTGATCAAGTTGAGTGATGACACTACTTTCCAAGATTAAAAACGAAAAAAAGGGTTGTCCTCTCACGTGTTATGATGTCATCGTTATGTCATTAAATGCCTTTTCCTTTTTGTGGAAAATGGATGGTACTAATGGGGTGGTGTCCGATTCAAGCAATCCTCTTCTCGTATTGGGGTGATGTCAAAATCAAGCAAGCTATCGATGAACGAATTGTTAAACAAAGTCCAAGTCATTTGAGATTTTGTTAGCCATTGGGATATCCTCTATAAAAATCTACTTATTTTTTCTTATGCGAGATTGGGATGTATTCCATGATTGTCCATAGCCTTTCACCTATCATATTTTCTTGTCATGTGATGTAACTTTCACTTTTCTTTGTTATATTCTTTCAAGTAAAATTGCATCGCTTTGGTTTATAAATCAGTTTAAAGGGGTGATAAAAAACTTATAGATCTATGTGGATTGAAGAAATGAGATCATCATTCCAAACTCTTATAGAAATTGTCTCTAAAGGTTGATTTCAAGACAACACATCTTCAACTAGGGTTTGTTGGTTCAACATACTCATTATTGAGGCTTTTACGAAGGCATGATCTAATCATCTTGCACTATTCTTCAACATTGTGCAAAAAATTCTCTAGGGCGTCTTTGCTAGCAGTTCAACTATACTCATTCCAACACCATGCCTTGTCAATCTAGGCTACATCACTATTTCCCTCTTCAAGCTAGTTCTATAGATTCTTCACATACGTGCGCTTTGAAATTATTCTATTTCATTGAAGCAACTCAGTGGACTCACGAGAAACCATATCTGTTGTTTGTCTCTAGATTATGCACTCTACTTCAACGACCTCGCCGATCTGGTGCACCCTCGGTTTACATCTCTAGCTAATGACCTTTTTAGGTTTTTCTCAACCTTGGACATAGAGACCTCATTCCAAACTATCTTCCTATCCACAATTGCCTATGGCTAGTGTCAAAGAAGCTTGATGTTGTATCAACTGATAGTTAAGGCATGGTTTTCCCTTCAACAATATTCAATACAAGAGCATAGAATATGCATAAGATCATATCTTTTGGAGACCTATGCTAGATTCAGTAGGCACTACGAGCAATCATTGGTCATAGCTAACGATGACAAAGCTCTTCAGCTCAAATCAAATAATATCCTGACAATACAATCAAATCTCTTGAGAGGCAATGATCCAGTTCACACTCTCAATCATTATCGGCTCGTTTGACAAGTGGATGGTGGGAGGATGGAAACCCTAACTAGTGACACTGAATGCATCTAACTTGGGATTACTCTGATGACTCAATTGAAGGGGTAAATATCTTTAAGTAGTTAGGTATCATTTTGAATAAGGGGTCCTTTGAGCTAGAAAGTTACCCCCTTCGATAGGCTCCAAAGGCTTGGCTTCACTAAGGACAATCAATAATTTGGGTAAGAATGGTAGAATGGACTTGTGTGATATGTAGGTACTCTATCAAAAGGACGTCAGCATAAGTAAATGGTCAATAGGGGTGACGGGTAATTGTTGTCCTCTTACAATAGATGGAGTCAATGCTTTTGTCAATCAATCTTCTGTCAATAATGTTCCTCAAGCAGTCTCGCTACTTCCCATTCCTTTCATGCCCAAGAGTAATGTGGAAGGGGTTCACATGCTTACCACCAAAACCAATGGAGACATTGCTAATAGAACATATGGGGTTTAGGTGGAGGAGTGTGGGACTAGTGGTAGTGGTTTTGTGGGTCGTGATGAAAACTTAGGGTGTTTGGTAGACTATTGTTTGGGTGATTCAAAGGGGCTCGACTTTGAGGGATCTCCTCTTCTAAGGGAGGTCATAAAAAAGAAGGAAGGACAGGTTCATTTGGTTGTTGGCGAGGACATTTGGGTGGAACAAATTTTAGATTTTATAGGGTAAACTCTAGTCAACAAGTTTCTTGGGCATGATATGACTAAGGAAACCCTAAACGATTGGTTACAGGGTAAATGGGATGCTTTGATTGGATATGGTCAGACCTTCCATCCATTGTCATGATGTTGGATAGGTTTTACCTTTCACTCTAAGAAGGATGCAACTCTTATTTCTAATGAAATTGAGTATGGGATTTTAGCTTCTTAAACCTAAAGCATTGGCATTTGTTTTTTGATGCCAAATTAGAGGTAGTTACAGTCCTTCCTATATGGGTCAAATTTCTGAATATTCCAATGGAATTTTGGATAGATAAGGGAATCTTATCTCTGGGGAATAGGTTAGGGAAAATTATAATGGTTGGCCATGGATATAAAATGGACTACAGGTAGAGTATTCCTCGTGCGTTGGTTGAAAGGAATATAAAAAATGACCTTTCTAAGAGTATGGATATTATTCATGTAACTAGGTTTTTACTTAGGTATTTGACTACTCATAAAAATGTATTTACTTAGGTTTTTAACTATAAAAACATCATGCATGCTTATTGTAAAAGGTATTAGAACCCAACAAAATTCCTTAAGAATTACAATCAAAAGGTCAAAATATTTAAACAACGTTGTAGTGCACAACCAATATTTGGTCATTATTCACAAAAACAACGCTATACCATTATATGTGGTTGATTTTGATGATGTGTTCTTAGCTTTCATCTTTAATCATGCACCCATTCTCAACCTTTGTCATGATACATTCCCTTGATACCATTGCTCATCGTGGCAGAAATATCTTTATAGCAATGAAATGTGTAGAGAGTGTATGCATAAACACTCAAATTTTTACTTGTATTTTCTATTTCAAATGTTAGTATAAGGTGAATTCATTGTGAACATATCTTTAGCATTTCTTTGAAACAATGCACCTTGGTAATTGGAAAAGAGTGTTACTTTACCTTTTTTTTGGTTTTTTAACGGTATGATATATTTAAAGGACAAGAGGATAGTATTGTATTAATGTGGAAGAATAATATCGCTTACATCAAACATTAATAGACCCAAGAATCTATCCATGAAAGTTGACCTCGCAACCCTACATTATTTGTCATGTGGGAGATCAACATTTTAATCATCACCAATATCATCTCAATTCTAATGTATTATCATTCCATATTGTGAACTTGTTGATTGTGCATTTGACAATTAGACACACACACTACGAAGTCAAATGTTGACTTCGCAACATGTGTGTCAAATGGGCCAAACACATAATCAACATAAACATGGCCCATTCCATATGGAATTTTTTTATCAATGGATTCTTAAGATTTAATATAACTATATTAATTAATAAAATAATGTCAACATAGGTTATAATAATGAAAAAATCTTAGATTTTTATGGATGAAAATTATGTTCACAATGGTGCTAATAAATCATTAAACTTAAAAATATTATTCTCTATATCAATAGATATAAAATTACAACTTTCAAAATAATATCAAATAACAAGGGAAGGGAAATAATAAAATAATGCTCTTAATTCGCAAAGTAATATCATAATTACATCCTCACCAAGAAAAAGGAAAGATATTTGATCTTTGTTGAGATGGACTTTGTTGATATTTGAGATTCACATTAAACTAAAAGGGCTCAAACTTGTTGTGAAAGGGAGACAACAATTGTGAAAGATTGCATGTCAAAGAAGCTATTCAATAAAACTAGACAACAAATTAAGATAGAGTCTAAGTTGTTGAAAGATAGATAAAGCATCACACTGAATAAGAAAACATATTTTTGCAATTATTTCAAGACCCCTGCCTCTTAATTTACAAAGTATTCACTGAAAAAATCCTTAAATCCTTTCTTATAGTGAACTTGTGTATCGCCCCCTCCAATAATGTATACCTTTTGATACTAAGGAGATAATAACGAGAAAAACAAAACTACAATATCTTTCAAGTGATTAGGAGATAATGAGAAGAAATCATAATTCCTTTTTCCACTTAGCCATTGAAATAGATTAAGAAACTTGGAAAATACTTCATTATGTAAGGCATGGGCAGGCTCATTCCCATTACATTAAGGCATGCATTATCAAGAATTTTGGGGATTGACTTATCTTTGTTAGCTTGGGGTTTTTAAGGACATCAATAGTTTATTTCACCTAACTCTTTGTTAGTTAAGGGTTTCTAAGGAGATGGTGGATTGACTTTGCTTCATTAATTAGAGATTAGGAGATGGATGATTGACTTTGCTTCATTAATTAGATATTAGGAGATGGAGGGTTGATGAAAGCATGGAGGTGGAAAAATCTAGGGTGTAATGGGTCTGATTCAGTCAAACCTTGAACTGTACAAACTATGTGCAGTTGTATACTTTGTCATTCATCCTTGGTCAAGGATGCATTGTTCGATGTAACTTACTCTTCACATATTTCTCAATTACCACCTTTCTTGGATATCGATACCATTGTTAGAACACATGGTACAGAACTAGGTCAAATATTAACTTTCTTAGTCAATTTCTACTACTTCTTCCTTATGCATTTATCTTCAAGATTATGTTAACAATAGGAAAGACATTTGGTTTCATCAATACATCTTGATATTTTCCTAAATACCTTTAATTGCTCAGCTTGGTTACCATTTTGTATTGTTGATATTTCAACATTTGACTTTCTATTTTCAATGCCCACCAATAATTTTCTTTTGTTAAGCATAATTAAGAAATAATTTTTCTTACTAGTTGATATCAAAGTTGTAGCTGGAGTTTTCACACCAGCTTGTGCTAAACAGAACCTACTAAGGATTCAGGAACCCTTAGTAGCAGTTCATAAACATGGATAAAAACTAAACAACAAGCAAATGATGTATGTAAATAACAAACATGAAATAGATCTAACTATTGTAGTAAAATAGCGAATCAACAGGAACCCATAAATGAAATTTTCATTTTTATATTATATGGCAAACAAGGGTTTGTAGTAATGGTTACCTCAAAAGAAGAGGTGATGAGGGCCCTTGCAGCAGTACGAAGAGTAGTGTGTCGGGTCTCCAGAGTTTCTTGCTCTTCTCCAAATGCTCAATGGCTTGGCCAAGACTCAACTAAATGGGCACACAAGCTTGAAATGGGAGGCTAAAGTGCAGTAGGGAATTTGGCAGCATGAGGGTGTGAAGAGTGATTGATGTGAAATGGGGGGCCTCCATCACCTTTTTATAGTGATTTTGAGTGGTGGAGTATTGGTCCATAGTTTTGGGAAACTAATGGTATTAGGTAGTTTCCCTCTTTTTTGAATTTATTTTAATTTTTCCTCTTTTTCTTTTATTTTGGGGATATTTGGACCCTTTTTGAAGGAATTTAATTATTTTTTAGGGAAATAATGCTTTTTTGCCTATTTGGTTACCAATTTAGGGTTTTTGGGGGTTTTGGAGGCCAAAAATGTGGGAAAAGTGAACAAATGTGTTATGTGACTAGGGAGATGAGCTAGTGAACAGTTTTTGGGTGTTAACATATTTCCTCCTAATGTGTGAGGGCAGGAGATCATCGTATGGCCGATAGACATCATAGGTATTGAATTTTTCTAGGGGTGTGAGCATTGTGATGGTGAAGAGCAGAAACTGGTAGGAGACCGGAACACGTGCTCCTCACAAAGTGCAAAGGTTACAACTAAAAATACATGACCTCAATAATGGATGAGGAATAATCTCAAATATATGGACAAGGCGGGCATACCCATGCTTGTATCAATATATACAAATAATAATGAGGCCTAGAGGGGACCTGAACAATACATAGAGAATTACTGTGTACATCATAATGGTCCAAAGGGGACACAAATCTGAGACATACTCATGGTCCAACCATGACTGATCTGAAGAACTGATACATGGAAACAATGGCATCCATACTGAATGTAGTACCATAACAACTGATGCTCTGTTGGATCTGAAGGTGTCCAACAACTGTATGGACTCAATGACTGAGAGTCAGAATATCAAAGGTACATTGAACTACATCTGAACTAGACACTCTAGGAAGCATATAACTGAATGGATTCTGAATATTGTAACCAATGCAGCCCGGATATCCTCAGGAACATACAACTGGGGGTTCCAAATAGAATCACCAATGTGCTAGAGTCAAGGGACATCTGGGGTCTTCAACTAATAACTGAAGGGACCAATACCATGCACGAATATCAACAGTGCGATGATGGTGTTGAATTCGAGCACATGAGAAACAAACATTATAAGAGGCACTAAGGACTCCTCTCAGATGGTCCGTAGGCCCTCACCACTAATGGAGATGAGTCCAAGGTACAGGGACCTCTGGGTCTATCCTATGGAATAGATGTGCTGGAGTTGACAGAGGGTGACCTGCAACTACCAATGAAATGATGTTTCCTTGATAGGAGCGCAAGGTGTACAACCAAGAGGTGATAGTACTAGATGTGAGATTGACAGATTGTGGGGGGATATGAGGGTCGCAGAGTGGGGGGACTCAAACTTCCTTTGTTCAGAGTATGATGGTAAGGATGACCTGACATCATATGAAACTGACTTTGGGGAAGGGGATCATAGGTTAAAGGACCATTGATTGTGACTGCAATGGGGGAGACTCAGGGGGGGAAGATGATGAGTGATATCAGGAGAATCCAAGGGTGACACATCGTAGAATACTCTGAACAAAGGCAATCATGTTGGGGGTGATGCCATAATGGGGGGGACTAGATGTGATATGTCGTGGCGGCGAGAGGAACCGTTTGGGCCTTCTTCATGGTTTAAGGAGCTTAAAGAAGGGATAGAAGTGTGCTAAAAAATGTTATTGTCATGTGGATTTGTACGAGCCCAAGACAACCTATGCTCATGAGTGCTTTCAATTTTAAGGAGTCTGGAAGCAAAAAGAAGACTCAGAATATGGTGATAAGGTACCTTCATGTGGATTTATATGATCCCAGGAAGGTGAATGCTTGTGGTCGCTTTCAATTTTAGAGAGTCTGAAAGTAATAAGAAGACTCCAAGGGGGTTCTTTTTCATGAGTTAGTCTCCAAGGCCCGAAAAAGTATAAAATTATGCAACGAAGAACTCTTCTAGCCGATGTGACTAGAGTATTCATTTTTCGTAATTAGTCTACCAGGTTGGAAAAGCATTAAACTTATACGAGATAGACGCCCTTTCAGATATTTTAACGAGTATGAAAGGAATCAAGATTGCTCAGTGATCTTTTCATACTTTTAGGATTCTAGAAAAAAAAGCTTAACAGAAACTCCCTGAGTGCCTTTTTTGTAAAGGAGTTGTTGGGCCCAAAAAAGGGACAAAAGTATATCGAACATATGTAACAGCCAAGCAAGGAGGAAGTGTTCAATCAAGGGACAACCATGAGAACCAAGAAAGAAGGGGTGGGGGGAACACTAATGGGGCCTCCTTGCGGGTTGATGAAATGGTGGAAAAATAACACAATAATTGCAGTAGGGATGGAGCAAACGGATCATGGATAGGTCACGATATAAAAAATGGTGAAAAACGACTGCGGCCTATGTGGAATACAAATCGAGGTGGCGAAGGGCATGGAAAAAGTTCCCAAACAAAGTTTAAATGAGAGTGAGAAATGATCTCAAGCATAATCATGGGCTCGAAATTTTGAATCCGGCGGTGCAAATGGTGCGAAAAATGGAGGTCATATGACCCCGGAATGGTAAAAAACAAAAACAAAATAGGGTAAAAATGGCTATAAATAAAGGGGAGCCCTCCAAGCATTGGATGTGGTGGTGGAGAGAAATGATGACCCACAAGGGCGGAATACTAGGTGTATAAAATCAAATCAAATATACAAGTGACATGTGACCTCGAAAATGGTCGAGATCATGCATGTGAAAAAGTGAGCAGGGTTAAGTTCCTGCCCCCATGCTATGGGCATAGGGTTTGTGATTGTGATCTCATATTGTTAGATTTTGAGCATTAATTCAATATGATCTAGGATCTTATCTAAGAGAATAACAAGCATAGTATATCAATCACAAGAGACAATAGACATAGAGTTTCCTTGGGGAAAACCAAGAAGGTGAAAAACCCCAATAACTTCCTCAGAGATAGATAGAGAAATGATACAATAACCCAAGCATAAGAGATAGACTCCTAGCATCTTCTCCTCCCCCACTAGTGTGCATCACTCAATGAGAGAGATAAATGAATAAGTGAATGATAAAATAGAGTAACACCCTCACTCTATTTATACACAACTTGAATTTCCTTTTAACTCTAACTAGGTCGGCCCCAACTTAACCACTTAACATAATACTAACTGGGCCGACCGCACTAGGGTGTTCTAATAACCCTTTAACCCACAAGACTCATACAAGGCCGACCCCATCAAGGTGGTCTAATAACCCATCAAGTATAAGTTACAACACTTGCGATACTTGTAATTACAAATGACGACACTTCTGTACAGAGGAATAATAACCTCTCTTTAGGGATACAATATACATATATGAAATACATTCCAAAGTTACATATACATCAACACTCCCTCTTAACTAGGAAGGTATTTCTCGACATAGGTATTCTAGCACAAGTCTTCTTCTCTGAATCATCAGATCATCGTCATCGTATCATCGTCGTCGTCACTGCTACTATCTCAATCAATATCCAATCTACTCATCATAGGAAGTTCTACAGAGCCAGCCCTTTTTCATGCTGGTTGTAGGCCTAGCCTCCATGTACGTCTTCATCATCTCTGCGAGCAAGCCATCAAGTAAGTACACCTCAGGACGGATTACACTGCCTCTGCAAAACCTGCAAGATCTCTCAGGACTAATTACATTGCCTCTACAGAACTTGCAAGAGCATCTCAGGACTGATTATATGCCTCTGCAAAACCTGTGTACCATACTGTCACCTCATCATCTTCAGATCACCTCATAGTCCACGGAGCACAACCCAGATGCACATCACACAACACCTACACTCACCGGCATGGGAAGACGCACTTCAACCATTCATGAAAGGCTCATCACTTATATCTACGCCATGGGAAGACACACTTCAACCATGCGAGAATGGCATCGCACTTATATCCATAGCCATGGGAAGACACACTTCAACCATGCTAGGAATGGCACAACACTTATATTGCAACCATGGGAAGACACACTTCAACCATGCGAGAATGGCATCACACTTATATCCATAGCCATGGGAATACACACTTCAACCATGCTAGGAATGGCACAACACTTATATCCATAGCCATGGGAAGACACACTTCAACCATGCTAGGAATGGCACAACACTTACATCGCAACCATGGGAAGACACACTTCAACCATGCTCGAATGGTACAACTCTTACATCAACGACCATGGGAAGACACACTTCAACCATGTCGGAATGGCCCCAACCCTTATATCTACACCATGGGAGGACACACCTACCACCATGTCAGAATGGCTCATGTGCATCTGTGCCTCTGGACTCATCACTTCCCCTTGGAAGGAATCTCGATCTGAAGTACACCAAGCCTCTCTCTAAAGTACTCAAACTTCACTCTGGCTAGTGGCTTGGTCAACACATCGGCTATCTGCTCGTCCGTCGCAACATATAGGAGCTTCACTACTCCTCTCTACACCATATCCCTGACATAGTGGAACTTGATCTCAATGTGCTTCGACTTGTCATGGAACACTGGGTTCTCCGACAACTTCACACAACTCTGGTTGTCGCAATATATACATGTAGAACTCACCTGGAGATCTAACAAATTAGACAGTAGCTTCCTAATCCATATTGCCTCACAACTAGTCGAACAAGCTGCGACATACTCTGCTTTGGCTGTACTCAGTGCCACACAGGACTGCTTCCTGCTAAACCAAGAGATCATACTGGATCCCATACTGAAGCATCACCCCGAAGTGCTCTTCCGATCAATGGCACTGCCTGCCCAATCTGAATCAACATAACCCTCTAGGTTAAACTTTTGATTCACGTCATACTTGAGAGACCATAATCAACCGTACCCTTCAGGTACCTCAGAATATGCCTTACAGCAACCATGTGAAAACTTCTTGGATCCGTCAGGAACTGGCTCAATGTGTTCACAGCAAAGCAAATATCTGGTCTGGTGTTCGTCAGGTACATCAAGGACCCAATCATCTGATGAAACACCGTGACATCAACCGGCTTAGATGAAGCATCACACAGAAGCTTCAGGTTCAATGCCATAGGTGTGGCCATGGCCTTGCAGTCCATCATCCTGAACCTCTTTACGATCTCTACTGCATACTTCCCTTGTCCAAGGAAGATCCCATTTGCACTCTGCCACACCTCCATGCCTAGAAAGTAGTGCATCATACCCAAGTCCTTCATCTCGAACTTGGCAGCAAGCTTCCTCTTCGTGTCAACAATCAATCCATCCTCACCTGTCACAAACATGTCATCTACATACAATAGTAGTATCAATGGATTTCCTTCCTTAACCTTGTAGTAAAGGTTGGAATCCACTTTACTCTTAGTAAAGCCCAAACTGGATAGGAAGCTATCCATCATGTTGTACTAGGTCCTGGGTGCCTGTTTTAAACCATACAGGTCTTTCTTCAGTTTGCACACATGAGTCCCTCTATCATGTGTCTCAAACCCGAGTGGCTGCTCTACATACACTTCCTATTTAACTACACCATTCAAGAAAGCTGCCTTTACATCCATCTGGTGTACCTTCTATTTCATCACTGCAGCCAGAGCAAGTACTGATCTAATGGAAGTGTATTTGGCCACAGGAGCAAAAGTCTCTTCATAATCAATCCCTTCTTTCTGGGAGAAGCCACGAACTACAAACCTTGCTTTATATTTCTCTATGCTACCATTTGCAGCATGCTTGATCTTATAGATCCACTTGGAATTCACAACAGACTTCCCTTCTGCTCTTGGGACTACATCCCAAACATCATTCTTCATGATCGACTGGTACTCCTTGATCATGGAATTCTCCCATTACTTCATCCCGTATCCTGGGAACTTCAATATCTTCAATAGATAGCTTTGTTGCTAGAACAAATGTTGTAGTTCTTCTTTTGTAGGTGATTGTACACGATCTTTCCTACAAGTCAAATTCAACTGCATGATTAGAAACTTCTCATAGTTTTTAGAACAAAATCTTATGCATAAAAATATATATGTCATACAGTCATGCAATTATATTAGCCAATGCTTCAATACAACATTCATCCATATCCGTAACTTTCTAGATGCCTTCCATCTCTACCAGAACATTGTTAAGAGTTTGCACTACTCCCAACATGTCAGCAAAGAGGTTTCATTCTAGATAAGTAGCAATGGAATGTTGTACAGTGCCATAGGCCACTTACCCATCACATGCATATTAGTAGTATACTGTTCATTAATGCAATTATTCTAATATACATAATACACAACCTAAGTCTAGGAACATAAGTATATATATCATTGAACAACATTATTTAAACAAACAGAATATACAAGAAATGGCAATTCAAATACTTATCTTTGTTTGTTTGTTGGGTGGACTCCCTCTGAATCTTTGCTTCCTTGCAGGAGCTGTTGGAATCCGACTTTGAAGTAGCTTCTTCTACTCCTTTCTGTTGTGGATTGTAAGGAGTGGTCAACTCCCTCTTAATCCCTGAATTACTGCAAAAATTCTTGAAGTCCCTTGAAGTGAATTCTCCGCCATTACCGGATCTAAAGATCTTGATCTTCTTATTAGTTTGTTTTTCTATCAAGGCTTTGAATTCCTTGAACTTATCAAAACACTTCATCTTTGACTGGATTTCAGGAAGACCTTCTATTGCTTTGCTTGCAATTGGTAGTGCATATGTGCAAGCCCTTTGTGCCAAAGTTCATTTGGCTCCATGGATTCATGTACCATGGCTCGTTCAGTTTGTCCCTTCAGCTTGTATAATCCTCCCTCTTGCTCTCCAATCACCACTGCATCATCTATAGTTTTACCCTTTGGCCACATAAGGACTTGGCCATCTATAAACGCAACCCTTATGCCTTTTACATCCAATGCAGATATGGAGAGTAGGTTCTTCTTGAGACCTGGAACATATAGTACATCATTCATTTTCATAGACTTTCCAGAGTCTAGCTTATAGGAGGCTTCACCACTTCCTTTTATGGGATACTGGTAGTCATCCCCAAGTTTCTCCTTGTGGGGTGATTCATGTTCAGATAGATTCATAAAGGATTCCTTGAATCCTATCATATGTTTGGAAGCCCCGCTATCTATAAGCCAATCATTGCTCGCATGAGTAATGGTACCAGTGAGAGCAGATATTAAAACATACTCTTCATCACTTGAAGAGTCTTCACTTTCTTCTCTAGCCTTCTTCCTAGGAGGTTCATCGTCCTCACCAGTATGAGCATGATGTCTTTTCTTGTTGTTCTTATTTTTGTTCCTAGGACAATTTCTGGAAATGTGTCCCCTTTCATCACAAGTATAGCAACGGACATAGGACATGTTCCTTTGAGGTTTGAAATCACCCTTCTGATGGTGATGTCTTTCTTTCTTATCATGGTGGTGAGTCTTCTTGTCACCATGCCTCTTGGAGTGTGCTGTGAGAGCTTGGTATTCATTCCCCATCTTCTCTTCTCGAGCTGCAATTCGAGTTTCTTCTTGTGAGCATTCTTCCCACAGCCTATTGAATGTGATAAGTTTCCTCCTAGCACAAATTCCTTGGGTGAAGGAATCCCATGACCTAGGAAGGCCATTAAGAGTGGTCATTACCACTTCTCCATTCTCTATATCTTCTCCCACAGCTTCAAGTTGTTCTTTTATATGGGATACCCTTGAGAAATAAGACTTCATGGTCTCCACATTTTGGATCTTGATATTCTTCAATTGATTTCTCAAGGTCATCTTCCGATTTATGTTCTTCCCTTCAAATAGCTTGGTCAAGGAATCAAACATCTCCTTGGGTGTCTTCAGAGATGACACATGTGGTATGAGATGGTCTTTGATAGAATCAGCAATGATCCTCTTAGCCTTGACCAAGTTCCTCTTGTGTAAGGCCTTAGCCTCTTCTCCCTCTGGGACAGGGATCTCTTCACTTATGTAAGTGTCCAACTCATTCTCTTCCAGGATTAATCCAATCCTATACTTCCATGCTCAGAAGTTATCAGCCCCTTCAAGCTTATCCTCAAACTTGGTGTGGTGAAAGATCTTAAAGAGTACTTCAAATGTAAATAGAAAATATTTAGGTCTTACCACTTAATTTGCTGAAAACTGGATTTGGTGCTGGATTAGGGTTTGTTAGAGAAACCCTAAAAATTCAAACTTTGAATTTCAAACTTCTGAAAGGATAGAAAGATTCGCCTTGATGAGCTGATAAAGCTGGTATACTCAGAATTTGAAAACTGCAAAGTTTCACCCCTCAAAATTTCCTTTTAGATTTTTGGATTCACTAGGGAGGACCCTGAATTAGGGTTTGACTTTCCCAGAGCTTCACCCAACCAAAAAGTTCGATCCAATGCTCTAAACTTTGATTTTTCCAAGGAACTTCCAGCTGTGGTCTCAGATTTCATAAATTCCAACTTTTGCAGAAACCCTAATTTCCGGATTCACTGGACATGACCCCAAACTAGGGTTTGATATTCTCGGAGTTTTACCTAACCAAAAAGTTTGATCCAAAGCTCTAAACTTCTATTTTTCTAAGGAGCTTCCAGCTGTGGTCTCAGAATTCAGAAATTCCAATTTTTGCAGAAACCCTATTTTTTAGGCCAAAAACTGAAAGTGCTCAGAATTGAATTCTTTTCGACAGAAAGATGCGCCTTGCTGAGGAGAGTCAATATAGCCTCCTTCCTTTCAATATATGTGGAGAGAAACCCAAAAAACAAGAATCCCTAGCTTTTGCAACTGCACAGTGTCTTCTTCTCAGGTTAGCTCTGATACATTTAGATTTTGAGCATTAATTCAATATGATCTAGGATCTTATCTGAGATAATAACAAGAACAGTATATCAATCACAAGCGACAATAGACACAGAGTTTCCTTGGGGAAAACCAAGAAGGTGAAAAACCCCAATAACTTCCTCAAAGATAGATAGAGCAATGATACAATAACCCAAGCATAAGAGATAGACTCCTAGCAGCTTCTCCTCCTCCACTAGTATGCATCACTCAATGAGAGAGATAGATGAATAAGTGAATGATCAAATAGAGTGACACCCTCACTCTATTTATACACAACTTGACTTGCCTTTTAAATCTAACTAGGTAGGCCCCAACTTAACCACTTAACATAATACTAACTGGGCCAACCCCACTAGGGTGGTCTAATAAACCTTTAACCCACAAGACTCATACAGGGCCGACCCCATCAAGGTGGTCTAATAACCCATCAAGTATAAGTTACGACACTTGCGATACTTGTAAATACAAATGAACACACTTCCGTATAGAGGAATAATAACCTCTCTGTAGGGGTACAATATACATATATGAAATACATTCAGAAGTTACATATACATCAACACATATGTGTTGGGTTGAGAAATGGGATCATTGAAATGTCACGATAGATGTGAAGGGGAAGGTTCAAAATGATTGAGCATGCCCCCTATCCCAGGTTCGAGGTAATCTATTATTCCCCCTAACTCAGAGGTGTCAATGTGGTGTGGATGTTGTCTCAAAGAGGGATCAACAGGGCGTCAACCAACTGCTGGCAAGGGGGGGGGTACTATGAGGCTGTGGGATGTGTTGGCATACTGAAGTGATGATATGATGATGGGGTATTCCTCTTGCGGGGTGTATTCCCCTAGTATCGTCGACGAGAATGACAATAATGATGTGTAGGCAAGTTTTTGGGCCTGCCCACATGTAGTGGACATTATGACATTTTATAATGATATGTATATATGATGGTATTCTTTTTGTTTTTATGATGTTATATGCCTAGATGATGTATATATGAATGTGGATGGTATGATGATGCATTTGTATCGTTTACTTCCTACATGTTGTGATTTATGTGTAAGTCTAGAATATTATTAGCCATTTGGTTTGCAACATTGTTCTTATCTCGTGGGACATGAGGGAATGTAATGGATTCAAACTATATGATCATTTGTTTAGTGCGCAGGAACTTTCTAAAAAGGCAAGGATCTCGTACCTGGTAAAATTTGTTGAGTTGAGCGACAAGGAGATGGGAGTCAAGAAACACACAAATGTGACTTATGCCCAACTGGAGAGCCGCGGTCAAGATACCGGTCACAACATCTTACTTAGCTTGGTTATTAGTAGTAGCACCGATACACACTCTGTCAAGGTGGATCAACTCGTGTGAGGGGGAATATAATACTGAAGCTGCGGAGGTGAGGTTTGGAGACCATCTACTTGCGTCGTCAACGAAACCGACATAGTATGGTGGAGCAGGATCCATCTGTGGTCATGCATGGAAGCAAACTGTAAGGTTCTGGATGCAAAAAGTGGAAAACAAAAATAAGAGAAAACTATACAACATAGACTATGGGGTCCAAAAAAGTGTTAAGGGTAAAATCGTTTAAGATACAACCCGTTACGAGGGTTGGTCATAGGGTTCCCTTCAAAGTCGATGAGGATGTATGCCCCCTTGCCGAGGCAGGTTTGGATAATATATGGGCCTTGCCACATGGATTCAAACTTTCCTTTGTCATGCTTTTCATGAGCTTGGTCATAAACAAGTACTAGATTCCCTTCTTGGAAATTGTGGGGATAGACATGTTTGTCATAATTGGATTTAGAGCGATCTTTGGTAGCCTCGGTGATTTGTAAAGCTACCCTACGATCTTCGTTGGATTGCTCCAAAAGGATTAAGTGTTGATCAAGTGGTGAAGTGTCCGGGAGAAGTTCAACAACAATGTGTAAAGAAGGAATATGACACTCAATGGGGAGAACCAACTCTACATCATGAACAAGATGGAAAGGGGTAAAACCCGTGGCTGTCTTAGTGGAAGTGCGGTAATCCCAAAGTATAGAAAATAACATATGGTGCTAATTGGACTTGTGTTGGTTTATAGTTCGTTGAATAATTGTCTTCAAGATTTTGTTGATAGCCTCAACTTGGTTGTTCCCTTGAGGGTAATAGGATGAAGCGTATTGGTGGTCAAAATTCAGGAAGGTGGACAATTATTTCCAAACGGTGTCTTCAAAGTGTTTTCCATGGTCGGATATGAGTTGTTTGGGGACGCCGAACTGAGTAATAACATGGTTAAAGAAGAAACATGTCGCGGTTTTGGCCTGGCAGTTAAATGTAGGCATGGCCTCGACCCATTTGATGAAATAGTCAACAGTCACAATGATTTATTTATGGCCATTCGCCGAGGGTGGGTTACACTCCATAAAATCAATGGCCCACTTACATAAAGGGCCAGTAGTGATGAATGGATGAAGAGGGGCAGGAGAGGTCCTGGCCTTGGGGGAAAAAATCTAGCAATTCTGGCAATGTTTGACTGTTGTAATGCAATCAGTGAAAAGGGTGAGACATAAATACCCAACGCGGATGACCTTTTGGGCAGTGGCCATTCCAGAGAAATGGCCACCACAAGCTCCACTATGACAATCATTTAGAACTTCTTAAACCTTTTCATGTGTGAGGCATGATGTAAAATGGTGTCAACACCGTGGTGATAAAGGACATCGCCAAGGAGGAGATAGCACGAGGCATGATGGCATATGCGACGTCGATCATCGTGGTCTATGTTGGATCAAAATTTTTGTGTTCGTAGGTACACTAGGATGTCGCCATACCAGGGGTCATCCGACGAAATGGTGAACAAGTGGTTGTCAAGAAAGTTAGTGATGATGGGAGGTGATGCTGACGAAGATGGTAAGTCAGTCATGAGGTGGGTCAATTCAAGGGATTTGGTACTCTTGGGTGTAACAAATGTTAGGTCATACTCTTGAAGGATAATGATCCATTTTGCCACATGACCTTAAAGAAGGCGGCGACTAAAGAGATAGACCATGGGGTTGGAATCTGCCACAACTGTGGTTCGGCTCATAATAATGTAGTGGTGTACCTTCTGAATTGAGAAGACGACAGTGAGGGCCAACTTATCTTAATGGTAGTAACATAATGGTGGGTCAGATAATGTCTGACTCACATAATAGATGACGCGTTCTTGATGTGCACTGTCTTCCTGGACTAACATGCCAGAAACGACATAATCAGATGCCGAAACGTAAAGGATAAAATCCTTCGAGAAATTAGGAGGTGAAATCAAGGGGGTGGAAGTCAAGCTTGTTTGAGTGCTTCAAAATACGCTTGTGCTTGTTCGTCCCAAACAAAAGGGACATGGGTCCGAAGCAAGCGGAGGAAACCATGAACTTTCGTTCCATAGTCCAGAACGAAGCGACAAAGAAAGTTGGCTTTCCCTTGAAGGCTTTGTAATTGGCATAATGTACATGGCGAGGGTAGTTCAAGGATGGATTGAACCTTCAAAGGATAAACAATGATCCCATTTCAGGAAACAAAGAAACCCAATAATTGACCAGCAGGAACGCAAAAAACACACTTGAGAGGGTTCAAGCGAATGTTATATTTGCGACAATGCAAAAATATTTTCCAGATATCGTCAAGGTGGTTGGATTTCTTCTTGGATAAAGTGGTGAGGTCGTCCAAGTAGACTAGGATAATGTGGACCAGGTCATGGAAGTAAAGGGTCATGGCCTACTGAAATGTTGCCCCAGCATTTTTAAGACCAAAAGACATAACTCGATAGGAAAAGGTGCTCCACAGAGTAGTGAAAGCAATCTTATACTGATCTTCCTTGCGAATTTGAATCTGATTATAGCTGGAGAAACCATCCATGAAGGAGAGAATCTCATGACCCGCACAGGCATCAATACGTTGGTCAATGAAAGGCGTAGGAACGTTGTCTTTGGGACACGCTAAATTCAGATCATGAAAATCAGTACAGACGTGAATGGTGGCTTGTTTTTAGTTGACTGGCACAGGATTGGAAACCCAAGTGGTGTAAGCAATGGGATAAATGAACCCAGCTTGACGTAGTTTCTCAATCTCAGCTTTCACTGCGGTTAATTTAGAGGGGTGAATGGGTCATTGCTTTTGGCGAACAGGTGGGACATCAGGCCAAGTATCAATACGATGCTCAACAATGGCAGGGTCAAGACCAAGCATCTCAGTGTATGACCAAGCGAAAATATCCCGAAACTCTTGGAAGAGTTCCTTATAGGAATCAACTTATTATGGACTGCATGAGGTGCCTAATGTAATATTCTCCACTATAGTGGGTGTGATAGAAATGTCGACCTGTATGGTAGGTGATAAGTTATCCATGTTACCTTCCTTGAAGGCATCGGGGGTTGGGATAGTGTTGTTAAACCAATCCACTTGGTTATGGATGAAGGCCTTTGACTCGACTGAAAATTGATTGGCTGCAACAGGGGTAGACTCTTCAGGAATGAAGTAGGCTCTATGATTCATGTCATCCCAAGGGAAGTCCGGTGCAGTTAGTGCTTCGAGGATTTCTTCGTCACTACGAAAACACCGTGTAGAAATATCGGTAGAGGTAAAGCTGGAGGTTGGGGGTGGAGTTGGTTCGCCATTTGTGGAAATCATGTAGATAGTATTAATCTCTGCCGAGGAGGAGGATTTAGGTGCGTGAATCTCCTTAATGGTGGTAATGGATGACTCTAAGGAAGACTGATTCATTTCAAGGAGAACCAGTGGATATTCCAGTAGGTCTGGACAATGATGGGAATAGTGTCCATAGATCCCACATATGGCGTAGGAATGGTTGGTGCACTTCTGTAGGGTGGGCACAGGTTTGACAACTAGAATATTGGGGTCATCATCTAAGGTCTTCATGTGTTCTTGAAGGTTTAGCAGTTGCAGACAATTCTGGGTGGCATGGTCCAAATCATTGCACAAAGAACACTTAGGAGGTGTGAGGAAGGGAGGGGGTTGTTTCATAGGTTTAGTAGGATGTGGAGCAGTATGATTCTACGTGGCTATGCCCCCAGTGTTCTTGGACGGTTGAGGGGAATTGTTGGATGAAGATGGTGCCACCACACTGGGAGGTGGATTAGTGGTTGTAGTGATCGGTTGGATCGGTTGAAGAATGACTTGTGGTGTCGGAGTGGGGTTGGATGTAGGTAAATACCATACTGGAAGTCCTAGTGTCAACCCCAGGAGGTTCAATGTGGCCATGATGTCCACACTCACTACCCCTAATGCTGGGAACAAGAATGGGATTGTGTGGGTTGGTGTGGCTCCAACGTGGCTGGGTACTGACGGTGGTTGAGGCAGCAATGGTAGTGGAGGGTTAGGCACCAATTGATTGGATGAAACGATGCACAAGTCATATATCTCAACGGTCAGCGAGGGAGGTGGTAAGGAATGAAAATTGGAGACCATTGGGGTCTCCGAATAAAGTCCAGGGGCGACGGTGGAAACCAAAGAGGTAGGTGTACCAAATACCAGTTGTTCAACCATGGGGAGAACATTCTCTGGTGCAGCAGCCGCATTCGGGTCATAGTAAGTAAGTTGGTCAATTTTAACAACTCATCCCTCATGGGGGAACATCATAATGTGGAATACTGATGAAGAAACAACCTTCATGGTGTACATGTAACTTCGTCCTAGGACTAGGTTATAGTTGACCTGTGCATTGATGACTTCGATGTCAATCAGGATATTTTTACCATGCAATTGAACTGGAACATTGGCCAGCAAGCCCTGGGGTTGAGATGAATGGCCATCATAGTCTCGTAAGGAAGTTGTGGATGGATGTAGTGTAGGAGATCCGAGCTTCTACCACACGAATGTAAACATAACGCATGTAGAGGCACCTTCATCGATGATGCATCGGTGGATATAAATATTCCGTACTAAAACAGAAACTTGGAATGCTAATGTGGAAGGCATGCGTGGTTCAGATTGGTCTAAATCGAATGCCATCATCCATGATTCGGAAGGGTCTTTCGCACCTATGGTGGATAGCAGTGTTTTGTGCTGCGCTGGGAAGTTCTTTAAAATTTCGAGGGCTGACATAGTAGCAGGGGACTGGGCTAAGTCATCCACGATATTTTAGTTGGGGGCAGCACAAGCGTTGGGGTTATTATTAATGTGACACAGAGGAAAGTGAGGAGATTTGGGGGCCCCATCGAATGATGTTGGGGTATTCATAACGACTGATATGTGGGAAGAGAGTTAGCATCCTGGTCGGCAGGAATGGTTTCAGTTGTGGAACCATACTGGTTATGGTGTGTTTGAAGGTTGATATTGGCCGAAGACATCATCAAAAGGTGGTGGGTTCCTGAGTCAATAGGGTGACTAACAGGCACAACGTAATTGATTTGTTGTTGTGGTGCGGCATCCCCTTGAGGGGGAGCCAACGGTTGGGAGGTTACTACCCCTTACATGGGTAGGGGGTTCTGCAACACCATAGGTTGTGCATGAGGTTGCGGGGGGTTCGGTGGTGCCGGAGGTGCAACATGTCCTTGGATTTGGGAATCATCATTCCATAGTTGGCGAGCTCACCCCAAATGGGGACAATTGTGTGTATAATGGCCATATATTCTGCAAATAGAACATGGATGGTTCGTACGTAAATTGGGGTTTTTATCTTGTCGCAGTTGTCTATCAGGATTTTGGTTAGCTGGAGAAACAACATTGTTGTTTGGAGGGTTTGGTGGAGGGACGCCTCTATATGGAGGTTGGTGTTATACCTCAATATTACACGCTAAACCCTAGTGTCGCATCCTTACACCAAGTGACCTAAACGACACTTCCCCTTAATGATCATCTGGACACCCAGGAGTGAAGTCTACTGCTTGAACACTAAAGACAACATCTTGCCTGCCACGTGTCACCCAAACTGACCCAATTTGTAGGAATTATCGCGCTTTGCACATTTGTTGGGGAGCTATAATTAGGGTTACCGTGCTATGCTCCTACCCTAGGGAGTGATAATACCGCGTTATGCTTAGACTTGGGGGCGCGATAATCTTGTTTTAGCCTTTTTACCATGGATCTTGGGATCTTACCTTTCGAGAGATTTTCTTGGGATTACCTGCTTTGATTCAATCCCAACCCCTCTCTTTGTTTAGTAGGCTTGATCCATTAAAAACTCTTTAGATCCATTTTACTCTCCTTTTGGTTAACCCTTCCAAACACTATAAAGGAGAGGCCTTCCATGGGCCAAAGGGAGGACTTTTGGGGCATCTAACCTATGATCATAAACCTTTTGTAGAGATAGCTAGAGGAAGGAATGGGAGCTGAAGTTGGCTTGGACATCAAGCAAACTTTGTAAGAATCTTCAAGTTGTAATAAAGTTAACTTGCCTTGTTTCCCAACTCATGTGTGTTGATTGCATTTCAATTTCATGATTTGTATCTATATGGATTTGGATTCTAACTTGTGATTCAGAGATATTGGAGAATTGTATATGCTGGTATATTGTTTGATCTCAATAGGTTCATCGCAAGGACTTCGGGATTGGAACGACGAGCGGGACAAAACATCAAGAGTGAAGGTGAGTTACTTTCTCTCATTCTCTTTAATACAAGAACTCTGAAATACTTGTTTAATCTAGGGAACAAGATCACATTTGTTTCATTTTTGTCTTAGTATAGAGTTAGTCTTTCCCACTTTATCCTAACAAGGCTTCTTCTTATCTGTAGGAAGAAATCTCTACAACAAAAACTGGCAACTTCGCTGGTTTGAACCCCTTTTGTTTGAGTTCTTTTACTTTCATTCATTTTTTACTGTGAATTTTCTCTTCTTTCAAACCAGTTGTGAAAGTTGGTCTCTTTGACCTCCATTCACCCCCCTCCCCTCTGCATTAGACCTCTGTCAATGATCAGTAAGTCCTCTGGGTTGGCAAGCCCTTGAAAAGTCAAAAACTTTTCTCAAATTCCTGCCCTTTTCCTCTTTTTGAGAAATATTGTGCCCTTACCATTGACTACAGAGCAATAATTACCATTTTATCGCTTCCCTTACTCTTTTCAGAATGCGATAATTTATCATTATCGCTCCTGGGATGATTCCATACATGCGATAATCTCTGTAAAAAGGATTGTTTCTCAATTTGCTTGGTTCCTTCTGGTCAATTCTTAACTTCTCTGCTTTTGGTCGTTGCTCTGATATTCATCAGACCTTTGTAACCTGCCCAGCTGCAGTACTGTGCTTGCATTCCATTTTTTGAAGTTTTGTAGACACCTTGGACATCTTTGGGTTCGTGGTCATTGTTATCACTATACCTACTTATTCATTACCTGTTGCCTCTCGTCTAGATACCTTCTCACTTTTCATAAGTTGCAAGTCTTTTATGTTTTGATTCCATTTGTTTCCAGCTTGGATTTCTTGAGTTAGTGGCACCATACCCATATTGATCACCTCCTCATTTTTGCATTGGCTTGGTCCTTTCACGATAATCAAGTTTTGATACTATTTTCCTTTCCTTGATTATATGGTTTCTAGGACTACATGTTCTTATAGCACAACTTTCCATTATCAAAATCAACATTGAAAGTTTTCTTTTGGAACATTGTTTTGCTTTTGTTGAAAAAGATCAAGTTCATAAGTTTTGCATATTAGGAAGTGAATCACTTATCATTGTTTGTCACATAATTTTGCTCATTTTTGAAGCACCATTAGTTGTAGATCAGTTGAATTTTGAAGGTAGTTTCCTTAGTTTGTCTTATTTAAAAAGAAAACAAAAAGTTTGTTTTTGGAGTGGTTTTTTTTCATTTCTTTTGAAAACGTTCATGCATTGTGATCGAAGAACTCCCCCTTTACTTTAGCTAGATTTCATCGAACATAAAGGCTCATTTCGATTCATCTTCATTTGCATGGTTTGAGTTGTCACAACACCACAAGTTTCACTTGCATTTACCCGATTGAGTAATACAACCCTTAAAATTTACACTCCCTAACTCAACACACTATAACCTCACTTGAGGAGAAAAATAATTTGTTAGTTAGGTAGGACACCGGGGATAGGCATCCAAATAATTCCCCCTTTCCATTTTAATTTGAGACATAGTTGTTGTCCTCTAGGGTGCTAAAATCCTCTAGTATTTATTGACACGGTCATCGACCAGTTTGTGGAGAGGGCTTCCCGTCGTTTTGGGGGCAAGCCACAAGGATTGGTTCCAGATGGACTTTGTGGAATACCGCACTCCACTTAGCGCCTAAGGCATATCGATCCATTTTCTTCCTTGTACTCTACCATATAGGTGATATCAGGGTGATAAGGCAGAAGTGCCAGTATCCTTCTCCGATGTGCCATGAACGAGGTAGCTTAGTGACATTTCTTCTAAGGCTCTTTACCTAGGATCCCTTTCAGTAGAGGGATATCCTTCCATTATTGGTCTCTTATTTTGTATTGTTCGACTTGGATTTCATCACCTTGCGAAGGATACAACTTCTTGAGGTCTCTAGCTCTTAGTTAGGAGGTTTTGCTTGCTATTTCATCTTCTTAGAGGGTCATTTTTTCCTTTTTATTGTTGCTTGTTGGCATTCTGGCCACTTTTGTTTTAGCTCGCTTACTGTGACGCCGGTCTCAGTATAGTTTTTTGAGCTTGCTTTTTTGGCATGTGAGCCTTGCCTTTTTCTATCTCCCCTTTTGCACACTTGGCTACTTTAGGGTTTTTGAGTTCTTTTCTATGAGACTATACCCGAAACTTGTATTCCCATCATTATGTCTGATCCACGGAGATCACGGAGGATACAGGGATGAATCCCACCACCACCACCACCACGGACTTCTGGTCCACCTGCATCATGTATTGCAGCCCCTGTCGGCCGCGGGGCTGGCCGGGGGAATGTTCCACCACCTCTTCGTACTACATCTTCAGTTCCTTCTATACCTGTAACTCACAGCACCATCTTAGAACCTCTTATAGTTCTTGAAACCAGTAATATACTTGAGATTTCGGCTGTCCCACAACCCACTGTCATTCTTGAAATTCCTCCCACAGTGGACAACACATTAGCTGCTGAAGTTAGTACTACACATGATGCTATACCAGAGGTCATCACCCTCCCGGAGGCTAGTACTACCCCTCTAACAGACACTTTCTATGATGTTCTTGAAGGATCTGTTGGAACTATTGAAGGATTTGATGAAGAAAAGTCCGAGCTAATTCAAGTCCCGGACAGATACGTTGAAATTATCGATGAAACTAAGCTACCTCCCACACCGTTTCAACCTAAGTTTGATTGTTTTACATCCCAGGAGGAACCTCCGCCTGCCACCACTACACCATCAGGTGTTCACACTCATGAAATGGGTTCTTCTATCAATATACCATTCACCGTGTCCCTCCCCGATCTCCCCTCAGGACAAGAGATTATGGCGTCTATCCAATCTAGCATGGTTAGTTTAGCTAATTCTCCTTTATCATCAGAACAATTCAAATATGATACAGAGCAAATGCTCTCATCGGCTTCCCAATACCCCCCTGCTACCTGTCCTCCTGGTTACCAAGCTCCCCATATTCCGTCTAGCACAGAGTTTCATCACTCCTATGTTGATGGATACGGACCCTCAGATTTTACTTTACCCAACTTCTTTCCGGACCCCAATCAGCCAGATCGCATTTTTCACCCCGCCTCCACTTCACAGGATACAAATTCGAGCCCAGCCCTCAATGATCCTCCTATTTTTCAAGACCCCATGAACGTGACGCCTAATACCCCTTGGTTAAATTCTCCACACTTGTTGCCACACAATATGTTCGGCGTACCTCCAAGGGACACACCGTTTATGAGGGATAACCCAATTTTCTCACCGTCCCCACTTGAAAAGTGTGGAAGACCCCCCCACAAATCGGCACCTTTAGTGTTGTGGTCCAATCAACACTACCCCACCTTACTAGTATCGGAAGAAATTCTACCCGTACTGTTGGATCATCTATGTCAACCGAAGGTACACCTTCAGCCACCATTTACACTATTTCTGGAGGACAACCTTCTACTGGAACCTTTGATCCCAATAACCAACCCCCTCCGGGTGGACCATCAAACCCACTCGTAGGAGGACAATCATCTCTTGGGAACATTGGCCCCAGTAACCAACTTCCTCCAACCGGACCATCCAATCCCTTTGCTGGAGGGAAACCCCTTGGTACTGTTCAAAGCGAGGCTACTCGACAAACACCTCCTTGTTTTCAATCGGCTCAACAAGGCCCATCATTTGGAGGAATACCACTCGTTAATGCCCCCATTGGAACCATTCAAAAACCCTCTAAATCAGTAGCATGTTCTCAATTAGGCACGTATAATTCACCTGGAAGCAGATAACCTCGTGTCGGTATCCCAACCAGACCCCATTTCCAACATCCCTCATCAGGCACACTTCCTTCTTGGGGATCCCAAATCCCACAGAGTTGTGGATACTCTTCGTTCTAAAACTGGAATCAAGCTACCAGGAAACCTACTCAACCTTTCATTCCCTCCAACTTGAACTCCGACATTCCCTATCCTTCAACTGCGAATACTCCATGGAACCCACCTCTTCAGCCTCCACCTCTTCATCAGGGTGGAACCAATATTCCATGGACACCATTCTTTTAGGCATCCCCTAACTTTGGTATGGGAAATCCTCCACCCAATAAAGGTGTTGGAAACATTCCCAAGACACAACAATCCCAGGGAACTATACCTCAACAAGGAACAAGGAACATTCCTGGGACACAACAACCCCAGGCTACTATACCCGTTATCCCTACTCAACAGAACGTTCAACAACCGGCAACTACTGTGATTCCGAATTAGACTGTCAATTCCATGATTTCGAACACAGAATCAGTTAACCAGATGGTCTAATATCCTTAGAACTTCCAATAGTATCCCACGGGAAACATGTATGGGTACAATACCCAGCATTATGCTGTACAGGGTCCTATGGGCTTCCCTACACCATACAATTACTACTCGTACCCGCAACCCAATCGTCAACTTCCCTTCTTGGCTACGCTAGACTTACCCAATTTTTCGAGGCTTATTAACAATCCCATATGGCATGAACCACATTGGCCACCCATCCTAGCCAAACGACCATCAGACATTCCCACGTTCGATTCCAAACCCGGGGAAGACCCCAAGAACTACGTAATGACCTTCCATCTTTGGTGTTCTTCGAACTCATTGATGGACGACTCCATTCGGTTACGGCTCTTCCAGCGTATGCTCACCGGCACGGCAGCAAAATGGTATATTGAGCTGCCACAACACTACTTTCACGATTTCAATACCTTGGCCATGTAGTTTCTGACACATTTCCAGCTCCCCAACCAGTATGAGACTAGAACAGACCTGATGACCTCATTACGTCAAACCACTTCTATACATATCTCGGATCATATTCATGAGTGGCGTCGACACCCTAGGTTAATTAAGGCACCCATTCCAGACCAGTTACTCACTGATTGGTTCACGAAGTCATTTTTGCCTCCCATCGCCAGGGATATTTCCATGGGTGAACCTGTCATGGAGGAGCAAGCGATTTATCGCGCTCAGTATATGGATTTGGTATATACCTGATCCAGGACTTTATACGAGCTTATTCCCCATGCCTCTCGTACCACTACTGATCCAACCAAGCCTACTACTGAACCCCCCATTGACGGCATCGTCAGTTTAGTTAAGGTTCAGCCTACACCCAAACCAAGTGGGCAACAAGCTACTGCTTCCCCCTCTCCACCCCAAGCTGCTCCCAAAGATTCCCCCTCTCCTGCTCCTTCCTCCGAGGTGAACATGATTCAATCCACGTCACAACAATTCGGGGGAAAGAAGAAGAATAATTGTGGCAAATCCAAGAAAACTTCTAACCAACAGGAGAACCCCAAGCCGCAACCAACCAACAATGATCCCAAACCACATTGGAAAGCAAAGTTCCCCTGCCTGATTTGCCTGGAAGATCACTACACACGTAACTGTCCTTACAAGGACGAAGTCAAAAAAATTGTTAAAGGATCCTCCCGCCTGACAGTGTTAACCGATCCTTTCCCCCATCAACAGCAACAGATGGTTACCCACGATCCCCCACAAGGGGGCAATCTGAACAACCCACCCCGTGGAGAAACGTCCGCAAACCGCGAAGTTTTGATGACGAGTAACAAAGAGATTCATATATCCACTCGAGCAAGGACATACGATACCCCTCCAAGTTCAAACAAACCAAAGACAGCCAATGGCAAGTCCTCTTCTGAAGATCCTTCTAACACCCTTCCCCCTAATGGTCATCTCCACATTGAGAGACCTGTCCCAGACACAGTGCTATGCCCACCCAAAGGCAGCATCCGAAAGGCGACATTTAATCTTAACGCGCGAGCAGCCCAAAATTACAATATTGTTGAGGAGCTAGCTCAAGGACCATGCGCGATGTCGACTCTTGAGGTTCTCCAACACTTCCCCATGCAGCGCAGGACCTTACTTTCAGCATTGGGGGCAGTGGACCCAGATACTTCAAACACGATTATGTTTAACTTGGAGTATTTTAAACCTAGGCTTTCTCACCAGTTAGCTTTCTAGGTCCAAACAAAGATCCGTGGAAACAACATTCATCGCACTGTCTTAGACGAAGGTGCTTCCACGTCGATCATGTCCTTGAATTGTTGGAGAGCCATAGGCTCACCTGAAGTTACACCTTCTCCCACTACTCTCAGAGCATTTTACAGACACAGTTTTCAGCCGTACGGACTCATTCCTGCGATTGGCGTTGAACTAGGGGGCAAGACAGTATCTATACACATCGAAGTCGTAGATGCACCATTGGATTATAATCTTCTACTCGTCTGGAATTGGTTCTACACCATGACTGCCATTGCATTTTCGATTTTTCAGCTAGTACAATTTCCTCACTAAGGGAAGATTGTCACTATAGATCAATTAGACTTCTGTACTCCAGACATTCATTCGAACTCCACCCACAATGTTCCATTAATGGGTCAGTCTCAGTACCGTCTCGAAGATGTTGGCATTTTTTTTATGAAGGATTCCTCCCTCATCGGAGTATTCCTGGAGCTCAGATCCCCTATACATGTTGTCAACATGATATCATCAAGTATCACCCCATCCAATGGATATGCTGATTCTTGGGTGATACCGGATCCTACAGAGCTTGAAACCTACGACAACTCCATGCCTTTAAACAGGAACCTCGCAACTTATCAGGCAATCCAGTCAGCCACAGATTGGGCCAACCCTACTTAGCATCACGCCGTGGCACAACTCTCGGTTGAGGCTGGCCCATCGTCGTCACTTATCGATCCTCTCACACTGATTTTTCCTTTCGACGAATCGATTATGGAGGTTATGTGTGTCGATGAACCACCCTAGGAAGATTACCATCATCGGTCTTCTTTTCCTACTATCCAGGCGATCGAGCAAGAAACCAAACCCAGCAGTTCAATTGAAATTGTTAAACCCAAGTTTCCCACTTCATTCGATGATATATTTTCTGAAGGAAACTTGGCCAACATCATGGCAACTACTCCTATTAACATTTCAGTGAAACTTGGTGTCATGGAAAATATTCACATAGGTAAGACATGTACTCCCACTGAGGTGGAGTTCTATACTGCCTTATTCAAAACATTCTGTGACGTTTTCGCTTGGAGTTATGAAGAAATGCCAGGAATAGACCCTTCCAACGTGGTCCACGAAATCCAAAATTTTCTTGGTGCCCAACCAGTTCGGCAGAAACTCCGGCCCGTTCATCCCCGCAAGGCAGCATCTATCAAAGCGGAAATTGAAAAAAATTTGCGTGTTGGTTTTATTTATCCTGTCCTGTTTACAGAATGGGTGTCTAATATCGTTCCCATGGCAAAGAAACAGGGTACGATTAGAGTCTATGTAGATTACTGTGATTTGAACAAAGCTTGTCCAAAAGACAACTATCCAACTTCGTTTATTGACTAGATTATCGATAACTATGCCAGGAGTGTCATCTTTTCATTCATGGATGGCTTCTCTGGCTATAATCAGATAGAGATACTCCCCGCCGACCAGCATAAGACAGCCTTCATTTTCCCATGGGGGACCTTTGCATACCGAAATCTACCCTTTGGCCTCAAGAATGCCAGGGAAACTTTATAATGGGCGATGTCATACACATTTCACGACATTAAACATATTGTAGAACCATATCTTGATGACCTCCTTACCCATTCTCAGGCTCGGGATGATCACCCAGATCATTTAAGCGCCATCTTTTCTAGGTGCCGCCACTACAATATTTGTTTAAATCCACACAAGTGCGTCTTTTGTGTCAAAGCTAGAAAACTCTTGGGATTCATAATCTCCAAGGACGGTATACGTTTAGACCCAGCAAAGGTAGAAGCCATTCTAGCTCTGCCTTCACCCACGAACATACCAGCACTTCAAAGTTTGCAAAGGCACGCAAACTTTCTATGCTATTTCATGTGCAATTTTGCCGAGTTCACAAAGGGATACATGAGGCTTCTGAAAAAGAACATCCCTTTCTTTTGGGACGATGAAGACCAATGATCCTTTGATAATATAAAGAAAGCCCTCACTAAGGATCCCATAATTCAACCCCCCAATTACACACAGGATTACATCTTATATCTCACAGCTTCCACTTCCACCATTGGCATGGTGTTAGTCCAGGAAGATGCCAATGACATAGAACATGTAGTTTATTAACTTAGTAAGAGTCTTCTTGACTCTGAAACCCGCTACTCACATGTTGAAAAGCTGGCTCTGGCTACAGTTTTTGTTGTCCAGAGGTTCCGCAATTACATTTTGCTCTGCCAAACCACTGTCATAGCTGATTTCAATCCAATGGACTACATCCTCACACGTCAAGTGCTTGGGGGAAAATACTCTGATTGGATTGTTGTCCTTCAAGAATTTGACTTGGAATTTTCTAAAGCCAAATCCAAGAAATCTTTGGTCTTCGCAGAGTTGATTTGTACTTTGCCCCGTGTCACTAGGCAACTAGAGCCCATCAATTCTCTCCCTGATGAATCGTTGTTCCTCATTGGCACATCCAATCCATGGTATGGGGATATCATACTCTACCTCCAAACCCAATGTTTTCGACCCGAACTCAACTGCGATGAACGTCAATGCATCTGACATCATGCCAAGTACTACCTCATCATCAACGATACCCTTTATCGCCGTGGTGTCGATACTGTTCTTCGACGTTGTTTAAATTTGGATGAGGCTGAACACGTTCTTAATAAATTCCACTCTGCAGCATGTGGTGGTCATCTCTCTGGGATGGCTACGGTTCAGAAGATTTTACGAGAAGGATATTTCTGGCCCTCGATTTTCAAAGACTGCATTGAAACGGTCAAGAAATGTCCACCCTGTGAATTCTTCCATAGCAAGAAACGCTCGCATCCTGCTCCACTTCACCCTGTTGTTGCCATCGGCCCCTTCACCAAATGGGGCATCGATTTCACGCATTGTAAGCCCACTTCATCCAGTGGGCATAGCTATGTCATAGTAGCTGTTGATTATTTCACAAAATGGGCTAAAGCGAGGCCTACTTTTGCAGAAGACGGTAAAACAGTAGTGCAATTCATATTCAACCACATCATAGCTAGGTTCGGAGTTCCGTAGTCTATTGTAACCGATCATGGCTCCCACTTTAGGAACCATATGATTGAAGAATTGAGTCCAAGTTGGGTTTTCGTCATGAGAACTCAACCCCATACTACCCACAGGCCAACAGCCAAATTGAAGCCATAAACAAGGTTTTGAAGTGCATGATTCAGTGCATTGTGGGTACTCATAAGTCCAATTGGCACTTAGCTCTCTTTAGGCATTATGGCCATACCGAACCTCAGTGGGAAGTGATATCGGGTTCACACCATTCCAACTGGTGTATGGTTTGGAAGCCATTTTGCCAATTGAATGTGAAATTCCATCACTGAAGATATCCGTAGAACTACTTCCCAATACAACTTCTGAAGAGGAATGGTTTCTGCATCTAGCCAAGCTGGATGAAACCCAGCACGACGTTGCTTTAACTAACGAAGCCCATAAGAAACGCGTCAAAGCATAGTATGATAGATCCATTCAACCTCGGATTTTCAACGAAGGCGACCTCATACTCACATACGACCAAATGCATCACAAACTAGGAAAAGGAAAGCTAGAGTCGATGTGGTATGGTCCCTTTATTATAAAACGTGTATTGGAAAAAGGAGCTTACAAGCTCATCGACTGTGATGGTACACCTTTGGCACAGCCCCGCAACATTTCTAAGCGTAGGTTCATCCTGTGTGAGACATCTTGTACATAATGTACTTAGCTTGTTTTCAGTTATTTCTTTTGTGTGTGTGTGCATGGATTTTATTTCATGTATCCTCATTTAACTCGACTTGTGCTTCTATGTGTAGATGTCTGCCTACTATGGATTCAAAAAATGGTGCTAGACGACACACCCGGAACCTTGCTTCCGCAGCATGGGTTATCTATTCTCCTGCTGGTGAGTTGGTATCTTTAGGAGGCACTTGCTTGGGCCCCGTAACCAACAGTATCGCAGCGTATCATGCAGTCATTGGGCTCTTAACTGAAGTTGCTTCCCTTGGAATCGACTCGTTATCAGTATTTTTAGACTCCCAACTCATGGTGTCCCATCTGAACCGTGTCTACATTGTTCGTGATCCTATATTACTTCGCTTATTTAGAAGGGTACGCCTCTTGGAACGATATTTTGATTACATTTCATATCAACATATACCAAGAGAATTCAATTTTGTAGCTGACTCATTGGCTAACTACATTTTGGATTGGCATCTAGCCCATACATAAAAAATACATCATAAATCAAACACACAAGCCATTGTAAATGAATAACTCATAGAAATAACTCCACATGTATATAATCGCATATAAAAGTGTTTTTCTGAATACATATGATAAAGTTGTGTCTAAAGACAAAATTTGGGATTCCATCCCATACAAAATTTGGCTCTCGGGCTTACATATCGTGCACATGCCGCAAAAAGTAAATACTACTGTCTAAGGAGACTAATCGCAATCCTCGCGCTCCTCACGTTGTTCGTGGTAGCATACCACAACGCTAGCCACCCTATGGAGGAGTTGGCTGATATGCCTAGGCACACCCACAGTATGCCGCTGGAGATGGAGAGGGACGTCATCTATCCTCATGGCAGGAACTCCAAAGGTCAAACCCTTAATATTCTGCACTACATCGCAGACACCTCCTATTTCTTCTTCATCCTCCTCTTCCTCCTCAGTAGCGGACTAATGCTGGACCCCACCCCGGCACAGCGGCGAGTAGCCCGCTGGTCTCCTTGGTCCACGATATGCGACATGCACATGTACATGCATTAGATATTTTTACACATTAAAAAATCACTAAAAATTATATATATATTTAAAAATTAAAAACACATTGGTGAAGGTCATATACCTGAGTTGTCCCAGTCCTCGTCATCGGGCAATGCCAAGTCAATGTCCTCTTGGAAATCCATCCCCGCATCGGGGAAGTCCTTGATCATCATGATCTACTCCTCGAGCCATGAGAAGAAATCCTCACCGAATGCTAATACTTGTGGTCCCCCAAGCCGTCATGCGTAGTCACTCCATCAACCCATCCGAGTCTCGGTCACAGGGCAGATAGGCATGGATATCTGTGGATGCAACAATGGAACCCTCTCCAAAAAGAAGGTGACTAAGATACTCCCATACCCAAATTGGCGAGTCTCTCCATTTCCGCACTTGTTTGCTTGCTCCTTGAGGTTGGATAACACCCCCTCACACTAGTTGAAAAAATTCAGTTCCATGCACTCTACGAAAAGTTTCATTTGCGCTCAAGATTCCTGATGATGGCTCACATTGCACACCACTCGGGTTATGGTGAACAATACAGTTCTCAATGGGAGCTCTATCACATCCTTGATGGCTACTTTCCCACTTTTCTTTGAAGAACCCTGTCGGTAGTAACGAACAATCAAGTCACTTGTACTCTCTTCTGAGGACCTATGCCTCGTCAAGTTCACCTGCACCCCTCTTTTAGAGAGGCCAGTGAGAAAGTAGATATCTTCAAGTTCAATCTCGAGAGTATCCTCTCCGATTCAGAATGCTTGAATGTCACTCTCCCATAATCCTATTATGTGAGTTAGAAGTTTGCCCTGTTTTCGGATACCCTTGGTCTTAAAGAACTTCAACAACCCACATGCACGTAGTGCATTTTGTGTCACTTGGTCATTTGCAGCTAATTGATCATCAGGTTCATGTTCCCTTTCCTTCCAATCAACCATTTTGCCTCAAATGAGATGTAAACTCCTGTCAAAAGCCCATTAAAAAATTCATGAGCAAGCTGGAAGACTGATCTCATCCCAAACATGAGGAAACATCAAGTTTTTTTTCCTTTTTTTCCACGATTATCGCACCTAGGCTTATCTTGGCTACGCAGAAATGAGGAATTACCGCGCCCCCGTCTGAAGCTACAGAGCGATAATCGAGAGATTATCGCGTTTCCCGATAGAGGGCGGTCGCGATAATTCCAGGTGCGAAAAATGCACCGTAGGGCTTCCTCAAAAAATTACCTAACTGATGAGAAATCAAAAAATAAGGACATGAATTGAAAGAGGAGCTTAAGAGCTCTTACCTAGTGCAGACGGTTGTCAGAATGGTGTCTCGGATCTCCAGATATGGTCACTTGAAGTTTTTCCCTTCAATAGGTAAAAATCCCTCTATGAGCAAAAATAGCCAAGTTAAAATGGTAACTTTCTATTTTCACCTCTTGCTTATATAAGTTGCATGACTATTTTTTGCTCATTATTTTATTTAAAATATCTTTTTAGGTCAAATTTTTCATTACTAATATCTTTTTCCAAGGTTTCATAAACCATTTTTGACAGGATCTTTACACTTTGTTCACACTGGCGATATATCATTGTTTTGACCTTCATTTGAGCTGACTTTATCTTTTTCACGCTCTAGATTAAAACTTGAAAAAGATTCCAAGCGCCTTTTTACACATGTCTCGTGCTTGTTAAAATCAAGTAAACGGTGTCAAGCTTAGTTGACTTTACTCATGCTCGTAAAACGATGAGGAAAGTATCATTTTGGTATTATTTTATTCTTTTTTCGGACCGAAATGATTAAACATTACGAAAAAGACCATTGGAGTTCTCTTTAAGCTCTTTTCAGACTCCCTCATTTCAAAAAGATTGCCAAGTGCACTTGTCTCTTTCACACTTGTAAAAGTATTTGAAAGGTCGTCTATTCGGTGATAGGTTACCCCTTTTTCGGCCCGTCTAGACTATTTACGAGAAAGGTATACCCCAGTCAACTTTTGACTAGGAGAGTTCTCTCAGGAATTGTTTTACACTTTTTTGGGACCGAGGGACTAAATTTACAAAAACGTACACTTTGGAGCCTTCTTTAATTTTTTCAGGCTCTCTAAATGTGAAAAACTACCGAGTTTTCCTTCCTTGGACTCGTTAAAATTCAACATCGAAGGGCCCACTTTGGGAAGAACCCCTCATTTCTCAGGTTCGTAAAACATGTGAGATCAGACTCATCTATGAGAGGAGCTATACTGAGCATCTGTTATCGTCTTCAAGCTCATAAAACAACAAAGAGGTACTCGTCCATCATGTCAGGGGAAAATGGGAAATGAGTCAATTTTATCTTGTTGGTAGCTTGTCAGTCGTCACCTTTGAACATGGCATGCGTTTGTCCCTTGTCTACTTTTGGGTATTTATCTTTTCCTGCTGAGTTATGGTCATCATCTTGAGTCGTCTCTTTTTCCATGAGCCTACTTGTCGTCTATTTTTTTTCTGCTATCTATAATCCTTGATGCTAGGTCCTGTTTCAGGCCATTATATGTTCAAAGGGTTTTTGTTTCTCTAAGTCGTCCACTATGTCAAATCTTCCGTCGTGTCAGTACATGTTCTCTTGTTCCATTGTTACATACTGTCTCTCGTTCCGATTTTGTGTTGATGATGTGGGAATCATTATGGCCCACCTTCAACGAGTCTATTCCTGTCGACGCCAAATCACTATCCAAGAATTAGGCTTAGGATTCAAGCATCAGTACCTTGGTACCTGCATGCCTCAATGGCAGGTTTCCTTGTATTCGACAGTAGGTTTCCATCATTGACCTCTGATCAAATAATCTCTCGCATGCTCGACACCAACTCATCTATTTGCATTTCATTGAGATGTACTATGGATACCTTGGGGATCATTGTCATCATTGGTGATTTCCCTTGCATTTGTTCACGGTTCACATCATTGACCGGTAATCAAATGGTTTCTACCATGTTTGACTTCAACACCTTGTAATCACATGGCTAGATTCGTATCGTTTGGGATCGGGTAGAAGACCCTGGACACCTTTTTGTATATTGATTATGTCCAGGCTGCAATGGCATTTCTCTGATCAGGTTTCCACCTATTCATTACATGGAAGACCTCACTCTTGTATTGTCACACAGATCCACTTATGTATTGGTCGTGGCTGTGTCATTATTGTCTCATGAATCTACAATTGTTCACAGTAGCCATGATTTGTCTACAGTCTATATCATCTCATTACTCATGGATCTACAATGTATTGGTCGGCAACCATTCTTTGAGTCAATTGTTTCTGAGCATGGGAATTCCCACCTTGGTGGTATATCTAACATTTTGTTTCTGTTTCAACTCCTCATTGCTCCCCTCGATGCTATCTCCGCAAAGTATTTGTAAAGTCTTTCGGTCATCAATCTCTTCTGACCTCACACTTTAGGGGGCATCTGTTATACCTTAATATTACACACTAAACCCTAGTGTCGCATCCTTGCACCAAGTGACCTAAACGACACTTCCCATTAATGATCATCTGGACACCGAGGAGTGAAGTCTATTGCCTGAACACTGAAGACAACATCTTTCCTGCCACATGTCACCCAAACTGACCCAATCTACAGGAATTATTGCGCTTTGCTCATCTATTGGGGCGCGGTAATTAGGGTTACCGTGCTATGCTCCTACCCTAGGGAACGATAACACCACGTTATGCTTAGACCTGGGGGCGTGATAATCCTATTTTAGCCTTTTTACCACGGATCTTGGGATCTTACCTTTTGAGATATTTTCTTTGGATTACCAGCTTTGATTCAATCCCAACCCCTCTCTCTATTTAGTAGGCTTGATCCACTAAACACTCTTTAGATCCATTTTACTCTCCTTTTGGTTAACCCTTCCAAACACTATAAAGGAAAGGCCTTCCACGGGCCAAAGGGAGTACTTTTGGGGCATCCAACCTATGATCATAAACATTTTGCAGAGATAGCTAAAGGAAGGACTTGGAGCTGAAGTTGGCTTGGACTTCAAGCAACCTTTGTAAGAAAATTCAATTTGTAATAAAGTTAACTTGCCTTGTTTCCCAACTCATGTGTGTTGATTACATTTCAATTTCATGATGTGTATCTATATGGATTTGGATTCTAACTTGTGATTAAGAGATATTGGAGAATTGTATATGCTTGTGTATTGTTTGATCTCAACAGGTTCATCATGAAGACTTCGGGATCAGAATGATGAGCTGGACAAAACATCAAGAGTGAAGGTGAGTTACTTTCTCTCATTCGCTTTAATACAAGAACTCTGAAATACTTGTTTAATCTAGGGAACAAGATCACATTTGTTTAATTTTTGTCTTAGTATAGAGTTAGCCTTTCTCACTTTATCCTAAGAGGGCTTCTTCTTATCCATAGGAAGAAATCTCTACAACAGTTGGTTGTTACTGCGGTTACGGCCTCGTCCTCTATTATGTTGTCCTTGTTGGTTCCGTTGGGAAGGTTGGTTGTGCGGTTGGTTTTTTTGGGCATAAACTTTCCCTTGGGGAACCGAGGGATTCTATGGTTGAGCAGGTGCTGGTGCAGGATACAGTGGATAATAAGAGGGAGAGCATACGAAGGTGGTTGAAGGTCTATGTATATGGGTGTCTTTGGACGGGGGAGCATACAAAGGTGTTTCTCCCGATTGGGTGGTGGCCCGCAAAAGGTCGGGGCCACTCATGGCGGTGTTAGGTGTAGGATTATAAGCCGTGGTGGTGGTAAGGGGAATATGGACATATGGTTAACTATGAGATGCAACGTGTCCAATGATGCCATCTACAACATGGGATTCCCCTGGTGCATCCTTCCTGGAGGAATTTCCGCAGGGAGCATCAGGTAAAATGGAATATAGGTAGCATGACTGAGCGTACATAAGATCAAATTGTTGGGCTTTGAGGATGGATTCTTGTTCGGTTTGGGTCCGTTCGGATGCCACATCCTTGGCGATAACTGGTATGATGGATTTCAAGAACCAATCTAAGATGATGTGGTCATCTAGATTGATCTTTCATAAACTACAGCATCTACGCCATTCATGAATATGGTCAGTGATATGGTTTGTTGTTTTATGTCTGCAAGAGAGTAAAATCTCAACACCGACGTCATAATGAACAGGTAACTGAAAGAACTGCAGGAAATTCGAAGCAAGGGATGTAAATGTGGAATGGGTCCCATGTGGTTGTTCAATATACCACTTAGCTGTAGAACCAGTGAATGTCCATTGCAAAAGGCGTAGGAGGACCAAGTCATCCATGATGGAGTTGGAGGAACACCATAAGTGGAAGGACATGATATAGTTTTGGGGGTCTTCCCCACCCTTCCCTTCAAACTTTGGGATGTCCGAAGGGAGTTTGGTAGGCATGGGGGGCCATGTGGGATCATGTCAGATCGGATCGTTGGTCTATCGTGCCAGATCAGGTAGGTTGAGACTGGCCATGAATGTAAAACTAGCAGAAGGATATGACATAATCGAAGTGGCATGCATGCTATCCATGGTGGCGATCGTGGGGCCGCCTCCTCCGAGTGGTGGGGCAGTGGCATGTGTCATAACTGGGATCGAGGGACCTCTAATAAGGGGTGGAGGGATCGAGTAGGTTGAAGTTTCGGTGCCCCCAAGTGTACTACTGGTGACCAAAGGGACGATAGTTGGAATGTATTTGCTAGCAATTAGTATGGATGTAGTAATTGGAATGCTAGGTGTAGGTCTTGTAGATGGTATAGTAGGGATGGATGTTGAAATGGTAGATGGGCTAGTGAAGAAACCACTGCCGATGATCCCGCCAGTCAAGGGGTTGGGATTCATTCCTACCATGGGGCTAGACGGAGCTGTGTATATGGGTAACTCTGATTCAGAATCAGAGGTAAAATAAGGGGCGTCGAGATAAAGATCCGACGATGAAGTTGTGCGTCTGTGACAGGCAGTGTCAAGTGGACCTTGTTGCAGGGATAATCCCCGTAGGCGATGAGAGTGTCTTGGTGAATCAATGGTGACAGGTGTAAAAGTGCTGACAAGCTGTGGGAGATAAAATGCTCAAAACTCCTAGTGCAACTGTGTGTGCAAAAGGAGAGCTCTCAATAAATATGACACTCAAGAAAACAACAGGCTCAAAAACACATGCCGCAACAATGTGCTACAACAAGTGGAGTGGTAATAAAATGGTCAGAATACAAACAAGAAACACTCCTAAAAAATAAAAAAGGTACACTCATTGATCGAATGGTGGTATAGGAGCATACAAACACCTATCTAAAAGATATGAAACACTAGTACAAAATGAGAGATAAGTGACTAAGCGACTTAAAAAGTTAGTCACCACAATTTTTTTAAGGGATAAATGATTAAAATTGAGCAATTTTAAGTAAGCCAACTGAAAACGACTAAGATAAATGACTAATTTAGTCATGGGATAAAATATACGACTAGATAACAAGTGACTAACATAAATTACTAATTTAGTCACGGGAATATAAATATGACTAGCTAACAACAATTAAGAATATGAATTAGTCATTTATGTTAGTCATTTTTAGTTGTGTCACACCAGCAATGGAAAATTAGAATTTTGATAATGAATTTTACCATTTATTAAATTTTAACAAGGCAGATGGATTTAGAGACCCTGACCCCTTTAATGGGGTCTCTGAATCCATCTACAGTGTTAAAATTTAGTAAATCGTAACATTGTAGATATATTTAGAGACCCAGGTGATGTTAATTGTGTCACTCAACAATGGAAAATTGCAATTAAATGACAATGAATTGTTACGATTTATTGAATTTTAACACTGCAGATGGACTCATAGACCACCTAAGGTGGTCTCTGAATCCATCTGCAGTGTTAAAATTTAACAAATTCTAAAAATAATTTGTCAAAATTGTAATTTTCATTACCGGATTCCATCAAATAATTTGGAGCATATTAATATAATATAATTATTAATATGTGATATAGTTGGTTTTTTTGTAAGTAAGTACCCACAAGGATTTGAACTTGTGACCTTCCATTTAGAGCGTTTATTTTTTTGTTTGCTCGAATCTCTTGACATGCAGGACTGGCCTGTGGTCTGAGAAACCATGACTGAGGGGCATCTATTAGGCCATCAAAATCACCGAGGATTGCACCCATCCTAGAGCACACCAGCCTCAACTTGATTGGGTTTTTGTTTGTTGCCTTAATAATTATATAAGATGTTCTAGCTATCAAATATTTCCTTATACGTCACACACCAATTAAGAGTGTCTATATATAATATTTAATATAGAGTTTTATAATTATATATAACATGTTTCTATGCATCTCTAGATATGTCAATATTGTAATTGATGTATTAGAGCTAATTACTTTGCAATGACTCAACTAGTTTGCATTGATGACCAGAAAGGGAAGAATGATCCATGCAGATATTTAACCTGCTCCATTTACTTGGCATTATAGTGTTGAATCTCAACAATGACATCATTTTAAAGTGTCGAAACATGGCACCGTAGGTGAACCTACTGAATTTTTTTGCAATACCATTCCATATGTACTATCACATCATGTTCGATGTGCTTATCTACATGTCCATATCTTATCTTACCATTTTTTCTTTCGTATTATCCCTTCGACAAATCCGCCAAGTTGCATCATGTGCGTCATCATAGTGTGGTTGAGTCAAGGCTTGGATATTTTTCGTCTTTCCCTCTTGGCATTGTCATGTTGTGAATTTGGTGTCATTGTGTCTGGCTTGTCATATTGGTCATGTTCATATTTTGCTTGAACAAAATTGTCATCGTTTGACCCTCTCGACAGTTTGTTAAAGTTTCAGCAAGTTCATATATTTTCCGTCATGTTAGCTAAAACTTGTCAATTTCAGAACCTCCATTAATTCTCCATATGCATCCATTCATCACGGTTCTCCTCGCACCTAAGTTTAGAAAGTTTGAAATTCCCCCTTTGGGCCCCTCCCCTAAAAAAAGTCACCAATATCCTCCATTTTGAAAAGAAAAAAAAAACTTTTTTTTTTTTTTTGTAAAAATCCCTTCATTCCCATCTCCAATAATAATAATAATTTTTATGTCCTTATAATCCTTAATGCCTTCCCTTTCCCTTTCCCATTTAAAATAAATAAATCCTTAAAAACCCTTCTTTTCTTTATGTTCCTATTAACATTCCATTTTTCACTTATATATAATATATAAATATATTATATAGTTATTAGATATATTTATATAGTTGATATATATAATATATATTAATATTAGTATTCACAAATTTTAAAAAACAACCATATAAACAAAACAATTATAATTAAAGGAGGGAAATTAAATTTAAAATAAATAAATAAAAAGAGGAAAACTAAATAAAAATAAAATAAAAGAGGGAAAATTAAATTAGCCCGAAAAATGAGTAAATTAAAAAAAATATTGAGAGGGAAAATTTGGGAAATAACTAAAAATAGAAAACTTCAATAGATTTGACTCACGCGAGGGTTTGGTAGATCTGCATCATGCAAGGGTTTAGTACTAACATGATCACTACATTGAGAGTTGTTTGTACAAAAGCGACATCGACACTTTGAATCGGCACTCTTAATCTAGGTATTTATTCAGTATTTTATTTGCTCTTTATAAAATTGATTTGTGAGGATCAAACCTGCGCATGTAAATATCCTGAGTTTTAAATGCTTTTCTGGGGTTTCCACCTGTGAGTCAATCAGAATGTCCAAGCTTGTGGATGAGCAAGGTGTACAAACTTTGGCCGTGGTGATGAACTACGACAAGGTGTTGGAAGGGCTTCTGCAGAAGGTAACAATGACAAAAAGAATCAACAAATCGCTACCGTCAATTGTCAAGAAAATTGACACCATGCTTTTGGAATGCCTGATGGAGCTCACCGATATCCTACAGCATCTGTGCAATTCATGGGAGGTCGATGTGGTGTTCATGAAGGTGTTGAACTCGATGAAAGAATGTCTGAATAAAATTGTGATTGATGGGGACATCAAGTAGTTCCAGGATGACAAGCAGATGCACTACACTACTCAGTTGCGAGAGATACTTGAGATCTACTACAACGATCTCTGTAACACCAGCTTGATAGGTCAAAAATTTATGGTGAAGGAGATGAGGATTCTGGAGGAGGCCAAGGGATTCGAGCTTCCCAACTTCTTGTCACGTTCAATGTTCTTGAATTTGTTGCAGAGGTTGGTAGAACAGATCACAGGGAGAAGGTTGGAGATGGTCTTCAAGGTATGGGAATGCATTGAAAATGTCATAATACATGTAATTACTTTACAACTCTTCCTTATCTTAGCGATTATACAATTACATGTCTTTCTCACAATAGATATGAGGACTCTTCACTTGACATCTTCTGCTAGAGGTTTTAAATATTACAGTGGCTTATAACTGCAGCATGAACATGGTAGCTTCTCACAGCAACAAAAACATAGCGGCTTTGTTCGTCTTTAATTGATACAATGGCTTCTCATAGACATTGTTGGTATGATAGCAGTGTTGATTGTAGATCAGTTGGAAAATGATTTAATTCAAAATAATATGTAGCCAAGCGGTTTGTAGTTGTAACCAAGTGATAAAAAACAACGATCAAGTAATCAAGTGTTTTGTAAACCAGTGCATGGTCCATAATCCATAGGAAACATCTTTAAAACATTTTTTCCTATCTGCACAAAGATTACTAATATTCGATCCGCCACAACGCTTCAGCACTTCAGAGATTGTGTCTCACGCAGATATGGGAAGATACCAAGGTGTTATCTAGCCTCGATTGCGATCTTCCCTTCAGAAATGTTGACCGATATGCGTCTAATGGAGTCTGATCAAGCACTCTAATTCGATTTTCCTCAGATCTGGTGCAATGATATTTTATTTCATCCTCCCAAGCTTTGAAGATGTCTATTGTTTGAATTTCCAAGGATTTTCTACAACAATCTCATCTAACCCATGATCCATTTGCTTATAGTCAACAAAAGAAATATCTTGTTTATGTCGAGTATATGACTAGATTGGAAAACTAAAAGAGTATATTGCATATCCACAATCAATAGATCTGTTCGACCAAGTGTTCAACTGATTTATGTAATCAAATAAGAATTCAAAGGATCAACTAGATTTTCGAAGAGATAAGAGGGTTGTATCTCTCCACTTAGCAGGCTCAACAAAACTGTGTGAAAGATCACTACATTTCCATCCACATGCATACCAAAAAGATCATACAATCGAACGTGGATACATTTCTGCAACATGTGGACGCTTCTACCATCCCCAGTGTGTATCAAGGCTTATTGCTCTAGAAGATGAGGATGAAGATCTTGAGAAAAAAATTGTTGATGGACAACAGTTTACATGCCCTATTCATAAATGTTTTGTTTGCAAACAGACAGAAAACAAGGAAGATGAAAATCTGCAATGTTCCATTTGCCGATGTTGTCCAAGAGCATATCATAGAAAATGCTTGCCAAAGTAAGTTATCACCTTTTTCTTTTCTGATTTTGCATTCTCTCTCTCTCTCTCTCTCTCTCTCGTGCGCGCGCGCGCGCTCTTGCTATTTTAGTTTTTGCTTTCTTTAATTTAACTAGAATGGCCAAGGGAATTAAATTTATCCAATTGCAGTTTAAGGTATGTTCATCTACTTGTTGCATCTCAAATCCATTATGTTTGAAGATACAGATGATGAACTACGGTGGGATTGGGATGATATCATACCAAATAGGATTTTAATATACTGCAGGTAAGCAATTCAGTTCTTTGATTCATCCATAATTGATAATTCTATTTAACTGCATGTTGTTTCCTTGTATCAAATCATATGCTTGTCCTAAAGTAGTTTATTCCTAACAACATTTTTGTTACATAAAACATAAAATCGACCCAGATTTAGCAACACCAAAAAGGAATCACATAGTATTCCAGGGGTGTCTTCTATTGATAAGAAAGTTAAAATAAATCATGTAATTTCACCTGAGTCTAGTGCTTCAAAGACCATTGTAAAAAGGATCAGAGAGTCCCCTAAGCTCAGCAAGGAAAATAGAATTCAAAAACCTTCTGTGAAAAAAGAAAAGAGCACATTGAGTGCACATGAAACTGCAGTTGTAAAAGTTCGCGGGCCTTCTGAATTGTCGAAGAAGATAACGAGGGCGAAGGAGATATCTTTTTCTGTGAAGAAGGAAGATAAGCTTTCTAATTTAGAGCTAAGGAAAAGTTTAAGTCAGAAGGAGAGTAAAACTAAATATTTGGATCTTGTAAAGAATAAAACAGTCAAGGTTTTATCTTCTTCTAAGCCAAAAGTTAAAAAAGGGCCCACCGTTCCTCCATCTTTCACAGACAATGATGTCAAAACTTCGTGAGTATTTATCGGCCTTATCTTGTCATCAAATATATTTTTTTAGTTTTTTGGGGTATCAGTGACATTATTATGAGCATTTATTATTATTTGTGTAAATTGTTTTGTTGTGCAAAGTGCCTTTATTAAATTAGTTGTTTACACTGGTGCTTAGCAAGATTGCATTTTGTGATTTAGGGTCTTGGCTATAATTCAGAGAGCAACAGCTAGCATAATTTTAGATGATGTGTGCGCAAAGCACCAAGTGCCTTCGACACATAGGAATTACAACATGAGGACTGTGGATAAAACTATTACTCAAGGAAAGGTTGAGGGATCAGTTGAGGTATGTCTGTTTATAATTTGAACACATCAAGACTAATCTATATGGGTGGTAATCATCATTATTTTCTAATTAAATGCGTTATACCTTCAATTTTTTAATCACTAGCTTTAAATATTTTTCCCAGGCTATCAAGTCAGCTTTGAAAAAACTTGAAGAAGGTGGCAGCATTGCTGATGCTAAAGCTGTTTGTGAACCATATGTCCTCCAGCAAATGTATAGATGGAAGGCTAGAAATTTGCTTTTGTTGATAGGTTGAATACTATTTTCTAAAAAATGGTTTTCCCTGATATATATTTTTTTGCATTCTTGGGTTACTCCAGTTAGAGGATTTATTCAAAACTCACTTTCACATTTTGTTGTTGGTTTTTCCTGCCTTTTTTAAAGTTGTGGGTACTCATTAAAATGTGTTTTCTTTAGTACATGATGGAGTTATGTATTTGTCTACCCATAGAAGTACCCATTGAGACATGGGATTTTTATTATTTGAAATAATAAATGCAAAGCTCCATGAAATTGAAACATAATGCATTGCCTTTCCTATTCCTCATATTGTAACGAGGAAAGGGAGTTTTGTTCACATAATGAATATGCAGCTCTTTGTATCTAGGTTTACTTCAATTACTTTACACTTTCCTCTTATGGCGGGATAAAAATTGGTGACTTTGTTTCTCTTTTATAATCTTGATAAAAATTTAGTTGTTGTTGATTACAATAGAAATCATAATATATCGTAGATATCAGTTTAATGGTTTGTTATGTCTTTTGTGCTCCTTTATTATTAAATTTTATGATCAAGCTGGCCATTTTATGTTGTTAAATGTGCAGACTGAATTGAAGGTTTATCTTGCACCATTTATACATGGGACGTGCTACACTTCATTTGGTGGACATTTTACTAAAGTTGATAAATTGCAAGAGGTATTTTAATTTTGCTATCTGCAGTTATGTAGTTAAAACCTACTGGATTGTGATTGTGACAATAGTGCTTTTATATTAAGGAATAGGGATCTCAATAGAGCTTTCTAGGATATGAGTTAAGATGGAAAGTAGAGCTTTCTAGAGATTTCCTTCTAAATGCAATCTATTCATTTCCCTTTCAAGTGTGAGCTATAGGTAGTTATTGACAACTTGTTCAACAAATATATACTCTATTTATAAATGTGCCTCTCTTCCTATCTTCATGAGTGACACACAATCTTTTTCTCCCAAAGAATATTCTCGTGGAAAACCCTTCAAGTACCTCCCCATGATTCATGGATGGTAAAACTGTAAACTGTTGGCCCTGATTAGGGAGGCTAACCCCAAGGGGATCAAGCAAGTCGAATGCGGGATCTCTCCAACTTTGGGGTGAGAGATTTCACACCTATGACTGATTGAGCTAAACCTCATGGCTAACACACATATATATACTATAATGGTTTGTCTAATTTTTTTTTTTTTTTTTGTGATGTATTTTACTGAAGTTGACACATTGTAACGGTATTTGACAGTTGGGATGCTTTCATTTGACATGGTGAAATAGTTAGAAAAAAAATAGTACTTTAAAGAGAAATAAGCCATGATAATTTTGTCTTCTAAATGATGCTTATTCATTTCCCTGATGTGATACGCAGGTAGGCATTGACTGCTTGTTCAACAGTTAACTTCTCATTCTGAATTTGACTCTTTTCTACTCTAAAGTGAGATGGAAAACATATATGTGTGTATATATATGTACACACACACACTCACACATGCACATGCTTATAGACAGAAATATCTGTGCATGTGTATACCATCTGTGTTTTTGAGTTTTTGGTCTTTTGCATAGTGTTTTTTTATGTGAAGTATTTTTTAAACTGCATTTTATTGAGAAGTGGACTTCATTGACAGCTCGAGATGCATCCATTCGTCATATTAGAATATTTATTGACATAAACAATATGCTAAAGAGAAGTATACAATCATAATCTCAGTTATTATGACCCATAGTTCAGTACAAATCAAAGAGATCAACCCAGAATTTAGACTAGGATGGTGAATGCAAACTTAGTTTTGAAGTTTAAATTTGATGAGAGTAGATTTTGGCAATAGAAGTATGGATTTCAAATGTATATGAATTCAACAAGCTTGGGAGTTTGACGTTGCAACAACAATGTACATATGAGTCCTAGGTTTCAAATTTGCATATGGCACTTTGCAAATTAGATATGTTAACAATGTTTGGCAAGCAATGATTGTAATCAACCATTAGTGTTGTAGGTACGTGAACAGACTTGACAGTGAAATCTGATTTCATTGTTACCCATGAGCAGAAAACTAATAATATCCAAACTTAAAATTTTCCATGACAGTTCAATAATATATGTGCACTATTAAACTCATAACACCTTCAAATTCAGATTTTTAGAGGGTATTTTACATGCCAATGTGGACTTACCTTATGACCAACAAATCATATCTTATGTTTATGAGTAACATTGAAGGCTTTGCATGGAACTTCAGAATTCGAGGTGACCAGGAGAATATTTGATTTGCTAGCTATTTGGTTTACCTGGCGATGTATATTTTTTCAAAATAAGACCCAAAGTCCCTTTTGAAAATGTACAAAAAGGTCCCCTTTGCATAGAAAAGAAGTATTTAACACCCCAAATACAAAGCCTTGGTGGGATTCAATTGTGTCTTCCCTCAAGGTGACTAATGGGAAACCTGATCATGTCAATACTTATGCAACATAATTAGCTTCAAGTACTATAATGTTTCAATAACTTGCATGATTTTGCTTCTTACTCCATTAACTTTGATTCTTCTATTTAAGGGTGCTAGCTTAATGGAAGAGCACTTACCTTAAAGGTAAGAGGTTGGTGGTTCGATTCCTCCGTGACCTATATAAAAAAATCAATGACTAATTAAATGACCAGTTAACAACAATCAATGACTAAATAAATAGCCAGTTAACAACGATCAATGACTACAAAAATGACCAGTTAACTACAGTTAATGACTAGTTAACCACAATCAATTACTAAATAAATGACCAATTAATAACAATAAATGACTATCACAAATGATAAATTTGTGACTAAAGAAATGACTAAAATTCGCATATAAATGACTATTAGTAGCTAAGTTCCACTATCTTATTGCTTGACTAACTTAGTCGTATTGATTTTAGTCATTAATAGTTTCCTTAGTTAGTAGTATATTTAGTCATTAATTGTGGCAATTAATGATTAAATCAATGACCAAATATACGACTAAATAAGGCAACTATTAATGAATAAAATAAATATGACTAAGTTAGTCGAGCTATAAGACAGTGGAAATTTGCTACTATTAGTCGCTGACTAAAAAATAATCATTTATATGTGAATTTTAGTCACTAATTTCTCATTTTGTACTAGTGAAAGCTCACACAAATCGTATCCCCTGTAGGGTGATGAAATCTTCAGTTAAGCAATACGAAATCGAGAACCAAGTGGCTAAAGGATATCCCTCTACCGAGAGGGACTCTAGGTAAAAAAGTCCTAGAAGAATGGAAACTAAGTTACCCTATTCATGGCATGTCCGGAAAGGTGTCCCGCAGCTTCAGTTCTTTGGCCGTCGTACACCCGGTATGGGAGCCAACATGCACGACGAGAACAACGATTTGGTGTCCTTCAATACAGAATGGAGTGCGGTATTCCACTCAGACTTCTGGAACCAATCTTGCTACTTGCCCTCCCAAGGGAGAGGCCCTCCAACAAATCGGTGTTAACCGTACCAATAAATAATATGAGATTTTGGCTCCCCAAAAGATAACAGCTAGGTTGCAAATGTAAATGACAAAGGGGGTGTTGTTTGGATGCCTAACCCCAATGTCCTACCTAACTACATAATTGTTTGTGGGTTCCCCAAGGGGGGCTAAAGTGAGTTTAATTAAGTCAATTTTAAGTCTCTCTTGAATTATGGGGAGTGTGTGTACACAAGTGGTGTGTACCCAATATCGCCAGATAGTAAATGCTGGATGAAACAACTGAGGTTGAAAAATAAAACTTTTTCTTTTTCTTTTCAAATAAAAATACTAACTGCTAGAAAAAAAATGCAAATGGTGCAGCAAAACTTAGACTAATTTATGTAATATTCTATGAAGAATTTTTAAAAACAGAATATAGATCTGAATTCTTCTCGAAACAATAACTGATCTAAAAAAAAATCACTCAATTTCGAGTCCTGGAGGCCATGATATCTAAGTTTGAAAATGTGTAATTTTTCAGCAGATTTCCATACGAACGACAAGTTTGGAAATGATATGTCTCCACACTGTGTGATCAGATGGTGACCATATCAGTGTCATTGGATCTGGATCTGATAAATGGTGACCAATAGGGCACAAATATGACTCAAAAGGGCACAAATCCACAAATATGTTAAAAATAAAACAAACCAGCAAGATAAAATGAAAAACAAACAGGTAAGGATGGTTAAAAGAAACCATAGATCTGCAGAGATCAAACCCAGTGGGACTCGCCAAAAATGTAGCTAGGATTTTCACACCAGCTCATGCTAAAGAGCACCTACTAAGGATTCCTGAACCCTTAGTAGAAGTTCATAAACATGGATAAAAACTAAACAATAAGCAAATGATGTATGCAAATAACAAACATGAAATATATCTAGCTACTGCAATAAAATGACAAATTAACACGAACCCATAAATGAAATTTGCATTTTTATATTATATGTCAAACAAGGGTTTGTAGTAATGGTTACCTGAAAAGAAGAGGTGATGAGGGCCCTTGCAGCAGTACAAAGAGTAGTGTGTCGGGTCTCCAAAGTTCCTTGCTCTTCTTCAAATGCTCAATGGGTTGGCCAAGATTCAACTAAATGGGCACAAAAGCTTGAAATGGGAGCCTAAAGTGCAATAGGGAATTTGGCAGCATGAAGGTGTGAAGAGTGATTGATGTGAAATGGGGGGCCTCCATCCCCTTTTTATAGTGATTTTCAGTGGTGGAGTATTGGCCCATAGTTTTGGGCAACTAATGGTATTGGGAAATGATATAGGTATTCTCCCTCTTTTTTGAATTTATTTTGATTTTTCCCCCTTTTTATTTTATTTTGCGGATTTTGGACCATTTTTGTCGGGTTTTAACATTTTTTAAAGGAATTTAATTATTTTGAGGGAAATAATGTTTTTGCCTATTTGGTTACCAATTTAGGGTTTTTGGAGGCAAAAAATGTGGGAAAAGTGGACAAATGGGTTATGTGACTAGGGAGATGAGTTAGTGAACAATTTTTGGGTGTTAACAAAAGTAATGGAATTTTTTTCCGTTGCAAGTTGAGAATAGAACCCTTAGTATCTTTGATCAGCTTTCCTCACTAGTATCTTCTGTTTGTTGCTTCTATCAATGTTCATTTGCACATTATGGAGCAATTACTAGTACTAGTATTATCACAATTACCTCTTTTGACACTGGTGTTGGTATCACCATTAAATGTATGAGCTATTCTTATACCAACATAGATCCATCTTAAACCTAGATCCATGAAGCAACGAGAGGGATCCAATTTCTCGAGGTGTAATTTTTTTTTTTACGCATTTAAAAAATTTGCAACTTAAGAAATATGATACCTCTCGATGCTTGATATATTAGGTTTAAAATGAAATCAATATAATTTAATCTTTTTCATTAGCTAACATCGTTTGCATTTTTATTTTTTAATGGGAACAACATGATACATAATGTTACACAACGTTGTGCGTTACAACATTTCCCTCATACTGGGTTGTAAAGCACCTAGCTACTCTCGGTGCAAAAACAAATTTGCATATATTGTTTAGATCACTCTCATTAAATCACTTTACTGGATTCCACCTTAACTTGAGATATATTACCCTACTCATTATTATTTGATTTCCCTTCTTAATTTTTTTTCTTAATTTATTTATTTTTACATAATAATAAAGATACAGTTTATGTTATTAGTCCATGCCAAGGCAGGGACTATAGTGACCAGTTGGTCATAAACAAGTTTGACTTTTATATTAATACCCAAAAAAAACTATAATGTTTTTCAAAGTTTTGTAATATTTATATATTAAACTTAATATTTGTATAATATAAATTATTTTGTAGAATTTTTAAAATTTGTTATTTTTATTTTATGATTGGCTAAAAACAATGAAGTGACAAATTACCCCTATTAAGATGTGAAATTGTTTAAACAAAATATTAATTTAAATTTAAAAAATTCAAAATTTGTTCCTAACTTGACATGTGGTTTTTGTAGTAGAAGTGTCATTAATAATAATGAATATTATCATTTTTGTACATTGTGTGATTGATAATAAGTACACAAGTGTCCCTCCTTATTATTACATGTCCTCTCATTTTTTAAATGCAATATACTTTGACTTCTATACCCCTTAAATGCATCTACTAATTACTAATTTTTAAAACTTTAAAACTAAAACTAATTATTTTTATTAATAACTAAAAAAGTATCCATATATAATTACAACAAGTAATTCTTAAAAAATAAAAAACTAATTTTAAAATTTAAAACAACTAAAACTAAAATACTAACAAGCAATTATTAATTATTAAAAATATTTAAAAAAACTAAAAACTTATTTTTAAAACTTAAATTTTTTTTATTAATTAATTATTCAAAAACCTTAATTATTAATAAAAAAAATTAATTATTAATTATTAAAAATAAAATAAAAAAACTTTAAAAACTATGAAAAAAACGTAAAACTTAAATTTTTTAATATAATATCATCATTAATTATACAAAATAATTTAATTTATATGATATCATATATTAATCATATAAAAGATAACAAGATCAATTTAAGACTAACTGCTTTGCAACTATTATTCTTGTTTATATGTTGATATATTATTCAATATATTGATATAAAACTAAGTAAAGAAAATGTTAAATAAGATAATGAAATTTATATCTTTCATTCCACGAAAAATATGTAATATTCAACATAGTGATATAAAACTAAGTAAAGGAAATGTTAAATAGGGTAATGAACTTTATATCTTTCATTCCGAGAAAAATATCCACGAGTGTATGTTCATGTAAGGGTTGGAATCTCTAAAATTTAACTTAGTAATCATGTATATGGAATTGGTAATAAAATAATATAGCTAAACTATAAAATTATAAGTAGATACTATTTTGAGAAAGTTAATGTGAAATTACTCCTTAATCTTAGATTTTCCAAAGTTGATTATGCCATGTTAAGGATATCATTTTATTTATATTATTATTAATTAATTTAAGATTAATTTTTAATTAATTTTTTTATGAATGACATTTTTTAAATAATTAAAAAAATGTTTAAAATTATAATACAAATTCAAAAGTTCAAAAAATGAAATTTGAATTTTCATACCATTTGTAATACTTATCAGCATAGATCTATTTTAAAGGAGATCTACCAAGCCTCGAGACAGATCAAAATTCTCAAAGGTGCAAACTCTTTTTTAGAGTGGAAATGTCGACAAAACATGTAATGCAATGCTTATGGTTTTAATTTATCTCATTTATGTAGTTTTATATATATGTGGTTCTAAATATTTTAAATCTGATGTGAGCCGACATGTTATTTTTTATAATTTTTTATAAAGACACGTGTCAGCTATAGGATGAACACAAAAGGAGTTACACATATCTCCTTACTACACTGTAGAATGCGCCTCTTCGACACAAAAATTAAAAAAAACTTATATAAATAAACCCATTAACATATAGATTTTAAAACCACCATCACCTACTCATATAAATAAACACATTAACATATAGATTTTAAAACCGCCATCACATAGTATAATACTTAAACCAATTTCAATGCAAAACTATATTTAATTGAACGTAGAATTATTTAGCTCCAACCTCTCGCTTCAGCAACTATGTAGATCGAAAGAAGGAAGGAAGGAACCCCATAGGTAGATTACATATCAAGACAACCCATGCTCTACAAACAACTATTGCATCGATATTCATTGGTTGAACGAATGGCCATCAATTTCCATTGGTTATGGTTGAAGCAATGGGAAGCCGCAACATTGTATTATGTTACTTGGTGAAATGTCTTTGGATGCATAAACATTTATTTTTATTTATTGGGTCGAAGAGGTGCATTTTACAGTTTAGTAGGGGAGATGTATAACTTTTTCCGTTCGCATCTTAGAGTTGACACGTGTCTATTTAAAAATAAATAAAATATTATAAAAATAGTATATCGGTTATTTAAAACATTTACAAGGGCATATATTAAATTACACAAATTAGGTAAATTAAAACTCTTCCTCAACATTTACACTCTAAAAAGGTTTCTACTTAGAAAAATTTGATCCCTCTAAATACTTGATAAATCCCTTTTAAAATTATATATAATCCGGTTTAAAACACCATTGTATTACATGTCATTTGATGAAATGTCTTTAAATGCACAAACACTTATCTCCATTCATTTAATACATACCCTTTCATGACCACATTGAAATAGAGCCTATACATTTAATAATATGTGAGAATACTTTTGAAACCATTTGGAAAAGAATATTGCACTATAAATTTTGGGATTCATTTCTTAAGCTTTCAAAAGCTTAGAAATGTAAAAACATGGATATTAATATATTTTCTAATGTATATAACATTTACATTTATGGAATTGTAAAAAAAGGTTAAATAAGTATTTCAAAATTTATATTCCATTTTTTAACAATATTTACCAGCATAGATCCAAATTCTAGGCTCTATTAAGCTTCGAGAGGGGATCAAATCTCTCGAGGTGCAAACCTCTCCTTTAATAGTTATTTTGTTGCTTGACAAATACTCTAAAATCTCATATTTACTTTTTACTTTGTATTAAAAGTAAAAAGTAAAGTTTCTAGTTTAAGTCTCATATTTACTTTTTACTTTGTATTATTTTTTTTGTTTATGACCGACATAATATTTATCACCTAATCATAAGCTCTAAAGTCTTTAGTTTAAGTCTCATATTTACCTTTTACTTTGGATTATTTTTTTGTTTATGGCCGCCATAATATTTATTACTTTTTACTTTGTATTATTCTTTTTTGTTTACTTTGTATTATTTTGTTACTCGACAAACACAACACATGTTACAAGATCTCCCTCATACTAAGTTGTAAAGCACCTATAAACACAATTAAAACAATTATAAATTCAATGCAATTATAATTTTAATACAATAACCATTTTTATAAATCTAATTATACAATTTTGTATATACAATTTTTCTTTATAATAATAACTAATTTTTTTATCATAGAAAATGCTATTCGTATTAATCAATACAATTTGCAATTTTGATATAATAACGATTGTTTTATATATTTAATTATACAATTTTGACGTATGATATAATTTGACAGATATTTATTACCACATAACTTTGTTAAAATGATGTTATATTTCTTTTAGTTTCATATTTATCATTACATTGGTTGTGTATGACATAAATATACTTACCTTGGAATGTGTATGTTTTTTCCATTAAAAAGGAGAATAACATTCATTTGACCAAGTTGGGTATGATCCCTTTACATTGGTTGTGTATGGCATAAATATACTTACCTTGGAATGTGCCATTTTTTTCCATTGAGAAGGAGAATAACATACATTTGACCAAACTTGGGTGTGCTCTCTTTTAATAAAATATTATTTTAATCGTTAAAACAATGGTTCTTCTCCATGAAATATTGTTATGAAAGAAAGATAGTTTTATAGTTTTTTAATAAATATTAAATATTATTTAAAAAGTAGGACATCAATATTATTAATAATAATAATGATTTTTTTTAAATATATAGATTTTAAAGTATTTTATAGTTTGATTATGTTTTTTTTTCACTCGATAAAAACTATATTTTACTATTAAGTATATGAAGGAGAATACAGTCAATATCCACAAACATTACATACCAACGTCACCTATTGGTGAATGGAAAGAAAAACAGCCCTCTAGGCAAGATAGAGAAACAACCCAAAAGTCATACAGAAAAGGGATATACAAACAATGACAGAAAGATAGAGAAAGAGACACGGCAACCCACCGCAACAGTCACCAGACCAAATACAACCCATCGAACAAAATCAAAGACCATACAAAAAATAGCTGCCTGAATCCTGAAGGACTTCATCAACCCAGAATTTAAAAAAAAGGCGACCCTCCACCATAGCAAGCGCCCGCTTCGAAAGAAGATCCGCCTTGTCATTTTCCAACCGAGGTATATGGATGAACTGTATGTCCTTCAGTACCTGGAGAAATGATAGGATCTGATTCAACCAAGGCTTATGAGAAATTACATGTAAAGGACCCCGACCCAATGCCCAATTCACCACCACAAGTGAGTCACCAGTCACCTGCAAGTAGGTTTAATAGTTAAGGATATGTTTTTTTTTTGTGAAGATGGCAAGTTCAAATTTAAAAGAAGTATGGTACCTTTATAAAATAAAATAGTCAAATTATTATGTGGAAGGGGTTTCTTGTCTCATAAACAAAAGGGGCCTCGTACATGAATTTGGTGTGTATCTTGATTGTGACCTTTAAAATATATTAAAAAACGTTAAATTTTTTCTTTTCTTCTTTACATAAGTTTTGCTAATTTTAAAACTAATTAAAAATGCTATGCATAAATCTATAAACATTGGCATCAACTTTGTTTTAAAGGTCATCGTTACCTATAATCAAGTCTCACATTTGTAGAAAAATCTTCGAAACTCCCAGCGGAGTTGCGGATGTTGTGATTTTGCTATTCTTACTTTTTATTAACCTTCATAAAGGGAGGTGTGTACTCCAATCATGAGTGTTGTGTGGGTGCATTTTTTTCCACTCCACCTATGACAATGACTACATAAGGCCTGTTGGGGTGTAGACCAGTCGCCAAGCCCGTGTAAACCTTGTAAAGGGGGTTGCTAGTTCAAACCCCAGATAACTCGTGCTCAATTGTGGTGGAATCGGTGATTGCACCTAGGGGTATAGTGGTAGCAGACGGGATTGGGCCCCTGGAACCCATGTCAAAAGAGTAGTAGCCCCATCCCAGATGTCGATTCCCTTAGTTACAAAAAAAAATCATTTGTAGAAAAATCAAATTAAGTTAATGTTTCCTTGATAAGATTAACTTAGAGAAATAATTCTTCGTGTAGATCTCAAAACTAAATTAAAAAAATACAATATTTGAATGTGAATATGTCAAGAATTCGCCATTTACAGGATGCATGTCTCACGGTCAAGATTTTACTAGAAAGGGAAGGTGAAACTTATCAAACCCAAAGGTTGGACACTGATTTTTAAAATAATTCTCCAAAATGGTAGATGTTAGGCCCAAATTTAGTGCATTGATTAAGGCCCTTCAATGGCATTTTCTTTAGCAAAGGATGAAAATTAGATTTTATCCATCTAAACCAATCTTAGCCCACCAAATGATTCAATCAAGCATACCTTTAGGAGGGTTAAAGTGGTTACATGATACTTATGATATGGAAATGGATATTTCCTTGATGTTTGAGGGTGGTCTTAATTATATTATAGATTGATAAGTGTTTACATTGAAGGTTTTGTTAAGGGTTCTTATTTTCAATTGAAAGGGTGGATGTTTAAAAGAAAAATGAGAAATAAGATGTTTATGTGATTATTATAAAGTAACAAGGAAATGCTTGCTTGTAATATTTACTAAACAATCCAATCACTCCATAATTTGGATGATGATCATCATGTTTATAATTAAAATGGTCCATGACCTATCTGACTTTGGATTTTTGCTAATAAAAACTACTCACTTAAATATTATTATATTACGTATTTTGTTATAATTTATGTATAATTTTTTTTTTTAATTTAAAAACCTATGAGAAATGTAACACATCTATCCTAATGGTTAGATCGAAGTTTCTAATAACCATCGACCTTGGAAGGATTTAAAAATAAAAGAAATAAAATAATTATACAATTATTATAAAATCTAAAAATGTGACACTTATTTGTTTGCCTTCATAATTTGAATGATCATATATTTAAATTCATAGTTTCGATGATCATCATTGTGTTTAAATTATATTATGTAATTAAATTAAAGCATCACTCAATACATACTTGACTTTGAATTTTTACCAACAAAAACCATCGGCCCAAAAAATTATTCTACTTTATACTTCCTTACAATATATCGAGAAATATAGTTCATCTATCCCAATTTGTTTAATCCACCTTAACCAAAAACTAGACTCACCTTGTGAAATCATCATCATCTAATTTTATTTTATAAATATTAAAATTGAAATTTAATTAATACAATTAAAAAATCTATTGTTTTGTTCTCCAAGGGGACAATATATGAATTGGTCATTCCAATTATCTCGTATATGGGCAAATTTTTTGTGTTATGAAGTTTATTATGAAGGTGTAATTTTTTCATATTAAATATATATATTTTTTAAACATTGTCGATATAAATAGAAAAATAAACACACAAATCGATGTTAGAGGTGGGAGATAGATATGAATCATTTAAAAGTTGCACTCGATTTGGTTGACTCGATTGGTGCCGCACTCTATTTTGAGTGCCCCGTCCGCCCCAGCATCTTTTTTTTTAAATGAACCTGAATCCTATCTGCAAAATAAGGTTTTAAAATGAATATATATATATATATATATATATATTTTAAATCAACCCAATATATATATATATATATATTAAATCAACCTGAATCCTATCGACATAATAAGGTTTTAAAATATATATATATATATATATATATATATATATATATATATATTTTTAAATCAACCCGAACCCTATCAACCGAATAAGGTTTTTCAATAAAATTTGGATTCATATAATAAACTTTATGTAATATATGTTGCAGGAATTAAGAAAATAAAATGAACAATATATAATACATAGAATCAACATTCTGCGGAATTTCGAACTAAATTGGAGGCCAGAGATAGAAAGAAAGAGCATTTGGGCAGCTTTTATGTGTAGGTTGTATGCCACGAATCAGTAGATCATTAGTGGAAAGGCAATGGCCAGAGAGAAAGGATAGTGATGAAAGAGGAGAAATAGAATATGGAATTTGCGATAGTATAACAAGAGCTATTAGGTGGTAATGTCTGCGACATTGTATTTACATTGATTTTTTTGTTTGTCAACCAATACATTCATGCTAAAAAATAGACACAAATTTCTATCATCAGAGTAAGGAAACTGTGTTTGTATGTTGTTTATGCATCTAGAGTCTAGACATTAACATTTATTACTATAGAGTAATAACTACTATAACTCTTACTAACTCAGCTCTTAACTAACAACACTTTACCTTTAACTAGCAAGAAATTAGAAGATAAAGATTTCTAACAAAAAGGAATAGAATCTTACCAATCCTTACTTTCCTAGCTCAATACAAATATATATTTTATATTATTAAGTATAAAGAAAATTAAAAGAAAATAATGTTCATTCTCAACTTTTTATAAATCACAAATCATTTCTATAATTCCAAATTGTTTTAGATTTATTCAATAACTAATTTTATTAGAAATGCTATATTCATTTTATTCTATAAATCATAATATTGGAAAATAATTTGATCAATAAAAATAAAAATTATAAAATCATTTTAATATTTCAATTTTATCACTATTAATGACTTTATCTTTCCACGTTTTAATTTTAAATTAAATTTTAGAAAGATGTAAGATTTAATATTGTCCAAATTACTTATATTATTTTATATACTACCCTCAATGTTTAAAAAAAATTAACTAGTTATCTCGTAACTTTTTTTTATGACACCATATTGTTATTATAAGAATGATATCATTAATCAAACAAAACAAGTTAGTATCATACGGAAAATTATATATATAATATAAATGGTTTAATATTAATAATATATGAGAAAAATGTACTATGTTATATAATATGACACATTATATAAATGTTAACACATTATTATATTGTATTTGTGTTTATATGTGGGTAATATATTAATGTTTTTTTTGTTGCCAAGATAATATTTATTATGTATGGTTAGCATGTGGTTTGAGAAATCAGTATTTAAGGGTATCTAAGCCTTCAAAATTATTTGAGGATTGCGCCCGACCTCGACTTCATCAATCCTTGACATGGTTGGATTTTAGGTGTCTCCTCCTACTAGCACGAAATTACGAACCGTGTAGTGCCCAACAAACGAAATCCCTCAAAACCAATTGCACTAATAAAACTTGACAAACAACATATCACGGGGGCTTCACTAGGGGGCCAATATAATATCACGTTCATTCATATTGGGGGTATTAAATAAACATGAAAACCCAAATTTTATATTGCTTATATATTAAGGGGCATTAGGGTTTTTTTATTTAATACAACAATGCACAAATACTTTGGGGTATATTTTATATGGGTGGGTCACAAATATCTGTGAAATGGCAATGAGGCAAGGCTCGGGCTTACTAGAGTCGTAGGGAAATCACGTTGCTTGAGTTCAGGGTTTTGTGGTGAAGAGGCAAGGGCTAGCAAGGGTGGAGTTGCAGGGAAATCGCGTTGCTTGAGGCCAGGGTTTTGTGGTGAAGAGGCAAGGGCTGGAAAGGGTAGATTCGCAGGGAAATCGCGTTGCTTGAGGCCATGGTTTTGTGGTGAAGAGGCAAGGGCTGGCAAGGGCAGAGTCGCAGGGAAATCGCGTTGCTTAAGGCCAGGGTTTTGTGGTGAAGAGGCAAGGGCTAGCAAGGGCAGAGTTGCAGGAAAATCGCATTGCTTGAGGTCAGGGTTTTGTGGTGAAGAGGCAAGGGTTGGCAAGGCACTAGCAAGGGTGTGTTGGAGGGCATGGTTTTTCACGTTGTTATTGGTGGTGGTATCCTGCCTGTGGTGGTGTCTGTTTAAATGGTATCCCTGTTGTTGTGTTTGTGTGAATTTTTGCCATGTTAGCGGCCTCTCTGCAGCCTCTACTAGTTTGTCGTGACCCTCCTAATAGACTCATTTGCTTTATGTTTTCTGGTCTCGAGTCCATCTCTATTCCCACCTCCTATTCTCGAGCATCTATACATTAGTGTTGACATTAGTGTTGGAGGGACGCCATGGTAGAGAAGTTACAGGCGTTGGCATATAATCACACTGATATCTTGTCCCCCGAGGCCAGGGTTTTCCACGACATCTAGGTGAGCAGAGTCGCAGGGAAATCGCGTTGCTTGAGGCCATGGTTTTGTGGTGAAGAGGCAAGGGATGGCAAGGGCAGAGTCACAGGGAAATCGCTTTGCTTGAGGCCACCTTGAGGCCAGGGTTTTGTGGTGAAGAGGAAAAGGCTGGCAAGGGTGTGTTGGAGGCCAGAGTTTTCCACGACATCCAGGTGAGCGGATCTCTCATTTGCATTTGCATTTGCAAGAAAACCTAGCAAGGTATGAAGGACTATTCTTTTTGTCTTCTATACACCAGAGATTACAATATTTACAAAGGGGTCGAAATTTAATGAGGAGATATGAGACACTGTGGTATTTTTTGTTTCTCAAAATATTTCTTCTCCCACTCTTCACCGCTAATATCTCCTATACACGCACTTCTCATATTATGGAACATCAAAAGTGACCAAAATTAGTGATCTAGAGATGTTAGGTAAAGTTCAGGATAAGAGCATGTTAAATAAATATAAAATCTATTTTATTTCCCACGGTAGGAGAATCTAGAGTTTATATTATAGAGATGTATTTATGTAGAGATTTATTCTCAAGGTGTTCATAGAAGTGTCATTCACTGAAACAATTCCCGTGTAACTCACCGCATAAGCCGTTCACTACATGCCCCTCTAATCCGTAGGAAAACTTCCAAAAAGGCATGGTTCAGTCAGTTCTTAAACTAACCAGAAGCCATCTTATATCTCGTGAACTTCTCATATTATGGAACATCAAAAGTGACCAAAATTAGTGAACCCTTTTCCTTGTTTATGCTAGGATATCGATAACTAATATGATTAGTTTTGATGTTTTAGAACCCTCAATATTCATGCATGATGTTTATAAAAGTATCTAATGGATTGTCATACCTTACTAACTTGACATGGGTGAATAATGTGGTGAGTTGTTCTGGGTTCCATGTGGAACTATAAGGAATAATTGGACTGTTACCTTCCCAAGGGCATAAAATTTACATACAGACTTCATTGATGAAATGAACCATCAATGGAAAGATATTGACCCATATAGGAACTCCATGAAAATTTTCCTTGAAGTCAAAGACCTAAACGTTTCGCTTATCTGAACCCAAATTAAATGATTTTTAGATTTGTCTTATGAGTGTGAATTTTAGATTTTGACCCAAACACCCCTTCTAGGTCCCAAATTTTATAAACACCCCTTCTAGGTCCCAAATTTTATATTCACCATTTCATAGTATCAATATGGCCATATATGATGTATGTATATCCATTTTGTATCATCCCTCCAAATTTTATAAGGTTTTAGGTCTCCAAAAAGCTTTAATTTTGAAGTTATAATTTTGACCCCCTTTTGTCATTCTAATATCATTCTATAGAATCATATCCTTTGGCATTATTCCTATTATTTTTGTGCCAAAGATTCTATTTAAGGTAAGACTTGGTTCTCTTCATCCTAATCAAGAATGGATGTATCATAAAATTTTAGGAACTCTACAATTAGTAGTTAGTAAATATGCATATATAGTGGAATATTGAGTTTGCAAGTATTGTTTCCTACATTATCCAATACTTCAAAATGTCCATATATCATGGTATTGATTTTCTTTCCCAAACTCTCTAACCTTTTCTTAGTGAGGTGCAACCAAAATCTATTTCCTATTTTCAAGGTCTATTCAATCTTGTGTTGATCCTCCTAGGACTTGTATTTCTCTTAAGATTTCTTCAGTTTGTCTTGAACCTATAAATGTATCTTCTTGATCCTATATATGAACATGTTTTCCTTCAATGCATATCTTTAGAATGATTCCCTTGCTTTAAGTTGTCCATATACAATATTGAAAGGTTATGGTGACACATATCAAAAACAAATTTCAAAAGGGGACTTACTAGTGGAATTGTGGATGGTCTTGTTCTAGGAATGTTGTATGTAAATCAAATTTTCTTCATAGGTCTTGGATGCTTTTTATTGTGGCCTTTCAAAAGTTGAACCAAAGTCCTATTCACTACCTCCAACTACCCAATAGTTTATGGTTGGAAAACCTTGGATCTCTTCGATTGGATATTCAACTTACCCCACAATGAAGTCCAAATTGTTTTGAGAAAACTTGTGTCTTTATGAAAATATGATGCTCCTTTCTATTCGAAATTGCACCCACACCACTATCAAAGAAAAAATTGGTTCTCCTTTTCCTTTTATGGTTTTATTACAAGCCATCATAACACACACATTATTTACCCTATCAGATACCACATATAGGTAGTCATTCCCTCTTATTTTCCTTGGAAAACCCCCAATAAATTCCATAGATACCACATATGACTTGATTCTTTTGACTATTACTAATAACAAAATATGTACATAAATGGAGTTATACCCCAAAATCAAAGCGGGTTGTTGCAACTGCAGACTCCACAAGTAGTAGCAAAACTCAAAATTGGGTTGTCTAATTATCCCTTGTCCTCCAATCATAACCCCAATACTCTGAACCAAATCTCCAAGCACATGAATATATGAACCCTGAACATTTATATTTAAATGTGAATGACTGTCTTTCTACACCTTTCTACTTGTGTCCAAGTCATAATGTAACTTGAATTTATTAATTTGCAAATTCCTATTTTCAGCATCTTTCAATCCACTACAGCCAAGGGTCTCCCCTGCATTAGCAGAATGACCAATATGTTCAGCCCTTTCTACATCAGAAAGCAAAGGCTTTTTCAGTTCTTTTTTGTCTTGACCGTCAGCAGTGCATATTTTGAGATCTTCATGCTTATGGCCATGGTCATGACCATATTCAGTACTGCCACTATGTTCCTGTGCATGTTTGTGCTTACCCTGCTGTTGATGACCTTTTCCCTCACCATGCCAGTGCTCTTCACTGTGACTCTGACTCTGACTCTGACTATGATCATGCTCGTGATCACTATGACCAAGTAAAAAAATCACGCCAATATTAACAATAAGCCCAAATGTAGAAACTATAAACATGAGGCGGCCATCAACTGCACTTCTATTGTGAAGTGTTCTATCAATAGCCTCATAGCACCGTGACATAGGTCTAAATGGAAGAACAACAAATTAGGGTTCTCTATTACAATTGATGAAAAATATTTTCTAGGGCATAAATTTAATGTAAGGAACATAAATTATTCTAGTAATCTCAAAGGAAATTATGGATGATGAAGTTGATGGAGGGACTCATGAGGATGTCAACCTCTCACTAAGGAAGTTCGTTTTATTGACCAATCCCGTGAAGAACCCCAAATATCTCTTCATGCCTTTACTGTTATTTCCACTCCTTAAACATTAAACTTGGTTTTCTATATCAAGATTAATTAATAGGTAATTGTTTTAATCAATAATGGAAACACCCATAATTTCAGTCATTGTCACATTGCCTAAGAAACATATTGTTATACCCATGCTATTAACAATTTTTCAGATTATGATTGCTAATGGGGGATCTATGAAATGTAGCAACTGAGGTGAAAATGTGAAACTTGAAGTGGGTGATTATTCATTTAAAACTCACATGTTCACCATTTAAATGGGTGGATATGATATTTGTTTGGGCATTGAATGGTTGAGAACATTAATTCCCATCATCATGGATTTTTTGGAATATACATGAAATTCCAGAAAGATGGTTGTTCCTACATGCTTAAAGGTATCAATATATTATCTCTAGAAATATTTAGATTCCATATTATGGAAAATATCCTTGAAAAATGTCATTTAGGTTGTATTGCACAATTTCGTGCTATTCAAGTACTCATGGTTGCTTCTTAGGGAGTTATTTCAGATTCATACTTAGTTTTGGACAAACAACAAGTGTTTGAAATTTTCCAAGGACTACCACCCTCATGTCATGAACATGATTACAGTATCCCATTTCTCATAGGTATCCTACCACATAATGTGTGATAGCACCCTCATAGATGAGAATTACAGTGAGAAGCCAAATAAGTTGAATGGATAATAGTGCAACTAAAATTTCAAGTCGAAAAAACCCATATGTCTAATGAGGTGTTGCTTCCCATCCCGATGCCCATATTGCAAACAAAGAAATTGGAAATCCAGCATTTCATCTGTTATTAAATGTGCAGCATCAGTTAAAATTTCCAAGTTGTTGTCTTTTATACCACGAACCACCTCTACACTCATGAAAACCATACAGAGTATCACAGCAGTCCAGAGCTTTCTAATTGATGCTGATCATGTCCTTGCATCTGCAGCACGATTACCCCCATCTGAAAATCCACAACCTGTGCCACAAGACATACTGTCAACAATTGGCCTTGCAACCTGTGCTTCCACAATTGCTTCATCTCCTTGGATTTTCTCAGACCCAGACTCATAACAGCTACTAGACATCTGAAAAATAACACAGAAGGATCAACATTGAAAAGACTCTAAAATTTTTTCCAGGGGGGAGATTTTGAGTATCCCTTTATGGACATTAAACTTCCAAAATTAAAATTAGAGATAAGGATATGTTTCCACGCCATTTACAGTAATGTTACAAATAGAAGCAATAATCCAAATCTGAAATCTTTCCAGCGTAATTTCATAATCAAAATATTAACTCCGAGAATTATCTTTGAAACTTAGTTGTGTTTAGGGAATCCCCTATAGTTCTAAAGTCAGAACTTTTTTGAGTATAATTCAACAATTAGCAATCATTAAAGTCGGAATATTTTTGAGTATAATTCAACATCGGTAAATATGCTAAACCCATAAAAAATTCACCAAAAAATTTAATGATTATGAGCATCATTTGAAGGGAGAGTTTCTATGTTTTTTCATCTCTTGTTTTGATCACCTTTTGATCTTCTGCAGGTACGTTGAAGTTGACTCTTCAGTTTGCGGAGGGCTATTTGAATAAGCCACTGACAATACATTTTGTTTCAAGGTGTTTCATCCCGATAGTAATATTTCTTAATCCTTTTTAGAGATTTGAATTGAAAGTGCATACCCTGCTTCCTAGCTCTTTGTTTTATTAATGAACTAATATGCATGTGTAAATTTGAATTACTTTTTTTTTTCATTTATTTATGGATGCACTCACCTCATTTTGTAGCCATATTATGTCCGAACTTTTGAAAAAATTGTTATAATTTTATTCATTTCTTAACCAACTAAAGGGTACACATGGATGGAAATGCATATGGATCCAAGCGATGTTGAGAACTTTGCAATTTTTATTGGTGAAGAGAATTGTGTCCTTGGCACATTTCAGTGTTGAAAAGGTTGTACATATGCTGATATCCGTTGTGAAATTGTGGATGATGAAATCATTGAATATCCTTTTGATTTTATTGGCCCAATTGGACATCCTTTAAATACAAAGCAAGAGCAAAAAAGGAAACCTACAACAAAAAATATAGGCATTAAGAGGAAAGTAGACACAATGGTTGTTGAATCATTGCAATCACATGTAATGGAAGGAACGCCAATATCTGAAAACATTGAAGGGAATGTGGAGGAACCTATGCATAAAAAACCAAGAGTTGATCATGTGTCCATCAGTGGAACAAGTTGAAGTGGTTAATCATGTGTCCGAGTCAATGGAACAAGTTGTGGTGGTTGATCCTAATGTATTGGCATCTTGGGAACATAAAGTGAATAGTTTAATGGAAGAGTTTTTCAAGGAGAATCTAACACTCAAGGTATATTCAGAAAATGGAAAACCTAATATAAAGATCTGTTGTGAAATTTGTGGCATTGATTATGGAACGGGGGAAGTATCATTGGCAGCACGAACGGTTCGTAACTTAAAAAACAATCATATGAAAACAGGATCCCATCAACGTCACATTTCAATGTTGGGAATTAATGAAATTCCTTCATGTAACAGAGCAAAGCAGACAACCGTGGCTAGAGATCGACTTAAGATTGATCAAGCAATCAAACTTCTAGATGATTTCAACCAAACGCAAGAGCCTAATTTGTTCAAGGTGGTGGAAGAAACACTTGCAATCTATGAGGACAAGAAAAAAGTAAGAGTGGAATGTACATGATGGAATAGATGGTTCTCCTTGGTGCCGGAAAGTGGTAATATTGTCAGTTCTCTAAATGAACACATGAAATCAAGGAAGCACAATACTACTACATATGAGGCTTCACATGATACAATTGTGTTGAGGAGTGGAACAATTGGGAGACCGAAGAATCCTACCAATGTTAAGTCCCAACAAAGTTTGACTAAGTTCTTGATCCCATCACTACCATCACCATTACATGGCATTTATACAAGTTCACATGCTTCTACTTCAGGTGTGTTAATTACCCAAGTTTTAATTTAATTTGAATTTGAATTTTCAAATTACTTTATTTGTTATTACTTGTTAGTAGCAGTTCGTAGATAATTTTCTAATGTGTTTTTTCATCTTATTCTAGGACAATTGCCTCCCCTGATATTACTATGTTGGGGGTATTGGGATCCCTATCTTGATAGAAGAGGGGAGAGATTGGACACAAAGGTTCTAATGGATGACCAACATGGTGGAAAATTGTGGGCCATAGAGAAACATAAAAAGAGAACACTATGTTATTATGGTGTTGAATGTCATATTAACGGTACATACAAAGATATTCATTGCAAGAGGGTTTTTGAAACAGGAATCCCTTTTGATTCATTGACATGCAATCTTTGTAAGTTGATACCTAATTGTGATGAATTTTGGATGCATTTATATCGCGAATCAAGGAGCAACATCAAAATACATGGGAGAGATATAGGGAAAGGGAGAAGGTTGGACCATTTGACTCAAACTGAACTCAAAATTGTTGCAAGAGATGCAAATGCTACACATAGATTAACAATGTGATCTCTTTGGTGGGAGAGGAAAAAGGTTGCTACACTGTCTATTAGAACGAGGTCTCTAAGGGAAAAGTTATTCGAATCTGCATAAAGGAATGATGTGTTTAGGTTTTGCAAGGATGTGTGCGAGGCTCATAAGCAAGGAAAATTACAAGGTAAAGATGCAGTTTGGGAATTTGTTCAAGATATATTTCACAACCTAGTTCGTTCAAAGTCAGGAGAAGATATAGTGCATCCACTAAATCCATTTATTAGATGATTAAGTTATGGGGAGGTCCTAGATTACATAGCTTTATTAGCTTGAATCTGGATGGCCCTTCGATATCTACGACTTTAAGGCAAGTTAGAAAATCATTGACATATATCCCAGGGGAGCAGGAGTACATTTTTTAGGCAATCGAAAAAGTGTATGCTTCTTATAAAGCCAAACATGGTATAGAGGGCCCAATTCCGGTATGCCTTGCTGAAGATGAAACTGTTGTGAAAAAATATGTGAGGTGGGTAGCAAAAAGTGATACATTGGTGGGTTTTTGTGGTAAGAAAGAAGAACATAAGTGTCAATCACATTTCTTGGTGACAGTTGGCGAGGGCGCTATAGGCTATGAGATTATTAAGAATTGTGTGATTGGCCATTATGCACGTGTTATTATTGCAAACCCTTTACATGAGAAGATTCCTCATTTGGTTGTGGTTGTTCATCCAACGTGCAATAGATTTGATGCAAATTTTGTCCATCGACAATGGGAAAAAATAGAAGACCTATGGAAGAAACATGTGGAACATTTTTTAGGACCTATTATTGGTCATTCCTCAGATGGGGATAGTAGGAGAAGAATGCTTATGTTGAAGGATTATTACTCAATGACAGGAATGAGATATCAAATTCCCTGGGAAGGGTGGAGGCTAACTGGGTTGTATGATGGCTTTAAAGTAATAGGACTTCATGACTAGGATTACATCCACAATGGAAAAAAGCTAGTGAATCTTTTGTTTAGTGGTCGACGAGATTTGATTGTTGGAGAAGAGTTGAATAGTTTTAACCATGTAAGAATGGTTTATAACACTTTTAAAGTGGATGAAAACGAGCTTAAAATTGAGGATATAGAGAGGATTGATCGTCAAAACTGGGGTTCAACACAATGTATTGCTTCAAGGCATGTCCAGAGGTGCTTGACGGAAATGAGAAGTACAAGTGGCATGACAGAGAGGACATCGGGTACAGAGACCTATCTAGCAATCCTTGCTGACTATATTGATATTTTTTTGTCTCCTAGTTTGACTCTTTGGGAAAGGGTGCAGAATTCTTCAAGAGTTCATCATTTCTTCACGTTATGGCTATGCTGGGTCAGAGAACAAGCAAATACTAATGTCAACATTAATTTCTTTAGCATAGAGTCATATCAAGATGTGAAAATTTCTTTCCACTTTGTGGTTTTGTTGATGAGATTATTTCGTGATCAATACTCTAACTTGCCATGTGCATTGCACCTGAATGGGTCATATGTATGTGAGAACTTCTTTAGCAAATTCGGTGGCATGGTAGGAGTAGAGAGGGCATATGATTACACTGACTTACTTCATGCTATTGGAACCATTAATAGAGTTGCTGAAGAAGAATCGAATCCCCAAGGGATTCGTTTCAATAAATCTCATAAGAAACAAATGAGTATCTAGAATAAATTGCATCAACAAACAGTAGAGGAAGGCGACGTTGTCACAATATGATTCAATATCCATAGATAATAAAATTATAGAATCTCTCAAGATAGGATTGGAGGATGCACAGGGAATTTTACTAGGTCTTGGCATGCAACCAAAAAGACACACAAAAGATTCTTCGTGGTTTAAACCATGGATAGAGGATCACAATTATTCAACATTCGAAGTTGTGGATGAAGTAGTTGACAATTCTCCACTAGGTCATTCCACATCCATATTCCAATCTTCGTCTTTTATGGTACTCAATGATGGTGAATTGCAAACGATGGAAAGTGAGTGGAGGCAAGAATTGGATGGAATTTTAGATTTCGTTGATGAGAATGTAAACATAACTACAAAACTAGTGGTGGAGATCGATGGAAAGGACATGTACAAATCTTGTTTGGTAAGTCAATTGAATGGAAATCCGACATTATTGAAAGACAGATTGACTAAAGTGAGGAATGGAGTATACTTCAGGCGAGATGAGAGGGCCCCCAAAAAGGGTGTTGCAATTGGTTTTGGAATTGGATCAGATTATGCAGTGTTGTTTGAGAGCGAGTCTATAGCTGTAGTTGAACGTACTACAAGAAAATGTGTATCTCAAAGTACAAATCACGACGTTTCTTATGGGACTTGGTACATTGGAAGAGTTCAAAGAATAAGAAAGAAGGATGGTAATAGGGTGTTTGATTAACATAATGACATTGATCTTTTGGATAGGTCTGAAGGTGTTGAGCTTCAATGTTGTTGGTACAATAGAATAAAGGGGCAACACATGTACAAGTATGATTCGACAGATCATCTATTCATACAACTTGAATCTATTATAGCAATGACAAACCTATCATACAATATCAAGAATGACACATACAAGTTAGAAGAAAGCGACCACATAATTTATGTGGATTTCATCAAAAATTTAAATATGGTGAAGTTTTCAAAACATTCTAATTTCGCTTATCTTTTCTACTACTATCTTATAACTTATTTATAAAGTATTATTTTTTGTATTATCGCTGATTTGTTTGCATCAATTTCACACTCATTTTAATTTCTCTTATCTTCAGGTGCGGTGAATGGTTCGTATGCCGAACGGTTGGGATAACGCAATGTGAAGTTATCGATTGTCAAATATTTCTTTATGTGTTCTTGAAGCATGGTTCTTGAGGGTTCTTGAACTGTTGGCTAGTTCAACAATTATGTTTAATATTACTTTTAAAAGGATGAAACAAGTTTTTGTTTGTCAAATTTTGGTGCCCATGCCCATGTTAGAGTTTTCATATACTTTCTTTTGCTACTTCAATACTTAAATGGAATATTACTTAATGTGTGTTTCTTGAAATGTGTTTTCTAAATGTTTTCTTAAATGGAATATCAGCAGTAGTAGATAACATATGTGCATATAAATAACAACAGTAGTAACAGAAGTAATAAATATCAACCAGGATTGATGATCATCAGGCCTGCAAAATGGATCGTCCTCAAGGCCACTTTACTTTGCCTCAACTTCCAACAACTACTCAGGTCTGTTTTAACAAGTATTCACTTGTTGGCATGTTTCGTTTTGCCAAAAATTCTATAAGCAAGGTCATTAATTCTCTCTTTTTCCTGTTTTTGCAGGAAGTCCATGCTACGCTTTCCTTGCAAGAGAATTAAAGCATACATGATCTCATTCTAGCAAGAGTTATAGCAAAGGTAATTTCAAAACTTTTTCAAGCCTCTCAATGAAAGTATTTGTTATTGCTTTCCAAGTTACATCTTATATCTGTTACATCTTATTGTTCACACGGAAGGTCACATACCATAACTATGACACAATTTTCCACCTCTTGATAAGTGTTGGATGTTTGGTAGTCAAAGTGTTAGAAAGCATCTTGTAATACTTCCATAATTATATGAACAGTCTATTGGTCTATGTGCTATATTTGCATTTGTATCAAAATTGGTTAGGGTTGTGTTCTTGCATTGGTATTAAATGGGTTTGTGTGGATTTTGCTTGAATTGGGTTCCTATCAAATTGATTAGGGTTGTGTGCTTTGTTGATTTCAATCTACAGCTATATCAAATATGTTTTGGTTTTCATATGGTATTGGTCCATCAACGACACCCAATATTGTGCGTGCAATTAATTTTCATATGGTATTTCAATATATAGCTATATCAAATATATTTTTTATGAGCTTGAATTAAATGTCTCACTTTTCAGTGCGAATCTGAAGCTAATATTGTGTGTGCAATTAGATTTGAAATTCTGTGCCAAATAACAAAAAAAGTCATTTTGATTCTCTTAGCTTAATTGAATGTTGCTTCATGAAATCCCTTACAACATCCCTTGTTTTAAATCCTTATGAATCTACTATTAACACCCAAAAAATGCTCACTATCCCATATCCCTAGTCACATGTCCCACTTGTCCACTTTTCCTACCATTTTAGCCTTTAAAAACTCAAAAAACCTTCAAATGGTCACCAAAAAGGCCAAAATCAATCTTTTTCTCCTCAAAACAATTAAATTTCCTCAAAAATACCAAAAAACCCTCAAAAATGGCCCAAAATTCCCAAAAATCAATTAAAATGGAATATAATTTAAAAAAAAGAAAAAAGAGGGAAAAAGAGGAAAAGAAACCCTAAACCATTTACCAATACCATTGGTTACCCAAAACTATGGTTTAATAATCCATTACCCAAAATCTATAAAAAGGTGATAGAGGCTCCCCATTATTCATCCACATTCTTACCTATCCTTATGCTGTCAAAATCATTCTTGAGAACCCTAGCCTCCCTTTGAGCTTGAGTTCCCCATTTAGAGTGAGCTTTTGGCCCATCCTTGAAGCATCTTGGAGAAGAGAGAAACCATTGGAGCACTGGAGCACCTCGTCCATGCAATTGCATAAGCTCCATCAACCTCACAATTTGAGGTAACACCATTGCAAACCCTTGTTTTCCCATTAATACAAAAATATCAATTTTTTACTGTATCTCTCATGCTTATTTAGTTTTTACTGTTTAGATTTAGATTTGCTTTCATGCACATGTTTTCTGTTAATAGTTAAATTTTATTGATCTTGCATCTTATATTTACTTTTTATTTCAACTGCTACTAAGGAGTCCATTCTCCTTAGTAGGTGCTCATTTGCACAAGCTAGGGTGAAAACCATAGCCACAGTTTTGGTGACTCCGCTAGATTGAATCTTTGGTTAGATTTAGTTTTGTTCTTGTTTTACTTTTTAATTGGATTTTAATATCATAGATCTGGTTTACCATTAAGCTTGTACATTGCAACCCCAGCCCATTGCTGTTTCTACAGGATCTGCAGTCCCCATTTTTCCTTTTTGGCCTTTGTTTTTCGGCGGTCGTTTTCGTGCCGTTGAGCGTAGGTTTCTTACCCCATAGCCGCAATCCAGATCGCGGCTACCCAGCCCAAACCCACGACCTAGATCGCATCTGTTTCGTCCAAAATCGCAACCCAGTTTGCGTATGTTTCGTCCCAACCCACGACCCAAATCGTGTCCGTCTCACCCAAACACGTGATCTACAACGCCTGAATAGCCTTTCCTAGTCTCAATCCACCCGAGGCTATGTCTAACCCAGCCGCAATCCATATCGCATCATCCAGCTTAATAGCCGCGACCTAGATCATGTCATCCAGCCTCATAGCCTCAATCCAGATCGCGTCCTTTAGCCTCACAGTCACGACCCAGACCATGAGTTTTCTCACATACAACCATGACCCAGATTGCAAGTTTCGGCCTAAAACCTGCGATCTATTTTCTGAGTTTTCCTCACCCATTTTTGGCCCAGATTTATCGTACACCTTGACAGCCACCTGTTTTTCCTACAGCCCAAGCTACTTCCTGATTTTTTTTGTTATTTGCTTCACTGTACCACTTTACAATTTTTTCAACATTTTCATTGAAAAAATAATTTTTTTAGCATTTACAGTTAAATTTCAGCATTTGCAAGTTAATTTCAGCATTTACAATTGATAGATAGTTTCCCAAGCATGGCATGTTGTTAGATACATCATATCACTTGCACACAATCTGTCACCTTAATACAAGTGAGCCTTAAAATTCACCTAACTCAACCAACCCCCTAACCCCACTTGGGGAACATAAAAGAACTTTGTAGTTAGGTACGATAGAGGGGATAGGCATCCAAATAACACCCCTCGATCACTTTCATTTGAGACATAGTTGTTGTCCATTAGGGTACCAAAATCCCCTAGTAATTTTTGGCATGGTTATAAACCAATTTGTCGGAAAGGCCTCTCCCCTAGGAGGGAAAGTAGAAAGACTGGTTCCGGAGGCTTGAGTGGAATACCGCAATCCATTCAGTAACTGAAGGCTACCTACTCGTTTTTCTCGTTGTGCTACCTTGTTGGGAGTACGATGGCGATAGAACAGAAGCTACGGATTTACCTTTCTGGACGTGTCATGAACGGGGTATCTTAGTAGGCATTCTTCTAAGATTCCTTTACCCGGTGTCCCTCCCGGTAGGGGGACATTTATCCATTTTGGTTCTACTTTTTGTATAGTCTGACTTGGATTTCATCACCTTGCAGAGGATACGTCTGGTTTGATCCAACATACCTTTTAGTTAGGCATTTGCATGCTCTCTTACCTCCCCCTGGTTTAGTGAGTACACCATTTTTTTATTAGGAGTCGTTTGCTTGTTGGTATTCTGGCCGCCTTTTCTAGTCACTCCACTTACCATAGCACAGCTGTTACACTGAGCGTTTTGAGTTTGTTGTCAGACTGAGTGCCATATTTTTTATGCTCCCCTTATACACACTCAGTTGCATTTGGGTTTTTGAGCTTTTCACTCACCACTACCCACTAGCTTTACTATCCGTCTGTCACCATTGAGTCCCCGAGGCATTCTCGGTGCTTCCGGGAAGAACCCCCGTAACATGGTTCACTTGACACCACTCGTCATAGGCGTAGAGCCTCGTCACATGACACCACCCGTCACTGGCATAGAGCCTCATCACCCAATTCTAACGCCCCTTATTTTGTTGATGTATATGTAACTTTGGAATGTATTTCATATATATTTATTGTACCCTTATAAGAGATGTGTTATTCCTCTATAAGGAAGTGTCGTCATGTGGATTGACAAGTGTCGCAAGTGTGTGTACTTGTCGATGGGTTATTAGACCACCATGTGTGGGGTCGGCCTTGAAATATATATGATATTGTGGATGTATCTAGATAGACAAGTCGGCCCCATAGTGTAATTGGGCAAACAGGCTAGTATAAATAGAGATCGGGAGATCTCTATTTTGATCACTCGAAAACTCACACTTCTCTCACTCAGAAAGTGGTGCACTAGTGAGGAGGAGGATCATATGCTACTAGGAGACTATCTCAGTGTATTTTGGTTGTACTTTGGTTGATCCATTGCTCTCTCTATCTCTGAGGAAGTTGTGGGGTTTTTCACCTTAGGGTTTTCCCCACGGAAACTCTGTGTCTTTTGTCTCTCATGCTTTTGATTCTTGTGATGCTTGTCATGCTTCTTGTGATTGTTATGCATTGATATATTGTATATGTTATTCTCTCAGTAAAGATCAAAGAGTATTGTGAATTAATGCTCAAATTTTAACATGGTATCAGAGCTAACCTGAGAAGAAGACATTTTGTAGTGACGAAAACTTGAGTTTCTTGTTTATTGGGTTTCTCTCCACAGTTTTTGGAAAAGTGGTATAGTAGATTGACTCTACTCATCAAGGAGAATCTATCTGTCCAATCAAAATTCAACTCTGAGCATTTTCAGATTTGGCCCTAAAAATTAGGGTTTCCACAAAAATAGGAATTTCTGAAATCTGAAGACATATCTGGAAGCTCCTTGCAAAAATCGAAGTTTAGAGCTTTGGATCGAGATTTTTCGCTGGGTAGATCTTCGGGAAACTCAAACCCTAATTCAGGGCTCTCCCTAGTGAACCCGGGAGGACAAAAAAAAGACAAATCTGAAGGGTAAAGCTTTGTTGATCTCAAATTCTAAATACACCAGGCTGATTAGCTCATCAAGGCGCATCTTTCTATCCTTTCAAAAAGTTGAAATTCACATTTTTAATTTTTAGGGTTTTTCCGACAAACCCTAATCCGGGACCAAATCTAGTTTTCAGCATTTGAAGTGGTAAGACCTAAATATTTTCTATTTCCATTTGAAGTACTCTTTAATATGTCTCACCACACCAAGCTTGAGGATAAGCTTGAAGGGGTTGATAACTTCCGAGCTTAGAAGTATAGGATTGGGTTAATCCTGGAAGAGAATGAGTTGGACTCATATATAAAAGAAGACATCTCCTATCCCAGAGGATGAAGACGCTAAAGTATTGCATAAGAAGAACTTGGTCAAGGCAAAGAGAATCATTGCTGATTCTATCAAAGACCATCTCATACCCCATGTGTCTTCTCTAAAGACACCCAAAGAGATGTTTGACTCTTTGACCAAGCTATTTGAAGGGAAGAACATAAATCGGAAGATGACCCTGCAAAACCAATTGAAAGGAGTAAAGTTTCAAAATAGAGAAACCATTCAATCTTATTTTTCAAGGGTTTCTCAGATCAAGGAACAACTAGAAGCAGTGGATGAAATGGTGGAGAATGGTGAAGTTGTCATGACCACTCTGAATGGCCTACCTAGGTCATGGGACTCCTTCATTCAAGGAATCTGTGCAAGAAAGAAGTTGATCTCCTTCAGCAGACTACGGGAAGAATGCTCATAAGAAGAAGCAAGGCTTGTGGCACGAGAAGAAAATATGGGGAATGAAGATCAAGCTCTCACAGCTCACACCAAGAAAGGGAAGTCCAAGAGAGAGCCATCTCACTCCAAGAAATCTTCACATCACTTCAAAGAAAGAAGAATATGCTTCACCTGTAATGAAAAAGGACATATTTCCATAAATTGTCCCAAGAACAAGAAGGACAACAACAACTTCAACAACAACAAGAAGGGCAGAAAAAGAAGGTTTCATGCTCATGCTGCCGAGGATGATGAACCACCCAAGAAGAAGGCTAGGGTAGAAAGTGATGATAGTAATGATGACTCATCAAGTGAAGAAGAGTATGTTATAATCTCTACTCTCACAGGTACCATCTCCCATGGTTGTAATGATTGGTTAATTGACAGTGGGGCTTCCACACACATGACTGGGTTTAAGGAATCTTTTGTGAACGTATCTGAACATGAATCACCCCATAAGGTGAAACTTGGGGATGATTATCAATACCCAATCAAAGGAAGTGGTGAAGCCTCCTACAACCTAGATTCTGGAAAATCTTTGAAGATGAAAGAAGTCCTTTATGTACCTGGGCTCAAGAAGAACTTATTCTCCATCTCTGCATTGGATGCAAATGGTATGAGGGTTGCATTTGTGGATGGCCAATTCCTAATGTGGCCAAAGGGAAAGACCATAGATGATGCAGTAGTGATTGGAGAGCAAGAGGGAGGTTTGTATAAATTGAAGGGACAACCTGAACATGCCATGGTGCATGAATCCATGGAGCCAAGTGAACTTTGGCATAGAAGACTTTCTCATATGCACTATAGGGCACTTCCAATTGCAAGCAAGGCTGTAGAGTGTCTTCCTGAAATCAAGACCAAACATGAAGGTGTTTGCAAAGGATGTGCAAAAGGTAAGAACATTAAGAAGGCTTTCCCAAGCAGTGAAAGCAAGGCAAAATACATCCTGGAAATCATCCACTCAGATGTATGTGGTCCTATGTCATCCAGTTCTCTATGTGGGTATGTTTACTATGTCTCATTTATTGATGAATTCTCCAGGAAGACTTGGGTATACTTCTTGAAGAACAAAGATGAGGTGTTTGACAAGTTCAAGGAATTCAAAACCTTGATGGAGAATCAAACTGACAAGAAGATCAAAACATTCAGATCCAACAATGATGGAGAATTCACCTCAGGTGACTTCAAGAAGCTTTGCAGTGATTCAGGGATTAAGAGGGAGTTGACTGCTCCTTACAATCCACAACAGAACGGAGTTGCAGAAAGGAAGAACAGAACAATCATGGAATCAGCAAGAGCAATGCTACATGACCAGGATCTACCTATGCATCTATGGGCAGAAGCAACTAGAACAACTGTATATGTGCAGAACATAACTCCCCATAAGATATTGGACAACAAGACACCAGAAGAGGTCTTTTCTGGTAAGAAACCTGAAGTCAGCCATCTCAGAATATTTGGTTGTCCAGTATACACACATGTCCCAAAGGAAAAGAGGACCAAGCTAGATCCTTTAGGAAAGAAGGGTGTCTTTGTGGGTTATAGTGAAAGCTCGAAGGCTTATAGAATATATTTTCCAGGGTTCAAGAAGATTGATGTCAGCAGGGATGTAACATTTGATGAAAACTCAACGTTCATCAAATCAATGAAGGCACTTATCAAAGTTTATGAAGAACCTAAGGAAACTAGATTTCAAGACACTTCCATGACTGAAGCAGTTCCAGAAGTTGTTTGTGAGTTTTAAGATCCGCAAGAACCTGTAGATCCACCCCGTGAAGATAACTCTCACAAGAGGAAACCTGCATGGGCTAGAGAGCTCATTCAAGATGTAGAAAGATTTGGCATTCCAGAAGAAGAACACAGAGCAAAGAAGAGAACCAGATCACATACCAGCTATGTTGCTTTACTCTGTGACATCATGAATAAAGAACCTTCCAGTTATGAGGAAGCAACAGAAAAGAAAGAATGGAAGGATGCCATGGTTGAGGAATACCAATCAATAATGAAGAATGATGTTTGGGATGTTGTACCAAGACCTAAAGAGAATTCTGTTGTAACTTCTAAATGGATCTTCAAAATCAAGCATGCTGCAGATGGCAGTGTAGAGAAACACAAGGTAAGATTCGTAGCTCGTGGCTTCTCTCAGAAAGAGGCAATAGATTATGAAGAAACTTTTGCACCTGTAGCTAGGTATACTTCCATCAGAACAGTACTTGCCTTGGCTACAGCAATGAAATTGAAAATACACCAGATGGATGTCAAGACTGCTTTCTTGAATGGTGTAATTGAAGAGGAAGTATATGTGGAGTAGCCACTCGATTTTGAAATACATGACAGAGAGTCATATGTGTGCAGATTGAAGAAAGCCTTGTGTGGCTTAAAGCAAGCTCCCAGAACTTGGTATGGTAGGATGGAAAGTTTCCTATCTAGTTTGGGCTTTACCAAGAGCAAAGTGGATTCCAACCTTTACTACAAGGTTGAGGAAGGGAATCCTATGATTCTACTCCTGTATGTGGATGACTTATTTGTAACAGGAGATGACAGATTGATTGCAGATACTAAGAGGAAGCTTGCTGTTGAGTTCGATATGAAAGATTTGGGAATGATGCATTATTTCCTATGTATGGAGGTGTGGCAGAATGCAGGTGGGATCTTCCTTGGTCAAGGGAAGTACACAGTAGATATCCTGAAGAGATTCGGGATGATGGATTGCAAGGCCATGGCCACACCTATGGCATCAAATCTAAATCTTCTATGTGATGCTTCATCTGAGTCGGTTGATGTCTCTATGTATTGTCAGATGATTGGGTCCTTGATGTACTTGACAAACACGAGACCAGATATTTGCTTTGCTGTGAACACATTGAGCCAGTTCCTGATGGATCCGAGGAGTGTTCACCTGGTTGCTGTAAAGCATGTTCTGAGGTACCTGAAGGGTACAGTGGATTTTGGGCTCAAGTATGAAGCGAATCAAAAGTTTAACCTACAAGGTTATGTTGATTCAGATTGGGCTGGCAGTGCTGCAGATAGGAAGAGCACATCTGGATGCTGCTTCAGTATGGGATCAGGTGTGATCTCTTGGTTTAGCAGGAAGCAGTCCTGCGTAGCAGTGAGTACAGCTGAGGCAGAGTATGTTGCAGCCTGTTCAGCTAGTTGTGAGGTAGTATGGCTACGAAAGCTACTGTCTGAGTTATTTGATCTCCCATTGGATGCCACTGGTATCTTCTGCGATAACCAGAGTTGTGTGAAGCTGTCTGAGAATCCAGTGTTTCATGACAGGTCGAAACACATAGAGATCAAGTATCACTATATCAGGGATATGGTGCAGAGAGGAGCTGTGAAGCTCCTGTATGTTGCGACGGATGAGCAGATCACAGATGTGCTGACGAAGCCACTAGCCAAGGTGAAGTTCGAGTACTTCAGGGAGAGGCTTGGTGTTCTTCAGATCGAGGACACTTCAAGGAAGAAGTGATGGACACATTTGCTGAAGCCATTCCAAGCATGTTGGAAGGAGGATCCTTCACATGGCTGTGGATGTAAGCGCTGGATGATGAGCATCAGGATGATGTTCTAGTTTCTTCTTTGTATGATCAGTTGGATCATTTATATGTATATGTATGTACGCATCATGTTGGATGCTGGATATGATCAGTTGGATCATTTATATGTATGTACGCATCATGTTGGATGCTGGATATGATCAGTTGGATCATTTATATGTATGTATGCATCATGTTGGATGTTGGATATGATCGGTTGGATCATTTGTATGTATTTTGTATATGCATCATGTTGGATGCTTGGACCATGTATCTGTATATGTATCAGGTGGATACATTGTATGATCAGGTAGATCATGTATATTGATATGTATCAGGTATGATAAGGTAGATCATGTATGTTGATGGATACATTGTGTGGATCATGTATCTATGTATCAGGTGGATACACTGTGTATGATGATATGTATCAGGTAGATACTTGGTGTGCATCAGATGGATGCATTGTATGATTAGGGTGATCATGGATGACGAGCTTCTCCAGATGACATGCAGCAGGATGTTGCAGTAATGATGATCATGTGTACATCAGGATGATGTATGGTGAGTATCAGATGATACTTTGTGGCCGTGGATCAGGTTGTGCAGATGAGCATGTTTGGGAGATCCTATAGGTCGGAGTTGCATACACATAACAGCATGGGATGCTCTTTCGAGACATTGCTCTAGGAGGACATGTAATTTGTGCCTTGGGAGATCTTCAGGTCGGAGTTGTGTACCCGTAACATCCTGAGATGCTCTTGTGAGGTTTTATCCTATGGCATGTAATTTGCTCCTGGGAGATCTGGACAGGATGAAAAAGGCCTCAGATGCTTCAGCCAGATTTTGCCATGACCACATGTAATTTGCTCCTGGGAGATCTGGACAGGATGAAAAAGGCCTCAGATGCTTCAGCCAGGTTTTGTGGTGGACCACATGTAATTTGCTCCTGGGAGATCTAGACAGGATGAAAAAGGCCTTAGATGTTTCAGCCAGGTTTTGTGGTGAGATCACACGTAATGTTCTCCTGGGAGATCCTACAGGTAGAGTTGTGTGCTCGTAATAGCCTAGGATGCTTCAGCCAGGTTTTGTGATGGGTCACATGTAATGTGCTCCTGGGAGATCCGACAGGTAGAGCTGTGTGCTCGTAATAGCCTGGGATGTTGCAGCCAGGTTTTGTCATGCACGTAATAATTCCTGAGGATTCCATAGTATGGCTAGTGATGATGAAGACCTGCAGGTGGTGGGCCTACATCCAGTATGAAAAAGTACTGGCTCTGTAGAACTTCCTATGACGAGTAGAGTCAGAGATTGGTTGAGATAGCAGTAGCAGTGACGATGATGATGACGATGCATCGATGACGATGATCCCAAGAAGAAGACTTGTCTAGCAGAACTGTGTTGAGAAATACCTCCCTAGTTAAGAGGGAGTGTTGATGTATATGTAACTTTGGAATGTATTTCATATATATTTATTGTACCCTTATAAGAGATGTGTTATTCCTCTATAAGGAAGTGTCGTCATGTGGATTGACAAGTGTTGCAAGTGTGTGTACTTGCCAATGGGTTATTAGACCACCATGTGTGGGGTTGGCCTTGAAATATATATTATATTGTGGATGTATCTAGATAGACAAGTCGACCCCATAGTGTAACTGAGAAAACAGGCTAGTATAAATAGAGATCGGGAGATCTCTATTTGGATCACTCGAAAACTCACACTTCTCTCATTCAGAAAGTGGCGCACTAGTGAGGAGGAGGATCATCTGCTACTAGGAGACTATCTCAGTGTATTTTGGTTGTACTTTGGTTGAGCCATTGCTCTCTCTATCTTTGAGGAAGTTGTGGGGTTTTTCACCTTAGGGTTTTCCCCACGGAAACTCTGTGTCTCTTGTCTCTCATGCTTTTGATTCTTGTGATGCTTGTCATGCTTCTTGTGATTGTTATGCATTGATATACTGTATATGTTATTCTCTCAGTAAAGATCCAAGAGTATTGTGAATTAATGCTCAAATTTTAACATATTTCACATCTGACTCTGAGGAAGAATCAGAAAACCCCATATACACAGCACCATCTAGCCCCATGGTTGGCATGAATTCCAACCCTTTTTTCACAGGGACTGTCGGTGGAGCATGCACCACCATCCCAACCACAACAATAGCCACCACTACAACACCTATCTTGGGTATGCCCTCGATGGGACCCACACCTACCATCCCCATCACCATTCCAATCCCAACAGCTACTGGACCCAATCCCGCCCCATCTGTGACCCATGTTACACTTGGAGGTGCGGGTCCCTCCCAAACGATCTCCACACCTCTGTTTGGAGGTCACATCCCTATCACGGCCCATATGCGCGCTTCACACTTTGGGGGCAGTGGCCTGATCAACAATGGTACCACTAGCACATACTCCCCAACAACCTTGTCACATTCTTCTGCCAGTTTTCTATTCATGGCTAGTCTCAACCTCCCTGACCTGGCAATATTGACAAACGATCCCATCAGAGATGATCCTACTTGGCCTCATATGCCTACCAAAATCCCATCAGACATCCTTAAGTTTGAGGGGAAGGCTGGGGAGGATCCCCAAAATCACATCATGTCTTTCCATCTATGGTGTTCCTCCAACTCCATAGTAGATGATTCCATCCGCCTACGCTTGTTGCAACGGACCCTCACTGGCTCTGCAGCTAAGTGGTATATCGAGCAGCCGCATGAGACCCACCCCACTTTTATATCCCTCGCCTCGACCTTTCTGCAGTTCTTCCAGTTACCCATCCATTACGACGCAGGAGTAGAGATCCTACTGTCTTGTAGACAAAACACGGCCACCCACATCACTGATCATATTCATGAGTGGCTTAAACGCCGAAGTTTATGCAAGATTAAGTTAGATGACCGTATCTTCCTAGATTGGCTTCTGAAATCTCTGCTTCCAGCCATTGCTAAAGATGTGGCATCTGAACGACCTCATTCTGAAGCAGAAGCCATTCTAAAATCCCAGCAGTTTGATCTAATCTACGCCCAATCTGGCTACTTGTATACCATTCTACCTGACGCTCCCCGCGGCGATTCCTCCCGGAATGACGCTGCAGGGGCATCCCATGTGGATGATGGCATCATTGGACATGTTGCGTCACACAACGAACCCTTTTCCATTATGCACAATAATATTGGCCCCGATATTTCGCGGGCCACATCTCACTTCGGAGCTACGACTTCGTATGCTCCCATGGCACACTCCAACCACACTCATGGACCCTCATGTCCACCGCAGTGTTACGGTCACACACCTTTAGCCTATACACCTCTAGTAGCACCTCCTACATATTATCACCAGCAGGCCACACATGCTCTTGTACATTCACAACCCCCGCCGGCTTATTACCCACCATAGGAAGCATCTGCAGCACCACAACCTCTAGTCACTCAGACTTACCAACAACCACCAGCACCTGGACCACCTACAACCCCTCCCGCATACTATCCATTGCAGCCTGCTCCAACACCTGTGCAACCTCAAAACACTCCTGTATCCCAAGGGCAAGTGTATGCACAACAGAATTCGCCGCAAAACCAGAATGGCCAACATCAACAGGGCCAACAAAACCATGAAAGAGGACGCAACCATGGAAACAACCAACCTCAGAGCCAAGGCGGTTAGCCACCTAATCCTCCAAATAATAAAAACGCTGCTCCCACCAACCAAAACCCTCATCGACCATCGAAACAGGGTAAGAACCCCAATTTACGACCACCCATGTTCCATATGCGAGGTATATGGACATTATACACACACGTGCCCCCATTTGGAGCGAGCGCATAACTTTGGACCGACGATGCTCAACGCCAGGGAAACACGGCACAGCCAACACCACCCCCTCAACCACAACCCATGGTGCTGCAAAATCCTATTCTCACACAAGGAGTGGTGAACACTCGTCCGTTGGATCCCCCACAAGGAACCACAGCACCACAGCAACAAATCACTTATGCTGCAACTAATTACCAACATATGGACTTAGGTACTCACCATCTATTAATGATGTCCTTGGCTAATGTCCATCTCCAAACACGCCGAAACCAATATGGCTCCACCGCTGAATCCATTCCCGTTGATAAATCCACCAACGCTCTTCCCACTAATCAACCGTTGCGCATACCTAATGCACCGTTAGACGGGGGCCCAAAAGTCCCTCGCTTCCCACTGTGTCGACTAAATAATAATATTAACGCTCATGCCTCCTCGAATTATAATATTGTGGATGACTTAGCCTAGTCCCCCACTTCTATGTCTTCTCTTGAAGTCCTAAAAAACTGTCCAGTACGACATAAAATATTTTTATCCACCATTGGTGGGATAAACCCTTCTGACTCGTGAATGATGGCATTCGACTTAGACCAAGCCGAACCACGTTTTCCCTCCACATTAGCATTTCAGGTTTCTGTATCCATTCGAAACCTTGTGATTCATCGATGCATCATCGATGAAGGTGCCTCCACCTGCGTGATGTCGACATTTGTCTAGTAGAAGCTCGGATCCCCTACACTACAGCCATCCACAACCGCATTACGTGCTTACGATGGCCGCTCAGCTCAACCACAAGGCCTTTTGGCCAATGCACCCATTCAATTAGCTGGCAAAACAATCCTTATCGACATAGAGGCCATCAATGCCCAGCTTGATTACAACCTCTTACTTGGACGCAGTTACATGTATGCCATGAAGGCTGTCGCTTCATTCGTCTTTCGCACCATGATGTTCCCCCATGAGGGACGTGTGATCAAGATTGATCAACTGATGTACTATGATCCTAATTCCCCCACCGTACCTGAAAATTTTCTCCCTATGATTGAACAACCCGTTCACAACGCACCTACGTCATTCGTATCCACAGTCGGACCCGGGATATACTTAGATACACCCATGACTTCCACGTTCCAGTCCATTCCACCCCCTTCGCGAACAGTTGAAATATCTGATTTGTACACCCTCTCGCACAATACATAGGCACCCAACCAATAGCCCCTTTACTATCGCAACCACCCACAGTGCCTAGTCACATCAGAGCCACACCAATCCACACTATCCCGTTCCTAATTCCCCCTTCAGGAGCAGTCAGCACTCTAGTAATGGCTATGCTCAATCTTCCTGGGTTAACATTAGAACTACTGGTGTGGTACCTACCCCCCCCCAAATCCTCCCCCAACACCAAATGTCATTTCAAAACCTATCCAACCTATCACTATGAAGAACCGACCACCTCCAGGGGTGAGAACCGCATCAACATCTAGTAATGCACCTCCTTTGCCCCGTCACACTGGGAGCAGAGGCCCACAAACCTACACTGCTCCACCTGTGAACTACACTGCCCCACCTACTCCAATGCTGGGAAAGAATCCCCCAACATTTCATGCTCCCCCCAAATGCTCTCTGTGCGACGATTTGGGCCATGCTACTAATCAATGTCCACAACTACCAGTACTTCAGGAACACATGCAAATGTTGGATGACGATTCTAACATCCCGGTTTTCAAACTAAACCTTACCCCTAAACCTCGTGATAAATCACTGCGTACCAATCACCCTTGTGCAATATGCGGTATTTACGGCCATTACTCACATCACTGCCCCGATATCCTGGATTACAGAGCATCCCTCTATGAATTAACTCATTCAGACCTAGAAACATCCCCTCCTGTTACTGAGGAAATATATCCCCCAACATCTTCCCCCTCGGAAGAAATTAATACCATCTACATGACTTCATCCACCAGCGTGCCTCAGTCAACTGATTTGATGACACAGTACTTCCACACTGACGAGCAAATCCTCGAAGCGCTTACCGCACCCGACTACCCTTGGGACGATATGCACCATCGATCATACTTCATCCTTGAGGAATCTACCACCTCCACGGCAACCCAGTTCTCCGTGGAATCCAAAGATTTCCTTCCAACCAAGGTTAACTGGTTTAAAGATCCCATCCCAACTCCCGATGCCTTTGAGGAAGGTAATATGGCCAATATTTCACCCATTATAAAAGTTGACATCTCTACCACGCCCGGAATACTCGAACTGATTTCCTTAGGTGCATCATGCACTAAGGATGAGGTTCAAGCTTATAAGAAGCTCTTCCAAGAGTTTCGCGATGTCTTTTCCTGGTCCTACACCGAGATGCCTGGTCTCGACCCCGCTATCGTAGAACATCACATTGACACTTGGCCCAACATACCACCCGTTCGCCAAAAACAACTCCCCATCCACCCATCTAAGCTTCCCGTCGTCAAAGCTGAAATCAAGAAGCTTCGTGCAGCTAGTTTCATTTACCCCATTGCCTATACCACCTGGTACCAATTAACAAGAAGCAGGGCACTATTTGTGTCTATACCGATTTTTGCGATTTAAACCAAGCTTGTCCCAAAGACAACTTCCCCACACCGTTTATCGACCAGCTTATTGATGCATGTGTGGGGCATGAGACGCTATCTTTCATGGATGATTTCTATGGGTATAATCAAATTCAAATCCACAAAGAAGATCAGTACAAGACTGCCTTCACCACCCCATGGGGCACCTTTGCTTATCATGTTATGCCTTTCGGTCTTAAAAAGTTGGCGCCACCTTTCAGTGGGACATGACCTATTGTTTTCATTACTTGGTTAACATCATCTTGGTTTACCTCGACGACCTCACGGCCCGATCCAAAAAATGGTCCAATCATCTAAATGACCTCGGTTAAGTCTTTCTACGTTGTCACAAGTATCAAATCCGCTTGAACCCACTCAAGTGTGTATTTTGCATTCCAACAGGGCAGTTGTTGGGTTTTATCATTTCACAGAAAGGAATTGCTGTAGACCCATTAAATGTCTAAGCCATCCTAGAACTCCCATCACCACGAACACTTAGACAGCTATAGAGCCTTTAGGGGAGGGCCAATTTCCTCTGCCATTTCGTCCCCGACTATGCCACAATGGTTCATGGTTTCCTTCGTCTACTCCGCACTCACATCCATTTTGTTTGGGACGACCAAGTGCAAGGAGATTTCAAGGACTTGAAGAAAGCTCTCACACATGCCCCATTGATCTCCCCTCCGGATTTTTCAAAAGATTTCATCCTTTACGTTTCGGCATCCAACTATGCCGTTTCTGGGGTTCTTGTTCAAGAAGATTCTGCTCGTCAAGAGCATGTCATTTATCATGTGAGCCAGACCTTATCAGGACCACCGATACGTTACCCATATGAATAGAAATTAGCCCTCACCGTCGTCTTTTCAGTTCAAAATTTACGACATTACATCCTAATTAGCCACACTATAGTTGTCGCAAACTCCAACCCCATGGTCTATCTCTTGAACTGTTGCCTCCTTCAAGGCCGTGTCGCTAAATGGGTCATTATCCTACAAGAGTATGACCTAACTTTCACAACCCCCAAGAGCACTAAATCCCTTGCACTTACACAACTCATGACGGATTTACCATCCCTCTCACCATCACCCTCGGTCACCACTAGTCTAATTGACGACCATTTGTTTACTATTTCGTCGGACGACCCTTGGTATGACGACATCTTGGTTTACCTCCGTACACAAAAGTTTTGACCTGATATGACCATGATGGACGCCGTCGCATCCGTCACCATGCTTCCCGCTATCTCCTCCTAGGCGATGTTCTACATCGATGCGGTATCGACACTATCCTACGACGTTGCCTCACACGAGAGGAAGCAAAACAAGTTCTCAAGGACTACCATAGCGGTGCCTGCGACGTCCATTTCTCTAGAATGGCCACTGCCCAAAAGGTGATCCATGCAGGGTATGTTTGGCCCGCACTATTTACTGATTACATCACAACCGTCAAACATTGCCGCAACTGCCATCTCTTTGCCCCCAAGGCAAGGACACCCCTCGCCCCCCTCCATCCGGTTGTCACCGTTGGTCCTTTTTGCAAATGGGTCATTGACTTCATGGAATGCAATCCTCCCTCCATCGGTGGCCACAAATACATCATTGTGGCTGTCGACTACTTTATCAAATGGGCAGAAGCCATGCCGACCTTCAACTGCAAAGCCGACACTGCAGCCCGCTTCTTCTTTAACCACATCATTACTCATTTTGGAGTTCCTAAGCAACTTGTCTCAGACCACGGCTCTCATTTTGAGGACTTTATCTGGAAATAGTAGTCAACCCTCCTCAAATTCAAACATCATTACGCCTCCCCCTACTAACCCCAAGGGAACGGCCAAGTCGAGGCCATTAACAAAATTTTGAAGACCATCCTTCAATGCACCGTCGACTGGCATAAGTCCAATTGGCATCATATGCTTTTTCCCGCACTATGGGCTTATCGTACATCCACTAAAACCGCCACTGGTTTCACTCCTTTTCATTTGGTTCACGACATAGAATATGTGCTCCCTATCGAGTGTCAGATCCTAGCATTGCACATAGCTATTGAACTCCTTCCAGACACATCACCACTTGAACAACGTTTAATCCTATTCGAGAAAGCTGACAAAGATCACCGTGCAACTCTTCAAACAATTGAAGCTGCGAAAAGCTAGCTATGATAAACACGTCCACCCACGAGTATTCCGGAAGGATACCTTGTACTCGTTTACGACCAAGCCCATGATAAAATGGGTAAAGAAAAATTTGAATCCATGTGGCAAGGGCCATACATCATACACACTTGCCTTGGACAAGATGCATACATTCTAACCGATTCAGAAGGTAACCCCCTGCGCAACCCCTGTAATGGGTTGTACCTTAAACGCTTCTACCCATAACACTTTTTGGACACCATAGTCCATGTTGTACAGCTTTGATTCTTTTTTTTTCGCTTTTATCTTCCAAAAACCTTACATTTTTTTCTACTGCATGACTACAGATGGGTCCCGTTCCACTTTACTATGTTGGCTTTACCGACAGTGCAAGTCGCTGGTCTCCAAATCTCGCCTCCGCAGCTTGGGTACTCTATTCCCCCTCACAGTTGATCCACCTAGACGGAGTATGCATTGGTGATGCTACTAATAACCAGGCTGAGTACGACGCTGTGACCAGTCTCCTGACTGCTGCCCTCCAGATGGGTATAAGTTACCTTTGTGTCTTCCTACACTCTCAGCTTCTTGTCGCCCAACTCAAGAATTGTTAACAAGTACGCGATCCCTGCTTGTTTAGAAAGTTCCTGTGCACTAAACAAATTATTAGACAATTTGAATCCATTACATTCACTCATGTCCTAAGAAATCAAAATAGTGTCGCAGACCAAATGGCTAACAACATTATAGATTGGCACATCAACCAAACCATGTAGGACATTAACCATGCATTATCTAACATCATATAGGCATCTAAAACCATAGAAAAAATAAAAATAATCCATCATAACACTGTATCCACGTGCATATCAATACCATAAAAAATGCCTCCACAGGCATACAAAAAACATAACAATTGCATCCACGTACAACAAAACACAAAACAACGACAAATGTGCATCCATGTGCATACATGACCATATCATAAAAAATGCATCCATGTGCATATATATATATATATCATATAGTCATATAAAAGTCATAAATGCACTAAGCACCCAACTATACAAAAATACATCATTCGTATATCAGTCGTATATAAAGAAATATCCCCATATGCTCATCAACATTTGGGGGTAGATCACGAATAGTCTAGCCAGAGTGCTCTCCTCGGTCGGTATCCTCGTCATCACCTACCTCTGCTGCTGACTCATCCTCTCCCTACTCCTCCTCTGGGTTCTCCTCCTCCAGATCCTCATCATCATCCTTAGGAACGTCCAACAGGTCTCAAGCCCTCCTCTCTGCTGCCAATACAGCAACCCATCTCAAGACCAATCTTCACTCTCATGGAGCATCGTAACACAAATCCAATACCTCTAGGCCCAAATCCCGCCAACCCTCATCTGCTACCTCGTCCAATAATCGATCAAAACTAGCCCGTAAAGCCTCCAATGTCACATCATCATCCCGTCATCATACGCCCCCTCAAGCAGGTGGGGCTGCGATCACCATACAACCCCTACGAGCCTGATGCCCCACTGGTGGCTGCGGTCCCACATCTACAATAACCAACACTCAAGAAATCAGCATCATCTAACATCTATAGCTATCATAAAAAAATGTCAAGTGAAAACTACAATATGATATGCTAAGAAGAAGAACACACATATCGTCTAGCCCCTAGGCCTGTCCAGGAGGCCGCGACAGCTCAGGATCCCCCCAGTAGTCCATCACCTGGTACATATAATCATCAAACAACACCGACATCTGCAGCCACTGCCTGAAAATATCTGCTGTAAAATACTGGCCAACGTCCCTACCACCATGGCAGCGCATCATCTCCCCCCACCGCGCCATCCACGGGTCCATCACTCCTCCATCTCAGATAGGAACACAGGGCTGTAGTGAAGGCACCCGCTCAAAGAAGAAACAAAAAAAAAAAGAAGCATAGCTGAACTCCCCTCCCAACTGCCTCACCTTGCTCAGCTCCCGTTGAACACAGGTAAGGAACATCTGCCCCCATGCATAATAAGTCCCTGCTAGTACTCGCTCGATCAACTGCATATTCCCTCTCGACACATGGTTGGGAGCCTGTGATCCTAGTACTCGCCCCACACATGTCGCGACTGCTCGAGTCGACGGATCCCGCAAATCAGTAACCAGCAGTGCATTTTTATGCACATGAGCCCCCGGATGACAATACCTAACCAATAGATCCTCCATCTCCACATCCCCTGACCTCCTCGGCTGAGTGCCTGCCATCATCCCCAAATAGGGAAATCCAGTCAACAAGTAAACATCTACTAAGGTGAGATCCCATCTCTCACCCTGAACCATGAACGCCCGAATGTTCGGGTCCCAGAACCCGACCAACTTGTTCAGCAAAAAAGATGTTGAATGCATGAGGGGCACCTGTGCAAACTTCAGCAGCCCGCCCAGTGCCAAAGTCGCCTGAACATGATGATCCTGTTGAATGACCCTCATCAGGTCATCCGGTATCTCGTGCTCACTCCATGACACCATCCGCATCCTGCCAAACACACAATAAAATCTCATCAAAACCACATCAAATAAGTACCTACGGGGCCCAGAGTCACACTCCAGCTCGCGCCTATGGGGCCCACAACCGCATTCTCAAATCACGGCTGTGAGAGCCACAACTACGATACGAGATTGCGATGGTGGGATCCACAGTTGCAATCCTTGATCGTGACTGTGGGAGCCATAGTTGTGATCTACGATCGCGACTATGGGAGCCATAGTTGCGATCCGAGATCGCAGCTATAGAGGCCACAGTCGCGATCCGAAGCGCACGAATGGCCTCAGAACCCACGATATACCACCTAGGTCACCCCACGTGACCGGTACACTGCCCCCGAGGACCCAATTTCCCCTCATAATCAAATAAAATTAAAGCTAAGGGCTAATAGAGTTACCTGCAACTCGCGGAATGGAAATCCAACGGTTGGTTCTCCCGCAAATGACAAAACACCTCTGGCTCACTCAAATCTCCTATCAAACTCAACAGTGCAAATGACATGTGTCACTATGGGTCCACTTAGTATTTATAGACATTTGACCCATTCTCTTTTAACCATTCCGGAGTCATACGAGGTCCTTTTTCCAAACCGTTGATACCATTGGATTCAGTGCAGGGAGACCTTCGCAGTGGTCAACTCGGTTTCTCGATTTCACTGGCCTCTTTTTCAGGCATTTTTTCACATGCCCCTCCTTGCCTTGGTTTGCATGCCACATCGGCTGTTGTTTGTTTTTGACGATTCTTATATCATCGAATTCAATTTTCCACACTGGTGATGATGCTTGAGATCATTTCTCACTCTCACCACCATATTTTTCGGGCATTTTTCACATGCTCCTCGCTGCCTCAATTTGCATGCTACATCGGCCGTTGTCCATTTTTGACGATTTTTATATCGCTGGATTCAGTTTTCTGTGCTGGTGATGATGCTTGAGATCATTTTTGGTTCTCACCACCATATTTTTCGGCCATTTTTCACACGCCCCTTGTCACCTCGATTTGCATGCCACATCGGCCGTTGTCCATTTTTGACGATTTTTATATCATCGGATTTAGTTTTCTGCGCTTGTGATAATGCTTGAGATCATTTCTCGCTTTCACCCAAAAAAAATTTGACATTGTGTCCCTACACCTTACCACCTTGATTTGCGTGCCATATCGGCCGCGGTCATACTTTACCAATTTGTACATCACATATTATACATGAGCCCTCCGCTCCATCCACACTACAATTATGGTGTTGTTTTGCTACCATTCATCAACCTGTAAGGAGGCCCCATCAGTGTTCCCTCCTACCACTATTCTTGGTCCCCATACTTGTCCCTTAACTGAACACTTCCTCTTTACCTCGCCATTACTCTTGTTTGGTATAATTTTATCCCTTTTCCGGGCCGAGCAATTCCTTTACAAAAAAGGCACTTAGGGAGTTTATGTTAATATATTTTATGACTCCTAAACAACGAAAATATTGTCGAGCAATATTGCTTCCTTTCATGCTTCCTAAAAGTATCTGAAAGGGCGTCTACCTAGTATAAGTTTACCCCTTTTCCGGACCTTGTAGACTAATTACGAAAAAGGAATACTCTAGTCACATCGGCTAGAATAGTTCTTCATTGCATCCTTTTATGCTTTTTCGGGCCTTGGAGACTAACACACGAAAAAGAACCCCCTTGGAGTCTGCTTGCTGCTTCCAGACTCTCTAAAATTGAAAGCAACCTCGAGCATGAAATGTCCTGGGTTCGTTCAAATCCACACGACAGTAACATTTTTTAGCACACTTCTATCCCTTCGTTTGAGCTCCTTAAACCATGAAGAATGCCCCAACGGTGCCTCTCGATGCCACAACAGCTCATATCTAGTCACGCTACTATGGCAACTTCCCTAGTATGGTCGCCTTTTTTCAGAGTATTCTGCGATGTGTCACCCTTAGAGTCTCATGATATCATTCATCAGTCTTTTCCCCATTTGAGTCTCCCCCATTGCAGTCATAACATCTGGCCCCTTAAGTTATGACCCCTGTCCCTGAAGATTAGTTTCATCTGCTGTAAGGTCATCCATGTCATCATACTCTAAACAAAGGAAGTTTGAGTCCCCCCCCACTCCGTGACCTCAGTTGTTCCCCACCCCCACAGTATGTTAGTCCCATCTCCAGTACTATCACATTTTGGTTGTACACCTCACGCTTCTATCAAGGAAGCATCATTGCCTTGGTAGTTGTAGGTCTCCCTTTGTCGATGCCATCCAATCTATTCCAGAGGATAGACCCAGAGGTCCCTATGCCTTGGACTCATCACCATCAGTGGTGAGGGCCTACGGATCATTTTGAAAGGAGTCCTTAGTGCCTCTCCGAATGATTATTTCTCACATTCTCGACGTCAACACCTTGATCGCATCGTTGAGATTCGTGCAGGGTATTGGTCCTTTCAGTTATTAGTCAAAGACCCCGGATGTCACCTGACTCTAGCACATTGGTGAGTCTACTTTAGGAACACCCAGTTATATGTTCCTGTGGATATTTGGGCTACGCTTGGCGATAGTATTTGGAAGTACCCTAGTTGTATACTTCTTCGAGTACACAATTCAGATGCAGTTCAGTGTACCCTTGAGATCTTGACTCACAGTCATTGAATTCATCCAGTTGTTGGACACCTTCAAATCCAACAGTTCATCAGTCCTTCTGACACCACATTCAAAACGACTGTTGCTTTTTTCCAGTGTATCAGTTCTTCAGATCAGTCATGGTATGAACATGAGTATGTCTCAACTTTGTGTCCCCTCTGGACCATTATGATGTACACATCAGTTCTCCATATATTGTTCAGGTCCCTTGTTTGGGCCTTAATGTTATTTATATGTCTTGATACAAGCATGGGTATGCCCGCCTCATCCATATATTGAGATTATTCCTCATTTCATTATTGATGCCATGTATTTTTTAGTTTTTGCAGTTTGTATGGGGCCACTGTTCCAGTCTCCAATCGGTCTCTTCTCTCCTCCACACCCCAGGAAAAAGACAAAGAAACTATGATGTCTATCATCCATACGATGAGCTCCTGCCCTCACACATCAGGGGGCAATCTCTTAACACCCAAAAAATGCTCACTAGCCCATCTCCCTAGTCACATGTCCCAGTTGTCCACTTTTCCTACCATTTTAGCCTCTAAAACCTCAAAAAATATTCAAATGGTCACCAAAAAGGCCAAAATCAATCATTTTCTCCTCAAAACAATTAAATTTCCTCAAAAATACCAAAAAACCCTAAAAAAGGGCCCACAATTCCCAAAAATCAATTAAAAGGGAATAAAATTCAAAAAATTAATTCAAAAAAAAGAAAAAAGAGGGAAAAAGAGGAAAAGAAACCCTAAACCATTTACCAATACCATGGTTTAATACTTCGTCACCCAAAATATATAAAAAGGTGATAGAGGCTCCCCATTATTCATCCACATTCTTACCTATCCTTATGCTGTCAAAATCATTCTTGAGAACCCTAGCCTCCCTTTGAGCTTGAGTTCCCCATTTAGAGTGAGCTTTTGGCCCATCCTTGAAGCATCTTGGAGAAGAGAGAAACCATTGGAGCCTGGAGCACCTCGTCCATGCAACTGCAAAAGCTCCATCAACCTCACAATTTGAGGTAACACCATTGCAAACCCTTGTTTTCCAATTAATACAAAAATATCCATTTTTTACTGTATCTCTCATGGTTATTTAGTTTTTACTATTTAGATTTAGATTTGCTTTCATGCACATGTTATCTGTTAATAGTTAAATTTTATTGATCTTGCATCTTAGATTTACTTTTTATTTGAACTGCTACTAAGGAGTCCATTCTCCTTAGTAGGTGCTCATTTGCACAAGCTAGGGTGAAAACCATAGCCACATCTACTTCCTAACAAAAGAAGTGATAGCTCAATTGAGCTTCTTAGACTAGTTTCCAACAAGAAAAAGATCATCTCAATTTGACTTTACAATAGAAATTTATAGCTTCTACAATTGACATTTTTCTACCAAATAGATTTAAAACCTGCTCTGGTAGCTCCTTCAATGTCCCTCTAACCAAAATGGACACTACCACAACTGCAAATATTGATAGCAACAAAAATAAAGAGGAAAAAGCAAAGTGTTGGGGATAGATGCACCTAAGATGGGATGCACCTGGAATTCCTGAAATATTGATGAAAAGATGGAGCAAGACATCACCAAAATGGTACTCAACTGATTAACAACATCCATTCATGATAGAATTATATCATGAAATATATTACATTCATTTTAAACAATATATTGTGTAGCTTCAAGGATTATTGCTTAATTCTAATTAATTCTAATTCCATGCATTTGGACATCCTCCTTGCTTAAATTTAAATTTATTATAAATAAGATTCTTAAATTCGATACTATAATCAACAAAGATCAAACAAGTTCAGATTTTGCACAATTGTAGAGACAGATTGGTTTTAATATAGTTTTATGTTTATTAGTTAAATTAGATTAGTTTTATATTTATTTATGTTTATCGGTTAAATAATTAAACATCCACATTTATAATGCAACATGTAAAATGCTTTATTGTGTAGCTTCAAAGATTTTCAACATCTGATCAAAATATGTATATTGTTGGTTGTAGTAGCTTGATTGTAACTTTTGGGTCATCTCATTCAGATCTGTTGTGTTCTGTGTTTACATTATCGTATTCTTTTTCTGTATTACATATCCTATTGCAGACTCCAATTCTTCTCAAAATAATTTGTCTCTATTTGGTCCAATTCAGCTGCTGGTATCAGGGGCTGAGTGTTGTTTATTTCGTGGTTACGTGCCTTCACTTTTGCTTTTATAATGCATTGATTTATATAAATTAAAATTATGTAGCTAGAAATGTATTTGTAATGCAGGGAAAGTGAACTATGGATTTATATTGTTTATGTGGGATTTATTGAGCACAAATCCAAAGAATGTTTGAACTAAGGATACTTGTTTCTGTTTTTGCAGCTATGATCTACTAGGTCTCGAAGGACTTGCTCAAGCTTTCATATATATTGGAAAAGATGACGTCCCTAACTATACATTTTTGGACCTACCAATCAATTCTATGTTGAAGATGCATGTAAAGCCTGACGTATGAAGATGCATTTCCAAAATATTGAACAAGCAGTGGGATACTCAAACTTAATTCACACTTGATTTTAACGTGCTCGTTATTTACATGTTATTTAGCATGCCTTACAGTTTTGCTTCACTCATGCTTCACTTTTGTTTATGCTTTTTGTTGAAATATTGTAACTTCTAAGAATATTATATTTGTACTTTATTATTCCGGAGATGTTTCATTCCTCCGTGAAGACCTTATTGTATATCCAGAGATGTTTTATTCCTCCATGGATAATGTGGCAACTTGGGGTTATTATACTTCCCAAGTGGGGGTCGGCCCTGTATGAGTCATGTGGGTTAAAGGGTTATTAGACCACCCTAGTGGGGTCATCCCTGTCACATTATGTTAAGTGGTTAAGTTGGGGCTGACCTAGTTAATGTAAAAGACAAGTCGGAGTAGTGTATAAATAGAGGAGGTGTGTTCCTCATTTATCACACTCACTCATTATTCACTCACTTGTGAATGGCGCATAGGTGAGAGAGAGAGATCTGCTATGGAGGAGAAGGAGCTCATGTTTGGGATATACATCTCTGTATTGTTGATCATCGATATTGAGGAAGCTTTGCTAGTTTTTCTACCCCATGATGGTTTCCCGGGATAAATATGTGTCTCTTGTGTTTATGCTGTGCTTGTTTTTCTTTCAGTGATCCTATACATGCTATTATTGTGAAATGAAATGCAATGCTGATATTTTTTGTCTTAGCATATTGAATCTTAACATGGTATCAGAGCTAACCTAAGAAGAAGACACTATGCAGTTGCGAAAGCTAGGGATTCTTGTTTTTTGGGTTTCTCTCCACAGATATTGAAAGGTAGGAGGCTAGATTGACTCTCCTCAGTGAGGCGCATCTTTCTGTCGAGACATAATTCAATTCTGAGCATTTTTAGTTTTTGACCTAAAAATTAGGGTTTTAGAGAAAATTGGAAATTTTGGAATCTGAGTCCATGGCTGGATGATCCTCAGAAAAATCGAAGTTTAGAGACCAAGATCGAACTTTTCGGCTGGGTCAAGCTCCGGGAAAATCAAACCCTAGTTTGGGGTCCTGTCTAGTAAATCCAGAAATTAGGGTTTCTGTAAAAATTGGAATTTCTGAAATCTAAGACCATGGCTAGAAGCTCCTTGGAAAAATCGAAGTTTAGAGCTTTGGATTGAACTTTTTGGTTGGGTGAACCTCCAGGAAAATCAAACACTAGTTTGGGGTCCTCTTTAGTAAATCCAAAAATTAGGGTTTCTGCAAAAAATGGAATTTCTAAAATCTAAGACCATGGCTAGAATCTCCTTGGAAAAATCGAAGTTTAGAGATTTGGATCGAACTTTTTGGCTGGGTGAAGCTCCGTGAAACTCAAACCCTAATTCAGGGTCTTGCCTAGTGAATCCAGAAGTTTCAAAAGCAATTTTGAGGGGTGAAACTTTGCAGTTTTCAAATTCTGAGTATACCTGCTTGATCAGCTCAACAAGGCGCATCTTTCTATCCTTTCATAAGTTTGAAATTCAAAGTTTGAATTTTTAGGGTTTCTTTGACAAACCCTAATCCAACTCCAGATCCAGTTTTCAACAAATCAAATGGATTGGGTCAATCCTAAAATAGAATGAGTTAGACACTTACATAAGTGAAGAGGTTCCAGTCCTAGAGGTAGAAGAGGTTAAGGCCTTACATAAGAATGCTACAAGCAATCTCGACAGGTATGACTTGAGGAGATACGGGTATGTTTTTTTTAATTTGTTCATGATTAAGGTTACGATATGTTTGTCTTCATATTATTGAGGTTAGTACAATATTGATTAATTTTAGGCTTGTCTTATCACCCTAGAAAAAATATGAATGCATGTGAATGGTAGAAGGCATTCATTGATTAGGGTTATGACACCTATGATTGTACTAATGCACTGTGGTATTGTATGAGGATGATGTTGTCTGCTAACATGAAAGGTACAAATCAAGTTCTAGATCAAGAACATATGCCCATGGTGACATGAAGACAAAAGACTCATGGATCACCTAGAAGATCTACTTACAAGGTATGTATAATTTGATGGTTAACTTATGAGTTATGCAGATTCTAGCACAAGGCCTCTAAATCATTGAAGAGAACAAAGAAGATATTGTTTGATATGTTTTCCTATATCAAGTTAGAATCCTACTTTATGTTAGGATCTTAGGTAAGTATACTTGTGTATGAAATGATCATGACCATACATAATGTTTTAATAGTATTGAGATTATACTAATGAATGTATGATTATGTATGAGATCATGAGGATGACACTAGTGCACACTTAAGCATGCTTAGTGGTACAGAATGAATAGAAGTTCAAAGACATATAAAGATCAAGCGGGAGGCAACCACACAACATAAAAGATAAGTATTTGGTTTGTTATTTGAATCTCTGAATAGTTAATGATATTGCTCGTAATAGTTGCATGCGTATTTGTATATATCATGCAGAGTGTGAGCATTCATATAGCATTGAACAATATACTACTAATATGCATATGATGGGTAAGTTGGACAAACATTCCATTGTTGTTTATCTATAATGAAACCTCTTTGCTGACATGCTGAGAGCTGTGCACACTCTTGACAGTATGTTCTGGTAGAGATGGAAGGCAGCTAGATAGCCACTGTATGCATACAGGATATGGAAAAGTGTTGTGCCAAAGTATTGGTCAAGATAGTTGCATAACTATGTGAATCATATCTATATGCATTATAGGTTATCATGTCAACATGATTTGATGATTATGAAGTATTTCTAATCATGTATTTAGCTTTGATTTTTAGGAAAGATCATGTGAACACCAAACAAGTGATGGATGTTCAACAAGAAGACTTATAAATCAAACGTAATATAGAAGGCTCATGGCTAGAGGATTCTCTTATAAAGAGGAAGAGGATCATGACGAGATGTTTGCTCCAAGTGGCTATATAAGACCATTCTCTTAATGGTGCAATTGAAGAAGAAGCTAGCTACAGAATTTGAGATGAATGATCTCAGATTGATGCATTACTTCCTAGGTCTGGAAGTATGGCAAGGCCCAGAAGGAATCTTTCTCAACCTGGGAAAGTATGTTGTGGAAATATTGAGAAGATTTGATATGTTGGAATGTAAGGACATGACCACTCCCATGGATTCCAACTTGAAGCTGTTAGTTGATGACTCATCAGAGTTGTTGGATGTGACTCTGTACAGACAGATTATTGGGTCGTTGATGTATCTGACACATACCAGGCCAGATATATGCTTTGCTATGAACATCTTGAGCCAGTATCTAGTGGAACCTAGGCGCGTTCACCTAATAGCTGCAAATCATGTGATGAGGTACCTGAAGGGTACGATAAACTTTGATCTATGTTATCTTGAAGATAATGAATTCAGATTGTATGGCTACACAGATGCTAATCGGGCAGGAAGTGTATCAGACAGGAAGAACACATCAGGAGGATGTTATTGTCTGGGATCTGCCATGGTCTCGTGGTTTAGCAGGAAGCAGTCTAGTGTGGCTCTTAGCACAGCTGAAGCAGAATATATTGCTACTTACTCTGCTAAGTTGTGAAGCGATATGGCTTCGGAAGTTGTTATCAAGATTGTTTGACTTAGAGATGGACCCCACTGTGATATTGTGTGACAGCCAGAGTGGTATCAAGATGAAAGAGAATCTAGTGTTCCATGATAAGTCAAAGCACATAGAGATCCAATATTTCTATATACGGGATATGGTGCAGAAAGGAGCTATTAAGCTCGAATATGTGAGCACTGACGAACAAGTTGTTGATGTATTGACCAAACCTCTGTCTCGAGTAAAGCTTGAGTATTTCTGAGACAAGCTTGGTGTAGTTCAGAAGGACCTTCCTCGAAAGGGGGAGTGATATGGTCGATGATGATATTTGGATACTGGTATCAATGATGAGATTTCCTATATTGACGGAAAGGTCAATGATGAGGATACATGTGTTGATATGGCTACTAGTATCAATGATGAGGATACTTGTATCAATGATGAGGTTACCTGTTATGACGATGAGGTTGATGATGAGGTTTCTAGTTACGACGATGAAGTCGATGCATGGTCCTTAGAATTTTGTCTAAGTAGACAAGAGGGGATTGTATCATCCCCGGACTTCGGTCCCTGAATTGATCCGTAGACATATGTCTACGAGAAGTGGTCCCTAGTGGATGAGAGGGGATTGTATCATCCCCGGACTTCGGTCCCTGAATTGATCCGTAGACATATGTCTACGAGAAGTGGTCCGTAGTGGACGAGAGGGATTATATCATCCCCAGACTTCGGTCCTTGAATTGATCTGTAGACTCTTTTCTTTGAGAAAGATGTTGGTGAATGATGTAATGTGCGCTCCTGGACTGCTCAGCATAGAAGTAGGTGATCATTCACAAAACCTGTAATGATGTAATGTTCGCTCCTAGATTAGTAGGTGATCATTCACAGGTTGTAAATCCTAGATTTTATCTAGGTCACACCCCAGTTGAAATAGTACTGGATCTGTGGTTGTAAATCCTAGATCTGATCTAGGTCACACCCCAGTTGAAATAGTACTGGCTCTATGGTTGAATGGAATGATGTAATGTGCGCTCCTAGATTGCTTAGTGTCGTAGAAGGTGATCATTCACAGGTCATGTAATGATGTAATGTTCACTCCTGGACTGCAGCAGGTGATCATTCATAGGTGGTAAAATCCTAGATTTAATCTAGGTCACATCCAGTATGAAAAAGGACTGGCACTGTGGTCGGGATTGCATCGTCCCTAGACATGAGAGGTGTCTTAAAGTGATAAGGATTGATCATCCTGTAGGTAGATTGGGATTGCATCGTCCCTAGACATGAGAGGTGTCTTAAAGTGATAAGGATTGATCATCCTGTAAGTAGATCGGGATTGCATCATCCCTAGACATGAGATGTGTCTTAAAGTGTTAAGGATTGATCATACTGTAAGTAGATCGGGATTGCATCGTCCCTAGACATGAGAGGTGTCTTAAAGTGATAAGGATTGATCATCCTGTAAGTAGATCAGGATTGCATCGTCCCTAGACATGAGAAGTGTCTTAACGTGAGAAGGATTGATCATCCTGTAAGCAGATAGGGGCTGCATCGTCCCTGAACATTTGGTTCAAAATGTACATGATAGGGCTGCATCGTCCCTGAACGTTTGGTTCAAAATGTACATGATAGGACTGCATCGTCCCTGAACGTTTGGTTCAAAATGTATGTGATAGGACTGCATCATCCCTGAACGTTTGGTTCAAAATGTAAGTGATAGGACTACATCGTCCCTGAACGATTGGTTCAAAATGCATGTGATAGGATTGTATCATCCTTGGACTTATGTCCTAAAGTGAGCAGGATTGATCATCTTGTAATTGGATCATGTGTATTGCAGAGTATGCTGCTATGTTGATGCTGTTGATCGAGAGGATCCAATTGAATATTTTGATGCTGTTGATCGAGAGGATCCAATTGAATATTTTGATGCTGTTGATCGAGAGGATCCAGATGTTGATCGAGGATCCAGTTGATGATGTGATGATGTTGATCAAGATGATCCAGATGTTGATCGAGGATCCAATTGATGACGTGATGCTGTTGATTGAGAGGATCCAGTTGATGATGTGATGCTGTTGATCGAGAGGATCCAGTTGATGTTGTTATGATGATGATCAGTAGATCCAGACGATGAGGCTGTTGATCGGATGATCTAGATGATGACGATGCTATAGCTGATCGAGTGTTGCAAAAGGTGAAGACTCAATACTGTTGATATTTATACTCCAGTATTGAAGACCTGAAGATATTCCAGTAACTAGTTGAGTTAGTGATGATGTTGAGAAAGCTTCCAATGATTTATAGATGTATCATGTATCATGTAGTTGATGACTCCTTGCTCCTGCAGATGTTGTTACGTTAAGGGGGAGTGTTGAAATATTGTAACTTCTAAGAATATTATATTTGTACTTTATTATTCCAGAGATGTTTCATTCCTCCGTGAAGACCTTATTGTATATTCGGAGATGTTTTATTCTTCCGTGGCTAATGTGGCCACTTGGGTTATTAGACTTCCCTAGTGGGGGTCGGCCCTATATGAGTCATGTGGGTTAAAGCGTTATTAGACCACCCTAGTGGGGTCGGCCCTGTTACATTATGTTAAGTTGGGGCTGACCTAGTTAATGTAAAAGACAAGTCGGAGTAGTGTATAAATAGAGGAGGTGTGTTCCTCATTTATCACACTCACTCATTATTCACTAACTTGTGAATGGCGCATAGGTGAGAGAGAGAGATCTGCTATGGACGAGAAGGAGCTCATGTTTTGGATATCATCTCTGTATTGTTGATCATCTATATTTGAGGAAGCTTTGCTGGGTTTTTTACCCCATGAGGGTTTCCCAAGATAAATATGTGTCTCTTGTGTTTATGTTGTGCTTGTTGTTCTTTCAGTGATCCTGTATATGCTATTATTGTGAAATGAAATGCAATGCTGATATTTTCTATCTTAGCATATTGAATCTTAACACTTTTAAAGCTTATTAGATAACTATGTCTTATTATCTCATGGAAGCTGCATAGCATAGTCCATGTTTTGTATGGTTACTAAAAGCAAAGGTATCTCTTTTCACTCTCTTTTTTAGTGTCATGCTGTACAGGAATTGGCAAAAATGTATTTTCAAATATTATTGGCAACAATGCTGATGGTAATACTTGAGCAGTTGACAACAAAGTTGAGAAATCAGAGAAATTTTCAAGTTTAAATCTTGATAGTCCATTCAATGTTTATGGTTTTAGATCTTAAAATTTTCCAGTGGAAGTGTTCTTTAATTTTATCATGTTTGTGTGGAGTGCATATTAACTCATTAGGAAATTGTGACTATTGTTGATTCGAAATATGGCTAGGGTGTGGAAATATCTTATTATAAAACTCACCGTTGTGCACTTGTTGTGGTATGGAATGGGTATGTACGTGGTATGGACCTTCCTTATATGGTGATGATAAAACGTACTGTCGTGGTTTGGAACACTAATAAGTTATGGACTATATACCTTGGTGATACCTTGAGAGAGAATATAATAGTTTGACCACGAGTTTGACACCTTTGTCTTCTTGACCCCTCTTGTTGACTCTTGATCTTATGTTGACCCACAATGCAGTCCGATCTTGGAACCCTAATCCTCCAACACGGCTGAGCTACTAGGTCCAAAATTGTAGTAAAGAAGGAAGATGTTTTCAAAAAACACATTGTGGGAAAAAGACATGCTCTTCACCACAAAACCCTTCGGCTCAATCAAAATGCAAATGAGAGATCCGCTCACCTGGATGCCGTGGAAAACCATGGCCTTGCGCTATTTCTCTGCGTATTGGGCCTCCAACACGCCTCCAAGGGCCCTTTCTAGCACTGGCCTCAAGCACGCCTCAAGACGCGATTTTCCCGCGACTCTGGTAAGCCCGAGCTTTGCCTCATAGCCATTTCGCGGATATTTGTGAGCCCACCCATATAAAAAATACCCCAAAGTATTTGTGTATTGCTATATTAAAAAAAAAAAACCCATTTGCCCCTTAATATATAGGCAATATAACTTTTGGGTTTTCATGTTTATTTATTACCCCCACATGTTTCCAATGTGTTTGATGAAATGTTGATGTGAATGCAAATTGTTTGTGAAAGTTATAAATCAATGTAATGTTGTTATCTGTTTGAATTTGTCAAACATATAACAATATTACATTGATTTATAACTTTCCCAATATAATGTTTTTTTTATAATTATTAAGCCCCCAATATGAATGGACGTGATATGGTATTGGTCCGTTAGCGACACCCCCCGTGGTTTCATACTTGAGTGGTCTAATATCTCTGTTGCACTGTTTGAGTGTGCTAATTTGTAAGAAATCCATGGGATTTGTATGGGCTACAAACGAAGATGTGGTTTGTGCACATTTTGTGTGTGAAATTTCATCATTACCTGATATTTTATGGATTGTTGTTTCTGGGTCTACTGCTCTAGTAACTGGGGTTTCCTTACGGTTCATATTAAGCAGACCCAAACACTCATACAGTGCAACAGAGATCTTAGTCCACTTAAACCTGCTTAAACCACGGGGATTTCTTGCTTTGTTGCTCCAGTAATTAGGGATTCCTTGCTTGTCAACTAGGTAACTGAATTTATTCTCTCTCAGGTATGTCCTTTGTTCCTACAGTGACTTGTCGCTTAATAGAGAAGATCTGATCTAAAAAAATATTGTCGAGTATAAGGAAGGTTTCAACCACGTTTCAACTCTCCTAGTGGGTTATATTATTTGTTTTCTTTGTACTTTGAGTTAGACATGAGTTAGATTTACTACTGATGTTATTTATTGTCTTTATTTCCATTTCAACTATAACTAGACAAGAGTGAGAAAAGATATGTTCAAAGCATAGTTTTCATCTCTTTCAACTTTAATAATCCCAAATGTGGACCTTTGGGAGTGTTAAAGTTGAAAGAGATGAACACTATGCGTTTGGACTTGTGTGGACTGATATCTTTGCTGCACTGTTTGGGTGTGCTAAGCTGAGTATAAGGAAGGTTTCAACTCTCATAGTCGGTTATCGTATTAGTTTTGTTTGTACTTTGAGTTAGATTTACTTGGATTTACTACTGTTGTTATTTATTATCTTTGTATGATTTTCAACTTTAACATAGGGACCTTAGGGAGTGTTAAAGTTGAAAGAGATGAAAATTATGCTTTAAACTTATCTTGTCTAGTTAAAACGATACTATTTTGTTTCTAGTACTATTTTGTCATCGTTTGTCATGGTTTATGTCTGTTTGAGATGGTTTGTAGTTGCTTTGATGCCTATTTATGTGATTCAGTTGCAGCTGTAGTTTCCAAGCTAACTACTTTTTATGGATTTCACTTCTCTTCCCTGTATAAGTTGTTTATTTGGTTCTATTTTCTATAACTAATGAATCTTATACAGTGATGACAAAAATATATAAAACAGTGTACCTTGAGAGATAAAAGATTATTGGTCTTGTTGGTCCTATAAAGGAGTTGCTTGTCCACCTTATATAGTTCACCTTGACCTTGTGGGTGTGTGGTTTGTTTTGTTGTGGCCCCCTTGGTTGCATGATCCTTTATCTTACTTTTATCTTACTTGGTCCATAGGTTATGTTTATTAATGTTTTGATACCCTATCTTAAGGAGTATCTAGATTATAAATTAAATTTTTTATTTAACATGAGAGACGGATCCAGTTTGTGGCCTGCTGCTCTAGCGTGACTGAGCTCTCTCCCTCTGCATGATCTTTGCTACCAATCCATGTGATCTCTTGCTGCACCACCCGCGTGACTGGGATTTGCTTGTTACACCTACCACGTGGTCACTTTGCACCAGCGTGACCGTGATTTTGTTGGATTGTGGGTCCTTCCCCAGCATGACCATGGCTTGTTTCTTAGGTGGACTGTGGGTTCTTCCACAGTGTAACCGTAAGTCTGTTTCTTGGTGGACTGTGGGTCCTTCACTAGGGTGACCGTGATTTGTTTCTTGGCACTTTCTTGGTGGACTGTGGGTCCTTTAATTTTGTCATGTTTGTGTGGAGTGCATATTAACTCATTAGGAAATTGTGACTGTTTTTTATTCGAAAGATGGCTAGGGTGTGGAAATATCTTATTATAAAAATCACCATTGTGCACTTGTTGTGGTATGGAATGGGCATGGACATGGTATGGACCTTCCTTATACGGTGATGATAAAACGTACTGTCATGGTTTGGAACACTTATAATTTATGGACTATATACCTTGGTGATACCTTGAGAGAGAATATAACAGTTTGACCACGAGTTTGACACCTTCATCTTCTTAACCCCTCTTGTTGACTCTTGATCTTATGTTGACCCACAACGCAGTCTGATCTTGGAACCCTAATGCTCCAACACGGCTGATCTACTAGGTCCAAAAATGTAGTAAGGAAGGAAGATGTTTTCAAAAAACACATTGTGGGAAAAGGACATGCTCTTCACCAAAAAACCCTTCGGCTCAATCAAAATGCAAATGAGAGATCCGCTCACCTGGATGCTGTGGAAAACCCTGGCCTTGCGCAATTTCTCTGCGTACTGGGACTCCAACACGCCTCTAAGGGTCCTTTCCAACCCTTGCCTCTTCAGCACAAAACCCTGGCCTCAAGCACGCCGCAAGACGTGATTTCCCTGTGACTCTGGTAAGCTCGAGCTTTGCCTCATTGCCATTTCGCAGATATTTGTCAGCCCACCCATATAAAAATTACCCCAAAGTATTTGTGTATTGCTATATTAAATAAAAAAACCCATTTGCCCCTTAATATATAGGAAATATAACTTTTGGGTTTTCATGTTTATTCAATACCCCCATATGTTTCCAATGTGTTTGACGAAATATTGATGTGAATACAAATTGTTTGTGAAAGTTATAAATCAATGTAATTTTGTTATCTGTTTGAATTTGTCAAACATATAACAATATTACATTGATTTATAACTTTCCCAATATAATGTTTTTTTTGTATAATTATTAAGCCCCCAATATGAACGGATGTGATATGGTATTGGTCCGTCAGCGACACCCCCTTGGTTTCATACTTGAGTTGTCTAATATCTGTGTTGCACTGTTTGAGTGTGCTAATTTGTAAGAAAGCCATGGGCTTTGTATGGGCTACAAATGAAGATTTGGTTTGTGCACGTTTTGTGTGTGAAATTTCATCATTACCTGATATTTTATGGATTGTTGTTTCTGGGTCTGCTGCTCCAGTAATTGGGGTTTCCTTACGGTTCACATTAAGTAGAACCAAATACTCATACAGTGCAACAGAGATCTTAGTCTACTTAAACCTGCTTAAACCACGGGGATTTCTTGCTTTACTGCTCCAATAATTAGGGATTCCTTGCTTGTCGACTAGGTAACTGAATTTATTCTCTCTCAGGTATGTCCTTTGTTCCTGTAGTGACTTGCCTCTTCATAGACAAGATCTAATCTAAAAAAATATTGTTGAGTATAAGGAAGGTTTCAACCATGTTTCAACTCTCCTAGTGGGTTATATTATTTGTTTTCTTTGTACTTTGAGTTAGACATGAGTTGGATTTACTACTGATGTTATTTATTTTCTTTGTTTCCTTTTCAACTGTAACTAGACAAGAGTGAGAAAAGATAATTTCAAAGCATAGTTTTCATCTCTTTCAACTTTAATATTCCTGAATGTGGACCTTTGGGAGTGTTAAAGTTGAAAGAGATGAACACTATGCGTTCGGACTTGTGTGGACTGATATCTTTGCTGCATTGTCTGGGTGTGCTAAGATGAGTATAAGGAAGGTTTCAACTCTCATAGTTGGTTATCGTATTAGTTTTGTTTGTACCTTGAGCTAGATTTACTACTATTGTTATTTATTGTCTTTGTATGATTTTCAACTTTAAGACAGGGACCTTAGGGAGTGTTAAAGTTGAAAGAGATGAAAATTATGCTTTAAACTTATCTTGTCTAGTTAAAACGATACTATTTTGTTTCTAGTACTATTTTGTCATTGTTTGTCATGGTTTATGTCTGTTTGAGATGGTTTGCAGTTGCTTTGATGCCTATTTATGTGATTCAGTTGCAGTTGCAGTTTCCAAGCTAACTACTTTTTATGGATTTCACTTCTCTTCCCTATATAAGTTGTTTATTTGGTTCTATTTTCTATAACTAATGAATCTTATACAGTGATGACAAAAATATATAAAACAGTGTACCTTGAGAGAGAAAAGATTATTGGTCTTGTTGGTCCTATAAAAGAGTTGCTTGTCCACCTTATATAGTTCACCTTGACCTTGTGGGTTTGTGGTTTGTTTTGTTGTGGCCCCCTTGGTTGAATCATGATCCTTTATCTTACATGTATCTTACTTGGTCCATAGGTTATGTTTATTAATGTTTTGATACCCTATCTTAAGGAGTATCTAGATTATAAATTAAATTTTTAATTTAACATGAGAGACGGATCTAGTTCGTGGTCTACTACTCCAGCGTGACTGAGCTCTCTCCCTCTGCATGATCTTTGTTGCCGATCCATGTGATCTCTTGCTACAACACCCACATGACTGGGATTTACTTGTTACACCTTCCACGTGATCACTTTGCACCAGCGTGATCGTGATTCTATTGGATTGTGTGTCCTTCCCCAGCATGACCATGGCCTGTTTCTTGGGTGGACTGTGGATTCTTCCACAATGTAACCGTGAGTCTCTTGGTGGACTGTGGGTCCTTCACCAGGGTGATCGTGATTTGTTTCTTGGCACTTTCTTGGTGGACTGTGGGTCCTTTAATTTTGTCATATTTGTGTGGAGTGCATATTAACTCATTAGGAAATTATGACTGTTGTTGATTCGAAAGATGGCTAGGGTGTGGAAATATCTTATTATAAAACTCACCGTTGTGTACTTGTTGTGGTATGGAATGGGTATGGATGTGGTATGGACCTTCCTTATACGGTGATGATAAAACATACTGTCGTGGTTTGGAACACTTATAAGTTATGGACTATATACCTTTGTGATACCTTGAGAGAGAATATAACAGTTTGACCACGAGTTTGACACCTTCATCTTCTTAACCCCTCTTGTTGACTCTTGATCTTATGTTGACCCACAATGCAGTCTGATCTTGGAACCCTAATGATCCAACATGGCTGAGCTACTAGGTCCAAAAATGTATTAAAGAAGGAAGATGTTTTCAAAAAACACATTGTGGGAAAAGGACATGCTCTTCACCAAAAAACCCTTTGGCTCAATCAAAATGCAAATGAGAGATCCGCTCACCTGGATGTCGTGGAAAACCCTGGCCTTGTGAGATTTATCTATGTACTGGGCCCCCAACACGCCTACAAGGGTCCTTTCAAACCCTTGCCTCTTCACCACAAAACCCTAGCCTCAAGCACGCCTCAAGACGCGATTTCCCTATGACTCTGGTAAGCCCGAGTTTTGCCTCATTGCCATTTCAGGGATATTTGTCAGCCCACCCATATAAAAAATACCCCAAAGTATTTGTGTATTGTTATATTAAATAAAATAAAAAACCATTTGCCCCTTAATATATAGGCAATATAACTTTTGGGTTTTCATGTTTATTTAATACCCCCATATGTTTCCAATGTGTTGGACGAAATGTTGATGTGAATGCAAATTGTTTGTGAAAGTTATAAATCAATGTAATGTTGTTATCTATTTGAATTTGTCAAACATATAACAATATTACATTGATTTATAACTTTCCCAATATAATTTTTTTTTTTTAATTATTAAGCCCCCAATATGAATGGACGTGATATGGTATTGGTCCTTTAGCGACACCCCCGTGGTTTCATACTTGAGTGGTCTAATATCTCTGTTTCACTGTTTGAGTGTGCTAATTTGTAAGAAAGCCATGGGCTTTGTATGGGCTACAAACGAAGATCTGGTTAGTGCACATTTTGTGTGTGAAATTTCATCATTACCTAATATTTTATGGATTGTTGTTTCTGGGTCTGCTACTCCAGTAATTGGGGTTTCCTTACAGTTCACATTAAGCAGACCCAAACACTCATACAGTGCAATAGAGATCTTAGTCCACTTAAACCTTCTTAAACCACGGGGATTTCTTGCTTTGCTGCTCCAGTAATTAGGGATTCCTTGCTTGTCGACTAGGTAACTGAATTTATTCTCTCTCAGGCATGTCCTTTGTTCCTATAGTGACTTGTCTCTTAATAGACAAGATCTAATCTAAAAAAATATTGTTGAGTATAAGGAAGGTTTCAACCACGTTTCAACTCTCCTAGTGGGTTATATTATTTGTTTTCTTTGTACTTTGAGTTAGACATGAGTTAGATTTACTACTGATGTTCTTTACTGTCTTTGTTTCCTTTTCAACTATAACTGGACAAGAGTGAGAAAAGATAAGTTCAAAGCATAGTTTTCATCTCTTTCAACTTTAATAATCCCGAATGTGGACCTTTGGGAGTGTTAAAGTTGAAGGAGATGAACACTATGCATTCAGACTTGTGTGGAGTGATATCTTTGTTGCACTGTCTGGGTGTGCTAAGCTGAGTATAAGGAAGGTTTCAACTCTCATAGTCCGTTATCGTATTAGTTTTGTTTGTACTTTGAGTTAGATTTACTTGGATTTACTACTGTTGTTATTTATTGTCTTTGTATGATTTTCAACTTTAATATAGGGACCTTAGGGAGTGTTAAAGTTGAAAGAGATGAAAATTATGCTTTAAACTTATCTTGTCTAGTTAAAACGATACTATTTTGTTTCTAGTACTATTTTGTCATCGTTTGTCATGGTTTATGTCTGTTTGAGATGGTTTGCAGTTGCTTTGATGCATATTTATGTGATTCAGTTGCAGTTGTAGTTTCCAAGCTAACTACTTTTTATGGATTTCACTTCTCTTCCTTGTATAAGTTGTTTATTTGGAACTACTTTCTATAACTAATGAATCTTATACAGTGATGACAAAAATATATACAACAGTGTACCCTGAGAGAGAAAAGAATATTGGTCTTGTTGGTCCTATAAAGGAGTTGCTTGTCCACCTTATATAGTTCACCTTGACCTTGTGGGTTTGTGGTTTGTTCTGTTGTGGCCCCCTTGGTTGACTCATGATCCTTTATCTTACGTGTATCTTACTTGGTCCATAGGTTATGTTTATTAATGTTTTGATACCCTATCTTAGGGAGTATCTAGATTATAAATTAAATATTTAATTTAACATGAGAGACGGATCCAGTTTGTGGTCTGCTACTCCAGCGTGACTGAGCTCTCTCCCTCTGCGTGATTTTTGTTGCTGATACATGTGATCTCTTGCTGCACCACCCGCGTGACTGGGATTTCCTTGTTACACCTTCCACGTGGTCACTTTGCACCAGCGTGACCATGATTCTATTGGATTGTGGGTCCTTCCTAGCGTGACCGTGGCCTGTTTCCTAGGTAGACTGTGGGTTCTTCCACAGTGTAACCATGAGTCTGTTTCTTGGTGGACTGTGGGTCCTTCATCAGGGTGACCATAATTTGTTTCTTGGCACTTTCTTGGTGGACTGTGGGTCCTTTAATTTCGCCATGTTTGTGTGGAGTGCATATTAACTCATTCGGAAATTGTGACTGTTGTTGATTCGAAAGATGGCTAGGGTGTGGAAATATCTTATTATAAAACTCACCGTTGTGCACTTGTTATGGTATAGAATGGGTATGGACGTGGTATGGACCTTCCTTATATGGTGATGATAAAACGTACTGTCATGGTTTGGAATACTTATAAGTTATGGACTATATACCTTGGTGATACCTTGAGAGAGAATATAAAAGTTTGACCGCGAGTTTGACACCTTCATCTTCTTAACCCCTCTTGTTGACTCTTGATCTTATGTTGACCCACAACGCAGTCTGATCTTGGAACCCTAATGCTCCAACATGGCTGAGCTACGGCTGAGCTACTAGGTCCAAAAATGTAGTAAAGAAGGAAGATGTTTTCAAAAAACACATTGTGGGAAAAGGACATGCTCTTCACCACAAAACCCTTCGGTTCAATCAAAATGCAAATGAGAGATCCGCTCACCTGGATGCCGTGGAAAACCCTGGCCTTGCGCAATTTCTCTACGTACTGGGCCTCCAACACGCCTCCAAGGGCCCTTTCTAGCCCTTGCCTCTTCACCACAAAACACTGGCCTCAAGCACGCCTCAAGACGCGATTTCCCTGTGACTCTGGTAAGCCCGAGCTTTGCCTCATTGCCATTTCGCGGATATTTGTGAGCCCACCCATATAAAAAATACCCCAAAGTATTTGTGTATTGCTATATTAAAAAAAAAAACCATTTGCCCCTTAATATATAGGCAATATAACTTTTGGGTTTTCATGTTTATTTAATACCCCCACATGTTTCCAATGTGTTTGATGAAATGTTGATGTGAATGCAAATTGTTTGTGAAAGTTATAAATCAATGTAATTGTTATCTGTTTGAATTTGTCAAACATATAACAATATTACATTGATTTATAACTTTCCCAATATAATGTTTTTTTTTTTAATTATTAAGCCCCCAATATGAATGGACGTGATATGGTATTGGTCCGTTAGTGACACCCCCGTGGTTTCATACTTGAGTGGTCTAATATCTCTGTTGCACTGTTTGAGTGTGCTAATTTGCAAGAAAGCCATGGGCTTTGTATGGGCTACAAACGAAGATCTAGTTTGTGGACGTTTTGTGTGTGAAATTTCATCATTACCTGATATTTTATGGATTGTTGTTTCTGGGTCTACTGCTCCAGTAATTGGGGTTTCCTTACGGTTCACATTAAGTAGAACCAAACACTCATACAGTGCAACAGATATATTAGTCCACTTAAACCTGCTTAAACCACGGGGATTTCTTGCTTTGCTGCTCCAGTAATTAGGGATTCCTTGCTTGTTGACTAGGTAACTGAATTTATTCTCTCTCAGGTATGTCCTTTGTTCCTATAGTGACTTGTCTCTTAATAGACAAGATCTGATCTAAAACAATATTGTTGAGTATAAGGAAGGTTTCAACCACGTTTCAACTCTCCTAGTGGGTTATATTATTTGTTTTCTTTGTACTTTGAGTTAGACATGAGTTAGATTTACTACTGATGTTATTTATTGTCTTTATTTCCTTTTCAACTATAACTAGACAAGAGTGAGAAAAGATAAGTTCAAAGCATAGTTTTCATCTCTTTCAACTTTAATAATCCCGAATGTGGACCTTTGGGAGTGTTAAAGTTGAAAGAGATGAACACTATGCGTTCGGACTTGTGTGGACTGATATCTTTGCTGTACTGTCTGGGTGTGCTATGCTGAGTATAAGGAAGGTTTCAACTCTCATAGTCAGTTATCGTATTAGTTTTGTTTGTACTTTGAGTTAGATTTACTTGGATTTACTACTATTGTTATTTATTGTCTTTGTATGATTTTCAACTTTAAGACATGGACCTTAGGGAGTGTTAAAGTTGAAAGAGATGAAAATTATGCTTTAAACTTATCTTGTCTAGTTAAAACGATACTATTTTGTTTCTAGTACTATTTTGTCATCGTTTGTCATGGCTTATGTCTGTTTGAGATGGTTTGCAATTGCTTTGATGCCTATTTATGTGATTCAGTTGCAGTTGTAGTTTCCAAGCTAACTACTTTTTATGGATTTCACTTCTCTTCCTTGTATAAGTTGTTTATTTGGTTCTACTTTCTATAACTAATGAATCTTATACAGTGATGACAAAAATATATAAAACAGTGTACCTTGAGAGAGAAAAGATTATTGGTCTTGTTGGTCCTATAAAGGAGTTGCTTGTCCACCTTATATAGTTCACCTTGACCTTGTGGGTTTGTGGTTTGTTTTGTTGTGGCCCCCTTGGTTGACTCATGATCCTTTATCTTACGTGTATCTTACTTGGTCCATAGGTTATGTTTATTAATGTTTTGATACCCTATCTTAAGGAGTATCTAGATTATAAATTAAATTTTTAATTTAACATGAGAGACGGATCCAATTCATGGTCTGCTGCTCCAGCGTGACTGAGCTCTCTCCCTTTGCATGATCTTTGCTGCTGATCCATGTGATCTCTTGCTGCATCACCCGCGTGACTGGGATTTCCTTGTTACACCTTCCACATGGTCACTTTGCACCAGCGTGACCGTGATTTTGTTGGATTGTGGCTCCTTCCCCAACGTGACCGTGGCCTGTTTCTTGGGTGGTCTGTGGGTTCTTGCACGGTGTAACCATGAGCCTGTTTTTTGGTGGACTGTGGGTCCTTCACTAGTGTGACCGTGATTTGTTTCTTGGCACTTTCTTGGTGGACTGTGGGTCCTTCACTAGCATGACCGTGATTTGTCGTCTTGAGTGGACTTTGGGTCCTTCCCCACTGTGACCGTGATTTGTTTTCTTGGTGGACTGTGGGTCCTTCTCCAGCATGACCATGATCTATTTTCTTGGGTGGAATGTGGGTCCTTCACCAGCGTGACCATGATCTGTTTCTTAGTGGACTGTGGGTCCTTCACCAGCATGACTGTGATCTGTTTTCTTGTGTTGACTGTGGGTCCTTCCCCAACATGGTCGTGATTTGTTTTCTTGGTGGACTGTGTGTCCTTCTCCAGCATGACCATGATATGTTTTCTTGGGTGGACTGTGGGTCCTTCCCTAGCGTGACCATGAGCCTGTTTTCTTGTGTGGACTGTGGGGTCTTCCCCAGCGTGACAGTGAGTTTCACTTTATGGGTGGAATGTGTTTTTTCAAGCATGAATGTGCAAAGTATGCCTGTGTATCTCTACAGTATGTGACTGCATCCTTACCCAACATGACTGTGTGTCCTTTGTCGGCATGACTGTACTGGGTATCAATGTGCTTGTTGATTAAGAAGTCTTGGTCAATATGTGGTAAGTATGCTTCTGCTTTAACCCTCTTTGGATCTCTCTCAAGGTATGTAAATTGTTTGTCTAGATTGACTTGTCCCTTCGGTGACAAGATCAAATCTGAAAAATCTGAGTATATGGTTGATTCAAATATTGGTTATGATTATTTACTGTTGATATCTATTGTACATTATTTTATCATGTTGTTATTCTACATGGCAATTGATGATTATCGAGGACCAACTTTAACGCAGTGAATAATAGAGCGTTAAGTTGAAAGAGATGAAAATTATGTGTGTTTATTACAGTTCAAATTTTATTAGAGGAGTACTGTTCTGAATCTAATTTTACATGTTCATGCATTAAAGTTTACTACTTAAATTAAAAAATCCTCTAACCCTTAAACTTCAACATCAAGTACTTTGGAGAGATGTACATGGCCTATTCCATGCTTGGTTTTTACGATTTTTGTTGTTTGGCTTTCCTTTTTATCCTTGTTTGGTTTTATTGAAAAGTATTGGTTTTCTTGAAAAGTATAGGAAGCTTGCTTTATAATTTTCTCTTTGCCTTTAATGACATATCTAATTCTCATGTCCCTGATCTAAGAATTAGTGTTATTTTTCCTTTTATGTCGGATATTACTTGTTTACCATATGGAACTTATGTAGGTTTTGAGCTGTAGTTACCAGAACACAAATAGGATATGGATGAGAATACATATTCCAGTTTTTAGATTTCTTTTTGGATATGATACATCTGGATTTGGCCTGGAGGTGTAGTTATTAGTCAGGCAGAAAGCTGGTGGTTGCATATGCACGTTACTCAAGATATTGTCTCTGCGTGCAGGAAGACTTTCAACTACTCTGTTCACTATGCATGGACATATGTTCCACAATATCCGAGGTATGTGATCTCCAGACTTTGTTGAATAAAGAAGTGAATTAGAGATGAGGCTTGGATTGTTGAGAATCCATTTTTTAAGACTGTAACTGTAATATTGTTTCATGTGGATGGTCACACAACTAATATTGCAATCAAATATGTTTGTGGAGTTTAGATGTCTTGTTGAATGTCTTTATTACTATTATATTGTCAGATAACATATTTATTAATGTCTTTTCTTATAATGTGATATTTAGCGGGGCAATTGGTTTTTTTATTTGCTCAACTGAAGGACCGACAGTAGATTTCAGAAATCCTGTCAATCCCATTGAAGAGCAGAAGGTTGCAACTAAGTACTATAACTCAGAGGTAATATTCCTAGAGTCTTTAGATTGTATCCTATTTATGACGATTTTCTTTTGGAAGTAATAGAAAAAATGGACTTAATTAATGTCATTTCTCAGTCAAAGTTTTACGGGTCCTGTGTGCATCCTTTATTGACATCTAATATATCCTCTCTGGGAACAAGGATTATCTTTTACAATTGTAGCTTATTTTTGTTTCAATTTCTCACTTGAGGACGGTTGAAGGATGAAAAACAAGTGGCATAGTTTTTTCTTTTGACTTTCTATAAGTATTCTTTAGAGACAACAAAGGAGTGCAAACATTTAGATTCTAATTTTAATAAACATGGCACAAATTCCTATCTAATTTATTTAGGCCATTTCAAGGGATGTATATCTGAATTCACACATCTTAGTAATAAAAGATGATAATCTTGCAGTATTCTCTTTACTTATTTTTTTCTCATTAGTATTGTTAGTTTTATTAGCTAGGTGTTGAGTCTCGTGTTTCAATGTGCATGCAATATTTTATAGAAACCAACTGAGTTTTTTTGTCTAATTTGGAACACAATTTCCAAACTTGTCCCCTATGCGAACTCAAAATTATTAGCTTAAGTTCACTTGCATGCACTGTAGTTTGTAAAGTGCCATTGTTGATCTTTTGATTGGAATCATTTGTTCTGTAGGCTTGTCAATCAATGGGGATTCACAAGGAATAAATCGCTTTCAAAAATCTCTTACTGCTCATATGTGGCCTGGAATGGTAATATAGTCACAAAGCATTAAATACACTGGCATGCCTATATCACCAAAGAAACAGGGTGAGTATCCTTATCCTATTTGTAAAGTGAGTGCATCCCTATTATTATTGTGGTAACATGTGAAGGTTGACCAGTTTCAGTTCATGACTGATAAGTATCTCCCTGACCAACTGATTCCAATTGCAGAGTTTTCTGATGATGATTCTGGATATGAAATTGAATATGAGCTCTTATCTAATGGCTCAGTTGAACCTTGGGATGGGATAGAGGATCCTTGGGTAGTTGTTAATAATGGAACACAAGATATTCATATAACAAATGAAAGAGAAAATAATATGCATGAGTCTCAGAATGTACTTGTTGATCTACCTAACAACATTCAAGCCCAAGAGGCTTCAATTCTCCAAATAAATGGATGAGTTTCTCAAACTATTGTGTTGTCTATACATGGTGAGAATAATTCAGAATAAACCACTTCATTGGTTTCAAGCATCACAGAACAAGGTGGTTTGGAAGAAAGAACTGAACATAGTGTAGAAGATGCTGAAACTAGGGAAAGGAGGGAACACACAGGGAACATGCCTTTGATGACTTAGAACAATTGATGCATGAAATGGCACGCATGCGTGAAAACTTGAGATTGATGCCAAAACCCCTCAGGAAGGAGATGGATGGCAAGCTAGCCATGAAAATGGCTTTTATTTTTTCAGATGATGAAGAAAATGAAGATTTGGATTGAAGGGTGCATTACTCTTGTATGTTTGTGTTTATGCATCAAAATTTCAGTTCAAAACTTGGAAAAAAAATAGAGAGGAAAAGTGAGGAAATGATGATGTTCTAAGATTCTACAACACATTATGCTTTGGTTGTATATAAATGGATATATATTATATATGACCATTCATGGTATTACTTCTCGTTTCTTTTTCAGGACAACCCTGATACATTGTACATTGCAACAATAATTATCTTTTTACCAGCAATCTCGATAGGTTGTAATAGTGTGTTACATGCATTTTGTGTAAGCTCTTCTTTCAATTGTGGGAGATATACAGTTTGAATCACTACACCATGTGCACATAGGTTTGTATTGGGTACTATTGATATCTAGTGAACAACTTTTCCTACTGAAATTTTGTAAATATGATGCATATATTATGAAGATGGGTAACTGATTTCCATAACACTAAAATAATGTGTTATTTTTCTCATCAGATTTGTTTAGGATTGTTGATAACAGTTATTGTATGTGAATAATTTGGCAACAAAGTGTTCTGTGGGAATCCTGAGTACTAGAATATGTCTAAATTGTTAATGTTTTTCCAAAAGGGCAATTTATAAGAAAAATCACTTTTACTTTGACTTGCGAGTATTTATGACCAAGCTTGTGTTATGTAATTTTGCAAATTAGTCTAAGCAGTATGGGTTTTCTGTCAAGCTTAATTATTGTAAATAAATTTGAATAAGAACACCCAGAAGATGAAGGTCTAACACAACAAAAAAGTTGTAGTTTGGGGAAGGTATTTTCAATAGTGGCAGTGCCTAGAGATAACAGAGATGTGCTTCTAATTGTTATAATCTGGTTTGGTTGCTTGCAGTTTCAGTCCTGATTAAAAGAATGTTCCTAGCGTCTTTTTTTATTGATTTTGTCAAAAAAAATTACAAGTTTGATTTATTCGAATAGATCAAAGTTTAGGCAATGCAGGATTTCCTTGGTTGATACGAAACTCAAGTGAAGTTTATTATATCAAACATGCAAAGTAACAATTTGATCACACCATAATAATATCAGTAAAACAATAGTAAATTTTTTTGTGTATCATTAGAATATGCAAGAAAATACACTCTGGAATTCAACAGAAGCTATAACTGCTATTTTTCAAAACCCCAAGGGTAACCATGAAACACGAATTTCTGGATTATTCCCCAAGGTGAGGTTGTTAGGCTACATTTTCTATTACTGCATTATATACATGTGTTCTCTTCTGAATATCATTTCTTGAACTAATTCCTACTTGGGACTAAACTATGTTTTTGGTTTATGCAATGGAATTCAGAAGTGACAACGACACCGACATTAGTGTGGAGGAGCTTATAGATGAATCAAATCACTTCATGGGATATCCAATAGGCTTTGTGTTTGACATGTTTAGTATTTTGCCTCTACCAAGTCATATAGTGTTGTTCGACTCTCAGGTAATGCAATTGAGAGAATTTTTAGCTTTGCATGACTATGTACAGGTGGTGGAAAGAGTCTTTAGCACACCAGTTATTTTGGTTATATTGATGTTGAATTGTTTTTTAGGACTATGTTGTCTGCATGTTTATGCTGATAAATTTTTGATTGTGGAAGGTTCAAAGATTCTTTCAAGCACACTTTCTAATTGATCATGAGCTACAAGGATATGTTGTTGTTTATCAACAAAATGGTTAATTTTTTTGAACCATATCCAATTACCATTTCTTTTCTATGAAATACCTTGATAATTTATAACATTGGAACAACAATGTCTCACATAAATTAGATGGAATAACCAATTGTTACAATTAATTTTTCTGAGTAATCATAATTATATGTGGTTGAGTAATTGCCATATACTAGGTAGATATATAAAGGGGTATAAAAAATGTAAATGAAAAAATGGATACATACAATATATAGGGAAAATAGGTTTTTTTTTTTAAATTGGGAAAGCATATTGGAAGGGGGTAATAAAAAACGATTTTGGGAGGTATTTTCCAATATTTATTGAAATTAGTGGTATTGTTTCATATGCTACAAATGAACGTGCTATGGTAGAGAGTCATTGAGTGAATCCTCCGTGCAACATATCAATGTTATATTATTATCTTATTCATATATATCTATATATGTAGTAAAACAGTCTTCCAAACAATTTAACCACCACCAATACAACTTGTAGAAATAATGAATGCCTTTCGCATATAAGGTTCATGTTACACATGTACATTATATAATCATAGTTTATTCTATTAAACCATGATGCATAGGCCCTTCACTTAACGTTCATGTTATAAGAGTAAAAAACCATTTGTACAATTAAACAATGACGCATACTTATATCCATATCAATAATGGCCTCAACATCAACATAATATTATGAACAAGTATTAACCTACATATCAACACCATATATATCTAGTTTTAATTTTAAATATCAATCTATATAAGAAATGAAATGACCAAGATAAAAACGCATTCAATTTTTTATATCTAAATTAAACTTTCTTTAAAAGAGTTCAATTCCATAATATCAAAGACATGTATCATAATTTTATAAACATGCATATTTATTACTGTAGTTTCCCGTCAACTTTATTCGAGAGATATTTTTATTAACCTGTATGGAATATTAGAGAAACCCACCTATAGGTTTTCAGCACTCTCATTGAAAAACAATTCTGATCGTCACTGGGAGGTAAAGTTACACATTTTGTCTTTCTATCACAATATATGTACAATATATTAAACCAAGTTGTATGATGCAGTCATCAAATAGTTTTGGAAAAGAAATAGAAGGGATTATGGAAGACTTACACTGCATAAAATCTCTTTCAATACTTTAACACATTTAGTATCAGACACATTCATGGACCGGAAAGTGGACTGGATGTCACTGGCATATTTTCTGTCACAGAACCCATTATCCTTGTAGCCTTTATTCGAACATAAACTCAACAGTGAATTTGAAGGAAGTGGAGCTCCTGCTCAAAAACACTACCATCAGCTCAAGAAATGACAATGCTTAAAGATATTATAGATACCCAAAAATTAAACCCAATTTCTGATTGTTTCTACTAAGAAACATTTTCTGAACATTCAAGAATTTGACTTCAAAATCACCATGATGATAACAAAATCACTAATTTTACTCCTGCAAGAGCTTGTACTCACTTAAATCAGCACACATTGGCAGAGCCGATGAAGAACAGATAAGCATAAGAAATGGTAACCAAATATAGAGCAATCTCCAAGCAGAATTCCAAAACAGTCCTCCCATATTTCTAACAATCAGACAAGCACTATTCCCAGTAAGTGCAATATAGACACTTATATCCAAAAGCCTGTAGATTTCTTTGAGTTCCAAAGATAATAAACTGTATATCCTAGACAGTCTTCACCTTACCCATCTGCATCTCTAATTGCAAATAAATACACAATTGAATCTGGCGGTGGGACTTTGCCATTTCTTAATAATTACAGACACATAGCACCTAAAGTGTGAACCTGAAATCGTTGGAAGAAGCTTTCGGAGCACCCATATGTATTTTATTGTCAGGATTCGTTATATAATGCGCTCTGAGTAGAAATCAAGCAGATTAGAGTTGCAACAAACAAATACATTTGACCTGCTAAATCCATTTATCAGATCAATAAAACTAGCCAAAAACAAATTTTAGTTTTTATTAGACCGTGTATATTGTAACAGACATTAGACCAAAGACTACATGTTTCTTTTCTTATTTGGTTAAAAAACACACTTTTATTATAATAGGATTTACATTGTGCATTAACATTGTCAAGTAGCACGTAGTTTTTAACCTGCATTTTTTTGCTTAAAAAACTAAAAGATTCATATTAATGTTAAAAAATTAAATTAAATTAAATTAATAAAACTTACATCAATAAAAATAAGTTAAATATTGTGCTTAAAAAACTAAAGGATTCATATTAATGTTAACAAATTAAATTAAATCAATAAAATTAAGTTAAATATTGAGCTTGAAGGAAGAGTGAGCCTCATACTGGAAAATAATGCCAATGAATATACAAGTGGAAATAGTAAGGTGATTTGAACTAGAAATGTATAAATCCTCACCATTTCATCATCGCCATGACTCTCTTCGTCGGAGCCGAAGCAATGAATGGCCACGTCATTTCCAACACTCGACAATGCTTCCCCGCAGCAGATTTATCTCGTTGCTTTCTTCAATTTATAGGTCCCTAATTCATTCTCCTCATGGTGATAATCGTCATTTTCCTACTGCTCTGTGTTAATTATCAACTCTTTGTTGTTGGATATTGCATACATAGAGTGACCTGATAATTCTTGGCTGTTGCTGCTCTCATCCGAATCCCTACATCCGAATCCCTTTTCGGTATCTTAACAATATTTTTTTTTGTCTCTTTTGCTTTACCCCATACCACCGCATATATCCCCCCAACAATCAGAATCAAACCCATGACACTGCATGCAACAACTCAAACAATTTATTATATAATTATATGCTTCACAACCAACAAATTTGAAACTGTAAAATTATATGCTTCAAACCTTCCCAAATAGAGCTTCTTGTCAAGGATAACGGAGCTCATGACGACCACTATTATCAGCAGCAATGGACCAAACATGGTCACAAACAGAGGCCCTTTTCAGTTAATGCACCATGTCATTACACATAACGGAATTCCTGAGGTGACAACTCCCTGCATAAACTCAACGCCATATTACAATAAACATTAGATTCACATCCCAATCATCGCCTACCATGATACCCAACGTACCGAATAGAATGAATTCATAAGCTTGATATCCCACCCTATAGCCCAAAACAAAAAAATGATCGCATTCAAAAATTAGGGTTAGAACAAGGATTGTATAGTGTCCAGAAAACACATTAGGGTCGTGCTTGAATACTTAGCCGGATATATTTTACTTAGTTTAGCCTGTAACCAACCAAGAAAAGACCTAGTTAGAATTAGCTCCAGTCATTCCTTGTCCCATATATATATAGATATGCAGATATTTACCTGTATAATAAACCAAGATGACCAACTAATGCAATTGGCGACGATTAACAGGGAGCCCTTAGTCAAATTCTTTGAATCTGATCCATTATTATTGGTGCTGCCCTCGCCTTCTCTTAAATGGAAAGGTGATGACCATAGGTTTATTGGTATTCATTTGTATAATTTAATAAGCATAGCCCCACCCACGCAGATTAAGGTCCCCGTTACCGTTGCCTGACCAGCTAGACTTCTTATCACAATTGTTTCCAATATGTGACAAGTTCAGAAATTTTCATCAGATAATTAATGAAGTCAGGGACTCAGATTAATTAATGGTATGTGGAATATAGTGAGTGATCTTCATACGATTACCCGAAAGGAAGAGCCATGAGAAAAGTCACAGCAGGTATCATGTTGCTCAACGCACATGCAAATGTTGTTGAGGTATAACGCAGGGATAATTTTAATATTAACCTGGATATCTCTTTCAACGGCTCTTGTAATTAAAATTAGTATTGTCTAAATTAATATTGTAATTTTAATGAAGATGTAAAATCTAAGCTAAGTGATGGCGTCTGAGAAGCCAATGACCTTCGCTTATATGGAAGTTAACGTGCAGAGACATTTTACCTTGAGATTTCTTCCATGAACCAAATCATCTTCCCAATCCGGAGAATATTTTTCTCACTGTCACAGGCTCCGCATCATTCCCAACATCGGTGGAAATTTCCCTCGGAATTTGAAAGGGATCATCCTTGCTTGGGGTTTTTAAGGGACCTCCACCACAGATCAATAGTATGGAATCAGCCTCTGTTTACACTATTTCTTCTTCTGTCGAGGCACCGCTCTTCCCATTCGAGACTCCTTCCCCCAACACGAGCAACAAGTTCCAAACCATAATGGAAAAATAGACTCCCTCTACCTTGTCTCCACTGCCATGCTATGTAGAATCAATATTCCATTTTCCACTTAACCTATTGTACCATTCCTGCAACTGAACACACATATATCGAATTCACAGACTCTAAAATTCTGAGCCATACAAGTCGTATTTTAAAATATTTAGTGAAACATAACACAAACTGACCGAATCTTTATAATTGTTTGAGAAATAACCAACGTTATCTTGGATGTGATGTCGCGATGTGATGTCGCTGTGTGTGCTGCGAAGATTTCGGGTATGCTTTTCTTCGTGTGTTCCTAGGATAGAACCTTGAGAGTAGTTGTGTGGAAGATTGTAGGACCAAACAATCTGGCCACCTGCCAAACAAACGCCAAACAAATTCAACCCCATGATTAATAAACAGAGTGCAAATTAAAAATTACTTTATAGAGTGAATCGCTAAAACAAATGTAAGATTACGAGCTCTCAAAAACTCGTTGAAATTCTTCTGAAACTGATGAAATTTGTTGATGTTACAGCTATAGAGTTGATACTACAACTGCAAGACATGCAGATGCCTGATAACACGTTAGTTCCTCGACTGCACTACAACTACAGCTGCAAGACATGCAGGCATGCAGATACCTGATACCTGACAACGCCACTTTTTACTCGGGGTTTAAGATTTTGGCCAATTTTTATTTTCATGTGAAACACCTAGCAATACCATGTGGTTAACAACATTGTCCCGTGGAAACATCCCATTTCAACTACAACTTGATCGTGATTGACATGATAATACCTTTCGAACCACATCTTTTCTCTTCACTCAGAAGAACTTCACAAAGCCTAGGCAAACAATCATAGAAAATGCAATATTCCAAGTGACATCTTTCAAAATTCTATGCTTTTACTCATTTAAGGGCGTACACATATTCTGCTTGGCTAAACTATATTATAGGTGAATAATTCAATGTTAATAAATATTTTTAATTATTAAGTTTATTTTTATAAATTTGTGTAGAGTTTGATGATGATTTTTAAATCACAAAAATTCCATACACCAATTCACACTTTATTCAATGCTTAGTTATATCATAGTTTGAAAATTAAATTATTATTATAAATATCATATCAACCACATTAAAAATTTAAAACACTAACACAATCTAAAATTAATTTGATTTCAATTCAATCCAATATAACATGGTATAAATATCCAAAAAATAAAGTGTGATTGTGATAGGTTAAGTGCAAATTATATAGTTTAACAAAAGTATGGTTTAACACATTGATTTAAAAGAAGCAATTTATTTCCATAATATATCAAATTATGATAAAATCTTAAGTTTATCGCAGGAAACTTGGGGTTCGATGGTTAAGCAGTTTTGTGGCAAAATAATTTTTTTTTCTATTACAATTTTGTGGCAAAAGTATCATATTGATATAGATTTTGTCTTATAGCAATAGTTGCTAGCAACTGTGGGGACATTGCCACTTCCTGGCTCTTCTTGTGAAATAAAATTTTAACTATATAATTAAAATATTATGTAATGTGCCCACAAGGGTAGAGCAATTGGTAATGAGTAATTGAGTTGAGAAGTTGTAAATGGAACGTCACAAGTTCAAATCCCCGTGAGTATATATATATATATATATATATATATATGGGTCAGTGCAAGCTAATGAGGGTCACTTTTGGCACGTTAGATGCAATAGAAAACTGAAAAAGCAGACATCCCTCAACTTACTTGGATTTTTTGATTTACTTACGGAAAATATCTTGCATTGAGTAAAAAAGATGAAATGAAGGAAATTGAATCACGTTTCTGAATATATAACTTTTATGTATTGAAAATTTGCATAGCTATGTCAAGTTTCATTTTTCCTAACAGACACTTTTTATTTTTCAGGCAAATGATAAGGTATATGTTTTTGTGGGTAGAGCCTTTGAGGGCCTAAATGATGGAATCAAGCTACAAAAATCGGCATGCATGTAGAGAACACATAGCACTTGTGCGTCATTATTTTTCGAAAATTAAATTAGTAATTTTATAATTTTTTTATAATTGTCTAAGTGATCAAACCTCAAAAATAGTACCTCTTTTGTGGGTAGAGCCTTTGAAGGTCTTAATGCAAAAATCTTGAAATGGGTTTTTCATAGAACGTGGAGGTTAGTGTCCTCTTGTGCACCATACAATTTTTTTTTGAAATGATTGAGAATTGAAAAAGTTATGGAAGAAACACTAACAATGTGTTTCACGAGTTAAGGAGGTAGGACAGAAAACAAATTGAAAGAAAATAGGAAAAATTAATATTTCAAAATAAAAGTTACATATTTGGAATCTGCAGAAAAAATGCTATTTGTGTCTAAGATTTCGTCAAAAATGACTGTGCGTAGCATATTGTAACGAGTGGCTAAGCACAGGCTTCTCCAGAAACTGGAAGAAATACCCAATTAGCTTTGGTTTTTCATTAACATAGCACAGGTTTGGAATTACCGAAGCAAACTCCAAAGCATACACATAGGATTATTGTTGACATGTGAGCATGTGACTCGGCCTGTTTAAATTCAAAAATATTGCCGCGCTTTTAGATTTAAATAACGCGTACGCGTTATATAACTAAATAACGCGTGCTCGTTATATCAATACTTAACGCGTACGCGTTATATAACTACATAACACGTACGCGTTATATAGTTACAAAACGCGCTCGCTTTATTCAAATCATAAAATACATGTTTAATACTTGAGAAAGAGGGGGTGTGGAAGTCAAGGGAATTTTTGTTTAATATTTGAGAAGGGGTGGGGAAGGGTCAAGGGAATCTATGGTTAATATTTAATAGGGGTGGGAAAGGGTCAAGGGCTTAGAAGGATGTTGGAAGCTTGAGTGGGGAGAGATGAAGGGAATGAGAACATGATGGGCTATAGGGGGTGAAGGGAAGTGGAGCTTGAGAGCACTATTAGGAGTAGAATAGGTTCTGAAGAGGTATAGGGTTAGAAGTTGAAAGTGAGACTTGAGTGACAAGGGGGAATGGATGGAGGAAAGGGGGATGTGAGAGAGAAATAAAGAATACAAGGGGGGGAGAGACATAGAGCGAGGGAGGGAGAGGGACAATGGGGAGGAATGGATTTGGAGGGAGTGAGAGATAGATGGGGATAGAACGAAATAAGAGATAGGAAGGGAGGGACATAAAGTGTTGGTGGGAGACATGCAGAGAGTGGTGGCGATGGAGAGAGAGGGAGTGATGGAGAGATTGGGATAGGTTGAGGGAAAGATGAGGGAGGGATAGAAGGTGAGAGACAGGCGATGAGAGAGGGAGGGAGAGAAGGTAGGGTGAGGGATGGAGGGAGAAAGTTGGAGATAGATATGGATGGAGGGGGGATGGGTTTGAGAATGGAAAGTGACATAATGTGTGTGTATGTGTGTGTGTTTGAGAGAGAGAGAGAGAGAGATTCATGGTTGGGGAGAGAGAGACTAGAGGGAGTTGTGAGCATCATATTCTCCATCAGCATCATATTCTTCATCATCATCATCTTCATGACCATCATCGTCATCATCAACATCTTCATCATCATCACCATCATCATCATCATCATCATCATATTCCTCATCAAATCAACATATCCATCATCATTATCATCATCATGATCATCATCTAAACATCACCATCACCATCATCATCAACATCTTCATCATCATCACCATCACCATCATCATCAAAATCTTCATCGTCATCACCATCACCATCACCATCACCATATTCATCATCATTGTCATCTCTAGGTTCCTCATCAACATCAACATCTCCATCATCATCATCTTCTTCATCATCATCATCTTCATCACCATCATCATCATCATCAACATCTTCATCGTCATCACCATCATCATCATCATCATCATCTTCCTTGAATCAGATCAACATATCCATCATGTCACCATCATCTTCTTCATCATCATCTAAACATCACCATCACCATCACCACCATCATCATCATCTTCATCATCATTACCATCACCATCATCATCAACATCTTCATTGTCATCCATCATCATCATCATCATTGGCATTTGTAGGTTCCTCATCAACATCTCCATCATTATCATCTTCTCCATCATCATCATCTTCATCACCATCATCATCAGCATCAACATCTTCATCATCATCACCATAATCATCATCTTCATCGTCATCAGGTCAACATCTCCATCATCATCATCTTCTTCATCATCTTCACCATCATCATCATCATCATCATCTTCATCGCCATCTCCATCATCTCCATCATCATCACCATCACCATCATCATCATCTTCATGACCATAAACATCTTCATCATCATTGTCATCTCCCCCTTCCTCATCAACATCTCCATCATCATCACCATCTGAACATCACCATCACCATCATCGTCAACATCTTCATCATCATCATCATCATCATCATCAGCATCATCATCAAAATCTTCATCGTCATCACCATCACCATCTTCATCATCATTGTCATCTCTAGGTTCCCCATCAACACATCTCCATCATCGTCATCTTCTTCATCATCATCATCTTCATCATCATCATCTTCATCACCATCATCATCGTCATCTTCTTAATCATCATCATCTTCATCACCATCATCATCGTCATCAACATCTTCATCATCATCACCATCATCATCATCATCATCTTCCTCATCAGATCAACATCTCCATCATGTCACCATCATCTTCATCTTCATCATCATCATCATCATCATCATCATCATTACCAACACCATCATCATCAACATCTTCATCGTCATCACCATCATCATTGACATCTGTAGGTTCCTCATCAACATCTCCATCATCGTCATCATTGGCATCTGCAGGTTCCTCATCAACATCTCCATCATCGTCATCATTGGCATCTGCAGGTTCCTCATCAACATATCCATCATCGTCATTTTCTCCATCATCATCACCATCATCACCATCATGATCTTCTGAACATCATCATGATCATCATCTAAACATCACCATCACCATCATCGTCAACATCTTCATCATCATCGCCATCAGCATCATCATCAAAATCTTCATCGTCATCACTGTCACCATCTTCATCATCATTGTCATCTCTAGGTTCCCCATCAACACATCTCCATCATCATCATCTTCTTCATCATCATCATCTTCATCACCGTCATCATCGTCATCAACATCTTCATCATCATCACCATCATCATCATCATCATCTTCCTCATCAGATCAACATCTCCATCATGTCACCATCATCTTCATCATCATCATCATCATCATCATTACCAGCACCATCATCATCAACATCTTCATCGTCATCACCATCATCATTGGCATCTGTAGGTTCCTCATCAACATCTCCATCATCATCATCATTGGCATCTGCAGGTTCCTCATCAACATATCCATCATTGTCATTTTCTCCATCATCATCGCCATCATCACCATCATGATCTTCTGAACATCATCATGATCATCATCTAAACATCACCATCACCATCATCGTCAACATCTTCATCATCATCGCCATCAGCATCATCATCAAAATCTTCATCGTCATCACCATCACCATCACCATCACCATCTTCATCATCATTGTCATCTCTAGGTTCCCCATCAACACAACATCTCCATCATCATCATCTTCTTCATCATCATCATCTTCATCTCCATCATCGTCCTCATCAACATCTTCATCATCATCACCATCATCACCATCATCATCATCATCTTCCTCATCAGATCAACATCTCCATCATGTCACCATCATCTTCATCATCATCATCATCACCATCATCATCAACATCTTCATCACCATCATCATCAACATCTTCATCATCATTACCATCATCTTCATCAACATTATCATCTTTATCATCTTCATCTGCATCATGATCATCTTCATTGTCATCACCCTCCTCCTCCTCATCATCTTTATCATCTTCATCTACATCATGATCATCTTCATTGTCATCACCCTCCTCCTCCTCATCATCTTGTGCACTTATGCACTTAGGGATTAATGTTTAGAAGAGGGTCTAAAGGCCTTTATGGGGGAGGGGCTCTAGGAACAAGGTAAGACAGAGAGGGCAGGGGGGAGGGATAAAGGCGTAGAGGGTTAGTGATTAAGGGAGAAGAAGGGAGAGAGTGCTATAGGGAGGGATAATGACGAAGATAAAGAGAAGGTGGAGAGATGGAGAGTGGGGTGGTAGAGACATGGCTGAAGGGAGAGAAAGAAACATGAAAGAAACATGTAGGGAGAATGAGGGACAGATATTTAGAAAGAGATAGGGGGTATCTAGGGATTGTTGGGAGAGAGCTAGGGGGTATTAAACCATACAAAACATTTGTTTTGTATGCAATCATATAAATTATTAGTTTTCTTTGATTTTGTTCGTTGCCCTAGCCGTGCACCTAACCTATTAATTGTGCTTGACTATATCGCATTCGCGTTTTTTCACTACATATCGCGAACGCGTTTTGTATTTATATAACGCGTACGCGTTTTGCAACTCCAGAAATAATGGCCCGTTGCTGTCCAAGAGCAACTTCACTCTGTCCGAACGAAAGCAATAATCCCGCGATTTTTCGAACAGCACGAGCCCGCGTCTGAAAATTTTCACATTCTACACCAACTCCATCATTTTTTTTATGCAGGTGCAGCATTGAGGACATCTTTCATGGTTGCTCACTGTGGTGTTGGGTTATATGGCCATATTTGAAGAAAATAATTAGCAAGCCTGAAGAATCTCCAATTGAAGAACACCAAAGATAAGGCCTTTGAAAGATTCATTTTGCTTATATTTGAGGAGCACACAAGATAAGATATCAAGCTTCAAGACCAACAAGGAAGAACTTCCATTTGCTTATTATTGAAGAGCTTGTAATTGAGGAGCAACAAAAACAAACTATATTGAATTGATCATTGTGGTGATGGGGAATGCACGTAACCGAGTAAACAAATCAACAAGGAAGAAGAGATCTCAAGAAGTCATTGAAGAAGAGAAAGAAAAGAAAAGAATATACATGATGAATCGGGGCTTTCTTTGGAAACTAATCCAAATCCAATTGTAGAGGATACCATGGTTCATCCTATTAATCCACGACAAGAGGGACCTTCAATTTCCACAATAGTTGTTGAACAAGCACCCCATGGAAGTAATCAAGAAGCAAAACGTAGGTGCTCATTAGGGGATGTTTCAATTCCCACTTCAAGTCAAAGTGATAAGTTACCATCTCAAGATGAAGCTCACGAAGAAACACCCAATTTGCTATCCGGATGTGGTTATACAAGCGATGAAGTCAGAGAGGCGTTGGACATTTTGCCTACTGTTGAAGAAGAGAATGTTATCCACACCATCGATGAGGATGTTGGACTTCCACAAGGGGATGTTGGACTTACACAGACCATGGATGAGGATGTTGGACTTCCACCATCCAACTACCAGGAAGAGAATGAAGGACACCAAGCTACTATTGAAATGCCAGAGCGTCTTGGTGATGCGCTACATGGTACAATTCCAACCCCCTTACCTCCATTAGCAAGCACACGTCGAAGAACTCCAAAGCGTATACAAGTTGATGAAAGACTTATGAATTTCATTGAAGGTACGCTATCTAAACGTAGTATTGCTTATCAAACTCAACAGATACTTGATAAATATTTTGTTTCTAAATGCGATGGAGATAAATGTAGATTATTTTTATCATTGTTAAAATCTAGGAGCATGAATGTCGTTAGGAAAAAGTTAGGGATAAAGATGATAAAGAATTCTGAACCAGGTTCTCATATAGTTAAAAGCCTAGTAGATGCATTTGGTAAAATTGGTAAGAACACACGTTCAAAGGACCGCAATGCTGCTCGTCGTGTGTTGTCACAATCAATTGCAGATAAGAACACCAGGGCCCTTCGTATTCTCAGGCCTACATCCGAACTAGTTAATTTGAATGTAAAAACCCTCCGTAGGTATTCTATTAGAAGAGAACATCTTGACACAACCGATCAGACAGATTTTTGGGCCTTTGTTGGTCGGTTGCCACGTCGTGACATGAAGCTAGTTGATGCAGTAAAGGGACTAGTGCACAGTTTTTGGCATGATCACACAAGGCCTTCTTCAAACCGAAAGGATGTACTAAAACTAAGAAGGGGTTCAAAGGATCGTGAACCACATACTAAGCATCTTCTTGATATAACACAGATAGAGCTTTACGAGAAATTTAAGATTGAGCATAGACAATTGAACTTGGGGCAAAGATCTTTTGAGAAATGTAAGCCATGGTATGTTAGAATAAATACTCTTCGTAACACTTGTTGTTGTAGATACCATGTAGAATATGAATATTACTATGAAACATTTTTGTACATTCGTCGTGTGTTGCATACTAACATTGTGCAGGATTGCTCCATGACAATACCACCGACTTCATCAAGAGAATTCATTCATAGCATCATGTGCAATAGGCCCGAGGGGCAAACATACTATGCAAAATCTTGTTTGGATGGAACATGCTCCAACTGTGCTGGAATGGCATTATTGAGCCAATGTATGCACGAGAATGGAGACAGTGAATTTGGGAAAATGGTTACAGACATGAAAAGTTTCAAATATATCAACTATGAAATAGTCCCAGGGAAAGAAAGCAAAAAAATACAATTGGTGACATCTCAGGTATGCATTTATATCTATAAAATTATGTTGTAACAGTTACATTTCAATCCTTACTTACAACAAAAAACTGACATTGAGATCATTTTGTGTCACCAGGTACAAGTTAGTGACTTCATCAAGGAATTTATTGAAAAGACACATCAATATGTTCAGCATGTCCACGTGGCACGATGGCAGGATGAGAAGTTTAGAATATGCAGAGATACATTTCCCCTTGGTACTATACTTTCAGTTGTTGATTTTGCCGAGAACTACACTCTGCAACCTCAAAATGAGATCCAAAGTCAGTATTATCAATCTGAGCAGGTTTCCTTGATGGTCCATATCACATATAGGCATGGCCCAAATAGCACTGAAGAGCAAAGAGAAATTCTGAAGGAATATCACTTCTACATAAGTGATGATAGGTGCCACGACTTCCACTATGTACGTCATTGCTTCATCATGTTCTATGATCACTTGAAGGGAAGGAACATACAGATGGACCGAAACTGGACTTGGTCTGATGGGTGTGCTGGTCAGTTCAAAAATGCACGCATATTTCAGTGGTTGTGTTCATTGCATAAAAACTACAAAGTGCCACATATGTGGAACTATTTTGAGACTGGGCATGGTAAAGGAGAGCATGATGGAGCCGGAGCATGTGTCAAAACAGCCCTACGAAGAGAGGAATTGAAAGTATCTACAGAATCTACTATTCTAAATGCTCAATCTATAGTTAGGTGGTGCACGTCAGTAATGGGAGAGGAATCAACTATGCGAGTAGAATCCACAAGAAAGAGACATGTGGAGAGATTTGTTTGGGAGGTGGTAGACATAGATCGTTCACATGCATGGGAATGCAAGACTGTGCCTGGGACTCGTGGCTTTCATTCGGTTCGAAGCTCTGATAACCCAGTATTTGAAATTTGGACCAGAAAACTCGCTTGTTTTTGCCCGCCTTGTTGTGATGGTGACTGGGATGGGTGTGAATCATTGGATTGGGTTGATGGATGGGATCGCATATCACTTCCACTTGATCAGCGTGCAGTTGTTGAGTTAACTCCGTTGGAAGAAGACCAATCATCTATTTCTGCAGATTTTGATCATGTCTCAGACCTTGTACAACCCGGTATGATGCATTTCCTTAACATTTTTTGTTTGTTTACGTAGTCTTCAAATGCACATTAATGGCCTTGTATCGCACGAAAAATATTTTGATCATATACCTACAATCATATAATGCAGGGCACATATACGCAGTGGTTGCCTCAAAAGATACTGAATGGGGTGAGGAATACTGGTTGGCACGCTGTATAGATGGAAAGCAAACCCTCATTGTGTCCATGACTGACGATGAAAACAACCACTTTCCAACTGGGTCTATGGTTGTTAAAGGTGAATACTTGACACGGGACAGCAATGGAAGAAAGAAGGGTGGATATGTTTACAGGGATTACAAACCAGGTGCAAGTGTGTATCACTTTACCAACTTAATCATTGGCACAAACCTTCAGGTACGAACAATGCCTAGTCGAAATACATCGAAGGTACGCTACTTCTTACCGGATACAGACCACGAGAGACTAATGGAGACCATCAGTATAAGAGATGATCCGGAGGGCTTGGTTGTATGATAATAGGTAGGATCTATCATGATGAGGTACGTTACATACTTTTAATACTATACTATTTATACTATTTGTAATTGAATATTGATATATGCTCAATTTTCACATGTATGTTTCATATGAATATGTCAATTTTGCGTTCTTGATATGCCAAATTTACATTTACGTTGTTTATAAATATGCCAAAAGTTCTCTTGTATGTCAAGTTTATGAATATGCCATTTTTTACATATGATCAGTAAACCCTAAAATTATATTATGTTCATCATGTTGGTTATTGGCTTCACCCAACAAAATTAATTCAATTCATGCTCACTATATTAAACAATACACTTATATTAAATTTAATTCATGTCTTGTTAAATATTTCATAATGAATTAGCTAGTTGAGAGCACCACCTTAGACCAAGCCATCATCATCAACATCTTCATCATCATCACCATCATCATCATCATGGACCTGCAAAACCCTAGTTTCCAAAGTGTCTAGGCAGGTTCGGGTTAGGAACATTAGCCATACCCGCCCGGTGGATGATTTTCCAAAGTTGACCCCCGTGTGCAAAAATTGCACACTCCCACACTGAGCAAAACCCTAGTTTCCAAGATGGACCTGCAAGGTGACACATGGGCCACCAGGTAGGAGGGGAGGGGCACCCCTGGCACTATCCCGGTGTGCTGAATCCAACGGAGTCGACGGTTCGTCGATCCGAGCCACGATCTTCATTCTATGGCTCGTCCCGTCTCACTACCAGAAGGCCTTCAGGGACACCTGCTGGATACCTACCGGGGGCATAGAACTCCAACCATGCAACAAAACCGGGTTCCAGGGAGACTTGCAGGTGTGTCTAGACAGGTTCGGGCTAGGAACACTAGCCATACTTGCCCGGTGGATGATTTTCCAAAGTTGACCCCCGTGTGCAAAAATTGCACACTCCCACACTGAGCAAAACCCTAGTTTCCAAGATGGACCTGCAAGGTGACACATGGGCCACCGGGTAGGAGGGGAGGGGCACCCCTGGCACTATCCCGGTGTGCTGAATCCAACGGAGTCGACGGTTCGTCGATCCGAGCCACGGTCTTCATTCTATGGCTCGTCCCGTCTCACTACCAGAAGGCCTTTAGGGACACCTGCTAGATACCTACCGGGGGCATAGAACTCCAACCATGCAACAAAACCGGGTTCCGGGGAGTCCTGCAGGTGTGTCTAGACAGGTTCGGGCTAGGAACACTAGCCATACTTTCTCGGTGGATGATTTTCCAAAGTTGACCCCTGTGTGCAAAAATTGCACACTCCCACACTGAGCAAAACCCTAGTTTACAAAATGAATGCACAATGAATCCACTGGGCCATGGGGAAACGAGGGAGAGGCCCCCCTAGAGGTAATCGCACGCCAGGAGACCAACGGATTCGACGGTTCGTCGGTCCGACGTCCGGTTTCCGAGTTATGTCGAGTTGCAAGTCGCATGAAAATGTCGTTCAGGGACACTTGGTGAATTTCCATCCGGGAGCCAAAAAGCAAACGAAGCAGGAAGATTGCGTGCCGTTGGCTCCTGCAAGTGTGTGTGGGAAATGCCGACGTGGGAACACTGCCGGGAGCCATAAATCCATGATAGTAAATTAATTCATGACAAAAAAAACTGAATTATTCCTTTCAATGGATGTGGTTTTCAATTTCCTATGTTGTTAGGTCAATTTGGCACATTCATTGAAAGAAATTGTAGACTTTAATGATGATCACAACAAGTGTGTTTGTTAAAACCTTGTGAAATAGAGCATCAAAAGACCTACATTGTAGGCCATATAATTGTGTTTGTTTACCTTTTGTTTGATGGACCATGCACAATAAGTAATAAAATAATTTTTGAAGTAGGTCATTTCATTTTTCTGATTTTTTCTTTGGTGGTGTTGAAAAAGACCATTGTTCTTATTGATGGGATTTCATGTGCTTATGATTCTTTGGATAATCTGGACACATACAAGGACACCATTATTAGACTAATTCATTATGAACAATTTAATATGAGTAATCTACATAAATGAATTGAAAAATTAACAAAAATAACAAACAACCCATATACCTTGGAATATAACACAAGAGTGACCATGTTAGGCAATCTTACTTATCTACTTACCTATGGTCATTTAAGTAGACCATTTGGATCATGTCTATTACTAATGATCTCCATTAACTTTTCATGTTCACAATGAGGCTTGAAGTATCATAACTTTGATGGGTGCTTCCTTGGCATTGTTTGTAGTTTGAGGTTTGTATCGAAAACTAAGTTTGTAAAGTGGTATATAGATTCACCTAGTCTAATCTTGAAATACATAACCAACCTTCTTCCATGTTTGGTCATCCAGTGTTAGATATTATCCTTTAATAACCATCAAACTGATTACAAGTTGATCACCATTGTCATCTATTAGTGAGACATGAGGGTTTGGTTCGCCTTTAAGGAACATGCCAACAAATAGTGAGTGCCCCATTCATTATCTTTCAAGGAAACCATTGCATATATGTTCATTTTAAAAAACATCAGTTCCAACGTGTGAGTCCACTAAATAGACAAAATGTAATGTATTCATGCTAGTTGATAAGATTTAATCTCATATTCCCTAAACTTGGTTGTACAAGATTTGAGACATGATCATAATGTGGTGAAATGGTTGATTAGTCCTCATCCAACTAGGATAATTCAATATTTATACCTAGAATAATGGGGAGTGATAGAATTTTCTTGTCCATATTTCTACTATAACATTGTTTGAGTTTCAAACTAAATGAAATCCACAAATTCCATGCATTATTCTATGTGATTGATCTACATCAACCACCTCCCAAAAATATCTTTGCACATGTCCTTTCCTTATTGAGTCCTCTTCTCGTCTTCTTGTTCCATCTACAATTATTGAAGAACACCATTCAACAATAGATTTTGTGTAACTAATGAGAGAATTTCTCGTAAACTTCCATTTTTACCTGCAGAATGTAATTTTTATGCACACAACATCTCGATCATGATCCCCTTTCCCACACTCAGTTTCAAAAGTCCTGTAAAGGCAACCTTTACATTTACATTTGCATTAACATGACAACCAAGTCTAAAAAATGAGATTGATGGTGTTTATTCTCATGCAATGTATACAGTTAGGATTAAGACAACTGTATAAATCTATGGAATTATAAATGGAGATATTAATCCAAAAGGAAGCCAATGTTGGCCTTGCCAATCTTTTCTTCCCAATGCAAACGAAATATTAGATTCCATTTTGCTATGTTTCCATGTAAAATATATTTGAAAAAAAACATATATTTGGATTATATGGAAATCCTTCTTACCTTTGACATTGTTTGGGATCTGCAGGATGGGAATGAAGTATTTTTTAGGGATTAAGAGGAGTATTCAATTACGCAAACTTATGAATTCCTATTGTGACAAGCAATCCATTGATTTCAACTCCATCACATTTCTGTTTGATGGATGAAGTTTGGAAGGTGAGCAAGTTTAACCCACCAATGCGAGATTGCATGCAATTACACTGAGCAAAACCCTAGTTTACGAAATGAATGCACAATGAAGCCACTGGGCCATGGGGAGACGAGGGAGAGGGCTCCCTAGAGGTAATCGCACGCCAGGAGACCAACGGAGTCTACAGTTCATCGGTCCGACGTTCGGTTTCCGAGTTATGTCGAGTTGCAAGTTGCATGAAAATGCCATTCAGGGACACTTGGTGAATTTCCGTTCGGGAGCCAAAAAGCAAACGGAGTAGGAAGATTGCGTGCCGTTGGCTCCTGTAAGTGTGTGTGGGCAATGCCGACGTGGGAACACTGCCAACACTGGCTCGGGGGAGGTTTTTGCAGAGTTGACCCACCAATGCGAGATTGCATGCAATTACACTGAGCAAAACCCTAGTTTACAAAATGAATGCACAATGAAGCCACTGGGCCATGGGGAGACGAGGGAGAGGGCCCCCTAGAGGTAATCGCACTCTAGGAGACCAACAGAGTCGACGGTTCGTCGGTCCGACGTCCGGTTTCCGAGTTATGTCGAGTTGCAAGTCGCATGAAAATGTCGTTCAGGGACACTTGGTGAATTTCCGTCCGGGAGCCAAAAAGCAAACGGAGCTGGAAGATTGTGTGCCGTTGACTCCCGCAAGTGTGTGTGGGAAATGCCGACGTGGGAACACTGCCAACACTGGATCGGGGGAGGTTTTTGCAGAGTTGACCCACCAATGCGAGATTGCATGCAATTACACTGAGCAAAACCCTAGTTTACGAAATGAATGCACAATGAAGCCACTGGGCCATGGGGAGACGAGGGAGAGGGCCCCCTAGAGGTAATCGCACGCCAGGAGACCAACGGAGTCGACGGTTCGTCGGTCCGACGTCCGATTTCCGAGTTATGTCGAGTTGCAAGTCGCATGAAAATGTCGTTCAGGGACACTTGGTGAATTTCCGTCCGGGAGCCAAAAAGCAAACGGAGCAGGAAGATTGCATGCCGTTGACTCCCGCAAGTGTATTTGGGCAATGCCGACGTGGGAACACTACCAACACTGGCTCGGGGGAGGTTTTTGCAGAGTTGACCCACCAATGCGAGATTGCATGCAATTAAACTGAGCAAAACCCTAGTTTACGAAATGAATGCACAATGAAGCCGCTGGGCCATGGGGAGACGAGGGAGAGGGCTCCTAGAGGTAATCGCACGCCAGGAGACCAACGGAGTCGACGGTTCGTCGGTCCGACGTCCGGTTTCCGAGTTATGTCGAGTTGCAAGTCGCATGAAAATGCCGTTCAGGGACACTTGGTGAATTTCCGCCCATTTTATAATTTAAGCCACTTTTAAATATTTGAACTTCCATATTATTTTGGAAAGAGTATAATATTTCAAAACTCCTAAAGAGACAAAAACACATGATCAAAACTCCTAAGGCTGCAATTTAGAGTAGTAATAATGGGGGTGATGGAGTTGAATTTGATCCTATGGAAGATAATGATACTAATATTATTGAGAATAAAGGGATAATAGGTTGATCCATGACACCTTTGTTTGCATGGATGAGGATGCACCTATGTATGAGACCTATGATAATATTCATGATGTACATCTTATTGATAAGGCACACAAAGGCCTATACAAGAGATCAAAGATGAGTCACTTTGTCTACTAATTTGATGTTGATAAAATTGAAGGTATTGAATGACATTTCAAACAATGGTATGACAAAGATCCTAATGTATACACAAGGTTAATATATAAGGTGCCCCATAAGGTTCTTTGTCATATCCCTATAATTCTAGGTTTTTGATGATTGTTTAGGTTAAAAAACATAGCACATTATATGGATTATCATGGACAAAGATAAGTGAAGATGGTATTATATGAGTGGCTACAAATGGTTCTCAATTTACGATCATCAAGGAAATATTACCCATTTTTAAAGAAGAACCTCATAATGTTAGACTTTCATTGGTAGTTGATGGCAATGGGTGTGCATGAGTGAGTTCGTTGAAACCTTGAAAACATTGTATTGCATTTAGTTTGATTAAATTACATGAGCAAGAACTTTGACATAACTTGTAATTATCATCCAAAATCACAAATTTTAATTAGATACCAATTAGTGCATGCATGTAGTGAATTCGTTGAAACCTTTGAATATAATAGTTTGTTCTTTTGACATAGTGCATTCATGAGTAATAGATAATCCACACAAATCAACACATTAGATTGACACAAGTACATGTATCCAAAAGTACATATATATCCAAAAGTGCATGTCTCCAAAAGTACATGTATATCCAAAAGTCTCCAAAAGTGCATGTCTCCAAAAGTACATGTATATCCAAAAGTATCCAAAAGTACATGTATCCAATGAAGTCAATGTACATGTCTCCAAAAGTACATGCACAATAAAGTCAATGTACATGTCTCCAAAACTGAATGTATCGAAAAGTACATATATATACAAAAGTATCCAAAAGCACATGTGTCCAAAACTATCCAAAACTATCAAAACTCAAGCTTTCTCTTGTTCTTTCCCGACGTTGATCCTCTAGGCACATCCCTAGGATCAATGTGCATCCCTGGATCCTGCAAATTAAATATCAATTGTTAAATTCAACTAACTATGTACACTAATACATTATCTCAACAATTATCAACTAGTGCATGGAAAGTGCATGAAACACTTGGTCACTGAAGGACATCTCACTTCAACTGACAAAGGAGATTGCGTTGCTTGTGTAGCAGATGGAGCCGTCGGTTGAACATCCAGGATGGTTGAACCAGGGGGGCCAGGCACTGCTCCTGCTGGTGGTGGCTACAATGAAAAAATGTTGAAATAGTTAGAAATGCATGAATAAACAATAGGTCCAACAATAATAAACTATGTAAAGATAATGTTGAAATAGTTACATACCTGTGTGTGATCAGTCGCCACTGCAGATGCGGCACTAACTGCTGCATCAACCATCGATGCGAGGTTCTCAGTAGACAAATCGGGTTCCTGATGCAGTAAACATGCAATTCAAACATTAACAAAAACGATTTATGCACTGGATTTCAAGTTAAACAACAAATATCATCGAAGGATATACATTACCGTGGTGTGAGTAAGCCCATGGTCGTGGGCAGCTGGAGTCTTTCTAGGAGTAGAACGCCTCACATACACATGACCCTTGTTCACGAATGGCCTAGAGGGAGATGCAAATCCAGGCAATGGGCCAGATGTGTCGGATGGTGCCTACAGTCAGCAAGTGTTCATGTAGTTAGACATGCATGATTCAACAAACAAACATGTATTTAAAAAATGTCATTTTTAATTGTTTACCTGGAGCCCAGACGTTTCAGGGGACGGTATGACCATGGGTACTACCTCCACATTACCTTGCCCCAGTGAAGGATCTGCCATCTGCAAGTTTAATAATTGTAAATATTAGACCGTAGATAGCATTAATGAACTAAAATGTAAAGTATGTGGAAATTAACAAATTAACAAGTATTAAAAAACTGAAATTTTAAAATGTTTACCTCGGTGTGAGATACGGCAATAGGTGGTATATAAGATGGGCCTACCGAATAGGTAGCATCATGCCCCCCTGTAGAGTCTGGAACATCCGGCTCTGGGGCGTCACTGCCGGCATAAAGCATCAACTGCAAGTTCACAAAATTAATATATTAGTTCAAACTATATATATGTGTACAAAAACGAAAATAAATGAAGAATTTATTACAATTAACCATCAACATACCTCTCTCAAAAACCCACTGAAGGAAACATCTGAGGCAATACCATAGCAGGGACGACCACATGATGTGCACTCGTGAGGATCAGTACTAGGATGGGGAATAGTCGATGGTCCTGCACTAGTGGATGGTCTTGATGGTCCTGCACTAGTGGATGGTCCTGATGGTCCTGCACTAGCTGATGGTCCTGCATGGTGACGAGCTGGTGTATGTACCACACCAGGGACAGATGTCCCTTCCTCACCCATATGTTGAACCATCCTGCCATGGCGAACAACCGCCCGTTCCAAACTCAAAAATGCATCCCGTGTCTGCGAAATAATGCGATGTGCTGGTGGGACATCTGGCCCAGGAAACTGCCTGCGAGGTGCAGGGATAGGGCGATCCTGGTATCGAAGCCTGGCATTGGGTCGGTTTTGGGGCATCCCCCCACCGATCCCCTGAAACTGTAAGATGTCAAAATAGTTAACGTGTTTATGCAACACGAACTCTGCATACATCTTTCGAAGGAAATATAAGGGAATTTTCCTGTTGTTGTGTGGTGGCATATCAAAAACCATGTACCATCTGTCCATCCAGTTATCAACAAATGGTTGAAACGTGCACCACTCAATGGAGATATGCGGCCTGCTTGCATTTGGGATTTCCCCCGTCCGAGGGTCCCTAAACAATGCAAATATAAGCTCTTTGGATATTTTCAACTTTTTTACTGCATTGTAATCTAGCCCATCAGCATATTGTTGTCTTTTTCTTTCTCTGTAAGATGCAATATCATATAGGACATTCGTAGATTGTGAAATGGTGTCCACAATTGCATCCAAGGTTGATGCAAGTGAACGGCGAATCCTGTCACCACCACTAAAAGCTGCACTTATGCCCCTCAATTGGGCAAGCTCAATCAATATCTCGGCATTGGTATCCATAGCCGCAACTGCAATAAAGACATTAATATGAAAATCATTAGAAACATATACATGGTATATAATGACGTCTCTTCAAAATTGAACATGTATTAAATCAAACTCACATAAGCAATTTAATGGCATTCACTTACATACATTTAAAACTTAAAATTAAACATTTGACAATTAAAAAGTAAGTTAGTCAGATTGGCAGAGAGGAGGAGGAGGAGGATCAGGGCAGTGATGAGTTTGTTGATTCAGGCATGGAGGAGGAGGATCAGGGCAGTGATGAGTTTGCATCTATGTGTCTCAATGTCTCATTGTGATTTGTGATTGTGAATGACAAATGTGTTGTGATTTGTGAATGATCTAATTTCTATTGAATATTTCATATTAGTAATTGTAAATGTAATTTCTATTGAATATTTGTAATTGTAAATGTTAAATTTTATTGGATCTATATGTCTATATTTTTAAATTTTAATATATTTTAAAAATATATTAATTCCGGGGGTCACCGTGTCCTACGTGTCTTAATTCCGGGGGTGACCGTGTCTAGTGGGGACCAGGGATCAAATTTGAAGGGTGGGGTCCCATTTCACTATGAAGGGCTATGAGATATTGAACATTATTGAAGGGCTATGAGAAATTTATTAATATTTATTCTATGTGTATATATGGATGTGTTCATGTTGCATGGATTGGATTCTAGGTTAACCGAGGCCTTTTTAGAGCAAAGAATGGGGTAATTACTATTTGGGAACAAGTTTTTTATCAAATGTAAATTGCGGTGATGGAAGATATTGAGGGTGCCACATGTTGTGGAGAAAGTAGTATTGATTCCTATGACGTAATAGGGAGTTCAAAAAGTCTGGTTTCAAGTATTGTCATGCGTAGCTCGATTGATTTTTCTCGCGCTAGGGTTGTAGCAATTGTTATGGCCATTACAGTTAAAAGGATTGATGGGGTGGAATCCCGTGAAACGATGAGTTCTTTTGTTAAGACGTAGATTCAGTGAAATTTGGTGGGAGTCTTATGTTCATTTTATGCACAAAATTCGATTATGTGATTTTGTTGCATTGTTAACTCTCCTCCTAGTCATAGGTACAATCTCTTATATAATTGTGAAGGTTATCAATCCACTCAATATATTAAAGTTGTAGTAGGCCAAAATCATCAACATATTTATTGTACTCACAAATGTTGACATTCCAATTTCTATGTAGAGCGCCCATTAACATTAGATTGTATGGGACATGCTTTTGAAGCATGATGTCATTATCTCATAACAACAAGCTTTTTATCCATAAATATGTCATCTACAAGCCAACGGAATTGTTCCTAATCCTTTATAAAACTTTGTCATAATTATATCAATACCAACATCCCTACCTATTGACTTAGTTTAGAAGATATTACACCTTCGGATAACCAAACCTGATTCCAAGGTTGGTAATCATAAACGTAAAAGCATCATCATAAGGAAATAGCATGTTGTGTTGAGGAAATTCCTTTTTTTCCATTTCCTTCTCAGGATAATATTTGGTTGTGGATCATTTAAAATGTATAATTTATTTTAATATTGGGAAGCTAAATTCAAATTCATTAATATATTAATGTGATTTGATTTTTTTATTAATAATAAGTTATTCTTTTCATTTGAAAATGTAATAGTACATCAAAATTTCAATGTTTACTGACGTAGTAAAGTTGAGAGGCTTTATTTTTCAGTGGATATAGCAGACCTGTAAATTCATAGGATGTCAAAAATCTAGTCAGCCTTGAAGTTGAGCTCCTCAAAGAAAACGAATTTCTTTAAATATGTTTATGGCAGGCTGGCATTGCCAGCTTCGCTTCGCAAACTATCCTGGAGGACTAGAGGAGATAGGGTAGGTGGAACTTGGAAGTAGCTCAACCACAGTGGAATAGGGGTATAAGAAAAAGCTTGTTTCTATTCATGCAATATTATATATTGATGGTCGGAGACATGGAAGCATGGAATTCGCGCATTGACTTGATACAACAAAGAAAACAAAAGGTGGAACTCGGGAGCTGCAGGATTGACTTGATACAACAAAGAAAACACAGGGTGTGAGGTTGGGAGCCGTAGACGGTAGGATTAACTTGATACAACAAAGAAAACACAGGGCTACAGGTAGGGGCCACGGGCAGGAGCAACAACCTGCAACATTAAAGAAGTTTATGGATTGTGGATTTTGTCTGAAATGCCAAATTCGCGGGGGCACATTAACATAATATATTATACATTGAATACTCAATTAACTCACGGAGTCAGCATTCACGAATTGGTATGTGATAACTTGTAACTTGGTAAGCCCGCTAGCAACAACACGTATGAGCCACCTACCAGGTTTAATAATTTTGTTGATGCCATGAAATTTGTTAAAAACGTAAGCGCTCGCTACAAACACGAGAACTTTGAAGCGTTCAAGCCATGGGTTGCTCAATGTAAGCCCGTCCACGTAAGTTGCACAATGATATTATTAGAGGCCCAATGGTCCATGATCCATGGATGATCGAACACGTGGATATTGGAGAGTAACCGAGTCCCACTCCCAAGTCACCTAGCTAGTAGCCGCATTCCCAATTTCCCACTAAAAACTGTTGATGGGTGAAATTTGAAGCTACCCTTCTGTTGCAATTTTAAACAGTAGTGATTAATTTAATTATTGAAGGGCTTACCATGAAATTAAATTTTTTTTGCATGGTAAAATTTGAAGTGGCCTTCTATGATGTGTAAAATGACCTCTGAAGGGCCCTAAAGGCTTCAAATTTGAAGCCTGGTTATAAGGAAGCGGGCTCAGAGCGCGCTTCAGGCCCACTTTTTACCTCCATGTGCGAACCCTATCCGGCTGCACAAAACCACTGGTAACTCAACACCTGCATCCACCCAATAGATCTCCAACTCAGACTTGTGGATGTGCTTGCTCGACTTTATTGAGTTCAAAGATGTTGCCTGACATAATCCCTTTCGAGGAAGGGTCTGCGGCATGCTTCCCCTCTCTGATATTCCATAATTCCCGTCCTGGCGAACTCATCGGCACATTTTGCCGGCATTGGCCTCCTGATATCTATCGGTAGGAGAGTGTTACATGAGAAGCAGAGGCATCTGAGAAATCAGAAGTGAAGTAATTTGTTGTTGTTTCTTTTCTAACCTTTCTTTCGTCTCCATTTCTAGCAATTTCTCTTCTTTTGCTTTTTAAATTTTCCACTGTTCGTCAGGGGTTCGATTCTCGTTCGGATTGTTTTATTCCACAGCAAAAAGGGCTTCCAGGCTGGATGGTATTATGAAAACCAGCTACGGGATGGGGTGTACTGCGTTATCTGTATCAGTTGTTATAAATTTCCTTTCAATCGTTTCAGCATTATATGATAATTGTATGTATTTGGATTTGATGTAAACAGGCATGGTGCAGATGTACCTATCTCTTGAGAATGACTGCAAGTGGGGGCCAAACTGCCAGCAGTCGTCACACCTGATTCCACAGCAGTAGTCGCAGTCTCTCCAATTGGTGCCTCATAAGTTCAGAGTATCATTATCTTTTCACATGATACAAAACATTTTCACATGATACGAAACCTTTCCAGCTAATGAAAAGACATGAGTGCACTCATTTTCATTATATTTAGTGAGTTGTGGCTGGCGGCGGGGACACTCGTGTCCCGTGTCCTCGTGTTGGGTGACTTAGATGGATACATTGTAGAAAGGGGGTCCGAGTTCTATTTTTTTCAATTTTAGGTTGGATTACAAATTTTTGAGTTTTTTAAAAACGATTCATTTTAATTATTCATTCATCTTGGTTGAGGGAGATTGAGGGAGATGTGAATTTAATGAAAGATTGGGTTATTCCCAATTTTATCAATATTAAAAAACTAGGTTTTTTTAAACAAAAAAATAATAATAATTTAGGTTAAAAATGATAAAAAAAGAGTATGGGTGAATGAATTACCTGATTGGATGACAATCTACCGGTGAATTTGTCCCCTCCAGCTAAATCGAGCAACACCGATACTTGAGTGGGCCACAAACCGTCCTTGTCTAGGGTCAATTTCGCGTTTCTGATGCGTGAGTGCCGCTGGTGGTCGGCAATCGTCGGGACTGTGTATTTAAATTGTTTTTTAGATTTACATAACGCGTACGCGTTTTGTAGTTATATAACGCGTACGCATTATTGTTACCTAGCCTACATGTCCAATGACATGTTAGGCTCGGGTCTTACCATGGCAGGTGCTAAACATCATAAACACGTTATGTTTTATATATCAGGAACGAGTTTTGAAAAAGTAGCATTGCATCTAAAGTGACCCTCATCTTCTTGCACACACCCATATATATATATATAATGTGCCCATGAGGGTACAACAATTGGTAATGAGTAATTGAGTTGAGAAGTTGTAAATGGAACATCACAAGTTCAAATCCCCGTGGGTATATATATATATATATATATATATATATAATGTAATAAAAATAAATAGTCAATTCTCGCTAGCTCATTCGGTTAAGATGTGGGTCTCGTCAGCATGGCAACCCAGGTTCAATTCCACTTAGGGGTGAGCTAGTCAGGAGGAGACACCCAAAATCCAACCAGTTGAGGGTTGGTGTGGCTTAGGCTAGGTGTGATCACCAGGTGAGTTTGAAGATGCCCTTGGGTCATGGTTTCCTAGACCAAAGGCCACTCCCGCAAGTCATGGAGTTCTAGCAAACAAAAGAAAATGTAATAAACATAAATAATAATAATTTCCAATATGATATAGAAAAAAAATGTAAACTAAATACAACCCTTCATGCATAAACTAATGGAGTTGTTTAAAAATTCAACGATTTGGCTAGATGGGGGGTTTTCATCGGAATCTGGTGTTTTTTTTTATTTTGCAAAATCTGAATTTAACTGTGTTATAATGACAATTTTGATGGTAGAACAGATTGAACACCATCAAAAACCATTGAGGCACCCAAATTTTCAGAGTTTGAGAATTGTCACCAAGATTTTTTTAAATTTATGTCGGATTTTTTCAAAATCATACCGAAAAAATCTAAATTTTCCATTTAAAATCATAAAACTTAGAACTTTTATACTACGCCTAAACTAAAGTAATTTATGCTTGGAACATGTATTTGTTATGATTGTTTGCAAGAATGTTCATTGCAAAGAGATGGATTGTTGTGTTAAAGTTTGAGTGCTCCTCTATTGACAAGAATCTATTAGTCCTAGACTAGAGGAGGCTCCAGTCTTCCAAGGTTGGTGTAGCATTGTGGATGGTAGTCAAAAGTTGCCAGAAACGAAGTTGGGTGGCATAAGTGCCCCTTTTAAGGAATTCTGTTTCCAAAATGATGACAGTGGTAAAGTATGTCCACAAACACTTCCCCATAGTTGCTCCTGCATATAGAGGTTTGTTCATCACAGGTTAGACTTGGCCCAAATCACCAACAAGAATTATTGAGCAGTTGAGGAATGAGCAATTGTTTTGTTCTAGAAAACACTCATGCAAGCGAATCTTAATCTGCACAAACAATTTAGGTCTAATGAAGCTCATCTCATCAATGGGAATTTATTGAATATGTTTCATCTCTTCTTTGAACACTGATAGGGCATGTTCCTATGAATAGAAACCTTTGATAAGCTTTATGCCAAATTTAATTGATGCTCTGCAAAAAATCCTTTTGGAAGTTGAAATTACTACAACCTTGCACCCAAGCACATTGTTTCATTAATTGGTTATTGTGTTGAAGAGAAAAAATTATTTTTTGGTCTACAACTTGTTACTCAAAGGAAGTCTAGAAGAGAAACTTTATGGTATGTAGCATGCCAGTTATTGTGCATTTATCATGTTATATAATGGGATATTTTAGCATTTTTTCAATGCTAAGTTGTTCACATTTATGAGAAAATGTTGTGTTATAAGAGGAAAGGATAAGCCACCAGTCCATTGGAAAGAATCACCAATCAATAAATCATAAACATATCAGAATATTCTAAATCCATCTTAACATTGGATCTATTAAAGACCAAGAGGGATAAAAAACTAGGTGTAAACCTCTCACTGCTTAAAATATTAGGGTTAAAATGGATCTATGCTAGTATTTTATTTATTTATATTTTTTATGTTACATCTTTTTTACTTTTCTTGACATTAGATGTCGAACATTAATTTTTCTCCCATTTTATTTTATTAGTGACGTATCCATGTATGTAAACATAGATCTCTCCCACTTCACAATGTAATAAACACCTCACTTCTCTTAAAGCAATGAGAGTTGCATCCTGTGAACCGTGCATCCAAGAAACAAGTTTGGAGAGTCGAGGTCAAGTGAAAAGAAGAGATCAACACACTTGCAAACCAAAGAGCAGAAAATGCTTATTGAAATCTGCCACAAAAGACATTTCTTCAAGCCTAGATGGAATTTTTGCAAGGATGCCAAGGATCAAGTGTGCTGGAACAACATGCTACATCTTCAAGTTGAAGCTTACATAATCAACTATAAATGGGGATAATCTCTATGAAGCAACAAAACATAGATTTATCATGTGATTTGAATATCAACAATCTCATTGCACCGAGAGGCTCTCTATAGCCCAGTATGAGAGAGATCTTGTAACATGTGTAGAGTGTTTGTCGAGTTTGTCAAGTGTTTGTCGAGTAACAAAATAATACAAAGTAAACAAAAAAGAATAATACAAAGTAAAAAGTAATAAATATTATGCCGGCCATAAACAAAAAAGAATAATACAAAGTAAATGTAAGACCCCAACTTGGGTCTCCTTTAACTTTTATATATAGTCAGATATTTCACTTCTTGTCAAAATTTCTGTTCTGTTTTTGTTGTGTTTTCTGCTCCTGTTTTTGTTATGTTTCTATTCTCATTACTAGTTTTGGTTGTAAAAAAAAAAAAAGTGTTTACATTTACCAAAATTGAACAATTAAAATTATGTTTTGTCTACCTCTAACCATTTATTGTTGTGCAGGAGTAGCAGATATAATAACACAGCATCTAAACTTTTGTAATTGATTTTCTAATTAACTTTAAATAAATCTGTGTTTTTCTTTGTTTTCACACTGTTTCAAATTTATGTTTTGATTTTCTAACTTACGTCTATTTCTATGCATGTAAATTATATCAAGTTTACATTTAAATTCTAACATTTACTTCTCATGTGCAGGTGCAACAACATATAGCATATAACTGGAAATAATAATTTGATAGAGTAGAAATGATAAATATACCTGTAGGAAAATACCTCTTACTCGCTTAGTAGATCCTTTCCTTTTTGTTGTTGCTCCCTTGTTATGTTGTAGCCCTGCAACCAAAAGCCTTTTTCCCAAACCTTTGAAGCTCAACCGACCAAACAAGTGTTGCCACCCTGCCAACTGGCAAGGTCTCGCCGACCACCCAGCTCCAAAGGTACCCCTTTGGACCCCAGAGACCAAACCGAGTACAAGACCAAGCTGTTGTATCCCTTCCCAAAAATCAATCTCTAACAAGAATCCCTTCTTTGCAACTCTGCTCTCCCAATTTCTGCTCCTCAAAACTTCTCCCAAAATCCTAAGGTAAAGAGATCCCCCCTCTCCTTCCTCCTTTCTCCATCTTATCCTAAGTTTTCCGACTCTTCTTCCCCTCCATTAATGCCTTATCCTCACATTTATGGAGTCCCAACCCCCTCATTACTACTCAGTGAGCTCCCTCGAACCATTCCTATGAAAAATTCATAATTTAATAGTCAGACAATTTAATATTCACCTCTCTTTATGAGGTTTACCGACACCACTTACAACAACCATTTTTAAACATTTGTTTCTTATTCAAAGTTTAATAATTTTATTAATAATAAATGTTATGTCATTTTTATAATAAAGTTTGGGGTTGGGGTTGGTTCACCCACCAACCGTAAGAGTTTTAAACTTACACGCTTCACCAATTTAATTTAATTAACAGTAATTGTCAATTGATTAATTACTATTACCTAATCATTTAATTAATGGTTTCTAATATTTATAATATGTAAATTCCCTCTAATTATAAATTCACTAATTCAATTTATCAATTATGAACAATAATCCTATCAATGTAAATCATGACATTATCAATGTGTAATTATATTAATTAAATAAAATTAACTAAGATTTAATCGACTTTACCTGGTTCCATTTTAATTACACCTTAGTTGCAATTAAACTAATTAACAATCATTCAAGCATTCTAATCACTTGCATTAGTCACTACCTAGGTTAACCTTAGCTTTGTTTATTAATCAACAATAATTAATTATTAATGGGTAATAATTAATCATTAATCAACAATATTAACCCTAATCGACTTTATTAACCTTAATCCACAATAATTAATCATTAATCTACATTATTAACATTAATCATCATTATTAACCTTAATCGACATTTTTAACATTAATCAACAATAATTAACCCTAATCGATTTTATTAACCTTAATCCACAATAATTAATCTTTAATCTACATTATTAACATTAATCATCATTATTAACCTTAATCGACATTTTTAACATTAATCAACAATAATTAACATTATTACTCAGCAAGATTTCACGAAATTCATAAATATGTAGGTGAGTTATGGAAGCGTAGCTACTGCTTACATACCTCGCGTAAGTACACTAACAGTAATAATTCACACCTATCAATCATAATCATGAAGCTTGTTGTTTACTGACACAAGTTCTAAACGTAGTTTGCAAGGTACAAATCCATTAACTAACCAAAATCCAAGTTACGACAATTCGTACATCACTGATTTACGACATCTACTAACCAAGGGTTTTACACACCTATCGTTAGATCTTGTTCTCACCCCTACTTCACGCTACATCCATCTACCTACATCATCACTAACTTCCACATCCTATCCTATCATCTGCTGGACTACCCTGGAATGTCAAGTCATGACTGGTTCCAGCTAGAACCCGTAAGCGGAAGTGTTGACTACATCGACCAAGCTTCCCCAGCAGGCAACCACCAGTCATCATCACACACCTGTTAGGATATTCCTATACTCCATCCTAGTCTTTCTAACATTTCTGACATTTTCAGTCCTGCATGCAAAATTAGGGTTTTGCATGCAATTAGGGTTTTGCATGCAATTAGGGTTTGCATGCAATTAGGGTTTGTAGCACCAGCACCTAGCCCTTGCCAAACTAGCCCCAGGAGCTTCTCTCGGATCAGTCTTAGCTCTCCTAGAGCTTAGTGCGCCCTCCTTTCAGTTATTGCATGATAAGGGCGCCCTTCTTCACCTACCAGTCCAGTTTAGTTCAGTTATCTTCAGTTCTTCCTTGATTTAAGGATTAACTGACTCCTAACTGACCTTATCACTCTTTTGGACCTCCAGTGTGACTAGATAGACTGTTTTGACTCCAGTTAGCTCCATGAGCGCCCCCCACTGAGTCTCCTTCACTATATCAGTGCTTCCATGTGCCAGTTACACCAACCACACTCAGTTAGACTCAGTTTGACTCCCGGTTGATCACTACTTGTGCATTGATGACTTCACTGATGATGAGATAGACTCCTAGTTTGGCACTGATGACTCTCCACTGATTATGGATCTGTGCATGAAGGATAATTCGAATTACACCTAGTGAATTCGAATCCTCATACTCAGCATTGTATATTTACCCGGTTACTATTCTGATTAATGTAATGTGTGTAATTATTCTGCCTCTATTGGATCTATGTTCTATTGCTTCTCTCTTCTTCCTAAATTCTTTCATAGTGAGGTTTACATCATCTCTTTGGATCTTATGTGGGCAATTTCACAACACCTTGGGGAGCGCGCCGTAGCACAGCCCTCCCATGACTCTGGGTTTCGGGGATAAACGGTGGGTAAAGCCTCCACCCCCCCTAATGGGACAAGGGACTATGTCTACTCGACATAACAACAGTGTTGCACTTGTACTCGGTCTGTCATCGTATAACCAATCTGGGCGGTTGAGTTTCCTAAAACCCTACCCCACCCATGTCATAACATACATCATAATAAACAGCATAATAACCACACGAAAGTAATTAATGCATCACTCGCATACCATTTTATCTTTCAAAGACCATGTCCCCGAGGCCCTCCACCTCATAGGATCCCGCGATCACTTAGCCGTTTCAACCTGTAAGTCAGTCCTCGACATACAATATAGAATATCGTGCATAAATCCTCGATATGTACACATATATTTCCTCATAACATAACAACAATAAACTCATTCATTCGCCATGCACCTGGCATAACATTCATTATTTCAACATATAACTGTAACGGTATCCACGTACCCATCATTCATTAATTTCCATATATTTGACATAATTAACACATGATACATATCTAAACATGACTACTGATCATAATACTATCATCACACACACTCATATATATATCGGCAAAATAATAGAACCATATGTCCACAGTGTCGTCAAATCGACGAGGTCTCACAATCAAACAAATACAACATATAATAGTAGTTCAGGTAGAAATGTCAAAACGGGGTGTTACAGTAAAAAGTAAATATGAGGGAGATCTTGTAACGTTTGTAGAGTGTTTGTCAAGTAACAAAATAATACAAAGTAAACAAAAAAGAATAATACAAAGTAATAAATATTATGTCGACCATAAACAAAAAAGAATAATACAAAGTAAAAAATAAATATGAGGGAGATCGTGTAATTTCTATTTCTTATGTCGGCTATAGTCATTTCTTTTTACTAGCTCTCATTGAATAGCTCCTTGAGTGCAATACCTGAGCCGAGGTTTGCACCTCGGGAGATTTGATCCCATAGAGCCTAGGATTTGGATCTAGGCTGGTTTTATTAGATTTTGCACATACATATTTGTTGGTCATGTTAGTATTGTAATTAAAATATAACATACATTAAAAATTAAGAATGTTGCGATTAGGTTTTTTTATCAAAATATGAAAAAAATTACAATATTAAAAATTAGATTAATTTTTATTAATATAATTTTAAAATTTCATATAACCATATCATTTAATGATATCATTGTAAGCAAAACAATATCTCACTATTAAATTGTTATTCTTACTACACCAAATATCTCTTCGTCTTGATTCATTAACTTATTTCCTTGCATTTTAAGTAAAAAACAAATTATTAATTATTTCAACTCCATCTATATTTATAAAATAAAGCACTATACCTAAACCTAAACATTTTAATTTTGATATGATGATGAAATATAAGGATTAATTCTTTCACCAGCTCAATCATATATTTTCTTTTAGCCGATGAGGTGAATAGTGTTATGAATCGGTGGTTTTACTTTAACATTCAATCGACACCTTTTCCTTTTACACCTGTGACTCTTTCTTGCACTAGATAGTTGGACAGGTCTCTTAAAAAAATTCTTGAGCTGGTGGCTCGAGCGGCTTACAAAACTCTGACGGTTCAATTCTTTATGATATTGATTCACAAACAAGTTTGACTTTGATGGGCTCTTACTGTACGACTCGAGGTAACTTGAATCCTTTCCTTTTCATGGTTATTTACTCGAACTGCTCAGCTCCTAGCCATTTGGACTATGGTACAATATTTCTCCTGCAATCCCTAGATCCAGGTGAAAAAAAAACTAGTTTTTCAAATTAGGGTAACAATAGTCTCAATGGCATCTTTTCAGAACTACTATGATACCAAGTTAGATTTTAAGATATAGCAGTATAATTTTATTCATTTACAATGGAAACAAAAATAGGATCACTGAAAGAATAACCATGCACAAGAACAAGAAGACACATAGATTTATCCTGGAAACCCTTCAAGGGAAGAAAACCCAACAACCTTCCTTACTCAGAGTAATAGATCAAGATACAAAATACATCAGATGTACAAGATAAAAGATAAAGCACACAAAATTCTTCTATTGTCCTCGCCTTCTTTGCCTCATACTTGCACATTAAATCAACTAACTTTAGCAAAAGTCGATGCCCAAATAAGTGAGAAGTCACTTCTATTTATACTTGTTTGATGGTTAACCCTTCCATATTTCTTGAAGCCAACTTGCACATTTAATATAAAATAATAATAAAATATTATTATTTATTCGGGCCAACTTTAAGATGAGACCTCTCGACTCTACAAACACCAACAAAGTGATTATGCAGGTCATTTCTTCATTGACCACATCCCTCTGATTAGATGGTGCCTTGAATGTTGATGCAACTCAGTTCCAAACAAACCTGGTCCCATATCCTCGTATCCACTTTATGCTTTTGTCCTACGCTCGCATGATCTCTGTAGAAAAGGCCTACAATGAACAAATTTTTATGGCAGAAATTACAAACAACACATTCGAGCCATCCTCCATGATGGCCAAGTGTGATCCTCGCCATGGAAAATACATGGCCTGTTGTCTCATCTACCGTGGATGATTTACAAGGAGGTTGGCACATGAATATTTGATTTTAAGTAAAGTCAAACAAGATATTTGATTTACGAGGAGGTCGAAACACAAATAAATTTGGTGGGGGCGTACACACCATGCTTGATGAGGCCATTCATTATATATACATATCCATGTAATTGATGATAGGGGGTGGCTCCTCATAGGAAGTCGACAGACGACGAAGCAACCAGAGGAACCAACCCCTTAAATATCGCCTTCGACTTAATTACTCTCTCCCCCTTTAAAATATAAAAATTGATAATAAAATTTCAATTAAAAATATAACAATTACGGGATCTAAAGTCCATACAAAATAACATGTCCATAAAAACAAAAATAAAACAAAAACTAGGGTTGAAGACCAATAACAAACCTTCTAATAGAGTGGAGGAGATAATAGGCTTGAATTTTCTCAAATGAGACCCACGAGTTTGAGAAATTTAAGGGGAATAATTCAATGAAACAAACTTCTTAGCTTACCACTACTAGAAAATCCTAATCCATTAAAATCATATTTACATTGCAAGTTGCATCTAATGAAGGAAATGAGGTTGGATCCACAAGGGGGAGAACAAATATGCTCCCATCAATAGCAGATCAAAAACACAATCAAGAAAGTGATAACTATCGACTGAAGAAATGATGAAACCATCACAAGGATGAGTGATCGAAAAATACTCAGAAGAAGTGTAGGAGAGCATAGCCACTTGCCCCTCCAATAGGTACTGAATAAACAAAAGGGATTCTTTAACCATGAACAACCTTAGAGAACTTCTCATTTACAAAACCTTCAAATCCACATCAACACCATTTAACAATACTGCAACACACACCTTAGCCCGAATAGCCTCCAAACCTAGTATATGAGCACTAGGAGAAGGACCCTCCTCATGCATAGAAGGGATCAATAAGGGAAGCTCACCAATGGTTGATGTCGTTACATAAAAACCAATTCATGCCTTCAAAGAAACAATTGGGGCCTCCACATTCTAAAAAAAAAGCATGCAAAGGATGAATGAACAAAATTATTTGAGACAGGTTGCCAAGGCCATCAACCACTGACACATTTTCTCCTAGAATAAGCAATTCAATACTAGCAGAAGAAAGAGGGGGTCCCTCTTGCATAGTCAAAGGAAGACCCATGCTAGGAGACTCACCAATCTAAAGATCAATAATAGGGTTCCTAACTTGGAAAACACTAACAACCTCTTGCAAAATGGGAGAAGAACCCACAACAATCTCATAATTCAACATTGGCACTTGAGGAGATGAAATTGAAAAAACATCATTTTGTTTCTTGTAAGCTATTACCTACGGAGGATAATCACACAACATGTGACCCATATCATGATAGAAACACTAATGGAGCAAGATCTTCTCAGAATCCAATTCAATAAACCAAATCAACCCTACACACATCAAAGAGACTCGATTAAGAAGATCCTCGTTCATATTCAAAAGAACTAGCACTCGAGGAACTCCTTCATTATTAAGGTTTCTAGAGAAGCTTGTTGGAACTCCCCAAAAGAATCCATAGCATATTTTAAAACATTGGCACAAACAAGGTGATGAGGTAAGGTAGTTAGAGGCACCCATAACAACTGCAAATCTTGGAAAGCCACCAAGGAATCAATATGCTCAAACCATAGCAAGAGGACCATACACACATCACTGAAGAAGCAAGAGCCCTTTTATAATATAGCTTCTGGAACTTATAAAAACCTCACTTTAGGGGGGATTTTATCCTTACCAAGAAAAAGGCATCCCCAAACTCTGTTGAGCTAGAGGTGCATCATGAGAAGAGAGGGATTTTTCCCACAAAATACCAATAAATATCTTAAACCCACATCAACTCAACTCCTTCAAGGATCCACTCAAATAGGAAATCAATCACATTTCCACCATCTTTGATTTGAAAGCAATGCTTAGTCCACAATTGAGGATGAGGAAGCTTACCTAAAAAATCTCCAACCCCATGCCCCAGTACTATTGCTCCACCACTAAAATCCTTACTAGAAATCCTAACACCCCACCAAAATCCTTGTCAAAAATCCTAACACCGATGACCCTCATCACTCTTCCCATCATTACTTCTATTATTTGAATATTTAAAATAAAATGCATTTTGAGAATTTATTTTCTTTGAAAATTTTGAATAAAAGTTGATGTTCATTTTCCAACAAAAACTTATGATTTCAAATCTTTCAACAACTTCTACCTAACAATCAAATTTCACCAAATAAACTTTTATGGTTAAATATTTAAAATTATTTTTAATATTAACTTCTCATGCGAAATAATTAAACCATCACTTGTTTATAATACAACATTTAACTAATAAATCGATCAAAAAATATTTCTCAAAATACTACTAAAAACGTAGTAACATCCGTAGATTAAATATCCTTCCCTTAAATGTTAGTACACCTTTGATAAAATATCAAACTCAAAATGGTACAATATTCCATGTAACTAAGAAACAATTGGTACATCGACGTGACTATTAGATGGGTATCCTCCTACATCAAAGCTCGACAACTCGATAAAATGGAAGAACACTTTGAATGAATCTATTGATAGGTTTAAACGACTTTGAATGGATTAATAAACATGCGAGGTTATTAAAGGATCATATAATGACTTTTATTCAAACACGAGGATTCACTCCATATTGAAAGTTTCCACCAAACCACTTCCACCTCGTTATCCAAATCAGCAACCAAAATAGCATTAAAAAAGGAAATGCCAGCTTAGCATTACAAGTGTGAAGATCGAGTAACACATGGCCTATTGATTATAGAATAGGTGGGCCAACTCGAGGATTCCACATTGTAGGATGACATCAACAATGCCTAGTCAATAATTAATGAATGCTACATGGAATGCCACATCATAATTCAATGCTCATTTTTCTTAGTGGTGGGTTAATATTGTAAAAGGAATTAGCTAAGATTATATAATGTTTTGGGTCCATTCAACAAGGGGATTTCATCCTTCATGTGCCTAGCTTGCATAGTTTTTTTTCCAAACTTGATGCTAGGCTTAATTTAATTTATAATTATTTAGGTCTAAAGGATTGCAGGATCTAAGTTCTTATGTTCTTTAATGCTCATATCCATTATATGGACCTAATCTTAAGTTAGAAATTAGATACTATGGTGTTTTGGATTTGCAAACCCTAGTCGATTGGTTTTTTTATGTTTATGCAACCCTTTTTCACTAACCTAATGACAAATTAAAGAATATTTCAATGGTATTTGAAGCGAGGATGGGTGGATTTAAGGACTAATGTAACAAATTACAAAGGGTCAAATCCCCATAGAGGAACATAATCATACCATGTGGTAACCAAATGAGACGATAGGTGGAGTGCTTGCATGAACCTGTTTGTTAGGTCATTGTGAGATGGACTGTTCAAAAGGATAGACATGGAAGTTCATTTATTGTCACATCATCCATAATGATGTCATCAATGTTAGCTAAGGATGCCCTAACTAATTAGATCCAACCATGTGGTAAGCGACATAAAAGTATTTTAGGATTGGTAGGACATATGGAGGTTTCATAGCCTAACACATGGAAGCAGCTCACTTAGGGTACTTAAAGGATGTTACACATTTGTTTTTGGGAAAAATATGCTAAGTACAAACATGACAAACTTGATCTAGGGTTTAACTCAATTAAAGTGATTTTTCAAGTTTATAAGTCTAAGTCAATTGAGGTGCTTATGATTTTAGGTTTGCACAACCTTTTCCATGAACCCATAGTAATCATAATCTCTTATATATTGCTTTGGGTTTTCTAGGCTAGATGGATTTGAATACTTGTGTTTCACTATTTTCATGTTGCATATCTCCTCCAATGGACTCAACACTTGATTGCAATGCTTTTTATATTATTGTGGTCTAAGAAACTAGGATATAATGGGCCACCAAACTATAACTACAACCACTTTAAGGATTCCATGCAATAAGCACATAAGGGCCACCAAGTTGGAACTACAACCACTTTGAGGATTCCATGCTTTGAGGATTCCATGTTGTTAGTACATTATGGCCATGGGAACATGAATTCTCCATGACATGGACCAATTAGAAGATTCTATGTGGCAATGGGGACCACCATGGAAAGTATTGTTAAATCCCTAGTTTGAAATTTTTGAGATAGGAACATTGTGGTAGTAAGAGAGGATATAGTGGCACATAATTAACAAATAGAACATATTGGAGTCATTCCACATGGAGTAGAGACCGCCAACAACATTAAGGAGACTTGGTCATTAAATTAATTTTGAGCTCTAAAATGGGCTTCCTAAGGAAAATAATAAAATAAGAGTTATAATTTTGGATGGAAAAAAAACTACTTTTGTTTCTCATATTTTTAAATTATCTCCTTATAGGTTTACTTGTATTTAAAGTGTAGGCATTCATTGGATGCATAATTAAATTCCTCACCCAATGAGTACCCACATCACATACTTTTAAAAGACCCATTGTGAGATACACTCAAAATACAATAAAAATGTGCTTAAATTCATTTTCTATTGTATTTTTAGCTTATCTTAATGTGGGTCTATTAAAAGCATGCAATGTGAGTACTCGTTGGATGTGAAATTTAGTTCTACATCCAGCGAGTGCCTACACTTGAAATTTGAGTAAACCAATAAGTTGATAAGTTGAAAATATGAGAAAAAAATTGGTTTTCTTCTTTCCTTCCAATACTTTTTACCATTATGGATGACATCATCATCTTCAATCCTATTGGTCCACATTATCATATTGAACCCTATTTTATAGAGTCATCAAAGATGGAACTAGAAGAAGGTTAATGGCTCTACATAGTTTAAATGTACCTTCGTGCCCTCGAGCACAACAATGTATAATGTAAAGGCTTAAGCCTATGAATGGTTGTTTCTTTCATTGGTTATGGTTTTTGTAATAGTGGGATATTTGTTTTTGGGTTTTTTAGCATTGTTGAATGTTGTTGTTACTGTGAGTTTGTAACTATTATAAGGGGCTTTGGGGTTAATATTGGTTCTATCCTCTATAAGGTAGTGTATATCATTGCAATCCTAATCATCTAATGAGAGATGCATTGGTTCATGTTGAATATTAGTGGAATGAGGTCCTTGTTTAAACATTTTATTATCTTTATTGTATAACATGATGATGCATTCTACTATTATTCTTTATCTACATTGATGAATGAATATAATTTTATTGAATCTATGTTGCACTCTTAGGCAAGATGGTGGTATTGGTTGTGGTAGTTTGTTGGCTATTGATATATTGATATGGGTTGTGGTGTAATGGGTAACTTATTGCATACTAGGTAAAGTGGAATGTGGGTAAATTATGGGGGAGGTGTAAGTTGCACCAAATACATTGTGTGAGCCTTGCACAAGCTTTAGTCTTGGCATAATGCTTCATGCAAGATCTTCCTCTTCACGTGGATTGAAAATGCTAGTTCTTAGAAAACAACAAACCCCATGTGTTGGACATTGATGCATATCCAAATAAAAAAACTGAACTAACAAATGATTCTATTGTCAAGACCTTTCACAATTTGTATAATGTTATAACAATATGACTAACAAGCTAACCCAAAGATACAAAGATGATAATTTGTTGGTTCAAGTAGATTGAGATCTTTGAGAAATAGTGCATTTCAAGTTATCCATCGTAATGTATGTATGAAGAACGTGACAATTATACAATATTTTGGGTAGAATTCCTAATGGTGCTATTTGGGTCGTTTACGATATTAGGAGAACACCTATGACTAGCATAGAAGATGAGGATAAAGATCTAGTGGGATGTCTAGAATCTAGTTGCAATACAAGGATTCATCACAAGGTTGTGAGGTTAGTTGATTTATGGGTTAAGACCATAATAGAAGGATACATCATTGAATTCACAATGTGTTAGACACTTAGGAGTTAGTTAAGATCAACTTGTTATAATATATCTGTTAGGAAAAGTGTGTTTCTTTAGTATGCATTTGTAAATATCTAATCCAATGGTCACGATATGTTCTAGACATAGAGTGATATGATGGTTCAATTTCTCTTAGATCATGACTACCTTTGATCCGTGGCTTAACACCCGATTGGTCCATGATATCTATTTAAAGAGCATGGAGGGTCACTTGCTAGTTGATCGATTATGAGAAGCTCATTCATAACTTTATTTCTTTTGCATAATAAACTGCCTCAAGTAGCTATTTGCCTGGGGCCGTGGAGTGTTTCCCTTTTAAGGGTTTAAACCACATGGAAAAATCAGTGTGTTGATCTATGATCTGGTTGTTTGAGCAACTTCTCTAGGTTTTTGGCCTTTTGGAATTATCCTGTGTAGTCAAACATGGTATCGGATCCTTTCTGAAGAGACGCTTCTGTTGTTGATCTAGATCTTGAATCGGTGTTTCCGAAGTTGTGAAAGGGTTTATGGTTCTGAAATTTCTGTGTATTTTTTGGCTGTGAAAGGTGTTTCATTGCGTCCAGAACACTGTTTCCAATGGGGAAAAATTTTCGTTTCATCGAAAAAGGATTCTGTTTTCCCAAGATACTTGCATTTAATCAGATCTAGAGGTATATTGTTACAATGACGTTTTTTTATTTAAAATATTTTTCTCATTTTCTTTCTAGATCTAATATGTTTTAGTTTCAAATTGTTACCTTCTCTTTATGCGTATGCTCTTTTCCCTGCACCTTGTGTGATCTCGGCAAATCAGAAACAAAATAAAAATGGTTTTCATTACTGCGTATGCACTTTTTCGTGCACTTCGTGCGACCGCGACAAATAAAAAATAGTGAGAAAACATATACAGTCCGGGAAAGCCAACGAGGTCTAACCCCAAATTAAAGGCATATTATTATTATTATTATTTTGTTTCGGTTTATGTGAAGTGATTTGCAGGAAAAATGTATTTTTTCTGGTAAGCATGAAGTTCAAGACAAAAGAGTAAAAAAATACCCCCCTTCCTCCTCTCCATCTTTTATGTACCTTTTAATATTAACTCACTTGGTTAAACGTTGCTTTATTTAATAAGAGGTCTTGAGTTCAAGTCTTCTTGTTAGTTACTTTTCTAAAATTGCATGTAATTTCTATTTTTTCAGTTACTTGATTGTAAAAATGCATCTCCCTTAAATTATAAAGTGAGTCACTTAAAGTCTTTTAGTTTTTTTGCATGTAATATTTAAAGTAACATTATTGTAAAAGTGAAACTCCACTTATTTTACAAAAGAGGTTCACATAAAACAACATTATTGTAAAGTGAGTTTAAAAGGTTAAGCTTTGGAAGAGGGGGGGTCCTTTTTCAGTTGGGTCAATCCTTTGCCTACCTCGTATTTGTTGGGGTCACCTGAAATGTTTTTTTCAATCTAGCATAACTTCCTCATCTAGAGTAAGTTTTCAGTGCCGTTTTTTTAAACAACCTGATTTTTCGATATATTTTCATCCAGACCTTTGGTTTCTGTTTTTACGACCTTCATTTTACAGTATGTCTTCCCCCTGTGATATTATACTTACTACTTCCAACTATTTCTCATGGAAATATCGTATGGAGGATGTCCTATGAAGTAGGGGACTTTACCGAATTACCTCAGGGAATGAAACAGAGCCCATTGATGCTGATAAGAAAATAAAAAGGGCCAATAAATGTCATGAAGCCCGTGGATTGATTGGGATGCCAATCTCTATTGATTTACAATTCCACATATCTAGAATTGATGAACCAGATCAAGCTTGGGAAAAATTGGTATCTGTGTTTGGTAAACACAATGAGATTCGAGGTCACCAACTAGAAAATGAGTTGATTTCCTTAAATCCAACTGATTTTTCGTGCTTTCAAGATTATCTATCTAAGTACAAAACTCTTAGACTCTTATGTGCATAATGCAAAATTAAAAGAGAAGATAAGCAATGCATTTATCACATTCTTTCCAAACTTAGACCTGCATATTCTATTTTTATATCTACATTTTACTCCATGAAAGAATCCTTGGATCCAACTAACTATAAAGAGCCTACTCTTGAATCCTTTTGTGATTCTTTGATTAGAGAGAATGATAAAATCATACATATTGGAATTATTAGCAATGTAGATAAATCTGGAAAAGCCTAGCTGGCACAACAGAAAGAGAAGTCCAAGCATCCTAAGAAGAAAAATATTCACAATAATAAGCCAAACAAGGGTCCCAAACCCTCTCATCCAACTTATTCTTCAAAAAATGTTAAAGGAAACAAACCAAAAGGTAAGAAGACTGAGCATCATTGCAACTTTTGCGGGAAAGATAATCATGATGAATCTAAATGTTTCAAGAAGATGTCAACCTTGGAAGAAACAATGAAGAAGCATTACATTAGCCTTGATTCGTCTTCAGAATCTTCATCTCATGGACATGCACTTTGTGCTTCTGGTTATTCCTATAATGCATCTTCTTCTTCTACTTCGAATGAGTGGCTCATTGATTCTGGAGCATCTTATCATATGGCTAAGGATAAAGCCATATTTTATACTATGCATGAATGCAACACCAAACACATATTTGTTGGTGATGATAGATCTCTTAGTGTTGAAGGATATGGAACAATTTCGGTAGATAATGGACAGTTTAGTGATGTACTATGTGTTCCAAGAATTTCCTACAATTTGTTGTCAGTTTATCAAATCACTCATTCCGGTGAAGGTAAAACTGTAACGTTTACACCTCACCAAGTTGTAATCAAGGATTTTAAAGATCCTCAGCATGTCCTAGCCACTGGAATTGTTGATGATATTACCATTTTGTACAAGTTTAACAACTTTGGATCATCACCTTTTCCCTCAATTTTTGTTGCTCATAGTGATGACTTGAGCAAACTCTGGCATGAGCAATTTGGTCACTTAAATTATCGCTCATTGCAACAACTATGTAAAGAAAATATGGTGACAGGTCTTCGGATGGTATCTTGCAGGGATGGTGTTTGTTCCAGTTGTGTACTCAAAAAACATCATTGGTACAGTTTTGACAAACGTGCCTCTTGGCACGCCTTGACCCCCTTGGATCTTTTGCATGGTGACTTGTGTGGTCATCTTCCTTCTTTTTCCTTTTCTGGTTTCAAATATTTCCTAACTTTCATTGATGATTACTCTAGATGCACATGGTTTTATTTCCTAAAACTTAAGAGTGAAGTTTTTAACATGTTCTTGGCCTACAAGGCCCTTGTTGAAAAACAATATGGTCATCAAATTCTTAAGATCTGATAAAGGGGGAGAATATGTTAACAACAAGTTCAATACTTTCTGCACTGAACAAGGAATCCTACAACAACATACTGTTCCATATACACCACAACAAAATGGTGTGGCTGAACGGAAGAACCACACTTTAAAAGAAATGACTAATTGTATGCTTCAAGCTAAGGGACTAAGCCTTCAATTTTGGGTTGAAGCCATAAATTGTGCAAATTACATAGTTAATCTCACCCCCACTAAAGCTTTACAAGATATCACACCGGAAGAAGCATGGATTAAAATTAAATCAGATGCAAGTCACTTCCATGTGTTTGGTAGTGAAGCATGGGCTCATATTCCGGAAGAAAAACAGAAAGCATTGCAGCCTAAAAGCGAAAAGTGCATATTTGTTGGATATTCTGAAAATTTAAAAGGTTATAGACTTCTTTAGCACATTCTCATGATATAATTATTAGAAGAGATGTTAAATTTGATGAAAATCTCTTGGCCTGGGAGCCTAGCTTAGCATTTGTGTCATCTTTGGCCTACGAGCCTAATTCGACGCTTATGCCTTCTTCTACTCCCAACTTCCTTGACATCATTCCAATTCCAGTATCTAATGATGATATTGAGGATGAAAATCCACCTCCGCCTGTTCATTTTCCTCCAGTTGCACCAGCACAATCGCTTCCTCGATGGGTTCGTTCAACATGTGAAGTAGATGGTGATCTTGACGGTGATCCTAAAGATCAACGACGAACACATTCTTAGTTTTAGTGAGCCTTTTCTATTTTGGCTCAAGTTTCCAAGAATCATGATGCAAAGACTTTTGCATAAGATTCAGGGAATCCAAATTGGGATACAACTATGGATGAATAATATCATTCCTTAATGGAAAACGATACTTGGGATCTTGTCCCTCTTCCAAAAGGAAGAAAACTTGTCAGATGTAAATGGGTCTACAGAACTAAGTATGCCTCAAATGGAAGTGTTGAAATAATTAAGGCAAGGTTAGTTTCCAAAGAGTTTTCCCAAGTTGAAGGAATTGACTACAATGAAACATTTTCCCCTGTCGCCAAAATGAACTCCATCTGCCTTGTTCTTTCCCTTTTAGCCTTACATAAATGGGAGTTCCATCGAATGGATGTCAAGTCTGCATTTTTACATGGTGATTTGCAGGAGGAAAGTTACATGGAACAACCTCCTGGCTATGTTCAGAATGACTCTAGCCTTGTCTGTCATCTTAAAAAATCCTTATATGGCCTTAAGCAAGACCCTCGAGCCTAGTATGCCAAAATGGATATCTTTCTCCTTGACACTGGTTTTTCTAAATTTCATTCTGACCCTAATGTCTATACCAAGAAAGTAAGAAACAATCTCATCATCCTTGTTCTGTATGTTGATGATCTTATTCTTACTGGTAGCGGCCCTAAGCTTTTAACCTATGTGAAATCCAGTCTTAAGCAAAAATTTGAAATGATAGACTTAGGACATTTGTATTATTTTCTTGGCCTCTAAGTCTTGTAAACCAAAGAATGAATCTTTCTTTCTCAATCTAAGTATGCTTGTGACCTTTTTCATTGCTTTCACATGGAAGATTGAAAACCAACCCCCTCTCCCTTCCAATCTGGAGTCAAAATTTCTGCCACTTGCAATTCACCCGAAGTTGATGCCACCCTGTATCGTCAACTTCTTGGTAGGCTCTTATACTTGAATCATACCCGTCTTGATGTTTCCTTTTCCATTAGTCTTGTTTCTCGATATATGCAAATGCCCCATAAAATTCATTGGAAAGCAGCAAAAAGAATACTTCAAAATATTCAGGGTACAATTCAGTTTGGGATTCATTACAGTTCAGGGGGGACTCCTTTGTTGGTTGGGTTCACTGATTCATATCGGGTCGATGATCCTGATGATTGGAAGTCTACTGCAGGTTATGTTTTCAGACTGGGTTTTGGACTCGTCACTTGGGCTTGTAAGAAACAACAAGCTCTTGCTCTCTCTTTAGCAGAAGCAAAGTATCATGCAACAGTTAATTCCAGTCAAGAATCTTTATGGATTCGATGGATCCTTTCAGAGTTTGGATTCCAGCAACATCATCCAAATTTCCTTTGTTGCGAAAATCAAAGTGCCATCAAGCTCGCCAAAGATCCAGTTCAACATAGTTAATCTTAAGTTAGAAATTAGATACTATGGTGTTTTGAATCTGCAAAGCCTAGTCGATTGGTTTTTTTATGTTTATGCAACCCTTTTTCACTAACCTAATGACAGATTAAAGAATATTTCAATGGTATTTGAATCCAGGATGGGTGGATTTAAGGACTAATGTAACAAATTACAAAGGGTCAAATCCCCATAGAGGAACAAGATCATACCATGTGGTAACCAAATGAGACGATAGGTGGAGTGCTTGCATGAACCTATTTGTTAGGTCATTGTCAGATGGAATGTTCAAAAGGATAGACATGGAAGTTCATTTATTGTCACATCATCCATAATGATGTCATCAATGTTAGCTAAGGATACCCTAACTAATTAGATCCAACCATGTGGTAAGCGACATAAAAGTATTTCAGGATTGGTAGGACATATGGAGGTTTCATAGCCTAACACATGGAAGTAGCTCACTTAGGGTACTTAAAGGATGTTACACATTTGTTTTGGGGAAAAATATGCTAAGTACAAACATGACAAACTTGATCTAGGGTTTAACTCAATTAAAGTGATTTTTCAAGTTTATAAGTCTAAGTCAATTGAGGTGCTTATGATTTTAGGTTTGCACAACCTTTTCCATGAACCCATAGTAATCATAATCTCTTATATATTGCTTTGGGTTTTCTAGGCTAGATGGATTTGAATACTTGTGTTTCACTATTTTCATGTTGCATATCTCCTCCAATGGACTCAACACTTGATTGCAATGCTTTTTATATTATTTTGGTCTAAGAAATTAGGATAAAATGGGCCACCAAACTATAACTACAACCACTTTAAGGATTCCATGCAATAAGCACATAAGGGCCACCAAGTTGGAACTACAACCACTTTGAGGATTACATGTTGTTAGCACATTATGGCCATGGGAACATGAATTCTCCATGACATGGACCAATTAGAAGATTCTATGTGGCAATGGGGACCACCATGGAAAGTATTGTTAAATCCCTAGTTTGAAAATTTTGAGATAGGAACATTGTGGTAGCAAGAGAGGATATAGTGGCACATAATTAACAAATAGAACATATTGGAGTCATTCCACATGGAGTAGAGACCGCCAACAACATTAAGGAGACTTGGTCATTAAATTAATTTTGAGATCTAAAATGGGCTTCCTAAGGAAAATAATAAAATAAGAGTTATAATTTTGGATGGAAAAAAAAACGACTTTTGTTTCTCATATTTTTAAATTATCTCCTTCTAGGTTTACTCGTATTTAAAGTGTAGGCATTCATTGGATGTATAATTAAATTCCTCACCCAATGAGTACCCACATCACATACTTTTAAAAGACCCATTGTGAGATACACTCAAAATACAATAAAAATGTGCTTAAATTCATTTTCTATTGTATTTTTAGCTTATATTAATGTGGGTCTATTAAAAATATGCAATGTGGGTACTCGTTGGATGTGAAATTTAGTTCTACATCCAGTGAGTGCCTACACTTGAAATTTGAGTAAACCAATAAGTAGATAAGTTGAAAATATGAGAAAAAAATTGGTTTTCTTCTTTCCTTCCAATACTTTTTACCATTATGGTTGACATCATCATCTTCAATCCTATTGGTCCACATTATCATATTGAACCCTATTTTATAGAGTCATCAAAGATGGAACTAGAAGAAGGTTAATGGCTATACATAGTTTAAATGTACCTTCGTGCCCTCGAGCAAAACAATGTATAATGTAAAGGCTTAAGCTTATGAATGGTTGTTTTTTTCATTGGTTATGGTTTTTGTAATAGTGGGATATTTGTTTTTGGGTTTTTGAGAATTGTTGAATGTTGTTGTTACTATGAGTTTGAACTATTATAAGGGGTTTTGGGGTTAATATTGGTTCTATCCTCTATAAGGTAGTGTATATCATTGCAATCCTAATCATCTAATGAGAGATGCATTGGTTCATGTTGAATATTAATGGAATGAGGTCCTTGTTTAAACATTTTATTATCTTTATTGTATAACATGATGATGCATTCTACTATTATTCTTTATCTACATTGATGAATGAATATAATTTTATTGAATATATGTTGCACTCTTAGGCAAGATGGTGGTATTGGTTGTGGTAGTTTGTTGGCTATAGATGTATTGATACGGGTTGTGGTGTAATGGGTAACTTATTGCATACTAGGTAAAGTGGAATGTGGGTAAATTATGGGGGAGGTGTAAGTTGCACCAACTACATTGTGTGAGCCTTGCACAAGCTTTAGTCTTGGCACAATGCTTCATGCAAGATCTTCCTCTTCACGTGGATTGAAAATGCTAGTGCTTAGAAAACAACAAACCCCATGTGTCGGACATTGATGCATATCCAAATCAAAAAACTGAACTAACAAATGATTCTATTGTCAAGGCCTTTCACAATTTGTATAATGTTATAACAATATGACTAACAAGCTAACCCAAAGATACAAAGATGATAATTTGGTGGTTCAAGTGGATTGAGATCTTTGAGAAATAGTGCATTTCAAGTTATCCATTAAATGTATGTATGAAGAACATGACAATTATACAATATTTTGGGTAGAATTCCTAATGGTGTTATTTGAGTCGTTTACGATATTAGGAGAACACCTATGACTAGCCTAGAAGATGAGGATAAAGATCTAGTGGGATATCTAGAATCTAGTTGCAATACATAGTGGGATGTCTAGAATCTAGTTGCAATACAAGGATTCATCACAAGGTTGTGAGGTTAGTTGATTTATGGGTTAAGACCATAATAGAAGGATACATCATTGAATTCACAATGTGTTAGACACTTAGGAGTTAGTTAAGATCAACTTGTTATAATATATATGTTAGGAAAAGTGTGTTTCTTTAGTATGCATTTGTAAATATCTAATCCAGTGGTCACGATATGTTCTAGACATAGAGTGATCTGATGGTTCAATTTCTCTTAGATCATGACTACCTTTGATCCGTGGCTTAACACCCGATTGGTCCATGATATCTATTTAAAGAGAATGGAGGGTCACTTGCTAGTTGATCGATTATGAGAAGCTCATTTGTAACTTTATTTTTTTGCATAATAAACTGCCTCAAGTAGCTATTTGGCTGGGGCCGTGGAGTGTTTCCCTTTTGAGGGTTTAAACCACATGGAAAAATTGGTGTGTTGATCTATGATCTGGTTGTGTGAGTAACTTCTCTAGGTTTTTGGCCTTTTGGAATTATCCTGTGTAGTCAAACATGGTATCGGAGCCTTTTTGAAGAGACGCTTCTGTTGTTGATCTAGATCTTGAACCGGTGTTGCCGAAGTTGTGAAAGGGTTGTTGGTTCTGAAATTTTTGTGTATTTTTTGGTTGTGAAAGGTGTTTCATTGCGTCTGGAACACTGTTTCCAATGGGGAAAAATTTTCGTTTCATCGAAAAAGGATTCTGTTTGCCCAAGATACTTGCATTTAATCAGATCTAGAGGTATATTGTTACAATGACGTTTTTTTATTTAAAATATTTTTCTCATTTTCTTTCTAGATCTAATATTTTTTAGTTTCAGATTGTTACCTTCTCTTTATGCGTATGCTCTTTTCCCTACACCTTGTGTGATCTCGGCAAATCAGAAACAAAATAATAATGGTTTTCATTACTATGTATGCACTTTGTCATGCACTTCATGCGACCGCGACAAATAAAAAACAGTGAGAAAACATATACAATCCGGGAAAGCTAACGAGGTCTAACCCCAAATTCAAGGCATATTATTATTATTATTATTATTTTGTTTCAGTTTATGTGAAGTGATTTGCAGGAAAAATGTATTTTTCTGGTAAGCACGAAGTTCAAGACAAAAGAGTAAAAAAACACCCCCCTTCCTCCTCTCCATCTTTTATTTACCTTTTAGTATTAACTCACTTGGTTAAACATTGCTTTATTTAATAAGAGGTCTTGAGTTCAAGTCTTCTTGTTAGTTACTTTTCTAAAATTGCATGTAATTTTTATTTTTTCAGTTACTTGATTGTAAAAGTGCATCTCCCTTAAATTATAAAGTGAGTCACTTAAAGTCTTTTAGTTTTTTGCATGCAATATTTAAAGTAGCATTATTGTAAAAGTGGAACTCCACTTATTTTACAAAAGTGGTTCACATAAAACAACATTATTGTAAAGTGAGTTTAAAAGGTTAAGCTTTGGAAGAGGGGGGGTCCTTTTTCCGTTGGGTCAATCCTTTGCCTACCTCGTATTTGTTGGGGTCACCTTAAACGTTTTTTTCAATCTAGCATAACTTCCTCATCTAGAGTAAGTTTTCAGTGCCATTTTTTTTAAACAACCTGATTTTTCGATATATTTTCATCCAGACCTTTGGTTTCTGTTTTTACGACCTTCATTTTACAGTATGTCTTCCCCCTGTGATATTATACTTACTACTTCCAACTATTTCTCATGGAAACATCGTATGGAGTATGTCCTATGAAGTAGGGGACTTTACCGAATTACCTTAGGGAATGAAACAGAGCCCTTTGATGCTGATAAGAAAATAAAAAGGGCCAATAAATGTTATGAAGCCCGTGGATTGATTGGGATGCCAATCTCTATTGATTTACGATTCCACATATCTGGAATTGATGAACCAGATCAAGCTTGGGAAAAATTGGTATCTGTGTTTGGTAAACACAATGAGATTCGAGGTCACCAACTAGAAAATGAGTTGATTTCCTTAAATCCAATTGATTTTTTGTGCATTCAAGATTATCTATCTAAGTACAAAACTCTTAGACTCTTATGTGCATATTGCAAAATTTAAAGAGAAGACAAGCAATGCATTTATCACATTCTTTCCAAACTTAGACCTGCATATTCTATTTTTATATCTACATTTTACTCCATGAAAGAATCCTTGGATCCAACTAACTATAAAGAGCCTACTCTTGAATCCTTTTGTGATTCTTTGATTAGAGAGAATGATAAGCTCATACATATTGGAATTATTAGCAATGTAGATACATCTGGAAAAGCCTTGCTGGCACAACAGAAAGAGAAGTCCAAGCATCCTAAGAAGAAAAATATTCACAATAATAAGCCAAACAAGGGTCCCAAACCCTCTCATCCAACTTATTCTTCAAAAAATGTCAAGGGAAACAAACCAAAAGGTAAGAAGACTAAGCATCATTGCAAATTTTGCGGGAAAGATAATCATGATGAATCTAAATGTTTCAAAAAGATGTCAGACTTGGAAGAAACAATGAAGAAGCATTACATTAGCCTTGATTCGTCTTCAGAATCTTCATCTCATGGACATGCACTTTGTGCTTCTGGTTATTCCTATAATGCATCTTCTTCTTCTACTTCGAATGAGTGGCTCATTGATTCTGGAGCATCTTATCATATGGCTAAGGATAAAGCCATATTTTATACTATGCATGAATGCAACACCAAACACATATTTGTTGGTGATGATAGATCTCTTAGTGTTGTAGGATATGGAACAATTTCGGTAGATAATGGACAGTTTAGTGATGTACTATGTGTTCCAAGAATTTCCTACAATTTGTTGTCAGTTTATCAAATCACTCATTCTGGTGAAGGTAAAACTGTAACGTTTACACCTCACCAAGTTGTAATCAAGGATTTTAAAGATCCTCAGCATGTCCTAGCCACTGGAATTGTTGATTATATTACCAGTTTGTACAAGTTTAACAACTTTTGATCATCACCTTTTCCCTCAATTTTTGTTGCTCATAGTGATGACTTGAGCAAACTCTGGCATGAGCGATTTGGTCACTTAAATTATCACTCATTGCAACAACTATGTAAAGAAAATATGGTGACAAGTCTTCAGATGGTATATTGCAGGGATGGTGTTTGTTCCAATTGTGTACTCAAAAAACATCATTGGTATAGTTTTGACAAACATGCCTCTTGGCACGCCTCGACCCCCTTGGATCTTCTGCATGGTGACTTGTGTGGTCATCTTCCTTCTTTTTCCTTTTCTGGGTTCAAATATTTCTTAACTTTCATTGATGATTACGCTAGATGCACTTGGTTTTATTTCCTAAAACTTAAGAGCGAAGTTTTTAACATGTTCTTGGCCTAGAAGGCCCTTGTTGAAAAACATTCTGGTCATCAAATTCTTAAGTTAAGATCTGATAATGGGGGAGAATATGTTAACAACAAGTTCAATACTTTCTGCACTGAACAAGGAATCCTACAACAACATACTGTTCCATATACACCACAACAAAATGGTGTGGCTGAACGGAAGAACAACACTTTAAAAGAAATGACTAATTGTATGCTTCAAGCTAAGGGACTAAGTCTTCAATTTTGGGTTGAAGCCATAAATTGTGCAAATTACATAGTTAATCTCACCCCCACTAAAGCTTTACAAGATATCACACTGAAAGAAGCATGGATTAAAATTGAATTAGATGCAAGTCACTTCCATGTGTTTGGTAGTGAAGCATGGGCTCATATTCCGGATGAAAAACAGAAAGCATTGCAGCCTAAAAGTGAAAAGTGCATATTTGTTGGATATTCTGAAAATGTAAAAGGTTATAGACTTCTTCAGCACATTCTCATAATATAATTATTAGAAGAGATGTTAAATTTGATGAAGATCTCTTGGCATGGGAGCCTAGCTCAGCATTTGTGTCATCTTTGGCCTACGAGCCTAATTCGACGCTTATGCCTTCTTCTACTCCCAACTTCCTTGACATCATTCCAATTCCAGTATCTAATGATGATAGTGAGGATGAAAATCCACCTCCGCCTGCTCATTTTCCTCCAGTTGCACTAGCACAATTGCTTCCTCGATGGGTCCATTCAACATGTGAAGTAGATGGTGATCTTACCAGTGATCCTAAAGATCAACTACGAACACGTTCTCAGTTTCAGTGAGCCTTTTCTATTTTGGCTCATGTTTCCAAGAATCATGATCCAAAGACTTTTGCATAAGCTTCAGGGAATCTAGATTGGGATATAACTATGGATGAATAATATCATTCCTTAATGGAAAACGATACTTGGGATCTTGTCCCTCTTCCAAAAGGAAGAAAACTTGTCAGATGTAAATGGGTCTACAGAACTAAGTATGCCTCAAATGGAAGTGTTGAAATAATTAAGTCAAGGCTAGTTTCCAAAGAGTTCTCCCAAGTTGAAGGAATTGATTACAATGAAACATTTTCTCCTGTCACCAAAATGAACTCCATCTGCCTTGTTCTTTCCCTTGTAGCCTTACATAAATGGGAGTTCCATCAAATGGATGTCAAGTCTGCATTTTTACGTGGTGATTTGCAGGAGGAAAGTTACATGGAACAACCTCCTGGCTATGTTCAGAATGACTCTAGCCTTGTCTGTCGTCTTAAAAAATCCTTATATGGCCTTAAGCAAGACCCTCGAGCCTAGTATGCCAAAATGGATATCTTTCTCCTTGACACTGGTTTTTCTAAATGTCATTCTGACCCTAATGTCTATACCAAGAAAGTAGGAAACAATCTCATCATCCTTGTTCTGTATGTTGATGATCTTATTCTTACTGGTAGCGACCCTAAGCGTTTAACCCGTGTGAAATCCAGTCTTAATCAAAAATTTGAAATGATAGACTTAGGACATTTGTATTATTTTCTTGGCCTCTATGTCTTGCAAACCAAAGAATGAATCTTTCTTTCTCAATCTAAGTATGCTTATGACCTTCTTCGTTGCTTTCACATGGAAGATTGAAAACCAACCCCCTCTCCCTTCCAGTCTGGAGTTAAAATTTCTGCCACTTGCACTTCACCCGAAGTTGATGCCACCCTGTATCGTCAGCTTCTTGGTAGTCTCTTATACTTGAATCATACCCGTCTTGATGTTTCCTTTTCCATTAGTCTTGTTTCTTGATATATTCAAACACCCCATGAAATTCATTGGAAAGCATAAAAAAGAATACTTCGAAATATTCAGGGTACAATTCAGTTTGGGATTCATTACAGTTCAGGGGGGACTCCTTTGTTGGTTGGGTTCACTGATTCATATTGGGTCGACGATCCTGATGATTGGAAGTCTACTGCAGGTTATGTTTTCAGTCTGGGTTTTGGACTTGTCACTTGGGCTTGTAAGAAACAACAACCTCTTGCTCTCTCTTTAGCAGAAGCAAAGTATCATGCAACAGTTAATTCCAATCAAGACACTTTATGGATTCGATGGATCCTTTCAGAGTTTGGATTCCAGCAGCATCATCCAAATTTCTTTTGGTGCGAAAATCAAAGTGCCATCAAGCTCGCCAAAGATCCAGTTCAACATCAATGCAACAAACACATTAAGCTACATATGCACTTCATAAGAAATCTTATTCATGATCGCGTTCTTGAAGTGCTCTTTTTCCCTACAGATGATCAAGTTGTAGACATCTTCACCAAATATCTGACAGAAGCGAATTTTTCTAAGCTTCGATCTATGTTAGGAGTTCAGGAACTTTTCATTAAGGGAGGATAGGCTCTAATTCCTCCTTCCTTCTCCTAATAGTGTCACTTTTTTAAATCCTTCAATCCTATCCCAAGTTTTTCTTAAGGGGGGATGTTAGGATATTTAGACACTTAGGAGTTAGTTAAGATCAACTTGTTATAATATATCTGTTAGAAAAATTGTGTTTCTTTAGTATGCATTTGTAAATATCTAATCCAACTGTCATTATATGTTCTAGACATAGAGTGATCATGCGGTTCAACTTCTCTTAGATCATAACTACCTTTGATATGTGGCTTAGCACCCAATTGGTCCATGATATCTATTTAAAGAGCATGGAGGGTCACTTGCTAGTTGATCGATTATGAGAATCTAATTTGTAACTTTCTTTCTTTTGTATAATAAACTTACTCAAGTAGCTATTTGGCTGGGAGCTTGGAGTGTTTCCCTTTCGAGGGTTTAAACCACGTGAAAACATCGGTGTGTTGATCTGTGATCTATTTGTGTAAGCGGCTGCTCTAGGTGTTCGTTCTTTTTCAATTATCTTGTGTAGTCGAACACAATGGAACTAAACTAATATTTCTCAAGAATGGAAGATCAATTCAAGAGAGGAGCTCAAGAAAGGATGATAAATGAGATCACAATTTGGATGAAAATGATCTTGGCAGAGGAGGATTACATGCTCTTCAACTTGCCAACCATGGTAGCATTAACCTTTGCACATGTGGGTGACCTTGTATGGATATTGTGAAAGTGAGTAAATAAGGAATATGGCACCATGGATCATAATGGGAAGTGAAGAGGGACATGATAACAGAGAAGTGGTGGTAGAATAGAATGCGAGAGGTTTTACAAAGAGAGAAAGTAGTGAAGAAGACAATGGATAGAGAAGGGAGTTGTGAAGATCACCTTAATGAGTTTGAAGAGTTATGTAAATGGGGATAGAATATAGGTTGAGGTTGAGAGATTGGGAATTGATAGTATAAGAGAACCAAAATAGTAGATTGGATGCGGGAGTGGAGTCTAGAGATTAGGGAGAGATGACAAATAGAGTGAAGAAAATAGAGAAATGTTCCTAGTCAAGAGGATTAGGGATAATACAAGAGGAAGTCACACCCAAGGAAAATGAAAATTAAATTACAGAGAAGAACATGATCATTGGACCACAAGAGGAATAGGTGCTCGATGACGTGTTCAAATTGTTTGAAATTAAAGAAAGGTAAGAAATAAAAATGGTACAAAAAGAAGACAATGATTTTAGACTAGAACAATCATTGCCCCCTACGCATCTTGATAAAATTCAGGTAATCATTTATCTTTTTCCTAGTTCTGGTTTAAAATAACCTTTTAATAATGGAGAGAGGAATAGTAGTGGTGGATATCCAAGTGTGGGTGTTGATACCAGTAGTGGTATAAGTTCCATAGTAAGTGTTAATTTTAGTTTATGAGAAGGGATTGGTATAGTTATTCAAATAGGCCTTAGAGGTTTTATTTTAGTAGTTAATTTGATTGAAACATGGCTAGAGTAATTGACAATACAATAATGTGCCTTCTTGTGTTTTCAGGAAAATGTGACAATGACAAAAAGCAACATTGGTTCCTCTATGGATAAAGTTGGAGAGTGAAAAAAGTCGCATCCCTAGGCATCAAGCTAGTAGAGTTCCAAACAACTTTGCATAGGAGGGGTTTGCATTGGTATATAATTTTTTTCCAAACTAATCCTTAAGACACACCTAAGCCTATGGATGAAGTGAAAGCATAGTTTGTGGTTGAGTTTTAGAGTCCAAACCTGAGAAACAGAGTTTCATTGAGCTAAAGGAGATCAAATAAATGATTGAAGTGAGTGTTCAGGAGTACGATAAGTGATTTTAGGACTTGATCTGAAAAATATCTTATCCAACCCATGAGATGCAACATGAATGGTTTATTCAGTTATTGTTTCCCTTAACCAAATTTCAATCAATACAATAGAAGTGGACCACACAACTAGAGGCCTTGGAACATGCTATGAAGATTCATATCAATAAACATATATCTATGTGAAATGAGAAAATATGTTATGACTATGCCCTCAACTAGAACAATGCCTGAGATTTTATAGTTTTAGTTGCAATTATTGGTCCTAATAGAGAAAATTGAATAAATGAGATATACCTGAAGGGAACAAGTTTGGTGTATTCTGTGTAAGATAGAGGGTCACACAATGAATGTTGGTCCTTACTAATATTCCAAGTTGTGAAACATAGTTTGATGCCACCTCTAATTGGGTTCCCAGGCAATGTGGCAGTGGAATAATGTGAAATTTGCAGTATCTACAGCCAACCCCCAAATATATACCTAATACTGGAAAAGCATAATTTTTCCCCAACCACAATTCTCTATTATTTTTTTAGGTAGAACACTAATATGACATAGAATTTTCATACCCTATAGGAACTAGCAAAGTTGTTTGAGAGTAGCTTCTTCCAAGTAGAGGAAGTATATTTTGGAGTGATCAAGAGAGGGTGTTGAGGTGGATATGGAGAATGTTATAGAGGTCAATATAGAGGAGGATACATAAGTGGTAGGAATGGTGGTCACAAAGGCACCATATGATGCTATAATTGTGATGAAGTAGGGCCCATATTCTAATATTTCTTGTAGTTGAGGAGCATGAATGTGGCCACTATAGGGCCACAAGTCATGTGACCGAGGATTTTCTTGACCTAATATCCAAGTGGGAGACTTGGGAAAATAAATATAATGAAAATCTAGTAAAATTTGAACCCCAATAAATTATAGAGGCTGGGTATCTTAGGATTAATGTGGTGACTAAAGGAGGGGATTGTATAGGAGTCGATGATTCCCAATTAGATATTCCTCATATAAGAAAGGCGGATCCTGTGAACCCTATGTTTGATGTTGTAAAGAAAAAATAATAATTATAAGGAATCCCTTGAAGTTCTAAAAGGATTATCCACTATAGTAGGGCACAATGCAAGCAACAACACAACATCCTAGATCCATCTTGTTCATCTCTAGTAGGAGTGCAACCAAGTATCATTTTAGGGAGCTAAAGGAGAGATCAACTCAACAAGATTGATTTAGGATTTCTTCTAGACCTGCATTAGCATCCTACATGATGAAGGATTAATGATAAAGTTGTGATCATTATTTAGCAAGACGATTAAAGGCATGGAAGAAGATATCATCTATTCTCCCTTGCTTGAGAGAAAGGTTTGATGGATTGGTCAAAAGAATAAGCCTTAGAATAATAAGATATTTATGATAGATTTTAAAATCCATGGATATGAGGTGAGGTATGTCATGGTAGATTTGGGGTCCAACATCAACATCCTTCCAAATAAATCTTGGGAAATGATGGGAAGGCCATGTATATTGATATCTTCACCCATTTAGTTGTATTTAGCAAATCAATACAAGATATATCTTATTCATCACTTGGAGGATGTTGATATCAACCTGGAGACCATAAATATAGTGGCATATTTTGAATTCATCGAAATCATTAATGAGAAAGATACTTAGCCTACCCTATTGGGTTTGAGTGGGCCAATGGCAATGAGGAAATAATCTATTTGAAAATGGGGGGACATGTCATTTGAAGCAGATAAAACCAAGGTGATAGAACCTATTGACCCTATAAAATGGGAGAGATATACAAAACTAGTTTATGACATCGTGCATGACGCATTTACGAAATAGAAATACAACTTAATGACATGCATGGGGGAGGAATATCTCAATCCAAGTTCCAATGGAGCATCAACTAGAGGATTACCTTTTACTATGGCTTGGACAAACAAGAATCATTTCGAGACTAGTAGGAATGCAACCACAATATGCCATCTTTACTTTTCAAGATGATAAGTTATGTGCAATAGATTGGTATAGGGATAAGGGACCCCCATATTTTATGGTATGGGGGATATCAAGGAATCTATGGAGGACCTAAGCCTAGAAATCCCAATTGAGTAGCTAGTATTAACCTTGGGCATGATGATAAGATCACACCATCCAGGTGGTGGGAAACACATATGTATTTCCTTGATAGATGGGGGATTCCAAATAGCCTTGGGAAATTAGTTTTATCCACTGCTTGAATACCAGGTGGTTGACATTCTCAAAGTGGTAGAAGATCTAATCATATTTCCAATAATATATGAGGGAAAAAAATCCAATCCTAAATGTGGGTGGGTGCGTAAAAAAATGGGTTAGAGAAGTTTTTCTAGAATATTTATGGGTCTATAAATTTATTCATAGCTTAGGTCCCTAGGGCCTAGTTCCTACCTAAGTAAGTATGGAGATAGACCCAAAAGTGGAAGACTCTCAAGGAAGGATTCCAATCAAGTTTCAACATTATCCTACCTAGGTAAGGCCCTTGGTATATCTTTAAATATAAAGTCAATATTATCTTTTAATTGATACTAGAGTGGACAAATTGTCAAGGTATGTGTCTAAGGCTCACTGAAACAAGATGCAATAGCAAGAACTAGTCAACAAGAAGGTGGATTAACATCATGTTGTTAAATGTTGCACCAAGATAGTAGAGGAACCAAAGGAAGAAGAATATGGTCTAGAGAAGTTGCAACACCTCTCCTTCTAATAATTTGAGGGAGAAAGATTAATGAAAGAGATAATGAATGACCATAAAGGGTAAATATACTAGGAACCCATAAAAATAAAGTAGATCAACATTGGTATAGAAGGTTATCCTTTCTTGGCATCCATATGATACTACTAGGATGACGTGACAATACTCAAGATTACGGATTTACTTGGAGCATATGTAGACATGTTCCCACGAAGTTTCACTGAAATGAAAAGAATACAAGGGGAGCTTGATGAGATTAGGATAAAATTTAAAGAAAATGCCAAGCCTATTAAGAAAAGGAACTATAGGTTGAACTTGCGAAACAAACAAAGGGTGAAAGAGAAGATCAATTTATTTTTTGTTGTTGATTGACCTTGGGTGATAAAAAGATAAAAAAACATTTGTTGTTAATTGATATTTCCAATAAAATATTTGGATAATATCAATCCAATAGCCATTGATGACACTAAGGAAAGGGGAGGCATAAGAGTCTAGAATCCATGTGTATTTTCAAGGATTTAATGCAACTTGTGTTAATGATCCATTCCCTGCCCCTTTTAGTGATGGGATGTTAGACCAAGTAGCTGGAATGGAGGAATACCCCTTCACAGATGGCTTCTAGGGATACCATCAAGTGTAAGTAGTTAAAGAATAAAAGAATAAAACAATTGTTACTATAGAGTGGGGTTCCTATGGTTACAATATTACAATGCCATTCGGATTGAAGAATTCCCCAACAAATTTTTTATGTGATAATGATTACAACCTTCAAAGAATATATACACAAGTTCCTATAAGTGTACCTAGATAACTAGATCATGTACAATTTATTGAAGGATCACATCACAATGTTGTGACTAATGTTTGAAAGGTGTTGACAACTACACATATTTTTTTAACCTCAAGAAGTGCATGCTTGACATGCCCTTCAACATGTTGTTGGGTCTTTGTTGTGGGAAAAATGGTTCAATTGTGAGCTAAATCTCCTTTTCTTGTTGGTTGCAACCAAGGAAATATTGCATGACTGGGTTTGTATGACAAATACTATAATGTTGAAGCCATAAAACAAACATAAGAGCTACTTCTAATATTAACCTTTCCAAAATGATATGGGAACAAAACATAAGAGATAAAATTCAACCAAATGATTAATGTCTAATGGAAAATATTTGAATACAATGGTGTCACCTTGAGGAATGTAGTTTCCAAAGGGGAAGCCAACACTCCCTTTGGGAGGGTCCTTTGAGCTTTATTTAATTTCCCTCAAACTAACTTGGAATGATGAAGGAAAACACTTATTTCTTGGGGAATAAGTCAAGGGAGCTTGAAATGCCAATGCATGGTAAAAATGTGGATGGAAGAGATGTCTTCTAAACAAATACTTGCAGTGTAACCTTTCTCTAAATTTTTCTTATAGAATGCATGCCCATGGATTCCTTCTATCGCTAGATTGTAGGTCTTCAAAGAACTGGTTCAAGATGTGAATGATATTCTCCATGAAGTAACTTACATGTACAAATATGGGGATATTGAATTCCCAAGTACCTATTAGAATCCAATTCAAACTTCTTTGGCACTCAAAATGTTGTTGGGAAGCTTTGAATGCACCATAGAATTTATGAGTCTTCTTATATGCACAACCATGCAAGTTTCAAAGGATTTTTTGCTCAGTGTCACACGGGTTCCCCTTTTATGAATCTACGCGGGTCAACAAAAATTTGACTATGAAAAATAAATTCATTCCACGTGTTTATTTTTTATGAAAATGAAGCTTTGTGAGCTACATGTTGTATGTTGATGATGTCTTTCCATAACAAATGCAAAAATGTCATAGGTTTGCTAAATTTAGGCAATAATAGTCACATTGTTTTCCAAGATGGGATATTGGTGGATACAACCAATATAGTAGCCGTTGAAAATATGGAAGCACCAACCAATGTTCATACATTGTGATTGACTCTAGGACACACATGGTACTACCAAAGGTTATCAAGTGTTATGCATCTATAATAGCACAAATGGAGCATTTTTTGAAGAAGACTAGAGAATTAGTCTTGCCTATAGAATGTTGAACCTCCATAGACATTTTAAAGGAGAATTTGGTAAGCACATTGATATTGGTTTTCTAAGATTGGACCATTGAATTTCATGTACATGTCAACATCTCAATATTTTATTATGGGCGATGATTTCTCAACTTGGGGAGGAAAAAATGGATCATCCAATATACTTTGCTAGTAGGAAACTATCAAAGCCTAGATGAAACTACACCAATACAAAGAGAGCAAGGTTGACAATGGTGTATTTGATATAGAAATCCATGCATTACTTGTTGGGAGGGCACTTCAAATTATTCACAAGTCATTCTACACTCAAGCACTTAATAAAAAATATGGTTTTGGAAGGTTGTATTTTCAGGTTGTTGTTATTATATCATGAATTTAAATTCGAAGTCATGGTGAAGCCATGTTAAATTAATGTTATGCCATACCACCCTTTTAGAGTAGATATGGGAGAGTCCAAAGGATCACTTACTAGATTTTTATTTGCTTAGAATCAAAGTAGTACCAAATTATCTTGAAGACATCACCATGATTCCCACCACATGGTTTGTGACACCATATAAAGGAAGTAGTTGGTCATCTAAGCAGTGGATTATGATTTGATCATAGTTCAACTATACAAATTGGGAGTGGATGGGATGATTAGTAGATGCATCATGGAACATGAATATGCATGAATTATATGGGAGAGTACTAATGGGGTATAGGTAGGACACTTAAATTGAAGGTAAGGCCACCTATTAAAAATTGTTGTAGGTAGTTGTTAGGTGGGTTTTCTACAGTAGAAGCTAAATATAATCCTCCTATTCCAATGGTCTGGTGAGGTCCATTCACAACAATATGAAATAATGATTCCAATTTTCCTAAGATCTAAGCATAATTTCCATGGAGTTTGAGAGAGGGTATGGGGGATAAGGATTACCTCTTGCAGTGTGTCGGTTGGTGAAGCTCCTTTACTAGCTGATATTTCTCACTTGGAGATCCTTAGAACCTCCATTAAAATTTCAAATTCATACACAATGCATCCTCCTACTCTTCTAATAACAAAATTTAAGATATAGAAACTAGATCTAATTGCCTACCAAATAATTATCACAAGAAATTGCGAGGGGGGGGGGGATTGAATTGATTCATATTAATTCAAAGAATGAAATACTTAAAAACCTTTCCATGGAGATGCTTTCTTACTACTTTGTTTATATCCACTCCTCCACCTTATAATCCCTTGATCACCAAAAGCCTTAAAAAAAAAGAGTTATTCTCTTAATCCTTCGGCATAACTTTACTCTTTCCATGTGTGTTTTAATTCACCCCAAATGCTTTCTTTTATAGCTATAGGATTTGGGTGTTCAAGAGAAAAAGTGCAATGTGGGATACAATCCTAATTCATCACTTTGATTTATATCCTTAATTACCCACATTTCCATAGTTTTTCAGGCATTTGCATGAATAATTCAGGATTTTAGGCATGAAATATAGATGCCATATATTTTCCTTCCACTCTTAGCTTGTAGAGATTGGATCTTAGCTTTTGGTGAATAATTCAATCATTTTATTTTTCCCCTTTTATTCTACTTGTGTCTTCACTCATATCTTCCATTTATGAAAGTGGTGGTTATATCAAGAGATCTTATCTCTTGTTATGCTTGATTTCTGTCTTCATGTTGCAGGAAAATAATGTATCAAGTTTTTGGCCTTCACTATTTAAGGGTGTCAATCTGAGTGTTAAAAGTAGGATTGTGGTAGCCTACAATATTCAAGTATTCCAATGAATATGTGAAGTCCTATGATATTTTCCAGCAAGCTAGAAAACCCTCTAGGAGAGGTGAGTTGTCATTACATTGGCTAGTTACATTTCAACCCTTTAAGAAATGTGAAATAGACTTTATCAGGAATGTTAACCCACTACTTAAGAAATCAAAGGCCCAATATGAGGGATTGAATATATTATTAATTGAGAAAAGTGAACATAGGATTGTAACATGAATACAACACTGAGATTTATATTTGAAAACATTATATCCAAGTTCAGGTGTCCTAGGAGTTTGATGAGTTATCAAGGTAAGAATTTCAATAGAAACACTATTAGGAACTTGAATCATGAATTTATGGTGCAAAACCACACAAAAAATCCTTTCCATATGCAAGGCAATGGGACAGTTGAAGCTTTCAATAAGATAATGGAGTGAAAATTGATGAATCTTTGTGTTGTCAATTGAGATGATTGGGACTAGGGAGAACCTATAGTCTCTAGGAATATTGGACCACAATCAATAAATTGATGAAACACACTCCTTTCAATTTGGTTTACATTAGGGAAGTGCTTATGCCTACAAAATTTGTGGTACCAAGTTTGTTCATTGCACAAGCTACCAAGATTTCACAAAGAAGAGCTAGTTAAAATTTGATTTGCATATTTGGTGGAAATAGAGGAAGATCATTTCTTAGCATAATATTACCAAGAGGTCAATAAGTCATGGAAGAAGGCATGTCATGATTTCCATATGAAGAATACAATTTTTGAGTCTAGTGACTTGGTATTACTACACAATAGGAAGTACCTCAAGAACCTTGGTAAGTTACAAAATGCACTAGCTAGGACCTTTCATGCCCAAAGCCATCCAATATTTAAGAGAGTTACAATATTCTCATCTCGATGGAACACTTTGGAAGGATTGGGTGAATTTTCCTAACCTGAATCCTTTCACTCCTCCCCAAAGCCAAGTTAGGAATATCCAAAAGGAGAACTACACATTATTGTTGTTTAGGATTTCTTAGTCAAGTCAATAATGCTTGATCCCATGAATTATCTATTCAGTCTAGCTGTATCTATTGAATAAATTCCAAACATATATTTAAGTAGGTATTGATTCAATCAAGTCTAGTTGGGAACCAAGACACCACTTTTGTAGTTGTGGGGAAAAGTCTCATTCAAATTTGTCAAATCATGCCAAGATAAGGTCCTTAAGTTGAGTAATCATGCCATAACTTTGTGGTGATAACCATAAAATCCAAAGGTCATGTCATTAGGTGGGGGTCCATTAACGGATAGGTGCTGCTTTTAATAATTGAATTGAGTCATAGAAACATACATGATAGGCATAGGGGTTAAGGGGTAAATAATAGGGGCCAAGATGAAAATTTAATAGATTATGTCATGCCATCATTACTCCTATAATTATGGTAATACAAAACTAATTTCAGCCATATACGGTTGAAATTTCCACCTAATCCGATTGGTTTATTAGGATTTTACAAAAGATACATCACTTGTCAAATGTATAGAGGATATGATCATGTTTTCCAAATTTATGTCAACTAAATATTCAATGTCTACGGAATGGTCTATATAAGCTAACATTTCCAACTTCTTATGTCATTAAAAAACTTGAGAACTCAAATATTAGCAAATATACTGAGAAGTAGCATGAAGCAATTCATGCTTGCGTGACAGAATAGAGAATATAGAGCTAAACTCCCAAAGATAATTGATGGATTTCCAATAGTATATACAAGGAGAGATCATTTAAAAACAAATATCGGAAAATTTAACATAAAGATGATGTTGGAGAGAAGGGAAGTAGTCCTTAATGAACCTATTGACCCCCCACGTCTTGTAAATATGGACTTCAAAGGAAAATTAGAGTAGACCTCCATGTGGAGCATGACTTCTAAAAAATTTAACAATTTCCAAAACTATAGCTTGCATATTATGTGCATGAATTTCAATTCAAAAATAGAGAGAGGAGGAAATGGTTAGTGAAGAGAAACCACTCTAAATATCCTCCCTTATCAACATGTTATGAGTCCCCACCTTCAACTTGTAATCACCAATCAATCCTTTTATTAAATCTTTGTTAAAAAGAGCACATTAGGGGAATTTATGGCTAGATAAGTCCTAACCATTCTCACTACAGATTTTTCGAGACCTCACAAGTCTATCTATGTATGGATTCTAGAAGTCAACAAAGCCTTTCAACAATATAAAAGGTCCAAGAAATATGGATAAGAAGACCCATACACATGCTATGGAACATATAGAGGTGAGAAGGTTACTAACACCACCTCCATCAACTCAATTCCATTGAAAATGGTGACCAAGATTCTTTCCTGTTGTGTGATGAGGAAGTAGAACAAGGGAAAATGTAACTTGGACATTATTTCAAGAATAGAGGCATACTTAGAAGATCAACACCTAAATTGGTTCCAATTCTTCATGAATGAATTCATTGATTCCACTATTGAAACCCATGCAAATATCCCACCCTTCTACTATAGATACTTTTGCTATAATTTGTTATGTTCAATTGGGAGTCATCAGAATGATTCAAACTCCTTTCAATGGATAAATGGTTGGTATCAGTAGCATTTTCACCTTGGAGAACAAAAAATAAAGCATACAATTCAACATTAATGACAAGTCCTTCATGTCCTAGTATAAAAGGATGGTGGATGTAACCTATTGTCAACCCTATTTCCACAACAACCTCATCAACCACTACCATAAGTGGTTAATGTTTGAGGTCACAAGAGACAAAATTTATGGGAATATCATCATGGAGGGGACATAAAGGATAGAGATAAACCACTTTCCCTATATCATAATGGGAAATGAAATTAGAGAATAGGTGCAGGACCAACATCACGACTAAGGATATTTTTTCCTCTTTTAGAATAAATAGAAACATGAGGGGATAATGAATTTGATAATATCCCCACTATATAACATGATCCACTTCCCGTCCTAGTAGTGAAAGGGTAAACATAGAGGAACGAGTTGGAGGCATGGACCTCTTCAAGCCATGTTATGGAGGATATACATTTAGGGTAGCTGTCACTAGTGAATCCCACCTTCCACATTCCTAAGATGGTCACCACACATAAGAAAAACTAGATGAGGGAAAATATTTAAAAAGGGTTTACCAAGATGGTATAGATCTTAACACAAACCCATATCATTAGTAAGCCTCTGAATCACCCCCCACTAGGCATGACTTACAATATAGAAACAAATGTGTAGGAAGCAACCTTGACAATAAAGGATACCACAACTGAGACTTTGCATTATTCCATATTGGTAAGCACCAAAAACTCTCCCATTAGTATAGTTACACCCTTATTTGGAAAGAGAGAGAAGCCTCAACAATTTTTGGTTGAACTCACTTAATAAGAGAAACTCCCATATCATAAGGGTGGGACAAATATTGACATGGACCCTCAAGTCATATTTGGGGGTCAATATACACAAAGAACCGAGTAGCAAGAAGAAGGCCACAACTATAGCAAAGGAAATTACCTAGGACAATAGATGTAGGAGGCCTCAAATAACTAAGCAAAGAAAAAAATGGTGATGGGAGGGGATGAAAAAATCCACGGGAAAGACATAGTTGGTGGCATGAACCAACTAGAAGAGGAATAAGACAAGAAGGAGATGAATAAGAGAAAAAGAAAGAAGGACACGAGTAAAAGCAAGATGAGCATGGGATAGGTGAAGACCATAGAGATGAGGATATGGAGAATGTCCCATTGGATTTTGGTGTGCCCCATGTGGCTAACATCCCACCTCCATCTATGCCAAGAGTGCCCCTAGACCATACAATCACCATGTAGTTTTTCTCACGACTGGAACAAGACCACAACTACAAGTTTGCATTAATACAAGAATGCTAGAAGAAATTTGATATCATGCAATACATTGCTAGATATGTCCAAGAAAGAATTAGGAATGCAAGTATCTACCTTGGTGCTAACATGGACCTTGATTATAATGAGGTAAATAACAATCCAAGTATACAAACAATAATGGAGAAACCTTTTATCATATATGCAGATAATGACACCATTTCACTCTAAAGCTTCACGTCCATCAAACATCATCTAGGTCCCAACACAATATTTAATTATACAACATTTCATTTTAGGGAATGAAATTGGGCACCAACTATTGCAAACGAAGAGGGATCTAGTTAAACTTAGAACATAAAATAACGACTTGTAGGTGCATCTAAACAATGTGTTGGAGTAAGTAGACAAACTATAAAAAAATCAAATTGGCCATTGAAGACCATATTGAGGTAGTCTATTCCTGACCATCAAAGAAGAGGATGTAGATACTAGTAACGTGACACCTAAGACCTCCTTTATCAATATTATTGAGAAATTGCAGTGGGGAGTCACATAAATAAAGAAGGGGAAATAAAACCTCATGTGAAACCTAGGACACAAAATGATCAATGGAGAAGCACATAATGTCTTAGATTTCATAAAGTTTGGAACCCACTACATGGTCAGTTGAGAAAATGAAACAAAATATTTGAGTGGCAGCTAAGTCCTCCAAGTCCTCCAAGTCCTCTTACTTTAGTATGTGGTATCCTTAAAAGTACAAGATATTTGTCAAAGTTCATGTGCTCCAAGTATATTTAGAATTAATGTCAAAGGTCATGAAAAAGAAAGAGAAATACAAATATATCTCCAAATAACTATGAAAATGTATAATCGATATGAATGGGTTTTAGGATATGGAGTTAGAAAGTATTACCCCCCATCGTTAAGAAAAACTTATTCTTCTACATGTATATAGGAATTTAATAAGAAAAAGAGATAAAGCAAATAATCACAATAAACATACAATCATGAATCATGAGAAACAATAAGTATAAGCAATTGAATTAATCAATCATTTTATTATTAAAGTTGTTTGGATTACAATAAGGCTTGAGAAATTCGAATCCAAATTTTAGTTAAGTACAAAGATCATTAAGGAGTTGATATCAATCACAATATCTATTATTTTCTTCTTTAACCATTTAGTAGGCATAGGCATAAATTGAGGTTGATATAAAAGGTAAGTTGACCCCTCAAAGCTCGCAAGTTGTAAATTTATGATTATCTGCTAAGAAATGAGTGACACCATAAGAATACAACCCAATGGGAAGTGACTTATCATAAAGTTGTCCAACCCTAAAACATCAAACTTAAACCTAATAATAAGTAGATAGGAAATACCTACCATATACCTGTTGGGATTGTAGCAATGATAATGTTTCATAATTGTAAACAAAGAGGCTTCATTTATTGTTCTACATATCTTGCAGTTTTCCTACAATTAAAAAAAGAGAAACTCCATTAATCATTTCCATTATCTAGTCATTACACTCATTACCACAAAAACAAGAATGAGTAACATATGATATAGCCCCTATTTCGTTTTATCCATATTATTTAAAGACCTGGAGATCAATTCTCCTTCAAAATGTTTCATTTTTTCATGATCCTGGAGAAGGATGATCCTTTTAATATTTGAATATCCACAAAGCTCAACTAGATATAGGTTTGTTAAGAGAACATTTTTTTAAAGAGAAATGGAGGTATTTATGGTGAGACTAATTGAGTCAAAAGGATATCTTAGTTAACAACTTCAATGAAAACTCCAATATTTGTAGTTCTTTATTTCATTGTGGTTTCCTTACCATAGCATGGACCCATTTTCCCCATATTCACCTCTTTTTCACTCCTATTCATTTTATGGCATTTGTTGGCTCAATTTTTAAACTACGGTTTGGATCGAGGTCCAAGAAAAGGGGTCCATTATAGTTTAAGCATTTGCATTTTCAATCCCCGTTAAGATGAAGGTCTCACTTGAAGCATTATACTAAGAATAAAGCATGTATAGGCATCACCTAGTATGGCCAGTGCAACTAGCACCCAACACATCACCCATACTTCCACATTAAATAATATGTAAGAAGTTACCCATTAGACCACAACCCATATCAATATATTTAATATGTAATGAACCAACACAACCAATACCACCATCTTGCCTAAGAGTGCAACATAGATTCAATTAGATCATATTCATTTATCGATGCATATAAGGAATAATAATATAATACATCATCACCATATAAAATAAAGACAGTAAAAGTTTTAAATGTGGGCCTCATTCCATTGATATTTAGCATGAACTAATATGTATATCCTTGTCTAATTAGGACCACAACCATATGCATTTCCTTACAGAGAACAGAACCAATATTAACCCCAAAACCTATTACAATAGTTGTGACGTCATGGTAACTATCAACAATGCATAACAAACCAACAATATATACCCCACAATACCTAAAACACAACCAACCAGTAACCAACAAAACAACCAACCCATCCATACACCTAAGCCTTTACATTCTATAGTGTTGTGCCCAAGGGTGGGAAGGTACACTCAATATATGCAAAGTTGTTAACCTTTTTCTAGTCCCAACTTGATGCAGTTGTCATTATAGGCTTATGCTCCGACTAGGTGTATTCATCCTTTTACTAGTTCATCCTTGATCACTTGGAGTCTTATTTGTTGTTTCACTTCTATTCTTCCTTTAGTGTTGAGGATCCTTAAAGTTATTGGTAGTCTTTACTCAACATGTCATGACTCCCATCTATTCTATTTTGTAAGTTTGCTCCACTATATACCCTCTTTTTTTTTGCAATAGGGTTGTCTCCAAAATTCAAAATAAGTGACCCAAAAAGCCCTAACCATACATGTCGACTCATTGTCAAGTCAACTTATACCAACTTTACTTGTCTTTGCATCCTTACCAAATGAGGAGCCCATCTTTAGGACCGCCTCCAAAACTCTGTTCTTGAACTCAAGGAAATCATCTAATTCCTTGGTCCACCTACCCACTAAAATGTTGAGACCTTCTAGATACACATTGGCTTATTCAGATTTGGGAACCTCTGTCCAAGTATCTTTCACTAATGATCAATCGACTTATGTGGAATTGTGTAGTTGTTGCAATATGATATAATTCCCTAGTGCAATCAGTTGAATTTACCCTAGTTATGATTGAACCTACCTAGAATATTGAAATAGTTGGTCTAGTGTATCTCTTTTAGCTTCTCCTCTCTAGTTAGAGGGTCAAGTAAGTGTACTACTTCTTTCTACAATCGGTTGATTATTTCTTGGATTACTTCCAATGATTGCTCCCATTCTTTGACGATATGCACCTAGTTTTGTGTGACCATTAATGATTGCTAAGTAATGTAAGGAAATATTAATGGTCACACAAAACTAGGTGCATATCGTCAAAGAATGGGAGCAATCATTGGAAGTAATCCAAGAAATAATCAACCGATTGTAGAAAGAAGTAGTACACTTACTTGACCCTCTAACTAGAGAGGAGAAGCTAAAAGAGATACACTAGACCAACTATTTCAATATTCTAGGTAGGTTCAATCATAACTAGGGTAAATTCAACTGATTGCACTAGGGAATTATATCATATTGCAACAACTACACAATTCCACATAAGTCGATTGATCATTAGTGAAAGATACTTGGACAGAGGTTCCCAAATCTGAATAAGCCAATGTGTATCTAGAAGGTCTCAACATTTTAGTGGGTAGGTGGACCAAGGAATTAGATGATTTCCTTGAGTTCAAGAACAGAGTTTTGGAGGCGGTCCTAAAGATGGGCTCCTCATTTGGTAAGGATGCAAAGACAAGTAAAGTTGGTATAAGTTGACTTGACAATGAGTCGACATGTATGGTTAGGGCTTTTTGGGTCACTTATTTTGAATTTTGGAGACAACCCTATTGCAAAAAAAAAGAGGGTATATAGTGGAGCAAACTTACAAAATAGAATAGATGGGAGTCATGACATGTTGAGTAAAGACTACCAATAACTTTAAGGATCCTCAACACTAAAGGAAGAATAGAAGTGAAACAACAAATAAGACTCCAAGTGATCAAGGATGAACTAGTAAAAGGATGAATACACCTAGTCGGAGCATAAGCCTATAATGACAACTGCATCAAGTTGGGACTAGAAAAAGGTTAACAACTTTGCATATATTGAGTGTACCTTCCCACCCTTGGGCACAACACTATAGAATGTAAAGGCTTAGGTGTATGGATGGGTTGGTTGTTTTGTTGGTTACTGGTTGGTTGTGTTTTAGGTATTGTGGGGTATATATTGTTGGTTTGTTATGCATTGTTGATAGTTACCATGACGTCACAACTATTGTAATAGGTTTTGGGGTTAATATTGGTTCTGTTCTCTGTAAGGAAATGCATATGGTTGTGGTCCTAATTAGACAAGGATATACATATTAGTTCATGCTAAATATCAATGGAATGAGGCCCACATTTAAAACTTTTACTGTCTTTATTTTATATGGTGATGATGTATTATATTATTATTCCTTATATGCATCGATAAATGAATATGATCTAATTGAATCTATGTTGCACTCTTAGGCAAGATGGTGGTATTGGTTGTGTTGGTTCATTACATATTAAATATATTGATATGGGTTGTGGTCTAATGGGTAACTTCTTACATATTATTTAATGTGGAAGTATGGGTGATGTGTTGGGTGCTAGTTGCACTGGCCATACTAGGTGATGCCTATACATGCTTTATTCTTAGTATAATGCTTCAAGTGAGACCTTCATCTTAACGGGGATTGAAAATGCAAATGCTTAAACTATAATGGACCCCTTTTCTTGGACCTCGATCCAAACCGTAGTTTAAAAATTGAGCCAACAAATGCCATAAAATGAATAGGAGTGAAAAAGAGGTGAATATGGGGAAAATGGGTCCATGCTATGGTAAGGAAACCACAATGAAATAAAGAACTACAAATATTGGAGTTTTCATTGAAGTTGTTAACTAAGATATCCTTTTGACTCAATTAGTCTCACCATAAATACCTCCATTTCTCTTTAAAAAAATGTTCTCTTAACAAACCTATATCTAGTTGAGCTTTGTGGATATTCAAATATTAAAAGGATCATCCTTCTCCAGGATCATGAAAAAATGAAACATTTTGAAGGAGAATTGATCTCCAGGTCTTTAAATAATATGGATAAAACGAAATAGGGGCTATATCATATGTTACTCATTCTTGTTTTTGTGGTAATGAGTGTAATGACTAGATAATGGAAATGATTAATGGAGTTTCTCTTTTTTTAATTGTAGGAAAACTGCAAGATATGTAGAACAATAAATGAAGCCTCTTTGTTTACAATTATGAAACATTATCATTGCTACAATCCCAACAGGTATATGGTAGGTATTTCCTATCTACTTATTATTAGGTTTAAGTTTGATGTTTTAGGGTTGGACAACTTTATGATAAGTCACTTCCCATTGGGTTGTATTCTTATGGTGTCACTCATTTCTTAGCAGATAATCATAAATTTACAACTTGCGAGCTTTGAGGGGTCAACTTACCTTTTATATCAACCTCAATTTATGCCTATGCCTACTAAATGGTTAAAGAAGAAAATAATAGATATTGTGATTGATATCAACTCCTTAATGATCTTTGTACTTAACTAAAATTTGGATTCGAATTTCTCAAGCCTTATTGTAATCCAAACAACTTTAATAATAAAATGATTGATTAATTCAATTGCTTATACTTATTGTTTCTCATGATTCATGATTGTATGTTTATTGTGATTATTTGCTTTATCTCTTTTTCTTATTAAATTCCTATATACATGTAGAAGAATAAGTTTTTCTTAACGATGGGGGGTAATACTTTCTAACTCCATATCCTAAAACCCATTCATATCGATTATACATTTTCATAGTTATTTGGAGATATATTTGTATTTCTCTTTCTTTTTCATGACCTTTGACATTAATTCTAAATATACTTGGAGCACATGAACTTTGACAAATATCTTGTACTTTTAAGGATACCACATACTAAAGTAAGAGGACTTGGAGGACTTGGTGGTAACAATAACTATTTGTCTTAATATCCCTTCGATGAATAAGCATTTACCTTAATGTCCCTTCAATAAGGAATCCCCAAAACCACCATTTAAACTTATCGGACTGACAAACTTTTGTAACTACACCAATTAGTACTATACTATTTATCATATTTCCACGAGGAAGTTTCAAGTGATAAATCAATTGTAATTTTATATTTATGATATTTTTTCTAATTGATAAATACATATATTTTTTAACATAATTTTTTTTTAATCATAAAAAAATAATTATATATATATGATTTAAATTTAAGTTTTTTTAGATTAATATGTTAATTAATTAAACTATCATTTATTATATTCATAATAATGACTCTTAATGTCATGCATACTCATATTGTTTAGTTTTAATTATTAATAAAAAACATGTCAACGATATAGTTTTTTTACCAAGATTGTAAAAAATATTCTTGAGATCATAAATTTTTTCCTAATATATATCAATTATTATATTATTAATACATATTTTTATCTTTAATTACGTCGAAGATGTGTATTTTACAATCCATTAGGAGAGTGATGTGTAACTCTTTCTGTGCTCATCCTGGAGCTTACACATGTCATTTTTAAAAATAATAAAATATTATAAAAAATAACATGTTTAAAACATTTACAACAACATATATATAAAAAATATACAAATTAGATAAATTAAAATGCTTCCTCAACTTTTGCACTCTAAAAGGAGGTTTGTACTTCGAGAGATTTGATCCCTCTCGACACTTGGTAGGTCCCCTTTAAGATGGATCTATGCTAGTAAATATATGTTTTATTTGCCAAATATATAATGTATTACATGCTTGAGTTTACATTTGGTATTTCTAGATCATTTGGTTTTTGAGAAATGCTCTTATCCTTACGGATTCTCTTACTAAGCCTTGTATTTTCGGTCCTTGGGTTCATGCCCCGAGCAATAATATTATTGACTTGATATTTGCATTCATAAATCTAATCTTTAGTTTTGGAGCAAATTGTCGTTTATGTTATTTTATAGAATCCATTTGTTATTACATGCTAATTATAGTTTTTATTTTTCAGAAATTTATGATTGATTTCTTTTTTTCAACATAATAAAAAACTATACTTGATATTCATTTATAATTAAAGTACACACAAAAATATTGAGAACAAATACATAAGAGTATTGAGAACAAACACATGCCCAATAACAAAGATTCCAGTAATTAAAGTACACACAAAAATATTGAGAACAAATACATAAGAGTAGAACAAACACATGCCCAATAACAAAGATTCCAGTACATATTATTTTTTGAAGGTTATTCTCATTCATTAAATATGATACTGATGCTGAGAGTTAACGTTCAATCTTGATCTATCAAACCAATTTTTTGTTTTGGTTTTGTTTTTTTAATATAATGATGGATATACCAGAATATATATATATATATATATATATATATATATATATATATATCTTTCATGTCTTTCTCTGAATGGGTTTCTCCATTTTTAATCTGAAAAACCATGTAGAAATCAAATAGTGTCCAATCTCTACGTGTTTCCCTTCATATATATTTTCATCGTAATTTTTTTATGGGAGGCTCCATTTGTAGTCCCATCTCTTTTTACTTGAAAGGGGATGAGCTAATTTATGCGACAAGTATAAATTTGTGGTAATTTTCTATTCCTAAAGGACGAATATCACATAAAATATAGAGGCATCAAGTTCATGTGAATCATCTTGGAGATGAATGTTTGGCATTTTCATCATAATATTTTATTTGTAGTCCCATTTTTTTTACAAAGGGAAAAAAATCTATATAAAAACATAAAATCCTAATGATCCACAAAATCAAGCGATGTGATAAGTCCTAAGATAATTTTTTAGAATTTGTTTTGAGAAAATTTGATATGATATGAGTAGTTTGATATCTCTTTGGCTTTAATATATCATGTCATGTGTATCTTATTTTGGTGGATGTGGCAATTTGCTGGGGCTTGATCGGTTTTTCCTTGGGCGTCTTGGACTTTGTTACATATGACATGGATTGTCATGGCTTTACTGGATTATGGCCGTTTCTGTATTTAATCTTATACTCATAATAAAGTATAGTTTTTTTTTTATTAAAAAAAAATCTCTTTCGCTTTAATATATCATTTTTATCAAATAGAAATTTAGAGTTATGTGATTTTTATTAGATTTTATAACTTTCAAAAGTGAAAGTGAGTAATACTATATATAATAATTCTTATGGTTAATATTTATACTGAGTTTAAATTTTCTTATTTTCATAAAAATAATTATAAATATAAATATAAAGTAATATTTTTATTGATTTCATTTTTATTATCAAAATAACATTCTTTGTTTTATCATTTTTTAGAAAGTTTTTTTTCTTTTACAGTAATAGCTGAGAGATATATATTAAAAATCAGAAAAATGTTACAAAATGTTGGGGAGACTATACCCGTTAAAATGAGGGAGAGTTCACCTCTAGTCTATGGAATTCTTCAGAGTGTCTCTAACAAAAGAGGGAAATAGGCACCTCTATAATCATCATGACAAACAAATAAAAGAACAAGCTACAGACACCTATGTAATAACTTCGAAATACATAACTTATGACAGAGCACCTCGCAAAAGACTGGACAACCATAATATTCATGGAGACAGGGTTTTCTTTTTCTTCCTTCCTGCCGCAGCGTCTTTGTTATCTTCCATGCCCAGAAGAACAGCAGGGCTGTTGCTCCTACTGGTGTGGATGTAGTCAACCTTGGCCTCCACAATCCTTAACCCACTGTGCACAGAGTCAATTTCGCCTACAAGCCTGTCGGCTGCTTTTTGGACAGACCCGGGTTTTCAGGATGCGCAACAACAAACACCCCTTTGGCGCACTGGCCCTTTCGGCAACGAGCTGCGCAGCAGCCCGAAGTCTCACCTGAAGTGGCTATGGGGGGGCTAAGGAATCAGGTTTCCTTAACCTAGGAGGTGTGGAATCTACAGTCTTCTCTCTTCCCTTCTTGGAAGTAACCCCGGAACAGAGTGTCTTACTCTTTTACAGGTCTCCCAGGGCTACAGCGCTGGATTTCACTCTTCTCAGCCGAGCTGCGCGGTAGCTCCGCACCTGCGCACGAGCCTTTTACCCGCTACCTCCGATACACTATGTATCGTCTCTTCCCTTGCGCCACAGTGCAGTAACACACTCCTTTAGTGCTGCGGCGACAGTGCTCTTACAGGCTCCTTTGACAATGCACAAGTACAGCTTCTAAGGGAGCTTCCAGGATTTACTTTACATAATCATTCATAAAGATAGCGAAACATTCATAGAAACATAGACAGTAAAGCAAAGAAATGCAATCACATAAAGCATCACCGCAATAGCAAGAATTATGTGGTTCACTTCCAGGAGGGAAGCTACGTCCACGGGAACTGTGTTCTATATTATCTTGAGACGAGGATAACACAGTTCCGCTGCGCACACAGCTGCAGCCTTAGATCTTTCTGGGAAACTACACGCACACAGCTGGGAGCCCTTCTCTTAGATCTATTCTCTTCTTCTACAGATATTAACATAACAAAGACATACAATTACATTCCCCTCAGTCCTCTTTCGATTAGTCGATACATACAATGGCCCTTACGCCAAGCGGTCTTCCTGCGAGATCGTGGCCTTCTTACATGCACAAAATGATCATTAACAGCTCAAAAGATACAGCAATACAAAAGACTCAGACATCAACTTAGACTGTCTGTGTAACTCAGTAGCTATCTAACTATCTAACCATCAAAACCATCTAACCTATTTCCCTTTTCAATTACACATATATATAGGTGGCCCTGAGGGTCACACCTTTACAAAACTATGGGCCTTTCCCAACAGTGATCCCCAAAAACCCTAACCGCGGACACGGCTAGGTGTACTATAGACGCCTCTTGCAGTCACGTCGCATCTTCCTGCAGACTCCGCGATTTCTGGCGCAGATCGCGGGTATGGGTGCCGCTTCATCGTTCTTTGCTCCTTGTCCTTCGCCTTTAATGCTTCGGCCCGTTGCTCTACCTTGGTCCGAGCAACCATAACTCCTGTACTTTGCCTTAATGAGGGTAGCTGAGCCCTCTATTCCGCCGCTTCATTTACTGTGGTGGTTGAGCTTTCTACTCGGCCACCTTATTTACTCTTTCCTTTGACTTGTGCGTGCGAGCTCCGCGATTTCCGGCCCATAATTTGCGGTGAGCTCGTCCATCTGGCGCCGTACCCCGCACTGTTCATTTCTGCCAAAAATGGTGCTTTTCCTCAAAATTAGCACTTTTCCTTCAAAACTTAGTGCTTTTTCCTCAAAATTGGCAGCTTTGCCAAAGCTGCGGCCTATGCTCCAATAGGCCCCTAACACTTACTTGTGGCTCGTCCCCGAGCCACTCGCACTAGCTTGCAGTCATTTTACTTGTGCATCTGACTTTGCTTGGGTCGCAGCGAAGGCTTGCTTCCACTGCACAATAGCGGAGTCCATATCTTGCACACACTTCGTGGCTGTCTGCACCAGGTCTGGAGTAGCTTCTTCTTCTTCTGTGCCATCGACCAACTCTTGAGACTCAGCGAATGCGTTTACCTTGGCCTTTGCTTGGGCAGCAAGTTCAGCATACTCATCCATAAACGGCTGAATGATGTTGGCAAGAGTAGCATCTTTGTCTCTGAGCCTGTGCAGTTCTTGCTGGACTTTGCAAACTTCGCTCATCTTTCTCATTTTGGCTAAGCCTTCCAAGGGCTTAGCTTCTTCGTTCAAAGCAGTTAGGGACTATTCTGCTGCTTTCACCTGTTCCAAAAGGGCAACTTTAAAAGGGAGCTTCTCGAGCTCAGCCCAAGTTTGCATAGCTTGCGTCATTAACTGCTGGGCTTCGTCTGCTCTGCACTTCATTTGGGTAGAAGCTATGCGCAGTGCTTCAAGTCGTTCTTGCTTATCTTCTGAGGGAGGCACTACGACATGAGCTTCTAACTTGGCTAGCTGCTTTCTATGGTCCTCAGCCATAGCAACTACTTGTTGTTCTAGGGATTTCGCCCTTCTGCCAATGCGTTGCACTTTCTCAACTAAAGGAAGGTCTGGTTGGATCTGGCAGGCTGGCAGCTCTTGGGCGATTTCCTCGACGGTGTTTCTTAGCCGAGTGTCTCATGCTTCTTGAAGTGCAAGCTACACAGAGATCTCCTTATAGCCTGCCCTTAGCTCTACTTCCTGCGTCTGCAGTCTTTGATTGGCATGGAATGTGGATAGCTCTCTAGCTCTCAACTCAGTAGAGACCTGCTCATGAACCAACTGTAGAGTTTCCAATGGAATTAGTGACAAATTTATTTCAACAGGGCCAACCGCTCTTACCTGCGGTGCAGCCAGAGGATCCGGGAATGTCATGCTTGCGGGCAGGATGTGGATGACAGTGTGCCTTTCTGTAGGTACTTCAACCCGGTCGGTGCTTATGGATGCTTGCGGCGCCTACGAGCCGGATGCTGGCGCATGGGTCTACGTAACTCATCCTGCGAGACCTTTCAACTCCATGAGCTGCAAATCCAGAGCACTTCTGATATTGGCCTGAGAGGCACACAACTCCTGAAATTGCTCCTTCAAGTACTGGTTGAGCGGCGCGGCAGGGATCTCATAGGGATCTCCAGTCGCTTCTGCAGGGTGCGACAGCTTCTACTTTTTGGTAGCCGGTCCTGACGGACCTTCATCATTCTTTTGTGCGATCTTTTCCTTGCCCTTATCTTTATCTGGCACCTGAGAGTGTGGCATCGTGGCAGCGGCTTCAGCGGCATGCTTCCATTCATCTGGCCAGGAATTCACAGTGTCCTCCACATCCTGGGTAGTCATTCGGTAGAGCCCTACGACCCATTCTTTCGACTGAATTCCGTGAGGGCGGAAGTAGATTTCATGCAAGTTGGCAGAAAATACCAACTTCGTTCCATAGAGTTCTTCTGTCTCCTCAGTAAGCCTCGGCATTTCCAGGATGGTATCCCTGAGAAGATGATAATACTTGTAGAACATGGCGCGGTTCATCTTACACTTCACGAGATTACTAGAATCCTAGAGGTTGACATAGCGCATCCCTGTAACCTCTCCTAAGCGGCATGGAAGAAACTGAGTGTTGGGTGGTTCCTTCCACCCAATAAAGGCACACAAGATCAGGAGCTAAGAGAAATGGAACAGCTGATTGGCGGTGTCCTAAACGTTCTGACAGTCTTCCAAGAATGTGTTCAGGAGGAAAAGACACCAGTTATACTGCTCTCCCTCCACAGCTGCAATTGCGAGCTCTACAATAGCTCCATGGACTTCTTTAGGTCGGCATTTCATTAAAAGTCTGCCTGCGAGCAGACTTCCTGTGAATCTGAGTGCTTCATCCTCAACTACAGTGAGGTCATAAGCCCGACCTCCTCTCGACAATTTGTATTTCTGCACCAGCTATGCAGCCAGCTTTCGGTCCTTGTCTTTACCAAAAAAATGGACATTGGGGTCCTTACCAACCTTAGATAGGCCGGTAATTCGATGAATCAGGTCCACATTCAGATCAATTGGCCTCCCTAGCCAAAGATAACCACCTTGAACATAGGATAACAGGACCTTGACAACCGCATTAACTTCATTGCTACACCCGAAGTGCGGTAGCTTCAAGAGGTTCAACAGTCTAGGCCTTTCTAGATTTACTGCAAATTCTTGCAGGACAAATTCATCAATCCTCTTAATAGGATTATGGACCACCGTCAGATAGTGATCTGGCGCGAACTGAGGATACGTTCTATAATCTCCCAAGTTGAAGTCAGAAAACTTAACCAGCGAAAGATTTCCAAGCAGGGATCCTTCTTCTTCCACGATTTCCGCCATTGGTGGCAGCGGAATTGAATACTTAGCGTTCTTGGGAATATGCACCTCGGGTGCATCATCTGGGCATGGAGGAATGTAGTTAACCAGAGTGGCCAAGGGCTCTGGAATGGGTACCTCCAGCTGCTGCTGTTGCTGGTGCTGAGGTTGAGATTCCCTTATGCCCGGAGACTGTCTGGGATCAAAGAAAATAGGAAGCTTTACAGTCTTGGTCGGGGTAGCCATACCGAAGTCTAATCCTCTACATCTGAATTGACGGACGAATTCTTCAGTTGACAGGTTCTCCATCATGAACCTGCATGCACGAAAAACACTGAACAGAAAGGGCGGAACAACGTAGGATGCGAACTCTGAAAACAGAGGGAAGCAGTCTGCACGACATGGCTCTGAAAATAATGGCTTAGACTCTTAAACATGACAACTATACAACTCAATAGCAAGGAGAGTAACCCAAGCATATACGAATGAAGGGTATTTATAGCTGAGGGCAGTAGTAGGTGCAGACAGGTGGCTCTAATAACTGTTGGAGCCTAAGCAGATGAGTTGACAACCCCCCCCCACGCCTCTGTGGTGCATTAAATGCGAGGGATGGGCTCCGACAACCTTTGGGAGATGTGCTAAGTCCTTCGGCTCTTTAATTAAATGCGAATCTTACGAAAATCAAGCAAAATCTGTCAAAGCAAGTACAATTAGATGGCGGTCTCATCCTTCATTAAGACTCATACGCGGCTACAGAACTACCGCAATTCAAATTTTCGGCAGGTAACTTCAGCATGGGTAACTATGCACGTGGAGGGCTCCACGGCGAGGAGAACTCCACAAGAGCGACAAATCGACAATAGGGAACTCCGCAAGAGCGAAAGTTTGACAACTCCGGGAACTCCGCAAGAGCGAAAGTAGGCTCGCTCAGAACAGGCTTTATTGACTGAGCGAATGTTTCGAGGAACTGCGCGGGAAGCCAGAGACTGAAAATGTCTCGTGACTTCCGTGTAGACAGATAAGTGCGATGCCTCTTTCAACTACACTGGACATCTACACTTTAGTAGCTGATTAGGTCGACAGGGCGGAGTGGCCGTCGCGATAAAGCTTGAGCCGACTCCCGTTAATCATTGTGGGCAGCAATTCTCCATTAAGCTTCGCAAGCTGAATTGCTCCACCTTCTGTTATCTTCATCACTTGAAAAGGGCCTAACCAATGTACACGAAACTTGCCTGGAAACTTGATGAATTTACTATAATAGAGGAGTACCAAGTCTCCTTCCTGAAAGACTTTATTCTTAATATGCCTGTCATGCCAAGCCTTCTGTCTCGCCTTCTGCACTTGTTGATGGAATCAAGCTAAAAGCATGTCTTCTTCTAGGGAAACCAATTGTGACAGCCTTTCACTCATTGTATCAGTATCTGCCATTTCTGTAATTTGAGCAATTCTAAGACTGAGAACAATGTATTCCATGGGCATGACTGCTTCTTGTCCATATACCAAACTGAAAGGTGTGTGACCTGTTAATTTCTTGCATGTGGTTCCGTAAGCACATAACACAGCTGTGACTCTAAGGTCCCAATCATCTCTTTGTTGATTACAGATCTTGGTCAGGGCATTCTCCAAAATCTTATTGAATGCCTCCACCGTACCATTAGCTTGAAGGTGGTAGGGTGTACTCTTATGGTGACTAATATGGAATTCTTCAGTAAGGGCCTCTATAGTCTTGTTCAAGAAATGTGTGCCCTGATCACTCATTAGAATCAGTGGACATCCAAATCTAGTGACAATATTCTCAAAAATGAACTGCGCGGCAGTGACAACGTCGCAATTCTTAACTGGCTTTGCCTCAGCCCATCTGGTGAGGTATTCAGTAGCTGTGATGATGTATCTTGCGCCGGTTCTCTTTCCTAGTGGGTTGATAGGTCCCACAAAATCAATGGCCCACTTATCAAAGGCACGCACTGTTATCTGGGGTCTTAGCAGCATTTCATCTCTTCTTGAAGGTTTTCCTCTTCGCAGGCACACATCGCAACACTTGCAGAATTCCTTAGTATCCTTGTGCAATGTTGGCCACCAAAGACCTGCGGTTAAGATCTTCTGCGCAGTCGGATTTCCTGTGAAATGTCCTCCTGCGGTTCCTGAGTGCGCTTCTGCGATTATGGAATTCTTCTCATGCGGTAAAATGCATCTGCACAAGACTTCATCAGGGCCCAACTTATAGAGCTGGCCTGCTATCAAAGTGAAGTCTGCGGCTTTGACAACAAGTTGTTTCTTCTGCTGGATTGTGAACTCAACTGGCGCTTGCCCTATAGTGAGAAACTCAAGAATATCGGAATAATACTCGTCTGCTGCTTGAACAGAAAACAGTTGTGCATCAGGCAGATTGTCCTCCAAATTTGTAGGTTCCTCCCTTGACTCTATCCTAGATAAATGGTCAGGTCCTGCATTCAATCTACCTGGCTTCACAATAATCTCAAAATCATACTCCTGGAAGAGGAGTAGCCATCTGCAAATTCTTCCCCCTAACACTGGCTTATTGACCAAGTATTTCAAAGCAGAGTGGTCAGTATACATTTTAAAATGAGAACCCAATAGATAGTGTCTGGACTTCTGTAAGGCATACACCATAGCGAGTCCTTCTCTTTCTGTAGTGGTGTAGTTCTTCTCAGCTGTAGACAGCTTTCTGCTAGAGTAAGCAATGGGGTGGTTAATACCTCCTTCTCCTGGTTGTGTCAGTACAACCCCCAATGCTATGGAAGAAGCATCTACATGAACATGAAAGGGTTTTCCCCAGTCTGGGAAAACTAGAATAGGTGCGGTGACCATCTTTCCTTTAAGTGTGTCCAAGCTTTGTTGGCATTCTTCTGTCCATTGGAATTTCGAATCCTTTTTCAGCAGTCTTTCCATAGGCGCAGTGATCTTTGCATAACCCTTGATAAATTTCCTGTAGTATCCTATATGTCCCAATGTAGTGCACAATTGTTTGACCAAGTTGGGCGCAGGCAAGTTAGCAATGATGGCAACCTTCGCAGGATCCATCATGAGTCCTTGTCTGCACACAATGTGACCCAACAAAATACCAAAAGGAGCACAGAAGATACATTTTTTCAAGTTAAGGGAAATATGATACTGTCTACATTTTTCTAACATCATCCTTAGATTCCCTATATGGTTCTTTAGTAAACCAAACACAGTCCAGTCATCAAAATAGACTTCTAGAAACTTATGAATGAATTCTTTAAAAACAGCAACAACGACTCTAGAGAAAATAGCAGAAGCGTTTTTAAGACCAAAGGGCATTACCGTATACTGGAATGAGCCCCATTCAGTTGCAAAAGTTGTCTTATGGCGTTCCTCTGGATGGATTCTGATCTGATGATATCCTGAAAAGCCATCGGTGAAGGAGTAAGCCTCTTGTCCTCCAACATTGTCAAGCACTTCGTCTGTAAAGGGCGTAGGAAATGGATCATGCGCTGATGCGTCGTTGAGCTTGCGTAGGTCCACGCAGATTCTTATTTCGCCTTTTGTCTTTTTCTCTTGTACCACCATAGGACTAATCCAATCACTTTCCTCTACTGGCTCAATGATACCAGCTACGAGCATCTTATCAATTTCTCCTCTAACCTTTTCTTTATATTGTGGGTTCAACCTGTACAGGCGCTATTTTACTGGCTTGGCGTCCACTTTCAAAGGTATGCGCATAACTCCTAAATCTCCTAGGGTGCCCTTCATTTCTGTAAACTTGGTGGGAAAGATATCCTGATACTCATGTAGTAAATTTGCAACATGGCCAACAGTTTCATCATCCCAATAATCTCCTATAGTGGCAAACTTGGGTTCGGTTTCTGTACCAATGTTAATCTTCTTGAGCTTGATGTGTTATGTAATGGTAGGGATATCAAGATGAGGGCCTTCTACTTTGCGCGTCCCTTCTGACTCTGGAATATTGATGTTGCGAGGATCATCATCCTCTTCTCCAGTGGTGAAATTATAGCATTCCAGGGCATGTTCCATCTGGACAGCCCAATCTGGTTGAGAATACTCTGGTAAAGGACATTGTCCAAATATCTTCTTTCTAATACACTTTAAAGCCTGATCGATGCTTGGATGTTCTGACTCAAAGCTGAAAGTGGGTTGAAAACTTTCAATCATGAGAGGCCAAGTGATAGTGCCTCTGTGCAATTCTGTTTCAGTGTACCAGTTCCTTGGAACTATATCCAACGTGTGGATGAATAGGTGAAACCACTCATCCTCTGGAATATCTGACCATTGCTGAATACATGCTTCAATGTGTGACTTGGGGTCACTCTGTCCATCATATTTGCGCAAAACTCCTGTTGTAATCTCTTGAAATCTGTGCAGTATCAACCTGCGATAGTCTTGCCATGTGTTGATATTTTCTTTATGCGCACCACACCATCTTGTGGGTGTAGCGCGCACTGCTACATCCAATGCTTGTATGCGCTGCTCATCTGGGATTTCTTGTTCATAGGCATGTATGAATTCACTTACTCCAGTTAAACCATCAAAGATTGGAGTGTTATTCAATTCTCTGCCAATCCATCGAATGGATTTAGTCATCATGGCGCAACGCCTCGCAGAAACCTCATGTAAGCGATTCTGCCAGTTTTCCAGTCCTGCTTCTGAATCTGATGCGCACGAGCTATCGCATCGCCAGCTGATATGGCCGTCCACTGTGGGATTGAAATAATCATTATGACTAGCAGTCATCTGATACAAACTTTCCATGTGGCGCACCTCTTCTTCTGCTCGAATGGGTTCAATATACCATGGTCCTTGAAGGGGATCAAGTGGTGCAATGACCCTAATCTGGTCATCTTCAAAGGTCATCTGTCTTTTCTTCAAATTAATGACAGCCAGATTATCAAATGCCAGTCTATGCCGAACAATGCTGGGTAAGGTCTACTGTCATCCAGAATTTTGATTACTTCAAAGTCTAGAGAACTTCTTACTCCCTCAATATCAATGGGTACATTAGGTAATCTTCCCAATGGAGAAACTCGTTGCTGATTTGCTAGTCTTAGATGGATAGGAGATCTGATAAGCTGAGGACTACCCATCTGTTCCCAAGTCTGCATGGTGAGAACATTAACTTCTGAGCCTAAATCCAAAATGACTTCGTACATTTCAAATGCGCCAATCTGCGCTGTGAGTCTCATCTCTCTTCCAGTTCTTGTATGACTCCTGATCTGATGAACAGCACGCTGCACTATGTTCATCGAAGCAGATTGTTGACACTGATCCAACAGGTGTTGGAGTTCCATATTTGCTTTTTCATTGCGCAACAACTTTAAGCAGCTTCTCAGGAAAGCATGAACACTGCCTAGTGTATCCTCTTCATCAGGCCTTCCAGATGTAGTAGCCTACTCTTGTACCAGGTTCTCTTGATTTGGCACATGTGGTCTGATATCATTGTGCGGTAATGCGACAGAACTTGAAGCTCGCGTATCTGAGAAATACTCTTGAGTTTCCTTAAATGCTTCTTTTTGCTTTTGTAGGTCGAGCGGGGATGGTTTAATATTAGCACGATGCACCCATTGTGTTGCTGGCTGTCCAGTTCCCAACTCTAGCGGACCAGTGGTTGCACCACTGCACGTCACTATATTAACTGTGGGATCTGGTTCTCTTTTTTCTGCTGCAATCAACTGAATATTCTGGTTAACCTGTGGCTTTTTTCCTTGCATCTTGGTCATCAACTGAGGGCATTCTTCAATGACATGATCATAAGATTTATAGTATCTGCAGGTGGTTGTAGGGTTTTGGCAATCCCTTGCATAATGGCCTTGAGCTCCGTAGTTATAGCAAGTGATCTTTCCTCTTCCACGACCAAAACCTCCTGCGCGTCTTCGGCCCCTGTAATTTCCTCCTCGGCCTTCAGGAGCTGGGTCATACTGCGGACCTGCTGTGGGTCCCTGTGGTTCTGACTGTACTCTACAAACATAATGTTTTCTTTCTATCATAAGGTCATATGCTCTGCAATTGTTCTCATCATGGCCTACTGATTTACATAAATTGCAATATAGATTCTTTGGAGTTTGTACATATTTCTGTAACAAGTGACACTCTTGTGGTCTGTGGCCTCTAGTTCTATAGATTTCACACCAAGGCCCTTGAGCCTGTGGTAAAGGGTTAGGTGCTCCGGTTGCAATATAATCTATGAAAACAGGACAATGGTCCTTTGAATGTCCTTGTGCTCTACACTTTGTACACCCAATTTATTCTTTAACATCCTTTCCTTTCTTAATATCATGCACTTGCAAAGTTAAGTTTGCTATTTGGTTCTGCAACTGCGCAACATCGTAGCTTGTTCCAGCAATTGGTGAAGCTTCTAGTTTCATAGCCATCTCTAGAGCTTATTCTTGAGTAGTGAGATTCTGTTGCATAAGAGGAAGTCTAATATGGGGAAGCAGCGCAGCAATGAACCATTCCTTATGCTGCTGTGGTGCAAACTCAAAGCTTACTTGATCTATCAAGGCTTTGAACTTCTGGTCAAAGTCCCATACTGATTCTGTAGGTAACTATTTTATATCTTTGAGTTCTGTTATGCACTGTGATTCTGATTTAGGTTTCTTGAATTCTTTAATCATAGCACTTCTTACATCAGCAAGCGTCCTATTCTGTGCCACTGAGTATTTCATAAACCAGGTTAAGGCTCTCTCTCTTAGTGTGGTTGCTAACTGAACCAGCTTAATAGCATCATCATTAATTTGCTTAATCGTCCAAATGGCTTCACATAGAAACCAGTGCTGCTCAGGGTCTTCTAACCCTGTTCCTCTAAAGGTTGGTAGGTTCATATCATCACCCATCCTTCTTCCGCTAGGTTGACGTGGAGGTGTTGTGGCACTGCCTCCGGGATAGTTAAACAAAGGTGGGGATGAGGTACTAGAAGTACCATGCGGGCTACTAGAGGGTGTTACTGCGGGGTTATGCTGAGCCCCGTCTGGCTTTTGCAGTGTAAAAGGGTGATAAGGGATATGAGCACTCCCTTGTCTCTCTATATGGCTCACTCTACGAGCTCGGCTATCTTTTGGGCTAGACTCAAAAGAATGCTAGTCGAGGCCTACTTTATACCATTTTCCGCTACGAGTGCAACTAATAACTTCAAGATCACTATCAGAATCTGCAGACATTACTTGTCTATTGTATTCATCGAAAGCAATGCATAGTTTTCCTTTTTCATATAAGAGCATTTTAATCCACAAGTTCAGAGGAACTTACCCCTGTACGCTTTGAAGAAGCTCCTCTCAGCCTCGCTGAAGCTCTTTCTCGTATCTACTACAAACTTGGTGATGAATCCTTCTAGCAGACTGTTCAACCAAAAGTCTAGTGCGCGGGACATAGTATTATCTATCCGCTTCAAAATGCTAACTGGCTCAGGCGTCCAAACGATAGGTTGATCAAAAGCACAATGGGTCCAGTATCTGTTAGCTTGGATACCCACTCATTCAACTTGAGTGCAAATGTTACAAAGAAGATTTCATGAAGGTCAGTATAAATATGCTTCTGCAACCAGTCCTCTGTCTGAAGCCTAGGGCTTCTATTTTCACGTTCAGCGAACTCTCTAGCCTTTGAATTAAACTAGTCTTGATTTTCTTTAGCTGTAGGATTCCAGCACCACATTGCCTTCAAAATAATAGGGTTAAAGCCGGCAATGGGACCATTTGTTGGCCGGCAAAGGAACCATTTGTTGGCTGCTTTTTGGACAGACCCGGGTTTTCAGGATGCACAGCAATAAACACCCCTTTGGCGCACTGGCCCTTTTGGCAACGAGCTACGCAGCAGCCCGAAGTCTCACCCGAAGTGTCTATGGGGGGGCTAAGGAATCAGGTTTCCTTAACCTAGGATGTGTGGAATCTACAGTCTTCTCTCTTCCCTTCTTGGAAGTAACCACGGAACAGAGTGTCTTACTCTTTCACAGGTCTCCCAGTGCTACAGTGCTGGAACTCACTCTTCTCAGCCGAGTTGCATGGTAGCTCCGCACCTGCGCACGAGCCTTTTACCCGCTACCTTCGATACACTATGTATCATCTCTGCCCTTGCGCCACAGTGCAGTAACACACTCCTTTAGTGCTGTGGAGACAGTGCTCTTACACGCTCCTTCGACAATGCAGAAGTACAACTTCTAAGGGAGCTTCTAGGATTTACTTTACATAATCATTCATAAAGATAGCGAAACATTCATAGAAACATAGACAGTAAAGCAAAGAAATGCAATCACATAAAGCATCACCACAACAACAAGAATTATGTGGTTCACTTCTAGGAGGGAAGCTACGTCCACGGGAACTGTGTTTTATATTATGTTGAGACGGGGATAACACAGTCCCGCTGCGCACACAGCTGCAGCCTTAGATCTTTCTGGGAAACTCCACGCACACAGCTGGTAGCCCTTCTCTTAGATCTATTCTCTTCTTCTACAGTTATTAACATAACAAGGATATACAATTACATTCCCCTCAGTCCTCTTCCGATTAGTCGATACATAGAATGGCCCTTACTCCAAGCGGTCTTCCTGCGAGATCGCAGCCTTCTTACATGCACAAAATGATCATTAACAGCTCAAAAGATACAGCAATACAAAAGACTCAGACATCAACTTAGACTATCTGTGTAACTTAGTAGCTATCTAACTATCTAACCATCAAAACCATCTAACCTATTTCCTTTTCAATTACACACATATATATATAGGTGGCCCTGAGGGTCGCACCTTTACAAAACTATGGGCCTTTCCCAACAGTGATCCCCAAAAACCCTAACTGCAGACACGGCTAGGTGTACTGTAAGCGCCTCTTGCAGTCACGTCATAGCTTCCTGTAGACTCCGCGATTTTCAGCGCAGATCGTGGGTATGGGCGTCGCTTCATCGTTCTTTGCTCCTTGTCCTTCGCCTTCAATGCTTCGGCCTGTTGCTCTACCTTGGTCTGAGCAACCATAACTCCTGTACTTTTCCTTAATGAGGGTAGCTGAGCCCTTTATTCCGTCGCTTCATTTACTGTGGTGGTTGAGCTTTCTACTCGGACACCTTATTTACTCTTTCCTTTGACTTGTGCACGCGAGCTCCACGATTTCTGGCCCATAATCTGCGGTGAGCTCGTCCATCTGGCCCCGTACCGCGCACTATTCATTTTTGCCAAAAATGGTGCTTTTCCTCAAAATTAGCACTTTTCCTTCAAAACTTAGTGCTTTTTCCTCAAAATTGGCAACTTTGCCAAAGCTACGGTCTATGCTCCAAGAGGCCCCTAACACTTACTTGTGGCTCGTCCCCGAGCCACTCGCACTAGCTTGCAGTCGTTTTACTTGTGCATCTGACTTTGCTTGGATCGCAGCGAAGGCTTGCTTCCACTGCGCAATAGCAGAGTCCATATCTTGCACGCACTTCGTGGCTGTCTGTACCAGGTCTGAAGTAGCTTCTTCTTCTTCTGCGCCATCGACCAAGTCTTGAGACTCAGCGAATACGTTGACCTTGGCCTCTGCTTGGGCAGCAAGTTTAGCATACTCATCCAAAAACGGCTGAATGATGTTGGCGAGAGTAGCATCTTTGTCTCTGAGCCTGTGCAGTTCTTGCTGGACTTTGCGGACTTCGCTCATCTTTCTAATTTTGGGTAAGCCTTCCAAGGGCTTAGCTTCTTCGTTCAAAACAGTTAGGGACTGTTCTGGTGCTTTCACCTGTTCCAAAAGGGCAACTTTAGAAGGGAGCTTCTCGAGCTCAGCCCAAGCCTGCATAGCTTGCGTCATTAACTGTTGGGCTTCCTCTGCTCCGCACTTCATTTGGGTAGAAGCTATGCGCAGTGCTTCAAGTTGTTCTTGCTTATCATCTGCGGGAGGCACTACGACACGAGCTTCTAACTCGGTGAGCTACTTTCTATGGTCCCTAGCCATAGCAACTACTTGTTGTTCTAGGGCTTTCGCCCTTCTGCCAATGCGTTGCACTTTCTCAACTAAAGGAAGGTCTTGTTGGATCTAGCAGGTCGGCAGCTCCTGGGCGATTTCCTCGATGGCATTTCTTAGCCCAGTGTCTCGTGCTTCTTGAAGTGCAAGCTACGCAGAGATCTCCTTATAGCCTGCCCTTAGCTCTACTTCCTATGTCTGCAGTCTTTGATTGGAATGGAATGTGGAGAGATCCCTAGTTCTCAACTCAGTAGAGACCTGCTCATGAACCAACTGTAGAGTTTCCAATGGAATTAGTGACAAATTTATTTCAACAGGGCCAACCGCGCTTACCTACGGTGCAGCCAGAGGATCCAGGAATGTCATGCTTGCAGGCAGGATGTGGACGACAGTGTGCCTTTCTGTAGGTACTTCAACCCGATCGGTGCTTGTAGATGCTTGCGGCACCTGCGAGCCGGATGCTGGCGCATGGGTCTGCGCAACTCGTCCTATGAGACCTTTCAACTCCACGAGCTGCAGATCCATAGCACTTCTGATGTTGGCCTGAGAGGCACGTAGCTCCTAAAATTGCTCCTTCAAGTATTGGTTGAGCGGCGCGGCAGGGATCTCATAGGGATCTCCAATCGCTTCTGCGGGGTGCGATAGCTTCTGCTTCTTGGTAGCCGGTCCTGACGGACCTTCATCATTCTTTTGCGCGATCTTTTCCTTGCCCTTATCTTTCTCTAGCGCCTCATAGGGTGGCATCGTGGCAGAGGCTTCAGCGGCCTGCTTCCATTCATCTAGATAGGACTTCATAGTGTCCTCCACATCCTGGGTAGTCATTCAGTAGAGCCCTACGGCCCATTCTTTCGACTGAATTCCATGAGGGCAGAAGTAGATTTCATGCAAGTTGGCAGAAAAGACCAACTTCGTTCCATAGAGTTCTGTCGTCTCCTCAGTAAGCCTCGGCATTTCCAGGATGGTATCCCTGATAAGATGATAATACTCGTAGAACATGGCGCGGTTCATCTTGTGCTTCATGGGATTACTAGAATCCTAGAGGTTGACATAGCGCATCCCTGTAACCTCTCCTGAGCGGCGTGGAAGAAACTGAGTGTTGGGCGGTTGCTTCCACCCAACAAAGGCACATAAGATCAGGAGCCAAGAGAAATGGAACAGCTGATTGGCGGTGTCCTGAACGTTCCGGCAGTCTTCCAAGAATGTGTTCAGGAGGAAAAGACACCAGTTATACTGCTCTCCCTTCGTAGCTGCAATTGCGAGCTCTACAACAGCTCCGGGGACTTCTTTAGGTCGGCATTTCATTAAAAGTACACCTGTGAGCAGACTTCCTATGAATCTGAGTGCTTCATCCTCAACTACAGTGAGGTCATAAGCCCGACCTCCTCTCGACAATTTGTATTTCTGCACCAGCTGTGTAGCCAGCTTTCAGTCCTTGTCTTTACCAACGAAATGGACATTGGGGTCCTTACCAACATTAGATAGGCCAGTAATTCGATGAATCAGGTCCACATTCAGATCAATTGGCCTCCCTAGGCAAAGATAACCACCGTGAACACAGGATAACAGGGCCTTGACAACTGCATTAACTTCATTGCTACGCCTGAAGTGCGGTAGCTTTAACAGGTTCAATAATCTAGGCCTTTCTAGATTTACTGCAAATTCCTTCGGGACGAATTTATCAATCTTCTTAACAGGATTATGGACCACTGTCAGATAGTGATCTGGCACGAACTGAGGATACGTTCTATAATCTCCCAAGTTGAAGTCAGAAAACTTAACCAACAAAAGATGTCCAAGCAGGTATCCTTCTTCTTCCACGATTTCCGCCATTGGTGGCAGCGGAATCGAATACTTAGCGTTCTTGGGAATATGCACCTCGGGTGCATCATCTGGGCATGGAGGAATGTAGTTAACCAGAGTGGCCAAGGGCTATGGAACGGGTAGCTCCGGCTGCTGCTGCTGCTGGTGCTGAGGTTGAGACGCCATTGTGCCCAGAGACTGTCTGGGATAAGAGAAGATAGGAAGCTTGACAGTCTTGGTCGGGGTAGCCATACCGAAGTCTAATCCTCTACGTCTGAATTGACGGATGAATTCTTCAGTTGACAGGTTCTCCGTCATGAACCTGCATACACAACAAACACTGAACAGAAAGGGCGGAACAGCATAGGATGCGAACTCTGAAAACAAAGGGAAGCAGTCTGCACGACACGGCTCTGAAAACAATGTCTTAGACTCTCAATCGGGACAACTATACAACTCAATAGCAAGGAAAGTAACCCAAGCATATATGAATGAAGGGTATTTATTACTGAGGGCAGTAGTAGGTGCGGACAGGTGGCGCTAATAACCATTGGCGCCTAAGCAGATGAGTTGACGACCCCCCCCCCCGCGCGCCTCTGTGGTGCATTAATTGCGAGGGATGGGATCGGACAGCCTTTGGGAGATGTGCTAAGGCCTTTGGCTCCTGAATTAAATGCGAATCTTAGGGAAATCAAGCCGAATCTATCAAAGCAAGTACAATTAGATGGCGGTCTCATCCTTCTTAAGACTCAGACGCGGCTACAGAACTACCGCAATTCAAATTTTCGGCGGGTAACTTCAGCATGGGTAACTGTGCACATGGAGGGCTCCACGGCGAGGAGAACTCCACAAGAGCAACAAATCGACAATAGGGAACTCCAGAAGAGCGAAAGTTCGAAAACCCGAAGAACTCGGCAAGAGCGAAAGTAGGCTCGCCTTCTGCACTTGTTGATGGAATCCAGATAAAAGCTTGTCTTCTTCTAGGGCAACCAATTGTGACAGCCTTTCACTCATAGTATCAGTATTTTCCATTTCTGTAATTTGAGCAATTCTGAGACTAGGAACAATGTATTCCATGGGAATGACTGCTTCTTGTCCATATACCAAACTGAAAGGTGTGTGACCTATTAATTTCTTGCATATGGATCTGTAAGCCCATAACACAGCTGTGACTCTAAGGTCCCAATCATCTCTTTGTTGATTACAGATCTGAGTCAGGGCATTCTCCAAAATCTTATTGAATGCCTCCACCGTACCATTATCTTGAGGGTGGTAGGGTGTACTCTTATGGTGACTAATGTGGAATTCTTCAGTAAGGGCCTCTATAGTCTCGTTCAGGAAATGTGTGCCCTGATCACTCATTAGAATCAGTGGACATCCAAATCTAGTGACAATATTCTAAAAAATGAACTGCGTGGCAGTGACAGCGTCGCAATTCTTAACTGGCTTCGCCTCAGCCCATGTTGTCAGGTATTCAATAGCTGTGATGATGTATCTTGCACCGGTTCTCTTTCCTAGTGGGTTGATAGGTCCCACAAAATCAATGGCCCACTTATCAAAAGCACGCACTGTTATCTGGGGTCTTAGCGGCGTTTCATCTGCTCCTGAAGGTTTTCCTGTTCGGTGGCACACATCGCAACACTTGCGAAATTCCTTAGTATCCTTGTGCAATGTTGGCCACCAAAGACCTGCGGTTAAGATCTTCTGCGCAGTCGGCTTTCCTGCGAAATGTCCTCCTGCGGTTCTTGAGTGTGCTTCTGCGATTATGGAATTCTTCTCATGCGGTAAAATGCATCTGCACAAGACTTCATCAGGGCCCAACTTATAGAGCTGGCCTGCTATCAAATTGAAGTCTGCGGCTTTGACAACAAGTTGTTTCTTCTGCTGGATTGTGAACTCAACTGGCGCTTGCCCTGTAGTGAGAAACTCAAGAATATCGGAATAATACTCGTCTGCTGCTTGAACAGAAAACAGCTGTGCATCAGGCAGATTGTCCTCCAAATTTGTAGGTTCCTCCCCTGACTCTATCCTAGATAAATGGTCAGGTCCTTCATTCAATCTACCTGGATTCACAATAATCTCAAAATCATACTCCTGGAAGAGGTGTAGCCATCTGCAAATTCTTCCCCCTAACACTAGCTTATTGAACAAGTATTTCAAAGCAGAGTGGTCAGTATACATTTTAAAATGAGCACCCAATAGATAGTGTCTAGACTTCTGTAAGGCATACACCATAGCGAGTCCTTCTCTTTCTGTAGTGGTGTAGTTATTCTCAGCTATAGACAGCTTTCTGGTAGTGTAAGCAATGGGGTGGTCAATACCTCCTTCTCCTGGTTGTGTCAGTACAACCCCCAATGCTATGGAAGAAGCATCTACATGGACATGAAAAGGTTTTCCCCAGTCTGGGAAAACTAGAATAGGTGCTGTGACCATCTTTCCTTTAAGTGTGTCCAAGCTCTATTGGCATTCTTCTGTCCATTGGAATTTTGAATCCTTTTTCAGCAGTCTTTCCATAGGCGCAGTGATCTTTGCATAACCCTTGATAAATTTCCTGTAGTATCCTCTATGTCCCAATGTAGTGCACAATTGTTTGACCGAGTTGGGCGCAGGCAAGTTAGCAATGATGGAAACCTTCGCAGGATCCATCATGAGTCCTTATCTGCACACAATGTGACCCAACAAAATACCAAAAGGAGCACAGAAGATACATTTTTTCAAGTTAAGGGAAATCTGATACTGTCTACATTTTTCTAACATCATCCTTAGATTCCCTATATGGTTCTTTAGTAAACCAAACACAGTCCAGTCATCAAAATAGACTTCTAGAAACTTATGAATGAATTCTTTAAAAACAGCAACAACGACTCTAGAGAAAATAGCAGGAGCATTTTTAAGACCAAAGGGAATTACCGTATACTGGAATGAGCCCCATTCAGTTGCAAAAGTTGTCTTATGGCGGTCCTCTGGATGGATTCTGATCTGATGATATCCTGAAAAGCCATCAGTGAAGGAGTAAGCCTCTTGTCCTCCAACATTGTCAAGCACTTCGTCTGTAAAGGGCGTAGGAAATGGATCATGCGCTGATGCATTGTTGAGCTTGCGTAGGTCCACGTAGATTCTTATTTCACCTTTTGCCTTTTTCTCTTGTACCACCATAGGACTAATCCAATCACTTTCCTCTACTGGCTCAATGATACCAGCTACGAGCAACTTATCAATTTCTTCTCTAACCTTTTCTTTATATCACGGGTTCAACCTGTACGGGCGCTATTTTACTGGCTTGGCGTCCACTTTCAAAGGTATGCGCATAACTCCTAAATCTCCTAGGGTGCCCTTCATTTCTGTAAACTTGTTAGGAAAGATATCCTGGTACTCATGTAGTAAATCTGCAACATGGCCAACAGTTTCATCATCCCAATAATCTCCTATAGAGGCAAACTTGGGTTCGGTTTCTGTACCAATGTTAATCTTCTTGAGCTTGATGTGTTCTGTAATGGTAGGGATATCAAGCTGAGGGCCTTCTACTTTGTGCGTCCCTTCTGACTCTGGAATATTGATGTTGCGAGGATCATCATCCTCTTCTCAAGTGGTGAAATTATAGCATTCCAGGGCATGTTCCATCTGGACAGCCCAATCTAGTTGAGAATACTCTGGTAAAGGACATTGTCCAAATATCTTCTTTCTAATACACTTTAAAGCCTGATCGATGCTTGGATGTTCTGACTCAAAGCTGAAAGTGGGTTGAAAACTTTCAATCATGAGAGGCCAAGTGATAATGCCTCTGCGCAATTATGTTTCAGTGTACCAGTTCCTTGGAACTATATCCAACGTGTGGATGAATAGGTGAAACCACTCATCCTCTGGAATATCTGACCATTGCTGAATACATGCTTCAATGTGTGACCTGGGGTCACTCTGTCCATCATATTTGCGCAAAAATCCTGCTGTAGTCTCTTGAAATCTGCGCAGTATCAACCTGCGACAGTCTTGCCATGTGTCGATATTTTCTTTATGCGCACCACACCATCTTGTGGGTGTAGCGCGCACTGCTACATCCAATGCTTGTATGCGCTGCTCATCTGGGATTTCTTGTTCATATGCATGTATGAATTCACTTACTCCAGTTAAACCATCAAAGATTGGAGTGTTATTCAATTCTGTGCCAATCCATCGAATGGATTTAGTCATCATGGCGCAACGCCTTGCAGAAACCTCATGTAAGCGATTCTGCTAGTTTTCTAGTCCTGCTTCTGAATCTGATCCGCAAGAGTTATCGCATCGCCAGCTGATATGGCCGTCCGCTGTGGGATTGACATAATCATTATGACTAGCATTCATCTGATACAAACTTTCCATGTGGCACACCTCTTCTTCTGCTTGAATGGGTTCAATATACTGTGGTCCTTGAAGGGGACCAAGTGGTGCAATGACCCTAATCTGGTCATCTTCAAAGGTCATCTGTCTTTTCTTCAAATTAATGACAGCCAGATTATCAAATGCCAGTCTATGCCTAACAGTGCTGGGTAAGGTCTACTGTCATCCAAAATTTTGATTACTTCAAAGTCTGGAGAACTTCTTACTCCCTCAATATCAATGGGTACATTAGGTAATCTGCCCAATGGAGAAACTCGTTGCTGATTTGCTAGTCTTAGATGGATAGGAGATCTGATAAGCTGAGGACTACCCATTTGTTCCCAAGTCTGCATGGTGAGAACATTAACTTCTGTGCCTAAATCCAAAATGACTTCATACATTTCAAATGCTCCAATCTGCACTGTGAGTCTCATCTCTCTTCCAGTTCTAGTATGACTCCTGATCTGATGAACAGCACGCTGCGCTATGTTCATCGAAGCAGAATGTTGACACTGATCCAACAGGTGTTGGAGTTCCATAGTTGCTTTTTCATTGCGCAACAACTTTAAGCAGCTTCTCAGGAAAGCATGAACACTGCCTAGTGTATCCTCCTCATCAGGCCTTCCAGATGTAGTAGCCTGCTCTTGTACCAGGTTCTCTTGATTTGGCACATGTGGTCTGATATCATTGTGCGGTAATGCAACAGAACTTGAAGCTCGCGTATCTGAGAAATACTCTTGAGTTTGCTTAAATGAGTCTTTTTGCTTTTGTAGGTCGAGCGGGGATGGTTTAATATTAGCGCGACACACCCATTGTGTTGCTGGCTGTCCAGTTCCCAACTCTAGCGCACCATTGGTTGCACCACTACGCATCACTATATTAACTGTGGGATCTAGTTCTCTTTTTTCTGCTGCAATCAACTGAATATTCTGGTTAACCTGTGGCTTCTTTTCTTGCATCTTGGTCTTCAACTGAGGGCATTCTTCAATGACATGGTCATAAGATTTACAGTATCTGCAGGTGGTTGTAGGGTTTTTTCAATCCCTTGCATAATGGCCTTGAGCTCCGCAATTATAGCAAGTGATCTGTCCTCTTCCACGACCAAAACCTCCTGCGTGTCCTCGGCCCCTGTAATTTCCTCCTCGGCCTTCGCGAGCTGGGTCATACTGCGGACCTGCTGTGGGTCCCTGTGGTTCTGACTGTACTCTATAAACATAATGTTTTCTTTCTATCATAAGGTCATATGCTCTGCAATTGTTCTCATCATGGCCTACTAATTTACAGAAATTGCAATATAGATTATTTGGAGTTTGTACATATTTCTATAACAAGTGACACTCTTGTGGTCTGTGGCCTCTAGTTCTACAGATTTCACACCAAGGCCCTTGAGCCTGTGGTAAAGGGTTAGGTGCTCCGGTTGCAATATAATCTATGAAAACAGGACAATGGTCCTTTGAATGTCCGCGTGCTCTACACTTTGTAACCCAATTTCTTCTTTAACATCCTTTCCTTTCTTAATATCATGCACTTGCAAAGTTAAGTTTGCTATTTGGTTCTGCAACTGCGCAACATCGTTGCTTGTTCCAGCAATTGGTGAAGCTTCTAGTTTCATAGCCATCTCTAGAGCTTGTTCTTGAGTAGTGAGATTCTGTTGCATAAGAGGAAGTCTAATATGGGGAAGCAACGCACCAATGAACCATTCCTTATGCTGCTGCGGTGCAAACTCAAAGCTTACTTGATCTATCAAGTCTTTGAACTTCTGGTCAAAGTCCCATACTGATTCTGTAGGTAACTATTTTATGTCTTTGAGTTCTGTTATGCACTGTGATTTTGATTTAGGTTTCTTGAATTCTTTAATCATAGCACTTCTTACATCAGCAAGCGTCCTATTCTGTGCCGCTGAGTATTTCATAAACCAGGTTAAGGCTCTCTCTCTTAGTGTGGTTGCTAACTGAACCAGCTTAACAGCATCATCATTAATTTGCTTAATCGTCCAAATGGCTTCACATAGAAACCAGTGCTGCTCAGGGTCTTCTAACCCTGTTCCTCTAAAGGTTGGTAGCTTCATGTCATCACCCATCCATCTTGCGCTAGGTTGACATGGAGGTGTTGTGGCACTGCCTCCGCGATAGTTAAACAAAGGTGGGGTTGAGGTACTAGAAGTACCATGCGGGCTACTAGAGGGTGTTACTGCGGGGTTATGTTGAGCCCCGTCTAGCTTTTGCAGTGTAAAAGGGTGATAAGGGATATGAGCACTCCCTTGTCTCTCTATATGGCTCGCTCTACGAGCTCGGCTATCTTCTGGGCTAGACTCAAAAGAATGGTGGTCGAGGCCTACTTTATACCATTTTCCGCTACGAGTGCAACCAATAACTTCAAGATCACTATCAGAATCTACAGACATTACTTGTCTATGCTATTCATTGGAAGCTATGCATAGTTTTCCTTTTTCATATAAGAGCATTTTAATCCACAAGTTCAAAGAATTTAAGAACTTACCCCTGTACGCTTTGAAGAAGCTCCTCTCAGCCTCGCTGAAGCTCTTTCTCGTATCTACTGCAAACTTGGTGATGAATCCTTCTAGCAGACTGTTCAACCAAAACTCTAGTGCGCGGGACACAGGATTATCTACCCGCTTCAAAATGGTAACTAGCTTAGGTGTCCAAACGATAGGTTGATCAACATGCACAGTGGGTCCAGTATCTGCTAGCTTGGATACCCACTCATGCAACTCGAGTGAAAATGTTACAAAGAAGATTTCATGAAGGTCAGTATAAATATGCTTCTGCAACCAGTCCTCTGTCTGAAGGCTAGGGCTTCTATTTTCACGATCAGCGAACTCTCTAGCCTTTGAATTAAACCAGTCTTGAATTTCTTTAGCTGTAGGATTCCAGCACCACATTGCCTTCAAAATAATAGGGTTAAAGCCGGCAATGGGACCATTTGTTGGCCGGCAATGGAACCATTTGTTGGCTGCTTTTTGGATAGACCCGGGTTTTTAGGATGCGCAGCAATAAACACCCCTTTGGCGCACTGGCCCTTTCGGCAACGAGCTACGCAGCAGCTCGAAGTCTCACCCGAAGTGTCTATGGGGGGGCTAAGGAATCAGGTTTCCTTAACCTAGGATGTGTGGAATCTAGAGTCTTCTCTCTTCCCTTCTTGGAAGTAACCCCGAAACAGAGTGTCTTACTCTTTCATAGGTCTCCCAGCGCTACAGCGCTGGAACTCACTCTTCTCAGCCGAGCTGCGCGGTAGCTCCTCACCTGCGCACGAGCCTTTTACCCGCTATCTTCGATACACTATGTATCATCTCTGCCCTTGTGCCAGAGCGCAGTAACACACTCCTTTAGCACTGTGGCGACAGTGCTCTTACACGCTCCTTCAACAATGCAGAAGTACAGCTTCTAAGGGAGCTTCCAGGATTTCCTTTACATAATCATTCATAAAGATAGCGAAACATTCATAGAAACATAGACAGTAAAGCAAAGAAATGCAATCACATAAAGCATAACCAAAACAACAAGAATTATGTGGTTCACTTCAAGGAGGGAAGCTACATCCACAGGAACTGTGTTTTATATTATCTTGAGACGGGGATAACACAGTTCTGCCGCGCACACAGCTGCAGACTTAGATCTTTCTGGGAAACTCCATGCACACAGCTGGGAGCCCTTCTCTTAGATCTATTCTCTTCTTCTACAGATATTAACATAACAAGGACATACAATTACATTCCCCTCAGTCCTCTTCCGACTAGTCGATACATACAATGGCCCTTACTCCAAGCGGTCTTCCTGCGAGATCGCGGCCTTCTTACATGCACAAAATGATCATTAACAGCTCAAAAGATATAGCAATACAAAAGACTCAGACATCAACTTAGACTGTCTGTGTAACTCAGTAGATATCTAACTATCTAACCATCAAAACCATCTAACCTATTTCCTTTTCAATTACACACATATATATATAGGTGGCCCTGAGGGTCGCACCTTTACAAAACTCTGGGCCTTTCCCAACAGTGATCCCCAAAAACCCTAACCGCGGACACGGCTAGGTGTACTGTAAGCGCCTCTTGCAGTCACGTCATAGCTTCCTGCAGACTCCACGATTTCCGGCACTGATCGCGGGTATGGGCGTCGCTTCATCGTTCTTTGCTCCTTGTCCTTTGCCTTCAATGCTTCGGCCTGTTGCTCTACCTTGGTCCGAGCAAGCATAACTCCTGTACTTTTCCTTAATGAGGGTAGCTGAGCCCTTTATTCCGCCGCTTCATTTACTGTGGTGGTTGAGCTTTCTACTCAGCCACCTTATTTACTCTTTCCTTTGAATTTTGCGCGCGAGCTCCACGATTTCCAGCCTATAATCTGCAGTGAGCTCGTCCATCTGGCGCCGTACCGCGCACTATTCATTTCTGCCAAAAATGGTGCTTTTCCTCAAAATTAGCACTTTTCCTTCAAAACTTAGTGCTTTTTCCTCAAAATTGGCAACTTTGCCAAAGCTACGGCCTATGCTCCAAGAGGCCCCTAACACTTACTTGTGGCTCGTCCCCGAGCCACTCGCACTAGCTTGCAGTCGTTTTACTTGTGCATCTGACTTTGCTTGGGTCGCAGCAAAGGCTTGCTTCCACTGCGCAATATCAGAGTCCATATCTTGCACGCACTTCGTGGCTGTTTGCACCAGGTCTGAAGTAGCTTCTTCTTCTTCTGCGCCATCGAACAACTCTTGAGACTCAGCGAATGCGTTGACCTTGGCCTCTGCTTGGGAAGCATGTTCAGTATACTCATCCATAAACGGCTGAATGATGTTGGCGAGAGTAGCATCTTTGTCTCTGAGCCTATGCAGTTCTTGCTGGACTTTACGGACTTCGCTCATCTTTCTAATTTTGGCTAAGCCTTCCAAGGGTTTAGCTTCTTCGTTCAAAACAGTTAGGGACTGTTCTGGTGCTTTCACCTGTTCCAAAAGGGCAACTTTAGAAGGGAGCTTCTCGAGCTCAGCCCAAGCCTGCATAGCTTGCGTCATTAACTACTGGGCTTCGTCTGCTCTGCACTTCATTTGGGTAGAAGCTATGCGCAGTGCTTCAAGTTGTTCTTGCTTATCATCTGCAGGAGGCACTACGACACGAGCATCTAACTCGGCGAGCTGCTTTCTATGGTCCCTAGCCATAGCAACTAATTCTTGTTCTAGGGATTTCGCCCTTCTGCCAATGCGTTGCATTTTCTCAACTAAAGGAAGGTATAGTTGGATCTAGCAGGCCGGCAGCTCCTGGGTGATTTCCTCGATGGCATTTCTTAGCCCAGTGTCTCGCGCTTCTTGAAGTGCAAGCTGCGCAGAGATCTCCTTATAGCCTGCCCTTAGCTCTACTTCCTGCTTCTGCAGTCTTTGATTGGCATGGAATGTGGAGAGATCCCTAGTTCTCAACTCAGTAGAGACCTGCTCATGAACCAACTGTACAGTTTCCAATGGAATTAGTGACAAATTTATTTCAACAGGGCCAACCGCACTTACCTGCGGTGCAGCCAGAGGATCCGGGAATGTCATGCTTGCAGGCAGGATGTGGACGACAGTGTGTCTTTCTGTAGGTACTTCAACCCGGTCGGTGCTTGTAGATGCTTGCGGCGCCCGCGAGCCAGATGCTGGTGCATGGGTCTGCGCAACGCGTCCTACAAGACCTTTCAACTCCATGAGCTGCAGATCCAAAGCACTTCTGATGTTGGCCTGAGAGGAACGCTGCTCCTGAAATTGCTCCTTCAAGTATTGGTTGAGCGGCGCGGCAGGGATCTCATAGGGATCTCCAGTCGCTTCTGCGGGGTGCGACAGCTTCTGCTTCTTGGTAGCCGGTCCTGACGGACCTTCATCATTCTTTTGCGCGATCTTTTCCTTGCCCTTATCTTTCTCTAGCGCCTCAGAGGGTGGCATCGTGGCAGCGGCTTCAGCGGCCTGCTTCAATTCATCTGGCTAGGACTTCATAGTGTCCTCCACATCCTGGGTAGTCATTCGGTAGAGCCCTATGGCCCATTCTTTTGACTGAATTCCATGAGGGCGGAAGTAGATTTCATGCAAGTTGGCAGAAAAGACCAACTTCGTTCCATAGAGTTCTGCCGTCTCCTCAGTAAGCCTCGGCATTTCTAGGATGGTATCCCTGATAAGATGATTATACTCGTAGAACACGGCGCGGTTCATCTTGCGCTTCATGGGATTACTAGAATCCTAGAGGTTGACATAGCGGATCCCTGTAACCTCTCCTGAGCGGCGTGGAAGAAACTGAGTGTTGGGCGGTTGCTTCCACCCAACAAAGGCACATAAGATCAGGAGCCAAGAGAAATGGAACAGCTGATTGGCGGTGTCCTAAACGTTCCGGCAGTCTTCCAAGAATGTGTTCAGGAGGAAAAGACACCAGTTATACTGCTCTCCCTTCGTAGCTGCAATTGCGAGCTCTACAACAGCTCCAGGGACTTTTTTAGGTCGGCATTTCGTTAAAATTCCACCTCCGAGCAGACTGCCTGTGAATCTGAGTGCTTCATCCTCAACTACAGTGAGGTCATAAGCCCAACCTCCTCTCGACAATTTGTATTTCTGCACGAGCTGTGCAGCCAGTTTTTGGTCCTTGTCTTTACCAACGAAATGGACATTGGGGTCCTTACCAACCTTAGATAGGCCAGTAATTCGATGAATCAGGTCCACATTCAGATCAATTGGCCTCCCTAGGCAAAGATAACCACCGTGAACACAGGATAACAGGGCCTTGACAACTGCATTAACTTCATTGCTACGCCCAAAGTGCGGTAGCTTCAACAGGTTCAACAATCTAGGCCTTTCTAGATTTACTAAAAATTCCTGCGGAACGAATTCATCAATCTTCTTAACAGGATTATGGACCACTGTCAGATAGTGATCTGGCGCGAACTGAGGATACGTTCTATAATCTCCCAAGTTGAAGTTAGAAAACTTAACCAGCGAAAGATGTCCAAGCAGGGATCCTTCTTCTTCCACGATTTCCGCCATTGGTGGCAGCGGAATTGAATACTTAGCGTTCTTGGGAATATGCACCTCGGGTGCATCATCTCGGCGCAGAGGAATGTAGTTAACCAGAGTGGCCAAGGGATCTGGAACGGGCACCTACGACTGCTGCTACTGCTAGTGCTGAGGTTGAGATGCCCTTGTGCCTGGAGACTATCTAGGATCAGAGAAAATAGGAAGCTTGACAGTCTTGGTCGGGGTAGCCATACCGAAGTCTAATCCTCTGCGTCTGAATTGACGGATGAATTCTTCAGTTGACAGGTTCTCTGTCATGAACCTGCATACACAACAAACACTAAACAGAAAGGGCGGAACAGCATAGGATGCGAACTCTGAAAACAAAGGGAAGCAGTCTGCACGACACGACACGGCTCTGAAAACAATGGCTTAGACTCTCAATCGGGACAACTATACAACTCAATATCAAGGAAAGTAACCCAAGCATATATGAATGAAGGGTATTTATTGATGAGGGTAGTAGTAGGTGCGGACAGGTGGCACTAATAACCGTTGGCGCCTAAGCGGATGAGTTGACAACCCCCCCCCCCCCCCCCCCCCGCGCCTCTATGGTGAATTAATTGCGAGGGATGGGCTCCGACATCCTTTTGGAGATGTGCTAAAGCCTTCGACTCCTGAATTAAATGCGAATCTTAGGGAAATCAAGCCGAATCTGTCAAAGCAAGTACAATTAGATGGCGGTCTCATCCTTCATTAAGACTCAGATGCGGCTACAGAACTACCGCAATTCAAATTTTTGGCGGGTAACTTCAGCATGTGTAACTGTGCACATGGAGGGCTCCACGGCAAGGAGAACTCCCCAAGAGCGACAAATCGACAACAGGGAACTCCGCAAGAGTGAAAGTTTGACAACCCGAAGAACTCGGCAAGAGCGAAAGTAGGCTCGCCTTCTGTACTTGTTGATGGAATCCAGCTAAAAGCCTGTCTTCTTCTAGGGAAACCAATTGTGACATCCTTTCACTCATATTATCAGTATCTGCCATTTCTGTAATTTGAGCAATTTTTAGACTGGGAACAATGTATTCCATGGGCATGACTGCTTCTTGTCCATATACCAAACTGAAAGGTGTGTGACCTGTTAATTTCTTACATATGGTTATGTAAGCCCATAACACAGCTGTGACTCTAAGGTCCCAATCATCTCTTTGTTGATTACAGATCTTGGTTAGGGCATTCTCCAAAATCTTATTGAATGCCTCCACCATACCATTAGCTTGAGGTTGGTAGGGTGTACTCTTATGGTGACTAATGTGGAATTCTTCAGTAAGGGCCTCTATAGTCTCGTTCAGGAAATGTGTGCCCTGATCACTCATTAGAATCAGTGGACATCCAAATCTAGTGACAATATTCTCAGAAATGAACTGCGTGGCAGTGACAGCGTCGCAATTCTTAATTGGCTTCGCCTCAGCCCATCTTGTCAGGTATTTAGTAGCTGTGATGATGTATCTTGCACTGGTTCTCTTTCCTAGTGGGTTGATAGGTCCCACAAAATCAATGGCCCACTTATCAAAAGCACGCACTGTTATCTGGGGTCTTAGCGGCATTTCATCTCTTCTTGAAGGTTTTCCTGTTCGCTGGCACACATCGCAACACTTGCAGAATTCCTTAGTATCCTTGTGCAATGTTGGCCACCAAAGACCTGCGGTTAAGATCTTCTGCGCAGTCGGCTTTCCTGTGAAATGTCCTCCTGCGGTTCCTGAGTGCGCTTCTGTGATTATGGAATTCTTCTCATGCGGTAAAATGCATTTGCGCAAGACTTCATCAGGGCCCAACTTATAGAGCTGGCCTTCTATCAAAGTGAAGTCTGCGGCTTTGAAAACAAGTTGTTTCTTCTGCTGGATTGTGAACTCAACTGGCGCTTGCCCTGTAGTGAGAAACTCAAGAATATCGGAATAATACTCGTCTGCTGCTTGAACAGAAAACAGCTGCGCATCAGGAAGATTGTCCTCCAAATTTGTAGGTTCCTCTCCTGACTCTATCCTAGATAAATGGTCAGGTCCTACATTCAATCTACCTGGCTTCACAATAATCTCAAAATCATACTCCTGGGAGAGGAGTAGCCATCTGCAAATTCTTGCCCCTAACACTGGCTTATTGACCAAGTATTTCAAAGCAGAGTGGTCAGTATACATTTTAAAATGAGCACCCAATAGATAGTGTCTGGACTTCTGTAAGGCATACACCATAGCGAGTCCTTCTCTTTCTGTAGTGGTGTAGTTCTTCTCAGCTATAGACAGCTTTCTGCTAGAGTAAGCAATGGGGTGGTCAATACCTCCTTCTCCTGGTTGTGTCAGTACAACCCCCAATGCTATGGAAGAAGCATCTACATGAACATGAAAGGGTTTTCCCCAGTCTGGGAAAACTAGAATAGGTGTTGTGACCATCTTTCCTTTAAGTGTGTCCAAGCTCTGTTGGCATTCTTCTGTCCATTGGAATTTCGAATCCTTTTTCAACAGTCTTTCCATAGGCGCAGTGATCTTTGCATAACCCTTGATAAATTTCATGTAGTATCCTGTATGTCCCAATGTAGTGCACAATTGTTTGACCGAGTTGGGCACAGGCAAGTTAGCAATGATGGAAACCTTCGCAGGATCCATCATGAGTCCTTGTATGCACACAATGTGATCCAACAAAATACCAAAAGGAGCACAAAAGATACATTTTTTCAAGTTAAGGGAAATATGATACTGTCTACATTTTTCTAACATCATCCTTAGCTTCCCTATATGGTTCTTTAGTAAACCAAACACAGTGCAGTCATCAAAATAGACTTCTAGAAACTTATGAATGAATTCTTTAAAAACAGCAACAACGACTCTAGAGAAAATAGCAGGAGCGGTTTTAAGACCAAAGGGCATTACCGTATACTGGAATGAGCCCCATTCAGTCGCAAAAGTTGTCTTATGGCGGTCCTCTGGAAGGATTCTGATCTGATGATATCCTGAAAAGCCATCAGTGAAGGAGTAAGCCTCTTGTCCTCCAACATTGTCAAGCACTTCGTCTGTAAAGGCGTAGGAAATGGATCATGCGCTGATGTATCGTTGAGCTTGCGTAGGTCCACGCAGATTCTTATTTCACCTTTTGTCTTTTTCTCTTATACCACCATAGGACTAATCCAATCACTTTCCTCTACTGGGTCAATGATACCAGCTACGAGCATCTTATCAATTTCTTCTCTAACCTTTTCTTTATATCACGGGTTCAACCTGTACGGGCGCTATTTTACTGGCTTGGCGTCCGCTTTCAAAGGTATGCGCATAACTCCTAAATCTCCTAGGATGCCCTTCATTTCTGTATACTTGGTAGGAAAGATATCCCGGTACTCATGTAGTAAATCTGCAATATGGCCAACAGTTTCATCATCCCAATAATCTCCTATAGAGGCAAACTTGGGTTCGGTTTCTGTACCAATGTTAATCTTCTTGAGCTTGATGTGTTCTGTAATGGTAGGGATATCAAGCTGAGGGCCTTCTACTTTGCATGTCCCTTCTGACTCTGGAATATTGATGTTGCGAGGATCATCATCCTCTTCTCCAGTGGTGAAATTATAGCATTCCAGGGTATGTTCCATCTGGACAGCCCAATCTAGTTGAGAATACTCTGGTAAAGGACATTGTCCAAATATCTTCTTTCTAATACACTTTAAAGCCTGATCGATGCTTGGATGTTCTGACTCAAAGCTGAAAGTGGGTTGAAAACTTTCAATCATGAGAGGCCAAGTGATAGTGCCTCTACACAATTCTGTTTCAGTGTACCAGTTCCTTGGAACTATATCCAACGTGTGGATGAATAGGTGAACCCACTCATCCTCTGGAATATCTGACCATTGCTGAATACATGCTTCAATGTGTGACCTGGGGTCACTCTGTCCATCATATTTGCGCAAAACTCCTACTGTAGTCTCTTGAAATCTGAGCAGTATCAACCTGCAACAGTCTTGCCATGTGTCGATATTTTCTTTATGCGCACCCCACCATCTTGCGGGTGTAGCACGCACTGCTACATCTAATGCTTGTATGCGCTGCTCATCTGGGATTTCTTGTTCATATGCATGTATGAATTCACTTACTCCAGTTAAACCATCAAATATTGGAGTGTTATTCAATTCTGTTCCAATCCCTCGAATGCATTTACTCATCATGGCACAACGCCTTGCAGAAACCTCATGTAAGCGATTCTGTCAGTTTTCCAGTCCTGCTTCTGAATCTGATGCGCACGAGCTATCGCATCGCCAGCTGATATGGCCGTCCGCTGTGGGATTGACATAATCATTATGACTAGCAGTCATCTGATACAAACTTTCCATGTGACGCACCTCTTCTTCTGCTCGAGTGGGTTCAATATACCGTGGTCCTTGAAGGGGATCAAGTGGTGCAATGACCCTAATCTGGTCATCCTCAAAGGTCATCTTTCTTTTCTTCAGATTAATGACTCCAGATTATCAAATGCCCAGTCTATGCCTAAAAGTGCTGGGTATGGTCTACTGTCATCCATAATTTTGATTACTTCAAAGTCTGTAGAACTTCTTACTCCCTCAATATCAATGGGTACATTGTGTAATCTGCCTAATGGAGAAACTCCTTGCTGATTTGCTAGTCTTACATGGATAGGAGATCTGATAAGCTGAGGACTACCCATCTGTTCCCAAGTCTGCATGGTGAGAACATTAACTTCTGAGCCTAAATCCAAAATGATTTCGCCCATTTCAAATGCTCCAATCTGCGCTGTGAGTCTCATCTCTCTTCCAGTTCTAGTAAGACTCTTGATCTGATGAACAGCACGTTGCGCTGTGTTCATCGAAGCAAATTGTTGGAACTGATCCAACAGGTGTTGGAGTTCCATAGTTGCTTTTTCATTGCACAACAACTTTAAACAGCTTCTCAGGAAAGCATGAACACTGCCTAGTGTATCCTCCTCATCAGGTCTTCCAGATGTAGTAGCCTGCTCTTGTACCAGGTTCTCTTGATTTGGCACATGCGGTTTGATATCATTGTGCGGTAATGCGACAGAACTTGAAGCTCACGGATCTGAGAAATACTCTTGAGTTTGCTTGAATGCTTCTTTTTGCTTTTGTAGGTCGAGCGGGGATGGTTTAATATTAGCACAGTGCACCCATTGTCTTGCTGTCTTTCCAGTTCCCATCTCTGGCACACCAGTGGTTGCACCACTACGCGTCACTATATTAAATGTGGGATCTGGTTCTCTTTTTTCTACTGCAATCAACTGAATATTCTGGTTAACTTGTGGCTTCTTTTCTTGCATCCTGGCCATCAACTGAGGGTATTCTTCAATGACATGATCATAAGATTTACAGTATCTGCAGGTGGTTGTAGGGTTTTGGCAATCCCTTGCATAATGGCCTTGAGCTCTGCAGTTATAGCAAGTGATCTGTCCTATTCCACGACCAAAACCTCCTGCGTGTCCTCGGCCCCTGTAATTTCCTCCTCGGCCTGCGCGAGCTGGGTCATACTGCGGACCTGCTGTGGGTCCCTGTGGTTCTGACTGTACTCTATAAACATAATGTTTTCTTTCTATCATAAGGTCATATGCTCTGCAATTGTTCTCATCAGGGCCTACTGATTTACAGAAATTGCAATATAGATTCTTTGGAGTTTGTACATATTTCTATAACAAGTGACACTCTTGTGGTCTGTGGCCTCTAGTTCTACAGATTTCACACCAAGGCCCTTGAGCTTGTGGTAAAGGGTTAGGTGCTCCGGTTGCAATATAATCTATGAAAACAGGACAATGGTCCTTTGAATGTCCTTGTGCTCTACACTTTGTACACCAAATTTCTTCTTTAACATCCTTTCCTTTCTTAATATCATGCACTTGCAAAGTTAAGTTTGCTATTTGGTTCTGCAACTGCGCAACATCGTTGCTTGTTCCAACAATTGGTGAAGCTTCTAGTTTCATAGCCATCTCTAGAGCTTGTTCTTGAGTAGTGAGATTCTGTTGCATAAGAGGAAGTCTAATATGAGGAAGCAGCGCGGCAATGAACCATTCCTTATGCTGCTGCGGTGCAAACTCAAAGCTTACTTGATCTATCAAGGCTTTGAACTTTTGGTCAAAGTCCCATACTGATTCTGTAGGTAACTGTGTTATGTCTTTGAGTTCTGTTATGCACTGTGATTCTGATTTAGGTTTCTTGAATTCTTTAATCATAGCATTTCTTACATCAGCAAGCGTCCTATTCTGTGCTACTGAGTATTTCATAAACCAGGTTAAGGCTCTCTCTCTTAGTGTGGTTGCTAACTGAACCAGCTTAACAGCATCATCATTAATTTGCTTAATTGTCCAAATGGCTTCACATAGAAACCAGTGCTGCTCAGGGTCTTCTAGCCCTGTTCCTCTAAAGGTTGGTAGCTTCATGTCATCACCCATCCTTCTTGCGCTAGGTTGATGTGGAGGTGCTGTGGCACTGCCTCCAGGATGGTTAAACAAAGGTGGGGCTGAGGTACTAGAAGTACCATGCGGGATACTAGAGGGTGTTACTGCGGGGTTATGCTGAGCCCCGTCTAGCTTTTGCAGTGTAAAAGGGTGATAAGGGATATGAGCACTCCCTTGTCTCTCTATATGGCTCACTCTACGAGCTCGGCTATATTATGTGCTAGACTCAAAAGAATGGTGGTCGAGGCCTACTTTATACCGTTTTCTGCTACGAGTGCAACCAATAAATTCAAGATCACTATCAGAATCTGCGGACATTACTTGTCTATGCTATTCATCGGAAGCTATGCATAGTTTTCCTTTTTCATATAAGAGAATTTTAATCCACAAGTTCAGAGAATTTAAGAACTTACCCTTGTATGCTTTGAAGAAGCTCCTCTCAGCCTCACTGAAGCTCTTTCTCGTATCTACTGTAAACTCGGTGATGAAGCCTTCCAGCAGACTATTCAACCAAAAGTCTACTGCGTGGGACACAGGATTATCTACCCGCTTCAAAATGCTAACTAGCTCAAGCGTCCAAACGATAGTTTGATCAACATGCACAGTGGGTCCAGTATCTACTAGCTTGGATAACCACGCATGCAACTCGAGTGCAAATGTTACAAAGAAGATTTCGTGAAGGTCAGTATAAATATGCTTCTGCAACCAGTCCTCTGTCTGAAGCCTAGGGCTTCTATTTTCACGTTCAGCGAACTCTCTAGCCTTTGAATCAAACCAGTCTTGAATTTCTTTAGCTGTAGGATTCCAGCACCACATTGCCTTCAAAATAATAGGGTTAAAGCCGGCAATGGGACCATTTGTTGGCTGGCAACGGAACAATGCACAAGTACAGCTTCTAAGGGAGCTTCCAGGATTTACTTAGAAGCTCCACATTGCCTTCAAAATAATAGGGTTAATCCCGGCAACGGAACCATTTGTTGGTTTCTTTTTGGACAGACTCGGGTTTTCAGGATGCGCAGCAACAAACACCCCTTTGGTGCACTGGCCCTTTCGGCAACAATCTGCGCAGCAGCCCGAAGTCTCACCCGAAGTGGCTATGGGGGGGATAAGGAATCAGGTTTCCTTAACCTAGGAGGTGTGCAATCTACAGTATTCTCTCTTCCCTTCTTGGAAGTAACCCCAGAACAGAGTGTCTTACTCTTTCACAGGTCTCCCAGCGCTATAGCGCTGGAACTCACTCTTCTCAGCCGAGCTGTGCGGTAGCTCCGCATCTGCGCACGAGCCTTTTACCCACTACCTCCGATACACTATGTATCGTCTCTGCCCTTGCACCACAACGCAGTGACACACTCCTTTAGCGCTGCGGCGATAGTGCTCTTACAGGCTCCTTCGACAATGCACAAGTACAGCTTCTAAGGGAGATTCCAGGATTTACTTGACATAATCATTCATAAAGATAGCGAAACATTCATAGATACATAGACAGTAAAGCAAAGAAATGCAATCACATAAAGCATCACCACAACAACAAGAATTATGTGGTTCACTTCCAGGAGGGAAGCTACGTCCACGAGAACTGTGTTTTATATTATCTTGAGACGGGGATAACACAGTTCCGTTGCGCACACAGCTACAGCCTTAGATCTTTCTGGGAAACTCCACGCACACAGCTGGGAGCCCTTCTCTTAGATCTATTCTCTTCTTCTACAGATATTAACATAACAAGGACATACAATTACATTCCCCTCAGTCCTCTTCCGACTAGTCGATACATATAATGGACCTTACGCCAAGCGGTCTTCCTGCGATATCGCGGCCTTCTTACATGCACAAAATGATCATTAACAGCTCAAAAGATACAGCAATACAAAAGACTCAGACATGAACTTATACTGTCTGTGTAACTCAGTAGCTATCTAACTATCTAACCATCAAAACCATCTAACCTATTTCCCTTTTCAATTACCCATATACATAGGTGGCCCTGAGGGTCACACCTTTACAAAACTGTGGGCCTTTCCCAACAGTGATCCCCAAAAACCCTAACTGTGGACACGACTAGGTGTACTGTAGACGCCTCTTGCAGTCATGTCGCATCTTCCTGCAGACTCCGCGATTTCTGGTGCAGATCGCGGGTATGGGCGCTGTTTCATCGTTCTTTGCTCCTTGTCCTTCGCCTTCAATGCTTCGGCCCGTTGCTCTGCCTTGGTCCGAGCAACCATAACTCTTGTAGTTTTCCTTAATGAGGGTAGCTAAGCCCTCTATTCTGCCACTTCATTTACTGTGGTGGTTGAGTTTTCTACTTGGCCACCTTATTTACTCTTTCCTTTGACTTGTGCGCACAAGCTCCGCGATTTCCGGCCCATAATCTGTGGTGAGCTCGTCCATCTAGTGCCATACCGCGCACTGTTCATTTCTGCCAAAAATGGTGCTTTTCCTCAAAATTAGCACTTTTCCTTCAAAACTTAGAGCTTTTTCCTCAAAATTGGCAGCTTTGCGAAAGCTGCGGCCTATGCTCCAACAAAGCCCCTCAAAGAACTCTTGCATTTTGATGATGTTGCCTCTGATGTCCGAATTTGAAATCTGCGCGAATGTAGCCAACTGTGATATGACCTTTTTGATATCCTTGCTTTCTCCCCTTAACCATCCCACCTGTGCATCGATGTCTTGTAGATGCGAAAGCACCCTTGGCAGAGGGCTTTTCGGCCCATGAGGAGACTCAAAATTCCCAAAGCCATCAATGCCTCCACCCACATTCTAGAGTTTACCGAACCCTGTGTCGCTAGGGTTATCACATACCAAGTGCAGAGCAGCATTGTCCTGATGACTGAGACCATCTTCCATATTTTTCTAGTTCTTCTCATTTTCTTTCTCATATCCGATATACCCTACATTAAGCCGAAGTCTTTGTCTTTGAACCGCTTCCATCTGCAATGGGCCAACGCCATCGTCACTGTTTGGACGACGAACCCGCTTGGCATGAATGCCTCCGACCCCCTGCAAGTCTTTCTCCCCATTTTCCTGAACCACATCAAAATCCATAGGAAGTCATTGTGTCCCAACTCCTCCCGCGGTTACCTGAAGATTGGCCATACATCTCTTGCATTGGAGTGCCGGGAGACAGATCCCAGTAGCATTGCCGACATGCCTTCCTTCCATCCCGAGGTGAGAGAACACAGGGATACCAGAACTCAGTAGAAGGACACTCCAGGGAAACCAGCAGGGGGGAATGCACTCGTCTGCCAAACTTGCCCATGATATAGTCCAAGACCACCCTGACTTCTTGTCGAAATTAAGTCTCGCATGCGTGCCAGGTGTGGCCTGACAAACCTTGCCGCCACCTTTGACTTGGGGATGCGCAAACGAATCCATGGGGGATTTTGAATTAAATTTCTACCCGGGTGGGATCGTAACACAATCAAACATGCCACTAAGGCACCCATTCCATAGTTTCATGAATTTCATTTCTTGCTAACACCCCACAGTTTTGTCTAGCCCCGATATTGGCCATGGTATCGGCCACAACAATATCATTCCTTAAAATATGAAAGAAGGAGATTGAATCATAATTGTAGGAGTTGATTGAGTTGACTAGAAGAGTATGGTATTTTGAGTTTGAGGTTTGTTGTTTTCTAATTAAGGCCCTGGTGGTTTTAATGACAATGAGAGAGTCACCTATAACCACAAGCTTCCGTATGTTGTTTTCCTGCACAATATCGATGCCTTTGATCATTGCGAGCCACTCTGCCTGATTATTTGTTTGTCTACCTAACCCCCAGGCATAGTATTCCACTTTGCTTCCTTCAGAATCTAGAAGGACTCCCCCCGCACCTACCAGCCCAAGATTTCCTTTTGAGGCACCGTCAAAGAAAAGAAAATGACTGTCACAAGTTCTCATCTAGTCCTGAAACTCACTTGGCTCCAATCGAAGCTTCCAGCCAATTGGTTTTTGTTTTGCTGGATAAGTAGCCATGGGGGTCAAGTTGGGAATCAAAAGGTACGCCATCCAAATCTTTTCTTCGATGATTAAGGGCTCTTTGCTAAGATTAGACATACCTCTCAAGGAGAGTGTTTTGATCCAGAGAGCAGTTGCAGTCGAGGCCACCTTGCCCGGAGAAGTCCGAACTTCCTCAAAGATCTCTTTGTTTCTTGCATTCCAAAGTTTCCAGCAGATAAATTTGGGATAAGCTATCCAAGCTCTTTTGAAGTCTGGTTTCCTGAAAAAAAGTATTATCGTAATAAAGGTGCCAGTTAGCAAAAAGATCTCTCCATGCAGTGGGGAGGATGAGCCTTGGTTGAATGTCTTGATACGCCCTGCACCAAACTTCCTTAGCGAAACTGCATGCAAGGAAAAGATGCTCAATGGTTTCTTCCACGTTTTTACAGAGAACACATCTTACTAGCCCCTGAATATTTCTTTTTTTGAGGTTATCTGCTGTAAGGATCTTTTTTCTGAGCGAGTAGCCAATTAAAAACATTTATCTTTGGAATCCCATCCTTGTTCCAGATTCGGTCCCATTTCCTGTCTTTATTGCAATGATATCTCAGGGCATCAAGATATTTATACCCCTCCTTAACCATCTAAACGCCAGCAAATCCCCAACCTTGCTTATCTTTCTCATAGAGATGGATGGGGGTGGCCCCATGGAAGAGGGAGAGAAGGAAACTGAAATCAGGCATAAGATGGGTCAGGAGGTCAAGGGTGCTCCAACCTGCCCACTTCCCATGGTTTGTCCATGAGGAAAGATCATAGAGGGTATGAATATCAGCCTGCTCCATCCAATGCTTCAGGTTATTGAGCTCATGAAGGTAGTTTGCAGGTGGAGTTGCACAAAATTTGTCTTTCCAAATTTTGATCTGCTTCCCATTACCAAGGATCCATGTAAGATTATCTTGTATTATAGTAGCTGCTTTTTTGCATAGATTCCATATATTGGTTCCCTTCATGTCCGGATGGATTCCTTCCACACATCTTTTTCTGATCCCAGGCATGTACTTTGTATAGAAAATTTCCTTCCACCAGGTTCTCTTGCCTGAGATGATTCTCCATAAGATTTTCACACTGAGAGCTAAATTCATCATGGAAGGATCTTTAATACCAGCACCTCCAAAATTTTTTGGTCTGTAGACTGAGTCCCAATTCACTAAATGAAATTTTTTTGTGCTGGCATTTTTCCCTCCCTACCATAAGAAACTGCGAAGATTTTTCATGATTTTCTTCATGACATTGCTAGGGGCAATCGATATAGAGCAAGCATACAGAGGGTAAGCGGCCAAAATGGAATTGATGAGAACCAGTTTTCCTGCCGGGTTTAGCCATCTAGACCCCCAGGACATAATCTTATCTTTGATCTTGGAAATAAGCCCATTCCAATCTGCCAATCTTTGTTTCCCTTTGAAAATGGGAATGCCGAGATATGCAAAGGAATTCTACTCCCCAATTCCCTCAAATCCTAGAATCCTTGAAATTCTTGCCATAGTTCTCGCAGAGCTATTCCATCCATATATCTTGGACTTGTCCGAGTTGATTTTTCCGTTTGAGGCACGAAGGAAGGAAGAGAGGACACTACAAAATTTTTCAGCAATGATCGATGAAGCTCCTCCAAGCAAGATAGTGTCATATGCAAATTGCGAGTGATTGATCGGCTTGACACCTCGAACGATTTTAATACCTTTTAGCTCTCCCAGAGATTGAAGGGAGTGCAGCTTCCTGCTCATAGTTTCAGCAACTAGGAGATACAGAAAAGGAGAAAGGGGACACCCTTGACGCAAACCTCTAGAGATAGAGAAGAAGTTTGAGGGTCGGCCATTAACGAGCGGAGCTATCCACGGACTGCGGATACAAGCTTTTATCCATCTCACAAACCCGTTAGAGAAGCCGAATTTTAGCATAATGTCAAAGAGAAATTTATGGTTCACTCTATCGAAGGCATTTGCCATATCGAGCTTGATGGCCATGCCTTGGTGATTCTTCTCAATGCTTGTGTGAATAGCTTCCTGCACCACTATTATATTGTCCAAAATTTGTCGACCAGCAAGAAACCGTCCCTGTGTTTCGGAGATGAGCTTGCCCATGACCTTTTTCATCCTTGTTGCAATAATTTTAGAGAGGATTTTGTAGGATGTGTTATAGAGAGAGATTGGCCTGAATCTTCCAATAGAACCAGGGTTTTTTTCTTTAGGAATGAGAGTGAGAAAGGAGGAGTTTGTTGCTCCTCCAATCGTGTCTTTCTTCCTCGTCCAGTTGAGCATCCTTTTGAGATCATATTTGATTATTTCCCAAGCCGCTCTGTAAAAATTTATAGTGAAACCGTCAGGCCCGGGCGCCTTATCCGATTGCAGGGACCAAATAGCTATGGTAATTTCATGATCCGTTATTGGATTAGTGAGGTCTTGATTGACTTGTCCTGAGACTAGAGTGGGGATTTCATCCATAAGATCTACCTGAGCATCAGGATCAGCTTCGCCACTATCGGTGAATAGGTCCTTAAGATGATTGTAAGCGTGCATTTGGAGATTACCCTGCCCACTGATTTTTTCCCCAGTCATGTTCTTCAACTCTCTAATGGAATTTTGATTTCAGCGAGCTTTGGCTTGGTTGTGGAAGTACTTAGTATTATTGTCTCCGCCCTTTAACCAAAGCTGTCTAGATTTGACTCTCCAAACCTCCTCTTCCTGTTTTGCTGCCCTTAGAATTTCCAGCTCCAGAGATTTTTCCTGATTAATAAGGGAGTGCGAAACTTCCGCTTCTTCCATTTTCCTCTGAAGAGTCGCAAGATTGGCTTGGCTACAAAGCTTGCTATGACTGGGATTTTTGAACGAGACTTTGACCCAACGCTTGAGAGCAAGTTTGACCGAATGGAGTTTAGACTCCCATACAAAACTAGGAGAGCCGCATACATCGATATTCCAAGTTTGAGAAACAAGAGATAAGAAGTTAGGGTGCTGGCCCCAGAGTGGGTTGAACCGAAAAGGGATAGGCCCAAGGTTTTCTAGTGGAGCAATAGAGAGACCAATGGGCTTGTGGTCCGAAGTTGTGCACGGAATGGAGAATGCATTTATTAAAAGATATAAATTGCAGAAGGAGGAACTTACTAAGAAGCAATCCAATCTGGCCGCTATATGTCCCTTTCCACTTCTTCGATTGCTCCATGTGTATTTTGCATTTTTGAGTGGGATGTCCATCAGGTCTAGATCTGCTATCAGGTCCTCGAGTTTTTCCCCAAAGGGATCCCGCATGATATTGCCTCCTCTTTTTTCCTGCTGAGACTTGGTTACGTTGAAGTCGCCCGCAATGATCAAGTTTTTCCCTACCATGTCCTCCTTGAGACTGATTAGATGATCCCAAAAGTTGACTTTGTCTCTGTAGTGATTGGGCCCATAAACATTGCAAATGTAATAGATTTCGTTGCTTTCATTTTCCTTAATTTCAGTCAGCAACCAGTTTAATTTTGTGGTGGTAGAAACAAGCAAAAGCTTAGGGGAGATCAGGGTGATGATACCACCAGATGCCCCCCGGGCGTTGATAGCTGAGCCATGGAAATCTTTCCAAACAGAACGCGAGAGTGCCATAACCTCCCCGTCCTGCAATTTTGTCTCTTGGATTAGAATGAGGTTTGGTTTTTCCATCTTGATTGTATTTTTCAAAGCTTAAACCTTATTTACACCTCCCAAGCCTCTACAATTCCAAGAGACAATTATCATTACTTCTTGGTGTTTTGAGGCCCTGCTTGGGACCTGCCATCCTTAGCTCCATTCTGTGATTTTGAGTTTTGCAGGAGCTTCATGTCCTCCAAGATTTTTTGCCTTCCCAGCTCTATTTATCTCTCAGTTTCAACTTCCCTATGGTGTCTGTGTGACTTCCTTCCTCTAGTGTTTGGAAGTTGCACTTCTTTGACCTCCTCTAGGGATTCCGATGAGTTGTCCAGAGAAGCTGCTGATGGCACAAACTTACTTTTGACCTTGTCCATCCAGGAGCCTCCAGGAGTACTTAAGCCTCCTTTGATAGACTTATTTCCCGGCTCAGGGGGAAGGGATAATGGGACATCATTTTCTTCCCTTTGTTGCTCAACTTCCGTTTCTTCCTCTGCTTCGATTCCCCCTTCCTCCATAGGAAGATCTTGGAATTTGTTGTTTGTAGGAACCTCTCTCTCCTTGACTAGAGTGGTTTGAGACTGAGCCTCTTTAGCAGGGTGTGAGCCTGATGCATATTTTTTCCCTTTTTTCACTTGCTACCATTCCTCATTTTGCCCTCTTTCAGGTGCTTCAGATACTGACTTGGGACACTTTTTGACAAAATTCCCATACTCGTGGCATTTTTTACATTTGAAAGGCAGTTGCTCATAATCCACATTTTGCAGGTGCTCCCAACTGTCCATAGCAAGATTTACCTCTTCCGGTAGACCTTTCTCTAGATCGACTTCCACACAGATGCAAGCGCAAGAAAAGAGGGGAGCTTTCAGCTCAACTTTATCGATATATTTCCCTAACGAGTTTCTGATAGCCTGCAGGGTATCATCATTCCAGCAGTGGAGCAAGAGATGGGTTAGACGAATCCATACAGGAACTGCAGAAGGTACATCCTTCTCCAGATCGAAGGAGAGACTCCAGCGATTCAAGTAAAGGCCATGAGGACCCATGAAATAGGGGCCACTTCTAAAAATTAGATCCCGATCGACTTTATTTTCAAAAAGAAAGGTAAAAAAACCCTTATCGCAGAAGCAATGTTGCAGGCCACCCGAAATCAAGGGCATCCAATTCTTGTTGATCCAAGATTCCATACATTTTGGGGATGGCCAAATTCCTGTAAACTACCCAATCAACCCTCGTTCACTTAGGGCTAGGGTTTTAAGTTTAGAAGCTGCCGACATGATTTGAATACGAGGGGCGGCGGCCCTCTTGACGAAGCTAGCATCAGATGCATCCATGGAAGAGGAAATAGGAGGGGTAGCTTCTACCAGGGCCCAAAATGCAACGTCTAGTAGTTGGCGGCGGTCATCCGCGGAGGGGGGCTGATCCAAATCAGCCATCGCAGGAGGATCCCGTGAATGCCATACCGACAAGAGGACACAGATCCCGCAGAATGCAGGGGAACGCCGCGTCTAGGGTTTCAGCTCAGTTCGTAGCATTGAGAATTTTTGAAAATATTTCTCTTTAAGATTGTCCTGTAATATTTTTAGAAAGTCATTAATCTAGTCAACATTGAGCAATTAAGTGGAAGTATTTCCATTTATTCTAACTCTTAAAAAAAATTGAGGCACAACCATATGATTTTAGTCATGATCCATATATCCTTAATATAAGGATTTTGGATATAAGGATTTTAGAAATAGAAGTTTGGTTTGAATATATTGGTTTTAAATTTTGTTAAAGTTTTTTTTCTAAGTTGTAATGTATTGAAGTTGTAACTATTAATTATTGATGGACTAATTTCCTATGTTTTTTTCAAAAAATATCTCCCAATTTCCATTTTTTAAAAGAAGGTTCACCCAAATTCTATAGGACATAAATATTTTACTTTGAAAATTGTCAAAATTTTCTAGAAACTATATAAAATCCTTAAACATTTGAATATTTTTACAAAAACATCACCATACATTTTATGATTGGGATTTTAAGAATTAGTACCAAGATTTTTATGTTAAATTTTGAGCATTAATTCAAGATACTCTAGGATATTTACTGAGAGAATAACATGTACAGTATATCAATGCATATCAATCATAGCAAGCATGTCAATCATCACAAGAAACAAAAGCATGAGAGACAATAGACACACAGAGTTTCCGTGGGGAAAACCCTAAGGTGAAAAACCCCACAACTTCCTCAGAGATAGATAGTGCAATAGCACAACCAAAGTACACAGAGATAGACTCCTCTTAGCATTTGATCCTCCTCCTCACATGTGTGCCACTTTCCGAGTGATGGAAGTGTGAGTTCTGAAGTGATCCAAATAGAGATCGGGAGATCTCTATTTATACTTGTCCTGACTACCCAATAATATTATGGGGCCGACTTGTCTAGCTTAGCACAATAACCTCTTATTACATTAATCTGGGCCAACCCCTTACAAGGTGATCTAATAACCCATCGACAAGTTAACACACTTGCGACACTTGTCAATACAAATGATGACACTTTCGTATAGAGGAATAATACATCTCTATAGGAGTACAATAAATATATAAGTGAAATACATTCCAAAGTTACATATACATCAACACTCCCTCTTAACTAGGAAGGTATTTCTCGGCATAGATTTGCTAGCACAAGTCTTCTTCTCTGGATCATCGTCATTGATGCAACGTCCTCGAATCATTGTCATCATCATTGTTGCTGCTATCTCAACCAATCTCTGAATCTACTCATCATAGGAAGTTCTATAGAGCCAATCCTTTTTCATATTGGATGTAGGCCCACCACCTGCAGGTCTTCATCATCACTGGCCATACTATGGAATCCTTAGGACTTATTACGTGCGTCACAAAACCTTAAAAGAGTATCTTGACTAGAAAGAACCCTAAAGAGCATCTGATGCCTTTTTCATCCTATCCAGATCTCCAGGACTTATTACATGTGACTGACACAAAACCTTAAAAGAGTGTCCCAGGAATGTTTATGTGCATAGCACAATCGGCAAGAACTCTAAAGAGCATCCCAAGAACATTTATGTGCCTAAGCACGACTGGAAAGATCCCCAGGACTGATTACATGTGACCTCTGCTACAAACCCTCGAAAGAGCATCCTAGGACTTATTATGGGCACATAGCCCAATCTATCATATGTCCTAGGTCTTACATGTAGCAGCCCACTAGAAACCCTAGAAAGAGAATCCCAGGACTTATTACAGGCACACAGCCCAACCTATCGAATCTCCCAAGTCTTACATGTGGCCCACTATCACAAACCCTCGAAAGAGCATCCTAGGACTTATTACGAGCACACAGCCCAGCCTATCGGATCTCCCAGGTATTACATGTGATACACAGTGCCAGTCCTTTTTCATACTGGATGTGACCTAGAATAAATCTAGGATTTCCTTTGCACAACCTGTCCACGGCCATAGAGTATCAACCTGATACTCACCATACATCATCCTGATGTACACATGATCATCCTGATCATCATCACTGCATCGTCTTGATGCAAGTCATCTGGAGCAACATCCTGAAGCTTGTCATCCATGATCATCTTGATCATACAATGCATCTACCTGATGCATACCAAGTATCTACCTGATACATATCACCATACATGATCCACCTGATCATACAATGTATCCACCTGATACATACATACATGATCTACCTGATCATACATAGTATCCACCTGATACATATACAGATACATGGTCCAAGCATCCAACATGATGCATATACAAATACATATAAATTATCCAACTAATCATATCCAACATCCAACATGATGTGTACATACATATACATATAAATGATCCAATTGATCATATCCAGCATCCAACATGATGCATATACATAGCAGTAACTGGATCATCATCCAACGCTTACATCCATAGCCATGTGAAGGATCCTCCTTCCAACATGCTTGGAATGGATTCAGCAAATGTGTCCATCACTTCTTCCTCGAAGTGTCGTCAATCTGAAGAACTCCAAGCCTCTCTCTGAAGTACTCAAACTTCACTCTGGATAGTGGCTTCGTCAGTACATCTGCAATCTGCTCATCCATCACAACATACAGGAGCTTCACTGCTCCTCTCTGTACCATATCCCTGATATAGTGGTATTTGATCTCTATGTGTTTCGACCTGTCGTGGAACATCGGGTTCTTAGACAACTTCACACAACTTTGGTTGTCACAAAAGATACCAGTCACCTCCAGCGGGAGATCAAATAACTCTGATAGTAGCTTTCGCAGCCAGACTTCCTCACAACTAGCCGCACAAGTTGCAACATACTCTGCCTCGGCTGTACTCAGTGCTACGCAGAACTATTTCCTGCTAAACCAAGAGATCACACCTGATCTCATACTGAAGCAGCACCCAGAAGTGTTCTTCGTATCTACAGCACTGCTTGCCCAATCTGAATCAACATAACCCTGTAGGTTAAACTTTTGATTCGCATCATACTTGAGCCCATAATCAATTGTACCCTTCAGGTGCCTCAGAATATGCTTTACAGCAATCAGGTGAACACTCCTCGGATCCGTCAGGAATTGGCTCAATGTGTTCACCGCAATACAAATATCTGGTCTCGTGTTCATCAAGTATATCTACTGCATACTTCCCTTGTCCAAGGAAGATCCCATCTGCACTCTTCCACACCCATACCTCGAAAATAGTGCATCATCCCCAAGTCCTTCATATCGAACTCGGCAGCAAGCTTCCTCTTTGTATCAACAATCATTCTATCATCTCCTGTTAAAACTAGGTCATCCACATATAAGAGTAGTATCACAGGATTTCCTTCCTCAACCTTGTAGTAAAGGTTGGAATCCGCTTTACTCTTGGTAAAGCCCAAACTAGATAGGAAACTGTCCATCCTACCATACCAAGTTCTGGGAGCTTGCTTTAAGCCATACAAGGCTTTCTTCAATCTGCACACATATCACTCCCTGTCATGTGTTTCAAAACCGAGTGGCTGCTCCACATACACTTCCTCTTCAACTACACCATTCAAGAAAGCAGTCTTGACATCCATCTGGTGTATCTTCCATTTCATCGCTACAGCTAGGGCAAGTACTAATCTGATGGAAGTGTGCCTTGCTACAGGGGAAAAGGTTTCTTCATAATCTATTCCCTCTTTCTAAGAGAAGCCACGAGCTATGAATCTTGCCTTGTATTTCTCTATGCTGCCATCTGCAGCATGCTTGATCTTGTAGATCCACTTGGAAGTCACAACAAACTTCCCTTCAGGTCTTGGGACAACATCCCAAACATCATTCTTCATTATTGATTGGTATTCTTCGACCATGGCATCCTTCCATTCTTTCTTTTCTGCTGCTTCTTCATAACTGGAAGGTTCTTTGTTCATGATATCACATAGTAAAGCAACATAGCTGGTATGTGATCTAGTTCTCTTCTTTGCTCTGTGTTCTTCTTCTGGAATGCCATATCTTTCTGCATCTTGAATGAGCTCTCTAAACCATGCAGGTTTTCTCTTGTGAGAGTTATTCTCATGGGGTGGATCTATAGGTTGTTGCGGATCTTCAATTTCACGATCAACATCTGGAATTGGTTCAGTCATGGTAGTGTCTTGAAATCTAGTTTCCTTAGGTTCTTCATAAACTTCAACAGGTGTCTTCCTTGATTTGATGAATGTTGAATTTTCATCAAATGTTACATCCCTGCTGACATCAATTTTCTTGAACCCTGGAAAGTATATTCTGTAAGCCTTCGAGCTTTCACTGTAACCCACAAAGATACCCTTCTTTCCTGAAGGATCTAGCTTAGTCCTCTTTTCCTTTGGCACATGAGTATATACTGGACAACCAAATATTATGAGATGGATGACTTCAGGTTTCTTACCAGAGAAGACCTCTTATGGTGTCTTGTTGTCCAATATCTTATGGGGTGTTCTGTTCTTCACATATACAGCTGCCCTAGCTGCTTCTTCCCATAGATGCATAGGTAGATCCTGGTCATGCAGCATTGCCCTTGCTGCTTCCATGATTGTTCTGTTCTTTCTTTCTGCAACTCCATTCTATTGTGGATTGTAAGGAGCAGTCAACTCCCTCTTAATCCCTGAATCACTGCATAGCTTCTTGAAGTCACCTGAGGTGAATTCTCCACCATTGTTGGATCTAAATGTTTTGATCTTCTTATCAGTTTGGTTCTCCATCAAGGTTTTGAATTCCTTGAACTTATCAAATACTTCATCTTTGTTCTTCAAGAAGTAAACCCAAGTCTTCCTGGAGAAGTCATCAATGAAAGAGACATAGTAAATATACCCACTCAGAGAACTAGATGACATCGGACCGCATACATCAAAGTGGATGATTTCCAAGATTCCTTTAGCCTTGCTTTCACTGCTTGGAAATGCTTTCTTTATGTTCTTTCCTTTTGCACATCCTTTGCAAACACCTTCATGCTTGGTCTTGATTTCAGGAAGACCTTCTACAACTTTACTTACAATTGGTAATGCTCTGTAGTGCATATGTGTAAGTCTTCTATGCCAAAGTTCACTTGGCTCCATGGAATCATGCACCATGGCATGTTCAGGTTGTCCTTTCAATTTATACAAACCTCCCTCTTGCTCTCCAATCACTACTACATCATCAATAGTTTTACCTTTTGGCCACATTAGAATTTGGCCATCTACAAATGCAACCCTCATACCTTTTGCATCCAATGCAGATATGGAGAGTAGGTTCTTCTTGAGCCCAAGCACATAGAGAACTTCTTTCATCTTCAAGGACTTTCCAGAATCTAGGTTGTAGGATGCTTCACCACTTCCTTTGATGGGGTATTGATAGTCATACCCAACTTTCACTTTATGGGGTGATTCATGTTCAGATAGATTTACAAAAGATTCTTTAAACCCAGTCATGTGTTTGGAAGCACCATTGTCAATAAGCCAATCATTACAACCATGAGAAATAGTACCTGTGAGAGCAGAGATTAGAACATACTCTTCTTTGCTTGATGAATCATCATCATCACTTTCTGCTCTAGCCTTCTTCTTTGAAGGTTCATCATCTTCAGCAGCATGAGCATGATACCTTCTTTTGCTGCCCTTCTTCTTCTTGTTGAAGTTGTTGTTTTTGTTGTTGTCCCTTTTGTTCTTGGGACATTCTGAAGCAAAGTGTCCCTTTTCATTGCATGTGAAGCATTTAAGATTTTTCTTATCCTTATGATAATGGTGATGTGAAGATCCCCTAGAGTGGGATGGCTCTCTTTTAGATTTTCCTTTCTTGGTGAGTGCTGTGAGAGCTTGATCTTCATTCCCCATCTTTTCTTCCCGGGCCACAAGTCTTGCTTCTTCTTGTGAACATTCCTCCCATAGTCTGCTAAAGGAGATCAATTTCTTTCTTGCACAGATCCCTTGAATAAAGGAATCCCATGACCTAGGTAGGCTATTTAGAGTGGTCATCACAATTTCTCCATTCTCCACCATTTCATCTATAGTTTCAAGTTGTTCCTTGATTTGAGAGACTTTGGAGAAATAAGATTGAATGGTCTCTCCATTCGACATCTTGACCCCTTTCAATTGATTCCGTAGAGTCATCTTCCGATTTATGTTCTTCCCTTCAAATAGCTTGGTTAGGGAATCAAACATAGCCTTGGGTGTCTTTAGGGATGACACATGTGGAATAAGATGGTACTTAATAGAATCAGCAATGATTCTCTTTGCCTTGACCAAGTTCTTCTTATGCAATATCTTAGCCTCTTCATCCTGTGGGGTAGGGACCTCTTCTTTTATGTATGAGTCCAACTCATTCTCTTCCAAGATTAACCCAATCCTATACTTCTAGGCTCGGAAGTTATCAACCCCTTCAAGCTTGCCTTCAAGCTTAGTGTGGTGAGACATCTTTAAAAAGTACTTCAAATGGAAATAGAAAAGATTTAGGTCTTACCACTTGATTTGCTGAAAACTGGATCTGGTTTCGGATTAGGGTTTGTCAGAGAAACCCTAAAAATTCAAAATGTGAATTTCAACTTTCTGAAAGGATAGAAAGATGCACCTTGATGAGCTGATCAGCTTGGTATACTCAGAATTTGAGTTCTGCAAAGGTTCACCCTTCAAAATTGCCTTTGAGTCTTTTCGGATTCACTTAGGAGGACCCTGAATTAGGGTTTGAGTTTCCCAGAGATTTATCCAGCCAAAAATATCGATCCAAAGCTCTAAAATTCAATTTTTCCAAGGAGCTTCCAGCTATGTCTTTAGATGTCAGAAATTCCTATTTTTGTGGAAACCCTAATTTTTAGGGCCAAAACTAAAAGTGCTCAGAACTGAATTCTGATTGGACAGATAGATTCTCCTTGATGAGTAGAGTCAATCTACTATACTGCTTTTCCAAAATATGTGGAGAGAAACCCAATAAATAAGAAACCCTAGTTTCCATCACTGCACAATGTCTTCTTCTCAGGTTAGCTCTGATACCATGTTAAATTTTGAGCATTAATTCAATATACTCTAGGATCTTTACTGAGAGAATAACATGTACAATATATCAATGCATATCAATCATAACAAGCATGTCAATCATCACAAGAAACAAAAGCATGAGAGACAATAGACACACAGAGTTTCCATGGGGAAAACCCTAAGGTGAAAAACCCCGCAACTTCCTCAGAGATAGATAGTGCAATAGCACAACCAAAGTACAACCAAAGTACACAGAGATAGACTCCTCTTAGCAGCCGATCCTCCTCCTCACATGTGCGCCACTTTCCGAGTGATGGAAGTGTTCTGAAGTGATCCAAATAGAGATTGGGAGATCTCTATTTATACTTGTCCTGATTGCCCAATAATCTTATGGGGCCGACTTGTCTAGCTTAGCACAATAGCCTCTTATTACATTAATCCGGGCTGACCCCTTACAAGGTGATCTAATAACCCATCGGCAAGTTAACACACTTGCGACACTTGTCAATACAAATGACGACACTTTTGTATAGAGGAATAATACATCTCTATAGGAGTACAATAAATATATAAGCGAAATACATTCCGAATTTACATATACATCAACATTTTACACTTTAACAAAAGTATGGATCCTTAGATTTTTCCTTGGTCATTGACAATGACCAAAATTAAAATCCAGTCATTACATGAACTCACCTTACATTAGCATTGGAAAATAATTTCCATCCGATAATGTCCAAGCATGATTTGAGCATCAAATAACTTAGATTTAACTATGATTTCAAATGTTAATGCAATAATCCATTCAATAATTCAACCAATTCTACATTCCAATGGATATAAAAGAAGAAATTTAACAATATATAGATATTTTAACTCATTTAGAAGGAGATGATTTTTCACTGGATCGATGGATCGAAGCATTAAAGCATTAGATAAACATTTTCACTGTGTATGAAATATATAAAAAATTCATCATCATCTTACAATCCAAAATATATATAAAAACAACTCAGATTCCACATTAACTAAGAATTACAATACTCTTCATATTTATTCTTTTATCACTTCTTGTCTTGATATCCTTTGTCTTCTTCTTATTCTTCTAAACCTTTTACTAATTACTTCAGAAAAAACCTAGTATTTTTTAAAAAACTTTTCCATAAAAAAGTCACTAATTATAATAAATAGCATGACATAAAAACATGCATTAACCACGATTAAAAAAATAAACTTTTTCCATTTAAAAAAAGTCACTAATTGTAATAAACAACATGACATAACAACAAGCATTAACAACTCCCACGCAAATAGAAATGGAGCCGGTCCTTATAATGAATTAATTAAAAATAAAACTTAACAATGTAGTGTTTTTGGGACATTCTCAACAACATGATGATTATGATAACCTTTTCATCATGAGAGCCTATTTTAGACATGATTATTGGGTCAAAGTCACAATAGATAATGTCTCAAAAATAACCTAATTATAAAACATGAGGAGTATATAGTGACTTATATAGTTTATAAGTCACATTTTCCTATGGACCTACACTTTAACAAATATCATTTATGTTGGAAATATAGTGACTTGTCCATGATCACAAAATAAATTTTTATCATTTTTCTCAAAAATTTGAACATGCTTCATGCCACATGTCGCTCTTGCCATTGGAAGTCCAACAAGCCTTTCAATGAACACACATAGTAACTCTGACCTCTTATCCCTAAAAAACCGAGAGATGATTTGTGCCACATTTTTCTCTTTCCATTAGAAATCCAATGAACCTTCCGACAAACAAGCTTCATAACTCCTACCTTTTGTCCCTAGAAAAATGGGACATACTTCATGCCGCATGTTGCTCTTTCCGTCAAAAGTCCAATGAACTATTTATACCTCTGACCAGTGATGGAATTTGACGGTTGAATTGCCCGTCAGAGGCCAATTTGACCGTCAAATACGGTTAGCATTTCAGCTAGGCCGTCACAAATTGGCTTGTAACATGGAAAACGTTCCAAAATTTAATTAAAACTGGCAATTTTGACAAGTATCCGTCATTTGAATTTCCTACACTGCCTCTGACAATAGTAGTTGTCGGACATCTAACATCCTCTCATTGGAACACAATTGGAACTTTCGTCAGAGGACCGATGAGAGGTTACAATTTATACCAAAAAAATTGGTGGGTCAACCCTCTGCTTACAATCCATCCCTTTCCAAGTCTCATCATATTTATTAAACTAAAAGTTGGGAAACTAGGTACTATCCTACATGTTAAAATCTGAGAATCCAATTATCGCCACCTTGTTAAGCAAGGGTTCAACAATATTGACCTTTTCATGTACTTCCATGATCAACATATTAGCTTCCTTATAGGATTTTTTTGACTCTAACTTTTGGTTTAGATGGAGATTCCATTTTATCTGGGTTATGATTTTTTTGCAAACTTACCAGCTACATGTCGACAAACTTAAAATTAAGTCTTTGATAAATCAAATCCTCAGTAACTAATTTATCCCCAACATTGGCCCAACATGATCTTATATATTTTTTGTGATAGCATACATATTCCTCAGTTACAAATTCAAACCTAACGGAAACATTCCACCAAGTCCTCTCATGGTGCCATTGTAGCCTTAGGGATTTCTTATGGCGTCATATTCCTTGCCTCATGTATAACCAGATCTAATATTTTATTCTATATTTATAATGTTCAAGATTTCATTCAGAAAATAAAAAGATGAAAGCAACCTCAAACTAATTATGGAATTCTTTACCAAATCCTAGATTGTTCGAGACCTTGAAAAGATTAACATAATACAAACTCAAATGGACGGGTCTAATCCTTTAAAGCATTAAAATATACCCCAGGTTGTCAACTCTTGAAACTTGCATGCACGCTATAAATCCTAGGCAAACACTCTCGTTACTCCCTTTCTTATAAAACATTTCTTTAATAAATATACATGTATGTGATAAAACTAATCATAACATATCATAAAAGATAATGTTATTTCATAATGTTACCAATAAGTGATCAAGTCTAAAATGCAATAATCATGCCATCGTATAAAGAAATACCTTTTCCACAGTGTCATTGAACTAGGATCACGTCATTATAGCATAGTGCCAAATGAGTGTGTCAACATCACTATCCACAACAACATTTTTCATTGAGGATTTATGGAAAAAATAGCAAATGCATATTGCATCATCAAAGTCAAATTAATGCCAAACTAAGTCTCAAGTGTTCTCATGATGTAACTATGTAATCACAATATTATCTCCACACCTAGTCCTAACATGCATTGGTCTAATTAGCCAACATAACCAAGTAACCAAAAGGTGATGCAAGCTTGCAGAATCTCTTAAAAGACTTGCGTTATGCAAGCAAGAGATTAAGGGTGGACTTGTTGGTGTTGATGGAAAATACTAACTTGTCATTGATCCTTTGGAGAAGCTAGGAGCAACTTGATGTAATGCCTTATTAGGCTATGATTGTGGGTAATCATTTGGTGTTTATGGTGGATTCCCTAGCTAGAGTTTGGATGCAACTAAAGTGTCCCAGCTTACGATAAGCAAATAAGAAAAAAACTCAACTAAAATACATACTGTTGTAATTTATATTTTAGATTAATCCCTAAGACTCGTAGCATCTCCTCTTGTCCTCCTACAAATCAATGCTCATATTATATATTATTTTCATGAGTTACAACATGTTGACCTTGCATAAGGTTGAACTTAGTAAAAGCATGATATTTACATATCCCACTTAGCTATTAACTCTAATACTTTAATAAGGGAGTCCTAACCTTGAGGCCTCACTGGAAACTTACACAACCACATCAACATGCCATAATATATACCGGTTGTAGCATGTGACACCCATGACTCAACAAACTGACAATGCTACATTGTCTACCCTTGCCTTGACACTTATGTAAAACATATATGCACAAATGCACACACAGACCCATGTCAATGCGGGTACTCAAAATGGGTATTACAACATAGATAGTTAAACAACTGCACATATACCTAAGAAGAGGGCAAAAAAGATAGATATCTACTAGTTTTACTTTGACCACATAATATAATACTTCATTTTATGCATTATGCATTTCCTCTTGTATGATATTGTCTTATTTATAATAATACACCAAAAATATTGTTGAGTAACAAAACAAAGACTTCCCCAATATCTAATTCAATGATTGGGGCCTCTTACAACATAGTCAAATCTTTTATGACCCCATTCTGCAAACTCAATATCAAATGTTATGTTTGGAATTATCCATGGTTGAAGTTTATTAGGTATCTGATTTCGCATTATGTATTAGGGTAAAGCATGTATAAAAATGAGTTGTTACATGGTAATATTTTGTATTATATTAGCAACTACAGTTATCTTGGGATCCATTGTATAGCTTGCAAAATTTAATGGTCCATGATTATATCTCTATATACCATTACTCGAGGTGCATCAAGCCATAACTAAGAATCCTACCCTTCATTATAATCATCTCAATTTTAGGTTAATAAATGAGTTGATGGTACATGACTATATCTCAGTATACAATTTCTCAAAGCAAAAAGGCCATAATTGAGCATTCTACACCTCATTGTAATCATCTCAACTTTAGGCTTAGAAATATCCTTTCAAGAGGTGACTATAGGAAGTATTTTTCTTAGATTCTATGTTTACTAATTATATCCAGTTTTGAAATGACTAGGCTAATGAAATCCATCATATGGTGGATGATGTCATAAAAAGAGAACTTTACAACTATCCATTGTGATTAAACTTCTCACCTTCTACGCTTTGTAGTGCCACAACTATCACAAAAGGCAACATTGACTAATTAATCAACATCCCTTGTCTGGAATTGTGCATACATAAGAAAACAAAATTATGCCTTGGATCAATATAAACATCCAATAAGAAATAGCTATGTTGATTAAGTCCATGACAACTTTACTTTGGTTGAAATAGCTCCTCTACTCTTGCCCCTACTTTCTTTATTCACACAATTGAAAAATATCGTAGTTGTTCACACATTCAAGGTTGCTAAACCACCCAAAGTAAGCCATTCTATGATTTTCAACAATGCACTCCATGCCAAAAGTAATTATTAAATCCTCTAGTTCATAAAATATGAAATCCTTTTGGTAGCTTAAACATAAATGAGTCATATTAAATAGAAAGCATGAAACATTTATAACTATCCTAGTATTTAAATTGAGAATCTCATTCAAAACTATCTAGCTGCAGTACTTATAACACACAACCATAGCTTCAAACAAAAACTACCAGTGAGAGATATTCCTAAATCCCATCCAATTATGTTTTAGTCTTTTATATTTGCAAAAGACTTGGGCTATATAGTTGGGGAATTTAAAGCAACTCGACCATTCCCAGCACATGATATTACCTTTGCCAAGAATAATGCCAAAGAGTAACAAGCTGCAATTAGAACTAAACTCCATTCAAACATAAACAAATCTATATATGTATAAGATCATTTTCAAAGAAAATAATTCATCTGATCTACATTGATGGAAAAGCTTTTATGAAAATAAATTAGACACAATATAGGAGAATCATATGTAGCTTGTAGGAGTTACCACAGGATTTCTAAGTTATATTCATACTATTTACCTTACAATATCACTATTGTCACTACAACTAAGAGTTGCTAAGGTAATCGTATTTATTTATCATTGGAGTGAACACCCACTTTGGAAAGTTGACCTTTCATATCATTTTGGGTTTATCCTTAACTCAAAACTGATCCCATAAGAATAATAACTTTGCAATTTCATACTCTTTCATACTCCAAACATTGGGGCAATGTGATGACACAATTGGGTAAGAAATAAATGTGCACAAGCAACCATAATGGTGACTAAGATGGGTTTTATACACTAGATTTGCATCTCATTGAAGAATGACAAGGATTAATAGATGTGACCATTCGAGGAATAAGCAAAAAAGATTGCATAACACAACTCAACATTGTGTTAAGCACACTGTAACAATAACATCATATTCAAATCTATGTGTTACTAGTTAAGTAAGACAATAGTTCTTGGGGCTTGCCATTCCGGGAAAAAGAATACCTATGACACAATATTCAGTTAAGCACACTGTCAACAATAACATTAGATTCAACTCTACTTGTTACTGTTAATAATGGCATTGCTTCATGGGATGGCAACAATTTTATCTTACTACAAAACAAAAATGCATGTTTTTTTCCTCACATATCATTGGGATCCGATTAAATATTCTAGTCTCCAAGGTCTTCGAGAGACTAAAGAGTCAAACCCTTGATATTGATCTAACAATGTTTAGTAGTTATAAACATCTATATGAGGTTTTGCATCCTGGGCCCTGGTTACTAAGACCAAAGGTCACCCATACAATCAAATAAATGATAAAAATAAAGAACTGTCCATGAACCAAGGAAATGGGGAAAAACCTCATGGGAAAAATACCCCCCCTCAAAAGAACAACAATAGGGAACTCAAATAACCTTCATACTAAGCAGATAAGGAAAAACATTTCCTCAGTGAAATCCTTTGCAAAAATATTGGCAGGTTGCTCCTATGTAGGATAGCAATGAAGGTGCTAAATGTGGATCTTCTCCTTTGATGTACCTTCCACTGTGTAGAAGTTGTAGTTGCCAAAACAAGTCTATCAGGAACCCTTCTTGCTACTGCAGTGAATGGCTCATTGTGGTCCAAAAAATGAACCTTTGAGTACCTTTTGTCAGACAACTGATATTGTTGATTGGTTGTATATCCCCCATGGAAAGTCTCTCCAATATATTGTGGATCAAACCCCACCATCATGTAACACCTCTTTGAGAGAAGTGGATTTACATGACATAGTGCAAGTTTTGCATGATATTGAGATCTGGTGGTTCTATGGTAAGATGGATCCCCAATTGTGTTCCCAGCAGCTACAAGGACTTTGTGAGCCCATATTAGCCTTGGCCATGGATTGGGAGCATGTGTTGGATCTGGATATGAATCTCCTTGAACTTTATTCTCAACATCAAGATCTTGATCCTCATCTTCATTAGAAGAGATATCACTCTGATCTTCATCAGATTCCGATGGGGTAGGAAGAGAGTATGGAAACAAATATGAGAATTCATATCCCTTGGAGGCATGGTTTGCAAACCCTTTCGCTATAATATTCCCAGTAAATATCTCTGCAATATCAATTGTGTCAGGACCAAAGACCACTTTCTTCTATGAACCTGTGTGAGTCATCTGATATATAGACAAAAAAATTGCTGCCAAAGAAGGAACAAATATAACATTTTTGAACTTACCGTGCTCCATATGTACTGTGCCCTTCCCTTCAACAGAGATATGAGAGTTGTCTCCCATGTGAATACAGACCATATCTGAGATCTAGAGAAGAAAATGATTCTCTGGAGGAAACCATGTGGTTGGAGGCTCCTGAATCTATGAGAAGGGCTTATGATTTTGAAAATCCATCCTTCAGTGCATGGCATCTCTCACGACCATCATAATCACTTCCAGAATCAATCTCTCTTGCACCTTTTGGGAGGGAAATTTTTTGTTGTTCAAGAAGCTTGGTCATTTGATCTATCTTCTTCTGCATGCAAGATCTCTCTAGGTGGTTTCCTTTCTTGCAATAGGAACACTTGGATTTCTCAAATCCATTTTATTTGTCCTTATTGGAGCTGGAGGCTCCTTTCGATGGACTTGACTTGTCATTTTGCTTGGGTTTAGATGGCCTCTTATCCTTTCCTTTGTGCTTCCCATTCCCATTCACACTTGGTTCTCCAGCCAAAAGAGCTTTATTTTTGGAGGCCATCAAGGCGCCCATCTGGATAAAATTATCTTGTTCTTGGATGAGAGATTCAGTGAAAATATCAAAAGAGGGCATCTTCTAATCAAGGATTGACATTCGCCTAGAATGGAAGGTAGAGACAAAGATGGAGAACTTAAGACCTAGCTTGCTCAGAATGGATAGCACCAACTACTCATCCTTCTTCCCAATGCCACACTACTTGCATTGCATAACCATAGATTTGAATTTTGAAAATAATTTATGGATGGTCTCGAAACTATTGGGTTGAAGAGAAATCAACTCATTTTCTAGAATATGGCCTCTTAGCTCATCTTGTTTGCCGAAGAGGGTCTCTAACTTCAAACATAACTCTCTTAGAGTTTTCAATCCTTCAATGTGGAAGAGTAGATCTATGGAAATATGAATACACATGAAACCAAATGCTTCATCCAATCTATTCAGATACCTGGTTTTCTCCACAACTGATTGTGGTTCAGAATCCTTCCTCGTTGTCACCCTATACAATGTTTTGTTGCACAACACCATTTGCATATCAACCCTCCAATCAAAGTAATTGAAGGGTGTCAGGATCCTAGGAGAGAGAGGAGAGTTCGAATTGTCCATTACAACTGCTAGAGCGAATATAAGGTGAAACTGTTGCTAAGCAAATTGAGTGCAAAAACATTGGTGTAGAAACAATGGTGCAGAAAAACACAGGTGCATAAACACTAGTGCAAGTGCATAAAACTGCTGCAAGTGCAGAAAACTGCTGTAACTGTTGTTGTACTAAAACAATTTGAATAACCTGCAAAAAAAACTCAATAATGGAGGTAGAATAATATTGAGCACTGCTTTAGGATAGTAGGAACTTTAATCTGGATCCTTCACACTTGGCTAGACTTCATTGGATTCTCCAATGAAATCAATGCAATGGCACCCGAATTTGCTGTGGAAATCCAAAGGCTTCTGGAGCACTACCGAAAGTAGCTGCTCAACCTATTCACTCAATGGCTTTGATACCATGTGAAATTCTATGTCACGACAGATCTAAGAGCTGAGTATACCTCATAGAGAAAGAATGAGCATAAAAGTTGAATGAGTGAAAACTGCAATAAAAAAGAGCAGAGAAATCATTATGTAGTGGAACTCAGATATGAGAATAATAATGTCACACTATCCAATAATTAGTATAATCAACAATGATGTTACAATGGAGAGAATTTGAATCACTTGGGAGAATTCGAACCTCAGTTGGTATAGCATAGGGATTATCACCACTGGAGTGCTCCAGAAGACTCAAACTCAACTGAACTGAACCAAAACTCATCTAACTAAAGTCACAATTAGTTAAATGACTAAGGAGGGCACAATAATGAGTTTTTCATGCACGTAAAAAAACATTGGTTGCATGAGGCCACAATCAGTGGCATCCAGAGCTCTAAACCCCCACAAGAGTCAACTAACTCAGGTGGACTGCACTGGAACACTCAGTTGGTTCCTATAAAATAGGGAAATGACTGAAGTGGTCCTAAAATGATGCATGTCAGGCTCGAAAGGTGGTAGATGGATCCTGGATGACATCTGCACACCACTAGGGGGAAAATGACATCATCAACAACTAGGAAATATAAATAATGCTAGGTAAGATAAGGATGGAGTATTAAAATATCCTAACAATACTACCAACCAACTAACCCACTATGCTTTGAACTAGTAATAATGGTTGACCCCAGTAATTGAGTGTAGTTGACTATGATTTCATATATTAATTCATTGTCAACACTAACCATCTAAATAAACACTAACACATTCTTGATTATAGTGGACTACAGTTTTCCATGGTTAATCTCTCCCTATTATGTTAATGGTCATACCAAAAATGTACTTACCTCTCAAAAATGTACTAATATGTTTCACTATGGTTGACTATGCATAACCATTGCTGGTTATATGTATCTATGATTTATTTACCCCTAATATGTTAGGGATTGATCCTCTCAAACCACTAGCCCCCATTATCCAAAAAATAGTAATGATGGATAGTTTTGGTTGACAATGGCTACATATAATATCCATATTTTACACCACCAATGCCCATTTCATTAAATCTGTACATATTCCAGTCCAATACCCTTCGAAAAAAAGTCAAAAATACCTTTTCTAAAGTCCAAAAACAACCTTTATAAAGTTCAAAAAGTGCAAATATGGAGTTCAAAAAGTGCCAGGCTAAGGTTTGAAAACTGCATTTTTGGGTTTGAAATTGGTGCTTTTTGAATTGAATTTTGCACTTTTTGCTCCCAATATTGACACTTTTTGAATTGATTTTGGCAGTATTTGCACCCAATATTGGCACATTTTGAATTGGGTTTTGCACTTTCCAAAATTGAGACTGGCATTTTTAGAATCTATTTTTTCTAAATTTAGAAACCCCAATCTATAAATTTTCAATTTGATTTAGAAACATACTATTCAAAACTTTAAATGTTGGTAAAAAAACAGTAAAAAGACCCTTTAAAGAATAAAACACAACTAGATAACAATGCCGCACATAGAGAAGACTACGAATATAAAAAATCGCAGCACATTATTCAACAAACTAATTTCATATTTTTCGCAATAGATATTACATCATTAACACCGTTAATGAGTAGCAAAAATGCAACAATTGATCTAACAAGTATGTGTCATTCTCATCATCACAATTATAACTCTTTGCAATTATGTAGTTCCCTTCATCATTATAAACCTGTTTTTCTTCTGAATCGTCCACACACTGTGTTACTAGCATCGTAAGCATAATTTAACATCTTCTAGACAATATTTAAAGGATTGAGATATACATTTTTATTTCCATCTCCAACATGTCCCTTTTATGGTTTGGAATATTAGTGATCTTGTGTTATTATGAATTAAATTGCTCGTTTTTCAATTCAGTTTGGTCTAAAAATCATGGCAAAAAATCATTCACATTTCTAGTTTGTGCAAATGTCCATATGTTGGTGCAAATCTACTTCGACCAGGGTTCAACCAGTTAAATACCATCAAACCCCATGACACCGTCCCTTTTAGCATAACCTATGGAGCAGGTGAAGTCTCACCCAAGGTATCTATGGGAGCTGCAGGAATCAAGTTTCTGCAGTAATGAAGGGGTGCCACAAGAAACTAACATTCATAATGTTCAAGACTTCGACAAAATACATTCCTTAACAACTTGTCGATTTGCACATATATCTATCTATCTATCTATCTATCTATTATTTAACTACTGTGACTTATATTCATTAACATGTCGTTGATAGACATGGATCCATAGTTATTCAAAAATATTCAAATAGATAGCAACATACACATCACATCATCATAGTAAACATACACAATGGACACCGGATGTAACATGGAAACCCAAACAGGGGAAACCATGGAAGCGATTTCTTTATTCATGAGTCGCAGTCAAAATAGGCACTTCATGTTTTACAATGAATTACATATTTTTCTCTTCCTTTTATAGGGGATCTGCGCAAATAGCTTACAGATCCTTTGGCTCTTTTCCTCATAGCATTCAATGTCTCATCATACAAAACGAATCTCATAAAATATTTAACATCGACTAGCTAATGACTTACCCATGAAATTCCTAACTAATTCACTAACAACATCAAAAATCCCAACCCATTACATATTTATAGGGTGCACACAGCCTTCCCTGCTCCCACTACTCCACTACTCCACTCATAAATGCAAGTGGAAAAAAATACTTACTAGCTCACTCAACTCTGCCCTTGACATAGTCAAAATTCCCAACTTCCTAGATTCTCGGCCGTTGCGTCAGAGTTGACTCTTCTTCGTCGAGCCACCTCGCCTTGGCCTTGTTCACACAAAAACAAAGAAAAACTTTACCCCAAAACTTTAGCTGGACCAACAGGCCCCCAACACTCACATGTGGCTCATCCCGAGCCACTTCGAGGTTGCACTGGTGGATTCTTGTACTTCACCTGGAATTCCTCAAACTTCTGCTTCAACTCTTTGATAGTATGCCGAACTTCATCTTGATGTTGGCATAATTCCTGTACCATGTCCCCAATTAGGTGAACATTTGTCTGCTATTCACCCCATTCAGCTACTTCCTGGACTTTGCTTCTCACACCACTAATGATCTGCAATACCTTCTCTACTTCTCCCTGTAGCTCGTCAACCAATTCAGTTCTCCATTGCTGCTCAACTCTCAGCAGGTTAATTTCCCGTGGGAGATTCTTGTTCTCTGCTACCTTAACCATTTTCCTAGTAGGTGATAGAGTCTTCAATTGGTTCTTCAAATCGGCAAATTTGTTCTGCGTGTCCTCTAGCCTAACATTAATGTTCTGCAACTTTCCGTCATTTAGCAGTGCTTCCCAAACTCGTGTAGTATCTTCAAATAATTTTCCACACTCACCTTCATAACCCTTAATGGTTATGACTTCTTCAGTAAACTCCTCGCTTCGTTTCACTATTACCTCAGGTAGAGTACTTGGTACCAACTTCACCTCTAGCTCATCGATCTTGTCACGGAACCCTAAAAGGACTTCGGTCGGTCTCTTCATCTTCTCTTCAGTATCCATGTATTCATCTACCTCGGTGTTGATGTATATGTAAATTTGGAATGTATTTCATATATGTATATTGTACTCCTATAGAGATGGTATTATTCCTCTATATGGAAGTGTTTGTATTCCTATAGAGATGTTATTATTCCTCTATACAGAAGTGTCGTCATTTATATTGTAAGTGTCGTAACTTATACTTGATGGGTTATTAGACCACCTTGTTGGGGTCGGCCCTGTATAAGTCATGTTGGTTGAAGGGTTATTAGACCACCCTATTGGGGGTCGGCCATGTGGGTGAAAGGGTTATTATACCACCCTATTGGGTGTTGGCCCAATTAGTATTATGTTATGTGGTTAAGTTAAGGCCGACCTAGTAAAGGTTATTAGGCAAGTCAAGTCAAGTATAAATAGAGTGCGAGGCACTCTATTTCATCATTTTATTCTCTCTCACACTCTTGAGAGAGTGGCGCACTTGTGGATGAGGAGAAGCTGCTACTAGGAGATGCCTATCTCTTATGCTTGGGTTGTGTCATTGCTCTATCTATCTCTGAGGAAGTTATTGGGGTTTTTCACCTTTATGGTTTTCCCCAAGTAAACTCTGTGTTTCTTGTGTGCTTGCATTATTGTGTTCATGATTGATATGTTGTAGATATGATGTACATGTTGTTCTCTCAGTTAAGATCCTAGATCAGATTGAATTAAATTATGAAAAATTAACATGGTATCAGAGCTAGCCTAAAAGAAGGCATGGTATGGCATGTATGACACTTGTTGCAATTGCGAAGCTAGGGCTTGATATAGAAAAAACCAGTCATCATAGCACTTTCACTATAAATAAATTTTGGTGAGGTTTTAGGGTCTGAAAATCGTATAGGGCGAAGCTAAGATCCCCATGTACCTTGTGTCCAAAGGAAAACCTCTAATTCGTTGTACTTTGTGATTTATTATCTGTACAATATAGGGTTTCTGCCTCTTCTAGATCTCAGTCATAAACAAGTGACCTTGGAAAAAAGGTCATAACGTGGGCTAGGAAGCTCCAAATGAAATTTCATAAAAAGTGACAAGTAGTGCACAGACTGTAATTTCTCAGGTAACTTTTTTAGAGGCCAAAATTGAACCAGTGACACGTGGCATGCCATACACGTTCGCTCTCCTATTTTATCCCATAAACAGGTCACGTTGCGACACTTGGCATAACTCTCTCTCTCTCTCAGAGAATCCATTTGAGGTCAGAACTATGGGGTTGGAAAGATAACAGGTCGAGCTATCTCAAGAAAATGTTTCAGACCCTATGGATCAAAAAGTTCGGAGTTACACCAGAAACAATTAGGTACATATTTCTATCAAAACATAATTATTTTTGAGCACCTTCATTCATGGCTTCCAGAATTTAGGGTTTCGAAGAAAGTTGGAATTTTTGTAATCAGAGAATACGGCTGAATGATACCCATAAAAATATAAATTTAGAGACCAAGATCAAAATTTTTGGTTGGGCAGAAGGCCGGGCTTGATCAGACCCTAGTTCGGGACTTTGATCGAAAAAGTGGAAAATTAGGGATTCTACAAAAATGGAAATTTTTGAAATCTGTGACCACAGCTGGAAGCTCCTTAGAAAAATAGAAGCTTAGAGATTTGGATCGAACCTTTTGATTGGGAAGAAGGGTGGGCTTTATCAGACCCTTGTTCGGGGTCATGTCCAGTGAATCTGGAACTTTCAAAGGCAAATTTGAGGGGTGAAACTTTGCAGTTTTCAAATTATGAGTATACCATCTTGATCATCTCATCAAGGCGCATATTTCTATCCTTTCGAAAGTTTGAAATTCAAAGTTTGAATGTTTAGGGTTTCTCTGACAAACCCTAATCCAGCTCCAGATCCAGTTCCTGCAAATCAAGTGGATTGGGTTAATCCTAGAAGAGAATGGATTGGTCACCTACATAAGTGAAGAAGTTCCTGTTTCAGAGGGAGATGAGGCTAAGGCCTTACATAAGAAGATTACAAGCAATATCGACAGGTATGACTCATCTAGGTATGTTTCAAGATTTCTTCATGATTAAGTTTATGGTATGTTTGTCTTCATGTTATTACGGTTAGTACAATATTGATTAAATTTAGACTTGTCATATCACCTTAATAAAATTATGAATGCATGATAGAAGATATTCATTGATTAGGGTGTTGACACTTATGATTGTACTAATGCATTATGGTGTTGTATGAGGTTTATGTTGTCTGCTAACATGAAAGGTACACCAAGAAAGACAAATCATGTTCTAGTTCAAGAACATATGATCATGATGACATGAGGACAAAGATTCATCCATTGTCATGAATCACTTAGAAGATCTATTTGCGAGGTATGTATAACTTGGTTCTATAATGGTTAACCTATGAGATACGCAGGTTACTAGCACAATTCATTGAAGAGAACAAGAAGACATCATGTGGGTATGTTAGACATAACTAGCTAACATACCAATCCAGGTATGGTTTTCCTATATCAAGTTAGAATCCTACCTTGTGTTAGGATCCCTTATATAAGTATACTTGGTATGATTAGTTATGTTTATTCATAAAGTTAGAAATGTAAGTAATCAAGGGTTTATGCATCTTATGTCTCTTATCTTGATTGATGATTTAACTAACCAGAAGAGTCCTATGATCAAATAAGAATATGCATGAGTAAAAGAAGACTTCCCTAAAACCTTGAATACTAATGTTTATGACTATACATGTTTAAGATTATTGTGTTTTGATAGTATTAAGATTATACTAATGAATGTGTGATTATGTATGAGACCTCGAGGATAACACAATGATGATACTAATAAGCATGCATATTGATGGATATAAGTTCAAGGACAGGTAATCCAGGAAGCAAAGATCAAGAGGGACCACACTCCAATTGTTCCTGCAAGGAAGCAAAGATCAAGATGGAGTACACTCCAGTTGTTTCCTACAAGGAAGCAAAGAACAAGAAGGAGCACACTTCAGTAGTTTCTGCAAGGATGCAGATATTCAGAGGGAGTTGACCACTTCTCACAATCCACATCAGAATTGAGTTGCAGAAAAGAAGCAAAGACTGAGAGGGAGTCAACCCAACAAACAAACAAAGATAAGTATTTGAATTATCATTCCTTGCATATTTTATTGTTTAAATAATACTGTTCAATAATGAATATACTCATGTTCCTAGAATTAGGTTGTGTATTATGCATAGTTGCATTGATGAACAATATACTACTAATATACATGGGTAAGTGGCCTATGGCACTGTACAACATTCCATTGCTACTTATCTAGAATGAAACCTCTTTGCTGACATGTTGGGAGTTGTGAACACTCTTAACAATGTTCTGGTAGAGATTGGAAGGCATCTAGAAAGTTACAGGATATGGATAAATGTTGTATTGAAGCATTGGCTAAGATAATTGCATGAATGTATGACATATTTCTTTATGTGCAAGAATTTGTTCTGAAAACTATGAGATGTTTTCTAATCATGCAATTTAACTTGTTGTGTAGGAAAGATCGTATACCATCACTTACAGAAGAAGGACTACAACATTTGAAAATATTGAAGATATTGAAGTTCCCAGGATCTGGGAAGAATGCCATGATCGAGGAGTACCAGTCGATCATGAAGATGTTTGGGATGCAGTCCCAAGACCTGAAGTGGAGTCTGTAGTGACTTCCAAGAGGATCTACAAGATCAAGCATGCTGCAGGTGGTAGCATAGAGACTTTTGCTCCTCTAGATAGATACACTTCCATTAGAACCGTACTTGCTCTAGCTGCAGTGATGAAATGGAAGATACACCAGATGGATTTCAAGACAGCTTTATTGAATGGTGCAGTTGAAGAAGAAGTGTATGTGGAGCGACCACTTGGTTCTGAGAAACATGACAGGGAGTCATATATGTGCAGAACTTGGTATGGTAGGATAGACAGCTTTCTATCCAGTTTGGGCTTTACCAAGAGTAAAGTGGATTCCAACCTTTACTATAAGGTTGAGGAAGGAAATCCAGTGATACTACTTTTGTATATGGATGACCTGTTTATTACAGGTAAAGATAGATTGATTGCCGACACGCAGCGTAAGCTTGCTGCCAAGTTCGAGATGAAGAACTTGTGGATCATGTACTATTTTCTAGGCATGGAGGTGTGGCAGAGTGCAGATGGGATCTTCCTTGGGCAAGAGAAGTATGCAGTAGAGATCCTAAAGAGGTTCGGGATGATGGACTGCAAGGCCATGGCCACACCTATGGCATCGAACCTGAAGCTTCTGTGTGATGCTTCATTTGATCCGGTTGATGTCACGATGTATCGTCAGATGATTGGGTCCTTGATGTACCTGACGAACATGAGACCAGATATTTGATTTGTAGTGAACACATTGAGACAGTTCCTGACAGATCTGAGGAGCGTTCACTTGGTTGCTGTAAAGCATATTTTGATGTACCTGAAGGGTACAGTTTATTATGGGCTCAAGTATGATACGAATCAAAAGTTTAGCCTACAGGGTTATCTTGATTCAGATTGGACAGGTAGTGCTGCAGATAGGAAGAGCACATTTGGGTGCTTCTTTAGTATGGGATCAGGTGTGATCTCTTGGTTTAGCAGGAAGCAGTCCTGTGTAGCACTGAGTACAACTGAGGCAGAGTATGTTGCAGCCTGTTCGGCTAGTTGTGAGGCAGTATGGCTTCGGAAGCTACTATCTGAGTTATTTGATCTCCCATTGGATGCTACTGGTATCTTTTGAGATAACTAGAGCTGCGTGAAGCTGTTTGAGAACCCGGTGTTCCACGACAGGTCAAAAGACATAGAGATCAAATATCACTATATTAGGGATATGGTGTAGAGAGGAGTAGTGAAGCTCCTGTATGTTGCGACAGATGAGCAAATTGCAGATGTGCTGATGAAACCACTAGCCAGAGTGAAGTTCAAGTACTTCAGAGAGAGGCTTGGTGTTCTTTAGATTGATGACACTTCGAGGAAGAAGTGATGGATACATTTGCAGGAACCATTCCAAGCATGATGACAGGATGATCCTTCCATGGCTATGGATGTAAGCACTAGATGATGAGCATCAGTACGATTTTCAAGTTTCTGATCTATATGGTCAATTGGATCATTTATGTATGTATGCATCGTGTTGGATGCTGGATATGATCAATTGGATCATTTATGTATGTATGCATCATGTTGGATGCTTGATATGATCAGTTGGATCATTTATGTATGTATGCATCATGTTGGATGCTAGATATGATCAATTGGATCATTTATGTATGTACGCATCATTTTGGATGCTGGATATGATCAGTTGGATCATTTGTATGTATATTTGTATATGCATCATGTTGGATGCTTGGACCATGTATCTGTATATGTATCAGGTGGATACGTTCTATGATCAGGTAGATCATGTATGTATCAGGTATGATCAGGTGGATCATGTATTTGTATATGTATCAAGTGGATACATTGTATGATCAGGTAGATCATGTATGATGATATGTATCAGGAAGATACTGTGTATGCATTAGGTGGATGCATTGTATGATCAGGATGATCATGGATGACGAGCTTCAGGATGTTGCTCCAGATGACATGCATCAGGACGATGTAGCGATGATGATCAGGATGATCATGTGTACATCAGGATGATGTATGGTGAGTATCAGGTTGATACTCTATGGCCATGGAATAGGTTGTGCAGATAAGCATATAATTTGGTCCTGGGAGATTTGTAGATAGTCTTTCGAGGTTTTTCCTATGGCATGTAATCTGGCCCTGGGATATCTGGCAAATGCTCTTTCTAGGTTTTTCTTTCGGAGGACATATAATTTGGACCTGGGAGATCTGCAGATAGTCTTTCGAGGTTTTTCCTATGGCATATAATTTGGCCCTGGGATATCTGGCAGATGCTCTTTTGAGGTTTTGTCCTATGGCATATAATATGTCCCTAGGAGATTCGATAGGTTGGGCTATGTGCCCGTAATAAGTCCTGGGATGCTCTTGAAAGGTTTTTCCATGACCACATGTAATTTGGCCCTGGAAGATCCCATAGGTAGAGCTGTGTGCTCGTAACAGCCTGGGATGCTCTTGCGAGGTTTTGTGGTGACGTCACATATAATATGGCCCTGGGAGATCCTATAGGAGGAGCCGCATGCTCGTAACAGCCTGGGATGCTCTTGGGAGGTTTTGTGATGCATGTAATAAGTCCTGAGGATTCCACATTATGGCCAGTGATGATGAAGACCTACAGGTGGTGGGCCTACATCCAGTATAAAAAAGGACTGGCTCAGTAGAAATTCCTATGATGAGTAGATTCATAGATTGATTGAGATAGCAATAGTAGTGACAATGATGATGACTCGATGATGATTATCCAGTGACGATGATCTAGAGAAGAAGACTTGTGCTAGAAGACCTGTGTCGAGAAATACCTTCCTAGTTAAGAAGGAGTGTTGATGTATATGTAACTTCGGAATGTATTTCATATATGTATATTGTACTCCTATAGAGATGGTATTATTCCTCTATACGGAAGTGTTTGTATTCCTCTATACAGAAGTGTCGTCATTTATATTGTAAGTGTCATAACTTATACTTGATGGGTTATTAGACCACCTTGTTGGGGTCGGCCCTGTATAAGTCATGTGGGTCAAAGGGTTATTAGACCACCCTATTGGGGGTCGGCCATGTGGGTGAAAGGGTTATTAGACCACCCTATTGGGTGTCGGCCCATTCAACATTATGTTATGTGGTTAAGTTAAGGCCGACCTAGTAAAGGTTATTAGGCAAGTCAAGTCAAGTATAAATAGAGTGCGGGAGGCACTCTATTTCATCATTTTATTCTCTCTCACACTCTTGGGAGAGTGGTGCACTTGTGGAGGAGGAGAAGCTGCTGCTAGGAGATGTCTATCTCTTATGCTTGGGTTGTATCATTGCTCTATCTATCTCTGAGGAAGTTATTGGGGTTTTTCACCTTTATGGTTTTCCCCAAGTAAACTCTGTGTCTCTTGTGTGCTTGCATTATTGTGTTCATGATTGATATGTTGTAGATATGCTGTACATGTTGTTTTCTCAGTTAAGATCCTAGATCATATTGAAGTAAATTCTGAAAAATTAACACTCGGCCTCAGGTACTGCATGACAAGATACTGCGACAACATTTTGTGGCTGCACATCCTCCTTGAAAAATTCTTCTCGCTCCTTCCTTAGCTTCTCAAACTCCTCCCGCAGTGTAGTATGTTGCATCCGATACTTGATAATTTCAAAATAAGTCTTTTCTTCTTGCTCCTTGATCTCCTCAACTAGATGTTGCTGAAGTTTCTGCAAAATGAACATGGGAATTACTAACAATTGTAGATCAAAATATCTTAATTTATGGGCTTGTTCCTGTAATCCTAAATCACCGAAACTTATTTCTCTTGGTAGCAATTGTATTACCCTACCCGTCTTAGTAGTAGATGCTGGTGGAGTCGCCTCCTCAACCACTCTTCCCTCGGTCTACTGCGAAGATCCATTTTGAACTGTAGCTAAACTAAGTCATTGGATAGCTCATCAAATACCTTCGAACTGATCCATTACTCCCCCAAATTGATGCATATTTTTCTCTTCAACTATCTTGGAGGTTTCTTCTATGACCTCTATCATATGATCGCACATGATTATAATGCCATCTTCAGTTTAGGCCATGACAACCTTTTTCTTATCTACCTTTGATTTCTTCCTTTGTCCTTGCGCCGCAGTTGTCGCTTTTCTATTATTACCTGGCTCCGGATAAGATTCTATCGCACTCAAATCCCGACCTTCTTCTTTCAACTTTTCCTGTGTGTGGCTATGTCCCCCAGCACTCCCAGCAGGAAGGGATTCTTTATCATCACCATGTGTGTCATTCTACGTAGAAGTCCCATCCCATTCCTGATTCTACTGTGACTTGTCTGTTGAGATCTATTCAACTTCGATGGGGACCTTCCATTCGACTGTCCATTTATTGGTAATGGAAAGGATATCCTGCTCTAACAATTTTTAAGTTGTCACCAACCACTACTTATTGGGATCATGTCTCGCCTGGACATACATGTGGTGAGGTCCAGCCATGAACCTTATAAATCCCTTGAATTTTGTAATTGTCGACTTTTCTACCTATGGAATCATGGGTACATGATTTCGAAGTGCTTCTAAGTGCATGTAAAATTTCACATTGTTCTATATTTGTCTCTTTTGCGTTGTTGAACCACAAGTTAGCATAGTTTGCAGCCAAGCACTGACTAGGTTGACAATTCATCGCTTGGTATTCCTCCGATTCCTCCCAATAAACAAATGAAATTAATATGATTAGCCATAAGTAGTGGAAAGGGTTACCTTTATCTAGTGCATCCTAGCAGTTACTGAGGAATTCATTAAGCAGGAAGGTGGCCCAATTCATCTGCAGCCATTGGACACACTACTATGCAATTTCAATCATTGTCTCAGGTACATGGTTCAACTGACACTTCCTAAGCACCTTACTCACCAGTGCCTTTGCTATGAAGCACACTACTTGATCATTAATTGAGGCTATTTCATAGCCCCACTTGTATATTTTAAGATTGTACTTCACCTTCATTCAGTTCGCCAAATCCCTATCTTTCTCTTTTCCTACAAAAAATGTAGTACGGCCAAGTCCTACCTTCGGAAACCCAATGATCTCCGCAATTAAGTTTGAGTCTATAGATATTTTCTTATAAAGTCACTAGAACCCTCCATGCATGTATAGAAACAAATGCTTAACACATGCATTTAACTCTACTGACCGCCCGGAGTGTGGTATGTCTATCAGTGACAAAACACCTGACTGCTGCAATCCAAGGGCCCATGGCATAGGCTCCATGAAAGTAGTCTGAGTCATCGTCTCCATAATCGGTTCCATGTATTTCGTGGGTTTCAATTATGGAAACTTCCTGAGGTCATGATCCGCATATGACAAATTGGAAATCTTTCCCATTATCTCTCCTTTGGAAATAACCCCGTTCATAAATCCTGGGAAGCACCACAGTGTACTTCACATTTCTCCCAATATTTACTAGCTTCGCATTTGGCTTCCTTGGTGGCACATATGGTGGAAGCAATAATGTCGAACCAATTCCAGAACCAAATGACTCTTGATCATTTCTTTGCTTTGAGCTGGTTTCAGTAGCTACCTACCTCGCAGATGACCTCTTCTTCTTTGGCAGTTCCACAGGAACATGGGTAAATATAATTTCTGGTTGGTCTTACTCGACTGGAGTGGATGATTAGACAACAACTTCTAGTATATATATTTTCTCAACACTCACATAAGACATGGTGGCTTCCATTTCTATAGGCTAATATTTGAAATTCTTCAACGCTTTAAGGTTCTAGGCTCTCGGTTATCAGTTCTCTTAATGCACTAAATCATTCGGGAAGCAATAGAGAAACCCTTCACTCCGATCAACTTTTAAATTCATCCCTCAATCTATATTATCAGTGCTTTTCCCCAAGATTGAGTAAATCATACCAAATCCTTGGAAACGATTATCATTTATGGTGGCAATCTTATTCACACAAGCGTGTCTTTTCATCATTTAATGCTATATGCTACACTAATGTCGTCACTTTTCGTGCCATAAATAAAGCATTTAATGAACATTTGAGTAACTATGACACAACCTCTACTTCGACAGAAATATAACTTATGTACAAATGACTACTACGTCTGAATAAAATTTGAAAAAATGAACTTCAACTTAACTGACTTCAACAAACTACTAGTATGACTTCGACACTAACTTAGCTGCGACACTAAAATAACTTGGGGTTTCCTATTATATATATATATATATATATATATATATAAACATATGTACATATATTTTCACTACAAGAAGGCGTAGCTGTCGCTGTAAGGTTTCATCCGGCTTCCATTGACCAAGCCCTTGAGGATTTATCGATATATATTTTGCAATTGCACAACACCTCCTTTTGTTACATAGTTAATCACATATGGCCCCAACCAGTGTGTTCTTAACTTACCTGGATGTTTGAAAAACTTATTGTCATAAGGGAGTAATAGATATCCTCTCTAAAATTGCTTCCTTGAAATGTTTCGATCATTCCAACCTTTTCTCAATCCTTTTGGACTTGCCGTTGAAATCCTGCTATGAACCTATGCTCCTCCAACTATAGTAGCTTCGACAACCACTCTTCGACAACACCAGTTTCCAACACACCCGTGAATGCAAAAACCCTCAAACTTGACATGATGTACTCCATTGGCATGACAACTTCTTGACCATACATGAGCTTGAATGTCTTATGGCCCATTGACTTCTTACATGTTGTCCTATATGCCCATAAAACTACGGGGATCCTTAAGTACCAATCCTCGTGGTTCACATTGCAGACCTTTGTCAAAGCATGTTCTAGTATTTTATTGAAGGCTTCGATAGTCCCATTAGCTTGTGGATGATATGCAGTACTTTTTTGATGATGAATTTGAAACTCCTAGGTTAGTTCCTTAATGATTTTATTGACAAAGTGAGATCCTTGATCACTCGGAAAAACTCGTGGACACTCGAATCTAGTGACTACATTTTGAAATAAGAACTTCACAGCAATTGAAGCACTACAATCCTTAATTGATTTAGTTTCATCCCACCTGATCAAGTTGTCTGTCACATCAATAATGTAACGTGCTCTTGAACTTTTTGCAAGGGGATTAACTGGTCCTACGAAATCAACAACCTATTTCTCAAAATCCTTTGATGTGACCTGTGGTACTAATGGAATTTCATCCATTCTATATGTTTTCCCTATTCTTTGATACATATCACAAGATCGCTAATAGTCCTTAGCATTCTTATGGATTTTAGGCCACTAGATTCCCGCTCATAGTATCTTCTAAGCCGTGGCTTTTCTTGCATAATGGCCTCTTGCAACCCCCTCATGAGCTTCAACCAAGGCCATTGTTTTCTCATGCTTCATAACACAACGCCTCAGTATTTCCTCCGGTCCCAGCTTATATAATTGACTTGCTATTAATCGAGAATCCATTGCTTTGACAACTAAGTGTTTCTTTTGATTGATAGACAACCCTACCGGTGTCATTCATGTTGCCAAAAAGGTTACAATGTCTTCAAAATATTCATTCACCATGCTTATCAAAAACATCTGCACATCTGGGAGGTTATCATCCAAATTAATTAGTTATTCTCCTATTTCCAACCTCGATAGATGGTTAGGTCTTGCATTCAACCATCCTGGTTTGAATATGATTTCAAAGTCATATTCTTGAAATAATAAGAGCCATCTGCAGATTCTACTCCCCAACATTGGCTTGTTAACTGAGTACCTTAGAGTGACCCCCTACTTACTCCCCAACAAAGTGACACCCTAATAGGTAGTTCCTGAACTTCTGTAGTGGATAAACCATCGCTAACCCTTCGCTTTCTATTGTAGCGTAATTTCTCTTTATCGTAGATAATTTTCGACTGGAAAATGTGATGGAATGATCAATAGCTCCCTCCTTTGGTTGATCCAAAACCACACCCAATGTAATGGATGAGGCATCAACATGAACATGCAATTCTTTCCTCTAGTCAGGGAACACTAAACTAGGCATAGTCACCATTTTTTATTTCAATGTGTTGAGGCTCCACTGGAACTCTTCATTCCACTGAAATTTAGTGTCCTTCTTCAACAACTTTTCCATTGGTGTTGTAATATGTGCATATCCTTTAATAAAATTCCTATAGTACCATGTATGGCCCAAAGTAGTTCTCAATTATCATACTAATGTTGGTGGTGGCAAATCAACAATAATGGTGATCTTCACAGGATCTACTAGTAGACCCTTTTTTCAAACCACATGGCCAAGAAATATGCCAAATGGAGCACAAAAATACATTTCTTGAAATTTAAAGATATCTGGTACTTCCTACATCAATCTTAAATTATCAATGTGATTCTTCAACAATCCGTAGACTGTCCAATCATCAAAATATACCTCCAAAAATTTATGTATGAACTCTTTAAACTTTGCGACCACAACCCTAGAAAAAATAGCAAGTGCATTCTTAAGACCAAAAGGCATTACTATATACTGATAGCATGCCCATTCAGTCACAAATGTGGTCTTGTGTCGATCCTCCTTAGCAATTTTAATTTGGTGATACCCCAAAAATCCATCTGTGAATGAATAAGCTTCCTATCCTCCCACATTTTCTAGTACTTCATCTCTAAAAGGTGTTGGAAATGGATCATGCAAGAAATCATCATTGAGTTTCCTAATATCTACACAAATTCATATTTCACTCGTGTTCTTATCTTAAATGACCATCGGGCTAATCCATTTCGACTCTTCGACAGGTTCAATAATTCCTGTGTCGAGCATTCTGTCGAGCTATGCTCTCACCTTTTCCTTATATTTTGGATTCAATTTGTACGTTCACTGTTCAATAGGATTTGCATAAGGTTTTAATAGGATTTTCATTTCTCCTAGATCAACAACAATACCTTTCATGTCAGAAAACTTAATAGGAAAATATCTTGATATTCGTGTAGTAGGTCAGTAAACTTTCCTACAGTCTCATCATCCCAGTAATCACCAATATTAGCAAATTTAGGATTTTCACTTGAACCAATATTTACCTTCTTTTTCTTCAATGGCTGCAAGAATTTATCAAACTTGACCTCAGGGCCCTCCAGCTCTAGGCTTCCTTCTATTTCTGGGATATTCACATCCCTCGGATCATCATCGGGGTCACTGGTAATATTGTAACATTCCATTGTTTTCTTGAGTGTCGCAGTCCACTGCGCCAAATTACATAACTACACGAGTATTTCTTCATAGATTTTGGCCTTAATTATTTGTAGAGTTGCATCTATTGACAGTTTTCATCTTCATAACTAAATGTATTCCTAAAATTGATAGCCACATTTTACCAATCTGTTATACCTTGTTGTAGTTCCAAATATGTATACCAACTTTGCGGTGTATGCCTAATCTGATTACAGAGGATATTATCTCAAATTCAAAATTTAAAACATAAAAAAAAACAGATCGAATTAACTAGTTATCAAAACTAGTTAAGAAAAAAAACTAGTACTGGCCATTGTTAAGCCCACCCAAAACATGAGATTTGAAATCTGACGGATATGCAAAATGTGTCGGGGAAATGTGCAGAAGCAAAAATATCAGATTTAGGGCTAGCTTCAAATTCCTATGCACAAGATACTGGGGCCATTTATGTTTCAACAATAGTTTCCGCTGAGGTCTACTCCGAGGATTCCTAGGCACACTAGCATATGCATACTAAACTCATTCGATTACACCTGAAAGTAACCAAAGGGTGGATATCATACATTAACCCCCTAATTTGATGATGGACAAGAGTTTATGAGAGTTTGGGAGGTTTTGGCTGAGTTTGGAGGTAAAAGAAGGAAGGGCACTAGATTAGATTGCTCAGCTAGTTGTTTTCCAGGCTCTCGTAAATAGGTTGATAGGGCTACGAATTCTCAAGAAGAGGCTTGGAGGGTATTCAACATGCTCTTAAGAATCTAATATGACTGATAAAACCAAAAATGAACATTCATAGAAGAATTAATGAGCTAGTCTTGAAACATATGGGCTCAAACAACCAAAGGAGGCTCTCTAAATCCTCTTTTGATATTTAATGTGGATCTGATATGAAATATACAACAACATCAAATCAAAATTACAAAATCTGAGCAGCAATTGTATATATTTCAACCTTCAAACTTTCAAAATGTCTCCAATACATAGAGTTCTTTACAAAATTGTGAAACTAAGACTGCTATGAAGAGTAGTAAAGAGGAGTTCTTTACTAGATCTACAAATATGATGATTGTAGAACAACTGGCTTCTCATGGAATGCACACCAAGACTCAAGAGCTGCTCATGGGTGCATTCACCAAACTATATAGAAAAGAAAAGGCGCGTTCTTCATAGCTGGAACCTCGGATCTAGTAAAATGGCCATAACTTGCTCATCCAAACACATGTTTTGATGAAACAAAAGGTGTTTCCTACTGGAAGCGATGCTACATACTCAATGGGACATGTATAAAAGTCCAAAAATGCTCATAAAATTCGAAACCAGAACCTCCATTTTGGCCCTTTAACATTGTTTCCTTTGAATGAGAAGAATACTTTAGAAGATAGAAAGAAGAGAGGATGTAATCACAGAGATGGATCAGAACTACAAATTGGTCATCAATGGCTGCACTTGATCATGCGCAGAATACTGGAATAGGAACTATGGAGCACATCTCCCACATGTGGCTAAGGGTGCATCACCAAATCCTAGATAAGCTTGAGCTTACTCACATACAAACAATAAACTGTCAAAATATACCAAAGAAATGCCTTTTTTCTTGTTGAAAAAGTTGTTCGGATGACCAAGATACAACCAATTTAACAAGACCCAAGGTTTCAGTGTTGAGGAGCGCACCTGTGCAAATTTGTGGATTTTTGAGTTGTGTAAGAGCCCTGTGATTTTTATCAGTTTTTCTTCATCCTTCGATGAGCAACCAAATTCTCTATGTTGACCTCTATTGCAGATCCAGTGAAGACACTTCTTCTTCTATCTTAGAAGTCTTCTACACTCCATATTGTAAGAATTTTATGTATTAGAGACTCTCTGAGAAGTCTGAGAGTAAAATACCTTCAATTTATGCTCAGTATTCTTAATTTTGGTTTTCTACTATTATTATAATCAAGACTAATCCATACTATTCATAATAAGAGTAATTCAAAATCCTTAGAGGTTGTTTGTGCTCAATTTCTTCAAGACTAGTTCTTTAGACCATTTTATTTGACTAGTTTTGTAGTATATGTAATTAATTCTTCTATGAATGTTCATTTTTGGTTTTATCAATCATATTATAATCTTGAGAACATTATGAATTCCCTCCAAGCCTCTCCCTGAGAATTCATCTCCCTCTCATCCTATTTGGGAGAGCCTGGAAAACAACTAGTTGAGTAGTCCAATCTAGCGCCCTTCCTTCTTTTACCTCCAAACTTAGTCAAAACCTCCGAAACTCTCAGAAACTCTTGTCCATAATCAAATTACGGGGTTAATTTATGATATCCACCCTTTGGCTACTTTCAGGTGCAAGCAATTGAGTATGAGATGAGTTAACTCGAACTCAATGGCAATGAGTCATCCAGGTGAGCAAATCGAGAAGACATGCACACACTATTTTGGTGTGAACCAGATAGTTTGGTGGAAGAATAGACCACCATAGATCTTCCACATAAAAATAAATATGTGATGCAAAGGTATGAACCAAATTTTGAATTTTATATTCCTTTGGGTCATCACAAGATTGTAGCCACTTCCAGGGAGAAGAATGGCATGGTTGAGTCCCCTAGTGATGAGGCTCAAATTTATAGTGTTAAGAATGAATGTAGTGCGAGGGATGAAAGGTTGGAGGAGAGTCTGTATGATACTCATATGGTGTATTATCCCATATGTGACAACACACTTGGTGTAGTCAAGCAGTCATAGAGTGATTTGGAGAGCTTACTCCTAGTCACTGAAGAGAGGATGTTGCAAGTGTTTTCCAGAACTGATGATGCACATAGATTCATGGAGGATCTTATTGGGAGAGTTCAATTGGAGGAGATACAAGGTGGAGTTGATGGGAGAGTCTCTAGCTCTAACCTGAGCATCATTAAAGAAGAGCTGGAAAATATGAAAGCAGACTACTTGCAGATGTTCATGGATAGAGACATGGCTCTCAAATTTGTTGAAGACAAAGCATCAGTAGAAGGAGAGCAATTTCATATGGAATTGGGCGATGCTCTTCCCTCTCCTGGGACTACTAGTAATGTGATATGTGTGGCTGCTTTCACACATATTGCATTGGAGGAGCCTCATGTGCAAGGTGAGCATGAGGAGTGTTCAGTGATGCAAGTGCATGATGGTAGCAGTGATATGGAGAATGGTTGCAGAGCACTTGTTTCACACTTGGGATATTGTGAGCTTTCTCTAGATGAGGAAAACTCATCTATGGAGGATGTACTTGAGTGAAATCCACTTGAACCATGATTCAATAGTGACATCTTTCCATATATGGATAGATGCATTTTAGAGATAAGGATTTCTAGAGGTGAGAGCACATTTAATGATTCCATTGACATCTCTCGCAATGCCCAGTTAGATGACCAAAAATCTATGCACATTTGGATTCCATTTGATTCCATTCATCTATACATGGATTGGATGGAAGATTATATGGCACACATGTTGACACCTTGCAGAAAGAGTTCTGCTCATGCTATTTGGAAGTCAGTTATGCAAGCAAGTTGCCATGAAGAAATTGGCATACAACATGTTGAGGCATTATCCTTGCATAAGGAAGATCTTATCTTTCCTCTATGGAGGAAATTCCCATCTTTGGATGAGGCATACATGTACATTATTGTTGGACCATCCAAAAATGGAGACCATGCATCTATTGTTTCAGTGGATGATCTTTATAGGGAGTTGCAGCTGGCCTACTTTCCTTCACTCCTAGCACCTGAGGATGTGAAAGGAAATTTTGGTTTGATGGAGGGACCATTTTTATTGATGCTTCATGAAAACAAAGTGACACATGTGTCTACTTTTCAACTTGATTTTTATCACTGGGACACACCCTTGGTCCTCCTTTAGTATGGTGAGAATCAGTGGCTTCTACTAGCGCCACTTGGTACTTGTCTCATGCAAAACAGTGCAAGAGAGTTCCACTTGAGCCCTTAGGGTGGAATATGTGATTGAAGTATGAGCCATGGGATTGGAGTGTTTTTTGCACATGAGGAGTTTCAAATTTTTTTGGGAAGGCTCACTGAGTTGATGAATTGAATTGGGAGTGACACACTTCCAACATGGTGGATGGATCCTATCATACCATGGAGTGACAGGTTGTCACAAGAAGTAGTGATGATGGATGGTATGCATCAGGTACCCTAGGATCTAGGAATTCCTTGGAATGGTGGAATGTATAGGGTGTCATGGATGTTATTGGAGTGCAGTGGTGGTTGTCATAGTTACATTTATTCACCTAATTTACTTGGGATCCTAGCATTCTTCTCAATTGTTTTAATTGGGAGGAACTTACATTTTCAGTTGTAGAGATAGAGGATTTAGTAATTAGGATATGTTAATAATCATAGTAGTGCAATGAAAGCATGGTGGATAATCCTCAGTTTAGCTTGTAGTTTGGATCCCAATGCTATTCATTCCAAAAAAAACCTTGAAGCAACAATTGGGACAAGAACAAGTTAAACATCACCATGGATTGTTGTTGCTTGAGGACAAGTAAACTTGGGAGGGGAGTACTGTCATGTACCCATGTTGACATCACCATGGAGTTTCATGTACCCTCCCTAGTGATCTTTGATCACACTCCTAACCCATTTGTTCCATGGGTCATTAAATAATTAATTGGAAAAAGGAATATAGTAGTAGTTAATTATTAATAATTTTAATATGTGAGTACTTTGTATTCAATTTTATTATCATGAATAATTAATTTTTGTACAAGTGGTGGTGCTCATGTGGCTAGGAGGGTGCATGAAGATAAGATTGGCCTCATCCACTCACTTGAGGAGAATAGAAACAATAAAAAAATAGCTAAAATCAAGGTGACAACATAGAAAGAAGGAAACTGGAAAAAGTAGGAAAAGTAGACAAGTACATAAAACAGGAAAATGAACAAAGCAGGAAAGTGCAGGAAAGCAGTAAGTTTGGAAAAGAAGGAAAGATCCAAAAAGAAAAGAGGGCATAGTTGCTAAAAGAAGAAGGAAAGCACAAAGCAAGGAAAGGTGGAAAAGTAGGAAAGTTACAGAAAGCATATATGTTTCTAATTATATCTAAGGAAGGTGCACTCATATCTCACATGTTCCATTTACTTTCTCACGGAGTCATCTAAGCCTATAAAAGAATGCCAGTATGCACCATTCACATATTTTGGCCATTTTTTTTAATGATTTGAGAGTTGTGCTTGTCAAGGATTGAGTGATGCGCCTCAATCAGAGCTTGGTTGATGTTCCCCAAGGAAAGTGTGTTCAAGTATTCTCTTCTGATCATAGGCAGTTGTAGAATTCTGATATACAACCATATAATTTCTATCCAGTGGTTCGTGTTCTTGTTGTGCAGTTCATTTCGTTCATTCAATGGGAACAATGTTGAAGGGCCGAAATGAAGGTTCTGGTTTCGAAATTTCTGAGAATTTATGGGTTGTGAGACCTATGCCACTGCATATGGAGGGTCGTTTCCAGTAAGAAATGTCTTTTGTATTGTTGAAAAAGGTGTCCAAATGACAAAGATACAACTGTAATTTGCATGATCTGATTACAGAGGATATTATCTCAAATTACAAATTTAAAACATAAAATAAAACATATTGAAAATAGTTATCAAAACAAGTTAAGAAAAAAATGAGTATTGGTCACTATTAATCCCACCCAAAACTTGATATTTGAACTCAGATGAATCTGAAAAATGTGTTGGGGAAATATCCAGCAACAAAAATATCAAATTTAGGGCCCGCTTCAAAGTCCTATGCACAAGGTACTGGGGCCATTTATGTTTCAACAACAGCTGCCACTGAGGTCTACTCTAATACTTCCAAGGCACACCAACATATGCATACTAAACTCATTCGCTTACACCTGAAATTAACCAAAGGGTGGATATAAGACATTAACCCCCTAATTTGATGATGGATAAGAGTTTCTAAGAGTTTGGGAGGTTTTGGTTTGAGTTTGGAGGTAAAAGAAGGAAGGGCACTAGATTGGATTGCTCAGCTAGTTTTCTTTCCAGGCTCTCAGGGAGAGGCTTGGAGGGTCTTCAACATGGTATTAAGAGTCTAATATGACTGATAAAACAGAAAACAAACATTTATAGATGAATTAATGAGCTAGTCTTGAAACATATGGGATCAATTAGCCAAAGGAGGCTCTCTAAATCCTCTTTTGATATTTAATGTGGCTCTAATATGAAATATACAACAGTAGCAAATCAAAATTACAAACTTTAAGCAGCAATTGTATATATTTCAACCTTCAAACTTTCAGAATGTCTCCAATACATAGAGTTCATTACAAAATTGTGAAACTAAGACTGCTATGAAGAGTAGTAAAGAGGAGTTCATTACTAGATCTGCAAATATGATGACTGTAGTGTGAAGAACCTGCAATAATTAATTAATGCAAATACACGAGATATCAGAAATAATAGAACTCAGAATCACTTTTATATTGATCATGGGCCACTTCGAGGGGGCAACCTCCTTTGAGCAAGCTCAATACAATTAACTTCACAGTGCCTTCATAGCCCTCAACACACACTTATATACTAAGTCTAGGTGCCAATACCATGGGTCAATACCATGTGTCAATACAAACCATGGGCCAATACAAAATATAGATCAACAATTATTACGGGTCAAAACCATGGGCCAATACAAACTATGGATCAACAAAACTATGGGCGACTTACAAAGCATATGCGCCAACAACAATAGCACAAACTATGGATCAACAAATACTACGAGACGACTTACGAAGCATATGCGTCCAACAACAATATACTAACAAAGTAAAGACATGGGTTCCTAACATCCCCTCTCCCTTAGAAAAAGCTTTCTCTTCAAAGCTTTAGATGTGGAAATTGATGCAGAATCTGAAGGAGTGGGTCCCCTACAGCATCCTCGGGTTGCATTCCGGGCCACTAGCGCCTTTTGAGTTTCAGGGAGGATTGCATTGAAGGCTGTAGATGAAGAAGAACCATATCAGCGACGTGAAAAGTGCACGTAGAACGGTGCTGATTAGCTTGTTGTTTTAGTCGAATTCTTGCCATGTGAAGATTGTCCTGCAGAATGAGAAGAAGCTGATCGCGGTTTCAAAGAATTGAGTCAATTGCCTGAACTGGGGAGTAGTTGAAGGTGTATGGAAGAAGAACTAGCGGTGCTTGTCCAGAGACTGCTTCATATGGTGTCCTTTTAGATGTGGTACTATACCACTTGAGCACTTCCAGGAAATCCATAGAAATAGTTGTCCAAATCTGTGTAGGGATGGGCAAGGGTTCGAGCATTCCTGAAAGGAGGGTTGTTTCACCCTTGTTGACCTGGAAAGTATCACAGTCAACCACCATCCGTTGAATTTTCATTTTCAATCCCTACCAAAAGAAGTTACATTGTTCTTGGTCATATGTTTTGAGGAACCCAGAGTGCCTTGTTGATGAAGAAGCATGGAGTTCATAGAAGAGATAGCCCCGTTGAACAGATTGCAACCAATTTGGAACAAGCAGAGAAATAGCTGTAAGAGAAACTGGGTCATCAAATGTGCGAGAAGGAGCATCTGCCACCATATTGTCCTTACCCTTCTGGTAAGTGGTCACATAGTCATAACCCATGAGTTGGAGAACGCATTTCAGGTGTGCTGGGGAGGAGCCCGTTGTTCCAGGAAAGTTTCCAGACTCTGGAGATCAATCTTGATGCAGAAATAATTCCCCAATAGGGATGGCTGCCACTTCTGTGCTGCATGCAAAATAGCCATCATGTCCTGATGAGATGTAGATGCGGCAAAATGCGTACCGGAAAGGTCTCGTGAAGGTGGCAAGTCCATTAGTGCAACAAAGACACCTGCATATCTATCCAAGGAAGTAGTGGAGACCATTGGTGGGTGCATCTGAAGGGAATGGAGCTAAGTAATGAAACCATGTGAATTCTTCTTAAGGATCTTTTCCAAGCGATGTGAACTGATGACACAGAGAGACCCTGGTTGTAAGCCCATAAATTTGTGTTGTGTCCCATTGACTGAAAACTGCATCCAAAGTTCATCAAAATCCCATAAGATGGGGCCAAGTGTGCGTAACCATTGAACGCCCAAAACTACATCACATCCACCTAAGGACAAGGCAAACATGTCAGAGCACAGGTTATAATCTTCGATAGAGATATGCACATGATGACACTTCCCCTTGCAAGGCAAGGTGCCCCCATTGGCAACCATGACTTCAAAGTTGGAACAAGGATGGACAAAACAATCAGCCTGTTTGGCAATCCGAGGGTCAATGAAGTTTTGAGTGCTACCAGAATCAATGAGTATGGTAAGAGGGAGCTTCTTGCAGTATCCCCTGACTCGCATTGTTTGTGGGGTGGTGATGCCGATTACAGCATGGAGAGAGAGCTCGGGTGGGTTGTCCTGAGATGGGGTTTCAACAGGCGGGTGTTGAATGTCGACCTGATCATCTATTGTATCTGGAGCTTCTTCGTCAAGTTCTGAGGCAGGAGGAGAATCCACATCCAAGAGATAGAGATTTTGTTGAACACATCTATGTCCCTGAGTGAATTTCTCATCACAATTATAACAAAGCCCTTTTTCTCGGCATGCTTGCATCTCTGTTTCAGACAAATGCTTGATAGGAGTTATTCGAGGAGCAGGCGTGATGGGATGTTGTTGGGAACCTATATTTCTGAAGGGAACAAAGGTGGGTTTGGAGCGTTGTTGAGCTGCAATCTTGTCCTCTGCCAACTTAGCCAACCCTAGGACTTCCATCATTGTGTTGGGACAGAACATTTTGACCTCTGAGCGGATTTCATCCTTGAGACCACTAATAAAACAACTCCTGTAGAATTCATCAGAAAATCCTTCTGTGTGATTGGCCAGTTTCTCAAATTCTGTATGATACTCTCTCACTGTGCCAATTTGGTGAAGTTTAGTGAGTGCTCTTGTGAATTCATCAAAATCACTAAGACCAAATCGTTGCAAAAGGATTTGGAAAAAATCTATCCAGTTTGGCTCGGGATGAGCTTTGATGTACCAACGGTACCATTGAAGGGCTTCTTGTTCCAAATGAAAGGATGCAAGTGGAACTTTCTGGACATCAAAAGTATTATGCAGACTAAAATATTGTTCTGATCAGTATATCCATCCAGTCGTATCAGTACCATTGAAGCGAGGAAAATCAAGCTTTGGCCTGCGAAAATTGCTGGAAGAAGAGAACCCAGTGGCTGCAGAAGATTCTGGTTGTCGGTTATTGTACATGGCTGAATGCTGAAGATGGAGGCTGAGAAATTTTTCATCTAGATCTTAGAGTTTGGTTTGGATGGTTGTAAGTGCTTCATCCATGGCTTTTGCTCCTATGCGAGTGACAACCATAACTAGGAATTTTTATTTTTTTTTGTGGGGGGCGGGGCGGGGGAATGGATAGAAAAACAAAAACACAAGCTTATTTAGTAAGGGGAAATTTGGATTTGGGAAAAACTCAGAGGGGTAATTGGGGTTTGACTAGGTTTTTGACACTTTATGAGGGACAGGGAAGCAAAAAATGGGGATTTCAGAAGCGGGAACTCTATGGTAAAATTTGAAGGCAATTGGGTGAAAATTGAAGAAGTTATGGCAAACCCTAAAAATAGACAAATGTGGGATTTCTGGTCTTGGGAAGTGGAATTCAGGATAGGGTCTTCAGGAATGAAATATGCAGAATGGGATTGCAGGGATGTCAGTGAAGTTTTAGGGAAAACAAAGTTGAAACAAGGGAGACATGGCTGAAAAAACAGTTTTTTTTTTTTTTTTTGGAGAAATGGATCAGCAACAGCGGTGCAGAAGGGATCCACAACAAATGGATCCGCAACAGCATGGAAGGGATCGAAAAAGGTTGGATCTGAAACAACGAATGGATCTGGAACGACTTTCAGAATAGATCTGAAATGGTTGGATTTGGAGCGGAAGTGATCGGCAACAGTTCAACTGAAAATAGATATGGACCCCAGGTATGTACGACTTCCTAACAGTTCAGGTGTTTCACTCGGCCATCAATGCTGTTTGACGACTTGCATATTGGGGAAGTACCCCTCACTCCACGGCTCAGGTAAAACTGATAACCGCTTTGCCACAAATGACAGCTCTTGGTTTACCTCACGGGGGGGAACTAGTCAATCAGGTAGGGGTCGTTGCCCTTTTCGCTGGTAGGTCCTCTCAATGGGCCAGCTACTTTGGGGTTCCTGTTGTACTCCTCACAATGATTTTTACGGCTTATGCCCAAGTACTTCCCACAGTTAAGCAGATAGGGAATATTCCCAAATCCAAAGCTGCAACAGATGCGAAAAAAAAATTTTGGCAGAAATTCCACCCAACGAGCCCAAGAAAGTGCTCTGATACCAGATGTGAAGAACCTACAATAATTAATTAATGCAAATACATGAGATATCAGAAATAATAGAACTCAGAATCACTTTTATATTGATCATGGGCCATTTCGAGGGGGCAACGTCCTTTGAGCAAGCTCAATACAATTAACTTCATGGTGCCTTCATAGGCCTCAACACACACTTATATACTAAGTCTAGGTGCCAATACCATGGGTCAATACCATGTGTCAATACAAACCATGGGACAATACAAAATATAGATCAACAATTATTACGGGTCAAAACCATTGGCCAATACAAACTATGGATCAACAAATACTACGGGATGACTTACAAAGCTTATGTGTCCAACAAAAATATACTAACAAAGTAAAGACATGGGTTCCTAACATGTAGAACATGTGGCTTCTCATGGAAGTCACACCAAGACTCAAGAGCTTCTCATGGGTGCATTCACGAAACTATATAGAAAAGGAAGGATGCGTTCTTCACAGCTGGAACCCCAAATCTAGTAAAATGGCCATAACTTGCTCATCTGGACACCTTTTTTTATGAAACAAAAAGTGTTTCATACTGGAAACGATGATACAGATGCAATGGGACAAGTATGAAATTTCAAAAATTCTCATAAAATTAGAAAACATAACCTACATTTCGTCCCTTCAACACTGTTTCCACTGAATGAGAAGAATACTTCAGAAAATAGAAAGAAGAGAGGATGTAATCATACATTTGGATAAGATCTGCAAATTGGTCATCAATGGTTGAACGGGATCATGTGCAAAATACTAGAATAGGAACTATGGGGCACATCTCCCACAGGTGGCTAAGGGTGCATCACCAAAGCATATAGAAGCTTAATCTTACTCACATACAAACAATAAACTGTCAAAATATACCAAAGAAACATCTTTTGTTTTGTTGAAAAAGGTGTTTGGATGACCAATATACAAGCATTTTAACCAGAGCCAAGGTTTCAGTGTTGAGGAGCGCACCTGTGCAAAGTTATGGATTTTCGACCTGTGTAAGAGCCCTGTGAGTTGTATCAATTGTTCTTGAGCCTTCCATGAGCATCCAAATTGTCTGTGTTCACCTCTATTGTAGATCCAACGAAGACACTTCTTCTTCTTCTCTCTTAGAAGTCTTCTACACTCCATATTGTAAGAATTTTATGTATTAGAGATTCTCTGATAAATCTGAGAGTAAAGTACCTTCAATTTCTGCTCAGTATTCTTAATTTTGGTTTTCTTATGTTCTTATAATCAGGCCTAAGACATACTATTCATAATAATATGAATTCGAAATCCTTAGAGGCTGTTTGTGCTCAAGTTCTTCAAGACTAGTTCTTTAGATCATTTTATTTGACTAGTTCTGCAGTATATGTAATTAATTCTTCTATGAATGTTTATTTTCAGTTTTATCTGTCATATTATATTCTTAAGACCATAATGAATACCCAACAAGCCTCTCTCTGAGAATTCGTATCCCTCTCATCCTATTTGGGAGAGCCTGGAAAACAACTGGCTGAGTAGTCCAATCTAGTGCCCTTCCTTCTTTTACCTCCAAACTCAACCAAAACCTCCCAAACTCTCAGAAACTCTTTTCCATCATCAAATTAGGGGGTTCATGTATTATATCCACCCTTTGGTTACTTTCAGGTGTAAGCGAATGAGTTTAGTATGCATATATTGGTGTTCCCAGGAAGCCTCAGAGTAGACCTCAACGATAGTTATTGTTGAAATGTAAATGGCCCCAGTACCTTGTGAATAGGAATATTAATCTGGCGCTGAATATAATGTTTTTTCTGCTGCACATTTCCCCAACACATTTTGCATATCCATCAGAGTTCAAATATCAAGTTCTGGGTGGGCTTAACAGTGACTAATACTAGTTTTTTTTCTTAACTAGTTTTGATAACTAGTTTCGGTTTGTTTTCTTTTATGCTTTAAATTTTGAATTTGAGATAATATCCTCTATAATCAGATCAAGGATATTTCATTTTTTCTTTGTAAAATTTCTTTTTCATATGGTTTTGGATGCCGGCCATATTTCTCCTTTTGTAGAAAAATGGCACATGGACTAGTTAAACTAATTACTATGCAATCATTTACATTTTTTTAGGAATTAAAAAAAAAATCATTCACATAATAAATATACTTATAAAAAGTATAGATTAAGGCCTATAGAACTTTTTGGCCATTGTGATGCATGGCACGAAGTTTGGCAAGCCTAGCCTTGGAGACCTTGTCTTGAAACATATACCAAATCGGTTTAACTATGCACAAATCAAATATAAAAATCATTTAATAAGTTTGATATAATCTTATGAGAAAATTCAATTACATGGGTACTCTCCTCACTAGACTTCCTCCATGCATCCGACTTCTCATATGCTTTTACAAGTTCTTTCCATACTTTAAGACTTACATCAATTGGCCTTTTTTTAGCCTTTGCTTGGGAGGGATTTTTTTTATCTTCTTTGTTTGGTTGCACCGGAATCTCTTGCAATTTTGAGATATTTATTTTTTTCCTTATTTATAGACCAACTTGTGCCAAATTTAGTCTCCATGTCATGGATAACTTCTTTTTGCAGGTGCATCGGTATCTTTGAGAATGAAAAATGTAGATGGTCTTTGAATCAATGAAGGCATGACTCCTTCAACCTGTTTAAATTTTTTTTCCAGTATATGACATTAGGATTTCCCTTGAAACCACATCGTATTCTATCTTTGTATCGTAGCTTCCAATGCAAGATGGAAAAGATGCCATAGTGGAATAATTCTGTGTCCTAGGAGTGGCTGGGACAGTGGAAGTCTCTGCTGCCTATTCCACATTCTGAAAATTTATTGTTATTGATTTACTCCTAGATCTTCTGCTCGATCCAGGAGTGGGAGGGGGAACATTTGATTCCCTTTGATATGGTTGTTTTAGTTTCAATGTTTAAGGGGTTCTACTACATCATTTTTCTATGTATCTAGCGAGTGTTTTGAAATCCACAGCATCCATCTTGTTCATTGCCTCCATCCCCAATATGGAAGCCAATGCCTCTTTCTCTTGGTCAATCTCATTTTCTTATATATATAAAATAAATATCTCATTTTAAATTTTGGAAAAAAAAACTAAAACTAAATATTTGAAACACTTAGAAATCAATAAATTGATAGACTTACCTCATAGTGGCCAGTGTCTACTCCCTTGTTTCCTCCTCCCTTTGCTCCCTTGATGCTTCTTGAAATTTTGATGCGACCTAGGGAAAATTATTTACATCCAGTCCATGGAGGAAAATGAAGGAGACACTACCAGGGAAGTAGAGGGAGAATCTGTCACGTCCCCACCCATCATACCAGTGCAATGGAGGGGATCGTGAGGCTAAGACCGGGCATCTAGCCCCATGTACTTATGAAGTAAGCATTCATTACATATGAAGAGGCATAAACATTTTCAATACATAGCAGAAGTAATTTCATTCACACATTCACCATACATTCAAGATATTCATCAATTAAATAATTGAAAGATGGCACCAGAGAATACTTATCTTTTAATAGCGTAGTCCCAAGCAACTAGCTATGTCGCTGCAACGTTCCACCCAACCGTAGGCTCTTCGACAACTTATACTGAGTCCGTCCGAAGGCCACCCCCGAGCTGGGCATGATTCTCACAAGGAAAAAGGGGACATTCACGCTCACACACAGTCTATTAACCATTTTATTTTAGCCAAGCCAGTCTAACTGGGTTTATCAGGCTGCACTTGCACAATGGATACTCATTCCCAATCTCAAGCCAGATCCAGGGATTACCCATCACCCATGCCCATCATACTCTTCTTTCTCACAGCAAAAACGATTATTGACAGGGTTACACATTTACAACAGAGGTGTTCACAAAACAGGGTCCACATTGGTTCTCCCAACTCGTGGTTCACCCAAACGAACTGTGGAATTTCGATTTCAACCCCAGGGAGCAAAATCGATTTCTCTCCACTGGTTAGGATCCCTTCCAATGGCCTAAACGACCCCCAGGAAGACCCAAAACGTTCTGCTCTCTTTCCCCACGGGTGACCAACACAAAAACGCCCCTTCCCAGCTAAAAGATGAAGGGAGACACAGAAAAACGAGGGAGGAAAACACCCAGGCAGCTTGAGCTGCGTGAGAGAGCAAGGCCATGGTGAATAATGGCTTAGGGAGAAATTTCGTAGCTCTCTTCTTGCCCAAGGAGACCAACACGATTTTCCATGAAGAGTTGCTTGCCCATACCCAATTTTGGACAGCCATACCTCTCCATTCCCAAGGCATTAACTTCCCCAACCAACTCTTGGGAGAAATCAATGGTTGAGTACAAAAGTCAACATGGGTAGTTGAGGGTTTGATGGGTTCTCTTATTGACACTTGGCTTGACTCTATTGGCTCAAGGGTTTTAATGTTTTCCCTCCCAATTCCTTGTGAAATCATGCCCCCATCTCTTTGTTGCATTGCATAGCTAGTTGTGGGTATTTTTATTAAAATGCATATTACATGATGTTGAAATTCCAATGTGCCTGGCTAGCATGCAAGGCATATGCATCACTAAATCGATGGCGGGGCCTTGGCCTTGAGCTCCTCACCATGATTTCATAACAATATTACATCAATTACCTTTGAATGCAATGGGGTCAATAATGGGGACGTGACAGAATCTCTACCCTAGATTTCATGTTTTTGACAAAACTAGTTAAATTTAAATGGCAGTGGTAGGGATAACAAGATTTTTTTGGGTTGCAATCTTGTTATTAGCTCGATGGTGGTATTCTTGGAAGATTGAATCATGAGTCTCTACTGGGAATTATCCCAATACTCCCAATTTTGACAGATGGAGCTTTGGGGCAGAGGGTTGAAATTCTCGTGCTAATGAGTTTCTATTTGGGTCACAATATTGCTATTTGCTTTGGCAGTGGTCTTCCTAGAAGCTCAAATCATGGGTTTGTGCTAGGAATTAGATTGATATTGCCTCAGGCTCTTCCAAGTTCCACTGGTGGAGCTACGGGGCAAAGAGTTGAAAGTCCCGTGTGCTAACGAGCTTCTATTGGGTCACAATCTTGTTATTTGCTCCATGGTAGGGTATTTTTTAAGGATTCTAATATTATAGTTATGTATAGTATTCTAAGCGATTATTTTGGATTAAAAAAATCATATATATAGATCGGTAGGCGAATATTAAAGATGAAACATACAATTTACTACTAAAACTTATAAATTTTGACAAATATTATGATAAAAAACATATTTTATGTAAATATAGGCGATATTAGAGAGTAAAAATGACCAAACAACGAATTTATTTTTTGAAAAAAAACCCCAAAAATAGCCATTTGGCAAAATTTCGGCCCTAAAAATTACCCTGCTCCAAGGTGGTCTTCCCAAAGCTCGAATCATGGGTCTATGCTAGGAATTAGCCCGATATTGCCTCGAGCACTCTTAAGTTCAACCGGTGGAGCTCTAAAGGTGGTATGCTGCATATAAAACATATGTTTTATGTTTAAATGTTTTGGCCCATGGGGTTTTTTGTTTTGTTTCATAAGTCAATGCTATATTCGGCACAATTAACGTTGATTATAGTGCCTATTTTTGGCCCTAAATGTAACCTTGTTGGGGTTCCAAATTCGGCTCAAACTGTACCCCATTTTGCATCGATTTTTGGTCCTAAATGTAACCCTATTGGGGTGCCAAAGTAGGCAAAAACTGCGCCAAATTTTGTGCCACGTTTGGGCCCTAAATGTGCACACCCTAGGGCCAAGATATGTTCAACAATATTCTCTTGGAGCACAGCAGTTATGTGACTATTCTCATTGTTGTGTATTATACAATCCAGAGGAAGCCATGGAAAGAGGATGTGGATAGCGCAGAACTACTAAATTGACTAGAGGAAAGTGGTTGGAAATAGATATGCCAACAAAATATATAGATACAATGAAGGTAAGAAGACAAAGCAACCTCAACCAAAGGAGGAAGGTGTTTATGAATTCACAAATGCTACAACATAGAGGAGATAAAGTCATTTTTTTGTCCATGAGGCCTTTGAGGTCAAACTTATTGGTTTCAAATGCACAGAAATGGTGATTAAATGTGATTCTATGTTCAAGGGAAAAGTTTGAAATTTAGGATGGCCATATGGGATAGGGATGTTGGATACTTTTCTTGTTGAAATTTGGGCTCGATGTATATACCCAGGGTCATAAAATTGTTTTTTTTTCAAATCCAAAACATGATATCAATATGACAAATATATGATTAAAGTGAGTTTTTTGTGTTGGATATCATATTAGTGGAAATGATATAATTGGTGTACTAAACATTATGGACTATGTTGTGTATTACAGGGGCCCAACAAGGCCATGGCAACAGATTGTGTCATATCTAATGAGGACACAATGCTTGACCTGGGACATCTAGTACTCAAATTTTGACATGACTTTGAAAAAAATGATTTGATGGCGTTTGTATGATACATCCATCTTTTTCACAGTATTATTAAAATTTATAGTGATTTATCCAATCGTGACATAAAATAATGGATGTAGTTGATTATGTTAAATGGAGATTGGTGGAGATTGGAGCAAATGCAGAGCATGAGAGTTCAACTAGCAAAAGAAAAAGATATGTATGTGGATGTGGACATGGACCTAAAAATGTTAAATCATGTAGAGGATAATGGGTGGAAGAGGATATGACAATTGATCATGTAGACATAATAAATGATTGCACCGAACAAGAGGTTGGTAAAGACTATAGTACATGGGATGAATACTTGGAGAAAATTGTTGTTTGTGGATGTTTTGTGTGTTATGTAAATAAACATTTCAAATGAGAAATTGTACAAAGAAATTACATAGATGATGATATTCCAGTGGGTAGCATTCCTCCTACAATTGATTCAAATCCAATAGGAATTGTGGTAAGGAATTTTCCAATTTGATATAAAGAATGTGTATAATTCTTTTAAACATTGTTTTACATTATTTAAATAATTAATTTTTTTCTTAATGAATACTTGCAAGATAAAGTTCATGATTTAAAGTTTCTTGGCGCACTAACTTCCATCCTAGAGGGTGATGATTATTTATCAAATGATACATCCAACAAAAATACGTGCACATATGCGAGCTCAGAAGATGAGGAATTAATGAAAACAAGTAACACTAGAACAAGGACCGGTTTAAAGATGCATAATTTGCATAAATACAAGGGGAAGGTGGAGTACATACCCTATGAGAATGAATGTGATGGAGATGATGAATTTCCCCTGAATTTGAGATCAATTTACAAAGAGACATTTGATTATCGAATCTATTGCACTTGGCCTAGACATCAAAAACTACCTAGAATGTATGAGGTGTTTCAATTTTGGGGATACAACTACATGATACGACCCGCCAATATTCATGGAGTGAATCTATGCCTCTTTATTTTCCAAAATGTACATGTGGGATATAAACATAGAAACAATTCATAATAAACCATTAGGAGTTTAATTCCATATTATGGTCCATCAAATTACAGTGGTGAATGGAGAAGGCTAACATAATATTAGCCTTCGATGTCAACATATGGTCTAAATTCGAATATGTATACACATCGTCTCCAACTCAAAATTGAAAATAAATGAATAAAGGTCATCTTATGTATATAGATGGACATGCATACAGACACAAAATATTGCAAGATTTATAAATAGTAGTAAGGGAAGGTACCCTACTGTAAGTGAATTGTCAATTTGTTGAGGTTATAAATGATAAAGATGGAGATATGGAAAGAGATGTTGATAGATTGATAATGCTTGAGGCTATTATGGACCTTAACATTGGGGATTAGTTATTTTTTGATCACCCCTTCTAAAAACGCACTCCTACATGAAATAAAAGGGAAGAACAAGGTCTCCCTAAGGATGTTCTTAAGGGTAGAAAACCAAAGAATAATCAATGAGTGTGGATTGATGTTTTATAATCTATGTTGTCAAAATTGTGTTTTATTTTAAATTATTGTATAAAAAAGTAGTCCATAAAATAATTTTGCATGATTCAATTGATGTATATATGTTCATACATTCTATATTTTTATTTCTTAAGACACATTTTATTATATTTCTTTGAAATTGATACATTTATTATTTACACAATTGTTGCCAAACATTAAATAATGCTTGTGTTTGTTGATAGGTAGAAGATATTGATGATACACCTGCCAATACCCAAGACCAAACTGGGTTATTAAGATTTGGACAAGATGATCCAAACCATCCTTTAAACCATACCAAAGTGAAAATAGCAACATTGAATAGAATACTACCAGCTGAGAAATTTGAAGAGCCCATGAGATTAGCATACATTGATGACATGCCACCTAGCCTTTATGATGATGATGCCAGTGAAAATGCAGTGCATGAAGAATGATTGAATGAAATTATCACATCATTCTTTCGGGATGGAAACAATGATGACAATAATGATCATATGGTTGACAATCATGATGATAGCATGGGTAATTACCACGAAGGTAATATTGATGACAAAAACCTAAAAGACTTAATCAAGAAAGCATCCAAGACACCCGTGTTAAAATTGGGTGCAAGTAGAACCTCAAAAATGGAATGCACATTAATATTATTGGAAATCAAGTCACTATTTGGTTGGTCAGACAAAGGATTCACTACCCTACTAAAGTGAGTTCAAATCTATTTCTTAATTTGCATTGTCAATTGTGTATGTAATTTGTAAACATTCATCAAATTCATTTATATTTATTTAAGGGGATTTTAATACCATATATTGTATATAAAAGGTCATAGTATAGATTGACATATCAAACATGTTCATCATAAGTCAAACATTCAATTGATTTAATCTTTTGCAATCTTACAGGGCACTAAAAACTAAAATATTCCATGAAGAGAACGTGTTGCCATCAAATTGCAGAGAAACGCATCAGTTGTTGGTTGAGTTGGGGATTGAATATAAGCAAATTCATTTGATGTGTATAAATGATTTCATTTTATATAGAGATAAATATCAAAATAAGGTAGAATTCCATGTATGCAAAGAGAATAGATATCGTACAAATGTACAAAGTTCTACAGTACCAACTAAGGTTTTACGGCACATGCCAATTATACCTAGACTTCAATGAATGTTTCATTACAAGTCACTTGCACAATTGATGGAATGGCATGCAAAGAATAGGAGTAAATATGGATTCATGTGAATTCCGACATAATGCAAAGCAATGAAACACATAGAGGAAAAATGGCCAAGAAAATTCAAAGATGAACCCTGTAGTATGTGAAGCACCTGCAACAATTATTTAATAAGAATATGCAAAATAGAAGAAATGACAGAACTCATAATCACTTTTATATTGATCACATGCCACTTCAAGGGGGCAACCTCCTTTGAGCAAGCTCAATACAAATAACTTCACGGTGCCTTCATAGGCCTCAACACACACTTATATACTAAGTCTAGGTGCCAATACCATGGGTCAATACTATGTGTCAATACAAACCATGGGCTAAGTCTAGGCGCCAATACTATGAGTCAAGACCATGGGCCAGTACAAACTATGGATCAACAAAACTATGGGCGACTTACAAAGCATATGCACCAACAACAATAACACAAACTATGGATCAACAAATACTACGGGACGACTTACAAAGCATATGCGTCCAACAACAATATACTAACAAAGTAAAGACATGGGTTCCTAACATCCCCTCTCCCTTAGAAAAAGCTTTGTCCTCAAAGCTTTAGATGTGGAAATTGATGCAGAATCTAAAGGAGTGGGTCCCCTGTAGCATCCTCGAGTTGCATTCCGAGCCACTGGCGCCTTTGGAGTTTCAGGGAGGATTGCATGGAAGGCTGTAGATGAAGAAGAACCATATCAACGATGTGAAAAGTGCGCTCAGAATGGTGCTGATCGGCTTGCTGTTTCAGTCAAATTCTTGCCATGTGAAGATTGTCCTGCAGAATGAGAAGAAGTTGATCACGATTTCGAAGAATTGAGTCAATTTCCTGAACTGGGGAGCTGCTGAAGGTGTATGGAAGACGAACTGGCGGTGCCTGTCCAGAGACTGCTTCATATGGTGTCCTTTTAGATGTGGTACTATACCACTGGGGTGCTTCTAGGAAATCCATAGAAATAGTTGTCCAAATTTGTGGAGGGATGGGAAAGGGTTCGAGTAGTCCCAAAAGGAGGGTCGTTTCACCCTTGTTGACCTGGAAAGTATCACAGTCAACCACCATCCGTTGAATTGTCATTTTGAGTCCCTGCCAAAGGAAGTTACATTGTTCCTAGTCATACGTTTTGAGGAACCCAGAGTGCCCTACTAATGAAGAAGCATGGAGTTCATAGAAGCGATAGCCCCATTGAACAGATTGCAACCAATTTGGAACAAGCAGAGAAATAGCTGTAAGAGAAACTGGGTCATCAAATGTGCGAGGAGGAGCATCTTCCACCATATTGTCCTTACCCTTCTGGTAAGTGGTCACATAGTCATAACCCATGAGTTGGATAACCCATTTCAGGTGTGCTGGGGAGGAGACCCATTCTTCCAGGAAAGTTTCCAGACTCTGGAGATCAGTCTTGATGCAGAAATAATTCCCCAATAGGGATGGCTGCCACTTTTGTACTGCATGCAAAATAGCCATCATGTCCTGCTGAGATATAGATGCGACTAAATGCTTACCGGAAAGGTCTCATGAAGGCGGCAAGCCCACTAGTGCAACAAAGACACCTGCATATCTATTCAAGGAAGTAGTGGAGACCATTGGTGGGTGCATTTGAAGGGAATGGAGATGAGCAATGACACCAAGTGAATTCTTCTTAAGGATCTTTTCTAGGCGATGTGAACTGATGATGTGGAGAGACCCTGGTTGTAAGCCCATAAATTTATGTTGTGTCCCATTGACTGAAAACTGCATCCAAAGTTCAGCAAAATCCCATAAGATGGGGCCAAGTGTGCGTAACCATTGAACGCCCAAAACTACATCACATCCACCTAAGGATAAGGCAAACATGTTAGAGCGCAGGTTATAATCTTCCATAGAGATACGCACATTATGACACTTCCCCTTGCAAGGTAAGGTGCCCCCATTGGTAACCATGACTTCAAAGTTGGAACAAGGATGGACAAAACAATCAGCCTGTTTGGCAATCGGAGGGTCAATGAAGTTATGGGTGCTACCAGAATCAATGAGTATCGTAAGAGGGAGGTTCTTGAAGTATCCCCTGACCCGCATTGTTTGTGGGGTGGTGACACAAGTTACATTATGGAGAGATATCTCGGGTGGGTCGTCTTGAGATGGGGTGTCAATAGGCGGGTGCTGAATGTCGACCTGAACATCTACTGTATGTGGAGCTTCTTCACCAAGTTCTGAGGCAGGTGGAGAATCCACATCCAAAAGATAGAGCTTTTGTTGAACACATCTATGTCCCCGAGTGAATTTCTCATCACAATTATAACAAAGCCCTTTTTCTTGACATGCCTGCATCTCTGTTTCAGACAAAATCTTGATAGGAGTTGTTCGAGGAGCAGGCGTGATGGGAGGTTGTTGGGAACCCATATTTCTGAAGGGAACAAAAGTGGGTTTGGAGCATTGTTGAGCTGTGATCTTGTTCTCTGCCAACTTAGCCAACCCTAGGACTTCCATCATTGTGTTGGGACAGAACATTTTGACTTCTGAGCGGATTTCATCCTTGAGACCACTAATAAAACAACTCCTGTAGAATTCATCGGACAATCCTTCTGTGTGATTGGCTAGTTTCTCAAATTTCGTCTGATACTCTCTCACTGTGCCAGTTTGGTGAAGTTTAGTGAGTGCTCCTGTGAAGTCGTCAAAAGAACTAGGACCAAATCGTGACAAAAGGAGTTGGAAAAAATCTGTCCAGTTTGGCTCGGGTTGAGCTTTGATGTACCAACGGTACCATTGAAGGGCTTCCTATTCCAAATGAAAGGATGCAAGTGGAACTTTCAGGACATCAAAAGTATTATGCAAACTGAAATATTGCTCTACTCAGTATATCCATCCAGTCGGATCAGTACCATTGAAGCGAGGAAAATCAAGCTTCGGCCCACGAAAATTACTGGAAGAAGAGAACTCAGTGGCTGCAAAAGATTTTGGCTATTGGTTATTGTTCATGGTTGAATGCTGAAGATGGAGGCTGAGAAATTTTTCATCTAGATCTTTGAGTTTGGTTTGGATGGCTACAAGTGCTTCCTCCATGGTGTTTGCTCCTGTGCGAGTGACAACCATAATCAGGAATTTTTTTTTTGTTTGTTTGTTGGGGGGGGGGGAATGGATAGAAAAACACAAACACAACCTTATTTAATAAGGGGAAATTTGGATTTGGGAAAAAATCGGAGGGGTAATTGGGGTTTGACTAGGTTTTCAACACTTTTTGAGGGATAGGGAAGCAAAAAATGGGGATTTCAGAAGCGGGAATTCTATGGTAAAATTTGAAGGCAATCGGGTGAACATTAAAGAAATTATGGCAAACCCTAAAAATAGACAAATGTGGGATTTCTGGTCTTGGGAAGTGGAATTTGGAATAGGGTCTTTAGGAATGAAATATGCAGAATGGGATTGTAGGGATGTCAGTGAAGTTTCAGGGAAAACAGAGTATAAATAAGGGAGATATGGCCGAAAAACAGAATTTTATACTTTTTTTTTTCCCAGAAATGGATCGGAAACAGTGGCGCGCAAGGGATCCGCAACAGATGGATCTGCAACAGCGCGGAAGGGATAAAAACGGATGGATCTGGAACGAATTTCAAAATAGATCGGAAACGGCTAGATTTGGAGTGAAAGTGATCGGCAATAGTTTAGCTGAAAATAGATATGGACCCTAGGTATGTACGGCTTCCTAACAGCTCAGATGTTTCACTCGGCCACCAATGTTGTCTGACGGCTTGCATATTGAGGAAGTACCCCTCACTCCACGGCTCAGGTAAAACTGATAACTGATTTGCCACAAACGACAACTCTTGGTTTACCTCACGAGTGGGAACTAGTCAATCAGGTAGGGGTCATTTCCCTTTTCACTGGCAAGTCCTCTTAATGGGCCAGCTACTTTGGGGTTCCTGTGGTACTCCTCACAATGAGCTTTAGGGATTATGCCCAAGTACTTCCCACAATTAAGCGGATAGGGATTATTCTCAAATCCGAAGCTGCAACAGATGAGAAAAAAACAATTTGGTAGAAATTCCACCCAACGAGCCCAAGAAAGTGCTCTGATACCAGATGTGAAGCACCTGCAACAATTAATTAATAAGAATATGCAAAATAGCAGAAATGACAGAACTCAGAATCACTTTTATATTGATCACAGGCCACTTCGAGGGGGCAACCTCCTTTGAGCAAGCTCAATACAAATAACTTCACGATGCCTTCATAGGCCTCAACAAACACTTATATACGAAGTCTAGGCGCCAGTACCATGGGTCAATACTATGTGTCAGTACAAACTATAGGCTAATACAAACCATGGGCTAACTCTAGGCGCCAATACTATGAGTCAAAACCATGGGCCAATACAAACTATGGATCAACAAAACTATGGGCGACTTAAAAAGCATATGTGCCAACAACAATAACACAAACTATGGATCAACAAATACTACAGGACAACTTACAAAGCATATGCGTCCAACAACAATATACTAACAAAGTAAAGACATGGGTTCCTAACATAGTATCAGGTTTTGGCTTGCAATAGATGGAGTTTGTCCATTCTCTTTCATGAGTGCAACTAATACTATTTGGCTAGTCATATTGATAGTATACAATATTCCCCCATGGATGAGTGTTAGAAAGGAGGACCTTATGTTGAGTCTCATTGTTCCAGGAAAGTATCAAGTTAAAAACATGGATGTTTATCTTGCGCCTTTTATTGATGAGATGCAACTGCTATGGAAAGGCATAAGAATGTATGACATATCATGTACTCCATCAAATAGGTTGTTCATGTTGTATGGTATGCTATTTTGGACTATCCATTATTGCCTAGGACTTGGTGTTTGTTATGGTAAGATAAAATATTTACGTATTTACACTCATGTTTTATTTTCATAGATACTTTCATACTTACTTTTATAATATTATTTTGATGTTATTCACATTACTTATTGAATTGCAGGGCTTCAAACAAAGGGGAAATTTGCATGTCGAAGACGTGTAGAACAATTTCAAGGGCATTATTCTAAGGATCTACATAAATTTATGTACACAAATGACAAGGTTTTTCTACCACCAGATCATAAGTTTAGAAATCACCTGAAGAATCCATTTGATGGAAAATTTAAAAATATAATCCCTCCCATGATCATGGGTCCAAGTAATTGGCTTAATAAATATGAAGATGTTGAATTGAAAGATTGGGAGGAATTTTTTGATCAGGGTGATTCAATTGAAGAACCATAACAAGTTTTAGTTAATATGCCAAAAGGACTGAAAATGAAATCCATATTTTATGAGCTCCCTTACTCGAAGGATCTATTAATATATCACCTATTAGATCCTATGCACTTCTTAAAATGTGCCAGATTCTATATTTCGACATATATCAGGAAAAGAAAAGGACACCTTGTCTTCAAGGAGAGATATCACTCTTTCGCACACCAAATTTGATAGAAGACATTTGTGGCCAAACATGGAAAATGAAACATATCCATAAACTCCATGTATTTTGAAAAAAAAAGAGCTAGAACAACTAAAAATTCATCCATTCAATAAGGGCACCTACTGGTTATGGGGCATCATTGGAAAAAGCTTTTACAGTTGATGGATATATCACAGGATTTAAAACACATGATTTTCATAATTTTATGAAGGTATTATCATCACTTAACTTTTACCAGTAACATTAATTACGTACTAAATATGTTTTGATATTGTATTGTGTGAGAAAAATTACTAATGACATTTGATAAATGTGTTTGATAGCATATATTGCCATTGGAAATTAGGGGTGATTCATGTCTTACTGTTGAACTAAGGACCACCGTAAATCGATTGTCAAGATTTACAAGGTATGTGTTACGAAATGTTCATGTGTGAGAGACATAGAGCTATTATATTTTATTTTTATTTTTGACTAAAGGTTGATACTAATTTAGTATTCTTATATTAGGTGAGTGACCTCCAAGGAGACCCACGAATTTGAAGTGCCAAAATGGAAGAAGGAAATTGCATAAATTGTATGTTTATTTGAGAAGGAGCTCCCTACAAGTTTCATGGACCTACAAATCTGTTTACTTATAGACCTAGTCAATGACATTGAATTGGAAGGTGTCGTATCAATGAGGTGGATGTTTTTCTTTGAGAGGTATATGAAAACTCTAGAAAGATATGTCCGACAAAATGCACATCTAGAGGGTTGCATGGTTGAAGGGTATGTATTGAATGAATAATTTTTATATCTATGTGAATTCGTTGGTAAGGATTTTGAAGATGGGCCATGCTTTTGGGATAAAGAAGGAGCATTAGATATTATTGATGGAGAAAAACCACAATCTAATGGTGTTCAAGTAGAAATTGGTAAGTAAATTCATGATCATTGTGGTTGTCTTTATTGCAATCATTAGCTTACTCTGTATTAATTTATTTGTCAAATTAACAACATGACATTTGGAGATTGAAATAAACATATTGACATGTAATAGGTGTAGACGAAAGTGCTATACTCAACAAGTTCGTTATGTACCACATGGAATTTATGAACAAATGGATTGATTTATATGATAAAAAGAGAGAAGAAGTGTTAGAAGAAAGGAGACAGTTTAAGAGATTGAATCCAAGGAATACTCCACTTCCCGCCGATCTGCTTGGGGAATTGGAAAAAGATTGCACACTAGAATGGGTTACTGAACAAATTCAAAATCAAATAGAAGACACAAGTATTGATTCAAACATAACAAAAGATGAAATCAACATGTCTAGAGGATGTGAAAGAAAGGTACAGTTGGAATTTTAGAAAATGTCGTTTCAAATTAGTCTGACACTATTAAGTGTTTAAATATTCATCATTATATTTGTCTTAACTTAAATAAATTGTCTTTCATAGGCGAGGAAACATCCTGCAATGTGGGAATATGGTCGATATTATCGTGTCAAAAAGGGTAGATGTAGAGAGACGCTCCTTTGATTGTGGCATCATGGTTGATTTCAAGCAATCCAGTTGAGCAAGCTCAAAAGATAAGAATATCATTGAAGGGAATCAACAATATGTTGGGAAAATCCAATAAATTATTTAGTTGGATTATTGATCTTTTAAATGTTGTATTTTTAAGTGTAGATGGTATGAATCTGAGAGGACACAAAGACATGATACCCATAGTGGATTGTTTTCTATAGATTCATCAAGGTTCCTACCAGAGGATAAGAAGCCTTATGTTCTACCAATTCATTGTGAGCAGGTATTTATTTAACTCAAACACGAAGCAGTACTAGTGATCGTTAATATATTAATTAATGGTTTATTGTAAATGTGTGTGTGTGTGTGCGAGTGTGTGTCTCTTAATGAATAAATTTGGTATAACGTATGTCTAATATATGTATGTCGTTCATGCGCAAGTATTTTTCTATGAAGATATTTTGGACCCGAAATGGGTATTTGTTATATATTATGATCCAAGACTAAGGCATTTATTTGATGATTCCTTAGTGGATACTGAACAAAACAATGATATCCAACAAAATGAGAGAGATGGATTAGAGAACATTGAAGAAATTGACATCCATGATGATGTTGAAGATGGTTATGTTCAGTCAGAAGAAGGCAACATTCCAAACTTAGATGATCTTGTAGAAGACAACGTTATGGATGGTACATAAAATGATGGTCCCAATATAGATGGTCTACAGTCAAGTTCCAATGATGATGAAGATGATGGAAGTGAATATGAGGATGATGAAAATACTACTTTAGTGGGATGTTGTAGGAAAAAAATATTAATTACTTGAAAGAATATATGAACATTGACAATGATACATTGGATGGAATTGTTGCAGACAATAACGTTAATGAGGAAGACTTCTAAATTTTCAGAATTATTTGTATTTCTTGTTTTAAAAATCATTATTTTTATGGTCCACACTTTGAAATGCTTCACTATTATTTGTGTCAATAAAAATTGCCTATTGCAACATCCTTAAAGTGTTCAAACTTTGGTATGAATGGTTGGCAGAAAATATTAGGATTACTTGGAAATTAAGAGTTAGCATGGTTAGTGGTCATTTATTGGTTGATAATGGTTTTGAGGTGTTGTTAGATTATTGGTTAGATTCTAACTAAATTAGGACTAAGAGCCTATTGAATAACAATACATTAAATATTTAATCTATAAAAAATATAATTACCTATAGCATATATGTAAAACAATGTAAATCCAAAACATTAGGCAAAATGTACACAAAGTAGATTAGTGGATTTTTCATTAGGTAAAATGTGAATCAAAACCAACAGGAAAAATGTATGCAAAGTTTGTTCATTAATTTATATTATAAAACCTACTGAAATATTTCACTAAGCCCTTCACCCGATATAATCCCTAAGAAATTAACCATTAACCCACTTGCATGTTGGACCCTAGAAACTTCTTTTGGGATGTCTTAGCTTAAAAGAATCACGGTTTAATCATCTAGAAGAATGCCACAAGAAAAAGACAAAGACATGGAAATTGGCATCTTCATTAGCGGTTTGGCTGCAGACATGGGTATGTCGGGTTTGATCTATGTTTCCATGGATAGACAAATTGGGTCATGATGAATATGATTATGATGACTATGGAAATTAAATCCTGATGATGAGAATGATGTCCTTGAGTCTTAAGACCGTCCCATACCATCAAGGCATGAACCTAGTTTAACCATGTTAAAATTCATCGCATACATTCACAATTTGAAGAAATTTCAATGTTGGCCCCGTTCACTGCTCATTGTGTGGGGTGGATGGATGAAATTTTTCATGGGCTCGTTAGAATCTCCATGGAATTTCGATATAATTCTGACAAACATTATATAGACATGAATGGCGAATGATGACAATGAGACGTGCATTTTAAACATTGATGGAAACGTGGACGATCTCAAATATTATGCGAGGAAATTAGACATCCTTGAGTCTTGAAACCATCCCATACCGTCAAGGAATGTGTCTAATCTGATTGTGGAAAATGTCAATGCATATAGTCACAGTTTGAATAAATCACAACGTTGGCCCCATTCACTGCTCACACGGTGCAAGGTCAATGGATGACATTAAGCACTTAACCCAAAATAATGACTACGTAATTAACCATTAAACCACTTGCATGTTGGACCCTATAAAATTCTTTTGGGATGTGTTAACTTAATAGAATCATGGTTTAATCATCTCAGATAATGCCAGAGAAAAAGGGAAAAGACATGGAAATTGGCATCTTGATTAGGTTTCGCTAGAGAGTTGGTATGTAGGGTTTGATCTTTGTTGGCATGGATGGAAAAATTGGGTCATGATGAATATGATGATGATGATGGTGGTGGTGGAAATTCCAACCATGGTGGTGGTTAGGATGACTATGATGATTTCCTTGAGTCTTAAAACCCTCCCATACCATCAAGGCATGCACCTAGTCTAACCATGTAAAATTTCAACGCATATAGGCACATTTTGAATAAATTTCAACATTGACCCCATTCACTGCTCACTGTGTAGGGTGGATGTATGAAATTGGTGATCGGAATGTTGTAAGTCCCATGAAATTAAATGAGAGTTATGACAAATATTCTATATGTAGGAATGATGAATGATGACAACAAGAGGTGCATGATGAACATTCATGGAAACATAGACGATCTTTTAGATTATGTGGGGACATTAGACATCCTTGAGTCTTGAAACCCTCCCATACCCTCAATGTTTCTAATCTAACCATGTCGAATTTAAATGCATATAGTCACAATTTGAAGAAACGTCAACATTGGCCCCATTCACTACTCATTGTGCAGGGTAGATGTATGACATTAACCCTTAAAAATTATTTTGGGATGTGTTAAATTAATATAATCACAGTTTACTCATCTCAAAGAATGCCACATGAAAAGGGAAAATATATGGAAATTGGCATCTTGATTATGTTTCGCTGGAAAGTTGGGTATGTAAGGTTTGATCTTTATTGGCATGGATGGAACAATTGGGTCATTATGAATATGATGATGATGATGATAGAAATTTAAACCATTTTGGTGGTGATGATTATTATGATGATTTCCTTGAGTCTTAAAACCATCCCATACCATCAAGGCATGCGACAAGTATAACCATGTAAAATTTCAAAGCATACAGGCACATTTTGAAGAAATTTCAACGTTGGCCCCATTCACTGCTCACTAGGTAGGGTGGTTGGATGAAAATGGCGATGGTGGTGTTGGAAGTACCATGACATTAAAAGAGAGTTAGGACAAAGGTTTTATATGTGGGAATGTTGAATGATGACAACGAGAGGTGATTGATGAACATTGATGGAAACATGGACGATCTTTTAGAGTATGTGGGGACATCATAAATACTTGAGTCTTGAAATCCTCCCATACCCTCAAGGCATGTTTCTAGTATGACCATGTCAAATGTCAATGCATACAGTCACAATTTGAATAAATCTCAACGTTGGCCCCATTCACTGCTCATTGTGCAAGGTCGATGGATGACATTAATCCCTTAACCCAATATAATACCTAAGCAATTAACCATTAGACCAATTGCATGGTGGACCCTATAAAATTATTTGGGGATGTATTAACTTAATAAAATCATGGTTTAATCATCTCGAATAATGCCACAAGAAAAAGGTAAATTTATGGAAATTGACATCTTCATTAGGTTTCGCTGCAAAGTTCAGTATGTCGTGTTTGATCTTTGTTGGCATGGATGGAAAAATTGGGTCATGATGAATATGATGATGATGATTATGGAAATGAAAACCATTATGGTGGTGATGATGATTATGATGATTTCCTTGAGTCTTAAAACCCTCCCATACCATCAAGGCATGCACCTAGTATAACCATGTAAATTTCAATGCATACAGGCACATTTTGAAGAAATTTCAATGTTCGACCCATTCACTGCTCACTTTGTAGGGTGGATGGATGAAATTGGTGATGGGTTTGTTGGAAGTACCATGAAATTAAAAGAGAGTTATGAAAAATATTCTATATGTGGGAATGATGAATGATGACAATGAGATGTGCATGATGAACATTGATGGAAACATGGACGATCTTTTAGATTATGTGGGGACATCAAACATCCTTGAGTCTTGAAACTCTCCCATACCCTCAAGGAATGTGTCTAGTTTGACTATGTCAAATGTCAATGCATACAGTCACAATTTGAAGAAATCCCAATGTTGTCCCCATTCAATCCTCACTATGCAGGGTCGATGGATGACATCAATCCCTTAACCCAATATAATCCCTGAGAAATTAACCATTAAACCACTTGCATGTTGGACCTTATAAAATTATTTTTGGATGTATTAGCTTAATAAAACCATGGTTTAATTGTCTCGGATAATGCCACAAGAAAAAGGAAAATCCATGGAAATTGACATCTTCATTAGGTTTCGCTGCAAAGTTTGGTATGTTGGGTTTGATTTTTGATGGCATTTATGGAAAATTTGGGTGATGATGATGATAGAAATGAAAACCATGCTAGTGACAATGATGATGAAAATGATTTCATTGAGTGTTAAAACCCTCCCATACCATCAAGTCATGCACCTAGTCTAACCATGTAAAATTTCAATGCATACATGCACATTTTGAAGAAATTTCAATGTTGGACCCATTCATTGCTCACTGTGTGGGGTCAATGGATGACATTTGTGGTGGCAATGTTGGAAGTTTCATGAAATTTCAAGAGAGTACCTACAAATATTCTATATATGGGATTGACAAATGATGACAATGAGACGTGAATGATGAACATTGATGGAAACATGGATGATGCCAAAGAATAGGTGGGGACATCAGTAATCCACGAGTCTTGAAACCCTCCCATACATTCAAGGCATGTTTCCAATCTAACCCATGGTTAAATTTCAATGCATACATTCACAGTTTGAAGAAATATCGAGTTTATACCCATTCACAACTCGTCGTGCAGGATGTTGGTGGATGGCATTAAGCCCTTAACCTAATATAATCCCTAAACCATTTATAACCATTAAACTACCTAACCCTGATTTTCAATTTCATATGCATATTCCATTCATTTTGTATCAACATGTTTGTGAAGACACAAAACTATGGGTTGTCATGATCATGAGTATGTTTCGTAAATAAATATAGTCATAAGAATCATTTATCCATCCTTGTAATGTATTTATATTCTGTGTAAATAGATGAAGAGTGTTATAAATAAATGCTTGACAATGTAACTTTACATACTTAATGTTATAAAAGTGTATCAATATTATCAGATTGGCTAGATCTCTTTTTCTAAGTAGTGAATATAGTAATAAGTTTTTATTGGAATTTATGTTCGTACCTTAACTATTAATCCCTTAAACATTAACCACTTAACCCATAATCCCTAATCCATTAATAATTAAACTATTGAACCCCTAAGCCCTTAACTCCTTAGCCCTTGACCCTTAATCCCTTAACCCTTAAAACATAAAATCCTAATCCCTAAATCCTCTAATCCATAAATCTCCTAATCCCTAAGTTCCTAATCCCTAAAGCCCCTAACCCCCAAGACCTCAACAACTTAACTATTTAGGCACAACTGGTGTTAAATTGGAAGCTAATTATGACACAAAACTAGAAGCTAAACATGATGCAAAATTATAAGTTAACAATGAAGCTAAAATAGGAGCAAATAAGGAAGTTAACAAGGAATTTAAACTAGAAGCTAAAAAGGAAGCTACGGGGGGCGCTAAACTAGACGTTAAAGTAGAAGCAACAAAGGAAGACAAAAAAGAAGTAAAACTAGAAGCTAAATTTGGTGCTATAGTCAGCACTATTTATCACCAAATTTAGTGTCGATCTGGGCTAGTAAAAAAAAACAATGCCACAAATAGTGCCATCTCGATGAATAGCGCCGATTGTTTCAAAAAAATGGAGAAAAATACATTGAAACAGTCAGTAGAAGCAAAAAAGGGATCTAAAAAGGAATCTAATCACATGGATTTGTTGTAGTGACTGGAGGAGAACAGTTCCTTGTATACATAAGCATGGTCGGAGAAAAGATATACTTAATGACAAAGGAAACAATATATGTTTTCCTTGGGGAGTGTCACTAGATCCTTATTTTATTTCCTAGTTTCTTGATAATCACTTAATGACAAAGGAAAAGATCGGCTGATCCTTTCCCCAGATACACCTTACATTGCTATTTGACACTACCACTCCAACCTTATGGTCAAAGAAGGATCAACCAACACTCCCAAAACATATATGGTTTATTAGACGATACAACATTGGAGGAAGATGGCTCTATGTGTACATAAGCATGGTTGGAGACAACATATACTTAATGACAAAGGAAACCATACAGGTTTTTCTTGGGGAGTGTCGGTCAATCCTTCTTTTATTTATTGGTTTCCTGATAGTCACTTTAATGATAAAGGAAAATATTGGTTGATCCTTCTTTCCTTATCTTTTTTCCTAATATCCAATTAATAACAAAGGAAAATATCACATGATCGTTTCCTCGGATACACCTATTTAGCGGATACAACATTATAGCCTAGATTATGTACATCAATATGATATGGAAGTGGAGGGAAGTGGAGTTCATTCCTGATTATGTACAATTTTAAAAAAAATAAAGGGAAGTGGAGGTCATGCCTGATAGGGGACATAAAGTGGCAGGTGGCGATGGAATACTTGACATAGGTGATTAGGTTTAATATGCATCAGCTTCTACTAAGATGGTGTAGACATGTAAATACAATGTGAGTGGTGGTTGGGGTGGGTCACCAAGGAATTCCCCCAACAATGAGAAATCTTTGTAAATTCCAGGAATTGTGTTGGTGTAATATATAGTTTTATGATTGGCGTTAAGAGTGGAAAAGATGGTTTCCAATTTCATGGATGTATAGAGCTCATAGTGTGTAATTTGATCGATCTTCCTATAACTCTTAATTATATTCATTTAAAAATGTAACTAAGCCTTCCAAAAATCCCAACAGTAGGGGATGAATTCCCCCAAAGATAACTAGTCAAGATATGATAGAGTCAAGTATAGTAAATGGCACTGAGGGCATATCCTAGTAGCCAACAACTATCTTTCTCAAGTACAATCACAACCCACAAAATTCACCTTGGTGATAATCCTAGGTTTTGACCACTAAGATACCTTCCTCAAGTGTGGATAAGAGATTTAGACTCAAGAATTCATGGATCATAGATAGAAAAGAGTTGGGTGGTTCAAGAATCCTTAGATAAACATTATACCTCATATTTATCATCCCGGGGCACAATATCCTTCTTATCTTGATTTTTGAAAACTTCGTATAGAATGATTTCAAGCTTCCTGGAAAACAACTATGTTTCAAATGAGAAATGATTAATGAGCATTATTTGGATGCCTAACTCAACAATCCTAACTTAGGATATAATTTTTTTTGTAACCTCAACAAAGAGAGCTCAAGAAACCTTATATAAACATCATACCTCATATTTAGCAATCCCGAGGCACAATATCTTTCCTATCTTGATTTTCAAAAACTTGGTATAGAATGATTTCAAGCTTCTTGGAAAACAACTATGTTTCGAATGAGAAATGATTGAGGATAATTATTTGGATGCCTAACTCAACAATCATAAATTAGGATATATTTTTTTTTGTAACCTCATCAAATAGAAATTAAGTTGGTTAGTTATGTTAGTTGAATTAATGTTTCACTTTGACTTATTGGATTTCTTAATGGTTTTTTAGTAAAGAGTAAACATTTAAAGGAATCCACATTAAGAATTATAAAATAGATATGCATTTTAATGGATAAAGAGAAACAAGAAGAATTATAAAATAGATGTGCATTTTAAGGGTTAAATAGAAACCCAAAGAATCATGGATATTTGTTTGAATTGGATTCTCTAAAGAATATCTTGTTGATGCATTGAAGTTTAAGAAATGGGTTTACATAAAAATTACTATTGTTATTCTCTCAATTCTACTTTTTGTTGTCTCATCCTCTCTCTGTCCTTCTCTTGTACTCCATTTTCATCAACCCATTGCCGATCATATTTTCCACTACTCTTTTTAATACTTCGCATCTTGTTGTTGATTAACTTGTTCAAAAGTAATTTTTTTTAATCTTGACTATTGATTATTAGTTGGTTCACTTATGTTGTATCTATTCTCTTATAAACATGTGCCCAAATTTCTGCAGCATGTGAAATTGTTCTCAAGTTTGTAGGATATTGATCAATCCCCATAGCTCAATTGAGCTCATCAACTCGATCAAGCCCAATGCTTGATTGCGCTCCACATGTCAACTAAGAAATAAGCATAGAAATCCTTGATCGAGATATTTCAAAAATCTTACAAAACAATTAATATATCTTTTTTAAGGGCTCACTCAATCTATATAGCTCAATTGAGCGCTTAAATTTCATAATTCCAACCCTCTTGTTGCAAGATTTTATGTAGCTACAAATTGTAGAGGGTGAATTCCCTTCATTTTAGGTGATAGAGTTATGGCCATTGGATTCCTTAATGAACCCTCTATCAAATGGCATATAATTTTCACACTTTTTATTTCATATTATATTTTATTATTTAATTTCTTTTAAATTTTACACTGAAATTGCTTTTCGATGGTTTCAAAGGTGATCATAGAAATATCAATAGAAAAAATACACACCCCCAAAATGATAAAAAATACATGGCATCCATGTAGATCTTGTTAGAATATTGAGAATATGCACAATAGTATGTTTTCTAACATGCAAAGCAATTGTTAGAACAATATCACCATCATATGCATGCTATGTACCTTCATGTTGTTCTACCTTGTGTTATTTGGCCTTCTAATGCCTAGTCTAGTGTATTGGACCATAGTTTGTCCACATTTGACCAAGTTAGACTAGTGATATATCCATGAAGCCTTGTTTGTCCACTTATCCATTCATTTCGATAATTTTAGGAGTCAATGTGCCCCACTACCATGCATTTATGTGGGAGTTATTGCATTTCTCTGTTTTAAGGAGATGGAGTGCGCCCTCTTAATTATTTGGTCAACTTGTGCATTAATGGCCACTACTTAGCCAACTACTCACCCATGCACCCTCATAATGGTACCTTTCACACTATTTTGACTAGCCTAACCTCCTCATGGTCCATCTATGTTCATTGAACCTCATTATGGCCCAATATGTGAGTTACACTTGGCATTGATGGGTGAATTGGTCCAATATAAGCCTCATTATTGTGAGCTACTCAAATTGCCACCAAACCTCTTGATTTGTCTCTTAAGAACATATATATATTGTACTCATGTTAATGAATAATATCCGAGTGGAATTATTCCCACTGGAGTGATTTTCCTCTAGTGTTCTGTTCAATATTTCTTCTCTAATCTTGCTAATTGTTTTTTCTATCTATAATATAGGTTGGATTGTCACATGTATCGGAACCTAGTGTTGTGATTGTTGTGCAATCTAAATTCTAATATGGTATCAGAGCTAGTCTGATGGAAAACAATTTCCATAGTTGCTTCCAGTTATTACCTTTGTTCATTTGGTTACACCTTTTAGCCTTTCTCGAGGATGTTGTTGAAGTAAGGAGTTTCAAAGAGTGTTGTTTGCAGGTACATGAACAAATGGAAGAAGACTCAACAAATGATCCAATTCAAATTTCTTCCTTTGTGGCTTCCTTTGTTTTCCATGAAGCTATTTTTCATGAAGATAATATAAGAGTTGCTTCCATCAATATTGTTGAAGAGAAGTCCTTCCATCTCTTATCATTTTTCTCCCATGATTGTTCTATTGATTCTGCTAGTGTGAAAAGAGTGATCCCTTGGGTGTTATGAAGAAGGATCAAATCTTGGAGTTGTATCATTCCCTCTCCTTGGATCCATGCTTCTTATGTATTCGTATATGATTCGTAGCACTGATTTTCAGAGTTGCACAGAAGATGGAGAAGCCTTAGCCATCACATTGGTGCATTTGGGACTCTTGTTCCTCTTTCTTGGAGCTGATTACAACTCTCATGATTCGAATTTGATGCTTCAAGAGACTTATGATTTTCTTGGGATCACTTTCAACACTATTGGTTCGCATTCTCAAGCACCTCAAGTCTCTTTTGGACCTGGCACCCTGGTTGGTTCGAAGTTCAAGTTTGAAGAGCATATTCCTTCACTCTACTGTCAATGTTACTCAGTTGCTATACATTGGTTCCATATTCCATCATGCAGTTGTACATGTACATGATCTAGTTGACCACATTCCACTCCTTCCCAATAAGAAGATTCCTCCAGACATATTTCCATCATTAGAGTTCTGGAGAGCATAAGTTTTGATATCTCTCTCGTGTCCATTTTTTAGGGAGGATTTTCCCCAAGTGGTTTTGCCTCTTCCTCGTTTTATATGGATTAATAATGTAAAGGGTGACCATAAGCATTTGTTGCTTGGGACCTATTTCTCATGCTCACTACCATTTTGGCTTAAGGGGGGGTGTTAAAACAATATCACCATCATATACATGCTATGGACCTTCATGTTGTTCTACCTTGTGTTATTTGGCCTTCTAATGCCTAGTCTAGTGTCTTGGACCATACTTTGTCCACATTTGACCACCTTAGACTAGTGATATATCCATGAAGCCTTTTTTGTCCACTTATCCATTCATTTCCATCATTTTAGGAGTTAATGTGCCCCACTACCTTGAATTTATGTGGGAGTTATTGCATTTCCCTATTTTAAGGAGATGGAGTGCGCCCTCTTAATTATTTGGTCAGTGTGTGCATTAATGGCCACTACTTAGACAACTACTCACCCATGAACCCTCATAATGGTAACTTTCACACTATTTTGACTAGCCTAACCTCCTCATGGCCCATCTATGTTCATTGAACCTCATTATGGCCCAGTCTATGAGTTACACTTGGCATTGATGGGTGAATTGGTCCAATATAAGCCTCATTATTGTGAGCTAATCAACTTGCCACTAAGCCTCTCGATTTTGTATCTTGAGCGCATCTATATATTGTACTACTTTTAATGAATAATATCAGAGTGGAATTCTTCCCACTGGAGTGATTTTCCTCTAGTGTTTTGTTCAATATTTCTTCTCTATTTTTCCTATCTCTTTGTGCAAATAATTCTAAGTGAGATTGTTTTTTCTATCTAGATATAGGTTGGATTGTCACATGTATCAAAACCCAATGTTGTGATTGTTGTGCAATCTAAATTCTAATAGAAATAATCTACTAGTCTATCCTTCTATCTATAAAAGCAATAATATTTGAAGTAAGAAAGTAGAGATAGGAGGAAAATAAATGATACACCAGATATATGCGGTAAATGTAATGTTCCCTCCATAATTCCTCCATGGTAATTCCAATAACCTATCTAATTCTTATAGGTTCGAGTGGAAATCAAGTTGACTAGGGAATTACTTATCCTATAGTCACTTTGTAAATTAAATTTAAAAATCATAAGGGGTGATGTGGGTCACAAATTTTATAATAATATGGCCAAATATCCATAAATGAGATGGAAAATGGTCCAAATAAGCCAAGGAGAGAATATAAGAGGATACGCGGGTCCCCCATGAAATGTAACTCCCATCCAAGGTGGAAGTAATCTCATCATGAATGCATCTCATGAGTTGTAACACCCTCAGGCTAAAAATAGCCAAGGAAGGTGCACTTGTGGGAGGAGAATCCAATGTGGGTGAGAACCTCGAGGTGGTGAGAATCCCGACAAAAAATGTAACTCCCAATTGACCAATAATAGTCAAGGATGTATAAATTGGGGATGGTGGACATTGCAAGGCATGGTAAATCTCATTGTAACTTCCCACTAGGCCCAAAATAACATATGGAGGGAGATGAAGTGTCATAGGGAATATTTATTCTCTCCTAAAATTGTATTTTTTAATTAATTTTGAGACAAAATTTGAGAATATTATGGAAGGATGAGGAATCAATTATAAAATAAGGACGAGGACACACTTGATAAGGATTTTAATAATTTGAATTTCTAATTAGAGAGCTATTGATATTTTTCAGGCTTGGGAGATGTGCCCCTTGCATTGTGACTGGTTTCGGTGGTGAAAGATTCCACCCTAGATGGTAGAGAGGAGAATTCACCCTGATTTATCTATAGAGATCCATTAAAAGAGAACATATCCATGTTCATTTGCATGTTTGATTTCATGTTGGCGTCTCAGTTTTTGAGCTTGTAGCAGTGTTATGTTGTTAGTGTTTTCTGGATTGCATTTTGTGTTATGGTAGTTTCTGGTTGAGGAGGGTGCACCAGTGGTCGTTGTTTTGGATGTATTGCACTCATATATAATGGAGGGTACTAGGGAAGTCATATATGTAATATGGGGTCAAATTTTTCTTTGGTAGGGCACACTAGTTGGAGCAGATCTCTTATTTGGAGCAGTATTTCCCTTCCTTTTCTCTGTTGATTTATGGCAACCATCTCTCCTCTTTCTATAGAAAATTTATCTATGTATTTTCAGCTACTATAGAATCCATCTCTGTACTTACGATTCCATTCATTTAATAATAAATATTCACAGTGATTTTCCCATGTCATGTTCAAATATTTGAGTTGGTTGATCTATGTGTAGATCTACAAATGTGGTTGTACAATCATATGTTTTTGTGTGTAAAAATTTCATAGGAGTTATATGAATTTTGTTAGTGAGATATTTAGTTGTTTTTGGGTGTGTTTGAGTTGAGTTGGATTTGTTTGGAAAAATTCGAGTTGAATAGGAGGTGTTTGGAAAAGCTCAAAGTCTAGGGGGTTTCATGTGCCCAAATTTGAACTAGTTTCCCTTGACTCAAGTTGGGTACATTACAATAAAACCACAAATAGGGAACATCCACATAAATGTATTGTATTATTATTCTTAAGAAAAATCCAATATTACACTTGATCTCCACTCCACATATGCTTCACAACATTACGATAACATTCAATAGAATACACAAGATTATTCTGAATGGCTCTCCTTCACCTCTATTATATAGTTAGAGGTATGGAATAATAAAATCCCAAAATACATGTGGGACAAATGATTTTCCACTTCCTTATATAAATAATCATAATAGTAGAATATTACTCCATGATTGAGGTGGGATAACTCCTTTTACATAATATTAGAGTTATTTATGGCTTCCAATGCTAGATAAGACATCTTATGACATCATACTAGACATCATTACACATTCCAACATTCCCACTTAATTATGATTAGGGAGAACAACACATATATGGATAAATATGGAATTACATTATCATTCCCCCTTGATGACAACTTCCCACATTCCCAACAATCTTCAAAGATACACAAACTTTGCTTCTTTCATGGCTTTGGTGAAGATATTGACTACTTGTTTTTATGTGGGACAATACTTCAAACAAATAACACCATCTGCCACAAGGTCTAGAATGTAATGAGTATCAAATTCAATGTGTTTATTCTTAGAACTACTACATTTGGGAGGAAAATTCGACATTTAGACCAATGTCAGAACTCAAAAACCATTTTTTAACATTGGATAGACATCATTTTCACGGGTTTTTGAAGAAAAACCAAAGTAGCGTCGCTTAAGCGACATCTAGTATTTAACGTCTATTAAGCGACGTCCCTAGGATTATATTATGCAACGTTCATGTATGTCGCTTAAAGGACGTTAAGGGACATCTCTTAAGCGAAATTGTTCTCTGTTGTTGCTTAAGCGACATGACACCAAAAGTATTTTACCTTTTTTGGGATAAATTAGGAAAAATCGGAAACATATTCGTACAAAAAAAGTATTTACGTTTTTTGGTTTAAATTCGACAAGATTAATTAAACGAAGGACTTTGGATGGAGGAGAAATATGCTTATAGGTAGATGTTTTTTGGATCAATGATACTCACTTTTGAAATTTTTTTTTGATTAGGTTAATGATTTGATCTCTGTCTTTCTTCTATTAGTGGCTTGATAATGTATTTTATTGAAACGGATCACATTGTAAGAAAATATTGCTCCCCGATCTGCTACTAGATCTGAATGACTCACTGCTATGTAGGAAGCTATTGATTATGTATATGGAGATAGAAGCAATGATGTTCCGACAAATTATCAAAATCAACCCTTTAGTGTTGTAGTTATAATCGACAATGGAAAATGTTATTTCCCTTGTATGAAATGCAAGGGAATGAAAAATAGAAGAGTTGTTAGGGAAACAACCAGGAAACATTTCTTAGAGTATGGGCACTTAGAAGGGGGAAACCAATATCATCCCTTGGTAAGTTATTAAAAAATTGTTTTTCCTCATTTTTCAATACTCTTATTATTGATCGATATTTCAATACTAATTGGTTGTATTTTTTTACAACTATTACATAGACAAGACCACCAACGCTTGCAAACCCACTTGCTACAATTCATGGTACTGCATATGCTGAGGGAGGTGACATTGAGGTTGATACTTTAATGGAAGCAAATTACCACAATATCATTGAGAAAGAAGGGATAAATAGATGATCCATGACACATTTGTTGCCATGGATGAGAATGTACCTGTGGATGAGGCATATGAAAACATTCATGTTGTGCCTCTTATTGAAAAAGCAAAAAAATCCTTATACAAAGACTCAAAGACAAGTCTTCTCTTAGCTCTTGTGTTTCTAGTCAACTTGAAGGTCATTGTCACGTCCCCCATTTTGACCCTTATAATATTTTGGGCTATAATTTAAATAATGTATGCATATTATGTATGATTCCTAGCATGGAGCTCAAGGCCAAGGCCCCGCTAGTGAACACTCAATCTAGAAGAGGCAAGTATTTGAAATTATGCTACCCATGTGCTAGTGAACCATGGGAATTGTAAATATGCATTTTAATATAAAAATCCCACAACTAGCTATGCAATGCAACAAGAGATGGGGGCATGATGTTACAAGGAAATTGGGAGGGAAATATTCAAACCCTTGAGCCAATCAAGTCAAGCCAAGTGTCAATGAGAGAACCCATGAACCCTCAACTACCCATGTTGACTTTTGTGCCCAATCATTCATTCCTCCCAAGAATTGGTTGAGGTAGTTAATGCCTTGGGGAATTGAGAGGTATGGCTGTCCAAATTCGAGTATGGGCAAGCCACCCTTCCTAGAGATTCATGTTTGGCTTCTTGGGCAAGTAAAGGGCCACGAAATTGCTCCCCTAGCCATTATTAAACCATTAGTCTTGCTTCCTAATGAGGGGAGACCTTCCTGGGCAGTTCCCTCCATGGTTTTGTTGTGTTTACCTTCATTTTCCTAGCAGGGAAGGGCGTTTTTGTTGTGGCTAACAATGGGGAAGAGAGAGGAAACGATTTGGGGTTTAATTGAGGCCGTTTTGGCCCACTGAATGCTCATACATCTGTGGGAGAAATTGGTTTTCTTCCTTGGGGTTGATTCCCTCTTGCCACAATCTGTTTTTGGTGTGCCCACGTTTTGGGGAAAATCGCATAGACCCTATTCTATGAATCCATGGTTGAATTGTGTATCCATGCCAGTTTTGAGCTACTGTGTGTAAAAGAAGGTCGGGGTTGAGATGGGTATCCATTGCTTTGGCCGTGCAGGGTTTGAGAGTCCCAAGTTCCTTGTAGATATCATTCCCAGCTCGAGGGTGGTCTTTGAGTGCTGAAATAATATAGGTTGGGCAGAGACCTACGGTTGGGAGGAACGTTGCAGCGACATAGCTAGTTGTTGGGACAATATTACATCAAGATGAGTATTTTCTTATGTAATTACTTCTGCAAATGTATTAATTTGTTGGCTGTGTTAAATTGAATGGCATCATGTAATGCGTGTGGATGAGGTTTTCATTCCACTGTGCATGTTTAATTGACTTACATTTGCACACATGTATTTCCTTGCTTTAAAATCTAATGTATGGGCTGAGTTTATGTAAAAGCCCCAGGATTTGCCATCATGTTCCCATCCAATAAAATTGGATAGATAGGTGGGTATGTGACAGTTGTGAATGGTATTTCAAACACAACAAAGACACAATTGTTAAGGTATGCAAGATTTTGACTTTTGTATTTGCAATTGCTAGTTTTTTTTATATATTTATGTAATTTATTAGTCAATAATTATGATTTTTCTACTAATTTATATATATTCTAGGTTGTTAGGCGACACCCTTCTACCACCATCAAATACTTTACCTCACACATACAGAGAAATGTGTGTCATTTTGAAAGATATATGAATGGAGTATAACTTAATTGATGCATGGCCCAATGATCATATCATATATTATGGGAAACATGCATCAAAGAGTGAGTTCCCTAAATGTGGAATTAGTAGATATTGTACTGATCAGGTAACAAATAAGGTACTTCGCAAATTTCTTCACCATATCCCAATAATTCCACGTTTTCAATGACTGTTCATGTGTAAAAACATTGTAGAATTTATGGATTACCATACATGACACATTAGAGAAGATGGTGTCATGCGAATTCCTGGAGATGGTTCTGCATTCAAAGACATTGATGAAATATTGCCAATTTTTAAAGAAGAACCCTGTAATGTTATACTTTCATTGGCAGTTGATGGTGTCAACCCATTTGCAGAGCTCAGAACCATTTACTCAATGTGGCTAGTATAAAGATTAACCTTCCTCTAGGGATGGCAATTAAAAGGGAGCATGTCATGTCAGCATTAATTGTTCCAGGTACTTATTGTTATGAATGTTAACATAATATAAGCAATCATATTTTTGTATTATTGAGTGTACAAGAAATTATTAGCCATGTATGTTACTTTTGAAATGATTACTAGGTAAGAACCAAGTTAAATATATGGATGTATATCTTTAGCCTCTTATAGAATAAATTTTAAAATTATGGTATGGTATCACTATGTACGACATCTCCAAACCTATAGGCCAAAAACAATTTCAGTTCCATGGAATACTTACATGGATAATTATTGATGCACCCAGTCTTACACATTTCTGTGGCATGTAAAGTTCCATGTATCTCTATGCATCATTTATCATGAAATTATTTTTATAATATACAAAATTCTATATGTTAACACTATTCCATAAATTGCATGGATTCAAACAAAGGGAAAATAGGCATGTCCAGTATGTGGCCCAAGAACAATATCTAGATGTTCAAGAAGTTTAAGAAAGGAGGTGTACAATGAGTTTAGAATTTTTCTCCATAAGGACCACAGGTATCAGATTACCGAAAAAAATTAGTTCAATGGAAAGGAAGAGATTGGAAGAAAGCCACGAAGAATGACGCCTCAACTATGGAAAAAATCATTTCAAAATATCCATGGTAAGCAACATTTGTTTGTAGCTAATTACTTCGTTCTTGGTCACATGTTTTTACTTATAGATTTTCATGATACTTATAATAATTATTAATATATAATATTAAAATTTCATTGATACTTCTCAAAGATCGTCACCATGGCCAGCTTCCACAAGGTTTGAAATGATACTCTACCCAATTTAGTTGGTTTCCATACTATGATCACCTAAAAGTAGCGCATTTCTTCGACACCATGCATATTGGAAATAATTTCATAGAGTGCTTGTGGAAAATTATAGATGGGAGGAATAAAAATGAAAAAATTGCAAAATTTATTAGTGACATTCAAGAATCCAACTCATTGCAACATTTGAATCAAAACTGGGGTAGTGGAAATTACACCAATCTCCCATGGTTATTATCTGAGCAAGAGAGTGCTGTTGTAAAAGAGGTTGTGCGAAATATAAAGTTTCCCAATGGGTTTGCTTAAAACACAAGTAATATATTGACAAAGCAAGGCAATTTCAATGGGGTGGGGGGTGGGGCACTAAAACTCATTATTGGCATAGATTTATCAAGGTTCTATGTTTTGCAACTTTGATTATTTATTTTATGTTATATACATTATTATTTATTAATTCATGTTTATATCCATTTAAGTTATATGTAATGGTATATACATTATTTTTTAGTAATATGTGTTGCATCCTTGTTGTAGTATGTTCTACCTCTAGCTCTTCCTAATAGCTTTGACAACAACATTAAGAAGGTTATTTATGATCTCGACAAGCACATGAGGTATGTATAAATTTATAGTTGAATTAATATTGATTGTATAGAGGGTCAATATTTTCTTTTATTGTCTTATATATTTGAATGTTGACACATCGATTTTCATTGCACTTGTAGATGGTTGTCATATAAAGAAATACATAAGGAAGATATTAGGTATTGGAAAAATCAAATTCCCCAACTTATGTGTGAGATGCAAAATTATCTGCCTCCAACCTTTTTCAATGCACATGAACACTACCTAATACACCTAGTGGAAGAGATTCAAATATGTGTGTTTTCAGACAATCTACCTAAGCGGACTTAAAGGCCAGATCTCCCGAGTCTAACTAGATCTAGAACAAATGGATACAGAATGGAATTAGCTTCCCTAGATCAATAGAATCATAAAGTAACAAACAAGTATATTACATGAGATTTATGATCCCCTTTTCTCCTTGCTTGTTCCAATGCTACAGAGCCTTCAGATTTGAAGCTACAAAACCCTGTTGAACAAGCATACACAAACAAGTAGTAAAAGCATATATTGCATATGATTGATCTAAGCTAATAGTTAAGGAGGTAATATCTACAAATTAACAACACAATAACCTATATGGGAAGAGATTGCATTAACTGTAATAAAAGAAAGTACAATAGAGAAGAACGTTACAACCTATGCCTTAACGTCGCAACCTTCCTTCCAACAAGCCAAACCAAAGCCTCCAAGGATGAAGTAAGACTCCCAAGGATGTGCAAGGATCACCTAAGCCAATTCCACCAGCATGAGAGTGACATAGACCTTCCTCCCTTTCCAATGGAGAGGAGCTTCCTATTTATAAGACCAAGTGGATAGAGTAGGTTGAGAAATTATGGGAGAGATCTAATGGATCTTCCCTTGGGGTTAGGGAACCAAAGGACAGCTCACCTATTAGTTAGGGATAGATTTTGACCTCACCATGCTTCGAGAAATCACTCGAAGCCCTTATCCACCCAATTTAACCAACTCTAGCGCACCTTGCATGAAGGAAATTTGCACCAGGAAGGGGGTGGCACAAGCCTTATGAAGGAAACCTAAGCCATTGGCCCAGGATGCTAGATGACACTTTGCACTGGGCATGATCTGGCACATGTTGTTGGATGACAACATGCGCTAGTGCCACTAGAAAAGGTGGACATGAGGATTAAAAACTTACTCTAAGTGTTACTAGTTAGGGAAAATTTAGGGATTGAGGCATGAAGCTGACACAAGACTCATGGTGACGAGATTTAGGTGTAACAGAATGCCCCCTAAAGCATGAAGCTAGAGAAATGAGACAGGTGATATGCTTTGCAAGATATATGGCAAGGACTTGTTGGTCGGAAGGTGTTGCTGTAGTACAACTGACTCTGAGATATAAGTCTCACATGACTCACAACATGGCTGCAGATCAATACAATGCAGATCCATGGTAGTAAAGACTAACTGAACACAATCATGGATACTAGATACAATCGTAGATCCATGATGAGATGATAACACAACCACGACCAATACAAAGTGGATCCATGTGATATGACTCAAACAATCTCTATCGCAACCTGGGTGAAATATGAAACAACCCAAGGCCTTCAAGCCGAACCCGCAATGAAACGAATCTATCCATGTGATTACAATGTTTTGGATTCGAACATGGTAGAAACCACTTGATTACCGGTCATTGATATATACCGTTAACAAGCACAAAAGAAATCACCATTGATGTGAATGATTCCCAAGGTATCATAGTACATACCATCGAGCATGAATCAATGAGTTGAGGTCGAACACTCGATAGGATATTTCAATCAAGATCCATTGATGTAAACTCATGTTGAAAGCGAGGTAACCTGTTGTTGAGGCATGCAGGCCCAAGGTACTTGATTGGTTTCTAGATTCAATCCTTGGATGATGAGTTGAAGTTGACAAGGATGAATCCGTCGAAGGAGGGCCATGATGAATCCCCCATCAACTACATGAAACACAATCACAAATATTTGGAGTGAATCAGATAATAGAGTGATGTGTAAGATTGAATCGGGGTAAACTGACCAAAAAGAGGGTACAGTGACTGCAGATGATAAATAAAAAACGTCTCTTGAACATGGGCATGGCATGGCTTGGCAGTATTCAAACGATGAGAATGATACCAACCCCTAATGCAACTGATGATGGAATCATTTGTTGGATGACCCAAAGGAGTGATAAGGCTCATGGAATTAGTAAGACTCGAAGACAAATGGATTCCCCAAGTATGGAATCCATATGTAACTGAGTGCGATGTTCAAGAGAGACTAAGACAAACGGATTCCCCAAGTATGGAATGCATATGTAACTAAGTGCCATGTTCAAGAGAGACTATGTACTTCCATAACTACGATGAACACAATCTCATCCATTCCCCATCATGATTGACGAGTACTTTTTTTTTTTTTTTAATGAGCTCAAGGAGGGTAACAGATGCCCAGTATAGCTCATCCCATGGATGAGTCCAATCCCAAATATTTTATGAACCTAGGACAAGAGGGGTTCGTCCCATAATGGGCCCTTCGATGTCAAATTTTAACGAGTCCAAAGAAGGTAAGCTTGGTGTCATTTCATGTTTACAGAGTCTGAAAAGAACTAAAGAAGACTCCAAAATTCTCTTATTCGTAAGGTTAGTCTCTTCGCTCGAAAAAGGGTAAAACAATGCGAGAGAGAACTCTTCCAACCATGATTGGTTGGAGTGCTCCTTTTTCATAAATAGTGGCTCCTGGTCTGAAAAAGGGGTAAACTATCACCATGAAGACGATCATTCAAATACTTTTACAAGCGGGAATGTATCAAGTTTGCTTGGTGATATTTTCGTATTTAGGGAGTCTGAAAAAAGCTTAAAAGAGGACTCCAAGGGGCTCCTTTTTCGTAGAAGTTTAACGATCCCCAAAAAGCGATAAAATATAACATGGTGACTTATTCTCATCGTTTTACGAGCACGAGAAGGAACAAAGAGTGAGCTCGATGTCATTAATATTTGCTTTTAACGAACGAAATAATAACATAAAGAATGCTCGAAGAGTTGTTCACACCTCGCAATAGGTGCAAAATGACTATGATCGCGACCAAAGATCATAATACGGCATGTCAGATCACCTGTGAACTCCAAAGACTTGGTCAAAATGATTAGTTGAGTAATTCGATATAAAAATAGTCCCAACTATAGTAAAATAACCCATAAATGAATAAAATTAAAAAGGGAATATGCCTTTTTCAATATAAATAGGGAAAAATAGTAAAAATAGTTACTATTTATTTTTTAGCAAGTTGAGAAGTGAAAATGACCCTTTGGAGTGCGATTTTCATTTACAGATTGCGGGAGCTGTGATCCATCAATTTCAGTGTCGTTAGCGTCAGGTAGGCCTAATCCTTATCCTTTTCATTTCAAGTGGTTTAGAATTTCATTTTTTTTCCATTTTATTGGGTTTTGGGATGCTTTGTGGAGGGAAATTGTGCCCTCGGCCCGACGCAGTTTCCCCTTTCCGGAACTGCGCCGAGTGCTCGCCGACACAAATCTCGACATAGGGGCTTGCGTCGGTGGTGCCCTATCCGAAAGGATAGGTTGCGTCAACGCAAATCTCTTTGGAAAAGTCAAAACCTAGCCAAAAATGGATGAGTTTAATAGTTGGAAAAGTTTCTAATAGTGTTTAAATTTACTTTGGACAGGTTTTGGGTGGACATTATGGTGATTCAATGGCGAGAACACAAGCATGAACTCGATGATGCTCAAGTGGAAAATGATCTACAATGCATGGCCGCATTGCGAAACTATGGGTTACTGAATTACTTCCAGGTTCCAAGCATGAGATCCCAAGTGACATTATTGGAGCACTTGATCCAATGTTGGTATTCGATGCAACAACACTTTCATATTGGGGTCCACACGCTGACGATAGATATGAAGGATATCTATTTCTTGACAGGATTATCTTGACGGGGGAATCTTGTGTCTTTATCTGGGTCACAAGAGAGTAACCGAACTACCGAGGACTTGATTGACCAGTGGTGCATTGATGGCACCCGGATGGTAGGTGGGAACATTCCCATCAAGGAGGTCAAAGATCAACCTCTCCACATAGTTTTGTTTACCATTGTGAGGGTGGCAGGTAGTAGGGCTACTCATTGGGTGAGCAAGTCCCATATGTTCTACGCTGAGGAGTGTATGGCTCCCACGGTCTTCAACTGGTGCAAGGGACTCCTTGTAAACTTGCGAGATCAACTCACCAAGTGTCAACGTGGTGCGTTGAAGCAGTTTGGCTATGAATCAATCGAAGTCTCGTTCTTCCTAGAGCGGGTGCCGCATCTACACCTGCAGGTTGATATAGAGGATCTGGATCCAAGACATCCTCACATGATCCATTGGACGGAGGTGATGGCCCACCACGGCGGCGGTGGTACCATAATCACTTTTGGTACACCCTTCTTCAGATGGTTGAGGGGTCATCTCCTCATGGTTGAGGACTTCCCTTATGATGGTACTAACTACATGGGTGACCTAGACCTTGTTCTCCTTGAGGGGATGTAGTGGGGCGACATGGGTAAGAACGACAACTCTTCTGTGTTTTCCATTTTATATTTTTTGGATGTTTTTGGAGTAGTACTGATGGTCGACATATGTTTGATGTAGATGTGGGACCGTCACGACTAGCTGGTGTCTCTCTGATTGCACAGAGAGGGGCAGTGCCGGTGTTGGATGCTACGGCGTGTGATGCCGTCGAGGAGCTAGATGAGATAGAGGATAACCTATGGAATTTGAATCTAGACATCCTAGAGCCGAGGGTTCATGACTTACCTCGCCAGTACCAATTTCATACCATTGGAGTGTATAAGCGTTTCAGTTCATTGCTTGATAAAGTAGTGAGATCGATCATTTGCTACCACGAGCTTAATGCAGACTAGGCTCGTGTGTATATGTATATGTACTAAAAGCTATAGGATTCAGATTTTGTATCGGGAGATATTTACTAAAAGCTTATATGCTTCAAATTTTTGTATCAGTACTGCATTTTGATATGATATATAAAAACTCTATGGCAGATTTATACAGTGTGTTCTTATGGATGATTATGGGATCTTTCTTATGTGTTTGTTTATGCATTATTGACCTGTCGTGCCACTTTATGTTTATGAATGTTTCATGTGTGTGCAATATACCAGTCCAATATGAAATTGTCCATGGAGTCAGCAATGGTGTTCATGTCTCTTGGAATATGTAGGTACCGAACATATTTGAAGGACCTCTCTAAGAGACGTACTCGTCGGAAAATATGGAGTAACGTGGGATCACAGATAGCGTAGACACACTTCAGGTGGGATACCACTAATTGTGAGTCGAGGTGGACGACAATGTGGTCCATACCGAGGGAGAGAGCATCGATTAAGACTCAAATTACCGTGTGATACTCTGTGGCGTTGTTGGTTGCGTAGCCTATACAACTCCCTCTCGAACTAATGAGCTCACTGGTAGGGGAATAAAGTACCCAAGCTTCAGAAGTGAGGCTACGAGTATGCTGGATGGCGCCATCAGCGAATCCAAAACAGGTTTCCATCTGCACATGCGGGAAGAACATGATATAAGCATAAAGCCAAGATCCTAACACACTAAAGCAAAGTTTCACACCACACAAAACACACATCATGTACAATATATATAGGGTACTAATGCATGAAAGACTCAAGTGTAGTACCTCTTTAGGTAGAGACCATTGCAAGGCCCACCTAGAGATATTCCATCGTAATCTTCAAGCTCGTAAGCTCCCTTCTCCAAGACACGTTTTACGACATATGGCCCATGCCACATGGACTCGAACTTGCCTTCCCCCAGCTTATCATGTTTTTGGCCATATGTGAGAACCAAATCCCCCTCGTTAAAGACACGAGGTTTGACTGACTTATCGTACTAGGATCTAATGTGTTTCTTATGCACCTCGTTGGCGAGAGCAGCATCGCGGCGGGTTTCATCAAGTTTTTCAAAGTGAAGGAAACGTTCTTCCTCGGCAGTGGTGTGCGAGAGAAGTTCGACTGCAAGTTTCAGTGATGGAATCTCACACTCTATTGGTAGAAATGCCTCCAATCCATAAACTAGTTGACAAGGTGTGAATCTGGTGGCAGTTTTAACGGAGCTCCTGTATGCCCATAGGGTAGAAAAGAGCATGTTATGCCAATTTGATTTGTGCGTACCCACCAGGCGTTGAATCATGGTCTTCAAGACCTTATTGATGGCCTCTAGATGTCCATTAGATTGTGGGTAGTATGGATTTGAGTTCTCATGGAGAAAACCTAGTCTGGCACTCAATTCATCTACCATCTGGTTTTGAAAATGAGATCCGTGATCAGTAACGATGGATTGCAGGACTCTGAAACGCGCAATGACATGGTTAAACATGAAGAGTGCAGTGGTTTTTCCATATTCATTGTATGTAGGCATCTCCTCATCCCATTTAGTGAAATAATCCATGGCTACAACGATGTAACCATTCCCCCCTAGCCGAGGTAGGCTTACAGTGCGTGAAATCTATGCCCCATTTAGCAAAGGGGCCGACGGCAATAACCATATGTAAATGGGCTGGATGGGAGTACTTTTTGAATTGAAAGTGCTGGCACGGGGGACACTTCTTAACGGTTGCAATACAGTCCTTGAAGATCGAAGGCCAGTAGTATCTCGCGTGTAGTATTTTCTGGGCTGTATCCATCCTAGAAAGATGACCGCCACAAGCCCCAGAGTAACAGTCATTTAGTATGTGTTCATCCTCCTCATGTGCTAAACAACATTGAAGGATAAAGTCAACACCATGATGATACAAGGTATCACTGCTGATCAAGTAATACTTGGCGTGGTGGCGTATACGACGATGATCGTCATGAGATAGTAGGGGGTGCACCGTTGGGTTTGAATATATAATGTGATATATCCATACCATGGGTTAGACCTGTTGATGAGAAACAATGACTCGTCTGGAAGGGAGTTGATGGGTTCAGTTCCCGAATCAACACGGGGAAGATCACAAATGAGCTCCACAAACACCAAATATTTTTTTGACTTGGCTTTCTCGAAGAGGAGATCAAATTCCTAAAGTATCATGATCCAACGTGAATACTTTCCCCCAAGCACCTGACATGTGAGGACATGGTACATGGGGTTCGAGTCGGTAATAATATTAGTGGTGCGGAGTAAGATGTAGTGACGAAACTTTTGGACGGAAATGACTGTTGTGAAAGAGATTTTCTCGACATGTGAATAACGGGTTTTAGAGTCAATAAGACCCTTACTAACGTAATAGATCACATGTTCCTGGGTGTTGTTGTCTTCCTGGACCAATACCATGGAGATCATGGTGGTAGAAGAGGCAAGATAAAGGATATAATCCTTATAGTAATTGGGCAATTGGAGCACAGGGGCGTGAGTAATGGCAGACTTCAAATTGTCAAAGGATTGTTGGTCTTGGTCATCCCAGATGAAAGGGATGTCCTTCTTCAACAATCGCATATAGCCCCATGTCTTTTGATATTAGTAGGAGGTGGGAGAGCAAAAAATGGCTTCCACCTTCAAGGGATTAATGCATATCCCATCCTTTGAGACGATGAAACCTAGGAGGTGTCTTGATTCAATGCAAAAAATGCACTTGTGAGGATTCAGATGGATATTATACCGCCTGCATTTGAGGAATACAGCTGTAAGATGGTCAATGTGGAACTCATGATGCTGCGAATGGGCAAGGAGATCGTCGAGATAGGGCTCCACAAAGTCCTTCGCATCATGAAAAGCATACGACATTGCCCGCTGGAATGTAGCACCATCATTTTTAAGACCAAAGGGTAGTTTACTATAGGAAAACTAACCCAGATGCAGATGAAAGCGGTCTTTTGTTGGTGGGATGGGTGGTTCTTGATTTGATTATAACCAAAAAATCCATCCATAAACAAGAAGATGACACTCCTCACGCAATTGTTGATGATCTGATCAATGAAGGGAGTAGGGTAGTTGTCCTTGGGACAAGCCTTGTTTAGGTCCCTATAATCGACGTAGACCCTAATAGTACCCTGCTTCTTTTCCACACGGATGACATTGCAAACCCATCCTGTTAAGGGAACAGGATAGATAAATCCGGGCTTCAAGATCTTTTCAATCACAGCTTTAATTTCCGCAGTTTTTCGGGGGTGTATTGGTCGTAATTTTTAGTGGACAGGCTTAGCGTCGGGATAAGTTTTGATCTCGTGTGAAACAATGGCAGGATCAATACTGGGCATTTCCTCATAGGTCCATGTGAAGACATCATGAAATTGTTTGAATAAGGTCAATGTGGTGAGCTCCTCAGGAGAGCAAGTCTAGCCAATGCAGATATGTTCCACGACGCCGGGTGTAACCAAGATGTCAATCGGGATGGTGGGCGTGATGTTTTCCATGTTTCCTTCCATAACCGTATTGCAAGTGAGGATCGGTGACTGTGGGAAAGGATAGACATCTAGTGTAAAACTGGTTGTGGTGGTGTTCTCCATAGAATCCAATGAGGGTAGGAAAGATGATCGATGGTGAAGGTATTCCCACGGAGGTTCATCTGTGTTCATAATCTCTATAATGGACTCATCAGAATGGAAATTCTGGAGTAGAGGGTCTGGTGAGGATGACGTCCACTGTAGAGACCAAGATGTAGAGGCCACAACCAAGTGGTCCTAGGGCCTCACTAGATAGCCTCATAAGTAGCTTCAGCTGGTGAGAGAGGCATAGTATCTCCAATCAAATGCATGGTGGCCTCATCGGGTATGAGCCATTGATCTGTAGAGTTGGGAGATGATGGAATCATGGAGGATATCATGTTCACCGTGGCAACATGGTTAGGGGAATCTGGGGTTGGAAAGATGGCCATAAGAGATGAATCTTTTATGAGGCTGACCCCCATGCTCTCATATGGCTGTGACGATTTTCCTAACAAAGGGACATTGTCGTCAGGGTGAGTAGTGGTTTCCAGTGTACAGAAATCCAATTGGTCGATGGTGACAATTCATCCTTGGTGGGGGAATTGCACAATGCAGAAGATAGATGATGCGACCACAGTCATGGTGTAAAACCAGTTACAACCAAGCAAGAGATTATAATCCAAAGGGGTTGTGACTACTTCCACGTTAATGGTTACAATCTTTTCCACCAACTCTACTTCTAAGGCTTGTAACATCTCGTGAGGATGGAACCCACAACCGTCAAATTCTTTTGGGGTAGTAGGACAATGGTTTAACTCAAGAGAGTCGATGGCTCTCCAACAAGATAATGACATGACCGAGGTGGAGGAACCTTCATCTGACATAGTGCAATGGATTGTCTTCCCAACAACCTTTGTGGAAATTTGGAAAGCCAGCTGGTGGGAAAGCCTCAGTTTAAAATACTCAAGTTTAAACATGATCGTATTTGAGGAATTCGGGTCTATCGTACTGATGGTAGAGAGAAGAGTATTACGCTGATTGGGACAATTCTGCAAGACTTCTAGTGTCGACATGGCACAAGGGGCTTGCTCCAAGTCCTCTACAATGTTATAGTTCTGAGCTTCCCGAGCATTAGGATTGAAAACTTCTTTTCGAATCATGATCTTATGTGGACGCAACACTGAATCTAATGAAGGTTTCTAAATGGTGAGAGAACCTTGCAGCGCAGAAGTACCTGAGGTAGAGGCGGAAGATTTTTCAGTATTACTTCCAATGGGTTCCTTAGGATGGACTGAGTCGTATGATCATGATCGTGTATTCAGGTTAACCGTTTCACTACGCATCATGAGAACATGCGTGGTGGAGGATGTTTCTCCTTGAGAAGGAGAGGTTTGGGTAATCATATGTTGGTTTTGGGTGGGGAAGGGATCATTGAGAACTGCAGGTGTGGAGTTTCCCTTAAGAAACTTTTGCACTTCGTCTCTGTGGGGACACTCTTTGGATAAATAGTCACCACCACATAGTAAACACGGATACTTGAGCTTCCATTTCTGTTTTGTGTCTTTGGGAGGGTTATTGCGTTTCTGCTGGTTGGAAGACTTCTTGGGTTTACCTTTGGTTTTCTTCTTACCACCAGATTTATGAGGTGAAGCTGATTGAATAGAATTCACCTCCTTGGTGGGAGCAGGGGTGGGTGACTTGGTGGTGCTACTTCCAGCTTGTGGCAAGGGTGGGGAAGATCCATGGTGGTTCAACGATCCACTGATTTGAGTAGGAGTTTTGGAGTGCACAAAACCAATAATGCCATTGGCATGAGGTACCTGAGGTGGTTTTGAAGGATCATAGGTGGGGCGGGGGGGTGTCAGGAAAAATGTCATATAAAGTGGCGGATTGAGAATAGACAAGGTCTAAGTAGTGGGCATGAGTGATATCCTGTTCTTCGGTGACGACCCCTCCCATAGCTACATCTATAGCTATGGTGGGTAAAAGAGACTTCGTAAACTAGTCAGCTAATAATTGGTCTGGAATGGGAGCTTTAATGAGACATCATCTCCTCCGCCTCTCATGGATATGATCAGAAATATGAGTCGCAGTGGTATGGCAGAGAGAAGTCAGTAAGTCCATACCAGTTTCACAGCGGATGGGTAATTGGAAATGAGTCCAGAACGACATAGATAGAGAAAGAAAATCGGGAAATGAGTGTGGTGGTAGTTCAATATACCACTTGGAAGCTGAACCAATGAGGGTCCTTTGAAATAACCTCAGAAGGATCAAATCATCCATCAAGGAATTGGATGAGAACCATAGATGGTATGTCATCACATGGTTCTTCGGGTCTTCACTGGGATTTCCATCAAACTTTGGAATATCGGAAGGTAACTTAACCGAAATGGGTGGCCAATTATAATAGTGTAGGATGGGATAATTTTCAAACGAGATAGGTCTGGTAGGTGTAAAGTAGCCAAAAATGGCAGTTGTTGGTTTGGTTGGGGATACTGATAGTATTGATATGGCATGTATGGACCAGTAGGACCTTGAATCAACGAATTGTAAGGTGTTCTCGTAGGGAATTGGCCATAAGGGGGTGTGTCTCCTGGGTTGGGTGGTGGACCTGATGGTGGTCCACCGCCGTAATAGGGTGGTCTGCCACCGAAAGGTGGGAGTCCTCCATCGCCACCGGAATAAGGTGGGCCCCCACCGAAAGGTGGGAGTCCTCCGTCGCCGCCGAAATGAGGTGAAACTCATCCAAAAGGTGAGGGTCCTCTACCACCACCGGAATAAGGTGGCCCTCCACCTCCTGCGCCAGAATAGGGTGGGCCTCCACCAAAAGGTGGGGGTTCTCCACTGCCGAAATAAGGTGTTCCTCCACCTCCTCTGTCAAAATAGGGTGGGCCTCCGCCGCCGAAAAAAGGTGGTCCGCCATGTCTAGAATAAGGAGGGCCTCCATCCGAAGTTGGGGGTCCTCCACTACCAGAAGGGGGTTTACCTTTGCCTCCTCCGCTGGAGTGGGATGGGCTGCCACCGCCGTAATGGGTTGGGCCTCCGTGGGAAGGTGGAGGTACGCCCCCTCCAGAAGGAGGTGGGAGCCTGTTGCCTCCAGAAGGAGGTGTAGGTGGACCAAACGATGGTGGGGGTGGTGGGACTTGAGCAAAGGTTGCTAGGGGTCCAATTTGCATAACATTGTGATGTCCCCATGGAGTGTTTGAGTTGTCGGGATAAGGTGCCTCGGGAAGCATGTTTCCTAGTTGGTATTGTCCTGACGCAGGGTTGAACTTACCTGGATATATATGAATCCATAGTGATTGAGTTAGGTTGGATGGTCCCCCACCATGATGTAACCCCATGGTAGGTCACGTGACTGGTAAGGATATGCCAATGAAATGACCAGTTGGAAGCCCTCCACTGGTATTATGGCTAGCGAATAGGGGTTTCCCCCCAGTAACGATGTTTTGACCACTTATTGATGGTTGAATCACAATAGGTTGATGGTTACTTACTAATGGAGGAACACTACTCATGAGGAAATTGAGAGGTAAATAGTATCCTCCCTGTGAGTTTTGGGGTGGGGGAGGGGTGGGTAATGTTCCAGTAGTAGCATGAGGGGTTTTGGATAGTTGTCCTTCAATGTTTTGAGTCACTTGGGGTATGGAACTAGTCTTCTGATTAAGAGGTGTACTCACAGGAAACGAGGGTTGACCAGGTTTGTAAGTGGTCATGTTATGACTTCTCCGTGAGAGACTCTGGCGCCGAAGTAAATCACCACATTGGCATAACTGAGTGATCTACTCATGTACTGGATCCAAGAGATCATTACTGGGAATCTGGTAAGGGGGGGAAGATTCTTCCCCCGAACGTGAAGCAAAGTGGGCCCATTGTTTCCTTAGAGTGGTTTCCCAAAAGTATGCAGATGGACCAAAGGATGTGGATACAAGGTCATCCTGGGGTTGATTGTACCATTCTATAGCCCTAGGTTCTCCTTCCATCAAATGGTGGAAATATGTGTCTCATGAAGCAAACAGTTCCATGGTCACAGACCTTGGAGGATCAGTGATTAGTGGACTCAAGGGAAGTGAAAAGTTAACTCCCAACTCCATGGTGGAGTTTTATCCTTCAAGTGACATGACGGTAACTAGTGGATCCATGTTTGCCCTCGAAAGCACCTCCTGATTAAGGGGATATTCGGGTGGCAAGTTTAAAATTCTATGGGACCTTCTCAAAGATTGTTCAACCATAATGACTGAAGCATAATTTCTCCTAAGTGTCTTCTATACAAAAGAAAAGCAAACCAAAATCTACACAAACTAAGGCCACAAGGAAACTTATGTGACAGGTGTGGATTCAAAAGCATGGAACCTCACAGGATTGTCAAGGCTTTGCAACTCGCGATATACCCCAGGGTCCAACAATTATACTTGGCCCAATATTTTAGAGCTCTAACCAGGGAGGATTAGGACCATATCCCTGACCATATAACCTGACTACCTAGAAGCATGTGCGTAGTAGCTCTCCGAGTGTTGTTCTCGGTGTATTGCTCTGCCAAGACATCCAAATGGTTAGATCAGTTGGTTTTAGGAATCTTAGGAGAGTCTCCCGATACACTCAACGTATGTGGGAGCACAAACCCATAGTGGTGTTGTCTAATTCACAACCATAGGGCAAGAGCCTTACGATATACTATCGAGTACGTGAAGTGCCTTTCGATATACCCAAGGGTACATGAAAGAGCCTTTGATATACCGGTTGGTACGTGGAAGAACTGCAGGCCCCCGGGATGCAGTGCAGGAAAATAATGACAACTGCCACGTTTTACGATGCTAGAACACGTCACTAGATTATCACACAAGTTACTAGTAAATTTTAACCTAACGCTACCGATTAATTTTATCTTATGCGGTTAGGTGAATGCATGAGGTGTAGACAAAAATTTAAAAATAATGCACCCCTAGCTACATGAAGGTGCACATTTCCTTTTCTTTCGATGAAGGCTATGTAAGGTAAGGATAAATATTTTTCCAATGGTCTCAAAAGATAAGAAATCTCAAGAAGTTCAATAATCTACCAAAGATAGTTGAAAGCACTCTTTTCGTTCTTTCCAACAAAACACAAAAAAAATAACACACCAAATCAAAACTTTTTATTTTTTATCTTTTCAAGCTAGAATGAATCTAAGTAATGATGAAAAGGATAATTTCTACTTAGAATGTACTAACTCTCAATTTCCGCAATGATGAACAAAAAGCACAAAAAGACCAAAAGTGCATAGAATGTTTCAAATTTGAAATACTTCACAATAGCTTGAATTCACTTTATCTTTTCAAAGAGATGAAAGACTCATAACTAATAAAAATATAATCAACTGATTGTCTTTTCAAACTTCTCGAAAATATAAATAATGAATTCCAAAGCACGAAACAATTCCACAACAATTTCCAAATGATCTTGAAAATAGTTAAAAATGAAGCACTTCCGATTTTTTCAATACATATATCAAAACAAGATATGATAATAATAATGCTTTTCAGATGTAATAGAAGAAAACAAGAGATTGATCGTAACACTCCAATGATGCATAAAATATCAAAGAAAAATGACAAACACTCAAAAGGATCCAAAGACACTCAAATCACTCAAAATCAATCAAATGCAACCAAAACTAAATGGCTAAGTGCGGAAAGGGTTTGGAATCATATCTAACAATGAATAAACCTGGTAAGGTGATTAGGGAATGCAAGGTCGAGCGGATGAACGTGGGGGATTGAAATTGCACGCCACCACCAAATCTCTCACTTGACCAAATGGAACCCAAAAATCAACAAAAACACATCCAAACACAAGCAAGCTGAGTAAACAAGTCTGTGACTAGAAGATACAGCACATAAAAGCTTGCAAATTAGATCAAAAAGCAAAATTTGGAGAGGATTTGTACCAAGCACCAAGCTTAAAGGACTGCCGCACTATGTCAGTATGCTGCAGAGTGCTTAGCGCAGGCTATGTACAAGGCCAAAGCGTCAATGGCGCAAACTGTATGCAAGGAAATAGCGCCAATGGCGCATATTACACACACAGAACAAGCATCAGATGGTTATAGGCGCACTGGATGCATAGCCCAAGTGCATCGAGAGAATAATCAATTGCAAAAACGAAAATATCTCCAGAGGATAAAAAGCAAATGACCTAATATTGATCCTAAAAGAATCAGGGGAAAACAACAGACTCTCTAATGATAAGATCTGATGGTGGGAAGGGATCAGGAGGCTAAGAAATGGCTCACTAAGAAATCAATGGAATCACACCCAAACTGAAATCAAAGCTAAAGTACTCCCCAGTATGGTCGCCAGATTGTTTTTCAGACAATCTACCTAAGCGGACTTAAAGGCTAGACCTCCCTAGTTTAACTAGATCTAGAACAAATAGATACAGAATGGAATAATCTTCCCTATATCAATAGAATCAGAAAGTAACAAACAAATATATTACATGAGATTTACGATCCTCTTTGCTCCTTGCTTGATCCAATGCTCTAGAGCCTTCAGATTTGCAACTGCAAAACCCTGTTGAACAAGCAGACACAAACAAGTAGTAAAAGCATATATTGCATATGATTGATCTAAGCTAACAGTTAAGGAGGTAAGCTATACACATTAACAACACAATCATGTATATGGGAAGAGATTACATTAACTGTAATAAAAGAAAGTACAATAGAGAAGAACGTTACAACCTATGCCTTAACGTCACAACCTTCCTTCCAACAAGCCAAACCAAAGCCTCCAAGGATGAAGTAAGACTCCCAAGGATGTGCAAGGATCACCTAAGCCAATTCCACCAACATGAGAGTGCCATAGACCTTCCTCCCTTTCCAATGGAGAGGAGCTTCATATTTATAAGACCAAGTGGATAGAGTAGGTTGAGAAATTATGGGAGAGATCTAAGGGATCTTCCCTTGAGGTTAGGGAACCAAAGGACAGCTCACCTATTAGTTAGGGACAGACTTCCACCTCACCATGCTTCGAGAAATCACTTGAAGCCCTTATCTACCCAATTTAACCAACTCTGGCGCACCCTACATGAAGGAAATTTGTGCCAGGAAGAGGATGGCGCAAGCTGTATGAAGGCAAAATGAGCCACTGGAGCAGGATTCTAGATGACACTTTGTGCCAGGCATGATTTGGCGCCTGTTTTTGGATGAAAACATGTGCCAATGCCACTAGAAAAGGTGGACACAAGGATTAACAACTTACTCTAAGTATTACTGGTTAGGGAAACTTCAAGGATTGAGGCATGAAGTTGACATGGGACTCATGGTGATGAGATTTAGGTGTAACAATGTGGAACTGTGAACACAAGGTCAATGTGGTTGGCGAAAAGGAACTTGAAAGCATTGAAGGCATTTGTTAGACATATATCACATTCAGAATGATTGATGGTTGAAGGGTATAATCTATATCAATCCACTGTATATTTTAGTGAGTACTTACCCCAAGTAGTGGGTGATATGGATGTGCTGCTCCTTGATGCCAATTCTACCACCAAATTTAAAGGTGAGTTGTTGTTAGGGAATGGTAGATGGAGAAAAGTTAAAGGTAAAATCTTGTAATTTATTTAATTACTCGATACATGTTTTTGGTACACTGGGTAGTAGCTTGGTTGTTCAACTAACACTATTTTTTCATTGTTCTAGGTAGTATAGAGTGGGATGCAATTCATGTATACATTGCAAATAATATTTATTTTATGAAGAGATGGACAGAACAATGTGAAGAAGTTTATGGTGAATTAAGATGGAATGACTTGACACAGATGACCAGAAAGGCTTATTTGGATCATGACATAAGTTTAATCTAGCAGCAAAGTGATTTAGCATATGGTGCAAAATATAGAGAGGTAAGCCATGCATACCATTCATATTTATATTTCAAATCACATTATTGTCTTTTTATTTAAATTATCTTATACATATACTTACCATTTCCTAAAAATCCATTTTTAACATATTGAGAATACAGGTGAAACATCATAAGGCTATGTGGTGCAATGGCAGAAAATTTCGCATCAAAGAGTTGGATGATAGTAGAAAAATATGTGATAATGGTATTACTACAACTTTCCAGGTTACTAATATTTCTGATGGGGGTGATAGACATCCGGTCACATTGGATTTGAGGTACTATGGATACTTGGAAGAAATCTTGGATATAGACTTTAAATCCTTCAAAGTGGTTTTGTTCAAGGTGAGGAGTTATAGATTGTTGTTGCAAGGTGATGACATGATGATTATTGATCATGGAAATGGATTTACCATGATTAATACTAATAGGTACGAGCCAAATATAGAGCCCTATGTACTTCCAAGTCAATGTGAGTAGGTATTTTTTTCACAGGTGCCAGGTAGAGTAGGTTGGTATTTTGTTGTTAGATTTGATCCAAGAGGACGACCAATAAAGTATACTTTTCCTGAAGATGAATATGTTCAAGAATAAGAAGATGTGGATGGAGAGATTGAGGAAGAGGTGAAATTAGATGAAGGGGGGACCAGGTTGACCAAATAGCCTACGAGTCACATATCAATGATGATGACTACATTAATGATGACTTAGCACTAGATGTTGTAGATGTTGTTTTGGAAAATCCTTACAATGATTCCGAAGGGTTGGATACAAATTTTGATCTTCATGAATCATATCTCGACTTGTACGATGTTCAAGATCAATTTGATATGGAATTGTAACAAATGTTCTTCAATGGATCTATCTTTTGCAATTAGTATTGGGATAAATAAATTCATGGGAATTCTATGTTATTGCATATTTAAATAGACCATCAATCTCATTGAAAATTATTCTCTGTAATGTGTAGTTGTGTTGCTTATCTTTTGACATCTCGACGGATCACGGTTTGAGAAGGACATAACGTAGAATGAAAGGTTTGGAACCCGAGGATAACAAACCTTTAACACAATTGGGATCACCAAACCTTTCCAATGAGGGGGACATACATGAAGAAATTGTTGCGGACCAAGGAATTTTCTATTGGATGTATATCTTTCCAATAGACCAGGACTTCTTAGATCATGCACTAGTACAATTTATTCTCTCTAGTATCCAATATTGTTTCTAGTTGGAGCCAAATGGAGCCCTCTTAATCACATTCTAGTAAGTTGGTTTTCACTTTATAACTTGATCCCACAACCTTCTTGAGACATGACACATTAAATACCATATGAACCTTAGAGTGGCATGGAAGAGCTATCTTTTAGGCCACATGTCAAATGTATTGGATAATATTCATATAAGATCCATAGAACTTTAGTGCTAGTTTATGGTGCAGTTTCTCTTTGAATGTTTATTTATAAGGTTTAAGGTGAAAAAAAAATTAATACCACTCTACAAAAGAATTCACCGAATGATATTGTCCATCTTATTTTTTATTCTATTTTGAGTTGTAACCAAATTGTCAACAAGTCAGTGTAGAGAATTACTTCTCTAATGTGAACTTTGTTGTCCACTGTGAATTTTCTTGTCCACTTCATAAACCTTGGAGGTTCTTGTTAAAAAGGAATCCAATGACAATGGTTTTTTTCCATATACCACTTCATATGGTGACATTTGGTAGATCCATGGCAAGCAGTATTACACCAGCAATTTGCAAGAGGAAGCCATTGTGCCCATTGGTGTGGAATTTTTGAAGAGAAGTGTCACAAATAATTTTGTAGGAACTTTTTGACCACTTCTAGCTGACCATTTGTTTGGGGGTGATATGTCATTCTTAGGATCAGTTGGGTAGCTTGAAGTTTAAATAGGTATTGCCAAAATTTTCTAGTGAATATGGGGTCCCAATTTGAGATAGTGGAAGTGAGAATACCATGTAACTTAAAAATATAATCCATGAATACTTGAGCAATCAATGATGGGGTAAAGGGGTGTGACAAGGCACTGAAATGAGAATACTTGGAAATATGATATACTATCACTATGATGATGGAATTTTTATAACGAGATATGGGGACTACCACTAAAAATCGATAGAGATGTATAAATGTATAAATGTGTTTTTTTGTATTTGATTCCCATGTGTATATCTGGATTACCCTATAATGTTGAATTTTAGCATGAAAACTAGGTGTGATGACCCAACTACTAGCGAAGCCCTATATCCCATATTCATTCATCACAAGAATCTTCATGAGTTAAAATTTTAGAGGAGCAACTAAATGCAGTGTCTGTGGGGGCATATCTAGGATTGCCTCCTTGTTTAGGTCCTTCGAATATGAAGATATGGGATCTCCTTGAACCCACTAATTTCGAATGTTAAGATGGCCATCACATGTTACAATATATAGCCATAAAATTATATCCATAACACAGTTAAGATAGCCATCATTGCACATTGATGTTTCATATTTTTTTGGCATTAATTGCAGGCACAACCAAATAGATACATGTAAGATCTATCTTCGGGTAGTGATGGTTTTCCTGAACAAACCAGACAAGACGAAGCATCTAGTAGTACATCAATATCAACTAGAGGTAGCAATGTTAGAATAAACATTAAAAAACATATGGAATTATTTCTAGTTGAAGGAGGGTTGTGCTCTTCTGACAAAGAGTCCTACAAAGACAAAGAAGTTCCATTGATGTACAAACATTATTTTAATAATTGGGAAGCAAATCCAATTCTTGAAATAAACACATATTTCAGTATTAATGGAAGAACATATTGAATTGCTCCATCTACTTTGCATGCTCTGGGACTCTTTACAATGGATGATGTGAAGGTTTCATATAACAACGAGGTTGAACTAATGGATTATGTTGGCCTATCATATGATTATGCACATTGGAGTAGACTAACAAGATATCCAACCAATATGCGCATATATTGAGTTTGTGCAAATTATAATAAAATGAAAGAAAACAATTAGGACAGAGGATATTCCATATATATCGATGGAAGTCCCAAATATTGCAGACATATTGTTGGGTTTATAAATAGTACTCGGCCTGGAAACAAAAACAAGCTACCCAATTGTGTGTTTGTCGAGTGTGAGGAAACATAATTACGGTCAGTGAGATAAAGTCAATACTTGTGGGGAAGGAGTTGTAATTGATCAATTATAATTTGAACATGATCTAGGAATCATGCAAGTATCCTTTAACACTCATGTCCATTATTCGATAAAAGGCATGCATACTGGATGTTCATTAGTTTTTGGTATATATTCTTTCTGTCGTAATGTTAATGAGATTTCACCCAAATTTGGATATATGGTTAACATATATTCGTTTATTTTTTCAGTTGATCGGGGGAAAGGCATCGACCATGGTTATGTGAGATAGTATATGGTGACTTATATTTTTTTATTGCATTCCATATTGTTCAGTTTTATTCCAGCACAGAGTTCATTGTTACATGATTTATCGTTCTTACATTATATGATCATTTGTAGACCCCTGTGTCAATGCCTAATCCTAATGAGGATGATGTCAACATTTCAAAAGCTGATGACCCTCTAGAACTATTAAGAAAAATATTAAAAAAAAAGATGCCAAACTAGCAAAATTGATGAGCGGTGAAGATACACCGAAAAACAAAAAAATGCCAATACTTGATGCTTTGCATTCATAAGTACAACGTATGTTTTTTATAATCATATTTCATTTATTCATTTAAATAATATGTCATATTTTTTTAAACAAATTCGAGATCCTGACTCCCTTGAATTCTATTTTCACAAAAATTCTTGAAAGAAGAAGAACTCGGTGTAGGGAGTAGCAGACATGCCTCTATGATTGCACCCTATGCTCTTGTTGCACATGGTTCTGGAGTCCCTTCTCCTGGTATTGTTGGGTCTGGCCCTGATTCTACACCTAGTGTTGGTGGGGCGCAGACCGCGACACCATATTTGCGTACAACACCTAGTTCTAGTACTCTTGCGCCTCAGAAATCAAGGGCTGAGATGATCCCCAAGACACTAGGATTAATCATCAAGAGCACTGGAAAATTACAGGTTTCTTTATAGATGGACCATGATTTGGTTCCGGTAAAGGTTCCAAAAATCCATGGTAATTACCTCCAAAACATCATAATAATTAAATTGTATTCCACGAATAGTATTGTTAGATTCATTGTATCTATCTCATTGGAATATTTGGTTGCAATGTAGGAAATAATGTGTTCTATGACGAGTTACATGAAAAGGAATTTGCTTTGTTTGGACCAATGATTAGAAAAAATTACAAATATCAGAACAATTACTTGAAGAAGGATTTGATGAAGCATATGACACATTGTTTGGTCCCATATTCAATCAAAATTTGGTGCAAGCCATGGCAGGGAAGTATTTGAAATCCATGCAGGACAATTACTGCACTAATATTGGTTGATACCCTAGTTATGAGAGTCCCGGATTAATTCCAGAATGGGAGTGAGATGCATTAATAGAGGATGCTAAGAAGAATAAGACGAGAAAAGAAGGAGATTTTCCTCCAAGTGCAGCAGAAGCACCAAGGTATATAAAGCAGTGTACCAAACAATGAAATTATAATATGTTTATTGCATTTGACCACGAATTTTTAATCACATAAACACCTATCTTACAATTGAATTTTTGTAGGATGAAGGACACCTCGAAGGCTACACAATCCAGACTGGAGAAGCATGGCTAACACAAGATTGGCCTAGGGGGCTATGTTAAAGTGAAGGGCATATATGTAAGTATGGAATTGTCATTTATGCAATTCCATTTGAGTTTCAAATGCTTTCCTTACCTAAAGAGTTATGCTATGGGATAAGTAATTTGCAGAATTTTGCTTTATTCCCATAGATGATGAGCTCAAACTTGCCTTCAAGGAAGGTTACAATTCCCTAGCTGAGGATAAAAACACTAGTGCAACTAACACTTCTAATGTCAACGAGGAGGTATACAACCTCAATGCATTCTTATTGAATACTTAATTTCATAATACACATTGACAATGTTTGGTGATTCAACAACTTCAAATGTTATTGCAGGAAACATGAGAAGATTTCGGTGTTCCCCATGAGCCAATTATAGAGACCAAAGTTGCAACTACTCAACCAAAGGTTCCTAGTTCTGCACCTACATTTACTGTGAACTAGTTGAATTATAGAAATTGTTATTTCATTGGTTACTACTTAATTAGGGAGCAACCTCTAAGGAGATGTTTCTTTCAGTCTCCAGATCAACACCTAGCGCCACAAGAAACTAGTGGCGAATAGAATGAGGGAGTTGATGCCAGTGAGAGACTTGCAAATTTCATTAAAAAAAAAAAAAAAGAAGTAGGACCGTAAACATTGTCCATTGTAGATGGCATAGTGATTTTGATGTATACAATATTGTATTATGTATTTTTTCATAATGTAATTTAATTTAACGTTTGTAATCTAATGTTATTTGTATCTACATGTTATGTTAGCTAATGTTATGTGTGATTTAATTTACTTGTAGTTTGTAAGTTAATGTTATTTGTATCAAAATGTTATGTGTGTAGTGTCTATGTTATTTGTATCTACATCTTATGTTATAATGTGTTACAGTAAATAGATTGGGCATGGGGAAATAAGAGTGATGTTGGGGGGGGGGTCCATAAGAGCTTCCACCTTCATGTGGTTGGCCTTGTTCAGTAGAGAATAGATTATTCTCAAAACATAGAGAAGCTCATACATGTATTTTCCTTTTGGTCTTTTAAAATTATGATACATGTTGGTTTGCACATTTATTGGTAGTTTAGTTCTCTCTCTCTCTCTCTCTCTCTCTCTCTCTCTATATATATATATATATATATATATATAAACTTATTATTCAAATTTGATTTGTGTATGTAGCCTACTTATGTTGATATTCACTTAAGCATTAATTTCCTCTTTGATGAAGGAAGGTGGCCAGGTATAAGAAGATCACTACAAAGATTCTCAAGGCTTACGGCATGATTCTTCACACTTTTCTATACAATGGATTCTTTCATTATCCTTGGCATGATCTTGATTATGGTCATTGGCATGATTGCACATGATATGGGTGCAATTTCATCAACATGACACTTGAGATAGCTTTAAAAAAAACTATTAAAGAAAATACTATCAATAAATATTGATGTTGAAATTTTTTCCAATGAGACACATCCATCTACTCACATATATATGCATATGGGTATGGAAGCATCTACATTGAGCTCATTGACATTAAATATTTTGACATCCATTTGTGTTATGCCATTATCGACATTACTTCATGTTATTCACTATATGTGTAACACTACATGTAATATTTCCTATATGGATGTGGATCCAAAATAGTGGAAGGAGAGATTTATTTTTATTACAAAATAATAGAATCCAGTGACTTAGGTCTCAACTATTACTTAGACAATATCCATTTCAATTATTCTAGATACAATATTGTCTTCATTCACATACAATCTACTAAACATCTTTGTTATGTTGAAGGTCTACTTATTTGCATACAATCCTTGAATGATATTTCAATTTGAAGAGATAAATACCATCAATGCAATTCATGAATTCTATCTTGTATACTAGTGGCTTCCCTATAGAGTATCCATGGTAATAAATATACTATTCCTCCAGCATACCTAATTCAACAACCATTGTATTCAATGATCAGAATAAATACATCTGGATTACCCTAATAAAAATTAAGGGTAGAAAGAGCTCCTCTACAAGTTAAACACCTTGGACCTTCTCAAGTTGGGCCAATAGTCAGCTTTAAAGTGAATGAGGATGATATCAAAAATTACAAAGAGGTAGAAAATAAAATTGAATATATCAAACCATTGGAATATCTCCCATCTCCCACTCTACCTTCAAAATGATTCTTCAGAATCCATAACGCAGAGTGTGGCAAGAATAAAGTTTTCCAATGCTGCCAGAGATTAGTTGGGTAATAGAACCTTAGACTAATAAGGAAAAGTAATCAAATGTTACAATAACTGAAACATGCTAAGTCATCCAAACACTATTATTTTGATGTCTCGGTATAATTCTTTTTGAATCCAATGAAGACCAAAGGTCAAGGGTTCCACATTGACTCCACAAGAAGATGAAACAAGCCACTTGATGGTTGGAATTTCAATGCAGCTCTATTACAAAGGGATTCCTTTCTTTATTGAGAGGAGAACGCAAGATATGGAAGCTTAGGAAGAATAAGGGAAACAATAAAAGGATGGAGGACTTATTTACATTCAATCCTTTATCAAATAGTTAGTTGAACCCTACAGCTTGACTTTCTCTTGGATTGGATCACTGGTAAATTTTGTTTCTCTCTTTATTATGGCATTATGGCACACGTGTATTATTTGGGTCATAATGGAATTTGATGCCTTGGATGAAAGTGACTTTACTTGATTTTTTCTCACATGAATATTGAAGAGTCAAGTTGCTGCACTTGACTTTTTGTTGCATAGAAATAGTTCTCTATTCAAAAGCACTAGAAAAATAATGGACTACTCCTTGGTTGGGAATCTATCCGAGAACTTACAACAATTAAACAAATTCTTTGAAATGGGATTTAAACAAAGCCACTCCCCCTAGGTAATGAGCTCATATTGTGAAATATGATCTCAATTTGAATGTGATTGTAAATACCTCAACAACTTAATTATGCAAAGAAGATCAGTGTTGATGAGACAAACATGCCATAGTATTATTTCTTAAGGATCATATGGTATTAGAGTGGGAATCAATAGCCTTGAAGAAGCTACCATCACTTTGAGGAGAAATGAGACCCAAAATGGGCAAAGCATTGCAAAGGGAAGGGTTGGACTAGGAACTAATGGCCATCAATGTGCAGATCCAATATTTTTTTATAAATGTTCCATTAATGTACATTTTCTACATTTTTTTTATAAATCCATACAGATATGTCGCTTATTTGACACTCCCAAACGTTAGAGGAATGTGGGTTGAACTTCGGTACCATAAATGTTTCATTGGTTGCATAATTGGAAGATGTCTCTTTTTGTATGTCAATTTGACGTGACATTCACTCCTAACATGTCTATTTTTCGAAGTACAACCGACGACAACTTCAATCTTTGAACGTCTCTTTTTTAACGTAAATTTGATGTCAAATATACATTACCAATGTTTCTTTTTCGACATTCATCTAGCGTCAAATCAATCCTGCCACATCTCTTCTTAGACATTATTCTGACGTGAGGTCTGCTCTACGAACGTCTCTTTTTTGATGTTAAACTGACACAACATCTACATTACACGTGTCTTTTTTCGGACATTATTCCGACGTGACATCTTCTCTAAAAACATCTATTTTTCGGTGTTAAATGGATGCGAAGGTTACTCTATGACATCTCTATTCGGCCATTAATCCGACTTCATATCTACATAGCGAATGCCCATTTTTTGATGTTGTTTTTGTTAGGATATTTCAATACTCCATCATTTTCCTACCTAGCATTATTTATTTTTCCTAGTTGTCAATGATGTCATTTCCCCCCTAGTGGTGCAGATGTCATCCAGGATCCATATACCACCTTCTGATCCCTGCATGCATCATTTTAGGACCACTTTAGTTAGTTCCCTATTTTATAGGAACCTACTGAGTGTTCCAGTGCAGACCACCTGAGTTATCTAACTCTTGTGGGGGGTTAGAGCTCCAGGTGCCACTGATTGTGGACTCATGCGCCCTTTTCTTACTGTAATGCATGGCAGACTCACTATTGCGCCCTCCTTAGTCAATTAACTTATCATGACTTCAGTTAGCTGAGTTTAGGTTCATTTCAGTTGACTTTGAGTCTTCCAGAGCACTCCAGTGGTGATAATCCCTATGCTAGACCTACCGAGGTTTGAATTCTCCTGCATGATTCAAATTCTCTCCATTGTAACATCATTGTTTATTATAATGATAATTGGAACATGTGATATTTTATTTGTGAGAATTCTATATAGGTTGAATACCATGAAAGAATTCTAATAGCCAAGAATCTTGAAGCAAAGAAGTCCTCACAAGAATTATTCAAAGATATGCAAGAATAAGAAAAAATGTTGAAACAGAACATAAGAGAAGGAACTCAATTGATGGAAATATTATCTCATATCTTATTCCTCAATGTGAATACAATATATAATAAATCTCAAGAGAGAAAATAGAATTCCTTAAAGGCAAGTTGTAAAGCACAAAAAGTAAGGCTTACTAAAAACATAAAAACCCCCTAGGTGGCAAAAATAGTTTCCAAAACTGTGCTAGAGGCTCACGAATTTGGAAAGTATGGTATGGAAGCTCATGAGTGAGGTCAATGGAATGTAATGGTGGCTTTAGAAGATAATATATGATGTGGAGGTCGAATTGGTCAAGTGGTAAGAGTTTCCAAGTGAACTAGTTTTTCCTTATCCATTAGAAAGTATAAAAAACATGATAAAGCTGTCTAAATTAGGAAAGTGTCAAGTTCTAATTCAGGAATAGAATAAAATCAAACAGAATCCAAGGAAATCTTATCCAGAATTTGAAAATTTTGTTTTTGTGACTTAGGATGGCATGTGGTCCACTAAAAGACAAAACTTGCCCTATTTAGCTAGTCAAAACTTAGGAAATTAATCTAGGTGACTAGTAAAATATATCCTAAGTATTTAATGGGTTTTTACATGTTCCAACAACCCCCCTTAAGCCTGACTTTATGAGGCGAAATATCAGAAATATAGGGCCCAAGAAACAAGTCTTATGGTCACCCCAATAAAAAATCTTATTATTCCATGTAGGTGAGGAAAGAAGGAAAACCACTTGGGAAGAAAACCTCCCCTCAAGATCATGGAATACACCATAATAATGCTCTCCAAACTTCAAGCAGGTGAGAACCTGGTCAAATGTCTGGACGAATATTCTTCTTGGGAAGAAGTGGAATTTTCTCACTAGACTTGAGCTTCTTGATATCAGATCCAAATGAGACTTGATGATGTCCTCCATCTTCTGTGCAGTCGGTGCCAAAAATCATGCAGTGAATTAGAAGCAAGAGAGAGAGAGCGAAACCAGTCGCTCCAAACTGTAATTTTGCCTCCATATAATTCAATAACACACCAAATATAAACCCAAGAAGAGGTTCTGGGTGTGTATGAGCTGCAATAACCGGCTGATGATTCAAATCAGAAGACATATGAGAGAACAATGATGAGAGATGGAAAAATCTGAATTCTTCAACAATAAATTTATGCCATTTGATCTTCAGTACCTACAAAAAAAACTCTCTGAAACTCATACTAGAAGACTAATTTAATTAATAACTCCAAAGGCTCTGATACCATGTGAGAATTCTATATAGGTTGAATACCATGAAAGAATTCTAATAGCCAAGAATCTTGAAGCAAAGAAGTCCTCACAAGAATTATTCAAAGATATGCAAGAATAAGAAGAAATGTTGAAACATAACATAAGAGAAGGAACTCAATTGATGGAAATATTATCTCATATCTTATTCCTCAATGTGAATACAATATATAATACATCTCAAGAGAGACAATAGAATTCCTTAAAGGCAAGTTGTAAAGCACAAAAGTAAGGCTTACTAAAGACATAAAAACCCCCTAGGTGGCAAAAGCAGTTTCCAAAACTATGCTAGAGGCTCAAGAATTTGAAAAGTATGGTATGGCAGCTCATGAGTGAGGTAAATCAAATGTAATGGTGACTTTAGAAGATAATATATGATGTGGAGGTCAAATTGTTCAAGTGGTAAGAGTTTCCAAGTGAAATAGCTTTTCCTTATCCACTAGAAAGTAGAAAAAACATGATAAAGCTGTCTAAATCAAGAAAGTGTCTTTCTAATTCAGGAATAGAATAAAATCAGATAGAATCCAAGGAAATCTTATCCAGAATTTGTCTAAATTCATTTTTGTGACTTACCATGGCATGTGGTCCACTAAAAGACAAAACTTGCCCTATTTAGCTAGTCAAAACTTAGGAAATTAATCTAGGTGACTAGTAAAATATATCCTAAGTATTTAATGGGTTTTTAAATGTTCCAACATTATTCTGCTCCTATATGAGTTCTACTACATTATTATTCTTCTGCTCGTTTTTTACTGCAGTTTTCACTCTTCCTCACATTTTCTGCTCATTCTTTCTTTGTGAGGTATTCTCAGCTCTTTAGATCTGTTGTGACATAGAATTTCACATGGTATCATATCCATTTGAGCGAATAGGTTGAACAGTTTCTTTCAGTAGTGCACCAAAAGCCTTTGGATTTCTACAGCAAATTCTGGTGCCATTGTGTTGAATTCATTGGAGAAATCCAATGAGGTCTATCCAAGTGTGAAGGATCTAGATAAAAGTTCCTATTGTCCTAAATCATTGCTCAGTAGTAGTCTACCTCCTTATTGATATTTTTTTACAGGTTATTTAAAGTTTTTGAGTGCAGCAGTAGTTGCAGTAGTTATAACATTTTTCTACAGTTGTAGCAGTTATAAGAGTTTTCTACAGTTGCAGCAATTACAACAATTTTCTACAGTTGCAACAGTTTTTCTACAATAACAGTAGTTTCACCTTATATTCGCTCCAGCAGTTGTAATGGAAAATTTGAACTCTCCTCTCTCTCCCAGGATCTTGACACTCTTCAATTATCTTGATTGGAGGGTTGATATGCAGATGGTATTGCGAAACAAATCAATGTACAGGGTGACAATGGGGAAGGATCCCAAACCAACATTAGCTTTGGAGAAAATCAAGTATCTGAATAGATTGGATGAAGCATTTGGTTTTATGTGTATTCATATTTCCGGAGATCTACTCTTCCACATCGAAGGATTGAAGACTCCAAGAGAGTTATGGTTGAATTTAGAGAGCCTACTCAGCAAACAAGATGAGCTAAGAGGCCATATTCTGGAAAATGAGTTGATTTCTCTACAACCGGGCAGTTTTGAGACCATTCAGCAGGTCTTTTCAAAATTCAAATCTCTAGTTATGCAATGCAAGTAGTGTGGCATTGAGAAGAAGGATGAGCAGCTAGTGCCATCCATTATGAGCAAGCTAGGCCCTAAGTTCTTTATCTTTCTCTCTACCTTCCATTCTGGGTGAATGTCAATCCCTGGTTGGAAGATACCCTCCTTATATGTTTTCATTGTATCTCTCATCCAAGAACAAGATAAGCTGATACAAATGGGTTCCTTGGAGGCCTCCAAAGATCAAGCTCTTATGGATGGAGAAGAAAAAAGTGCAAATGGGAAGGGGAAGCACAAAGGAAAGGATAAGAGGCAATCTGAACCCAAGAAGAATGCCAAGTCAATTCCATCAGAAGGATCCTCCAGCTCTAAGAATGATAAACATAAGGCATTTGAGAAATCCAAGTGTTCCTATTTCAAGAAAGGAAACCACCTAGAGAGATCTTGCATGAAAAAGAAGATAGATTAGATGACCAAGATTCTTGAACAACACAACATTTCCCTCCCAAAAGGTGTAAGAGGGACTGATTCTGGAAGTGATTATGATGGCCATGAGAGCTTCCATGCACTCAAGGCTGTATTTTTAAAATCGCAAGCCCTCCTCATAGATTCAAGAGCCTCGAACCACATGGTTTCCTCAAAAGAATCATTTTCTTCTCTAGATCTCAAAGATGGTCCAATTATTCACATGGGAGACAACTCTCATATCTCTGCTGAAGGGAAGGGAACATTACATATGGAGCATGGCAATTTAAAAAATGTTCTATTTGTGCCTTCTTTGTCATAAAATTTGTTATATGTATATCAGATGACTCACACAAGTTCACCAAAGAAAGTGACCTTTGGTCCCGACATAGTTTAGATTGCAGAGATCTTCATTGGGAATATTATAGTGAAAGGGTTTGAAAACCATGCCTCCAAGGCATATGAATTCTCACATTTTTTTCCATACTCTCTACCTACCCCATTGGAATCTGATGAAGATCAAAGTGATACCTCTTCTAATGAAGATGAGGGTCAAGATCTTGATGTTGAGAATAAAGTTCAAGGAGATTTAGATTCAGATCCAGATCCAACACATGCTCCCAATCCATGGCTAAGGCCAATATGGGCTCACAAAGTCCTTGTAGTTGTTGGGAACAAAGTTGGGGATCCATTTGACCATAGAACCACCAAATATCAGTATCATGCAAAACTTGCACTATGTCATGCAAATCCACTTCTCTCAGAGATGTGTTGCATGATGGTGAGGTTTGATCCACAATCTCTTGGAAAGACTTGCCATGGGGGATCTACAACTAGGAAACAATCTTGGTTTTCTAACAAAAGGTACTCAAAGGTTCATGATTTGGACCACAATGAGCCATTCGCTCCAGTAGCAAGAAGCATTCCCGAAAGACTTGTTTTGGCAAATACAACTTCTACACAGTGGGATGCACATCAGAGGAGTAGATCCAGATCTAGCAATTGCATTGCTATCCTACATAGGAGCATCTTGCCAATATTTTTGCAAAGGATTTCACCGAGGAAAGTTTTTTCCTTCTCTACTTAGCATGAAGGTTCTTTGAGTTCCCTATTGCTATTCTTTTTGAAGGGGGGTATTTTTTCCATGAGGTTTTTCCCCATTTCCTTGGTTCATGGAAAATTATTTATTTTTTATCATTTATTTGATTGTATGGGTGACCTTTGGTCTTAGTAACCAGGGCCCCAGATGCAATGTATGGATTAAGTGGGGGTTTTAGGATCTTTCAATACTCCATCCTTGTCCTACTTAGCATTATTTATTTTTCCTAGTTGTTGATGATGTCATTTCCCCCCTAATGGTGTGCAGATGCCATCCATGATCCATCTACCACCTTCTGAGCCCCGCGTGCATCATTTTAGGACCACTTTAGTTAGTTCCTTATTTTATAGGAACCTATTGAGTTTTCCAGTGAAGTCCACTTGAGTTATCTAACTCTTGTGGGGGGTTAGAGATCTGGATGCCACTGATTGTGGCCTCATGCTCCCTTTTCTGACTGGCATGCATGACAGACTCACTTTTCCACCCTCCTTAGTTAGTTAATTGATCATGACTTCAGTTAGCTGAGTTTAGGTTCAGTTCAGTTGACTTTGAGTCTTTCGGAGCACTCAAATGGTTAGAATCCCTATGCTAGACCAATTGAGGTTCGAATTCTCCTGCATGATTCGAATTTGCTCCATTGTAACATCATTGTTTATTATACTAATAATTGGAACATGTGACATTTTATTCTGCTCCTATCTAAGTTCTGCTGCATTACTATTCTTCTGCTCTTTTTTTACTCCAATTTTCACTCTTATTCAAACTTTCTACTCATTCTTTCTTTGTGAGCTATCCTCAGCTCTTTAGATCTATTGTGATGTATAATTTTACAGTTTTGACACACAATAATGTTAGTTGTCGGACATGTGTTGGATGTTTGATTGACGTTTCCATCAAACAGTTGAGAGGGCTTAAAATTCAAGTTTTATGTCACTTAAGCGACACATAGTGACATCCCTTAAGCGACATTTTCCCACCGGCATCACTTTGACGTCTCAGTGACATTTGTATAAAATCTTATTTGATGCTAAATAGCATTGAACATATGCCAAATTTTCTACCCAAATGTTGTAGTGTGGAGTGATAAATGGAAGTGTACACAAACTAAATTTCACTTCGATTGTCACATATTAATTTGGAAAGATAAATTTAACCAATCCAATCTCTATAAGAAAATGATGGATCCACACTACTTCTTTAGTTGCTTTCTTAGTTGTCGTGTGCTCTACTTCATAAGAAGCAAGAGAAAGAGTTATCGACTTCTTACTAGACCATGAAATCGAACCTGAATCAAGATGAAATATGTGCCCTACAGTAGACCTTCTATCTGAAGCATCCCCTACCCAATCATAATCTGTATAACCAAGAAGTTAAACTATAGCCCTACTAAAATAGAAAGCACCATAATGCATTGTCCCCAATAAATATCTAAGAATCATGTTTGTTGCTTTCCAATGACTTTCGTGAATCTTTTGCATAAACCTCAAAACCATGTTGACTGTAAAAGAGAGATCATACCTATTGTGTGTCAAATATATCGAATTCCCCATAATGTGGCAATACAAAGTGGCATCAACAAGAGGATTGTCACAATAAACAATTAAATTTACAATGGACTGAAATGACGTAGGTGAAGGCTTACAATCACTCATATGAAACCGAGCAAGTAAATATGTAGCATACTTAGTTTTTGAGAGAAATATACCATCAACCATATGCCAAATATGTAGACCCAACAAACAATGCAATAGGACTACCCAACAAATAATGCAATAGGACTAAGTTAGTTATTTCAATCAGGTGTTTAAGATTATTCTTCATTTCCTATATAAATGTAAGATGGCTTATAGTAATGATAAAATCATCTACATAAAGTACCACAATGAGGAAATCATCATCAAATATCTTAACATACAAGTTTGGATATGATATAGATGGCTTCAAACCATTCTTCAAAAAATAAGTACAAGTTTTCTCATACCAAGCTTTATGTAGGGACCTTTCCCTAATCAATTCAATAATAACATAATGAACAACTTGCATGCTTTACTTCCAACAAATAAAATTTTAATTGTAATGAAATTCTCAACAATTATTTATAACTTCTACCATTTAGTCATATTATCATACTCAACTTGCCATATTATCATACTCAATTCAAATTTCATATTCTCACTCTATTTTATCTCTTTTCAAATTTGATTATTCATATTAGTATATATTCTACAAAGCTCTCAAAAAAAAAATATTATTAATAAAACTTTTTCCTTTTATATCAATATCGACTCCATGTCTTCACTAGTAGAAAAAATGAGATAAATGACTAAAAAAACTACTAAAAATTGCATATAAATGACTAAGTTTAGTCACATGACTAATAGTCATTTATTGCGAGTCACTTATAACGTGACTAAATACTAAATACGTGACTAAAAAATTCTAGTAATTTTTTGGTTGTTTTGATTGGTCAGTTTGGTCGTATATTTAGTCATTGTTTTAGTTATTAATTATTGTTAACTAGTCTTTTATTTAGTCATTGATTGTTGTTAACTAGTCATTTGTTTAGTCATTGACTGGTGTTAATTGGTCATTTATTTAGTCATTGATTGCGGTTAATTAGTCATTTATTTAGTCATTAAGTGTAGTTAACCAGTCATTTATTTAGTCATTAATTGTTGTTAACTGGTCATTTATTTAGTCAATGATTGTTGTTAATTGGTCATTTAATTAGTCATTGATTTCTGTAGATAAGGCATAGTGGAATCGAACCACCAACCTCCTTCCTATAAGGTAGGTGCTTTTCCATTAAGGTAACACCCTTAAATAGAAGAATCAAAGTTCACACTAAAAAAATAAGTTTAGTTAAATATATAAATCACATTTTATTTTGACTTTTTTTCTTCCATGAGGCACTAATAGTGGCACAATAAGATTTGGTTAAACATAAAGATAATCAAAAGGTAGATTTCCTAAGCACCAACAAGTAACATGCCTTTTAGGAGGAAATCCATAAAAGGTTCAAGACCATGGCTGATGGAATCCATTTCTACTTCCTTAAAGGGACAACAACATCCAAATTTTTCTCGAGAACCCATCACGGAGAATATGTGATCTCATAAGCTTCCAAATGCAAATGCCAAACCATGATTTTAGAGCAAACATTCAACAATTCTTCCATAATGTATGTTTTTAACTTTTTCCAATGAGACTAAGCATGGTCAAAATGATTTTGTTACTAACACAAACATGTATATTTTGTCCAAGGTCACTCAATGAATTTATTTAAATTCACAATTTATGATTTTTTCACCTTTAAACCACATTCCATTATCTTTTCCCTACAATTTCATATTTTACAAAGGATGCTTCACACAAACCAATATGTTTGAGTAGTTTTCACAACATATCTCCAAATAAATTAAATTACAACATCAATATTTAAGATTTTTCAAAAAAACTCATTTATGAAAAAGAAATAGTTCTCCAAGCTTACCTTTGATAGATCCATTAAACGCTAATATGCTAAAATCTTGATAGTCATTGAGAATTCTTGCCAACTTGGAAGTACAAAAGAATGAACTGTGGTTATAAAGCAAAAACAAATCAAATGTAAGGCCAACACAAAAATTACCTACCCCCTCTCTCAACAAAAAAAGGGACAAATATATAATAAAACAAAATAACCAATGCTTTGTCACTTGACTATCAATCCATGTCTCTCAACCCCTGTAGCTTGTTGGCTAGGTAACATAAGTCTCATGCAACATTTTTGAATGGAAAAAGTTGTTTCCACAATTGAACGTATTATTATTTAACTTCTACTTTTCACTGAATATTAAAGAATTTTTGGGCCAATGTGTGTTGAGTGAATGCATCCCTCATCATCAAAGCTAACAATAAAATGGAAGAGAACAGTCCTTGTGACGAGGGATGAGTTCACTCAAAATGTGTTGGCTCAAAAATTCTTTACACCAAACTTAGTCCATATAGGAACATGCCCATCATCTTAAGATTTCATGCAACATCACAAGGATAAAATCACATGCCAAATCTAACCCATAAGGCATCACAATTAAAAATTCCGATTGCTTCTTTTTTCTATATAAATTGTTTGCATGTAGATCACGGTATAATGCAGGTGAGACAACTTATTGATAAAGTTAAACACATATGGATGATGATGGAAAAATACTACATATCAATCTCGTACTATATAAACCTATTTAAAGTTCTGTGAAACCAAAAATAACCAAATTAACAAGAAACTCAAACTAAAATGTAAGATATAAATACCTTGAGAATGTACTCAATAAGCTCAAAAACCATTAAATTAATAAGGTTATAAATATTTCCATTAGCTTTAAAGGACTATATAATTAGATCAAATAGGTCATTCTTCACTATATGAAAATGAAGAGAATCATCCTGCAGTTGAAACAAACATTCAAAATCTATATCTAATTTGTAATTTCATCATAATTACAATTAACCAATATTCAACAATACTCACATTGTTAGTTATTATGGTGCACAAGAATCTAATGCCAGCTACCACAATATATTTCTCCTTTATGTGTTTCAAGTGGAGTACTTTCTCTATAACATCATTATTTATAAAATAGTACCTGCAAGATTAGTCTATAAGAACTAGAAAATAATAGTCACATTAATTTGCACTTAAAGGTGGACATCGACTCTTTAATGATTTTTTTGTTGTATTAACAGGGTAATTTTTAGGGGCGAAAAATAGCCAATTGACTATTTTTGGAGTTTTTTTCAAAAAATAAATTCGCTATTTGATTATTTTTAGTCTCTAATATCGCCTATATTTACATAAAATATGTTTTTTTATCATAATATTCACCAAAATTTACACATTTCAGTGATAAATTGCATGTTTCATATTTAATATTCACCTACCTCTCTATATCGATGTTTTTCTCAATCCAAAATAATCTCCTAGGATACTATACTTAAATATAATATTATAATTCTTAAAAAATACCCTGGTTGTATATGAATGGTGTAGAACATAGAAACACACTTTTCAAATATCTAACACTGTCAAACAAGTCCCTATGTTGAAACCATCAAGACATGTAGATTTTCTGTGTAGCTATAAGCTCCAAGTCCCTATGTTGGAACCAACAAGACATGTAAATTTTCTATCTAGCTATAAGCTCCCATTTGTAGAACATGTAGATTTTCTGTCCAACTATACTAGGCTCCCATTTGTAGAACATGTTGATGTGATAACATCTATCAACCGGTCCATGTATTTCTCATAGAAATATCCACCAGCATATTCTTCTACATGAAAGATGCAGTCAACCATTAGATATGAAGTGTGCATAACGTAAGCATGTATTGTTTCTGTGTTAAGAAGAGGCAATAATAAAGAATCTCAACCTATTCTACACAAAAATGAAGGTATAAAGTTCTCCTCTAGTGCAAACTAAAGCGAAGGGTATCATTATACAATATAGGTTCAAGTGGAATACTTTGATCTTCAGTTGTGGACATCAAAATACTTATACATTGGAATTTTGACAAATGTGCAACCAAGATTTTGAAACCTCAATTTAACCACCTCAAGAGAGCATTAGCAAGTGCAAGGGATTCCACGCTTGCTTCTGCAATCAAATCAGGAGCCTAGGAAAGAGAGACTAAAATTAGAATACATAAGAGAATCAACAAGAAGCATGGATTTTAAAATATTAATTGTAAATGCATAACTTCCTGAAGAAAAGTCTGTACACTGTCTAGATCACAGAATCTACACATGATATTCTTGACTCAATTATTTTCTGAGATGCCTAACAAAGTATATAGCTCGACTACATATAGAAAAAATAATAACCACTTCTCATTAAGGAAGGAAAATAAGCATACAACTTATTGAATTTCTACCACCGGGCATGCTATGACAGATATTTTTTTCATTTTCACTCGTAAGTGGTGGTAGCAACATTCCATCTTTCAATGATTGCATCCTACAAAGAAACACATGTGGTAAGCACTACATAAAATTGGAGTGAATGAAACGTTGCAGAAGCAAAAGGAAAAAATAAAAAATATGTTAGCAAAATCTAAATAGAATATTAATTGCACAAGACCAAATCCAATACATAAAGTAACACAAACTGATGGAAAAAAGGGTTTGCGAGATAATTCAATAAAGACAAGTCAAGGATTACCAAGGCCCACATTTGCGAGTTTCGAACATTCATGGTTATCATCTCTCAATACCAGCAGCACACTAGGTTAGGGATCAACAGTTATCAGTAGTGAAGAAAAATGATTATTCAATGGGGATCAGCAAGTCAATCTATTTAGGTTTCGATCACTATAACTAAAACAAACCATCATGGTAATCGAAACCATGCCAAAGAATACTCCGGATGAGGTTATTTATTTGAGAAAGATAAGTGAGTTTATATAATTAGTGATGCAATTGTGTTGTGTTCTATACAATAAGTATCATCATCGAGAGGCTACTACTCAGAATCATATCTATACATAAAAATATATCACCAGTTTCACTACCTCACTTGTTTAACTCAATGATAGATCATAATAAATTGCATTGTTGCTTCTTTGTAGTCTCCCTCCTCGGTAGACACCTCAAATATTATCACTTAGAAATCTTATTAAAGTAAGTACTCTCGGCTTCAGAGTTGAAATGCATGGTTTCCTGAAAGGAAGGTAGACTCTGGTGCAGGGGCTTGCGAGCAAAGTAAGGAGGCTCGGGTTGAGAAGCAAGTGACTGATCACAAGACAACGAAAACAAAAACAAGCAGCAGAGCTCACTTTATAGTTCTATTTATACTTGTAGGTGGTAGTGGTGAGCCGCTACATGGTGCTGATTTCTAAAGTCATTTCCATTATTATGCATTCATGTATGAAGATGTCTCCAGACATGTTATCAGACAGATTTCAACAAACTATTGAGAATCCTACAGGTCCTTTTGTAATGAATTCTCATTATGAGGTAGGTGGTGTAACGTGTAAAGTTGAAGATGCTTGGCATGACTCATCATTGTCATTCCTGTGCTTGATTAATATGGAGTCCATCATATCTTAGGGCTACTACTTTTTCAAAATCAAGTTTCAAGGATACATTTACTTTGATATTCATCTCTGAGCACACTCTGCAGATGGGTTGTGGGCATATCTACAGATAGTCATATCATTAAAACAACAGATCCAGGACAGATTTTAGATTTCCTTGTGACATGGATCAACACCTTATTGAGATTTTTCCTATGATTTTGTGTGCTAGCAGTAAATACTAATCAAGCAATGTAATTCCAAGCAAGCTACAGGAATAATCTGAATATGACATTCCGGCGACCAAGGGGTGGGATAAGCTTAGATTTGTTGGCTTACAATTTTGAAATGCTTTCATGGTGGAGCTCAGTAGATGATCTGAGCCACTTGATTGCAAAGGTTACACATGAGAGAGAGTGAAAGAATCTGTGAATCAAATAGAAGTATTCAACAAGGCTTCATGCCCTTGTTGGATGACTGTTGTTGAATGAACTTGGATAGAATTGGGTTATATCATCATGTTCTAAGGCATTCTCTTTGGATTTACCATGTTAAAGACGGATATGTAGCTATTATGGTAACAAGCTTCATAAGTGTTTCCAGATAATAGATATATCAATGGACAACTCTAAAGTAGTTTTCAGTTTGTAGGTCTACTTAAAAATTTAATGCATCGGAAGCAAAGCAGATTTAAAGTAGTAAGACCAATAACACAAATTTAATAGCATACATAAGCCTAAAATCCATGAGGCACATATATATCCATGAAAATTATTTTCTTTCTTATTTGATTCAGGAAAATGCATTCAAAGAGTAATACAAATCTTTGTAGAAGGATTGTAATGTTGGCATAGATTGTAACTCCCAGAAGACATGTTATGGTTTAGATTCTAGAAATATAAAAAATAATGGACACTAAAATGGTAAAGGACTTAAATGGAACCTTGGAGTGGTATTTTGTTCAATGGGATCCCCTCAAATGAATTTTTAAGCACAAAAAATCTAGGAATCTGTGGCACATAGTCTCATCTGTAAGCTTGGCCCAGGCTCAACAGCCAAATGGTGGAGGGATCGTGAAGGGATTGCTAATATAGAATTTTCATGCAGGAGAGGTGAGATCCAAGTAGCATAAAAAGTGATCATCTCAGTATCTATTGTCAGTAAAGAAACATGTAATATAATAATGAATTTAACTTTGGACAACGACTGCACAGATGGTATGAGTATATGTTGTTGTACAGATGGTGGCAAACTTTGGAATTATACATTGAAAATCAAAGTTTAAGAGCACACTATTTAAGACTGTGTCCAGTGACATCAATAACGACCTGTCAAATGTTTTAGTGGGATATTGGAAATCAGAAAAGATTTAGACTTCTTTAATTGACACCAATTACACATTGAAAAAAGTGAATAAATATTTATGCATAGCTGATTCCTTACATCAATATCATTTTGAGTTACTATTATATATATTTATAAAAAGATTCCTTATTTTTGTCTTTGAATTTTTCTGCTACTTTGTATGTAAAATGGCCCCTTTCTATAAATGTGTTACATTTCTTTTAGACGCTTGTGCATATATGGGTTACAGATTGTCCCAAAAAACTTGGTATGATCTTTTCATGTTTTCCTTGTATATGGATATAACGCCTACAAATAGATACTGATGTGCATGTGATCAGCTTCAATGTTATCATTTTTTAATTTCTGTACCAGTGAAATGAGCTTTGTATCATCAATTGCAGGCAGCTCTTATCTCATGTTTTTGTTTTTTGGTTTTTTTGTGTGTAAATATTTTTTTTTTATATCACTATAATGTTCAACTCTTTTTTTAAAATTTTTTGTCTTTATGATTGTATTGACATTATGGTACCACACAATCCCATTGACCTACTTTTGTATTCATTTGGTTGGACATTAATATAATTATCTTATATTATCTACCTCCTATCCACTTCAGATCCCTCTTCTTCATTGCCATGGATCAATTCCATGGCCTTTGTTTTTCCTGCATCCTCACCATAGCGATACACACCCTTATAAGGGTTCTGAGTGGCTCCAACAGGCGAATCTGGAACCTTCAAGGCGATAGTCCAATACTCAACCATCCAAACTAAAAATATGGAAAACACAGCTGGAGAATAGACTGGGGGAGGTGGGAAGATAAGAAATTAACCTACGAATTGGAAATGTACAGCCAATTACTTGAGGCTGAGCAAGGAAGGAAGGAATCCAAAGCTGCCCAAGCACATCTCACTTAGAAAAACAAGGACTTTGGAGCAGTCAGTGGTAGAACTATAGGAGAGCTGGTGATGCAGGTGGCCAACTAGATTGGATACCTTATGATGGAGACCATTCCTCCAGGACCCTGGTGCATAAGGTCCCATGCCAGAACCTGAATCTGACATGCAGGTGGAATCTGTGACTTATGCATCTCTAAGAATCTAGCTTACGTGTTTGCATGTATTTTGGTTTTTATTTTAGCAGGAAGTTTATTAAACTATATATAGATGTCATTTGGGGTAGTAGAACAATCACATTTTTGTCAAAACATCCCATAGAGGGGAGCCACTCCTTTGCTAAGGAAAATATGCCCAAGTTTGAGAGTTATTTTGAAAGTTGTCCAGGTTAGGTTGCAGTGAAGCCTCTTAACCAATTAACCGTTGTTGTGAGCCAAAAAAAAATAGAACTAAATTTATTTCCTTTTTAACACCAAATACATTAACATTTGCAAAACGAAGACAAAAAGTTCTATGTGATAAACATTACCGGCGAAAAGGAGAAAGAAAAGCGAGAACCCACATAAAGTCTTGTGTTGAGCTTGCACTGCTTGATACTCGGCCTTTCGTGTTGCCATCTCAGCTTGACGAGTTTCTTCATATTTCAATTCTCAAGGTTTTCTTCCTGCTTGAGCATAATCTCAAACACCAGGAAGATAACAATTGTCTTTGTAGAGTATCACTTTCTTGAGGAAGGTTTTAGTGCTCACTGTTGGCTCTATAATGTGTTTGCATAAATGTCTTTGCCTTTGTAAAGACAAATGCATAACTAAAACTATGCATAATCACCGATCGAGATCATGTGTTTCTATGGAGGGCTTAAAAGGGCGTTGCATATATTTATCACTGTTATCTCTGATAACTATAGCAAGATTCCCGTCTCCCACAGCGGAAGATGGCCTTTCTGTATCATAGTTGAATTATGTATCTATTATTGTATCCATTCATCCTGCATGTTACGTGCACCCAACAATAAATCTAAGCCTAATTATCCTTTACTTGCGTGAGATCAATCCATTAGTGACGTGAGATTCCTTGAAAAGCATTGATCTAGTTACACCATTGAAGTATTATCGATCCCACATTATAGTAATGAGCCAGCCGGGTGGCATTCATCAAAACTGTTGCTAAAGAAAATGGGGAGAATGCATCCATCCTTCTATTTCATCAGATCCTCCAACGTAGTGCCCTTAGGTTAGTTCGTTGTAGGATAATTCCCTCTTTGACTCACATGGAATGGATCAATCATAGTGAGCTACTACATTCGTATCAAATGGCGCAAGAGTGTTCAACTTGATCAATGGTGGAACTTCTATGACATATGAACCTAGATATGATATTCTAAAATATGAACCTTGCATTCATATGATGATATTTCATTTTCTCATACACATTTCTCATTCTTCTCAAAGTAAGAGCATGAAGGAAGAAAGAGAGTGTCATGCAAGTATATAGTCTTTGAATATCCATGACAAGAAAATTGAGATTCACCTCTAGTATAGTATTTTAGAAATAGAGTTTTGATGAAAACATTTTGGATTAAACTGAAATGAGGTTCACCTCTGGCATAATTTTTAAATAAATATGGCATTCAACTCTAACATGGGTTTCCTGTAAAAAAATTCAAAAAACTTTTGGAGAAACTCAAGGAAGACATAGCAGCAACATCAGTAAAACAAAATCAAGAAGGTATGATCAAATGGTTCAGACCTTAAATGCTACTTCCTAACTTTTAGACCCAAAATATAAGGAATCAAATTCTGCAACATAACATATAAAATAATCATAGAAATTATAGATAACATACTCAAACATATACTTCCCAAATATGTCTCTCACAAGCAAACACAATCTATCAGAGGCAGGCAGAGAAATACTGGATCATATAATCATAGCTCAAGAAGCTATACATTCTCTCCACATTAGCACAAGCTGAAACAAGCTAATCAAATTAGATATGGTCAAATCCTTTGACAGAGCCAATTGGTCCTTTGTTAAAAAAAATCCTACGACAATTTGGCTATCATTACATACCCTTCAAATTTCTTATGAAACACCAAGGTCATCAAACAGGGAGAAACCCTGAGTCCTTATCTCTTCATCTGTGTGGCAGTATCCTTAAGTATATTGTAATACCCTAATTTTGACCCTTATGAAATATTGGCTTTTACTATAAATATTGTATACATGTGATGTATGTTTCTTAGCATGGAGCTCAAGGCCAAGGCCTTGCTAGTGTATGCTCAGATTTTATTTAGAAAGGCAAGTATTTGATATTTTATCATTCATGTGTTATTAAGCCATGGAATATTGTAAATTGATGTAAATATTTAATATTACAATGAAATACCAAGACTGGCTATGTGAGCAACAAATGAGAAGGGTCCACGTGTATTCCACTAGGGAGTGGTGAGGGGGTTGTGGGATTGAACCATATGCTGCCAAATCTCATCTTGAGAACCCATTTGACTTTTCTTGCTGACATTTATTTCAGTTGTAAGGAAGTTGTTAAGAAATCAGTCCATGGCTTCAATGGAGCATGGGCAGCCCAGAAATTCGTATGACAGGTATAGCCTTTGTTTTTCTTATACCACAAGTCATCCTGCCTCATGGAAATTCATCCTTCCTCATTCCCATTCCATTTGGGAACATCCCAGCATCAGTTTTCATTCATTACAAATGCCCAGCAAAGAGAAAAACCAGAAATCGCAACTTTGCAAGAACCCATGTTTTGAAGTACCATAAATGCCCAGAATTGGGCATTGACAGTGAAATCCAATGGGCGATTCATAGATATGAATCTTGGGGCAAAATTGAGAGTATTAGATACCTCGAAATCCATTGGAAAACCTAGTTTTTATAGCCTAGAAACCCAGTTACGAGATTGAGTTATTTGATGACAAAATTGTGAGAAATCAAAGTGTGAATGATTGAACAGAGGTTGGGTTTGCTTGATAAACCCAGTGAATGATGGAATCTCAAGGAATTAGCAGTTGGACCTTTCTATGCCCACCTTGAATAGCACTGGAGGGAAGAGACGGCTGAGCGACTATGCAGCAGAGAAGGAGACCTTCCTTGTATAGGGTGAGGTAGGTATTGTGGGTGCCATGACAATTGAGTTCATTTAAGATGCCTGTAGCTCTGTGGTTGAGCTCACTGGCTTAGCATCCTCCTCATTTGTCTCTTGCATGCTTGATAAACCCAACTGTGTGTTGGTTTAGCATGACTGTTTGAGTGAAACCATGGATGTGAGTGAGCTTGTTTAGTTCCTCCTTAGTGGATACACAACGCAGCTCGGGGGTGATCTCTCGACTGAAAGAATATAGGTTGGATAGAGATCTATGGTTGGGTGGAACATTGCTCTCACATAGCCAGTTGTTTGGACAACTTCATCTCCAAGATAAGTGTTCTCTGTGGTTTAATTTATATGCATTCTGTGTTCTGCAATGTATTAATTCAAAATGATAATTATTCATGTGAATGGATTGAAATGACTATCTTAATATGATTGATATGAAATCTGTGCATAGCATTTGAATGGGATTGATTCTCTGCATGTTGAATCATCCTATACTTGTGATAGATATATTGATGCATTACTGTTTGTGTGTGTGCAAATATGTTTTAATTCCGCTCTGTAATTTCAGTATGCATTTTATTTCAATGGCAAAATTCAATCTTATGGTTTTGGGAAAGTAACAGACACCCCCATGTTACAGTCATGTTTCCTCTATGGTTTGGAATGATGGGAAGGGGACGTGACAGAGTGGTATCAGAGGCCATGTTGCAGCACTGGGGATGCTTGGGCCAAACTCTGAGTTTGCAGGCATATAGCAGAATGTTTTAACATGGTATTGGTGAAGTTTGGGGCATCATTTTGATTTGAAAAAATGGCAGGATCAGAGTTTTCAGGTGTGGCAGAGGATCACATAGTTGCATAGAGCTCTACAAGAGCTTTCCAACGGTACCATACGTGTCTCATTTGGTTAAGGGACGAAGGAGATATGAACGTCGCAAGTTGCAGGAACGAAGTGTTTCCATAGTTGCGGATTGGGGAACATGGATTCCCAAAATTTTGCATATTGGAATTCCACACCCGCAATTGTGGATTGCGGGATTGCGGAATCCCGAAATTTTGGATTTTGAGTGTTGGCATTCCGCACCCGCAATTGCGGATTGCGGGATTGCGGAACTGCAAAATTTTGGATTTTGCATGTTGTCATTCTGCACCCGCAATTGAGGATTACGGGATTGCGGAAACAGTTAAGTTTTTGGTTGGTGACTTGGCTTTCCGCACCCGCAATTGCGGATTGCGGGATTGCGGGTTGCGAGATTGCGGAAACATTAAGTTTTCATAATTGCGACTTGGATTTTCGCACCCGCAATTGTGGAATTGCGGGGTTGCAGGTTGCGGGATGGAGTAGTCCCAGGTTGGAAGATTGGCATTTCTGCACCCGCAGTACGGATTGCGGGATTGCGGATTGTGGGTTGCGGATTGCGGGAGAATAAAAAAAAAGTATAGAGCCCGAAATTTGATTTCTGGATTGCAAAAGCATGCAGAATCATATTTAGATGAGTTCAGCGACATCATGAGGCTATTAATGAAGGCCATGAATGAACCGGTGAAGATCCTAAGCTCATTATGCTCCAATTTGGCATAAAATTTGAATTAATGGTTTTTATAAATCAGTGTCCCCACGCTTGACAGAAGGTTGGATTGAACTAAAACTGATATGGAGCGTTCATGGAGCAGGCACGATGTTAAGTTTGGAATTTTGGTGCCAAAATCCAAAGGATGTGGAGTCGGGGTGAGTAAGAAGGCCGAAAAACACTATTCCGGGCCACTTTTTGGGAATCTTGAAAAGTTTGCAGCGGATGAAAGTGACATTGGATGAAGGATTGAAGAAATTTACTGAACTCAACATTTCTTATTCTCATTAAAACAGACAATTCACGTTAGACAAATATTTTCCAGAAATGCACCGTTTGGGAATTAGCCATTTTTGGCCCAAAATTTGAAATTTTGGAAAAATGTCAAAAGTTAAAAGTATTCAAACCCAGAATTTTATAGAAGATGAATGGTGTATCGGATCAGAGATTCGTAAGTTGCTGAGTGTTCCTTGATGTATGGAATAACTTCTCCCGGTAGAAATGTTTTCCTGAATCTTTCTAGATTTGCTTCTACAGATGGCTGAAGTTGGCAGTTTAGGATGTCTTGCAACTATGTAAAAGTGCAGAATTTTGGTAAAATTGTCATTTTTGGAGTTATGCAAGTTCCACACCCGATGTCGGAATGGAGCAAGGGGATAGGCATTGGAAAGCTTGTCCAGCAGGGAATAATGTTGCATGACCAGAATTTGAATAAGGTTATCATACCCCATATATAATTATAGCATAAAAGTGCGAGTGACTGTTTTGATAATTGTTGACAATATGAACAATTTCCAGAATTGCATGAATGGACAAAAGAAATGAATGCATAACAGCTATGTGAATTATTCCATGAGTTAATTCTGTTAAAATATTGATTGTTTATATTTCTACAAGCATTCATAAGATGTCTAACAAATATTTTCATAATGCAAAGTGCTTGCAGCTCATAAGACTTAATAGTGTAGTAGAAGTAGCATACAAGGAAAACAGTCTCCAAAGAAAATGGTGACCATAAATGATGCTCAGGATCCTTATGAATATGAAGAAGATGTGCTAGGATAAAATGTGCAAGAAGAGAATGCTGAGACAGAATCTAATGGGAGAAGGGATCAAATAACTCCTCAGAATTTGGTTGAAACCATGGTGAGCTTCAATGAAAGATTGATGAAGGCTCAGGAAGAACAAAACCAACTCAATGCTGCTATTTTGCAAAGCCTCACTGATATGCAGCAAAGGATAAACCTTGGGTCCAACTCACGCAATTCAGGTGAAGAAGGAAGAGATGCAAAGAGTCGCTCTAGAGGTCGTTCAAGGAAGATGACTCCAAGCCCAATGAAGAGTTCTGTGAGCAAGAAGCATAGAACACCTTCCTCTAGATCCTCTTCTAGCAATCATGTGACTCCAAAGGGTCTCAAAGAAGTCCAAGGAATATGCCCAGGAGATTTGACGGAAGTAAGAAGTTCAAAGGAATTCCACAAGGAGAATTCAGGAAGGCAAGACCTCCCACATTTGATGGAGAAGACAAGACTGGCCAAGAGGCAAAGGCATGGCTTCTTGGAATAAAGAAATATTTCGAAATTCAGGACTGCTCAGGAAATGAAAAGGCCAAAATTGTCATTTACATTCTAAATGGCAGAGATTTCATTTGGTGGGATAACCTCTTGCAAGTGAAAGGGATCAATGAAAGAAAGATTAGCTGGGAGAGATTTAAGAAGTACTTCAAGGAAAACTACATTTTTGCTAGGTATTATGACAGTAAGAGAAAATAGTTAAATGAACTTAGATTGGGACAAAAATATGTGGAAGAACATGTCCATAAATTTTTGGAATTATTGAGGTGTGTGGATTACATTAAGGATGAGAGTATAAAGATCCAATGTTTCCTTAGAAGTCTACCTCAAAGTTTCAAAGATAGAATTGAGTTTGTTAATCCACCAAGTCTGGATGAAGCCATTAGAATGACAATGCATTGCTATGAGCAGATTAAAGGAAAATCAAAGGTTAACCCAGCATGGAAAGGAAAGCCAAGAAGGAGGTTTGATCAAAATAAAAGTGGCTTCAAACCACCATTCAAAAGTCAGCCCAGAACCTTTCCACAAGGGTAGCAAAGAAGGAGGGGATTCAAGCCAATAGTAGCAGCAGATAAAGCATCAAAGGGGCCACTTCAGTGTTGGGGATGTGGAGAAAACCACATGCTAAAGGATTGTCCACATCGGAAGGGGAATCCTCAGAGCTTGCACAACTTAAATGGAGCAACTACAGTGGAGGATATGGCAAGAGCAACGCCTCGAATTTATGCAGTGTTGGATAATCATCAAGCAGATCATCAATCATCAGTGGTGAAAGTTGAAGGTAAGATTGTTTAGCAATCTATTTCTATTTTGATTGATCCAGGATCTACTCATAGTTATGTTTCTCCAAAAGTGGTTGAAGGTTGTTCTCTTAGAAAAGTGAAACATAATAAGTCTTTGCTAATTCAATTAGCCACATGGACCAAGAGAAAAGTAAGTGAAGTAGTGGTGGAGTGCCCCATAGAATTGAATGGACTCCACACACATGTAGATTTAAATATGCTACCATTATGATCTTATGATGCCTTAATTGGCATGGATTGGTTGGAAAGACATAGAGTCAAGTTGGATTGTTATGGGAAAGCACTTAAATGTATTGATAAAGAGAGAAGACCAAGATTGATAAGAGGAATTCCCAAGCAAGTTTCAATAAGGAAGATTTCAGCCTTACAGTTGAAAAAGTTTTATAAGAAAGTTTGTCAATTATATGCAGTTTATATATCAGATTCGTCAGAGGACAAAGGACCAAGGATAGAAGATTTCTCATTATTGCAAGAGTTCCAAGATATATTTTCGGATGAAGTGTCGAGACTACCCCCAAAGAGAGATATTGGGTTTACCATCGATCTTGTTCCAAGGGCAATGTTGAATTCCAAAGCTCCTTATAGAATGAGCACACCGAAATTGGTAGAGTTAAAGATGCAATTACAATAGTTAATCGACAAGAAGTATATCAGACCAAGTGTGTGTCCTTGGGGAGCACCAGTGTTACTTGTCAAGAAGAAGGATGGGACTTTAAGGTTGTGTATTGATTACAGGCAACGAAATAAAGTGACAGTCAAAAATAAGTATCCATTGCCAAGAATTGATGACTTATTTGATCAAATGAAGGAAGTTAAAGTGTTTTCAAATATTGACTTGAGATCTGTGTACCATCTAGTGAGGATTAAGGAAGAAGACATTCATAATACGGCTTTCAGAACTAAATATGGTCATTATGAGTTCATTGTGGTGCCATTTGGTCTTACCAATGCACTTGCCACATTCATGTGTCTCATGAATAATGTATTCAGCAAATAAGTTTGTGATTGTGTTCTTGGATGACATTCTTGTCTATTCAAGGAATGAAGAAGAACATGAGGAACATCTAAGGATGGTGTTGCAAGTCCTTAGAGAACATCAGTTGTATGCCAAGTTAAGTAAGTATGAATTTTATCAAAAGAAGGTGCAATATTTTGGTCATATCATTTATGAAGAAGGAATTGCAGTTGATCCAGAGAAGATTAATGCCATCATGGATTGGTCTACTCCAAAGAATGTTTCAGATGTTAGATCTTTCATGGGTCTTGCTGGTTCTATAGAAAGTTCATTGTAGGATTCTCCAAGATAGCTCATCCAATCACTTCATTGAAAGGGAAGAATATCAAGTTTGTATGGTCTGAAAAATGTGAGAAAAGTTTCCAGCATTTAAAGGAGTTACTTACCAGTGCTCATGTTTTGAAGATAGCAGATCCAAAGAAGGATTTTGTAGTGTGCACAGATGCTTGCATTGAAGGTCTAGGTGGAGTGCTCATGCAAGAAGGATTTGTGATTTGCTATGAGTCAAGGAAATTAAAATAGCATGAGAAGAATTATGCCACGCATGATTTAGAATTAGCATCCATAGTACATGCTCTCAAGATGTGGAGACATTATTTGATGGGAAGAAGATTTGAGCTTAGGATAGACCACATGAGCTTGAAATATTTGTTTGACCCGTCAAACTTGAATGCTAGGCAAGCTAGATGGATGGAGTTTCATTGTGAATTTTATTTTGAAATTAAGCATGTAAAAGGGAAAGAGGATATGGTTGCAGATGCCCTTAGCAAAGAATTTCATTTTGCAGCAGTAAGTATGTGCAAATCAAATTTGAAGACAAGAGTCCTTGAGGCTCAAACTAGTGATGCAACTTATCTTCAAATTAAAGGAAAGTTGTAGCACGGAAGTATAGATGAAAAGTGTGCGGGATATTAGCTTGGTGAAGATGATATCCTCATCTATAAAGATAGGTTGTACATTTCAAATAGTGCAGATTTGAAGAAGCTTGTGAGGGATGAAATACATCAAATGTCATATTCTGGACACCCAAGATATCAAAAGACTATAACAGCAGCAAGAAAGCAATATTTTTGGTATGGAATAAAGAAGGACATAGCTGAGTACATTGCTAGTTATCAAAAGTTCCAACAAGTTAAGGCCGAGCACCAACATCCAACAAGATTGTTGCAGCCCTTACCCATTCCAGAGTGGAAGTGGGAAGTGATCTCTATGGATTTTATAACAAGTTTTCCCATGATAGTGAAGAAGCATGATTCAATCATGGCTGTGGTGGAAAATCTATCAAAGGTAGCTCACTTTATTCCAGTCAAGTCCACTCACAAGGCTAATGACATTGCAAATATCTTCATGAGAGAGATATTCAGATTACATGGATTGCCCAAGGCAATAATTTCTGATCATGATACAAAGTTCACTTCCAATTTCTGGAAGGGATTATTTCAGGAATTGGGAACTAGATTGAATTTTAGTATAGCATATCATCCTCAAATAGATGGCCAAACTAAGAGGGTGAATCAAGTTCTTGAAGACAGGATGAGAATGTATGCGATGGATAAACCATCCAAGTGGGAAGATTACCTACACTTGGTAGAATTTGCATACAATAATCGACATTATGGATCATTGGGAATGAGTCCATTTGAGGCATTGTATGGCAAAGGATGGAGGACTCTGGTGAATTGAGATAGTCCAGTGAACAAGGTAGTGCTTGGGCCATAGATGATCAAGGAAATGGAATAGGAAGTTGCTAAGATCATGCAGAATTTAAAGGTAGCTCAGGATAGGCAAAAGAGTTATGCAGATTTGAAAAGGGTGCATAAGGTATTTTAGATTGGGGATCATGTTTATTTGAGAGTGAAACCAAGGAAAAGTTCTCTCAAGTTGGGGAGTTGTGCCAAGTTGGCACCAAGATATTGTGGGCTATTTAAAGTCCTTGGTAGGATAGGTCTAGTTGCATATAGAATTGCATTGCTTGCTAACATAAAAGCTCATAATGCTTTCCATGTATCTTTGCTTAAGAAGTATGTACATGATCCTAATCATATGATTGATTAGAATGTGATATAGGTGGAACCCGAGGGAGAGTTCTAAGTAGAGCCTACGCAAATCCTCGACAAGAAGGTCACATTGCTCTGGAACATAGCCATCGGGCAAGTAAAGGTCCAATGGGAGCACCTTAGTCCTGATGAGGTTACATGGGAGCTGGAGGATGCCATGAGAGAGGCATTCCCATTTTTGTTCAATTTTGAGAACACCGAGGATGGTGTTGTTCTAAGGGGGAGGGGAATGTAATACCCAAATTTTGACCTTTATGAAATATTGGCTTTTAATGTAAATATTGTATACATGCAATGTATGTTTCCTAGCGTGGAGATCAAGGCCAAGGCCCCACTAGTGTGTGCTCAGATTTTATTTAGAAAGACAATTATTTGATATTTTTCCATCCATGTGTTATTAAGCCATGAAATATTGTAAATTGATGTAAATATTTAATATTGCAATGAAATGCCAAAACTAACTATGTGAGCAACGAATGAGAAGGGTCCACGTGTATTCCACTAGGGATTGGTGAGGGGGTTTTGGGAGTGAACCATATGCTTCCAAATGTCATCTTGAGAACCCATTTGACTTTCCTTCCTGACATTTATTTCAGTTGTAAAGAAGTTGTTGAGAAATCACTCCATGGATTCAATGGAGCATGGGCAGCCCAAAAATTTGTATGGCAAGTATGGCCTCTATTTTTCTTGTACCAGAAGTCACCGTACGTCATGGAAATTCATCCTTCGTCATTCTCATTCCATTGGGGAACATCCCAGCATTAGTTTTCATCCATTACGAATGTCGAGCAGTGAGAAAAAACAAAAATCGCAATTTTGCAAGAACCCACGTTTTGAAGTGCCATGAACGTCCAGAATTGGGTATTGACAGTGAAATCCAATGGGGGAACCATAGATATGAACCTTGGGGTGAAATTGATAGTATTAGATACCCCAAAATCCATTGGAAAACCCAGTTTTTATAGCCCATAAACCCAGTGACGGGATTGAGTTATTTGATGACAGAATTGTGAGAAATCCAAGTGTGAATGATTGAACAGAGGTTGGGTTTGCTTGATAAACCCAGTGAAGGCTGGAATCTCAAGGAATTAGCAGTTGGACCTTTCTATGCCCACCCTGAATAGCAGTGGAGGGAAGGGATGCCTGAGGGACTGTGCAGCAGAGAAGGGGAACTTCCTTGTGTTGGGTGAGGTAGGTATTGTGGGTGCCATGACTGTTGAGTTCATTTGAGATGCATGTAGCTCTATGTTTGAGCTCACTGGCTTAGCATCCTCCTCATTTGTCTCTTGCATGCTTGATAAACTCAACTGTGTGTTGGCTTAGCATGACTGTTTGAGTGAAACCATGGCTGTGAATGAGCCTGTTTAGTTCCTCCTTAATGGATACACAACCCAGCTTGGAGGTGATCTCTCAGCTGAAAGAATATAGGCTAGATAGAGACCTATAGTTGGGTGGAACGTTGCTCTCACATAGTCATTTGTTTGGACAGCTTCATCTCCAAGATAAGTGTTCTCTGTGGTTCAAATTATATGCATTCCGTGTTCGGCAATGTATTAATTCTGAATGATAATTATTCATGTGAATGGATTGAAATGACTATCTTAATATGGTTGATATGAAATCTGTGCATAGCATTGGAATGGGATTGATTATCTGCATGTTGAATCATCCTCTTCTTGTGATAGATATGTTGATGCATTATTGTTTGTGTGTGCGTGCAAATATGTTTTAATTCCGCTGTGTAATTTCAGTATGCATTTTATTTCAATGGTAAAATTCAGTCTTATGGCTTTGGGGAAGTAACAGACATCCCCATGTTATAGTCATGTTCCCTCTGTGGTTTGGAATGATGGGAGGGGACGTGACATATATCTATCTCGAAGGACATAACTTCCCAATTCTTGACAGGATGAAAGTGGCATCCTATATTTAGTCAGTCTCACACCATTGATCATGAGATGGCACTTTATTCTAGATTTAGCCACCCTAAAAAAGCTAAAAATTGTAGCATCGAATTTTTTTTAAAATCATCTTCCCTAAGCCCCAACTCCTATAATCGAAAATTTGTCACATACTTCATTTCAAAAGAATTCAACTCCCAACTACATAAATAGGCCTCCCTCCTTGTTGATTGATGCACTAAAACTAGGAATTGGTCATAAGTCATCAATAAATTAAAAGACAAGCTCAATTCAAGTACCCATAGATGGCTTACAAAGGCAGGGATACACCTAATAGAGATTGTAATGCAAGCACTTCCAGTGTACAATTTGTTGCTACTCCTTGCAAATAAAAAATGTTTGGGATGGTATCAGAACAAATTAACATGGCACCTCTTAGCTTTGGACAGAGTTTGTATTCCCCCCAAAAAAGGAGAAGTAGGCTTGGAGAAGATGCCCAGGATTAGCATAACTTTCAAAGATAGATATAGCGGGATGGTATCTAGAGTCGAAGAGTGTCCTATGGGTTAAAATCCTCTCAGAAAAATAAAATCCCAACCTTCATCCTAATCATAGAGTTAGACTTCAATAAGAAAAAAAGGTACAAAAATGTGGAACAAATATATGGTTCCAAAAACATAAATGATCAATTAATTTGGGAAGGCAAGCCAATCTAGTGGGTTTCTGGTAAGATTCATTGGCTTAAGGACCTCTCTTGAAAATATTATGAACCAAATGCAAGCGACAAGCTGGATAAAAACAAGGAACTATATAAAAGTATGATACTAAGTTAAAAGAATAAATCCCACCATAACAATGGCCAATACTTACAACTGTGGAACAAAGAAACAAAATTAAAACAATTTACCTCAAAAACAAATATGGCAAAGGAATATATACGGTTCATAAGGGTTTCTCTAGTTTATTAGCAAAACACAACCAAGTGGAAAAGGATAAGGTGGAGGAAAATATGTTACAGTTGGATCTATCCCCAGAATGCCACATTCCTTTGCTTGGTATCCAAACACAAATCCCTACATAGGATTATGTGATAAAAAAGACAAGCATACATTACATTATGTGTCTTGTGCATAGAATAGGAAGAAACAACTCGCCTGCCCCTCCTTCTCTCACCAAACCAGGAAAAAATCTAGGGAGCATTTTAATAGAAAAATCCAATGGGTGCAAGTCCCAATATGTCACAAACAAAGAGTTGCATAAAAGCTTCACAAAGTTTGCAGAAGGAGGTACCATCTGCAAACCATGGGAAAACAGACCATAGACCTGGATTTGGATGTTGCAATCAACTACCACAAATTATTGGAATGGGAAGAAAGTTGAAGCAACCCTATAAAATCACAAACTATGCAGAATTTTCATGGATCTGCCTTAAACATGTAGATGAATATCCTAAATTAATATTTCCAAGGAAACAATGGGAAACTATTGGAGTCTGTGTTTTCACCACTACCCATTTTTTCCTATAGCGGAGTAGTACATAATGAAATTATGGTCTATAGCACACTCTAGTGCTCAGTGGGACTAGGGCCTGCTATGTGCATCCATGTGCACACTCTATACATTTTTTACCCCATCGTCTATCATGTTATGTGGATTGATCCACTAGAACCAACATAACTAAAATTCATTTCCAATACTAAGATGATGTAAATATCTCGATTTCCTTACCATGTTCATCACTTTTCACGACTCCATGATAGTTTAATATGTCTAATCTTATTTGTGGAATTGAACCTTGGAGATAACATATGGTTTTAATATTTTTCACGACTCTATGACAAGTTAATATGTGTAATCTTATTTTCTGGAATTGAACTTGTGATGTCTTTGGAGATAGCATATGTTTTTAATCATTAGAATCACTTAGGTGCATAGCAACAAGTAGAATTGTTACCATAAAAAATCAACTTACCCCAACATAATTGATACCTCAATATCCATCAAAACAACTTAAAATCCCCACAGCTAGCTCCTAACCTCGTACTTGTACCATGCTCATCATTATGAACACTTTTTGAAACTTATCGTTACCAACACCGTTTACCAATATTAGGTTTTTTACAAATGTGTTGTTCTCTATTGTAATTCTTCTTTCTTAAGGAAATTTTAGTATTTTAAACTAGTCAAAATTACAAACTTCGAGTTAATCAAATAAAACTATCACTTGACACAAAATTCCAACTATATTTAGACATAATTTTCAATCAGTTCGTCACTTCTCAAGTGACGATTGTATAATTTTAGATGGGTTGAGTTTGTCACCTCTCTATCCATGACTCTCTAATCCAGAATCAGAAATGAGGAAAAATCAACTAAAATTTTAGAATTAGAGTTTGTAACTAGTTTAGAGTCTGTAGCTGGTAATTGGCAAGTTTTTAACAGAATTTTTTTTTCCCTTCAAGATATTAGTGCATTTACATTACCCAAAGGGATGAGAAACTTACTTGGCTTTCTTACTAGGATTTCTCCATTCGATCTCTATGACATCCATTACTAAGTTGTAGCACTAACTAGGTAGGAATGATTTCGGTGAATTGTTTTTGGAAGCGGTTTTAGATGTTCCATTTATGGCAGAGATAATGGGGGAGTGCCTTAGCTCCTCTTCATCCCTGCCTCCTATTTTTTTTGGTATTTGATCTGGAGCAGTGATCTCAAAACCGAGGAATAAGGTTCAAGAGTAGCCGCTCAATTGAATTCATGTTCTTTCATTGATTGGTATGGAAGAAAAAATTCCAGTATTACCATATCCCAAGAATTGACACAAGATTGCAACAAACTAACCATCCACTTATCTATATAAATAAAGAGGGTTTTTCTATATTTCTATTATATTTAATCCTGGAAGCACCTATGACCAGTGTAATAGTGTTGTAGTATAGTCCATTTGTTGTATCTTGGGTGGTTGGGAGGAATGATTGTTTCCCTCCCCACCCAGGTTCAATTCTTGTAAGTGACATGATGCTCTTGTTGAGCCCATATTGTAATGATTGTATTTCTGGCCATACCTTGATTCTCTAGCTAGAATAACATGTGTTGGCATTTCTTGAGGTGGGCTAGCCTTCTAATAAACGGTGAACCACCATTTAAAAAAAAATAGTGTTGTAGTATAGGGGGTTTCATCGGTTACCAGTAGCACATTATACTAATATAGAGAAAGAGTCACGTGCATACATACATCACATAATCATATAAGAGTAAGTGGGATAATAGCAACAAGCCTTATATTAATATAACCAAAGCAGAGTACAATATCAGTGCAAAGATATCTCTGATGATGTCCTCTCTACAACATATTTATACAGATTACTCACAGTTATTCAGTTATAATTAACGGTCGGTCAATTAACTGACCAATGGCTTTGGGACAACCTTAGTCGATGGAGGTCCTAGTATACTGGTCGACTAGGCTCCTTCAACATCTCCCCCACCAACAAATCTATCTGTCATCCCAAAGAGACCAAAAAGTAACTAGGGCAGAATAAAACTGAAAGTCCGCGTTGCTTGTCTTGTACGAGTAAGTGTAAATAGTTGATGAGTTTGAACTGATGTGAACTACTACCATGGCTGGAACTAGGTCATCAAGCAAGGATTGGAAACACACCCATGTATATAGAAGAAGATGATAGCATGATATGGTCCTGAACAACATTGTTGTATTGAGTATGTTACTGAATAATATTCGTTGAATTTTGCAATCATGTGGTAGATCGACAAAGTAGGCTCATGTTGTGTCAAAGAAGAAAGCATCCAAGAAAACAGTTACTTGGATCGATAATATTCCTGTTAATAATTAATATGCTAAGACAGAAAATAGCAGCATTACATTCCATTTCACAATAATAGCATATACAGGATTACTGAAGAAACAACAAGCACAGCATAAACACAAGAGACACAGATTTATCCGGGGAAACACTCATGGGGTAGAAAACCCAGCAAAGCTTCCTCAATATAGATGACCCGCAAATACAAAAGATGTAACCCTGAGCATAAGCTCCTCCTTCTCCATAGCAGACCTCTCTCTCATAAGTGCGCCACTCTCAAGTGAGTGAGTGTGTGTTAAATGAGGAATACACCTCCTCTATTTATACACTACTTCGACTTTTCTTTTACACAAATCATGTAGGATCGTATTTAACCATTGGGTTAAATACCCCATTACAGCTGACTGGGCCAACCCCTCTAGGGTGGTCTAATAACCCTTTGACCCACATAACATATACAGGGCCGACCCCCACTAGGGAAGTCTAATAACCCAAGTTACCACATTCCGACGGAGGAATAAACATCTCCGGATATACAATAAGATCTTCACGGAGGAATGAATCATCTCCGGAATAATAAAGTACAAATATAATATTCTTTGAAGTTACAATATCTCAACACTCCCCCTTAACGAGAAGGATATTATAACAGCATCTGCACGAGCAAGGAATCATCAACATGATACATGATACATCTATAAATCATTGGAAGCTTTCTCGACATCATCAGTAACTCAAGCAGTTACTAGAACATCTTCATTACTGGAACATCAACATCTTCAGTACTGAGTCTTTATCTTCTGCAGCACTCGAACAACTACAACAACATCAACATCTGGATCCTCACGATCATTAGCATCATCATCATACGATCATCAACATCGGGATCATCTCGATCTACAGCATCTAGATCATCACGATCTACAGCATCTGGAACATCTTGATCTACAACATCTGGATCATCACTATCTACAACATCTGGATCATCACAATCTACAGCATCTGGATCATCTCGACCCATAGCATCTCGATCATTTCGATCTACAGCATCTGGATAATCTCAATCTACAGCATCTGGATCATCACGATCTATAGCATCTGGGTCATCTCGATCTACAGCATCTGGATCATAACGATCTACAGCATCTGGATCATCTCGATCTACAGCATCTGGATCATCAGTATTAGTATCCACACTAATACAAGTATACACATCATCAATACAAGTATCCTCATCAATACAAGTATACATACAAGTATCCTCATCAATACATATCATCAATACAAGTATCATAATCAATACAAGTATCAATACATCAATACAAGTATCCTCATCAGTCAAGTATGCATAGCAGCATACCCTGCAACACACACGATCATATTATAGGATGATCAATTCTGCTCCCTTTAGGACATAGGTCCATGTATGATACAATCCAGATCAAGTTCCAGGATGATCAATCCTTATCACTTTAAGACAAGTCTCATGTCTAGGGACGATGCAATCCCATCACGTACATTTTGAACCCAGTTCATGGACGATGCAATCCTCACGTACATTTTGAACCCAGTTCATGGGTGATGCAGTCCTCACGTACATTTCGAACCCAGTTCATGGACGATGCAGTCCTCACGTACATTTTGAACCCAGTTCATGGACGATGCAGTCCTCACGTACATTTTGAACCCAGTTCATGGACGATGCAGTCTTCACGTACATTTTGAACCCAGTTCATGGACGATGCAGTCCTCTCACGTACATTTTGAACCAAGGTCCAGGGACGATGCAGTCCTATCTTCAATTCTCGGAGACATCAGTCTACAGATCAATTCTGGGACCAAAGTCCGGGGAAGATACAATCTCCTACCTGTTCATTCAGGACTACATTCTCGAAGACATCATGTCCACATCTCTCTTTAGGACTGAAGTCCAGGGATGATCCAATCCTCACATGTCCACCAAGGACTTCATTCTCAAATACATACGTCTATGGCTCTCTTTAGAACATGTGTTCAAGGATGATACAATCCCTCACATGTCCATGAAGGACTTCATTCTCAAAGACATCTGTCTATGGCTCCTTTTAGAACATGTGTTCAAGGATGATGCAATCCCTCTTCTTTCTCAGAGACACTTGTCTATGGTTCCTTTTAGAACATATGTTCAAGGATGATGCAATCCCTTTTCTCACCTTAGACCCTATCTAAGGACCATCCACCAACCTCTCTGTTGGCATCACCAATATAGGTATCCATATCATCGACCTCAGTGTTGATGCAAGCAAGCTCATCATAAGTGATCATGTCACTCCCCCTTTCGAGTAGGGTCCTTCTGAACTATATAAGTTTGTCTCGAAAAACTTTACTTGAGGTAGAGGTTTGGTTAGTACATCGGATTGGTATAGGTTTGGTTAGTACATTGGTTCGGTAGAGGTTTGGTTAGTACATTGGTAACTTGTTACAAATTCAAACTTTAATTCTTTTCTGCACCATATCTCGTATATAGAAATGTCAAATCTCTATGTGCTTTGACTTATCATGAAACACTGGATTCTCTGCCATTTTGGTACAACTCTGTTTGTCACATAGGATCACAGTTGGGTCCATTTCTATGTCAAACAATTCTGAAGCCATATCGCTTCACAACTGGCAGAGCAATCAGCCATATATTCCGTTGTGCTGAGAGCCACACTAGATTGCTTCTTGCTAAACCACGAGATCATGGTTGATCCTAGACAATAACATCCTCTCGATGTGCTCTTCCTGTCTGATATACTTTCTGCCCAATCAACATCTGTGTAGCCATCTGAAGTCATGATCTCTAAGATAACATAGATCAAAGTCTATCATATCCTTTAGGTACCTCATCACATGCTTTGCAACTAACAGGTGAACACATCTAGTTTCCACTAGATACTGACTCAAGGTGTTCACAGCAAAGCATATATATGACCTAGTATTCGTTAGACACATCAATGACTCAATAATTTGTCTGTACAGAGTTATATCCACTAACTCTGATGAGTCATCTGCTAACAACTTCAAGTTGGAATCCATGAGAGCATCCATTCCAACACATCAAGTCCTTTTAATATTTCCCAACAGACTTTCCCTGGTTGAGAAAGATTCCTTTTGATCCTTGCCATACTTCAGACCTAGGAAGTAATGCATCAATCTGAAATCTTTCTTTTTCATTTCTGCAGCCATCTTCTTCTTTCTTTTCCTGATCTATTTGTAAAAATAGATCATCCTCATATAGTAATAGTATGATAGGTTCATCATTTGTAATAGATCAGCTTTACTTTTGGTAAAGCCCAATCTCATCAAGAACCTGTCAATTCTCCCTTTGTGACTGAACATCATTCACACTTTGCATTGAGTGATCTTCTGCATATCTATCTATGCCATCTCTCGTAAGATGGGTCTACTGATATGAGCCTCAATATCATTCGAACTCTGTGGTGAGTTCTTTCTTGCATCCATGTCATCTGTGTATAGAAACCAATTCAACCTTGTAGCAAGGGTTGAGATCCACATCACCCATGGTGATCATTAAGCTCATCAATTGATTATCGATCCTGGGTACCCATACAGAATCTGATTCACACTTCCTCTTTAATTACACCATTAAGAGAATGGTCTTATCTATCCACTTGGAGAAAACATCTTGTCATGATTCTCTTCCTCTTTCTAAGAGAATCTTCTAGCCATGAGCCTTCTATATTTTGTTTGATTTGTAAATCTTCTTGTTGAACATCCATCACTTGTTCGATGTTCATCATTCTTCATGATCTTTCCTACAAAACAAAATTAGTACATGATTAGTAATACTTCATAATCATGACATCATGTTGACATGATAACCTATTATGCATACAGATATCATTTACATAGTTATGCAACTATCTTGACCAATACTTTGGCGCAACACTTTTCCATATCCTGTATGCAAACAGTGGCTATCTAGATGCCTTCCATCTCTACCAGAACATACTATCGAGAGTGTGCACAGCTCTCATCATGTCAGCAAAGAGGTTTCATTCTAGACAAGCAATAATGGAATGTTTGTCCAACTTACCAATCATATGCATATCAATAGTATATTGTTCAATGCTCTATGAATGTTCACACTCAGCATGATATATTCTAGGAATACAAATATGCATACAAGCAATATCATTTACTATTTCAAATAACAACTCAAATACTTATCGTTTATGTTTGTGTGGTTGCCTCCTGCTTGATCTTCTATATGTCTTTTGAACTTCTATTCATTCTATACCACTATGCATGCTCGAGTGTGCACTAGTGTCATCCTCATGATCTCATACACAAACATACATTCATTAGTATATTCTCAATATTATCAAAACATTATAATTCTAAATAATCTTGAATATGTATAGTCATGATCATTAGTATTCAGGGTTTCAAGGAAGTCTTCTTTTACTCAGGTATATTCTTGTTTGATCATAGTACTCTTCTGGTTAATTAAATCATCAAGATAAGAGACATAATATGCATAAACCCTTGATTACTAACTTTATGAATAAGCATAACCGATCATACCAAGTATACTTATATAAGGGATCCTAACACAAGGTAAGATTCTAACTTGACATAGGAAAACATACCTGGATTAGTATACCTGCTTCGTTATGTCTAACATACCTAAACAATCTCTTCAATGATTTAGGGATCCTGTGCTAGAACCTGCATATCTCATAGGTTAAGCATAATATAACAAAGTCATACATACCTCATAAGTAGAACAAAGATTATGGATGAGTCTTTGTCTTCATGTTTTCATGGTCATGGAACTTGATTTGTCTTTCGTGATGTACCTGTATCTTGTTAGCAGACAACATCAACCTCATACAACACCATAATGCATTAGTACAATCATATAGCCCTAATCAATGAATGTCTTCGATCATTCACATGCATTCATACTGTTACTAGGGTGATAATACAATTCTAACATTAATCAAGATTGTACTAATAAATAATATGAAGACAAACACATTATGAACTTAATCAAGAATCAGATTTCAAGACATACCTGAACCTCCTTAAGTCATACCTGTTGAGACTTCTTGTAGTCTTCTTATGTAAGGCCTTAACCTCGACTCCCCCTGAAACTTGATCTGGAGCTTGATTAGGGTTTGCTAGAGAAACCCTAAAAATTCAATCTTTGACTTTCACACTTCTGAATGGATGGAAGGATGTGTCTTGCTGAGCTGATCAAAATAGCATACTTCAATTTTGAAATCTCCAAAATTTGACCCCTCAAAATTGCCTTCGAAACTTCTGGATCTTCTATACAGGATCCCGAACTAGGGTTTGATGAAGCCCACCCTTCTTCCCAATCAAAAGGTTCGATCCAAGTCTCTAAACTCTTATTTTTCTAAGGAGCTTCCAGCCGTGGTCACAGACTTCAAAAAATTCCAACTTTTGCTGAAGCCCTAATTTTCCATCTTTCCGATCAAAATCCCGAACTGGGGTTTGATCAAGCCCGGTCTTCTACCCAACCAAAAAAAATCGATCTTTGTCTCTAAATTTTGATTTTCTTGAGTAGCATTCAGCCGTGGACTCCGATTCAAAAAATTCTAACTTTCTCTGAAACCCTAAATTCCGGAAGCCATGAATGAAGGTGCTCCAAAAATAATTATGTTTTGATAGAAATATGCACCTGATTGTTTCTGCTGTAACTCTGAAATTTTTGCTCCACAGGGTCTAAAAAATGGTTTTTTGGTAGCTTGACCTGTCATCTTTCCATCTCGATAGGTCTGACCTCAATTGGATTTTCTGAGAGATAGTTATGCCAAGTGTCGCAACGTGACCTATTTATGGGATAAAACAGGAGAGTGAACTTGTACAGCGTGCCACGTGTCATTGGTTCAGCTTCGGCCTCTGAAAAAGTTTTCTGAGATAGTAAATTTTGTGTACTACCTGTCACTTTTTACGAAATTTCATTTGGAGCTTCCTATCCCAAGTTATGACCTTTTTCCCTAGGTCACCTAATTTTGACTGAGATCTAGAAGAGGCAGAAACCCTAACTTGTACTGATCATAACTCACAAAGTAAAACGAATTTGAGGGTTCCCTTTGGACACAAGGTACCTGGGGATGTAATATGCGATCTGTAAAGGTTTTAGATCCTGAACCTTTTCCAAAATGTATTTATAGTGAAAGTTCCACGATGACTGGTTTTTGCTATATAAAACCCTAACCTTCAAATTGTCGCAAGAGAAGCAAGTGTTGTAAGTGCCATACATTGCCTTCCTTCATGTTAGCTCTGATACCATGTTAAGATTTAATATGCTAAGATAGAAAATAGCAGCATTACATTCCATTTCACAATAATAGCATATACAGGATCACTGAAGAAACAACAAGCACAACATAAACACAAGAGACACAGATTTATCCTGGGAAACCCTCATGGGGTAGAAAACCCAGCAAAGCTTCCTCAATATAGATGACCAGCAAATACAAAAGATGTGACCCTGAGCATAAGATCCTCCTTCTCCATAACAGACCTCTCTCTCATAAGTGCGCCACTCTCAAGTGAGTGAGTGTGTGTTAAATGAGGAATACACCTCCTGTATTTATACACTACTCCGACTTTTCTTTTACACAAATCATGTAGGCTCGTATTTAACCATTGGGTTAAATACCACATTACAGCTGACTGGGCCGACCCTTCTAGGGTGGTCTAATAACCCTTTGACCCACATAACATATACAGGGCCGACCCCCACTAGGGAAGTCTAATAACCCAAGTTGCCACATTCCGACTGAGGAATAAACATCTCCAGATATACAATAAGATCTTCACGGAGGAATGAATCATCTCCGGAATAATAAAGTACAAATATAATATTCTTTGAAGTTACAATATCTCAACAATTCCCACGTCCACTCCAACTGGGAAATCAGTTGGCTATGGTGAGGGGAGCTACAGAAATGTGATTGGTGGAAAGGAATAGATAGACAACTCCTAGCCTTGGGACTTCGAGAGTGCTCTAAATGCCCATATATCATGGGGTGGAGGGGATTTTCCAGAGGGGGAACGTCGAAATTCTCATATATCACAAAAATGAGGAATACCATTATCACTGAAGCAGTTCTGATAGAACAAAAAAGGGAAAGGAATAGGGGTGATGAAGACTAATGCCATGGCATCCCAAGGTTTCACAGTGAATTAAGTGGGGTATGATCAGCCTTTTATAGTGTAGATTGTGAGTGGATAACAAAGTGGTGAGTTGAAAAGGATGGGATGGATGAAGAAATGACAAACGTCGAATTATGGTGGGGTGATGGCTACATATATTACATACAACGACTGCAGATTTGCTAGAGGGATTGTGCACGTATCGATCAAATTGATGCCTTATAAGTGAGATAGATGCTGACATGGCGGTAGTTTACATGATAATATCTGAAGTGGCGATGACTTTAACAATGCTAATAATGACTGTTGGCTTTTGTAACTTGTGTGAAGAGAATATTGGAATCATGCTTTCGTTGATGGTCTGTGTGGGAGATATTACGATCACTCGGTCCAATGGTGGTTCTAAACGAGGCGACGTATTTCTGATGGTAGGTGTTGAGTATCTTTGTTGCTGCTTCATGTATAGTACTTAGTTTATAAGACATAATAGTCGACCGAATGATGATACAACCCTTCAGTCAACATCATACCCAATCTAATATTTGCAGCGCTTCAATATAGCACCATTGATGACTTTGGAAAAGACTTTTCCCTATAGTGTTCTCAGTCACACAGATCCATTATGATTGATTTATTCAACAACATATGGACAGAGCCATGATGTATGCATCTTCTTTAGTTTTCCTTTAATATGACTGTCATATAGTAGGGCTAGGTCACCGATTGATATATTTTTGTTTTGAATGTCGCAATCATGACATGCCTTCTACTGTTTTTTTTAATCTCCTGATGTTGAATGAAAATTCAATGATGTTATTCTAACTTGGAGAGGTTGACATGTCTATTATCTATAGCTTTAGTGATATCCAAATGAAGTAAATCTGCAATGAGTGGTGCTTGATGCTTGAAATGTAACGGGACGAATGCTTCTTTCCCATAGACCAATTTGAATGGCATCTAGTCGGTCGAACATTTGTATGTTATTCTATATTCCCATAGGATAGCTGGTATCATATCATCCCAGTCGTATTTCTCAGTATTACATAGATTTTTTAGGTCTTTAGTTAATGTTTTATTGAATGTTTTGATTGCTCCGTTGGACTGCGGATGGTACAAAGTACTCTTCTGATGATTGATCATGAATTCATTTAATAATGCAGATATCGTCTTCTCGAGAAAATGTGTCCCTTTATCATTGATAAGAGTCAAGGGGCAACCAAATCTTATGACGATGTTCTCGTATATGAACTTTGCAGCTATTTCACTGGAACAGGCTTCGACGGCTTCAAATTCCGCCCATTTTTGTAACATATTCAACTCCGGTAATAATATAAAGAGCTCAATTTCGTCGGACAGGTACTAGAAATGGACCAATAAAGTCAATTGCGCATATTTCAAATGTTAGACTAGGATTGATGGGTATCAGTGGAATTTGATTCTTTGGTAATGGTTGGCCTAGTCTTTGGCATTTGTCACATTTGTTTACTTGATTTTTGCAGTCTTTGTATAGCGTGGTCCACCAGATACCAGATTGTAAAAGTTTTCTCACATTCATATTAGCATGAAATTGTCCTCTAGCAGGTCCACTATGGGCTTCATTGATAATATCTTGGCACGCGTGCTCTAGTGCACATTGTCTAAGTACATCGTTGGTTCTAAGTTTATATATAAATTCATTTAAGAGAGTATAAGGTACAACTTTCATTGCATGTATCTTTTGTTTCTTTTTCGACAATCCTGGAGGTGCTTGTCCTTGTTCTAGGAATTCTTCTATGTCCTACAACTCTATTGGGATGACCTCAACATGAAATAGATGGGCGTCTAGTAATTCATCATCGATACCGTTAGGATCTTATCCCATTTTGACCCATGATAGATGGTCTGGTCCGACAATGATTTTCCTTGGTCGGAAAATGATTTCAAATTCAAACTCCTGAAACAAAAGTAATCATCGACACAATAAACCATGGTGCAGGGGTTTGTTAACTAGATACTTGAGAGATTGATGGTCTGTATAAAATTTAAATGGATTTGCTAAAAGATAATGCTAATATTTTTGAAGTTAAAACACCATGCCTAGAGCTTCTCTCTCTGTTCTGGAATAGTTTCTTTCATCCTTATTTAATTTTCGACTGGTGTATGCATTTGGGTGGTCCATCTCGTCTTCTGTCGGTTGAGTCAGAATTGCACCGACTACGATGCCTAATGCATCAATATGAACATGGAATTGAATAGACCAATTTGGGAATCGTAGGATCGATGCCTCGACGAGTTTTATTTTAAGTTAGTCAAATGACTCTCCACATTCTTCTGACCATTTGAAGTCTTGATTTTATTTAAGTAACTCTTCCAGTGGATATTTCATATCAGAATAGTTCCTGATGGATTTCCTGTAGTACCTTGTATGACCAAGAAGTATGCAAAATTATTTAGGTTTCATTGGAGGTTTCAAATCGAAGATGACTTTTATCTTGGCATAATGGAATTTAATCCCTTCCTTAAAAACAATGTGTCCGAGTAGAATGTCAATTGGAGTAGAAAAGATGCACTTTTATGTTTAGGGATAGTTGGATCTATCAATAGTGTTCTAGCATCAGTCGAAGATACTGGATATGATCTTTTAGTAATGAATATATTTTATAGTCGTCGAAATAGACTACCATGGTTTTATATATATATTATTGAAATGATTTTACCATTATCCTGGAAAATACAACTGGTGCATTCTTGAGTCCAAATGGCATGACTTTATAAGCAAAGGATCCAAATTCACATACAAATGTCATTTTATGTTGGTCTTCTTCTGCAATAGGTACCTTATTATAGCCAAAAAATCCATCAGTGAAAGAATAATATTCATGTCTCGCAACTTCATAATGATTTCATCGACAAATGGTGTGGGGAATGGATTTGTTTGCGTGACTTTATTTAACCCTATGAAGTCAACACAAATTCGTAGCTTGATAGGATCATGCTTCTTTGGTTGAAAGACCATGGGACTAGCCCATTCAGATTGATCAACTAGGTAAATAATTCATGCAGTGAGCATGTTCTCAATTTCCTTTTTGACTATGTCCTTATATTTGTGTGCCAATATATAAGGTTGTTTCTTACCTGGTTTGGCATCGGGCTTTATTTCAATATTCATTTCTCCCATTTCTTGAAAATTCCTTTTAGGTCTTTATAATCTCGTGCGAAAACGTCTTGGTATTCTTTCAGTAAGTTGGTAATATCGTTTATTTGTTGATCAAACAAATAATCTCTGATTTTTTCCAACTTTCATCGATCATCGTTTGATATGTCGATTTATTTTAGCTTTATTTTTGCGTCCATCCATTCTGTGCTCTTTGTTCATTGATATTATGTTCCCCTTCTTTAAATTTTGTGAAAGCATAGGGAAATTCATTCATAGTAAGTCGTTTAGGTTATTCTTTCCCTGTTGTACTAATGTTCATTAATGTCTTTACAGGCTATTGGACTTGCGGATATCGGCTTTTCCATTGGAAACTATTCCCTAGTATTTTATCGTTTTCAAGCTCGGGCTCGGGCTGTGTTGTTTGACAGATTTATCTTGTGCTAATATTGTTGCATGTCAGCTGAAGTCATTTGGTTGTAGGAAATGTAATAGTCTTGTCCATCAACCGGAGGAATTTTTTCATTTGGTCGACTGCTTCTCGTACATTTTCTTCTTTTGGTGTGAAAGAAAAATCTTTAATAAAATTTTCTTTAAGTTTTGGCCAGTTGAAATTATCTCATCGAGCTTCTTCCATTTTGTACCATTTGTTGGGTAGATATTCAAGAGTATTTGGAAAAATATGAGGGTATAATATTTCGTCCCGATATCCAGCTTGTTTCCATTCACTCTCGCATAAGTTAATATGTTGGGTTGGGTCTTGGCCTTGCATGAATTTGGGTATTATAATTTGTGTTGTAAGCTTTCTACCTCTAACGCATTCAATGAAATTAGTAGATGCAGTATTCCATGTTTGTAGACGAGACTAATGTGTATCCCACCATCTGGATGCTTGACTAGTGAAGATTTCAACCAAAGTCTGAAATCGAACTTGGTCAACAACATTTTTAGAAACTTCTTCAACGTGAAGAGTCGAGGATTCTCATTCTTTATATCTCAAAGGTGGTATAGCCGTCAATTCCTTCTTTGTGTGGATCATGGTCAGATATTCTCAATTTTATTTTCAATTTTTTTTGGAACTTCGGATATAGTAAAACATTGTTGTACTGTTTTTCAAGGTATTACTTCGACATTCTAGCATAACCAAGCTTGCGCTTCATAATTTCGATTTGTCAATCATATAATTTTGAGTTAGAATTATATCCAATAGACAAGGGAGTCTTCAATCGTAGTTCTCCATGATTCTTAGGTTTGACATAATCTTCTGTCTTGTGGACAATTTGATACAAGCGAAAGATGTCATCATCACAATCATCAGGTTTTTTCCAAGGTTTTTCTTCAGATGTGTTGATAGGCATGATTACTTTTTTCCCATTTCATTTCAACTTGATTCGTTCTTTATCTAATGAAATAGAAGCTTTCATTTGGAGCCCCCATGGTCGTTTGAATAATGATGGGAAAGATTCGGCCCCTTCCCTTGGGTCAATGATTTCAAAGTCGATATGTGTACTGATGCCCATGATTGAAGTTTTGACATTTCTCCATACGCTAATGGGTTCGATCAGTCCTTGGTCGGATAACTTGAGATATATTCCTGATTCTTCCAGTTGTGGTCGACCAATGCTTTCCCACGTCGATCTAGTCATGATATTTTCTTGCGATCCAAAGTCGAGGATGACTTGTGAAATTTGAACCCATCGTCTTCTAGGTCGACGAGGTGATCCATATCATCTTTGTCTTTTTTATTTAGACTACATAACGTTTTAGTCATTTTTTCATTTGAGCCATTACGTCTGATTAGGTACATTAAGTCGATCAACTTTTCCACAGCTTCCTCTTTTGTTAATAGATGAAACAAGTCATGAAGTATTTTGCTTTTATTTTCTTCCTTATTCTCATCAAAAGCTAGTTGTGAGAATATTTCTGAGGCATTTTTATATATATCTTTTTGCTTGGAGGGATTAGGATAATCTTGTTGTCTATTATGCAGTCAGGTGACATGAGGGTTATCGCCCCCAATATTTGTGCCTTGTCATGTAATTACATGGATATTTTTAGTGTTAGATGCATCATTTTTAGAGACACTGGATAAAATAATAATTTTTTTCTTTTATTCAAAGCATCTAACATGACAAGGAACTCTTTAAGATTTTTCTCCCTGACTCCACACTTGGTACAAAATTTGTATTCAGTCCTATCCTTCCATGGACAGTCGAGACTTAAATGTTCCTCACTAAAGCATACATAGCAGCATGGTCGAGGCTGACCTAGTGGTCGGCACCCCAGATTATTGTAGTTTTTTCCTCAACCATTATATCCACCTCGTCGGTTGTTTCCATAGTTGCACTGGTCAGTATTTCGATTATCATGTCCTCATTGATCAACTAACTGTCTGCGTCTAATAAATAGTGTGGTGATTTTCTTTTTCTTTCAAGTTCTTTACACATTTCTCAGTTGAATGTTGTGTTGTTCGACAAATTCCACACCATTTTTTCTTGACATTGTCGACATTGTAAGGGCAGTCTGTTGTTGTATGGGGCTCAAAGATTTCACATATATCAAAGAAATATGTCATCTGCATCATTTGGACATTTTATGGCTTCCTTTATTCAGGAAATATGTTCAGTCGTTCCTCTAGAAGTCTCGTTTCTCTTTGTTGCACATTGTAATTAATTTGATGGATTCTCCTATCATCATAAGGACAAGTGTCCTTTGTGTTCCCTTTATTGGAGCATTTCATGTGGCATATATCATTGTGTCAAAGTGTCAAATGCTACATTGATTTTTCCATTCGCTCAATTCTATCTTGTAATTATCGATCGATGGTGTGACTTGAATGATTGGAATTTGATTCAATTGTTAGTGCTTTCTTGAGGGCATCTTCATAGACTATTTAATCGTGCATAAATAACAGAGTTTTGATTCTCTTGGCTAGACCATCGACAAAGAATTGAATGATTACAATAGGGTCAATTTCGGTGGGCATTTGGCTTAGGATATCGTTAAATCGTTGATTATATTCCCGAACAAATTCTCCTAGTCGTTGTTTGATCTGCTTCAGAGGGTGGCCTACCAAATGCTTTGAATCGTCGACCCTGAATTCGTCTGGAAAGGCATCTTTGATATGATTCTTTTTTTTTGGACCTTCCTCTAGAAAATTCATGTACCACAACAAGGTATACAACTTGACGAGAACTTGACATTGTTCTCATTTTTTGGGGGGTCAATTTTAGTAGTTGTTTTTACCTTCATTTCAGAAAGTGTGTATACTAGTAACATCATTTTTCATTTTGAGCCATTTTTTTGTGATTTTGAAACTTCTTGGTAGAAAAAATGATTTTTATTTACAAATGCATTTTTTCGACTTTTACAAAAAATATACATTTAGTAGCTAGCTATAATGAAAAAATATATAAATTTTCAATTTTTTAAAACTTTTAGAAGCTAGATAAAATGAAATATATATATATATATTGGAAGTTTTTCCTTATAACTTTTATCTTAAATAAGTAATCTATGTAGGCAAATTTGTAAAAACAAAATAGAAAATAAAGACATTTTTAACTAGTTTAAACTCATTTTCAACTATTTTAATTATAAAACATAAAATTTTAAAGATTAAAAAAAAAAATTGCAAAAAATGCACACAACAAAAAAAACAAAACAAAACTTAAAAACAAAAATTTTAAAAACAAATAACAAAAATTATAACAAAATTTAAAAAAATTTAAGAATTTATTAAAAAAAAAAATCAAATTTAAAACATAAAGCAAAAATAAAAATAAAAACAAATTATAACAAATTTCAATTTAAAATTAAAATTTTCAATTAAAAAAAAATAAATAAAATACAAATTAAAAAATTTATAAACCAAACGAAAACAAAATTAAAAAAATATATAAAAATTTGAATTTAAAAAAACAAAATTTAAAAATATATAAAAAACTGAATTTAAAAAAACAAATTAAAAATATATATATAAATTTGAATTAAAAACATAAAAAAAAAACTCTCGTCCACCCCTCCCTCCTCTTGCCTCCCCACCGCTCCGCTTGCCTCCCCATCGCTCCCTCCTCTTCCTCCCCTCACCCCCCCATGCCCCCCTCCATCCTGCGCCCTTGTCCTATTCCCCCTCCCCTCCCTTCCCTCCCCCTCCCCCTCCCCGCCCCCCTATCCCTCCTGCCCTCCCCCTTCTCGACCCTCTCCCACTGCCCACACCTCCACCCTCTAAGTGGCCATGATTCTGAGAATTGTGAATTGCACCACTGCGGAAGGGCGATGCTTTGGCGGATCAAGGAGCAGATCTGCTCCTTGCTCTACTCAGGCATCGCCCCTTCCACAATGGCGCGATTCACAGAATCACGGTTGCCCGGAGGGTGGAGGTGTGGGTAATAGGTGGGGGCGGGGAGGGGGAGGGGGAGGGGAGGAAGGTGAGGGGGGATAGGGGAGGGCATGGGAGATAAGGGGTCGTGGGGGGGTGGGGGTGGGGATGGGGGTGGGGGGGGGGGGGAGGCGAGAGAAGGCGGGACGAGGGTTAGTTTTTTTTTTAAATTCAAAAATTTATATATTTTTTATTTTTTATACTTTTTAATTTTGTTTAATTTTGTTTGATTTTTAGGTAGGGTTGGGTGTTTTTTTTTAATTTTAAATTCAATTTTTTTATATGTTTTAAAAAAAAAAAAAAAATTGAAACTTTTATATATTTTTAATAAATTTTTCAATTGTTTTTTTTAATAGAAACTTTTAATATATATTTTATATTTAAAAAATAAAAATAGTTTGATTTTTAAGTTTTAAATTTTGTATTTTTTGTATTTTTTTTCCAAACTTTTAATTAAATTTTCTTAATAACATTTTTAAAAGATTTTGATTATTTTGAAATATTTTTAAAAATATATATATATTAAAAAATTGATTTTTTTTTTCATATTGTTTTTTAAATTGGTTCAAAGTGGTTTTACTATTTTTTAATGTTATTTTTTTTAAATTTGAAATTTCTATTTCATTTTTTTTTTTTAATTGTTTGTTTATGAAAAAAATTTAAGGTTGTAAATAATTTTTGAAATTATTTTTAATTTGTTTATATTTTTTTTAATAATTTTTGCATTTTTTAATTTTCATCTTTTTGAATTTTTTATTTAATGCTAGGAGGTATTTGAGGTTGTTTTTTTGTGTTTTTGATGCAAAAATATGAATTTTTATGGCTAGAATTCTCATTCTTAGTATTTTTCATTTTATAGTATATTTTGTTTCCTCATGGGCTTTGTTGAAAAAATTATGCCTTGCTTGTGCTAATGTGAGCTTGTTTCGTTGTGCATAATTTTGAATGTAGTTCACTAGTTTCTTGTCCCACCACTCTCAAATGTCTCTGTCTGTTAGCATTTTCACATCTTTCTCATTTCTTAATGGTATGTACTACCGACAACATAACCAATGTTGTAGTCTAGGGGGTTGCATCGGTTACCAACAACACATTATACTAATATAGAGAAAGAGTCACATGCATACATACATCACATAATCATATAAAATAAGTGGGACAGCAACAACAAGCCTTATATTAATATATAACCAAAGCAGAGTATAATATTAGTGCAAAGATCTCTTTTATGATGTTGAATCTACAGCTTATTTATGCATATTACAGACAATTATTCAGTTACAGTTAACGATTGGTCGATTAACCGACTGATGACTTCGGACCGACCTCAGTTAACGGAGGATCTAGTCGACTGATTGACTAGGCTCCTCCAACAAATAGCTATATATGTTCCCAGGTATACAACAATGAGAAAGACCTCATGCCCTAACTAGCAATCAATTGATCTAGCACCCAAAGGTCAGATTGTAATGACATAAAACAAGGGTTAACAAAACATGCTAAATGTCATAACAAAATTTTACATGGGTGACTTCATGAAAGTTCATATTTTTAGATATTGATTTTGGGTCAATTAAATTCAATTGTGTCTCAAAACCGTTATAGATCTTGGATTGCTAGACATCACCATACATTTCTTCACCACTATATGAACCACAAACCCCAAAAACAATTTTTGAAATTGAAAAAAAAAACTTTTTGCAAAGAATGGCCACTCACAGGGCCATTGTTATCAACAAACACCACAATTTGTTCATGTGACACGAATCAAGGTCGCCTGTCGTTGCAAGGAAACCACGTAGAATTCTTGGCTTGAGGCCGATTGTTGTGCTTACTGTAATGCAAATTTTATCCCACTATTTAATACAATGCAATATCTTACGTCAATTCTGGGCTTAAAATGGAGCAAAGCCTATAGATTGGAAGCATTTACGCACCTCCTCACTTAAGTCAATAGATTATCTACAATAGATTGATCAAATTTCAATTTGAATCCATACCTGCAACAACGAGATCCAGTTGGGACCCTCTGCTTTTTAAGAAAACATTGACAATGAGGGATAAATGTAAGAAGACAACAACGAGATCCAGTTGGGACCTTCTGCTTTTTAAGAAAACATTGACAATGAGGGATAAATGTAAGAAGAACTATTCGAAAGGAAATTCTTCATTTAGAGATAGAAAAAAATTACCCCAATTACTGTTTAATATTATTATTTTTTATATTAATATAATATATTTATATATTAAAAGGTTACTATATCAATATTATATATTATAGATATTAAATCTAATTTATTAATAATTTTAGTCATTTTTATTTATATGATTAATTATTTAGTTGTATTTTTTATCTGATGATTAAATTAGTCATTTTTAGTTGTGTTGCTCTAATTTAGTCATTTTTAGCTTAAAAAAATCATTGAGTAATTTTTTTGTCACATAATCATTTCTCTCACTTTTTCTACTAATATTTTAATAGACACTTACTAATACAATTATTTGTCTAATACTTTGTTTTATATAATTCTATATTTTCCTCAAGATAAATGTCCTAATACTAAATTTTGACAGTCATAAAAATACCATATCTTCTTTCACCTTGATTGACTTAGCTTACTGTAAGTATAACCTAAGCTAATTTCAATTAACTAGACCTTTACTTATTCATAGACATCGTTCTTTCATAAAAAGAATAGTATAACCAGCGTAAACTTATTTCGACCTAAGAAGTCATTATTATTGATATTGAAATTAGGTCTTATTGTTAAATTTTGAGCATTAATTCACAATGCTCTTGGATCTTTACTGAGAGAATAACATATACAGTATATCAATGCATAACAATCGTAATAAGCATGACAAGCATCACAAGAATCAAAAGCATGAGAGACAAAAGACACAGAGTTTCCGTGGGGAAAACCCTAAGGTGAAAAACCCCACAACTTCCTCAGAGATAGAGAGAGCATGGCTCAACCAAAGTACAACCAAAATACACTTGAGATATTCTCCTAGTAGCAGATGATCCTCCTCCTCACTAGTGCGCCACTTTCTAAGTGAGAGAAGTGTGACTTTCCGAATGATCAAAATAGAGATCTCCCGATCTCTATTTATACTAACCTGTTTTCCCAGTGACCTCATGGGGCCGACTTGTCTAGCCAGGTACATCCACAATATAATATATATTTCAGGGCCGACCCCACACATGGTGGTCTAATAACCCATCGGCAAGTACACACACTTGTGACACTTGTCAATCCACATGACGACACTTCCTTATAGAGGAATAACACATCTCTAATAAGGGTACAATAAATATATATGAAATACATGGATGAAATACATTCCGAAGTTACATATACATCAACACTCCCTCTTAACTAGGAAGGTATTTCTTGACACAGATCTGCTAGACAAGTCTTCTTCTCGGGATCATCGTCATCGATGCATCATCATCATCATCGTCATTGCTGCTGCTATCTCAACCAATCTATGACTCTACTCATCATAGGAAGTTCTACAGAGCTAGCCCTTTTTCATACTGGATGTAGGCCCACCACCTGTAGGTCTTTGTCATCACTGGCCATACTGTGGAAATCTTAGGACTCATTACGTGCATCACAAAACCTTAAAAGAGTCTCTTGACTAGCAAGAACCCTAAAGAGCATCTGAGGCCTTTTTCATCCTATCCAGCTCTCCAGGACAAATTACATGTGACCCCACCACAAAACCTCGAAAGAGAATCCCAGGACTGATTACGACCATAAGGCTCAACCTATCGGATCTCCCAGGGCACAAATTACATGTGGTCACCACAAAACCTCAAAAGAGCATCCTAGGACTGATTACGAGCACAAGGCTCAACCTATCAGATCTCCCAGAGCACAAATTACATGTGGTCATGGAAAAACCTTGAAAGAGCATCCCAGGACTGATTACGAGCACACGGCTCAACTTATCAGATCTCCCAGGGCACAAATTACATGCCATAGGACAAAACCTCGAAAGAGCATCTGCCAGATATCCCAGGGCACAAATTACATGCCATAGGCAAAACCTCGAAAGACTATTTGCAGATCTCCCAGGGCACAAATTATATGTCCTCCCAAGCAAAACCTCGAAAGAGCATTTGCTAGATATCCTAGGGTACAAATTACATGCCATAGGAAAAACCTCAAAAGACTATCTGCAAATCTCCCAAGGCACAAATTACATGCTTATCTGCACAACCTGTTCCACGGCCACAGAGTATCAACCTGATACTCACCATACATCATCCTGATGTACACATGATCATTCTGATCATCATCACTGCAACATCCTGCTGCATGTCATCTGGAGAAACATCCTGAAGCTTGTCATCCATGATCATCCTGATCATACAATGCATCTACCTGATGCATACCAAGTATCTACCTGATACATATCATCATACATGATCCACCTGATCATACAGTGTATCCACCTGATACAAATATAAATACATGATACATATCAACATACATGATCTACCTGATCATACAATGTATCCACCTGATACATATACAGATATATGGTCCAAGCATCCAACATGATGCATATACAAAATACATACACGTAATCCAACTGATCATATCCAACGTCAACATGATGCGTACATACATATAAATGATCCAACTGGTCATATCCAGCATCCAACATGATGCATACATACACATACATATAAATGATCCAACTGATCATATTCAGCATCTAACATGATGCATACATACATATATAAATGATCCAACTGATCATACAAAGCAGAAACCAGAACATCATCCTGATGCTTATCATCCAATGCTTACATCCACAACCATGTGAAGGATCCTCCTTCCAACATGCTTGGAATGGCTTCAGCAAATGTGTCCATCACTTATTCCTTGAAGTGTCATCAATCTGAAGAACACTAAGCCTCTCCTTGAAGTACTCGAACTTCACCCTGGCTAGTGGCTCCGTCAGCACATCTGCAATCTGCTCGTCCGTCACAACGTACAGGAGCTTCATAGCTCCTCTCTGCACCATATCCCTGATATAGTGATATTTGATCTCTATGTGTTTCGACCTGTCATGAAACACTGGGTTCTTAGATAGATTCACACAACTCTAGTTATCACAAAAGATACCAGTAGCATCCAACGGGAGATCAAATAAATCAGACAGTAGCTTCCGTAGCCATACTACCTCACAACTAGCTGAATAGGCTGCAACATACTCTGCCTTAGTTGTACTCAGTGCTACACAGGACTGCTTCCTGCTAAACCAAGAGATCACACCTGATCCCATACTGAAGCATCACCAAGATGTGCTCTTCGTATCTGCAGCACTGCCAGCCCAACCTGAATCAACATAACCCTGCAGGTTAAACTTTTGATTCGCTTCATACTTGAGCCCATAATCCACTGTACCCTTCAGGTACCTCAGAACATGCTTTACAACAACCAGGTGAACACTCCTTGGATCCGTCAGGAACTGGCTCAATGTGTTCACCGCAAAGCAAATATCTGGTCTTGTGTTCGTCAGGTACATCAAGGACCCAATCATCTGACGATACATAGAGACATCAATCGGCTGAGATGAAGCATCACATAGAAACTTTAGATTCGATGCCATAGGTGTGGCCATGGCCTTGCAATCCATCATCCCAAATCTCTTCAGGATATCTACTGTGTACTTCCCTTGACCAAGGAAGATCCCACCTGCACTTTGCCACACCTCCATACCTAGGAAATAATGCATCATTCCCAAATATTTCATATCGAACTCAATAGCAAGCTTCCTTTTAGTATCTGCAATCAATTTGTTATCTCCTGTTACAAATAAGTCATTTGCATACAAGAGTAGAATCACAGGATTCCCTTCCTCAACCTTGTAGTAAAGGTTGGAATCTGCTTTACTCTTGGTAAAGCCCAAACTAGATAGGAAACTGTCCATCCTACCATACCAAGTTCTAGGAGCTTGCTTCAAGCCATACAAGGCTTTCTTCAATCTGTACACATATGACTCCCTGTCATGTATTTCAAAATCGAGTGGCTGCTCCACATATATTTCCTCTTCAACTACACCATTCAAGAAAGCAGTCTTGACATCCATCTGGTGTATTTTCCATTTCAATGCTGTAGCCAGGGAAAGTACTGTTCTGATGGAAGTATACCTGGCTACAGGTGCAAAATTTTCTTCATAATCTATTCCCTCTTTCTGATAGAAGCCACGAGCTACGAATCTTTCTTTGTATTTTTCTACACTGCCATCTGTAGCATGCTTGATTTTGTAGATCCATTTGGAAGTCACAACAGACTTCTCTTTAGGTCTTGGGACAACATCCCAAACATCATTCTTCATTATTGATTGATATTCCTCAACCATGGAATCCTTCCATTCTTTCTTTTCCGTTGCTTCTTCATAACTGGAAGGTTCTTTGTTCATAATGTCATAGAGTAAAGCAACATAGCTGATATGTGATCTGGTTCTCTTCTTTGCTCTATGTTTTTCTTCTAGAATGCCAAATATTTCTGCATCTTGAATGAGTTCTCTAGCCCATGCAGGTTTCCTTTTGTGAGAGTTATCCTCATGGGGTGGATCTATAGGTTCTTGTAAATCTTTAAACTCACGAACAACTTTTGGAATTGCTTCAGTCATGGTAGTGTCTTGAAATCTAGTTTCCTTAGGTTCTTCATAAACTTCGATAGGTGCCTTCCTTGATTTGATGAATGCTGAGTTTTCATCAAATGTTACATCCCTGCTGACATCAATCTTCTTGAACCCTGGAAAGTATATTCTGTAAGCCTTCGAGCTTTCACGGTAACCCACAAAGATACCCTTCTTTCCTGAAGGATCTAGTTTGGTCCTCTTTTCCTTTGGGACATGAGTGTATATTGGACAACCAAATAGTCTGAGATGGCTGAATTCAAGTTTCTTACCAGAAAAGACCTCTTCTGGTGTCTTGTTGTCCAATATCTTGTGGGGTGTTCTGTTCTGGACATATACAATTGTTCTAGCTGCTTCTGCCCATAGATGCATAGGTAGATCCTGGTCATGCAGCATTGCCCTTGCTGCTTCCATGATTGTTTTGTTCTTCCTTTCTGCAACTCCATTCTGTTGAGGATTATAAGGAGCAGTCAACTCCCTCTTAATCCCTGAATCATTGCAAAGCTTCTTGAAGTCACCCGAGGTGAATTCTCCACCATTGTCGGATCTGAATGTTTTGATCTTCTTGTCAGTTTGATTCTCCATCAAGGTTTTGAATTCCTTGAACTTATCAAACACCTCATCTTTGTTCTTTAAGAAGTATACCCAAGTCTTCCTGGAGAAGTCATCAATAAATGAGACATAGTAAACATACCCACTCAGAGAACTGGATGACATAGGACCACATACATCTGAGTGGATGATCTCCAGGATGTCTTTTGCCTTGCTTTCACTACTTGGGAAAGCCTTCTTAATGTTCTTACCTTTTGCACATCCTTTGCAAACACCTTCATGTTTGGTCTTGATTTCATGAAGACCCTCTATAGCTTTGCTTGCAATTGGAAGTGCCCTATAGTGCATATAAGCAAGTCTTCTATGCCAAAGTTCACTTGGCTCCATGGATTCATGTACCATGGCATGTTTAGGTTGTCCCCTCAATTTATACAAACCTCCCTCTTGCTCTCCAATCACTACTGCATCATCTATGTTCTTTCCCTTTGGCCACATTAGGACTTGGCCATCCACAAATGCAACCCTCATACCTTTTGCATCCAATGAAAAGATGGAGAGTAAGTTCTTCTTAAGCCCAGGTACATAAAGGACTTCTTTCATCTTCAAAGATTTTCCAGAATCTAGGTTGTAGGAGGCTTCATCACTTCCTTTGATTGGGTATTGATAATCATCCCCAAGTTTCACCTTATGGGGTGATTCATGTTCATATAGATTCACAAAAGATTCCTTAAACCTAGTCATGTGTTTGGAAGCCCCACTGTCAATCAACCAATCATTAAAACCATGGGAGATAGTACCTATGAGAGAAGAAATTAGAACATACTCTTCTTCACTTGATGAGTTATCATCACTATCACTTTCTGCCCTAGCCTTCTTCTTTGGGGGTTCATCATCTTCGGCAGCATGAGCATGATATCTTCTTTTGTTGTTGTTCTTCTTCTTGTTGAAGTTGTTGTTGTTGTCTTTCTTCTTCTTGTGACAATCTGAAGCAAAGTGTCCCTTCTCATTGCAATTGAAGCATCTGAGATCTTTCTTATCTTTATGATAATGGTGGTGTGAGAATCTCCTTTTATCAGATGATTCCTTCTTGGACTTGCCTTTCCTGGCATGTGTTGTGAGAGCTTGGTCTCCATTTCCCATATTTTCTTCTCGGGCCACAAGCCTAGCTTTTTTTTGAGAGCATTATTCCCGTAATCTGTTGAAGGAGATCAATTTCTTCCTTGCACAAATTCCTTGAATAAAGGAATCCCATGACCTGGGTAGTCCATTTAGAGTGGTCATCACCACTTCACCATTCTCCACCATTTCATCCACTGCTTCTAGTTGTTCCTTGATCTGGGAGACCCTTGAAAAATAAGATTGAATGGTTTCTCCATTTTGAAACTTTACTCCTTTCAATTGGTTCCATGGGGTCATCTTCCGATTTATGTTCTTCCTTTCAAATAGCTTGGTCAAAGAGTCAAACATCTCCTTGGGTGTCTTTAGAGAAGACACATGGGGTATGAGATGGACTTTGATAGAATCAACAATGATTCTCTTTGCATTGACCAAGTTCTTCTTGTGCAAAACCTTAGCCTCTTCATCCTCTGGGATAGGGATGTCTTCTTTTACATATGAGTCCAACTCATTCTCTTCCAGGATTAACCCAATCCTATACTTCCAATCTCAGAAGTTATCAGCTCTTTCAAGCTTATCCTTAAGCTTGGTGTGGTGAGACATTTTAAAGAGTACTTCAAATGGAAATAGAAAAGATTTAGGTCTTACCACTTGAAATGCTGAAAACTGGATCTGGTCCCAGATTAGGGTTTGTCGAAAAAACCATAAAAATTCAAAATGTGAATTTCAACTTTCTGAAAGGATAGAAAGATGTGCCTTGATGAGCTGATCAGCCTGGTGTATTCAGAATCTGAGATCAGCAAAGCTTTTACCCTTCAGATTTTCCTTTTTGTCCTCCTGGGTTCACTAGGGAGAGCCCTGAATTAGGGTTTGTGTTTCCTAGAGATCTACCCAGCCAAAAATCTCGATCCAAAGCTCTAAACTTCGATTTTTGCAAGGAGCTTCCAGCTATGTCTTCAGATTTCAGAAATTCCTATTTTTGTGGAAACCCTAATGTTTAGGGCCAAATCTGAAAATGCTCAGAATTGAATTCTGATTGGACAGATAGATTCTCCTTGATGAGTAGAGTCAATCTACTATACTGCATTTCCAAAATCTATGGAGAGAAACCCAATAAACAAGAAACTCAAGTTTTCATCACTGCAAAATGTCTTCTTCTCAGGCTAGCTCTGATACCATGTTAAATTTTGAGCATTAATTCACAATACTCTTGGATCTTTACTGAGAGAATAACATATACAATATATCAATGCATAACAATCACAATAAGCATGACAAACATCACAAGAATCAAAAGCATGAGAGACAAGAGACACAGAGTTTCCGTGGGGAAAACCCCAAGGTGAAAAACCCCGGCAACTTCCTCAGAGATAGAGAGAGAGCAATGGCTCAACCAAAGTACAACCAAAATACACTTGAGATAGTCTCCTAGTAGCAGATGATCCTCCTCCTCACTAGTGCGCCACTTTTTGAGTGAGAGAAGTGTGACTTTTTGAATGATCAAAATAGAGATCTCCCAATCTCTATTTATACTAACCTGTTTTCCTAGTGACCTTATGGGGCCGACTTGTCTAGCTAGGTACATCCACAATATAATATATATTTCAGGGCCAACCCCACACATGGTGGTCTAATAACCCATTGACAAGTACACACACTTGCGACACTTGTCAATCCACATGACGACACTTCCTTATAGAGGAATAACACATCTCTAATAAATGTACAATAAATATATATGAAATACATGGATGAAATACATTCCGAAGTTACATATACATCAACACTTATCACATTCCATTATGTTATATTTTTCGAAACTTTAAATCAACAATATCTTTAACACAACTATGGCTACATCTATGAAGAAAGTGAATGAACAATTTAGTAACCATTGTGAGCTTTGAGTTACAAATGAAGATAAGGTGTAACAATTACAAATGAAGATTTTAGATCGACGATAGAGATTGAATAGAAAAAAACAAATAGTGGAGATATTGAAATTACAAATGTCCTTTGTGTAGTGTTTTTTTTTAGGGATGTGAACAAATATTATATCAACGACTCGCTTCTTTCTTCAATGGATGTTTTGTTTGATTTGTAAAAAAAATTGTATTTGAACAAGTATTTTAAAATCGAGTCGACTCGAAATGGCACTTAATTACCATGGTGTATTATTTTATCTTATTTTATGATAAGTATCATTTCCTTAATGGGAAGGTTTACATTTTTATAATTATCATTTTTTTTAAATAGAAATTGGAAAGGTTTTGTATTAAAACGCTAAGTCACAATAATACTTTACATATGAGAGCATCCAACAAAATAGATAAAGATCTACATAATTTTTTCAAGAGTTCCCCTACAGAACTTCCAGCTGAATGCAAAATTTCAAGGTTCCCTATTGAGTTCCTACTGAAAACTAATTTATGAGTGTTGTAGAATCTTACAAATTGGTTACAAAGAAAAATACAAAAAAAAAATCATTTAGCTTAGACTAGAAATAAAAAAGTGAACCAGAGATTGAAATCATTTCAAGCCTGTCCAAACGACCCATAGGAGGGTTGATTGACTCAGTTGGCATTGAATGTTCAAGTCCTATCTAAGAGAGAGTTTTGACCATAGCTGCCATGTAACAGTTATAGAATTCACTGGATATCCTTCCTCATTTCTTCAGACGTTGCCATATGCTCCCTCATGTTGTCATTCAAATAATCAATTCACGATTTCATGCAAGCCTATTTGCAACTGTTGTAATTAGCTTCATCCATGAGCTCCTTTATCCTCTGCATAAATCCTCCAATTCCTTCTTGAACCACCTTGATCATTTTCTTAAAGCCCTCAAGATTCCCTCTACAATCGGCAAAGATTTCCCTTCAAGAAGCCATTGAATCAGCCCTATCAACTGGGAAGCACTCCTACTTTGTCTCTCTCAAAGCACTCAAGAACATATTTTAACTAAGGGTTGCTTTGTCTCATAGTCAATTCATAACAAAACTCTTCCATAGATAGACCTCCTTTAGAGCTGCTAGAGCAACTTATGCGAGCCATATGACGAAGACTAACAGCACTAAATGTTGCTTCACTTGTGTTAGGGGTACGGAAGTTGATGGTAATGGGACTGGCTCCTAAGAACAAAGAGCCATATTCAATGAGCCCACCGTCGAATATGATGCCATCCTTTTTGCATTGCCACACCAACATCTTGAGATTGGAGCTGACAAATTGCCCGTACCTTCCTCCTACCACCGCAGGCTTGTAATGTGGTTTCCAATTATGATGTCGGTCTTTATGGGGACTCCATCTCCCCCTAGCCCCAACTTAGTTGTTTGAAGCCTTAGAGCTTCCATAATAGATTTTTTTTGAAGGTACAATTCTGTTGAGATATTGTAACTTCAAAGAATATTATATTTGTACTTTATTATTCCGGAGATGATTCATTCCTCCGTGAAGATCTTATTGTATATCCGGAGATGTTTATTCCTCCGTCGGAATGTGGTAACTTGGGTTATTAGACTTCCCTAGTGGGGGTCGGCCCTGTATGTGTTATGTGGGTCAAAGGGTTATTAGACCACCCTAGAGGGGTCGGCCCAGTCAGTTATAATGGGGTATTTAACCTAATGGTTAAATACGAGCCTACATGTACTTGTGTAAAATACATATCAGAGTAGTGTATAAATAGAGGAGGTGTGTTCCTCATTATACACATTCACTCACTTGAGGATGGCGCACTTGTGGAGGAGAGGTCTGCTATTATGGAGGAGGAGATCATGTCTCAGGGTTTCATCTTTGTATATTGCTGGTCATCTATATTGAGGAAGCTTTGCTGGGTTTTCTACCCCATGAGGGTTTCCCAGGATAAATCTCTGTCTCTTGTGTTTATGTTGTGCTTGTTGTTTCTTCAGTGATCCTGTATATGCTATTATTGTGAAATGGAATGTAATGCTACTATTTTCTGTCTTAGAATATTGAATTTTAACATGGTATCAGAGCTAACCTGAAGGAAGACAAGGTATGGCACTAACGACACTTGCTTTACTTACGACAATTTGAAGGTTAGGGTTTTACATAGAAAAAAACCAGTCATCGTAGCACTTTCGCTATAAATCCGTTTTGGCGAAGTTTTCGGATCTGAAATTGTTACAGGACGAATACTAAATCTCCAGGTACCTTGTGTCCAAAGGACAACCTCTAATTCGTTGTACTTTGGGATTTATGATCTGTACAATATAGGGTTTCTGCCTCTTCCAGATCTGAGTCAAAATCAGGTGACCTTGGGAAAAAGGTCATATCTTGGGCTAGGAAGCTCCAAATGAAATTTCGTAAAAAGTGACAGGTAGTAACCAGTCTGTACTATCTCAGAAAATGTTTTCAGAGGCCGAAGTTGAACCAGTGACACGTGGCACTCCGTACAAGTGCGCTCTCCTGTATTATCCCATAAACAGGTCATGTTGCGACATTTGGCATAACTCTCTCTCAGAGAGTCCAATTGAGGTCAGACCTATCAGGATGGAAATTTAACAGGACGATCTATCTCAGGAAACGTTTTTCAGAGGCCGAAGTTAAAACAGTGACACGTGGCACTCCGTGCAATTTCGCTCTCCTGTTTTATCCCAAAACAGGTCACGTTGCGACATTTGGCATATATCTCTCTCAGAGAATCCAATTGAGGTCAGACCTGTCAGGATGGAAAGATAACAGGTCAGTCTACCTCAGGAAACGTTTTCAGACCCTGTGGATCAAAAATTTTGGAGTTACACCAGAAACAATCAGGTACATATTTCTGTCAAAACAGAATTATTTTTTTGGTACCTTCATTCATGGCTTCCGGAATTTAGGGCTTTGGAAAAAGTTGGAATTTTTGTAATCGGAGACCACGGCTGGATGCTACTCATCAAAATAGAAATTTAGAGACCAAGATCAGAATTTTTGGTTGGGCAGAAGGCCGGGCTTGATTAGACCCTAGTTCGGGACTTTGATCAGAAAAGTGGAAAATTAGGGCTTCTGTAAAAATGGGAATTTTTGAAATCTGTGACCACAGCTGGAAGCTCCTCAGAAAAATAGAAGCTTAGAGCTTTGGATCAAACATTTTGATTGGGAAGAAGAGTGGGATTCATCAAACCCCAGCTCAGGGTTACGTCCAGTGAATCTGGAAGTTTCAAAGGCAAAATTGAGGAGTGAAACTTTGTAGTTTTCAAATTCTGAATATGCCAGTTTGATCAGCTCAGCAAGACATATTCTTTCATCCATTCAGAAGTGTGAAAGTCAAAGTTTGAATCTTTAGGGTTTCTCTAGAAAACCCTAATCAAGCTCCAGATCAAGTTTCAGGGGGAGTTGAGGCTAAGGCCTTACATAAGAAGACTACAAGAAGTCTCGACAGGTATGACTTCAAGAGGTTCAGGTATGTCTTGAAATCTAATTCTTGATTAAGTTCATGATGTGTTTGCCTTCATATTATTTACTAGTACAATCTTGATTAATGTTAGAATTGTGTTATCACCCTAGTAACAATATGAATGCATGTGAATGATCAAAGACATTCATTGATTAGGGCTATATGATTGTACTAATGCATTATGGTGTTGTGTGAGGTTGATGCTGTCTGCTAACAAGATATAGGTACATCACAAAAGACAAATCAAGTTCCATGACCATGACATCATGAAGACAAAGACTCATCCATAATCTTTGTTCTACTTACAAGGTATGTATGACTTTATTATATTATGCTTAACCTATGAGACATGCAGGTTCTAGCTCAGGATCTCTAAATCATTGAAGAGATTGTTTAGGTATGTTGTACATAACTAAGCAGGTATACTAATCCAAGTATGTTTTCCTATGTCATGTTAAGAATCTTACCTTGTATTGGGATCCCTTATATAAGTATACTTGGTATGATTGGTTATGCTTATTCATAAAGTTAGTAATCAAGGGATTATGCATATTATGTCTTTTATCTTGATTGATGATATGCATGAGTAAAATAAGACTTCCCTGAAATCTTGAATACTAATGTTTATTAACTATAATCATGACTATACATTTTCAAGATTATTTAGAACTATAATGTTTTGATAACATTTAGAACATACTAATGGGTGTATGTTTGTGTATGAGATCATGAGGATGACACTTGAACATGCACAGTGGTACAGAATGAATAGAAGTTCAAAAGACATACAGAAGATCAAGCGGGAGGCAACCACACAAACATAAAAGATAAGTATTTGAGTTGTTATTTGAAATAGTAAATGATATTGCCTGTAATAGGTTGTATGCATATTTGTATTCCTATAATATATCATGCTAAGTGTAAATATTCATAGAACATTAAACAGTATACTACTAATATGCATATGATTGGTAAGTTGGACAAACATTCCATTGTTGCTTGTCTAGAATGAAACCTCTTTGCTGACATGCTGAGAGTTGTGCACACTCTCGATAGTATGTTCTGGTAGAGATGGAAGGCATCTAGATAGCCACTGTATGCATACAGGATATGGGAAAGTGTTGTGCCAAAGTATTGGTCAAGATAGTTGCATAACTATGTAAATGATATCCGTATGCATAATAGGTTATCATGTCAATATGATTTGATGATTATGAAGTATTACTAATCCTGTACTTAATTTTGATTTGTAGGAAATATCATGAAGAATAATGAACACCGAACAAGTGATGGATGTTCAACAAGAAGATTTACAAATCAAACAAAATATAGAAGGCTTGTGGCTAGAAGATTCTCTTAGAAAGAGGAAGAGAATCATGATGAGATGTTTGCTCCAAGTGGCGAGATAAGACCATTCTCTTAATGGTGCAATTAAAGAAGAAGTGTGAATCAGGTTCTGTATGGGTTCCCAGGATCGATAGTATATTGATGAGAATACATATGGGGATTGTATCATCCTTGAACACTTGTTCTAAAGTGAGCCGTAGACAGGTGTCTCCGAGAAAGAAAAGGGATTGGATCATCCCTGGACTTTCAGTCCTAAAGAGAGCCGTAGACGTGAGGTCTCCGAGAATGAAGTCCTTAGTGGACAGTTGAGGGGATTGGATCATCCCTGGACTTTCAGTCCTAAAGAGAGCCGTAGACGTAAGGTCTCCGAGAATGAAGTCCTTAGTGGACAGTTAAGGGGATTGGATCATCCCTGGACTTTCAGTCCTAAAGAGAGCCGTAGACGTGAGGTCTCCGAGAATGAAGTCCTTAGTGGACAGTTAAGGGGATTGGATCATCCCTGGACTTTCAGTCCTAAAGAGAGCCGTAGACGTGAGGTCTCCGAGAATGAAGTCCTTAGTGGACAGTTGAGGGGATTGGATCATCCCTGGACTTTCAGTCCTAAAGAGAGCCGTAGAAGTAAGGTCTCCGAGAAGTGGGGATTGTATCATCCCCGGACCTTGGTCCCTGAATTGATCCGTAGACGTATGGTCTTCGAGAATAAAGTGATGGGGATTGCATCATCCCGGAACCACTAGTTCAAAATGTACGTGAGGACTGCATCGTCCATGAACTGGGTTCAAAATGTACGTGAGGACTGCATCGTCCATGAACTGGGTTCAAAATGTACGTGAGGACTGCATCGTCCATGAACTGGGTTCAAAATGTACGTGAGGACTGCATCGTCCATGAAATAGGTTCAAAATGTACGTGAGGACTGCATCGTCCATGAACTGGGTTCAAAATGTACGTGAGGACTGCATCGTCCATGAACTGGGTTCAAAATGTACGTGAGGACTGCATCGTCCATGAACTGGGTTCAAAATGTACGTGAGGACTGCATCGTCCATGAACTGGGTTCAAAATGTACGTGAGGACTGCATCGTCCATGAACTGGGTTCAAAATGTACGTGAGGACTGCATCGTCCATGAACTGGGTTCAAAATGTACATGAGGACTGCATCGTCCATGAATTGGGTTCAAAATGTACGTGAGGACTGCATCGTTCATGAACTGGGTTCAAAATGTACGTGATGGGATTGCATCGTCCCTAGACATGAGACTTGTCTTAAAGTGATAAGGACTAATCATCCTGTAAGTAGATTGGGATTGCATCGTCCCTAGACATGGTGAGGTGTCTTAAAATGATAAGGACTAATCCTCCTGTAAGTAGATTGGGATTGCATCGTCCCTAGACATGGTGAAGTGTCTTAAAGTGATAAGGACTAATCATCCTGTAAGTAGATTGGGATTGCATCGTCCCTAGACATGGTGAGGTGTCTTAAAGTGATAAGGACTAATCATCCTGTAAGTAGATTGGGATTGCATCGTCCCTAGACATGGTGAGGTGTCTTAAAGTGATAAGGACTAATCATCCTGTAAGTAGATTGGGATTGCATCATCCCTAGACATGGTGAGGTGTCTTAAAGTGATAAGGACTAATCATCCTGTAAGTAGATTGGGATTGCATCATCCCTAGACATGGTAAGGTGTCTTAAAGTGATAAGGACTAATCATCCTGTAAGTTGATTCGGGATTGCATCATCCTTAGACATGGTGAGGTGTCTTAAAAGGATAAGGATTGATCATCCTGTAAGTTGATCTGGATTGCATCATCCATAGACATGAGAGATGTCTTAAATTGAGAGGGATTGATCATCCCATAAAGTGGATCAGGATTGTATCATCCTTGGACCTATGTCCTAAAGTGAGAGGGATTGACCATCCTGTAATTGGATCATGTGTGTTGCAGGGTATGCTGCTGTTGTGTATACTTGTATCAGTGTGGATACTTGTATTGATAGATGTATTAGTGAGAATACATGCTTTTGATGATAGATGTATTAGTGAGAATACATGCTTTTGATGATAGATGTATTAGTGAGAATACATGCTTCTGATGATATATGTATTAGTAAGAATACATGTTTTGATGATAGATGTATTGGTGAGAATACATACTTTTGATGATACATGTATTGATTAATGTACTTGTATGGTTGAGGATACTTATGTTGTAGATCGAGATGATCCAGATGCTGTAGATCGAGATGATCCAGATGCTGTAGATCGAGATGATCCAGATGTTGTAGATCGAGATGATCCAGATGCTGTAGATGAGATGATCCAGATGCTGTAGATCGAGATGATCCAGATGTTCTAGATCGAGATGATTCAGATGCTGTAGATCGAGATGATCCAGATGTTGTAGATCGTGATGATCCAGATACTGTAGATCAAGATGATCCAGATGCTGTAGATCGAGATGATATGACAATGCTGATGATCGTGAGATAACGATGCGGATGATCGTAAGATGACGATGCTAATGATCGTGTGATGACGATGCTGATGATCGTGAGATGACGATGCTGATGATCGTATGATGACGATGCTGATGATCGTGAGATGACGATGCTGATGATCGTGTGATGACGATGCTGATGATCGTGAGATGACGATGTTGATGATCGTGTGATGACGATGTTGATGATAGTGAGATGATGATGTTGTTGATCATGTGATGACGATGCTGATGATCGTGTGATGGCGATGCTGACAATCGTGAGGATTCAGATATTGATGTTGCTGTAGCTGTTTGAGTGCTGCAGAAGATAAAGACTCAGTACTGAAGATGTTGATGTTCCAGTATTGAAGATATTCCAGTAACTGGTTGAGTTACTGATGATGTTGAGAAAGCTTCCAATGATTTATAGATCTATCATGTATGATGTTGATGACTCCTTGCTCGTGCAGATGCTGTTATAATATCCTTCTCGTTAAGGGGGAGTGTTGAGATATTGTAACTTCAAAGAATATTATATTTGTACTTTATTATTCCGGATATGATTCATTCCTCCGTGAAGATCTTATTGTATATCCGGAGATGTTTATTCCTCCGTCGGAATGTGGTAACTTGGGTTATTAGACTTCCCTAGTGGGGGTCGGCCCTGTATGTGTTATGTGGGTCAAAGGGTTATTAGACCACCCTAGAGGGGTCGGCCCAGTCAGTTATAATGGGGTATTTAACCTAATGGTTAAATACGAGCCTACATGTACTTGTGTAAAATACATATCAGAGTAGTGTATAAATAGAGGAGGTGTGTTCCTCATTATACACATTCACTCACTTGAGGATGGCGCACTTGTGGAGGAGAGGTCTGCTATTATGGAGGAGGAGATCATGTCTCAGGGTTTCATCTTTGTATATTGCTGGTCATCTATATTGAGGAAGCTTTGCTGGGTTTTCTACCCCATGAGGGTTTCCCAGGATAAATCTCTGTCTCTTGTGTTTATGCTGTGCTTGTTGTTTCTTCAGTGATCCTGTATATGCTATTATTGTGAAATGGAATGTAATGCTGCTATTTTCTGTCTTAGAATATTGAATTTTAACACTCAAGAACAATCGGCAAAGATTTCCCTTCAAGAAGCCATTGAATCAGCCCTATCAACTGGGAAGCACTCCTACTTTGTCTCTCTCAAAGCACTCAAGAACATATTTTAACTAAGGGTTGCTTTGTCTCATAGTCAATTCATAACAAAACTCTTCCATAGATAGACCTCCTTTAGAGCTGCTAGAGCAACTTATGCGAGCCATATGTCGAAGACTAACAGCACTAAATGTTGCTTCACTTGTGTTAGGGGTACGGAAGTTGATGGTAATGGGACTGGCTCCTAAGAACAAAGAGCCATATTCAATGAGCCCACCGTCGAATATGATGCCATCCTTTTTGCATTGCCACACCAACATCTTGAGATTGGAGCTGACAAATTGCCCGTACCTTCCTCCTACCACCGCAGGCTTGTAATGTGGTTTCCAATTATGATGTCGGTCTTTATGGGGACTCCATCTCCCCCTAGCCCCAACTTAGTTGTTTGAAGCCTTAGAGCTTCCATAATAGATTTTTTTTGAAGGTACAATTCATGGGATCCAACATCTTGTGGGAGGGAGATCATCTAACACTATCGTTCCTTGACCAAGACGAGTTCCTAGATTGGCCATTTGATTCACCTTCTCATTGTTTTCCTTTTTTATATGTTGGAAATCCACCTTCTTGTGGGAAAGGAGGTTTACAATATGCTTATGAATTCTGTTGCAACTTGAGGAGCCTTCCTTGAAAGGATTACTCAGTTTTTAAATCACTATTCTGGAGTCTCCAAAGACTAAGAGATCGATGAGATTGGAGCTAAATCTAATATCTATTCCTTTCAGAAGGGTCAACCATTCTACTTGGTTATTAGATTTTCTACCTAAACCCAAGAATAAGATTTCAATATTTCCCCATCAAAATCCGAGAGGACCCCTCCCACTCTTACCACCCCTCTTATAATTAGCATCTTCATAATTCAATGAAATGCAATTACTCTACATCCTAGAATAAATTCCCCTTCTATTCGAATTGACTTAACACATTAAAGTTACAATATACTTAATAAATACATTAGTAACTATCTTATTAATGATGTTCTAAAAAAGCTCGTAATCACTTTGGATAAAGTTGCAACATTCATTAAGATAATGTATGTAATAAAATATTAATAAATACTACATTTCTAAATAATTCGTATCTAAAATTACATCATTTAATAATTTAACCATTACATTATTATATAAATCATCATATTTATAATTTGATAAAATATCAATACCTCCATTATTATAATTCTTTAAATAATTCTCTTTTAACTAAAAGAAATCATTTAAAAATTTAACCAATGTCTTATTTATACATCATCATATTTGTTTAGTTCTGCATCTTTTACATTTTTCTGCTGTCGTGAAATTCCAGTATTTTTACCAATACAACAAAAACAAATCGCTCAACATCATTTAAAGTCAGCTGATTTTTTTTTATTTAAAATGTTTTACTACTTTAATAAGGGTAAATCCTCTTAATGTCAACTTTAAAGTGACGTGGATTGCAACTTGAAAGTGATGAGTGCAATAAGCCAAAAGAAAGAATAAAGTCGGCACTGATTGAAAGGCCACGTATGTACGGTTGTAGCTTATCATTAATATCTCGTATATTGCATTCCATGTCCATGCTTATGCATATGCATGGGTACCTGGCTATGCTACATGGACATGTATCTATTTCATTATATTATAATATAAAAATAGGGCATAATAAATTATGTCTATTAATTGTAACTTGAGTGGTTGGGAGGAATGAATATTACTCTTTCCATCTATCGAGGTTTAATTCTTGTAAGTGATATGATGCTTTTGTTGAGCCCATATTGTAATGATTGTATTTTTGACGTTACTATCTTCACCCATTGAAGTTCAATTCTTGTAAGTGATGCGATGCTCTTGTTTAATCCATATTATAAAGATTGTATTTTTTGTTATACATTCATTCTCTACCTAGAATAACAGATCTTGATATTTCTCGGAATAAACTAACCCTCTAACAAACATTAAACCACCATTTAAAAAAAAAACATAACATAAAAAATAAAGCATTACATATTTGTTATGACTCACACCAATAAAAATCAAACAAATATTTTCAACCACATAAACTAATCACTCCTTTAACAACCAGAAAAAGATAAATTTCATTTCAACCAACCTTATCTTTATTTTCTTTTTCAATAAGTTTGACGTACCAAGTACACTCCTTATCATGTTTGTAAAGCTTTTCCCAACTGAATCCATCGTTCATGTCTAATCTCAAAGAAATGCTTTGATGGTCTTGATGTTGAAGATAACATAGAAGCACTTTTGGAGATTGGATATGTGATTCTCACTTTTCGAGTTATTGCATAAATCTATGTGAAGGTGGATGATCAACTAACATTTAACAAGATAAACTTAACACAATAACATGTTATGGAAGTTATAGGTTATTTATTTAAAGAAGTATTTATATGGAAATGTTTTTCAGCTCAACTCATTCTTCTTCTTGAATCATAGCTATCAACTATAATGTAACAGGAAAATGGGAGAGCAGTGCATTCTTCCAACGGTTAAGGATTGATTTCAATAGTTTTTGGATTGTCAATAGGACAATGGTGTTCACATTTTTCTTCATTGGTTCGAGGTACAAGTTTTTTTTTATAATTTATTTTTGTTACTTACCATCACCCCATTAAGATAGATTCAACCCTAATTTGCAACCAACAGATCCAAAAGGTGAAATTAATGTGGGGATTGAGTCATTAAGAACCCTAATACAACCTTTCGTGGGGTTGCTCCTCTAATTACTTCAACTTGTTACGAAATAGACATGCAAGAAGAGAAGAATGGGCAATATGCAATGCTCTATCATAAACTTGACTATCATCCATATCCATAAATTAAAATTACTCACTACTCGAAAGAGAAAAATTGAGTTTGGCTCGTTATACATAAGAAGCAGCACAACCCAAGGCTTTAGCGGTTTGAATCTAGCTTTGATACCATATCTAGGGACCTTACCCTAATCAATTTAATAATAATATAAATAACAATTTGCATGCTTTACTTGCAACAAATAAAACGTTTAATAGTAATGAAATTCTCAACAATTATTTATAACTTCTACCATTCATATGCATGCAAGAAACTCATTCATATCAACAAAAGAATTGATGCATATTTTGCTACGCACTAATCAAGAATATTCTAAATGACAGCGACAATTAAAGGCTAACCTAGATTATGTTCTGCTGCAACCCTCGTCTTGTGCAACACGTCTCGTTGTAGCTCCAATCGAAATGCCAATCGTTGTGTCCACAAATTGACCACCATGCCTACTCCCTATAGGTACTCTTCTTTCCTAGGGACCCTCGAGCTTCAATGGGGTTATATGGAAGAATCACTATATCAGCACAATTGGAAGTGAAGCATTCTGCTTTCATGTCTCTCAACCTTAAACACTTCCAAGGACCAAACTCTCCAACAGACACTGTAACAATCCTCTCCCTTCCATAGGAGGAAAAATATAAAAGATTCAAGATCCAAAGAACCCAAAAGATGATCCTCACTCATCTCCTTGCCTTTCTTTTATTGAGTTTCTTAGGTTTATGTTGCATGTTCATGCATGTGTGCACTTGAGTCTTATTTTCCTATGTGTGTGTGTGTGCACTTGAGTCTTAATATTCCTTTCATTGATTTTCTTATTTTATCCTCTATAATTAAAGGTTGTGTTTTAGTTTATGTTCTCTTGAACTAATTGCTTGCACATGTTTTTTTTTATTTTTAAATTAATTATTATTTATTCTTGGCATGCACATAATTAATTTAATTTATTTATTCTTAGCATGTACATTGAATTTATTATTTATCATTTTCTAAATTATTTTTCTCATTTATATTTTATAAATTCTATATTTTAAATTAATTTTACCAATGTTCTATCAAAGGTGCCATGGTTGTACACATGCCCTTCAAATAGAATTCACCAAGGTTCTATCAAGGGTATCATAGATACCCTTCAAATAGAATTCACCAAGGTTCTATCAAGGGTTCCATGGTCGTACATGTTAAGTTTATACTAATTTGACTAGCAAGATCACTGAAAGAAACACAATCACAAGATAGACAGAGATTTTACCCTGAAAACCCTCATGGGGTAGAAAACCCAGCAAAGCTTTCCTCAATAAGATGATCAACCAAATACAAGATGTAGTCCAAGACTAGATCTCCTTCTCTACCTCCTGTGCAGACCTCTCTCTCACATGTGCGCTACTTTCTGAGTGAAGGAAGTGTGTGATAAGTGAGGAGCATCCTCCTCTACTTATACTTGTTTCCCGACTGATTTTTTACCCTATGGGGCTGACCTCTACTAAGAGGGTCTAATAACCCTTAATAAATAAACTTAGGGTCGACCCCCACATGGGAGATCTAATAACCCTAGTTACCACAATCCATCAGAGGAATAAACATCTCCAGATATACAATAGGGTCACCTCAGAGGGATGGAACATCTCCGGAATAATAAAGTACAAATGTAATATCCTTAGAAGTTACAACATTTCAACACTCCCCCTTAACAAGAAGGATATTATAACATCTGCAGGAGCAAGGAGTCATCGACTACATCATACATGATACATCTATAAATCATTGGAAGCTTTCTTTATACATCATCATCAATAACTCAAGCAGTTACTGAAACATCTTCAAGATATTCAATACTGGAACATCAACATCTTCAGTATGGAGTCTTCATCTTTCTGCAGCACTCGAACAGCTACAGCATCATCATCATCAGATCCTCTGATCAACAACATCATCTGGATCTCTTGATTATGATAAGCAGCATCGTCATCACACGATCATCAGCATAGTCATCACACGATCATCGGCATCGTCATCATATGATCATCAGCATCGTCATCATATGATCAACATCTGGATCATCTCGATCTATAGCATCTGGATCATCTTGATCTACAACATCTGGATCATCTCGATCTATAGCATACTCTGCAATACACATGATCCAATTACAGGATGATCAATCCCGCTCTCTTTAGGACATAGGTCCATGGATGATACAATCCAGATCAAGTTCCAGGATGATCAATCCTTATCACTTTAAGACAAGTCCCATGTCTAAGGACAATGCAATCCCATCACATACATTTTGAACCAAGGGTTCAAGGACGATGTAGTCCTATCATCAATTCTCAGAGACAAATGTCTACGGATCAATTTTGGGACCGAAGTCCGGGGAAGATACAATCCCCACTTGTCCGCTAAGGACCCATTCTCGGAGACATCTGTCTACGGATCGATTCTGGGACCAAAGTTCGGGGAAGATACAATCCCCACTCGTCCGCTAAGGACCCATTCTCGGAGACATCTGTCTACGGATCAATTCTGGGACCGAAGTTTAGGGAAGATACAATCCCCACTCATCCGCTAAGGACCCATTCTCAAAGACATCTATCTACGGATCAATTCTGGGACCGAATTTCGGGGAATATACAATCCCCACTCGTCCGCTAAGGACCCATTCTCGGAGACATCTGTCTACGGATCAATTTTGGGACTGAAGTCCGGGGAAGATACAATCCCCACTCGTCCGCTAAGGACCCATTCTCGGAGACATTTGTCTACGGATCAATTATGGGACCGAAGTCCAGGGAAGATACAATCCCCACCTGTCCACTAAGGACTTCATTCTTGGAGACATCTGTCTACGGATCAATTCTGGGACCGAAGTTCGGGGAATATACAATCCCCACCTGTCCACTAAGGACTTCTCTCTCGGAGACATCTGTCTACAGATCAATTCTGGGACCGAAGTCCAAGGAAGATACAATCCCCTCGTCAACTTAGACCCTGTCTAAGGACCATCCACCAACCTCTCTATCGACATCACCAATATAGGTATCCACATCATCGACCTCACTGTTGATGCAGGAAATCTTGTCATAAGTGACCACATCACTCCCCCTTTCGAGGAGGGTCCTTCTGAACTACACCAAGCTTGTCTCGAAAAAACTCAAACTTTACTCGAGACAGAGGTTTGGTCAATATATTAGCAACTTGTTCGTCTGTGCTCACATACTCGAGCTTGATAGCTCCCTTTTGCACTATATCCCGTATATAGAAATATCGGATCTCTATGTGCTTTGACTTATCATGAAACACTGGATTCTCTGTCATCCTAATACAACTCTGGTTGTCACACGGGATCTCAGTGGGTTCCATCTCTAAGTCAAATAAGCTGGATAATAAATTCTGAAGCCATACTGCTTCACAACTAGCAGAGCAAGTAGCTATATATTCCGCTTCAGGTGTACTGAGAGCCACACTAGACTGCTTCCTGCTAAACCATGAGATCATGGCAGATCCAAGACAATAACATCCACCTGATGTACTCTTCCTGTCTAAGACACTACCTACCCAATCAACATCTATGTATCCATGTAGTCTGAAGTCATGATCTCCAAGATAATATAGACCAAAATCTATTGTACCCTTTAGGTACCTCATCACATGCTTTGCAGCTATTAAGTGAACTCTTCTAGGTTCCACTAGATACTGACTCAAGGTATTTACGGCAAAGCATATGTCTGGTCTAGTATTTTTCAAATACATCAATGACCCAATAATCTGTCTGTATAGAGTCACATCCACTAACTCTGATGAGTCATCAACCAATAACTTCAAGTTGGAGTCCATGGGGGTGGCCATGGCTTTGCACTCCAACATATCAAATCTTTTCAAAATCCCCACAGCATACTTACCCTGATTTAGAAATATTCCTTTTGGGTCTTGCCATACTTCCAGACCTAAGAAGTAGTGCATCAATCCGAGATATTTCATCTCAAATTCTGAAGAGAGCTTCTTCTTGCATTCAATAATCTATTTCTCATTTCCAATCATAAATAGATCATCTACATACAGTAATAATATGACAGGTTCATCATCCATAACTTTGAGATAAAGATTAGGATCAGCTTTACTCTTGGTAAAGCCCATGCTTGTCAATAAATTGTCGATTCTTCTGTACCAAGCTCTGGGAGCTTGCTTCAATCCATACAAAGCCTTCTTTAGTTTGCATACATGTGTTCTTCCATTTTCAACCTCAAATCCTTGTGGTTGTTCTATGTACACTTCTTCCTCAATCACACCATTCAGGAAAGTTGTCTTAACATCCATCTGGTGTAATTTCCACTTCATCATGGATGCAAGTGCCATGATGGTTCTGATGGAAGTGTACCTTGCAACTGGTGCAAATGTTTCTTCATAGTCAATTCCCTCTTTCTAAGAGAATCCTATGGCTACAAATCTTGCCTTATATTTTTCAATGCTACCAACCGCAGCATGTTTTATCTTGAATATCAATTTGGAGGATACTACACTCTTGTCTTTTGGTTTGGGAACTATATCCCAAACATCATTCTTCATTATTGACTGGTATTCTTCTGTCATTGCTTCTACCTACTCTTTCTTCTAAAATACCTCTTTATAGCTAGTAGGTTCTTGATCCACAAGATCACACGTCAAAGCCACATAGTTTGATACTAGCTTTGGTTTCTTCCTTTCTCTAGTGGAGCCTTTAGGAGCTCCATACTTTTCAGCTCCTTGAATAATGTCTCTGGCCCATGCTGGCCTTCTTTTTCTTGATAAGTTTATAATAGGGGGTTCTTGTGGTTCTAACATGTCATGGTCTTCTGGTGTAGCATCTTCAGAGATGGGTACAACCTCTCTGATTCTGGGAGGTGCATCTTCTTCATAGACTTCTTCATGTTGACACTTCCTAGATCTCTTGAGAGATGCTTCTTCATCAAATGTTACATCCCTACTTATTTCCATATGATGAAAACCTGGGATGTAAATTCTGAATGCTTTGGATGATTCACAATATCCAACAAATATTCCCTTCTTACTAGAAGGACCCAACTTGGTTCTCTTTTCTTTTGGAATGTGAATATACACTAGACATCCAAATATTTTGAGATGACTTACCTCATGCCTCTTTCCTGTGAACACTTCTTCTGGAGTCTTGAAATCAAGAGCACTGTGGGATAGTCTATTTTGCACATAGACTGTTGTACTAGCTGCTTCAGCCCACATATACATAGGTAGGTCTTGATCATGTATCATTGTCTTCACAGCTTCCATGATGGTTCTATTCTTTCTTTCCACAACCCCATTTTGTTGGGGATTGTAGGGAGTGGTTAGCTCCCTCTTGATTCCAGCTTCCTTACAAAAGTCTTCAAAATCCTTTGAAGTATATTCTCCGCCATTATCTGTTCTGAGAATCTTGATTTTTTTTTTCTGAGTGATTCTCTATCAATGCCTTGAACTCTTTGAATTTTCCAAAGACTTCATTCTTTCCTTTTAGGAAGTATATCCAAGTCTTCCTTGAATAGTCATCAATAAATGTGAGATAATATTCAAACCCACTCAGAGATGTGGAGGGCATTGGTCCACATACATCTGAATGTATTAACTCCAGAATGCTCTTCGTCTTTGTTTCACTCTTTGGAAATGAGTTCTTGATATTATTCCCTTTTTCACATCCTTTGCATGTGCCATCATGATCAACTTTTAAGTCTGGTAGTCCTATAACTACCTTGCTCACATGAGGTAGGGCTTTGTAGTTAATGTGAGCAAGTCTTCTATGCCATAGCTCACTTGGGCTAGTGGCTTCATGAACAAGGGCAGCTTCTGAATGGCCCTTGAGTTTGTATAGACCTCCTTCCTCTTCACCAATAACAATTGCATCCTCAATTGATTTTTCTTTAGGCCAAATAAGTACTTGACCATCTATGAATGCAACCCTAAATCCTTTCTTATCTAATGCTGAGATAGAAAGTAGGTTCTTCTTCAAGCCTGGTACATATAAGATTTCCTTCATCTTCAATGGGGTTCCAGAATCAAGCTTGTAGCTTGCTTCACCTATTCCCTTGATGGGATATTGATAATCATCTCCTAGAGATACCTTTTGTGGAGAGGTTTTTTCTTCAAGTCTTGAGAGAGTTTTCTTTTGACCTGTCATGTGCTTTGAAGCACCACTATCAATGAGCCATGTATCTTCTCTAGGTATTACAGACCTAGAGAGTGTAGAAAATAGAACATATTCTTCTACATCTTCTTTCTCTACTTTAGTTCTTTTCTTTTGAGGCCTTTCCTCTTCTTGTTCTTCTTCTTCACTATCATCTTCTGCTATATGTGCATGATGTCTTTTGTGAACAAACTTCTTCTTCTTTGTTTGTGAAGTACAATTTCTAGAAAAATGTCCTAGTTTGAGACAATTGAAACATTGAGCTGTGGAGAGGTCCCTTTCTAAGTTTTCTCTTCCTCTCCTTTTAAATCTGTGGGGAGGTTGAGACTCCTTGTGGTCATTTTTCTTGAAGTGACCCTTTCTTCTTCTTTTGGTGTGAGTAGCCAAGGATTGGTCATCCTCTTTGAGAAGAGCTTCTCTATTGGCTACCCTAGCTTCTTCTTGAATACACACCTCCCATACTACATCAAACTTCATGCTTTCTTTTCTGGCACACATAGTTTGGATGAATGACTCCCAAGATCTAGTAAGACCATTTAGAGCAGCCATGACTAGTTCATCTTCATCAAGGGTATCTCCAATGGCATATAGTTGTTCCTTGATTTGGGAAACCCTTGAGAAATAGTCTTTAATAGATTCTCCTTTGTTCATCTTGGTACTCTTCAACTGAGATCTTAGGTTCATCTTCCTGTTGATGTTCTTCCCTTCATACATTCTTCCTAGGGATCTGCAACTTGGGATCATACATTTCCTTTGGGGTCTTTTTGGATGCCACTTGGAGAATCAAGTGGTTCTTGATAGAATCAGCAATGATTCTCTTTGCCCTAATCAAATCCTTCCTATACTTCTCTTTAGCTTCATCTTCTCCAGGTTCTGCAATCTCATCCTTGATGTACTGGACAAGATCATTCTCTTCAAGAATGAGGCCAATTTTGTATTTCCATGCCTAGAAATTTTCTATACCCTCTAGCTTGGCTTCAAGCTTAGTGCTTGGAGCCATCTTCTTTAGGGATCAAAGAGATTGAAGTTTCTTAAGGGATAGAATAACACTTACCAGGAGATGTGCTTGATTGAAGATTCTGGTGTGTTTTGCTTCTGGAAACTTCAACTTTTCACCTTTCGGATCTGCAACAGAATTTCTGGTTTACCACGCTTTTGGTCAAACTAGGGTTTGACTTTCCCATAGTTCTACCCAACCAAAAAGTTCGATCTAGGGCTCAAAAGTTTGATTTTGAGAAGTGCTATCCAACCATGTAATCATAATCCAAAAATACTAACTTTTGCAGCAACCCTAATTTTCACTGGAGAGAGAGAGAGAGATATTTTCACCTTGTGAAAGATGTCCTATTCAGGCTAGCTCTGATACCATGTTAATTTTATACTAATTTGACTAGCAAGATCACTAAAAGAAACACAATCACAAGATAGACAGAGATTTTACCCTGGGAAACCCTCATGGGGTAGAAAACCCAACAAAGATTTCCTCAATAAGATGATCAACCTAATACAAGATGTAGTCCAAGACCAGAGCTCCTTCTCTACCTTCTGTGCAGACCTCTCTCTCACATTTGCGCTACTTTCTAAGTGAAGGAAGTGTGTGATAAGTGAGGAGCATCCTCCTCTACTTATACTTGTTTCCCGACTGACTTTTTACCCTATGGGGCCGACCTCTCCTAAGAGGGTCTAATAACCCCTAATAAATAAACTCAGGGTCGACCCCCACATGGGAGATCTAATAACCCTAGTTACCACAATCCATCCGAGGAATAAACATCTCCGGATATACAATAGGGTCACCTCGAAGGGATGGAACATATCCAGAATAATAAAGTACAAATATAATATCCTTAGAAGTTACAATATTTCAACAGTACACATGCCCTTCAAATAGACATTATCAAGGCTCTATAAAGGGTGTCATGATCATACACATTCCCTTCAAATAGACCTCGTGAATGACCGAATCAACGGCCTACCCTCACAACAACATGCATCTTACAAGAAAAAGTCTCTCTTGCTTTTCAACATGTCGCATTGAAACCTATGCTATTTATGGCATGCATTCCCCCATACAACCCTTTTACCCATGTGTAGACCGATTGGAAATCACAATCCTATCCTTGCACACATGCAATCCACATGCATCAAATAGCTCATGTCAAATAATTAAATATAAATCCATCACATTGTATCACCTAATACCATATCCAAGCTTAATTTGGAGCCTATGCAACATTTACACCATCTTGCATTAATTTGCACGTGTGTTTTCCTACCACACAAGAACAACTTGTCAAAGCATATATATATATATATCCAATGATTAGTAATCATACATAAATCCATTGCGATCATTTATTAGAATAATCATCACATGAGTCTGGCTATGATGGGGCATTACACACTAGGTACTTGTTTAAGACCATATAAAGACTTGTTCAATTTGCATACCAAACTTGAAGTTTCAGCAGTAATAATACCACATGGTTGTTGCATATAAATGTCTTCATGAATATCACCATTCAAAAATGCACTCTTGACATCTATTTGGTGTATTTCCCACTGATAAGATTAAACAAGAGAAAGAATAGTTATTATTCTGTTCATTTTAGCAACCGGAGAAAAGGTTTCAGTATAGTCAATACCTTCTTTATGAGAAAATTATTTTGCTACTAACCAAGCTCTATGCTTTTAGATTTATCCTTATGTGCTAAACTTTGTTTTATATATCAACTTACATCCAACCAAATTCTTTCTAGGAGGAAGAGGAACAAGAGTCCATGTCTTGTTTTTATTTAAGGAATATACTCACCAATCATTGCTTTCTCCCTTGCAGGGTTATCTTTTGCTTGAACATAGGTAGAGGGATCATATGTGGCCAATATTTTAGTCATAAGAGCACATCAAGATCTAGTTTGACACGTATAACAAGGAAGACCAATCTTAAAACCTACATATTCAAGAGTTTTATGGGCCCAAACATGAAGAGAATTAGTGATAGGAACCACACTAATATCTTCAAGACAGTCAGGTAGAGTACTTGAAGAAGAAGGTGAACTAAGATCAAAGGTAGGCATAGAAGTAGAGGAAGGGGTAACTGATATAGGAGCAATAAACAATGAAGTCAAATTCAAGGTAGCATTAGGTTCAACGGACTCGGGAGGAGGAGATACTTCATTGAATTGAACATCTCGTTGAATGATAACACGTTGGGTAGATGGATCAAACAACCTGTACACTTTTGAATCCTCATAATAACCAATGAAAATACATTTCTAATACTTGGGTTCTAACTTCTTCCTTTTTCCGTCTGGAATATGTGCCCAACATTCACTGCCAAATATCTTAAAGTCATTAATATCATATTTTCTTCCATTCCATTTTTCATCAGGAGTAACATTTTTTCTTCTTGAAAATGTAGACGGTATTTGAATCATTGAAGGCATGACTCCTTCAACCCGTTCATAAAAAATTTTCCAGTATCTGACATTTGGAATTTCCCTTGAAACCACATTGTATTCTATCTTTGTATCGTAGATTCCAATGAAAGATGCAAAAGATTCCATGGTGGAAGAAGTCTGTGTCCTAGGAGTGGTTGGGATAGTGGAAGTCTCTGCTACCTATTCCATGTTTTGAGAGTTTATTGTTATTGATTTCCTCCTGGATTTTCTGCTCGATCCAGGAGTGGGTGGGGAAACAATTGATTCCATTTGATATGGTTGTTTTGGTTTCAATGTTTAATGGGTTGTACTAGATCATTTTTCTATGTATCTAGCGAGTGTTTTGAATTCCACACCATCCATATTATTCATTGCATCCACCCCCAATATGCAAGCCAATGCCTCTTTCTCTTGGTCAATCACATTTTGCTATATATGTAAAATAAATATCTCATTTTAAATTTTGGAAAAAAAACTAAAACTAAATATTTGAAACACTTAGAAATCAATAAATTGATAGACTTACCTCATTGTGGCCAGTGTCTGATTCCTTGTTGCCTCCTCCCTTTGCTTCCTTGATGCTGCTTGACATTTTGAGGCGACCTAGGGAAAATTATTTGCATCCAGTGCATGGAGGCAAACGAAGGAGACACTTCCAGGGAAGTAGAAGGTGAATCTCTACCCTATATTTCACGTTTTGACAAAACAATTCAAATTTAAATGGCAGTGGTGGGGATAACGAGGTTTTCTTGGGTTGCAATATTGTTATTTTCTTGAAGGTGGTCTTCCTCAAAGCTCGAATCGTGAGTCTGTACTGGGAATTAGCTCGATACTCCCAAGTTTGACAAATGGAGCTCTGGGGCAGAGGGTTGAAATTCTTGTGCTAATGAGCTTCTATTTGGGTCACAATCTTGTTATTTTCTTCACGGTGGTCTTCCTGGAAGCTCAAACCGTGGGTCTGTGCTGGTAATTAACCTGATATTGCCTCCGGTGCTTCCAAGTTCCATTGGTGGAGCTCTGGGGCAGAGAGTTGAAATTCCTTTGTGCTAACGAGATTCTATTGTGTTGCAATCTTGTTATTTGCTCCATGATGGTCTAACCAAAGCTCGAATCGTGGGTCTATGTTGGGAATAAGCCCGATATTGCCTCGAGCGCTCTTAAGTTTGATTGGTGGAGCTCCGGTGGTGGTATGTTGCATATAAAACATATGTTTTATGTTTAAATGTTTTGTCCCATGGGATTTTTTTTATTTCATAATTCAACACTATAGTCGGCGCAATTAACGCTGATTAAAATGTCGATTTTTGGCCCTAAATGTAACCTTGTTGGGGTGCCAAATTTGGCTCAAACTGTGAGCCATTTTGCGTCGATCTTTGGTCCTAAATGTAACCTTGTTGGGGTGCCAAAGTCGGCAAAAAATGCACTGAATTTTGTGCCGCATTTGAGCCTTGAATGTGCACACCATAGGGACAAGATAAGTTCAACAATATTCTCTTGGAGCACAACTGTTATGTGACTATTGTCATTGTTGTGTATTACAGGATCCAGAGGAAGCCATGGAAAGAGGATGTGGATGGTGTAGAACTACTAAATCCACTAGAGGAAAGTGGGTGGAAATAGATATGAAAACATAATCTACATATACAATAAATGTAAGAAGACAACACAATCTCAACCAAAGGAGGAAGGAGTTTATGAATTCACAAATGCTACAACATAAAGGAGATAAAGTCATTTTTTGGTCCATGAGGCCTTTAAGGTCAAACTTATTGGTTCCAAATGCACATAAATGGTGATTAAATGTGATTCTATGATCAAGGGAAAAGTTTTAAATTAAGGATGTCCATGTGGGATATGGATGTTGGATACTTTTCTTGTTGAAATTTGGGCTCGATGTATATACCCAGAGTCATAAAATTGTGTTTTTTTCAAATCCAAAACATGATATCAATATGTCAAATATATGATTAAAGTGAGGTTTTCGTGTTGGATAACATATTATTTGAAATGATATAATTGGTGTACTAAACATTATTGACTATGTTGTGTATTACAGGGTCCCAACGAGTCCATGGAAACAGATTGCGTCATATCTAATGAGGACACAACGATTGACCTGGGACATCTGGTACTCAAATTTTGACTTGACTTTGAAAAAATTGATTTGATGGAATTTGTATGATACGTCTATCTTTTTTATTGTAATATTAAAATTTATAGTGTTTTATCCAATCGTGACATAAAATAATGCATGTAGTTGATTATGTTAGATGGAGATTGGAGCAAATGCAGAGCATGAGGGTTCGACTAGTAAAAGAAAAAGATATGTACATGGACGTGGACCTAAAACTGTTAAATCACATAGAGGACAATGGGTGGAAGAGGATATGACAATTGATCATGCAGACACAACAAATGATTACACTGAATAAGAGGTTGGTCAAGACTATAGTACATGGGATGAATACTTTGAGAAAATTGTTGTTTGTGAATGTTCAGTGTGTTGTGGAAATAAACAATTCAAGCAAACAATTGTACAAAGACATTACATAGATGATGAGCTTCCAGTGGGTAGCATGCCTCCTACGATCAATTCAAATCCAATAGGACTTGTGGTAAGGAATTTTCCAATTTGATATAAATAATATGTATAATTATGTTAAACATTGTTTTACATTATTTAAATAATTAATTTTTTTCTTAATGAATACTTGTGAGATAAATTTCTTGATTTCAATTTTCATGGCGCAATAACTTCCATCCTAGAGGGTGATGATTATTTATCAGATGATACATCCAACAAAAATATGCGCACATATACCAGCTCGGAAGATGAGGAATTTATGAAAACAAGTAACACTAGAAAAAGAACCGGTTTAAAGAAGCATAATTTGCATAAAGACAAGGGGAAGGTGGAGTACACACCCTATGAGAATGAATGTGATGGAGATAATGAATTTCCCATGACTTTGAGATAAATTTAAAAAGATACATTTGATCGTCAACTCTATTGCGCTTGGCCTAGTGATCAAAAACTACCTAGAGTATACGAGGTGTTTCAATTTTAGGGATACAACTACATGATACGACCCTCCAATATTCATGGAGAAAATCTAGGCCTCTTTATTGTCCAAAATGTACATGTGGGATATAAACATAGAAAAAATTCACAAAAGACCACTAGGAGATTAATTCCATATTATGGTCCGTCAAATTACAGTGGTGAATGGAGAAGGCTAGCATAATATAAGCCTTCGATGTCAGCATATGGTCTAAATTCGAATATGTAAACACATCATCTCCAATTCGAAAATTGAAAAGAAATGAATAGAGGTCATCTTATGTATGTAGATGGACATGCATACACACACAAAATGTTGCAGGATTTATAAATAGTAGTGAAGGAAGGGACCCTACTGTAAAACCGAATTGTCAATTTTTCAAGGTTATAAATGATAAATATGGATATATGGAAAGAGATGTTGATAGATTGATAATGGTTGAGGCTATTATGGACCTTAAAATTGGGGATGATTTATTGATTGATCACCCCTTCTAAAAACACACTCTCGCACGAAAGAAAAGGGAAGAACAAGGTCTCCCTGAGGATGTTCTTAAGGGAAAAAAACCAAAGAATAATCAATGAGTGTGGAATGATGTTTTATAATCTATGTTGTCAAAATTGTGTTTTATTTTAAATTATTGTACAAAAAATTAGTCCATAAAATAATGTTGCATGATTCAATTGATGTTTATATGTTCATACATTCTATATTTTTATTTCTTAAGACATATTTTATTATATTTATTTGAAATTGATACATTTATGATTACACAGTTGCTGCCAAACATTAAATAATGCTTGTGTTTGTTGATAGGTAGAAGATATTGATGATACACCTATCAATACCCAATACCAAACTGGGTTATTAATATTTGGACGGGATGATCCAAAGCATCCTTTAAACCATACCAGGGTGAAAAGAGAAACACTGAAGAGAATACTACCAGCTGAGAAATTTTAAGAGCTCATGAGATTAGCATACATTGATGACATGCCACCTATCCTTAATGATGATGATTCCAGTGAAAATGCAGTGCATGAATAAGGATTGAATGAAATGCTTACATCATTCTTTTGGGATGGAAACAACGATGAAAATGATCATATGGTTGACACTAATGATGATAGCAGGGATAATTACCACCATGGTAATATTGACGACAATAACCTAAAAGAATGAATCAAGCAAGCATCCAAGACACACGTGTTCAAATCAGGTGCAAGTAGAACCTCAAAAATGGCATGCACATTAATATTATTGGAAATCGATTCACTATTTGGTTGGTCAGACAAAGGACTCACTACCCTACTAAAGTGAGTTCAAATCTATTTCTTAATTTGCATTGTCAGTTGTGTATGTAATTCATAAACATTCATCAACTTCATTTATATTTGTTTAAGGGGATTTTAATACCATATATTGTATATAAATGGTCATAGTATAGATTGACATATCAAACATTTTCATCATAAGTCAAACATTCAATTGATTTAATCTTTTGCAATCTTACAAGGCACTAAAGACTAAAATATTCCTTGAAGAGAATGTGTTTCCATCAAATTGCAGAGAAATGCATCAGTTGTTGGTTGAGTTGGGGATTGAATATAAGAAAATTCATTCATGTATAAATGATTTCATTTGTATAGAGATAAATATCAAAACAAGGTAGAATGGCTTGTATGCAAAGAGAAGAGATATCGTACAAATGCACAAGGTCCTATAGTACCAAAAAGGTTTTACGACACATGCCAATTATACCTAGACTTCAACGAATGTTTTTTTGCAAGTCACTTGCACAATTGATGGACTGGAATGCAAAGAATAGGAGTAAATATGGATTCGTACGAATTCTGGCATACTGCAAAGCAATGAAACACATAGAGGAAAAATGGCCAAGAAAATTCTAAGATGAACCCCGTAGTATCAGGTTTGGGCTTGTAATAGATGGAGTGTGTCCATTATCTTTCATGAGTGCAACTAATACTATTTGGCCAGTCATATTGATAGTATACAATATTCGCCCATGGATGTGTGTTAGAAAGGAGCACCTTATGCTGAGTGTTGGGCGCAGCCAAAGTGGAATAATTTTTTATGGTGAAAGTACAAGTTAGGCAAGGCCTATCATCGACCAGTTTTGGGAGAAGCAACTCCACAAATCCCGGGAGCAGGGTATGGAGAAAAGCTAAGTGGAAGAAAAGGACCTGTCCCCTTAGTAAAAATGAAGTATTAAGGACAGTTAAGGTAGTTGGATCAGTTATGAATGAAGCAGCAGACTATCAGCTACAAAAGCGAAGAGTAAAGAAGCGAAATGGTTCAAAGGACGTGCAACTATAGCGTTAGAGCCGTGTGGTCAGAACTGCAACTATCAGAGAACCGTCAGAGCCATAGAAGTAGTGCATAAGGACAATAAAGCTCCAATGAAATTAAGTTAAAGCGTGGTCAACAGGAGAACCATGCCATTTTGGGTTTAAGGGTACTATGGGGGTTGGCCTATACTTATTGTAAAGATGTGATCTTCAGGCACAATCTATATAAAGGGAAATTTTTTATAAGGAAGGGTTAGATAATATAGAGATCTAGTTGGATTATGTTAGCTATTATAAGATCTAGACTGAGAGAGATATGAATGAGGAGAAGACTCTATAGCTGTGTGCATAGAGATCTATTGTAGAGAAGAGTCTGTAGCTAAGTGCACAGACTGGAACTGTTACCCCTTCCAAGTAATATAACAATAGTTCTTGCGAACATAGCTCCCATCTGAGGGGTGAACCACGTAAATATCTATGTTGTGTGTTTGAATCTATATTATGATTTGTGTTCATGTATGTTTATGCTTATATATGTGTTTTCGTATGAATGTGAATGAGAATGATATGTTAAGTAGTGTAACACACATGTATGAACATTGCAAAGTTATGTTAAGTATGGAAATTGCGTAGTTATCAGAATAGAGGTAGCAAGGATTCAATGAAGTCTGTAGGTTGTTGGTAATTGCAAAGTGCACAATTACATATTGGTAATAATCCATTAAGTAGATGTTGAGTACATAATGCATATCAAGCTCGCATAACATAGCCACACATCACCAGGTTGCAGAAACCTAATTCTGTAACCACCTATCTCCGCTTTGGGTGACACTTCATCATGTTCGCAAGTTGATGCTGAAAGGGCTAGTGAAGGGGATTTTGTTGGGTCTACAAATAAGGAACTACGTCGAACCCGGGTCAACCGTATGAATTGTAGTTTCCAAAAATGGTTCCGTCATTGTGCTAGAACTATTGAATGTGATATGTGGACATGGAGAAGAAGTGAATCAGCGAATGGTCCTGTTTCCTTGAGACTTGTTATGTGATATTGATGTGGTATCTGGAGAAGACATAAATACAAAACTGGGTAATCCAAACATAACTTGAGTTTGTGCAGAAAGTAAACAGACATCAGCATCTCACCACAAAATAATGGTTGCAAAGGTATATATTCATTGACCTGCATCAAATTTTCTTCGCATCTTTTTCTACTAAGTTACATGAGTGGATATCGAGGATAGCAGAACACAAACCCTGTTTTCAAGGAGGAGAACCTACAGTTTGGAATCTAGAGTTGATTCAGAGGCTTAAAGGGATTGACAATCACATTTCAAGAGAAGTAGAATTTTGGTTGGATAGATTACTAGAAGCCTATGTTACAGAATTTGTTGTGGACACATTGAAGTCTTACAGCGCAGCAGAAGGATATTTATTCCAAGGATTTAGAGGTAAGTATATGGAAAAACTCAGTTTATACATTAAAATGCTACTAACTGAAAAAGGAGTCTTAATAATGCAATCAAATTCCTAGGGTTTGAGTCAGTAATGTTCAGTAACATAGATAGTGACATAGATGACGATATTGGTATTTTGCGAAGTGGAAAAAGATATAAAGTTAGCACTAGAAAGAGGTCTCGTGAAGCTGAACCTCGCACATTCCTAGAAACTGAGTTAGGAAGTGATAGAAACTCATATCAGGTTGAGTCTGATAGTGAAACAAAACCTAGATGCATTGTCTATCAGCCTATTACTCTGCAGAAACCCATAGTTGAGGAAAGAAATATTACTAGTTCGTAAAACACTAGTAGTAGTAATACTGCAGGAACAAGTACTCAGAATCATCCAAGTAGTGGTATACCTTCATCGTTTCAGAACACTACAACTTCTAGAAAAAGAATGATAGACGGCATTAAGCTACCTATTTTTAAAGGAACCGGTCTAGAATATCCAGAACAACATTGGTTTCTTTGTGAATCCATATGGAACGTTAAGCAAGTACAAGATGTTGCTGTAAAACAAGCTCAGCTAGTTACTACATTCATAGACATCGATTTAACATGGTTCATGAAATATTCTGTTGGACAGAATAGAACACTAGTGGATATAAAAAATGTATTGATTAGAGAATTTAAGAAACCTAAGTCAGAATCTCAGTGCATTACAGAGCTAAAAGAAATCAAACATAAACCTAATGAGACTGTGTGAGAGTTTGATCATAAATTCAAAGCATTGTTAGATCTAGTTAGATTTGAAATAGCACCACAACATCATCAAGAGTGGTTCATAGATGCATTGTTGCCCCACATTAGATTACCACTAATTCAACGGAAAGTCGCATCGCAAACAGAAGCATTAGAAATTGTGATGAAGCTAGAATCTTCTCCCATAGGAGAAACTAGCACAGGAATGGTACAGATACAGATACATCTAGCAAACTTGACATTATAGCTACAAGATATGAAGAAAGGAAAAGATATAAGAGAGGAGGTTGGGTCCACTAAATGTAAAGGAGGACATTCCAAGGAACACTGCCCTATATTTAGATATTACATCGCTAGTGGAGCACCGAACCCATTGAATCAACAACAATGACCATGGTGTGAGATTTTTCGATGTAGAGGAAATATCCTAGAGGACTGTTACCTACTTTAGAAGTATGTATAGACACCAAAGAACCTATACTGCACATTTTGTAAATCAGTTGGCCATAATGATACCAACTGCAGAGCATATGACCTCATGATAGAAAGAAAACATGATGTCTACAGAGTCCAAGGAGAAACACAACATAATAATGAAAATGCACAGTATGATCAAGGCACATATAGAGGATGTGGTGGATTTAGAGGAAAGAACGTAACAATGGCCAAGTAAGAGGAAGAGGTCAGATTTGTATGTTATAACTGTGCACAACCTCGACATTTAGAAAGAGACTGTCAGAACCCTTGAACTACTTGTAAGTACTGTAAGTCATTCGACCATGTCATTGAGGAATGTCCTATTTTGCAAGGAAAAATGCAAGAGAAAATACCAGAAGGAAAGAACCACAATATACATATGATCACAGCTGAGAAAAGAAATGAAGATCGCAACATTCATGTTGTGACACGAAGTGGAACCGTGACAAGAAATGACCAGACAAATGAAGCTTCAACTTTTGAAGATCATATAAACATACCAAAGCCTACTGATGGGCCTTGGGTAATAAAAGAAACTGAAAAAATTCCTGCATTTAACCCTGACCAGGAGAAAAAGATATCCATGGAAGCAAGAAAAGGCTTTCAAGACTTGGAACCTTCGACCACAAGGACCCAATTGCGAAGTGATCAGATACCGGTACTAGACACATCGATATCGTATGATGGAATGTGAACTTACCAAAACAAATAAATCCTATTATGTGGTTCCTACAGATTTGCATAAAGCTGCTTAGGCATGGAAACGCATTAGGATAATTATAGAACCTATTGGGACATTACAAATAGCGTACTATAGTGAATGATGCACATAGATCAGTTCATCATATCAAGAACCATAGAAGGAGGAGAAGAGAAATGAGGCTAAATGCACAGATCGAATATTTTGAAATGAACCAGGTCATTCTCGACCTAGGCTCAGAGGTGAATGTCCTGACAAAACAGACATGGGAACAAATGGGAAAGCCAAAGTTATCTTGGTCTCCTATATAGTTTAGGTTAGCTAACCAGCAAAAGGTATACCTTTTGGGAGATTATCAAGTGTTCTTGTTGACATTGATGGAGTGCGAAATAAAGCAGACTTCGAGGTTATTGAGATCATAGATGACAACAATACTTCTCCTGCATTATGGGGGATTGACTAGGAAATTGATAACCTCGCAATTATCAATCTAAATAATAAAAAAATGATATTTAAAGGACTGGATATCAGGGTCAATGCACCCTTGGATCCTTCACAAGGACCTAGATATGTTGAACCAGTCCGAGAAGAATGAAGAGGTCAATAAATTGATAATATCTACAAGATGACAGTGAATCAAGCATATTACACTAATCCTATAGATGATGGAACATTGGGCTGGAGATGAGAAAGTTCTTGCATATCAGAAACAAAAACAGGAATGGAGAACTGACAGAGCTGAATGAATAAAAGTATCAGCAAGACGATGAGCAAAGATAACAAAGTCGCTACGTTGGATTGGAACAGAGCTAAATCCAATTCCTACTTATGATGGTTTGGGTAATATCCACTCATTTCTTCATGAATATTTAGTATCAGTTTCAGATGAACATAAGTTAGCAGCTTTAGACATAGCATTGCGAGCTACACCTGCTAGATGGTGGGCTGCGCATAAAGAGAACCTGAACACATGGGAAGAATGTAAGAACATGATGGAACTCATATTTGTAGAGAAAATTGAGATTGTACAAGCAAAATATAATGGACAGACTCGTCCTAGAGATCATATAGAGTTTTTCTTGAAAGCACGGATGCATATACCTAAGACAGAATGGGTTCATATGTTTGTGCACACATTAGATCAAATACCAAAGAACTGGTATACAAAAGAAGAACTTTGCATAGGCACAACAGATTGGCACATAATGATAAACGGCTTTCAATCCACTTTCAGTTTTGAGGATGATTGTCTGGGTGTCAATGAGGCTTTACATATCATTAAAAGAAGATATTTAATGATGTCTCGTTTCTTGTATATAAACAACTAGATTGGGAAATATGGTTGGAGCATGCCCTTGCATGTTATAACTTCACACTAGATGAAGATGAAGACAAAGATCCTTGCGATGTGAATATACCTGAGTCTGAAGGAAAATGCGAAGTAGAAGGACCTGATTTAGAAATTCCAGACCTGAGTAATCATGTGAAGACCACAAAGATCAATATTGGTAGTGGGAATGAACCAAAATTTGCTTCTATTGGGGATTACTGGGATGAAGAAACAATAGGACATATTGCAGACCTGGTGCACGAATATCAAGATTTATTTCCTACCAAGTTTTTTGAAATGAAATTCATTTTAGGTGACTTGGGATTTATGAAAATACCTCTCAATCATAATGCGAATCCTATTAAACAAATACCTTACAGATTGAATCCCAGATATAAAGAAAGAGTGAATGAATAAATTGATAAAATGCTTGACATAGGAATCATTAAACCAATAGAAGAATCAAAATGGATCAGTCCCATGGTAATTCAAGACAAGAAAGCTAAAGGTGAAATCAGAATTTGTGTGGACCTCAGGAAATTGAATGATGCATCTCTACATGACCCATTTCCTACTTCATTCATAGACGAAGTGCTAGATAACGTATGTGGACAGGAGGCATACTCTTTCACTGATGGATTTCCTGGATATCATCAGATCTGAATTGCTACAGAAGATAGACATAAGACCACATTTTCTACTGAATGGGGATCATATCAGTACACTGTTATGCCATTTGGATTGAAGAATGCACCTACTATATTTTCAAGAGATGTTGTAGCTGCATTTAAGTATTATATTCATAAATTCTTAGAAGTTTACTTTGATGATTGGACAGTATTCTACCTTTTGAAGAATCATCACGCGAACTTAAGAATGATGTTAGCAAAGTGTAGACAGTATCAAATTTCCTTGAACCTAAAGAATTGCGTCTTCTGTGTTCCTTACGGTATTTTATTGGGACACATAGTATGTAAGAAAGGATTGATGGTTGATCCAACGAAGATAGAAATCATCATAAATCTCCCAGTTCCTAATTCAGTTAAACAGCTACGCACTACATTGGGGCACACAGGATACTACAGAAAATTCATCAAAGGATATGCGCAGATCACCGTGCCTATGGAGAAAATATTGAAGAAGTAAGTGAAGTACAGTTGGACTAAAGATTGTAAAAAAGGATTGGACAGACTGAAAGAGAAAATGGTTGCAGCGTTTATCCTAGTCTTTCCTGACTGGAATAAACCATTTTATGTACATGTAGATGCTTCATCTATAGCACTTGGCATTGTACTAGCTCAACCAAGTGAGGGAGGCATCGATCACCCCATCGCATTTTCAAGCAGAAATCTATCTTCAATAGAAAAGAATTATACCATGACATAAAGGGAAGGCTTAGCTATGGTATATGCATTGCAAAAGTTTAGACACTATCTGCTTGGTTCGCATTTCTGTATGTTTACTGACCACTCAACTTTGAAGTACTCGGTCAATAAACCAGTGTTAGGAGGAAGAATATGTCGATGGTTGTTATTTTTTCAGGAATATGATTTTGAAATCATTGTGAAACCAGGAAGATTGAAAACAAGACCTGACCATCTTTCACGCATTGAGTCAGGAGAAGAACCCAGTAATTTGGAGGATAATCTACAAGATGCGCAGTTGTTTTCTATCCATATAGTAGATGACTATTTCATAGATATCGTAGAATTTCTGACTATAGGGTTAGCGCCTACAGAATTTACTACGCAATAGAAGAAACAATTAGTGGTAAGAGTAGCCGAATTTACTCTAATTTTGGGACAATTATATAAATTAGGACCAGATGAAGTATTGTAAAGATGCATACTAGAACATGAAAGACCTATTATACTGGTTGAAGCACATTTAGGTGTATCTGGAGGACACTATGTAGAAAGAGATACTATGCAGAAAATTTTGATATCGGGACTATGGTGGCCTACGATACAAAAGATGTTAAATTTTCAGAATTTACTTCAATCTGATCTAGGATCTTAACTGAGAGAACAACATGTACAGCAAATCTACAGCATATCAATCATGGACATAATAATGCAAGCACACAAGAGACTCAGAGTTTACTTGGGGAAAACCATAAAGGTGAAAAACCCCAATAACTTCCTCAGAGATAGATAGAGCAATGATATAACCAGAATACAAGAGATAGTCTTCTCCTAGCAGCAGAGCCTCCTCCTCCACAACTGCGCCCCTCTCCCAAGTGTAAGTGAGAGAATATAATGTGTAAAATGAGAGAGACACACTCTCTATTTATACACTAACTTGACTTGATCTTTACTCAACTAGGTCGGCCTCAACTTAACCACTTAACATAATGCTGACTGGGCCAACCCCCACTAGGGTGGTCTAATAACCCTTTGACCCACATGTCCGACCCCCAATAGGGTGGTCTAATAACCCTTTGACCCACATGACTTATACAGGGTCGACCCCAACAAGGTGGTCTAATAACCCATCAAGTATAAGTTACGACACTTACAATATAAATGACAACACTTCCGTATAGAGGAATAATAACATCTCTATAGGAATACAATATACATATATGTGAAATACATTCCAAAGTTACATATACATCAACACTCCCTCTTAACTAGGAAGGTATTTCTCGACACAGGTTTTCTATCACAAGTCTTCTTCTCTGGATCATCGTCACTGGATAATCGTCATCGAGTCATCATCATCGTCACTGCTGCTGCTATCTCAATCAATCTCTAAATCTACTCATCATAGGAAGTTCTACAGAGCCATTCCTTTTTCATACTGGATGTAGGCCCACCACCTGCAAGTCTTCGTCATCACTGGCCATACTGTGGAATTCTCAGGACTTATTACGTGTGTCACAAAACCTGGCTGCAGCATCCCAGGCTATTACGAGCACACAACTCTACCTGACGGATCTCCCAGGAGCACATTACATGCGACCCATAACAAAACCTGGCTGAAGCATCCGAGGCTGTTATGAGCACACAGCTCTACCTGTCGGATCTCCTAGGAGCACATTACATGTGATCTCACCACAAAACCTGGCTGAAGCATCCCAGGCTGTTACGAGCACACACCTCTACCTATCAAATCTCCCAAGAGCACATTACATGTGGTCCACCACAAAACCTGGCTGAAGCATTTGAGGCCTTTTTCATCCTGTCCATATCTCCCAGGAGAAAATTACATGTGGTCATGGCAAAACTTGGCTGAAGCATCTGAGGCCTTTTTCATCCTGTCCAGATCTACCAGGAGCAAATTACATGCCATAGGAAAAAACCTTGCAAGAGCATCTCAGGATGTTACGGGTACACAACTCCGACCTAAAGATCTCCCAGGGCACAAATTACATGTCCTCCCAGAGCAATGTCTCGAAAGAGCATCCCAGGCTGTTATGGGTACGCAAATCCGACCTATAGAATCTCCCAGACATGCTCATCTGCACAACCTGATCCACGGCCACAAAGTATCATCCTGATACTCACCATACATCATCCTGATGTACACATGATCATCCTGATCATCATCACTGCAACATCCTGTTGCATGTTATCTGGAGAAGCTCGTCATCCATGATCACCCTGATCATACAATGCATCCATCTGATGCACACCAAGTATCTACTTGATACATATCATCATACACAGTGTATCCACCTGATACATAGATACATGATCCACACAATGTATCCATCAACATACATGATCTACCTGATCATACCTGATACATATCAATATACATGATCTAACTGATCATACAATGTATCCACCTGATACATATACGGATACATGGTCCAAGCTTCCAACATGATGCATATACACAATACATACAAATGATCCAACCGATCATATCCAGCATCCAACATGATGCGTACATACATATAAATGATCCAACTGATCATATCTAGCATCCAACATGATGCACACATACATATACATATAAATGATCCAACTGATCATATCCAGCATCCAACATGATGCACACATACATATAAATGATCCAACTAATCATACAAAGCAGAAACTAGAACATCATCCTGATGCTCATCATCTAGCACTTACATCCATAGCCATGTGAATAATTCTCCTTCCAACATGCTTGGAATGGATTCAGCAAATGTGTCCATCACTTCTTCCTTGCAGTGTCATAAATCTGAAGAACACCAAGCCTCTCCCTGAAGTACTCGAACTTCACCCTGGCTAGTGGCTTCGTCAGCACATCTGCAATCTGCTCGTCCGTCGCAATGTACAGGGGCTTCACAGCTCCTCTCTGCACCATATCCCTAATATAGTGATATTTGATCTCTATGTGTTTCGACCTATCATGAAACACTGGGTTCTCGGACAGCTTTACACAACTCTGGTTATCACAAAAGATACCAGTAGCATCCAACGGGAGATCAAATAAATCAGACAGTAGCTTCCGTAGCCATACTACCTCACAACTAGCTGAACAGGCTGCAACATACTCTGCCTCAGCTGTACTCAGTGCTACGCAGGACCACTTCCTGCTGAACCAAGAGATCACACCTGATCCCATACTGAAGCAGCACCCATATGTGCTCTTCCTATTTGCAGCACTGCCTGTCCAATCTGAATCAACATAACCCTGCAGGTTAAACTTTTGATTCACTTCATACTTGAGCCCATAATCCACTGTACCCTTCAGGTACCTCAGAACATGCTTTATAGCAACCAGGTGAACACTCCTCATATCCGTCAGGAACTGGCTCAATGTGTTCACTGCAAAGCAAATATCTGGTCTCGTGTTCATCAAGTACATCAAGGACCCAATCATCTGACGATACATAGAGACATCAACTGGCTCAGATGAAGCATCACAAAGAAGCTTCAGATTCGATGCCATAGGTGTGGCCATGGCCTTGCAATCCATCATCCCAAACCTCTTCAGGATCTCTACTTCATACTTCCCTTGTCCAAGGAAGATTCCATCTGCACTCTGCCACACCTCCATGCCAAAAACAAATAGTGCATCATCCCCAAGTTGTTCATCTTGAACTTGGCAACAAGCTTCCACTGTGTGTCGAAAATCAATCTATCTTCACCTGTAACAAACAGGTTATCTGCATACAAAAGTAGTATCACTGGATTGCCTTCCTCAACCTTGTAGTAAAGGTTGGAATCCGCTTTATTCTTGGTAAAGCCCAAACTGGATAGAAAGCTATTTATCCTACCATACCAAGTTCTGCACACATATATGACTACACCATGCCATGTGTCTCAGAACCAAGTGGCTGCTCCACATACACTTCTTCTTCAACTACACCATTCAAGAAAGCTGTCTTGAAATCCATCTGGTGTATCTTCTATTTCATCACTTTTATATTTCTCTATGCTGCCATCTACAACATGCTTGATCTTGAGAGATCCATATGGAAGTCATAACAAACTTCCCTTCAAGTCTTGGGACTACATCCCAAACATCATTCTTCATGATCGATGGATCATGGCATTCTTCCCATATCCTAGGAACTTCAATATCTTCAATAGATAATTTTGTTGCTGAACAAATGTTGTAGTTCTTCTTTTGTAGGTGATGGCATACGATCTTTCCTACACAACAAGTTAAATTGCATGATTAGAAAACATCTCATAGTTTTCAGAACAAATTCTTACACATAAAGAAATATGTCATACAGTCATGCAATTATCTTAGCCAATTCTTCAATACAACATTTATCCATATCCCGTAACTTTCTAGATGCCTTCCAATCTCTGCCATAACATTGTTAAGAGTGTGCACAACTCCCAACATGTCAGCAAAGAGGTTTCATTCTAGATAAGTAGCAATGGAATGTTGTATAGTGCCGTAGGCCACTTACCCATGCATATTAGTAGTATACTGTTCATCAATGGAACTATTCTAATATGCATAATACACAACCTAATTCTAGGAACATCAGTATATACATTATTGAACAGTATTATTTAAACAATAAAATATGCAAGTAATGACAATTCAAATACTTATCTTTATTTGTTTGTTGGGTTGACTCCCTCTCAGTCTTTGCTTCTTTTCTGCAACTCCATTCTTATGTGGATTGTGAGAAGTGGTCAACTCCCTCTGGATATCTGCATCCTTGCAGAAACTACTGGAGTATGCTCCTTTGCTTTCTTCTAGGAACAGCTGGAGTGTGCTCCCTCTTAATCTTTGCTTCCTGGATTACCTGTTCTTGAACTTACATCCATCCTTAATCACTAGGCATGCTTATTAGTATCATCATTGTGTTATCCTTGAGGTCTCATACATAATCACACATTTATTAGTATAATCTTAATACTATCAAAGCACAATAATCTTAAACATGATATTCATGATCATTCACAGATAATAAACATTAGTATTCAAGGTTTCAGGGAAGTCTTCTTTTACTCATACATATTCTTATTTGATCATAGGACTCTTCTGGTTAGTTGAATCATCAATCAAGATAAGAGATATAATATGCATAAAACCCGTGATTATTCAAAACTATACCTTCATGATTCTTCTGGTTAGTCAAATCATCAATTATGGTACGAAACATAATATGCATACAACCATGATTATTCAAACCTATGACTTCATGAATAATCATTATCAACAACACAACAGTATAAGATCCTAACACAAGGTAGGATTCTAGCTTGATATAGGAAAAACATACCTGGATTAGCATGCTAGCTAGTTATGTCTAACATACCCGCATAATGTCTTCTGGTTCTCTTCAGTGACTTGTGCTAGTAACCTGCATGTCTCATAAGTTAACCATTGTAGAACCAAGTTATACATACCTCGAAAGTAGATCTTCTATGTGATCCATGACAATGGATGAATCTTTGTCTTCATGTCACCATGAGCATATGTTCTTGAAGTAGAACATGATTTGACTTTCTTGGTGTACCTTTTGTGTTAGCAAACAATCATAAACCTCATACAACATCACAATGCATTAGTACAATCATAAGTGGAAAAACCTTAATCAATGAATATCTTCTATTAAGGTGATACGACAAGTCCAGTAATTAATCAAGATTGTATTGTAATGATATGAAGACAAACATATGATAAACTTAACCATGAAACATACCTGTAAGCCATACCTGTCAAGATTGCTTGTAATCTTCTTATGGAAGGCCTTAGCCTCATCTCCCTCTGAGACAGTAACTTCTTCACTTATGCAAGTGACCAATCCATCTTCTTCTAGGATTAATCCAATCCACTTGATTTGCAAGAATTGGACCTGGAGTTGGATTAGGGTTTGTCAAAGAAACCCCAAAAATTCAAACTTTGAATTTTAAACTTCTGAAAGGATAGAAATATGCGCCTTGGCGAGCTGATCAAGTTGGTATATTCAGAATTTGAAAGCTGCAAAGTTTCACCCCTCAAAATTGCCTTTTAGATTTTTGGATTCACTCGGAAGGACCCTGAATTAGGGTTTGAGTTTCCCGGAGCTTCACCCAACCAAAAGATTTGATTCAAAACTCTAAGCTTCGATTTTTCTGAGGAGCTTCCAGTCATGGTCACAGATTTCCAAAATTCCAATTTTTGCAAAAGCCCTAATTTTCCATCTTTCCGATCAAAGTCTTGAACTGGGGTTTGATCAAGCTCGACCTTCTGCCCAACCAAAAAATCTTATCTTGGTCTCTAAATTTTGATTTTGATGAGTAGCATCCAGCCGTGGTCTCCGATTACAAAAATTCCAACTTTCTTCGAAGCCCTAAATTCCGGAAGCCATGAATGAAGGTAGTAAAAAATAATTATGTTTTGACAGAAATATGTCCTGATTGTTTCTGGTGTAACTCCAAAATTTTTGATCAACAGGGTCTGAAAATTTGTTTTGACATAGCCTGACCTGTTATCTTTCCATCCCGATAAGTCTAACCTCAATTGGATTCTCTGAGAGAGAGTTATTCCAAGTGTCTCAACGTGACCGGTTTATGGGATAATACCGGAGAGCGAACTTGTACGGAGTTCCACGTGTCATTGGTTCAACTTCGGCCTCTGAAAAATTTCCCTGAGATAGTACCATCTGTGTACTACCTGTCACTATTTACTAAATTTCATTTGGAGCTTCCTAGCCCAAGTTATGACCTTTTTCCCAAGGTCACCTGGTTTTGACTCAGATCTGGAAGAGCTAGAAACCCTATATTGTACATATCATAAATCCCAAAGTACAACAAATTAGAGGTTGTCCTTTGGACACAAGGTACATGGGGATATGATATTCGACTTGTAAATGTTTTAGATCCGAAAACTTTGCCAAAACGGATTTATAGCGAAAGTGCTACGAGGACGCATTTTTGCTATATCGAGCCCTAGCATCATAAGTGCAACAAGTGTCATACATGCCATATGATGCCTTCTTTCAGGCTAGCTCTGATACCATGTTAAATTTTCAGAATTTACTTCAATCTGATCTAGGATCTTAACTGAGAGAACAACATGTACAGCAAATCTACAGCATATCAATCATGGACACAATAATGCAAGCATACAAGAGACATAGAGTTTACTTGGGGAAAACCATAAAGGTGAAAAGCCCCAATAACTTCCTCAGAGATAGATAGAGTAATGATACAACCAGAATACAAGAGATAGTCTTCTCCTAGCAGCACAGCCTCCTCCTCCACAACTGTGCCACTCTCCCAAGTGTGAGTGAGAGAATAGAATGTGTAAAATGAGAGAGACACACTCTCTATTTATACACTAACTTGACTTGACCTTTACTCAACTAGGTCAGCCTCAACTTAACCACTTAACATAATGCTGACTGGGCCGACCCCCACTAGGGTGGTCTAATAACCCTTTGACCCACATGGCCGACCCCCAATAGGGTGGTCTAATAACCCTTTGACCCACATGACTTATACAGGGCCGACCCCAACAAGGTGGTCTAATAACCCATCAAGTATAAGTTACGACACTTACAATATAAATGACGACACTTCCATATAGAGGAATAATAACATCTCTATAGGAATACAATATACATATATGTGAAATACATTCCGAAGTTACATATACATCAACAAAAGACTCAAAAGAACATTGTCGGAAGTGCGATGTATGCCAAAGAACAGGGAATCCATCTCGTAGAGATGAGATTCCATTCAAATTCCACAATTGACATTGCAATCCTTCGATAAATGGGCTATTGACTTCATGGGACCTCTTAACCCACCAGGAAAGCGCATTGGCTCACGATATATCATCACAGCCATAGATTGTCTAATGAGATGGAAAAAGGAAAAACCAGTGAGGGAATGTAGCACAGTTAACGCCACACACTTCATTTTTTAGAATATTTTGACAGGGTTTGGATGTCCAAATATTCTAATGAGCGATCAGGGAACCCATTTCCTAAATAGAACTAATATTGCAGCCTTGATAGAAGAATTTCAGATCTACCATCAGAAGAGCACACGATATCATCCATAATCTAATGGAACTGTAGAAGCCTTTAACAAATTATTGGAGAACGCATTGACCAAAGTATACAACACAAACAAGGATGATTGGGATCTTAGAATAGCAACAGTATTATGGGCATATAGAACAACTTGTAAGAAGTTGATGGGTCATACGCCTTTCAGATTAACATATGGAAAGGAGGTTGTCATTCCCATGGAATACATAGTACCAAGTTTTAGAATTGCAATATTCACAGATATGGATGATGATCAGACAATGGATGAAATATTACTACACTTAGTTGGATTGGAGGAAGATTGCTTCATTGCAGGTTTTCACCAACAAGTGCAGAAAGACAGAGAAAAGGTATGGCATGATAGACATATCAAGAATAAATTCTTCCAAGTAGGAGACCTTGTCCTCCTCTATGATAGTAAATTTATGAAATTTCCTACAAAATTCAAAATGCATTAGTCAGGACCATACATTGTTAAGCATGTCACTAATGGTGGAGCAGTTCAGTTATCCACATTACTTGGATAAAATTTGAAAGGACTTGTTAATGGGAGTAGAATAAAACCTTACAGGGATGGCGCTACTCTTCCAAGTATCGGTTAAGCAATGTAAGAAAAATTTAAGTGTCAAGTGCAGTTGAAATTCGACACTAAAAATAAAAGGGTAGAGTCTGCACACAGTTTTGATAAAATGCGAAATTTTCACAAAATGGAAAGATGTGTTGCGAAGCACACATAGAAAGCTGAGTTGCAAAGTAAAAGAAGGGAGTCGCATTGCAAAGTTAAATTTGAAAGAAGGGAAATGCGTAGTGAACCTTGCATTTCTCCTAAATTCTAGCGAAGTAAAAGAAAACTAGCCATTACAGTTTTTGGTCGAAAAGTAGCCATTATATAGTACTTTTGGGAACCAGATGTTTCCGCATTTAAGGCATATTCGTCTGTTGAAGACACATTCAATGAAAGAAAGTGACCAAGATCTAAGCAATATTTGGCCAACGAACATGGAATTTAATGCTAAGTTATCCGTTTTTGGGCACGCCTTAGTGTTGTTGCGCCTATAAATAGTAAAGACCACACACTTACTGGTTTTAACTCGAATTTTAATTTTTATTGCCTGTAATTTCCAATTTTTTACTAGTCGAGAAAAAGAGTAATCCGATAGTGTATGTTTGAACAGTCGACCTTAGACGAAATATTAAGAGACTTCTGACATTCTGGTTTGGAAGGAGTCATGAAGATGCCCATAAAGCAAGCAATCTCAAAACGAGGTGGACCATCTAGAAATTCACCACAGAATGTATCGCAGCAGAAGCAGAAAGACAAGCAGAAGGCCATTGAATAAGAAAAGCCAAAGGCCACGAGTATTCCGAAACCATTTCCACCAGAACTGCCTTGCGAAAAGTCAATCTTGCTTGTTCTAGAGTACATCCCTCCAAGTAAATGATATGCGCCAGAGGTACTTCTCATGAAGAATCCACAGTATGATATTCCACTACCACCCATGTCAAGTCATGTGCGAATTAAAGAGAATTTGCTCGGTAAAATTCCAGAGTGAAAATTCACGGACCATGACTTTCTCCAAGAATAAAAGTACCCACAATTTCAACCAGATTAGTACATGTGCAGGAATCTTGACGAAACCAACAAGCAGTGACCATTCAAGCACAAGACTGGATTGCACTGTTGAAGCCATCAGGGTTGCTGAACCTGTTGTGCATCCAACACTTTGATAGGAGCCCAGAGCTCACGACAGTGCACACACTGCTTTCATGCATGCACCATGGATACTAATGGTTAGATCGCAAGATAGACATTAATATATATCTCATATACCGGATCACACACTTGAGCAAGAGAGGTGTTGATCCTATAGTTGATTTTGTAGGAAAGAACAAGGATAAAGAGCTTTCCAGAGGATGAAGAGTGAATTTGGTTTTCTCAAAGGAAACCAGGGATATACAATAGTCGAGATCAAGGATCAAGCCACATGGTTCACAATCCAACTCCTTGCAGTAAAAATCCTAAGGAAATGCAGACCGAATGAGGTTGTGACCGCTGCGATATCCTTAGCTGTGAAGGCCAAGGATGGAATTTAGTACAATTGGGCGAGCTATCTGTTGAACGAATTCTTATATGACATTCGAGATACACAAGATAGTAGAAATCAGTTCCACTATAGTTGGTTGCTAGTGTTGATATCCTTCATAGGCTGGAAAGAGCCTAGCTATCAATAGAATGTCCCTATATTCATTGGATATTTTTCGAGGACTGAGGTTTGCAAACATGTGAGAAAAATCGAAGCCAGAAAGACAGAGGATACACAACATACAGTTGTTCAATTATTATGAGAATTTATGCGAATTCATTCAGAGGACTCCGCGTATCACTAAAGAGGTAACAACTCTCTATATTCATAAGATGACTTTCAAATCTGGACTGCACTTCATCTAAATTCAGTCGAGAGCACAACTAAATAATCCTCAATGGTTTGAAGGCCTATATCAATTAGATGGACAAAAAATTGATCTGATCATAGAAGACTGGTCGTCATAGTGGAGACCGATTTGCCAGCAATGTTGATCACCACATTAGAGGAAAGCACAACTAAAAGCACACAAAACCAAGACGATGAGACAAACAACGTGAAAAATACAAAGCCGGATCAGGGAGAAGAACAACAAAAATTTGTTGGTCTTCCATTAGGAAAGAAAATAAAAGAAAGGAACCCAACACAACCATGCCAAAAGGACCGCGAAGAAAGAAACAGAAAGAAAACAAAGCACCTCTCGATGCGCAGTTGCATGATGATGATTATGACTGCATCACATCTTGAGTGAATGAGCATATTGAAGAGACACTTGCATTGAAGGAAAGAAAGAAAGAAGTAGTCCAAGCAGGCATGATGAAGAGCATCACAGAACTAAAAAGTCTGGTAGCAAGAGTTGAACAAGTCCAGCGAGACTGGGTAAGAGAATAAGATTTTGAGGATCAGACAAGCGAGTCAAGCCAAAGGAAAAGAAAGGTGCCTTCCTTGATGATGAGACCTTGGCTAGTTAGAATCAAGCCGATGAATGTCATATTCCTGACTGACGAGCTTGCGGATGATGTGAAGCATCTCACACATCTAGATATTAATGTTGGGATGTTTCTCATCGAAGGGTTACATAATCTGCATCTGCAAGTTGTGGAAGAAATCCGAGATAGAGACATTGTCTCTTATAACCAGCATCTGAAGCTGGAGGATAGCTACAAAGAGATGAAGGATGAATGCGCACTGAATACCAAGGAGTTATCATATGTGCAAGAGAAGCAGAAAAATTTGAAAAAGTTGAAGTTTGCATGAAGATCCACATTGCGCAGAAGAGCCAGAAATAGAAGCGACCATCCTAAAGATTGGTGTCGCGGTGGAAAATCTCAAAGCTAAGATGGAGGATTTGGAGATCGGATATAAGGAGAAGATTGATGACTTAGAATATCGACAGCAACCTAACACTCTCCAGGATGTTAAAGAAGCAAGAGCTGAAGAATTGAAGGCTTCAACAGAAAACATCTCCGCAGAGGTGGCGAGATGTCAAGACCTGCTTGAAGAAATCACCAAGGTAGAGGCTATGTTGCAGGAAGACCCTAAGTTACAGAAAATTCAGGATGAAGTACAACAACAACAAAAAGATATTGATTTTGGGAACATGACTATGAAATATTTTCCACCAAGACAAAGGATCCGGAAGTTCACAGAGACGAAAGAACTTCAGAAGCAGCTGAAAGCGCTAAGGATGAAGGAAGCTGAAACTTTGTCGAAGTTACAGCCGATGCAGGAAGAAGAACGAGCACTTTTTGAAGAGATTGAGGATAAGTTGCAAGAAATCCGGACAACAGAGAATACAGTAAAGGAGCAACTTCAAGAACCCATCTCAAAGGGGATGCTCAAAACGATTAAGGAGTTTGAGAAAGAAACTAAGGAAACAGTTGCGAAGTTGAGCACAACTTTTCAGGAATTCGCTATGAAGTCGAACATCCCAAGCGATGCGCAGTCAAAGCATCCTAGTGAAAGTGGCTTGGGGGCGAGACACAAGTAATTGTTAGGAGCCCGTTGGGTGCAACCCAAGTGGAATAATTTTTGATGGCGAAAGTACAAGTTAGGTGTTATACCTCAATATTACACATTATGTATTAGTGTCGCATCCTTGCACTAGCGACCTAAACAACAGTTTCCCTTAAAGATCATCTGAACATTCAGAGTGAAAAACACTGACTAAACACTGAAAGCAAAACCTTTTTTTGCCATCTGCCAACCCAACTTAGCCCTGTTTGTGAGCACTACCACTCCCTACACATCTACAGGGGCATGGTAGTCAGCACTACCATGCGTTGCTCCTTCTCTGAGGTGCGGTACTACCGCATTATGCTCAGTGATAGGGGCGTGGTAGTCCGAAATTAGCCTTTTTGCCTTGGACTTTGGGATCTCAACCTTCGAGGAGATTTTGTTGGGATTACCACCTTTGGTTTGATCCTAACTCCTTCTTTGTTTAGCTGGCCTGATCCACTAAACCCTCCATAGATCCACACTTCTCTCTTGTTGGTTAACCTTCCCATGTGCTATAAGAGAGAAGCTTTCCATGGGCCAAAGGGAGGACTTTTGGAGACATCAAACCTATGATCTTGAATCTTTGTGGAGATAGCTAGAGGAGAAAGCACTTGGAGTTGGGAGTTGGCTTGGACATCAAGCAACCATTGTAAGTGACTTCAAGTTGGTAATAAAACATAACTTGTCTTGTTTCCCAAATCATGTATGTTGATTTTGTTTCAATCATATGATTTGTTTCTGCTATAGATTTAGATTCTAACTCATATTTCAAGTTGCTAGAAGATTGTATATGCTTGTATCTTGGTTTCGTTCTGACAGGTCCATTCGCGAGGACTTGGAAATTGGAGCAACAACTAGGACAAACAATCAAGTAAAGGTCAGTCAAAACTGTGATACTTGAAATATTTGTTTAGATCTAGAAATTCAAGGTAGCATTTGTTATCTTTTTGTCTTATTTTAGAGTCAGTTAAGTCTACTTTAACCTAAGAGAGTTTCTACCTATCTGTAGGGAGAAATATCTACAACAAAAACTGGTAACCATACTGGGGACTTGAATCCATTTTATTTTCTTGTGAAGTTTTCTTTCAATTTCACTCATTGATTGTAAAAATTGGGTTCTTTCACCCTCATTCACTTCCCTGTTCTCTGCATTAGACTTCTGTTACAGATCAATAAGTCCTCTGGGTTGGCAAACCCTTGAAAAGTCAAAATATTTTCTCAAAATTCTGCCTCTTTCCCTCTGTTCACCCTACCGCACCCCCGTAACTGCCTACAGAGCAGTAGTACCGCGCCTTAACCACTATCTAAAGCGCGGTAGTCTATCAGTACCGCGCCTTAACCACTGTCTAGAGTGCGGTAGTCTATCAGTACCGCGCCCAGGTTGCCTGTAGGCCCACGGTAGTTCCTGGAAAGTGTTTTTATTTGGTTTGTTTGGTTATTTTTTGGTCTTTTCGAGATTTGGATCCATGTTGGCCCTTTGAGTAAACACTAGTGTTTTGCTTGCATTTTTAAGCAAAATGGGTTCTATTTTTGAAAAAAAAATCATGCATCCTACAGTCGTTTTGACCCATATTAAGGTTTTGAGATAATTTTTGGTTTGGTGTGTTTGGATTGCTTGGGATATTATTTACTTTACATCCTATCTAATGATTGTAGGGAAAGATTGATTCCTTGTCTCCGCTTTAGTCCAAAGAGAAGCTTGGTTTTGTCACTCGTTTGCTATATTCACGAAACTGGAAAAAATATATGTTCTTCTTGCTTTAATTTGCTAATTTGCAATTCTTGGTCTCAAATTCATAAGAAGAAGAAAGGCTTGTTTCAGATTCATGTACATTCGAGTTAAAGATAGAATTGCTGAGTGCTTTTCTTTGTCTTCCATCTAATTGGAAACGTTTGTCGAATCTTTCTTTCCATAGCTTGGATGTGTCTTTTTCAAGTGTGAAAAGATAGGAAATGGATTAGAATCATTACATTTGGATTTCATATGAAGAACTTTTTCATTACTTTGGGTTAGTCCTAGGTGCATATTTTACTTCCTTCTATCATTTTGAAAAGAAATAAAATTGCATGTGCATTGGATTGTGCATATTGGGAACAGAAAGAATTCTTCCTTACTTTAGCTAGTGTTCATCGAATAGAAAGGCTCATTTCGATTCATTCTCACTTGCATGGTTTGGGTCGTCACAACATCACCAAGTTTCACGTCCATTTACCCGATTGAGTAATACAATCACTAAAATTAATCTCCCTAACTAAACCAACATTAACCTCACTTGAGGAAATCAAAAGAATTTGGTAGTTAGGTAGGACACTGGGGATAGGCATCAAAATAATTCCCCCTTGTCATTTTTCATCTAAAACATAGTCATTGTCTTCAAGGAACTAAAATCCTCTAGTATTTGTTGACACGGTCATACACCAGTTTGTGGAGGGGCCTCCTGACTGTTTTAAACTTTTAGGGGTTAAACCTTCGCGAGATCGAGAACCGAATGGACTCTATGGAATGCCACACTCCACTTATCCCTAAGGAAACATCGATCATTGTCTTCCTTGTGTTATACGGCCACCATACTGATAATACAAGGGTGATAAGGCATTAGCACCGAAAACCTTTTCCAACGTGTCATGAACGAGGTGGCTTAATGAATTTTCTTCTATTGCTCTTTACCTAGGATCCCTTTCGGTAGAGGGATATCCTTCCATTATTGGTCTCTCATTTTGTATTGTTCAACTTGGATTTCATCACCTTGCGAAGGATACAATTTGTTGAGGTCTCCAGCTCTTAGTTAGGAGGTTTTGCTTGCTATCTTGTAGAGGGTCTTTTTCTTTGTAGGGCTGCTTGTTGGCATTCTGTCCGTTTTGTCGTACAAATCACTTACTGTGGCAGCGGCCTCAGTATAGTTTTTTGAGCTTGCTCTTTTGGCCTGTGAGCCTTGTCTTTTCCTAGCTCCCCTTTCGCACGCTTGGTTGCCTAAGGGTTTTTGAGTTCTTTTTAACAAGACTTCATCCACATCACTTAGTTTTGTTTCATGGAGAATCTACCTCCATACACCCATGCTCCTTCTGGGACTACCAATCCGGAGACCCCTTTTCAAGGGGTACCTTTTACTTTTCCTCCAGTTGGAGATATTGGTCCTCCCTTTATTGCCATGTTAAATCTTCCTGGATTAACCATAGGATTACCGGTATGGTTATTCAATCCGGTAATTCCGATTGTGCCCAATGTTTCGAATGTTAATTCTCCACCATGAGAGAGTCAATCCCAAACTAATCCTTCCCCTTCTTCATCGGATGAATCTTCTTCCATTCCTTCTTCCTTGCCTGATCAAAGCAATAGTGTTAGTCATCAGGAGGATAAGAAGAAGAAGAAAAGGAAAGTTAAGAAGAAGAAGGATAAGAAAGAGACCAAGCATAAATCAATTGCCTCTAATGGCACTCATTCTACAAAAACACCCCGTAAACCCAAGTTCCCTTGCAAAATTTGTAAGGGTGATCACCTTCTCAAGGATTTCCCCTGTCTTTCCCGTGTGTCAGAAGTGTGGTCTAAAAACCCCAAACCAATTGTATCGTCAACCTCTAACCATCATGTTGATAACACTCCCTCAACCAGTGACCCCTTGGTGAAGGGTCGGAAGGGTAAAGTCTTATATCCATGTTTGGTATGCAAGGGTATGCATCGTACTTTCCTTTGTCCAAGCATGGATGAAGCTTCGTGGTGGTTGGAAGATATTACTAGTTCTCAACTGGTGCTTCCAACAAATGATAGTAAGTTGTGCCTTGACACCCCATTGGTTGACCAAGTGATCAATTTAGTTTCATCTGCAATTGATCCCACTCTCCCTTCCGAGAGTGAAGTGATCGAGTCGCTGTCATCTCCACTCAATCCCGCTCTTTCAGTAAAGAAAGTCTAGACTAAAGCAGTCATCTTGACACAATCTTTGTCTCATTCTTATCTTCCAAGAGAGAGTAAATTGGAAACCGCTGATGTTTTCCTTATCGGTTCAGAATGTCTTCCATAAGGGGAAACCCTGTCCGTTTCCACAAGACCCCCTCCAAGTACTGAGGTCATTTCCTTTGATTGGAATGGTCTAACAGAATCTCATCTTCCTTCGAGTGTTCCTTTTCAAATATCTGTAGGAGTTTCTGATAAAGAAATTTTTCGTACGATAGTTGATGAAGGAGCTTCTGTTAGTATTCTATCCTCAACTGCTTGGCAATCCTTAGGTTCTCCTCGGCTTGTGCTCGTCACTGACTAGATACTGGATTTCAATAGAAGGCCTACTGGACCTTTAGGGTCCCTTCCTCAGTTACCTATCACTTTGGGAGGGAAAACTGTCTATATTGATGTCATGGTCGTCCAAGGCCCCTTAGATTTTAATCTACTCCTTGGACGTGATTATGTCTATGCAATGAAGGTTGTAGTGTTCTCACTCTTTCGAGTGATGTATTTTCCCCATCATGGGAATGTTGTGACCATTGATCAAATTTCCTTTGTGACGCCCACTCATCGCATGACTCCTAGTCACCAGACTTCCCTAAATGTTCCACATGTTTTAGTGGTTTCTTCCCCCTAAGGGGGGAAAGGGAGCAAATCTCTATTCCGGTGTCAAGCTCGTTAAAAAATGAAACCATTTTCTCAAGCATAGTTTACTTTTGGTTTTAAGCTTGTGTAAAAATGAAACCAACCATCATTTGAAGCACAGTTTACTTTTGGTTTTAAGCTTGTGTAAAAATGAAACCAACCATCATTTCGAGCATAGTTTACTTTTGGTTTTAAGCTTGTGTAAAAATGAAACCAACCATCATTATGAGCATAGTTCCCTTTCTATGTCAAGCTCGTTAAAAAATGAAATAGGTTCCCACGAGCATAGTTTATTCTTTGTTTCAAGCTCGTTAAAAAATGAAACTGACCCTCAAGCATAGTTTGCCGTTGGTTTTGAGCTTGTGTAAAGATGAAACCAACCATCATTTCAAGCATAGTTTACTTTTGGTTTTAATCTTGTGTAAAAATGAAACCAACCATAATTTTGAGTAGAGTTCCCTTTATGTGTCAAGCTCGTTAAAAAATGAAACAGGTCACCATGAGCATAGTTCCCTTTCTATGTCAAGCTCGTTAAAAAATGAAATAGGTTCCTACGAGCATAGTTTATTCTTTGTTTCAAGCTCGTTAAAAAATGAAACCGACCCTCAATCACAATTTACTTTTGGTTTTAAGCTTGTGTAAAAATGAAACCAATCCCAAGCATAGTTTACGTTCGGTTTCAAGCTTGCGTAAAAATGAAACTACCTTCGAGCATAATTTCTTTATGTTTTAAGCTCATTAAAAAATAAAAAAGGACCCTTTCAAGCATTGTTATTATCTATTTCAAGCTTGTGTAAAAATGAAATAGATCTCCCTTCCATTTGTTCGAGTCTCTCGCTAGAGTTAGGATTTGAACCTTCATTTCATCTGCCTGGGTCGCTTGGTCTTGGTTCTCCCTACCCCCCCTGGTGAACACATTCGGATTAGTAGCCAAGAATTTTGGGTAAGGAAGAAGAGTAGTCAGACGAAACAAAGCTTGGGGGGCATGTTTATCCGTTAGAAATCATGCTGGGGGCATTTACCAACCTCTGGTCATCATGTTGGGAGGGAACCCATCAATGGGCCTTAACCGTGAGCAGAGTTTACCTTTGGCTTTAAGCTCATTAAAAAATGAAACCAGTAGTCTGAGCAAAGTTCTACTCCTTTGTCAAGCTCGTTAAAAAATGAAACATATTCTTTCCCTTTGAGTCGAGTCTCCTTGTCGACTTAGTGGCTGAACCTTATTTTCACTCGCCTATACCTTAGGCGAATGAAATGAAGCTTGGGGGCATGTCTTCAGCCTCTGGAAGTCACGTTGAAGCCAACTCGATCACCTCTCCACACCACGTTGGAGCTAAGTCACTTACTTCTAGCAATCATGCTGGGGGGCATGTACCAACCTTTGGATTTCATGACGGGAAGAAGTTCACCATTGGGAACATTTTCGAGCATACTTTCCTTTTTAGTGTTTCGAGCTCATTAAACCATGAAAATTATCCTGAGCATAGTTCATTTTCTATTACAAGCTCGTTAAAAAATGAAGTAGACATCATGAGCATTCTTCCAACCTATCTTCGAGCTCGTTGAAAATAGTAAGATGGTGTTTGAGCTTACTTTTCACTTTTTTCGTGCTCTGGTTAAAACATGAAAAGTGGTTTGAGCTTACTTTTCCTTTTTTGTGCCCCGGATCCAAACATGAAAAATATTCCGAGTGCTTTTGATACCATTATCGTGGTCATTAAACAATTGGAGTAAAAAGGTGTGTCTAACGAGTATAGGTTTATCACTTTATCCGGCCTCGCTAGACTATTTACGGAAAAGGAACTGTGCCGAGTTTACTTTTCCTTTGTCGTACTCGGTCATCAAACATGACAAAGTTGTACATAGAGTCCTCTTTAAGCTCTTTTCAGACTCCTAAAATAGGAAAAGATGGCCAAGCGAAATTGATTCATTCACGCTTGTAAAAGGATTTGAATGATCGTCTCCCTAGTGATAGTTTACCCCTTTTTCGGACTAGGGGGCACTATTTACGAAAAAGGAATACTCCAGCCAATAATGACTGGAAGAGTCCTCTCCCACATGGTTTTACCCTTTTTCGGGTGATGATAATTTTACGAAAAAGGACCATTGGAGTCTTTTTTAGTTCTTTTCAGACTCTCTAAACATGAAATGACGACCAAGTTTTCCTTCCTTAGACTCGTTAAAATTCAACATCGAAGGACCCACTTTGGGACAAACCCCTCCTTTCTCAGGTTCGAAAAACATGTGAGATTGGACTCATCTATGAGATGAGCTATACCGAGCATCTATTATCCTCCTCAAGCTCGTAAAACAACAAAGAGGTACTTGTCCATCATGTCAGGGGAAAATGGGAAAATGAGTCAAGTTTACCTTGTTGGCAGTTTGTGAGTCGTCACCTTTGAACATGGCATGCATCCTCACTTTGTCTATTTTGGGTATTCAGTCTTGCTGATAGTGTCATCATTATGATCATGCGTCCTCATTATTGATATGAGTTCACACTTCCTGTGGTTCTGTTTGTTCAAGTAGTCTCTACTGCCAAGCTCCATTTCATGCCGTTATATGTTTAAAGGGTTAATACCTTGAGTCCACCTACACTTCATGTCAAACCTTCCCTTTGTGTCAGTACATATTCTACTGTTTCATCGATCCATACTATCTCTCGTTCTGATTTCGTGTCGGTGATGTGGGAATCATTATGGCCCACCTTCGACGAGTCTATTCCTGTCGACACCAAATCACTATCCAGGAATTAGACTTAGGAGTCAACCACTAGTACCTTGGTACCTACATGCCTCAATGGCAGGTTTCCTCGTGTTCAACAGTAGGTTTTCATCATTGACCTATGATTGAATGATCTCTCGGATGCTCGACATCAATTCTTTTATTCGCATTTCGTTGAGATGTACTATAGATACCTTGGGGATCATTGTCGTTATTGGTGATTTCCCTCGCATTTGTTAACGGTTCACATCATTGACCGGTAATCAAATGGTTTCTACCATGTTCGACTTCAACACCTTGTAATCACATGGCTAGATTCGTATCGTTTGCGGTCGGGTAGAAGACCCTGGACACCCTTTTGTATTTTGATTACTTCTAGGTTGCAATGGAGATTTTTCTGTATTGTCACATAGATCCACTTATGTATTGCTCATGGCTGTGCCATTATTGTCTCATGGATTTTTCGCTTGTTCATAGTAGCCATGATTTGTCTACAGTCTATATCATCTCAATACTCATGGATCTGCAATGTATTGGTCGGCAATCATGCTTTGAGTCAATTGTTTCCGAGCATGGGGATGCCCGCCTCGGTGGTATATATGACATTTTGTTTCTGTTTCAGCTCCTTGTTGCTCCCCTCGATGCTATCTCCGAACCATATTTGTAAAGTCTTGCAGCCATCAGTCTCTTCTGACCTCACACTTTAGGGGGCATCTGTTATACCTCAATATTACACATTATGTATTAGTGTCGCATCCTTAACTAGCGACCTAAACGACAGTTTCCCTTAAAGATCATTTGAACATTCAGAGTGAAAAACACTGACTGAACACTAAAAGCAAAACCTTTTTTTGCCATCTGCCAACCCAACTTAACCATGTTTGTGATCACTACTGCTTCCTACACATCTATAGGGGCGCGGTAGTCAGCACTACCGTGCGTTGCTCCTTCTCTAGGGCGCAGTACTACTGCATTATGCTCAGTGGTAGGGGCGCGGTAGTCTGAAATTAGCCTTTTTTCCTTGGACTTTGGGATCTCAACCTTCAAGGAGATTTTGTTGGGATTACCACCTTTGGTTCGATCCTAACTCCTTCTTTGTTTAGCTGGCCTGATCCACTAAACCCTCCATAGATCCACACTTCTCTCTTTTTGGTTAACCTTCCCATGTGCTATAAGAGAGAAGCTTTCCATGGGCCAAAGGGGGGACTTTTGGAGACATCAAACCTATGATGTTGAATCTTTGTGGAGATAGCTAGAGGAGAAAGCACTTGGAGTTGGGATTTGGCTTGGACATCAAGCAACCATTGTAAGTGACTTCAAGTTGGTAATAAAACATAACTTGTCTTGTTTCCCAAATCATGTATGTTGATTTTGTTTCAATCATATGATTTGTTTCTGCTATAGATTTAGATTCTAAACCATATTTCAAGCTGCTAGAAGATTGTATATGCTTGTATCTTGGTTTCGTTCTGACAGGTCCATTCGCGAGGACTTGGAAATTGGAGCAACAACTAGGACAAACAATCAAGTAAAGGTCAGTCAAACCTCTACTGTCTCTTCTAGCATTGTGATACTTGAAATATTTGTTTAGATCTAGGAATTCAAGGTAGCATTTGTTATCTTTTTGTCTTAGTTTAGAGTCAGTTAAGTCTACTTTAACCTAAGAGAGTTTCTACCTATCTGTAGGGAGAAATATCTACAACATTAGGTGAGGCCTAACATCAAACAGTTTTGGGAGAAGCAACTCTGTAATTCCTAGGAGCAGGGTATGGAGCGAAGAGAAGTGGCAGAAAAAGACCTGTCCCCTTAGTAAAGATGAAGTACTAAGTTCGTTCAAGGTAGTTGGTGTAGTTATGAATTAAGTGGCGTACTTTCAACTACAAAAGCGAAGAGTAAAGAAGCGGAATGGTGAAAAGGACGTGCCATTGCAGCATCAGAGCCACACGGTTAGAACTGCGACTATCAGAGAAGCGTCAAATCCAAAGAAGCGGTGCAGAAGGACAACATAGCTCCAACGAAGTTAAGGCAAATCGTGGTCAACAATAGAACCATGCCATTTTGGGTTTAAGAGTACTATGGTGGTTGGCCCATAGTTATTGTAAAGATGTGACCTTCGGGCACAATACATATAAAGGGAAATTTTGTATAAGAAAGGGTTAGATAATATAGAGATCTAGTTAGATTATGTTAACTATTGTAAGATCTAGACCAAGAGAGATCTAAGTGAGGAGAAGACTATGTAGCTGTGTGCAGAGAGATCTATTGTATAGAAGAGTCTGCAGTTGAGTGCATAGACTAGAACTGTTACCCCTTCCAAGTAATATAATAACAGTTCCCGTGGACATAGCTCCCATCTGGGGGGTGAACCACGTAAATGTCTATATTATGGTTTGTGTTCATGTATGTTTATGATTATATATGTATTTCCATATGAATGTGAATCTGAATGATATGTTAAGTAGTGGAACACACATGTATGAACATTGTGAAGTTGTGTTAAGTATGACAAATGCGTAGTTATCAAAATAGAGGTAGCAATGATTCAGGGAAGTCTGTAGATTGTTGGTAACTACGAAGTGCACAGTTACATATTGTTAATAATCCATTAAGTAGATTTTGAGTACAGAACGTGTAGCAAGCTCGCATAACATAGCCACGCATCACCAGGTTGCAGAAACTTGATTCTATAACCACCCATCTCGCTTCAGGTGAGACTTCATCCTGTTTGCAAGTTGATGCCGAAAGGGCTAGTGAAGGGTATTTTGTTGGGTCTACAAATAAGGAACTACGCCGAACCCGGGTCAGCCGTAAGAAGAGTAGTAGCCAACACTTAGTCTCATTGTTCCAGGAAAGCATCAAGTTAAAAACATGTATTTGTATCTTGTACCATTTATTGATGAGATGCAACTGCTATGGAAAAGAATAATAATATATGACATATCACTTCCTCCATCAAATAGGTCATTCATGTTGTATGGTGTGCTATGTTGGACTGTCCATTATTTCCTAGGACTTGGTGTTTGTTATGGTAAGATAAAATATTTACGTATTTACACTCATGTTTTATTTTCATCAATACTTTCATACTTACTTATTTTATAATATTATTTTGATGTTATTAACATAACTTATTAAATCACAGGGATTCAAACAAAGGCGAAATTTGCATGTCCAATATGTGCAGAACAATTTCAAGGGAAGAATTCTAAATATTTACATAAATTTATTTACGCAAATGACATGGGTTTTCTACCACCACATCATAAGTTTAGAAATTGCCTGAAGAATCAAATTGATGGAAACGTTGAAAATAGAATACCTCCCATGATTATGTGCCCAGGTGATTGGCTTAAGAAATATGAAGATGCTCAATTGAAATCTTGGGAGGATTTTTTTGATCAGGGTGATTCAATTGAAGAACCCAAACAAGTTGTAGTTAATATGCCAAAATGAATGAAAATGAAATCCATTTTTTATGATCTCCCTTACTGGAAGGATCTATTAATATGTCACATATTACATCCTATGCACATCTTAAAAAATGTGCCAGATTCTATATTTCAACATATATCAGGAAAAGAAAAGGACACCTTGTCTTCAAGGATAGATATCGCACTTTCGTGCACCAAATTTGATAGAAGACATTTGTGGCCAAACATGGAAAATGAAACATATTCAGAAACTCCATGGAGTTTGAAAAAAAAAGAGATATAACAACTAAAAAAAGGTTATATGTTCAATAAGGACACCTACTGGCTATGGGTCATCATTGGAAAAATATTTTACAATTGATGGACATATCACAAGATTTAAAACACATGATTTTCATAAATTTATGAAGGTATTATCATCGCTTAACTTTTACCGGTTACATTAATTAAGTACTAGATATATTTTGATATTCTATTGTGTGAGAAAAATTGATAATGACATTTGATAAATGTGTTTGATAGCATATATTACCATTGGAAATTAGGCGGGATTCATGTCTTACCATCGACTTAAGGACTGCCATAAATTGATTGTCAAGATTTACAAGGTATGTGTTATGAAATGTTCATGTGTGAGACATAGAGATATTATATTTCATTTTTATTTTTGACTAAAGGTTGATACTAATTTACTATTCTTATATTAGGTGGGTGACCTCCAAGGAGATCCACGAATGTGAAGTGCCAAAATGGAAGAAGGAAATTGTATGTTTATTTGAGAAGGAGATCCCTACAAGTTTCATGGACCTACAAGTCCATTTACTTATACACCTAGTTGATGACATTGAATTGGTGGGTGTCATATCAATGAGGTAGATGTTTTTCTTTAAGAGGTATATGAAAACTCTAAAAAGATATGTTCGACAAAAGGCACATCCAGAGGGTTGCATGGTTGAAGGTTGTGTATTGAATGGATCATCTTTCTTCCTATGTGAATTCCTTGGTAAGGGTTTTGAATATGGGCCATGATTTTGTAATGAAGAACGAGCATCAGATATTATTGATGGTGAAAAACCACAATCTAATGGTGTTCAAGTAGAAATTGGTAAGTAAATTCATGATCATTGTGGTTTTCTTTATTGCAATCATTAATTTACTCTGTATGAATTTATTTGTGAAATTACCAACATGACATTTGGAGTTTGAAATAAACATATTGACATGTAGTAGGTGTAGACGAAAGTTCTATACTCGATAATTTTGTTATGTAACACATGGATTGATTTATATGATAAAAAGAGAGAAGAAGTGTTAGAATCAAGAGACAATTTAAGAGATCGAATCCAAGGAATACTCCACTTCCCATTGATCTGCTTGGGGAATGGGGCAAATATTGCACACTAGAATTGGTTATTGAACAAATTCAAAATCAAATAGAAGACATAAGTATTGATTCAAACATAACAGAAGATGAAATCAACATGTCTAGAGGATGTGAAAGAAAGGAACAATTGGAATTTTAGAAAATGTTTCTTCAAATTAGTCTGACACTATTAAGTGTTTAAATATTCATCATTATATTTTTTTAACTTAAATAAATGGTCTTTCATAGGCGAGGAAATATCCTGCAATGTGAGAATATGGTCGATATTATCGTGTAGAAAGGGTAGATGTAAAGAGACGATCCTTTGATTGTGGCACCATGGTTGATTTCAAGCAATCCATTTGAGCAATCTCAAAAGATAAGAATATCATTGAAGGGAATATACAATATGTTGGGAAAATCCAAGAAATTATTGAGTTGGATTACCACTCTCTTAAATGTTTTATTTTTAAGTGTAGATGGTATGAATCATTTGATAGGACACAAAGACATGATACACATAGTGGATTGTTTTCTATAGATTCAGCAAGGTTCCCACCATATGATAAGAAGCCTTATGTTCTACCAATTCATTGTGAGTAGGTATTTCTTTAACTCAAACAAGAAGCGGTACTAGTGATCATTAATATATTAATTAATATTTTATTGTGAATGTGTGTGTGTGTGTGTGTGTCTATTAATCAATGGAAATTTTATAACGTATGTCTAATATATGTATGTCGTTCATGTGCAGGTATTTTTCTATGAAGATATTTTGGACCCGAAATTGATATTTTTCATATATTTTGATCCAAGACTAAGACATGTATTTGATGATTCCTTAGTGGATACTGAATAGAAAAATGATAGACAACAAAATGAGAGAGAGGGATTAGAGAACATTGATGAAATTGACATCCATGATGATGTTGAAGATGGATATGTCCAAGCGGAAGAAGGAAACATTCCAAACTTAGATGATCTTGTAGAAGACAACGATATGGATGGTACGAAAAATGATGAACTCAATATAGATGGTCTACAGTCAAGTTTCAATGATGATGAAGATGATGAAAGTGAATATCGGTATGATGAAAATACCACTTTAGTGGGATGGTGTAGGAATACAAATATTAAGTACTTGAAAGTATATATGAACACTGACAATGATACACTAGATGACATTGTTGCAGACAATAATGTTAATGAGGAAGACTTCTAAATTTTCAGAATTATTTATAATTCTTCTTTTAAAAATGATTATTTTTATGGTACACACTTTGAAATGATTTAGTATTATTTGTGTCAATAAAAGTTACCTATTGCAACATCCTTAAATGTTCAAAATTTGGTATGAATTGTTGGCAAAATATATTAGGATTACTTGGAAATTAAGAGTTAACATGGTTAGTGATCATTTATTGGTTGATAATGGTTTTGAGGTATTGTTATATTATCGGTTAGACTCTGACTGAACTAGGATGAAGATCCTATTTTTTTTTGTAAGTTGCAGACCGAAATTTAATTAATAGAAACCAAATGTACATCTAGATCTGAAGAGAGTTTTGCAGATTCAGGAGGCCTCAGGTAATGAAGCCACCATCCCAATTGCTCAAAAATATTGTAATGACTGACATAATACATAATGAAGGCCCCCTAACTGTGGTATGCCCATGAAAAAATTGGGACTTTCATCAAAATAAAGGATTCATATTGTCTGTCGGTGCTAATAACTAGACTGTGCAACAAATAAAAACAAAAAAGTTGATGGTCACATAGATGACCTAGAGCTATAGCAGCCCAATTATCATTTTGCAGGTGGTTCTTCTGGTTTTTCCTCCTCGATATGGCAGGCTGCATAAAAATATTCAAAGTTCCCCGGAGGGGGCAGAGTTGAAGGAGAACCTAGAGTACGCGTGCCATTCAGAACGGCATCATGATCAATATTTGTAGAAGCTGAGCCTTTGTTCTTTTTGAGCTTGGACTTCTTCTATGCAGACCCGGTGTTTAGGGTTGCCAGAACAACTTTGTCTTCATTATTTTCCTGCACCACAGGTTCCAAATTGCTTCCAAGGTAGAAAATGTCCCAGGTCATGTTGGCATCAAGGGTGTTGGAGTGGTCCACGACCTCTTTCAGACCCGCCTTAAAATTTATGACAATGCTGGAGCTGGCTTGCCAGCTAGCTTCGACCTCCTCAATCAGGTTGCTCATCATATTTTTGAGCAGCTAGTAATGATTTATAGCTCCATCGTTGCTTCCGGAGGCAAGGAGTGCCACCACCCTATGGGCTTCCCACCCGTCAATAAGATTACGAGTTCGCGCAGAGATGCGCTTTGCATAGCCGTCCGTCACCGTCTAGTCCATGGCTACCTTGGGCCGTCGGTTGGAATTCTTGCGGCCACTACCACAACGAGATAGCCCCCTGTTACGAATAGTCATAGCAGTGTGAGCCACAGGAGAGATCACACAGAGTTTTACAAACTCGACAGCATAAACCACAGAGAGAAACGAGAGCTCGACGATAGGTTTATCCCTCATGTCGATGATAGGTTTTAAAGAGCCAAGGAAATAAATATTACAGTCTGTCCTCCGCATTGAAGATGGCGTCAATGAATGCAGGTCACAGAAGCCGAGAGGATATGTCATTCTAGACTCGCGCGGGATTAATACCCCCGTCCTCCAACCTCAAATACTCGTCGGAATCCAGGTTAATTCTTTGATCAACGTTTGCAGTGGACAGGTGTATGGCTTCGGTAATCCCAGCAGCGGGCTCGTGCATGTGAGGGCCATTGCCACGTATAGTAGGGCGAGGTGGCGGTATATTCGATTGCACAGTGGCCAAGGTTGGTGGAGGCCGATCACCCGCATCCAGGAGGACAAAGATGCTATTGAATAACAATACATTAAATATTTAAAATATAAAAAATATAATTACCTTTAGCATATATGTAAAACAATGAAAATCCAAACCATTAGGAAAAATGTATGCAAATTGTATTAGTGGATTTTGCATTAGGACAAATGTAAATCCAAACCAATAGGGAAAATGTATGCAAAGTTTGTTCATTAATTTATATTATAAAACTTATTGAAACATTTCACTAAGACCTTCACCCAATATAATCCCTAAGCAATTAACCATTAACCCACATGCATGTTGGACCCTAGAAAATTCTTTTGGGATGTATTAGCTTAATAGAATCATGGTTTAATCATATCGAAGAATGCCACAAGAAAAAGGAAAATACATGGAAACTTGCATCTTCATTAGCGGTTTCGTTGCAAACATGGGTATGTAGGGTTTGATCTTTGTTTCCATGGATAGAAAAATTTGTTCACGATGAATATGATTATGATGATGATGGAAATTAAAGAATGATGTCCTTGAGTCTTAGTACCCTCCCATACCATCAAGGCATGCACCTAGTTTAACCATGTAAAAATTCATCACATACATTAACAATTTGAAGAAATTTCAACGTTGACCCCGTTCACTACTCACTGTGTGGGGTCGATGGATGACATTTTTCATGAACTAGTTAGAATCTCCATGGCATTTAAATATACTTTTAACAAACATTCTATAGACATGAATGACGAATGATGAAAATGCGACATGCATGTTTATTAGAATTTAGATTTCACAGTAATCACAACACTAGGTTTTGATACATGTGACAATCCAACCTAGATCTAGATGAAAAAAATCTCACTTAGAATTATTTGCACAAAGAGATAGAAAGAATAGAGAAGAAATATTAAACAAAACACTAGAGGAAAATCACTCCAATGGGAATAATTCCACTCTGATATTATTCATCAACATGAGTACAATATATAGATGCTCTCAAGAGGAAAAATCAAGAGGCTTAGTGGAAAACTGAGTGGCTCAAAATAATGAGGCTTAGATTGGACCAATTCACCAATCAATGACATGATACCAAGTGTAATTCATATATTGGGCCATAATGAGGTTCAATGAACATAGATGGACCATGAGGAGTTTAGGCTAGTCAAACAGTGTGAAAGGTACCATTATGAGGGTGCATGGGTGAGTAGTTGGCTAAGTAGTGTCCTATTGATGCCTCGGTTGTGTATGTGTTGGAATGGTGTACAAGGAAAACAATAGAGGGGGGAAACCCAGACTGAAAGGCTTCAAGAGGTCCTACGCAAGGACAATTTTATCCCCAACCTGTTTGGAATAGTAATCTCCCACAAATATTCGGCCTCCATTGGCATTCTATGAGTTGGTGAGTTTTGATCCCAAAGGATCTGTCTTCCCGAAGAGGAAAACAAAGTGTCTAAAGTCCAAAACAAATCTACCTATAAAGGAAATCTAAGCTAATTTAGACCTAACTTAAGATGATGTCTTGTTTATGTGTAGATTAACTTGATGCGAAAAAAGATAAGCATGTTCATCAATTTAACAGAAATGCAAAAGAGATTTAATCACTTATCATACTCAAATTACTACGAATCAATTAAAATTGGATGATAGTGAGTCAAGGATTTAAAAACATTCAAGATCAACCTGTAATTGATATGTCAATTGAAAAATTAACATAAATTATAATTGTTTGTAAACCATTTGCAGAAATAGATAAAAGTTTTAATTGAATAAACTCTTTTAAAACCTTAATCATACATAGATCATGAGCAGAGAGAAATCAAAGCTATAGATAAATGTACTTATGAATTGCAGAAGATTAACAGTGTTTGATAAGCAATTTGAAGTAGAAAATCAATATTATCAAAGAACTTTGATCAATAGACAAAAGAGGATGCAAGAGAATAACATAACTGTATTACTGAAAGTTTATAAGAAATTACAAGCCCTGCATTAACCAGAGTTTCTCCAGTCTCCTTTGTTGATTTTCTCCTCCAAATTCCCCTCTCTCACCTTAGATCATAAAAGATAGGTATTTATACAGAGAAAATTACAGGAAGAGATAAGATCCATTTCCCCAATTGCTGAGCTAACTAGCTGAGTTGTTCCATTTACCAGATCCGTCCATCGAAAAAATTCAGGAAATTCCATTTTGGAAAACCAATCGGATCTCCCAAACGAAGAACTTTCTATGGATTCTGCCAACCCGCACACTGTTTGGGCATCTTCTGCACAAAACCCATGTCTCGATCCAGATTCATTTCCATCGCTCCAGAAATCATGTCCAAAGATCACTGCTTTCCACTTGGCACGTTTTGATCACTCCAAACTTGGGATGTCAATTCTTCAATTTGATTCCTACAAATCCAAATCCACACCTGTACAATTCAAAATAGAAATTAAAATATCATTCCAAATCTAATGACAAAATTCTAAATTGATAACAATTCATGTGCAAATCAAAACTAATGAAAATGAACAAATCTTATGCAAATCCGAAATTGTCTGTTCAGGCATATTTTCGGGTGGTTGAATTATTCATTTGGAAAAAATAATCTTCCCAAATCATTCATCATCCTTCTAGCTTTCCAACGAGCTATCTTGGGCCTGATTTGGACTTATAAATCTCAAGATATTGCTCCCGGAAGTTAAAACTCAGCAGTCGTTGATTTAATTGTTTGGGTGAACTATGACCATTGATCTTAACCATTAAATCTATTATTCATGTTAGTTATTTTTCAAATGAATTAAACCAAACAAAAATCGAAAATCCATATTGCCAAAATAATAAAAAATCACATGTAGGGAAGAGAATTTTGAATTTGGAAAAATCATTTAAACAAATCAAAATCGGGAAAATAAAAAATCAAAACCCTAAGTAAAAATAAAATTACCAAAATTTACCGACCAAAAATTAAATTAAAACATAACCTAAGATAAACTTAGGGTTCGGAAAAATGTAAGAATGGAAATGTGAAAAAGTGATTGGGGATTGCGGGTTGTGGGAATGTCAAAAATCTCAAAATTAAAACCAAATTCTCAGCATTCCACAATTGCGAATTGGGGAAACATGCAAATACAATTACCAAAATAAAGCTCCCGCAATCCGCAATTGCAGGTTGCGGGAAGAGATTGGGGAAATGTTGAAATTTAACAAAAGTAAAGGTTATGCAAATGCATAAAAAATTATTTTTTTATTATTTTCTTTAAGGTTGTATGAAGTAGATTAAAATAAAACAATAATAGAGAAAAGATTAAAAATCTATAAATATTTACAAAGTGAAAGAAAATCCAATATCGGGGAACCATAAACGTAAAAACCAAAACTATTTACAAGTTAATTCTTAAGAAAATAAATGTATAAATGTTGGAAACAAGTTACGTATATAATAAAATAATCATTCCTATAATATAGGAGAGTTAATGAATTCCATAAATAGGTTTCTAACATAATCATTTTCCAATAATAGAAAACCAAGAAAAGAATAATAATAATTCATTTTGCAAAATAATAATAGAAAATCTTTTTAAATTGCAAAATGGAAAAATATAAATTATATTTTCAAAACCAAATTAGCTTATTGAAAATAAAAGACTTATCAATTATCAAACTAATTTTACATTCGTGAATGTTGAACTTTAATCCCACTAATTTCCAAATAATCATAAAACCAAGTCTCATAGAAATTAGGGAAATTAGAACTCAAACAAACTAAAACATGTGTTCTCTTAATTTTCATAACATCAAATTGTGTATAAATTTAATATATGGATTTAATGAAATACACAAATTAAGTTAATGAAAGTCAAAGCATGACCATGAATACTTAAAAGATTTCAACAAGCTTAATTTAAACACTAAAAATGTTAAACTAATATAAGAAAACAAACCCAAAGGCTAAGATGATTTACAATATTTACATTATGATTCTAGGCATGCAAAAGTGAAAATAAAACCCCATCAAGGTCAAATATCATACTAATGCAATATCTAAAATCATGAGAGAAGAAATCGAATCAATTTGTGCAGTGAAGACCAAATCTAGGTGGGGAATGTGAGTAACAACATAGCAAATTAACCACCAAGATCATGGAACCAACTCAAATGAATCAAAAGAAAATAAGTGAAAATGGAAACAATCCAAATAATTATTCAAATCACGCAGTGTAGTCTCATCCACAAGATAAAAAAAAATCAACGGTTAAGATTAAACATGCGGAAGCAAAGTTGCGGAAGTTTTATTCTTGCAAATATGTACATTCATCCCGCAATCCGCAATCCGCAATTGCGGGTTGTGGGATCGCAACTCTAAACATTATCAAACAAGAAGTTCCCGCAATCCGCAATCTGCAAATGCAGGTTGTGGGTTGCGGGATCGCAAAGCACAAAACTAATTTTAAAAGGTGTTCCCGCAATCCACATTACGGGTTGCGGGTGCAAACAACCGCGATTATTAGACAAACAATTCCACACCCGCAATCCGCATTGCGGGTTGTAGGTTGCGAAAAAAAAATGTTTCAAAACTGGAAAACCAAGCTTCCGCAATCCACAATTTGCGGGTTGTATATTGCAGGTTGCGGGAAAGATGAAATTTTGGAAAACAAATTTCTTTCCGCAACTCACAAAAACACACAAAAAAGCATAAATATTCAAAAGGAAAATTACTAACTGAATCAAATCATCACAGGGACGTCAAAGCATGATAAGTAGGATGAAAAACCCCAAAATGACTAAGGAATTTAATCATTATCTTTGCATATAAAAATTGGGGGCTCCCATGTTTTATTGAAAACATGGGATCTATTGTACCTATAACATAGCCATTAATGGACAAGCTAACCAAATAATTAAGAGAGCACACTCCATCTCCTTAAAACAGGGAAATGCAACATAAATGTAAGGTAGTGGCACGCATTGAATCCTAAAATGATGGAAATGAGTGGATAAGTGGACAAACAAGGCTTCATGGATATATCACTAGTCTAAGGTGGACAAATGTGGACGAACAATGGTCCAAGACACCAGACTAGGCACTAATGAACCAAATAACACTAGGTAGAACAACATGAAGGTCCATGGCATGAATATAATGGTGATATTGTTCTAACACCCCCCCTTAAGCCAAAATGGTAGTGAGCATGAGAAATAGGGCCCAAGCAACAAATAATTATGGTCACCCTTTACATTATTAATCCAGATGAAACGAGGAAAGAGGAAAAAACACATGGAGAAAATCCTCCCTAAAAAATGGATATGAAAGAGATACCAAAAATTGAATACTCTCCAAACTAAATGAATATGTCTGGAGTAATATTCTTCTCGGGAAGAAGAGGAATGTGCTCAACTAGATCAGAAACATGTACAACTACATGATGGAAACTGAAGCCATGTTGAACAATTGAAACATATTGATAATACATTGAATGCATGTGCTCTTTATACTTGAACTTCAAACCAACTAGAGTGCCAGGTGCAAAAGAGACTTGATATGATTGAGAATAAGTTACCCCATTCGAATGATAAGTCTCCTGAAGCATCAACTTCGAATCAAGAGAGTTTTAATCAGCTCCAATAAAGAGGAACAAGAGTCCCAAGCATGCCAATGTGATGGCTAAGGCTTCTCCATCTTCTGTGCAACTCTGAAAACTGGTACTAGTAACCATATAGGAATACATAAGAAGCATGGATCCAAGGAGGGTGAATGCTACAAATCCAAGCTTTGATCCTTCTTCCAAAACATCCAAGGGACCACTCTTTCACACACTAGCAGAATCAATAGAAGAATGAAAGAATAATGATGAGATATGTAAGGACTTCTGTCCAATAGTATTGATGGCAACAACTCGTATATTATCTTAATGAAAAACAACTTCATGGAAAATAGAGGAAGCCACAGAGGAAGAAAGTGGAATTGGATCATTTTTTGAGTCTTCTACCATTTCTTCATGTACCTGCAAACAATACTCTTTGAAATTCCTTACTTCAACAGCATGCATGAGAAAGGCCAAAAGGAGAAACCAAATGACTAAAGATAATAATTGGAAGTAACTATGGAAATTGTTTTTCATCAGACTAGCTTTGATACCATATTAGAATTTAGATTTCACAATAATCACAACACTAAGTTCTGATACATGTGACAATCCAACCTAGATCTAGATAGAAAAAACAATCTCACTTAGAATTATTTGCACAAAGAGATAGCAAGAATAGAGAATAAATATTGAACAGAACACTAGAGGAAAATCACTCAAGTGGGAAGAATTCCACTCTGATATTATTCATCAACATGAGTACAATATATAGATGCTCTCAAAAGACAAAATCGAGAGGCTTAGTGGCAAGTTGAGTAGCTCACAATAATGAGGCTTAGATTGGACCAATTCACCCATCAATGACATGAGACCAAGTATAACTCATAGATTGGGCCATAATGAGGTTCAATGAACATATATGGACCATGAGGAGGTTAGGCTAGTAAAACAGTGTGAAAGGTACCATTATGAGGGTGCATGGGTGATTATTTGGCTAAGTAGTGGCTATTAATGCACAAGTTGACCAAATAATTAAGAGGGCACACTCCATCTCCTTCAAACAACGAAATGCAATAAATCCCACTTAAATGCAAGGTAGTGGGGCGCATTGACTCCTAAAATGATGGAAATGAGTGGATAAGTGGAAAAACAAGGCTTCATGTATATATCACTATTCTAAGGTGGTCAAATGTGGACAAACTATGGTCCAAGACACTAGACTAGGTACTAATGAATCAAATAACACTAGGTAGAACAACATGAAGGTTCATGGCATCAATATAATGGTGGTATTGTTTTAACAATGTTAAACGTTGATGGAAACGTTAACAATCTTAAATATTATGTGAGGAAATCAGACATACTTGAGTCTTGAAACCATCCCATACCCTCAAGGCATGTGTCTACTCTAACCATGTCAACTGTCAATGTGTACAGTCATAGTTTGAAGAAATCACAACGTTGACCCCATTCATTGCTCACACGGTGCAGGGTCGATGGATGACATTAAGCACTTAACCAAAAATAATGACTAAGCAATTAACCATTAAACCACTTGCATGTTGGACCCTATACAATTCTTTTGGGATGTGATAAATGTTGATGTATTTGTAACTTCAGAAGATATTCATTTGTATATTACGTTTGTACTTTATTGTATATCCAACAGAGATGTATTATTCCTCTAATTGGAAGTGTCATCATTTGTATTTGCAAGTGTCGTCATTTGTATTGATGGGTTATTAGACCACCAATGTGGGGTTTGCCCTAGTTAGGTCCTGTGGGTGGGTTATTAGGCTTCCTTAGGAAGTCGTCCCTGTTAGTTTATTGGCAAGTCAAGTCAGTGTATAAATATAGGGTGTGCCTCTCTCATTCTATTCATTCACTCACTTCTCAAGCTCACATAGCTAAGAGAGAAAGTGGCGCACAAGTGGAGGAGGAGGAGTATCTGCTAGAGACATCTCTTTGGGTTTGATCATTGTGATCTTGGTTTGTGGCTTATTCTATTTCTGAGGAAGTTGCAGGGTTTTTTACCTTCTTGGTTTTCCCCGAGGAAACTCTGTGTCTATTGTCTCTTGTGTTTATGATTGTTATGCTGCACATGTTATTCTCTTAGTGATCCTAGATAATATTGAATGAAATTATCGAAAAATTAACATGGTATCAAAGCTGACCTAAGAAGAAGACATTGTGCAGGTGCAGAAGCTAGGGCTTCTTAATTTTTGGGTTTCTCTCCACATATCATCAAATCCAGGAGGCTAGATTGGCTCTTCTATCAAGGATGCATCTTTCTGTCAAGACAAAATTCAATTCTGAGCATTTGCATTTTTTGGCTCGTCACTGCTGCGGAAAATTAGGGTTTCATAGAAAGTTGGAATTTTTGAAATCTAAGACCACAGCTGGAAGCTCCTCTGAAAAATCGAAGTTTAGAGACCAAGATCGAAATTTTTGGTAGGGTGAAGCTCCAGGAAAATCAAACCCTAGTTCGGGGTCGTGTCTAGTGAATCCAAAAGTTTCAAAGACAATTTTGAGGGGTCAAATTTTGCAGTTTCAAATTTGGAGTATACCAGCTTGACCAGCTCAACAAGGCGCATCTTTCTATCCTTTCAGAAGTTTGAAATTCAAATTTTTAATTTTTAGGGTTTCTCTAACAAACCCTAATCCATCCCCAGATCCAGTTTTTCAGCAAATCAAGTTTTAAGACCTAATAACTTTTATATTTCCATTTGAAGTACTCTTTAATATGTCTCACCACACCATGCTTGAGGATAAGCTTGAAGGGGCTGATAACTTCCGAGCATGGAAGTATAGGATTGGGTTAATCCTAGAAGAGAATGAGTTGGACACTTACATGAGTGAAGAGGTTCCAATCCCAGAGGCAAAAGAGCCTAAGGCCTTACACAAGAAGAACTTGGTCAAAGCCAATAGAATCATTGTTGATTCTATTAAGGATCATCTCATACCCCATGTGTCTTCCCTAAAGACACCTAAGGAGATGTTTGACTCTTTGACTAAGTTGTTTGAAGGAAAGAACATAATTCAGAAAATGACTCTGCGGAACCAATTGAAACGGGTAAAGATCCAGAATGGAGAGACCATCCAATCCTACTTTACTAAGGTATCTCAAATCAAGGAACAACTTGAAGCTGTGGATGAAGTAGTGGCGAATGGAGAAATTGTCATGACCACATTGAATGGGCTACCTAGGTCATGGGACTCCTTCATCCAAGGAATCTGTGCTAGAAAGAAATTGATCTCTTTTAGTAGACTATGGGAGGAATGTTCACAAGAAGAAGCTAGGCTTGTGTCCCAAGAAGAAAAGATGGGAAGTGAAGATCAGTCTCTCACAACACACACCAAGAAAAGGAAGATCAAGAGGGAGCCAGGCTCATCACAAGAAAATTTCTCACTACCACCCTAAAGAGAAGAAAGATCTGAGATGCTACACATGCAATGAGAAAGGACACTTTGCCTCAAATTGTCCCAAGAACAAAAAGGACAAGAAGAAGAACAACAACAACAAAATAAGATATCATGCTCATACTGCTGAGGATGGTGAACCTCCCAGGAAGAAGACTAGAGAAAAAAGTGATGACTCATCAAGTGAAGATGAATATGTCTTAATCTATGCTCTCACAAGTAATATCTCTCATGGATGTGATGATTGGCTTATTAACAGCGGGGCTTCCAAACACATGATTGGGTTTAAAGAATCCTTTATAGATCTATCTGAACATGAGTCACCTCATAAGGTGAAACTTGGGGATGACTATCAATATCCCATAAAAGGAAGTGGTGAAGCCTCCTACAAACTAGACTCTAGGAAGTCTTTGAAAATGAAAGATTTTCTATATGTACCTAGACTCAAGAAGAATCTTCTCTCCATATAATTTTTGGATGCAAAGGGGATGAGAGTTGCATTTGTAGATGGCCAAGTACTGATGTGGCCAAAAGGTAAGACCATTGATGATGCAGTGGTGATTGGAGAGCAAGAGGGGGGGTTGTACAAATTGAAGGGGCAACCTGAACATGCCATGGTACATGAATCCATGGAGCCAAGTGAACTTTGGTATAGAAGGCTTGAACACATGCACTATAGATCACTTCCAATTGCAAGCAAAGTAGTAGAAGGTCTTCCTGAAATCTAGTCAAAGCATGAAGGTATTTGCAAAGGATGTGCAAAAGGAAAGAACACAAAGAAGGCATTTCCAAGCATTGAAAGCAAAGCAAAAGGAATCCTGGAGATTATCCACTCCGATGTATGCGGTCCAATGTCATCTAGTCCTCTGAGTGGGTATGTATGCTATGTTTCTTTCATTGATGATTTCTCTAGGAAGACTTGGGTTTATTTCTTGAAGAATAAAGATGAAGTGTTTGATAAGTTCAAGGAATTCAAAGCCTTGATAGAAAATCAAACTGATAAGAACAAGACCTTTAGATCCGACAATGGAAGAGAATTCACTTAAGGAGACTTCAAGAAGTTATGCAATGATTCAGGGATTAAGAGGGAGTTGACTACTCCTTACAATCCACAACAGAATGGAGTTGTAGAAAGGAAGAATAAAACAATCATGGAAGCAGCACGAGCGATGCTTCATGACCAAGATCTGCCTATGGACCTCTGGGAAGAAGCAGCAAGGACAACTGTATATGTGCAGAACAGAACACCTCACAAGATACTTGACAACAAGACACCCGAAGAATTTTTCTCTGGTAAGAAACCAGAAGTTAGCCATCTCAAAATATTTGGTTTTCCAGTATACACTCACATTCCAAAGGAAAAGAGGACAAAGATAGATCCTTTAGGAAAGAAGGAAATCTTTGTGGGTTATAGTGAAAGCTCGAAGGAATACAGAATCTACTTTCTAGGGTTCAATAAGATTGACATCAGCAGGGATGTAACATTGATGAAGACTCAACATATATCAAATCAAGGAAGACACCTGTTGAAGACAATGAAGATTCAAAGGTAACTAGATTTCAAGACACCACTATGAATGAAGCAATTCCAGAAGAATATTGTGAAATTGAAGATCCACAAGAACCTGTAGATCCACCCCGTGAAAAGAACTCTCACAAGAGGAAACCTACATGGGCTAGAGAGCTCATCTAAGATGCAGAAAGGTATGGCATTCTAGAGGAAGAACACAGAGAAAGGAAAAGGACAAGGTCACACACCAGCTATGTTTCCTTGCTCTGTGACATTATGAACAAATAAACTTCCAGTTATGAAGAAGCAGCGGGAAATAAATAATGGAAGGATGCCATGGTCGAGGAATACCAATCGATCACGAAGAATGATGTTTGGGATGTGGTCCCAAGACCAGAAGGGAAGTCTATTGTGACTTCCAAGTGGATCTATAAGATGAAGCATGATGTAGATGGTAGCATAGAGAAATACAAGGCGAGGTTTGTAGCTTGTGTCTTCTCCCAAAAAGAGGGGATAGACTATGAAGAGAATTTTGCTCCTTTAGCTAGATACACTTCCATCAGAACAATACTTGCTCTGGATGCAGTGATAAAGTGGAAGATACACCAGATGGATGTCAAGACAACCTTCTTTAATGGTTTAGTCGAAGAGGAAGTGTATGTGGAGTAGCCACTTGGTTTTGAGACACATGATAGGGAGTCATATGTGTGCATATTGAAGAAAGCCTTATATGGCTTGAAGCAAGCTCCTAGGACTTGGTATGGGAGGATAGACAACTTTCTATCCAATTTAGGCTTTACCAAGAGTAAAGTGGATTCCAACATTTACTACAAGGTTGAGGAAGGCAATCCGGTGATACTACTATTGTATGTGGATGACTTGTTTATTACAGGTGAGGATAGATTGATTTTCGACATGAAGAGGAAGATTGATGCCAATTTTGAGATGCAGGACTTGGGGTGATGCATTACTTTCTAGGCATGGAGGTGTGGCAGAGTGCAGATGGAATCTTCCTTGGACAAGGGAATTATGCAGTAGAGATCCTGAAGCGGCTCGAGATGATGGAATGCAAGGCCATGGTCACACCTATGGCATCGAACCTGAAGCTTCAGTGTGATGCTTCATCTAAGCCGATTGATGTCATGGTGTATCGTCAGATGATTGGGTCCTTGATGTACCTAACGAGCAAGAGACTAGATATTTGCTTTGTAGTGAACACATTGAGCCAGTTCCTAACAGATCCTAGAGGTGTTCACCTGGTTGCTGTCAAGCATATTTTGAGGTACCTGAAGGGTACAATTGATTATGGGCTCAAGTATGATGCGAATCAAAAGTTTAACCCGGAGGGTTATGTTGATTCAGATTGGGCAGGCAGTGCTGCACTTCGAGGTGTTGCTTCAGTATGGGATCAGGTGTGATCTCTTGGTTTAGCAGGAAGTAGTCCCATGTAGCACCCGGAGCAGAGTATGTCGTAGCTTGTTCGGCTAGTTGTGAGGTAGTATGGCTTAGGAAGCTACTTCCAGAGTTATTTGATCTCCCGTTGGATGCTACCTGTATCTTCTGTGACAACCAGAGTTGTGTAAAGTTGTTTGAGAACCCAATGTTCCATGACAGGTCGAAGCACATTGAGATCAAATATCACTATATCATAGATATGGTGCAGACAGGAGCAGTGAAGCTCTTGTATGTTGCGATAGATGAGCAGATTGCAGATGTGTTAACCAAGCCACTAGCCAGATTGAAGTTCGAGTACTTCAAAGAGAGGCTTGGTGTTCTTCAGATAGAAGATACTTCGAGGAAGAAGTGATGGAACACATTTGCAGGAGCCATTCCAAGCATGGTGGTAGGAGGATCCTCCCATGGCTGTGGATGTAAGCATTGTATCATGAGCATTAGGACGATGCTCCAGATGATATGCATCAGGTGGATGCTATGATGATCAGGATGATCATATGTGTGATATGCATCAGGATGATGCTATGATGATGATCAGGATGATCATATGTGATGATATGCATCAGGTGGATTCATTACATGATCAGTTGGATCATGTGTGATGAGTCTCAAAGACATAGATGCACACGAGATTTTCCAACATGGTGTAGATGTGTTATCCCATGGTCGTGATGTAATTGCTGAGCCATTCTTCACAAGGTGTAGATGTGTTTTACCATGGTGAAGATGTAAGGGCTGGAGCCATTCTTCACAAGGTGTAGATGTGTTCTGCCATGGTGAAGATGTAAGGGCTGAAGCCATTCTTTACAAGGTGTACATGTGTTCTCCCATGGTAAAGATGTAAGGGTTGGATCCATTCTTTACAAGGTGTAGATGTGTTCTCCCACGGTAAAGATGTAAGGGCTGGAGCCATTCTTCACAAGGTGTAGATTTGTTCTCACATGGCGAAGATGTAAGGGCTGAAGCCATTTTTCACAAAGGTGTAGATGTGTTCTCCCATGGTGAAAAAGTAAAGGTTGGAGCCTTCCCCAAATGGTGGTAGATGTGTTCTCCCATGGTGGTAGTGTAAGTGTTGTGTATGTGCATCTGGTCTGTGATTTGTGGACGGTGAGATGACATGATCAGTATGATACTCCGAGGCCATGGACAGGTTGTGCAGTTGTATGTAAAATATCCTGGGAGATCCGATAGGTTGAGCTGTGTGCTCGTAAAATTCCTAGGATTCTCTTTCGAGGTTTTGTTGACGCACGCAATCAGTCATGAGGATTCCACAGGATGGCCAATGATGATGAAGACCTACAAGAGGCTAGGCCTACATCCAACATGAAAAAGGGTTGGCTGTGTAGAACTTCCTATGACGAGAAGAATTCAGAGATATCCCAGTGTTCGAGATGTCGAGTACAACAATAGTGATGATGATGATGCTCCGTGATCCAGTGACAATGATCCAGCTCCAGAATTGAAGACTTGCACCGATATGTATTGATGACCTATGTTGAAAGAATACCTTCCTAGTTAATAGGGAGTGTTGATGTATTTGTAACTTCGGAAGATATTCATTTGTATATTACATTTGTACTTTATTGTATATCCAATAGAGATGTATTATTCCTTTGATTGGAAGTGTCGTCATTTGTATTTGCAAGTGTCACAAGTTACATTGTAAGTGTCATCATTTGTATTGATGGGTTATTAGACCACCAGTGTGGGGTCAGCCCTAGTTAGGTCGTGTGGGTGGGTTATTAGGCTTCCTTAGGAAGTCGGCCCTGTTAGTTTATTGGCAGGTCAATTCAATGTATAAATAGAGGGTGTGCCTCTCTCATTCTATTCCTTCACTCACTTCTCAAGCTCACATAGCTAAGAGAGAAAGTGGCACACAAGTGGAGGAGGAGGAGTATCTATTAGAGACATCTTTTTGGGTTTGATCATTGTGATCTTGGTTTGTGGCTTATTCTATCTCTGAGGAAGTTGCGAGGTTTTTCACCTTCTTGGTTTTCCCCGAGGAAACTCTATGTTTATTGTCTCTTGTGTTTATGATTGTTATGTTGTACATGTTATTCTCTTAGTGATCCTAGATAATATTGAATGAAATTATCAAAAAATTAACAATAACTTAATAGAATCATGGTTTAATCATCTCAAAGAATGCCACACAAAAAGGTAAAAGACATGGAAATTGGCATCTTGTTTAGGTTTCGCTAGAGAGTTGGGTATGCAAGGTTTGATCTTTGTTGGCATGGATGGAAAAATTGGGTCATGATGAATATGATGATGATGATGACGATGGAAATTAAAACCATGATGGTGGTGATTGTTATTATGATGATTTCCTTGAGTATTAAAACCATCACATACCATCAAGGCATGCACCTAGTCTAGCCATGTAAAATTTCAATGTTGGCCCCATTCACTGCTCACCATGTAGGGTGGATGGATGACATTGGTGAAGGGCATATTGGAATTCCCATGACATTAAAAGAGAGTTATGAAAAATATTCTATATGTGGGAATGATGAATGATGAAAACAAGAGGTGCATGATGAACGTTAATGGAAACATGGACAATATTTTAGATTATGTGGGGACATCAGAAATCCTTGAGTATTGAAACTATCCCATAACCTCAATGAATTTTCCTAGTCTAACCATGTCAAATGTCAATGCATACAGTCACAATTTGAAGAAATCTCAACATTGGCCCCATTCACTGCTCACTATGCAAGGTCGATGTATGACATTAATCCCTTAACCAATTATAATCCCTCAACAATTAACCATTAAACCACTTGCATATTCGACCTTATAAAATTATTTTGGGATGTGCTAAATTAATATAATCATGGTTTAATCATATCAAAGAATGCCACACAAAAAGGGAAAAGACATGGAAATTGGCATCTTGATTATGTTTCGCTAGAAAGTTGGGTATGTACGGTTTGATCTTTGTTGGCATGGATGGAAAAATTGGTTCATGATGAATATGATTATGATGATTATGGAAATGAAAACCATGATGGTGGTGATGATTATTATGATGATTTCCTTGAGTTTAAAATCCTCCCATACCATGAAGACACACACCTAGTCTAACCATGTAAAATTTCAATGTATACAGGCACATTTTGAAGAAATTTCAACATTGGCCCCATTCATTGCTCACTTTGTAGGGTGTATGGATGAAATTGGTGATGGGCATGTTGGAAGTCCCATGACATTAAAAGATATTTATGAAAAATATTCTATATGTGGGAATGACGAATGATGACAACTAGAGGTACATGATGAACGTTGGTGGAAACATGGACGGTATTTATTATATGAAGACATCATAAACCCTTGAGTCTTGAAACGATCCCATACCCTCAAGGCATGCGTCTAGTCTAACCATGTCAAATTTCAATGCATACAGTCACATTTTGAATAAATCTCAACGTTGGCCCCATTCACTACTCATTGTGCAGGGTCGATGGATGACATTAATCCCTTAACCCAATATAATTGCTAAGCAATTAACCAAAGACCACTTGCATGTTGGACCCTATAAAATCATTTGGGGATGTATTAAATTAATAAAAGCATGGTTTAATCATCTCGAATAATGCCACAAGAAAAAGGAAAAGGCATAAAAATTGGCATCTTCATTAGGTTTCGCTGCAAAGTTCAGTATGTCCGGTTTGATATTTGTTGGCGCGAATGGAAAAATTGGGTCATGATGAATATGATTATGATGATGTAAATGACAGCCATGATGTTGGCGATTATGATTTTGATGATTTCCTTGAGTTTTAAAACCCTCCCATACCATAAAGGCATGCACCTAGTCTAACCATGTAAATTTCAACGCATAGAGGCACATTTTGAAGAAATTTCAATGTTGGCCCCTTTCACTACTCACTGTGTAGGGTGGATTGATGACATTGGTGATGGGCGTGTTGGAAGTCCCATGAAATTAAAAGAGAGTTATGACAAAGATACTATATGTGGTAATGACGAATGATGACAACGAGAGGTGCATGATGAACGTTGATGGAAACATGGAGGATCTTTTAGATTATGTGGAAACATCATAAATCTTTGGGTCTTGAAACCATAACATACCCTCAAGGCATGTGTCTAGTCTGACCCACGGGGGGTTCACTATTGAGGCAATATCATATCACGTCCATTCATATTGGGGGTTTGAATACTCTTAAAAACCTCAAAAATATATTTCCCCGCATTAAGGGGTCAAGGGGGGTTTTTAATTTGACATAGTAATATAAATATTGGGGGTTATTTTATTTGGGTGTGCTAAGGAATAACCTTCAAATCGTGGGATGGACTCATACCTCCAAATCATGGGCTCGATTCATACCCACCTAAAATTTAAGGACCCTCCATTTTTATTTGATATTGATTCTGATCCTAAGTTTTGCATAAATCTGATAATAGTGTACTAATGATATATTGATGGAAATATCTTTGGATTATTGTCCTTGAGCAATCCCCATTTAATAGCTTATTTAGGCTTAGTTTGAATTGATGTTATATTGTTTTCATATTTAAGTTAAGAGATGTAGCTAATCGGTGTAGGACCCCTCATTTAGGGTCCCCTTGAAATGAACCTGAAACTTTAACAACTTCATACAAACAAATTAGCCATCATAGTTATTGGAAAAATAAAATAAAAAGCGTGAATAACTTAACAAAAATAAGCAAAACCTTAACCTGTCAACCTGATCCAGTTAGTCCATTGTCGCCTTCTTCTTCCGTAGGATCCCTCCAGCAAAGCTCGTATAACCATAGGCGAAGCAACCGTTAGCTTCGCCACCCAACCATAGGCTCATGCTTTCAGTCGCATGGCCTCCCCCGAGCTTTGGGTCGTAGAGCTCACACAAGTATTTCAGAAATTCAGCTTGGGCTTCCCTTCCCACCAGGATTTCTAAGCCAAACCCTTAGATAGCAGCAAGTCTTTGAGACATTCGAAAAATTACGACAATCGTCCAAATTATGGGCCCCCTCACCCATTCCTTAAGCCTTCCTTATAAAGGGAAATCTCCTGCGACACATGTCGCTTCATGCATAATTAAATATTTTTAATTATTTATTTAATTAAAACACTCACCCATCCAAGTGTCAATTTCTCTGGGAAGTGCACCTACATCCCTAAGTTTGCTCTAGTTTGTCCCCCAGATATTTTAATCAACTCCTAGCTTTTAGTTGACTAGGTGTCTAATCTATTTTGCTCCTAAATAATAATTTCTATTATTTTAAATGCTCAACAAAATAACTGTTCATGTGCAAATGTCTAAGCTATTGTTATGCATTTGCTACGTAATAATCTAGAGTTATTCTCCTAAGTTTTTATGCAGTTTAATTTAACAATCAAACTCACTAGGATCACGGTGCCGCGTCGTTGGGCTCCTGGTTCCTTAATTTTTTAATCCCCTGACATGGCACCACTCCGTCGGGTCCAATCATCCATGGTTTCCATTCCTTGGCATGGTACCAACTCGTTGGGTCCTTGCGTCCATTCTTTCCGTTCTCGACAGGGTACCGCATCGTTGGGCCCTTCTGCCACCATCTTTCCGTTTTGACTTGCGGGAACTCTTGTAGGGATTTTAGGAATCGTTACCATCCATCCTCCGTCTACATGCTATCTAGGGACTAATGGCGCTGAGGAGTGATTCCGTTCTCACTGCGCGCCCCTCAACTCGTACGTGACCAGCTCCGTCGTGGCCCACCTCGTACGCCCTCACGCATTCCTCTTGAGCAAGCGGATCAATGCTTATCTGCTCATGCATGGTATTCTTGTCGGAAGTCGACATCGTCGTCGCTTCCCCTGTGTGTGATTTACCCGTACTCTACGACCCTCCATGTTACTTTGTGTGTCTGTTGGTGAACCGTCTCACTTGTTTCTACACACACTTCTCACAACAAATTATCAGTAGCACTGTTCTCAACAATCATCATCTGGTTTCTAACTCTAGCATTGTTAAACATTTATGATTTATTCAAACTGCTCATTCATCTTATCAAATATACATTTCGTCCCCAAATACATAATCACCATATAGCTAGTCGTTAAGCATTATTCATGTGTACAATTTTCATATCAAAGTTAATCGTTAAACAACATGAAATCATCTATTCACAATAACTACCCAAATGCACATATATCAATCAATCGTAATCATAAATATACTCAAAATAAAATCATAGGGTTATTTTATTAATGTTTCAAACAGTCGGGTGACTCAGTAGGTGCCCTCAATGTCTACAGTAGTCTAGGGGCACTACATACACCCCTACTTATTTAGAACTTCGTCCCGAAGTTTAGAATAAAAAATGGAAAGTTATGACGCATCTTAGTTGCGTCCTCCCAAATCGTAGAGCTAGGACTGTAACTGTCCTACTGCACTTTGACTTGATCAAAGAGGGCTAATCATTAAGCAAGATGTAATCAATCAATTATCCCACTCCACATGTATAATTTAATTCCTTAATTCATTTATCAATTATTGTCGTCATTCCCATCTTCAAGTTTTCCTCAATCAGTTAAGACATAACAAGGCTCAAGAGACCATTATATCGAAGTTTTTCAGCCGGGTCACTCGACAGGTGCCCTTAAGGTCCACAGTCATTCTAGGGGCATTACATACACCCCCCTCCTAAATAGAACTTCGTCTCGAAGTTAATTTTTTTTTTTGTTCTTGTACTTTCGACGTTAGGCGTTATCTTTTTTTTTTATATTCTCATCCCCATGTCATTGTATTCTAGTTTTCTCCAATAATCATGGCTATAAGCACAAGTGGTTAAAGTCATTAGCTCCAATATCATCTAGTATGGTTACAATACACCCTCAGGAACTTAATCGTAACTTCGTATCATATCAATCTGATAATACATTCCATAATTGTCAGTTCCAACTAGATTTTCTATATCTCTTATTCATTCACGAAGGTCCATGATGTCCAAATTTTCAACAAGCTCCATTGCATCAAAAGCCACCCAATAAACATAACAAATCCAAACAAGGATTCAAATCTATTTGGTTATCCTCCTGTGAAGGTAAACATCATAAAATATTCGGTAAGATATAATCACGGTTTTAACAAATCAGGAGAGACCCTCAAATTGTCCCAATCCAAATTCCATAAGACCACTTCCGAATCCCAAAATGTCGGTTCTCAATTCGATAGGATTCCTAGGGCCGGAACTTAACGATTTAGTCGAACATATTAAAATCTATTTGTTAGTCCTTTCATCAGTATCATCATTCAAGGTTAATGAGATTGTCACACTCTTACCTCATTTCATCATTCATGTCATCGTAAGACCACTTCGTTAGTTTCATCAATTCGTACAATGTGTGTTTTCTTAACCCCATCGAGTTTCATCTCGAGGGCTAGTTGTCGTTGAGGTCAGCTCGTCATACCGATCACATTGATATCTCATTTTCAAATTTTTAAGTTTGTTTCGCTCCCTCAACAATCTCTTAAAGTATCGTCAATCTGAGTATCTTGGTATCTTGTTAGTCAAAATTTATCGATATTTTTCATCATATAGTAATTTCACCACATATATATCCATCTACTTGTCTACTCATCATGGCTATGTAGGAAAGTTTTAAATATCTCCGGTCTTTGTTCCTTTCTCTAGTTATCGATACAATCTCTAATCGACCATTTCCTTTCTTAGTTGGCATATTTTAGGCTCTTTATAATTGTTACTATTTCACTTGTTGTATATGTATTCAACAACAATGGCCAAGATCACCCATATTTCTTTCATGTAACCCAACCAACATTAGTTGATCTTAGTTAGCATCATGATTACATTTTAGCTAAGAGATCAATCTTTCCTAGTCACTTTCTTCCTTCTCAATAATTACGTATAACTATCATATGTTTAAAACAATATCCGAATTTCAAAATACGAATTTACCCTTCCCAATTCTATTCCTCAATACATACCTTAACCATTACTAAACTAATCTTTCATGCAACCTCTCTCTTCTCATAATCCAAAGTATAATTAAATACTAGAGTGCCATTTACTTAGTATAGCTAAAAGTATAATCTCAGATTTTTATAAACAAAGTCATGTAAGGTTTTCTTCTCTTCCTAACTTAAGCACAGTTAAGATTCTATAATTCAAGTAAGTTTAACTTCTCTCTTTTCACAATTCAAAGCACGATTACAAACTAGTAGTGTATACCTGCAAAGTGATCGCCTTGATTTCGGAAAATAAGCATTTACAACCAATCGATAAAATTCTTGACGCATAACCCATCATCAAAGTATATGAACCTTGACTATCATTCAAACTATTATACCAGCAAATTTAGTGAAGAATAATTCTAACCTTTTCGAGAAGCTGGAAATATCCTTGCCGAAGGAGAAGAAGTAAAAATCGCAGCTTCAGTTTTTTCTACGTCGATCTTCATGCATCACCGACGAACCCAAATGCAATGCTCTTCCAGAAGTGATTTTTTTTTTTTTTTTTTTTTTTTGTACTAACAATCTTCATGGCAAGTGTAAGTCATAAACTTGGATTTAAAAGACCATTATCATCATTCTTATCCAATCTTGAAATAGAATAATAATTACAATAATCAACCATGACTCATGATCTATTTACCCTAAGACCTAACTTCAACCATTCACTTAATGCACATACCATCATTTCTCTTTTAACTTACTAGCTCTTAGGATTGGACCCTAGAATAAATCAAGTAATACTAGAAAGCATATATAGTTTAACCATAAGAAATATAAAGTGCAATTGAAGCTTTAAAATAAGTACTTTGAAATTCTAATCAAAGAACTCTTAAATGCAAAGTGATTCCTAACCCTCTAAACAGTATATAATTTTACATACCTTTCAACCTTTAAACATGTAAAGTGTAAATTACATACTTTAATTTTCAACTTATATTTTCTTTTAATTCTCAACTTATATTTTCTTTTTACCAAGATTTATACAAGAAGCATACTAGTTTACCTTCTATCCTTTAACTACATAATTTAATGAGTTAGCTTTTACTTAAAGATACTAAGCCCCATGTATTTCACTTCAATCTAAACAAACATACATGATACCATCATTTGGAATTCACTTTTAATTTTCAAATGTAATTGACATAAAAATAAGAGAAATCCACTTCTACTTTTTAGATATAAATTGACATGTTATCCATATCTGATTTAAATAACATTTAGTTGTTTAGCATTCATCTAAAAGGTTTCGGTCGGATTCATGAAATTACCATGTAGATATCTTTCACAACGATTCAAGAACAAAGGACAAGTATTGATAATATAAGAATGACTATCTAATAGGTGTTTTTTATAACACAAACTAAGCTAGTTGTCATATGAGGAGTCCATTATCCTCCTACCCACTCGACGACGAGTTCTCCAATACGCGGCTGCATAAGTTAGTAGTTGTAGGGTCTGAACTAGGTGTTCCCCTTTTTTTTTAACAAAAAGAATTACAATAAGTTATAATATGTGAAGGCCAAGCGCATGCAACTCGTGACTTACAAAGAACTAACTTAAAGGAGAAGTAAAACTGCTTGATGCAGAGGACTGTCGTTACACAATTTATTGGTGATCAAAGGTGAGGCGGTGGGCGCTCGACAGATGCCAGGAATATAGTATCAACCACTACCCTGCACTTAAAATATGGACGTGTGGCAGCAATCCGTTATCTTCAGGCTTAAGGTTATCTTTAGGCTTAAGGTAGATAAGTAGATAATTACATGAGTCACCAAATATAGTGGCCTTGGTCGTGAAATTTTTTTATTTTATTTTTTTATTTTAAACAGTTAGTTACTTATGTGAACATCACATTTATGCTCATAAATAATCATGATTTACTTATTCTATACATTAAGAATTTGACCATTATTCACCTATAGTGTTTTTGTTTTCTCCTAAGTACAAATCTCCTATTCCTCACATACAAATTTTTGCATGTCCTTCGTATAGAATTACAATAACCCTTTATAATGCATCATTGACCTTTACCTTTAACATACTAACAATTTCCACTATTAATAATAAACAATATAAAATCTTTTTACATAATTCATGTCATTCCGGTTGACCTTTAAAATAAAACTCTCAACAAATATTTCATTAGAGGTACATGGGATTCGCAGCGATTAAGAGGTACATGGTCAATTCGTATTTACAAGATCGAGGCGCGCCACAGTATTTGGGTCAACACGTTGAAGCACAGAAAAAAATAAAAGAAGGGCAATTACAATTTTTATTACGAACTCTAGAAATGTCGAATGAGGAATTAATGTGCAGAGAGGAATTTCATGGATCAATTTATATTTTGCAATAAGATTCTTAAAACGTCATTTAAATTTTCAAAGTAATAATACAAAGAATTCATGGGAACTCCTTCCACTGTTTGAAAAGAAACACAGCAATTTAAGATCAGATTGCAATTGTATTCTGGAAAAAATTTCGGGTCGATTTACAATAGATTCTGGAAACATCAATGAGAATAAATGCACAGTGATTTAACAGTCAATTACAAGCCGTTCAAAGAATTCTGAAAACGCCCAAGAGATGGATCCATACAGAGGGTAAAAACAAGAAAACAAAAAAAACAAAAAAAAACAAAAAAAACTCGAATACAATTCGTTTGTAGATTATGGAATTTCCAAGAAATGGATCCACGCCGAGCTTGAATAACAACAAGTCGTCTCATTGAAATTTGGAGATGTCACCAAGAATGGATCTACACAGACCCTTAAAGGACAAATTTAATTCGATTTAATAGACCTGGGAACGCCATTAAAAAATGGATCAACGCAGAAAGAAATTTAAAGTTTAAAATTTATAATCATGATACCGGTTCTTGAAACGCCCAACAGCTTTTGAAACAGATGCTCTGAGATTTAAAAAAAAACACAACAGATGTGGATTCAATGACAGTGTTCAACAATTTAATAATCCCGATCTCAGATTGATGGAGAAACTAGATCAAACCAGAGATGAAATAGAGTCTCGATCTCTGCTAGCGTGGAGGTAATTAATTGGGTCTGGAGCGCCCTTCCAAATCGAAATAGAGCACGGATGAATTAAAAATATAAGCAATGTTCCATCAAATGGTGGATCTGGAATGCATTTCTCATTCAAACGAAATAGAAAACAACGATTTGAAAAGTCAATACTCCATCATGGATTTAGATCTGGAACGCATTTCTCATTCCAATGAAATAAAAAACAGAGCTTTAAAAGTCACCGTAAGAGTGTTGGATCTACACATTTTATTAACAAATCAATTTATGAGATTTGGATTTTAATAAAACACGGAGATATAAAACCAGATCCAGAATTTCAATTTATAACAGGGTTTTCGACTTATTCTTTAAACGCAGAGATCTCAAAAATAAATACAAGATTTATATTTTTCGATTTATGCAGAGAAATTTCAACTTCCTCCTTAAACACGGAGATATAAACAAGATCCAGAAATTTAATTTATAACAAGGTTTTCAATTTAAATTGTAAACGCAGAGAGCTCAAAATATAAAATAAGATTCAAGTTTCGATTTGTGCAGAGATCTAAACCGAATTTCAGCATATAGTTAGGTCGGCCGATTCGTATCAAATCTATATATGGAAGAAGGCGATTTCCATATTTCGAATTTGAGAACAGAGTATTTGAAATATTTGCAGATCTATATACTAAAACGAATTTAAGCTTAGATCCATAACTATTTACCGATCTAAAATTTACAGATCTAAATACTAAACGAATTCAAACTCAGACCCATAACTATTTACGGATCTAAAATTTACAGATCTAAATAGTAAACGAATTCAAACTCAGACCCATAACTATTTACGGATCTAAAATTTATAGATCTAAATACTAAACGAATTCAAACTCAGACCCATAACCATTTACGAATCTAAAATTTACAGATCTATATTACTAAAACGAATTCATAATGATTTACCGAATTAAAACTTTTGCTCAAATAGATACTCCTATTAGATTCACCAAATTGCGATTTACAAGCCTTTGTGGCCGTGTGTGGTATCAGTACAAAAGCATGTGCCTTGATCCAACAAGAGTGGATCGGTAATATTGAAAATCACCGATCGCAGTCCATTTAACTCTTCCAATGATCCAATTTACATCTATATTGTCCAATGCCGTAGAGGTAATAAAAAAATTACAAATATAAATCGACATATAGTTTTCTCAGTATGTAAGGTAAGTCAGAGTTGCGATCTATGTCCAAGAGGTAAGTTTACAGATTGCTCCGTGGGATCTTAAAATATAATCAACATATAACTCATATATAGCGACAGTGGATCTGAAAGTGTATCAACAGAGATATAATATAAACAGAGAGCTCATGAAGACTATATATTGCGTTTCCCGTAATTAAGCATAAATCTTTTAAATGGATACGATCTACTATTATGGAAATGTACAGAGGTCGAGATATGGATAAAATCTTTGTTTAATGAGGGCAGTGCAGAGATCAAGTGGATCTATGCTTGTGTTTCTATAAACAAAACAGAGTTTTAGATTTTATTTAAGGAAATAACTACGCCAATTGAAAAGGCGGAGATCTGAATTCATGGTTCTCAGAAGCGACGGAAATATAAATCCATACACCTCAGAGAACATTTTTCGATACAGAAATTAAATATTCCACTGTTCAGTCTCGAGTGTTTTCAAGGATTCAACAACCTCCATTAAAATATGCAGAAATCGATATTCGTAGATCTCGGATATGGCAGAATATATAAAATTTATTAACTTCAGAAAATACTTTTCAGACACAGAAAATAAAAAGTTTACTTTTTTTTTTTTCAGAAAATATGCAAAGATCGAAATTCCTAAATCTCAGAAATGGAAGAAATATAAATTCATAATCTTCAGAGAATGCTTTTCAACACAGAAAATAATTATACAAAATTCTAGTAACAGAAAGAACCTGTAGAAATAGTTGCTCCGGTCGGATGTGTATTCCCACGAAATCGCAGCCCTAACGTCACCGTCGATCTCCACGGTCACAAAAAATATGAGTCCGGTGCCCTCAAGGCTCGACCGGCTCTGATACCAAATGTAGGACCCCTCATTTAGGGTCCCCTTGAAATGAACCTGAAACTTTAACAACTTCATACAAACAAATTAGCCATCATAGTTATTGGAAAAATAAAATAAAAAGCGTGAATAACTTAACAAAAATAAGCAAAACCTTAACCTGTCAACCTGATCCAGTTAGTCCATTGTCGCCTTCTTCTTCCGTAGGATCCCTCCAGCAAAGCTCGTATAACCATAGGCGAAGCAACCGTTAGCTTCGCCACCCAACCATAGGCTCATGCTTTCAGTCGCATGGCCTCCCCCGAGCTTTGGGTCGTAGAGCTCACACAAGTATTTCAGAAATTCAGCTTGGGCTTCCCTTCCCACCAGGATTTCTAAGCCAAACCCTTAGATAGCAGCAAGTCTTTGAGGCATTCGAAAAATTACGACAATCGTCCAAATTATGGGCCCCCTCACCCATTCCTTAAGCCTTCCTTATAAAGGGAAATCTCCTACGACACATGTCGCTTCATGCATAATTAAATATTTTTAATTATTTATTTAATTAAAACACTCACCCATCCAAGTGTCAATTTCTCTGGGAAGTGCACCTACATCCCTAAGTTTGCTCTAGTTTGTCCCCCAGATATTTTAATCAACTCCTAGCTTTTAGTTGACTAGGTGTCTAATCTATTTTGCTCCTAAATAATAATTTCTATTATTTTAAATGCTCAACAAAATAACTATTCATGTGCAAATGTCTAAGCTATTGTTATGCATTTGCTATGTAATAATCTAGAGTTATTCTCCTAAGTTTTTATGCAGTTTAATTTAACAATCAAACTCACTAGGATCACGGTGCCGCGTCGTTGGGCTCCTGGTTCCTTAATTTTTTAATCCCCTGACATGGCACCACTCCGTCGGGTCCAATCATCCATGGTTTCCATTCCTTGGCAAGGTACCACCTCGTTGGGTCCTTGCGTCCATTCTTTCCGTTCTCGACAGGGTACCGCATCGTTGGGCCCTTCTGCCACCATCTTTCCGTTTTGACTTGCGGGAACTCTTGTAGGGATTTTAGGAATCGTTACCATCCATCCTCCGTCTACATGCTATCTAGGGACTAATGGCGCTGAGGAGTGAGTCCGTTCTCACTGCGCGCCCCTCAACTCGTACGTGACCAGCTCCGTCGTGGCCCACCTCGTACGCCCTCACGCATTCCTCTTGAGCAAGCGGATCAATGCTTATCTGCTCATGCGTGGTATTCTTGTCGGAAGTCGACATCATCGTCGCTTCCCCTGTGTGTGATTTACCCGTACTCTATGACCCTCCATGTTACTTTGTGTGTCCGTTGGTGAACCGTCTCACTTGTTTCTACACACACTTCTCACAACAAATTATCAGTAGCACTGTTCTCAACAATCATCATCTGGTTTCTAACTCTAGCATTGTTAAACATTTATGATTTATTCAAACTGCTCATTCATCTTATCAAATATACACTTCGTCGCCAAATACATAATCACCATACAGCTAGTCGTTAAGCATTATTCATGTGTACAATTTTCATATCAAAGTTAATCGTTAAACAACATGAAATCGTCCATTCACAATAACTACCCAAATGCACATATATCAATCAATCGTAATCATAAATATACTCAAAATAAAATCATAGGGTTATTTTATTAATGTTTCAAATAGTTGGGTGACTCAGTAGGTGCCCTCAATGTCTACAGTAGTCTAGGGTCACTACAATCGGGAGTTCCGGACTTGATCAATTGTATTGTATTTTTTGTAGGCATTCAAGTAAAATTTCTAACTCTTCACTTTTTAGGTTGGGATTTAGGTGGGAATTGAGATTCAATTCAACCTTGCTCCATGACAACCAAGAAAAGTGAGATCAATCTTTCTTCGTTCATTGGAACAAAGAAAAGTTAAATCAATGTTTCTTGACTAATCATTTCTTGCAACATTTTATATTCTTCTTTAATATTTTCACATTGCGAGTTAGGAATAGTTGTTAGATTGAGTTATATTTGGCACATTCATAATTGTAATTTCAATTCTTATATGCAAGGTATCCAGCTTAATATTGTATTGGAACTGACATGAACATAGGTGAAAATATAAATCCTTATTTACATACCCTATGCATTATCGTTACCATGAAATGGTATTATATAAATTTCACCATCTGTGTATCTTTATAACTATTGCATGTTTGAAACTTAAAAATGAATATTTTCCCCTCTCCTATAAAGATAAAAAAGACAATATATAACCCAAGAAAAGGTAAGTAAATGTTGTTAGTTCCCTTGATTGCGAGAATAAATGTAGAGGAAGTGGAGGAAATTCATTGGATCTTGTGAATGACCCAAATCCAAGTTATGCACATGATCATATCGTGTTATTGAAAAGTAAGAGGAATTTTTCAATGTTCATTTGGGTTCAAACATTAATGATGTTTATTTTTATAGGAAGGCAGGGGAGTCCAACCACACAAGGGTTTCGATTTTGCATTTTTATGGAGTTTAATTTATTAAGCTTATAGAAAACATGAGCTCTCTATTGCTATACTTGTATTTACATGATATAAAATTGGTAGATTGGCAGGCTGTGGTGTGAAACATCTGCAATTCTTATATTTTCTAAGCATTCCACTAACTATTGGACTATTAGTCTTTTACATTCTTTGTTATGTTGATCTCTTGAGTAGGTTTCCTTTTATGCATTTTTCCTTCCCCAATACTATTTCGTTGGGTCTTCCACTATCCAATGCTACAAATTGATTAGTCGCCACTGCAATCCTAGTGGGATCATTATTAACATTATACTATTATTTTATTTAGCATGTTGTTTGCTTATACTAAGATGTCTTAGGGATTTTGTTTCTTACAACTTGATAATATGATATAAAGGGGCCCGATGTTAAAAATAGGTTGATAGAAATGGATACCTACAATATCTGGTGAAATTAGGGGTTTTCTTAATTAGAAAGGAATATTGGGAGAGGGGGTTCAACAATACAACTTTAGGACACATTTTCCAATATTTAATGAAATTAGGGATATTCTTTAATATCATGCGAACGATCGTGCTATGTAACAAGTTCACTTAGTGAACCCCCCGTGGTCTGACCATGTCAAATGTCAATGCATACAGTCATAGTTTGAAGAAATCTCAATGTTGGCCCCATTCACTGCTCACTGCGCAGGGTCAATGGATGACATTAATCCCTTAACCCAATATAATCCCTAAGCAATTAACCATTAGACCACTTTCATGTTGGACCGTATAAAATTCTTTGGGGATGTATTAAATTGATAAAATAATGGTTTAATCATCTCGAATAATGCCACAAGAAAAAGGAAAAGACATGGAAATTGACATCTTCATTAGGTTTCCCTGCAAAGTTTGGTATGTTGGGTTTGGTATTTGTTGGCATGGATGTAAAAATTGGGTCATGATGATTATGATAACGATGATGGAAATGAAAACCATTATGGTGGTGATGATTATTATTATGATTTCCTTGAGTCTTAAAACCCTCCCATACCATCAAGGCATGCACCTAGTCTAACCATGTAAATTTCAACACATACATGCACATTTTGAAGAAATTTAAATGTTGTCCCCATTCACTGCTCACTATTTAGGGTGGATGGATGAAATTGGTGATGGTTGTGTTGGAAGTACCATGACATTAAAAGAGAGTTATGACAAAGATTCTATATGTGGGAATGACGCATGATGACAATGAGATGTGCATGATGAACATTGATGGAAACATGGACGATTATTTAGAATATTTGGTAAAATCAGACATCCTTGAGTATTGAAACCCTCACATACCCTCAAGGCATGTGTCTAGTATGATCATGTCAAATGTCAATGCATACAGTCATAGTTTAAATAAATCTCAATGTTGTCCCCATTCACTCCTCACTATGCAGGGTCGATGGATGATATCAATCCCTTAACCCAATATAATCCCTAAGCAATTAACCATTAAACCACTTGCATGTTGGACCCTATAAAATTCTTTGTGGATGTCTAAACTTGATAAAATCATGGTTTAATCGTCTCAAATAATGCCACAAGAAAAAGGAAAAGACATGGAAATTGACATCTTCATTAGGTTTCGGTGCAAAGTTCAGTATGATGGGTTTGATCTTTGATGGAATTTATGGAAAATATGGGTGATTATGACGATAGAAATGAAAACCATGCTGGTGACGATGATCATGACAATGATTCCATTGAATGTTTAAACCATCACATACCATCAAGGCATGCACCTAGTCTAACCATGTAAAATTTAATGCATACATGGACATTTTGAAGAAATTTCAATTTTTGACCCATTCATTACTCACTGTGTGGGGTCGATGGATGAAATTTGTGGTGGGCATGTTGCAATTTCCATGACATTTCAAGAGAGTACATACAAATATTCTATATATGGGATTTATAAATGATGACAATGAGATGTGAATGATGAACATTGATGGAAACATGGATGATGTCAAATAATAGGTGGGGACATCAATGATCCACGAGTCTTGAAACCATCCCATACCTCCAAGGCGTGTGTCTAGTCTAAACCATGGTTAATTTTCAATGCATACAGTCACAGTTTGAAGAAATATCAATGTTAACCCCATTCATAGCTCGCTGTGCAGGGTTGGTGGATGGAATTATGCCCTTAACCCAATATAATCCCTAAATCATTAACCATTAAACTACCTAACCTTGATTTTCAATTTCATATGCTTATGCCATTCATTTTGTATCAACATGTTTGTGAAGACACAAAACTATGGGTTGTCATGATCATGAGTGTGTTTCATACATAAAAATAGCCAGAAGAATCATTTATCCATCCTTGTAATGTATTTATATTCTGCGTAAATAAATTAAGAGCATTATAAATAAATGCTTAACAATGTAACTTTGCATACTTAATGTTATAAAAGTGTATCAATATGATCAGAATTGCTAGATCTCTTTTTCTAAGTAGTGAATATAGTAATAAGTTTTTATTGGAATTTATGTTTGGACCTTAACCATTAACCCCTTAAACATTAACCACTTAACCCATAATACCTAATCCATTAACAATTAAACTATTGAACCCCTGAGCCCTTAACCCCTTAGCCCTTGACCCTTAACCCCTTAACCCCTTAACCCTTAATCCCTAATAAATTAAACCTTAAACCATAAAACCCTAATCCCTAAATCCTCTAATCCATAAATCCCTTAATCCCTAAAGTGACCAATCCCTAAATCCCCTGTCCCCATAACCCCCAGGAACTCAAGAACTGAACTATTTAGCACAACCAACATTCAATTGGAAGCTAAATATGACACAAAACTAGAAGCTAAACACGACGCAAAATTATAAGTTAACAAGGAAGGTAAAATAGGAGAAAATAAGGAAGTTAACAAGGAAGCTAAACTAGAATCTAAAAAGGTTGCTATAGGGGATGCTAAACTAGGCGTTAAAGTATGAGCAACAAATGAATCCAAAAAAGAAGCAAAACTAGAAGCTAAATTTGGCGCTATTTATCACTGACTTTAGTGCCGATCTAGGCTAGTAGGAAAACAAAATCCACAAATAGTGCCATCCCGATGAATAGCGCCAATGTTTTCAAAAAACTGGAGAAAAATACATTGAAATAGTCAGTAGAAGCAAAAAAATGAGCTAAAAAGGAAGTTAATCATAGGGATTTGTTGTAGTGCTTGGAGGAGGATGACTCCTTGTATACATAAGCATGGTTGAATACCACATATACTTAATCAAAAAGGAAACAATATATGTTTTCCTTGGGGAGTGTTGGTAGATCCTTTTTTTTATTTCTTGTTTTCCTGATAATCACTTAATGACAAAGGAAAAGATCAGTCGATCCTTCTTTCCTAAAGAATCATTGATATTTGTTTGAATTGGTTTCTCTAAAGAACATCTTGTTGATGCATTGAAGTTTAAGAAATGGGTTTACTTAAAAATTACTATTGGAATTCTCTCAATTCTACTTTTTGTTGTCTCATCCTCTCTCTATCCTTCTCTCATACTTCATTTTCATCAACCCATTGCCAATCATTTTTTATACTACTGTTTTTAATATTTCACATCTTGTTTGTTGATTAACTTATTAGTTCAAAAGTAGTTTTTTTTACTCTTGATTATTGATTATTAATTGGTTAACTTATGTTTTATCTATTCTTTATTAACATGTGACCAAATTTTTGCAGCATGTGAAATTGTTCTCAAGTTTGTAGGATATTGATCAATCCCCATAGCTCAATTGAGCTCATCAACTCGATCAAGCCCAATGCTTGATTGCACTCCACAAGTCAATTGACAAGTAACCATAGAAATCCTTGATCCATATATTTCAAAAATATTACAAAACACTTAATATATCTTTTTTAAGGGCTCACTCAAGCTATATACCTCAATTTAGCACTTAAATTTCATAATGCCAACCACCTTGTTGCAATATTTTATGTAGCTACAAATTCTAGAGGGTGAATTCCCTTCATCTTAGGTGATAGAGTTATGGCCATTGGATTCCTTAATGAACCCTCCATCAAATGGCATATCATTTTCACACTTTTTATTTCATATTATATTTTTTAATTTAATTTATTTTAAATTTTACTCTGAAATTGCTTTCCCATGGTTTCAAAGGTGATCATAGAAATATCAATAGCATAAAATACACACCCCAAAAATTATAAAAAATACATGGTATCCATGTAGATCTTGTTATAATATTGAGAATATGCACAACAATATGTTTGTTAACATGGAAAGCAATAAATTATCTACTAGTCTATCCTTCTATCAATAAAAGCAATAATATTCAAAGTAAGAAACTAGAGATAGGAGAAAATAAATGATACACCAGATATATGTGGTAAATGTAATGTCGCCTCCATAATTCCTCCATGGTTCATTCCACTAACCTATCTAATTCCGATAGGTTCGAGTGGAAATCAAGTTGACTAGGGATTTACTTATCCTATAGTCACATTGTAAATTAAATTTAAAAATTAGAAGGGGTGATGTGGGTCACAAATTTTGCAATAATATGGCCAAATATCCATAAATAAGATGGAAAATGGTCCAAATCAGCCAAGGAGGGAACACAAGAGGATACGTGGGTCCCCCATGAACTGTAACTCCCATCTAAGGTGGAAGTAATCTCATCATGAAGGCATCTCATGAGTTGTAACTCCCTGGGGCTAAAAATAGCCAAGGAAGGCACACTTGTGGGAGGACAATCCAAGGTGGGTGAGAATCCCAATGACAAATTTAACTCCCAATTGACCAAGAATAGTCAAGGAGGTCGAAATTGGGGATGGTGGACATTCCAAGGCATGGGAAATATTATCATAACTTCCCACTAGGCCCAAAATAGCATATGGAGGGAGATGAACTGTCATAGGGAATATTTATTCTCTCCTAAAATTGTATTTTTTAATCAATTTTGAGAGAAAATTTGAGAATCTTATGGAAGGATGAGGAATTAATTATAAAATAAGGACGAGGACACACTTGATAAGGATTTTGATAATTTTAATTTCGAATTAGAGAGCTATTGAGATTTTTCAGGCTTGGGAGATGTGCCCCTTGCATTGTGACTGGTTTCGGTGGTGAAAGATTCCACCCTAGCGGGTAGAGAAGCGAAGTCACCTTGATTTATCTATAGAGCTTCATTAAAGGAGAACATATCCATGTTCATTTGCAGGTTTTATTTCATGTTGGTGTCTCAATGTTTGAGCTTGTAGCAGTGTTATGTTGTTGGTGTTTTATGGATTGCATTTTGTGTTATGGTAGTTCGAGGGTGCACCAGTGGTTGTCCAAAATTATTGAAGGTTGTTATTTTGGTTTCATTGCACTCATATCTGATGGAGGGTACTGGGAAAGTCTGATATGCAATATGGGGTCAAAATTTTCTTGTGTAGGATACACTAGTTGGAGTAGATCTCTCATTTGGAGCAGCATTTACCTTCCTTTTCTCTGCTGATTTATGGAAGCCATCTGTACTCTCTCTATAGAAAATTTATATATTTATTTGCAGCTACTGTAGCACCCATATCTATACTTACAGTTCCATCCATTTAATAATAAATATTCACAATGATTTTCCCATGTTGTGTTCAAATATTTGAGTTGTTGGTTGATCTATGTGTAAATATGCAATTGTGGTTGTACAATCATATGTTTTTGTGTGTAAAATTTTCATAAGAGTTATATGAATTTTGTTAGTGATCTATTTAGCTGTGTTTGGGTGTCTGTGATTTGATTTTGATTTGTTCGGAAAAATTCAAGCTAGATAGGAGGTGTTTGGAAAAGCTCAAAGTCTAGGGGGTGTCATGTGCCCAAAATTGAACTAGTTTCCCTTGACTCGAGTTGGGTACATTATAGTAAAATGCCAAATAAGGAGCATCCATAGAAATGTATTATCTTCTTATTTTTCATAAAAATCCAATATTACACTTGATCTCCACTCCACATATGCTTCACAACATTACGATAGCATTCAATAGAATACACAACATTATTCCCAATGGATCTCCTTCACCTCTATTATATAGTTAGAGGTATGGAAGAATAACATTCCAAAATACATGTGGGATGAATGATTTTTCACTTCCTTATATAAAGAATTGTAATAGGATAATATTACTCCACGATTCATGTGGGATAACTCCTTTTACATAATATTAGAGTTATTTATGCCTTCCAATGCTAGATAAGACATCTTACGACATCATACTAGACATCATTACACATGTAATATTAAAATTACACATTCCAACATTCCCACTTAATGATGACTAGGGAGAACAACACATATATGGAGAAAGATGGAATTGTATTAGCATTCCCCCTTGATGACAAATTCCCGCATTACCAACAAACTTCAAAGATACACAAACTTTGCTTCTTTCATGGCCTTGGTAAAGATATCGACTACTTGTTTTTTCTGTGGGACAATACTCGAAACAAATAAAACCATACTCCACAAGCTATCGAATGTAATGAGCATCAAAGTCAATGTGTTTATTCTTGGCACTAGTACATTTGGGGGGCAAATTCGACATTTAGACTGATGTCAGAACTCAAAAACCATTTTTTAACATCGGATAGACGTCATTTTCACGGGTTTTTGAATAAAAATCAATAGTAGTGCCACTTAAGCGATGTCTAGTATTTAACGTCTATTAAGTGACATCCCTAGGAGTCTCTTATGCAACGTTCATGTCTGTCGCTTAAAGGACTTTAAGGGAGGTCTCTTAAGGGACATTTGTTCTCTGTTGTTGCTTAAGCGATGTGACGCGGAAAGTATTTTACTTTTTTTTGGATCAATTAGGAAAAACTGTAAACATATTCATATAGAAAAAGTATTTAGGTTTTTTGGTTAAATTCGACAAAATTAATTCATCGAAGGAATTTGGAGGGAGGAGAACTCTCCTTATAGGTAGATGTTTTTTGGATAAAGGATACCCACTTTTGAAATATTTTTTTTCTGATTAGGTTAACGATTTGATCTCTGTCTTTCTTCTATTAGTATCTTGATAATGTATTTTATTTAAATAGATCACAATGTTAGACAATATTGCTCCCCAATTTGCTACTAGATTTGAATGATTCGATGTTATGCAGGCAGCTATTGATTATGTATATGGTGATAGAAGCAACGATGTTCCGACAAATGATCAAAATCAACGCCTTAGTGTTGTAGTTATAATCAGCAATGGAAAATGTTATTTCCCTTGTACAAAATGCAGAGGAATGAAAAGGAGAAGAGTTGTCAGGGAAACAACCAAGAAGCATTGCTCAGAGTATGGGCACTTAGAAGGGGGAAACCAATATCATCCCTTGGTAATTAAAAAATTGTTTTCTCATTTTTCAATACTCTTATTATTGATCAATATTTCAATACTAATTGGTTATATTTTTTGACAACTACTACATAAACAAGACCACCAACGCTTGCAAACCCACTTTCTAGAATTCAAGGTACTGTAGATGCTAAGGGCGGCGACATTGAGGTTGATACATTAATGGAAGAAAATGACCACAATATCATAGAGAATAAAAGGATAAATAGGTTGATCCATGACACATTTGTTTCCACGGATGAGAATGTACCTGTGGATGAGGCGTATGAAAACATTCATGATGTGCCTCTTATTAAAAAAACAAAGAAAACCTTATACAAAGACTCAAAGACAAGTCTTCTCTCAACTCTTTTGTTGCTAGTCAGCTTGAAGTTCATGAATGGTATTTCAAACACAACAATGACACAATTGTTAAGGTATGGAAGATTTTGATTTTTGTATTTGCAATTGTTATTTTTTTATATATTTATGTCATTTATTAGTCAATAATTCTGATTTTTCTACTAATTTAGATATATTTTAGGTTGCTAGGTGACACTATTCTACCACCGTCAAATACTTTATCTCGCACATACAGAGGAATGCGTGTCATTTTTAAATATCTAGGAATAGCTTTTAACTTAATTGATGCATTTCCCAATGACCATATCATATATTATGGAAAACATGCATCAAAGAGTGAGTTCCCTGAATGTGGAATTAGTAGATATCATATTGATCAGGTAACAAATAAGGTTTTGCACAAAGTTCTTCACCATATCCCAATAATTCCATGTTTTCAATGATTGTTCAGGTGTAAAAACATTGCAGAATTTATGGATTACCATACATGACACAGAAGTGAAGATGGTGTCATGCGGATGCCTCGAGATGGTTATGCATTCAGAGACATTGATGAAAGATTGCCAATTTTTAAAGAAGAACCCATAACGTTAGACTTTCATTGGCAGCTTCTGGTGTCAACCCATTGCAGAGCTCAGAATCATTTACTCAGTGTGGCCACCATTTGTTATAAAAATAACCTTCCTCCATGGATGGAAATTAAAAGGGAGCATGTCAGTCGACATTAATTGTTGCAGGTACTTATTTTTATGAATGTTAACATAATATAAGCAATCAAGTTTTTGTATTATTGCATGTACAAGAAATTATTAGCTATTTATGTAAATTTTGAAATGACTACAAGGTAAGAACCGAGTTAAATATATGGATGTATATCTTGAGCCTCTTATAGATGAACTTTTAAAATTATGGTCTGGTATCAGTATGTACGACATCTCCAAACCTATAGGACAAAACAAATTTTAGTTCCATGGAATACTTACATGGACAATTCATGATGCACCTAGTCTTACACATTTATATGGTATGTAAAGTTCCCACATATCTCTATTCATCATTTATCATGCAATTATTTTTATAATATACAAAATTCTATATGTTAACACTATTCCATAAATTTCAAGGATTCAAACAAAGGGAAAATAGGCATGTCCAGTATGTGGCCCAGGAACAATATCTAGATGTTCAAGAAGTTTAGGAAAGGAGGTGCGCAATGAGTGTATACATTTTCTCCATAAGTACCACATGTATTAGATTTTTAAAAATGACTTTAATGGAAAGGAAGAAACTGGAATAAATCCACGAAGAATGACGCCTCAAATATGGAAAAAAGCATTTCAAAATATCCATGGTAAGAAACATTTGTTTATAGCTAATTACTTCGTTCTTGGTCACTTGTTTTTATTTATAGATTTTCATGATGCTTATAATCATGATTAGTATAAAATATTAATATGTCATTGATACTTCTCAAAGGTCGTCACGACGGTTAGCTTCCACAGGGTTTGAAATGATACTCTTCCCAATTTAGTTGGTTGCCGTACTATGAGCACATACAAGTAGCTCATTTGTTTGACACAATGCATATTGGAAATAATGTCATAGAGTGATTATGGAAAATTATAGATGGCAGGAATAACAAGGAAAAAATTGCAAAATTTATTAGTTCATTCAAGAATCCAACTCATTGCAACTTTTGAATCAAAATTGGGGTAGTGGAAATTACACCAATCTCCCATGGTTATTAACTGAGCAAGAGAGTGTTTTTGTAAAAGAGGTTGTACGGAAGATAAAGTTTCCCACTGGGTTTTCTTAAAACACAAGTAATATATTGAAAAATCAAGGCGATTTCGGGGGGGTGGGGGTGCTAAAACTCATGATTGGCATACATTTATCAAGGTTCTATGTTTTGAACCTTTGTTTATTTATTTTATGTTAGATACATTATTTTTTATTAATTCATGTTTATCTCCATTTAAGTTATATGTAATGGTATATACATTATTTTTTAGTAATATGTGTTGCATCCTTGTTTTAGTATGCTCTACGTCTAGCTTTGCCTAATAGCTTTGACAACAACATTAAGAAGGTTATTTATGATCTCGACAAGTACATGAGGTATGTATAAATTTATAGTTGAATTAATATTTATTGTATAGAGGGTCAATATTTTCTTTTATGTCTTATATATTTGAATGTTGACACATCATTTTTCATTGCACTTGTAGGTGGTTGTCATCTAAAGAAATACATAAGGAAGATATTAGGTATTGGAAAAGGAAAATTCCCCAACTTATGTGTTAGATGCAAAAGTATCTGCCTCCAACCTTTTTCAATGCACAGGAACACTAGTTGATACACCTAGTGGAAGAGATTGAAATGTGTGGACCTGTGCACACAAGGTCAATGTGGTTAGTGGAGAGGAACTCAAAAGCATTGAAGGAATTTGTTAGATAGATATCACGTCCAAAAGGATCGATGGTTGAACGGTATATGCTATATCAATCCACTATATATTTTAGTGAGTACTTACCCCAAGTAGTAGGTGATATGGATGTGCCACTCCTTGATGCCAATTCTACTGCCAAATTTAAAGGCGAGGTGTTGTTAGGGAATTGTAGATGGATAAAAGTTAAAGGTAAAATCTTGTAATTTATTTAATTACTCCATACATGTTTTTGGTACACTGGTTAGTAGCTTGGTTGTTTAACTAACACTGTTTTTGTCATTTTTCTAGGTATTATAGAGTGGGATGCAATTCATGTATACATTGCAAATAATCTTTATTTTGTGAAGAGATGGACAGAACGATGTGAGGAAGTTTATGGTGAATTAAGATGGAATGACTTGGCAGAGATGATTAGAAAGGCTTATTTGGATCATGACACAAGTTTAAGCCAACAGTAAATTTATTTAGCATATGGTGCAAAATATAGAAATGTGAGCCATGCCTACTATTCATATTTATATTTCAAATCACATTATTGTATTTTTATTGAAATTATCTTATACATATACTTACCATTTCCTAAAAATCCATTTTTAACATATTGAGAATACAGATGAAACATCATAAGGCTATGTGGTGCAATGGAAACTTTTTTTGTATCAAAGAGTTGGATGATACTAGAAAAACATGTGATAGTGGTATTACTATAAATTTTCAGGTTACTAATATTTCCCACAGGGGTGATAGACATCTGATCACATTGGATTTGAGGTACTATGGATATTTGGAATAAATCTTGGATATAGAATTTAAATCCTTCAAAGTGGTTTTCTTCAAGGTGAGGTGGTACATATTGTTGTTGCAAGGTGATGAAAGGATGATTATTGATCATGGAAATGCATTTTCCATGATTAATACTAATAGGTATGAGCCAAATACAGAGCCCTGTGTACTTCCAAGTCAATGTGAGAAGGTATTGTTTTCACAAGTAGTAGGTAGAGCAGGTTGGTCTTTTGTTGTTAGATTTGATCCAAGAGGATGACCCATAAAGTATACTTTGCCTGGGAATGACGAATGATGACAACTAGAGGTTCATGATGAACGTTGGTGGAAACATGGATGGTATTTATTATATGAAGACATCATAAACCCTTGAGTCTTGAAACGATCCCATACCCTCAAATAATGTGTCTAGTCTGGCCATGTAAAATTTCAATGCATATAGTCACAATTTGAATAAATCTCAACGTTGGCCCCATTCACTGCTTATTGAGCAGGGTCGATGGATGACATTAATCCCTTAACCCAATATAATCCCTAAGCAATTAACCAAATACCACTTGCATGTTGGACCCTATAAAATTATTTGGGGATGTATTAAATTAATAAAATCATGGTTTAATCATCTCGAATAATGCCACAAGGAAAAGGAAAAGACATGGAAATTGGCATCTTCATTAGGTTTCGCTGCAAAGTTCGGTATGTCAGGTTTGATATTTGTTGGCGTGAATGGAAAAATTGGGTCATGATGAATATGATGATGATGATGTAAATGACATCCATGATGTTGGCGATTATCTTTTTGATGATTTCCTTGAGTTTTAAAACCCTCCCATACCATAAAGGCATGCACCTAATCTAACCATGTAAATTTCAACGCATAGAGGCACATTTTAAAGAAATTTCAATGTTGGCCCCTTTCACTACTCACTGTGTAGGGTGGATTGATGACATTGGTGATGGGCGTGTTGGAAGTCCTGTAAAATTAAAAGAGAGTTATGACAACGATACTATATGTGGTGATGATGAATGATGACAACGAGAGGTGCATGATGAACGTTAATGGAAACATGGAGGATCTTTTATATTATGTGGAGACATCATAAATCTTTGAGTCTTGAAACCATAACATACCCTCAAGGCATGTGTCTAGTCTGACCATGTCAAAAGTTAATGCATAGAATCAGAGTTTGAAGAAATCTCAATGTTGACCCCATTCACTGCTCACTGCGCAGGGTCAATGGATGACATTAATCCCTTAACCCAATATAATCCCTAAGCAATTAACCATTAGACCAATTTCATGTTGCACCGTATAAAATTCTTTGGGGATGTATTAAATTGATAAAATAATGGTTTAATCATCTCGAATAATGCCATAAAAAAAAAGGAAAAGACATGGAAATTGACATCTTCATTAGGTTTCCCTGCAAAGTTTGGTATGTTGGGTTTGGTCTTTGTTGGCATGGATGGAAAAATTGGGTCATGATGATTATGGTGACGATGATGGAAATGAAAACCATTATGGTGGTGATGATTATTATTATGATTTTCTTCAGTCTTACAACCCTCCCATACCATCAAGGTATGCACCTAGTCTAACCATGTAAATTTCAACACATACATGCACATTTTGAAGAAATTTAAATGTTGTCCCCATTCACTACTCACTATGTAGGGTGGATGGATGAAATTGGTGATGGGTGTGTTGGAAGTACCATGACATTAAAAGAGACTTATGACAAAGATTCGATATGTGGGAATGACGTATGATGACAATGAGATGTGCATGATGAACATTGATGGAAACATGGACGATTATTTAGATTATTTGGTGAAATCAGACATCCTTGAGTATTGAAACCCTCACATACCCTCAAGGCATGTGTCTAGTCTGACCATGTCAAATGTCAATGCATACAGTCACATTTTAAATAAATCTCAATGTTGTCCCCATTCACTCCTCACTGTGCAGGGTCGATGGATGACATCAATTCCTTAACCCAATATAATCCCTAAGCAATTAACCATTAAACCACTTGCATGTTGGACCCTATAAAATTCTTTGTGGATGTCTTAACTTAATAAAATCATGGTTTAATCGTCTCAAATAATGCCACAAGAAAAAGGAAATACATGGAAATTGACATCTTCATTAGGTTTCGGTGCAAAGTTTGTTATGTTGGGTTTGATCTTTGATGGAATTTATGGAAAATATGGGTGATTATGACAATAGAAATGAAAACCATGATGGTGACGATGATCATGACAATGATTTCATTGAGTGTTTAAACCATCACATACCATCAAGGCATGCACCTAGTCTAACCATGTAAAATTTAATGGATACATGGACATTTTGAAGAAATTTCATTTGACCCATTCATTGCTCCTTGTGTGGGGTCGATGGATGAAATTTGTGGTGGGCATGTTGGAATTTCCATGACATTTCAAGAGAGTACATACAAATATTCTATATATGGGATTTATAAATGATGACAATGAGATGTGAATGATGAACATTGATGGAAACATGGATGATGTCAAATAATAGGCAGGGACATCAATGATCCACAAGTCTTGAAACCATCCCATACCTCCAAGGCGTGTGTCTAGTCTAAACCATGGTTAATTTTCAATGCATACAGTCACAGTTTGAAGAAATATCAATGTTAACCACATTCACAGCTCGCTGTGCAGGGTTGGTGGATGGCATTATGCCCTTAACCCAATATAATCCCTGAATCATTAACCATTAAACTACCTAACCCTGATTTTCATTTTCATATGCTTATGCCATTCATTTTGTATCAACATGTTTGTGAAGACACAAAACTATGGGTTGTCATGATCATGAGTGTGTTTCATACATAAAAATAGCCAGAAGAATCATTTATCCATCCTTGTAATGTATTTATATTCTGTGTAAATAGATTAAGAGCATTATAAATAAATGCTTGACAATGTAACTTTGCATTCTTAATGTTATAAAAGTGTATCAATATGATCAGAATTGCTAGATCTTTTTTTCTAAGTAGTGAATATAGTAATATGTTTTTATTGGAATTTATGTTTGGCCCTTAACCATTAACCCCTTAAACATTAACCACTTAACCCATAATACCTAATCCATTAACAATTAAACTATTGAACCCCTGAGCCCTTAACCCCTTAGCCCTTGACCATTAATCCCTTAACCCTTAATCCCTAATAAATTAAACCTTAAACCATTAAACCCTAATCCCTAAATCCTCTAATCCATAAATCCCTTAATGCCTAAAGTGACCAATCCCTAAATCCGCTATCCCCATAACCCCCAAGAACTCAAGAACTTAACTATTTAGGCACAACCGACATTCAATTGGAAGCTAAATATGACACAAAACTAGAAGCTAAACACGACACAAAATTATAAGTTAACAAGGAAGGTAAAATAGGAGAAAATAAGGAAGTTAACAAGGAATTTAAACTAGAATCTAAAAAGGAATCTAAAAAGGTTGCTATAGGGGGTGCTAAACTAGGCGTTAAAGCATGAGCAACAAATGAATCCAAAAAAGAAGCAAAACTAGAAGCTAAATTTGGCGCTACAGTCGGTGCTTTATATTTCTGACTTTAGTGCCTATCTAGGCTAGTAGGAAAACAAAATCCACAAATAGCGCCATCCTGATGAATAGCACCGATGTTTTCAAAAAACTGGAGAAAAATAAATTGAAATAGTCAGTAGAAGCAAAGAAAGGAACTAAAAAGGAAGTTAATCACAAGGATTTGTTGTAGTGATTGGAGGAGGATGACTCCTTGTATACATAAGCATGGTTGATTACCACATATACTTAATGAAAAAGGAAACAATATATGTTTTCCTTGGGAAGTGTTGTTAGATCCTTTTTTTTATTTCTTGTTTTCCTGATAATCACTTAATGACAAAGGAAAAGATCAGTCGATCCTTCTTTCCTAAATAATCATTGATATTTGTTTGAATTGGATTCTCTAAAGAATATCTTGTTGATGCATTGAAGTTTAAGAAATGGATTTACTTAAAACTTACTATTGGTATTCTCTCAATTCTACTTTTTGTTGTCTCATCCTCTCTCTATCCTTCTCTCGTACTTCATTTTCATCAACCCATTGTCAATCATTTTTTATACTACTCTTTTTAATATTTCACATCTTGTTTGTTGATTAACTTATTAGTTCAAAAGTAGTTTTTTTAATCTTGATTATTGATTATTAATTGGTTCACTTATGTTTTATCTATTCTTTATAAACACGTGACCAAATTTCTGCAGCATGTGAAATTGTTCTCAAGTTTGTAGGATATTGATCAATCCCCATAGCTCAATTGAGCTCATCAACTCGATCAAGCCCAATGCTTGATTGCACTCCAAAAGTCAACTGATAAGTAACCATAGAAATTCTTGATCGATATATTTCAAAAATATTACAAAACACTTAATATATCTTTTTTAAGGGCTCACTCAACCTATATACCTCAATTTAGCGCTTAAATTTCATAATTCCAACCACCTTGTTGCAATATTTTATGTAGCTACAAATTCTAGAGGGTGAATTCCCTTCATCTTAGGTGATAGAGTTATGGCCATTGGATTCCTTAATGAACCCTCCATCAAATGGCATATCATTTTCACACTTTTTATTTCATATTATATTTTTTAATTTAATTTATTTTAAATTTTACACTGAAATTGCTTTCCCATGGTTTCAAAGGTGATCATAGAAATATCAATAGCAGAAAAAAAAAAAAAAAAAAAAACACCACAAAAATTATAAAAAATACATGGTATCCATGTAGATCTTGTTATAATATTGAGAATATGCACAACAATATGTTTGTTAACATGGAAAGCAATAATCTATTAGTCTATCCATAAAAGCAATAATATTCAAAGTAAGAAACTAGAGATAGGAGAAAATAAATGATATACCAGATATATGTGGTAAATGTAATTTCCCCTCCATAATTCCTCCATGGTTCATTCCACTAACCTATCTAATTCCCATAGGTTCAAGTGGAAATCAAGTTGACTAGGGAATTACTTATCCTATAGTCACTTTGTAAATTAAATTTAAAAATTAGAAGGGGTGATGTGGCTCACAAATTTTGTAATAATATAGCCAAATATCCATAAATGAGATGAAAATGGTCCAAATCAGCCAAGGAGGGAACAGAAGAGGATACATGGGTCCCCCATTAAGTGTAACTCCCATCTAAGGTGGAAGGAATCTCATCATGAAGGCATCTCATGAGTTGTAACTCCCTGGGGCTAAAAATAGCCAAGGAAGGCACACTTGTGGGAGGACAATCCAAGGTGGGTGAGAATCCCGATGACAAATTTAACTCCCAATTGACCAAGAATAGTCACGGAGGTCGAAATTGGGGATGGTGGACATTCCAAGGCATGGGAAATCTCATTATAACTTCCCACTGGGCCCAAAATAGCATATGGAGGGAGATGAAGTGTCATAGGGAATATTTATTCTCTCCTAAAATTGTATTTTTTAATCAATTTTGAGAGAAAAATTGAGAATCTTATGGAAGAATGAGGAATCAATTATAAAATAAGGATGAGGACACACTTGATAAGGATTTTGATAATTTTAATTTCGAATTAGAGAGCTATTGAGATTTTTTAGGCTTGGGAGATGTGCCCCTTACATTGTGATTGTTTTCGGTGGTGAAATATTCCACCCTAGCGGATAGAGAGGCGAAGTCACCCTGATTTATCTATAGAGATTCATTAAAGGAGAACATATCCATGTTCATTTGCAGTTTTTATTTCATGTTGGTGTCTCAATGTTTGATCTTGTAGCAGTGTTATGTTGTTGGTGTTTTATGGATTACATTTTGTGTTATGGTAGCTCGAAGGTGCACCAGTGGTTGTCCAAAATTATTGAAGGTTGTTATTTTGGTTTCACTGCACTCATACCTGATGGAGGGTATTGGGCAAGTCTGATATGCAATATGGGGTCAAAAGTTTCTTGTGTAAGGCACACTAGTTGGAGTAGATCTCTCATTTGGAGCAGCATTTACCTTCCTTTTCTCTGCTGATTTATGGAAGCCATCTGTACTCTCTCTATAGAAAATTTATATATTTATTTGCAGCTACTCTAGCACCCATATCTATACTTACAGTTCCATCCATTTAATAATAAATATTCACAACGATTTTCCCATGTTGTGTTCAAATATTTGAGTTGTTGGTTGATCTATGTGTAAATATGCAATTGTGTTTGTACAATCATCTGTTTTTGTGTGTAAAATTTTCATAAGAGTTATATGAATTTTGTTAGTGAGCTATTTAGCTGTGTTTGGGTGTTTGAGATTTGATTTTGATTTGTTTGGAAAAATTTGAGCTGGATAGGAGGTGTTTGGAAAAGCTCAAAGTCTAGGGGGTGTCATGTGCCCAAAATTGAACTAGTTTCCCTTGACTTGAGTTGGGTACATTACAGTAAAATGCCAAATAAGGAGCATCCATAGAAAGGTATTATCTTCTTATTCTTCATAAAAATCCAATATTACACTTGATCTCCACTCCACATATGCTTCACAACATTACGATAGCATTCAATAGAATACACAACATTATTCCCAATGGCTCGCCTTCACCTCTATTATATAGTTAGAGGTATGGAAGAATAACATCCCAAAATACATGTGGGATGAATGATTTTTCACTTCCTTATATAAAGAATTGTAATAGGATAATATTACTCCACGATTCATGTGTGATAACTCCTTTTACATAATATTAGAGTTATTTATGCCTTCCAATGCTAGATAAGACATCTTACGACATCATACTAGACATCATTACACATGTAATATTAAAATTACACATTCCAACATTCCCACTTAATGATGACTAGGGAGAACAACACATATATGGAGAAAGATGGAATTGCATTAGCATTCCCCCTTGATGACAAATTCCTACATTCCCAACAAAATTCAAAGATACACAAACTAGGGCCACTTAAGCAATGTCTAGTATTTAACGTATATTAAGTGACGTCCCTAGGACTCTCTTATGCAACGTTCATGTCCGCAACTTAAAGGACTTTAAGGGACATCTCTTAAGGGACATTTGTTCTCTGTTGTTGCTTAAGCGATGTGACGCTGAAAGTATTTTACTTTTTTTTGGATCAATTAGGAAAAACTGTAAACATATTCATATAGAAAATTTATTTAGGTTTTTTGGTTAAATTCAACAAAATTAATTCATCGAAGGAATTTGGAGGGAGGAGAACTCTGCTTATAGGTAGATGTTTTTTGGATAAAGGATACCCACTTTTGAAATATTTTTTTCTGATTAAGTTAACGATTTGTCTCTGTCTTTCTTCTATTACTATCTTGATAATGTATTTTATTGAAATAGAGCACAATGTTAGACAATATTTCTCCCAATTTGCTACTAGATTTGAGTGACTCGATGTTATGCAGGCAGCTATTGATTATGTATATGGTGATAGAAGCAACGATGTTCCGACAAATGATCAGAATCAACGCCTTAGTGCTGTAGTTATAATCAGCAATGGAAAATGTTATTTCCCTTGTACGAAATGCAGAGGAATGAAAAGGAGAAGAGTTGTCAGGGAAACAACCAAGAAACATTGCTCAGAGTATGGGCACTTAGAAGGGGGAAACCAATATCATCCCTTGGTAATTAAAAAATTGTTTTTCTCATTTTTCAATACTCTTATTATTGATCAATATTTTAATACTAATTAGTTATATTTTTTGACAACTACTACATAAACAAGACCACCAACGCTTGCAAACCCACTTGCTATAATTCAAGGTATTGCAGATGATGAGGGTGGTGACATTGAGGTTGATACATTAATGGAAGCAAATGACCACAATATCATAGAGAATAAAAGGATAAATAGGTTGATCCATGACACATTTGTTGCCACGAATGAGAATGTACATGTGGATGAGGCGTATGAAAACATTCATGATGTGCCTCTTATTGAAAAAACAAAAAAAAACTTATACAAAGACTCAAAGACAAGTCTTCTCTCAGCTCTTTTGTTGCTAGTCAACTTGAAGTTCATGAATGGTATTTCAAACACAACAATGACACAATTGTTAAGGTATGCAAGATTTTGATTTTTGTATTTTCAATTACTATTTTTTTTATATATATTTATGTCATTTATTAGTCAATAATTATGATTTTTCTACTAATTTAGATATATTTTAGGTTGTTAGGTGACACCATTCTACCACCATCAAATACTTTACCTCGCACGTACAGAGGAATGCGTGTCATTTTTAAATATCTAGGAATGGCTTTTAACTTAATTGATGCATGTCCCAATGGCCATATCATATATTATGGAAAACATGCATCAAAGAGTGAGTTCCCTGAATGTGGAATTAGTAGATATCGTATTGATCAGGTAACAAATAAGGATTTGTACAAAGTTCTTTGACCATATCCCAATAATTCCACGTTTTCAATGATTGTTTAGGTGTAAAAAAATTGCAGAATTTATGGATTACCATAAATGACACAGAAGTGAAGATGGTGTCATGCGAATGCCTGTAGATGGTTATGAATTCAGAGACATTGATGAAAGATTGCCAATTTTTAAAGAAGAACCTGTAATGTTAGACTTTCATTGGCAGCTGCTGGTGTCAACCCATTGTAGAGCTCAGAATCATTTACTCAGTGTGGCCACCATTTGTTATAAAAATAACCTTCCTCCATGGATGGAAATTAAAAGGGAGCATGTCATGTTGGCATTAATTGTTGTAGGTACTTATTTTTATGAGTGTTAACATAATATAAGCAATCATCTTTTTGTATTATTGCATGTACAAGAAATTATTAGCCATTTATGTTAATTTTGAAATGACTACAAGGTAAGAACCAAGTTAAATATATGGATGTATATCTTGACCCTCTTATAGACGAACTTTTAAAATTATGGTCTAGTATCAGTATGTACGACATCTCCAAACCTATAGGACAAAACAAATTTTAGTTCCATGGAATACTTAAATGGACAATTCGTGATGCACCTAGTCTTACACATTTATATGGTATGTAAAGTTCCCACGTATCTCTATTCATCATTTATCATGCAATTATTTTTATAATATACAAAATTCTATATGTTAAGACTATTCCATAAATTGCAGGGATTCAAACAAAGGGAAAATTGGCATGTCCAGTATGTGGCCCAAGGACAATATCTAGATGTTCAAGAAGTTTAGGAAGGGAGGTGTACAATGAGTGTATACATTTTCTCCATCAGTACCACAGGTATTATATTTTTAAAAATGACTTCAATGGAAAGGAAGATCTTGGAATAAATCCACGAAGAATGACGCCTCAAATATGGAAAAAAGCATTTCAAAATATCCATGGTAAGAAACATTTGTTTATAGCTAATTACTTCGTTCTTGGTCACTTGTTTTTATTTATAGATTTTCATGATACTTATAATCATGATTAGTATAAAATATTAATATGTCATTGATACTTCTCAAAGGTCATCACGACGGTTAGCTTCCGCAGGGTTTGAAATGATACTCTTCTCAATTTAGTTGGTTGCCAAACTATGAGCACATACAAGCAGCTCATTTGTTCGACACAATGCATATTGGAAATAATGTCATAGAGTGATTATGGAAAATTATAGATGGCAGGAATAACAAAGAAAAAATTGCAAAATTTATTAGTTCATTCAAGAATCCAACTCATTGCAACATTTGAATCAAAACTGGGGTAGTGGAAATTACACCAATCTCCCATGGTTATTAACTGAGCAAGAGAGTGTTTTTGTAAAAGAGGTTGTACGCAAGATAAAGTTTGCCACTGGGTTTTCTTAAAACACAAGTAATATATTAAAAAAGCAAGGCGATTTCGGGGGGGGGTGGGGGTGCTAAAACTCATGATTGGCATACATTTATCAAGGTTCTATGTTTTGAACCTTTGATTATTTATTTTATGTTAGATACATTATTTTTTATTAATTCATGTTTATCTCCATTTAAGTTATATGTAATGGTATATACATTATTTTTTAGTAATATGTGTTGAATCCTTGTTGTAGTATGTTCTACCTCTAGCTTTGCCTAATAGCTTTGACAACAACATTAAGAAGTTTATTTATGATCTCGACAAGTACATGAGGTATGTATAAATTTATAGTTGAATTAATATTTATTGTATAGAGGGTCAATATTTGCTTTTATGTCTTATATATTTGAATGTTGACACATCATTTTTCATTGCACTTGTAGGTGGTTGTCATCTAAAGAAATACATAAGGAAGATATTAGGTATTGGAAAAAGAAAATTCCCCAACTTATGTGTGAGATGCAAAAGTATCTGCCTCCAACCTTTTTCAATGCACAGGAACACTAGTTGATACACCTAGTGGAAGAGATTGAAATGTGTGGACTTGTGCACACAAGGTCAATGTGGGTAGTGGAGAGGAACTCAAAAGCATTGAAGGCCTTTGTTAGACAGATATCACGTCCAGAATGATCGATGGTTGAACGATATATGCTATATCAATCCACTTTATATTTTAGTGAGTACTTACCCCGAGTAGTAGGTGCTATGGATGTGCCACTCCTTGATGCCAATTCTACTACCAAATTTAAAGGCGAGGTGTTTTTAGGGAATGGTAGATGGATAAAAGTTAAAGGTAAAATCTTGTAATTTATTTAATTACTCCATACATGTTTTTGGTACATTGGTTAGTATCTTGGTTGTTTAACTAACATTGTTTTTGTCATTGTTCTAGGTATTATAGAGTGGGATGCAATTCATGTATACATTGCAAATAATATTTATTTTATGAAGAGATGGACAGAACGATGTGAGGAAGTTTATGGTGAATTAAGATGGAATGACTGGGCAGAGATGATTAGAAAGGCTTATTTGGTTCATGACACAAGTTTAAGCCAACAGTAAAGTGATTTAGCATATGGTGGAAAATATAGAAATGTAATCCATGCCTACTATTCATATTTATATTTCAAATCACATTATTGTATTTTTATTGAAATTATCTTATACATATACTTACCATTTCCTAAAAATCCATTTTTAACATATTGAGAATACAGATGAAACATCATAAGGCTATGTGGTGCAATGGAAAAAAAATTTGCATCAAAGAGTTGGATGATAGTAGAAAAACATGTGATAGTGGTATTACTACAACTTTCCAGGTTACTAATATTTTCCATAGGGGTGATAGACATTTGATCACATTGGATTTGAGGTACTATGGATATTTGGAATAAATCTTGGATATAGACTTTAAATCCTTCAAAGTGGTTCTCTTCAAGGTGAGGTGGTACATATTGTTGCTGCAAGGTGATGAAAGGATGATTATTGATCATGGCAATGCATTTTCCATGATTAATACTAATAGGTACGAGCCAAATACAGAGCCTTGTGTACTTCCAAGTCAATGTGAGAAGGTATTGTTTTTTACAGGTACTAGGCAGGTTGGTCTTTTGTTGTTAGATTTGATCCAAGAGGACGACCAATAAAGTATACTTTGCCTGAAGATGAAGATGTTCAAGAAGAAGAAGATGTGGATGGAGAGATTGAGGAAGAGGTGGAATTAGATGAAGGGGGGAACCAGGTTGACCAAATAGACTATGATTTACATCTCGATGATGATAACTTTGTACTAGATGTTGCAGATCTTGTTTTGTACAATCCTTACAATGATTTTGAAGGGTTGGATACAAATTCTGATCTTCATGACTCAGATCTCGACTTGGACGATGTTCAAGATTAATATGATATAGAATTGTAACAAATGTTTTCCACTGGATCTCTCTTTTGTAATCAGTATTGGGATAAATAAATTCATGGGAATTCTATGTTATTTTATATTTAAATAGATCATCAATCTCATGGAACATTATTCTTTATAATGTGTAGCTGTGTCGCTTATATTTTGACATCCTGGCAGATCATGGTTTGAATCAAATGAAATCGCGTAGAATGCAAGGTTTGGAACCCGAGGATAACGAACCTTTAACACGGTTGGGCTCACCAAACCTTTCCAATGAGGGGGGCATACAAGAAGAAATTGTTTTTTACCAAGGAATTGTCTATTGAATGTATATATTTCCAATAGACTAGGACTTCTTAGATCATGCACTAGTGCAGTTTATTCTCTCTAGTATCCAATATTGCTTCTAGTTGGAGCCAAATGGAGCCCTCTTAATCACTTTCTAGTAAGTTGGTTTGCACTTTATAATTTGATCCCGCAACCTTCTTGAGACATGACACATGAAATACCATATGAACGTTAAGAGTGGTATGGAAGAGCTATCTTGTAGGCCACAAGTCCAATGTGTTGGATAATCATATAGGATCCATAGAACTTTAATGCTAGTTTATGGTGGAATTTATCTTTGAATGTTTATTTATAAGGTTTAAGGAGAAAAAAAATAATCCAATTCTGCAAAATAATTCACTGAATGATATTTTTCATCTTTTGTTTAACTCTATTTTGAGTCGTAACCAAATTGTCAACAAGTCCGTGTAGAGAATTACTTCTCTAATGTGAACTTTGTTGTCCACTGTGAAGCTTGTTGTCCACTTCATAAACCTTGGAGGTTCTTGTTAAAAAGGAATCCAATGACAAGGTTTTTGGTCCATATACCACTTCATATGGTGACATTTGGTAGATCCATGACAAGCAATATTACACCACCAATTTTCAAGAGGAAGCCATTTTTCCCATTGGTGTGGAATTTTTGAAGAGAAGCATCACAAATAAGTTTCTAGGAACTTTTTGACCACTTCTATTTTACCATTTGTTTGGGGGTGATATGTCATTCTTAGGATCAGTTGAGTATCTTGAAGTTTAAATAGGTCTTGCCAAAATTTACTAGTGACCATGGGGTACCAATTTGAGATAGTGGAAGTGGGAATACCATGTAACTTCAAAATATAATCCTTGAAGACTTGAGAAATTGATGATGGGGTAAAAGGGTGTGACAAGGTAGTGAAATGAGCATACTTGGAAATATTATGTACTATCATTATGATGATGGAATTTTTATAACGAGATTTGGGACTATCACTATAAAATAGATAGATATGTCAGTCCATATATGTTTATGGATTGGTAGTCGTTTCCCTTTGGATAAGTATAGATGTATATGTGAAAATCCTCACAGCAGATCTAAGAGATGATGTATACCTCACAAGGGTAATTATGATTAAGCAGGAAAATAGAAGAAGAGTGAACAATACAGTATAATGAGCAACAGAATAATATGGTACAGTAGAACTCAGATAGGAGCAATAATACTTCACACACACTAATTAATTAATCACAATATGAAAAAATAAATAGTACAATGGTAGAGAGGATTCGAATGCCTAAGGTGGCAATTCAAATTAGCCTCTCAGAGTGATCATAATATCAATAGAGTGTCATCAGAGCACAACTAGGTGTCCTCATGATCATCGGAGCACAACTAGAAGTCTTCATCATCATCAGTGGAGTCATCAATGCTCAAGTAACTTTCAACCATCAGTCAAACTAACTCTGGTAGGTGTAACTGAGTGTAAACTGAAGACAACTAGACTGGTAGGTGAAGAAGGGCGAGTTTCTCCCTAAAATCAAGGAAGAAGGGCGCATTAAGAAACTGGAGGGCTAAAACTGAATAGTGAGAAGCTCCTGGGGGCTGGCTAACTGAGGGATAGGTGTTGGACTAATGACTGGGATGCATGCAAACCCTAAAAGTGCATGCATGACTGAAAATGTAAATGATCAAAATACTAGTGGGACTAGGATGGAGTATAGGAATATCCTAACACCCCCCCTTAATCCATCCTGGGCCCTGGTAACTAAGACCAAAGGTCACCCGATACAATGAATAATAACAATCAATAAACCAAGGAAGTGGGGAAATTTCATGGGAAACATACCCCCTCCTCAAAAAACAGACTGTAAGGCACACACAAAATAAATGCTCCAAACTCAAGCAGGTGTGATGCTTGGTCATAAGTCTGGAGGTATCTTCTTCTTGGGAAGAAGTGGATCATGCTCAAAAAACATGTGCTTGTACTTGTTCTTCAGATTGAATGTGATGAGAACAAATCCAAAAGTATGAGGATGATCTTTGAACCTGTGATTTGAATCAGCTGAGGTAGGATCAAAATCATGAATATGCAGATAGTCTTTTGTCTTCTCCTTCAAGCTATCATGGGTGAGATTATGCCAAAAAGAACCATCAAATAATAATTGCTTGAAATCCAAATCAGATTTAAGACTTGAAGAATAGTTTCTTGAGATCTCCTTTGAACCAGCAGGGGTGAGATCAAAACTATCATATGCATGAGAAATTATCCCAAGCGAATGGCAATGGTTTCTTGAGATCTCCTTTGAACCATAAGAGGTGAGATCAAAACCAATGGATGCATGAGAAATTATCTCAAGCGGGTGGCAATGGCCATATTCTTCAATAACCTTCTGAAAGCATGAATTAATGATCATATAGTAGTATAAAAGAGATGATTTCTTGAGAGGAGTGAATGCATTACCTCCAATAGCTGATTTAACCTCCAAAATAATCATGTGATCATGATGCAAACCATCAAACTCTAGTGCAAGAGAGAATTTAGGACCTTTTGCAATATATAGAGTGTGAGCTGGCACAGAAAGAGAAGAAAGTTTGAGCATGAGTGGAGAATCTGCAAGTTCTTTGTCAACAACTTCAATATGAGATGATACTGGTTCATGATCAATGAGATCATCAAGGAGAGCGAATGCATCACTTTGTTTGCTTTCGAATGGGTTGGGACCAAGTCCTTCATTCTCTCTGCCAAATATTTCATCCAGGTGAGCCCATAGCTCTTGTGGAGTTTCAATATCAATAATGATTGGGAGCAATATGTAATCCGGCATAGTAAGATTCATTCTTCCAATGTGCATGTCACATTTATTCAACCATTCAATCTTCTCTTCAGAGGATTCGAACTCTCTTTCAAAATAACAATCAAAGAGATCATGGCTCTTTAAATATGCTATCATATTCGGTTTCCATTCATCATAGTTGAATAGAGAAAGAGGAGGGATTTCTTCTAAATCATACATTGAAGCTGTAGAAGACCTGCAAAAACAATAGAGAACACTATTGCAAAGATGCAGAAACTGCTGCAACTGCTGCACTCGAAATCTTGGTAATAACCTGCAAAAAACTCTCAAGAATGGAGATAAACAATACTCTCAACATGCTCTGATACCATGTGAAAATCCTCACAGCAAATCTAAGAGATGATGTATACCTCACAAGAGTAATTATGATTAAGCAGGAAAATAGAAGAAGAGTGAACAATACAGTATAATGAGCAACAGAATAGTATGGTACAGTAGAACTCAGATAGAAGCAATAATACTTCACACACACTAATTAATTAATCACAATATGGACAAATAAATAGTACAATGGTAGAGAGGATTCGAATGCCTAAGGTGGCAATTCGAATTAGCCTCTCATAGTGATCATAAGATCAATAGAGTGTCATTGGAGCACAACTAGGTGTCCTCATGATCATCGGAGCACAACTGGTAGTCTTCATCATCATCAGTGGAGTCATCAATGCTCAAGTAACTATCAACCATCAGTCAAACTAACTCTGGTAGGTGTAACTGAGTGTAACTAAGTGTAATTGACTGTAACTGAGTGTAAACTGAAGACAACTGGATTGGTAGGTGAAGAAGGGTGAGTTTCTCCCTAAAATCAAGGAAGAAGGGCGCATTAAGCAACTGGAGGGCTAAAACTGAATAGTGAGAAGCTCCTGGGGGCTGGCTAACTGAGGGCTAGGTGTTGGACTGATGACTGGGATGCATGCAAACCCTAGAATGCATGCAAAACCTCAAAGTGCATGCATGACTGAAAATGTAAATGATCAAAATACTAGTGGGACTAGGATGGAGTATAGGAATATCCTAACAGTATAAATGTGTTTTTTTCTATTTGATATATAGTTTTTAGCCAAGATGACATTTTTTCAATTTTCTAGGTTGATATTTGGTCATGTTTTGTCCTTGTAGGTGTCTTAGTTGGAAAATATCTACTTCAATTTAGTTGTATTTCGACATTCATGCTTGATTCAGTCCACATTCATGACTTAGAGATGTCCTTTTTTAGTTTCCCAACATCCAAATAGTTGTTGTGGGAAGATAGTGTTCAATAGGGTTAACAATAATATTTACCCTTTGGATTCTATTCCTAGTTCTTAATCCATAGATAATACAATAGATCCATATCCGGCTACCATGGACATGCGGAGAGCAACACCATTTTTAAATTGAAAAATTCCTAGCTAATTTTAATAGTTGCAGGGGAATTCTACAATGAAAAGTCAATTGATATTGAACCTAATGTTTACCATATATAAATATCCCACGTGGTGTAGAATAGATGGTGAATGGGTGTACTATTAAGGCACTCCTTGTGTTAGGTCACTAGTTCAAAACTCTGTGGGTACTAGCTTACAAAAAAAATGTTTCCCATATATACATATATAGTGACCCATACTCCTTAAATTGAACCATGGACAAGATAGAATCCTTAACTGACATAGATACATCTACATAAGAATGAGAAAAATAATATGGAAAGAATCCAATGTATGGTAACAACATCAAATACTCCTTAAGGAATGAATCAATCCACAAGCCATGTTTGATTCAATACAATAGACGACATTCAATGTATTTTGAGACAATGATTCCCATGTTTATATTTGACTTACCTTATAATGTTGAATTTTAGCACGAAAACTAGATGCAATGACCCAACTACTAGCGAAGCTGTATATCCCATAATCATTCATGACAAGAATCTCCATGAGTTCAACTTTTAGAGGAGAAACTAAATGCGGTGTCTGTGGAGGCATAGCTAGGCTTGCCTCCTTGTTTAGGGTCCTTTGAATATGAATAAATGGGATCTCCTCGAACCCACTAATTTCACATGTTAATATGACCATCACACATTACAAAATATATACATAACCTTGTAGCCAGAACACGGTTAATATATCCATCACTACACATTGACGTTTCATATATTTTTTGACATGAATTACAGGCACAACCAAATATAACATTTAATATCTATCTTCGGATAGTGATGGTTGTCTTGAACAAACCAGACAAGATGAAGCATCTAGCAGTACATCAATATCAACTATAGGTAGCAATGTTAGAAGAAAATTTAAAAAACGTATGGAATTCTTTCTAGCTGAAGGAGGGTTGTTCTCTTATGACAATGAGTCCTCTGAAGACAAAGAAGTTCCATTGATGTACAAACATTATTTTAAGAATTGGGAAGCAAAACCACTTCCTGAAATAAAAACGGATTTCAATATTAATGGAAGAACATATCGAATTTTCCATCTACTTTGAATGGTCTGGGGCTCTTTACAATGGACGGTGTGAAGGTTCCATATAACAACAAGGTCGAACTAATGGATTATGTTGTCCCAACATATGATTATGCACATTGGGGTAGACTAACAAGATATCCAACCAGTATGCGCATATATCCTTGGCATTCTTAATGCATTCTACAATGGCTATTTAATTATCCTTGGCATGATCTTGATTATGGTCGTTGGCATGATTGCACATTATATGGGTGCAATTTCATCAACATGACACTTGAGATAGCTTTAAAAAAAAAACTATTAAACAAAACTATCAATAAATATTGATGTTGAAATTGTTGCCACTGAGACACATCCATCTACTCACATATATATCCATATGGGTATGCAAGCATCTACATTGAGCTCACTGACAGTAAATATTTTGAAATCCATTTGTGTTATGCCATTATTGACATTTATTCATGTTATCCACTATATGTGTAACACTACATGTAATTTTTCCTACATGAACGTGGATCCAAAATAGTGTAAGGATAGATTTATTTTTATTAGAAAAAAATAGAATCCGTGACTTAGGTCTCAACTATTACTTTTTTTTTGTAAACTGTAGAGAGAAATTATATTAGAGTACAAAAAATATTACATGCTCGGGAGATTTTGTAGTTCTGAGAGCATTCTAGACTCTCGTAGAGCATAAAAATCAAAATAGGGCATTTGTAGACCTTCCCATAGATGGGCTGAGAGTCATAGACATAATTACAACCGACCATTAAAATCATAAGGTTAGTTCTGCTTAAGAAAACAAGCAGTGCATGACAATAAACTAAAAAGCAAAAACAATGAGACATGATACGCTAACCGCCGCAAAAAGGAGTTGGTGTCTGCCATAGAAGCCTTAGGTGCTTGCTTCTGCATTCAGGGGGCTGGGATTGTCTTCAATTATGGGGAAAATGCCAAAGAAATATTCGTCCCGGATCTTTACCAGGATTTTGGGAGATAGAGGTTTAGTCTTGCGAGGAGAGAAATGAAGTAGAATTCACAACCGTTGGAACATGCAGAGGATAAACGGGAATTCCAATACATATGAAGGTGGTGGAATGAAGAGACATCATTTCAAGGACCTTGCAGAGGGAGAACTGAGGCGTCATGCAAGAGAGCATATTGGATAGGTTGTTGCATTAATGGAGAAAGGAAAATGGAAACCAAACCGAATTTAATTCAAACCACCAGTGTGTCATCCAATTTAACGGAGTCGCTTGCGTGAGAGCCATATTCCCAGGGTGAGGACACAATCATAGGTACATTGCTCAGGGAAGGGAGGTTGGTGAGGTCCGCTGCCAGGTGGGTGAGCCACACTGCCAAGTGGGTGAGTGGCACTGCCTTCCACGACCGACACATTGTTAGCACCCGCAGCCGGGGAAGGTCTCAACTATTACTTATAAAATATTTGTTTTTCAATTATTCTAGCTACAATACTCTCTTCATTCACACACAATCTACTAAACATATTTTTTCCGTTGAAGGTCTACTTATTTACATACAGTCCTTGAATGATATTTCAATTTGAAGAGATAAAGACCATCAATGAAATTCATGAATTCTATCATGTATACCAATGGATTCCCTATAGAGTATATTCCTCCAGTATACCTAATCCAACAACCATTGTATTCAATGATCGGAATAAATACATCTGGATTACCCTAATAAAAAGTAAGGGTAGAAAGAGCTCCTCTACAAGTTAAACACCTTGGTCTTGCTCAAGTTGGGCCAATAGTTAGCTTTAAAGTGAATGAGGATGATATCAAAAATTACAAAGAGGTAGAAAATCAAATTGAATATACCAAACCATTAAAATATCTCCCATCTCCCACTCTACCTTCAAAATGATTCTTCAGAATCCATAACCCATAGCGTAGCAAGAGTAAAATTTGCCAATGCTGCCAAAGATTAGTTGGGTAATAGAACCTTAGACTAATAAGGAAAAGTATAATAACTATAATCAAATGTTACAATAATTGAAACTTGCTAAGTCATCCAAACAATATTTTTTTGAAGTCTCAGTATAATTCTTTTTGAAGACAATGAATACCAATGTTCAAGGGTTCCATATTGACTCCACAAGAAGATGAAACAAGCCACTTGATGGTTGGAATTTCAATGAATCTCTATTACAAAGGGATTCCTTGCTTTATTGGGAGGAGAACCCAAGAGATGGAATCTTAGGAAGAAGAAGGGCAGTAGCAGAAGGATGGAGGACTTATTTACATTCAATCATTTATCAAATAGTTAGTTGAACCCTACAGCTTGACTTTCTTTGGGATTAGATCACAGGTAACTATTGGTTCTCTCTTTATTATGGCATTATGGCACACATATGTATTATTTTGGTCATAATGGAATTTTATGCCTTGGAGGAAAGTGACTTCACTTGTGTCCTTCTCACATGAATATTGAAGAGTCAAGTTTCTGCACTTGAATTTTTGTTGCATAAAAATATTTCTCTAATCAAAAGCACTACAAAAATAATGGACTACTCCTTGGTTGGGCATCTATCCAAGAACTTACAACAAGTAAACAAATCCTTTGAAACCAGATTTAAACAAAGCCATTCCTCCTAGGTAATGAACTCATATTGTGAAATATGATCTCAATTTGAATGTGATTGTAAATACCTCAACAACTTAATTCTGCAAAGAAGAACAATGTTGGTGAGACAAACATGCCATAGTCTTATTTCTTAAGGATCATATGGTATTAGAGTGGGAATCAATGGCCTTGAAGAAGCTACCATCACTTTGAGGAGAAAGGAGACCCAAAATGGGTAAAGCGTTACAAAGGGAAGGGTTGGATCAGGAACTAATGGACATCAATGTGCAGATCCAAGATTTTTTTATAAATGTGCCATCAATGCACATTTTCTACATTTTTTTTATAAATCCATACAGACACGTCGCTTATTCAACACTCCCAGATGTTAGAGGAATGTGGGTTGAACGTTGGTACCATAAATGTTTCATTGGTTGCATAGTTGGAAGATATCACTTTTTGGACATCAATCTGACATGACATTCACTCCTAACACATCTATTTTTTGACTTAATAACGCCGACAACTTCAATCTTTGAACGTAAATTGGATGTCAAATATACATTTCCAATGTCTCTTTTTCAACATTCATCCGGCGTACAATCAATTTTTCCACGTCTCTTGTTCGACGTTAAACCATCGCCAAATATACGTTGCAGACGTCTCTTTTTAGACATTATTTTGATGTGAGGTCTTCTCTACAAACGTCTCTTTTTTTACGTTAAACTGACATAACATCTACACTACACATGTATTTTTTTGGACATTATTCCAACGTGAGATATACTCTAATAACATCTCTTTTTCAATGTTAAAAGGATGTGAAGGTTACTCTATGAACGTCTCTATTCAGACGTCAATCTGACGTCATATCAACATAGCGGATGTCTCTTTTTCGATGTTGTTTTGACATACAGTAATGTACGTTATCGGACATGTGTTGGGCGTTTGACCAATGTTTCCAGCAAACAATTGAAAGGGCTTAAAATTCAAGTTTTGTGTCGCTTAAGCGACACATAGTGGCATCCCTTAAGTGAAATTATACCACCGACATCACTCCAACATCTCAATGACATTCATATAAACTCTTATTGAACGGTAAATAACATTGAACATATATTGAATTTGCTACCCAAATGTTGTAGTGTGGAATGATAAACGAAATTGTACACAAACTGAATTTGTAATGCCCGCCTCAGCACCTATGATTTAATTGATGATTTGAGATTTATGATTGAGATCTATGACTGATTTGACTATTGGGGGCACTAGTTTGAAGTGACCCGGATTTATGAAAACTTGGACCATGAATGTTTGCTTTGAAATTTACCACGTGAAATGAAAATGATTAGATAAGAGATAGATATACTCGATTGACTGAGAAATGAAGAGAAATGATGAAAATTATTTAGAATGAAAAATGTTGAATATTGAAAATGCTTGAAATGAAAATGATATATGCTCGATTGATAGAGACATAATGACAAATATTGAAAATGCTTGAAATGAAAATGATATATGCTCAATTGACAGAGACATAATGATGAATATTGAAAATGCTTGAAAGGAAAATGATATATGCTCAATTGATAGAGACATAATGATGAATATTGAAAATGCTTGAAATGAATGATGAATATGCTCGACTGACGAAGCACGATGTTAAATGATGAATATTTAATAGGCTCGACTGACTGAGATACTAAAAAGAATAATAAAAATGTTTTATAGTGCAGTACTACTAATGTGTGCTTGAGTGTGTGCAGTGGCAGGTAAGACGATTTACCGATTGACCCACAATGAAATTATAGGAGTTGTAAGAACGGAAAGAACACTTAGAGGTACGATGACTGATTATCGACCCTGAATTAGCAATCTAGGCACGGGTGAAGCCGTTTCAGCTCACCCGAGGAAGCGTATGCCGTACGAGCAAGGCCATAATGATTTGGTCGTGTATGATGAGTTGAGGGGCACGCAATAAGGAGAGCTTTATCCCTCAACATCCCTTAGTCTCCAAAAAGCATAGTTGAGAGATCGCGGTAATGACTCCCGATCGCTACGCAGTGCTCCCCATAAGAAAAAAGAAATGGAACTGTCGAAAGGGCCCGCCGAAGAGGCACCTGGACAAGAAAAAGATAATGTTATTTAACTTATGAAGAAATGGAAACTTTACCAAGAGATAAATTCAAGTGACTTTAAATTAAAAGACAATTTCAATAAAATAATATTCATTATTTTATTTTCAAGAGAAAAAGAAAATAGAAATGAAAAAGGAAACAAAACAAAAACAATTAGTTTAGTTATTTATTTTATTTTTTTATTTAGAATTAAAAGAATATTTATATATATTAATCTTTTAAATCTTTCAAAAATCAAAATAGATGAGATGTTATGAATTAAAAGAAACAAATTCTTTTATAAGTTTTTATTATTTAAAATAATTTAAATAAATAAAAACTACTAGTTTACTAAAAGATATTAAGTAAACTAAATGAGAACCAAAGTAGAAGTAGGACTCTTCTACACCTAAATTCCACTAATTTACGGAATTAGGTGCACACTAAAGATAATGAGACACTTGTAATCGAGAATAATTAAAATTAAATTAAATATGTGCATGGACAGACACATGGCACACAGACCTTTGCTATATAATGAGGGAGGAGAATGAGAGAAAGATATCTCTTGCTCCCTAATGTTGGATGGGCATCATAATCTCGGATTATGTTATGATTCTTGAGAGTTGGGATTAGCTGGAACGGCGATTGGGAGATCCTTTTGAGAAGCTACTAGTGTGCTGTTACGACCCCACTTGCTCGGGGATTCAGGAGGAAGAAGATTACTCCCGATACGGTAGGGAGGTCAACCGAGGGGTTGTCAATAACTTCGTCGAAGATCGGATTTGGACAGTTGATTCAGCCGCTGCAACAATGATCTCTTTCATCTCGGACTCAACGAACAAATCAGGTTCAATGCTTTGTAAATTCCTAGTTTCTGTGTAATACTTTAGTTTCCGTGTGGATTAACAGTTTTGGTGTAATAGTTCAGTTTCTGTGTCTTTTTGCAATTTCTGTGAACTAGCTCATTTTTTGTGTAGATGTGAAATCTGAGAAATTTTATAATTGTATATCTGCCATTAAAACTTGTAGAACGATCTTTAACAAATTGATAAAAAACTTATTCAATTCCGTTATTAGATCCTGTACACTCAGATTTGTATACATTCTATTTCAGAATTTTTAACTTGATGAAGAGATTAAATTTTTTTGTTGCCCTCTTTTAATACGCTCTGCACCTTCCGGAGGAAAGACCATTGCGCTTTAGATCTGATCCACTGCGCCTTAATACTCTTCAAATCTGTTTAAACCTTTGAACTTTCAGTTGATGAAATCGAAATTATACTTGTCTCGAACCACTGCACCTCAGGTGTTTCTTCCAAATTATGTTTTCTTTAGTCAGGACCGTGTGGAGATGCCAAGATCTCAGGTCTGTAACCTCACGATTTCTTTTTCTCCTGCTTCCATTAGTCAACCTGCGTGGGGACACTGGGATCTTGGATCCGAAATCTCTGTGCTTTAAATTCAGAATTACAACTATGTGGTTTATCCAAAACGTAAAACTCTATGTTTGAAATCGGTTATTAACAATCTTGTGTAATTGATCCATTCTCTGAAGATTTGAAACTCAGTTTGAGACCCGATCTATCATTCATAAATCGATTATTGTTGATCCATTTCATTATCTCCATCATCCTCTGCTTACTCTATCGATGAAGCTAATGGACATTTCCAGGAGTGTGATTTAGTTCAAAATTGGTTGGCGTTTTCAGAAATCCACTTGGTTATAAAGAATAATTGAAATTCTACTTGTATTCTGTTCACGTTTCACTACTGATTCCAGAATCATGGTCTCGATTGGGGTTTAAGTTTATTTAAGATTTTGTATACATTCCAGTTGGTTCGGAGCAATTAAAAACTTTGTTGATCGCATAAATATTTATAAATTCCAGATCTTATTATTATTTTTAATTATTTATATTAAACCGAAACTTCTGCACGATTTTCTTCTCTCCTTTGCTTAGGAATCCAGAGATCGAATTCTGGAGTTATTTTACTTTTTATTTGATGATCTCTGTGTTATCTTGAGATTGAGTATCTCGGCAGAGATCGAATTCTGGAGTTATTTTACTTTTTATTTGAATATCTCTGTGTTATCTTGAGATTGAGTATCTCGGCAGAGATTGAATTCTGGAACTATTTTAATTTTTATTTGAAGATCTCTGTGTTATCTTGAGATTGAGTATCTCGGCAGAGATCGAATTCTGGAACTATTTTACTTTTTATTTGAAGATCTCTGTGTTATCTTGAGATTGAGTATCTCGGCAGAGATCGAATTCTGGAACTATTTTACTTTTTATTTGAAGATCTCTGTGTTATCTTGAGATTGAGTATCTCGACAGAGATCGAATTCTGGAACTATTTTACTTTTTATTTGAAGATCTCTGTGTTATCTTGAGATTGAGTATCTTGGCAGAGATCGAATTCTCGAACTATTTTAATTTTTATTTGAAGATCTCTGTGTTATCTTGAGATTGAGTATCTCGGCAAAGATCGAATTCTAGAACTATTTTAATTTTTATTTGAAGATCTCTGTGTTATCTTGACATTGAATATCTTGGCAGTGATCGAAATCTGGATCTATTTTACACTTTATTTGGGGATTTATGTGTTTTATTGAGTTGAATATCTCGGCGTAGAGCAAAAATTCTAGATCTTATAATTATTTTTTAGATATTAAATTCGAAATCTCTATGTTGGGTTGAAGTTGAAACAACTCCGTACAGATCTAAATTTCAGGTCATATCAGTATATTTAATTGGCGTATTTGTTAAAATGATTATTCTATGTATATTTTCTTTTTCTTCTTAAAGATCTCAATAAAATAATTTATTTACAAATCTTAGTTTATGAGATTGTGTAGCTGCATCTGATCGTGAGTAGTGGTAGTTTGCCACTTGCAGTATCCCCTTCTCCTTTCAAGTTAAGTTAGGATCCCTGTATACACATTCTTCTCCAGTTTAATAAGTATTTATTTCTATACAATCTCGTTCAAAGTATTTTTCGTCCTGGTTGAATGTCACGCTAGCATTATGTACAGAATTATTACTCGGGTAATACCTCTAACCATATGCCTTCTAACTAATTATTATGTTTGAGTTGAATTAAATTTATGATTCCATGCATAATGTGTTGGGCTTCATACTGAGAGAACAAACCGAACCCTACATTCTTTACTTATTATTATATCAATGTGAATGACGGTTACAAATATAAATTAAGAAACTAAGTCACAATTCAATTATTTTTTAAATATTGAACAATTCGATTTCCTTTATAGTTTAGTTAATAAGTACACAAAGTACCTAAAGATAATTACATTTAAAAGGCATGTGTCGTTATGTGATACTGGGATAGATGTGTCTTTTTCTATCAAATAGTTCTTTATATTTATTAAAGGAAAATAAACTATAGTTTAATAATTATGTAGGTTTTCTAATGGTCCTTATACTTTTGAGGGAAAGGAACTAGAAACTAAGTAATTATGTTATATAGTAACCCCTTAGATGATTGAATGGTTGATGACTTATAATAAAATATGTAATAGTCCTTTGCATTTTGGAAGGAAAACAAGTATAGTTATCTATTATATAGAAGAAAACAAATAGAGAATGATTATTGAAAAGGGATATTAAATGGATAATTATATGCTTGTATTATTTAAAATTCAATGTTTAGAACTATATTATATTAGTATGAGGATGAATTGAAAAGATATTATGTTAATCATATGTCATACTACATCAATAGGATGGTATGTGTAGTTGAAAGGATACTTTATATTTATATTTCATATCTCATGTTAAGGAATGTTACTAAGTAGATATGAGGATATATATGTCATAATTTATATATGGAAGAGTATGTATTTGATGAAAAGATAAGGTACTATTATACTCCATAAAGTAATTGTAAATGATATGAATTAAGTGAAAAGATAATGCCTTATTATATTTTGTCCTTTAGTTATAAGAATGGTATGAAATAGATAAAAAGGTAAAGCATTGTTTATATTTTATAAATTATTTATGGGATGATAAGAATTAAATGAAAAGAATATAGTATATTATGAAGGTAGATCATAGATATAATGAGATAGGATGTGTTAATTATGGATTCCATTGTGAGAAATAAAACATGATGTCATATTGAAATAATGGTTACAATGGACACCATTATAGTTTCTATCTATTACATTAGTTGGTTATAAGGAAGAATAGATGTATTAGATGAACATTGCAGAAATGACTACCCTTGTGAACTCATTCTTGACAACCTGTGTGAAATTCATTATGTAGTCGAAACCCTTAATCAAGTTAATTGATGAGAAATCCTTGCCGAGAATTTGATGTTATGATAATGCTTAGAAAACTGTATGATACCCTTACTACGAAGGTTCGCAGTCCAAAAAAAATAAATCACTTTCTCAACTTCACGGACCTTACAAAATTGCACTTTGATTGTCACATCTTAATTTGGAAAGAGAAATTTGAACCAATCCAAGATCTGTAAGAACATGCTCGATCCACACTACATCTTTAGTTGCTTTCTTAGTTGCCATGTACTCTGCTTCATAAGAAGAAAGAGAAATAGTTCTCAACTTCTTACTAGACCATGAAATCGAACCTGAATCAAGATGAAATATGTACCCTACAGTATAAATTCTATACCAATAATTTAAACTATAGCCCTGCTAAAATTGAAAACACCATAATGCATTGTCCCCCGTAAATATCTAAGAATCCTCTCTGTTGCTTTCCTCAAAACCATGTTGACTGTAAAAGAGAGATCATACCTATTGTGTGTCAAATATATCAAATTCTCCATAAGGTGTCAATACAAAGTGGCATCAACAAGAAGATTGTCACAATAAACAATTAAATTTACAATGGACGGAAATGGCATAGGTGAAGGCTTACAATCACTCAGATGAAACCGAGCAAGTAAATATGTAGCATACTTAGGTTGAGAGAGAAATATACCATCAACCATATGCCATATATGTAGACCCAACAAATAATGTAATAGGACTAAGTTAGTCATTTCAATCAAGTGTTTAATATTATTCTTCATTTCCTATATAAATGTAAGATGGCTTATAGTAAGGATAAGATCATTCATATAAAGTACCACAATGAGGAAATCATCATCAAATTTCTTAACATACAAGTTTGGATTTGATATACACAACTTCAAACCATTCTTCAAGAAATAAGTATCATTTTTCTCATACTAAGCTTTATGTAGGGACCTTTCCCTAATCAATTCAATAATAACATAAATAACAAGTTGCATGATTTACTTACAACAAATAAAATTTTAATTGTAATGAAATTCTCAACAATTATTTATAACTTCTACCATTCATATGCATGCAAGAACCTCCTTCATATCAACAAAAGAATTTATGTATATTTTGATAGCATTAATCAAGAATATTCCAAAAATGACATTTGCTGCAATTAAAGACTAATCCGGTTCTTGCGCTATAGCAGCCCTTGTCCTGTGTTGCATGTCTCATCGTAGCTCCAACTAGAATGCTAATTGTTGTGTCCACCAGTTGATCACCCAGCCTACTCCTTATAGGTTCTCTTCCTCCCTAAGGACCCCTTATATGTAACGAAGTTGTATGGAAGAATCAATATACCAACATGATTGGAAGTGGAGTATTATTCTTCAAGGCCTCTCAATCTTAACCACTTATAAGGAACAAAATCTCCAAGGTTCTACCAAGGGCACCATGGTCATACACATGCCCTTCAAATCGAATTCACCAAGGTTCTATCAAGGGTGCCACAGTCGTACACATGCTCTTCAAATAGACCTTTTCCTATAATGCATGTGATACGACAATTGATACCTCATTAATTCAATCCACCCATATTATGTTGAGAGAATAATGGTAACTAAGTAATAAGGTTGTGTCCTCATTTCGTGGCCCTCAATCAACACCTTCTGAGTGACTGAATCCATGGCCTACCCTCAGGGCATGCATTCCCCCATGCAACCAGCTTGTTACCCATGTGTGGACCAACTGGGAATCATGATCCCATTCCTACACACATCCAATCCACATGCATCAAATAAATCTTGTAAAATAATAAAATATAAATCCATCACATTGTATCACCTGATACCATATCTGAGTTCAATCCGAAGCTTATGCATCATTTACGCAATCTTGCATTTATTCACACCTATGCTTTCTTACCACACTTGGAAGAACTTGCCAAAGCATCTGATTATATATATATATATAGATAGATAGATAGATATATAGATATATAGATATATATCGTTAATGGTTAGTTATCATACATAAATCCATTGTGATAATTTATTTCTAACATATAAGCACTTATTTGTGATCAAATGTCCCCAAGGAATAATCATCACATGATTCTGTCTAGAATGGGGCATTAAATACTCCCCATATTCAAGAACTTCATCCCTAACTTAATGCAAAACTTTAATAATTTGTCAAATTATCATCAGAATCATTTCTATTTCATATCCATGTCATTATCTTTGTAATTAAATTCCATTTTCATTACAAAAATGTGGCAAAAATTGATTACTAGCAATACATCATAACATAGTAAAAATGTCTAAGCAAATATCATAATCCAAAAGTCTAAGCATAATCAAAGTGTCTAATAAAATGGGACAGTACATGTACCCCTGCTTCGGGAAACTTCATCCTGAAGTTAATATCAAGCTTTAACTTTTTAAAAGGATATTTCAATTTACTTACGAATAGTGTTCCATATAATATATTTCTTTCCATATTATCATACTCAATTCAAATTTCATATCCTCACTCTATTTTCTCTATTTTCAAATTTGATTATTCATATTAGTATATATTCTACAAAGCTCTCAGAAAAATAAATACTAGTAATATATTTTTTCCTTTTATATCATTATCGACTACATGTATTCACTAGTAGAAAAGTGAGATAAATGACTTAAAAAACTACTAAAAATTGCATATAAATGACTAATTTTATTCACATGACTAATGGTCATTTATTGTTAGTCTCTTATAATGCGACTAAATATGTGACTAAAAAATTCTAGTCATTTATTGGTTGTTTTGATTGGTCAGTTTGGTCATATATTTAGTCATTGTTTTAGTCATTAATTGTTGTTAACTCGTCATTTATTTAGTTATTGATTGTTGTTAACCAGTCATTTATTTAGTCATTGATTGGTGTTAACTGGTTATTTATTTAGTCATTGATTGGTGTTAACTGGTCATTTATTTAGTCATTGATTGCGGTTAATTAGTCATTTATTTAGTCATTAAGTGTAGTTAAATAAGCATTTATTTAGTCATTAATTGATGTTAACTGGTCATTTATTTAGTCAATGATTGATGTTAATTGGTCATTTAATTAGTCATTGATTTCTGTAGATAGGGCATGGAGGAATCAAACCACCAACCTCCTTCATGTAAGGCATGTGCTCTTCCATTGAGATAGAATCCTTAAATAGAATAATCAATGTTTACACAAAAAAAAAGGTTTAGTTAAATATATAAATCAAATTTTATTTTGACATTTTTTTCTTCCACGGGGCACTAATAGTGGTACAATAAAACTTGATTAAACATAAAGATAATCAAAAGGTATATTTCCAAAGCACCAACAAGTAACATGCCTTTTAGGAGGAAATCCATAAAAGGTTCAAGACCATGGCCAATGGAAACCATTTCTACTTCCTTAAAGGGACAACAACATCCAAATTTTTCTCAAGAACCCATCATGGAGATATTTGATCTCAAAAGCTTCCGAACGCAGATGTCAAACCATGATTTTAGAGAAAACATTCAACATCCCTTCCATAATATATGTTCTTAACTTTTTCCAATGGGACTAAGCACGGTAAAAAATGATTTTGTTACTAACACAAACATGTATATTTTGTCCAAGGTCACTCAATGCATTTATTTAGTAAAATGCACAATTTATGATTTTTTCACCTTTAAACTACATTCCATTATCGTTTCCCTACAATTTCATATTTTAAAAAGGATGCTTCACACAAACCAATATGTATGAGTATTTTTCACAACATATCTCCAAATAAATTAAATTACAACATCAATATTTAAGATTTTAAAAAAAAATATAGTTGTCCAAGCTTACCCTTGATAGAACCATTAAATGCTAATATGCCAAAATATTGATAGTCATTGAAAGTTCTTGCCAACTTGAAGCTACAAAATAATGAACTGTGGTTATAAAGAACAAACCAATCAAATGTAAGTCCAACAAAAAAATTACCTACCCCCTCTCTGAACAAAAAAGAGGGACAAATATATAATAAAACAAAATAAACAATACTTTATCACTTAACTATCAATCCATTTCTCTCAACCCCTGTAGCTTGTTAGCCAGGTAACATAAGTCTCATGGCCAACATTTTTTAATGGAGAGGGTTATTTCCCCAATTGAACATATTATTATTGAACTTATAGTTTTCATTGAATATTAAAGAGTTTTTGGGCCAATGTGTGTTGACTGAACTCATCCCTCATCATCAAGGATATCAATAGAATGAAAGAGAACAATCCTTGTGATGAGGGATGATTTCACTCAAAATGTGTTGTCTCAAAAATTCTTTACACCATGCTTAGTCCATATAGGAACATGTTGTCACGTCCCCAATCCCCTAAGTGTCATTTGGAGTGATGGGGAAACAACCTGATATTTTTTATTTTTAAACTTATCTGCAACTCTACCATTTTTACACAGCCACAATATCATGGGTCCACAATCCATGATCCACAGGTCGGAAGTCAGAAGGGTGGAATGCTCAAATCACAGCATCAAACAAATTACAACTCTGAATTCCACATTCTGCAATGTGGGAGTTGGAAAGTCAAGAATCCAAATACACCATATGATGATTTTACGCTTCTGACTTCTGCGATGCGGAAGTCGGGACACCAATTCACCATTTCGACGATTTTATGCCTCCGACTTCCGCACTCTGCATCCGTGATGCAGGACTCAGAAATTCGGAACACCAATTCACCATTTTGATGATTTTATTCCTCTAACTTCTGCACTCTACATCCGCGATGCGGGAGTCGGAAAGTTGGAACACCAATTCACCATATTGACGATTTTACGCCTCTGACTTATGCACTCCGCATCCGCGATGCGGGAGTCAGAAAGTTAGAACACCAAACACACGACATTGAGAAAACGTTTCCTTGACTACCACATTCCATAGTGTGGGAGTCGGGTGGTCAGAACGCAAAAATACCCGGCATTGAAGAAAACATGCCCCCGAATTCCACATTCTACACTGTGGATTCAGAAAGTCGAAAGTTGGCCAAACCCCTGTTACAACCAACTTCTCAAGCTGATAACGTCTTCATCCTTAGTCCATTTTGGGCATTTCCAGTATCGTTAGAAATCTCACGGAGAGCTCTATACAATTGAATGATCTTCAACCTCATATGATAACTTTAGTCCTGTCCTCCTTCCAACCCAAAATGTGGCCCCAAGCCTTATCAATGCCTCTTTTCCCCCCTGTAAGGAGCTCTTACACTACTTTGTCACAACCCTTCCCTTCCTTTGACCCACAGGTACCATGAACACAACAGGGGGGTTCTTAATTCATTTCCTCAGCCCAAGTGATGAAATACAACCATCTAAAGGTGTGTGCCATGCATGATGAACATACACAGTGGAACTAAATCTAATTTAATGCATCTACAACATGCAAAAATAACATCATATTTAACACATGCAAATGGTGAAATAATCAGACATGGACCAGCCTCATGATCAGTTCTATACACAGAATCCCTACTGCTTAACTCTATGTGCTCATTTCATTCAAATGGACTTGATACAACAGATAATCATAACATAGGAAATTAGCATCATTTGGAACCACATAATGGACACAATTTAAAATACAAAGAACACTTATATTTAAGATGAAGTTGTCCAAGAAACTGGCTATGTGATAGAAACGTTCCACTCAACCATAGGTCTTTGTCCAACCTATATTCTTTCAGCTGAGAGACCACCCCCAAGATGGGCAGTGTATCCACTAAGGAGGAACAAAACATAGTCACTCACAGCCATGGTTTCACACAACAGTCATGCTAAGCCAACATACAATTGGGTTTATCAAGCGTGCCAAGAGATAAAGGAGGGGGATGCTAAGCCAGTGAGCTCAACTATAGATCTACATGCATCTCAAACTAACTCAAACAGCCTTGGCACCCATAATACCTACCACACCCAACAAAAGGAATGTCCCCTTGTCTACTACATAGTCCCTCATGTGACCCTTCCCTCCAGTGCTCTTCAGGGTGGGCATAAAAAGGTCTAAGATGCCGATTCCTTGAGACTTTAGCCTTCACTCGGTTTATCAAGCAGTTCCAACCTCTATTCTATATTCTTCTTTGTTACTCATGCTTGGATCTTATCAGCTTCTATTTCCAAAATGACTCTGTCTTGCCTCTCGATTATGGGCTCCCCATCTAGTTTCTTCTCATGCCATTTTCCCTATTTCCCCCTTGAGGGATCCCCTCTTCGATTTCCTTTTTTCTTTCCATACCCCGTTTCTGGGCCCTTTCACATTCCTCTATCAACATGGCCTTTTTTCTAGAATCGCGACCTTTCCTCCTTCCCCACTACTGGGTTGTGTAACGCATGAAAACTTATCCTTGATGTTTCACGATCCCACAACCCCCTCACCTCTCCCTAGTGGATACACATGGCCCCTCTTGTTTGTTGCTCCAATAGCTATTTTTTTTTGGTATTTTATTGCATTATTAAAATTTACATCATTTTTACAATTTCCATGTCTTAATGGCACATGGCTAACATAATATCAAATACTTGAATTTTTAAATAAAATCCGAGCATCCACTAGCGGGGCCTTGGCCTTGAGCTCCACGCTAGGAAAACATGCAACGCATGTATACATTATTTAAATTAAAATCCAAAATATCCGAAGGGTCAAAATGGGGGTATTATAATCCCCTCCCCCTTAGAACAACACCTCCTCGATGTTCTTGAAACTGGAAAAAAATGGGAATGCCTCTCTCATGGAATCCTCCAGTTCCCATGTAGCCTCATCGGGACTAAGGTGCTTCCATTGCACCTTTACCTGCCCGATGGCCCGGTTTGGGAGCAATGTGACCTTCTTGTTGAGGATTCGCATAGGTTCCACTTGGAACTCTCCCTTGGGTTCCACCTGTATCACATTGCAATCACTCACGTGATTAGGATCATGTACATACTTCTTAAGCAAAGAAAAATTGAAAATATTAGGAGCTCTCAAGTTAGTAGGAAATGAAATTCTATATGAAACTGGTCCTGTCCTATCAAGGAATTCAAATGGCCCACAATATCTTGGTGCCATATTGGCACAACTACCCAAATTTAGGGAAATTTTCCTTGGTTTCACTCTTAAATAAACATGATCCCCAATCTTAAATTCCTTATGCACCCTTTTCAAATATGCATAACTCTTTTTCCTATCCTAAGCTGCCTTTAAATTTTGCCTGATCTTCACAATTTCTTGTTCCATTTCCTTGATTATCTCTGGCCCAAGTACCACCATGTTCATCGGACTATCCCAATTCAATGGAGTCCTGCATCCTTTTCCATACAATGCCTCAAATGGAATCATTCCCAATGATGTTTGATGTCCATTATTGTATGCAAATTCTAACAAGTGTAGGTAATCCTCCCACTTGGATGGTTTATCCATCACATACATTCTCAGCATGTCTTCAAGAACCTGATTCACCCTCTCAATTTGGCCATCTGTTTGAGGATGATGTGTTGTACTAAAATTCAGCTAAGTTCCTAACTCCTGAAATAATCCCTTCCAAAAATTGGATGTGAACTTTGCATCTTGATCTGAAATTATTTCCTTGGGAAATCCATGCAATCTGAATATCTACTTCATGAAAATATTTGCTATGTCACTTGTATTATGAGTGGACTTGACTAGAATAAAGTGAACTACCTTTGATAGCTTGTCCACCACTACCATAATTGAATCATGCTTCCTCACTGTCATTGGAAACCTTGTTATAAAATCCATAGAAATTATTTCCCACTTCCATTCTGAAATGGGAAAAGGCTGCAATAACCTTGTTGGATGTTGATGTTCTACCTTGACTTGTTGGCACTTTTGACATATAGAAATGTATTCTAATATGTCCTTCCTCATGCCATGCCAAAAGTATTCCTTTCTAGTTGATGTTATTGTCTTTTGATATCCTAGATGTCCAATGTACGACATTTGATGTGTTTCATCCATCACTAGCCTCTTTAAATCTGTACAATTTCGAATATACAGTCTAGTACCTTGATAAAGGAGAATATCATCTTCACCAAGCTAATATCCTGCACACTTTTCATCAATATTTCTCTGTTGCAATTTTTCTTTGATTTGAAGGTAAGTTTCATCACTAGTTTGGGCCTCAAGAACTCTGCCTTCAAATCTGATTTGCACATACTTAATGTTGCAACATGAAATTTTCTGCTAAGAGCATCTGCAACTTTATTCTCTTTCCCATTTACATGTTTAATTTCAAAATCAAACTCACAGAGAAATTCCATCCACTTAGTTTGCCTAGCATTCAGGCTTGGCTAGTCAAACAAATACTTAAAGCTCATGTGATATGTCATGAGCTCGAATCTTCTTCCCAACAGATAATGTCTCCACCTCTTCAGAGCATGTACTATGGCTACTAGTTCTAAATCATGTGTGGCATAATTCTTTTCATGCTCTTTTAATTTCCTTGACTCATAACAAATCACAAATCATTCTTGCATGAGCACTTCACCTAGCCCTTCAATTCAAGCATATGGGTACACTACAAAATCCTTCTATGGATCAACAATCTTCAAAACAGGAGTGTTGGTAAGCAATTCCTTTAGCTATTGAAAGCTTCTCTCACACTTTTCAGACCATACAAACTTTACATTCTTCCTATGCAATGATGTAATTGGATGAGCTATCTTGGAGAATCATTCAATGAACCTTCTATAATAGCCTGCAAGACCCATAAAAGATCTGACCTCTGTAACATTCTTTGGAGTAGGCCAATCCATTATGGATTCAATCTTTTCTAGATCCATATCAATTCCTCCCTTTGAGATGATGACCCAAATATTGTACTTCCTTTGATAGAAATCACACTTGCTCAACTTTGCATACAGTTGGTGTTCTCTAAGAACTTGCAACACCATTATTAGATGTTCATCATGCTCTTGTTCATCCTTTTAATAAACAAGAATGTCATCCAAAAAAACTATCACAAACTTATCCAAATACTTGTTGAAGACACTATTCATGAGACACATGAATGTAGCAGGTGCATTGGTAAGACCAAATGGCGCCACTGTGAACTCATAATGGCCATATATTGTCTGGAAAGTTGCCTTGTGAATGTCTTCTTCTTTTATCCTCACTTGATTATAGCCAGACCTCAAGACAATCTTTGAAAATACTTTAGCTTCCTTCATTTGATCAAACAAATCATCAATTCTTGGCAATGGGTACTTATTCTTGACTGTCACTTTATTTAGTTACCTATAATCAATACACAACCTTAAAGTCCCATCATTTTTCTTGACAAATAAAACTAGTGCTCCCCAAGGAGATACACTTGGATTGATATAATTCTTGTCCATTAATTCCTGTAGATGCATCTTTAACTCTATCAATGATGGTGTGCTCATTCTATAAGGAGCTTTAGAAATTGGTGCTGGCCCTGGAACTAGATTGATGGTAAAATCAATGTCTCTTTTTGGTGGTAGTTCTAACACTTCATCTAAAAAAACATCTTTGAACTCTTGTAACAACTGGAAGTCTTTCATCCTTGGTCCTTTGTCCTCCGATGAATCTGATATATGAACTGCACATAATTGGAAAACCTTCTTATAAAACTTTTTCAATTGTAAGGATGAAATTTGTCTTATTGAGACTTGGTGAGGAATTCCTCTTACCAATCTTGATCTTCCCTCTTCATCGATGCATTCAAGTACCTTTTCATAGCAATCTATCTTGTCTCTATGCATTTCCAACCAAAATCCATACCAATTAGATAATCATAAGACCCTAATGGTAGGACATTCAAATTTACTTTTGTGAGGAATCCATTCAACTCCATGGGGCACTCCATCACTACTTCATTGAATTTTCTCTTGGTCCCTGTGGCTAACTGAACTAGCCAAGATTTTTTGTGCTTCATGTTTCTAAGAGAAAAACCCTTAACTAATTTTGGAGAAACATAACTATGAGTATATCATGGATCAATCGAACCAAAAATAGATTGCTTGGCAATCTTACCTTCAACTTCCACCACTGCAGATTGATGGTCTGCCTGATGATCATCCAATGTTGCATAGATTCAAGGCGCTGCCCTTGCCATATCCTCCACTATAGCTTCCCCTTTTAAGTTGTGCAAGCTTGAGGGATTCTCTCTCTGATGTGCAAAATCCTTAAGCATGCGGTTTTCTCCACATCCCCAACACTGAAGTGGCCCTTTTGATGTTTTTTCTACTGCTACTGTTGGCTTGTTCTCACTTCATGCTTGTTGGACCTATGGAAAATTTATTGGATTATTTTGAATGGTGGCTTAAGTCCACTTTTCCTTTGATCAAACCTCCCATTTGGATTTCCTTTCCCTGCTGGGTGAACCTCTAATTTTCCTTTTCTCTACTCATGACAATGCATTGCCATCCTAATGGCTTCATCAAGACTTGGTGGATTAAAAAACTCAATACTATCTCTAAAATTTTGAAGTAGAATTCCAAGGAAACATTGGATTTTTATCCTTTCATCCTTTATGTAATATACATATCTCAATAACTCCAAAAAATTGTGGACATGTTCTTCCATGGATTTATGTCCCAACCTGAGTTCATTGAACTCTTTCCTCTTGTTGTCATAATACCTAGATGATAGGTATTGTTCCTTGAAGTAAATTTTAAATGACTCCCAATTGATCCTCTTTTCAATGATCCCTTTCACTTTCATGAGGTTCTCCCACCGAATTGAATCTCTTCCATTTAGATTATAAATGGAAATTCTGGCCTTTTCATTCCCTGAATAATCATGAATCTTGAAATATTTATTCATTCCAAGAAGCCATGCCTCTGGCTCTTGTCTAGTCTTACCTTCTCCATCAAATGTGGGCGGCCTTACCTTCTTGAATTCTCCCTATGGAATTCCCCTGAACTTATTTCTTCCTCCAAATCCGCTAGAAGTATGCCTTGGACTTCTTTGGGAACCTTTGTAGTCACATGACCTACTAGAAGAAGATCTTGAGGAGGGTGTTCTATGCCTTTTTCTCACAGAACTCTTTCTTGGGATTGGAGTCCTCTTCCTATAACAACCTCTAGAGCGACTCTTTCCATCTCTCCCTTATTTACCTACATTGCTTGGGTTGGTCCCAAGGTTTATACTCTACTGCATATCAGTGAGGCTCTACAAAATAGCAGCATTGAGCTAGTTCTGTTCTTCCTGAGCCTTCATCAATATTTCATTAAAGCTTAACATGGTTTCAACCAAATTATGAGGAGTTATTTGCTCCCTTATCCCATTGGATTTGGTCTCAGCATGATCTCCTTGCACATTTTCTCCTAGTACATATTCACCATGCTCATAAGGATCCTGTGCATCATTCATAGTCACCATTTTCTTTTCCCTGTATGCTGCCTCTGCTACAACTATTCAAGTTTTATCAACTGCAACCACTTTTCATTATAAAGATATTTGTTATACATCATAAAAATGCATATAAAACATAAAAAAATCCAAATTTAACAGAAGTAACTAATGGAATAGTTTACAGAGCTATGATGCTTTCTTTGCTTTGCCCCATCCCTGTAATTCTGTAAATTACCCATATGGAAAACCAAAGATATATTTTTTTGTCAAAACAATGCCACTAGCACATTTCTGTCTATAGGCTCATTCATACTTCGGCCCAACCAGCCCCAGTGTTGCAACCTTGCTCTGATACCACTCTGTCACGTCCCCAATCCCCTCAGTGTCCTTTAGAGTAATGGGGGAACAACTTGATATTTTTAAAAAAAAAACTTATCCGCAACTCTGTCATTTTTACACAGCCGCAATATCATGGGTCCGCAATCTGCGATCAGCGTATCGGAAGTCGGAAGGAAGGAATGCTAAAATCACATCATTAAACAAAATATGACTCTGAATTCCACATTCCGCAGAGAGGGAGTTGAAAAGTCAGGAAACCAAATACATCATCTCGACGATTTACGCCTTTGACTTCCTCACTCCACATCTGTGATGCGGGAGTCAAAAATTTAGAACACCAATTCACCATTTCAATGATTTTATGCCTCTGAATTCCGCACTCCACATCCGCGATGCAGGAGTAAAAAATTTAGAACACCAATTCACCATTTCAATGATTTTATGCCTCTGAATTCTACACTCCGCATCCACGATGCGGGAGTTGGAAATTTGGAACACCAATTCACCATATCGATGATTTTACGCCTCTGAATTTCGCACTCCACATCCACGATGCGGGTGTTGGAAAGTCGCAACACCAAACACACGGCGTTGAGAAAACGAGCCCCCGCATTCTGCATTCCATAGTGCGGGATTTAGGTGTTCAGAACGCCAAAATACCAGTCATTGAATAAAACTCACCCTTGACTTCTACATTCTGCATTGTGGATTCGGAAAGTCGGAAGCTAGCCAAACCCTTGTTACAGTCAACTTCTCAAGCTAATAAATTATTCATCCTTATTCCATTTTGGGAAAGTTCAGTACGGTTGGAAAGCTCTCAATGAGATCTATGCAACTGCATGATCTTCAGCCTTATCTAAGAACTCTGATCCTGTCCTCCCTCCAACCAAAAATGTTTCTCCAAGCCTTATCAATGCCTCTTTTACTCCTTGTAAGGAGCTCTTACACTACTCTGTCATGGCCCTTCCCTTCCTGTGATCCACAGAGGGACCATGAACATAATAGGGGGGTTCCTAATTCATCTCCTTATCCCAAGTGATGAAATACAACAATCTAAAGGTGTTTGCTATGCATGCTGAACATACACAGTGGAACTAAATATGATTTAATGCATCTAAAACATGCAAAACTAACAACATATTTAACACAAGAAAATGGTCAAAATAATCAGACATGGACCAACATCATGATCAAGTCTATACACAGATCCCTACTGCTTAAATCTATGTGGTCATTCCATTCAAATGGACTTGATACAACAGATAATCATAGCATAGGAAATTAACATCATTTAGAACCACATAATGGACATAATTTAAAACACAGAGAACACTTATCTTTAAGATGAAGTTGTCCAAGAAACTGGCTATGTGAGAGCAACGTTCCACCCAACCATAGGTATTTGTCTAGCCTATATTGTTTCAGCTGAGAGAACACCCCCGATATGGGATGTGTATCCACTAAGGAGGAACTAAACAGGCTCAATCACAGCCATGGTTTCACACAACAGTCATGCTAATCCAACACACAGTTGGGTTTATCAAGCATGCTAAGAGATAAAGGAGGAGGATGCTAAGCCAGTGATCTCAACCACAGAGCTATAGGCATCTCAAACTAACTCAAACAACCTTGGAACCCACAATACCTACCACACCCAACACAAGGAAGGTCCCCTTCTCTACTACATAGTCCCTAAGGTGCCCCTTCCCTCTAGTTCTCTTCAGGGTGGGCATAGAAAGGTCTAAGCTGTTGATTCCTTGAGACTTTAGCCTTCACTCGGTTTATCAAGCAGTTCCAACCTCTATTTTATCTTTTTCTATGTTACTCACGCTTGGATATTCTCAGCTTCTATTGCCAAAATGACTCTGTCTTGTCTCTCGATTCTCGGCTCCCCCTCTAGTTTCTTCTCCTTCCATTTTCCCTGCTTCCCCCTTGAGGGATCCCCTCTTTGATTTAATTTTTCTTTGACATACCCCGTTTATGGGCCCTTTCGCATTCCTTTGTCAACATGGCTTTTTCCAAAATCACAACCTTTCCTCCTTTCCCACTGCTGGGCTATGTAATCCATGAAAATTAATCATTGTTGTTCCACGATCCCACAACCCCCTCACCTCTCCCTAATGGATACAGATGGCCCCCTCTTGTTGGTTTCTCCCATAGCTAGTTGTTTTTTGGTATTTTATTGCATTATTTAAATTTACATCATTTTTACAATTTCCATGGCTTAATGGCACATGGCTAACATAATATAAAATACTTGCATTTTTACATAAAATCCGAGCATCCACTAGCGGGGCCTTGGCCTTGAGATCCACGTTAGGAAAACATATATCGCATGTATACATTATTTATATTAAAAGCCAAAATATCCTAAGGGTCAAAATGGGGGTATTACACATGCCATTATCTTAATATTTCTTGCAACATCACATGCCAAATATAGCCCATAAGGCATCACAATTCAAAATTATGATTGCTTCCTTTTTCTAGATAAATTGTTTTCATGTAGATCACGGTATAATGTAAGTGAGTCAAATTATTGATAAAGTTAAACAAATATGGATGATGATGGAAAATACTACATACCAATCTAGTACTTCCTAAACCTATTTGAAGTTCTGTGAAACTAAAAATAACCAAATTAACAAGAAACTCAAACTAAAATGTAAGATATAAATGCCTTGTGAATGTACTCAATAAGCTCAAGAACCATTGAATTAATAAGGTTATAATGATTTCCATTAGCTTTAAAGGCCTATATAACTAGATAAAAAAGGTCAATCTTCACTATATGACAATGAAGAGAATCATCCTGTAGTTGAAACAAACATTCAAAATCTATATGTAATTTGTAATGTCATCATAATTACAATTAACTAATATTCAACAATACTCACATTGTCAGATATTATGATGCACACGAATTGAATTCCATCTACCACAAGATATTTCTCCGTTCTCTATGTCAAGTGAAGTACTTTCTCTATAACATCATTATTTAGAAAATAGTACCTGCAAGAATAGTCTATAAGAACTGGAAAATAATAGTCACATTAATTTGCACTTAAAAGTGAACATTGACTCTCGAAGATTGCATGTTTAACATTTGAATAGATTTTTGGCTTTTCTAAAAAAATGCAAAAAACATAACCGCACTAAGAAAAAATAGACTAGAATTACTTTGTTGTACATGAATGGTGTAGAACACATAAACACAAGTGGTCACAAATATTTGAAAGAATGTTTGGCACTGTCAAACAAGTCCCCGTGCTAGAACCATCGAGAAATGTAGATTTTATGTCCATCTATAGGATCCCATTTGTAGGACATGTTGATGTGATAACATATATCAACTAGTCCATGTATTTCTCATAAAAATATCCACCAACATATTCTTCTACATGAAAATGAGATGCAGTCAACCATTATATGTGAAGTGCGTGTAATGTAAGCATGTATTGTTTCGGTGTTAGGAAGAGGCAATAATAAAGAATCTCAACCTACTCTACACAAAAACGAAGGTATAAAGTTATCCTCTAATGCAAACTAAAGTGAAGGGTATCATTATACAATATAGGTTCAAGAGGAATACTTTGATATTCAGTTGTGGACATCAAAGAACTTATACGTTGGAATTTTGATCAATGTGCAACCAATATATGGAAGATAAGGGTTATAGTTAACCACCTCAAGAGAGCATCAGCAAGTGCAAGGGATTCCATGCTTGCTTCTGCAATCAAACCAGGAGCCTAGGAAAGAGAGACTAAAATTAGAATATATAGGAGAATCAACAAGATGCATGGATTTTAAAATATTAGTTGTGAATGCATAACTTCCTGAATTCTGTACATTGTCTAGATCATAGAATATACACATGATATTATTAACTCAATTATTTTCTGAGATGCCTAACAAGGGATCTAGCTTAACTACATATAGAAAAAATAATAACCAGTTCTCATTAAGGAAGAAAAATAAGCATACAAATTACCTAATTTCTACCACTGGGCATGCTATGACAAAGATAATTTTTTCATTTTCACTCGTAAGTGCTGGTAGAAACAGTCCATCTTTCAATGATTGCATCCTACAAAGAAACACATGTAGTAAGCACTACATAAAATTGGATTTAATGAAAAGTTGCAGAAGCAAAGGAAAAAATTAGAAATATGATAACAAAATCTAAATAGAATATTAATTGCGCAAGACCAAGATCAATACATACAATTGCGCAAACTAATGGAAACAGGGGTAATCATGAAAGGAACAATAGGAAACATTTTCTCTATTTCACTTTTTTTCCATCGATGGCCATAACTCTTATGCATTTATCCATGAGTTGATTTCCATCCTTTGATTGTTTTGATAATAGCTAGTCCCATTGATTGTTCTGCCTATCCAAAAATCTATGTATACTCTCTATTATTTATATAAACTATATGAGTTAGTTTTGAACACGTTAACACTGTTAGATACACCAACACAAAGAGGTCAGTCTCTATTCCTAATGTCTAGTGTGTGGCTTGTTGTCTCAGTAAAAAAATTGGGGAAACATCCTCAACACAATAAAATTCATTATGGAGTCACTTTATATATGGGTTAATCCATGAAGGTGGTTCAAGATTTTTGGCAACCGAAGCACCAAAAATTTGTGACATGGACTGTTGATCAAGGTGCTTTAAATCCCTCGATCAAGGTATTAAAACCTCAATCGATGGTTTTAAAAAAGCGTGATCGAGGGCTTTAAAAGACATCGATCGATGGTTGAAACAAGACCTCGATCTATCTATCGGAACCTTGATCGAGCGCTTGGTTAAGCCCTTGATTGAGCAATTGCTCAATCGAGTTGTTGAGACAAAATGAAAAATATAAAAAACAGGCCCGCAGCCTGTTTCAATGAAAGAGACCACAACATGAGCTCGAACGAGGCCATTAGCTCGATTGAGGACCTCAAACCACAGCCAAGCAACCATGCAACGCAACCATGCCACCATGCCATGCCATCCACTCCACCAAGTAAGTGAACCATAAACCCCACCTATTTATTTTTAAAAAAAGATTTTGTTTATAAATTTATATCAACAGAAAGCCAATTTTATTTCTAAATGTGTATTGGAAAGCAGAAATGTTTCTGGATTACACATTTGGAAATAAAACTTGTCGATTTTTTTTCAATAAATTTAGCCAAATTGTGTAAAAAAACCATTGAAACCTTAATTGTTTAGACCTGCGAACATATCAATTACCAAAAACCATGTGAAAACTGATTGAAAACACGGATTGAAAACATGTGTAGCAAAACCAATTACATTACGTTAAATATGTTTTAAATTTTAAATTTATATTGTATTTATTTTTTCAAGTTGTGAATATCTATGTTTCTATCAACCAGTAGCGTTTATGTTGTTGGTTTTATTTTAAAATGTGTTTTGACAAGCAGAAATGCTTCCCATTTTCTTTCAATCCTTTGAGAAATGCCAGGACGATTGAAAAAAAATATACATATTTCAAAATAAAACTGGAAGCATAAACGTTGCCGGTTTTTTTCTAATATAAGGTCATATAACCATATAACAAAAACCATTAACACTAAAAAAAACATTTGAAAACCTTTGAAATTGAAATTGAAATTTTAAATTAAAACTGAAATTGAAATTTTAATTACAGATTTCAATTGCAATTTCAATTTGAATTGTAATGTGTTATTTCAATTTCAATTTGATGAAATTGCAAATTGCAACTGGATTTGTAATTTAAATTTGAAATTTAACTTGCAATTGCAATTGCAATTTCAATTTGAAATTTATATTGAAATTACAATTGCAATTTCAATTTGAAATTTAAATTGATATTGATATTGAAATTGCATTTGAAATTGAAATTTGTATTGGAAACTGGAAATGGAAATGGAATTGGAATTGGAATTGGAATTGGAATTGGAAATTGAAATTTGAAATTTAAAAATTGAAAATTCAACTTGAAATTTGACTTGTGACTTATTGGTGTTCACCGATCACGATTGCAATTTGAAATTTCAAAATTGAAAATGAAAATGAAATTGAAATTGAAATTGAATTTGAAATTTGAAATAAAATTGAAATTGAAAATTGAAATTGAAATGGAAATGAAAATTGGGAATTGGAAATAAAAAATTCAAATTAGAATTTGAAATTGAAATTGAAATTCGAGATTGAAATCCAATTCGAAATTGAAATTGAAATTAAAACTGATTTGAAATTTGAGATTGAAAACTGAAGTTTAAATTGAAAATGGAAAATTGGAATTGGAATTGGAATTGGAATTGAAATGTAAATTGATATTGGAAATTAATATTGAAATTAATATTGAAATTGAAATTGAAATTGAAATGGAAATGGAAATCAAAATTGGGAATTGGAAAAGGAATTAGAATTGGAAATTGAAATTGGAATCAAAATTTGAAATTGAATTTGACATTAAAATTTATTTGAAATTTGACATTGAAAACTAAAGTTGAAATTAAAATTGTAAATTGTATATAAAATTGAAATTGAAATTAAAATTGGAAATCGGAAATTGAAATTGGAATTGGAATTGGAATTGGATTTGGAATTGAAATTTGAAATTTGAAATTGAAAATTTGAAATTTAAATAGAAATGGAAATTGAGAAATGGAATTAGAAATGGAATTGGAATTGGAATTGGAAATTGAAATATAAATTGAATTTGAAATGGAAATGGAAATCGAAATTGAAACTTGAAATTTAAAATTTAAAACTAAAGATTATTTTGAAATTGAAATTGAGATTGAAATTGAGATTCGAAATTGAAAATTGAATTTGAATTTTGAAATGAAATTGAAATGGAAATGGAAATCAAAATTGGAATTGGAATTTGAAATTGAAATCGGAATTTGAAATTGAAAATCACATTAAAATTGATTTGAAATTTGAGATTGAAAACTAAAGTTGAAATTGAAATTGAAAATTTTAAATTGTAAATAAAATTGAATTGAAATTTGAAATTTGAAATTGAAATTGAGAAATGGAAATGGAAATTGAAATAGAAATTGAATTTGAATTTGAAATTGAAATCGAAATTGAAACTTGAAACTTGAAATTGAAAACTGAAAATGAAATTGAAATTGAAATTGAAATTTGAAAATAAAAATGAAATTGATATTGATATTGGAAATTGATATTGAAATTGAATTTGAAATTTGAAATGAAATTGAAATTGAAAATTGAAGTGGAAATGAAAATTGAGAATTGGAAATGGAATTAGAATTGGAAATCCAAATTTCAAATTGAAATTGAAATTAAAATTTATTTTAAATTTGAGATTGAAAATTAAAGTTGAAATTTAAAATTGCAAATAAAATTGAAATTGAAATTGGAAATTGAAATTTGTAATAGAAATTTGAAATTGAAATTGAGAAATGGATTTGGATTTGGAATTGCAATTGGAAATTGAAATAGAAACAGAAATTGAAATTGAAATTGAAATTGAAATTGAAATTGAAACTTGAAATTTGAAATTGAAAACTAAAGATGAAAGTGAAATTGAAATTGAAATTCGAAAATGAAAACTAAAGATGAAAGTGAAATTGAAATTGAAATTCGAAAATGAAAATGAAATTCAAATTGAATTTGAAATGAAATTGAAATTAAAAATTGAAAATTGAAAATTGAAATGGAAATGGAAAGAAAAATCGGGAATTGGAAATGGAATTAGAATTGGAAATTGAAATTGGAATTGGAATTTGAAATTGGAATTGGAATTTGAAATTGAAATTGAAATTAAAATTGATTTGAAATTTGAGGTTGAAAACTGAAGTTAAAATTAAAAATTAAAAATTGTAATCTGTAAATAAAATTGGAATTGGAATTAAATGTAAATTTGAAATTGAAACTTGAAACAGAAATGGAAATTGAGAAATGGGAATGGAATTGGAATTGGAATTGGAATTGGAATTGGAAATAGAAATTGAAATTGAAATTGAAACTTGAAAATTGAAATTGAAAACTGGAGATGAATTTGAAATTGAAATTCGAAATTAAAAATTGAAAATGAAATTGAAATTGAAATTGATATTGAAAATTGGAAATTGAAATTGACATTGGAATTGGATGTGAAATTGAAATTTGAAAATTAAGTTAAAAATGAATTTGAAATTTGAAATTTGAATTGAAACTGAAATTTGATTTTGGAATTTGGAATTTGAAATTTGAAATTTGAAATTGAAGTTTGAAATTTGAAATTTGAAATTGAAATTGAATATTGAAATTTGAAATTGAAATTGAATTTGAAATTTTATTCTGAATTTGAAATGTAAAGTTTGAAATAGAATTTGAAATAGAAATTGAATTGTGAAGCAGAGAGTTCTCAAGAGAGACCTTCATTGCTTCGTGCTCGACGAATCACGAGAGGATATGACGTCCCCCAACAGGGTGGACATCGACAATGCTCTTATTCACAGAGGAGCGAGGACACACTAGGGTCAGCTGCCGCTGGTGGCACTAGCAGAAGAGATAGTGCATTGGTTCATCTCGACGATATATATATCTTGATCCCGAGGAGGAGGATGCGCGCTAGAACATAGGTACATCATGTGCATATTTTTTGTTAGATACATTTTCAGTAAATTTTTAATATAGAATGCATTGAATTTCACTTGCAAGTTATAATATATGCATAGTTTGTTCTAGATATGCACCCAGACTACACCTGCATGGGATTTGAGTTCTTTGGTGTTGGTAGGGGACATTCCTACCAACGTCCTGGAGCTCATAGAGACCCTGCTTTTGTGCCACCCCCTCTAAGGTTGGTACCGATTCCAAATACAATGGTTATCAGGTCAAGGGGCATGACACAATCATCCCAGCTTGCTACAGAGGCTAGACGAGGGATTGCAGACTCATTGTTCACTACCATGGGAAGTTCTATTGTTTTTGTGTAGGGAGAGACGTCTAGACCACCCCCTGCACTTGCACAACCAAAGATAGAGTGGGTCGAAAATGACCTACTCAATTTTTTTGATGACGAGGCCATACGGTGGTATGCTCGGTTAGACCGAGATGCATACTTTTGGATGTATCGTAGATACGACGCTCTAGGATCGGTATATTTTTGTACAATTATGTATATATTCTTTCATTTTACATCATATTATATGTTGTAAATTGTTTGATCAATAATACTTAAGTGGTGTATTTTATTGCTCCATGTAGGTGACCACATACATGGATGATATATTTCGTAGTGATCCATCGGTTGGTCCATCTGCTCGTCCTAACCCACCAGACACAGTAGTTGAGGTAATTTATAATTTATGTTCCAATTTAATTTTTGTTTATTAATCTCAGTTTAAATAATTTATTTTTTAATTCTTAATTTGATATTTTATGTCTTATATCCTAACTTTGAATTTCAAATTGTACGAAGAAAAGGCAAGGTCATTGCTCGAGATGATACACATGAGGACCGCGAAGGTCCTAACCAGCCAGGCCTAGACACAGAGGTAAGTTGTAATTTATGTTGCAATTCATTTCACATTTAGTAATTTCATTTTATACTTTATGTTTTAATTCTTGAATTATAACTTTTATGTTTTAGTTTTAATGTTTAATAAATTTAACTTATTACATGTAATGGAATCTTACACGGGCATTACTATAGGTGGGTTTCGATGCTACAATCACTTTCTTAGATGATTGGGATGCAACTCATCTACGTGGTCCTGATGAGGGCCCATCTACCCAGATTCTGAACTAGATGCCAGATATCACCATTGACTCGAATCAGCTGGTTTTCACATCCATCCATTAAAAAATTTCACTTCTTGTTGAATATTATGCATTGGTCAAAATATTTAACTAACTTACAGAGTTCACAATTTTAACTTTTACAGTATGTTGAGATTGAGGCCTTCTTTCATAGTTTATCGCCTCAAGGCCAACATGGGTCTACTGCAAGAGAAGGCAGTCACATGGCCGATCAAGGGTCTCATGGGGGTAGCGGCCAATGAGTTGATTACGTATACATTTCAATGTTTTGTATATTTTTAAATTTTGAATATTTTCATATTTTGGATATTTTCATGTTTTGGATGATTTATGTATACGTTTTCATGTTCTGGATTTGGAATTCTATCATATATATGGACCTTTATCATATATGGACTTTGGATATGGACTTTTGGATATTTTGTTATATATTTTGTGTATTTTGTCATATCGATGTCTTCATGTGTATTTTGTATCTTGATTTGAAATCGATCATCTTTTATATTACATCTAGATATAGTTATTATAGTTACATTTATGTTTTGTAGTTTCAATTGCAATTTAATGTTTAGTGATTACAATATAAAAGTTCAATCTCAATTACATTACAATTTTACAATACAATCTACACATTACAATTCAGTTACGTATTACACATTGTAATTCAATTGCAATTTCAAATTTCAAATTTATTGTATAATTTCAATTGAAAATTCGATGTGTAGTTAAAATTTAAAAGTTCAATTTCGGCTACATTACAATTGCAAATTCAAAAATTAGAATTCAATTGTACATTACAATTTAAAATTGAAATTACAATTACATTATGTTGTCTACACATTACAATTTACACATTCCAATTCAATTACAATTTAAAATTTAAAATTTAATGTGTAATTTCAATTGAAAATTCAATGTGTAGTTACAATTTCGACTACATTACAATTGCAAATTCAAAATTTAGAATTCAATTGTATATTACAATTTAAAATTGAAATTACAATTACATTATGTTGTCTACGCATTACAATTCAATTACAATTTACACATTCCAATTCAATTACAATTGAAAACTTAAAATTTAATGTGTAATTTCAATTGAAAATTCAATGTGTAGTTATAATTTAAAAGTTCAATTTCGGCTACATTACAATTGCAAATTCAAAATTTAGAATTCAGTTGTACATTACAATTTAGAATTCAGTTGTACATTACAATTTAAAATTGAAGTTACAATTACATTATGTTGTTTACACATTACAATTCAATCACAATTTAAAATTTAAAATTTAATGTGTAATTTCAATTGAAAATTCAATGTGTAGTTACAATTTAAAAGTTCAATTTCGACTACATTACAATTGCAAATTGAAAATTAGAATTCAATTTTACATTACAATTTAAAATTGCAATTGCAATTACATTATGTGTCTATGCATTACAATTCAATTAGAATTTACACATTCCAATTCAATTACAATTTAAAATTTCAAATTTAATGTGTAATTTCAATTGAAAATTCAATGTGTAGTTACAATTTAAAAGTCAATTTCGACTACATTACAATTGCAAATTCAAAATTTAGAATTCAATTGTACATTACAATTGAAAATTGAAATTACAATTGCATTATGTTGTTTACACATTACAATTCAATTACAATTTACACATTCCAATTCAATTACAATTTAAAATTTAATTTGTAATATCGATTGAAAATTCAATGTGTAGTTACAATTTAAAAGTTTAATTTCAACTACATTACAATTGCAAATTCAAAATTTAGAATTCAATTGTACATTACAATTTTAAATTGAAATTACATTTACATTATGTTGTCTACGCATTACAATTCAATTACAATTTAAAATTTAAAATTTAATGTGTAATTTCAATTGAAAATTCAATGTGTAGTTACAATTTAAAAGTTCAATTTCAACTACACTACAATCCAAATTCAAAATTTAGAATTCAATTGTACATTACAATTTAAAATTGAAATTACAATTACAATATGTTGTCTACACATAACGATTCAATTACAATTTACACATTCCAATTCAATTACAATTTCAAATTTCAAATTCAAACTTCAAATTTAATGTGTAATTTCAATTGAAAATTCAATTTGTAGTTACAATTTAAAGGTTCAATTTAAATTACATTGCAATTGCATTTGAAATCAAAATTTAAAATTAGAATACATTACAATTTAAAATTTAAATTACATTTATATTAAAGTCGTATAGGTGTCGCATCTCCTTATTTCTATCAAATATAGAAGATTGTGGTGTGTATGAAACATTCTATGAATGGATACACACAACTTAGGGATCTTTCTTGGAGGATTTTGTTAAGATTCAATATGCTAAGACAGAAAATATCAGCATTACATTCCATTTCAGAACAATAGCATATACAGGATCATTGAGAGAACAACAAGCACAGCATAAGCACAAGAGACACAGATTTATCCTGGGAAACCCTCATGGGGTACAAAACCCAACAAAGCTTCCTCAATATAGATGATCAACAATACAGAGATGTATATCCCAAACATGAGCTCCTTCTCCTCCATAGCATACCTCTCTATCTCACCTATGCGCCATTCACAAGTGAGTGAATAATGAGTGTGTGATAAATGACGAACACACCTCCCCTATTTATACACTACTTCGAATTGTCTTTTACATTAACTAGGTCGGCCCCAACTTAACCGCTTAACATAATGTGACAGAGCCGACCCCACTAGCGTGGTCTAATAACCCTTTAATCGACATGACTCATACAGGGCCAAGCCCCACTAGGGAAGTCTAATAACCAAGTTACCACATTCTCCATGGAGGAATAAAACATCTTTGGATATACAATAAGGTCTTCACCGAGGAATGAAACATCTCCGGAATAATAAAGTACAAATATAATATTCTTAGAAGCTACAATATCTCAACACTCCCCCTTAACGAGAAGGATATTATAACAACATCTACATGAGCAAGGATTCATCAACTACATGATACATGATACATCTATAAATCATTGGAAGCTTTCGTTATACATCATCATCAATAACTCATTCAATTACTGGAACATAATCAATACTGGAACATCAACATCGTCAGTATTAAGTCCTCATCTTCTATAGCACTCGATCAGCTACAACATCCTCATCATCTGGATCATCACGATCAGCAACATTGTCATCTAGACCATCACAATCAGCAACATCATCATCTATACCATCATGATCAACAACATCATCATCTAGGCCATCACGATCAACAACATCGTCATCTAGACCATCACGATCAACAACATCATCTAGATCATCACAATCAAATGCATTGTCATCTAAACCATCATGATCAGTAGCATCGTCATCTAGACCATCACGATCAACAACATCATCATCTAGACCATCACGATCAATAGCATCATCATCTAGATCATCACAATCAGCAGCATCGTCATCTAGATCATCACGATCAACATCTAGATCCTCTCGATCAATAGCATCAACATAGCATCATACTCTGCAATGTACAAGATCCTATTATGGGATGATCAATCCCTCTCACTTTAGGACATAGGTCCAAGGATGATACAATCCTGATCCACTTACGGGATGATCAATCCCTCTCAATTTAAGACATCTCTCATGTCTATGGATGATGCAATCCAGATCAACTTAAAGGATGATCAATCCTTATCTCTTTAAGACACCTCACCATGTCTAGGGACGATGCAATCCCAAATTGACTTACAAGATGATTAATCCTTATCACTTTAAGACATCTCACCATGTCTAGGGACGATGCAATCCCGAATCAGCTTACAGGATGATTAGTCCTTATCACTTTAAGACATCTCACCATGTCTAGGGACGATGCAATTCTGAATCAGCTTACAAGATGATTAGTCCTTATCACTTTAAGACATCTCACCATGTCTAGGGACAATGCAATCTTGAATCAGCTTACAGGATGATTAGTCCTTATCACTTTAAGACATCTCACCATGTCTAGGGACAATGCAACCCCGAATCAGCTTACAGGATGATTAGTCCTTATCACTTTAGGACATAAGTCCAAGGACGATGCAATCCTAATCCACTTACGAGATGATCAATCCCTATCACTTTAAGACATGATTCCAAGGACAATGCAATCCTATCACGTACATTTTGAACCAAACATTCAAGGATGATGCAGTCCTATCATGTACATTTTGAACCAAATGCTCAGGGACGATGCAGTCCTATCATGTACATTTTGAACTAAATGCTCAGGGATGATGCAATCCTATCATGTACATTTTGAACCAAACGCTTAGGGATGATGCAATCCTATCATGTACATTTTGAACCAAATGCTCAGGGATGATGTAGTCCTATCATGTACATTTTGAACTAAACGTTCAAGGACGATGCAGTCCTATCACGTCCACTAGGGACCACTTTCTCAAAGACATATGTCTACGGATCTCTTTTAGGACATGTGTCCAGGGATGATACAATCCCTCGTAGTCCACTTAGACAAAGTCTAAGGACCATATATCGACCTGATCGTCGGAACCGGTAACCTCATCATCGGAACAGGTAACCTCATCATCAACCTCATCGTTGGAACATGTATGCTAATCATCGATACAAGTATCCACATCATCGATACAGTATCCTCATCATCGATACAAGTATCCATATCATCGATATAGTATCCTCATCATCGATACAAGTATCCATATCATCTACACAAGTATCCTCATCATTGACCTTAATGTCAATATAGGCAATCTCATCATCGATACAGGTATCTACATCGATACCAGTATCAAAATATCATCATAGACCATATAACTCCCCTTTTTGAGGAGGGTCCTTCTGAACGACACCAAGCTTGTCTCATAAATACTCAAACTTTACTCGAGATAGAGGTTTGGTCAACACATCAACAACTTGTTCATCAATGCTTACATACTCGAGCTTGATAGCTCCTTTCTGCACCATATCCCATATATAGAAATATCGAATCTCTATGTGCTTTGACTTATCATGGAACAATGGATTCTCTGTCATCTTCATACAACTCTGGTTGTCACACAGGATCACAATAGGGTCCATATCTAAGTCAAACAATCCTGATAACAACTTCTGAATCCATACCACTTCACAACTAGCAGAGCAAGTAGTTATATATACCGCTTTAGCTGTGCTGAGAGCCACACTTGACTGCTTCCTACTAAACCACAAGATCATGGCATATCCCAGAAACTAACATCCTCCCGATGTGCTCTTCCTGTCTGATACGCTTCCTGCCCAATCAGCATTTGTGTAGCCATACAATCTGAAATCATGATCTCTAAGATAATATAGACCAAAATCTATCGTACCCTTCAGGTACCTCATCACATGCTTTGCATTTATTAAGTGAACACGTCTAGGTTCCACTAGATACTGCCTCAAGTTGTTCACAACAAAGCATATATATGACCTAGTGTTCGTCAGATACATCAATGACCCAATAATCTGTATGTACAAAGTTACATCCACTAACTCTAATGAGTCATCAGTTAACAACTTCAAATTGGAATCCATGGGAGTGGTCATGGATTTACATTCCAGCATATCAAATCTTCTCAAGATTTCCATAGCATACTTTCCCTGTTTGAGAAAGATTCCTTCTGAGCCTTGCCAAACTTCCAGACCTAGGAAGTAACGCATCAATTTGAGATCTTTCATCTCAAATTCTGTAGCTAGCTTCTTCTTTCTTTCCATGATCTATTTCTCATTCCTTGTCAAAAAGAGATCATCCACATACAATAATAGTATGATAGGTTCATCATCCATAACCTTAAGATAAAGGTTAGGATCATCTTTACTTAAGCTTGTCAAGAAGCTATCAATTCTCCCTGTGTGACTGAACATCATTCACACTCTTCATTGAGTGATATTCTACATATCTATTTGTGTCATCTCTCGTCAGATGAGTCTACTGATATGAGCCTCAAGATCATTCAAACTCTGTGGTGAGTTACTTCTTGCATCCATCTAAGAGAAGAATGTCATCTGTATATAGACACCATCTTCAACCTTGTAGCAAAGGTTGAAATCCGCATCACCCATGATGATCATTAAGCTCATCAAATGACTATCGATCCTTGGTACCCGTACAAAGCTTTCTTCAATTGAATCATGGGAGTTTTCTCGATTCGTACTTCTTCTTCGATTACACCATTAAGAGAATGGTCTTATCTAGCCACTAGGAGCAAACAACTCGTCATGATCCTCTTCCTCTTTATAAGAGAATCTTCTAGCCACAAGCCTTCTATAGTATGTTTGATTTGTAAGTGTTCTTGTTGAACATCCATCAATTGTTCAGTGTTTATCATTATTCATGATCTTTCCTACAAATCAAAGTTAATTACATGATTAGTAATACTTCATAATCATCAAATCATGCTGACATGATAACCTATTATGCATACAGATATGATTCACACAATTATGCAACTATCTTGACCAATACTTTAGCACAACACTTTTCCATATCCTGTATGCATATAGTGGATATCTAGATGCCTTCCATCTCTACCAAAACATACTATCAAGAGTGTGCACAGCTCTCAGCATGTCAGCAAAGAGGTTTCATTCTAGACAAGCAACAATGGAATGTTTGTCCAACTTACCCATCATATGCATACTTAGTAGTATATTGTTCAATGCCATATGAATGCTTACACTATGCATGATATATACAAATATGCATACAACTATTATGAGCAATATTTATTGACTATTCAGATATTCAAATAACAACTCAAATACTTATCTTTTATGTTTGTGTGGTTGCCTCTTGCTTGATCTCTATATGTCTTTGAACTTCTATTCATTCCGTACCACTATGCATTCTTAAGTGTGCACTAGTGTCATCCTCATGGTCTCATACACAAACATACATTCATTAGTATAATCTCAATACTATCAAAATATTATAATTCTAAATAATCTTAAGTATGTATGGTCATGATCATTTCATACACAGGTATACTTACCTAAGATCCTAACAAAGTAGGATTCTAACTTGATATAGGAAAAATACCTGGATTATCACGCTTGGTTATGTCTTAACATACCCAAACATTATCTTCTTTCTGTAGCAAGACTTCTGTGGTAGTTGTTTGCAGGAGAAATCGGAGAACCCACAGTATCCATATTTAAAAATCGACGTTTCGAATCCAAAACAGGATCCATCATCAGGACAAATTGCCGAGTTTTGAATGAAGAGCTAAAGATCTGATAAATAGTGCTAAGAAAACTGGAGACAAGTTCAAGGTCGGCTTACGGAGAATTTTAGGGTTCAAGGTCGGCTTACGGAGAATTATAAGGTTTAGGTTGAGATATTGATATTTTTAATTAATGATAAAAACCTTAAATATTAATTTATTAATTGTTTTAGAAGAACCTTATGTTTTAAATTGAAATTTTTTTATTCTTTAGAGTAAATTTTATTTAGAGTATTATTGGAGTATAAAATTTTTAGAGTAAATAAGCACTTAAAAAACAATTAGTTATAATACTTTTTAATTATAATTTAAATTTAACTAATTACATTAAAATTTATTTAATTAATAAATTTTAATTTTTAATTTTAATTAAATTTTAATTTTAATTAAATTTTAATTTTAATTAAATTTTAATTTTAATTAAATTTTAATTTTAATTAAATTTTAATTTTTAATTTTTAATTTTTCAAAAATCCAATTTATAATTTTATTTCATTTTTAATTTCCAATTTTAGTAATACTTAATAAAATGATGGATTATAACAAAAACCAAGGAAGCAAAGTTGGAATGGTTTAAGTTTACACCATAATTTATTAGGGAATAAAATTAGAAAATAAAGGATTTAATAAATCCTTTAATTCATGTAGTTAAATTGTTAACAAAATAAACAATTATTAACTTTAATAAAAATTTTAATTCAAGTAATTTTAAAATTTAAATTTTTTAAATTTTATTTAATATCGAATTTAAAAATTTAATGTTTAATGAAGAGAGGTTGTCTGTTAGGGTTCAAAATGCTTTTTTTTTAGCAGAAGTATGTCTCAAATCCACCTTCTTCAGTTTTCAAGGAGAATTCTATGAGCAGACCACTGGGGTAGCCATGGGGTCCCCCCTCTCACCCATAGTGGCAAACCTTTTCATGGAAAAGTTTGAGAAAGAAGCTCTAAACTCCTATCCACTTAAGCCAACACGATGGAAGAGATATGTGGATGACACCAATGTAATTTGGCCGCATGGTGAAATTGAGCTAAAAAAGTTTTTTGAACATCTTAATAATCATTCAGCGGACATCAAGTTCACAATGGAACTTGAGGAGAATGGTAGCATACCCTTTCTTGATGTCTTGATAACTAGAAAAGAAGATGGAACTTTGGGACATAAGGTCTATAGGAAGAAAACACATACAGAAAGCTACCTCCACGCAAATTCCCACCACCACCCCTCACAGAAAATAGGAGTCATTAACACCTTAGCAATTAGGGCTTCTAGGATTTCAGACAGCGATCATCTCCAGGAAGAAAAAGACCACCTCAAAGAAGTCTTCATGAACATAGGTTACGAACCTAGGGTTATCAAAAAAGCTCTAGACAAGGCTAGTAATAGACGCCATAACAATAATATAACATCAGATAATTTGAACAACACTCTTAGCAACCAAACCTGTAACACAAGAGCCTACTTACCCTACATCCAAGGAGTCACTGATAAGATCTCTAGAATCCTAAAGAAAAAAGATATTATGACCTCATTCAAACCCCTTGAGACAGTTAAACAAAAAATGAGATCTGTAAAAGATCCTATCGACCCAAAACAACTTAGGGGTGTCTACAAGGCTGCATGTTCTTGCAAGATGTGCTATATAGGTGAAACTGGGCGTTCCTTCCAAACCAGACTAAAAGAACATGCAGCGGACATAAGGAATGAACGTACCCGTACCTCAGCTCTTGCAGAACATTGTTCCAAAACCAAACATCAAATTCGTCTAGAGGACACTGAAATCATAGCCAAAGAAAACCACTATTTCAAAAGGAAATTTAGAGAAGCACTGGAAATAATCAAACATCCGATCAATTTAAATAGGGATGGAGGCCTTGAGGTTAGCACCAGTTGGCTTCCTTCCATCCTAAACCAAAGATCAAGTAACTAACCTAACAAAACCGATTATATCAAACTCTAAAAAAAAAGCATTTTGAACCCTAACAGACAACCTCTCTTCATTAAACATTAAATTTTTAAATTCGATATTAAATAAAATTTAAAAAATTTAAATTTTAAAATTACTTGAATTAAAAATTTTATTAAAGTTAATAATTGTTTATTTTGTTAACAATTTAACTACATGAATTAAAGGATTTATTAAATCCTTTATTTTCTAATTTTATTCCCTAATAAATTATGGTGTAAACTTAAACCATTCCAACTTTGCTTCCTTGGTTTTTGTTATAATCCATCATTTTATTAAGTATTACTAAAATTGGAAATTAAAAATGAAATAAAATTATAAATTGGATTTTTGAAAAATTAAAAATTAAAAATTAAAATTTAATTAAAATTAAAAATTAAAATTTATTAATTAAATAAATTTTAATGTAATTAGTTAAATTTAAATTATAATTAAAAAGTATTATAACTAATTGTTTTTTAAGTGCTTATTTACTCTAAAAATTTTATACTCCAATAATACTCTAAATAAAATTTACTCTAAAGAATAAAAAAATTTCAATTTAAAACATAAGGTTCTTCTAAAACAATTAATAAATTAATATTTAAGGTTTTTATCATTAATTAAAAATATCAATATCTCAACCTAAACCTTATAATTCTCCGTAAGCCGACCTTGAACCCTAAAATTCTCCGTAAGCCGACCTTGAACTTGTCTCCAGTTTTCTTAGCACTATTTATCAGATCTTTAGCTCTTCATTCAAAACTCGGCAATTTGTCCTGATGATGGATCCTGTTTTGGATTCGAAACGTCGATTTTTAAATATGGATACTGTGGGTTCTCCGATTTCTCCTGCAAATTATCTTCTTTGTTCTCTTCAATGATTTAGAGACCTTGTGCTAGAACCTGCATATCTCATGGGTTAAGCATAGTAGAACAAAGTCATACATACCTCGTAAGTAAAGATTCTATATGGTCAAACATTATGGATGAGTCTTTGTCTTAATGTCATCATGGTCATAGCACTTGATTTGTATTTCTTGATGTACCCGTATCTTGTTAGCAGACAACATCATCCTCATACAACACCAAAGGTGCATTAGTACAATCATATAACCCTAAACAATGAATGTCTTCTATCATTTACATGCATTCATACTTTTACTAGGGTGATAAGATAATTCTAAGATTAATCAAGATTGTACTAACCTCAATAATATGAAGACAATCATAAACTTAATCATGAACATATTTCAAAACATACCTGTATCTCCTCAAGTCATACCTGTCGAGATTTCTTGTAGTCTTCTTATGTAAGGCCTTAGCCTCATCTCCCCTTGAAACTGGAACTTATTCACTTATGTAGATGTCCAATTCATTCTCTTCTAGGATTAACCCAATCCACTTTCATTTGCTGAAACTGGATTAGGGTTTCTCAGAGAAACCCTAAAAATTCAAACTTTGAATTTCAAACTTCTGAAAGGATGGAAAGATGCGCCTTGCTGAGCTGATCAAACTGGTATACTTCAATTTTGAGAACTGCAAAATTTGACCCCTCAAATGCCTTTGAAACTTCTGGATTCATTAGACAGGACCACGAACTAGGTTTTGATAAAGCCCACCCTTCTGCCCAATCAAAAGGTTCGATCCAAAGTTCTAAACTTCGATTTTTCTGAGGAGTTTCCAGCCATGGTCACAGACTTCAAAAATTCCAAATTTTGCAGAAGCCCTAATTTTCCACCTTTCCGATCAAAATCCCGAACTAGGGTTTGATCAAGCTCGGCCTTCTGAACAACCAAAAATTTTGATCCTGATCTCTAAATTTCGATTTTGATGAGTATCATTCACCGTGGACTCCGATTCCAAAAATTATAACTTTCTCTGAAGCCCTAAATTCCCGTAGCAGTGACAAGCCAAGAATGAAGGTGCTCAGAAAATAATTTTGTTTTTACAGAAATATGTGCACCTGATTGTCTCTGGTGCATCTCTGAAATTACGAATCCATAGGGTCTGAAAATTTTTCCTATGGTAGCTTGACCTATCATATTTCCAACCCCATAGTTCTGACCTCAAATGGATTTTCTAAGAGAGAGTTATGCCAAGTGTCACAACATGACCTGTTTATGGGATAAAATAGGAGAGCGAACTTGTATGGCATGCCACATGTCACTAGTTCAACTTCGTCCTTTGAAAACCTTACCTGAGAAACTACAGTCCGTTCTCTACCTGTCATTTTTTACTGAATTTCATTTGGAGCTTCCTAGCCCAAGTTGTGACCTTGTTTCCTAGGTCACCTGTTTATGACTGAGATCTGGAAGAGGCAGAAACCCTAACTTGTACTGATCATAAATCACAAAGTATAACGAATTAGAGGCTGTCCTTTCAACAAAATGTACAGGGGGATGTTGTCTACGACCTGTAAAGTTTTCATATACTGAACCCTTCGCCAAAATTGATTTATAGCGAAAGTTCCACTATGACTGGTTTTTTCTATATAAAACCCTAACCTTCAAATTGTCGCAAGTGAAGCAAGTGTCAAAAGTGCCATACATTTCCTTCCTTCAGGCTAGCTCTGATACCATGTTAAGATTCAATATGCTAAGAAATAAAATATCAGCATTACATTCCATTTCACAACAATAGCATATACAGGATCACTGAGAGAACAACAAGCACAGCATAAACACAAGAGACATAGATTTATCCTGGGAAACCCACATGACTCATACAGGGCCGACCCCCACTAGGGAAGTCTAATAACCCAAGTTACCACATTCTCCACGGAGGAATAAAACATCTCCGGATATATAATAAGGTCTTCACGGAGGAATGAAACATCTCCGAAATAATAAAGTACAAATATAATATTCTTAGAAGTTACAATATTTCAACAAATCTAGTTTCTATCCATCCATGTAAACTTTAAATAAAAAATTGTTTCCTAGAACTACAATCAAATAAAATTTACATGTTTTATAAGGTTAGGTGGAACTGTATTAAATAATAATTCTTGGTTTTTAGAGATTATGATTCTTTAACACATGTTTATCCTAGATATTGATAATATTCAACCATCTAGTAGATCTTTAATATTGATTTTAAAGCATCTAAAAAAATATTTATAAAACTATTATGGAGGAAGTTCATGGAGCACTAACCATACATTCAAGTGTAGTCAAAGTATCAATGTGCTTGTCACATTGGGGCACCATGACCCAGTTTTCACAAAAAACTCCCATCTAGTATTTTTAATCTTGGCATTAAAGCATCTAAAAAAATACACTTATAAAACTATTGGCCACCTTGCAAAAAAAAACCCATATAAACGAGGAAAAACAACATCCACAAAAATCTCCAATAAAATATTCAACAAGACAACATGAAAGCTATGTCAATGTTGCAAGTGGCATACATGTAATTCATTCATCTGGCCAATGGGTTATAGGAATGAAAATCTCCATAATACGATCATGGTCAGCTTCTACCGTCTTCCATCTCTTTGGCTCACCTCTCTTCACCTTGATTTCCGTTAGATGTATCTGAGCTGCCACCACCAAATGACTGTATTGGCATGATATATTTTCGGGCATAAAATATCTATAAATTATACAAGCACCCTACTTTTTCACTCTTTCAAAAAAGTGGCCCATTAGAACCAGGTCTCCAATTTGGTATGTGAACTCTTCATTTTGATAGGGTTGCACCAACCTGATTTTAATTTATGTGCACCAAGTCAAATAATATGCCACATTTTCTTGATTGTGGGGGGGTGCAATGACGACGAATACATCAGCTGTGAGATAACTTACAAATATTATTCAAATGTCTTACGTGCATTTATACAAGATTTGTATATGTGTAATATATAGTGAACTAATTAACTTAATGAAGTCTTGTACCTTCCCTAACCACATCAGAAACTTGATCATGATCTAGTGAGACCATTGCCGCGTCAGTGTGCATCTCTTTCCATGTTGAAATTGTATGTGGGCCCTTTGGATTAAGAGGGACATATTTCCATGGTTTCACATATACATCATTTTCACAGTGATGAATCCCACATCCATTTGCATCAATGCAAAAATCGCAAAAAAAAAAACATATTTCCTCGTTTCATTGGAAAATATGTCGACCATGTCTTTACTCCGAACATAATCTAATTCCCTCGTACAAGGTATGGTCTCACAATACCACGGCATGGATCTATTCACATCACCAAGGGAAACATCTCAAAAGAACCTGCATGGAATTCAATTTGTCATATATAAATATGGATCAATGGGAGTGCTTTATGTATTTATAAATTTGACTTTGAAACTTCTCCATTAAATCTAAAATAGGAATCTCATCCTCCTCCATCAAGTCGATCCTCTTAGATGGCACAAATTGTAGTGCCCCTAGACTACTGCAGACCTTGAGGAACCTATTGAGTTACCCGACTAATTGAAACATTAATAAAACGACCCCTTGATGTTATATTGAGTATATTCACGACTACGACTGATTGTGAATCAATAAAATAATGATATATGTGTATCTGGATAGTTGATGTAAATGAATGATTACATTATGTTTAATAATTAACTTTGATTATAAAAAATGTACATGTGAATGATGCCTAATGACTAGCTGTATGATTGACTATGTGATGAGAATGAAGAAATTAAATATTGACGAGATGCATTTATGATTAGGTGAATGAGCAATGTTATGAGTAAACTATAAATGCTTAACGAAATAGCATATTTATGAATCATATTATGATAATTGAGGACAATGCTACTAATATATGTTTGTGAGAAATGTGTGTAGCGGTGGGTGAAACTGTTCATCGATGGACACATAAAGGAATGGAAGGGTCGTAAAGTATGGATAAATCATACATGGGGAGAGCAACGATGATGTCGAGTTCTGATGGAATACCATACATGAGCAGATAAGCACTGATCCACTTGCTCAAGATGAAAGCGTGAGGGTGTGCAAGGTGGGCCACGATGGAGCTGGTCACATATGAGTGGGGGGGCACGCAGTGAGAACGGACTCACTCCTCAACACCACTAGTCCCTAATAGCGTGTAGACAGAGGATAGAAGGTAAAATCTCCTGAAATCCCTGCATGAAGTTCCTACAAGTCAAAATGGAAGGATGGCGGCAGAAGGGCCCGATGACGCGGTACCCTGCCGAGAACGGAAAGAGTGGACGCAAGGACCCGACAATATGGTACCTTACCGATAAATGGAAAGGATTGATGACTGGACCCAATGGAGTGGTGCCATGTCGAGGAAATGACTTAAGGAATGGGGAGGCCCAACGACGTGGCACCATGATCCTAGTAAAAACAATTGTTAACTTAATGGCCTAAAAACCTATAACTTGCACCTAGGGCATTTACTTAGGAAAATGCATTTTTAGTACTTTTAACATTAGAAATTGTTATTTATGTATTTGCACATAAAAGAATATTTTGACATTTAAAATATTAGAAATGGTTATTTATGCATTTGCACATGAAAGAACATTTTTGAGTATTTAAAAATATTATAAATATTTATTTATGAGCAAAATGGAATCTTAGGCATGGAAACGTAGTCAACTCCACCTACAGCACAAATCTAGGAGTTAAGTGAAATATCTTGGGGACAAACATGAGTAGACTTAGGAATGTTGGTGCATCTCCTAGAGAAACTTACACATGGATGGGTGAGTATTATTAGATTAGAAATTTAATCAAATATATATTTATGCATGAAGCAACATGTGTCGCATGGATTTTTCCTGTAAAAGGAAAGCATTGGGAATGGGTAAAGGACCCAGATCCTGGATGGCTATCGTAATCTTGAATTAGTTTCTGACTTGCTTCTATTGAGGGTTTGGCTGGAAATTTTGGTGGGGGGGAATCCCAAGCTGAGTTTCTTGATTATTGTGAGTGAACTTTACAACCTGAAGCTTGGGGGAGGCCATGCAACTGAAAGCATGAGCCTATGGTTGGGTGGTGAAGCTAATGGTTTCTTCTCCAATGGTTAAACGAGCTTTGTTGGAGGGATCCTACAAAAGACACGGACGACAATGGACCAGCTGGATCGGGTTGATAGGTTAAGGTTTTGTTTATTTTTGTTAAGTTATTCACGCTTTTTATTTTATTTTTTCAGTAACTATGATAGCTAATTTGTTGTATGATTTTGTTAAAGTTTCAGGTTCAGTTCAGGGGGACCCTAAAGGAGGGGTCCTACATTTGGTATCAGAGCCGGTCGAGCCTTGAGGGCACCAGACTCATATTTCAACCGAAGGGTTATCGGTATCTTCATCAAGGATTGAATCTAGATAGTCGAATCAACAACTGCTACAACCATCTATTCAACCTCAAGCTCGACTTCCAAATCAGGTTCATGTTATTCATTATTTATTAAATATTTAATGTTATTCTTCTTTTGATTTATATTGTGGAATGACTCACAGAAATTAGTAGTTTCAGTATACTCAATAGAATGTGAGTTTTTAAGAGACTGTTGTAATTTGGTTACATTCTGGAAATGAAACTTATTTAAATACATGGAAAAATTATCATATATTTAGGTAGATCAAAAAGCTATAAATTCTGTCAGCAAATTTTCTTGTTGAGTTAGATTGCATCCTCGGATCTAAATTATATCTGCAAATTTTCTTGTTGAAATCGATTGCATCTTTAGATCTAAATTCTGTCAGCAAATTTTCTTGTTGAATTAGATTGCATCCTCATATCTAAATTATTTCTGCAAATTTTCTTGCTGAAATCGATTGCGTCTTCAGATCTAAATTCTGATAACAAATTTTCTCGTTGAATTAGATTGCATCCTCATATCTAAATTATGTCTGCAAATTTTCTTATTGAAATCGATTGCGTCTTTAGATCTAAATTCTGTCAGCAAATTTTCTTATTGAATTAGATTGCATCCTCATATCTAAATTATGTCTGCAAATTTTCTGTTTGAGAAAGATTCCTTCTGAGCCTTGCCAAAATTCCAGACCTAGGAAGTAACACATCAATCCAAGATATTTCATCTCAAATTCTATAGCTAGATTCTTCTTGCTTTCCATGATCTGTTTCTCATTCCTTGTCAGAAAGAGATCATCCACATACAATAATAGTATGACAGGTTCATCATCCATAACCTTAAGATAAAGGTTAGGATCATCTTTACTTAAGCTTGTCAAGAAGCTATCAATTCTCCCTCTGTGACTAAACATCATTCACACTCTTCATTGAGTGATATTCTGCATATCTATTTGTGTCATCTCTCGTCAGATGAGTCTACTGATATGAGCCTCAAGATCATTCAAACTCTGTGGTGAGATACTTCTTGCATCCATCTAAGAGAAGAATGTCATCTGTATATAGACACCATCTTCAACCTTGTAGCAAAGGTTGAAATCCGCATCACCCATGATGATCATTAATCTCATCAAATGACTATCGATCCTGGGTACCCATACAGAGCTTTCTTCAATTGAATCATGGGAATTTTCTCGATTCGTACTTCTTCTTCAACTACACCATTAAGAGAATGGTCTTATCTAGCCACTAGGAGCAAAAAGCTCGTCATGATCCCCTTCCTCTTTCTAAGAGAATCTTCTAGCCACAAGCCTTCTATAGTATGTTTGATTTGTAAGTCTTTTTGTTGAACATCCATCACTTGTTCAGTGTTTATCATTCTTCACGGTCTTTCCTACAAATCAAATTTAATTACATGATTAGTAATACTTCATAATCATCAAATCATGTTGACATGATAACCTATTATGCATACAGATATGATTCACACAGTTATGCAAGTATCTTGACCAATACTTTGGCACAACACTTTTCCATATCCTGTATGCATACAGTGGCTATATAGATTCCTTCCATCTCTACCAAAACATACTATCGAGAGTGTGCACAGCTCTCAGCATGTCAGCAAAGAGGTTTCATTCTAGACAAGCAACAATGGAATGTTTGTCCAACTTACCCATCATATGCATACTTAGTAGTATATTGTTTAATGCTGTATGAATGCTTACACTATGCATGATATATACAAATATGCATTCAACTATTATGAGCAATATTTATTGACTATTCAGATATTCAAATAACAACTCAAATACTTTTCTTTTATGTTTGTGTGGTTGCCTCCTGCTTGATCTCTATATGTCTTTGAACTTCTATTCATTCCGTACCACTATGCATTCTTAAGTGTGCACTAGTGTCATCCTCATGGTCTCATACACAAACATACATTCATTAGTATAATCTCAATACTATCAAAATATTATAATTCTAAATAATCTTAAGTATGTATGGTCATGATCATTTCATACACAGGTATACTTACCTAAGATCCTAACAAAGTAGGATTCTAACTTGATATAGGAAAAATACCTGGATTATCACGCTTGGTTATGTCTTAACATACCCAAACATTATCTTCTTTGTTCTCTTCAATGATTTAGAGACCTTGTGCTAGAACCTGCATATCTCATGGGTTAAGCATAGTAGAACAAAGTCATACATACCTCGTAAGTAAAGATTCTATATGGTCAAACATTATGGATGAGTCTTTGTCTTAATGTCATCATGGTCATAGAACTTGATTTGTATTTCTTAATGTACCCGTATCTTGTTAGCAGACAACATCATCCTCATACAACACCAAAGGTGCATTAGTACAATCATATAACCCTAAACAATGAATGTCTTCTATCATTTACATGCATTCATACTTTTACTAGGGTGATAAGATAATTCTAAGATTAATCAAGATTGTACTAACCTCAATAATATGAAGACAATCATAAACTTAATCATGAACATATTTCAAAACATACCTATATCTCCTCAAGTCATACCTGTCGAGATTTCTTGTAGTCTTCTTATTTAAGGCCTTAGCCTCATCTCCCCCTGAAACTGGAACTTCTTCACTTATGTAGATGTCCAATTCATTCTCTTCTAGGATTAACCCAATCCACTTTCATTTGCTGAAACTGGATTAGGGTTTCTCAGAGAAACCCTAAAAATTCAAACTTTGAATTTCAAACTTCTGAAAGGATGGAAAGATGCGCTTTACTGAGCTGATCAAGTTGGTATACTTCAATTTTGAGAACTGCAAAATTTGACCCCTCAAATGCCTTTGAAACTTCTGGATTCACTAGACAGGACCACAAACTAGGGTTTGATAAAGCCCACCCTTCTGCCCAATCAAAAGGTTCGATCCAAAGTTCTAAACTTCAATTTTTCTGAGGATTTTCTAGCCATGGTCACAGACTTCAAAAATTCCAAATTTTGCAGAAGCCCTAATTTTCCACCTTTTCGATCAAAATCCCGAACTAGGGTTTGATCAAGCTCGGCCTTCTGAACAACCAAAAATTTTGATCTTTGTCTCTAAATTTTGATTTTGATGAGTATCATTCAGTCGTGGACTCCGATTCCAAAAATTACAACTTTCTCTGAAGCCCTAAATTCCCATAGCAGTGACAAGCGAAGAATGAAGGTGCTCAGAAAATAATTCTGTTTTGACATAAATATGCACCTGATTGTCTCTAATGCATCTCTGAAATTATGAACAGTTGTACCTTGTCCTCAATTCAGGGGGGGGGCGTCTTTGGCTTTACGATAGAAAGCACCATAGGGTCTGAAAATTCTTCCTGTGGTAGCCTGACCTATCATATTTCCAACCCCATAATTCTGACCTCAATTGGATTTTCTAAGAGAGAATTATGCCAAGTGTCGCAACATGACCTATTTATGGGATAAAATAGGAGAGCAAACTTTTACGGCATGCCACGTGTCACTAGTTCAACTTCGGCCTTTGAAAACCTTACCTGAGAAACTACAGTCCGTTATCTACCTATCACTTTTTACTAAATTTCATTTGGAGCTTCCTAGCCCAAGTTGTGACCTTGTTTCCTAGGTCACCTATTTATGACTGAGATCTGGAAGAGGCAGAAACCCTAACTTGTACTGATCAAAAATCACAAAGTATAACGAATTAGAGGCTGTCCTTTTGACACAATGTATAGGGGGATGTTATCTACGACATGTAAATTTTTCAGATACTAAACCTTCGCCAAAATTGATTTATAGCGAAAGTTCCACGATGACTGGTTTTTTCTATATAAAACCCTAACCTTCAAATTGTCGCAAGTGAAGCAAGTGTCAAAAGTGCCATACATTTCCTTCCTTCAGGCTAGCTCTGATACCATGTTAAGATTCAATATGATAAGAAATAAAATATCAACATTGCATTCCATTTCACAACAATAGCGTATACAAGATCACTCAGAGAACAACAAGCACAACATAAACACAAGAGACACAGATTTATCCTGGGAAACCCTCATGGGGTAGAAAACCTAGCAAAGCTTCCTCAATATAGATGATAAAAAATATAGAGATGTATATCCCAAACATGATCTCCTTCTCCCCCATAGAAAACCTCTCTCTCTCACCTATGCGCCATTCACAAGTGAGTGAATAATGAGTGTGTGTGATAAATGAGGAATACACCTCCTCTATTTATACACTACTCCGACTTGTCTTTTACATTAACTAGATCGGACCCAACTTAACCACTTAACATAATGTGACAGGGCTAACCCCACTAGGATGGTCCAATAACCCTTTAACCCACATGACTCATACCAGGTCGACCCCCACTAGGGAAGTCTACTCACCCAAGTTACCACATTCTCCACAGAGGAATAAAACATCTCCGGATATACAATAAGGTCTTCACGGAGGAATGAAACATCTCCAGAATAATAAAGTACAAATATAATATTCTTAGAAGTTACAATATTTCAACAGATTTAGTTTCTATCCATCCACGTAAACTTTAAATAAAAAATTGTTTCCTAGAACTACAATCAAATAAAATTTACATGTTTTATAAGGTTAGGTGGAACTGTATTAAATAATAATTCTTGGTTTTTAGAGATTATGACTCTTTAACGCGTGTTTATCCTAGATATGGATAATATTCAACCATCTAGTAGATCTTTAATATTGATTTTAAAGCATCTAAAAAAATATTTATAAAACTATTATGGAGGAAGTTCATGGAGCACTAACCATACATTCAAGTGTAGTCAAAGTATCAATGTGCTTGTCACATTGGGGAACCATGACCCAATTTTCACAAAAAAATCCCATCTAGTATTTTTAATCTTGGCATTAAAGCATCTAAAAAAGTACATTTATAAAACTATTGGCCACCTTGCAAAAAAAAACCCATATAAACGAGGAAAAACAACCTCCACAAAAATCTCCAATAAAATATTCAACAAGACAACATGAAATCTATGTCAATGTTGCAAGTGGCATACATGTAATTCATTCATTTGGACAATGGGTTATAGGAATGAAAATCTCCATAATACGATCATGGTCAGCTTCTACCATCTTCCATCTCTTTGGCTCACCTCTCTTCGCCTTGATTTCCGTTAGATGTATCCGAGCTGCCACCACCAAATGACTGTATTGGCATGATATATTTTCGGGCATAAAATATCTGTAAATTATATAAGCGCCTTGCCTTTTCACTTTTTCAAAAAAGTGGCCCATTAGAACCAGGTCTCCAATTTGGTATGTGAACTCTCCATTTTGATAGGGTCGCACCAACCTGATTTTAATTTATGTGCACCAAGTCAAATAATATGCCACATTTTCTTGATTGTGGGGGGGTGCAATGACGACGAATACATCACCTGTGAGATAAATTACAAATATTTTTTTTTTTTTTTTTTTTTGACAAGAACGGTTAGGTTGTATTAATATGTATTCTGGCAAGCCAGAACCAAAAAGTTACAATTCGGAAGAAGGTTGGTGACCTCTAACAGTGCTGCCAACCTTCTTGTGAAAGTCTTGGGAGACAAATCCCATCTGTTTCTTGAGCTAATTTGAGATACTGACAAAAGGAGCTTACAAGGGTAAATTCTCACAAACTGTGAGCAAAGTAGAAGACAGAAGCAAAGCATTTAGACTCAGGGGGATGAAATTTGCCCCTTAAAGTAGGGATCCAGCTTTTTCTGAGATCCAAAAGAGATGTTGGAAGCCGTCTCCTTTTCTCTGCGTGCTTTGTTGGTCCTTCGCCCTCTGGTAAGGGGTGGAGACGGGACTGAATTGTCTTCAGGTTCAATAATTCCCACAGAGCCGCTGGAGGGGACTGAAACAGCCGAACCTGCAGGGGCAGGTTGTTCAGGATCTGAAGCCCTGGCTTCCTTTGCATCCACTGAGCCAGGTAGGGCAGGATCCGGAAGTCTTTCGTCTACCGGAGGGTCTTCCATAACTGTTGTTGCTTCAGGGTCTAGGGCTTCTTCTTCTTGCAGTGCTTCAAAGCTGTTTTTATTTTCAAGAGTTGCCTCCGCTGAAGGAGTGACCTTCGGAACCTGGGTTAATGATTCCTTTCTCCTTGGCTGCCTTCGCCGGTTAGTTACTGGCTGAAAATCATCTCCTTTAGCTGGTTCTGCCACTTCTGAGGCTTTGGGGCAGCTTTTTGCGAAGTGACCATAAGTGTGGCACCGAAGGCACTTAAAAGGGATCTGCTCGTAGTCCAGCTCTTGGATATGGCGCCATTCCCCCAGGGAGAGCTGAATGGCTTCCGGGAGTCCTTTCTCGAGGTTAACCTCAACACAAACACGAGCACAGGTAAATTGATCCCCTTTTGGCTCCACACTGTCCAGGAAGCGCCCAAGCTTATTTCCAATGTCCTCCAGAGAACTTTTCCCCCATAGATGCAGGGGGAGATGAGGCAGCCTAACCCAAACAGGGGCTGCAGTGATCTCAGCTCCGGGATTAAAATCAAGAGTCCAGGGGGCTAAGAACAGCCCCCTCGGCCCCATGAAATAGGGACCAGATCTGAAAACTAGATCTCGATCCACTTTGCTTGAGAAGCTGAAAACAAAAAAGCCCCTGCCTACTGCACATAGAGAAACGTTTCCATGTATCAGCGATTTCCATCGTTCTTCCATCCAAGCCTCCACCGATTTGGGGCTAGGCCATAACCCCGTGAACTTTCCGATGAGGGCTTTTTCTGCTAGAAGGAGGGCAAGATTGCATGGCTCTTCTGGAGATAGTTCCAGAGAGGGGATCTCCTCCATCTTCTTAACAAACTTGGACGAGAGAGAAGGCTTGGCTTTAGGTCCTGCCGAGCGGACTAATGCTGTGAAAGCTTCCAAAGTTTCTTTTTCCATCTCTGCAAACCTGTCTGGGGCCATCCTGGAGGCGGCGACCACCAGCAGTGAGGCGGCGAGCAACAAAATGCAGGCAAACTTCTGGCCTTGCAAGCATAGGGAACGAGCGATCCGCGTCCCTGAACAGCTGCGACCCTGCAAACGAAAACGTAAACCAGAGAGGCGGCTAGGGTTTAAGCCCTAGCCGCAGAGATTCGCCGGGAACGCGAGCTCTCATTTCGTCGTTTAGGTACATGTAGTTAGATTACTTTAAATTACAAATATTATTCAAAATGTCTTACGTGCATTTATACAAGATTTGTATATGTGTAATATATAGTGAACTAATTAACTTAATGAAGTCTTGTACCTTCCCTAACCACATCAAAAACTCGATCATGATCTAGTGAGACCATTGCCTCGTCAGTGTGCATCTCTTTCCATGTTGGAATTGTATGTGGGCCCTTTGGATTAAGAGGGACATATTTCCATGGTTTCACATATACATCATTTTCACAGTGATGAATCCCACATCCCTTTGCATCAATGCAAAAATCGCAAAAAAAACACATATTTCCTCGTTTCATTGGAAAATATGTCGCCCATGTCTTTACTCCGAACATAATCTAATTCCCTTGTAGAAGGTATGGTCTCACAATACCACGGCATGGATCTATTCACATCACCAAGGGAAACATCTCAAAAGAACCTCCATGGAATTCAATTTGTCATATATAAATATGGATAAATGGGAGTGCTTTATGTATTTATAAATTTGACTTTGAAACTTCTCCATTAAATCTGAAATAGGAATCTCATCCTCGATCAAGTCGATCCTCTTAGATGGCACAAATTGTAGTGCCCCTAAACTACTGCAGACCTTGAGGCACCTATTGAGTTACCCGACTAATTGAAACATTAATAAAATGACCCCTTGATGTTATATTGAGTATATTCATGACTACGACTGATTGTGAATCAATAAAATAATGATATATGTGTATCTGGATAGTTGATGTAAATGAATGATTACATTATGTTTAATGATAAACTTTGATTATGAAAAATGTATATGTGAATGATGCTTAACAACTAGCTGTATGATTGATTATGTGATGAGAACAAAGAAAGTAAATATTGACGAGATGCATTTATGATTAGGTGAACAAGTAATGTTATGAGTAAACTATAAATGCTTAACGAAATAGCATATTTATGAATCATATTATGATAATTGAGGACAATACTACTAATAAATGTTTGTGAGAAATGTGTGTAGCGGCAGGTGAAACGGTTCATCGATGGACACATAAAGGAATTGAAGGTTCGCAGAGTACGGATAAATCATACATGGGGAGAGCAACGACGATGTCGACTTCCGACGGAATACCACGCATGAGCAGATAAGCACTGATCTCCACTTGCTCAAGAGGAAAGCGTGAGGGTGTACGAGGTGGGCCACGATGGAGCTGGTCACATACGAGTGGGGGGCACACAGTGAGAACGGACTCACTCCTCAGCGCCATTAATCCTTAATAGAGTGTAGACGGAGGATAGAAGGTAACGGCTCCTGAAATCCCTACATGAAGTTCCTACAAGTCAAAATGGAAGGATGGCAGCAGAAGGGCACGACGACGCGGTACCCTGCCAAGAACGGAAAGAGTGGATGCAAGGACCCGACGATATGGTACCTTGCCGATAAATGGAAAGGATTGATGACTGGACCTAATGGAGTGGTGCCATGTCGAGGAAATGAATTAAGGAACGGGGAGGCCCAACAACGTGGCACCATGATCGTAATAAAAACGATTGTTAACTTAATGGTATAAAAATGTATAAATTGCACCTAGGGCATTTACTTAGGAAAATGCATTTAACATTAGAAATTGTTATTTATGCATTTGCACATAAAAGAATATTTTGAAATTTAAAATATTAGAAATGGTTATTTATGCATTTGCACATGAAAGAATATTTTTGAGTATTTAAAAATATTAAAAATATTTATTTATGAGCAAAATGGAATCCTAGGCATGGAAAGGTAGTCAACTCCACCTACACCACAAATCTAGGAGTTACGTGAAATATCTTGGGGACAAACATGAGCAAACTTACGAATGTTGGTGCATCTCCTAGAGAAACTGACACATGGATGGGTGAGTATTATTAAATTAGAAATTTAATAAAATATATATTTATGCATGAAGCAACATGTGTCGCATGGATTTTTCCTGTAAAAGGAAGGCATTAGGAATGGGTAAAGGACCCAGATCCTGGATGGCTATCGTAATCTTGAATTAGTTTATGACTTGCTTCTATTGAGGATTTGGCTGGAAATTTTGGTGGGGGGGAATCCCAAGCTGAGTTTCTTGATTATTGTGTGTGAACTTTACAACCCGAAGCTCGGGGGAGGTCGTGCGACTAAAAGCATGAGCCTATGGTTGGGTGGTGAAGCTAATGGTTGCTTCTCCAATGGTTAAACGAGCTTTGTTGGAGGGATCCTACAAAAGACGTGGACGACAATGGACCAGCTGGATCGGGTTGATAGGTTAAGGTTTTGTTTATTTTTGTTAAGTTATTCACGCTTTTTATTTTATTTTTCTAGTAACTATGATAGCTAATTTGTTGTATGAAGTTGTTAAAGTTTCAGGTTCAATTCAGGGGGACCCTAAAGGAGGGGTCCTACATTTGGTATCAGAGCCGGTCGAGCCTTGAGGGCACCAGACTCATATTTCAACCGAGGGGTTGTCGGTATCTTCGTCAAGGATTGAATCTAGATAGTCGAATCAACAACTGCTACAACCATCTATTCAACCTCAAGCTCGACTTCCGAATCAGGTTTATGTTATTCATTATTTATTAAATATTTAATGTTATTCTTCTTTTGATTTATGTTGTGGAATGACTCACGGAAATTAGTAATTTCAGTATACTCAATAGAATGTGAGTTTTTAAGAGACTGTTGTAATTTGGTTACATTCTTGAAATGAAACTTATTTAAATACATGAAAAAATTATCATATATTTAGGTAGATCAAAAAGCTAGAAATTCTGTCAGCAAATTTTCTTGTTGAATTAGATTGCATCCTCGGATCTAAATTATATCTGCAAATTTTCTTGTTGAAATCGATTGCGTCTTCAGATCTAAATTCTGTCAGCAAATTTTCTTGTTGAATTAGATTGCATCCTCAGATCTAAATTATTTCTGCAAATTTTCTTGATGAAATCGATTGCGTCTTCAGATCTAAATTCTGACAACAAATTTTCTCGTTGAATTAGATTGCATCCTCATATCTAAATTATGTCTGCAAATTTTCTTGTTGAAATCGATTGCGTCTTCAGATCTATATTCTGTCAGCAAATTTTCTTGTTGAATTAGATTGCATCCTCATATCTAAATTATGTCTGCAAATTTTCTTGTTGAAATCGATTGCATCTTCAGATCTAAATTCTGTCAACAAATTTTATCGTTGAATTAGATTGCATCCTCAGATCTAAATTATGTCTACAAATTTTCTTGTTGAAATCGATTGCATCTTCAGATCTAAATTCTGTCAGCAAATTTTCTTGTTGAATTAGATTGCATCCTCAGATCTCAATTATGTCTGCAAATTTTCTTGTTGAAATCGATTGCGTCTTCAGATCTAAATTATGTCTGCAAATTTTTTTTTGAAATCGATTGCGTCTTCAGATCTAAGCCTTGTACAGTTAGATCCTTGATTGATTAACTTAGAATAACCTTCAGACGTCTCCAGTATGGATCGAAAATCTTCCGGTCTGCGTTTCCTTAGGTTGCACCAACGTGTTCATATCACTATCAAAATACGGATCCTGGTCTATGTTGAGACTTTAATATTGATTTTATTTTATATATATGCAATCAGAAATTATACTGTAGTTACAATTTATCGTTTGATGTCTATAACTCAATTATTGAAACTTGAATCCTGTCAAATCTCAACCGACCGCTTGGGCGACCATCTCACCAGGCATAACCTGTATAACAGTCACATAATAGAGGTGACGATCTATCATTATTTTAGTTCCTATAGAAACCTTGTTTCGCCCTTAGAATGCTCTCTGTAATTCCTCTAATTTCCCTGAAGAAAGGATCGCTAACCAATCCATCAAGCTTCGTAGCAACTGGGCGAATGCATCAGTAATCATAAAGCATTTAATTGATGGGTCTGCCCAGTCATAAAATATCCACACCGTCAAGCATGATAGCCTGAACCTGTGTAGTTTTCTCTCCGTCAGCACATTTCACTCTAGGTTAAACCGTCGCGTGGGTTGCTTAAACATTGGCTTAGGAACCCCTGCAGACCTCTAGTATTTAGGTCCTGTAAATATTACCTTCTAATCTTATAATAATTTTGTAACCTATGAATCTGCACTTAAGACCCTGTCAAATTCTGCGTAGTCAATCGCCTCTGCTGCAACTTAGCCTCGCACGATTTCCTGAATTTAGTATCTTCTGCGCAAGCGTGGATGAGTAGTCGGCGGATCACTAAGTACCCTGAGTTAACTATGACTTCATAGATCACTTCCATGTATCCATGACCTGGAGTTGACGTGGTGACTGCTGTTTAAACCATTACCTCATCACCATTAAGAACATCTGAAACAACCGACCCAGTCGACCTAATGTTAGCCTTGTCTATGTAGAGTTTTAGTGGAAGGTTTGACCCTAATCTTCTCACTCCTTCCGCATCCAGTTAAGTTTTTGTGTAACTCTAGTTATGATTATGACACTGTTGTTTTTAAGTGGCGAGTGCTCCAATTTCCTTCTTTGACCGAGAGTTAAAACGGATTTTTAATAGCAAGTCATATTAATATTAATAATATGACTTATATACCTCGATCGGCGTATATCTATTGTTTAAATGTGGTTGATATACACCGATCGACGTATATAAGCCATATTATTAATATTAATATGGCCTGCCGGGAATTAAACCATATTAATTTAATTTAATTTTTAATAAGCTATGCTATTATATTGTATTGTATTGTATTGTATTTACCATAACTTAACTTAACTTAATTTAATTTTTGTATTTAATTTAATTTAATTGTATTGTATTAATTGTATTAATTTAGTTTAATTTTTAATATTGTATTGTATTGTATTGTATTTAATTGAATTGAATTTAATTTAATTAAACCATATTAATTTATTTTATTTTTTAATATGGTTTAATATGTTTTATTTAATTTATTTTTTAATATGTTTTAATTATTTTATTTTATTTTATTTAATTTAACTTAACTTAACTTAATTTAATTTAAATGTATTTAATTTAATTTAATTTTTCTAAATAAAATAAAATAAATTTAATTTAATTTTAAAAAATAAATTAAATAAAACATATTAACAAATAAATTAAATAAAACATATTAAACCATATTAAAAATTAAATTAAAATTTAATTAAAGTAAGTTAAATTAAATTAAATTAAAGTATTTAAATTAAATTAAATTAAATTAAGTTAAATTAATTAAATTAAATTACTTATTAATTTAATTTAATTTAATTAATTATATTAAATTAATTAAATTATGATGATTGATATGTTTGATTTAATAATATTATTATTATTTAACTTTACTTATTCATATTTATAATAAATATTGTTTTTATAATAATTATTTAATAAAATAAATAATAAATGAATGAATAAATTATAATTAAATAAAAAAAATAAATAAAAATGTTAATTTTAATAGTTATGATTAATATTTAGTATTAATATTTATTATTCTTCATCAATATATATTGATTTATTAACTAATAATATTTAATAAAATAGATAGATAAATAAAAGTATAAAAAAGTTGAAATTAAATAAATGAAGAAATAAATGAAAAATAAATCAAAATAAATAAATATAAATAAAAATAAGCGAATATAAGTAAAAATGACAATGGAAAATAAAGTGAAGTAAATCAAATAAATAAAATGAAAGTAAATTAAATAAAGTCAAATAAAGAATTTAAAAGAAAAAGTGGAAATAAATAGAGTCAAATAAAAAATTAAAAAATACAAAAATAAACAAGTGGAAACAAAATAAAATTAAAATAAAGGAAATTAAAAAAATAAAAGCAAAGTAAATAAATAGACTAAAATAAAAAGTAGAAGAAAAATAATAAATAAATATAAGTGAAAAAAATTAAATAAAGAAAAAGTAAAAATAAATTAAATAAAAAAATTAATAAAAATGTTATTTAGAAATAAAAATCAAAAGAATTACATATTAAGTTAAAACAAATAAAATAAAAATATTAAAACATATTAAAATTTAAATGAAATTAAATAAAAATTAAATTAATTTAAATTAAATTAATTTAAATTAAATATAAATATTAAAACTTATCAAAAATTAAATTAAATAAAAATATTAAAACATATCAAAAATTAAATTTAAATTAAATTAAATTACTTAATTAAATTAAATTAAATTAAATTAAATTAAGAATATTAAAATATATTAGAAATTAAATTAAATTAATTAAAATAAACTCAATTAATTTAAATTAAATAAAAATATTACAACATATTTATCATATTAAAAATTAAATTAAATAAAAATATTAAAACATATTAAAAATTAAATTTAATTAATTAATTAATTAAATTAAATTAATTAATTAATTAATTAAATTAAATTAATTAATTAATTATTTAATTTAGTTGGTTAAGCATGGTTATTCATGGTTGGGTAACTTCAATCCATGGGTAAATTCAATACAACCCTCCCTTCAAGGTTGACTTCAATCCAAGTTTGTCTAAAGGTTCACTTCAATCCAAGATTGACTTCAATCCTTGAGTTACTTCAAGTCAAAGTAGACTTTAATCCATGGTTGAATTAAATACAAGGTTGACTTCAATCCATTGTTGAGTTCAATCCAAAGTAGATTTTGTACCATGGTTGAATTCATCGCGTAATTAATATTAATATTAATGACTTCAATCCACTGTTGACTTTAAACCATGGTTGACTTCAATCCATGGTTAACCATGGTTATTCATGGTTGAACATGGTTTATTATGGCCGACCATTGTTGACTATGGTTATTCATGGTTGCCTATGGTGAATGATGGATGACCATACTTGACTATGGTTGACCCTATGACTGACTATTGTAAACCCTTTGGTTGAATATTTTTTACTATTATTAACCAACTATGAATGACCTTAGTTGAATATGGTTGACTATGGTTAACCATGGTTATTCAGGGTTGAAAATGGTTTATTATGATTGACTATTGTTGACTATGGTTATTCATGGTTGACTATGGTGAATGATTGATGACCATGCTTGACTATGGTCAACCAATAGAATAATAATAACCAATGGTCAATCAATAGTCAACCATGGTCAACTATTGGTTGACCATTGGTCATCCAATTTGGTCAACCATGGTCCACCAATGGTTGACCATGGTTGTCCAATGGTCAACCAATGGTCCACCATTGGTAAACCAATTTCAACCAATGGTCAACCATGGTAAAGCATTAGTTGACTATGGTTGACATTAGTTCACCATGGATGACTATGGTTGACATTAGTATACCATTGGTTGACTATTGGTTCACCATGATTGAATATTGCTTGACCAATGGTTGGCAATTGGTTGGCCATTGGTTATGGTTTACCATTGGTTGACTAATGCCTAACTATTTGTTGACCATGGTTGATTTTTGGTTGGCCAAGGTTGAATTTGGAAGACCATGGCTGACTATGGTTGGCCATCATTGACTTTGGAAGACCATTGTTGACTATCGTTGACTTTGGCCAACCATGGTTGACTTTGGTAGACTTTTGGTTCATTGTGGTTGAATTTGGTTGTGGTCAACCATGAAGAACCATAGTGAATAATGGTTAACCATAGTAAATGATAGTCAACAATAGTCAACCATAGTCAACAAAAGTCACCCATGGTCAGCCAAAGTCAACCATAATCAACCAAAGTCAACTATGGTCAAGTAATGTCAACCATAGTCATCCCTAGTCAACCAAAGTCAACCATCATCAACTTCAGTCAACTGAAGTCAACCATGGTTAAAGTCAAATATAGTTATGGTTGACCATGGTTGAATATTGTTGAATTTGGTCGAATATGGTTGATAACAGTTGACTTTGTTTGACTATTGTTAACTTTGATTGACCATGGTCAACTTTGGTTGACATTGGTTGACCATGGTTGACTATGGTAGACTATGGTTGCATTTGGTTGACCATGGTTTACTTTGGTTGATCGTGGTTGACTTTGGTTGATGATGGTTGACTGTGGTTGAATATGGTTGACTATGGTTGACTTTGTTTGACTCTTATCAACCTTTGTTAACCATGGTGAACTAAAGGAAACCATGATGATCCAAGTTAAACCATGACCAGCTAAAGTCAACCATGATCAACCAAAGTCAGCAAAAGTTTACCATGGTAAACCAAAGTTAACCATAGTCAACAATGGTCAACCAAAGTCAACCATGGTTAACCAAAGTCAACCATGGTCAACCAAAGTCAACCATGGTCAACTTAAGTCAACCATAGTAAACTAAAAGCAACCATGGTCAACTAAAGTCTACCAAAGTCAACTATAGTTATGGTTGACCATGGTTGAATATTGTTGAATTTGGTCGAATATGGTTGATTATGGTTGACTTTGTTTCACTATGGTTAACTTTGATTGACTATGGTTTCCATTGGTTGACCATGGTTGACTATGGTAGACAATGGTTAGATTTGGTTGACTATGGTTGACTATGGTTTACTTTAGTTGACTTTTGGTTGAGTGTGGTTGACATTGGTTGATGATGGTGACTATGGTTGACTTTGTTTGATTATTGTTAACCTTTGTTAACCATGGTTGACTTTCATTAACCATGGTTCACAATGGTTGACATTCATTGACAATGGTTTAGTTTGGTTGACTTTGGTTGGCCATGGTTCACTTTGGCCAACCATGGTTGACAATGATTACCTATGGTCGACTTTGGTTGACAAATGGATGAATTTGGTTGAGTATGGTCGACCATGGTTAACTATGGTGGACCATTGTTGACTTTGGTTGACCTTGGTTTAGTTTAGTTTACCTTTGTTAACTTTGGTTGACCATGGCTAGCCATGGTTGACTATGGTTGACTTTTTTTCCATAATCAATTATTGGTTTACCTTGTGTGACTTTTGAATATGGTTAATAATGGTTGACTATGGTTGATTTTAGTTGACTATCATTGAATTTAGTTGACTTCAGTAGACTAATTGACTATGGTTCACCATGGTTGAGTATGGTTGACCATGGTTGAATTTCATTGACTTTGGTTCACTTAAGATTGAAGTTAATTGACCATGGTTGCGTTTGGTTGACTTTGGTTGACCATGGTCAACTTTGGTTAATAATGGATGACTTTGCTTGACCATGGTCAGTAAGGGTGACTATAGTTGACCATGGTTGACTTTAGTTTACTTTTGGTTGATTATGGTTAACTATGGTTGACTTTAGTTTACTTTTTGGTTGAACATGGTTGATTTCAATTGACTATCATTCAATTTGGTTGAATTCAGTTGATTATGGTTGACTTTGGTAGACTAATTGACTATGGTTCACCATGGTTGACCAAGGTTGACTTTGGTTCAACATGATTGACATTAATTGACCATGGCTGTGTTTGATTGACTTTGGTTAACCATGGTGGACTTTGGTTGACTTTTGGTTAATCCGGGTTCACTTTGCTTGACCATGGTTCACGAAGGTTGACTATGGTTAATGATGGTTGACTTTAGTTTCATTTTGGTTGACTTTGGTTATGGTAAACCATGAACAACCATACGCAACAATGGTCAACCATAGTCAACCATGGTCAACCAAAGTGAAGCATAGTCAAGCATATTGAAATAAAGTCAACCAGAGTCAACCATGGTTAACGGGAGTCAAACAAAGTTAAACATGGTCAACCAAAGTTTACCACAGTAAACCATGGTCAACAATGGTAAACTAAGGTTGACCATGGTTGACTTTCGTTGATAATGGTAAACTTTTATTGACTATGGTTGACTTTATTTAACCATAGTTGACTTTGATTGACAATGCTTGACTTTGGTTGACCATGTTTGAATTTAGATGAATTTTCGTTGACCATGGTTAACTTTGGTTTACCATAATTGACTTTGGTTGACAATGATTGACTTTTGGTTGACCATGGTTTACTTTCATTTAGCATGGTTGGATGTGCTTAACCATGGTTGGATTTGCTTGACCATGCTTGAGTTTGGTTTACTATGGTTGAATTTGGTTGACTTTGCTTGACCATGCTCAACTTTGGTTGACTATGGTTGATTTTGGTTGGGTTTGGCTAATTTGTGTTGACCGTGGTTGACTTTGGTTGAACATGGTTGACTTTGGCTAACCTTGGTTGAATTTTGGTTACCATGGTTAACTTTGGCTTACCATGGTTGAGTTTCATTGACAATGGTTCACTATGGTTACCATGGTTGAATTTTGATTGACTTTGGTCTATTATGGTTGGCCATGGTTGACTATTGCTAACCATGGTTAACTATGGTTGACCATGGTTTATATTGGTTGACTTTTCATTGACCATGGTTGAATTTGGTTGATTTTAGAGAACCATTGTTGGTTCACTATGCTTAACCATGGTTATTCACGGTCGACTATGGTTGACTATAGTCAATGATGGTTGACCATGGTTATCCATAGTTGATTATGGTTGCTTATGGTTGTTCGTGGTTGACCACGATTGTTCATGGTTTACTGTTTGAATATGGTTGAATTGTTATATACCTCGATGGTTATATCACATTTGCGTGGTCATCTAGAGTTATGTTTAGGTTCACCATGGTTGACTTTGGTTAAGCATGGTTGATTTTAGTTAATTATGGTTGACGAGGTTGACTATGGTTGACTTTGGTTTACCTTGGTTGATTTTGGTTGACTATGGTTGACTTTTGGTTGTCTTTGACTATGGTTTACCATGGTTGGTTCTAGTTGACCATGACTAACCATGGTTGACTTTGGTTGACCATGGTGAAATTTGGTTGACTTTGATGACTTTAGTTTACTATTGTACGATTTTCTTGACTTTGGTTTACCACGATTGACTTTAGTAATATTGTTAACCATGGAACCATGCTTAACCATGAAACCATGACTTTCATTTACCACCGTTGAATTTAATAGTCTTTATCATGATTTAGTTATGCTTTGATCATTTTTTATTTCAATATTCTTAACATTAATGTTAATAATAATGGTATTAGTGTTATTATTAATATTTTAATATTAATGATAAATTATTAATGTTGACTTTAATGTTGATAACATTAGAGTTAATATTAATGTTATTCATATCTCATATAGCCAAAATTAAGATGCAACAATCTAGAAATAAAACATTTAATAAGTAATAATGTAGAAATAATGTTTCAATATTATGTCAAAATGTGAAAACCATGAATAATAATTTTATAGGATTGTTTTTAAGAGTTAATTATTTTATAAGGTTATAAGATTATGTTTAAGATTAAATATAAATATTAATGATTATTTTTTCTAATATTAATATTATTAATACATTAACATTAATGTTAATGGTATAAGAATGAAGATTTGATCTATAATCTTTATGAATTTTATGAGTAAATATTCTATTTTTTTAAATTGAAAAATAATAAAAAATTTGCATACCTATTTTTTATCCAAATTAGATATAAAGCATCATATAAGATTACCACACAATAAAATCATAAATCCAAATTAGATAGAAAGCATCATATATCATTATGACATAAATAAATCATAAATGGGTTGTATGTATGTTTTGAGATATAATAGAAGTGCAATTTAAAGAATATAAATGTGAGTTCATAAATTAAACCTAGGATCCAAGTTTGAAAAATGAATATTTAATGCTGCATTGTGCTATGCATTGTTTGTGACAACATGCATTGTTTGGTATCATAAAACTTTATGAGATAATAAAACATGTGATTTGATATTATATCTTTTTTTTTAATTATCGATTTTTATTTTTTATTTATAATTATCGATTTTTAATTTTTATTTATTTTTTAAGAGAAATAGGGATATGATTCATTCCATAAATTTAGAGAAATGTTTTATTAATTTTTTTTTGTTTTTCAAATACAACAAATATATATATATATATATATTATTAGAGTAAATGATGTATGATTGAGTTTTGTATTTTTAAATAAAATAATATTACTTGTTAAAAATTGAAAACAATTTCACTTTTAATAATAAATTAATAATACTTTTATTAAATCCAAAGTGAATCTTTTCTATTTGATTTATTAACATGGTTATTATTATAATTTTTTAATTTTTTTTAAAATAAATTTGAAAGGCAACTATTACGCATAGCATATTTTAATTGTGAAGATTTTGACGCGAATTAAATTAAAGACGTCTGCACGATAGCTAAGCAGCATGAACAAAAAAAAACCCTAAATTGTAAGACAAAGATGCAGTACCAGGATTGGGATGATTTCCCAATGGGATGCCCAACTTTCACAAAGGTAATTTATATCAAATAGAAAAAATAGTGCATAGATAAACTCTGTAATAATCAAGGCTACAGTCTCATAGGTGCATGCAAGGAAATTTACTCTATGCAATAGCCAGATTTCGACCACACAAATGACTGCAATCCAAATCACTCTTACATCCATGCGATAATAAGATACAACCACACAAATACATGCGGAATAACAAATCTACTAACAGACACAAACCACTTCAAAGATAATTTCTTCATCTGACCAAAGTTCCATTATATAAAAACTCTGATCTCATGTATCCTCCAAATTACAGCAACCAAAATATTTTGCTTTAAAAACTTTCATGAATTGATGAATTGTCAAATTGCAGGAACCCTAATTTTTTTTCTCAGTACCGATTCTATGGATAACGATTGAAACCATATCGATCAGGAATGTTGTACCTCTCCCGGCTATCAACATCACCATCTCTTTCAGCTTCGATCGAGATTGCAGACTGCCAAATGAAGACTATAATCGAATCATAACTATGGATGGAAGCTTTTTTTTTCTCCTCAAATGCCTCCATGAAACACTTGGATAGCATATTTGCATCGACATAAGCTTTTGAACCCGCCACTTGGAGTTTGACAGTGCCCATATAACTCAGAATCGACACAAAGAGAGACTGCATGAAAAGTTTTCTGGTAAAATTCCACGATATCAATCAAATAAATTTTGAAAGATTTGAAATTCAAACACCATATTGTAAATTTATTTATTGCGTTGATTTATTGCAAATAAGTTAAAAAGGTTGAAAATAACTCGATAGTCTATTTACTCACCATAGGTGCACCGGATATAAAGAAGGAAAAGCCTTTTATTGCATTCCCATCTATTGCAATCTTTTCCATTGGGCTAATCATATTTGATATTACCATTGTTGTATTGACAATAGTATTGTATAAAGATTTAGACGTCGCCTGGGTTATATCATAGATGAGATTAATTAAGAATTAACGATTTAATTTTAATGCAGTACAACTAAAAATGGTTTGTTTTTTTTAAATGAAAGTTGAAACATACCTGCGGTCCTTTTAACCTGGCTAAACATCTAATAATTATGGCATTGATGAAGACCCGTAAAGACATTTTATGTCTATCTATGGTACGCTTTTCCTTTCTCACAAACTCCAGAGGGTTCTCCACTTTTCCCATTATAGGTACCCGCACATGCAAGAAACCAAAGTGATTTCCCCAAGGCGCTTCAGATTTTGGTTTCAACATTTCATCTATGTTCTGCACAAATTTACGTTGTCAACAGATCTTTCAAAGTATTCTCGTCTTATCAACACACAAAAACTCTTACATCTAATGAATAAACGCACTTGAAAAATCTATGTGTCAATTGTTTATTGCATAACCTGTATTCCAGCCAAGACTCTAGTGTTTAACAAACATAATGCTGTGATTCTTGATTTCTTCATTTGATTAATAACAGTGTCCTTCGAAGGCTCAGATCTCTTTTCATATGCATCTTGCAAGCTTCGTTCTCCCACTGCAGTACCCAAAGAGTATTGAAAAGTTCATTCTGAACGAATTATTGTTCTAAACTGTGAAGTAATAAGAGTGATAAAAGTACAGTAATGAAAATTATTACCAGCTGACAGCTGAATCTGCAAATAGCGTTGCATGCAATAGAAAATTACTGCCGTTATCACATCATTCACTGTCTGGAAGAGCATACCAAAGAGAGCTGTAGCTGTAAGTACTCATGTAAATCAGACAATATAAATTAGTGCTGCAAGCATATGGCTGTGATCACATACCCCTCCGACAGAATTTTTTATCTGTCTGATATCCTCCAAGTGAAACGTAGCAGAAGAAAGAGCAGTGGGCATGTGTTCGACTCCAGGGGGTCCTCGAATAGGCAGCTGGCTATCGTCAATCCATCCGGTCATTCTCAGTGAAGAACTTATTACATAAACCATAGTGTACCATACTAAAATAATGAAATACCACAGTATGTGAAAAAAAAAATAGCTGCAATGGACGGCTTTGAGCTGATAGTAGCGGATCTAATACTATGATTGGCACTAGGAAAAGTCGGTGGAAGACCAGGATTGTCAACTCTGGTGACAATAGAAAACAATGTCGACATAAAAGAAATACCATCTCCGAGGGAATGATGGATCTTAATAACCAAGGTGGCTCCAGCCTTGCTCATTTTATAATTCAAAAGGTGGAATTCCCACAGCGGTCGAGATTGATCGAGAGATCTGAGGGCCAATTTAGAGATATATTCGTCCACCCAGGCGTCGTATGATTCCTGGCCAGGGGGAAACTCTGGAATAAATATGTGGTCATCGATGTTGACTGTTGTTTTCTGCCATCGCAACGCTCCCTGATCATCCTTCTTCTCCAAAGCAAATACAGAAACATAAATATATGAGAGCAGAGATATATATATCCAACTCCAACGAAATGAGATATTACAGACTACAGTACGCCCTGCAAGACAAATTGAAGAAACGGACTATCGATCCTGGAAGTTACAGCAACGAACATTATACAAGAGAAAAGGGGGTTCTTTGGCAAAAGGGCATCGGTTATGGCTTCATCAAATTCAATCGAAACATAAAATGATAAAATTATTATTATCATGCAAAACAGAAACCGTTCTCATGCGCAGCGGATCTTTAAAGGGGGAGTGGAGCCTGAGCGGACGATACCCAAACATTTCAATCTTCCGTCGGTTACAATGGATACAATAGCGCATATCTCATAGCACAGAAAACAACCAATTAAACAACTACACAACATTGTCGTTTGAATAAATTTAATTTTTTATAATAATTATTGGTGACGGTTCTATTTAAACATGCACCCAAGTTAAGTCATTAAATCTGGAAGCTTGATTTTGGCCCCAGACGAAGCATATTCTGGGATCAATTAAATCTGACCATCCATTATTAAAATATTAATAAATCACCCACCTATCCTCCACCCCCAAAAGTTAAAAGAAATGAAAATTGGGAATTGGAAATAAAAAATTCAAATTAGAATTTGAAATTGAAATTGAAATTCGAGATTGAAATCCAATTCGAAATTGAAATTGAAATTAAAACTGATTTGAAATTTGAGATTGAAAACTGAAGTTTAAATTGAAAATGGAAAATTGGAATTGGAATTGGAATTGGAATTGAAATGTAAATTGATATTGGAAATTAATATTGAAATTAATATTGAAATTGAAATTGAAATTGAAATGGAAATGGAAATGAAAATTGGGAATTGGAAAAGGAATTAGAATTGGAAATTGAAATTGGAATCAAAATTTGAAATTGAATTTGACATTAAAATTTATTTGAAATTTGACATTGAAAACTAAAGTTGAAATTAAAATTGTAAATTGTATATAAAATTGAAATTGAAATTAAAATTGGAAATCGGAAATTGAAATTGGAATTGGAATTGGAATTGGATTTGGAATTGAAATTTGAAATTTGAAATTGAAAATTTGAAATTTAAATAGAAATGGAAATTGAGAAATGGAATTAGAAATGGAATTGGAATTGGAATTGGAAATTGAAATATAAATTGAATTTGAAATGGAAATGGAAATCGAAATTGAAACTTGAAATTTAAAATTTAAAACTAAAGATTATTTTGAAATTGAAATTGAGATTGAAATTGAGATTCGAAATTGAAAATTGAATTTGAATTTTGAAATGAAATTGAAATGGAAATGGAAATCAAAATTGGAATTGGAATTTGAAATTTAAATCGGAATTTGAAATTGAAAATCACATTAAAATTGATTTGAAATTTGAGATTGAAAACTAAAGTTGAAATTGAAATTGAAAATTTTAAATTGTAAATAAAATTGAATTGAAATTTGAAATTTGAAATTGAAATTGAGAAATGGAAATGGAAATTGAAATAGAAATTGAATTTGAATTTGAAATTGAAATCGAAATTGAAACTTGAAACTTGAAATTGAAAACTGAAAATGAAATTGAAATTGAAATTGAAATTTGAAAATAAAAATGAAATTGATATTGATATTGGAAATTGATATTGAAATTGAATTTGAAATTTGAAATGAAATTGAAATTGAAAATTGAAATGGAAATGAAAATTGAGAATTGGAAATGGAATTAGAATTGGAAATCCAAATTTCAAATTGAAATTGAAATTAAAATTTATTTTAAATTTGAGATTGAAAATTAAAGTTGAAATTTAAAATTGCAAATAAAATTGAAATTGAAATTGGAAATTGAAATTTGTAATAGAAATTTGAAATTGAAATTGAGAAATGGATTTGGATTTGGAATTGCAATTGGAAATTGAAATAGAAACAGAAATTGAAATTGAAATTGAAATTGAAACTTGAAATTTGAAATTGAAAACTAAAGATGAAAGTGAAATTGAAATTGAAATTCGAAAATGAAAACTAAAGATGAAAGTGAAATTGAAATTGAAATTCGAAAATGAAAATGAAATTCAAATTGAATTTGAAATGAAATTGAAATTAAAAATTGAAAATTGAAAATTGAAATGGAAATGGAAAGAAAAATCGGGAATTGGAAATGGAATTAGAATTGGAAATTGAAATTGGAATTGGAATTTGAAATTGGAATTGGAATTGGAATTTGAAATTGAAATTGAAATTAAAATTGATTTGAAATTTGAGGTTGAAAACTGAAGTTAAAATTAAAAATTAAAAATTGTAATCTGTAAATAAAATTGGAATTGGAAATTGGAATTGGAATTAAATGTAAATTTGAAATTGAAACTTGAAACAGAAATGGAAATTGAGAAATGGGAATGGAATTGGAATTGGAATTGGAATTGGAATTGGAAATAGAAATTGAAATTGAAATTGAAACTTGAAAATTGAAATTGAAAACTGGAGATGAATTTGAAATTGAAATTCGAAATTAAAAATTGAAAATGAAATTGAAATTGAAATTGATATTGAAAATTGGAAATTGAAATTGACATTGGAATTGGATGTGAAATTGAAATTTGAAAATTAAGTTAAAAATGAATTTGAAATTTGAAATTTGAATTGAAACTGAAATTTGATTTTGGAATTTGGAATTTGAAATTTGAAATTTGAAATTGAAGTTTGAAATTTGAAATTTGAAATTGAAATTGAATATTGAAATTTGAAATTGAAATTGAATTTGAAATTTTATTCTGAATTTGAAATGTAAAGTTTGAAATAGAATTTGAAATAGAAATTGAATTGTGAAGCAGAGAGTTCTCAAGAGAGACCTTCATTGCTTCGTGCTCGACGAATCACGAGAGGATATGACGTCCCCCAACAGGGTGGACATCGACAATGCTCTTATTCACAGAGGAGCGAGGACACACTAGGGTCAGCTGCCGCTGGTGGCACTAGCAGAAGAGATAGTGCATTGGTTCATCTCGACGATATATATATCTTGATCCCGAGGAGGAGGATGCGCGCTAGAACATAGGTACATCATGTGCATATTTTTTGTTAGATACATTTTCAGTAAATTTTTAATATAGAATGCATTGAATTTCACTTGCAAGTTATAATATATGCATAGTTTGTTCTAGATATGCACCCAGACTACACCTGCATGGGATTTGAGTTCTTTGGTGTTGGTAGGGGACATTCCTACCAACGTCCTGGAGCTCATAGAGACCCTGCTTTTGTGCCACCCCCTCTAAGGTTGGTACCGATTCCAAATACAATGGTTATCAGGTCAAGGGGCATGACACAATCATCCCAGCTTGCTACAGAGGCTAGACGAGGGATTGCAGACTCATTGTTCACTACCATGGGAAGTTCTATTGTTTTTGTGTAGGGAGAGACGTCTAGACCACCCCCTGCACTTGCACAACCAAAGATAGAGTGGGTCGAAAATGACCTACTCAATTTTTTTGATGACGAGGCCATACGGTGGTATGCTCGGTTAGACCGAGATGCATACTTTTGGATGTATCGTAGATACGACGCTCTAGGATCGGTATATTTTTGTACAATTATGTATATATTCTTTCATTTTACATCATATTATATGTTGTAAATTGTTTGATCAATAATACTTAAGTGGTGTATTTTATTGCTCCATGTAGGTGACCACATACATGGATGATATATTTCGTAGTGATCCATCGGTTGGTCCATCTGCTCGTCCTAACCCACCAGACACAGTAGTTGAGGTAATTTATAATTTATGTTCCAATTTAATTTTTGTTTATTAATCTCAGTTTAAATAATTTATTTTTTAATTCTTAATTTGATATTTTATGTCTTATATCCTAACTTTGAATTTCAAATTGTACGAAGAAAAGGCAAGGTCATTGCTCGAGATGATACACATGAGGACCGCGAAGGTCCTAACCAGCCAGGCCTAGACACAGAGGTAAGTTGTAATTTATGTTGCAATTCATTTCACATTTAGTAATTTCATTTTATACTTTATGTTTTAATTCTTGAATTATAACTTTTATGTTTTAGTTTTAATGTTTAATAAATTTAACTTATTACATGTAATGGAATCTTACACGGGCATTACTATAGGTGGGTTTCGATGCTACAATCACTTTCTTAGATGATTGGGATGCAACTCATCTACGTGGTCCTGATGAGGGCCCATCTACCCAGATTCTGAACTAGATGCCAGATATCACCATTGACTCGAATCAGCTGGTTTTCACATCCATCCATTAAAAAATTTCACTTCTTGTTGAATATTATGCATTGGTCAAAATATTTAACTAACTTACAGAGTTCACAATTTTAACTTTTACAGTATGTTGAGATTGAGGCCTTCTTTCATAGTTTATCGCCTCAAGGCCAACATGGGTCTACTGCAAGAGAAGGCAGTCACATGGCCGATCAAGGGTCTCATGGGGGTAGCGGCCAATGAGTTGATTACGTATACATTTCAATGTTTTGTATATTTTTAAATTTTGAATATTTTCATATTTTGGATATTTTCATGTTTTGGATGATTTATGTATACGTTTTCATGTTCTGGATTTGGAATTCTATCATATATATGGACCTTTATCATATATGGACTTTGGATATGGACTTTTGGATATTTTGTTATATATTTTGTGTATTTTGTCATATCGATGTCTTCATGTGTATTTTGTATCTTGATTTGAAATCGATCATCTTTTATATTACATCTAGATATAGTTATTATAGTTACATTTATGTTTTGTAGTTTCAATTGCAATTTAATGTTTAGTGATTACAATATAAAAGTTCAATCTCAATTACATTACAATTTTACAATACAATCTACACATTACAATTCAGTTACGTATTACACATTGTAATTCAATTGCAATTTCAAATTTCAAATTTATTGTATAATTTCAATTGAAAATTCGATGTGTAGTTAAAATTTAAAAGTTCAATTTCGGCTACATTACAATTGCAAATTCAAAAATTAGAATTCAATTGTACATTACAATTTAAAATTGAAATTACAATTACATTATGTTGTCTACACATTACAATTTACACATTCCAATTCAATTACAATTTAAAATTTAAAATTTAATGTGTAATTTCAATTGAAAATTCAATGTGTAGTTACAATTTCGACTACATTACAATTGCAAATTCAAAATTTAGAATTCAATTGTATATTACAATTTAAAATTGAAATTACAATTACATTATGTTGTCTACGCATTACAATTCAATTACAATTTACACATTCCAATTCAATTACAATTGAAAACTTAAAATTTAATGTGTAATTTCAATTGAAAATTCAATGTGTAGTTATAATTTAAAAGTTCAATTTCGGCTACATTACAATTGCAAATTCAAAATTTAGAATTCAGTTGTACATTACAATTTAGAATTCAGTTGTACATTACAATTTAAAATTGAAGTTACAATTACATTATGTTGTTTACACATTACAATTCAATCACAATTTAAAATTTAAAATTTAATGTGTAATTTCAATTGAAAATTCAATGTGTAGTTACAATTTAAAAGTTCAATTTCGACTACATTACAATTGCAAATTGAAAATTAGAATTCAATTTTACATTACAATTTAAAATTGAAATTGCAATTACATTATGTGTCTATGCATTACAATTCAATTAGAATTTACACATTCCAATTCAATTACAATTTAAAATTTCAAATTTAATGTGTAATTTCAATTGAAAATTCAATGTGTAGTTACAATTTAAAAGTCAATTTCGACTACATTACAATTGCAAATTCAAAATTTAGAATTCAATTGTACATTACAATTGAAAATTGAAATTACAATTGCATTATGTTGTTTACACATTACAATTCAATTACAATTTACACATTCCAATTCAATTACAATTTAAAATTTAATTTGTAATATCGATTGAAAATTCAATGTGTAGTTACAATTTAAAAGTTTAATTTCAACTACATTACAATTGCAAATTCAAAATTTAGAATTCAATTGTACATTACAATTTTAAATTGAAATTACATTTACATTATGTTGTCTACGCATTACAATTCAATTACAATTTAAAATTTAAAATTTAATGTGTAATTTCAATTGAAAATTCAATGTGTAGTTACAATTTAAAAGTTCAATTTCAACTACACTACAATCCAAATTCAAAATTTAGAATTCAATTGTACATTACAATTTAAAATTGAAATTACAATTACAATATGTTGTCTACACATAACGATTCAATTACAATTTACACATTCCAATTCAATTACAATTTCAAATTTCAAATTCAAACTTCAAATTTAATGTGTAATTTCAATTGAAAATTCAATTTGTAGTTACAATTTAAAGGTTCAATTTAAATTACATTGCAATTGCATTTGAAATCAAAATTTAAAATTAGAATACATTACAATTTAAAATTTAAATTACATTTATATTAAAGTCGTATAGGTGTCGCATCTCCTTATTTCTATCAAATATAGAAGATTGTGGTGTGTATGAAACATTCTATGAATGGATACACACAACTTAGGGATCTTTCTTGGAGGATTTTGTTAAGATTCAATATGCTAAGACAGAAAATATCAGCATTACATTCCATTTCAGAACAATAGCATATACAGGATCATTGAGAGAACAACAAGCACAGCATAAGCACAAGAGACACAGATTTATCCTGGGAAACCCTCATGGGGTACAAAACCCAACAAAGCTTCCTCAATATAGATGATCAACAATACAGAGATGTATATCCCAAACATGAGCTCCTTCTCCTCCATAGCATACCTCTCTATCTCACCTATGCGCCATTCACAAGTGAGTGAATAATGAGTGTGTGATAAATGACGAACACACCTCCCCTATTTATACACTACTTCGAATTGTCTTTTACATTAACTAGGTCGGCCCCAACTTAACCGCTTAACATAATGTGACAGAGCCGACCCCACTAGCGTGGTCTAATAACCCTTTAATCGACATGACTCATACAGGGCCAAGCCCCACTAGGGAAGTCTAATAACCAAGTTACCACATTCTCCATGGAGGAATAAAACATCTTTGGATATACAATAAGGTCTTCACCGAGGAATGAAACATCTCCGGAATAATAAAGTACAAATATAATATTCTTAGAAGCTACAATATCTCAACACTCCCCCTTAACGAGAAGGATATTATAACAACATCTACATGAGCAAGGATTCATCAACTACATGATACATGATACATCTATAAATCATTGGAAGCTTTCGTTATACATCATCATCAATAACTCATTCAATTACTGGAACATAATCAATACTGGAACATCAACATCGTCAGTATTAAGTCCTCATCTTCTATAGCACTCGATCAGCTACAACATCATCATCATCTGGATCATCACGATCAGCAACATTGTCATCTAGACCATCACAATCAGCAACATCATCATCTATACCATCATGATCAACAACATCGTCATCTAGGCCATCACGATCAACAACATCGTCATCTAGACCATCACGATCAACAACATCATCTAGATCATCACAATCAAATGCATTGTCATCTAAACCATCATGATCAGTAGCATCGTCATCTAGACCATCACGATCAACAACATCATCATCTAGACCATCACGATCAATAGCATCATCATCTAGATCATCACAATCAGCAGCATCGTCATCTAGATCATCACGATCAACATCTGGATCCTCTCGATCAATAGCATCAACATAGCATCATACTCTGCAATGTACAAGATCCTATTATGGGATGATCAATCCCTCTCACTTTAGGACATAGGTCCAAGGATGATACAATCCTGATCCACTTACGGGATGATCAATCCCTCTCAATTTAAGACATCTCTCATGTCTATGGATGATGCAATCCAGATCAACTTAAAGGATGATCAATCCTTATCTCTTTAAGACACCTCACCATGTCTAGGGACGATGCAATCCCAAATTGACTTACAAGATGATTAATCCTTATCACTTTAAGACATCTCACCATGTCTAGGGACGATGCAATCCCGAATCAGCTTACAGGATGATTAGTCCTTATCACTTTAAGACATCTCACCATGTCTAGGGACGATGCAATTCTGAATCAGCTTACAAGATGATTAGTCCTTATCACTTTAAGACATCTCACCATGTCTAGGGACAATGCAATCTTGAATCAGCTTACAGGATGATTAGTCCTTATCACTTTAAGACATCTCACCATGTCTAGGGACAATGCAACCCCGAATCAGCTTACAGGATGATTAGTCCTTATCACTTTAGGACATAAGTCCAAGGACGATGCAATCCTAATCCACTTACGAGATGATCAATCCCTATCACTTTAAGACATGATTCCAGGGACAATGCAATCCTATCACGTACATTTTGAACCAAACATTCAAGGATGATGCAGTCCTATCATGTACATTTTGAACCAAATGCTCAGGGACGATGCAGTCCTATCATGTACATTTTGAACTAAATGCTCAGGGATGATGCAATCCTATCATGTACATTTTGAACCAAACGCTTAGGGATGATGCAATCCTATCATGTACATTTTGAACCAAATGCTCAGGGATGATGTAGTCCTATCATGTACATTTTGAACTAAACGTTCAAGGACGATGCAGTCCTATCACGTCCACTAGGGACCACTTTCTCAAAGACATATGTCTACGGATCTCTTTTAGGACATGTGTCCAGGGATGATACAATCCCTCGTAGTCCACTTAGACAAAGTCTAAGGACCATATATCGACCTGATCGTCGGAACCGGTAACCTCATCATCGGAACAGGTAACCTCATCATCAACCTCATCGTTGGAACATGTATGCTAATCATCGATACAAGTATCCACATCATCGATACAGTATCCTCATCATCGATACAAGTATCCATATCATCGATATAGTATCCTCATCATCGATACAAGTATCCATATCATCTACACAAGTATCCTCATCATTGACCTTAATGTCAATATAGGCAATCTCATCATCGATACAGGTATCTACATCGATACCAGTATCAAAATATCATCATAGACCATATAACTCCCCTTTTTGAGGAGGGTCCTTCTGAACGACACCAAGCTTGTCTCATAAATACTCAAACTTTACTCGAGATAGAGGTTTGGTCAACACATCAACAACTTGTTCATCAATGCTTACATACTCGAGCTTGATAGCTCCTTTCTGCACCATATCCCATATATAGAAATATCGAATCTCTATGTGCTTTGACTTATCATGGAACAATGGATTCTCTGTCATCTTCATACAACTCTGGTTGTCACACAGGATCACAATAGGGTCCATATCTAAGTCAAACAATCCTGATAACAACTTCTGAATCCATACCACTTCACAACTAGCAGAGCAAGTAGCTATATATACCGCTTTAGCTGTGCTGAGAGCCACACTTGACTGCTTCCTACTAAACCACAAGATCATGGCATATCCCAGAAACTAACATCCTCCCGATGTGCTCTTCCTGTCTGATACGCTTCCTGCCCAATCAGCATTTGTGTAGCCATACAATCTGAAATCATGATCTCTAAGATAATATAGACCAAAATCTATCGTACCCTTCAGGTACCTCATCACATGCTTTGCATTTATTAAGTGAACACGTCTAGGTTCCACTAGATACTGCCTCAAGTTGTTCACAACAAAGCATATATATGACCTAGTGTTCGTCAGATACATCAATGACCCAATAATCTGTATGTACAAAGTTACATCCACTAACTCTAATGAGTCATCAGTTAACAACTTCAAATTGGAATCCATGGGAGTGGTCATGGATTTACATTCCAGCATATCAAATCTTCTCAAGATTTCCATAGCATACTTTCCCTGTTTGAGAAAGATTCCTTCTGAGCCTTGCCAAACTTCCAGACCTAGGAAGTAACGCATCAATTTGAGATCTTTCATCTCAAATTCTGTAGCTAGCTTCTTCTTTCTTTCCATGATCTATTTCTCATTCCTTGTCAAAAAGAGATCATCCACATACAATAATAGTATGATAGGTTCATCATCCATAACCTTAAGATAAAGGTTAGGATCATCTTTACTTAAGCTTGTCAAGAAGCTATCAATTCTCCCTGTGTGACTGAACATCATTCACACTCTTCATTGAGTGATATTCTACATATCTATTTGTGTCATCTCTCGTCAGATGAGTCTACTGATATGAGCCTCAAGATCATTCAAACTCTGTGGTGAGTTACTTCTTGCATCCATCTAAGAGAAGAATGTCATCTGTATATAGACACCATCTTCAACCTTGTAGCAAAGGTTGAAATCCGCATCACCCATGATGATCATTAAGCTCATCAAATGACTATCGATCCTTGGTACCCGTACAAAGCTTTCTTCAATTGAATCATGGGAGTTTTCTCGATTCGTACTTCTTCTTCGATTACACCATTAAGAGAATGGTCTTATCTAGCCACTAGGAGCAAACAACTCGTCATGATCCTCTTCCTCTTTATAAGAGAATCTTCTAGCCACAAGCCTTCTATAGTATGTTTGATTTGTAAGTGTTCTTGTTGAACATCCATCAATTGTTCAGTGTTTATCATTATTCATGATCTTTCCTACAAATCAAAGTTAATTACATGATTAGTAATACTTCATAATCATCAAATCATGCTGACATGATAACCTATTATGCATACAGATATGATTCACACAATTATGCAACTATCTTGACCAATACTTTAGCACAACACTTTTCCATATCCTGTATGCATATAGTGGATATCTAGATGCCTTCCATCTCTACCAAAACATACTATCAAGAGTGTGCACAGCTCTCAGCATGTCAGCAAAGAGGTTTCATTCTAGACAAGCAACAATGGAATGTTTGTCCAACTTACCCATCATATGCATACTTAGTAGTATATTGTTCAATGCCATATGAATGCTTACACTATGCATGATATATACAAATATGCATACAACTATTATGAGCAATATTTATTGACTATTCAGATATTCAAATAACAACTCAAATACTTATCTTTTATGTTTGTGTGGTTGCCTCTTGCTTGATCTCTATATGTCTTTGAACTTCTATTCATTCCGTACCACTATGCATTCTTAAGTGTGCACTAGTGTCATCCTCATGGTCTCATACACAAACATACATTCATTAGTATAATCTCAATACTATCAAAATATTATAATTCTAAATAATCTTAAGTATGTATGGTCATGATCATTTCATACACAGGTATACTTACCTAAGATCCTAACAAAGTAGGATTCTAACTTGATATAGGAAAAATACCTGGATTATCACGCTTGGTTATGTCTTAACATACCCAAACATTATCTTCTTTCTGTAGCAAGACTTCTGTGGTAGTTGTTTGCAGGAGAAATCGGAGAACCCACAGTATCCATATTTAAAAATCGACGTTTCGAATCCAAAACAGGATCCATCATCAGGACAAATTGCCGAGTTTTGAATGAAGAGCTAAAGATCTGATAAATAGTGCTAAGAAAACTGGAGACAAGTTCAAGGTCGGCTTACGGAGAATTTTAGGGTTCAAGGTCGGCTTACGGAGAATTATAAGGTTTAGGTTGAGATATTGATATTTTTAATTAATGATAAAAACCTTAAATATTAATTTATTAATTGTTTTAGAAGAACCTTATGTTTTAAATTGAAATTTTTTTATTCTTTAGAGTAAATTTTATTTAGAGTATTATTGGAGTATAAAATTTTTAGAGTAAATAAGCACTTAAAAAACAATTAGTTATAATACTTTTTAATTATAATTTAAATTTAACTAATTACATTAAAATTTATTTAATTAATAAATTTTAATTTTTAATTTTAATTAAATTTTAATTTTAATTAAATTTTAATTTTTAATTTTTAATTTTTCAAAAATCCAATTTATAATTTTATTTCATTTTTAATTTCCAATTTTAGTAATACTTAATAAAATGATGGATTATAACAAAAACCAAGGAAGCAAAGTTGGAATGGTTTAAGTTTACACCATAATTTATTAGGGAATAAAATTAGAAAATAAAGGATTTAATAAATCCTTTAATTCATGTAGTTAAATTGTTAACAAAATAAACAATTATTAACTTTAATAAAAATTTTAATTCAAGTAATTTTAAAATTTAAATTTTTTAAATTTTATTTAATATCGAATTTAAAAATTTAATGTTTAATGAAGAGAGGTTGTCTGTTAGGGTTCAAAATGCTTTTTTTTTAGCAGAAGTATGTCTCAAATCCACCTTCTTCAGTTTTCAAGGAGAATTCTATGAGCAGACCACTGGGGTAGCCATGGGGTCCCCCCTCTCACCCATAGTGGCAAACCTTTTCATGGAAAAGTTTGAGAAAGAAGCTCTAAACTCCTATCCACTTAAGCCAACACGATGGAAGAGATATGTGGATGACACCAATGTAATTTGGCCGCATGGTGAAATTGAGCTAAAAAAGTTTTTTGAACATCTTAATAATCATTCAGCGGACATCAAGTTCACAATGGAACTTGAGGAGAATGGTAGCATACCCTTTCTTGATGTCTTGATAACTAGAAAAGAAGATGGAACTTTGGGACATAAGGTCTATAGGAAGAAAACACATACAGAAAGCTACCTCCACGCAAATTCCCACCACCACCCCTCACAGAAAATAGGAGTCATTAACACCTTAGCAATTAGGGCTTCTAGGATTTCAGACAGCGATCATCTCCAGGAAGAAAAAGACCACCTCAAAGAAGTCTTCATGAACATAGGTTACGAACCTAGGGTTATCAAAAAAGCTCTAGACAAGGCTAGTAATAGACGCCATAACAATAATATAACATCAGATAATTTGAACAACACTCTTAGCAACCAAACCTGTAACACAAGAGCCTACTTACCCTACATCCAAGGAGTCACTGATAAGATCTCTAGAATCCTAAAGAAAAAAGATATTACGACCTCATTCAAACCCCTTGAGACAGTTAAACAAAAAATGAGATCTGTAAAAGATCCTATCGACCCAAAACAACTTAGGGGTGTCTACAAGGCTGCATGTTCTTGCAAGATGTGCTATATAGGTGAAACTGGGCGTTCCTTCCAAACCAGACTAAAAGAACATGCAGCGGACATAAGGAATGAACGTACCCGTACCTCAGCTCTTGCAGAACATTGTTCCAAAACCAAACATCAAATTCGTCTAGAGGACACTGAAATCATAGCCAAAGAAAACCACTATTTCAAAAGGAAATTTAGAGAAGCACTGGAAATAATCAAACATCCGATCAATTTAAATAGGGATGGAGGCCTTGAGGTTAGCACCAGTTGGCTTCCTTCCATCCTAAACCAAAGATCAAGTAACTAACCTAACAAAACCGATTATATCAAACTCTAAAAAAAAAGCATTTTGAACCCTAACAGACAACCTCTCTTCATTAAACATTAAATTTTTAAATTCGATATTAAATAAAATTTAAAAAATTTAAATTTTAAAATTACTTGAATTAAAAATTTTATTAAAGTTAATAATTGTTTATTTTGTTAACAATTTAACTACATGAATTAAAGGATTTATTAAATCCTTTATTTTCTAATTTTATTCCCTAATAAATTATGGTGTAAACTTAAACCATTCCAACTTTGCTTCCTTGGTTTTTGTTATAATCCATCATTTTATTAAGTATTACTAAAATTGGAAATTAAAAATGAAATAAAATTATAAATTGGATTTTTGAAAAATTAAAAATTAAAAATTAAAATTTAATTAAAATTAAAATTTAATTAAAATTAAAAATTAAAAATTATTAATTAAATAAATTTTAATGTAATTAGTTAAATTTAAATTATAATTAAAAAGTATTATAACTAATTGTTTTTTAAGTGCTTATTTACTCTAAAAATTTTATACTCCAATAATACTCTAAATAAAATTTACTCTAAAGAATAAAAAAATTTCAATTTAAAACATAAGGTTCTTCTAAAACAATTAATAAATTAATATTTAAGGTTTTTATCATTAATTAAAAATATCAATATCTCAACCTAAACCTTATAATTCTCCGTAAGCCGACCTTGAACCCTAAAATTCTCCGTAAGCCGACCTTGAACTTGTCTCCAGTTTTCTTAGCACTATTTATCAGATCTTTAGCTCTTCATTCAAAACTCGGCAATTTGTCCTGATGATGGATCCTGTTTTGGATTCGAAACGTCGATTTTTAAATATGGATACTGTGGGTTCTCCGATTTCTCCTGCAAATTATCTTCTTTGTTCTCTTCAATGATTTAGAGACCTTGTGCTAGAACCTGCATATCTCATGGGTTAAGCATAGTAGAACAAAGTCATACATACCTCGTAAGTAAAGATTCTATATGGTCAAACATTATGGATGAGTCTTTGTCTTAATGTCATCATGGTCATAGCACTTGATTTGTATTTCTTGATGTACCCGTATCTTGTTAGCAGACAACATCATCCTCATACAACACCAAAGGTGCATTAGTACAATCATATAACCCTAAACAATGAATGTCTTCTATCATTTACATGCATTCATACTTTTACTAGGGTGATAAGATAATTCTAAGATTAATCAAGATTGTACTAACCTCAATAATATGAAGACAATCATAAACTTAATCATGAACATATTTCAAAACATACTTGTATCTCCTCAAGTCATACCTGTCGAGATTTCTTGTAGTCTTCTTATGTAAGGCCTTAGCCTCATCTCCCCTTGAAACTGGAACTTCTTCACTTATGTAGATGTCCAATTCATTCTCTTCTAGGATTAACCCAATCCACTTTCATTTGCTGAAACTGGATTAGGGTTTCTCAGAGAAACCCTAAAAATTCAAACTTTGAATTTCAAACTTCTGAAAGGATGGAAAGATGCGCCTTGCTGAGCTGATCAAACTGGTATACTTCAATTTTGAGAACTGCAAAATTTGACCCCTCAAATGCCTTTGAAACTTCTGGATTCATTAGACAGGACCACGAACTAGGTTTTGATAAAGCCCACCCTTCTGCCCAATCAAAAGGTTCGATCCAAAGTTCTAAACTTCGATTTTTCTGAGGAGTTTCCAGCCATGGTCACAGACTTCAAAAATTCCAAATTTTGCAGAAGCCCTAATTTTCCACCTTTCCGATCAAAATCCCGAACTAGGGTTTGATCAAGCTCGGCCTTCTGAACAACCAAAAATTTTGATCCTGATCTCTAAATTTCGATTTTGATGAGTATCATTCACCGTGGACTCCGATTCCAAAAATTATAACTTTCTCTGAAGCCCTAAATTCCCGTAGCAGTGACAAGCCAAGAATGAAGGTGCTCAGAAAATAATTTTGTTTTTACAGAAATATGTGCACCTGATTGTCTCTGGTGCATCTCTGAAATTACGAATCCATAGGGTCTGAAAATTTTTCCTATGGTAGCTTGACCTATCATATTTCCAACCCCATAGTTCTGACCTCAAATGGATTTTCTAAGAGAGAGTTATGCCAAGTGTCACAACATGACCTGTTTATGGGATAAAATAGGAGAGCGAACTTGTATGGCATGCCACATGTCACTAGTTCAACTTCGTCCTTTGAAAACCTTACCTGAGAAACTACAGTCCGTTCTCTACCTGTCATTTTTTACTGAATTTCATTTGGAGCTTCCTAGCCCAAGTTGTGACCTTGTTTCCTAGGTCACCTGTTTATGACTGAGATCTGGAAGAGGCAGAAACCCTAACTTGTACTGATCATAAATCACAAAGTATAACGAATTAGAGGCTGTCCTTTCAACAAAATGTACAGGGGGATGTTGTCTACGACCTGTAAAGTTTTCATATACTGAACCCTTCGCCAAAATTGATTTATAGCGAAAGTTCCACTATGACTGGTTTTTTCTATATAAAACCCTAACCTTCAAATTGTCGCAAGTGAAGCAAGTGTCAAAAGTGCCATACATTTCCTTCCTTCAGGCTAGCTCTGATACCATGTTAAGATTCAATATGCTAAGAAATAAAATATCAGCATTACATTCCATTTCACAACAATAGCATATACAGGATCACTGAGAGAACAACAAGCACAGCATAAACACAAGAGACATAGATTTATCCTGGGAAACCCACATGACTCATACAGGGCCGACCCCCACTAGGGAAGTCTAATAACCCAAGTTACCACATTCTCCACGGAGGAATAAAACATCTCCGGATATATAATAAGGTCTTCACGGAGGAATGAAACATCTCCGAAATAATAAAGTACAAATATAATATTCTTAGAAGTTACAATATTTCAACAAATCTAGTTTCTATCCATCCATGTAAACTTTAAATAAAAAATTGTTTCCTAGAACTACAATCAAATAAAATTTACATGTTTTATAAGGTTAGGTGGAACTGTATTAAATAATAATTCTTGGTTTTTAGAGATTATGATTCTTTAACACATGTTTATCCTAGATATTGATAATATTCAACCATCTAGTAGATCTTTAATATTGATTTTAAAGCATCTAAAAAAATATTTATAAAACTATTATGGAGGAAGTTCATGGAGCACTAACCATACATTCAAGTGTAGTCAAAGTATCAATGTGCTTGTCACATTGGGGCACCATGACCCAGTTTTCACAAAAAAATCCCATCTAGTATTTTTAATCTTGGCATTAAAGCATCTAAAAAAATACACTTATAAAACTATTGGCCACCTTGCAAAAAAAAAACCCATATAAACGAGGAAAAACAACATCCACAAAAATCTCCAATAAAATATTCAACAAGACAACATGAAAGCTATGTCAATGTTGCAAGTGGCATACATGTAATTCATTCATCTGGCCAATGGGTTATAGGAATGAAAATCTCCATAATACGATCATGGTCAGCTTCTACCGTCTTCCATCTCTTTGGCTCACCTCTCTTCACCTTGATTTCCGTTAGATGTATCTGAGCTGCCACCACCAAATGACTGTATTGGCATGATATATTTTCGGGCATAAAATATCTATAAATTATACAAGCACCCTACTTTTTCACTCTTTCAAAAAAGTGGCCCATTAGAACCAGGTCTCCAATTTGGTATGTGAACTCTTCATTTTGATAGGGTTGCACCAACCTGATTTTAATTTATGTGCACCAAGTCAAATAATATGCCACATTTTCTTGATTGTGGGGGGGTGCAATGACGACGAATACATCAGCTGTGAGATAACTTACAAATATTATTCAAATGTCTTACGTGCATTTATACAAGATTTGTATATGTGTAATATATAGTGAACTAATTAACTTAATGAAGTCTTGTACCTTCCCTAACCACATCAGAAACTTGATCATGATCTAGTGAGACCATTGCCGCGTCAGTGTGCATCTCTTTCCATGTTGAAATTGTATGTGGGCCCTTTGGATTAAGAGGGACATATTTCCATGGTTTCACATATACATCATTTTCACAGTGATGAATCCCACATCCATTTGCATCAATGCAAAAATCGCAAAAAAAAAACATATTTCCTCGTTTCATTGGAAAATATGTCGACCATGTCTTTACTCCGAACATAATCTAATTCCCTCGTACAAGGTATGGTCTCACAATACCACGGCATGGATCTATTCACATCACCAAGGGAAACATCTCAAAAGAACCTGCATGGAATTCAATTTGTCATATATAAATATGGATCAATGGGAGTGCTTTATGTATTTATAAATTTGACTTTGAAACTTCTCCATTAAATCTAAAATAGGAATCTCATCCTCCTCCATCAAGTCGATCCTCTTAGATGGCACAAATTGTAGTGCCCCTAGACTACTGCAGACCTTGAGGAACCTATTGAGTTACCCGACTAATTGAAACATTAATAAAACGACCCCTTGATGTTATATTGAGTATATTCACGACTACGACTGATTGTGAATCAATAAAATAATGATATATGTGTATCTGGATAGTTGATGTAAATGAATGATTACATTATGTTTAATAATTAACTTTGATTATAAAAAATGTACATGTGAATGATGCCTAATGACTAGCTGTATGATTGACTATGTGATGAGAATGAAGAAATTAAATATTGACGAGATGCATTTATGATTAGGTGAATGAGCAATGTTATGAGTAAACTATAAATGCTTAACGAAATAGCATATTTATGAATCATATTATGATAATTGAGGACAATGCTACTAATATATGTTTGTGAGAAATGTGTGTAGCGGTGGGTGAAACTGTTCATCGATGGACACATAAAGGAATGGAAGGGTCGTAAAGTATGGATAAATCATACATGGGGAGAGCAACGATGATGTCGAGTTCTGATGGAATACCATACATGAGCAGATAAGCACTGATCCACTTGCTCAAGATGAAAGCGTGAGGGTGTGCAAGGTGGGCCACGATGGAGCTGGTCACATATGAGTGGGGGGGCACGCAGTGAGAACGGACTCACTCCTCAACACCACTAGTCCCTAATAGCGTGTAGACAGAGGATAGAAGGTAAAATCTCCTGAAATCCCTGCATGAAGTTCCTACAAGTCAAAATGGAAGGATGGCGGCAGAAGGGCCCGATGACGCGGTACCCTGCCGAGAACGGAAAGAGTGGACGCAAGGACCCGACAATATGGTACCTTACCGATAAATGGAAAGGATTGATGACTGGACCCAATGGAGTGGTGCCATGTCGAGGAAATGACTTAAGGAATGGGGAGGCCCAACGACGTGGCACCATGATCCTAGTAAAAACAATTGTTAACTTAATGGCCTAAAAACCTATAACTTGCACCTAGGGCATTTACTTAGGAAAATGCATTTTTAGTACTTTTAACATTAGAAATTGTTATTTATGTATTTGCACATAAAAGAATATTTTGACATTTAAAATATTAGAAATGGTTATTTATGCATTTGCACATGAAAGAACATTTTTGAGTATTTAAAAATATTATAAATATTTATTTATGAGCAAAATGGAATCTTAGGCATGGAAACGTAGTCAACTCCACCTACACCACAAATCTAGGAGTTAAGTGAAATATCTTGGGGACAAACATGAGTAGACTTAGGAATGTTGGTGCATCTCCTAGAGAAACTTACACATGGATGGGTGAGTATTATTAGATTAGAAATTTAATCAAATATATATTTATGCATGAAGCAACATGTGTCGCATGGATTTTTCCTGTAAAAGGAAAGCATTGGGAATGGGTAAAGGACCCAGATCCTGGATGGCTATCGTAATCTTGAATTAGTTTCTGACTTGCTTCTATTGAGGGTTTGGCTGGAAATTTTGGTGGGGGGGAATCCCAAGCTGAGTTTCTTGATTATTGTGAGTGAACTTTACAACCTGAAGCTTGGGGGAGGCCATGCAACTGAAAGCATGAGCCTATGGTTGGGTGGTGAAGCTAATGGTTTCTTCTCCAATGGTTAAACGAGCTTTGTTGGAGGGATCCTACAAAAGACACGGACGACAATGGACCAGCTGGATCGGGTTGATAGGTTAAGGTTTTGTTTATTTTTGTTAAGTTATTCACGCTTTTTATTTTATTTTTTCAGTAACTATGATAGCTAATTTGTTGTATGATTTTGTTAAAGTTTCAGGTTCAGTTCAGGGGGGCCCTAAAGGAGGGGTCCTACATTTGGTATCAGAGCCGGTCGAGCCTTGAGGGCACCAGACTCATATTTCAACCGAAGGGTTATCGGTATCTTCATCAAGGATTGAATCTAGATAGTCGAATCAACAACTGCTACAACCATCTATTCAACCTCAAGCTCGACTTCCAAATCAGGTTCATGTTATTCATTATTTATTAAATATTTAATGTTATTCTTCTTTTGATTTATATTGTGGAATGACTCACAGAAATTAGTAGTTTCAGTATACTCAATAGAATGTGAGTTTTTAAGAGACTGTTGTAATTTGGTTACATTCTGGAAATGAAACTTATTTAAATACATGGAAAAATTATCATATATTTAGGTAGATCAAAAAGCTATAAATTCTGTCAGCAAATTTTCTTGTTGAGTTAGATTGCATCCTCGGATCTAAATTATATCTGCAAATTTTCTTGTTGAAATCGATTGCATCTTCAGATCTAAATTCTGTCAGCAAATTTTCTTGTTGAATTAGATTGCATCCTCATATCTAAATTATTTCTGCAAATTTTCTTGCTGAAATCGATTGCGTCTTCGGATCTAAATTCTGATAACAAATTTTCTCGTTGAATTAGATTGCATCCTCATATCTAAATTATGTCTGCAAATTTTCTTATTGAAATCGATTGCGTCTTTAGATCTAAATTCTGTCAGCAAATTTTCTTATTGAATTAGATTGCATCCTCATATCTAAATTATGTCTGCAAATTTTCTGTTTGAGAAAGATTCCTTCTGAGCCTTGCCAAAATTCCAGACCTAGGAAGTAACACATCAATCCAAGATATTTCATCTCAAATTCTATAGCTAGATTCTTCTTGCTTTCCATGATCTGTTTCTCATTCCTTGTCAGAAAGAGATCATCCACATACAATAATAGTATGACAGGTTCATCATCCATAACCTTAAGATAAAGGTTAGGATCATCTTTACTTAAGCTTGTCAAGAAGCTATCAATTCTCCCTCTGTGACTAAACATCATTCACACTCTTCATTGAGTGATATTCTGCATATCTATTTGTGTCATCTCTCGTCAGATGAGTCTACTGATATGAGCCTCAAGATCATTCAAACTCTGTGGTGAGATACTTCTTGCATCCATCTAAGAGAAGAATGTCATCTGTATATAGACACCATCTTCAACCTTGTAGCAAAGGTTGAAATCCGCATCACCCATGATGATCATTAATCTCATCAAATGACTATCGATCCTGGGTACCCATACAGAGCTTTCTTCAATTGAATCATGGGAATTTTCTCGATTCGTACTTCTTCTTCAACTACACCATTAAGAGAATGGTCTTATCTAGCCACTAGGAGCAAAAAGCTCGTCATGATCCCCTTCCTCTTTCTAAGAGAATCTTCTAGCCACAAGCCTTCTATAGTATGTTTGATTTGTAAGTCTTTTTGTTGAACATCCATCACTTGTTCAGTGTTTATCATTCTTCACGGTCTTTCCTACAAATCAAATTTAATTACATGATTAGTAATACTTCATAATCATCAAATCATGTTGACATGATAACCTATTATGCATACAGATATGATTCACACAGTTATGCAAGTATCTTGACCAATACTTTGGCACAACACTTTTCCATATCTTGTATGCATACAGTGGCTATATAGATTCCTTCCATCTCTACCAAAACATACTATCGAGAGTGTGCACAGCTCTCAGCATGTCAGCAAAGAGGTTTCATTCTAGACAAGCAACAATGGAATGTTTGTCCAACTTACCCATCATATGCATACTTAGTAGTATATTGTTTAATGCTGTATGAATGCTTACACTATGCATGATATATACAAATATGCATTCAACTATTATGAGCAATATTTATTGACTATTCAGATATTCAAATAACAACTCAAATACTTTTCTTTTATGTTTGTGTGGTTGCCTCCTGCTTGATCTCTATATGTCTTTGAACTTCTATTCATTCCGTACCACTATGCATTCTTAAGTGTGCACTAGTGTCATCCTCATGGTCTCATACACAAACATACATTCATTAGTATAATCTCAATACTATCAAAATATTATAATTCTAAATAATCTTAAGTATGTATGGTCATGATCATTTCATACACAGGTATACTTACCTAAGATCCTAACAAAGTAGGATTCTAACTTGATATAGGAAAAATACCTGGATTATCACGCTTGGTTATGTCTTAACATACCCAAACATTATCTTCTTTGTTCTCTTCAATGATTTAGAGACCTTGTGCTAGAACCTGCATATCTCATGGGTTAAGCATAGTAGAACAAAGTCATACATACCTCGTAAGTAAAGATTCTATATGGTCAAACATTATGGATGAGTCTTTGTCTTAATGTCATCATGGTCATAGAACTTGATTTGTATTTCTTAATGTACCCGTATCTTGTTAGCAGACAACATCATCCTCATACAACACCAAAGGTGCATTAGTACAATCATATAACCCTAAACAATGAATGTCTTCTATCATTTACATGCATTCATACTTTTACTAGGGTGATAAGATAATTCTAAGATTAATCAAGATTGTACTAACCTCAATAATATGAAGACAATCATAAACTTAATCATGAACATATTTCAAAACATACCTATATCTCCTCAAGTCATACCTGTCGAGATTTCTTGTAGTCTTCTTATTTAAGGCCTTAGCCTCATCTCCCCCTGAAACTGGAACTTCTTCACTTATGTAGATGTCCAATTCATTCTCTTCTAGGATTAACCCAATCCACTTTCATTTGCTGAAACTGGATTAGGGTTTCTCAGAGAAACCCTAAAAATTCAAACTTTGAATTTCAAACTTCTGAAAGGATGGAAAGATGCGCTTTACTGAGCTGATCAAGTTGGTATACTTCAATTTTGAGAACTGCAAAATTTGACCCCTCAAATGCCTTTGAAACTTCTGGATTCACTAGACAGGACCACAAACTAGGGTTTGATAAAGCCCACCCTTCTGCCCAATCAAAAGGTTCGATCCAAAGTTCTAAACTTCAATTTTTCTGAGGATTTTCTAGCCATGGTCACAGACTTCAAAAATTCCAAATTTTGCAGAAGCCCTAATTTTCCACCTTTTCGATCAAAATCCCGAACTAGGGTTTGATCAAGCTCGGCCTTCTGAACAACCAAAAATTTTGATCTTTGTCTCTAAATTTTGATTTTGATGAGTATCATTCAGTCGTGGACTCCGATTCCAAAAATTACAACTTTCTCTGAAGCCCTAAATTCCCATAGCAGTGACAAGCGAAGAATGAAGGTGCTCAGAAAATAATTCTGTTTTGACATAAATATGCACCTGATTGTCTCTAATGCATCTCTGAAATTATGAACAGTTGTACCTTGTCCTCAATTCAGGGGGGGGGGCGTCTTTGGCTTTACGATAGAAAGCACCATAGGGTCTGAAAATTCTTCCTGTGGTAGCCTGACCTATCATATTTCCAACCCCATAATTCTGACCTCAATTGGATTTTCTAAGAGAGAATTATGCCAAGTGTCGCAACATGACCTATTTATGGGATAAAATAGGAGAGCAAACTTTTACGGCATGCCACGTGTCACTAGTTCAACTTCGGCCTTTGAAAACCTTACCTGAGAAACTACAGTCCGTTATCTACCTATCACTTTTTACTAAATTTCATTTGGAGCTTCCTAGCCCAAGTTGTGACCTTGTTTCCTAGGTCACCTATTTATGACTGAGATCTAGAAGAGGCAGAAACCCTAACTTGTACTGATCAAAAATCACAAAGTATAACGAATTAGAGGCTGTCCTTTTGACACAATGTATAGGGGGATGTTATCTACGACATGTAAATTTTTCAGATACTAAACCTTCGCCAAAATTGATTTATAGCGAAAGTTCCACGATGACTGGTTTTTTCTATATAAAACCCTAACCTTCAAATTGTCGCAAGTGAAGCAAGTGTCAAAAGTGCCATACATTTCCTTCCTTCAGGCTAGCTCTGATACCATGTTAAGATTCAATATGATAAGAAATAAAATATCAACATTGCATTCCATTTCACAACAATAGCGTATACAAGATCACTCAGAGAACAACAAGCACAACATAAACACAAGAGACACAGATTTATCCTGGGAAACCCTCATGGGGTAGAAAACCTAGCAAAGCTTCCTCAATATAGATGATAAAAAATATAGAGATGTATATCCCAAACATGATCTCCTTCTCCCCCATAGAAAACCTCTCTCTCTCACCTATGCGCCATTCACAAGTGAGTGAATAATGAGTGTGTGTGATAAATGAGGAATACACCTCCTCTATTTATACACTACTCCGACTTGTCTTTTACATTAACTAGATCGGACCCAACTTAACCACTTAACATAATGTGACAGGGCTAACCCCACTAGGATGGTCCAATAACCCTTTAACCCACATGACTCATACCAGGTCGACCCCCACTAGGGAAGTCTACTCACCCAAGTTACCACATTCTCCACAGAGGAATAAAACATCTCCGGATATACAATAAGGTCTTCACGGAGGAATGAAACATCTCCAGAATAATAAAGTACAAATATAATATTCTTAGAAGTTACAATATTTCAACAGATTTAGTTTCTATCCATCCACGTAAACTTTAAATAAAAAATTGTTTCCTAGAACTACAATCAAATAAAATTTACATGTTTTATAAGGTTAGGTGGAACTGTATTAAATAATAATTCTTGGTTTTTAGAGATTATGACTCTTTAACGCGTGTTTATCCTAGATATGGATAATATTCAACCATCTAGTAGATCTTTAATATTGATTTTAAAGCATCTAAAAAAATATTTATAAAACTATTATGGAGGAAGTTCATGGAGCACTAACCATACATTCAAGTGTAGTCAAAGTATCAATGTGCTTGTCACATTGGGGAACCATGACCCAATTTTCACAAAAAAATCCCATCTAGTATTTTTAATCTTGGCATTAAAGCATCTAAAAAAGTACATTTATAAAACTATTGGCCACCTTGCAAAAAAAAACCCATATAAACGAGGAAAAACAACCTCCACAAAAATCTCCAATAAAATATTCAACAAGACAACATGAAATCTATGTCAATGTTGCAAGTGGCATACATGTAATTCATTCATTTGGACAATGGGTTATAGGAATGAAAATCTCCATAATACGATCATGGTCAGCTTCTACCATCTTCCATCTCTTTGGCTCACCTCTCTTCGCCTTGATTTCCGTTAGATGTATCCGAGCTGCCACCACCAAATGACTGTATTGGCATGATATATTTTCGGGCATAAAATATCTGTAAATTATATAAGCGCCTTGCCTTTTCACTTTTTCAAAAAAGTGGCCCATTAGAACCAGGTCTCCAATTTGGTATGTGAACTCTCCATTTTGATAGGGTCGCACCAACCTGATTTTAATTTATGTGCACCAAGTCAAATAATATGCCACATTTTCTTGATTGTGGGGGGGTGCAATGACGACGAATACATCACCTGTGAGATAAATTACAAATATTTTTTTTTTTTTTTTTTTTGACAAGAACGGTTAGGTTGTATTAATCTGTATTCTGGCAAGCCAGAACCAAAAAGTTACAATTCGGAAGAAGGTTGGTGACCTCTAACAGTGCTGCCAACCTTCTTGTGAAAGTCTTGGGAGACAAATCCCATCTGTTTCTTGAGCTAATTTGAGATACTGACAAAAGGAGCTTACAAGGGTAAATTCTCACAAACTGTGAGCAAAGTAGAAGACAGAAGCAAAGCATTTAGACTCAGGGGGATGAAATTTGCCCCTTAAAGTAGGGATCCAGCTTTTTCTGAGATCCAAAAGAGATGTTGGAAGCCGTCTCCTTTTCTCTGCGTGCTTTGTTGGTCCTTCGCCCTCTGGTAAGGGGTGGAGACGGGACTGAATTGTCTTCAGGTTCAATAATTCCCACAGAGCCGCTGGAGGGGACTGAAACAGCCGAACCTGCAGGGGCAGGTTGTTCAGGATCTGAAGCCCTGGCTTCCTTTGCATCCACTGAGCCAGGTAGGGCAGGATCCGGAAGTCTTTCGTCTACCGGAGGGTCTTCCATAACTGTTGTTGCTTCAGGGTCTAGGGCTTCTTCTTCTTGCAGTGCTTCAAAGCTGTTTTTATTTTCAAGAGTTGCCTCCGCTGAAGGAGTGACCTTCGGAACCTGGGTTAATGATTCCTTTCTCCTTGGTTGCCTTCGCCGGTTAGTTACTGGCTGAAAATCATCTCCTTTAGCTGGTTCTGCCACTTTTGAGGCTTTGGGGCAGCTTTTTGCGAAGTGACCATAAGTGTGGCACCGAAGGCACTTAAAAGGGATCTGCTCGTAGTCCAGCTCTTGGATATGGCGCCATTCCCCCAGGGAGAGCTGAATGGCTTCCGGGAGTCCTTTCTCGAGGTTAACCTCAACACAAACACGAGCACAGGTAAATTGATCCCCTTTTGGCTCCACACTGTCCAGGAAGCGCCCAAGCTTATTTCCAATGTCCTCCAGAGAACTTTTCCCCCATAGATGCAGGGGGAGATGAGGCAGCCTAACCCAAACAGGGGCTGCAGTGATCTCAGCTCCGGGATTAAAATCAAGAGTCCAGGGGGCTAAGAACAGCCCCCTCGGCCCCATGAAATAGGGACCAGATCTGAAAACTAGATCTCGATCCACTTTGCTTGAGAAGCTGAAAACAAAAAAGCCCCTGCCTACTGCACATAGAGAAACGTTTCCATGTATCAGCGATTTCCATCGTTCTTCCATCCAAGCCTCCACCGATTTGGGGCTAGGCCATAACCCCGTGAACTTTCCGATGAGGGCTTTTTCTGCTAGAAGGAGGGCAAGATTGCATGGCTCTTCTGGAGATAGTTCCAGAGAGGGGATCTCCTCCATCTTCTTAACAAACTTGGACGAGAGAGAAGGCTTGGCTTTAGGTCCTGCCGAGCGGACTAATGCTGTGAAAGCTTCCAAAGTTTCTTTTTCCATCTCTGCAAACCTGTCTGGGGCCATCCTGGAGGCGGCGACCACCAGCAGTGAGGCGGCGAGCAACAAAACGCAGGCAAACTTCTGGCCTTGCAAGCATAGGGAACGAGCGATCCGCGTCCCTGAACAGCTGCGACCCTGCAAACGAAAACGTAAACCAGAGAGGCGGCTAGGGTTTAAGCCCTAGCCGCAGAGATTCGCCGGGAACGCGAGCTCTCATTCCGTCGTTTAGGTACATGTAGTTAGATTACTTTAAATTACAAATATTATTCAAAATGTCTTACGTGCATTTATACAAGATTTGTATATGTGTAATATATAGTGAACTAATTAACTTAATGAAGTCTTGTACCTTCCCTAACCACATCAAAAACTCGATCATGATCTAGTGAGACCATTGCCTCGTCAGTGTGCATCTCTTTCCATGTTGGAATTGTATGTGGGCCCTTTGGATTAAGAGGGACATATTTCCATGGTTTCACATATACATCATTTTCACAGTGATGAATCCCACATCCCTTTGCATCAATGCAAAAATCGCAAAAAAAAAACATATTTCCTCGTTTCATTGGAAAATATGTCGCCCATGTCTTTACTCCGAACATAATCTAATTCCCTTGTAGAAGGTATGGTCTCACAATACCACGGCATGGATCTATTCACATCACCAAGGGAAACATCTCAAAAGAACCTCCATGGAATTCAATTTGTCATATATAAATATGGATAAATGGGAGTGCTTTATGTATTTATAAATTTGACTTTGAAACTTCTCCATTAAATCTGAAATAGGAATCTCATCCTCGATCAAGTCGATCCTCTTGGATGGCACAAATTGTAGTGCCCCTAAACTACTGCAGACCTTGAGGCACCTATTGAGTTACCCGACTAATTGAAACATTAATAAAATGACCCCTTGATGTTATATTGAGTATATTCATGACTACGACTGATTGTGAATCAATAAAATAATGATATATGTGTATCTGGATAGTTGATGTAAATGAATGATTACATTATGTTTAATGATAAACTTTGATTATGAAAAATGTATATGTGAATGATGCTTAACAACTAGCTGTATGATTGATTATGTGATGAGAACAAAGAAAGTAAATATTGACGAGATGCATTTATGATTAGGTGAACAAGTAATGTTATGAGTAAACTATAAATGCTTAACGAAATAGCATATTTATGAATCATATTATGATAATTGAGGACAATACTACTAATAAATGTTTGTGAGAAATGTGTGTAGCGGCAGGTGAAACGGTTCATCGATGGACACATAAAGGAATTGAAGGTTCGCAGAGTACGGATAAATCATACATGGGGAGAGCAACGACGATGTCGACTTCCGACGGAATACCACGCATGAGCAGATAAGCACTGATCTACACTTGCTCAAGAAGCTACGCATTCTCCCTGTGTGACTGAACATCATTCACACTCTTCATTGAGTGATATTCTACATATCTATTTGTGTCATCTCTCGTCAGATGAGTCTACTGATATGAGCCTCAAGATCATTCAAACTCTGTGGTGAGTTACTTCTTGCATCCATCTAAGAGAAGAATGTCATCTGTATATAGACACCATCTTCAACCTTGTAGCAAAGGTTGAAATCCGCATCACCCATGATGATCATTAAGCTCATCAAATGACTATCGATCCTTGGTACCCGTACAAAGCTTTCTTCAATTGAATCATGGGAGTTTTCTCGATTCGTACTTCTTCTTCAATTACACCATTAAGAGAATGGTCTTATCTAGCCACTAGGAGCAAACAACTCGTCATGATCCTCTTCCTCTTTATAAGAGAATCTTCTAGCCACAAGCCTTCTATAGTATGTTTGATTTGTAAGTGTTCTTGTTGAACATCCATCAATTGTTCAGTGTTTATCATTATTCATGATCTTTCCTACAAATCAAAGTTAATTACATGATTAGTAATACTTCATAATCATCAAATCATGCTGACATGATAACCTATTATGCATACAGATATGATTCACACAATTATGCAACTATCTTGACCAATACTTTAGCACAACACTTTTCCATATCCTGTATGCATATAGTGGATATCTAGATGCCTTCCATCTCTACCAAAACATACTATCAAGAGTGTGCACAGCTCTCAGCATGTCAGCAAAGAGGTTTCATTCTAGACAAGCAACAATGGAATGTTTGTCCAACTTACCCATCATATGCATACTTAGTAGTATATTGTTCAATGCCATATGAATGCTTACACTATGCATGATATATACAAATATGCATACAACTATTATGAGCAATATTTATTGACTATTCAGATATTCAAATAACAACTCAAATACTTATCTTTTATGTTTGTGTGGTTGCCTCTTGCTTGATCTCTATATGTCTTTGAACTTCTATTCATTCCGTACCACTATGCATTCTTAAGTGTGCACTAGTGTCATCCTCATGGTCTCATACACAAACATACATTCATTAGTATAATCTCAATACTATCAAAATATTATAATTCTAAATAATCTTAAGTATGTATGGTCATGATCATTTCATACACAGGTATACTTACCTAAGATCCTAACAAAGTAGGATTCTAACTTGATATAGGAAAAATACCTGGATTATCACGCTTGGTTATGTCTTAACATACCCAAACATTATCTTCTTTCTGTAGCAAGACTTCTGTGGTAGTTGTTTGCAGGAGAAATCGGAGAACCCACAGTATCCATATTTAAAAATCGACGTTTCGAATCCAAAACAGGATCCATCATCAGGACAAATTGCCGAGTTTTGAATGAAGAGCTAAAGATCTGATAAATAGTGCTAAGAAAACTGGAGACAAGTTCAAGGTCGGCTTACGGAGAATTTTAGGGTTCAAGGTCGGCTTACGGAGAATTATAAGGTTTAGGTTGAGATATTGATATTTTTAATTAATGATAAAAACCTTAAATATTAATTTATTAATTGTTTTAGAAGAACCCTATGTTTTAAATTGAAATTTTTTTATTCTTTAGAGTAAATTTTATTTAGAGTATTATTGGAGTATAAAATTTTTAGAGTAAATAAGCACTTAAAAAACAATTAGTTATAATACTTTTTAATTATAATTTAAATTTAACTAATTACATTAAAATTTATTTAATTAATAAATTTTAATTTTTAATTTTAATTAAATTTTAATTTTAATTAAATTTTAATTTTAATTAAATTTTAATTTTAATTAAATTTTAATTTTTAATTTTTAATTTTTCAAAAATCCAATTTATAATTTTATTTCATTTTTAATTTCCAATTTTAGTAATACTTAATAAAATGATGGATTATAACAAAAACCAAGGAAGCAAAGTTGGAATGGTTTAAGTTTACACCATAATTTATTAGGGAATAAAATTAGAAAATAAAGGATTTAATAAATCCTTTAATTCATGTAGTTAAATTGTTAACAAAATAAACAATTATTAACTTTAATAAAAATTTTAATTCAAGTAATTTTAAAATTTAAATTTTTTAAATTTTATTTAATATCGAATTTAAAAATTTAATGTTTAATGAAGAGAGGTTGTCTGTTAGGGTTCAAAATGCTTTTTTTTTAGCAGAAGTATGTCTCAAATCCACCTTCTTCAGTTTTCAAGGAGAATTCTATGAGCAGACCACTGGGGTAGCCATGGGGTCCCCCCTCTCACCCATAGTGGCAAACCTTTTCATGGAAAAGTTTGAGAAAGAAGCTCTAAACTCCTATCCACTTAAGCCAACACGATGGAAGAGATATGTGGATGACACCAATGTAATTTGGCCGCATGGTGAAATTGAGCTAAAAAAGTTTTTTGAACATCTTAATAATCATTCAGCGGACATCAAGTTCACAATGGAACTTGAGGAGAATGGTAGCATACCCTTTCTTGATGTCTTGATAACTAGAAAAGAAGATGGAACTTTGGGACATAAGGTCTATAGGAAGAAAACACATACAGAAAGCTACCTCCACGCAAATTCCCACCACCACCCCTCACAGAAAATAGGAGTCATTAACACCTTAGCAATTAGGGCTTCTAGGATTTCAGACAGCGATCATCTCCAGGAAGAAAAAGACCACCTCAAAGAAGTCTTCATGAACATAGGTTACGAACCTAGGGTTATCAAAAAAGCTCTAGACAAGGCTAGTAATAGACGCCATAACAATAATATAACATCAGATAATTTGAACAACACTCTTAGCAACCAAACCTGTAACACAAGAGCCTACTTACCCTACATCCAAGGAGTCACTGATAAGATCTCTAGAATCCTAAAGAAAAAAGATATTACGACCTCATTCAAACCCCTTGAGACAGTTAAACAAAAAATGAGATCTGTAAAAGATCCTATCGACCCAAAACAACTTAGGGGTGTCTACAAGGCTGCATGTTCTTGCAAGATGTGCTATATAGGTGAAACTGGGCGTTCCTTCCAAACCAGACTAAAAGAACATGCAGCGGACATAAGGAATGAACGTACCCGTACCTCAGCTCTTGCAGAACATTGTTCCAAAACCAAACATCAAATTCGTCTAGAGGACACTGAAATCATAGCCAAAGAAAACCACTATTTCAAAAGGAAATTTAGAGAAGCACTGGAAATAATCAAACATCCGATCAATTTAAATAGGGATGGAGGCCTTGAGGTTAGCACCAGTTGGCTTCCTTCCATCCTAAACCAAAGATCAAGTAACTAACCTAACAAAACCGATTATATCAAACTCTAAAAAAAAAGCATTTTGAACCCTAACAGACAACCTCTCTTCATTAAACATTAAATTTTTAAATTCGATATTAAATAAAATTTAAAAAATTTAAATTTTAAAATTACTTGAATTAAAAATTTTATTAAAGTTAATAATTGTTTATTTTGTTAACAATTTAACTACATGAATTAAAGGATTTATTAAATCCTTTATTTTCTAATTTTATTCCCTAATAAATTATGGTGTAAACTTAAACCATTCCAACTTTGCTTCCTTGGTTTTTGTTATAATCCATCATTTTATTAAGTATTACTAAAATTGGAAATTAAAAATGAAATAAAATTATAAATTGGATTTTTGAAAAATTAAAAATTAAAAATTAAAATTTAATTAAAATTAAAATTTAATTAAAATTAAAAATTAAAATTTATTAATTAAATAAATTTTAATGTAATTAGTTAAATTTAAATTATAATTAAAAAGTATTATAACTAATTGTTTTTTAAGTGCTTATTTACTCTAAAAATTTTATACTCCAATAATACTCTAAATAAAATTTACTCTAAAGAATAAAAAAATTTCAATTTAAAACATAAGGTTCTTCTAAAACAATTAATAAATTAATATTTAAGGTTTTTATCATTAATTAAAAATATCAATATCTCAACCTAAACCTTATAATTCTCCGTAAGCCGACCTTGAACCCTAAAATTCTCCGTAAGCCGACCTTGAACTTGTCTCCAGTTTTCTTAGCACTATTTATCAGATCTTTAGCTCTTCATTCAAAACTCGGCAATTTGTCCTGATGATGGATCCTGTTTTGGATTCGAAACGTCGATTTTTAAATATGGATACTGTGGGTTCTCCGATTTCTCCTGCAAATTATCTTCTTTGTTCTCTTCAATGATTTAGAGACCTTGTGCTAGAACCTGCATATCTCATGGGTTAAGCATAGTAGAACAAAGTCATACATACCTCGTAAGTAAAGATTCTATATGGTCAAACATTATGGATGAGTCTTTGTCTTAATGTCATCATGGTCATAGCACTTGATTTGTATTTCTTGATGTACCCGTATCTTGTTAGCAGACAACATCATCCTCATACAACACCAAAGGTGCATTAGTACAATCATATAACCCTAAACAATGAATGTCTTCTATCATTTACATGCATTCATACTTTTACTAGGGTGATAAGATAATTCTAAGATTAATCAAGATTGTACTAACCTCAATAATATGAAGACAATCATAAACTTAATCATGAACATATTTCAAAACATACTTGTATCTCCTCAAGTCATACCTGTCGAGATTTCTTGTAGTCTTCTTATGTAAGGCCTTAGCCTCATCTCCCCTTGAAACTTGAACTTCTTCACTTATGTAGATGTCCAATTCATTCTCTTCTAGGATTAACCCAATCCACTTTCATTTGCTGAAACTGGATTAGGGTTTCTCAGAGAAACCCTAAAAATTCAAACTTTGAATTTCAAACTTCTGAAAGGATGGAAAGATGCGCCTTGCTGAGCTGATCAAACTGGTATACTTCAATTTTGAGAACTGCAAAATTTGACCCCTCAAATGCCTTTGAAACTTCTGGATTCATTAGACAGGACCACGAACTAGGTTTTGATAAAGCCCACCCTTCTGCCCAATCAAAAGGTTCGATCCAAAGTTCTAAACTTCGATTTTTCTGAGGAGTTTCCAGCCATGGTCACAGACTTCAAAAATTCCAAATTTTGCAGAAGCCCTAATTTTCCACCTTTCCGATCAAAATCCCGAACTAGGGTTTGATCAAGCTCGGCCTTCTGAACAACCAAAAATTTTGATCCTGATCTCTAAATTTCGATTTTGATGAGTATCATTCACCGTGGACTCCGATTCCAAAAATTATAACTTTCTCTGAAGCCCTAAATTCCCGTAGCAGTGACAAGCCAAGAATGAAGGTGCTCAGAAAATAATTTTGTTTTTACAGAAATATGTGCACCTGATTGTCTCTGGTGCATCTCTGAAATTACGAATCCATAGGGTCTGAAAATTTTTCCTATGGTAGCTTGACCTATCATATTTCCAACCCCATAGTTCTGACCTCAAATGGATTTTCTAAGAGAGAGTTATGCCAAGTGTCACAACATGACCTGTTTATGGGATAAAATAGGAGAGCGAACTTGTATGGCATGCCACATGTCACTAGTTCAACTTCGTCCTTTGAAAACCTTACCTGAGAAACTACAGTCCGTTCTATACCTGTCATTTTTTACTGAATTTCATTTGGAGCTTCCTAGCCCAAGTTGTGACCTTGTTTCCTAGGTCACCTGTTTATGACTGAGATCTGGAAGAGGCAGAAACCCTAACTTGTACTGATCATAAATCACAAAGTATAACGAATTAGAGGCTGTCCTTTCAACAAAATGTACAGGGGGATGTTGTCTACGACCTGTAAAGTTTTCATATACTGAACCCTTCGCCAAAATTGATTTATAGCGAAAGTTCCACTATGACTGGTTTTTTCTATATAAAACCCTAACCTTCAAATTGTCGCAAGTGAAGCAAGTGTCAAAAGTGCCATACATTTCCTTCCTTCAGGCTAGCTCTGATACCATGTTAAGATTGAATATGCTAAGAAATAAAATATCAGCATTACATTCCATTTCACAACAATAGCATATACAGGATCACTGAGAGAACAACAAGCACAGCATAAACACAAGAGACATAGATTTATCCTGGGAAACCCACATGACTCATACAGGGCCGACCCCCACTAGGGAAGTCTAATAACCCAAGTTACCACATTCTCCACGGAGGAATAAAACATCTCTGGATATATAATAAGGTCTTCACGGAGGAATGAAACATCTCCGAAATAATAAAGTACAAATATAATATTCTTAGAAGTTACAATATTTCAACAAATCTAGTTTCTATCCATCCATGTAAACTTTAAATAAAAAATTGTTTCCTAGAACTACAATCAAATAAAATTTACATGTTTTATAAGGTTAGGTGGAACTGTATTAAATAATAATTCTTGGTTTTTAGAGATTATGATTCTTTAACACATGTTTATCCTAGATATTGATAATATTCAACCATCTAGTAGATCTTTAATATTGATTTTAAAGCATCTAAAAAAATATTTATAAAAATATTATGGAGGAAGTTCATGGAGCACTAACCATACATTCAAGTGTAGTCAAAGTATCAATGTGCTTGTCACATTGGGGCACCATGACCCAGTTTTCACAAAAAACTCCCATCTAGTATTTTTAATCTTGGCATTAAAGCATCTAAAAAAATACACTTATAAAACTATTGGCCACCTTGCAAAAAAAAAACCCATATAAACGAGGAAAAACAACATCCACAAAAATCTCCAATAAAATATTCAACAAGACAACATGAAAGCTATGTCAATGTTGCAAGTGGCATACATGTAATTCATTCATCTGGCCAATGGGTTATAGGAATGAAAATCTCCATAATACGATCATGGTCAGCTTCTACCGTCTTCCATCTCTTTGGCTCACCTCTCTTCACCTTGATTTCCGTTAGATGTATCTGAGCTGCCACCACCAAATGACTGTATTGGCATGATATATTTTCGGGCATAAAATATCTATAAATTATACAAGCACCCTACTTTTTCACTCTTTCAAAAAAGTGGCCCATTAGAACCAGGTCTCCAATTTGGTATGTGAACTCTTCATTTTGATAGGGTTGCACCAACCTGATTTTAATTTATGTGCACCAAGTCAAATAATATGCCACATTTTCTTGATTGTGGGGGGGTGCAATGATGACGAATACATCAGCTGTGAGATAACTTACAAATATTATTCAAATGTCTTACGTGCATTTATACAAGATTTGTATATGTGTAATATATAGTGAACTAATTAACTTAATGAAGTCTTGTACCTTCCCTAACCACATCAGAAACTTGATCATGATCTAGTGAGACCATTGCCGCGTCAGTGTGCATCTCTTTCCATGTTGAAATTGTATGTGGGCCCTTTGGATTAAGAGGGACATATTTCCATGGTTTCACATATACATCATTTTCACAGTGATGAATCCCACATCCATTTGCATCAATGCAAAAATCGCAAAAAAAAAAACATATTTCCTCGTTTCATTGGAAAATATGTCGACCATGTCTTTACTCCGAACATAATCTAATTCCCTCGTACAAGGTATGGTCTCACAATACCACGGCATGGATCTATTCACATCACCAAGGGAAACATCTCAAAAGAACCTGCATGGAATTCAATTTGTCATATATAAATATGGATCAATGGGAGTGCTTTATGTATTTATAAATTTGACTTTGAAACTTCTCCATTAAATCTAAAATAGGAATCTCATCCTCCTCCATCAAGTCGATCCTCTTAGATGGCACAAATTGTAGTGCCCCTAGACTACTGCAGACCTTGAGGAACCTATTGAGTTACCCGACTAATTGAAACATTAATAAAACGACCCCTTGATGTTATATTGAGTATATTCACGACTACGACTGATTGTGAATCAATAAAATAATGATATATGTGTATCTGGATAGTTGATGTAAATGAATGATTACATTATGTTTAATAATTAACTTTGATTATAAAAAATGTACATGTGAATGATGCCTAATGACTAGCTGTATGATTGACTATGTGATGAGAATGAAGAAATTAAATATTGACGAGATGCATTTATGATTAGGTGAATGAGCAATGTTATGAGTAAACTATAAATGCTTAACGAAATAGCATATTTATGAATCATATTATGATAATTGAGGACAATGCTACTAATATATGTTTGTGAGAAATGTGTGTAGCGGTGGGTGAAACTGTTCATCGATGGACACATAAAGGAATGGAAGGGTCGTAAAGTATGGATAAATCATACATGGGGAGAGCAACGATGATGTCGAGTTCTGATGGAATACCATACATGAGCAGATAAGCACTGATCCACTTGCTCAAGATGAAAGCGTGAGGGTGTGCAAGGTGGGCCACGATGGAGCTGGTCACATATGAGTGGGGGGGCACGCAGTGAGAACGGACTCACTCCTCAACACCACTAGTCCCTAATAGCGTGTAGACAGAGGATAGAAGGTAAAATCTCCTGAAATCCCTGCATGAAGTTCCTACAAGTCAAAATGGAAGGATGGCGGCAGAAGGGCCCGATGACGCGGTACCCTGCCGAGAACGGAAAGAGTGGACGCAAGGACCCGACAATATGGTACCTTACCGATAAATGGAAAGGATTGATGACTGGACCCAATGGAGTGGTGCCATGTCGAGGAAATGACTTAAGGAATGGGGAGGCCCAACGACGTGGCACCATGATCCTAGTAAAAACAATTGTTAACTTAATGGCCTAAAAACCTATAACTTGCACCTAGGGCATTTACTTAGGAAAATGCATTTTTAGTACTTTTAACATTAGAAATTGTTATTTATGTATTTGCACATAAAAGAATATTTTGACATTTAAAATATTAGAAATGGTTATTTATGCATTTGCACATGAAAGAACATTTTTGAGTATTTAAAAATATTATAAATATTTATTTATGAGCAAAATGGAATCTTAGGCATGGAAACGTAGTCAACTCCACCTACACCACAAATCTAGGAGTTAAGTGAAATATCTTGGGGACAAACATGAGTAGACTTAGGAATGTTGGTGCATCTCCTAGAGAAACTTACACATGGATGGGTGAGTATTATTAGATTAGAAATTTAATCAAATATATATTTATGCATGAAGCAACATGTGTCGCATGGATTTTTCCTGTAAAAGGAAAGCATTGGGAATGGGTAAAGGACCCAGATCCTGGATGGCTATCGTAATCTTGAATTAGTTTCTGACTTGCTTCTATTGAGGGTTTGGCTGGAAATTTTGGTGGGGGGGAATCCCAAGCTGAGTTTCTTGATTATTGTGAGTGAACTTTACAACCTGAAGCTTGGGGGAGGCCATGCAACTGAAAGCATGAGCCTATGGTTGGGTGGTGAAGCTAATGGTTTCTTCTCCAATGGTTAAACGAGCTTTGTTGGAGGGATCCTACAAAAGACACGGACGACAATGGACCAGCTGGATCGGGTTGATAGGTTAAGGTTTTGTTTATTTTTGTTAAGTTATTCACGCTTTTTATTTTATTTTTTCAGTAACTATGATAGCTAATTTGTTGTATGATTTTGTTAAAGTTTCAGGTTCAGTTCAGGGGGGCCCTAAAGGAGGGGTCCTACATTTGGTATCAGAGCCGGTCGAGCCTTGAGGGCACCAGACTCATATTTCAACCGAAGGGTTATCGGTATCTTCATCAAGGATTGAATCTAGATAGTCGAATCAACAACTGCTACAACCATCTATTCAACCTCAAGCTCGACTTCCAAATCAGGTTCATGTTATTCATTATTTATTAAATATTTAATGTTATTCTTCTTTTGATTTATATTGTGGAATGACTCACAGAAATTAGTAGTTTCAGTATACTCAATAGAATGTGAGTTTTTAAGAGACTGTTGTAATTTGGTTACATTCTGGAAATGAAACTTATTTAAATACATGGAAAAATTATCATATATTTAGGTAGATCAAAAAGCTATAAATTCTGTCAGCAAATTTTCTTGTTGAGTTAGATTGCATCCTCGGATCTAAATTATATCTGCAAATTTTCTTGTTGAAATCGATTGCATCTTCAGATCTAAATTCTGTCAGCAAATTTTCTTGTTGAATTAGATTGCATCCTCATATCTAAATTATTTCTGCAAATTTTCTTGCTGAAATCGATTGCGTCTTCGGATCTAAATTCTGATAACAAATTTTCTCGTTGAATTAGATTGCATCCTCATATCTAAATTATGTCTGCAAATTTTCTTATTGAAATCGATTGCGTCTTTAGATCTAAATTCTGTCAGCAAATTTTCTTATTGAATTAGATTGCATCCTCATATCTAAATTATGTCTGCAAATTTTCTGTTTGAGAAAGATTCCTTCTGAGCCTTGCCAAAATTCCAGACCTAGGAAGTAACACATCAATCCAAGATATTTCATCTCAAATTCTATAGCTAGATTCTTCTTGCTTTCCATGATCTGTTTCTCATTCCTTGTCAGAAAGAGATCATCCACATACAATAATAGTATGACAGGTTCATCATCCATAACCTTAAGATAAAGGTTAGGATCATCTTTACTTAAGCTTGTCAAGAAGCTATCAATTCTCCCTCTGTGACTAAACATCATTCACACTCTTCATTGAGTGATATTCTGCATATCTATTTGTGTCATCTCTCGTCAGATGAGTCTACTGATATGAGCCTCAAGATCATTCAAACTCTGTGGTGAGATACTTCTTGCATCCATCTAAGAGAAGAATGTCATCTGTATATAGACACCATCTTCAACCTTGTAGCAAAGGTTGAAATCCGCATCACCCATGATGATCATTAATCTCATCAAATGACTATCGATCCTGGGTACCCATACAGAGCTTTCTTCAATTGAATCATGGGAATTTTCTCGATTCGTACTTCTTCTTCAACTACACCATTAAGAGAATGGTCTTATCTAGCCACTAGGAGCAAAAAGCTCGTCATGATCCCCTTCCTCTTTCTAAGAGAATCTTCTAGCCACAAGCCTTCTATAGTATGTTTGATTTGTAAGTCTTTTTGTTGAACATCCATCACTTGTTCAGTGTTTATCATTCTTCACGGTCTTTCCTACAAATCAAATTTAATTACATGATTAGTAATACTTCATAATCATCAAATCATGTTGACATGATAACCTATTATGCATACAGATATGATTCACACAGTTATGCAAGTATCTTGACCAATACTTTGGCACAACACTTTTCCATATCCCGTATGCATACAGTGGCTATATAGATTCCTTCCATCTCTACCAAAACATACTATCGAGAGTGTGCACAGCTCTCAGCATGTCAGCAAAGAGGTTTCATTCTAGACAAGCAACAATGGAATGTTTGTCCAACTTACCCATCATATGCATACTTAGTAGTATATTGTTTAATGCTGTATGAATGCTTACACTATGCATGATATATACAAATATGCATTCAACTATTATGAGCAATATTTATTGACTATTCAGATATTCAAATAACAACTCAAATACTTTTCTTTTATGTTTGTGTGGTTGCCTCCTGCTTGATCTCTATATGTCTTTGAACTTCTATTCATTCCGTACCACTATGCATTCTTAAGTGTGCACTAGTGTCATCCTCATGGTCTCATACACAAACATACATTCATTAGTATAATCTCAATACTATCAAAATATTATAATTCTAAATAATCTTAAGTATGTATGGTCATGATCATTTCATACACAGGTATACTTACCTAAGATCCTAACAAAGTAGGATTCTAACTTGATATAGGAAAAATACCTGGATTATCACGCTTGGTTATGTCTTAACATACCCAAACATTATCTTCTTTGTTCTCTTCAATGATTTAGAGACCTTGTGCTAGAACCTGCATATCTCATGGGTTAAGCATAGTAGAACAAAGTCATACATACCTCGTAAGTAAAGATTCTATATGGTCAAACATTATGGATGAGTCTTTGTCTTAATGTCATCATGGTCATAGAACTTGATTTGTATTTCTTAATGTACCCGTATCTTGTTAGCAGACAACATCATCCTCATACAACACCAAAGGTGCATTAGTACAATCATATAACCCTAAACAATGAATGTCTTCTATCATTTACATGCATTCATACTTTTACTAGGGTGATAAGATAATTCTAAGATTAATCAAGATTGTACTAACCTCAATAATATGAAGACAATCATAAACTTAATCATGAACATATTTCAAAACATACCTATATCTCCTCAAGTCATACCTGTCGAGATTTCTTGTAGTCTTCTTATTTAAGGCCTTAGCCTCATCTCCCCCTGAAACTGGAACTTCTTCACTTATGTAGATGTCCAATTCATTCTCTTCTAGGATTAACCCAATCCACTTTCATTTGCTGAAACTGGATTAGGGTTTCTCAGAGAAACCCTAAAAATTCAAACTTTGAATTTCAAACTTCTGAAAGGATGGAAAGATGCGCTTTACTGAGCTGATCAAGTTGGTATACTTCAATTTTGAGAACTGCAAAATTTGACCCCTCAAATGCCTTTGAAACTTCTGGATTCACTAGACAGGACCACAAACTAGGGTTTGATAAAGCCCACCCTTCTGCCCAATCAAAAGGTTCGATCCAAAGTTCTAAACTTCAATTTTTCTGAGGATTTTCTAGCCATGGTCACAGACTTCAAAAATTCCAAATTTTGCAGAAGCCCTAATTTTCCACCTTTTCGATCAAAATCCCGAACTAGGGTTTGATCAAGCTCGGCCTTCTGAACAACCAAAAATTTTGATCTTTGTCTCTAAATTTTGATTTTGATGAGTATCATTCAGTCGTGGACTCCGATTCCAAAAATTACAACTTTCTCTGAAGCCCTAAATTCCCATAGCAGTGACAAGCGAAGAATGAAGGTGCTCAGAAAATAATTTTGTTTTGACATAAATATGCACCTGATTGTCTCTAATGCATCTCTGAAATTATGAACAGTTGTACCTTGTCCTCAATTCAGGGGGGGGGGCGTCTTTGGCTTTACGATAGAAAGCACCATAGGGTCTGAAAATTCTTCCTGTGGTAGCCTGACCTATCATATTTCCAACCCCATAATTCTGACCTCAATTGGATTTTCTAAGAGAGAATTATGCCAAGTGTCGCAACATGACCTATTTATGGGATAAAATAGGAGAGCAAACTTTTACGGCATGCCACGTGTCACTAGTTCAACTTCGGCCTTTGAAAACCTTACCTGAGAAACTACAGTCCGTTATCTACCTATCACTTTTTACTAAATTTCATTTGGAGCTTCCTAGCCCAAGTTGTGACCTTGTTTCCTAGGTCACCTATTTATGACTGAGATCTGGAAGAGGCAGAAACCCTAACTTGTACTGATCAAAAATCACAAAGTATAACGAATTAGAGGCTGTCCTTTTGACACAATGTATAGGGGGATGTTATCTACGACATGTAAATTTTTCAGATACTAAACCTTCGCCAAAATTGATTTATAGCGAAAGTTCCACGATGACTGGTTTTTTCTATATAAAACCCTAACCTTCAAATTGTCGCAAGTGAAGCAAGTGTCAAAAGTGCCATACATTTCCTTCCTTCAGGCTAGCTCTGATACCATGTTAAGATTCAATATGATAAGAAATAAAATATCAACATTGCATTCCATTTCACAACAATAGCGTATACAAGATCACTCAGAGAACAACAAGCACAACATAAACACAAGAGACACAGATTTATCCTGGGAAACCCTCATGGGGTAGAAAACCTAGCAAAGCTTCCTCAATATAGATGATAAAAAATATAGAGATGTATATCCCAAACATGATCTCCTTCTCCCCCATAGAAAACCTCTCTCTCTCACCTATGCGCCATTCACAAGTGAGTGAATAATGAGTGTGTGTGATAAATGAGGAATACACCTCCTCTATTTATACACTACTCCGACTTGTCTTTTACATTAACTAGATCGGACCCAACTTAACCACTTAACATAATGTGACAGGGCTAACCCCACTAGGATGGTCCAATAACCCTTTAACCCACATGACTCATACCAGGTCGACCCCCACTAGGGAAGTCTACTCACCCAAGTTACCACATTCTCCACAGAGGAATAAAACATCTCCGGATATACAATAAGGTCTTCACGGAGGAATGAAACATCTCCAGAATAATAAAGTACAAATATAATATTCTTAGAAGTTACAATATTTCAACAGATTTAGTTTCTATCCATCCACGTAAACTTTAAATAAAAAATTGTTTCCTAGAACTACAATCAAATAAAATTTACATGTTTTATAAGGTTAGGTGGAACTGTATTAAATAATAATTCTTGGTTTTTAGAGATTATGACTCTTTAACGCGTGTTTATCCTAGATATGGATAATATTCAACCATCTAGTAGATCTTTAATATTGATTTTAAAGCATCTAAAAAAATATTTATAAAACTATTATGGAGGAAGTTCATGGAGCACTAACCATACATTCAAGTGTAGTCAAAGTATCAATGTGCTTGTCACATTGGGGAACCATGACCCAATTTTCACAAAAAAATCCCATCTAGTATTTTTAATCTTGGCATTAAAGCATCTAAAAAAGTACATTTATAAAACTATTGGCCACCTTGCAAAAAAAAACCCATATAAACGAGGAAAAACAACCTCCACAAAAATCTCCAATAAAATATTCAACAAGACAACATGAAATCTATGTCAATGTTGCAAGTGGCATACATGTAATTCATTCATTTGGACAATGGGTTATAGGAATGAAAATCTCCATAATACGATCATGGTCAGCTTCTACCATCTTCCATCTCTTTGGCTCACCTCTCTTCGCCTTGATTTCCGTTAGATGTATCCGAGCTGCCACCACCAAATGACTGTATTGGCATGATATATTTTCGGGCATAAAATATCTGTAAATTATATAAGCGCCTTGCCTTTTCACTTTTTCAAAAAAGTGGCCCATTAGAACCAGGTCTCCAATTTGGTATGTGAACTCTCCATTTTGATAGGGTCGCACCAACCTGATTTTAATTTATGTGCACCAAGTCAAATAATATGCCACATTTTCTTGATTGTGGGGGGGTGCAATGACGACGAATACATCACCTGTGAGATAAATTACAAATATTTTTTTTTTTTTTTTTTTTGACAAGAACGGTTAGGTTGTATTAATCTGTATTCTGGCAAGCCAGAACCAAAAAGTTACAATTCGGAAGAAGGTTGGTGACCTCTAACAGTGCTGCCAACCTTCTTGTGAAAGTCTTGGGAGACAAATCCCATCTGTTTCTTGAGCTAATTTGAGATACTGACAAAAGGAGCTTACAAGGGTAAATTCTCACAAACTGTGAGCAAAGTAGAAGACAGAAGCAAAGCATTTAGACTCAGGGGGATGAAATTTGCCCCTTAAAGTAGGGATCCAGCTTTTTCTGAGATCCAAAAGAGATGTTGGAAGCCGTCTCCTTTTCTCTGCGTGCTTTGTTGGTCCTTCGCCCTCTGGTAAGGGGTGGAGACGGGACTGAATTGTCTTCAGGTTCAATAATTCCCACAGAGCCGCTGGAGGGGACTGAAACAGCCGAACCTGCAGGGGCAGGTTGTTCAGGATCTGAAGCCCTGGCTTCCTTTGCATCCACTGAGCCAGGTAGGGCAGGATCCGGAAGTCTTTCGTCTACCGGAGGGTCTTCCATAACTGTTGTTGCTTCAGGGTCTAGGGCTTCTTCTTCTTGCAGTGCTTCAAAGCTGTTTTTATTTTCAAGAGTTGCCTCCGCTGAAGGAGTGACCTTCGGAACCTGGGTTAATGATTCCTTTCTCCTTGGCTGCCTTCGCTGGTTAGTTACTGGCTGAAAATCATCTCCTTTAGCTGGTTCTGCCACTTCTGAGGCTTTGGGGCAGCTTTTTGCGAAGTGACCATAAGTGTGGCACCGAAGGCACTTAAAAGGGATCTGCTCGTAGTCCAGCTCTTGGATATGGCGCCATTCCCCCAGGGAGAGCTGAATGGCTTCCGGGAGTCCTTTCTCAAGGTTAACCTCAACACAAACACGAGCACAGGTAAATTGATCCCCTTTTGGCTCCACACTGTCCAGGAAGCGCCCAAGCTTATTTCCAATGTCCTCCAGAGAACTTTTCCCCCATAGATGCAGGGGGAGATGAGGCAGCCTAACCCAAACAGGGGCTGCAGTGATCTCAGCTCCGGGATTAAAATCAAGAGTCCAGGGGGCTAAGAACAGCCCCCTCGGCCCCATGAAATAGGGACCAGATCTGAAAACTAGATCTCGATCCACTTTGCTTGAGAAGCTGAAAACAAAAAAGCCCCTGCCTACTGCACATAGAGAAACGTTTCCATGTATCAGCGATTTCCATCGTTCTTCCATCCAAGCCTCCACCGATTTGGGGCTAGGCCATAACCCCGTGAACTTTCCGATGAGGGCTTTTTCTGCTAGAAGGAGGGCAAGATTGCATGGCTCTTCTGGAGATAGTTCCAGAGAGGGGATCTCCTCCATCTTCTTAACAAACTTGGACGAGAGAGAAGGCTTGGCTTTAGGTCCTGCCGAGCGGACTAATGCTGTGAAAGCTTCCAAAGTTTCTTTTTCCATCTCTGCAAACCTGTCTGGGGCCATCCTGGAGGCGGCGACCACCAGCAGTGAGGCGGCGAGCAACAAAACACAGGCAAACTTCTGGCCTTGCAAGCATAGGGAACGAGCGATCCGCGTCCCTGAACAGCTGCGACCCTGCAAACGAAAACGTAAACCAGAGAGGCGGCTAGGGTTTAAGCCCTAGCCGCAGAGATTCGCCGGGAACGCGAGCTCTCATTCCGTCGTTTAGGTACATGTAGTTAGATTACTTTAAATTACAAATATTATTCAAAATGTCTTACGTGCATTTATACAAGATTTGTATATGTGTAATATATAGTGAACTAATTAACTTAATGAAGTCTTGTACCTTCCCTAACCACATCAAAAACTCGATCATGATCTAGTGAGACCATTGCCTCGTCAGTGTGCATCTCTTTCCATGTTGGAATTGTATGTGGGCCCTTTGGATTAAGAGGGACATATTTCCATGGTTTCACATATACATCATTTTCACAGTGATGAATCCCACATCCCTTTGCATCAATGCAAAAATCACAAAAAAAAAACATATTTCCTCGTTTCATTGGAAAATATGTCGCCCATGTCTTTACTCCGAACATAATCTAATTCCCTTGTAGAAGGTATGGTCTCACAATACCACGGCATGGATCTATTCACATCACCAAGGGAAACATCTCAAAAGAACCTCCATGGAATTCAATTTGTCATATATAAATATGGATAAATGGGAGTGCTTTATGTATTTATAAATTTGACTTTGAAACTTCTCCATTAAATCTGAAATAGGAATCTCATCCTCGATCAAGTCGATCCTCTTGGATGGCACAAATTGTAGTGCCCCTAAACTACTGCAGACCTTGAGGCACCTATTGAGTTACCCGACTAATTGAAACATTAATAAAATGACCCCTTGATGTTATATTGAGTATATTCATGACTACGACTGATTGTGAATCAATAAAATAATGATATATGTGTATCTGGATAGTTGATGTAAATGAATGATTACATTATGTTTAATGATAAACTTTGATTATGAAAAATGTATATGTGAATGATGCTTAACAACTAGCTGTATGATTGATTATGTGATGAGAACAAAGAAAGTAAATATTGACGAGATGCATTTATGATTAGGTGAACAAGTAATGTTATGAGTAAACTATAAATGCTTAACGAAATAGCATATTTATGAATCATATTATGATAATTGAGGACAATACTACTAATAAATGTTTGTGAGAAATGTGTGTAGCGGCAGGTGAAACGGTTCATCGATGGACACATAAAGGAATTGAAGGTTCGCAGAGTACGGATAAATCATACATGGGGAGAGCAACGACGATGTCGACTTCCGACGGAATACCACGCATGAGCAGATAAGCACTGATATCCACTTGCTCAAGAGGAAAGCGTGAGGGTGTACGAGGTGGGCCACGATGGAGCTGGTCACATACGAGTGGGGGGCACACAGTGAGAACGGACTCACTCCTCAGCGCCATTAATCCTTAATAGAGTGTAGACGGAGGATAGAAGGTAACGGCTCCTGAAATCCCTACATGAAGTTCCTGCAAGTCAAAATGGAAGGATGGCAGCAGAAGGGCACGACAACGCGGTACCCTGCCAAGAACGGAAAGAGTGGATGCAAGGACCCGACGATATGGTACCTTGCCGATAAATGGAAAGGATTGATGACTGGACCTAATGGAGTGGTGCCATGTCGAGGAAATGAATTAAGGAACGGGGAGGCCCAACAACGTGGCACCATGATCCTAATAAAAACGATTGTTAACTTAATGGTATAAAAATGTATAAATTGCACCTAGGGCATTTACTTAGGAAAATGCATTTAACATTAGAAATTGTTATTTATGCATTTGCACATAAAAGAATATTTTGAAATTTAAAATATTAGAAATGGTTATTTATGCATTTGCACATGAAAGAATATTTTTGAGTATTTAAAAATATTAAAAATATTTATTTATGAGCAAAATGGAATCCTAGGCATGGAAAGGTAGTCAACTCCACCTACACCACAAATCTAGGAGTTACGTGAAATATCTTGGGGACAAACATGAGCAAACTTACGAATGTTGGTGCATCTCCTAGAGAAACTGACACATGGATGGGTGAGTATTATTAAATTAGAAATTTAATAAAATATATATTTATGCATGAAGCAACATGTGTCGCATGGATTTTTCCTGTAAAAGGAAGGCATTAGGAATGGGTAAAGGAGCCAGATCCTGGATGGCTATCGTAATCTTGAATTAGTTTATGACTTGCTTCTATTGAGGATTTGGCTGGAAATTTTGGTGGGGGGGAATCCCAAGCTGAGTTTCTTGATTATTGTGTGTGAACTTTACAACCCGAAGCTCGGGGGAGGTCGTGCGACTAAAAGCATGAGCCTATGGTTGGGTGGTGAAGCTAATGGTTGCTTCTCCAATGGTTAAACGAGCTTTGTTGGAGGGATCCTACAAAAGACGTGGACGACAATGGACCAGCTGGATCGGGTTGATAGGTTAAGGTTTTGTTTATTTTTGTTAAGTTATTCACGCTTTTTATTTTATTTTTCTAGTAACTATGATAGCTAATTTGTTGTATGAAGTTGTTAAAGTTTCAGGTTCAATTCAGGGGGACCCTAAAGGAGGGGTCCTACATTTGGTATCAGAGCCGGTCGAGCCTTGAGGGCACCAGACTCATATTTCAACCGAGGGGTTGTCGGTATCTTCGTCAAGGATTGAATCTAGATAGTCGAATCAACAAATGCTACAACCATCTATTCAACCTCAAGCTCGACTTCCGAATCAGGTTTATGTTATTCTTCTTTTGATTTATGTTGTGGAATGACTCACGGAAATTAGTAATTTCAGTATACTCAATAGAATGTGAGTTTTTAAGAGACTGTTGTAATTTGGTTACATTCTGGAAATGAAACTTATTTAAATACATGAAAAAATTATCATATATTTAGGTAGATCAAAAAGCTAGAAATTCTGTCAGCAAATTTTCTTGTTGAATTAGATTGCATCCTCGGATCTAAATTATATCTGCAAATTTTCTTGTTGAAATCGATTGCGTCTTCAGATCTAAATTCTGTCAGCAAATTTTCTTGTTGAATTAGATTGCATCCTCAGATCTAAATTATTTCTGCAAATTTTCTTGATGAAATCGATTGCGTCTTCAGATCTAAATTCTGACAACAAATTTTCTCGTTGAATTAGATTGCATCCTCATATCTAAATTATGTCTGCAAATTTTCTTGTTGAAATCGATTGCGTCTTCAGATCTATATTCTGTCAGCAAATTTTCTTGTTGAATTAGATTGCATCCTCATATCTAAATTATGTCTGCAAATTTTCTTGTTGAAATCGATTGCATCTTCAGATCTAAATTCTGTCAACAAATTTTATCGTTGAATTAGATTGCATCCTCAGATCTAAATTATGTCTACAAATTTTCTTGTTGAAATCGATTGCATCTTCAGATCTAAATTCTGTCAGCAAATTTTCTTGTTGAATTAGATTGCATCCTCAGATCTCAATTATGTCTGCAAATTTTCTTGTTGAAATCGATTGCGTCTTCAGATCTAAATTATGTCTGCAAATTTTTTTTTGAAATCGATTGCGTCTTCAGATCTAAGCCTTGTACAGTTAGATCCTTGATTGATTAACTTAGAATAACCTTCAGACGTCTCCAGTATGGATCGAAAATCTTCCGGTCTGCGTTTCCTTAGGTTGCACCAACGTGTTCATATCACTATCAAAATACGGATCCTGGTCTATGTTGAGACTTTAATATTGATTTTATTTTATATATATGCAATCAGAAATTATACTGTAGTTACAATTTATCGTTTGATGTCTATAACTCAATTATTGAAACTTGAATCTTGTCAAATCTCAACCGACCGCTTGGGCGACCATCTCACCAGGCATAACCTGTATAACAGTCACATAATAGAGGTGACGATCTATCATTATTTTAGTTCCTATAGAAACCTTGTTTCGCCCTTAGAATGCTCTCTGTAATTCCTCTAATTTCCCTGAAGAAAGGATCGCTAACCAATCCATCAAGCTTCGTAGCAACTGGGCGAATGCATCAGTAATCATAAAGCATTTAATTGATGGGTCTGCCCAGTCATAAAATATCCACACCGTCAAGCATGATAGCCTGAACCTGTGTAGTTTTCTCTCCGTCAGCACATTTCACTCTAGGTTAAACCGTCGCGTGGGTTGCTTAAACATTGGCTTAGGAACCCCTGCAGACCTCTAGTATTTAGGTCCTGTAAATATTACCTTCTAATCTTATAATAATTTTGTAACCTATGAATCTGCACTTAAGACCCTGTCAAATTCTGCGTAGTCAATCGCCTCTGCTGCAACTTAGCCTCGCACGATTTCCTGAATTTAGTATCTTCTGCGCAAGCGTGGATGAGTAGTCGGCGGATCACTAAGTACCCTGAGTTAACTATGACTTCATAGATCACTTCCATGTATCCATGACCTGGAGTTGACGTGGTGACTGCTGTTTAAACCATTACCTCATCACCATTAAGAACATCTGAAACAACCGACCCAGTCGACCTAATGTTAGCCTTGTCTATGTAGAGTTTTAGTGGAAGGTTTGACCCTACTCTTCTCACTCCTTCCGCATCCAGTTAAGTTTTTGTGTAACTCTAGTTATGATTATGACACTGTTGTTTTTAAGTGGCGAGTGCTCCAATTTCCTTCTTTGACCGAGAGTTAAAACGGATTTTTAATAGCAAGTCATATTAATATTAATAATATGACTTATATACCTCGATCGGCGTATATCTATTGTTTAAATGTGGTTGATATACACTAAACCATATTAATTTAATTTAATTTTTAATAAGCTATGCTATTATATTGTATTGTATTGTATTGTATTTACCATAACTTAACTTAACTTAATTTAATTTTTGTATTTAATTTAATTTAATTGTATTGTATTAATTGTATTAATTTAGTTTAATTTTTAATATTGTATTGTATTGTATTGTATTTAATTGAATTGAATTTAATTTAATTAAACCATATTAATTTATTTTATTTTTTAATATGGTTTAATATGTTTTATTTAATTTATTTTTTAATATGTTTTAATTATTTTATTTTATTTTATTTAATTTAACTTAACTTAACTTAATTTAATTTAAATGTATTTAATTTAATTTAATTTTTCTAAATAAAATAAAATAAATTTAATTTAATTTTAAAAAATAAATTAAATAAAACATATTAACAAATAAATTAAATAAAACATATTAAACCATATTAAAAATTAAATTAAAATTTAATTAAAGTAAGTTAAATTAAATTAAATTAAAGTATTTAAATTAAATTAAATTAAATTAAGTTAAATTAATTAAATTAAATTACTTATTAATTTAATTTAATTTAATTAATTATATTAAATTAATTAAATTATGATGATTGATATGTTTGATTTAATAATATTATTATTATTTAACTTTACTTATTCATATTTATAATAAATATTGTTTTTATAATAATTATTTAATAAAATAAATAATAAATGAATGAATAAATTATAATTAAATAAAAAAAAGTAAATAAAAATGTTAATTTTAATAGTTATGATTAATATTTAGTATTAATATTTATTATTCTTCATCAATATATATTGATTTATTAACTAATAATATTTAATAAAATAGATAGATAAATAAAAGTATAAAAAAGTTGAAATTAAATAAATGAAGAAATAAATGAAAAATAAATCAAAATAAATAAATATAAATAAAAATAAGCGAATATAAGTAAAAATGACAATGGAAAATAAAGTGAAGTAAATCAAATAAATAAAATGAAAGTAAATTAAATAAAGTCAAATAAAGAATTTAAAAGAAAAAGTGGAAATAAATAGAGTCAAATAAAAAATTAAAAAAAATTAAAAAATACAAAAATAAACAAGTGGAAACAAAATAAAATTAAAATAAAGGAAATTAAAAAAATAAAAGCAAAGTAAAAAAACAAAGTAAATAAATAGACTAAAATAAAAAGTAGAAGAAAAATAATAAATAAATATAAGTGAAAAAAATTAAATAAAGAAAAAGTAAAAATAAATTAAATAAAAAAATTAATAAAAATGTTATTTAGAAATAAAAATCAAAAGAATTACATATTAAGTTAAAACAAATAAAATAAAAATATTAAAACATATTAAAATTTAAATGAAATTAAATAAAAATTAAATTAATTTAAATTAAATATAAATATTAAAACTTATCAAAAATTAAATTAAATAAAAATATTAAAACATATCAAAAATTAAATTTAAATTAAATTAAATTACTTAATTAAATTAAATTAAATTAAGAATATTAAAATATATTAGAAATTAAATTAAATTAATTAAAATAAACTCAATTAATTTAAATTAAATAAAAATATTACAACATATTTATCATATTAAAAATTAAATTAAATAAAAATATTAAAACATATTAAAAATTAAATTTAATTAATTAATTAATTAAATTAAATTAATTAATTAATTAATTAAATTTAATTAATTAATTAATTAATTAAATTAAATTAATTAATTAATTATTTAATTTAGTTGGTTAAGCATGGTTATTCATGGTTGGGTAACTTCAATCCATGGGTAAATTCAATACAACCCTCCCTTCAAGGTTGACTTCAATCCAAGTTTGTCTAAAGGTTCACTTCAATCCAAGATTGACTTCAATCCTTGAGTTACTTCAAGTCAAAGTAGACTTTAATCCATGGTTGAATTAAATACAAGGTTGACTTCAATCCATTGTTGAGTTCAATCCAAAGTAGATTTTGTACCATGGTTGAATTCATCGCGTAATTAATATTAATATTAATGACTTCAATCCACTGTTGACTTTAAACCATGGTTGACTTCAATCCATGGTTAACCATGGTTATTCATGGTTGAACATGGTTTATTATGGCCGACCATTGTTGACTATGGTTATTCATGGTTGCCTATGGTGAATGATGGATGACCATACTTGACTATGGTTGACCCTATGACTGACTATTGTAAACCCTTTGGTTGAATATTTTTTACTATTATTAACCAACTATGAATGACCTTAGTTGAATATGGTTGACTATGGTTAACCATGGTTATTCAGGGTTGAAAATGGTTTATTATGATTGACTATTGTTGACTATGGTTATTCATGGTTGACTATGGTGAATGATTGATGACCATGCTTGACTATGGTCAACCAATAGAATAATAATAACCAATGGTCAATCAATAGTCAACCATGGTCAACTATTGGTTGACCATTGGTCATCCAATTTGGTCAACCATGGTCCACCAATGGTTGACCATGGTTGTCCAATGGTCAACCAATGGTCCACCATTGGTAAACCAATTTCAACCAATGGTCAACCATGGTAAAGCATTAGTTGACTATGGTTGACATTAGTTCACCATGGATGACTATGGTTGACATTAGTATACCATTGGTTGACTATTGGTTCACCATGATTGAATATTGCTTGACCAATGGTTGGCAATTGGTTGGCCATTGGTTATGGTTTACCATTGGTTGACTAATGCCTAACTATTTGTTGACCATGGTTGATTTTTGGTTGGCCAAGGTTGAATTTGGAAGACCATGGCTGACTATGGTTGGCCATCATTGACTTTGGAAGACCATTGTTGACTATCGTTGACTTTGGCCAACCATGGTTGACTTTGGTAGACTTTTGGTTCATTGTGGTTGAATTTGGTTGTGGTCAACCATGAAGAACCATAGTGAATAATGGTTAACCATAGTAAATGATAGTCAACAATAGTCAACCATAGTCAACAAAAGTCACCCATGGTCAGCCAAAGTCAACCATAATCAACCAAAGTCAACTATGGTCAAGTAATGTCAACCATAGTCATCCCTAGTCAACCAAAGTCAACCATCATCAACTTCAGTCAACTGAAGTCAACCAAAGTCAACCATGGTTAAAGTCAAATATAGTTATGGTTGACCATGGTTGAATATTGTTGAATTTGGTCGAATATGGTTGATAACAGTTGACTTTGTTTGACTATTGTTAACTTTGATTGACCATGGTCAACTTTGGTTGACATTGGTTGACCATGGTTGACTATGGTAGACTATGGTTGCATTTGGTTGACCATGGTTTACTTTGGTTGATCGTGGTTGACTTTGGTTGATGATGGTTGACTGTGGTTGAATATGGTTGACTATGGTTGACTTTGTTTGACTCTTATCAACCTTTGTTAACCATGGTGAACTAAAGGAAACCATGATGATCCAAGTTAAACCATGACCAGCTAAAGTCAACCATGATCAACCAAAGTCAGCAAAAGTTTACCATGGTAAACCAAAGTTAACCATAGTCAACAATGGTCAACCAAAGTCAACCATGGTTAACCAAAGTCAACCATGGTCAACCAAAGTCAACCATGGTCAACTTAAGTCAACCATAGTAAACTAAAAGCAACCATGGTCAACTAAAGTCTACCAAAGTCAACTATAGTTATGGTTGACCATGGTTGAATATTGTTGAATTTGGTCGAATATGGTTGATTATGGTTGACTTTGTTTCACTATGGTTAACTTTGATTGACTATGGTTTCCATTGGTTGACCATGGTTGATTATGGTAGACAATGGTTAGATTTGGTTGACTATGGTTGACTATGGTTTACTTTAGTTGACTTTTGGTTGAGTGTGGTTGACATTGGTTGATGATGGTGACTATGGTTGACTTTGTTTGATTATTGTTAACCTTTGTTAACCATGGTTGACTTTCATTAACCATGGTTCACAATGGTTGACATTCATTGACAATGGTTTAGTTTGGTTGACTTTGGTTGGCCATGGTTCACTTTGGCCAACCATGGTTGACAATGATTACCTATGGTCGACTTTGGTTGACAAATGGATGAATTTGGTTGAGTATGGTCGACCATGGTTAACTATGGTGGACCATTGTTGACTTTGGTTGACCTTGGTTTAGTTTAGTTTACCTTTGTTAACTTTGGTTGACCATGGCTAGCCATGGTTGACTATGGTTGACTTTTTTTCCATAATCAATTATTGGTTTACCTTGTGTGACTTTTGAATATGGTTAATAATGGTTGACTATGGTTGATTTTAGTTGACTATCATTGAATTTAGTTGACTTCAGTAGACTAATTGACTATGGTTCACCATGGTTGAGTATGGTTGACCATGGTTGAATTTCATTGACTTTGGTTCACTTAAGATTGAAGTTAATTGACCATGGTTGCGTTTGGTTGACTTTGGTTGACCATGGTCGACTTTGGTTAATAATGGATGACTTTGCTTGACCATGGTCAGTAAGGGTGACTATAGTTGACCATGGTTGACTTTAGTTTACTTTTGGTTGATTATGGTTAACTATGGTTGACTTTAGTTTACTTTTTGGTTGAACATGGTTGATTTCAATTGACTATCATTCAATTTGGTTGAATTCAGTTGATTATGGTTGACTTTGGTAGACTAATTGACTATGGTTCACCATGGTTGACCAAGGTTGACTTTGGTTCAACATGATTGACATTAATTGACCATGGCTGCGTTTGATTGACTTTGGTTAACCATGGTGGACTTTGGTTGACTTTTGGTTAATCCGGGTTCACTTTGCTTGACCATGGTTCACGAAGGTTGACTATGGTTAATGATGGTTGACTTTAGTTTCATTTTGGTTGACTTTGGTTATGGTAAACCATGAACAACCATACGCAACAATGGTCAACCATAGTCAACCATGGTCAACCAAAGTGAAGCATAGTCAAGCATATTGAAATAAAGTCAACCAGAGTCAACCATGGTTAACGGGAGTCAAACAAAGTTAAACATGGTCAACCAAAGTTTACCACAGTAAACCATGGTCAACAATGGTAAACTAAGGTTGACCATGGTTGACTTTCGTTGATAATGGTAAACTTTTATTGACTATGGTTGACTTTATTTAACCATAGTTGACTTTGATTGACAATGCTTGACTTTGGTTGACCATGTTTGAATTTAGATGAATTTTCGTTGACCATGGTTAACTTTGGTTTACCATAATTGACTTTGGTTGACAATGATTGACTTTTGGTTGACCATGGTTTACTTTCATTTAGCATGGTTGGATGTGCTTAACCATGGTTGGATTTGCTTGACCATGCTTGAGTTTGGTTTACTATGGTTGAATTTGGTTGACTTTGCTTGACCATGCTCAACTTTGGTTGACTATGGTTGATTTTGGTTGGGTTTGGCTAATTTGTGTTGACCGTGATTGACTTTGGTTGAACATGGTTGACTTTGGCTAACCTTGGTTGAATTTTGGTTACCATGGTTAACTTTGGCTTACCATGGTTGAGTTTCATTGACAATGGTTCACTATGGTTACCATGGTTGAATTTTGATTGACTTTGGTCTATTATGGTTGGCCATGGTTGACTATTGCTAACCATGGTTAACTATGGTTGACCATGGTTTATATTGGTTGACTTTTCATTGACCATGGTTGAATTTGGTTGATTTTAGAGAACCATTGTTGGTTCACTATGCTTAACCATGGTTATTCACGGTCGACTATGGTTGACTATAGTCAATGATGGTTGACCATGGTTATCCATAGTTGATTATGGTTGCTTATGGTTGTTCGTGGTTGACCACGATTGTTCATGGTTTACTGTTTGAATATGGTTGAATTGTTATATACCTCGATGGTTATATCACATTTGCGTGGTCATCTAGAGTTATGTTTAGGTTCACCATGGTTGACTTTGGTTAAGCATGGTTGATTTTAGTTAATTATGGTTGACGAGGTTGACTATGGTTGACTTTGGTTTACCTTGGTTGATTTTGGTTGACTATGGTTGACTTTTGGTTGTCTTTGACTATGGTTTACCATGGTTGGTTCTAGTTGACCATGACTAACCATGGTTGACTTTGGTTGACCATGGTGAAATTTGGTTGACTTTGATGACTTTAGTTTACTATTGTACGATTTTCTTGACTTTGGTTTACCACGATTGACTTTAGTAATATTGTTAACCATGGAACCATGCTTAACCATGAAACCATGACTTTCATTTACCACCGTTGAATTTAATAGTCTTTATCATGATTTAGTTATGCTTTGATCATTTTTTATTTCAATATTCTTAACATTAATGTTAATAATAATGGTATTAGTGTTATTATTAATATTTTAATATTAATGATAAATTATTAATGTTGACTTTAATGTTGATAACATTAGAGTTAATATTAATGTTATTCATATCTCATATAGCCAAAATTAAGATGCAACAATCTAGAAATAAAACATTTAATAAGTAATAATGTAGAAATAATGTTTCAATATTATGTCAAAATGTGAAAACCATGAATAATAATTTTATAGGATTGTTTTTAAGAGTTAATTATTTTATAAGGTTATAAGATTATGTTTAAGATTAAATATAAATATTAATGATTATTTTTTCTAATATTAATATTATTAATACATTAACATCAATGTTAATGGTATAAGAATGAAGATTTGATCTATAATCTTTATGAATTTTATGAGTAAATATTCTATTTTTTTAAATTGAAAAATAATAAAAAATTTGCATACCTATTTTTTATCCAAATTAGATATAAAGCATCATATAAGATTACCACACAATAAAATCATAAATCCAAATTAGATAGAAAGCATCATATATCATTATGACATAAATAAATCATAAATGGGTTGTATGTATGTTTTGAGATATAATAGAAGTGCAATTTAAAGAATATAAATGTGAGTTCATAAATTAAACCTAGGATCCAAGTTTGAAAAATGAATATTTAATGCTGCATTGTGCTATGCATTGTTTGTGACAACATGCATTGTTTGGTATCATAAAACTTTATGAGATAATAAAACATGTGATTTGATATTATATCTTTTTTTTTAATTATCGATTTTTATTTTTTATTTATAATTATCGATTTTTAATTTTTATTTATTTTTTAAGAGAAATAGGGATATGATTCATTCCATAAATTTAGAGAAATGTTTTATTAATTTTTTTTTTTTTCAAATACAACAAATATATATATATATATATATATATATATATTATTAGAGTAAATGATGTATGATTGAGTTTTGTATTTTTAAATAAAATAATATTACTTGTTAAAAATTGAAAACAATTTCACTTTTAATAATAAATTAATAATACTTTTATTAAATCCAAAGTGAATCTTTTCTATTTGATTTATTAACATGGTTATTATTATAATTTTTTAATTTTTTTTAAAATAAATTTGAAAGGCAACTATTACGCATAGCATATTTTAATTGTGAAGATTTTGACGCGAATTAAATTAAAGACGTCTGCACGATAGCTAAGCAGCATGAACAAAAAAAAACCCTAAATTGTAAGACAAAGATGCAGTACCAGGATTGGGATGATTTCCCAATGGGATGCCCAACTTTCACAAAGGTAATTTATATCAAATAGAAAAAATAGTGCATAGATAAACTCTGTAATAATCAAGGCTACAGTCTCATAGGTGCATGCAAGGAAATTTACTCTATGCAATAGCCAGATTTCGACCACACAAATGACTGCAATCCAAATCACTCTTACATCCATGCGATAATAAGATACAACCACACAAATACATGCGGAATAACAAATCTACTAACAGACACAAACCACTTCAAAGATAATTTCTTCATCTGACCAAAGTTCCATTATATAAAAACTCTGATCTCATGTATCCTCCAAATTACAGCAACCAAAATATTTTGCTTTAAAAACTTTCATGAATTGATGAATTGTCAAATTGCAGGAACCCTAATTTTTTTTCTCAGTACCGATTCTATGGATAACGATTGAAACCATATCGATCAGGAATGTTGTACCTCTCCCGGCTATCAACATCACCATCTCTTTCAGCTTCGATCGAGATTGCAGACTGCCAAATGAAGACTATAATCGAATCATAACTATGGATGGAAGCTTTTTTTTTCTCCTCAAATGCCTCCATGAAACACTTGGATAGCATATTTGCATCGACATAAGCTTTTGAACCCGCCACTTGGAGTTTGACAGTGCCCATATAACTCAGAATCGACACAAAGAGAGACTGCATGAAAAGTTTTCTGGTAAAATTCCACGATATCAATCAAATAAATTTTGAAAGATTTGAAATTCAAACACCATATTGTAAATTTATTTATTGCGTTGATTTATTGCAAATAAGTTAAAAAGGTTGAAAATAACTCGATAGTCTATTTACTCACCATAGGTGCACCGGATATAAAGAAGGAAAAGCCTTTTATTGCATTCCCATCTATTGCAATCTTTTCCATTGGGCTAATCATATTTGATATTACCATTGTTGTATTGACAATAGTATTGTATAAAGATTTAGACGTCGCCTGGGTTATATCATAGATGAGATTAATTAAGAATTAACGATTTAATTTTAATGCAGTACAACTAAAAATGGTTTGTTTTTTTTAAATGAAAGTTGAAACATACCTGCGGTCCTTTTAACCTGGCTAAACATCTAATAATTATGGCATTGATGAAGACCCGTAAAGACATTTTATGTCTATCTATGGTACGCTTTTCCTTTCTCACAAACTCCAGAGGGTTCTCCACTTTTCCCATTATAGGTACCCGCACATGCAAGAAACCAAAGTGATTTCCCCAAGGCGCTTCAGATTTTGGTTTCAACATTTCATCTATGTTCTGCACAAATTTACGTTGTCAACAGATCTTTCAAAGTATTCTCGTCTTATCAACACACAAAAACTCTTACATCTAATGAATAAACGCACTTGAAAAATCTATGTGTCAATTGTTTATTGCATAACCTGTATTCCAGCCAAGACTCTAGTGTTTAACAAACATAATGCTGTGATTCTTGATTTCTTCATTTGATTAATAACAGTGTCCTTCGAAGGCTCAGATCTCTTTTCATATGCATCTTGCAAGCTTCGTTCTCCCACTGCAGTACCCAAAGAGTATTGAAAAGTTCATTCTGAACGAATTATTGTTCTAAACTGTGAAGTAATAAGAGTGATAAAAGTACAGTAATGAAAATTATTACCAGCTGACAGCTGAATCTGCAAATAGCGTTGCATGCAATAGAAAATTACTGCCGTTATCACATCATTCACTGTCTGGAAGAGCATACCAAAGAGAGCTGTAGCTGTAAGTACTCATGTAAATCAGACAATATAAATTAGTGCTGCAAGCATATGGCTGTGATCACATACCCCTCCGACAGAATTTTTTATCTGTCTGATATCCTCCAAGTGAAACGTAGCAGAAGAAAGAGCAGTGGGCATGTGTTCGACTCCAGGGGGTCCTCGAATAGGCAGCTGGCTATCGTCAATCCATCCGGTCATTCTCAGTGAAGAACTTATTACATCAACCATAGTGTACCATACTAAAATAATGAAATACCACAGTATGTGAAAAAAAAAATAGCTGCAATGGACGGCTTTGAGCTGATAGTAGCGGATCTAATACTATGATTGGCACTAGGAAAAGTCGGTGGAAGACCAGGATTGTCAACTCTGGTGACAATAGAAAACAATGTCGACATAAAAGAAATACCATCTCCGAGGGAATGATGGATCTTAATAACCAAGGTGGCTCCAGCCTTGCTCATTTTATAATTCAAAAGGTGGAATTCCCACAGCGGTCGAGATTGATCGAGAGATCTGAGGGCCAATTTAGAGATATATTCGTCCACCCAGGCGTCGTATGATTCCTGGCCAGGGGGAAACTCTGGAATAAATATGTGGTCATCGATGTTGACTGTTGTTTTCTGCCATCGCAACGCTCCCTGATCATCCTTCTTCTCCAAAGCAAATACAGAAACATAAATATATGAGAGCAGAGATATATATATCCAACTCCAACGAAATGAGATATTACAGACTACAGTACGCCCTGCAAGACAAATTGAAGAAACGGACTATCGATCCTGGAAGTTACAGCAACGAACATTATACAAGAGAAAAGGGGGTTCTTTGGCAAAAGGGCATCGGTTATGGCTTCATCAAATTCAATCGAAACATAAAATGATAAAATTATTATTATCATGCAAAACAGAAACCGTTCTCATGCGCAGCGGATCTTTAAAGGGGGAGTGGAGCCTGAGCGGACGATACCCAAACATTTCAATCTTCCGTCGGTTACAATGGATACAATAGCGCATATCTCATAGCACAGAAAACAACCAATTAAACAACTACACAACATTGTCGTTTGAATAAATTTAATTTTTTATAATAATTATTGGTGACGGTTCTATTTAAACATGCACCCAAGTTAAGTCATTAAATCTGGAAGCTTGATTTTGGCCCCAGACGAAGCATATTCTGGGATCAATTAAATCTGACCATCCATTATTAAAATATTAATAAATCACCCACCTATCCTCCACCCCCAAAAGTTAAAAGAAATGAAAATTGGGAATTGGAAATAAAAAATTCAAATTAGAATTTGAAATTGAAATTGAAATTCGAGATTGAAATCCAATTCGAAATTGAAATTGAAATTAAAACTGATTTGAAATTTGAGATTGAAAACTGAAGTTTAAATTGAAAATGGAAAATTGGAATTGGAATTGGAATTGGAATTGAAATGTAAATTGATATTGGAAATTAATATTGAAATTAATATTGAAATTGAAATTGAAATTGAAATGGAAATGGAAATGAAAATTGGGAATTGGAAAAGGAATTAGAATTGGAAATTGAAATTGGAATCAAAATTTGAAATTGAATTTGACATTAAAATTTATTTGAAATTTGACATTGAAAACTAAAGTTGAAATTAAAATTGTAAATTGTATATAAAATTGAAATTGAAATTAAAATTGGAAATCGGAAATTGAAATTGGAATTGGAATTGGAATTGGATTTGGAATTGAAATTTGAAATTTGAAATTGAAAATTTGAAATTTAAATAGAAATGGAAATTGAGAAATGGAATTAGAAATGGAATTGGAATTGGAATTGGAAATTGAAATATAAATTGAATTTGAAATGGAAATGGAAATCGAAATTGAAACTTGAAATTTAAAATTTAAAACTAAAGATTATTTTGAAATTGAAATTGAGATTGAAATTGAGATTCGAAATTGAAAATTGAATTTGAATTTTGAAATGAAATTGAAATGGAAATGGAAATCAAAATTGGAATTGGAATTTGAAATTTAAATCGGAATTTGAAATTGAAAATCACATTAAAATTGATTTGAAATTTGAGATTGAAAACTAAAGTTGAAATTGAAATTGAAAATTTTAAATTGTAAATAAAATTGAATTGAAATTTGAAATTTGAAATTGAAATTGAGAAATGGAAATGGAAATTGAAATAGAAATTGAATTTGAATTTGAAATTGAAATCGAAATTGAAACTTGAAACTTGAAATTGAAAACTGAAAATGAAATTGAAATTGAAATTGAAATTTGAAAATAAAAATGAAATTGATATTGATATTGGAAATTGATATTGAAATTGAATTTGAAATTTGAAATGAAATTGAAATTGAAAATTGAAATGGAAATGAAAATTGAGAATTGGAAATGGAATTAGAATTGGAAATCCAAATTTCAAATTGAAATTGAAATTAAAATTTATTTTAAATTTGAGATTGAAAATTAAAGTTGAAATTTAAAATTGCAAATAAAATTGAAATTGAAATTGGAAATTGAAATTTGTAATAGAAATTTGAAATTGAAATTGAGAAATGGATTTGGATTTGGAATTGCAATTGGAAATTGAAATAGAAACAGAAATTGAAATTGAAATTGAAATTGAAATTGAAATTGAAACTTGAAATTTGAAATTGAAAACTAAAGATGAAAGTGAAATTGAAATTGAAATTCGAAAATGAAAACTAAAGATGAAAGTGAAATTGAAATTGAAATTCGAAAATGAAAATGAAATTCAAATTGAATTTGAAATGAAATTGAAATTAAAAATTGAAAATTGAAAATTGAAATGGAAATGGAAAGAAAAATCGGGAATTGGAAATGGAATTAGAATTGGAAATTGAAATTGGAATTGGAATTTGAAATTGGAATTGGAATTGGAATTTGAAATTGAAATTGAAATTAAAATTGATTTGAAATTTGAGGTTGAAAACTGAAGTTAAAATTAAAAATTAAAAATTGTAATCTGTAAATAAAATTGGAATTGGAAATTGGAATTGGAATTAAATGTAAATTTGAAATTGAAACTTGAAACAGAAATGGAAATTGAGAAATGGGAATGGAATTGGAATTGGAATTGGAATTGGAATTGGAATTGGAAATAGAAATTGAAATTGAAATTGAAACTTGAAAATTGAAATTGAAAATTGGAGATGAATTTGAAATTGAAATTCGAAATTAAAAATTGAAAATGAAATTGAAATTGAAATTGATATTGAAAATTGGAAATTGAAATTGACATTGGAATTGGATGTGAAATTGAAATTTGAAAATTAAGTTAAAAATGAATTTGAAATTTGAAATTTGAATTGAAACTGAAATTTGATTTTGGAATTTGGAATTTGAAATTTGAAATTTGAAATTGAAGTTTGAAATTTGAAATTTGAAATTGAAATTGAATATTGAAATTTGAAATTGAAATTGAATTTGAAATTTTATTCTGAATTTGAAATGTAAAGTTTGAAATAGAATTTGAAATAGAAATTGAATTGTGAAGCAGAGAGTTCTCAAGAGAGACCTTCATTGCTTCGTGCTCGACGAATCACGAGAGGATATGACGTCCCCCAACAGGGTGGACATCGACAATGCTCTTATTCACAGAGGAGCGAGGACACACTAGGGTCAGCTGCCGCTGGTGGCACTAGTAGAAGAGATAGTGCATTGGTTCATCTCGACGATATATATATCTTGATCCCGAGGAGGAGGATGCGCGCTAGAACATAGGTACATCATGTGCATATTTTTTGTTAGATACATTTTCAGTAAATTTTTAATATAGAATGCATTGAATTTCACTTGCAAGTTATAATATATGCATAGTTTGTTCTAGATATGCACCCAGACTACACCTGCATGGGATTTGAGTTCTTTGGTGTTGGTAGGGGACATTCCTACCAACGTCCTGGAGCTCATAGAGACCCTGCTTTTGTGCCACCCCCTCTAAGGTTGGTACCGATTCCAAATACAATGGTTATCAGGTCAAGGGGCATGACACAATCATCCCAGCTTGCTACAGAGGCTAGACGAGGGATTGCAGACTCATTGTTCACTACCATGGGAAGTTCTATTGTTTTTGTGTAGGGAGAGACGTCTAGACCACCCCCTGCACTTGCACAACCAAAGATAGAGTGGGTCGAAAATGACCTACTCAATTTTTTTGATGACGAGGCCATACGGTGGTATGCTCGGTTAGACCGAGATGCATACTTTTGGATGTATCGTAGATACGACGCTCTAGGATCGGTATATTTTTGTACAATTATGTATATATTCTTTCATTTTACATCATATTATATGTTGTAAATTGTTTGATCAATAATACTTAAGTGGTGTATTTTATTGCTCCATGTAGGTGACCACATACATGGATGATATATTTCGTAGTGATCCATCGGTTGGTCCATCTGCTCGTCCTAACCCACCAGACACAGTAGTTGAGGTAATTTATAATTTATGTTCCAATTTAATTTTTGTTTATTAATCTCAGTTTAAATAATTTATTTTTTAATTCTTAATTTGATATTTTATGTCTTATATCCTAACTTTGAATTTCAAATTGTACGAAGAAAAGGCAAGGTCATTGCTCGAGATGATACACATGAGGACCGCGAAGGTCCTAACCAGCCAGGCCTAGACACAGAGGTAAGTTGTAATTTATGTTGCAATTCATTTCACATTTAGTAATTTCATTTTATACTTTATGTTTTAATTCTTGAATTATAACTTTTATGTTTTAGTTTTAATGTTTAATAAATTTAACTTATTACATGTAATGGAATCTTACACGGGCATTACTATAGGTGGGTTTCGATGCTACAATCACTTTCTTAGATGATTGGGATGCAACTCATCTACGTGGTCCTGATGAGGGCCCATCTACCCAGATTCTGAACTAGATGCCAGATATCACCATTGACTCGAATCAGCTGGTTTTCACATCCATCCATTAAAAAATTTCACTTCTTGTTGAATATTATGCATTGGTCAAAATATTTAACTAACTTACAGAGTTCACAATTTTAACTTTTACAGTATGTTGAGATTGAGGCCTTCTTTCATAGTTTATCGCCTCAAGGCCAACATGGGTCTACTGCAAGAGAAGGCAGTCACATGGCCGATCAAGGGTCTCATGGGGGTAGCGGCCAATGAGTTGATTACGTATACATTTCAATGTTTTGTATATTTTTAAATTTTGAATATTTTCATATTTTGGATATTTTCATGTTTTGGATGATTTATGTATACGTTTTCATGTTCTGGATTTGGAATTCTATCATATATATGGACCTTTATCATATATGGACTTTGGATATGGACTTTTGGATATTTTGTTATATATTTTGTGTATTTTGTCATATCGATGTCTTCATGTGTATTTTGTATCTTGATTTGAAATCGATCATCTTTTATATTACATCTAGATATAGTTATTATAGTTACATTTATGTTTTGTAGTTTCAATTGCAATTTAATGTTTAGTGATTACAATATAAAAGTTCAATCTCAATTACATTACAATTTTACAATACAATCTACACATTACAATTCAGTTACGTATTACACATTGTAATTCAATTGCAATTTCAAATTTCAAATTTATTGTATAATTTCAATTGAAAATTCGATGTGTAGTTAAAATTTAAAAGTTCAATTTCGGCTACATTACAATTGCAAATTCAAAAATTAGAATTCAATTGTACATTACAATTTAAAATTGAAATTACAATTACATTATGTTGTCTACACATTACAATTTACACATTCCAATTCAATTACAATTTAAAATTTAAAATTTAATGTGTAATTTCAATTGAAAATTCAATGTGTAGTTACAATTTCGACTACATTACAATTGCAAATTCAAAATTTAGAATTCAATTGTATATTACAATTTAAAATTGAAATTACAATTACATTATGTTGTCTACGCATTACAATTCAATTACAATTTACACATTCCAATTCAATTACAATTGAAAACTTAAAATTTAATGTGTAATTTCAATTGAAAATTCAATGTGTAGTTATAATTTAAAAGTTCAATTTCGGCTACATTACAATTGCAAATTCAAAATTTAGAATTCAGTTGTACATTACAATTTAGAATTCAGTTGTACATTACAATTTAAAATTGAAGTTACAATTACATTATGTTGTTTACACATTACAATTCAATCACAATTTAAAATTTAAAATTTAATGTGTAATTTCAATTGAAAATTCAATGTGTAGTTACAATTTAAAAGTTCAATTTCGACTACATTACAATTGCAAATTGAAAATTAGAATTCAATTTTACATTACAATTTAAAATTGAAATTGCAATTACATTATGTGTCTATGCATTACAATTCAATTAGAATTTACACATTCCAATTCAATTACAATTTAAAATTTCAAATTTAATGTGTAATTTCAATTGAAAATTCAATGTGTAGTTACAATTTAAAAGTCAATTTCGACTACATTACAATTGCAAATTCAAAATTTAGAATTCAATTGTACATTACAATTGAAAATTGAAATTACAATTGCATTATGTTGTTTACACATTACAATTCAATTACAATTTACACATTCCAATTCAATTACAATTTAAAATTTAATTTGTAATATCGATTGAAAATTCAATGTGTAGTTACAATTTAAAAGTTTAATTTCAACTACATTACAATTGCAAATTCAAAATTTAGAATTCAATTGTACATTACAATTTTAAATTGAAATTACATTTACATTATGTTGTCTACGCATTACAATTCAATTACAATTTAAAATTTAAAATTTAATGTGTAATTTCAATTGAAAATTCAATGTGTAGTTACAATTTAAAAGTTCAATTTCAACTACACTACAATCCAAATTCAAAATTTAGAATTCAATTGTACATTACAATTTAAAATTGAAATTACAATTACAATATGTTGTCTACACATAACGATTCAATTACAATTTACACATTCCAATTCAATTACAATTTCAAATTTCAAATTCAAACTTCAAATTTAAAGTGTAATTTCAATTGAAAATTCAATTTGTAGTTACAATTTAAAGGTTCAATTTAAATTACATTGCAATTGCATTTGAAATCAAAATTTAAAATTAGAATACATTACAATTTAAAATTTAAATTACATTTATATTAAAGTCGTATAGGTGGCTCCAGCCTTGCTCATTTTATAATTACAATTTAAATTTAAATTACATTTATATTTAAATTAGAATAACCAAGGTGGCTCCAGCCTTGCTCATTTTATAATTCAAAAGGTGGAATTCCCACAGCGGTCGAGATTGATCGAGAGATCTGAGGGCCAATTTAGAGATATATTCGTCCACCCAGGCGTCGTATGATTCCTGGCCAGGGGGAAACTCTGGAATAAATATGTGGTCATCGATGTTGACTGTTGTTTTCTGCCATCGCAACGCTCCCTGATCATCCTTCTTCTCCAAAGCAAATACAGAAACATAAATATATGAGAGCAGAGATATATATATCCAACTCCAACGAAATGAGATATTACAGACTACAGTACGCCCTGCAAGACAAATTGAAGAAACGGACTATCGATCCTGGAAGTTACAGCAACGAACATTATACAAGAGAAAAGGGGGTTCTTTGGCAAAAGGGCATCGGTTATGGCTTCATCAAATTCAATCGAAACATAAAATGATAAAATTATTATTATCATGCAAAACAGAAACCGTTCTCATGCGCAACGGATCTTTAAAGGGGGAGTGGAGCCTGAGCGGACGATACCCCAACATTTCAATCTTCCGTCGGTTACAATGGATACAATAGCGCATATCTCATAGCACAGAAAACAACCAATTAAACAACTACACAACATTGTCGTTTGAATAAATTTAATTTTTTATAATAATTATTGGTGACGGTTCTATTTAAACATGCACCCAAGTTAAGTCATTAAATCTGGAAGCTTGATTTTGGCCCAGACGAAGCATATTCTGGGATCAATTAAATCTGACCATCCATTATTAAAATATTAATAAATCACCCACCTAGCCTCCACCCCCAAAAGTTAAAAGAAAACGCCTATCGGCGTAAAAATCTAGCTTTTGGCGCGACCGACTAAGACATCCACCCATTCCAAGGCAGTATTCACGGATTTTGGAGTAAGACTGGGATGGTGGAAGTCTAGGGTTGAGCCCAGTTTGTCTTGTGGTAATTACACGTAATATTCTGCGATAGAGGAGATGCATGAAAATATAATACATTTAATTGATGAATAAAATATATTGAATATTAAAATGAATGATCTTCCATTACTACTTGACCCATTCAGTTCGCATGTTCCCAATATAATCAGATCGTACGGACTTAACACTATATAGATTTACTTAAACTTTAGTTGAACGTGGAGGTGAAGAAATTATCTTATTAATCACTGAATAATTGCGTGATACTTTGTTGTTTGAATTATTATACTAATATCATATACACAGTTGAGTTATTTACACCGCACACTGAATTGGTTTCTAACCGAACTTCTCAACTAGTTATAGTAAATTGTCCAACTTATTAAGTAGTTAAATTCCTCTTCAAAGATAGGCACTCGAATGATTTCACATATAAATGATTTATATAACTAGCATTTGCCTTAGGAGGTGCAAAAGTGAACGCCTTTAGTAAAAGTGAATTTTGTAACAATGTTAGAGAATATTTTTACAACGAATTAATAAACACAAAGACATTATATATTTAATGATGAGGAAATTGTAATTTAAGTGGGTGTAACTATTAAAAACATACGTTTTTCCTTTAGAAATTATATATTCAATTAAAATAATAATTGTATAAATATAAAATTGACTCTAGTCTTCATTAAAAGAGTTGACCATATTACTACCCATCGAAGACACCGACCATTTTGAAGTTTTAACTAACCTTCTGCGACCTCTTTCGACCTCCTAGATCTCCTCCAACTTGTTCCATCTATTCGATGTGTTCCCACCTCTCGCACCTCCTCGACCTCGTCTGACCTGTCTGGCGTCATCTGACCTAATTTTCATTAAACACAATTTTTTTTTACTTGTATGGAAACCTTATAAAGTTGATGAACTTTTGCAATTGTGTCAGTTTTTAATATTTCCGGCGTGGTGAGTTTGAGAATGAATAAGGATGAATGAACGCTTAATGTTTATAAAATGTCATCACTTGATATTTAACACCTACCATAAAAATATAAGCAAACTTGTTCCAATACTGTAGTTTATTCACATTGCTGATTGCTCCTATAATCGAAGGCATCGAATAACTCGAATATTTTTCTTCAATACCTTATAACTGTAATGAAACAAAAAATTCCAGATAAAAAATCTTTTAACTAATAAAAACAATAAATTTATACTTGGAAATGTGCAGGATAAGAAAATCTAACCCAACAATGCTGCAAAAATTTCAGCATATAAGATGTTGAGCTGAACATCAAGGGTAAAACTATACATGAACAGATCTTAGTTAATTATTATATTGGTTGAACAGTGTATATATAGATGTTTACATTCAATTATACAACTGTATTGTTGGTGCAACTGACCAACATATTTAGATTGGTCGATGGGTCTTGTCCACTTGTATTGCAAAATGCAAAATTACTAAACAAAATTGTGTATAACTATGCTTTAAATGGTAAATGCAGCTATTATGAGTTGTCCAGAGTGGATCTGGGCGTTGTTGGTTGTTGCAGATAGACCTCACCAATTGCTTCAATTGAAACTGACATTTGGTGCTGGAAGCTCTCCCAATGATGCAGTGTGTTCTAGATGTCGATAGTAAGTGTTGTAAGGGCCGACAAGTGGGCTATCTTTTCTTTAGTAGTTTTGCCTTGTAGATGAATTAGGTCGAAACAAAAGAGCTCTATTTTCTTATTTGTAGCTGAAAGCAATGTTTGAAGACGTGGTCGGAGTTGCTGTACTTTGTCAAGGTTATGAGAAGCTTGGCTCAGCCACTGTGCTTCACTTTTTTCCAAATTCTCCAGTTTTCTATTTTCCATTATCAGTTGTTCCTCAATACTTTTGGCCATGGTTTCATCAGCTACTCGGTGTTCTTTTTGAAGATTGTCAATTGTCTCTCTTGTCTCCCGCATTTCTCTAAACACGTTGCCATAATGTTTGTACCAATCGCAGAGAATGTTGTTTGTTGTCTTTGCTTCGTCCTTATACTGTATGAGCTGACCGTGTGCTACGTTGAATGCTTCAAACTATTGTGACATCAATGACGCTGTTACTGTGGCTTGTTCTTCTCGGTCCTTGGTGAGTTGTTCAAACAGTGCCGACACGACAGATTCGAACAACTGAAATGCTTTATCAAGTGTTCTTGTCGTGTCAGAGGTGACTGGAATTGGTATGACCTGTTGCACTAAGTCTTGACACTTTGTGAGAAATAGAGTTTGGTCTTGTTCCACCTTGTGAATGCGATCTTCTGCTTCCAGTCGTCTATGTCGCTATTCTCGGTTGATTGCATTAGCCAGTAAGTCGAGCTCTTCTTGTGGTTCCTGCTGTGGATGGTATGTCGAGATCGGCCCAAATTGGTCGAGATGTACAAACAAGCAACTCAATTGAGATATGTGTTGTAGATGCTGTTGCTGTCGCTGAAGATTTTTCTCTTAGCATCGTTTTTTGTGTTTTTCCTTTTTCTTGGATTTTTCTTTAGATTTTGGCATTGTTAATTGTTGTTCTAATTCTTTTTTAGTCTCCACTATTGCTGATGTCTGTTTTGTCTGTTTTTGTGATTCTTCAATAGATTGTTCTGTTTTTATTGAGCTGCTTGGTATTTCTACTGTGTTTATCGAAATTACTTCTTCACTTGTTACTTTTTTTGCTTGCTCTACTGTCTCAACTGCTGCTTGAGTTGTTTATTCTGCTGACTCGACTGCTACGTCAGTTGTTTCTGTTGCTAACTCGATTGTTGCTTTCAAGAGGAATGGTACAGTAGTAACGATTTCACCTGTCAATGACACACGTTTTTCGTCGACTGGAAGAGAAGGGTTAGGATTTAAACTGGCAGACGGTTCCTGATTGACTACAAGGGATAAGACTACATTTAAAACTTGAATGTCGGGGAAATGTTGCGGTGAGTTCACGACATGTCGGGGAGGTGAATGGGCTTCTATCGATGGATTTTCTGGAAAAGGAATGAACAAAGAAGTCTGTTGAGAAAAAATTGGATTGTTTGTATCAGGATTGCGCTGTCATGATGCGTATGGTGCATGCTAATTGGTTGCAGTGCTAAGGTATCTGATGAATTCAAAAGTTCGGTTGGGATGACACCAGCAGGAGCAGAATCTGTTGATGAACCAGTGTCTTCTAATACAGTTTTCTTGGTTACGATTTTTTGCCAATCTGGGAACATGGTTGGCAGTTGGGTCATGAATTGGGTAATGTCGCTATCATTTTGGAATGTTTCTCGAAGTGAGGAAGGAAGAGTTTGTACAATATGCGAAACTTGAGATGGAGGTTGAAGTGCAAGTGGGGTACTTACTATAGGTGTAGAAAAAATAGTCTCCTGCATGACAATGGTCGGCGATGGTGGAGATGAGTTATCTGACAGGTCAACAACATCGTCGATGATAAGCTTGACTTTCTTTTTGGGTCAAGGGTGCTCAGCTTCCAAAAGTTTCTTTAACTGCTCATCGACAAGTATTTTTTCCTTAGCTACATCCTCCAATATTCGTGTTGCGCTATCGTATAATTCAGTTTCATCTTCCACTGTCCGCTCATCAATGGTCATTTTTATTTTTCCCTTGCCCTGTATTTGTACAAGTCTTGAATGTCGACCTATGGATAAATGGACAGCCATCTGGTGGATGTTGTCTATTGTCAATGCATACTCAGGATTTTTCGACAGGGTCTGTTCATTGGATTGTTCAGCTCCATCCGATGAATCTTGGTGTGAAATTAGTGCAAGTGCTAAAGGTTCTAATCTTCCCACGGGTTGAGGTTGAAAAGTAAAATATTCCATATATAGGTGGCTTTCATACGCTTCTTCTTTCTCTGGATCCATTAAAGGTTCGACTATGGGAATGTCGACTTCGTTTTTCATAGCAGGAATTATCAATTTTGTGTTGGATTTCCTTTGAAGCTCATTGAATATTTCCTCGACTGAACGGTAATAGTTGAGATCTTGTGCGGGTCCAGTTGCTCCTTCCAAGTACCAAACTTTTGTATGGTCCAGTGCAAGTTCAATGTGAGTGGTCAGAGGCAGACTCCGTCGAATATTCTAAGATACTCTCGATCTAGTTGACCGAACTTTGAAGTCTTCGAACCAGGCTTCTAGCCAAATATTTACTGTTGATGGCCCAAGTCTGCTACCTCCTTTTGTAAAGAAACGGAAGTTGTTCATTAACACAGGTCCTTCTTTAGTAAAGTCTTTATTTCATGTTGTTCTTATAGCCGTCATTGCTATCCAGATGATTAGAGATGGATAGCGAATGGGCGCCCCAACCTCTTGGCACTTCATACATATGTTCTTGATAATTTCGGCAAGGTACTTAGCCCAGTTGTATATTTTGTCGTATTTTTCCATGCTCAGGACAGGCTCTAGCATTTCAATTTTTAAGTCGAACCCTCGACCAGAGGTTGAAAAAGCGATGGACACGATTCGTGTAGCTATTTTATAATTTTCATATTTTATCTAGGTCACCAATAACCCTCGAGAATTCTTTCCAGTTGGGTGGTCTGTAAACTCCTTGATCAATTCTGGTTTCTGTCGACTAGGTACATTTGCACCTTTGTTTGATAACCCTGTAATCTTGTTGATAACCTCACCATTTATTTCGACTGGAACGTCAAAATAGAATTTTCCATTATGATATCTGCTTACTATGAATCGAGAAATAATGTCTTTCAGTGTCACGTCCCCTCCCATCCTACCAGCTAGATGGAGAGGATCGTGAGGTTAAATCGGGCATCTAGCCCCCATATCCATTCATTAAACAAGCATTCAAATTCAAATGAAAAGGAATATATACATATACAAATGCATAACAGATGTGATATTAAACTGGGCATCTAGCCCTATGAAACGTTTAATCATAAGCATGAACATAATATAGCAGAGATAGATGGAACTGCATGGTTTTAAGAAAATCACAGCGGAATTTTAAGAATTTTCACATCCATCATACATTTAAGATGTTCATCAATAAGTAATTGCAAGTTAATGCAGGGGAATACTTATCTTATGTGAAAGTAATCCCACGCAACTGGCTATGCAACTGCAACGTTCCACCCAACCGTAGGCCAGTGTGCTCCTCAATCTCTCAGCACCACTGCCACCCCCGAGCTGGGCATGATCTCTACAAGGAACCAGGGAACAGCAGACTCACACATAGCCAAGCATACACCAAGATGAGCCAAGCCAATCTGCAATTGGGTTTATCAGGCTGCTAGGACATGGCAGGGAAGAATTGCTAAGCTAGTATGCTCAACCACAGAGCTGAGGATACCCCTCCCAGATCTATTCAGCTTGGCACTCACAATGCCTACACACCCAACACAAGGAAGTATTCTCTTCACTGCCACACAGTCCCTCAAGCCATACCTCCCTTTCTAGTGCTCTCAGGGTGTGCATAGAAAAGTATCCAAGCCCTCTTGATCTTCTTGAGAGGCTACACCCTCTACTAGGTTTATCAAGCCAGTTCTGTCCACTACCAGTCCAAAACTTCAATTCATAGGTTCAAACCAAAAACGAGGATGCACATAACAGCAGAACCCCACTTGTTGGGCATGAGAAAAAAACGTTTTCCACAGTGGGATGCATGAGAGGGGGTTTCAACCAACCCAGAAAAACGTGGGAACCCACAAAAACGAAATGGGAAGTTGGTGAACAACCCAGGAAGCCAAATCCGTTTTTTGTAAAACGTCCAGGGTCAATTCGGGGCAAAAACGACCTCCCTCCTAGTCCCCAATTCGTGGCATTCCTCTCCCAACTATTATACCAGGCAAAAACGACCCCCAGGCATGGAAAAATGCAGTATTTAGATGAGAAACGTAAATGGAAAAGACCCAGCTAACTCCAACTGCGTGAATGAATGAAGACTGCCCATTTCCCATGGCTTTGGGCACCATTTCGTGGGTGGTTTCTTGCCCCACAAGCAAAAACACGATTTTCCAAGTTGATGGCTTGCCCACGCACGAAAATGGCTTGCCCATACTCTTTCATTCCCAAGGCATTAACTGCCTTAACCAATTTCTTGGAAAAATTAAATGATTGGGTGCATGAGACAAAATGGGTAGTTGGTGGTTTATGGGTTTCCCCATTTACACATGGATTAATACCATTGGCTCAAGGGTTTGAATAATTTCCCTCCCTTTTCCTTGTAGAGTCATGCCCCATCTCTCTTGTTGCATTGCATAGCCGGTTGTGGGTTTTTCATTGAAAATTCGAAATTACATGATGTCTTATATACATTGTGCCCATCTCGCACAAGAACCATAGGCATCTATTTTAATTGCCGATACATAAACGCTAAATCAATGGTGGGGCCTTGGCCTTGAGCTCCTCACCATGATTAAGTTACAATATTTACATCATTTACAAAGGGGGTCAAAATGGGGACGTGACATTCAGTCCACCAAACTATTCCAGCAGAGGTGCGTTCATGTATTGCAGAATGGTAGCAGTCCACAGTCTTTGGGCTGGCTCCCTCCAATGGCCATTTGATTCATTTTCCCATGCAAGAATATCTTTCCAAGTTTTCCGCCAGTGTGGTTCATGTACCTTAGCATTTCGAACCAGCTGTAAATGGGTTTCTAGCGGTATTTGGGCCATCTCCAATTCACGGACTTTAGCTGTGGCTGAATGGGTTGTAGTCTAACCTTTTTTGAGCGCCATCGTTTCTATAGAACTCTCAGGTTCACAAAAGGCTTCTATTTTCTGTGAAGTCTGGTTCTCCAGTACTTGGAAAAAGAGTATACAACAATCTTCTAGGTCGACATTTATGGACGAAGCATTTGGCGCATGTGAATTAAAAGTAGATGACTGCATTAAATAATGATTTAACAACCTATTTAATTCCGGCTGACTGTCTATCTGTGCGTTGTCGTGTGAATGTGGGTTTTTCCCATCTATTGGTCGGCAATCCCGACTGCTTGTTGCTTGTAGAAATTGTCGACTGTGGGTAGTCAGGGGAAATTGATGAATTGGACCAACTGTTACTTGCTCTTCACTTTGCCTATGTATTTCTGGTTGCTTTTCTTTGGTTGTAGTTTGGGTAGAAGTAGATGCAATGTTCAAATATAATTTGTTGTGTAGCTCTGTCATATTGTGTACCCTTTTATATATTTGTTCTTCTTTCAAAAAGTGATTTGAGTACTCAAAAGTGATTTTATAAGAAGCACAATGTTTAGCCACTTTTCCTTTGTTATCATTTCTTACAAATAGTTTTGTTCCAAAGTGAAAATGTTCCAAGTCTGTAATAAAGGATTCTACTGTCCTAATCTTATAAAATTTGTATCCACCAATGTTGAATGGTACAGGTGGGTAAGAGGCTATTTTGTTGTGATCAAGATAGTTACCAATTCCATTGATGAACACTTGTCTGATCACTTCTTTATGCACAATGTAATCTGTAGCAAATTTTGGCAATAGAGAAGGAGGTTTTGTGCCCCCATACATTCTAATGTATGTCCCTTCTAATGAGAAGTAATAGTATCCATATTCACCTATTACATCCAAGGCATTGTCTGACATACAATTTGCTTCTTTATTGAAGACAAGTAAATAAAGAGGCATGATTAGTTCTTCACATAGTAATTTGTAGTACCCTGCATATCGGTGAGCCCAAGTTAGCTGATATGCTACATGAATGGGAGTTTTATTCCAATTCCAAGTACATCCCAAATTAGGGAAAGGGTGGCCGACTAATATGCAATCCATAAGGTAGCTAGCCATGAAGAATTCTGATTTCCCTTGTGAAAGGCCCATTTGAGCTGTAGAAATGGTTGACACCATACTTTCTCAAATAATAGTTGCCCAATTGAAGATTGTACCATGTGTGGCAACAGGGTATATCAATGGAACCCAACTGAGTTTATAGTTGCTGGCGTTTGGTAGACCGAAGAATCTGCTGAACAATAGGACTATGATTCTATAGGGGGTCCTTAAGTTTTCGGTGGCATATTTCTTGGTATGTTTGGGTCTAAGTTGTTTGTCTTGTAGCAGCATTTCCCTTGCACATTCAACATTATTTATATTGGCACATCTTACCCAATCATCAATTAAAAATACATTGGAAGTAGGCAGCTTGTATGCAGCTACAAGGTGCGCTAGTTGGAAGGATGCGAATCGTTCCCCATTGGAGTTTGAAATTATCCTTGTCGTAGTATCTACATGGGGAAAGATCCATGCAATAACCTCTGAGCAGTGAAACAGTTATGGCCGCGTAGTTTCCTTGTGAAGGTTGGACCTCTTGATGTTTTCGTAAATTATGGTTTCCTCCAAGGTTGAATTAGGTATGTTTCCGTCTCTAATAGATATGTACAACTCGCCCAATTTAAACTCAGTGTTGTGACCTATGATGGGTTTAGTGTCTCTAAATAGTGTTTCCATTTGTATTTTTTGAGTCGTTTCCTTTTCAAGATCCATCTGTTCAGCCTTTCTTTTGTCGATTTTTTGCAACATACCTGATTTGAAAACATACAGTGTGAATAATGAGGAATCTTGATTTATATGTTTACAAGGTACTTAGTATTGAAGATATAGGAATGAGTGTTATTTCTCTAAATGTGTAAACTTAGACATAGATAAGTTATAAACTTTTGTTGCTGTTGTAAGCAGAGGATATAGTACATTTTGTGCTTAAACAATAGTAATGAAATGTTGAAGCAATATAAGTTATACAACTATAAATGGAAAGAATACAATCAAAAGCAATCGCTTCAATGGAGCTCTAACAACATATCGAATTGTTGATATGAATATTTAATTTGTTTTTCAACATTTTTTCTAAGATATGGTCGGAAGTGAAAATGGTCGGAGTTGGTCGAGCCTTTAAATATTGGTCGACTCTTAAGTATGTCACTGTGTAAAGATGATCAACATATTGTTGCTTGAGCGGCGACCAAGTTCATTGACCGTCGACCAGGATGATATTCTTGCTTATGTCAACTATGGAAATTGGTCAGTATTAGAATCCACTAAGAGTGGTTCATTTTAGACAAAAAGAACAACCAGCAAAAGAAGTCGACGATTAAGTCGATAGAACTATATTGAAACTATCGTCGGTCGAAAAGGAAGACAATTAGTCGGTTGTCGACTTGGATACAATAACCATGTGTATTTAATAGTTTTATGAAGATAGAAAATAACGACCGCGAGTGTTAGTTTGTCGCAGCGATTTGCAGGCTTCACTGTACCAACTCAACTATCGACCATATTTTTTTAACTAAAGTGACCCAACCATTTTGAATCCTGACCATATCTTACAAATATTATCGAAAACAAAATTACAAATTCATATCAACTGTTTCATATGTCGATCATGTTTACACAATGAGAACTTCACAACGACCAATTTTTAAAGGCTCGACCAACTCGACTATCGACCATATTTTTTTTTAACTAAGGTGACCCAACAATTTTGACTCCCGACCATATCTTACAAATATTATTGAAAACAAAATTATACAGTTAATAGTCGACCAATTTTAACAGGCCCGACCAACTCCAGTATCAACCATATTTTTTTAAAAACTAAAGTAAGTTGACCAGTTTGACTTCTGACCTGTGCCCATCAATTGCACCACACAGTTAAAAGTCGACCAACTTTTAAAGGCTCGACCAACTCAAATATCAACCATATTTTTTTTAAAACTAAAGTTACCCGATATAGTTAAGAGTAGACCAATTTGTAAAGGCTCGACAGCATAGTGACATTTTATATTTAGTGGAAAAAATACTAAGATGGGATGAAATGTGTTGATGTGGTTGCTTTAAAAAAAGTAATGACAACACATTGAAGTAAATAAGATAGAGTAGTACAAGAAAAGTGCTTATACGAAGATTAAATTTCTTGTCTTTCATAGGAAAATATTCAATGATGGTAGCAATAAGAATACAAGATGTGAAAAAAATGGAGCTACAAATGAACAGGAATATAACTTTATGGAGCATGTGGATGCAAATACTTTGAAGCAAGTAAGTTCTCTTATTATATTCTGTATTGCACATAGGGACTATCTTTCATTCGAGAATACCTACTAAAGGAAAAAGGTGGAGATATGCGAAGGCCTGAAAGAGATTTTACTCTTCCTATTGCAGTGAATGTAAGTCCTTGTCGATTAGTGTTTCCAATATCTATTGTTGCATTTTGCAAGGTCATCCCTTGTGCTTTATGGATTGTTAAACCCCATGCCATGTGAAGTGGTAACTGCCTTCGTGAACCCCTTGTTATAGGAGGAATGGGGACATAATTTGGATTGGAAGAATCCCATGGGGGGGCATTGTAGTGGAGAAAATCGATTACAACATAAGATGGCAATGTAGGTGGTCGATCATTGGAATTGTACACAATTGCAATAACTTTCCCAAGTGAGCCATTCACAAGCCCTGCTGAGACACACAAGTTGGCTTTCAACATGACTTGTTGACCAATTGCTAGTAGAACTTTGAATGGAAGTTTTTCATCATCTATTGAGCTTTGTACATCTTGTTTCTTTTGCTCTGCAAAGCAATGTGCAATTGGCATGTTGAGTTGTTTTAGCATTTGTTTGTTGTGCAATGCAACAGGGCTATTAGTTGCGTACAAGTGAGTGCATTGGTCAAATGTATGATTGTCTTCATGTGAAAGGGACGAAGTTGTTCTTGACATGAGGAGTTTCCAATATTCAATAGTTGGTATTGCATTTCGAAGATTGAGTAGGATTTTTCGAAAGGAAACTTGAGAAGGGGTGTTGCCTTGTTGTCGAAAGATGGTTGAAAGAGTGACAAAAGTGTCAAAAGTACGCCAGAGAGCATTCTCTCGTGATGCACCAACATACATGGGGATGTCTTTTACAGGTGGTAGTTTTCCAAAATCACCAAGGAAGATGATGGATCACCCACAAAATGGAGTTGTACATTGGGACGAAAATGTTTGTCGTAAGTGGTCATCCATTCAGGTTAACAATTTTGGGCCAACGAAACTCATTTCGCCAATGATTATCTATCGGATATGGAGGAATTGTTGTTGGAAGCTTGAAAGGGATTGTCCTTCAAGAGGATGCATCTCTGTAATGGGTATGCGAAGGGAAGAATGTATTGTTAATGCATGTATGTTAAAAGCAGCAACACCGGTGGGAGCAAGGAGGAGCAAGGGTGAAGGGTTATCACTAGAGGCATGTTGGAGTGTAGATCTAAGGCAAGAAATCAAGAAAGACTTTCTTGTTCCTGCAGTGCCTTGAATGACCATCTTGAGTGGGGGAAGGGTTGTAGCATTTGTGGAGTGTGCGATGATAAGGGAAAAGGCCATGTGTTGTGTGGGAGACAAGGAGGCATAAGAACATGAAGATGACAAGGTGTTAGGTTCTACATGTGTAGACATTCGAATGACGTCAATGAATGATATAGCTATTGCATGCATGTCTGAAGGAATATGGTTTTTGGTCCAATTGTGGTCTTTGTCAAAGTCACGATGACCAAGCATGTCAAGGTCATCAACATAGAGGTTGTTTCCAAGCCGAAGTTGAGAAAGGAGTTCCCATTCATCAATGGAAGGGGCTAAGGAGAAGTGGTTTGAAGTAGAGGTAGAGTCATTAGAGGGAGGGGTACTGGGGGGTTCCGGAAAACGATCAACATGCCATGCAGTATATGTGTATTTAATGCGAACCCAATTAGAATTTATTGCCAATGTTGTGGATCCAATGTCATTGTGAAGGTTGCGAAAAGGTTTGTATAGGAGGAGCTCACTCCAGCAAAAGGAAACCAATGAATCTGCAGTAATGGGTGGAATGGTGGTGAAGCGAGGAAAGACACGAACAATTTTGGGAGGGTAGTTTGGTTTCCATTGCGATTGCTTTCTACGAGGTGAGTATGACCAAGAGTGTGCAACCTCAAGAAGGGTAAGTTGTTAGAGTGCAGGTGAGCATTGCATGTATGCAGAAATGAAGGTGGGTGTTGCTGGGATGTCAAAAGAGTCATTGGAAATACGATGGAAAACGCTGTGGCTAACATTTAAGGACATAAAGGAACGATTGCAAAGACAAAGAGGGAGTTTTTGGAGCATGTGGCAAGTCTCTTTCTACAATAGTTTCTGATAGAAAACGTCTTATTGGTAGAAGGATGGGGGCATCATGTGGAGTTGCATGTGCAAGTCAAGAAAGAAGTGCATGGTAGCTTTCTGATTTAGGCTCTGCATTTGCTGCATATTTTGAAATATATTTGAGGACAGCATGTCTAGAGAGAACAGGTTGACAATCAACATTAGCTCGCCAAATGGACAGCATCATAGGGTTGTGAATATTTAGAAGGGCATCATTCCTTGCAGGGTTGTATGTTTTCCGGCCTTTTGCATCAATGACTAAGGAAGAGGTAGGTGATGGGTCCATTTTTCAGGTATTTTGATAACCCTTTTTCCACAGTCCAGCTCAAGCAATGGTAACGAAACAAACTCAATTGTGGCAAAAGCATTTTACTTTAATGATTTAATGAAATTGTTTTTATGATTAGTCTTGTATGTTATAATGCATATCAATTAAACTGATTATATGGAAACCAAGCATGATTGAGCAGGTTCATGTTTATTAAAGGAAGGATGTGTAGAAGACTAAAGGATCACCACAAGCTCGGCGCCCTGTTTCCTGATTTATAGGGGACACACTCCCACTTTCAAGATAAATCGACACTTAGACAATCAATTAGGATTAGAGTTAAATCGTATAAATATGGACCTCTCGGGTAGCGAGAGGTACCCTACTGTTATTTTTGTGAAAGACATCATTGTTAACATTTTCTGCACTATCGAGATACTGAAGTACAGACTTCTATTTTGACATGGATTTTACATATTAATGAAAGATTGATAATTAATTCCAGCAAGCGTTTCTAAGTTTTTATTCTCTCCTGAGTACGGGTTGGGGAGGGCCCCTCCAACACGTAGGTCAGGAGATTCCTATCTGCAGGTACTTTTCCCAGTATACGTTTTACATTGATGAACAGTTCTATGATATATGGTAGTGTTGAATGAGTCATTGTTTTCTGTAGTAGTTTAGAATGCATTCTGTAGTACAGTAAAACAATTTCAGTAGGCCTGTAGGTTCGTTCTTGCACGCATATTTTTGTCCACGATTACATGTGTAATAGCTTAAGCTTTCGATGTCATGGTTAGATCTGGAGTTCACTACAGTTTCTCATCTTGATTAGTCTCTTTTAAACTCCTTAGTAAAAGATGGGTAAGTATTAGAATGATCATATTTCAATTCTAGATTGGTAGAATAAGATGGTTCAAGACTCAAATTGTGTGCGCAGACAGTAGTTACAGACTTCGTTTCCCCAATAGTAAAAATAGCTCTGTTATGGTATTTTCATTCTCAGCATTTAGTTATTTCAGCAGTTTAATTATTTCAAATAGATTTACTCTCTTTATGTCTTTATTTCTTAGAACATATCAGCATCTAATTACTTCAACATTTTAATTACTTAGAATAGATTCCCTGCTTTAATTCTGAGAACATATTCACTGCTTTCAGCACTTTAATTCTTTTAATCAGATTCATTGCTTTCCAGTATTCAATTTCATAGCATAATCAGTTTTCACATTAAGTAGACAAACTTCACATTTGGTAGACAATCCATAGAACATTGATACCGCCCTTTAACTGTGACAAGAGATTATCCTATAAAGAGCACAGACAGTGTATGCATCTCTCAAGTTTGTACGTTCCCCGGGTTGACATTTAAAGTAGGCTCTTGGTATAAGCTGCCCTCATTAGGCATCCATATTAGGAGCTCACCAGTAGGCTGTAGATCAAAGGGGAACCCGTAATGACATTGAAGAGGTGATCCTTTTGTACGTAGGCAAGAAGATTCTAAACATTTTATGTGCCTTTGGCCACAATTAACAAGTTCTTCATAGTCATCCAAGTGATTAGTTGCAAGTATGGAATGTGATCCAATGGTGCATGGATCATTTATAGTAGAGGCTTGTAAGGTTGGAGTTTGAAAATGGTTGACACGAGGATTCCATGCTGTAACAAACTTGTCAAAGTATAATTTGACATCTTCAACCTTGGTAGCATTTCCCAGTCTAACGTGTCCATATTGGGTGCATTTTCTAGACATAAGAATCCATGTATATGCGCAGATCCCCTGTGTTGCCATTCATACCTACATGTAAAATATAAATATTAGAAACAAATATTTTAGGTTTTAAATACATTTAATTTTCATGGCAATATGAGTTGTTACCAACCTGCACCAGTAGTCTTTTGTAAAAAGGCCTTTTTTATGAACCTCTTCTAGGAATATTTTGAATCTGTTGTCCATGTATTGAGATACAATGTGGGGATTGGATATAAGGTTGTGAATTCTCCATTGATGTTGTTGCTTTGAGGTGGATGGAGCTTGTCCAAGCATTAAGGAATGCAAATCTGGCCACTTTGTGTCAGCTGCGTTGAGCGTGAAGAAGAATGTAGGTGTCCCTTGTTGAGTGATCATGTAAGTTAGCTCATCCCTGCTTTTGTTCCAGTAGGAGCATGTCCCACGAAGTGTGGATCCGAAGCGCATGACTTGCTCAACAATTTTAGCTTCAGTTAAGTCTTGTAATTGCTATACAATTTTTGATATGGTTGGAGGCAATGTATCTTCAATGTTACATTTCACAAACACGGAAGCACTAGATTGGCTACGATGACGCATCATCAGGTTATATATGTAATAATGAAAATGAGGATGTTAGCCAAACCTATTGTCATGGTATCTCAGAAGATGCAGTGCATAATTGTCCATACCAACCTCTTGAATGTGTGGTTGTTTAAGCATTGCAACTCCTGTGGGAAATAAGGTTGGGAATGACATTGAGAGAAGGCCTATTGTGTTATACTCATTGATAGGGAAAATTTCTATTGGGGGCCAATCAATCCAAGGTAGAGTGCCTGCATGGCTTGCTCCTAAGAAGCGTTTGATTTCATCAACATCAGCTCTACAATTTGTTTGTGTAGATATAAAGGAGGATGATTGTTGTTCATGGGGTTCGAGGAAGCTAGATGCTTGAGTAGTATAAGTTGAGGTATGTTCAGTAGATGGGGTTTCAACGGGTGTGACATGACGAAGGAGGGCTGAAATGTCAATTGGTTGAAGAGGCAAAGAAGACAATGCAGTTGAGTTAACTTGGACATCTTTGTAGTATGGATCATTTGAAAGTTTGTATTCAAGAGCAGCAAGAAAACGTGTTCAACTAACAAAGAAGTCATAAGGCTTTTTCATAGAACTGCATTTACGAATAATAAGGATATCAATGTCTGAGAGTAAATGAGGGAGGAAAGTGGCAATGCTTGTAATGTTTTGTGGGAAGCTTATAGTGTGGCCAGAATATGTATATTGTCCCCCAAGAGCATGAGTGACTTGTAAAATTGGGTTAACTCGAGAAATGAGCATTTCTTCAACTTGAGTAAGAGCTGCTAGCACTGATGGTTGTATCCCAGGATCCATATTGTTTGCAATTGAATAGCGGTGACCATTTTGTTCTGCATTGCATCGAGAACATGCACATGCACCAGAAGAGTGTTTTATTTTAATTCCAGGATATGACTCCATGCATATAGAGCATATTTTTATGGGATATAATTTGTCGAATCTTGTACAGAATCGTTGTTGTGCACCATGTAGGTCCATGGATGGTGTGGAGGGTGTAAGAGGAGGTTGAGCAACTTGAAATGGAGAAGGGATATGAACAAGTTGACGAGCAGCTCTATATAGAAGGCATTGACGCTTGTTTTCATTTTTATTTTGAGCATATAGAAGTCTTCTGCATGCATTCTGTTGATCATTGTTATCATTGGTTGACATGCCTACAAAAAAAGTGTTTAGTGGTTGTGTACTTTGTGGTGCATTTGGTGGAACAGAAAAATACTATACATGTAATCATTTCAAGAGTAAACAAAGTTATATTGTAAAAGATATATGGAACATGCATAATTTATGTGAAGTTGTTACAAGAAAGAAAGAAAGACACTTTTGAATAGTGTTTATGAAGAAAAAAAGTATATATTTGACAAAGCAATCTAAATTATAAGTATAGATTTGAAAATTGCAAGATAGGTTGCAAAAAAGATGTGATTTAACACAATGGTACAAGAAAACTAAATAATATAATATTCAAGACTGCTCGTTGATGGTTTCAAGTACCACCTATGTAAAAGTGTGTACACATAAATGTGTACTTGCTAAGTACATGCTAGAAAGTGCAAAACTTAGAATTGAAGAGTAGGAGTTCAAAGCTTGCGAGCAATTGGACGTTTATTAAGCACAATATGTCCACTTTCATCAGGAGTATCGACAGGGGACAATGATGGAGAAACCTCTTCTGACATAACAAGAAGCACCTTCAAGCGAGCATTTGAATTAAAAGTCTCTATCTTTACTGATAAGGTTAGAAGGTACTGTTGAGCACAAACATGTTGAACAATTTCCAAGAGAGATGTTGGATCATTTGATAGGAGACAAAAATCTTTTGCAGAGACCCCCATTAGTTGTTGCGCAGCATCATCAAAAGCTATGATACTGTATATTTGTCCAGTAGCATCCGTGATGTCAACTTTGAGTATGTATCGGTAAGCACACTCTGTAAACTCCCCATCACATTTTGTACAATGCCAAACATTGCCAACTTTCTGGGAAATTTTTTTCATGCATTGTATTCCATCGACAAATAGAGGGCATGCAAGGAAATGAAATTCATTGATGTTAATATGGGTGATTGTAGCAATAATTGAATACCAAGTTGCCTTCTCAGAGGGTTGCAGAGATTGTAGCGCAGAGATGGAAATGCGTTTACAGGAGGTAGAAGAAGACAAGTTGGATTTTCTACTCAAAGATGGGGAGGCTGAACGGAATCCATTGTCAGCAAACCATGCTTGGAGGACTTCAGCTTCCTCAATATCTGGGTTTATAATGAGGTTGGTGTTTGAGATGGTTCCAATGGTTTTTCCATTGAATTCTGTAACACGCCCACCTTTTATTGCAAGGATAGAGGGAGTATCTAAACCTCGAAGGTTTCCAAGTTGGGCACCCTCAATTGTGCAATGCTCCCCCCAAAGTGTAATATCTATGCTATACCCAGACATGTCCCTCAACCCAACTGTTTGGAAAATGGTTTTAGATCCATCCCTTTTGCGTATAGTTGATGCAGGGGAAACAGAAATGACATTTCCGAGAAGGTCAACCATGGAATTGAGCGTTGTAGTTTTAATGTCATGGATAGATTTAAAGTTGAAGCAATGAAAAGGAATAAGTGGACACTCTTCCAAGCATCGTTGAATTGTTGAGGAGGAGTTAAGGAAAATCTCAAAAGCACTTTTCAAATGGTTGTATTTTGGATTAACTGGTTTGATTGTGCCATTTGAGACTATATAGACTATGCCAACTTGTATTTGGTCATATAATGAGGTAGCTAGTTCATTGAACACAGAGATATGAATCTCATCCCGGTAGCACTAAGAAGGTCAAACCCAAAGAGTTGACCAGGACCTTTTTGGTTGGTGTACGTGTTGATACTTGTCTTTGCAGTAACTCATCCTTGAATGGTCCAAGTTTTGTTGGAAGGGTTGAGCAATGTGAATTGAAGAGTAGGTGCAACAAGGTTTGGCATTGGAGAAGGTATTGCAAGTGAAGGGTTTTTGGAGTCAAGGGCATTGTTTTCTAAAATAGATGAACTATTGTGGGCTGTAAATCTAGGTGTGAGGTTGAAAGGGGATGGGTCTCCAATAATTTTTGTTTCTAAGGTGACAATTTCGAAGGTGCCCAATATGATAGTCCTGGCAAGAAGAATGAACGTAAGTAAGTATAAGTAAAAAATATGTTACAATTATGAGGAGTGAAAACTAAAATAAGTGAAAAGGAAGATGCAGAAAGAAAATTGTATGTTGCATCATGTATAGTGTTGCATGCACACTTGCTAACTTTGATGATTGAACCTTTTTGGAGTTGGTGGTTTTCCACAACGCTATTGTAGCTAGTTGAAAGCAATGTGTCGTGCTTATGAATTCCATCAGAGATAGAGGTTCGAAAGTGAGCAGTTGTTGAGTTAACAGATCTTAGTTGATCAAGAGCAACAACTTGTACAAGTGGGCATAGGTCAACAACACCATTCATCAGAAGTGAGACAATGTTTTCAGTCAATAGAGTGTCCATAGAGTGGTATTGTGAATAGTTGGACTACAAAAGTAAGCTAGAGAAAAATGTGCGATATTGATATTAACTCTAAAGATACAAGATGTAGGAGAACATGACAAAAGATCATTTGATATTCCATGGAATACATAGCAATATTTTTGGAAAGGATACATAAATGAAGGGCTTGAAATTGGTTTCAATTTTGGGATTTTTTTCCTATAATGGCAACTTTTATAGGAGACGAAAACTGTTGCGGTGCAGATTCTCTGACTAAGTTAGTAGGAAACATATATTGGTAAACACAAGGACATGAATATATACCAGTGAAGTAAAAAGAAGCTACTTTCCAACAAAAACCAACAAAAAAGAGAACATAATTCTAGGTAAAGTTACTCTAAGACAAAGACAACAAAAACAAACTTATGGTTTTCAACAGAAATAAAGCAAAAAAGGAAGCATAATTTTAGGTAAATTTGCTGTTAGAACCTTGTTTTTAAATATGGAATAGGAATAGTGACAAAAGTTCTAGTTTCCAACAAAAATCACAAAAATCACAGCAGAAACAGAGTGTAGTTTTCAACAGGAAAAAAACAAAAAAGACAGCAGAATTTTAGTTAATTTGTTGTTAGAACTTCTCTAGGAGAAAAAAGATTGTTACAGTGCAAATTATTTGCCAAAGTTAGTAGGAATCATATATTGGTAATTACAAGGAAATGAATATATACCGATCAAGTGACCTTTCATCTGAAAACAGTCAATAAATCAGTTATTTTTCTTCAAGGGCAACTTTTCTAGGAGACAAAGACATCAAAAACATACTTTAGGTTTTGAACAGGAAAAAAACAAAAAAGGAAGCATAATTTTAGGTAAATTTACTGTTAGAACCTTGTTTTTAAATATGGAATAGAAACAGTGACAATAATTCTAGTTTCCAACAAAAATCACAAAAATTACAGCAGAAACAGAGTGTAGTTTTCAATAGGAAAAAAACAAAAAAGACAGCACAATTTCAGTTAATATGCTGTTAGAACTTTTATAGGAGAAAAAATATTGTTGCAGTGCAAATTATTTTCCAAAGTTAGTATGAATTTTAAAACAGTCAATAAATAAGTTACATGATCAAATATGAGTTACAGCAAAAAACAACAAAAAAAAGAAGCTACTTTCCAACAAAAAACAACAAAAAAGAGAACATAATTCTGGGTCAATTTAATCTGAGAACCTTGAACATACCAAATGACTAAATTAAACATTACTTCTAGGCTGTAACAGGATTTAGAACAGCATAATTATAGAAGGGGAAATGAGTTTTGGTTTGAGAGGAGAACCTGTTTTTGAATAGAAAACAAGAATCTTTGGATCCTTAACAGGGTTGTTGGTCTGTAAAAGAGCAACAAATTGAAGGTGATTCGAATGCTAAGAAAAAAACTGGGACTATGTCACAATAGCAATATCGAAGAACAAAAGAATGAGAGAGGCTTTACCCATTGAATTTTATAAATGATCAAGATTAAAGGTGGTGCATTGGTGTATGAGCACATTTAACCGTTGTTCCATTGAAATCTATTCTCGTATCTCCACAACATCAAATATCCAGCAGGTCCAATCCATCAAATCCAGATATACGTCCATAGCCATAGATCTGTACTACTGAAGAAAAGTTCATAACTTCGTGATGGATTAAACGCAGAGAAATCAATGTTTATAGAAGGTTGTTCAATGTCCAATCTATCACTGAATGCTCAAATTTCTAATGAAAAGTATAGATCTCTCAAGCTTTTTCCCTGCAGAGCTGGACCGACTGTTTAGACTATATCAACCCAAATGGTGGCGAGTTTGGTCGAAAATCGAGTTGGTCGAGCCTTAAACAATTGGTCGCTTCTTAACTATTTCGTCGAAATGATGGACACTTTGTAACATATGGTCGAAAGTTAAAATGATCGGGTCACTTTTGTTATAAAAAATATGGTCGATAGTCGAGTTGGTCGAGCCTTTAAAAATTGGTCGACTCTTAACTGTATCGGGTAACTTTAGTTTTTAAAAAAATATGGTCGATAGTCAAGTTGGTCGAGCCTTTAAAAATTGGTCGACTTTAAACTGTGTGGTGCAATTGATGGACACGGGTTGGAAGTCAAAATGGTCGGCTTACTTTAATTTTAAAAAAAATATGGTTGATACTAGAGTTGGTCGAACCTGTTAAAATTGGTTGACTGTTAACTGTGTAATTTTGTTTTCGATAATATTTGTAAGATATGGTCGGGAGTCAAAATTGTCGGGTCACTTTAGTTAAAAACAAAAATGGTCGATAGTCGAGTTGGTCAAGCCTTTAAAAATTGGTCGCCGTGAAGTTCTCACTGTGTAAACATGATTGACATATGAAATAGTTGATATGAATTTGTAAATTTGTTTTCAATAATATTTCTAAGATATGGTCAGGAGTCAAAATGGTTGGGTCACTTTAGTTAAAACAAAATATGGTCGATAGTCGAGTTGGTCGAGCCTTTAAAAATCGGTTGACTTTAAACTATGTGGTGCAATTGATGGACACGGGTTGGAAGTCAAAATGGTCGGCTTACTTTAGTTTTAAAAAAAATATGGTTGATACTGGAGTTGGTCAAGCCTGTTAAAATTGGTTGACTATTAACTGTGTAATTTTGTTTTCGATAATATTTGTAAGATATGGTCGGGAGTCAAAATTGTCGGGTCACTTTAGTTAAAAACAAATATGGTCGATGGTCGAGTTGGTCGAGCCTTTAAAAACTGGTCGCCATGAAGTTCTCACTGTGTAAACATGATCGACATATGAAACAGTTGATATGAATTTGTAATTTTGTTTTCAAAAATATTTCTAAGATATGGTCGGGAGTCAAAATGGTCGGGTCACTTTAGTTTAAAAAAAATATGGTCGATAGTCGAGTTGGTCGAGCCTTTAAAAATTGGTCGACTTTAAACTGTGTAGTGCAATTGATGGACACGGGTTGGAAGTCAAAATGGTCTGCTTACTTTAGTTTTAAAAAACATATGGTTGATACTGGAGTTGGTCAAACCTGTTAAAATTGGTCGACTGTTAACTGTGTAATTTTGTTTTCGATAATATTTGTAAGATATGGTCGGGAGTCAAAATTGTCGGGTCACTTTAGTTAAAAACAAATATGGTCGATAGTTGACTTGGTCGAGCCTTTAAAAATTGGTCGCCATGAAGTTCTCACTTTGTAAACATGATCGACATATGAAACAGTTGATATGAATTTGTAATTTTGTTTTCAATAATATTTCTAAGATATGGTCGGGTCACTTTAGTTAAAAAAAAATATGGTAAATAGTGGAGTTGGTCGACCCTTTAAATATTGGTCGACTCTTAAATGTGTCGTCAAATTAATGGACACTTCGTTTTAGTCAGCGTGAAGTATGCAAATCGATGTGACATAGACAGGGGTTTGCGTGAAAGTGGAAAAGTAATGCAAATAATGAAAATAAGATCGGTGTGATTTGGTCGGCATGCGCAAAAGTGGCAAAACACATGGCAGGATTCCATTGGATTTATAGACGATGAATCTATCAAAGGATTTTTAGTCAGCGTGAAGTCTGCAAATCGTTGCGACACAAACGGGGTTTTGCATGAAAGGGGCAAAGTAATGCAAATAATTTCGACGACATAGTCGCTATGATCTGTTGGCATGCGCGAAAGCGGAAAAACACGCTGCAGAATTCCATTGGATCCATAGATGAGGAATCTTTCTGAGGTGGAAGGTCTCACTTCGCCATGGTGAACGCCTACGATGTAAATATAGTGCAAGATAAATTGAGAGTCGTAATAGTCTTATAATAGCCTTATTACCTACAGATTAATGTTCGGGTAAATAGTAATAAGTGTTGAGTTGAACATATGAATATGCTTACAATTTAAAAGAGGCATGTATGATGAACATGTTTATATGTGGATTTAAGTATTGTTTTAAATGAGTTGCTTATTATTTTCAATTACATAATATGTTATGAATTAAGAAGGAAAAAAATAAATGCATTGTTATTGATCGTATTTTATTCATAGGATAGATAGAAACATAGGAAGAATTAGTCTCTGGGTTATGTCTTAATTCTCCCATGACTAGGTTGAAAATGGTAATTGTATTTTTATAAGCTCGTTAATATAAGAACTACATGAAATATCAAAAACATATATTTGCGTAACTCTTAAATGTATTTCACCTTGTGATGAAAATATAAAATATTATTACCCTTCATTCTAGAATAGTTGGAAATAAGGGAGAGAACATGACCTTGTGCAACATTCGTTTCTCCATTCAAAAGTAAGAATTATAGGGTTGAATGTCATTTAATTCAATATGTTTACAATGTGCTTTGGGAAAAGAATATTATCATTTGTTTATAATTAAAGTTAACATTCTTTTACATGAATAAAAGTGAGAATTTTATGGTTGAATGTCATGTAAATCATTATGTTTGCAATGTGCTTATAAAAAGAATAATACCATTGATTATAATGTCGAATAATATTCTTTTGCAACATAAAACAAGTAGGAATTGATTTGTGACCCTAACCACTCTGACAATTTGAGTTACAGTCTTGTGACTTGAAATTGTGTGAAGGCTAGATTTGGATTCTAAGTATGATGCTAATCTAGATAATATTTTCTGCAATTTTTTTATTAAAAAAAAAAATTGCTTACTTTGACAAGTGATTAATTTTTTATGGACTATATAATGAAGTTACATAACAATCATTGAAAGCATGCATAGCAAGTTCTACTTAAAAAAAAATAGTAATTTACAAATAAATTAGGATGTTACATTATGCATGCAATATGCTAGTGAAGAACTTAATTAGGAAGAGGGTTAGAACTTATAAGATAAATAATTATATCATTTAATTATGTTATGTGAATGGAAAGGTGATGTTTGGGTTTATATGGCATTAGTATTTAGGGGTCATAAGTGTTATTTTGTACATTGGCAAGGGTCACAACTTATGAGATGAATTGTGTAGTTAATTATTATGTAAATGATATTGAGGTGACATGTGTACAAGGTAAATCGACATGTTGCATAAATATCCAACACCTTATGATTTCTGGTGGAACCATGTTTCGTAAAAAGAAGTATGGAGATGAGTAGCATAATAAACCGAACGCAATGAAGCTAACCTTAGGTCATAATCAAACTTGATGAATCGACAACTAGCACTCAAGATGGAACTCGATGGGGTTAAGAAAACACATTGTACGAATTGATGAAACTAATAAAGTAGTCTTATGACAACATGAATGATGAAATGAGGTAAGGATGTGATAATCTCATTAACTTCAAGTAATGATGCTGATGAAAGGACTAAGAGATAAATTTTAATATGTTCGACTAAAGCGTTAAGTTCCAACCCTAGGAATCCTATCAAATTGAGAACCGACATTTGGGGATTTGGAAGCAGTCTTATGGAAATTGGTTGGGGACAATTGGAGGGTCTCTACTGATTTGTTAAAACCGTAACTTGTCTTGAAGGAAGGATAACCAAATCAATTTTGAAACCATACTTGGATTCGTTATGTTGGTAAATTATTAGGTGGCTATTGATGCAATGCAGCTTGTTGAAATTTTGGACATAGTAGACCCTCGTGAATGAATAAGAGATATAGGAAATCTAGTTGAGACTAAAGATTATTGAATTGATATTATGCGAAGTTCCTAAGGATGTATTGGAACCATGTTGGATGAAAAAAAACTAATGATTAGAACCACGAGTTCTTATGACCATGATTGTTGGAGAAAAATAGAATAGAATGACTTGGAGATGAGAATAGAGATTAAGATAAAGCCTAGCGTCGAAAGCACAAGAACAAAAATTAACTTCGGGATGAAGTTCTATTTAATAAGGGGTGTATGTAATGCCCCTATAATGACTGTGGACCTTAAGGGCACTTGTCAAGTGACCCGGCCGAACAACTTCGATATAGTGGTCTCTTAAGCCTTGTTATGTCTTAAATGATTAAGGAAAACTTAAAGATGTGAATGACGACAATAATTGATAAATGAATTAAGGAATTAAATTATATGTGTGGAATGGGGTAATTGATTGATTACATCTTGCTTAATGATTAGCCTTGATTGATCAAGTCAAAGTGTAGTGGGATAGTGACAGTCCTAGCTCTGTGACTTGGGAGGATGCAACTGAGATGCGTCATAGTTTTCCCAATTTATTCTGAACTTCGGGATGAAGTTCTAAATAAGTAGGGGTGTATGTAGTGCCCCTAGAATATTGCAGACCTTGAGGCACCTATTCAATTACCCGACTGATTGAAACATTAATAAAACGACCCCTCGATGTTATATCGAGTATATTCACGACTACGACTGATTGTGAATCAATAAAATAATGATATATGTGTATCTAGATAGTTGATGTAAATGATGGATTACATTATGTTTAACGATTAACTTTGATTATGAAAAATGTACATGTGAATGATGCTTAACGACTAGATGTATGATTGATTATGTGATGAGAACGAAGAAAGTAAATATTGATGAGATGCATTTCTGATTAGGGGAATGAGTAATGTTATGAGTAAATTATAAATGCTTAACGAAATAGCATATTTATGAATCATATTATGATAATTGAGAACAGTACTACTAATATATGTTTGTGAGAAATGTGTGTAGTGGCGGGTGAAACGGTTCACCGACGGAAACACAAAGGAATTGAAGGGTGGTAGAGTACAGATAAATCACACATGGGGAGAGCGACGACGATGTCGACTTCCGAAGAAATACCACGCATGAGCAGATCAGCACTGATCTGCTTACTCAAGAGAAAAGCATGAGGGCGTACGAGGTGGGCCATGACGGAGCTGGTCACGTACGAGTTGGGGGGAACGCAGTGAGAATGGACTCACTCATCAGTGCCGGTAGTCCCTAATAGCATGTATATGGAGGATAGAAGGTAACGACTCCTGAAATCCCTACATGAAGTTCCCACAAATCAAAACAAAAGGATGGCGGCAGAAGGGCCCAACGATGAGGTACCCTGCCGAGAACGGAAAGAGTGGACACAAGGACCCGACGATGTGGTACCTTGCCGAGAAATGGAAATGATTGATGACTGGACCCAACAGAGTGGTGCCATGTCGAGGAAATGAATTAAGGAACGGGGAGTCCCAATGACGTGGCACCGGGATCCTAGTAAAAACGATTGTTAACTTAATGGCCTAAAAATGTATAAATTGCACCTAGAGCATTTACTTAGGAAAATGCAGTTTTAGTACTTTTAACATTAGAAATTGTTATTTATGCATTTGCACATAAAAGAATATTTTGGCATTTAAAATATTAGAAATGGTTATTTATGCATTTGCACATGAAAGAATAATTTTGAGTAATTAAAAATATTAAAAATATTTATTTAGAAGCAAAATGGAATCCTAGGCATGGACACGTAATCAACTCCACCTACACTACAAATCTAGGAGTTAAATGAAATATCTTGGGGACAAACATAAACAAACTTAGGGATGTTGGTGCATCTCCTAGAGAAACTGACACATGGATGGGTGAGTATTATTAAATTAGAAATTTAATAAAATATATATTTATGCATGAAGCAACATGTGTCACATGGATTTTTCCTTTAAAAGGAAGGCATTGGGAATGGGTAAAGGACCCAGATCCTAGATGGCTATCGTAATCTTGGATTAGTTTATGAATTGCTTCTATTGAGGGTTTGGCTGGAAATTTTGGTGGGGGGGAATCCCAAGCTGAGTTTCTTGCTTATTGTGTGTGAACTTTACGACCCGAACTTCGGGGGAGGCCATGCAACTGAAAGCATGAGCCTATGGTTGGGTGGCGAAGCTAACGATTGCTTCTCCAATGGTTAAACGAGATTTGTTGGAGGGATCCTATGGAAGACGCAGACGATAATGGACCAGCTGGATCGAGTTAACAGGTTAAGTTTTTGTTTATTTTTGTTAAGTTATTCATGCTTTTTATTTTATTTTTCTAGTAACTATGATAGCTAATTTGTTGTATGAAGTTGTTAAAGTTTCAGGTTCAGTTTAGGGGGACCCTAAAGGAAGGGTCCTACACAAATGAAGAAGATGATGGATTCATGGAGACATACTCGTACCTCTTCCACATAACTATGATATCTTATAATCCAGGGTGTGTTGGATCGATAGGAAATTTCCTACGGAACAATGTCAAATCACCGCATTCAAGGAATCTTCTCCCACCTACACAACTCTTATTGAAAAACACTTGTTCAGGATTCTTGTTGCATGTAGGGATCTCCATTTTTGAGGTCCTTTTCTATTTCAAAAACCAAAATATAATACAGAGCATAAATAAAATCAATCTTTTACTTGATAAAAAAAATGAATTAGTTAAAATATTGAACTAGTAAATGCAAAATGAAACCATAACCTGTCAACCATCGTTCGATCCCGCTACCGAATGAGTAGTCATCGTCAACCGATCCATCTTGTCCTTTGTCATCCACTTCACTCATTAGATACTTCTAGTAAAATCTTGTTTAACCATAGGTGAAGCAATCGTTATCTTCACCACCCAACCGTAGGCTTATGCAATCATTCGTATAGCCACCCCCGATATTCAAGGTCATAGAGGATACACATTCACAAAGGTTCAGACATGAGATACCCCTCACCAGAATCCTTAGCCAAACTCACCATAGAAAGCACAATCAGAAATTATTAGTCATTATGGCAGTTATCCAACAATAGGGTCCCTTTCCCTTCTTCTCATATTTCTTAAATAGGAAATTTTCCTGCGACACATGTCGCTTCATGTAAAAATAATATTTTATGTAATATTATTTAATACAAATATTCACCCACCCATGTGTCACTCTCTCATGAGAGTGCACATACTTCCCACATTTTACTCCTAAATGTCCCCTGATGCTAGGATTCCAATCCCTATTTTAGTGGGTGCAAGTGGAGTTGACTAGTTAATGACTCCTACGTAGTCTATATTTTGCTCCATATTTAATTATTCTCAATTATTTAAATAAATAATCATTTCATGCACAAATAATCTAATGCAATACTATATTCCAAGTACATAACTACAAATAGTCCTTTCATGCACAAATCATTTAATGCAATTCTATATGCCAAAAAAATAACTACAAATAGTCCTTTCATGCACAAATAATTTAATGCAATTCTATATGCCAAATACATAGGTGTTCATTTATCAAGTTTCTTTATTCGTCTAGGTACCACATCATCAGGTCCTTCTGACTTCCTTTCCTCAGTTGTCTAGGTACTTAATCATCGAGACCTTCTGAATTCCTTTCTTTAATTGTCTAGGTACCACATCGTCGGGTCCTTCTGACTTTCTTTCCCAAATTGTCTAGGTACCACATCGTCGGGCCCTTCCAACAATACTTTCTCATTTTACTGTTGTGCTGGGATTCCATGTAGTGATTTAGTAACTGTTACCATAAATCATTCGGCTACACTCTATGTGAGACTAATGGAGTTGAGGAGTAAGTTCATTACTACTACGCGCCCCTTAGCCTCGTATGTCACCAATCTGTTATGGTCTCCCCCATACGACTTCACACTTCCTCAAGTAAAGCTGAAAGGGCTTTCCAAACTTGTGTGTGGATTCTTATCAGTAGCCAACATCGTCGTCGTACCCCCGTGTGTGTTTTTCCCATCCTCTGCGACCCCCTTTCCGTTATGTCGTGAGTCAACTAGTAAACTGTCTTACATGTCACTGTAAACATACTCAGAGCACACATATCAATAGTACTACTCAAAACCATCATATCATAATTCACTTCATTCATTCGCTAATGATTAAGCAAACATATATATTTGTCCATTGGATTAATATCATAATCACCCACATAATTTCATTTCCATAATTCAACATAAGTACTACATTCATCATAAGATTTCACATGTTCTAATCAATCAACAAAATCACAAGTATCCATAATCGTCATTAAATCCATCATTAGAAACATATTTGTTTATCACATACATCACTAGTCAGTCAACAATTTTATTCTTAATCAACATATATACAGTCATTTATCTTGATTTCTTTAGCTGGGTCACTTACCAATAAGTGTCATTATTATAGATAGTCATAGCAAGTTTGAAGGGCATTACATACACCCCCTGTTATTAAAACTTCGTCCCGAAGTTAATTTTTTTGTTCTCATACTTTCGATGCTAGGATTTACTTTAATTTCCTATTCTCATCTTTTTGTCATTCTCTTCTATTTTTCTCAAACAATCTTGTCCATAAGCACTAGTGGTTCTAATCATTAGATTTCTAGATCATCTAGTATGGTTCCAATACATCCTCATGAACTCAATTGTAATTCTGCGTAATGCAAATCCGATAATACCTTCATAATTGTCAATACCAACTTAGATTTCTTATACCTCCTAGTATTCTGTGAAGATCTATGATATCCAAATTAGCTACAAGCTATATTGCATCAATAGCCACCCAATAGTTATCAAATCATCATTATAACAAAACCAATCAAGAATTCAAATCTATTGGGTTATCCTTCCCTCCAAGACGAGAAGGTAAACATCATAAAATATTCAGTCAAATATAGATGGGTAAGATATAGTTACATTTTTAACAAATCAAGAGAGACCCTCAAATATTCCAAAACCAAGTCCCATAAGACTATTTTCAAAAACCTATAAATGTTTTAATAATGTTGGTTCTCAATTTGATAGGATTTGAGGCATCGAAACTTAGTGACTTAGTTGAATGTATTAAAATTTATATCTTAGTCCTTTCATTAGTATCATCATGTCCAGGTTAATGAGCTTATAACATCCTTACCTCATTTCATCATTTCTGTTGTCACAGGATTACTTCGATAGACTCATCAAGTCGTACTATGTGTGTTTTCCCAACCTCATCGAGTTTTATCTCGGGCTAGTCATATTTTCATCAAGGTTTGACCATGTCCTGAGGTTAGCTTCATTGAGTTCATTTAATTATTATGATCATCTTCGTACGTTGTTTTACTAAAATCGCCTTCACTTGGCCCTTTCGGTAGAATTTCCCAATTGAGAATTCTTCTTTTACTATCATCACGGTCATGTCGGGTTTGTACTTTTCTGTTATTTTTAACAACATTGTCATGCTAAAAAAAAATTAGTTTCGTTCGGCTCAACTCCTCATGTTATTAACATTGATATCATGTTTTCCAATTTCTAAGTTTGTTTCACCCCCTTGACAATTTGTTAAAATATCGCCAATCAGAGTATCTTGGTGTATTACCATTTTAAATTTTATCAATTTTTTTCGTCATTTAGTAAATCCACCAATTATATGAGTCCACTTGACTTCTCATCATGGCTATGTAGGAAAAATTTAAAATATCTACGGTCTTTGCTTCTTTTTCCAGGTACATTTTTCTTGAATTTCAATTTTATGTTATCGATACAATCTCTATCCAACAATTTCCTTTCTCAGAGTCAAGAGTTCTAACAAAAGGTAAGTCATCTTGTAATGTGCCCATTTTGACCCCCTTTGCATTAAATCGTAAATGATGTAAATATTGTAATTTGATCATGGTTAGGAGCTCAAGGCCAAGGCCCCACCATTGATTTAGCGTTTTATGTATCAGCAATTAAAGAAATAGATGCCTATGGTTCTTGTGCTAGATAGGCACAATGTAAATAAGACATCATGTAAATATGAATTTTAATGGAAATAACCACAACTAGCTATGCAATGCAACAAAGAGATGGGGGCATGATTCTACAAGGAATAGGGAGGGAAATTATTCAAACCCTTGAGCCAATGGTATTAATCCATGTGTCAATGAGAAAACCCATAAACCACCAACTACCCATTTTGGGTTATGGACCCAATCATTAAACTCTTCCAGAAATTGGTTGAGGCAGTTAATGCCTTGGGAATGAAGAAGTATGGCAGCCGATTTCGGGTATGGGCAAGCCATCAACCTGGGAATTCGTATCTTTGCTTCTTGGGCAAGAAAAACACCCACGAAATGGTGCCCAAAGCCATTCTAAACCCATAGTTTTTCCTCTCTCACGCAGATTGAGATGGCTGGAAGTTACACTCACGTTTTTCATAAAAAACGCAGGGTTTTCCTTGCCCAGAAACTCGTTTTTGGTTTTGGACAGTAGCTGGGAAGAAGGGGCTGCGAATTGGGACTGTATGGAGGTCGTTTTGCCCCAGAATTGCCATGGACGTTTTTCTGAAAATGATTTCTGCTCTCTAGGGTTGTTCCCCAATTGCCATTTCGTTTTTGGGTTTTCCCCCATTTTTCTAAATTGGTAGAAACCCCCTCTTTGGACATCCCACTGAAGAAACATTTTTATCATGCCCAATAATTGTGGTTCAGTTGTTTTGTGCATCCTTGTTTTGGTTTGAATCTGTGAGCAAGAAACTTGGAGTGGTAGTGGACAGAATTGACTTGATAAACCTAGTGAAGGGAGTAACCTATCAAGAAGATCAAGAGGGCTTTGGCTACTTTTCTATGCACACCCTGAGAGCACTAGAAAGGAAGGTATGGCTTGAGGGACTGTGTGGCAGTGAAGAGAATACTTCCTTGTGTTGGGTGTGTAGGCATTGTGAGTGCCAAGCTGAATAGATCTGGGAGGGGTACCCATAGCTCTGTGGTTGAGCTCACTAGATTAGCAATTCTTCCTTTCCATTTCCTAGCAGCCTGATAAACCCAATTGTAGATTGGCTTGGCTCATCTTGGTGTATGCTTGGCTATGTGTGAGTCTGTTGTTCCCCGGTTCCTTGTAGAGATCATGCCTAGCTCTGGGGTGGCAATTGTTTCAAGAGGTTGATAAGCACAACTGGCCTATGGTTGGGTGGAACGTTGCAGTTGCATAGCCAGTTGCTTGGGACTACTGTTATAAGATAAGTACACTCTTGTGTTAACTTTGCATTTATTCATTTGATGAATATTGTGAATGTATTATGGATGTGTTATTGAATTTACTTCCGCTGTGTTTTCCTATAGTTTTACATTTCCATAAGTATTTTTATACTGTGTGAATGCGTATTTAATAGTTCATGGGGCTAGATGCCCGGTTTTAGCATCACGTCCTCTCTATCATGCTGGTATGATAGGAGGGGACGTTACACATCTCTATTCTATTCATTTTATCAATGTAACAACAATCGGTAATAAAATTTCATTTCTTCTTTTCTACCATCATATATGAACTTTCATAACTAAGAACATAACCATATTGTACTTTTTATAACTAAGGAATATAATGTAGTGATCCCAGAGTAGTTCTCTAATTACTCACTACTTGCAACCCCAAGTTGCCTATTCACATCTTGGTATGCATAATCTTCACCTAACACCTAGTCAAATATAATTTGTTTTCCCCCCTAGAATTTTGTTCAATGGCTTAACAACTTAATAATCTTATCGTGACCATCACAATTACCCTTTTCATTGCTTCCTATCTAGAAGTTACAACAATTTATTATGCCTTTATTCAACTTACTTTTATAGGTGTTTTGGAATGTCATCAACATTAGTTATCCTCATATCTGTAATGCTCACCTCGGTACCGTAACTGTTTAGAATAATGAGGTATTAGTTTTGAAATGAACCGGCTAAGTAAAACACGAACCATTTGAATTTACTTTGAAAATGCTTGAACGACAATTATAGAAACTATTACTTTACTTAATAAATGTTAGATATGCTCGACTGATTAAGATAGAATGACTAAATGTTAGGTATACTCAACTGATCGAGATAGAATGACTGAATGTTGGATATGCTCGACTGATTGAGATAGGATGACTGAAAGTTACATATGCTTGATTGATTGAGATAGAACGATTGAATGTTAGATATCCTCGACTGATTGAGATAGAATGACTAAATGCTAGATATGCTCGACTGATTGAGATAGGATGACTGAATGTTACATATGCTTGACTGATTGAGATAGAATGATGAATGATAGATATGATTTACTGATTGAGAGAAAATGGTGAATGAAATATATGCTCGACTAATTGAGATATTATGATGGATGATGAAATATTTCATAGTGCAGCGCTACTAATGTGCGCTTGAGTGTGTGTGTGTGTGTGCAGTGGCAGGTAAGATGATTTACCGACTGACCCACAATGGAATTATAGGGGTCATAAGAACGGAAAGAACACATAGGGGTATGACGACTGACTATCGACCCTAGATTAGCAATCCACACACGGGTGAAGCCGTTTCAGCTCACCCGGGGAAGCGTATGTCATACGGGCAAGGCCATAATGATTTGGTCGCATATGATGAGTTGAGGGGAACGCAATAAGGAGAGCCTTATCCCTCAACATCCCTTAGTCTCCAAGGAGCATAGTTGAGAGATCGCGGTAACGGTTCCCGGTCGCTACACAGTACTCCCCATAAGAAGGAAGAAATGAAACTGTCAGAAGGGCCCGCCGAAGAGGTACCTAGACAAGAACGAGAGGAAGAAAATTAATCAATTATATAAATGAAAATTTCACATAAGATTTAAGAAATATTCTATTTCATTTTGTTTTATTTTATTAATTTGAATAATTCTATTCAAGATTTCCTTTTTAATTGATTCCATTAATTTGAATTATTCATTTTAATTGATTTTATTAACTTGAAAAAGAATTGAAGAGATTGATTTTATTCAATATTAAATTTGATTAATTATGTTGATTGGAAAAGATTAATAATAAGAGAATTATTTTTATTCAAAAGATTTTATAGATTTTATTATTTTAAATCATTCTATTAAAAATCCTATTTAATTGACTTCATTATTTTGAGAAAGAATTGAAATAGGTCATTAATAAAAATTTGTTTTTCTTTTATTGTTATTCAAGATTTTTTTTTACTTTAATTAATTTTATTATTCATTTAAATTATTTTATAAAGAGGAAATTTAAAATAGATTATACTTTTAGTAAAAGGAATCATCTTTAATTCAATATTAATATTAGGAAAAGAAAGAAAAGTAGAAAACAATAAGTCTAACTAAAAGATTGTTAAGTAAACTAAATGAAAACCAAAAGAGAAGTAGAACTCTTCTACACCTAACTCCCACTAATCTAGGGATTTAGGTGCACATTAAAGACATTAAGAAGACACATGTATTTGAGAATATTGGAAATTAAAATATTAAATTAAATCAAATATGTGCATGGACAGACACATGGCACATAGGATTTTGCTATATAATGAGGGAGGAGAAGGAGAGAAAGACATCTCTTGCTCCCTAATGCTGGATGGTCATCATAATCTCGGATTATGTTATGATCCTTGGAGTTGGGATTAGCTGGAACGGGGATTGGGAGATCCTTTCGGGAGGCTAGCTTGTGTGTTTTTACGACCCCATTAGCTCGGGGGTTCGAGGTGGAGAAGAGTAGCCTCGATACGGTAGGGTGGTCAACCGAGGGGTCACTCGGTACTTTGTCTGGAAATTGGATTGGATCGTGCGGAAACCACTTCGAGGACTCCATCGATTCGCTGGACCAATCGTCGAAAACAGGTTTGAAGTATTTATTTTGCTAACTCTTATGGTGGGACGAATAAATCTGGGTATATAGTTTTATTTATTGACATTCATGTACTGCAATAGATTGATCTAGATCTGTGGCCTCTATATCTTCATTTGAAAAATCGTACTGGAAGTTCTGCAATTAAATTATACTTATATTTTCAAATTCCGTGGAAGTCTTTTGTCTTTTTGGGAAAACAAAAATGGGGGACCCTACATTTGGTATTAGAGTCGGTCGAACCTTGAGGGTGAACGACAGCGGGATTGGAGCTGGGACCTTTATGGATTTATACCCTTGACCAGGCAACTATTTACACAGGTTTGATTGTATTTAATTGGTTGTTACTGAAGTTCTTTATTTCATAAAATTATCAGAGATCTTAATTGAATAATTCTAAGCCTAAAGGAGGGGAAAAAATTTAAATGGTAATTTTACTGCATAAAGAAAAGGGAAAAAAAATTATATAATCAGTTTTATATATATTGCTTTCTATTTATACTACTGCCGCCTCTTGCTAGAGACAATGCACATCAGTAATCTACTCTTTGTCGTATATTACAGTAAGTGAAATCATAGGTATCTTCCTCATTATGATTAGAACGATGGAGTTTAAAAGTTAGAATGCATGTTTATCTTTCAGATCCGTTGTATGTCCCGCACTGCGATTCCATTCCAGTAGGATCTCTGGTTTTCTGGGTATGTTGTTTTCTATAATAGTGATAGATAATTGAGAATGGGTTCTAACCCCTGAAATATATACTATTAAGATATCTCTTTGGAATGATAGAGTGTGTCAACGACCCTATTTTACTGCATAACAGAGGACTGTGTATTGCTTAATTTTGTTTAACTCCATGGTTATAGAGATATGCTTGTCATGGAGATTTGGAAGTTATTAATCCTCTGCGTTATTAATTCTTTATAACATTTTGTAGATATGTTGAATATTGGTTGTTCCTCGCTTCATAGAGATTGAGATTATTGATTCGTGTATCCTATCATGTCATCACAGAGAGTGAGTTTCATATGCCAGCTTGGTTTATTTGTTTTGTTGTTTTACAAATCGTTGGAAACCATGTAGATCTACTCTGATCTCTACCTGTTCACTGTTGGTTGGACAAAATCGATTAGATCCCATATTTATTGATGATATTGACTACTAAATCGCAGATCCCAGTTTTGGTTTGATGAAGTATTTTTCTAAATCGTAGATCCAAGGAGCAATCTGGAATCCGAGAGGGATTTTAGGTAGCGATCTTAGGTTCTACCTCTATCTCCAATCCTTGCTCTATTTTTGTTATACTTTTAACTTCAATATTTCATCTAGTTCCGTGTCGATTGGACTTTGTTTAATATATATGAAAAGAATACATAGCTTGTACTAGTGTCTTGCTAGAATCATAGCATATGATTTCCGGTGCTTGTTTTTAATCGGGGTTTCATTTAACAATCCTACTGTAACAGCATTCGAGTAACTCCCTATCCATGTTAGCTCTCTCGATATGCTTGCTAGCGTTTTCCACTCCTTAAAATTCATTAGGATAACACTCTGCTACCTCATAATCCCCTTAAGTGCTTATTGTGATCTATGTACATTATTATGTATGGTTTTAATACCAAAGTTATCTCTGCAAATCGTGGTGATGCCCGATTTGATCCCTGGCTAAACTATGTTGTATATACTAAACGGAACTTGGACGCTATCATAAAACATTGTGATACTTTTAATCAGAGTTTATTTCTGCAGAGATCGGGGTTGATATCCGATTTTTATCCCTAGCTAAAAATGCTTTTAAATATATATTTAAACCATTTTGAGCGCTGGATGACAGTGTTATGTTTACACTTAAAGATCAGGATGGATCCTTGGTTAAAAATACTGATAAAGTATATATATATCCAGTTCAATCTCTATTTATTATTACTGAGTCATCGGCTACTACTAACGGTTGTCTCTCCTCCATATGTCTACCGATCTCGACCTCAGATCCGGTTACTCAAAGCCTTGTTGTGTAGAACTGGAAGTAGTATTGCACATGGGTTTCAGGATCTCATTAATCCTTACTCCTTGGTTAGGTTAAACTCGACACTCACAGATCCGATTCGGATGGAAGGATCTCCTGCGAGCGTCCAACTACCATGAAATCCCACTTTGACCGGCGAAATCTCCGTCAAATGTCACCTTGATTGAACTATTGACCATTGAACTAAATCCTACTTGTAGATGGTTGGATAGCTAACAATTGTCGAATGATACTATGATTACTAGTTCGTAAAGACCGCCACATATCCGGAGAGATCGCCATTCCAGATTTTATCATAAGCAAGAATTGTGAATATTAAATGACAACTGATGTTTACAAGATTATTATTTTTAAGATTTAGAAATGATGTGGAAGTAATTATTATAAAATGCATATAGGTACTTTGGTTAAGTGAAGTTATAGCAAGGATACATTTCATATTACACATTGGTTTCAATAGAGTAGAATCTGCTTTTAAATTCCTACTTGAAATGGAGTTCCTTTAATATATTCATGTTTTTGGTTGAATTTAGTTTCATGAGAAGGGTCGATTAAACAAAACGGAAAAATATATAATAAAATGAATTTACACCTTTACTTCGACCGGCGATTAATGTATGTTTTACGTTAAAAAAAAAATATATATATATATATATATAGATATATGGATTTGATATTTATTACAAGTAATGCATGAGTGAACCAATAAAAGGCATGGCCTTGGTTCTATTTCCTGTATGTATTAGTTTCCATGTTGTATTTAAAATATAAGTCGGGGTAGGGTAGAGTCCCAACTTATTTGTATTTAATCCTAATAAACTAAAACCACTTATGCATAAGATATAGGGTTGGGGTGTGAACAGGGATTTGGTTAATCTCCTTTGTTATATATAAGAATGGAAGGGCTCATGAAGAAGTGATCCTTTGTGGGGGTTCATGGAGAGAGCCTACTTTTAGGTAAGTGTTCTACATTATTGTGTTGATATTATTCATCATGGTTTCATAGATTTATTTGTAAATGTCTTATAATTGTTATTATTTGGTGGTTTTGATACATTTATTGACCTCTGCTTCCTTTCGGTTGCATGCTGGTGCATAGTTCTGTCTTATTGTTTCTTGTGATAACATTTTGGGATGGGACCGCTGGAAAGACCAAACACAAAGATAAGGTTCCTCTGTGTACAGAGCCATAAGCGAGATCTTGTTAATGTAGGATGTCTGCATATTCCTTTCATTTAGTTAATGTGACAATGTTTGGGGAGGAGACGGCTGGAAATCCCGATCCCAAGGAAATGCTCCTCTATGTATAGATCCATACGCTAGTTCTGGTTAATATAGAAAGTATGCATATGTTTTCTATCACCATACTTGATTTTGATGATAAATGGGTATGGGACGGCTTGCTAAGCCGATCCAAATGTCCCTCTGTTTAATTTTCTCTGCGTGAATAATGGTATATAAATTTATAAGCCCTAGGTGTCCACGGGTATCCCGTTGACAACAAATAGTTGGGAAAGGAGGACGCTATGAGTTGAGCCCAATATTTGTCATTGTATTTTCTCTGCAATCTATGCATGCCTCGATTTTAGATCTATGTGTTTTGTAATTGTTGTGCGACAGATTTCTTTGCATGCCCTCGACTGATAATATTACGGTTTTTCGTAATACTGTGTGGCTGCATTCTATGCATGACCTCGACCAAGATCCATGCGATTGTGTAATACTGTGCGGCTGCATTCTATGCATGCCTTCGACGGAGATCCATGTGTTTTTGGTAATCGCTCTGTGGATGCATTCTCTGTATGCCCACAACTGAGATCCGTTTTGTTTTTAAATGCCATGAGAGGCTGCGTTCTCTACATGCTCTCGACTGAGGTCTGCATTGTTATAGGAAAATCGTGTTTTCCTATTGAATGATCATGCTAACTCACGTTTTTTTGTGCACTGAGGCAGATCTGCATTGTTAGATAATTGTGATTCCTTTTCAAAATATCATGTCGGCTCGGTTTTGAGACAAATCCGTATTACTATACGAAAAATCGTGGTTATCCTTTGGAGTTGGAGTCAACATGCTGGTTCATTTTGTAAATTGAAATGAGTCGTGGGTCTCTGTTCATTCATGTTGATTGTATCATAGATAGCTAAACTTCTAGATCTGGACTATATGCATTTCCTTTTTATTTTGTTTAGAGGTCTAGGTCTGCACATGGGTGATCTTGGTGTGATCATGTTGTTCAAGACCGAGATCTGATCATTCTTGAGGTGTGCATTTCAGACTTGAGAATAGCTCGGTGATAGTAATCCCTGCATGATCATGTTATTCAGATTTGAATCTTCTTGATGCATGGGTTTTCCATTTTTCCTGACCTGAGGATAAGTCTGGGCGAATAAACTCCGCATGTTCATGTTGTTCCGAATAGAGATCTATACTTTTTGGATGTAGGCGTTTTCCCTTTTACATTTAAGTTTGGATCTGTGCGTTTTGTTTATATGGCTCTAGAACATATGCACAGATCGATATGATCGTATGAGTTGGCTCCTTGTTTTCTTCTTATAAAGATAGATCCGTTCCTTACATTGAAACTATGCATGTGACAGTAGAATCGCAGAATTTAACCTTTGTTTAGGTACATGTAAGTTATAATAGAAGTATGCATATTACTAGAGATGCAATCGAATTTTACTTAAATTATAATGAACTCTGGTAGTAGGATTTACCGTAGTAGATATGGATACTTTATCATCTGCATATAGATGTTGTATTGATAGCAAGCCTAAATCTTGGTAACCTTCATTTCTAGATGAATGCTTGCATAATTTCTGATGAAGTTGTTTAGTTATAAAATCACGGTGGTTTTTATTTGTTGATGACTGCAACTTGTTTACGATTTGGTGGCACTTCCTTCACTTATAGATTCAAGTCTACATTTCTGCATATAGTATCTAGAGGGAAGGAATGTAATCTAGGTTTGCATACTATGCATATGGCATGGCTGGGTAAATGAAGTATGGATCTGGGGTTACTTAGTTTACATATAGCATGTCACGAAAGGAGACTGCCAAAAATACCCTCTTTAAAAGGACGCCTTGAGAGAGTAGAACTATCTTTGCAATGATTGTGTTGATGGATGTAAATTAACGCTTATGCTATTTAAAAACTTTCTTTCTTACATGTTAATCATTACCATATTATAATGTAGAACTTTTATATTCGGTGCCGAGGATGAAATTCCTATCAATTTGATTATGTGTAAATGAATTGCATTATAATTAGTGGAAAGGTTATTTGAAATTTTATGTTACATACTGATTTAGTGGAAACATTATTTCATATCCACTAATGATTTAGTGGAAAGGTCTTTATTTTAAAATTGTATATATAGCATAAGAAACTTTAGTGGAAAGGTCTTTATTTTAAAATGGTATATATAGCATACTTTTAATGGAAAGGTATTTTAAATTATTGCATAGTCAATTAGTAGAAAAGTTAGTGAAAATTACATATATATGAAAGTGTTGGTTTATGAATGTAGAGATATTACATCTTGTGATTACTTCTAATGCTTGTAATTGAATATAGCCATGTGTCGCATAAGGGAAGAAATTATGCTCCTTGATAATAGAGGAGAATATTATTTCATGTGTCTCATGTCGTAAGGAAGCAAGTATAGAATCGAGATGAAAATATTAGTACCATTCATTTTGTGTACAAGAACTAGCATGTTATATTTTTAGTCCTAGTAAAACTCTGCACTGATATATTCTTGATAAGATTAATCTAGTAAGGAATGAAGGAGTTACAGGCTACACCAAAGTTTTTAGAGAGAATTCCCTTATAATATTTCTTTTCATTTGAATGACCGATTGTAAATATCGTACTACTATACTAGAGGAATGGAAAATGACCATGGAAAAATTATGGGATCTAAAGAATTGTGTACTTTACGCAATTGGAATGAAATCGTATATAGTGTATCTCTGAGATAAATGTTGAGTGATGAAGTGCTTTTTGAGAATGATTCCTACACTATTGAATTAAATAGATTATGTTCAAATAGAATGTAAGACATAGTTATTGCGGATGTGTTTGAGGATAAATGAATTTAAGAAAGAAGTGCTTAGATAATTTTGAAGGTGGGATGCTTATGATTTACTATCAAGAAGGAATGAATATATAATGTTTAATAATGGGAGATTGTGACTTATGATGAGCGATGCATGGAGATCGACGCGGAAAAATCAGATCCGCGGTTTTACTCCTTCTCTTATGGCAAGGATACTTCTAGCTCCTCGAACATGAAATTGTTATGGACGGTTTCAAATTTGGTTGCAATTAATGAGCCAATAGATGACTGTTGTGGGGATTGCTACACTATGAAGGTACGATTTAGTTATATTGTCAAATATGAGATGTATACTTATTTGATGGTAGAAAAGAGGAAATGAAATTTTATTATCAATTGTCATTACATTGAAGAAATGAATGTGAAAAGGAAGTAAAAACTCACCGTGGAAGCACATGAGACTTAACTTCGAGACGAAGTTTTAATAAGAGGGGGTGTATGTAATGTCCACCTTGGTACCTTAACTATTTAGAATAATGAGGTACTAGTTTTGAAATGAATCGGCTAAGTAAAACATGAACCATTTGAATTTACTTTGAAAATGCTTGAACGACAGTTATAGAAACTATTACTTTACTTAATAAATGTTAGATATGCTCGACTGACTGAGATAGAATGACTAAATGTTAGATATACTCGACTGATCAAGATAGAATGACTGAATCTTGGATATGCTCGACTGATTGAGATAGGATGACTGAATGTTACATATGCTCGACTGATTGAGATAGAACGATTGAATGTTAGATATGCTTGACTGATTGAGATAGAATGACTAAATACTAGATATGCTCGACTGATTGAGATAGGACGACTGAATGTTACATATGCTCGACTGATTGAGATAGAATGATGAATGATAGATATGATTTACTGATTAAGAGAAAAGGATGAATGAAATATATGCTCGACTGACTCAGATATTATGATGGATGATGAAATATTTCATAGTGCGGCGCTACTAATGTGCACTTGAGTGTGTGTGTGTGTGTAGTGGTAGGTAAGATGATTTATCGACTGACCCACAATGGAATTATAGGGGTCGTAAGAACGAAAAGAACACATAGGGGTATGACAACTGACTGTCAACCCTGGATTATCAATCCATGCACAGGTGAAGCCGTTTCAGCTCACCCAGGGAAGCGTATGTCGTACGAGCAAGGTTATAATGATTTGGTCGCGTACGATGAGTTGAGGGGCGCGCAATAAGGAGAGCCTTATCCCTCAACATCCCTTAGTCTCCAAGGAGCGTAGTTGATATATCGCGGTAACGGTTCCTGGTCGCTACGCAGTACTCCCCATGAGAAGAAAGAAATGAAACTGTGAGAAGGGCCCGCCGAAGAGGTACCTAGACAAGAATGAGAGGAAGAAAATTAATCAATGATATAAATGAAAATTTCACCTAAGATTTAAGAAATACTCTATTTCATTTTGTTTTATTTTATTAATTTTAATAATTCTATTCAAGATTGTATTTTTAATTGATTTCATTAATTTGAATTATTCATTTTAATTGATTTTATTAACTTGAAAAAGATTTGAAGAGATTGATTTTATTCAATATTAAATTTGATTAATTATGTTGATTGGAAAAGATTAATAATAAGAGAATTATTTTTATTCAAAAGATTTTATAGATTTTATTATTTTAAATCATTCTATTAAAGATCCTATTTAATTGACTTCATTATTTTGAGAAAGAATTGAAATAGGTCATTAATAAAATATTTGTTTTTCTTTTATTATTATTCAAGATTTTTTTTTACTTTAATTAATTTTATTATTCATTTAAATTATTTTATAAAGAGGAAATTTAAAATAGATTATACTTTTAGTAAAAGGAATCATCTTTTAATTCAATCTTAATATTAGGAAAAAAAAGAAAAGTAGAAAGCAATAAGTCTAACTAAAAGATTGTTAAATAAACTAAGTGAAAACCAAAAGAGAAGTAGAACTCTTCTACACCTAACTCCCACTAATCTAGGGATTTAGGTGCACATTAAAGACATTAAGAAGACACATGTATTTGAGAATATTGGAAATTAAAATATTAAATTAAATCAAATATGTGCATGGATAGACACATGGCACACAGGCTTTTGCTATATAATGAGGGAGGAGAAGGAGAGAAAGACATCTCTTGCTCCCTAATGCTGGATGGTCATCATAATCTCGGATTATGTTATGATCCTTGGAGTTGGGATTAGCCGGAACGGGGATTGGGAGATCCTTTCAGGAGGTTAGCTTGTGTGTTCTTACGACCCCATTAGATCGGGGGTTTGAGGTGAAGAAGAATAGCCTCGATACGGTAGGGTGGTCAACCGAGGGGTCACTCGGTACTTCGTCAGGAAATTGGATTGGATAGTGCGGAAACGATTTCGAGGACTCCATCGATTCGCTGGACCAACCGTCGAAAACAGATTTGAAGTATTTATTTTGCTAACTCTTGTGGTGGGACGAATAAATCTGGGTATATAGTTTTATTTATTGACATTCATGTACTACAATAGATTGATCTAGATCTATGGCCTCTATATCTTCATTTGAAAAATCATACTAGAAGTTCTGCAATTAAATTATACTTATATTTTCAAATTCCGTGGAAGTCTTTTGTCTTTTTGGGAAAACAAAAATGGGGGACCCTACAATATCGTGCTAACAATTCAAATTTGTTAAAGTAATTTCTCTCATATTCAACAATCGAAAATCCTTCTAATGGAATTGCATTCCCATTGTCCTAAGCATTAGTCTCATATGCAACCAATTACTTGAAAGTTACAACCACTATTCACTTTATATAAATAAATTATGTCTGGTTACGAAGTGTCTACATCCACCTTGCCCTAGTTTTTCATGCTTATGCCTTCACTCCCACCATGTTCAACATAATACCTAAACATATTTGATGGAGATGTAAATGATTTTCAATTGTCTATTTTTATAATTACATTGTCCCCTTAAGATAGACCACCCATCCCTAAATAATTAAATGGTTCATGTATATCTTCTTTCTTCTATTTACCTTGGTTTAACCCACACTATCCACAGTAACCCTATGGGTAAGGGTTATGTTGGTTATGTTTGATTTAAGTATAATTAAAATCCAATCCATACATGTATATATATTTCCCACTCTATATATGTAAAAGTCACATAAGTTTTCTAAACTTTTAATGTAACCGCATAAATAAATACATATATCAAATACTGTATTTATATAATTACCATGAATCGTGTAAATCTCATTTTATATATATATATATATATAATTAGGATTATATAAATGAATACTTATACCATTTCCTTACATTTATATATCCACATTATATTTGTATATATTTATTTTTAAGCACTTATTATATAAATGAATACTTATACCATTTCCTTGCATTTATATATCCACATTATATTTGTATATATTTATTTTTAAGCACTTATTATACATATCAATAAGCATATATATATTGATAAGCATATGTATATTGAACTCTCAACCATATATATACTCAAGCAATGATATTAGTATTTAGGACATTCCCTTAAGCAATTGAAGTAATTTGCCAAATTTCCTCATATCCAAATGTGCCACGTCCTTTTTCCTAAAAACGCCCAAAAAGTGTCTATAATTTCCTTCTATACAATTTCTTCGTATCATAATTACCTCCTTAGTTCAACACCAACCATTAGATGTTATTCCCATCTGTATATGTATGTCTTCTTTTAAATAACATCATTCACATTATATACATCTCTCGTTGAGATTAACATCATGCTACATATATAGTTTTCCTAATATATATATATGGATATACCATATATATACATAACATGTGTCCAATGGTTTGTAAGGATGTTGTCTTTTGGTAACATCACCAAATCTTACGGCCTACCTCATCAATTTACAGTAATATTTTATATCTCCTTTTGTATTCACTCATAACTATATATATAATATAACTATACTTATGGTTGTTATTATTTGGACTATGAAGTATTTCAAAGGCTTAGAGCTCGCCATAGTTTATCAGTAATCAATAGATATATATTTTTTTCTTTTCTTTTGTTATTTTTTGTTCTTATGTCTAAGGTATCATCTTCCATAATCATTTCAGCATATTAGAATTTCTCAGATAAATCATAATAGCTTGCCCAAGTTCAAATTTCTCCCTATAATCAACATTAAATTAGAATTCCACATCTGTAAGATATCATATCTACAATTTCCATGCTAGGTGTTAGATTTTCCATTTCATTCTATTTAACATTTAATAAAAAGACCCTCCCTAATTTCAACATAAGATATGGGGATTCTTTTATTCTAACAATTTTATTTCTAGATATAAACACATCTTCCTTTTCATAAACAATATAAAACTCCTTCTCCTTTACAATTAACTATAACCCTTCTTCCCTTTCTATTCATAATCTATCAATTCCTTCTCGTTAATATTTAGACATAAATAATACCTATTTTCCTTCACATACTTCTTTTGATAAGCAATATAAAATGAATATGCTTTATATAATTGAACGTAAAGAATCTCTCTTTTAATATCATCTGTAATATGCATCAGCTCGCCTTCCATGTCAAACGTAAACAAACCTTATTTAATATATAAATACAATAGTTTATTGCGACTGGATCATATACAACCATATCTATTGATGCACTACTCCAGTCATCCGTGAGATATTTAATGCAACATAAATTACAAAAACTTGGTAAATTCTCAAGCTCATCTCAGCTCTTAATTACGTGACATGTTTACCAAGCGAGACTCATGGCGGCCCCAAAGAGGAATTAATTTAGTTTTGATTATTTGGGATGTGCCAACAGTCAATATTAAGGATTGAGGTCCTGGAGCGCTCTTGATAGATCACCACTAGATAACCTAAGATGTTCAAATTGGGATTTCAACAGATTTCGACACCATGAAGGAAAGAGATTGAAAGTTTAAACGTAGTTGATGGTATTACTTAATTGAACAGTGGTATGAATAGATTACTAGTTATTTATGCGAACTAAGCATTTCTGTGAGTGTATCGAGGATCTAATTTCCAATGGTAGGTTAACCTTTTAGAATAATGAATGTTCGGGACCTATCTACACAGGTGTAACGCAATATAAATATAGAATTGACGCTGCAATGAATATACACAACAGGTTTTACAGTTTATTACTCTGAATATGAGAACTGGTTGACATTCATTACTAATCAATCCGGGGTAATCTAAGTTAACTTAATTACCACTGTAAGTAAAATATATATTTATATATCTGACAGTTGACCCTACTCGAATCAGAATCGAAATCACAGGCCGTTAATCCTTGTTACACATACACCAAAGTATTTAAATCATTGGTTTCCTCTAGCATGTATGATTCGACACAGGAGCAGCTTATAAATCGTGGGATATAATTCGAAAAAAAATGGAGATAGATCCTCAGAAATAAATAATCTTTGGGTCTCTGATATACAAATAAATCAGAACAGAGTTGAATATGCCGAAGACGGCATAACTAATCAATTACAGAAAATAAAATTTCGATATATATATAGTTTGAATCCACAGAAATAAATTAATTTTTAGATCTATGATATAGAAATAAACTAGAACTAAGTTGAATATGCTGATCAATTGTCTTCGGCATAACTAATCAATTACAGAGAATAAACTTTCGATATGTATAGTTTGAATCCACGGAAATATATATATATAGATAGATATAAACTAGAACCGAGTTGAATATGCCGATCCTCAGATTTTAATTCAACGTGTATAAATTTACAGAAAAGAAAACACACAGACTTCCCGAATTTGATTTATGATTCAACATGTGTATAAATTTTTCAGAAAGGAAAAATGCACAAAATTCTCAATTTCGCCTCCCATCATATAATAATAATAAAAAATTGATTCTAATAAAAAATTGAGTCTGGTGCCCTCAAGGCTCAATCACATCCGATACCAAATATAGGGGGCTGTTTTATATTTCATAAACCAAAATATAATTATAGATCATAAATAAAATCAATCTCAATCTGTTACTCGATAAAAAAAAATGAAGTAGTTAAAATATTGAACTAGTAAATGCAAAATGAAACCATAATCTGTCAACAGTCGGTTGATTCCTTTGTCGAAGGAGTAGTCATTGTCCACCGATCCATCTTGTCCTTTTCCGTCCACTTCACCCGTTAGATCCTTCTAGTAAAATCTTGTTTAACCATAGGCGAAGCAATCGTTAGCTTCACCACCCAACCATAGGCTTATGCAATCAGTCGCATAGCCTCCCTTGAGTTTCGGGGTCCCCGGAGCTTCGGGGTCGTAGAGGATACACACTCACAAAGGTTCAGACATGAGATCACCCTCACCAAAATCCTTAGCCAAACTCACCGTAGAAAGCACAATCAAAAATTCTTAGCCATTATGGCAGTCATCCAACAATAGGGTCCCTTTTCCCTTCTTCTCATCTTTCTTAAATAGGAAATTTTCCTGCGACACATGTTGCTTCATGCAAAAATACTCTTTTATGTAATATTATTTAATACCAATATTCACCCACCCATGTGTCACTCTCTCATGAGAGTGCACATACTTCCCACATTTTACTCCTAATGGTCCCCTGATGCTAGGATTCCAATCCCTATTTTAATGGGTGCATGTGGAGTTGACTAGTTAATGACTCCTAGTCTATATTTTGCTCCATATTTAATTATTCCCAATTAGTTAATTATAAATAACCATTTCATGAGCAAATAATCTAATGCAATACTATATGCTAAGTACATAACTACAAATAGTCCATTCATGCACAAATCATTTAATGCAATTCTATATGCCAAAAACATAACTACAAATAGTCCTTTCATGCACAAATAATTTAATGCAATTCTATAGGCCAAATACATAGGTGTTCATTTATCAATTTTTTGTATTCATCTAGGTACCACATTTTCGAGTCCTTCTGACTTTCTTTCCTCAATTGTCTAGGTACCACATCGTCGGGACCTTCTAACTTCCTTTCTTTAATTGTCTAGGTACCACATCGTCAGGTCCTTCTGACTCTCTTTCCTTAATTGTCTAGGTACCACATCGTTGGGCCCTTCCGACAATACTTTCTCATTTTACTGTTGTGCTGGGATTACATGTAGTGATTTAGGAACCGTTACCATAAATCATCCGGCTACACTCTATGTGAGACTAATGGCGCTAAGGAGTAAGTTTGTTCTTACTGCGCGCCCCTCAACCTTGCACGTGACCAATCCGTTATGGTCTCCCCCGTACGAATTCACGCTTCCCCGAGTAAATATGAAAGGGATTTCCAAAATCGCGTGTGGATGCTTATCAGAAGCCGACATTGTCGTTGTACCCCCGTGTGTGTTTTTCCCATCCTCTGCGACTCCCTTTCTGTGTTAAATTTTCATTATTTAATTCAATATGATCTAGGATCTTAACTAAGAGAACAACATGTACAACATATCAAACACAAGAGACAAGAGACACAAAGCATTTCATCGGGGAAAACCATAACGGTGAAAAACCTCGCAACTTCCTCATACATAGAATAAGCACCAACACAAAGATCACAAAAGATGAAACCCCAAAAGATAGATGTCTTTAGCAGCTACTCCTCCACCACTTGTGCGCACTTCTCTCTCTCAACTATGAGAGTTGGATGTGTGTGTGAATGGATAAATAGAGAGGTTGCTCCTCTCTATTTATACTTTACCTTTACTTGCCTTTTACCCTAACTGGGCCGACCCCCCTTAGGAAAGTCTAATTACCCATTACCACTTGACATTGGGACGACCCCACTAGGGGAGTCTAATAACCCATGAAAGACACAACTCCAGGGTCTAATGCCCCATCATACATGGGAGGATGGACCTTAATGACTTTACATGACCCAAGTACAATAATGACTTCTCCAACCGGAGGAATAAACATCTCCATCAGAGGTACAACAATAAAATACAAATAAAATATCAAATATACAAGTGAATACATTCTGAAGTTACAAATACATCAACACTCCCTCTTAACTAGGAAGGTATTCTCTTGACACAGGCATCAATAAATATAGGCACAAGTCTTCAATACTGGAGCTAGATCATCAACATTGGATCACTAGAGCATCATCATCACTGCTGTTGTACTCATCATCTAGATCATTGGTGCTATCTCTCAATTCTACTCGTCATAGGAAGTTCTACAGAGACAACCCTTTTTCATGTTGGATGTAGACCTAGCCTTCATGTAGGTCTTCAACATTTTTGGGCCATCCCGTGGAATCTCGAGACTGATTATGTGCATCTGTAAAACCTCAAAAGAGTATCCCAGGACTAATTACGTGCCAAGCACAACCTGCAAGATCTCCCAGGGTTGATTACATGCGAACAAGCAAAACCTCGAAAGAGCATCTCATGACTGATTACGTGCCAAGCACAACCTGCAAGATCTCCCAGGGATGATTATATGCTACTGCACAACCTGCAATATATCCACAGCCACAGAGCATCATCCAGATGCTCATGATCATATGGATCATAGTCAGACGAAGCATCATACGGATGCTCATGATCATACGGATCATCGTCATATTGAATATCATCCAGATGTTCATGACAGAGCATCATTCGGATGCTCATCACATAGCACTTACATCCACAGCCATGGGGAGGACCCACCTACCACCATGCTTGGAAGGGCTCCTACATCTGTGTCTTGTCACTTCCTCCTGGAAGTATCTTCAATCTAAATAACACCAAGCCTCTCTCTAAAGTACTCGAACTTCACCCTAGCTAGTGGCTTGGTCAACACATCTGCTATCTGCTCATCTGTCGCAACATACATGAGCTTCATTGCTCCTCTCTGCACCATATCCCTGATATAGTGATACTTGATCTCAATATGCTTCGACTTGTTGTGGAACACCGAGTTCTCGAACAACATCACACAACTCTGGTTGCCACAGAAGATACAAGTAGCATCCAACTAGAGATCAAATAAATCTGACAGTAGATTCCTTAGCCATACTGCCTCACAACTAGCTGAACAAGCTGTGACATACTTTGCTTCAGCTGTACTTAGTGTCACGCAGGATTGCTTCCTGCTAAACCAAGAAATCACACATGATCCCATACTGAAGCAGCACCCCGAAGTGCTCTTCCTATCAATGGCACTGCCTTCCCAATCTGAATCAACATAACCCTCTAGGTTAATCTTCTGATTCGCTTCATACTTGAGACCATAATCAACCGTACCCCTCAGGTACCTCAGAATATGCTTTGTAGTAATTAGGTGAACATGTCTACGATCCATGAGGAACTGGCTCAATGTGTTCACAGCAAAGCAAATATCTAGTCTCGTGTTCATCAGGTACATCAAGGACCCAATAATCTGACGATACATCATGGCATCAACCGACTATGATGAAGCATCACTCAATAGCTTCAGGTTCGATTCCATAGGTGTTTCCATGGCCTTGCATTCCATCATCCCAAAACGATTTAGGATCTCTACTGCATACTTCCCTTGTCCAAGGAAGATTCCATCTACACTCTACCACACCTCCATGCCTAGAAAGTAATGCATCATACCCAAGTCCTTCATCTCAAACTCGGCACAACAAGCTTCCTCTTCGTATCAGCAATCAACCCATCATCACATATCACAAACAGGTCATCCACATATAGTAGGAGTATCATTGGATTTCCTTTCTCGACCTTGTAGTAAAGGTTGGAATCCGCTTTACTCTTGGTAAATCCCAAACTATTCAAGAAGTTGTCAATCCTGTCATACCACGTCCTGGGTGCTTGTTTCAAATCATACAAGGCTTTCTTCAATTTGCACACATGTGACTCCCTGTCATGTGTCTCAAAACCCAATGGTTTCTCCACATACACTTCCTCTTCGACTACACCATTCAAGAAGGTTGTCTTGACATCCATTTGGTGTATCTTCCACTTCATCACTGCAGCCAGAGCAAGTACTGTTCTGATGGAAGTGTATCTGGCTATAGGTGAAAATGTTTCCTCATAATATATCCCTTCTTTCTGGGAGAAGCCACATGCCACAAATATTTCCTTGTATTTTTCTATGCTTCCATCTACAACATGCTTGATCTTGTAGATCCACTTGGAAGTCACTACAGACTTCCCTCCTAGTCTTGGGACCACATCCCAGACATCATTCTTCATGATCGACTGGTACTCCTCGATCATGGCATCCTTCCATTACTGCATCCCTGATCCTGGAAACTTCAGATTCTTCAATATCTTCAATAGGTAGTTGTCTTGAACTTCATCGCTAGAACAAATGTCATTGTCCTTCTTTTGTAGGTGATTGTACATGATCTTTCCTACAAGTCAAATTCAATTGCATGATTAAAAACATCTCATAGTTTTCATAACAAAATCTTACACATAAGAACATATGTCATACAGTCATGCAATTATCTTAGCCAATGCTTCAATACAACATTTATCCATATCCTGTAACTTTCTAGATGCCTTCCATCTCTACCAGAACATTGTTAAGAGTGTGCACTACTCCCAACATGTTAGCAAAGAGGTTTCATTCTAGATAAGTAGCAATGGGATGTTGTACAGTACCATAGGCTACTTACCCATTACTTGCATATTAGTAGTATCTTGTCCATTAATGCGACTTTTCTAAAATGCATAATATTCATCCTAAATCTAGGAACATAAGTATGTACATGACTGAACAACATCATTTAAGTAATCATATATACAAGAAATGACAGTTCAAATACTTATCTTTGTTTGGTTGTTGGGTGGACTCCCTCTCAATCTTTGCTTCCTTGAAGGAGATACTGGAGTCTCTGATAGTGTGCACCTTAACCAATGTTGAAAATGGATGAGAGGTTCTTCCATAGATTATTTGTTTTCCGGAGTCCAACTCTGTAGTAGCTTCTTCTACTCCTTTCATGTAAAACTTCATTACAATACATATTCTTCATCACTTGAAGAATCTACACTGTCTTCCTTGGTTCTCTTCTTTGGAGGTTCATCATCCTCTGCAATGTGAGCATGATGTCTTCTCTTATTGTTCTTCTTCTTGTGGGAGCTGCTTTTGTTCCTAGGACAATCTCTGGAATAGTGTCCCTTCTCATCACAAGTATAACATCGAATGTGAGAAAGATCTCTCATGGATACTCCAAATTTCTCCCTTTGATTTTGGTGGTGGTATTTACCTGTTAATTTTTTAGCATTAATTCAACTCTAGAACTTTACTAAGAGAATAACAAGTACAACATATCAATCACAAGAAGCAATCACAAGAGACAATAGACACACAGAGTTTCCATGGGGAAAACCATAAAGGTGAAAAACCCCATAACTTCCTCAGAGATAGAAAGAGCAATGATACAACCCAAGTACAAGATAGAGTCTCCTAGTAGTGGCTTCTCCTCCTCCACTAGTGCGCCACTCTCCAATGAGTGTATAAGTGAGAATGTGAATGATCAAATAGAGTGCCTCCCGCACTCTATTTATACTTGACTTGACTTTCCTAATAACCTTTACTAGGTCAGCCTCAACTTAACCACATAACATAATGCTGACAGGGTCGACCCCCAATAGGGTGGTCTAATAACCCTTTAACCCACATGAATTATATAGGGTTGACCCCATCAAGGTGGTCTAATAACCCATCAAGTATAAGTTACGACACTTACAATATAAATGATGACACTTCCGTATAGAAGAATAATAAAATCTCTATAGGAATACAATATACATGTGTGAAATACATTCTGAAGTTACAAATACATCAACACTCCCTCTTAACTAGGAAGGTATTTCTCGACACAGGTCTACTAGCACAAGTCTTCTTCTCTGGATCATCATCACTGTATCATCATCATCGAATCATCATCACTGCTGCTGCTATCTCAATCAATCTCTAATCTACTCGTCATAGGAAGTTCTATAGAGCCAGCCCTTTTTCATGCTGGATGTAGGCCCACCACCTGTAGGTATTCATCATCACTAGCCATATTGTGGAATTCTCAGGACTTATTACGTGAGTCAACAAAACCTCGAAAGTGAATCCTAGGACTTTTACGAGCACACAGCTCAACCTATCAGATCTCCTAGGACCTTTTACATACCACTACACAACCTGTCCATGGCCCTAGAGTATCATCCTGATACTCATGATCGTATTGATCATAGAAATGTTCACGAAGCACAACCCAGATGCACATCACACAACACTTACATTCACTGGCATGGGAAGACACACTTCAACCATCCATGAAAGGCTTAGCACTTATATCTACACCATGGGAAGACACACTTCAACCATGCAACAATGGCATCGCACTTATATCCATAGCCATGGGAAGACACACTTCAACCATGCTAGGAATGGCATAGCACTTATTTCGCAGCCATGGGAAGACACACTTGAACCATGCTCGAATGGAACAACACTTATATCGCAGCCATGGGAGGACACACTTCAACCATGCTCGAATGGAACAACACTTATATCGCAGCCATGGGAAGACACACTTCAACCATGCTCGAATGGAACAACACTTATATTGCAGCCATTGGAAGACACACTTCAACCATGCTTGAATGGCACAGCTCTTACATCAACGACCATGGGAAGACACACTTCAACCATGTCGGAATACTCCCAACCCTTATATCTACACCATGGGAGGACACACCTACCACCATGAGAGAATGGCTCATGTGCATCTGTGTCTTCGGAACTCATCACACATAATCCAACTGATTATGTAATGTATCCACCTGATACATATCATCACATATGATCATCCTGATCATCATAATAGCATCATCCTGATGCATATACATATACATGATCCAACTAATCATACCAAGCATCCAACCAATGCATATACATACATGATCCAACTGATCATACCAAGCATCCAACCAATGAATATACATATACATGATCCAACTGATCATACCGAGCAGTAACTGGAGCATCATCTTGATGCTCATCACACAGCGCTTACACCCACAGCCATGGGAAGGATCCTCCTCTCACCATGCTTGGAATGGATTCTACAAATGTGTCCCGTCAGTTCTTCCTCGAAGTATCCTCAATCTGAAGAACGCCAAGCCTCTCTCTGAAGTACTCAAACTTCACTTTGGATAGTGGTTTCGTCAACACATCTGCAACCTGCTCATCCATTGCAACATACAGGAGCTTCACTGCTCCTCTCTACACCATATCCCTGATATAGTGATATTTGATCTCAATGTGCTTCGACCTGTCGTGGAACACCGAGTTCTCATACAGCTTCACACAACTCTGGTTGTCACAAAAGATACCAGTAGCCTCCAATGGGAGATCAAATAACTCAGACACTAGCTTCAGAAGCCACACTACCTCACAACTAGCCAAACAAGCTACAACATACTCTGCTTCGACTGTACTCAGTTCTACGCAGAATTGCTTCCTGATAAACCAAGAGATCACACCTAATCCCATACTGAAGCAGCACCCAGATGTGCTCTTCCTATATGTAGCACCACCTGTCTAGTCTAAATCAACATAACCCTGTAGGTTAAACTTTTGATTCACATCATACTTGAGCCCATAGTCAATTGTACCCTTCAGGTACCTCAGAATATGCTTTACAGCAACCAGGTGAACACCTCTCGGATCCGTCAGGAACTGGCTCAATTTGTTCACTGCAAAGCAAATAGCTTATCTCATATTCGTCAGGTACATCAAGGACCCAATCATCTAACAATACATCGTGACATCAACCGGCTCAGATGAAGCATCACACAAAAGCTTCAGATTTGATGCCATAGGTGTGGCCATGGCAATGCAGTCCATCATCTCGAACCTCTTCAAGATCTCTACTGCATACTTCCCTTGTCCAAGGAAGATTCCATCTGCACTCTTCCACACCTCCATGCCTAGAAAATAGTGCATCATCCCTAAGTCCTTCATCTTGAACTCAGTAGCAAGCTTCCTCTTGGTATCGTCAATCAAACTGTACTCACCTATAACAAACAGGTCATCCACATACAAAAGTAGTATCACTGGATTGCCTTCCTCAACCTTGTAGTAAAGTTTGAAATCCACTTTACTCTTCGTAAAGCCCAAACTGGATAGAAATCTATCTATCCTACCATACCAAGTCCTAGGAGCTTGCTTCAAGCCATACAAGGCTTTCTTCAACTTGCACACATATGACTCTCTGTCATGTTTCTCAAAACCAAGTGACAGCTCCACATACACTTCCTCCTCGACTACAACATTCAAGAAAGTTGTCTTGACATCCATCTGGTGTATCTTCCATTTCATCACTGCAGCCAGGGAAAGTATTGATCTGATGGAAGTGTACCTGGCTACAGGGGCAAAAGTCTCTTCATAGTCTATCCCCTCTTTCTAGGAGAAGCCACGAGCTACAAATCTCGCTTTGTATTTCTCTATGCTGCCAGCTGCAGCATGCTTGATCTTGTAGATCCACTTGGAAGTCACAACAGACTTCTCTTTAGGTCTTGGGACTACATCCCAAACATCATTCTTCATGATCGACTGGTACTCCTCCATCATGGCATTCTTCCCGGATCCTGGGAACTTCAATATCTTCAATAGATAACTTTGTTGCTAGAACAAATGTTGTAGTCCTTCTTTTGTAGGTGATGGTATACGATCTTTCCTACAAGACAAGTTAAATTACATGATTAGAAACATCTCATAGTTTTCAGAACGAGTTCTTACACATAAAGAAATATGTCATACAATCATGCAATTAATTTAGCCAATGCTTCAATACAACATTTATCCATATCCCGTAAATTTTTAAATGCCTTCCAATCTCTACTAGAACATTGTTAAGAGTGTGCACAACTCCCAACATGTTAGCAAAGAGGTTTCATTCTAGATAAGTGGCAATGGAATGTTGTACAATGCCATAGGCCACTTACCCATTACATGCATATTAGTGGTATACTGTTCATTAATGCAATTATTCTAATATGCATGATACACAACCTAAGTCTAGGAACATAAGTATATACATCATTGAACAGTATTATTTAAACAATCAAATATACAAGAAATGGCAATTCAAATACTTATCTTTGTTTGTTCGTTGGGTGGACTCCCTCTCAATCTTTGCTTCCTTGCAGGAACTAATGGAGTGTGCTCCCTCTTGATCTTTGCTTCCTAGATTACCTGTCCTTGAACTTATATCCATCCTCAATCACTATTCATGCTTACTAGTATCGTCATTATGTTATCCTCAAGATCTCATACATAATCATAAGATCATTAGAATAATCTTAATATTATCAAAACACAATAATATTTCATACACAGATAATTTATCACAATTCTTTTACTCATGCATTCCTATTTGACCATAGGACTTTTCTGGTTAGTCATATCATCAATCAAAGTAAAAGACATACTATGCATAAACCCTTGATTACTTAAATTTCTAACTTCATGAATAATCATATACAAAAGTATAATATCCTAACATAGAGTAGGATTCTAACTTGATATAGGAAAACATACCTGGTCATCATATTTTCTGGTTATGTCTAGCAATGTTTTCTTGTTCTCTTCAATGACCTACATAATTCATAAGTTGACCATTATAGAACCAAAATATACATACCTCTATGTGATCCATGACTATGGATGAGTCTTTGTCTTCATGTCATCATGGTCTTGATCTAGAGCTTGATTTGTACCTTTCATGTTAGCGGATAACATTCCCCTCATACAACACCACAGTGCATTAGTACAAACATAATACAATCATAAGTGTCATAGCCCTAATTAATGAATGTCTTCTATCATGCATTCATACTTTTACTAGGGTGACAAGACAAGTCTAAAGTTAAACAATATTGTTACTAAACTCAATAACATGAGGACAATCATATTATAAACTTAATCATGAACAGATTTGAAAACATACCTATAAGTCATACCTGTCAGATTGCTTGTAGTAGTTGTTGTTGTTGTTCCTTTTGTTCTTAGGACAATCTGAGGAAAAGTGTCCTCTTCTTGGTATGTGCTATGAGAGATTGATCTTCATTCCCCATCTTTTCTTCTAGGGGCCACAAGCCTAGCTTCTCCTTGTGAACATTCCTCCCAAAGTCTATTGAAATAGAACAATTCCTTTCTTGCACAAATTCCTTGGATGAAGGAGTCCCATGACCTGGGTAGGCCATTCAATGTGGTCATTACAATTTCTCCATTCTCTACTACTTCATCCATAGCTTCAAGTTGTTCCTTGATTTGAGAGACCTTGGAGAAGTAAGATTATATGGTCTCTCCATTCTGGATCTTTACCCCTTTCAATTGGTTCTGTAGAGTCATCTTCCGATTTATGTTCTTCCCTTCTAATAGCTTGGTGAAGGAATCAAGCATCTCCTTAAGTGTCTTCAAAGATGACACATGTGGTATGAGATGGTATTTGATTGAATCAGCAATGATCCTCTTATCCTTGACCAAGTTCCTCTTGTGTAAGGCCTTAGTCTCTTCTCCCTCTGGGACAGGAACCCCTTCACTTATGTAGGTGTCCAACTCACTCTCTTATAGAATTAACCCAATCCTATACTTCCATGCTTGGAAGTTATCATCCCCTTCAAGCTTATCCTCAAGCTTGGTGTGGTGAGACATTTTAAAGAGTACTTCAAATGAAAATAGAAAAGATTTAGGTCTTACCACTTGATTTGCAGAAATCTGGATCTGGAGCTGGATTAGGGTTTGTCAGAGAAACCCTAAAAAATCAAACTTTGAATTTCAAACTTCTGAAAGGATAGAAAGATGTGCCTTGATGAGCTGATCAAGATGGTATACTCAAAATTTGAAAAATGCAAAGTTTCACCCCTCAAATTTGCTTTTCAAACTTTCGCATTCGCTAGGGAGGACCTTGAATTAGGGTTTTATTTTCTCGAAGCTTCATCCATCCAAAAAGTTCGATCGTGATCTATAAACTTCGATTGTTCAGAGGAGCTTCCAGCCATGGTCTCAGATTTCAGAAATTCCAACTTTTGCAGAAGCCCTAATTTTCGGCTTCACTCGAGAGGACCCCAAACTAGGGTTTTATTTTCCCGGAGCTTCACCCAACCAAAAATTTCGATCAAAAGCTCTAAACTTCGATTTTTCCAAGGAGCTTCCAGCCATGGTCTTAGATTTCAGAAATTCCAACTTTTGTGGAAACCCTAATTTTTAGGTCAAAATCTGAAAATGCTCATAATTGAATTATGTTTCGACAGAAAGATGCACCTTGATGAGGAGAGTCAATCTAGCCTCATGCCTTTCAATATTTGTGGAGAGAAACCCAATAAACAAGAAGCCCTAGCTTCCGCAACTGCACAGTGTCTTCTTCTCAGGTTAGCTCTAATACCATGTTAATTTTTTAGCATTAATTCAACATACTCTAGGATCTTTACTGAGAGAATAACAAGTACAGTATATCAATCACAAGAGACAATAGACACACAGAGTTTCCATGGGGAAAACCATAAAGGTGAAAAACCCCATAACTTCCTCAAAGATAGAAAGAGCAATGATACAACCCAAGTACAAGAGATAGTCTCCTAGCAGCAACTTCTCCTCCTCCACTAGTGCGCCACTCTCCAATGAGTGTATAATTGAGAAAGTGAATGATCAAATAGAGTGCCTTCTGCACTCTATTTATGTTTGACTTGACTTTCCTAATAACCTTTACTAGGTTGGCCTCAACTTAACCACATAACATAATGCTGACAAGGTCGACCCCCAATAGGGTGGTCTAATAACCCTTTAACCCACATACCCCATCAAGGTGGTCTAATAACCCATCAAGTATAAGTTATGACACTTACAATATAAATGACAACACTTCCGTATAGAGGAATAATAACATCTCTATAGGAATACAATATACATGTGTGAAATACATTCCGAAGTTACAAATACATCAACATTACCCTTCTTGTGATGAGGATGCTCCCTCTTGAGGTTATTCTTCTTGGTGTGTGATGTGAGAGCTTGGTCTTCATTATCCATCTTTTCTTCTCGAGCTACAATTCGAGTTTCTTCCTGTGAGCATTCCTCCCACAGCCTATTGAATGTGATGAGCTTCTTCCTAGCACAAATTCCTTGAATGAAGGAATCCCATGCCCTAGGAAGACCATTCTGTTAATTTTTTAGCATTAATTCAATTTACTCTAAGATCTTTACTAAGAGAATAACATGTACAACATATCAAGTATAACAATGCATATCAATCACACCAAGCAATCACATGAGACAATAGAAACACAGAGTTTCACTGGGGAAAACCATAAAGGTGAAAAACCCCACAACTTCCTCAGATATAGAAAGAGCAATGATACAACCAAAGTACAAGAGATAGTCTTCTCCTGGCAGCTGATCCTCCTCCTCACATGTGCACCACTTTCCGAGTGATGGAAGAGTGAGTAATGAGATTATCAAATAGAGATATCCCAATCTCTATTTATACTTGTCCTATCCTGCCCAATAAACCAGTGGGGCTAACTTGTCTAACTTAGCTTAATAACCCATGGTTACATTAATCCGGGCCGACCCCTTACTAGGTGGTCTAATAACCCATCAGCAAGTTACAACACTTGCGACACTTGTCAATACAAATGACAACACTTCCGTATAGATGAATAATACAACTCTATAGGAGTACAATAAAATACATAGATGAAATACATTCCGAAGTTACATATACATCAACTCTCCCTCTTAACTAGGAAGGTATTTCTCGACATAGATTTGCTGGCACAAGTCTTCTTCTCTGGATCATCATCAACGAATCATCGTCATCGTCACTGCTGTTGCTATCTCAGTCAATCTCCGATCTACTCGTCATAGGAATTTCTACAGAGCCAGTCCTTTTTCATACTGGATGTAGGCCCACCACCTGTAGGTCTTCATCATCACTGGACATACTATGGAATCCTCAGGATGTATTACGTGCATCACAAAACCTCGCAAGAGCATCCAGGCTATTACGAGCACATGGCTCTACCTGTCGGATCTCCCAGGGCTATATTATATGTGACTGTCACAAAACCTTAAAAGAGTGTCTTGACTAGCAAGAACTCTAAAGAGCATCTGAGGCCTTTTACGTGACTAGCACAACCTGTCTAGATCTCCAAGGCGTATTACATGTGACCATGGAAAAACCTCAAAAGAGCATCCCACGACTGATTATGAGCACACAGCTCAACCTATCAGATCTCCCAAGGCCAGATTATATGCCATAGGACAAAACCTTGAAAGAGCATTTGCCATATATCCCAGGTCCAGATTGCATGCCATAGGCAAGACCTCAAAAGACTATCTGCAAATCTCCCAGGGCCAAATTATATGTCCTCCCAAAGCAAAACCTTGAAAGAGTGTTTGCCATATATCCCAGGGCCACATTACATGCCATAGGAAAAACCACGAAAGACTATCTACAAACCTACCAGGGATGGATTATATGCTTATCTGCACAACCTGTTCCACGGCCACAGAGTATCAAACTGATACTCACCATACATCATCCTGATGTACACATGATCATCCTGATCATCATCACTGCATCGTCCTTATGCATGTCATCTGGAGCAACATCCTGAAGCTCGTCATCCATGATCATCCTGATCATACAATGCATCCACTTGATGCATACCAAGTATCTACCTTATACATATCATCATACATGATCCACCTAATACATACACAGATACATGATCCACCTAATCATACAATGTATCCACCTGATATATATCAACATACATGATCTACTTGATCATACAATGTATCCACCTGATACATATACAGATACATGGTCCAAGCATCCAACATGATGCATATACATATACATGATCTAACTAATCATAACAAGCATCCAACATGATGCATATACATATACATGATCCAACTGATCATAACAAGCATCCAACATGATGCATATACATAACCAGCATCCAACATGATGCATATACAGAACAGTAACTGGAGCATCGTCCTAATGCTCATCATCTAGCACTTACATCCATAGCCATGGGAAGGATCCTCCTCTCACCATGCTTAGAATGGCTCCTGCAAGTGTATACATCACTTCTTCTCAAAGTGTCGTCAATCTGAAGAACACCAAGCCTCTCCCTGAAGTACTTGAACTTCACTCTGGCTAGTGGTTTCATCAACACATCTACAACCTGCTCAGCTGTCGCAACATACAGGAGCTTCACTGCACCATATCCCTGATTTAGTGATATTTAATCTCAATGTGCTTCGACCTATCATGGAACACCGGGTTCTCAAGACAACTTCACACAACTTTGGTTGTCACAAAAGATACCAGTAGCCTCCAATGGTAGATCAAATAACTCAGACAGTAGCTTCCGGACCCATACTGTCTCACAACTAGCCGAACAAGCTGCAACATACTCTGCCTCGGTTGTACTCAGTGCTACGCAGGATTGCTTCCTGCTAAACCAAGAGCTCACACCTGATCCCATACTGAAGTAGCACCGAGATGTGCTCTTCCTATCTACAGCACTACCTTCCCAGTCCGAATCAACATAACCCTACAGGTTAAACTTTTTATTCACATCATACTTGAGCCCATAATCAATTGTACCCTTCAGGTACCTCAGAAAATGCTTTACAGCAACCAGGTGAACACCTCTGGGATCCGTCAGGAACTGGCTCAATGTGTTCACGGCAAAGCAAATATCTGGTCTAGTGTTCATCATGTACATCAAGGACCCAATCAACTGACGATACATAGTGACATCAACTAGATCATATGAAGCATCACATAGAAGCTTCAGGTTCGATGCCATAGGTGTGGCCATGGCCTTGCAGTCCATCATCCCAAACCTCTTTAGGATCTCTACTGCATACTTCCCTTGTCCAAGGAAGATCCCATCTACACTCTGCAACACCTCCATGCCTAGAAAATAGTGCATCATCCCTAAGTCCTTCATCTCGAACTCGACAGCAATCTTCCTCTTGGTATCAACAATCAAACTATCTTCTCCTGTAACAAACAAGTCATCCACATATAGAAGTAGTATCACTGGATTTCCTTCCTCAAAATTGTGGTAACAGTTGGAATCTGCTTTACTTTTGGTAAATCCCAAACTGGATAGAAAGCTGTCCATCCTACCATACCAAGTCCTAGGATCTTGCTTCAAGCCATACAAGGCTTTCTTCAACCTGCACACATATGACTCTCTGTAATGTGTCTCAAAACCAAGTGGCTACTCCACATACACTTCCTCCTCGACTCCACCATTCAAGAAAGCTGTCTTGACATCCATCTGGTGTATCTTCCATTTCATCACTGCAGCCAGAGAAAGTACTGATCTGATAGAAGTGTACCTGGCTACAGGAGTAAAATTTTCTTCATAGTCTATCCCCTCTTTCTGGGAGAAGCCACGAGCTACAAATCTTGCTTTGTATTTCTCTATGCTTCCATCTACAGCATGCTTGATCTTATAGATCCACTTGGAAGTCACAACAAACTTCCCTTCAGGTCTTGGGACTGCATCCCAAACATCATTCTTCCTGATTGACTGGTATTCCTTGATCATGGAATTCTTCCCGGATCGTAGGAACTTCAATATATTCAATATCTTCAATAGATAACTTTGTTGCTGAACAAATGTTATAGTCCTTCTTTTGTAGGTGAAGTTATACAATCTTTCCTACAAAACAAGTTAAATTGCATGATTAGAAACATCTCATAGTTTTCAGAACAAATTCTTACACATAAATAAATATGTCATACAGTCATGCAATTATCTTAGCCAATGCTTTAATACAATATTTATCCATATCCCATAACTTTCTAGATGCCTTCCAATCTCTACTAGAACATTGTTAAGAGTGTGCACAACTCCCAACATGTTAGCAAAGAGGTTTCATTCTAGATAAGTAGCAATGGAATGTTGTATAGTGCCATAGGCCACTTACCCATCACATGCATATTAGTAGTATACTGTTTATTAATGCAATTATTCTAATATGCATAATACACAACCTAAGTCTAAGAACATAAGTATATACATCATTGAACAATATTATTTAAACAATCAGATATACAAGAAATGACAATTCAAATACTTATCTTTGTTTGTTTGTTGTGTGGACTCCCTCTCAATCTTTGCTTCCTTGCAGGAACTACTAGAGTGTGCTCCCTCTTGATCTTTGCTTCCTGGATTACCTGTCCTTGAACTTATATCCATCCTCGATCACTATGCATGCTTACAAGTATCATCATTGTGTTATCCTCGAGATCTCATACATAATCATACATTCATTAGTATACTATCAAAACAAAATAATCTTAAACATGTATATTCATGATCATTTCAAACACAGATAATATGAATTATCATTCAAGGTTTCAGGGAAGACTTCTCTTACTCATGCATATTCATATTTGACTATAGAACTCTTCTGGTTAGTCATATAATCAATCAAGGTAAGAGACATAATATGCATAAACCTTGGATTACTCAAACTTGTAACTTCATTAGTAATCATTATCAATCATACAAAAGTATAAGATCCTTTGATATAGGAAAAAACATACATGGTCATCATATTTGCTAGTTATGTCTAGCAATGTTTTCTTGTTCTCTTCAATGACCCGCATAACTCATAAGTTAACCTTTGCAAAACCAAATTATACATACCTCTATGTGATCCATGACTATGGATGAATCTTTGTCTTCATGTCACTATAGCATGTTCAGGTTGTCCCTTCAATTTGTACAGTCCTCCCTCTTGCTCTCCAATCACTACTGCATCATATATGGTCTTACCCTTTGGACACATGAGTACTTGGCCATCTACAAATGAAACCCTCGTGCCTTTGGAATCCAATGCATATATGGAGAGTAGGTTCTTGAGCCCGGGTACATATAGAACATCTTTCATCTTCAAAGACTTCCTAGAGTCTAGGTTGTAGGAGGCTTCACCACTTCCTTTGATAGGATACTGATAGTCATCCCCAAGTTTCATCTTATGGGGTGACTCATGTTCAAATAGATTTGCAAAAGATTCTTTAAACCCAGTCATGTGTTTGGAAGCCCCACTATCAATAAGCCAATCATTACATCCATGAGAGATAGTACCTGTGAGAGCAGAAATTAGAACATATTCATCTTCACTAGATGAGTCATCATTTTCTGCTTTAGCCTTCTTCTTGGGCGGTTCATCATCCTCAGCAGCATGAGCATGATATCTCTTCTTGTCTCCCTTCTTCTTCTTCTTCTTGAAGCCCTTTTTGTTCTTGGGACAATCTGTAGCAAAGTGTCCCTTCTCATTACATGTGAAGCATCTTAGATCCTTCTTACCCTTTTGAAAAGGTTTCTTGTGATGAGAGTGCTCCTTCTTGAGCTTGCTTCTTTTGGTGTGAGCTGTGAGAGCTTGATCTTCACTACCCATCTTTTCTTCTCGGGCTACAAGCCTAGCCTCTTCTTGTGAACATTCCTCCCACAGTCTACTGAAGGAGATCAACTTCCTTCTTGCACAAATTTCTTGAACAAAGGAATCCCATGACCTAGGTAGGCCATTCAGACTGGTCATGACAATTTCACCATTCTCCACCACTTCATCCACAACTTCAAGTTGTTCCTTTATCTAAGAGACCTTGGAGAAATAGGATTGAATGGTCTCTCCATTCTGAAGCTTTAGCCCTTTCAATTGATTCCGCAGAGTCATCTTCCGATTTATGTTCTTTCCTTCAAATAGCTTGGTCAGGGAATCAAACATTTCCTTAGGTGTCTTCAGAGATGACACATGTGGGATGAGATGGTCCTTGATAGAATCAGCAATGATCCTATTTTCCTGGACCAAGTTCTTCTTGTGAAGAGCCTTAGCCTCTTCTCCCTCTAGGACAGGGACCTCTTCACTTATATAAGTGTCCAACTCATTTTCTTCCAGGATCAACCCAATCATATACTTCCATGCTTGGAAGTTATCAGCCCCTTCAAGATTATCCTCAAACTTGGTGTGGTGAGACATCTTTAAAGAGTACTTCAAATGGAAATAGACCAGCATAGATCCAAATCCTAGGCTCTATCAAGTGCTAAGAGAGATCAAATCTCCCTTATATTTACTTTTTACTTTGTATTATTCTTTTTTGTTTATGGCCGACATAATATTTATTAATTTTTACTTTGTATTATTCTTTTTTGTTTACTTTGTATTATTATTTTACTCAGCAAACACTAGACAAGTTACAATATCTCCCTCATATTTACTTTTTACTTTGTATGATTCTTTTATGTTTATGGCCGACATAATATTTATTACTTTTTACTTTGTATTATTCTTTTTTGTTTACTTTGTGTTATTTTGTTACTCGACAAACATTCGACAAACTCGACAAACACTCGACACATGTTACAAGATCTCCCTCATACTGGGCTGTAGAGCGCCTCCCGGCGCAAAAACATTTAGGTATTACCACTTGATTTGTTGAAAACTGGATCTGGTCCCAGATTAGGGTTTGTTAGAGAAACCCTAAAAATTCTAACTTTGAATTTCAAACTTCTGAAAGGATAGAAAGATGCACCGTGATGAGATGATCAGCCTGGCATATTCAGAATTTAAGATCTGCAAAGTTTCACCCTTCAGAAATGCCTTTTAGTCTACCTGGATTCACTCGGGAGGACCCTGAATTAGGGTTTGAGTTTCCCGGAGCTTCACCCAACCAAAAATCTCAATCCAAAGCTCTAAACTTCAATTTTTCCAAGGAGCATCTAGCTATGTCTTCATATTTCAAAAATTCCTATTTTTGTGGATACCCTAATTTTTAGGGCCAAAATTGAAAGTGCTCAGAATTGAATTCTAATTGGACAGAAAGATTCTCATTGATTAGTAGAGTCAATCTACCTTACTAATTTTCCAAAATCTGTGGAGAGAAACCCAATAAACAAGAAACCCTAGTTTCCGCCACTGCACAATGTCTTCTTCTCAGGTTAGCTCTGATACCATGTTAATTTTTTAGCATTAATTCAATATATTCTAGGATCTTTACTAAGAGAATAACATGTACAGCATATCAAGTATAACAATGCATATCAATCACACCAAGCAATCACATGAGACAATAGACACATAGAGTTTCATTGGGGAAAACCATAAAGGTGAAAAACCCCACAACTTCCTCATAGATAGAAAGAGCAATGATACAACCAAAGTACAAGAGATAGTCTTCTCCTAGCAGTTGATCCTCCTCCTCACATGTGCGCCACTTTCTGAGTGATGGAAGAGTGAGTAATGAGATGATCAAATAGAGATCTCCCGATCTCTATTTATACTTTTCCTGTCCTGCCCAATAAACCAATGGGGCCGACTTGTCTAACTTAGCCTAATAACCCATGGTTACATTAATCCGAACCGAACCCTTACTAGGTGGTCTAATAACCCATCAGCAAGTTACAACACTTGTCAATACAAATGACGAAACTTTCTATAGAGGAATAATACATCTCTATAGGAGTACAATAAAATACTTAGATGAAATACATTCTGAAGTTACATATACATCAACACATTCAAGGTGGTCATCACAATTTCACCCTTCTCTATATCTTCTCCCACAGCTTCAAGTTGTTCTTTTATCTGAGAGACCCTTTCAAAGTAGGACTGCATGGTCTATGTATTTTGTATCTTGACATTCTTCAATTGATTCCTCAAAGTCATCTTCTGATTTATGTTATTTCCATCAAACAACTTGGTCAAGGAATCAAACATCTCCTTGGGTGTTTTTAGAGAAGACACATGAGGTATGAGATGGTCTTTGATAGAATCTGCAATGATTCTCTTGGCCTTGACCAATTTCTTCTTATGTAAGGCCTTAACCTCATCTCCCTCTGGAACTGGAACCTCTTCACTTATGTAGGTGTCCAATTCATTCTCTTCTAGGATTAACCCAATCTTATACTTCCATGCTCGGAAGTTATCAGCCCCTTCAAGCTTATCCTTAAGCTTGGTGCAGTGAGACATCTTTTAAAGAGTACTTCAAATGGAAATAGAAAAGTTTTAGGTCTTACCACTTTGATTTGTTGAAACTGGATCTAGAGCTGGCTAGGGTTTGGCAAAGAAACCCTAAAAAATCCAAACTTGGAATTTCAAACTTCTGTCTGGACAGGGAGATGCATTTGACTGAGGTGAGAAATATGGTGTGCTTAGATTTTGAAAACTCCAAAAATTGACCCTCCAAAAATGACCTACGAATTTCGGATCTACAACTTCTGTCAAAATCTGGTTTTCTGGTTTTCTGGTTTTTCTGGTCCAAAAGTCAAATTAGGGTTTGAATTTCCCGAAGATTCATCCAACCAAAAAGTTTGATTTTAGTCTCTAAATTTTGATTTTGCTAAGGAGACAATCCTATGCTAAGAGCACTCCAAAATTCCACTTCTGTCAAAAACCCTAATTTCCCGCAGCAGTGACAAGCCAAAAATGAAAATGCTCAAAATCCAAATTATTCTATTTTAACATAAAGATATGCCATATTTTTTTTGGTGCATCTATGAAATTTCAGATCCTCGGGTTTTAACACTTTGTCCTGTGGTAGAATGACCTGTCATCTTTCCAACCCCACAAATCTGAGCTTCAATGGGTTCTCCATGAGAGAGATATGCTAAGTGTTGCAACATGACCTGTTTATGGGATGAAACAACATAGTGAACTTGTACAGAGTACCACATGTCACTGTTTCAACTTAGGCCTCTAAAACTCAAACCTGTGAAACTACAATCTGTTCCCTAACTGTCACTTTTTACGAAATTCCATTTGGAGCTTCCTATCGCGTGATATGACCTTTGTTCCTAGGTCGACTATTTAGGGTTGCATTCTGGAAGAGGCAGAAACCCTAACTTGTATGGATCATATCTCACAAAGTACAATGAAGCTGGGGCTGAAATATTTAAATAGGGTACATCCATGTCCGATATTCAACCTGTAAAAAATTCAGATCCTGAACTTTTTCCAAAATGGATTTATAGTGAAATTCCATGATGACTCATTTTTACTATACCAGGCCCTAGCTTCCAATTTGTTGCAAGTGCAACAAGTGTCGTAAATGCCATACAATGCCTTCCTTCAGGCTAGCTCTGATACCATGTTATATTTTCATCATTTAATTCAATATGATCTAGGATCTTAACTGAGATAACAACATGTACAACATATCAAACACAAGAGACAAGAGACATAAAGGATTTCACCAGGGAAAACCATAAAGGTGAAAAACCCCGCAACTTCCTCAGAGATAGAATAAGAACCAATACAAAGATCACAAAGATGAAACCCTAAAAGATAGATTTCTCCAGCAGCTACTCCTCCAACACTTGTGCGCACTCCTCTCTCTCAACTATGCGAGCTGGATGTGTGTGTAAATGGATAAATAGAGAGGTGCTCCTCTCTATTTATACTTTACCTTTACGTGCCTTTTACCCTAATTGGGCCGACCTCCCTTAGGAGAGTCTAATAACCCATTACCACTTGACACTGTACCGACTCCACTAAAGGAGTCTAATAACCCATGAAAGACACAATTCCGGGGTCTAATGCCCCTTCATACATGGGAGGATGGACCTCAATGACTTTACATGACCCAAGTACAATAATGACTTCTCCGACCGGAGGAATAAACATCTTTGTCAGAGTTACAGCAATAAAATACAAATGCAACATAAAATATACAAGTGAATACATTCCGAAGTTACAAATACATCAACATTCTGTTCTTTCGTGAGTCAATCAGCAAACCGTCTTACCTATCACTATACACATACTCAGAGAACTCATATCAATAGTACTTCTCTAAACCATCATATAATAATTCACTTTATTCATTCGCTAATCGTTAAGCAAACATATATATTTGTCCATTGGATTAATATCATAATCACCTGCATAATTTCATTTCCATAATTCAGCATAACTACGACATTCATCATAAGATTTCACATGTGCTAATCAATCATCAAAATCACAAGTATCCATAATTGTCATTAAATCCATCGTTAGAAACATATTCGTTTATCAAATACATCGCTAGTCAGTCGACAATTTTATTCTTAATCAGCATATATGCATTCATTTATCTTGGTTTCTTTAGCTGGGCCACTTACCAATAAGTGTCATCAATATCGATAGTCATAGCGAGTTTGAGGCGCATTACATTTCATAGTATCATACAAATAAAATCTCGCACCATGTGAGGAGTTTGTTCACCATTCCAATGCCTTTTGAAAAAATCCTAAAATGTGTCAATTAGTATAGTTGGAATTCAATGTGGTATCAGCAGCAACAAGTGTCGCGAATTGTATTTGGCCTAATATACCACAGTTTCAATTTGTTGAACATGCTAAATGATATCTGAACACCAGGATTGTTTTCTTGGAATACCTCATAAAGTGCAACTCCTGTCATCTCCATCACATGCTTACAGTGCTCCTAATAAATGCATCTAGATTAATGTTGTCGTGGGACATTCTTTCGATCTGGAATAGCACAAGAATGGCTATCCCAAAACTCTAGCACGTTCTCTCTAATGCCCTATTCCATCCTTCCTCAATAGGGTTCCCTACAAATAAGATCCCAACAAGTAGCTTCATCATTTTCATCTATCCGGACTATGAATTTAGTATATTTGAACAATGTTCTTTTTGAAACTTTGAGCAATGATACCATTGTTGCTACCATTCAATTTATTGAGGTGCTTTGTGCCACAACAGTCGTTGTAATTTCCCTATGAGCAGCTCGGATATCATTATTTATAGATTTTCCAAATGAAGATAATGCATTTCTTACATTTCCTATTGCATTCTTGCATGTCTTTTTTGTTTTTGCATCTTGAAAACCCAACAACTTTGGTTGACCATATCTATCCCTACATAATCAAAATTCATGTGAAAGGAGTTTCAATCAGAAATGCACTATGCAAGGAGGTTAATTTTAAAGTACCAAATTGAAGTGTTTTGAAATGCATTGGTACAAGAATTGAAAATACTTTTAAAACAAGAAAATTGTTTGTAACTTGAATTCAAAATAACTCAATATGTACATTTAACTTGAAGTTGTACATTTAGCTTGAGAATTGTTCTAAGTAAAGTTTGAAAATCAAGTATATGTATGTAACTTGATAATTGTTAATAAATTGATAGAACTTACACATTTAACTTTAAAATTGCTAGTAACTTGAAATTTGTTACATGGAAATTAACAAATTGAAAATTGCTAGTGACTTGAGACTTTGAGCTCACATGAGGCTATGCAAATAATTTTTTGTAATTCCTTATTATGGTAAGTTATAAGGAAAAAAATATAACTTATCCCTATATTTATGCATAGAAAAATTTGGTACAAGTATTGAAAATACATTAAAAACAAGAAAATTCTTTGTAACTTAAACTAAAAATAACTAAATATGTATATAAGTTGAAGTTGTACATTTAGCTGCAGAATTGTTAGTAAAGTTTGAAAATCAAGTATGTATTTAACTTGATAATTGTTAATAACCTGATAGTTGTACATTGAACTATAAAATCGCTAGTAACTTGAAATTTGTTGTGAAAATTAACAAAGTAAAAATTGTGTGTGAATTGAATTTTTCAACTAATACATAACTATCCATTTAACCTGAAAATTGTTACAAATTTTGAAATATAAATAGCATATATACTTACTATAAGAAAAAAAAGTATTTAACATATCCTTATATTCATGCATAGAGAAAATTGGTACATTAATTGAAAATACATTAAAAACAACATAATTGAATTTTTCAACTACTACAAAATTATCAGAATGCTCATTTTATTTGTTGTCATTGAATTTTACATCTATTACATAACTATCAAAATATTCATTTCATTTGTTTTCAAATTGAATTTTCTAACTAATACATAACTATTACAATGTCCATTTCAAATAAAATGAGGGTACTCAAATTAGACATTAATAGTTATTCAAATTAGACATTAATAGTTATTTCAATCAACAAATGTTGAGACTTGGAGCTCACATGGAGCCCACATGAGGCTATACAAATATATTTTTAACAAATAGCAAAACAAGAATTGGAATTACATTTAACTTGAAATTGTTGGTAACTTAGAAAATTGAAAATAATTAAATATGTAAATTTTAACTTGAAAATAGGGTTCAAGTGTACATTTAATTTTAAAATTGTTCCAATAACATTGAAAATTGTTAGTCATTAAATTATTCATTTAACATGAAAATTGTTACAAATTTTGAAATATAAATAACAAAGTTATGAAATAAATAAGAATATCATTACAAACAAATAGTAAAGAAATTAGATAATGAAAGAGTTATTTTTTTTAAATTGTTACTAATTTTGTAATCTAAATAACAAATTGTTAAAAATCTTATTACAAACAAAATATAGTAACGCTGAAATGAAAAAAAATAGTTAGTATATAACAAATTATTAGAGAAATATAAAATATGAAATTTAAATTAGGTAGCATGTAATTCAAAAATTTACCTTGGTTCTCCTCCATTGAGATTTTTTGCACCAAAGGTGCGTCTTCTTCTTCTCTCAATCTTGCTCTTTGTTGTCTTATTCTTTATTTATTCTTCTCATGCTCTTTATTGTTGTTTTGTTAATGAGCATGCTTCCTTTGTCATTTTATTTTACTCCCCGTCAAACTTCAATGAAAACAAACAGATATTTCTTCAAATTGTTATGACAAACAATAATATGTTAATATGAAATTTTGAAGTAGGTCTACAAAGAACTTCCTACATGTCTAATGAACTCTAATTGAATAACATCAAATTCACATAGATCTAATTGAAAGTAAACTAACAATGATTTAAATAAGTGTTGTTGGGCAATTGTTTAGTGGTTATATAGAGGTTGTTTTTTTGTTTTTGCATGGGAATGGTGGTTGGACAACATTAACTGTCCAACTCCTTTCCCGAGTTCCTTTTTACATTTTTGTTTACACACACAAATCCTCAATCAAGGTATTTGCTCGATCGAGGGCTTGAAGAGACCTAGATCGAGGAATATGTAAAACCCTTGATCGAGGGCCTAAAAAATAAGTTGAAATCCCTTTTCACTGCAAAAATAAAAAAAATTATGCCTTTCAGAGACGTAAACTATGACATTAAATGCACATTAATGAGCGGACTTGATACTGTTGGATTCTCCAATGAATCCTCTATCCATGTACATATAATTTACGAATTTTTATTTTCACATGTGTAATGCCCCTAAAATGACTGTGGACCTTAAGGGCACCTGTCAAGTTGGCTGAACAACTTCAATTTAGTGGTCTCTTGAGCATTGTTATGTCTTAAATGTTTGAGGAAAACCTGAAGATATGAATGATGACATTAATTGATAAATGAATTAAGGAATTAAATTATATGTGTGGAGTGGGATAATTGATTGATTACATCTTTCTTAATGATTAGCCTTGATTGATCAAGTCAAAATGCAGTGGGACAGTTATAGTCCTAGCTCTACGACTTGGGAGGACGCAAATGAGATGCGTCATAGCTTTCCACATTTATTCTGAACTTCGGGATGAAGTTCTAAATAAGTAGGGGTGTATGTAGTGCCCCTAGACTACTGCAAACCTTAAGGCACCTATTGAGTGACCTGACTGATTGAAACATTGATAAAATGACCCCTTGATGTTATATTGAGTATATTCACAACTAAGACTGATTGTGAATCAATAAAATAATGATATATGTGTATCTGGATAGTTGATGTAAATGAATGATTACATGTTGTTTAACGATTAACTTTGATTATGAAAAATGTACATGTACATGATGCTTAACGACTAGCTGTATGATTGATTATGTGATGAGAACGAAGAAAGTAAATATTGATGAGATGCATTTCTGATTAGATGAATGAGTAATCGTATGAGTAAACTATAAATGCTTAACGAAATAGCAGATTTATGAATCATATTATGATGATTGAGGACAATACTACTAATATATGTTTGTGAGAAATGTCTGTAGCAGCAGGTGAAATGGTTCACAGACGGACACACAAGGGAATTGAAGGGTCGTAGAGTATGGATAACTCACACAAGGGGAGAGCGACGATGATGTCGACTTCCGACAGAATACCACACATGAGTAGAGAAGCATTGATCCTCTTACTTAGGAGAAGCATGAGGTCGTGTGGGTGGGCCACAACGGAGTTGGTCACGTACGAGTTGAGGGAAGCGCAGTAAGGATGGACTTAATCCTCAGCGCCATTAGTCCCTAATAACGTGTATATGGAGGATAGAAGGTAACGGCTCCTGAAATACCTATATGAAGTTCCCGCAAGTCAGAACGAAAGGATATCGGTAGAAGGGCTCGACGATGTGGTACCCTGCCAAGAACGGAAAGAGTGGACGCAAGGACCCGACAATGTGATACCATGTCAAGAAATGGAAATGATAGATGAATGGACCCGACGGAGTGGTGCCATGTCGGAGAAATGAAGTTAAGGAACAGGAAGGCCCAATGGCGTGGCACCGGGATCCTGTAAAAATAATTGTTAAACTAAATTGCATAAAGACATATAAATTTGCACCTATAACATTTACTTAGAGAAATGCATTTTAGTACTTTAAACAATAGAAGTTAGCACTTGAGACTTTTGCACATAAAATATAATTTTAGCATTTAAAATAATATTAATTGTTATTTATGCATTTGCACATAAAATATTATTTTGAGTATTTAAAATAATATAAATCCTTATTTAGGAGCAAAATAGAACCCCAAGCATAGACATCTAGTGAACTCCACCTTCACCACAAATTTAGGAGTTAGGTGAAACATCTTGGGGACAAATATAAGCAAACTTAGGAATGTTGGTGCATCTCCTAGAAAGACTGACACATGGATGGGTGAGTTTTATTTAAATTTGAAATTTAATAACATAAATATTATTGCATGGAGCGACATGTGTCGCAGGGGATTTTCCTACTTAAGGAAGGCCTTGGGAAGGGAGAGGGCACCCATTTTTTGGATGGATATCGTAATTCTTGCGATAGATGCGACTTGCTGCTATTGGGGTTTGGCTAGAAATTCTTGTGGGGGGAAAACCCATTGAGGAGTTTATTGACAGGTGTGTATGAGCTTTACGACCCAAAGCTCGGGGGAGGCCATGCGACTGAAAGCATGAGCCTATGGTTGGGTGGCGAAGCTAATGGTTGCTTCGCCAATGGTAAAACGAGCTTTGCTAGAGGGATCCTACAGAAGACGCGAACGGAAATGGACCAGCTGGATCGGGTTGATAGGTTATGGGTGTTTTTATTTTTGTTAAGTTATTTACTTAATTTATTTTATTTTTCCAGTAATTATGATAGCTAATATGTTTGTATGAAGTTTTTAAAGTTTCAGGTTCAGCTTAGGAGGACCCTAAAGGAGGGGTCCTACAATATGTCTTCATATGTCATTTGTTTTTAAATTTCTACTAAATATTACCCTAAAAGACCATGTCGACAACTTTGAATGAGCTCAAAGATAAACCAACAACATTCAAAATACACATCCAAAATTTTTGAAAAACTATACAAGCACTACATCAATGCGTCATCTTCAAAAGATTATTTTTAGTTTTGCAAATTATGTAAACAATCAAAATATTTGGCGCACACACGCACATGTGTGCAAAATGCGACTGGAATATGCACTGGTTAGTTTCGAAAAATAATAATAAATATAATTTTTCGAGGAAAATCAAAAGAAAAATATGTGTGCACTAGTGCATTCTATCTAGATCATGTTCACATATTTCATTTTTTTAAATTATTAATTTAACATTAAATTATTTTGCACACACACAAGCCACTTGTTAATTGCTCTTCAAATTTTTAAGGACACACATTTCATTAAATGAAAATTTGACACGATAAATGACATTGGTATATTTAAAAAAAAATATCATTGGAAATCCAACATAATTCTCTACATTTCTTTTTTTAACTGCATGTCTAAATTCATAAGGAAAATATGAGTTTCAAGGACTTCAATTTAATACATCGGTAAATTTCCATTTTTCATTGCCATATTTGGCCAAAAAGAGTTAACCATCTTCATGGAATAACCCAAGACTATTATGTTTCCTACAACCAGACAAATTAAGCCGACATGCAACAATATTAACACAAGATAAATATATCGAACAACATGGCTCGAGCTTCAAAATATAAAACACTGGGGAAGAGTTTCCAATGGAAAAGCCGACATCTGCAAGTCCAAAATCATGTAAAAACATTAATGAATATTAGTACAACAAGGAAAGAAGAACCTGAACGACTTACTGCGAATGACTTTCCCTATGCTTTCACAGAATTTAAAGAAGGGGAACGTAATATCAATGAAAAAATATCACCGGAATGGATGGGCGTAGAAATCAAGCTAAAAGAAGTTGACATATCAAACGACAATCGACCAAAGTTGGCAAAAACAGATATTATTGGTCTAATTAGCAAATAGCCAATATTACCAACTTATTGAAAGAATACCAAGACGTTTTCGCACGAGATTATAAATACCTAAAAGGAGTTGTCTAAGAAATGGTCGAAATGAATATTGAAATAAATCCTGGTGCCAAACCAGTCAAGAAAAGACCCTATAAATCGACGTACAAATATAAGGACATAGTCAAAAAGGAAATTTAGAACATGCTCGTTGCAGGAATTATTTACCTAGATGATCAATATGAATGGCTTAGTCCCATGTTCGTTCATCGAAAGAAGCATGATCCTATGAGGATATGAATTTGTGTCCAATTCAGAGGGTTAAATAAAGTCACGCTAACATATCCATTCCCCACACCATTTTCCGATGAAATCATTAATGAAGTTGTCAGACATGAATGTTATTCTTTCACTGATGGATTTTATGGCTATAATCAAGTACCTATTGCAGAACAAGAACAACATAAAATGACATTTGTATGTGAATTTGGATCCTTTGGTTATAAATTCATGCCATTTGGACTTAAGAATGCACCAGTTGTATTTTCCAGGATAGTGGTACAAGAATTTCAAGAATATATATATATAACCATGGCAGTCTATTTTGATGATTGGACAATATATTCATTAATAAAATATCATATATAGTATCTTTGACTGATGCTAGAATGCTACCGACAGATCCGGCTATCCCTAATCATAAAAAAAATGCATCTTTGTTACTCCAATTGGCATTCTACTTGAACACATTGTTTGTAAGGAAGGGTTAAAGTCGATTATGCCAAGATAAAAGTCATCCTCGATTTGAAACCTCCAATGAATCCTAAACAAGTTCGCATACTTCTTGGTCATACAGGGTACTATAGGAAATTCATCAGGCACTGCTCTAATATAGCATATCCACTGGAAGAGTTACTTAAAGAAAATCAAGACTTCAAATGGTTAGAATAATGTGTAGACTCGTTCGATCGACTTAAAATAAAACTCGTCGAGGCACTGATCCTATGATTCCCAAACTGGTCGATTCAATTCCATGTTTATATTGATGCATCAGGAATTGCAGTTGGCACAATTCTGACTCAACCGGCAGAAGACGAGATGGACCACCTAAATGTATACACCAGTCGAAAATTAAATAAGGCTGAAAGAGAATATTCCACAACAGAGAAAGAATATCTAGGCATGGTGTTTGCACTTCAAAAGTATCATCATTATATTTTAGCAAATCCATTTAAATTTCATACAAACCATCAAGCTCTCAAGTATATAGCTAACAAACCCCTGGACCATAGTCGACTATGTCGATGGTTACCTTTGTTTCAGGAGTTTGAATTTGAAATCATTGTCCAACTAGGGAAAAGCAATGTCAGACGTGACCATCTATCACGAGTCGAAACATGAGAAGATCTTGATGGTATCGATGACGAATTACCATACGCCCATCTATTTCATGTTGAGGCTATCCCAACAGAGTTGCAGGACATAGCAGAATTCTTGGAACAAGTACAAGCACCTATAGGAATGTCGAAAAAGAAACGAAAGATACATGCAATGAAAGTTGTACCTTATACTCTCACAAATGGATTTCTATATAAACTTGGAACCGACGATGTACTCAGACAATGAGTGCTAGAGCACGAGCCCCAAGATATTATCAATGAAGCCGATATTTGACCTATTGGACGACACTTTCACGTTGATACGAATGTGGGGAAAATTTTACAATCTGGTATCTATCCCATGCTATACAAAGACTACAGAAATCAAGTAAACAAATGTGACAAATGCCAAAGACTACGCCGACCATTACCAAAGAATGAAATTCCATTGATACCTCTCAATCCTAGTATAATATTTGAAATATGGGCAATCGAGTTTATTGGACCATTTCTAGTACCTGGCCGATGAACTGGAGCTCTGTATATTATTACTAGAGATGAATATGTTACAAAAATGGGTGGAAGTTGAAGCTGTCGAAGCCTATTCCAGTGAAATAGATGCAAAGTTCATATACGAGAACATCATCACAAGATTTGGTTTCCCCTTGACTCTTATCGGTGATAGAGGTACACATTTTATCAATAAGACGATATCTGTATTATTAAATAAATTCATGATCGATCATCAGAAGAGTACTCCGTGCTATCTGTAGTCCAATGGAGCAGTAAAAACATTAAACAAAAAATTAACTAAAGACTTAACAAAGCTGTGTAATATTGATAAAGACAATTGGGATGATATGATACCAGCTATCCTATAGAGAATACAGAATAGCATACAAGCGTTCGATCGGCCAGACGACATTCAAATTGGTCTATGGGAAAGAAATAGTTGTCCCATTACATTTCAAGCAAAAAGCACCACTCATTACAGATTTACTTCATTTGGATATCACTAAAGCTATAGATAATAGACACATCGACCTCTCCAAGTTAGAAGAACATATTCAAAAACAACAGTAGAAGGCATGGGATGATCGCAACATTCAAAACAAAAATATATCAATCAGTGACTGACGCAATTTGGGTTGGTTGGACCTTCTTTCTTAACAATGACACACGACACACTCAATGTTCACAAAGACTTGGTGTAAACAGGATTCCATAAGCTGGTTTCTATTACTTCAATCAATTTATGGTTACAATGCAAAATGCAAGGAATGTAAAACAACTAACTGGTCAACCTTAGCCTTTACAATATACATAAGTAATTGTGTGATTTCTCTGTGTGTGATCTTCTCCCTCTCACGGCCTCTGCTCATGGTGACATCTGTCCTAATCCCAACCACCTTCAATAACTGCTCATAACTTCCTTAGCAACCCCGAACGGTTACCAAGTACTTCGCCTTGACTCCTGAAATTATCTGACTCTACTATAGTAGTCTGTCCCATCACTAACCTCAACCATACTTTCTTCCATCATCCTTCGACTTATCCATTGACTTAACTTCACTTCTACGGATTCACCGGTCCAATCCGCCCCTTCCTCCACACTAGACTTCCACCGCAAACCTGTCAGTGTCATTGTTCGACAACCTGTCGACACTCAACCTTCCGCTCCAATCCTATCGTATGTCGACCTCTAACATGTCGACTCTCGACTTATTCACTCCAATCATGTCGATGCGTATCGACAGCTTCCTGCATGACTTATTGACTTCGACAGCCAATCTTCCTTTTGCACCAGTGGTCGTCAACAATCCCCCTAGTCGAATTCTCATGTTGATCAACCTCGAATGTTCTTCCTAGGCCCCGATGCTCCTACATCAATGACCTATCCCTACTATATAACAGTCGGATTAAAGGAAAACTGAAGAAGCTGCACACATCATGGCTCGTTCCATATGTTGTTGAATAAATCAATCATAATGGCTTTGTTTGACTGAGAACACTACAGGGAAAAGTCTTTTCCAAAGTCATCAATGGTGCTAGATTGAAGCAATGCAAATCTTAGATAGGTTATGACGTCGACTGAAGGGTTGTATCATCATTCAGTGTACCATTATGTATTAGAAACTCAACACCAAAGATACTCAACACCGACCATCAGAAATACGTCGCCTCATTTAGAAACACCATTGGATCGACTGATCGTAACAACTCCCACACAGACCATCACTAGAAGCATGATTCAAATATTCTCTTCACACAAGTTACACAAGCCAGCAGTCATTATTAGTGTCCTCAAAGTCATCGCCACTTCAGATATTATCATGTAAACTACCACCATGTCAACATCTAGCTCATTTTAAGGTATCAATCTGATTAATACGTGTACGATCCCTCTATCAAATCTGCAGTCATTATATGTAAGATATGTAGCCATCACCCCACCATACTTCGACGGTTTTCATTTTCTCATCCATCCCATCCTTTTCAAGTCACCACTTTTCTATCCACTTACAATCTATGGTATAAAAGGCTAATCATACCCCACTTAACTCATTGTGAAACCTTGGGACGCCATGGCATTAGTCTTCATCATCCTTGTTCCTTTCCCTTTGTTTTTCTATCATAAATGCTTTAGTTCAAATGGTATTCCTCATTTTCATGATATATTAGCATTTTGACATTCCCCCTCTGGAAAATCCCCTCCACCCCATGATATTTGGGCATTTCGAGCACTCTCGAAGTCCCAAGACCGAGAGTTTTCTATATGTTCCTTGCTACCAATCACGTTTCTATAGCTCCCTTCACCATAGCCAACAGATTTTCCAACTGGAGTGGACGTGGGAATATTAGCGATCTAAGTAACTATTTTTTTGGATGCTTTCTTCTCTGACACAACATGAGCCTACTTTTTCAATCTACCACATGATTGTAGAATTTGGTGAATATTGTTTAGTAACATACTCAACACAACTATGTTGTTCAAGACTAGATCATTCTGTCAGCTTCTTCTATCTACATGGGTGTGTTTCAAATCCTTGCTTGACGACCCAGTTCCAACCATGGTAGTAGATCGCATCAGTTCAAACTGATCAACTGTTTACACTTACTTGTACAAGACAAGCATCACCGAATTTCACTTTTATTCCTCCCTAGTTACTTTATGATATCTTCGGGATGAAGAATCGCTTTGTTGGCAGGGGAGATGTTGGAGGAGCCTAGTCGGCCAATCGACTAGGACCTCCGCTGACTAAGGTCGGCCTGAAGCGATCGTTCAGTTAATCGACTGACTATTAATTGTAATTGAATAATTGTCTGTAATATGTATAAATAGGCTGTAGAGCCGACATCATAAGAGAGATATATGCACTGATAATGTACTCTGATTTGGTTATATTAATATAAGGCTTGTTGTTGTTGTCCCACTTACTCTTATATGATTATGTGATGTATATATGAACGTGAATTTTTCTCTATATTAGTATAATGTATTGTTGGTAACTGATGAAACCCCCTAGACTAAAACACTATTATACTGGTCACAGGTGCTGCCAGGCTTAAATAATAATAGAAATATAGAAAAACCGTCTTTATTTATATAGATAAGTGGATGGTTGGATTGTTGCAAGCTCATGTCGATTCTTGGGACATGGTCGTACTAGAAATTTTTCTTCCATACCAATCAATAAAAGAACATGAATTCAATTGAGTGGATACTCATTACCCTTATTCCTAAGCTTTGAGATCACTGATCCATATCAAATACCACAACAAATAGGAGGCGGGGATGAAGAGGAGCTAAGGCACTTCCCCCAATAACTCTTCCATAAATGGAACATCTGAAACCACTTTGCCAAAATCATTCCTACCTATTAGTGCTACAACTTAGTGACAAATTTCATAGCAATCGAATGGAGAAAGCTCAGTAAGCAAGCCAAGTAATTTTTTAATCCCTTTGGGTAATGTAAACTCACTAATATCTTGGAGGGAAAACTTGTTTCTGTTAAAAAATTTCCAATTACCAGCTAAAGTCTCTAAACTAGTTACAGACTCTAATTCTAAAATTTTGGTTGAATTTTCCTCGTTTATAATTCTGGATTAGAGAGTCATGGATCGAGAAGTGACAAAATCAACCCCTCTCAAACTATACAATCCTTAGTTGAGAAGTGACGAACTGATTGAATATTGTGTCTAAATATAGTTGGAATTTTGTGTTAAGTGATAGTTTTATTTGATTAACTCGAAGTTTGTAATTTTTACTGGTTTAAAATACTAAAATTTCCTTTAAAAAGAAGAATTACAATAGAGAACAACAAATTTGTACAAAACCTAATCTTGGTAAAGAGTTCATACCGACCAGTTTCAAATAGTGTTCATAATGATGAGCATGGTACAAGTACGAGGTTAGGAGCTAGTTGTGGGGATTTTAAGTTGTTTTGATGGATACTTAGGTATCAATATTGTTGGGGTAAATTGATTTTTTACTGTAACAATTCTACTTGTTGTTGTGCACCTGAGTGATTCCAATGATTAAAAACATATGTTATATCCAAGGACATCACAAGTTCAATTCGAGAAAATAAGATTACACATATTAACTTGTCATAAAGTCGTGAAAAATATTAAAAACATATGTTATCTCCAAGGTTCAATTCCAAAAAATAAGATTACACATATTAACCTATCATGGAGTTGTGAAAAATGATGAACATGGGAAGGGAATCGAGATCTTTACATTATCGTAGTATTGGAAATAAATTTCATTTAAGTCAGTTCTAGCGGATCAATCCACATAACATGATAGACTATGGGGTAAACAGTGCGTAGAGTGTGCACATGGATGCACACAGAAGGCCCCAGTCCCACTAAGCACTAGAGCGTGCTATAGGCCATAATTTGATTATGTACTAATTCGCTATAGGAAACAATGGGCAGTGGTGAAAACGTAGACTCTGATAGTTTCCCATTGTTGCCTTGGAAATATTAATCTAGAATATTCATCTACAAGTTTAAGGTAGATCCATGAAAGTTTTGCATATTTTGTGAGTTTATAGGGTTGCTTCAACTTTCCTCCTATTCCAATAATTTGTGGTAGTTGATTGCAACATCCAACTCCGGGTCTATGGTCTGTTTTCCCATGGTTTGCAGATGGTGCCTCCTTCTGCAAAATTCATGAATATTTTATGCAACTCTTTGTTTGTGACATATTGGGACTTGCACCCATTGTATTTTTCTATTAAAATGCTCCCTAGATTTTTGCTTGGTTTGGTGAGAGAACGAGCAACAGGTAAGTTGCTTATTCATATTCTATGCACAAGTCATATCATGTAACATATGATTATCTCTTTTCTCACATAATCATATGTAGGGATTTGTGTTTGGATACTAAGCAAAGGAATGTGGCACTCTAGGGCTAGATCCAGCTGTAACATATTTTCTTCCACCTTATCCTTTTCCATTGGGTTATGTTTTGCTAATAAACTAGAGAAACCCATATGAATCGTATATCTTCCTTTTCATTTTTTTTCCCCTTAGCAAAGGAGTGGCTTCCCTCTATGGGAATTTTGTCCTTAGCAAAGGAGTGGCTCCCCTCTATGCGATGTTTTGACAAAAATGTTATTGTTCTAATACCCCAAACGACATCAAAAGAAAAATACATGCAAACAAGTAAGATAGATTCTTAGAGCTGCATTAGTCATTGTTTCCACCTGCATGTCAAATTCAGGTTCTGGCATGGGATCTTATGCACCAGGGTCCTGGAGGAATGGTCACCATCACAAGGTATCCAATCTAGTTGGACACCTGCATCACCAACTCTCCTATAGTTCTACCACCGACTACTCCAAATTCCTTTCTTTTCTAAGTGAGACGTACTTGGGAAGCTTTGGATTTCTTCCAGTTTGTAGGTGAATTTCTTATCTTCCCACCTCTCCCAGTATATTCTCCAGCTTTTGTTTTCCATATTTTTAGTTTGGATGGTTGAGTATTGGACTATCACCTTGAAGGTTCCAGATTCTCCCGTTGGAGCCACTCATAACAATTATAAGGGTGTGTATCGCTATGGTGAGGATGCAGGAACAACAAAGGCCATGGCATTGATCCATGACAACAAAGAAGAGGGAGCTGAAGTGGATAGGAGCAAGATAATATAAGATAATTATATTAATGTCCAACCAAATGAACACAAAAGTAGGTCAATGGGACTGTGTGGTACCATAATGTCAATACAATCACAAAGACAAAATTCTTTAGAAAAAGAGTTCAACATTGTAGCAATATACAAAACAACATATCTGCATAAAGAAAAACCACAAAAACAAAACATTAGATAAGAGTTGCCTGCAATTTATGATACAAAGCTCATTTCATTGGTACAGAAATTAAAAATGATAACATTGAAGTTGATCACATGCACATCAAGATCTAGTTGTAGGTGTTATATCTATATACAAGGAAAACATGGAAAGATCATACCAAGTTTTGTGGGACAATCTGTAACCCATATATGTAGAAGCGTCAAAAGAAATGTAACACATTTATAGAAAGGGGCCATTTTACATACAAAGTAGCAGAAAATTTGAAAGACAAAAATAATAAGGAATATTTTTATAAATATATATGATAGTAACTCAAAATGATACTGATGTAAGGAATCAGCTATGCATAAATATTTATTCACTTTTTTCAATGTGCAATTGGTGACAATTAAATAAGTCTAAATATTTTCTGGTTTCCAATATCCCACTAAAACATTTGACAGGTTGTTATTGATGTCAATGGACACACTCTTAAATAGTGTGCTCTTAAACTTTGATTTGCAATGTATAATTCCAAAGTTTTCCACCATCTGTACAACAAATATACTCATACCATCTATGCAGTCGTTGTCCAAAGTTAAATTCATTATTATATTAAATGTTTCTTTACTGAAAAAATAGATACTGAGATGAGAACTTTTTATGCTACTTGGGTCTCGCCTACTACATGAAAATTGTATATTAGCAATCCCTTCACAATCCCTCCACCATTTGGCTCTTGAGCCTGGGCCAAGCTTACAGATGAGACTATGTGCCACATATTCCTATATTTTTTGTGCTTAAAACTTCACTTGAGGGGATCCCATTGAACCAAATACCACTCCAAGGTGCCATTTAATTCCTTTATTGTTTTAGTGTCCATTATTTTTTATATTTCTAGAATCTAAACCATGGCATGTCTTCTGGGAGTTACATTCTATGCCAACATTACAATCTTGCTACAAAGATTTGTGTTACTCTTTGAATGCATTTTCCCTGAATCAAATAAGAAAGAAAATAATTTTCATGGATATATATGTGCCTCATGGATGTTAGGCTTATGTATGTTATTAAATTTGTGTTACCGGTACTACTACATTAAATCTGCTTTGCTTCTGATGCATTAAATTTGTAAGTAGAAATACAAACTGAAAACTACTTTGGAGTTTTCCATTGATCTATCTATTATCTGGAAACACTTTTGAAGCTTATTACCATAGCTATGTTGGAAGTGGTTTAATTACTCCAGCATTTGATAAAATGTCCACTGAAATCTTCACCGCCCAGATATAATTTATTATATTTCTGAAAGGCCATCATCAAACTCAGAAATTATCGAAGACACAAACCAAATCAAATTTTGTTGACTGTTCAAATCCTGGAAGAGACCTCCACTGTCAAACCAACTTAAACATTAAGGTTGAAGCGACATTCAGAAAATCTATTGCAGCATATCAAATTTTGAAGAGGCACCTACAGCCTATAATTTTAACTTCTCAAGACTATAACAGAACAGAGCATTTACTTCTACACTGATGATTTTGTTACGAAGGGTCATTTAGCATTTAATGATCAATTAGGATGAAGCACTATAAATACTTACCATTGTAATTGTGATTGATAGACAAAGGTGAATATAATTATTAGCTGAAGTTGAACACATAATTTTACTGTGTATTTCTGTTATACTCTATTATTTTGAGTTTGAAAACTCATATTTATTCTGAAGTTAGTTTGTTGTACCAACTTAAGAGTTTAGAGTTAGTTTGTGAGTTAAATATGTTTAATTGTTGAAATAGAGTATTGATCAAGTTTATGAACATAGGGATCATCAAAATATAGCCAAAACAGTCAGTTGTTGCTGACAGTTGTGACTGTGCTGAAGATTATAGTGAGTTGTTATTGTTAGTTGTGATTGTACTGAAGATTACAGTCAGTTGTTATTGTAAGTTGCAACAGTCCTGTAGATTACTGTTAGCTACAACAGTCAGTTGTGACTGTTCTGTAGGTGAAAATTTATGAGTTTAGTGATTTGTGTGTGTTGCTAAGAATAATAGAAACACTCCCCTGCCTTCCCACAGTGGTATCAGAGCCTGATTAAGTTTTCTTTCTTATTGTTTTGTTCAGAGTAATTTGGAATTGAATAAGAGATGGCGACTAACAGTGTAGTACAGCCACAAATTCTTGTGTTGATAGAAAGAAATTATGACACATGGTTTATTAAGATGATAACTATCATGTGTGCCCGAGATATTTGGGAGTTTCTTACGATTGGTTATCTAGAGCCAATTGATCAAGATATTGAATTGGTTTTGTCAAATGTTGAGCGTGTTCTGTTGAAGGAGAATAGGAAGAAGGACAACAAATCTCTTGGCCTTATTCAGCAAGGCCTAAGTGAATCTATATTTCCAAATATATCAAGTGTTGAGTCTTCAAAGAAAGCTTGGGACACTCTTGAAACTTGTTATCAAGGTGTGACCAAGGTGAAGAATGTTAAGTTGCAGAACTTGAGAAGGGACTTTGAGAATTTGAAAATGAAGGACAGTGAGACTGTTGATAATTTTATGACTCAAGTTATGAACATAGTAAACCAGCTGAGACATTATGGTGAAGACCTCTCAAATCAGCGTGTGATTGAGAAGTTGTTGAGATGCTTTCCAAAGAAGTTTGAAGCAGTGATTGTTCCCATTGAAGAGTTTAAAGATCTCATTGAAATGCACATTGATGAGATGAGTGGTTCTTTAATTGCTCATGAATCAAGAATGAACAAGTATGATGATACTCCATTATAAAATGATTTTAAATATCGGTCGCATGTTACTATAGGCAGAGGTAGAGGAAGGTCTAGTAACAGAGGAAGAGGAGGTCAAACTATTGATCATGATGACAACAGAAATGATTCAAAATCTGAAGAGAAGTTACAGTAGAATACTCCTAGCGTAAGGGGGAGTAGCACCAGAACATGGAAGCCAAGAAATCAAAGGTATGATAGATCTAAAGTTCAATATTTCTATTGCAATAAATTTGGTTATTTTGCTAACAAGTGTTGGAAGAAGCAAGCAAATACTAGTAAGTTGTCTACACACATTTTAGAGGAGACTGAAAATGAAGAGAAGCCTATGTTTTTAACTTGTAATGTCACCCAGGAAAGTTCAAATGATATATGGTTCTTGGACAATGCATGCAGCAATCATATGACTGGAAATAAGTAATTATTTTTAAGTATAGATACAAGCATTCAGTCTGAAGTGAAGTTAGGTAATGACAGTAAGGTAAAAGTTAATGGTAAAGGTGTGATTGTTGTATATGCCAAGAATCGTAAAAGAAGAACAATTCATGATGTTTATTATGTTCTTGGTTTAATGTGTAATTTATTAAGTGTTGGACACTTGTTAGATAAGAAGTACACCGTGTTCTTTAAAAACAAGGTATGTACTATTTATGACAAATATCCAAGTAAGCAGTTGATAGCCAGAGTAGAGATGACAAAGAATAGAATGTTTCCGCTGATTATGAGGAATGATTTGACTAACTCTTTGAATGCTTATAAAACTAAGAATTTAGATCAATCATGGTTATGTCATTTGAGGTATGTCCATTTACATTTTGGTGGCTTAGATTTTCTACAGAAGAAGCAGATGGTAAAAGGGTTTCCCAGTATTCAGCAGCCATCAAGCTCATGTGAGAGATGCATATTGGGAAAGCATCATAGAGAGAAATTCATCTCTGGAGTCTTATATAGAGGAAAAGCACCATTGGAGCTGGTACACACAAATTTGTGTGGACCAATGCAAACACCTTCCTTGACTGGTAATGTTTATTTTATGACTTTTATTGATGATTTCAGTCGAAAAACTTGGGTGTATTTGCTGAAACAGAAATCTCAATCTTTTGATGTGTTTTAAAGTTTTAAAGCTTTGGTTGAAAAGGAAAATGACATATTTATTAAAGTCTTGAGATCAGATAGAGGAGGTGAGTATATGTTAAATGATTTTGTGGAATTTTGTCAATATTATGGAATTAAAAGACAGTTTACTGCTCACTACACTCCACAGCAAAATGAAGTAGCATAAAGAAAGAATCAAACCATTATGAACATGGCTCGAAGTATGATGAAGGAGAAACATCTTTTAGATGAATATTGGGGAGACACTGTTACTTGCTCAGTGTACATTCTGAACAGAATCCCAACTAAGAGTGTGAAGGATCGAGTTCCCCAGCAAGCATGGAGTGGTAAGTGTAGCAGCATATCTCATTTAAGAATTTTTGGATGTATAGCTTATGCACATGTACCTGAAGAGATGAGGCGAAAATTAAATGACAGAAGTCAGAAATGTATTTTTGTTGGATATAGTGAAGAATCTAAAGGATATAGACTCTAAAATCCCATCACCAAGAAGTATGTCATCAGCAGAGATGTGGTGTTTAAGGAAGAAGATGCATGGGATGGCAGCATAGATAAGTTGGTTGTAGAGGATGTTGTTACACCTCATGCAGAAGATGAAGAAGATGAGCAGGGCATACATGGAGGACAATTAACTCCACATACGCCTACACCAGCAATAAGAACACCTGCCAGAATGCCCAAAACTCAAGAATGTGGTGAACCATCAATTCTTGATGGACGGAAAGGATTGGGATCAGAGGTAAGTAATGAATCAAATCCTACATTATCTTTATTAAGAAATAGAGTTAGAGGTCAAAAGACTAGAAGTTTAAGAGAACTGTATCAGCAAAATGAAGAAGTAGATCAAGTTTCAAATTTTGAATTGATAGCATGTGATCCTGTAAGTTTTGATGAAGCAGTTAAAAATGATGTTTGGATAAAAGCAATGTATGAAGAAATTGATGCCATAGAAAGAAATAATACTTAGGATCTTGTAGATCTCCCTGATAATAAAAATTGTATTAGTGTCAAATGGATTTATAAGACTAAGTTAAATGTTGATGGTGAGAGGCATTAACACTGAGTAGGGGCTTGTTGAAGGATGACGATCACCGATCTCGACCTTGCGGTTGTGTGACCTCCACCTAGGGTTCCTGGCTACCCTCTGACTCAATCCTTCCTGTCTCGTACACCCCCTACCTCTTCCGGTCCCCCGGTTCTAAGTGATGCCTATGACCTCTGCACGAGGGGGGCGAAGGCCCCTCCCATTCGGTGACTCTAACTCCCCCTGTCTCACCACGTTCGACCGGACACACCTCCTTTCTACGGATAGGCTTAGAGGATATCCCTATTCCAAATGCGGATTTGCCCCATACAAGTGAAAATCCTATTCAGGGTCCTCCACTTGCTGGAAGAGCCCCTCGAACCAACACATGCATAGCTTGCTCTGTCGTTCGACCTAGTGTGAATCTTCCCCTAGAAAGAATCAACACCATATCTCAATATCTAAAATATCACGCACTCATTTGCAAATTCATGGGCATCTGGCCCACTGAACAAGCCCTCATAAGTTGGATTGCCATGGAATGGAAGCCAAAGGCCCACTATGATCTCTAACTCAAATCCAAGGGTTTTTTCACCATCATCTTCCACCATCTAGAAGACAAAGCTAGAGTGGAAAACAATGGCCCCTATTTCTTTAATTTTGTGGGCCAATACATGAAAAATTGGATTGAGAAATTCTTCCCTGAAAAAGAGGACTTCACCTGGGCTCCGGTTTGGATCAGAATGTATTCCCTCCCACAGGAATATTGGGATGAAGAGACCTTGAAGGATATAGGAAATACTCTAGGGGCATATGTCAGATCCGCGGACCAAACAAAGCTCCAAATATGTACTTCATACACTCGGATTTGTGTCTACATGCACATTGCAAAGGCCCTTATGGATGCAATCATTCTTTCCCTTTAAGACTCAGAAATCCAACCTTTAAATTATGAGAACATACCATTCAAATGCCACAAGTGCGATGAACATGGGCACCTATTTCGAGATTTCCCACTCAACAAGCCATGAACAAAAGATCTCAAGAAAGACGTCACAGATGCTAATACTTTCCAAAGATCTAGAAGAGTCAAGCGTCACAACCGTAAATCCATCCTGGGGAAAAACAAAGCTGATAATCCTTCCACAAGCAACAACTTTGAAATCCTGGTAGAGCAACCGACGAACCCTGAAACAGAGCCAAAGAAAAAGTCTATAGCCGAATATTCTTTCCCGACCATGCCAAAGAACCTTGATCAACCTCTGTACACAGAAGGCACTCTCGCTCAAGGAAAATGTGCAACCCATGTCGATCCACAAGGTACCTCCTCTATCCCTACTAATCCTCCCCTCAAACAACTTGTGGAGCCTTCCCCGTATATCACCATGGATGAAGAAATGACAAAACTCGACTTGGGAGATATTGATATTTTGGTTCTGGAAGATGCCTATATGAGAAAACCTTTTGGATCCATCCCGCCTAGCTAGATACAGCTACTCAAAGAAGCTCTTTCCAAAGTTATATCCCACGACAAACTTGGAATTCATAACCTCCCCCAAAAAGACAGGAAGAAACTCTTAAGGGAACTAAAGAAAAGAGGAAGAAAATTAGATCTGTAAAGAATCAACCTGTTGGGCACTCGACTGGTGGAATTAGGGCAATATTCCCAACTAACCGAATTCTTCCCCTCACTGACCCCCCCTTCCCAATGAATATTATATCGTGGAATCTTATAGAAATCAATGGTCTCTCCAAACGTCGCATGCTAAAGAGAAAAATCCATTCTGAGTCCCCCTCTGTCCTCTTCCTCCAAGAAACTAAGTGCTCTTTTGAAACCCTCAGCCATCTCATGTCCAAGATATGTAGAGGATGCCAAAGTTTTTCCATCGATGCCACTGGAGCTATCAGGGGCATCTCCATAGCTTGGAACCCTATTATAATAACCCTTGATAACTATGCATCTACTTCCCATGCCATCTCTGCCTCTTTCCACATCCTTGGTACCTTCCACCATGGCCACCTCCTCAATGTCTACATCCCTCATCCCCCTAGCCTCAAATCCCAACTTCTCCACTTCCTCAGATGGTTTGTCTCTCTCCATTCAGAATCCCCCCTCATCATTGGGGGTGATTTCAACATGATCACTGCCCTTGAAGAGAAAAAAGTAACTCTCTATTCCTTGTCCACTAAAGACCTTCTTTTCAAAGCCTTCATCACTGACAGCCATCTCGTGTACTTGCAACCTTCCTCCGACTTTTTCACTTGGAATAAAAGAAGGGGTGGCATTCATCAGATAGCAAAGCATCTTGATCGGTTTTTTATCTCAAAAAACCTTACTCTAGCAGGTGGAATCCTCTCTTCCTCTATTCTCCTGGAAGCCAGTTCAGATCATTGGCCCACTGAATTAACGTGGCAAAGTCTTGGAGCCCATCCCCACAGGCCCTTCAGATTTGAAAAATTCTAGCTTTCCCACCCAGACTTCTTGGATACGGTCAGTTCCTGTTGGTCGGAGATGCGAGTTGAAGGAAAATAAAAAATGGCTATCCTTTAGTGGAAACTCGAACTCCTTCAAACCAATCTCAAGAATTGGAACCATTCTACCTTTGGCAACATATTCAAGGATAAGAAACTAATTGAAGATGAGGTCGATTCACTCCAATGCACCATCATGGATGACGACCTCTCACAGGATCACAAATTAAAAGAAAAGGAACTTCTGGAAAATCTCAATCAATGCTTCCTTCAAGAAGAAACTCTGTACTGGAAGCAAAAGTTGAGAGTCTCTTGGCTCAAAGAGGGAGACCGAAACACCTCCTTCTTCCATCGCTCTACCCTTCAGCACATAATGCACAATTGCATCACCAAGCTCAAAGTGGAGTCTGGAGACATCTTGGAGGAGCAGACCGACACTGAACAGGAACTCAAAAGGTTCTTCCATGATCTCCTCACAGAGCCTCTTGATTCCAGGATCACTGCCATTGCTCAGGTCACGCACCACATCCCCTCCATCATCACTGAAGAGCACAACGCCTCCTTGATGTATCCCATCTTACTTCAGGAAGTTGAAATAGTTGTCAATCAAATGGCAGATGATAAAGCATCGGGCCGGCAAATGATAAAGCGTCGGGCTCGGACGGCTTCACCACCAACTTCTTTCACTACTGCTGGAACTTGATCAAAAATGAAGTCCAGGAAGTTGTCAAAGAATCCAGGCATAAGCAATGGGTGTCACCAACCCTCAATGCCACTCATCTCTCCCTAATCCCTAAATATACTGAAGCTTCACACCCTGGTAAGTTCCATCCAATCTCTCTCTGGAATGTCATCTACAAAATCATTTCAAAGGTGGTCCCAAATCGCCTCAAGCCACTCTTACCCTTGCTCATCTCCCTAGAGAAAACTAGTTATGTTGAAGGAAGACAGATTCTGGATGGTATATCCTCGCCCATGAGGTCACTCACTCCATCAAAGTTCATTGCACTCCCGGTATGCTCTTAAAGCTAGACTTCTCCAAGGCCTTCAACAAACTTATTTGGGACTTCATCTAGAAAATGTTGCTAACCTTTGGATTTAGCCCTGCTTGGAACAACTAGATCTCTTCCCTCGTTTCCTCTACTTTTTTCTCCATCCTTGTCAACGTCTCTCCCTCTCCCACCTTCACCCCTTCCCATGGCATCCGTCAAGGCAACCCCCTCTCCCTGTTTCTTTTCATCCTCATGGAAAAAGGACTAGGCAGAATGATTCAAGCAGCGGTTGCTTCCGGTTCCCTACAAGGCCTCTCGCTTCATGGAGGAGCCCCCATAGCCTACCAACAGTTCGTAGATGACAACCTCTTGTTTGGACACCATAATGTGCATGAAGCGCACTCTTTTCAAAAGATCCTCAAGATCTTCTCAGAAGCCTCTGTCACCTCCATCAACCTTGATAAATATCAGATCTTCTTCTTTAACACTGATGTTGTCTCTAAGCACAACATAGCTCACATTCTGGGCTTCGCCACCTCCTCCTTACCCACTAAATAACTCGGAGCTCCCCTCTTTGACTCATCCATCAAGCATTCCTCTTAGAGAGAGCTTCTAGACAAGATTGAATCATGGATTTCCTCTTGGACGTTCCGCTCTCTTAATTTACCTTGTCTCCTTACCCTCCTCAAATCCGTCCTCCAGTCCATGCCCCTTTACCTTTTTTATATCCTTGTTGCCCCCAAATGGGTCTTGAAATCTCTTAGAAAGATACAACGGTCCTTCCTTTGGGGTAAAAGTTAACAGAACAACAAGTGGGCCCTGGTAAAATGGTAGACGGTCTTCCTTCCCAAGCATGAAGGAGGCCTTGGTCTAAGAGACCCATATATCAACAACGAGGCACTCTCATTTGGTGGAGGTAGATCTCCAATAATGACTCACCCTAGGCACAATTATGGAATAAGAAATATGTTCTTTACTGGGACCCCTCCCATCTAATCAGGTATGACTTTGACCCCCCGGGCTCTTTGATTTGGAAGGAAGCTAATTCCCAAAAGGCTCTCATTCAACACCACAGTTTGTGGGAAATCAAAGATGGATCCCTAGCATTTTTTGGCAGGATTTGTGGCAGCAAATTCCCAAACTTAGTAGCCTACCCATTTGTAGAGAAACGCCAGTTATCTGGTAAGCGACTTCCAACTATATAGTTCGCGATTTATGTGACTCACACGAAGCTTCCACGTTCAGAAATTGGAAGAATCCTAGGCTTTGGCAACCTGGAATACCATCTAACAATTTCGAGACAGTTTGGATTGATCTCCAAACAAGGAAAATCTGCATCTCTCTTGGAAAAGACATCATTCGATGGGGTCATGTTCCTAAGGGGTCTTTTACTGTCAAAGAAGCCTATTCCATTTTGTCCCATAGATATGCAATTACACTCTTCCCCTTATGGAAGAAGATATGGAACCCTTTTCTCTGGCCAAAAGTCTCAACATTCTTCTGGCTGCTTACCCACAGAAGTATTCTCACATGGGACACTCTGCAGAAAAAAGGCTTCATTGGCCCCCCCATTTGTGTCATGTGCGATCACAATGTTGAAAACATGGACCATTTACTTGACTCCTGTGGCTTAGCCTCCATGCTTTGGGACAAGGTGGCAGAACCTTTCCGACATTCCAATGGAGTCAAAGGATACATCATTGGCACATTTCATCATTGGCAAACAGATCCTTTTCAAAGTGCTCAACTCAATAGACTTTGGGATCTCACACCTGGATTTCTTGTCTGGAATATCTAGAAGGAAAGAAACTCCAAAATATTTGAAGGAAAGTGAAAATCCCCTAATAAAATCTGGGACACGCTTAAAAGCAAGATTTAAGAGACCCTTTCGCCTCACCATGGCACACCTCTGATCTCCCCACCACCGACGTGGAATTGAGAATACTTCACAACTGGAACTTCACACAGCATCCCTCCCCCTTTGACAAGTTACACTCCAACCCTCACATCTCCAGCCCGACCCACTGGTTCCCCCCTACCTCTATCCTCTTCAAGCTCAACTTTGACAGTGCCTCTAAAGGAAATCCTGGCATGGCTGGATTTGGAGGAGTCTTCCGCAATCACGAGGGTCAAATCATTAGGATATACTATGGCAACATTGGGCATGACAGCAACAATGCAGTTGAGCTAGAAGGTCTCTTGCACAGTATCATCATTGCTAAAGACTTTAACCTCCACCCTCTCATAGCGGAAGGAGATTCACAGCTAATTCTTGGTCTAGCCTCTAAAATTCAAAATGGTTCTCAGCTATCCAAACTCTCATCAAGTTGGAGACTGGAAAACAAAATTCAAAAGATGGAAATTGCTCTAAGTGATCACAGGAATATCACCTTCCATCATGTGAAGCACAGATCCAACTCTTTGGCTCACATATTAGCTAATGAAGGTGTCTCATGCAATCTTCCCCTCTGGAATGGTACTTTCAGTAACTCCTCAAACCAGCTCCCGCATTTCTGCACTACTCAAGCCAGGAAGGATCTCTCCCCCCCGGATACGGGTGACACGACCAATAAAGCCACGGCAAGAGACGCCATCTTCCCACCTGGCAGAGTGGCTCCTCCACTTGGAAACAGACCCTCGTCTGTGCCACCTCCAAGACCCCGTCTTTAATTCTGGTTACGACCCTGATCCACTTGACCTCATTGCTTGAGTTTGTTTTTATTACCCACATGGCCCAACGGTTGGCATTTATGCTAGCTCTGGTTCCTACGTACCTCCTTCCTACTTGGTTCAATTATGCCATTACTCTCTCCCGTGCGAAGTTTGATCCCTCCAGCTGCGACATCATTGATATGAGGCTCCCCATCCATGCCCCTGTGGTCATCACTTGCCTCTGCTATTCTTTGTCTGCCTCCAGTGTGGAAAGCTCCACCCCTGCTCAGTTTTCATGCAGCTTAACCGATAGCACCATGACTCAAATGTGCGACACTTCCAAGCGGGGTGTTGGTCATGGCGCAGGGAAAAATGCAACCACTGCCGAGAAGGAAAAAACTACGAACACTGGTTATAAGGATAACATCTCCATCCTTGTTCGTCGACTGGTAGATGACTAGGAATCGCGCAGTGTGGCAAAAATTATGGCCTTTGGCAGCCAAGGAACCCAGTTTAACTACTACTGGCTAATGAAAAATATGTTAGGCATGCTAGTTGAAGAAATGCTCACCAACTGGAACCTGGCTAAGGTTGAAATTATGGATACCAAGGCCAATATGGCCCGTTTGGACAGAGTGCTGGCTACTCTGGAGGCCAACCTGACCGGCAGAAGGTATACTTTGTTTCCACATCCAACTCCTCCACCTAATTATGGTCCTAATGGTCCCACTGAGGGTTTTGCTGATGATTTAACCACCCATTTCGAGGGCGTTTCTACCACAGTAGATGCCCTTTCCATCGATAGTTCTCTGCATGAATCCATGGGCATTGCGGCTTCAGACGGCCCGGTTCCTGTTCGCGGCCCCAACTCTGGTCTGATTTCTCCTGCAGCGGTTGTATTGTAGGGGGCTCCTCCCCCTCAGATACACTTTCTTATTCCCTCGACAATCAATGTTCTGCACTACAAGCAAGTCCAAAAATTTGAGGATGAAGTTATTCCTCCACACAAAGACGAGCCCCTTCCCATCAAACTCCTAACGCAGCATTGGGATGATGACTTCTTCTGCTCCTGTCCAATCACTGAGGAGAACCATGGCTCCCGTAATGCAGAATCCAGTACCTAATGTTGCTCTGTGTGAGCCCAGCTATTTTGTTTTTTGCACTTATCTTTTATGTTTCCCTTGTCTCTATTAATGGTCCACTGTCATACTCTAGTCTATATCTCTAGTCTAGTTCTGTTTATGTTTTTGCTGGTTGGATGTGATTATGTCAATGCTACTCAGCCCACTGTAGGGCAGGTATGCAGAGATCCTTTTTTGTACTCCTGGTTCCATGAGAAGCTTCAGAAAGCTCTTGATTCTACTGATTCTCATGAGATTGTAACATTTTTTGTACTCTAATATAACTTTCCTATGCTGCTTACAAAAAAAAAATGTTGATGGTGAAGTTGAAAAATACAAAGCAAGACCTGTAGCTTAGGGGTTTGGTCAACAACCTGGTATTGATTATAATGAGACTTTTGCACGTGTAGCCAGACTTGATATGGTAAGGATGGTATTAGCTATTGCTGCTCATAATAAATGGTATGTATATCAAATGGATGTAATGTTTGTGTTTTTTAATGGATCTTTAGAAGAAGAGGTTTATGTGAGACAACCTCCTGGATATGAAATTAATGGATGGGATGACAAAGTTTACAAATTAAAGAAAGCATTGTATGGATTGAAGTAGGCACCTAGAGTTTGGTACAACAGGATTGATGAATATTTGAATAGTGAAGGATTCGATAGAAGTCCAAGTGAGCCAACCTTGTATACAAAGGTAAACCAAGAAGGTAAAATACTAATTGTTTGCTTATATGTTGATGATTTGACCTTCACTGGAGATCTTTTGGTATATGAGTTTAAGAAATCCATCAAAACAAAATTTGAGATGACGGATTTAGGAATGATGAAATATTTTCTTGGTATTGAAGTAACTCAGTCTGAGGATGGTATTTTTATAAATCAAACTAAGTACGCAAATGATGTACTAAAAAGATTCAGAATGATGAATTGTAAGCCAGTTGTAACTCCAATTGCAACTGGTACAAAACTCAGTAAGGAGGATGATGGGTCAAAAGTTGATCCAACGTTGTATAAGAGACTAGTAGGAAGTCTCATGTACTTGAATGCAACAAGACCTGATGCAGTGCTTGCAGTAAGTATGATTTCGAGATTTATGGAGTCCACAAAGAATACCCACTGGCAAGATGGAAAGAGGATTCTGAGATATATTGTTGGAACAACAAATATTGGTATCCAGTATACATCAAATTCAAGTTTTAAGTTGACTGGATATACTAATAGTGATTTTGCAGGTTCTATAGATGATAGAAAGAGCACATCTGGATATGTATTTAGTTTTGGATTGGGATCAGTAGCATGGGCTTCAAAGAAGCATCCCATAGTGACATTATCCTCTGCTGAGGCAGAGTATGTTGCAGCAACAGCAACTGCATGTCAGACTATGTGGATGAGAAGAACTCTTTCTGAGTTGTAGCATGAACAAGATGAACCAACTAAGATTTTATGTGACAACAAATCAGCGATTGCACTATCAATAAATCACGTCTTTCATAAAAGAAGTAAACATATTGATACAAGGTATCATTTCATTCGAGAATTGATAAACAAGAATGAAATCAGTATGGAATTTTGTAGATCAAAAAATCAGTTTGCAGACCTATTTACAAAACCTCTGGGGAAAGAGTTGTTTGAGTTTCATAGAAAAAACATTGGGGTTTGTAAGCTATAATAGAAATCTAGTATTTCAAAGTTTTGTTTTTTGAATGTAGTAATTAAGGGGGAGAATGTTGGAAGTGGATTAATTAATCCACCATTTGATAAAAAGTCAGTCGAAATCTCCACCTCCCAGATATAATTTATTATATTTCTAAAAGGCCATCATCAAACTCAAAAATTATCGAAGACACAAACCAAATCATATTTTGTTGACTATTCAAATCTCGAAAGAGGCCTCCACCGTCAAACCGACTTAAACATTAAGGTTGAAGTGACATTCAGAAAATCTGTTGCAGCATATCAAATTTTGAGGAGGCACCTACAGCCTATAATTTTAACTTCTCAAGACTGTAATAGAACAAAGCATTTACTTCTACAGTGATGATTTTGTTACGAAGGGTCGTTTAGCATTTAATGATCAATTAGGATGAAGCACTATAAATTCTTACCATTATAATCATGATTGATAGACAGAGGTGAATATAATTATTAGTTGAAGTTAAACACAGAATTTTACTGTGTATTTCTATTATACTCTGTTATTTTGAGTTTGAAAACTCATATTTATTCTGAAGTTAGTTTGTTGTAGCAACTTAAGAGATTAGAGTTAGTTTGTGAGTTAAATATGTTTAATTGTTGAAATAGAGTATTGGTCAAGTTTATGAACACGAGGGTCATCAAAATATAGCCAAAACAGTCAGTTGTTATTGATAGCTATGATTGTGCTGAAGATTACAATGAGTTGTTACCGTTAGTTGTGACTGTGATGAAGATTACAGACAGTTGTTACTGTTAGCTGCAACAGTCCTGTAGATTACTGTTAGTTGCAACAGCCAACTGTGACTTTTCTGTAGGTGAAAATTTATGAGTTTAGTGATTTGTGCGTGTTGATGAGAATAATAGAAACACGCCCCTGCCTTCCCACAAGCTAAATCTCCATCTCTAACATGATAAATCCAAAGTGGATGCCTTATAACATGATGATATAACCCAATTCTATCCAAGTTCATTCAACAACAGTCATCCAACAAGGGCTTGAAGCCTTGTTGAATACTTCTATTTGATTCATAGATTCTTTCACTCTCTCTCATGTGCAACCTTTGCAATCAACTAGCTCAGAGAATCTACTAAGCTCCACCATGAAAGCATTTCAAGATTTTAAACCAACAAATCTAAGGTTAGCCCACCCCTTGGTCGTCGAAATGTAATATTCATATTATTCATGTAGCTTACTTGGAATTACATTGCTTGATAAGTATTTACTACTATCACACAAAATCATAGGAAAAAGATCAACAAGGTGTTGATCCATGTCACAAGGAAATCTAAAATCTGTCATGGATATGTTGTTTTAATGATATGACTATCTGTAGATATTTCCACAACCCATCTGCAGAGTGTGCTCAGAGATGAATATTAAAGTAAATGTATCCTTGAAACTTGATTTTGAAAAAGTAGTAGCCCTGAGATATGATGGACTCCGGATTAATCATGCATAGGAATGGAAATGGTGAGTCATGCCAAGCATCTTCAACTTTACACATTACACCACCTTCCTCATAATGAGAATTCATTACAAAAAGACCTGTAGGATTCTCAATAGTTGGTTGATATATGTCTGATAGCATGTCTAGAGACATATTCATACATGAATGCACAATAGTGGAATGAATTTTGAAATCAGCACCTCTATTTGTTAATTTTGAGCATCAATTCAATATGATCTAGGATCTTTACTGAGAGAATAACAAGTACAGCATATCAATCACAAGAGACAATAGACGCAGAGAGTTTCCTTGGGGAAAACCATAAAGGTGAAAAACCCCAATAACTTCCTCAGAGATAGATAGAGCAATGATACAAAACCCAAGCATAAGAGATAGTCTCCTAGCAGCAGCTTCTCCTCCTCCCCTAGTGCGCCACTCTCCAATGAGTGTATGAGTGAGAAAGTGAATGATAAAATAGAGTGTCTGCCGCACTCTATTTATACATGACTTGACTTGCCTAATAACCTTACTAGGTCAGCCTCAACTTAACCACTTAACATAATGCTAACAGGGCCGACCCCCAATAGGGTGGTCTAATACCCTTTAACCCACATGACTTATACAGGGCCGACCACATCAAGGTGGTCTAATAACCCATCAAGTATAAGTTACGACACTTACAATATAAATGACGACACTTCCGTATAGAGGAATAATAACATCTCTATAGGAATACAATACACATATGTGAAATACATTCTGAAGTTACATATACATCAACACTCCCTCTTAACTAGGAAGGTATTTCTCGACACAGATCTGCTAGCACAAGTCTTCTTCAATGGATCATCGTCACTGGATAATCGTCATCGTCACTACTGCTGCTATCTCAATCAATCTCCAATCTACTCGCCATAGGAAGTTCTATAGAGCCAACCCTTTTTCATGCTGGATGTAGGCCCACCACCTGTAGATCTTCATCATCACTGGCCATACTGTGGAATCCTTAGGACTTATTACATGCGTTACAAAACCTCTAAAGAGCATCCCAAGACTGATTACGAGCACACAGCTCAACCTATCGGATCTCCCAGGACCCTTTTACATGCCACTACACAACCTGTCCATGGCCATAGAATATCATCCTGATACTCATGATCGTACTGATCATAACAATGTTCACGAAGCACAACCCAGAAGCACATCACACAGCACTATCATTCACCAGCATGGGAAGACACACTTCAACCATCCGTGAAAGGCTCAGCACTTATATCTATGCCATGGGAAGACACACTTCAACCATGCTAGAATGGCATTGCACTTATATCGCATCCATGGGAATACACACTTCAACCATCCGTGAAAGGCTCAGCACTTATATCTATGCCATGGGAAGACACACTTCAACCATGCTAGAATGGCATCGCACTTATATCGCAGCCATGGGAAGACACACTTCAACCATGCTCGAATGGCACAGCACTTATATCACAGCCATGGGAAGACACACTTCAACCATGCTCGAATGGCACAGCACTTATATCATAGCCATGGGAAGAGACACGTCAACCATGCTTGAATGGCACAACTCTTACATCAACGACCATGGGAAGACACACTTCAACCATGTCGGAATGGCCCCAGCCCTTACATCTACACCATGGGAGAACACATCTACCACCATGTGAGAATGGCTACGGAAATTACATCACGACCATGGGAGAACACATCTACAACCATGTCTGAAAATCCCATGTGCATCTATGTCTTCAAAACTCATCACACATAATCCAACTGATTATGTAATGTATCCACCTGATACATATCATCACATATGATCATCCTGATCATCATCATAGCATCATCCTGATGCATATCATACAGAGTATCATCCTGATACTCAACTCACATGATCATCCTGATCATCGTCACTACATCGTCCTGATGGATATACATATCCATGATCCAACTGATCATGCCGAGCAGTAACTAGAGCATCATCCTGATGCTCATCACACAGTGCTTACATCCACATCAATGGGAAGGATCCTCCTCTCACCATGCTTGGAATGGATCCTGCATATGTATCCATCACTTCTTCCTCGAAGTGTCATCAATATGAAGAACACCAAGCCTCTCTCTAAAGTACTCAAACTTCATTCTGGTTAGTGGTTTCATCAACACATCTACAACCTGCTCATCCATCTCAACATACAAGAGCTTCACTGCTCCTCTCTGCACCATATCCATGATATAGTGATATTTGAACTCAATGTGATTCGACCTATCGTAGGACACCAGGTTCTCAGACAGCTTCACAAAACTCTGGTTGTCACAAAAGATACTAGTAGAATCCAACGGGAGATCAAATAACTCAGACGGTAGCTTCCGGAGCCATACTACCTCACAACTAGCTGAACAAGCTGCGACATACTCTGCTTCGGCTGTACTTAGTGCTACGCATGACGGCTTCCTGCTAAACCAAGAGATCACACATGATCCCATACTGAAGCAGCACCTAGAAGTGCTCTTCCTATCTGCAGCACTGCCTGCCCAGTCCGAATCAACATAACCCTGCAGGTTAAACTTTTTATTCGCATCATACTTGAGCCCATAATTAATTGTACCCTTCAGGTACCTAAGAATATGCTTTATAGCAACTAGGTGAACACGTCTGGGATCCGTCAGGAACTGGCTCAATGTGTTCACCGCAAATAAAATATATGGTCTAGTGTTTGCCAGGTACATCAAGGACCCAATCATCTGATGATACACTGTGACATCAACCAGATCAGATGAAGCATCACACAGAGGCTTCAGGTTTGATGCCATAGGTGTGGCCATGGCCTTACATTCCATCATCCCGAACTGATTCAGGATATCTACTACATACTTCCCTTGTCCAAGGAAGATCCTATCTGCACTCTGCCACACCTCCATGCCTAGAAAATAGTGCATCATCCCCAAGTCCTTCATCTCAAACTCGGCAGCAAGCTTCCTCTTCATGTCGGCAATCAATCTATCATCTCCTGTTACAAACAGGTCATCCACATACAATAAGAGTATCACAATATTGCCTTCCTCAACCTTGTAGTAAAGGTTGGAATCCGCTTTACTCTTGGTAAATCCCAAACTAGATAGAAAGCTTTCTATCCTACCATATCAAGTCCTAGGAGCTTGCTTCAAGCCATACAAGGCTTTCTTCAATATGCACACATATGACTCTCTGTCATGTGTCTCAAAACCAAGTGGCTGCTCCACATACACTTCCTCCTCGACTACACCATTCAAGAAGGTTGTCTTGACATCTATGTAGTGTATCTTCCATTTCATCACTTGCTTTATATTTCTCTATGCTGCCATCTGCAGCATGCTTGATCTTATAAATCATTTGGAAGTCACAACAGACTTCCCTTCTGGTCTTGGGACCACATCCCAAACATCATTCTTCATGATCGATTGATCATGGCATCATTACTTCATCCCGGATCCTAGGAACTTTAGATTCTTCAATAAATAGATTTGTTGTTGAACAAATGTTGTAGTCCTTCTTTTGTAGGTACTTGTATACGATCTTTCCTACAAAAACAAGTTAAATTGCATGATTAGAAACATCTCATAGTTTTCAGAACAAATTCTTACACATAAATAAATATGTCATACAGTCATGCAATTATTTTAGCCAATGTTTCAATACAACATTTATCCATATCCAGTAACTTTCTAGATGCCTTCCAATCTCTACCAAAACATTGTTAAGAGTGTGCACAACTCCCAACATGTCAGCAAAGAGGTTTCATTCTAGATAAGTAGCAATGGAATGTTGTACAGTGCCATAGGCCACTTACCCATTACATGCATATTAGTAGTATACTGTTCATTAATGCAATTATTCTAATATGCATAATACACAACCTAAGTCTAGGAACATAAGTATATATATCTTTGAACAGTATTATTTAAACAATCAAATATACAAGAAATGACAATTCAAATACTTGTCTTTGTTTGTTTGTTGGGTGGACTCCCTCTCAATCTTTGTTTTCTTGTAGGAACTACTGGAGTGTGCTCCCTTTTGATCTTTGCTTCCTGGATTACCTGTCCTTGAACTTATATCCATCCTCGATCACTATGCATGCTTACTAGTATCATCATTTTGTTATCCTCGAGATCTCATACATAATCATACATTCATTAGTATAATCTTAATACTATCAAAAAACAATAATCTTAAACATGTAATAATAATCTCAAACACATATAATAAGCATTAGCATTCAAAGTTTCAGGGAATACTTCTCTTACTCATGCATATTCATATTTGACCATAGAACTCTTCTGGTTAGTCATATCATCAATCAAGGTAAGAGACATAATATGCATAAACCCTAGATTACTCAAACTTGTAACTTCATGAGTAATCATTATCAATCATACAAAAGTATAAGATCCTTGCATAAGGTAGGATTCTAACTTGACATAGGAAAAACATGCCTGGTCAACATATTTGCTAGTTATGTCTAGCAATGTTTTTCTTGTTCTCTTCAATGACCTGCATAACTCCTAAGTTAACCATTGTAGAACCAAATTATACATACCTTTATGTGATCCATGACTATGGATGAGTCTTTGTCTCCATGTCACTATGGTCTTAATCTAGGACTTGATTTGTACCTTCGTGTTAGCGGATAACATTCTCCTCATACAACACCACAGTGCATTAGTACAATCATAAGTGTCATAACCCTAATCAATGAATGTCTTCTATCATGCATTCATACTTTTACTAGGGTGATAAGACAAGTCTAAAATTAAACAAGATTGTTACTAAACTCAATAACATGAAGACAATCATATTATAAACTTAATCATGAATAGATTTCAAAACATACCTGTACGTCATACCTGTCAGATTGCTTGTAGTAGTAGTTGTTGTTGTTGTTCCTTTTGTTCTTAGGACAATCTGAGGAAAAGTGTCATCTTCTTGGTATGTGTTGTGAGAGCTTGATATTCATTCCCCGTCTTCTCTTCTCGAGCTATAATCCGAGCTTCTTCTTGTGAGTATTCTTCCCACAGCTTACTGAAAGAGATAAGTTTCTTCCTAGCACAAATTCCTTGGATGAAGGAATCCCATGACCTAGGAAGGCCATTAAGAGTGGTCATTACCACTTCTCCATTCTCTATAACTTCTCCCACAACTTCAAGTTGTTCTTTTATCTGGGAGACCCTTGAGAAATAAGACTGCATGGTCTCCGCATTCTGAAACTTGATATTCTTCAATTGATTCCTCAAGGTCATCTTCTGATTTATATTCTTCCCTTCAAATAGCTTGGTCAAGGAATCAAACATCTCCTTAGGTGTCTTCAGTGATGACACATGTGGCATGAGATGGTTTTTTATAGAATCAGCAATGATCATTTTAGCTTTGACTAAGTTCCTCTTGTATAAGTCCTTAGTTTCTTCTCCCTCTGGGACAGGAACCCCTTCACTTATGTAGGTGTCCAACTCACTCTCTTCTAGAATTAACCCAATCCTATACTTCCATGCTTGGAAGTTATCAGCCCCTTCAAGCTTATCCTCACGCTTGGTGTGGTGAGACATCTTAAAGAGTACTTCAAATGAAATAGAAAAGATTTAGGTCTTACCACTTGATTTGCATAAATCTGGATCTGGAGTTGGATTAGGGTTTGTCAGAGAAACCCTAAAAATTCAAACTTTGAATTTCAAACTCCTAAAAGGATAGAAAGATGTGCCTTGATGAGTTGATCAAGCTAGTATACTCAGAATTTAAAAACTGCAAAGTTTCACCACTCAAATTTGTTTCTCAAACTTTTGGATTCACTAGGGAGGACCCTGAATTAGGGTTTGATTTTCCCGGAGCTTCATCCATCCAAAAATTTTGATCTTGGTCTCTAAAATTTTATTTTGTAGAGGAGCTTCCAGTCATAGTCTTAGATTTCAGAAATTCCAACTTTTGCAGAAGCCCTAATTTCTGGCTTCACTTGAGAGGACCCCAAACTAGGGTTTGATTTTCCCAGAGCTTCACCCAACCAAAAATTTTGATCCAAATATCTAAACTTCAATTTTTTTTAGGAGATTCCATCCATGGTCTCAGTTTTCAGATATTCCAACTTTTGCAGAAGCCCTAATTTCTAGCTTCACTAAAGAGGACCCCAAATTAGGGTTTGATTTTCCAGGAGCTTCACCCAACCAAAAAGTTCGATCCAAAGCTCTAAACTTTGATTTTTCTGAGGAGCATCCAGCCATGGTCTCAAATTTCAGAAATTCCTCTTTTTTTGGAAACCCAAACTTTTAGGGCCAAAACTGAAAGTGCTCAGAATTGAATTCTGATTGGACAGAAAGATGCGCCTTACTGAAGAGAGACAATCTACCCTACTGCCTTTCAATATCTATGGAGAGAAACCCAATAAACAAGAAGCCCTAACTTCCGCAGCTACACAGTGTCTTCTTCTCAGGTTAGCTCTGATACCATGTTAATTTTGAGTATCAATTGATTATGATCTAGGATCTTTACTGAGAGAATAACAAGTATAGCATATCAATCACAAGAAGCAATCACAAGAGACAATAGATACGTAGAGTTTCCTTGGGGAAATCCATAAAGGTGAAAAACCCCAATAACTTCCTCAGAGATAGATAGAGCAATGATACAAAACCCAAGCATAAGAGATAGTCTCCTAGCAACAGCTTCTCCTCCTCCACTAGTGCGCCACTCTCCAATGAGTGTATAAGTGAGAAAGTGAATGATAAAATAGAGTGCCTCCCGCACTCTATTTATGCATGACTTGACTTGCCTAATAACGTTACTAGGTCGGCCTCAACTTAACCACTTAACATAATGCTGACAGGTCCGACCCCCAATATGGTGGTCTAATAACCCTTTAACCCACATGACTTATACAGGGCCGACCCCATCAAGGTGGTCTAATAACCTATCATGTATAAGTTATGACACTTATAATATAAATGACGACACTTCCGTATAGAGGAATAATAACATCTCTATAGGAATACAATATACATGTGTGAAATACATTCCGAATTTACATATACATCAACACTATTCCATCGACCAAAGGAAAATTTTTATTTGGTCGACTACTTCTCGTACATTTTCTTCTTTTAGTGTGAAACAAAAATATTTAATAAAATTTTATTTAAGTTCTCGCTAGTTGAAAGTATCTCCTCGAGTTTCTTCCATCTTGTACCATTTGTTGGGTAGATCTTCAAGAGTATTTGGAAAAAGATGAGGATAGAATCTTTCGTCCCGATATCCAACTCGTTTCCATTCACTTTCTCATAAGTTAATATGTTGAGCTGGGTCTTGGCCTTGCATGAGAAAATAAATAAATTTTCAAATTTTTTAAACTTTTAAAAGCTAGATAAAATGAAAAATATATATAGTGGAATTTTTTCCTTGGAACTTTTATCTTAAATAGTAATTTGTATAGGAAAATTTGTAAAAAAAAATAGAAAATAAAGATATTTTTAACTATTTTTAACTCATTTTCAACTATTTTAATTATAAAACTTAAAATTTTAAAGATAAAAAATATTATATTTTTTATATTTTAAAAATAAAATTAGTTTGATTTTTAAATTTTAAATTGTGTAGTTTTTAGTTTTTTTCTAATTTTTTATTAAATTTTCTTAATAACATTTTTTAAACGGTTTTGTGTATTCTGAAATGTTTTTCAAAAAATATATATATTTTTTTTTAAATTGATTTTTTATATTGTTTTTTAAATTGGTTCAAAATGGTTCTATTTTTTTTTAATTTGTTTTTTTTTCATTTGAAATTTCTGTTTCATTTTAATTTTAATTTTTGGGGGATTTATTTTTTTTAATTGTTTGTTTATAAAAAAATTTAAGGTTGTAAATAATTTTTGAAATTATTAAATTATTTTTAATTTGTATTTTAAATTTTTTTTAATAATTTTTGCATTTTTGAATTTTCATCTTTTTGAATTTTGTATTTAATGCTATGAGGTATTTGGGGTTGTTTTTTAGTGTTTTTGATGCAAAAATATGAATTTTTATGGCTAGAGTTCTCATTCTTTGTATTTTTTGTTTTATAATATATTGTATTTCTTCTCATGTGCACCCAAATATCATAACTTCTGTGTTTTATGGTTTAATATATGGATTTTATTATTAATAATATCATAAATTCATTTATTTTATATAGAAAGAGAGGTGAAATAATTTCTTGAATAATTTGTATTTAACTAGGTGCTAGATTTATATAATGTTACTAAGAGATTAAATAAGTATAATTTTAAATTATGATAAAATTATATAATAATGCCATTTTTTGAAAAAGTGTGCTACCGGTAGCATTAGTTTTCAATTTAGAGCTTGATTTTAAGATTTTTGCAAACAACAATAGCAATTGTTTTGGTCCATTTCTATAATTTTTATCCCAAATTAAAAAGTGGTGCTACTAGTAGCACCACTTTTTGATTCAGAGTTGTTTTTGGGTGTATTTTATGCAAAAATATGATTTTTTATGGATATAGTTCTTGTTTTGAGTATAAATTTCTCATCAAGTTGTATAACTTGTTCGACGTGAGTGCACGATTTCTAATGCCTCCTGCAAACTGAGCAATTTGTTGATTTTCATCATCAATTAAATTAGCTTGCCATAGGGTCTCACATACAAACCAATGCTTTATGGGATCTCCATCTCCTTCAAAAATACGAATGTTAATTGGAAAACATACAACCATATTACTACTTCTATGAGACTTCGAGCTTACTGACTGATTATGGAAAGAACGTACTGCTAATTGACTATTGGTTCTTTCTAATGAATGTGACTTTTTCCAAGACAAACGTATCTCTTCTACAAACTCTTTTGCGTCTGGTCAGGACTCAGACGAGTTAGAAGGTTCAATCAACAAGGTCGTTGGTAGGGGGGATACCTCAATGTGTTCTGAATAAAATAAATTCAAAGAATGTCTCCCAAACTCAGGAGTGAAGGTAATCCAATTGCCTCGCTTTGGTCATTGGATTATCAATCTGTATGCAATTCAACCACATTGGTCTAGTCGATTCCAAATACTAATTGTTAGTTTTTCTACTTGTTTAGAATAATAACATTAAACAATCCAATCATTGAAAGAAATACAAGCACAACATACACAATGAACACAATATTTCTCTCGGGAAAACCACAAGGGAGAAAACCCTAGCAAAAGTTCCTTAATATAGAATTCACAAAGTACAAAATAAACCCCAAGACAAAATTAGCTTCTCTCCTTCTCTTATGTGAGCTTCTCTCTCTCCTATGCAAAATTGAGTGAGTGAGATGAGTGTTACAAATGAGCAAATCAATATCCTATTTATACTTTACAATTGACTTGACCTTTTACTAATTAGGTCGGCTCTAACTCACCTAACTAGGCCAACATGTACTCTTTATAATAAAATATTCTTTCTAGATCTCTCCAGGCCGACCTAATCAGTTAGGGTTTACATTGACTCTTTCAATGACTCTTACATTATCAATTACATCAATGACATATCCTGAAGGAGGAATACAATAATACAATAGAAAAATACATTTAGAATATCTCCTACAGATACATTTCTTTAACACTCACTCTTAACTAGGAAGTATTATGCGGGCAACATCAATAGCATCAACAATTGTCCAACTGACTTGTGAATCTCTATATGTCGTAGGAATTTTTTGAATCATCATATGTCTGGGGTATCACATCATAAGTTGGAACATCATCATCGTCTGCTGGAACATCATCAGCAGTATCATCATCATATGTTGGACCATCACCATCAACATCATCATAGTCTACTGGAGCATCATCAACATCACCATCATCGTCTACTGGAACATCATCATCAACATCATCATCGTCTATTGAAATATCACCATCGGCATCATCATCATCTTCTGCTGGAATATCACCATCAGCATCATCATCAGTGTTTGAATACTAGAACAACATCAATCAGTAGTCGGCAAGTATTGGAACAACAATCATCAGTAAGTGAATACTGGAACAACAACAACAACAACAATCACCAGTAAATAAATACTAGAACAAAAAAATCAATCATCAGTAAAGAAATACTAGAACAACACTATGAATCAACAAGTACTGATATTTAGTCACAAAGGACTGGCATCTCTATCAGTCAGCCAATATTGGTCTTCAGTTACCAAGGACTGGCATCTATCAGTCAACAAGTACTGATATTCAGTTACCAAGAACCGGCATCTATCAGTCGGCAAGTACTGATCTTCAGTCACCAAAATATGGCATCTATAAGTCAGTAAGTACTAATCTTCAGTCACCAAGGACTAGCATATATCAGTCAGCAAATACTGATCTTCAGTCACCAAAGAATGGCATCTACCCCCTCTTTCAAGGGAGGTCCTTTCACACCACACCAAGCTTGTCTCAAAAGTATTCATACTTTATGCAATACATAGGCTTAGTCAACACATCAACAACTTGTTCCTCTATAGGAACATACTTGAGCTTCACAGCTCCCTTCTACACCATATCCCGGATATAGTGAAACTTTCTCTCGATGTGCTTCGATATATCATGGAAAAATGGATTCTTTGTCACGGAGAATATCATTCACATCTATATATGCATCGAACAATCCGGCTAACATCTTGCGAAGCCACACTGCTTCGCTACAAGATGAACATGATACTACCTATTCATATTCTGTTGTACTTAGAGCAACACAGGGTTGCTTTCTACTGAGCCATGAGATCATACGTGATCCCAAACTAAAGCAACAACCTGAAGTGCATTTTCTATCTTTGACACTTCCATCCCAATATGAGTCTGTATATCCGTATAATATGAACTCAGTATCAAAAGCATATCTGAGTCCACAGTCTATCGTACCTTTTAGGTACCTCATCACATGTTTTGCTGCAATAAGGTGAACATGTATGGGATCCACCATATATTGGATTAAGGTGTTCACAACAAAACATATATCTGGTCTAGTATTGTTCAAATACATCAATGACACAATAATATGTCTGTACATTGTGACATCTATTGTCTCTGATGAAGCATCATTTAGGAGCTTCAAGTTTTTCACCATTAGAGTAGTCATGGCCTTATAATCCAACATCCTAAATTTTTTTAGGATCTCAACAGTATATTTTCCTTGACTTAGGAAAATCTCATCTGGGAACTGCCATACTTCAAGACCTAGAAAATAGTGCATTATCCCAAGGTCTCTCATCTCAAATTCTGCAGCAAGCTTCTTCTTGAATTTAGTGATGGGCTTGTCTTCTCCTGACAGAAATAAGTCATCCACATATAATAAAAATATCATAGGTTCATTATCTATGATATTATAATAAATATTAGAACCTTCTTTACTCTTGGTAAATCCCAATCTCATAAGGAAACCATCAATTCTTCCATAGCATGCTCTAGGTGCTTGCTTCAACCCATATAATGCTTTCTTCAATTTACATACATGTGTTTTTATATCTTATGTTTCAAATCATTCTGGTTGTTTGATGTATACTTCATCTTCTATCTTTCCATTCAGGAAAGATTTCTTTACATCTATCTGATGTAACTTCCATTTCATCTTAGCTTCCAAGGCAAGGATGGTTCTAATTGAGGTATATCTAGCCACAGGGGCAAAGGTATCCTCATAATCAATTCCTTCCTTCTGAGAGAACCCTTGAGCTATGAACCTTGCCTTTTATTTTTCAATGCTTCCATATGTTGAGTGTTTTGTTTTGAAGATCCATTTTGATGAAACAATTGACTTATCCTTCGATCTTGGTACCAAATCCTACACATCATTCTTAATGATGGATTGGTATTCTTCATTCATATCATCCAACCAATCCTTCTTCTTTACTGCATCTTCAAAACATGTAGGTTCTTCTTCAACAAGGTTACACATCATGGCTACATAACTGGAATATGGCCTTGGTCTCTTGCTTCCTTCTGGGGCACCATATCTTCCTTCATCTTGTATTATTTCTCATACCCAAGTTGGTCTTCTCTTTCGTGAATTTTCTTCATGAGGTGTCTCCTCAAATATCCGAGGTTCTATCATGTCATGATCCTCTGGAATAGGTTCCTCTTCAATATTTTTGTCTGGTACATCATTGGTTTCTGTAACTCTAGGATCTTCATGCTCTTCTTCATCTTCCAGAGTCTTCTTAGACTTGTTGAAGGATGTGTCTTCATCAAATGTAGCATCTCTGCTAAGCTCAATATGACGATATCTTGGGATGTAGATACGATAAGCCTTTGATTTCTCACTGTAACCCACAAATATTCCCTTCTTTCATGAATCCTCCAACTTCGATCTTTTCTCTTTTGTAATGTGAATAAATACTGGACATCCAAATATCTTTAGATGACTGACTTCACCCTTTGTACCAGTAAACATCTCTTTTGGTGTCTTGTTTCCAAAATCATTGTGAGAGATTATATTCTGAACATATACTGCGGTTCTAGCTACTTCAGCCCATAAATGCATGGGTAGATCTTGATCGTGGATAATGGCCTTCACTGCTTCCATGATAGTTATGTCCTTCATTTCAGCTACACCATTCTACTGTGGATTATAGGGAATGGTAAGCTCCCTCTTAATCCCTACTTGTTTACAAAAATATTTGAAATTACATGAAGTGTATTCACCTCCATTATCCATCCTTAGACTCTTGATCCTCTTTTCAGAGAGGTTTTCCACAAGATCCTTAAACTCTTTAAACTTTCCAAAAACTTCATCTTTACTCTTTAGAAAATAAATCCATATTTTGTTGGAGTAGTCATCAATAAAATAAGCATAGTAAACATACCTGATTAATGAAGTGGTAGATATAGGTCCAAAAATTTCAGAATGAATAATGTCCAATATGTTTTTAGCTATGCTATCACTGCTTGCAAATGGTTTCTTCGTACTTTTTCCTTGTGCACATCCTTTTCACACTCCTTCATGATGAACCTGGATTTCTGGTAATCCAGTCACCACCTTGCTTACTATTGGTAAGGATTTGTAGTGTACATGAGATAGTCTTCTATGCCATAATTCACAGGGGCTCATGGTACTAGTCATCAGTGTTGAATCTACATTACCCTTAAGTTTATAAAGTCCTCCTTCTTCTACTCCAATAACAATTGCATCATCAATAATATTTCGCTTTGGCCACATAAGAACCTCACTATATACAAATGTAGTTCTAAAACCTTTATTATCTAATGTTGAAATAGATAGAAGGTTATTCTTCAAACTTGGAACATATAGCACTTCCTTCATGTTCATGGAATTTCCATAGTCCAACTTGTAATAGGCTTCTCCCATCCCTTTGATAGGGTATTGATAATCATCTCCAAGCTTTACTTTCTATGGAGAGTCTTTCTGCGTGAGATGTGAAAGAGAATCCTTATATCCCGTCATGTGCTTTGAGGATCCACTGTCCACTAGCCAAGTATCACTTCCATGAGACACTGAACCAGTGAGGGATGACATTAGTACATATTATTCACTAGAGTACTCATCTTCTTTGGTGTTGTCTTTGTCATCATACTCACTATATTCGGTTGCATGAGCATGAAATATTTTCTTTTGCTTCTTAGGTTGTCCAGATTTGGATGGACAATTTCTTGCTAGGTGTCTCATCTTGTGACAAGAGTAACATTCTATTGAGGAGGTATCTCTTGAACCTCTTGTTCCTTTGAGATATTATGGGAGAGTGGTCACAGGTAGTTACATCACTCTTCATTTTCCTTCCAACTTTGGCATGAGTTTCCAAAGCTTGATCTTCATTGTCATTTAGTTTCTCCTCTATTACTGTTATTCTTTCTTCCTCGTGTACACATTCTTCCCATAGTTGTCTGAACTAGATTAGTTTCTTCCTAGCACATATGCCGCAAACAAAGGGTTCCCAATATATGGGTAGACCATTCAGAGTGGTCATTAAAACTTCACAATCTTCTACCATATCTCCAATAGCTTCTAATTGTTCTTTGTTCTGGGACACTTTGGAGAATTATGAGTGCATAGTCTCATAATATGTATCTTCACACCCTTGAGTTGATTTCTCAAGGTCATCTTCATGTTAATATTCTTTCCTTCAAACAGGATGGTCAAAGCATCAAAAATTTCTTTTGGAGTCTTCTTTGAGGATACTTAAGGAATCAAGTGATATTTGATAGAATCATCTATGATCCTCTTAGATTTGATCAAATTATTCTTGTGTATTTCTTTGGCCTCATCTCCTTCTGGTTCTATAAGTCCCTCTTTTATAAAACCTTCTAGGTAATTTTATTCAAGAATGAGCATGACTCTATATTTCCATGCCCTGAAGTTCTCAACTCCTTCAAGCTTCTCATCAAGCTTGGTATTGTTTTTCATTTTGATACAATGAGAACCTCAAAAGTGTAAAATTAGTCACAGCAGATCTAATGAACAAGTAAATCAATCACAACAGATAAACATAGAAAATATGGTGTAAAACTGTGCAAAACATGCAGCAGTGCTCAATATCCCAGTAAGGGTGAATGATTACAATAGAATACAGTGACAATGATTGAGCAATTCGAATTGCCTAAGGAGGTCATTCGAATCACTGAATGGAGTAGCTTGACTCCAACTAGGAGTCCTCATCATCAATCAGTAGTGGTCATCAATGCACAAGAACCAGTCATCCAGGTGTCAATCTGAGTCTAACTGAGTGTAACTAAAGTGTGTAGCACTGATTAAGGGAAGGAGGCTCAGTGGGGGGTGCATGGGAGGTTAACTGAAGTCAGAACAAGTCATCTAGTCAATCTGGAGGTCCAACGGAAGTGAAACAGTCAGTCGGGAGTGAAACTAGCCTCAAATCAAGGAGAATCGGAGCTAACTAAGTGTAACTAAAGTGGAACTGCAGTGGTAGGTGAGGAAGTGCGCCCTTCTCTGGTAGTAGGTGAGAAGTGGGCGCCTTTCAGACTAGGAGGGCTAAAACTCTGAAGTAAGTGGCTCTCGGGTGCTAGAATAAGGTGGCTAAGGTGTTGGAGGCATCAACCTGGTGACTGGGATGCATGCAAAGTGCATGCAAACGCTAGAATTTGCATGCAAACCCTAATTGCATGCAAGATCCTGAAAAAGATGATGTAGATATCCGAACACCCCCCCTCAAGCTAGACTATGATGTGCAAAAAATAATGTGGGGCCCTGGTAACTAAGACCAAAGGTCACCCCAATACAATAATCCAAAAAATGCTGAAAATAAACTAAGTGAGGAAAGAGGGAAAACCCAGTGGGAAGAAAGCCCCCCCTCAAGCTAAAGCATAATAATGAATCAATCTGTCTCCACCATGATGGAACTCACCCCCAACATTGAACGGAGGTAAGAGAACTTCTTCTCAGTGAATATCTTGGTGAAGATGTCTGCAATTTGCTCATCAGTAGGGCAATATTGCAGAATGATGGTGCGGTCATGCACCAACTGTCGAATGTAATGCATATGAATCTCAATGTGTTTGGTCCTCTGCCGCTGAACTAGATCTGTGGAGATCTTGATAGCACTTTGATTGTCACAAAATAGGACAGTCGAATTAGTGCCACCAAAACCAAACTCGGAAAGAATACCCTGCAACCAAACTGCCTGAATGCAGGCATTGACTGCCCCTCGATACTCTGCCTCTGCTGAAGAAAGTGCAATGGCTGCTTTCTTTTTGATGACCAGCAAATAGTACCATGACCAATCATGAAAACATAACCAGAAGTGGACTTCCGATCAATGCTATCACCTGCCCAATCTGAATTAGTAAAACCAATGAAATCAAGCTCAGAATCTGCAGCATAATGTATGCCAAACTGTCTCGTACCTTGCACATACTGCAAGATCCGCTTGGCTGCTCGCCAATGAAGCTCATGTGGCTATTTCATATACCTTGACACGGCACTCACGGCATATGAAATATCAGGCCTTGAGTGTGTCAAATGAAGTAGTGAACCAATCAACTGTCGATACATACTGCAATCTGCAAGCGGTGTAGAATCTCCCTCCTCAAGACTGATTCCTGAGAGGAATGGGAATGGGGCTGCCTTACATTCAGCCATATTAAACTTCAATAACAGGTCGAAAGCATATTTTTGCTGAGATATAGTGATCCCATCAAAATTTTGAGCTATCTCCAAGCCCAAAAAGTGACTCAGCAAGCCCAAATCGCTCATATCAAAAGCTAGATTTAAGGCAGTTTTTAGCTTGTTTATTGAAGTAAGAGTGCTACCAGTAATGAGAAGATCATCAACATAAAGTACAATAACCAACAAATTAACTTTAACTCGCTGAAGATACAAATTCGGATCAGATTTGCATCTTTGGAAATTCTGAGAAAGAAGGAAGGAGTCCATCTTTGCGTACCAAGCTCTTGGGGCATGTTTTAACCCGTACAAAGATTTCTTCAATCTGCAAACTAATGATGGATCTGATGTATAGCCCTCTAGCTACTGCATATATACCTCTTCAGCAAGGTCTCCATGTAGAAATGCACTCTTCACATCCATGTGGTGCACTTCCCAGTGCTTGGAAGCGGAAATAGCCAAAACAAGGAGGATGGAATCCATCTTTGCAACCGGTGCAAAGGTCTCAGTGTAGTCCACTCCTAGGACTTGGGAGAAACCTTTTGCCACCAACCTTGCTTTGTATTTGCTGATAGAGCCATCAGCAGCAACTTTAGTGCGGTAGACCCATTTACACTTTACTAATTTTCTTCTAGGTGGAAGAGAAAATAGCTCCCATGTGTTGTTCTTTTGAAGAGAACTGTACTCTTCATCCATGGCACTTTGCCATCTCGGATCTCAGTGGGAAGAATAGTATGATGTGGGATCTGAACCAGCCATCAAATAAAAAATCTCAGGAAGTAATGGATCAGCAATAGAAAGATCCATACCTGCTCTTTGAAAGTCTGCTCTTGTTCGTCTCGGATCAGCAGGATTTCCAAGGTTTGAACCAGTAGATTGAAGAGTGTTTTGGGCCCACTTTGGTAACTGAGGAGGATCATAATGGTCAGATTCTGAACCTAATATGTCATTTTCATCATATGCTGCTACAATATCAGAAATATCAGAACTCATACCTTCATTATCGCTGCACGGATCTTCTTCTGGTGAAGGCGGTGAATCGGCAGTCTTTTCCTCGACTAGTTGCAATTCTTGAAGCGGTTCTTCAAATTGCACACTACGCTCTATGAATATATTTTTAGATCTGATATCCATGAGTTTATATGATTTTGATTCTTCCCCATATCCTATCAGTATGCATTCTGTACTTTGTGGATCCAAAGCTCGTCTCTTCTTGGAAGGAATTCTAGCCCATGCAGTAGAGCCAAAAACTCTCAAATTTGACACATCCGGTTTGTGACCAAAGAATGCTTCGAAAGGAGTCATACCTTTCACAGATGAATGTGGGACACGGTTCTGTATGTATGCAGCAACATTGATTGCTTCAGCCCAAATATTTGCATCCAAACCTTTTGATTCAATCATGCATGTAACCATCTCTTTCAGTGACCGATTTTTCCTTTCCGCTACACCGTTCTGCTGGGGTGTGTAGGGAACTGTATGTTGGATCTGAATTCCACTTTGGGAACAAAGTTACAGCAACTCGGACTTAATATATTCTCCACCATTATCAGATATAAGATCTTTGATCTTGCTCTCAGTGGCGGTCTCAACAGAAGCCTTAAAATCCTTGAATTTTCCAAGCACTTATGACTTGTTTTTGAGAAAGAATACCCATGTAAAGCGGGAAAAATCATCAATAAATGTCAAAACATACCTTGAACCATTTAATGACATATGGGGCAGTGGACCACTGATATCATAATGGATCAACCCCAAAACTGTAGAAGCTCTGCTAGCTTTGCCGCGGTCGAATCTGTGCTCGGGGTGCTTTCCAATGATGCAACCGGTGCATATTCCCTTTGAGGAACGGAGTTGTGGAAGACCATCTACCATGGATTTGTTTGATAGCAGCAGCAAATATTTATAATTAAGATGTCCAAATATTTCATGCCAAAGCCTACTAACCTCATTACCATGTGTGCGGAGAGCAGTGGGCTTTGCAAGCGGAATAAAGTGTGAAAACTCATAGCATTTTGCAGTGTGGTTTGCCTTTCCGACTGCAACAAGTCTTCCACTTTTGATATCAAAAATTTCAAATGTATTAGGGATGAATGTAACTTGCTTCGGTTCAGCAGTGTGTGTCATTTGATACACAGAAAGAAGATTTGAAGCCAAGGAAGGCACATAGAGAACATTCTGAAAGCTTCCATGATCTACATGAATCGTACCTTTTCCCTTTGAAGAAATTTTTGAGTCATCTCCCAAATGGATGGGGATGGAGCTGTTTGGATCGAATGAAGAAAAAGAATCAATATTTGTAGCCATCTGATTCGATGCACCCGAATCTATCAAGAGATTAGTGGGCTTCGAAACCGTTGCCATGAGTGCTTGTCCTCTTTCATGATCATCATTCCTATCCTTCTTCCTTGCACCGTCAGGAAGAGTTATGTTGTTCTTTTCCAAAAGGAGGGCCATTTGATCTATAGTTTTCTTCATACATGAACTTTCAGGATGAAATCCATGATTACAATAAGTACATTTAGATTTTTGGTTACCTTCTTTTCCCTTTTGCTTGAACTTTGAACTGGATGGTGCATCCGTCTGTTTTCCTTTCTCTCTTTGCTTGTGAGGCTCGAATTTGGGCTTCTCCTTCTTTTGCTTTCCTTTTCCATTCGAGATATTGGGTCCTTGAACATATAGGGATGAATATTTGGAGCTTATGGACCCCATTTGAATCAACTTGTCATGCTCTTTTGTGACGGACTCAATGAAGGCATTCAAGGTAGGCATCTTCCAATTTGGGGTAGTTAGCCGACCGGAATTGAAAGTAGAGACAAATACCAAATAATCTTTACCAAGCTTGTTGAGAATGGAGAGGATCAATTGTTTATCCTCTTTGATAACTCCACTGTTCTTCAACTGCAAGTCCAAGTTCTTGAATTTTGTGAAGAATTCATTAATGATCTCGAAATTCTCGGGACTAAGGGCAATCAATTCATTCTCTAATTGAAAAGCCCTAATCTCATCCTGCTTGCCAAATAGTGTTTCAAGTTGCTCCCATGTAGATTTTGGAGTCTTCAATCTGCTTAGATGGAAGTGAAGATCTTTGGAGATGGAGAGACAAAGAAGACCATAAGCTTCATCAAGATTGTTGCAGTGTTTGGTTCTATCTAACAGATTGTTTGGCTCCAATTCAAGACCAAGAGTGACTCGGTAGTAACCTTTTGAACGTAATATGATCTCCATATCATCTTTCCAATCAAAATAATTGAATGGGGTGAGGATAGGCTTTGAAGAAGAGTATTCCATTGCTAGGAGCGAGTGCACACTGATGTAGAGGAGCTTGCAAGGGCAGTGTAGCGAATGCAAATGATGGAGATAATAACCTGCAAATCACAATAAACCAAGAACAATGAGGTCGAACAATCCACCCTTTTAGAGTTGCATCACACTTGGGATTGGAGATCAAACAATGTTGAATGGGTCCAATGTATCAGATCAAGGAATTATGTGGAAACTCAAGCTTCTGGAGTGGTATTGGATGTATTTTCAAGCTTTGCATGCACAGGAGCGAATGCCCTTGAGATATTTCATGCCAAAACTTTTGCAATTTTTGAGCAATTCACTCAAATCTTCTTGTACAACCACCTGTAGAAAAGAGATCTTGTCCCTGCAATGGCTCTGATACCATGTAAAATTAGTCACAGCATATCTAATGAACAAGTAAATCAATCACAACAGATAAACATAGAAAATATGGTGTAAAACTATGCAAAACATGCAGCAGTGCTCAATATCTCAGTAAGGGTGAATGATTACAATAGAATACAGTGACAATGACTGAGCAATTCGAATTGCCTAAGGAGGTCATTCAAATCACTGAATGGAGTAGCTTGACTCCAACTAGGAGTCCTCATCATCAATCAGTAGTGGTCATCAATGCACAAGAACCAGTCATCCAGGTGTCAATCTGAGTCTAACTGAGTGTAACAAGTGTAACTGAAGTGTGTAGTACTGATTAAGGGAAGGAGGCTCATTGGGGGGTGCATGGGAGGCTAACTGAAGTAAGAACAAGTCATCTAGTCAATCTAGAGTTCCAACGGAAGTGAAACAGTCAGTCAGGAGTGAAACTAGCCTCAAATCAGGGAGAATCGGAGCTAACTGAGTGTAACTGAAGTGGAACTGTAGTGGTAGGTGAGGAAGTGTGCCCTTCTCTGGCAGTAGGTGAGAAGTGGGCGCCTTTCAGACTAGGAGGGATAAAACTCTGAAGTAAGTGGCTCCCGGGTGCTAGAATAAGGTGGCTAAGGTGCTGGAGGCATCAACCTGGTGACTGGGATGCATGCAAAGTGCATGCAAACCCTAGAATTTGCATGCAAACCCTAATTGCATGCAAGATCCTGAAAAAGATGATGTGGATATCTGAACAAAATGAAAATAGAATAGATGTAGGACTTACCAACAAAGTTGTCCTTCTAAAAAATGATTCTATTTTGACCGAGGGTTTGTTAGAGAAACCCTAATTCTCCAACTTCAGTATTTTGGAAAACTAATTGGATGAGAAAATGTGCCTCCTCAAGGCCAGTTGAGTAAAGTACTCCTTCTCCTGATTTTGTGAGCAAATGATTCAAAAACTTGATGCCCTAGTTTCTTTGGGCTGCAGTGGAGGACCCAAAAATGAAAATTCTTAGAATTGAATTCTGCTTTGATAGAAATATGCGCCCTAGTGAGGCGAGTTATATTCACCCTCCTTTTCAGTTGATCTGTGGAGAGAGCCCTCGGAATAAGAATCCCTAGTTTCTGTAGTTGTTGATACAATGTTTTCTTTCAAGCCTGCTCTGATACCATTGTTAGTTTTTCAAAATTTACTTCAATCTGATCTATGATCTTAACTGAGAGAACAACATGTATAGCATATCTACAGCATATCAATCATGGACATAATAATGCAAGCACACAAGAGACACAGAGTTTACTTGGGGAAAACCATAAAGGTGAAAAACCCCAATAACTTCCTTAGAGATAGATAGAGCAATGATACAACCCAAGCATAAGAGATAGACATCTCCTAGCAACAACTTATCCTCCTCCATAAGTGCGCCACTCTCCAAAGAGTGTGTGTGAGAATAGAATGATGAAATAGAGTGCCTCCCGCACTCTATTTATACTTGACTTGACTTGCCTAATAACCTTTACTAGGTCAGCCTCAACTTCACCACATACCACAATGTTGACTGGGCCGACACCCAATAGGGTGGTCTAATAACCCTTTGACCCACATGGCCGACCCCCACTAGGGTGGTCTAATAACCCTTATCCCCACATGACTTATACAGGGCCGACCCCAACAAGGTGGTCTAATAACCCATCAAGTATAAGTTACGACACTTACAATATAAATGACGACACTTTCGTATAGAGGAATAATAACATCTCTATAGGAATACAACCACTTCTGTATAGAGGAATAATAACATCTCTATAGGAGTACAATATACATATATGTGAAATACATTCCGAAGTTACATATGCATCAACACTCCCTCTTAACTAGGAAGGTATTTCTCGACACAGGTCTTCTAGCACAAGTCTTCTTCTCTGGATCATCGTCACTAGATAATCTTCATCGAGTCATCGTCATCGTCACTGCTGCTACTATCTCAATCAATCTCTGAATCTACTCGTCATAGGAAGTTATATAGAGCCATCCCTTTTTCATGTTGGATGTAGGCCTAGCCTCCATGTAGGTCTTCATCATCACTGGTCATACTGTGGAAACCTCAGGACTCATTACGTGCATCGACAAAACCTTGCAAGAGCATCCCGGGTCTTTTACGAGCACATAGCTCAACCTATCGAATCTCCCATGATCTTTTACATGCCACTGCACAACCTGTCCACGACCATAGAGTATAAACCTGATACTCATCATACATCCACCTGATGTATATCATCACATGATCATCCTGATCATCATCATCTCTACGAGAAAGCCATCATGTAGGTACACCTCAGGACTGATTACACTGCCTCTAAAAAACCTGCAAGATCTCTCAGGACTGATTACACTACCTCTGCAAAACCTGCAAGAGCATCTCAGGACTGATTATATGCCTCTGCAAAACCTGTGTACCCACCTATCACATCATTGTCTTCAGATCACCACATAGTCCACGAAGCATAACCCAGATGCACATCACACAGTCTCTAGTATGGGAGGACTTTCCTAACACCATATGAGACCCAGTCTACCAACATGCGAGGAATTTCCTACCAGCATGTGAGACACAGCACTTACATCAACGGCCATGGGAGGACTTTCCTACCACCATGTCGGAATGGCCCCATCACTTATGTCAATGGCCATGGGAGGAATTTCCTACCACCATGTCAGACTGGCCCTAGCCCTTACATCTTCACCATGGGAGGACTTTCCTACCACCATGTGAGAATGGCTCCATCCCTTACATCCTACCATGGGAGGACTTTCCTACCGCCATGTAAAAATGGCTCGGCCCTTACATCTATCAATATAGGAGGACTTTCCTACCACTATGCGAGAATGGCCCATGTGGATCTGTGTCTCCGGAATTCATCACTTCCCCTTGGAAAGCATCTCGATCTGAAGTACACCAAGTCTCCCTCTGAAGTATTCAAACTTCACTTTGGCCAGCGGCTTGGTCAACACATGGGTTATCTGCTCGTCTGTCGCAACATATAGGAGCTTCACTGCTCCTCTCTACACCATATCCATGATATAGTGGAACTTGATCTCAATGTGCTTCGACTTGTCATGGAACACTGGGTTCTCTAACAACTTCACACAACTCTGGTTGTCACAATATATACAAGTATCACTCAACTGGAGATCAAACAAATCAGACAGTAGCTTCCTAAGCCATACTGCCTCACAACTAGCTGAACAAGCTGCAACATACTCTGCTTCGACTGTACTCAGTGCCACATAGGACTACTTCCTGCTAAACCAAGAGATCATACCGGATCCCATACTGAAGCAGCACCCCAAAGTGCTCTTCCGATCAATGACACTTCCTACCCAATCCGAATCAACATAACCCTCCAAGTTAAACTTATGATTCACATAATACTTGAGCCCATCATCAACTGTACCCTTCAAGTACCTCAGAACATGCTTTGCAGCTATCAGGTTAACATGTCTCGGATTTGTCAGATACTGGCTCAAGGTGCTCACCGTAAAGCAAATGTCTGGTCTTGTATTCGTCAGGTACATCAAGGACCCAATCATCTAACGATACATCATAGCATCAACCAGCTCAGATGAATCATCACATAGAAGCTTTAGGTTCGATGCCATAGGTGTGGCCATGGCCTTGCAGTCCATCATCCAGAACATCTTCAGGATCTCTACTTCATACTTCCTTTGTCCAAGGAAGATTCCATCTGCACTCTACCACACCTCCATACCAAGAAAGTAATGCATCATACCCAATTCCTTCATCTCGAACTCGGCAGCAAGCTTCCTCTTCATATCGGCAATCAATCTATCCTCACCTGTTACAAACAGGTCATCCACATACAATAGTAGAATCACAGGATTGCCTTCCTCAACCTTGTAGTAAAGGTTGGAATCCGCTTTACTCTTGGTAAAGCCCAAACTGGATAGGAAGCCATCTATCCTGCCATACCAGGTCCTGGGTGCCTGTTTCAAACCATACAGGGCTTTCTTCATTTTTCACACATGAGTTCCTCTATCATGTGTCTCAAACCCGAGTGGCTGCTCCACATACACCTCCTCTTCAACTACACCATTCAAGAAAGTTGTCTTGACATCCATCTGGTGTACCTTCCATTTCATTACTGCAGCCAGAGCAAGTACTGATCTAATGGAAGTGTATCTGGTCACAGAAGCAAAATTCTCTTCATAATCAATCCCTTCTTTCTGGGAGAAGCCACGAGCTACAAACCTAGCTTTGTATTTTTCTATGCTGCCATCTGCAGCATGCTTGATCTTATAGGTCCATTTGGAATTCACCACAAACTTCCCATCTGGTCTTGGGACCACATCATTCTTCATGATCGACGGATCATGGCATTCTTCCAATACTGCATCCCGGATCCTGGGAACTTCATATTCTTCAATATCTTCAATAGATAGCTTTGTTGCTGGAACAAATGTTGTAGTCCTTCTTTTGTAGGTGAAGGTATATGATATTTCCTACAAAACAAGTTAAATTTCATGATTAGAAACATCTCATAGTTTTCAGAACAAATTCTTACACATAAATAAATATGTCATACAGTCATGAAATTATTTTAGCCAATGCTTCAATACAACATTCATCCATATCCTGTAACTTTCTAGATGCCTTCCAATCTCTACCAGAACATTGTTAAGAGTTTGCACTACTCCCAACATATCAGCAAAGAGGTTTCATTCTAGATAAGTAGCAATGGAATGTTGTACAGTGCAATAGGCCACTTACCTATCACATGCATATTAGTAGTATACTGTTCATTAATGCAATTATTCTAATATGCATAATACACAACCTAATTTTAGGGACATCAGTATATACATCATTTAATAATATTTATTTAAACAATCAAATATGCAAGAAATGATAATTCAAATACTTATCTTTGTTTGTTTGTTGGGTTGACTCCCTCTCAGTCTTTGCTTCCTTTCTGCAACTCTATTCTGATGTGGATTGTGAGAAGTGGTCGACTCCTTCTAAATATCTACATCCTTGCATAAACTACCGGAGTGTGCTCCCTCTTGATCTTTGCTTCTTGGATTACCTATCCTTGAACTTATATCCATCCTCAATCATTATGCATGCTTACAAGTATCATTATTGTGATATCCTTGAGATCTCATACATAATCATACATTTATTAGTATAATCTCAATACTATCAGAAACACAATAATCTTAAACGTGTATAGTAATGATCATTTCAAACAGAAATAATAAGCATTAGTATTCAAGGACTCTTATGGTTAGTCATATCATAAATTAAAGTAAGAAACATAATATTCATACACCCATGATTATTCAAACCTATGAATAATCATTATCAATCATGCCATGTATACTTTACACAAGGTAGGATTCTAACTTGATATAGGAAAAGCATACCTGGATTAATATGTTAGTTGGTTATTGTCTAACATACCCATATGATGTCTTCTTGTTCTCTTAAGTGACTTGTGCTAGTAACCTGCATATCTCATAGGTTAACCAAGTTATACATACCTCGTAAGTATATCTTCTATGTGATCCATGGCAATGGATGAACCTTTGTCTTCATGTCACCATTGTCATATGTTCTTGAACTAGAACATGATTTGTCTTTCTTGATGTACCTTTAATGTTAGTGGACAACATCAACCTCATACAACATCACAATGCATTAGTACAATCATAAGCGTCAAAAACCCTAATCAATGAATATCTTCTATCATGCATTCATAATTTTATTAAGGTGATACAACAAGTCTAAAATTAACCAAGATTGTACTAACCATAATAATATGAAGACAAACATATCATAAACTTAATTATGAACAGAATTCGAAACATACCTTGATAATTCATACCTGTCGAGATTGCTTGTAATCTTCTTATGTAAGTCCTTATCCTTATCTCCCTCTAAAACAGGAACTTCTTCACTTATGCAGGTGACCAATCCATTCTCTTCTAGGATTAACCCAATCCACTTGATTTTCAGGAACTGGATATGGAGCTAGATTAGGGTTTGTCAGAAAAAACCCTAAAAATTCAAAATTTGAATTTTAAACTTATGAAAGGATGGAAAGATGCGCCTTGATGAGCTGATCAAGCCGGTATATTCAGAATTTGAAAACTGCAAAGTTTCACCCCTCAATTTTGCCTTTGAAACTTTCGGATTCACTGGACATGACCCCGAACTAGGGTTTGATAAATCCCACCCTTATTCCCAATCAAAATGTTTGATCCAAAGCTCTAAGCTTCTATTTTTCTGAGGAGCTTCCAACCGTGGTCACAGATTTCAAAAATTCTCATTTTTGTAGAAGCCCTAATTTTCCATTTTTCTGATCAAAGTCCCGAACTAGGGTCTGATCAAGCCCGGCCTTCTGCCCAACCAAAAATTCTGATATTGGTCTCTAAATTTCAATTTTTATGATTAGCATTCAGCCATGGTCTCCGATTACAAAAATTCCATCTTTCTCTGAAACCCTACATTCCCGAAGACATGAATGAAGGTGCTCAAAAATAATTCTGTTTTGACATAAATATGTACCTGATTATTTCTAGTGTAATTTCAAACTTTCCAATCCACAGGGTCTGAAACTTCTACCTATGGTAGCCCGACCTGTCATATTTCCAACTCCATAGGTCTGACCTCAATTGAATTCTCCGAGAGAGAGTTATGCCAAGTGTCGCAATGTGAACTGTTTATGGGATAAAACAGGAGAGCGAACTTGTACGGAATGCCACGTGTCACTAGTTCAATTTCGGCCTTTGAAACAGTAACCTGAGAAATTAAAATCCATGCACTACCTGTCAATTTTTACGAAATTTAATTTGGAGCTTCCTAGCCCAAGTTATGACCTTTTTTCCTAGGTCACCTGTTTATGACTCAGATCTGGAAGAGGCAGAAACCTTAGTTTGTACAGATCATAAAACACAAAGTACAAAGAATTAGAAGTTTTCCTTTGGACACAAGGAACATGGGGATCTGATATTCGACCTGTAAAAGTTTCAGATCCGAAAACATCGCCAAAATGGATTTACATCGAAAGTGCTACGATGACTGGTTTTTGCTATATCAAGCCCTAGCATCGCAAGTGCAACAAGTGTCATACATGCCATACCATGCCTTCTTTCAGGCTAGCTCTGATACCATGTAAGTTTTTCAGAATTTGCTTCAATCTGATCTAGTATCTTAATTGAGAGAACAACATGTACAACATATCAATCATGGACATAATAATGCAAGCACACAAGAGACACAAAGTTTACTTGGGGAAAACCATAAAGGTGAAAAAACCCAATATCTTCCTCAGAGATAGATAAAGCAATGATACAACCCAAGCATAAGATATAAACATCTCCTAGCAGCAGCTTCTCCTCCTCCACAAGTGCGACACTCTCCAAAGAGTGTGTGTGAGAATAGAATGATGAAATAGAGTGCCTCTCGCACTCTATTTATACTTGACTTGACTTGACTTGCCTAATAACCTTTACTAGGTCGGCCTCAACTTAACCACATACCACAATGCTGACTGGGCCGACACCCAATAGGGTGGTCTAATAACCCTTTGACCCACATGGCCGACCCCCACTAGGGTGGTCTAACAACCCTTCGACCCACATGACTTATACAGGGCCGACCCCAACAAGGTGATCTAATAACCCATCAAGTATAAGTTACGACACTTACAATATAAATGACGACACTTCCGTATAGAGGAATAATAACATCTCTATAGGAGTACAATATACATATATGTGAAATACATTCTGAAGTTACATATACATCAACAACCATGTTAGTTTTTCTACTTATTTAGCATAATAACATTAAACAATCTAATCACTGAAAGAAGACAAGCACAACATACACAATGAACACAATATTTCTCTCGGGGAAACCACAAGGGATAAAACCCCGGCAAAACTTCCTCAATATAGAATTCACAATGTACAAGATAAACCCCAAGACAAAATCATCTTCTCTCCTTCTCTTGTGTGAGCTTCTCTCTCTCCTATACGAACTTGAGTGAGTGAGATGAGTGTTACAAATGAGTAACTCAATATCATATTTATACCTTGCAATTGAATTTACCTTTTACTAATTAGGTCAGCTCTAACTCGCCTAACTGGGCCGACCTGTACTCTTTACAATAAAATATTATTTCTAGATCTTTCCAGGCCAACCTAATCAGTTAGGTTTTACATTGACTCTTTCAATGACTCTTACATTATCAATTACATCAATGACATCTCCCAAAGGAGGAATACAATAATACAATAGACAAATACATTTAGAATATCTTCTTTAGTTACTTTTCTTTAACACTAATGTCGCCTAGGAATAGTCCCATGTCACACTCGACCATTTGTTTAATAGTCGGTGCAGTCTCCAAGATCATAGGAACAGAACTAATGAGAGTTGCAGCATCTGGAATGGTGATGCACATTTTATGGGGGGTTCAAAACCATTGCGTTTGACCGATTTGTGGATGTCGGTGCCTCACCTTCTTCATTAATTGGTCAACTTTCCCTCGACTCAGGTAGGAATTTTGGCTGCTTGATCATCTCTTCTAACTTCTTCAAGCCTCGCTTATGATGTAACGGGATGGAAATATCCTTCAATTGATCTCATTTTATATATCTCTTTTCTCTTTCTAGTTTTTGAATGTCTTATTTTTTCTTATGGACGATTGAGCATTTACTTCGACACGGAAGACTCAACTTCCTACAGGCCTTCATTATTCCTTCGACTAGCCTCCAACTTCTTTATTCAAAACACGTTTTCAGTGACCACCCCCATTGCCGACCCGACTCTTATTGATCGATGGATACAGAGTCAGCAATGGGCATCATTTGTTCAAAAATTATTCCCACTATCGTTCGTTTACATTATGTTCCCACTCTTTTTTCTTTTTCTCCCAATTAGTTGTTAGGGATTCTTCTGTGGGTGGTTGGTGTTCGACGATGTCTCAGGAACCGTGGTCAATCAAAAATTTATATAACAGGCTGGGAACAGAGCAAAAAACACTCTCATGGAGGTTAGTGTAAAAACTGCATCGGATTATATCAGTGGACACTCTAACTTCAATGGCTTGATCTTCACAAAAGTATTCACAATTTTTCTCGAACCATTCACACAGATTTGTTTTCCACGGTTAATAATATTTTGCATCAGCAATTTTTCAGTCTAGGAATCCAATTTGGGAATAAGAAGCTATAAAAAATTTCTTTACTTCACCACGAACGGAATCTAAAAATTTCTCATGGGCTTCGGTGAAGAACTTCTGCCTTGCTTGTGATAACATGAGAATGTTTCTTCGTGCATAATTTTGAATGTAGTTTGCTAGTTTCTTATCCCACCACTCTCAAATGTCTATGTATGTTAGCATTTGCACATATTTATCATTTCTTAAGGGTATGTACTACCGACAATGAAATCAATGTTGTAGTCTAGGGGGTTGCATCAGTTACCACCAGCACATTATACTAATATAGAGAAAGAGTCACATGCATACATACATCACATAATCATATAAGAGTAATTAGGATAGCAACAACAAGCCTTATATTAATATAACCAAGGCAGAGTACAATATTATTGCATATATCTCTCTTATGTTGTTGGATCTACAGCCTATTTATACATATTACAAACAGTTATTCAGTTACAGTTAACGGTCAGTCGATCAACCGACCAATGGCTTCGGGCCGACCTTAGTCGACGGAGGACCTAATCGACTGGTCGACTAGGCTCCTCCAACAAATAGCTATATATGGTCCCGGGTATGCAACAATGAGAAAGCCCTCATACCCTAACTAGCAATCAATTGATCGAGCACACAAAGGTCACATTGTAATGACATAAAACAAGGATTAAGAAAACATGCTAAATGTCATAACAAAATTTTACATGCGTGACTTCATGAAAGTTCACATTTTTAGATATTGAATTTGGGTCAATTAAATTCAATTCTGTCTCAAAACCATTATAGATCTTGGATTTCTAAATATCACCATACCTTTCTTCACCACTGATATGAACCACAAACCCCAAAAACAGTTTTTGAAATTGAAAAAAAAAAAGTTTTGCAAAGAATGGACACTCACGGGGCCATTGTTATCAACAAACACCACAATTTATGTATGTGGCACGAATCAAGGTCTCCTGTCGTTGCAAGGAAACCACATAGAATTCTTGGCTTGAGGTTGATTGTTGTGCTTACTGCAATGCAAATTTTATCCCAATATTTAATACAATGCAATATCTTACCTCAATTTAGGGTTTAAAATGGAGCAAAGCCTATAGATTGGAAGCATTTGCGCACCTCCTTACTTAGGTCAACAGTTGATCTGCAATATATTGATTAGATTTCAATTTGAATCCATACCTGCAACAACAAGATCCAGTTGGGACCTTCTGTTTTTTCAGAAAACATTGACAATGAGGAAAGAATGTAAGAAGAACTATTCGAAAGGAAATTCTTCATTTAGAGATAAAAAAAAATTACCCCAATTAATTTTTAATATTATTATATTATATATTAATATAATATCTTTATATATTAAAATGTTACTATATTAATATTATATATTATATATATTAAATCTAATTTATTAATAATTTGAGTCATTTTTATTTATATGATTACTTATTTAGTTGTATTTTTTATGGAATGACTATATTAATCATTTTATTTAGTCATTTTTAATTGTGTTGTTCTAATTTAGTTATTTTTAACTTAAAAACAATTACATAAGTAATTTTTTTAATTACGTAATCATTTATCTCATTTTTTCTACTAATATTTTAATGAACACTTACTAATACAATTATTTTTCTAATACTTTGTTTTATATAATTCTATATTTTCCTCAAAATCAATGTCCTAATACTAAATTTTGGCATTCATAAAAATACCATATCTTCTTTCACCTTGGTTGACTTAGCTTACAATAAGTATAACCTAAGCTAATTTCAATTAACTAGACTTTTACTTATTCATAGACATCGTTCTTTCATAAAAAGAATAATATAACGTGTAAACTTATTTCGACCTAAGTCATTATTATTGATGTTGAAATTAGGGCTTATCACATTCCATTATGTTATATTTTTAGAAACTTTAAATCAACAATATCTGACTTCTTATTGATGTTGAAATTAGGGCTTATCACATTCCATTATGTTATATTTTTAGAAACTTTAAATCAACAATATCTTTAACACAACTATGGCTACATCTATAAAGAAAGTGAATGAACAATTTAGTAACCATTGTGAGCTTTGAGTTACAAATGAAGATAAGGTGTAACAATTACAAATGATGATTTTAGATGGACGATAGAGATTGAATAGAAAAACACAAATAGTGGAGATATTGATTGCAAATGTCGTTGTGTAGTCTTTCTGTGAACAAGTATTATATCAACGACTCTCTTCTCTCTTCAATGGATGTTTAATAGTTTACTTTGTAAAAAGATACGTGTAGTTTTTTTGGGCGGTGTGAACAAATATTATATCAACGACTCTCTTCTCTCTTCAATGGATGTTTAGTTTACTTTGTAAAAATATGGTATTTGAACAAGTATTTTAAAATTCATGGACTCGAAATGGCACTTAATTACCATGGTGTATTATTTTATCTTATTTTATGATAAGTATCATTTCCTTAATGAGAAGGTTTACATTCTTATAATTACCATTATTTTTAAATAGAAATTGGAAAAGTTTTGTATTAAAATGCTAAGCACAACAATATTTTACATTTGAGAGTATTCAGCAAAAAAAATAAAAATCTACATAATTTTTTCAAGAGTTTTCCTACAAGACTTCTTGTTGAATGCAAAATTTCAAGGAGGTACTTTATTGAGCTCCTAGTGAAAACTAATTTGTGAGTGTTGTAGAATCTTACAAATTGGTTACAAAGAAAAATAGAAAAAAACATTTAGCTTAGACTCGAAATAAAAAATGAACCAGAGATCGAAATCATTGCAGGCCTGTCCAAACGACCTATAGAAGGGTTGATTGACTGAGTTGGCATTGAAAGGTCAAGTCCCATCTGAGAGAGAATTTTGACCGTAGCCACCATGTAGCAGCTACAGAATTCACTAGATATCCTCCCTCATTTTTTCAAACATTGTCATATGCTCCCTCATGTTGTCATTCAAATCATCAATTCGTGATTCCATGCAAGGCATTCTGCAATTGTTGTAATTAGCTTCGCCCATGAGCTCCTTTATCCTCTGCAGAATTCCTCCAATGCTTTCTTGAACCACCATGAGAATTTTCTTAAAGTCCTCAATATTCTCTCTAAAATTGGCAAATATTTCCCTTCAGGAAGCCATTGAATCAGCCCTATCAACTGAGAAGCACTCCTACTTCATCTCTCTCAAAGCACTCAAGAACATATTTAAGCTAAGGGTGCTTCTTGTCTCAGTGAGGAGATGCTTAAGCTCTTAGTCAATTCATAACATAAATCTTCCATAGATAGACCTCCTTCAGAGCTTCTAGAGATTCTTATGAGAGTCATATGACGGAGACTAACAACACTAAACGTTGCTTCACTTGTGTGAGGGGGACGAAATTTAATGGTAATGGGATTGGCTCCTACGAACAAAGAGCCATATTGAATGAGCCCACCGTCGAATATGCTGCCAACTGTTAACACCCAAAAAGTGCTCACTGCCTCATCTACCCCATTACATGACTCATTTGTCCATATTTCCTACCATATTTGCCTCCAAAACCTTAAAAAACCGATTAAAAAGCCTCCAAAAGGCCAAAAAACCCATTTTTTTCCCCCAAAATAATCCAAAATTCCTCCAAAATAGCAAAAACCCTCTAAAAAGGGAATAAAAAATACAAAAAAGAGGAAAAAGAGGGAAAAAGGAAGCAAAAACCCCATACAGCTGACCTAAACCATATGGTGCCCAAAACCATGGGCCAGCACTCCACCACTAAAAACCTATAAATAGGTGATGGAGGCCCCTCATTTCAGATCCACAGTCAACCACACCCTTACTCTGCCAAAATCACTCTTGAAACCCTAGCTCACCCTTGAGCTACTTTCACATTTGAGTGCCCCTTTGGCCCATTTCCAAAACCCTTTGGAGGACGAGAAAGGAACAACACTGGAGCTTGGAAGCAACCCTCCTGGACTGTTGCAAAGGCTTCATCAACCTTCACATTGGAGGTATAATCAATACAAAAACCATTTTTATTATCTTGTCGTTTCTATTTATGCACATGCTTAGAGTAGTTACTATTTTACTGTACTGTCTTTCATTTACTGTTTTTCTGAACTGCTACTAAGGAGTCCCTTCTCCTTAGTAGGTGCTCATTTGCACAAGCTAGGGTGAAAACCCTAGCTACACCAACCTTTCTGCATTACCACGCAAATGACTTAAGATTGGAGCTTACAAATGGCCTGTACCTTCATCCTGCCACTACAGGCTTGTAATGTGGTTTCCAATTATGACGTCGGTCTTAATGGGGACTCCATCTCCCCCTAGCCCCAACTTCATTGTTTGAAGCCTTAGAGCTTCCATGAGAGATTTTTTTGAAGGTGTAGTTCATGTGATCCAACATCTTGTGGGAGGGAGATCACCTAACACTATCATTCATTGACCAAGACGAGTTCCTAGATTGGCCATTTGATTTCCCGTCTCATTGTTTTCCCTTTTTATATGTCAGAAATCCACCTTCTTGTTGGAAAGGAGGTTTACAATACACTTTTGAATTCTGTTGCAACTTGAGGAGCCTCCCTTGAAAGGGTTCCTCATTTTTTGAATCAATATTATGGAGTCTCCAAAGACTAAGAGGTAGGTGAGATTGGAGCTAAATGCAACCTCTATTCCTTTCAGAAGGGCCAACAATTATGCTTGGTTATTAGATTTTCTACCTAGACCCTAGACATAAGATTTCAATATTTTCCCATCAAGGTCCAAGAGAACCCCTCCCGCTCCTACCACCCCTCTTATAATTACCATCTTCATAGTTCAATGAAATACAATTACTCTAGATCCTAAAATAAATTTATTTTCTATTGGAGTCAACTTAACACCTTAAATTAGAATATACTTAATAAATATATTTATGCCATAGGCATTTCACCAACGAGAAGCATGACCATCCACATTTGTTAGATTCCTCGCTTATAGAGCGAATGGAATCCTGCCACGTGTTTTCTGCTTTGGCCCCAGATATTTTTTACTGTTACGGCTTTCTCTGTAGGAGAACTCATATTTTATCTTCAGTCATCTTTGTTGACCGTGTCATTGAAATTATTTGAATTACTTTGCCCCTTTCACGCAGACCCTCGACCGTGCCGCAACAATTTTGAGACTTCATGCTTACGCAACCGATTCACGCTGACCGTCGCATCGCTTCGTAGTTTTTTTTGTTTAGTTGAGTTTCTTTGGTCGTTTCATGCTGACTGTGTCGCAGGTTTTGGTGAGTTCACGCCGGCCGCTTTGGCTAGTAAATTAGCACAGATAGTCGGGTAATTATTTTTTTGTTTATTTGAGTTTCTTTGGTCATTTCACGCTAACCGTGTCGCAGGTTTTGGTGAGTTCACGTCGACCGCTTTGGCTGGTAAATTAGCATAGATAGTCGGGTAATTATTTAAAAATATGGTCGATGTTTGTTAGAATAAGTTGTATTTGTTGGTGAAGAGTGGTTGACTGCCTTGGCATACATGACAGGAAATTGGACAAGTTGGTGAAGAGTGGTCGGCAGACTCTTGTCGAATATTGAGTGATTATGCTGATGAAAGATGTTTAAGTTGTGAAATCTAGTCACAAAAAAGGTATTTTATAATACATATGTAATCTTTAAGGAAATTGGAGGTACTTCTAGGGATGAAGAGGTTAGAAGAGAAAAGGAAGCAGAAAAGCAAGAGTTTTAAATGAATGCTGAAAAAGTGAATTTAGGTGAGCGGACTAAATCCAATGAAGAGGTGGAACAATAGACTTCGGTCATCAAGAGGTTCAATCGAGCACGAAAACAACCAAAAATGTATATTCCACCTGACTTTCGCTCTACTTTTGCGTTATCTACCATAGAATATTATCCCAAGTTGGGAAAGGAAGTGATAAACTCAATAGAGGGTAAACTATGGAAAAGGGCCATGGAAGAGGAAATGGAATCCTTGACAAATAATTAAACATGGGATTTGATCACATTACCAAATGGAAGAAAACCCATCAGTTGTAAGTGGGTGTTCAAGAAAAAGGTAAATGCAACAAGACAAGTTGAGAAGTACAAACCTTGACTAGTAGAAAAGGGATATTCCCAAGTCAAGGGAGTCGACTTTGGTGATATTTTCTCTCATGTTGCTAATTTAACTTCCATTAGAGTAATATTGTATTTAGCTGCAGCATTTGATCTTGAGATAGAATAGATAGATGTAAAAACAACATTTCTTCATGGTGACCTTGAAGAAGAAATTTATATGAAGCAACCTGAAGGTTTTATGGTGGAAGGAGAAAACAATTTGGTCTCCAAACTCAATAACTCTCTCTACATTCTAAAACAATCACCCAAGATGTGGTATCAGAAGTTTGATATGTATATCCAGTACTTGGGGTTTGTGAGAAGTTAGGATGATCATTGTGTGTATTGAAATAAATTTAGTGATCACTTTATATATGTAGTTTGTGTATGTCAATGACATGTTATTGGTTGGAAATAACATCGATCTGATTAAGGAGGTAAAACTACAACTGTCCTCCAAGTTCGACATGAAGAATCTCGGTGCATAAAATTTCATTCTTGGAATGGAAATAAAGAGAGATCGAGTAGGTAGAAGGCTCTAGTTAAATTAGAGTAAATATGTTAAGACAATTTCGAAATGCTTCAACATGCAGGAGTGCAAACTGATCAAGGTCCCTATTCCTGTGTGATTTAAAATATATGTTGAACAATGTTGTAAGACATAGGAATAAATAGAGTTCAGGTCGCATGTTCCCTATGCTAGTGTTGTAGATAGTTTGATGTATGCTATGGTTTGTAATCGACCAAATATTTCCCATGCAGTGGGAGTATTGAGAAGGTACATGTCGACACCTAGAAAAGATCATTGGACTGTAGTCAAGAGAGTATTCAAGTACCTATGTGGCATGACGGGTCATGCAATATGATATTAAGGTTAACTTGAGAATAGAAAGGAAATAAATGTACATTTGTCAAGTTCGACCAAGCTAAAGATCTTAATCGTAGATAGTCGACTAATGGATATGTATTCAAGTTATCCGGTGGAGCAGACAGTTGGATGAGTAGGAGATAGTCGATCATTGCATTGTCAACTATTGAGGATGAATACATGGCAATTACTCATGCATGTAAGGAGGTTGTTTGGTTGCAAATATTGTGTTCAAAGGTTGGGTTTGGTAAACATTTGGTTAGGTTGGATTGTGACATTCAGAGTGCAATATTCCTGGCAAAGAACCCAACATATCATTCAAATACAAAGAACATTGATGTACAGTTCCATTTTCTAAGAGAAATGGTGAACCAAAAGGTGTTGCTAGAAAACGTAAACATTGTGAATAATGTTGTAGACTCATTAACCAAGTCAATGAGTATCGAGAATTTTTCCAAGTGTAGGGAATCAATGGGCATGTCAACCCGGCTTAAGTGAACTAATTTTTTGTATCTCTTGTTTATGCAAAGAAAAAAAAAAGTGGGAGAATGTTGGGAATGTTATATTCTTTGCATGAAATCGATGGTCGAACTCGATAGTCAACTGGTCTACAGGTCAACCGGAGTCAAAGGTTGATGGACAGTGGAAGTCTAGTCGACCAACCAAAAGGAATAGTTGTTTGGTCAAAGACAACAACTAGTCGATGAACATTATAACGAATAGTGATTGACCAAAGGTTGATTGAATCATGTCAACTGTAATAGAATAACTGAAAGTGCTTAGGAAGTTATGGATTTCCATTAATGAGTAGTTGGTTGTAACTAACTTGGGTACTACGATATAGTGTATGTATTTCATCTATAAATAAGATGTAATGGCTATGCAAATAGTCGTAAATCACAATTATAAATGCTGGTTAAGAGTGTTGACTAATATATGAGTGGTAAAGCTCATTGGCTTGTTGGTTTTCCCTGGCTGGGGGGTTTCCATGGTAATTTCTATGTATTGTGTTGATATGTTGTGTTCCATTGCTTAATGTTTACTTGTGTTTAACTATATGAATCAACATGCATGCTCACTGTAATATGTATTAGAACCCAACACATTATTTCATTATTATCTCTACAACTTTGGACTTCCATCCTCAGTATTTTCATGGTTTCCACCAGCTCTATTTGTTCAATATTGGATTTTTTTCCATTAGAATCTTTTTTTAGCCCACACTAATCTTATGTCCTCTGGATTCTTCTTCAAGGTTGTATGAAAGTTTCCTTTTTCCCATTTTTACATCTCGATATTATGTCTAATGTAAACATTTAACCTGTAACCTATAGTAGATTGTTGTACCTAGTATCTGCAATGTGTTCATACATCAAATATGTTAGTTAAACTTTATTTCCAAAAATTAAATAAAAAATTTCATGCATATATAAGAATTCTAGAAACCATCAATTTGATAGTTTTGTCAAATTCTAGCCACGGTCCCTTTTCCTATCTACTTTTTGAGAGGACGTATCACAATGATTTCTGATTTGATTGCTATTATTTATCCTTATATCGATACTCTTTCCAATGATTGTATGCGTTCTCATTTATGAGATCATACTTGAAAGTTACAACTGTCTGAATTTTGTAATTTTACCCAATTTTACATTGTTTAGATAGCTGCACTTAATATTGGGGACCAACTTCAAAGACCTATAGAAGAAAATATGTAAGGAACTGGAAAAAAACTTGTATTGGGTGTTGATAACCCACCTGATTCTGAGTACTCAAAAATTTTCATATTCTTGATCTAATGCACTATCTGATTTCTTTTAATCTCTAGAATTGCCCATTTTTAACTTTTACATTTTTTCCAAACTTGGAAAATTTTAGCAGAAATTCCTATATCACAAACTAAGAATTTCTGGGAAAACTTCCACTAACCAAATTTGTTCATCTGAATGAGTAGGTAAAATTTTGAATTCATAAAAAAATTTGGTTTCGCTAATTGGGGTCACTTTTACCTCAAAATTTTCACAAATCGCACTTTTGTGCACCCAAATAGTGGATTTTCGCCTTCTTTTACACCTAGGTTCTACACCTTTAGAAATTTGGCCTAAAGAATCTAGATTTATTTGTGTTCTTGTACCATGACTACACCATAAAAATTTCAACCCCAACAGATCCTTCATCCAGTCACTGGGTACAAACCTTCAAAAACCAGTAATTCACCATTTATGAAAAATTGGAGCAAAATGGGCCTATGTACCTCAATGGAAAGTCTGTAGTATTCCTTAATTGCATCAAAACACTGCAGGTTTCATCAAATTCTAAACTAAAATGTTATTTTTATTTCCAAAACAATTTTTGGGCTCTATAATTTTTATATATACTCTTCTACTTTTTGTTGATGTGGTAGGATGCTCACATAGCATGACACGTGGTGGCATTAGTGTCCACGTAGGTATCAAGTGTCATCCATGGGTTATGCCATGTCATCCAAATTCCACCCATCTCTACCAAGTCACACCCAATGATCTGCATTTTTACCCGATGAACAATCAAGATTAGACCCTTCCTTGAATCGTAGTCATTCACGGCATCTATCCTGCTCGATAGTTATCCAATAGCCCATCCCTACGAATGGTGCAAATCCATCGTGAAAATTCCAAGATTAAATTTGGTCCATTTGCGGCATATAAAACAAATTGATTGGTAATAAGGGGGTCTTCTCATGAACGGTCTAGATTTAATCACACATCTTCCATCTTTCAATCGTGGCCATTTGCAATGCTTCTAACTGATCGAAAAATAACAAGGGGGGTCTCCCTCGAATGGTCATGATTAAATCATGCACCTTCCAACTCATAATCTAAGTCGTTCGTGAAATTTAACTTACTCCTTTGGTGAATTGGGTTCCCTCCTGCAAACAATCAGGATTAAATCTCTTTATTCCCTAATGCGATCTCAACCATTCCTAGGGTGACAAGAATTTAAATCTTCCACCTGAACCATTCCATCATCATGCCAACAAATACACATGAACTTGGTTCATTCATGCCACTTGTGCACACATCTGATGTGGCTAGTCCATGTCATACTCCCCTGCCCGCATGGCACCTCAACCCCACACCTTCATCCATGTGAAACTAGTGGGGCCCACATCAAAATTTTCCAATTTTTTCTTAAATTTTAAATTTTCCATAAGCACTTAAATTTCAAATTTTACAAACATATGGATAATATAAAGTTACTGTTGAATTTTTAATCTATTTCCATATCTTGACAATTATTTCACATTGATTTCAAACATTCATTTCATCTCACAGTTTTCATTGAATAATTGCACACTAAAAATTTCAACATAAATTGTTGTAGAAATAAAGGATCTTAGAAATATAGCCATGCACAAGAGACACAATAATTTTGTCTTGGGAAACCCAATAGGGAGAAAACCCAGCCAACTTTTCTTAGAAGAAATCAGTCCAATTCAAGTACAATAACATTTATAAAGAGAAACCCTAGCATACAATGTTTGCCCTTCTTCACATGAAACCCTAGCAAGGGTAGTGAACTTCTAGAAGATAATAAGAACTCAAAATATTTTATCTTTCCCTTTGGTAGGAATTCCTTGGAAAGTCTGCACAAGTGGAGAAGAGAAGAGGTGATGGTATGATGATGAAAATGAAGTGTGTGAGCACTTTATTTATATTTTTTGGTTCACTTAGATTTTTCCTCTTGGGGTTGACTTATGCTTTTGATGAGGCTGACTTGTCTTCTTTGTTGAGGTAGGCTTGTTCTTTCTTCTAGGATGAATTGTCTTCTTGCCTTCAATCTTCTTTAGGACTTATTCAATGTTATCTAGGATTTCTTCAATGGTTGACTTGACTTCTTGGTTATTTCTTCATCATAGAAAATTTTTCCTTGTTTATTTTCATCTCCTCACATGCATGTATATTCACACATACAACTCTAATATTGATTTGATCCCACTCTAAGAAATCTTGGACACTTCTTACATCCCATGTCAAATTCAACATTAGATTAGACTTGTATATTTCACAAGGGGATGAAAAACCCTATCAAATAAACAAGTCAACTCACTCTAATAGAATAGATCACCCTATCACGAAGCACTCTCTCACAAAGTATGCAATGTGACCTCTTGCCTCATACCCTCTTGGTCAACACACATGAATAATCAAGGCTAAGCATATCGAGCCTTATTCACTCTTAGTCAACACAAATGACTAATCAAGGCTACGCTAGGGCCATCCTCCACTAGCCATTGGTCAACACACATGACCCCTATGGGAGAATGTCTACATAATGTTTGCCCGATGATGCAACATAGAGAAACATCAACACTCCCTCTCAACAAGGGGAGACATTTTGAATCACTGCCAAGCATCACACTTGGTGAGATGGTCCAACGAAGGCATTTTGCATCACTCCCAAGCATCACACTTGGTGAGAATGTCCATAATCCATCTTGGATATGTACTACATCTACATCTCAAGTCTTTCACTCCTAGCCAAATCACATGATTATATGTATAAATATTGTGCTAGGGCCATTCACTTCATGTGAATGTCTACCACTCGTCTATGGGACCATCACAATGTTTGGGCTATTCACCTCACATGAATGTCTGTCACTCGTCTGTAGGACCATCACGGTGTCTGGGCCATTCACCTCATGTGAATGTCTACCACTTGTCTATAGGACAATCATGATGGCTAGGCTATTTACCACTATCCATATGAATCAGGATCCAAGGGTGAATGTTTGCCCAATGTTCCTCATCCATAAACATTCTCCATCACTCCAAGCTTGTCCCTGAAGTATACAAACTTTTCCTTGGAAAGATACTTGGTTAGAATTTCAGTTGTCTGCTCATTTGTGGATATGTACTAGAGATTCATTGATACCTTATGCACCACATATTAGATGAAGTGGTATTTGGTCTCAATATGATTCAACCTGTCATGAAACACTGGATTTTCTGAAAGCTTGACACAGCTTTTATTATCACAATGTATCAAGGTCGTTTGTAGCTCCTAATCAAATATTCTTGCAAGAAGATTTTGAATCCATACTACTTCACGTCTTGCGACATTGGCTGCATAATACTCTACTTCTGCTATACTAAGTGTGACGGAAATCTGCTTCCTGCTAAACCAAGATATCATGATTGATCCCAAGTTGAAGCAACACCCTGAGGTGCTCTTTATGTCCACTGCACTCCCCACCCAGTCAGAATCTACATAACCCTACAACCTCACTTCACCACCTGATACATATCTCAAACCATATCCAATTGTACCACATAGGTACCTCAGCACATGCTTTGCTGCAACCCAATGTGCATGCCTTAGATCAACCATAAACTGGCTCAAGGTGTTCACTGCAAAGAAAATATCATGCCTAGTGTTAACAGGGTACATCAAGGAACCAATTAGCTGCTTGTACATCGTTGGATCCACCAAATCTAAATATGAAGCAAAATCACTCAAATTCTTAATACTTTCCTCCATAGGTGTATTCATGGAATTGCATTCCATCATACCGAATCTCCTCAAGATATCGACCATGTAATTCCCTTGACTAAGGAATATCTCATCTAGTCTTTGCCACACCTCTAATCCTAAGACCTAATGCATCAAACTAATATCCTTCATCTCAAACTCAAAGTCCAACTCCCTCTTGCACTAGTCTATGAGCCTCTCTGCTCTCATAAGGTATAAAGCATCAACATACAACACCAAGATCACGCGATCACCATCAGCAAATTTGTAGTAAACCCTTTGGAATCTGCATCACTCTTGGTGAATCCCAAGCTCATCAAATATCTATCAACCTTGGCATACCAATCTATGGGTGCCTGATTGAGTCCATACAATGCCTTCTTTAATCTACACACATGGGACTCCTTCCCATGTATCACAAAGCCTTGAGGTTTCGCTATGTACACCTCTTCCTCAATCACACCATTGAGGAACATTGTCTTTACATCCATTTGATGTAATTTCCATCCCATCATTAAAGAAAGAGCAATAATTGTCCTGATGGAAGTGTACCTAGCGACTGGAGCAAAAGTCTCTACATAGTCCACTCCCTCTTTCTGGGAGAATCCTCTTTCCACAAACCTTGCTTTGTGCATCTTGATGCTACCATCTAATACATGATTGATCTTATAGATCCACTTGGAAGTCACCACTAACTTCCCCTCAGGTCTCGGAACAAAATCCCAGACATCATTCTTCATTATTGACTGATACTCCTCCATCATGGCATCCTTCCAAACATGTTGTTATGTTGCCTCCTCATAACTAGAAGGATCGAGAATATATGAGGCCTTTTTCTCTCCCTAAAAGTGCCCTTGGGAACTTCATGCCTCTCTACATCCTACAAAGTTTCACGAATCCATGTTAGGCTCTTCCTAGTCATGACAACATCTCTAGGTACATCTACTGGCTTTTTCAGCTCTACAGATTCCTCCTAATAATCTAAAGGACAAAAAAATAGACTAGAGGGTTGTGTACCCTCATCTCTTGGAGCCTCTTGCTCTTCATTAATAATATCCATGTGAGAATATTTGGACCTTCTAAAGGCTACCTCCTCATCAAAAGTAACATTTTAACTAATTTCAATATGAGGTTATCCTGAAATGTAAGTCCTATAATCCTTCAAAGTCTTGCTATGTCCCACAAAAGTACCCTTCTTCCGAGAAGGTTCTAAATTTTTCCTCTTCTCCTATAGCACATGGATCTATACCGGACAACCAAATATCCTCAAGTGACTGACCTCTTGCTTCACTCCTGTGAATGCTTCCTCAAGAATCTTGTCCCCCAATATCCATTGAGCACTTATGTTCTAAACATACACTATTGTTTTGGATTCCTCTTCCCATAAGAACATGGGTAAGTTCTGACCATGAATAATAGCCTTCACAGCTTCCCTAATGGACCTTTTTTTCCTTTACACAACCCCATTCTAGTAAGGGTTGTAAGGAACTATCAACTCCCTCTTGATCCCTGGTTCCTTGCAAAAATCATTGAAGTCCTTGGAGGTAAACTATCCTCCATTATCTAACCTCAAAATATTGATCTTCTTTCCAATTAGGTTCTCTAACTGAACCTTGAATTCATGGAACTTGATGAAGACTTCATAATTGGTATTCATGAAATAAATCCATGTATTTCAATAGAAATCATCAATGAATGTCACATAGTATAAGAATCCACCCAAGGATGATACTGTCATTAGTCCACAAACATATGCATGCACAATATCCAAGATCCCCTTGGATATACTATCACTACTTAGAAAAGAACCCTTGGAATTCTTTCCAAGTGCACAACCTCTGAAAACACCATCGTGCTCTACATGGAGCTCTGGAAGATCTATAACCATCTTCCTCAATGTTTGAAAAGCCCTATAATGTAGGTGAGAAAATATCGGATGCCATAACTCACTTAAACTAATACTTATATCATGTACCAATGCCTAGGTTGGATGTACTGTCAATCTAGAATCATAGTCCTCCCTCTCGAACACCAATCACTCCTAATGAGTCTATGATCGATCCCTTTGGCCATACAAGAACCTGACCATCCACAAATGCAACTCTATAGCCTCTATCCTCCAATGTTGAAATGGAGAGTAGATTCTTCTTCAATCCTAGTACAAATAAAACATCTTTCATATGTAGAGAATCACCAGAATCTAGCTAAAATGATGATGTTCCAACTACTTTTCCTACATACTTGGTATTGTATCCATGTTCCACTTGTAATGTTGAGTTCTTCTCTGTCAAATATTTGAGAGAATATTTGTAACTTGTCATGTGTCTAGAAGCACCACTATCTACCAACCAGGTATAAATAATATCTGTAATAGTTCCTGTGAGAGAACATATATGAAAATACTCCTTTTGAATCTTATATGCAATATCATCAAGTTTTGTCTTCTTATGTGGTGGATGTTCATCACCATTGGTTGTTGGTGCATGTTGTATTTCCTTTCTTTTCTTCTGAGGACACTAGAAGGCATAGTGACCGAATTTCTGACAACTGAAGCACTTAACTTTTGAAATATCCTTCTTTTGTTTTTCATTATGTCATGTCCCTTCCCTAGTGACCTTGGTTAAGACTTGGATCCTCCCATCCCTAGGGGGTCTATGAAGAATAATTAAATAAAGAATAATTAATAGGGGTACATTTTGGCACAAGTACTATAGTAATTAATAAATTTTAATATTCTTATTTTTAAATTATCTTTGATAATAAATGTCTCATCATTATTAATTAAATTTTGTGGAAAGCATCGATGATGACATGGCTAGGAGGGCGCATAAGGTCAAAGTGGACCTCACCTACCCAAGTGGAAAGGTTAGAAAAATCAAGGAGTCAGCTAAAGGCAAGGTGGCAGCATAAGAAAGTGGAAACTAGCAAAAGCAAGGAAAAAACAGGAAAAAGCACAAAGCAGGAAAGTTTAAAAGAATGAAAGTGCAGAAAGCAACCAGTTTGGAAAAGTAGACCACATTCAGAAAATCTAAGTAGGGCACACTTGCTAATTCCAGTGGAAAGACACAAAGAAGGCAAGTTTTACAAAGCAAGATAATTGTTAATTCTCTCAAGGAATGCGCCCTTCCTCTCTCACACGTGTGGATGACTTTTTAGTGAAGCTACTTTAGCTATAAAAGAAAGCTAGGGTGCATTTCTCACATATTTTTGTTAATTATTTTTTGTCATTAAGAGCTCTTGCTACTCAGAGTTGAGAGATGTGCCTCAACCATTGCTTGGGAGATGAACCCCAAGGTATTTCATGTTCTAGTCAGCCATTTATCAGATCCAGAGCCATGGAATTCTGATATACATATCTACATCATCCCAATATTAAATATTCTTAAGCTTCTAGAGAGTGATCCTCAATCAGAGTGCCATTGGAGAGAGTATTGGAAGATTTCATCAGAAGGAGGTACTACATTTCAGAGAAGGAGATCAGTGAAGCCTAGAAGGTTCAGTGCGCCCCTCATATACATAAATAGCCCTTATTTCATCCTCCTATCAGATCATGTACATAATTTCATCTCCTTCTTCTCTTCCCATGCTTATTCTCTCAATATTGTAAGATTCTCTAGCATTGGAGATCAATTGAAGAACTGAATGTAATAATCTCTTTAATATCTGCTCATGACCCATGATTTCAACCTGTTGTTGTTCAATAACTCATATCATAACCTTCATTTACTCCAGAAGTGAAATTTGTAAGCCTCTAAGGAAATTTGGATTAAGAAAATGGAAGACTAGCTCTTTATGCCTCTTTTAATGACTAGTTTTACCACTTTTGCCAATAAAAATTACGTATGAGTTTATTTTCTGATATGATGGTTGTTTGAGGTTCTGGAGACAATACTAAAGCATCCCAAACCTTTTTTCTGACAATTTGAAGACACCTTAGCCAATTTGGGAGAGTTTGGAAAACTTCTAGTTGAGTAGTCCTACTTAGCGTCCTTGACCCTTTTGCTCCCAAATCCACCCAGATCCTCCCAAATTCCCTAAAAATATTATCCATAATTCATTAGGGAGTTTAATTCTTGACATACACCACTAGTTTCATTCAAGTGTAAACATATGCGTCTAGTTTGCATATGTTGGAGTGCCTAGGAAGCCTCAAAGTATACATCAGCTCTAGCTAACTGTTGAAATGTAAATGGCCCCAGTGCTTTGTGCATAGGAATTGGAAGTTGGACCTATTTATGTCATATTTTATGCTTCACATATATCCATACATTTTTCAGAACCTAATTATCCTAAATTAATAATCCTGGAGTCACCAATTATCCCCTAGATCGGTCCATTCTTAACTAGTTTTGTTAACTAGTTTTTTGTTTACCGAAATTGTGTTGTTATATTTTAAAATTGGGAATAAAATTGAATCCAAATTGATTAGGGTTATTACAGTGGTATCAGAGCATGGTCCTCTGAACCTGCTATTAAACATTGTGATGAGCCCTAAGAGAGTTCCATTCCCCAAAGGAAAGAACCCTAAAGAGCCGCATGTTGAAGAAGAGGTGGAATCTACTGGAGGAAAAATACGAGGAAAGGACATGTCTAACTTAGATGAGAAGGAAGAGTTTAGACTCTTTGTGAAAATTATGTTAAAAGGGATGCATGACATATCCCAAAACATCATCAAATATGGGAAAGACACCAGAGAATTCTTGGCTAAGCAGCTAGGACATAAATATGGATAAGGGAGCAGCAGTGTCTCTCAAAATGAAGAAATGAAGGTCCCCGGTGGATCTATATTTTCAAATACTGGGCCTCATAATGGGCCTAATGAGTTCAAATAGGAATTCAAGGATCGGTCTCGACAGACCATGCCCAAGTTCCTTGAGGAACACAAGGAGGATCATGAATTTCCAATTGAATCAGTTGCTTCCTAGGATGATTTATATCTAGAATACCAAACCTTGAGTGAAGAATGCATAAGGGAATTGCCTTTCAAGGAATTTTGTGAAGCACAGTATAAAAATCAGCCAATTGGAGGTCATATGCTTCCAACACACAATTATGAGCTGAGAAATTCCATTGGTAAGATCCAATTACCCTTCTTTGATGGATCCTCAAAGTGTAATGCTAGCTCTTGGGTGCAGAAGCTAGACACTTATTTTCAACTGAATTCCATGGCTGAGAGGGATGCCATCAGAATGGCAACTTTGCATTTAGAAGGAGAGGAAAATTACTGGTGGTTCCATGGCATGAGAACCTTAGGCCATGATCAAGTGACTTCCTATGAAGATTTCACTATTGAGGCTAGTGGAGAGGTTTGATACAAGAGACCCTCAAATCTATTTCAGGGAGTTGGAACATGTAAAGAAAACCAAAATTCCTGAAGCATACATCTCTGAGTTCAAAAATCTTGTATTTATGGTCACTAAAATCTCTGAGGTTTGCTTGATCCTCCTTTTCATAGAAGCATTAGCAGAGCCCTTGGGAGGATTGGTAAAGGCATACATACCATCCACCTTACAAGAAGCAGTGAGTAGAACAAGGGATCTACAAGATGCCATCCTAAGAACAAGGTATCCTCCAAAGTTGAATGTGCCTACAAAATTTCAAAATCAAATACCACCTTTCAGGAATGTGGCTTCCCCAAACAAGAAGAAATACTCATACAGAGATCGGGGTGAGTTAAGAAGGAAGAAGCTCTGTTTTTCTTGTCAGGAACCTTGGTTCCAGGCCATAAATGTGCTAAGGGGAAAGCACACTACATTGAAGTATTTTCATAAAGTGAGGAGGAAGAAGCAGAATGAGAAGCACCAGTAGATGATGGCTATGAAACAACAAGGGAAGATTAGCCCCCACAGCCAGAAAGCAAAATTGCAGTGTTGAGTGGAGTTCCCCGTTTCCATACCCTGAGATTCAAGGGGGTTGTGCAAGGGCAGAAAGTATCAATTTCAGTCGATGGGGGTGCCACCCACAATTTTACTGATGCAGCCATGATAGAGAGGAGAAAGTTGCAAACATAAAAATTTGGAGGTTTCACTGTGATCATTCCAGGAAATAACACTATGGAGTGTAACCGATGGATTCCAAAACTACAAGTGACTATTGGAGATCATACAATAACTGACAACTTTTATGTTGTCAATGTGGCTGATACCAATGTCGTATTGGGATGGCAGTAGTTGTACTCCATTGGGGAGCATTCAGTGAATTTCCAAATACCCCAAATGAGCTTCAAAGATGTTGAAGGGAAGAAAGTAGTTTTGAAGGGTGTCAACACCTACCCAAAACAAGTAATTTCTGCAAATAGTATGAGGTCATTATTAAGGCATGGTGATATTGAGTGGGATGATGAATGTTTCATTACCATTCAAGGGAATTCCATAGATGTATCACACCATCCGGAGGACATCCAAAGGCTGCTACAAAATCACAAGAAAGTGTTTGAAGATCTTTCGCATGGCAGGCCTCCTGACAGAGGTACTGAACATTGGATTGAGCTGTAAGTTGGCACACTTCCTATCAAGATCCATCCTTACAAGCACCCTAAAATATTCAAGGATGAGATTGAGAATACCATCAAAGAGCTTCTTGATATGGGATTCATAAGACCAAGCTCAATTCTCTTTGCTTCATCAATGGTCCTAGTAAAAAAAAAGGATGGAACAATGCGCATGTGCATTGACTATAGGGACTTGAACAAGAAGACCATAAAAAACATATATCCTATCCCAAGGATTGATGAATTGATGGATGAGTTGCATGGACAAAAATACTTTTCTAATATTGATCTCCACTCTAGATACCATCAAATCAGGATGAAGGATGAAGACATCCAAAAAACTGCTTCCTGGTGCCATTATGGGAATTTTGAGTTTCTTATCATGCCTTTTGGATTGACCAATGCACCAGCTAATTTCCAATCCTGCATGAACAGAATTTTCAGTAAGAAGCTACGTAAGTATGTCCTTGTGTTCTTTGATGATATTCTGATTTATAGTAGGACATGGGAAGAACACTTGCACCATTTGGACAATGTCTTGACAATCTTGGCAGAATAGTCTTTTTATGCCAAATTGTCCAAGTGTGAGTTTGGATTGACTGAGATCCTCTATCTTGGTCATATAATTGGGAAAGAAGGATTCAAGGTGCATATGGAGAAGATCAATTCCATACTTGAATGGCCAATCCCCAAGAACATCACAACCTTAAGGGGATTCATTGGTTTGTGCACCTACTACCAGAAATTTGTGAAAGGATTTTCTAAGCTAACATCCCCTTTGACAGATCTCACCAAGAAAGGGGCCTTTTGTTGGTCAGAGGAGGCTGAAAAATATTTCAACTGAATGAAGGAAGTCATGATCAGCTTCCTAGTACTTTCACTTCCCGATTTCACTTAGCCCTTCATATTAGAATGTGATGCCTCGAGAGAAGGCATTGAAGCAGTTTTAATGCAAAATAGGCATCCCATTGCCTATGAGAGCAGAAAGTTGCAGCCACATGAGAGGAATTATTAAATTTATTATAAAGAGATGTTGGCCATCATGCATACCTTGGCCAAATTCAGACAGTACCTAGTGGGAGGCAAGTTCATAATAAAGACTAATCACAACAGCTTGAGACACTTTTTGACCCAAAGGGAGCTGAATGATAAACAACAGAAATGGGTAAGTAAGGTTCAGTCTTATGAATTTGACATAGAATACAAAAAGGGTAAGATGAATGTGGTAGTTGATGCCCTCTCTAGGAAACCTTCTTTTTCTTTTTTGCAAGTTCCAACTGATTGGAAAGTCCAACTAGCTATGGAATACTCTAAGAACCAATTTGCTTGTGAAGTGTTGGGTGGGTTGAATCAAGATGATGCCTACCAAGTCCTCAATGATGTCATATATTACAAAGACAGAATTTTTCTAGTGCCTGGATCAAAATTAAAAGAAAAGATTGTTGTGGCTACCCGCAATGCACCAGTAGCAGGCCACCATGGATTCCTAAAAACTTACTAGAAGGTGACAGAGAGATTCACTTGGAAGGGAATCAAAAATGATGTGTTAAGGCATGTAAGGGAGTGTACTGCATGCCAACAGAATAAAGTGGATCACAATGTAACCTACCTAGAACTTGAAACATTTTATGTTTGTGGAAAAAAATTACTCTAAATTTTATTGTAAAGTTTTATGTTGATGACCAAGGATGGTCAAGGATGACTGTAATTGAATATTATTATTATTTAATAAATTAAAATAGGACACACTCATCCAAAGAGGACTGTTGAAGAGTGTTCACTGACCCACTAGGAGGAATGAAACTGGTGTAGAAGGAAATGGACAATTGGAAGCATCTGCACTCACTTACTAGTTGTTGCAGGGGGCAACTTCCATAAAAATGTGGTCATGTTCCCCAAGGATGGTGGAACTGAGTAGGTGGCTCATTAAATGTGAAATTGACCCAAAAGACCTAGGCAATCTTTTATAACCATCGAATTGAGTAGAGGGATCACAATTTTTTTTCCTTGTGCTGGCTGGAAACTGCTATGTTGAGCACACAAGAGATTCAATGAGGGGATGCTAGCTAATGAGTTACAGAGTGAGACTGTCTTATGCTGCTAAGTTGCAGAGAGAGTGATTTGTATGCAAGTCTTCATGATTGCTAAAGTACAAGGCGAGTGTTTTGTATGCAAGTCATCAGGATTGTTGAAGTACAAAAGAGTGTTTTGTATGCAAGTCTTCTTGATTGCTGAAATACAAAAAGATTGTCTTGCTTCTACATAGTATATTCGTCCTGGTGGTTCAGTGAACAGGATCGGGGGTGCAAAAGCAAGTGATCTTGGCTTCTTTCTGGAGAAGGTTGGGAGGAATGGTCCTCTTTGGGTGTTTATCCACCCTATCAGATATCAGTTTCTACTTTGTTTTTAATTTATTTACTTCTAAATTGTTGATCTATTTCTGAAAACTGTATTTATATGTTATCATAGTTTTCAGATGTTTCCTAGATACCAGTTAGCTATTAGAATGTTAATAGATAGAAATGATATTTACTTCATGCGTAAATGTTGTATACATAGATCTGAAATATGATAGTATGATGAATTAAAATCCTTCTTGTATTTTTCCTTTCACCATAGGTGATGTACTCTAGTACAGAAGTTAGATTAAATAAATAAACAATAGATGATCTCATAGATTGAAGTTTCTGATCGAATGCATGACTTGTAGTAACCTTCGTTAATAACATAAAGGAAGTAACAATTATGATTAAATAGACAGTTCATTTTACTTCTTCACAAACATACATAATACAATAGCTAGGAAATGCCTGTTTTCGAGTTTAAATCTTATCAGAACTCATAGCAAATTTATAGAAGTAAAACATTATGGAATTTTAGAATAAACATCTTTTGTAACCCTAGATAAACCCTACAAGTATTGAATCTCATAAGCAAAGTAATGTATACATTAATATTATTGCTAATAAAATAATACAAATCAAAACAGAGATCTTAAATTCTGGAAAACGCATTCACATAAGCAATAACATATCTTATAAAATAAATTATGAATTTATTCTGATACTACTTGATATCTCCATAAAGGGTCAACATATAGTATACAATCAAATCAAATACTGGGTAAATTCTTCCATCATAATTATAATAGCAAGTCGATTTTAAATTAATGGTTCAGGGTCGAACCCTGTAACTAGTTAACTATATATAACCATGTATCAAAATCATCAACTATGTCAAGGGTCGAACCCTGTAGACATCACCCAATATCAAATATCATACAGACGTAAGACTGTAGTAAAAACATATTTAAATATGCCAGAAATCAAAACAATTATCATAGTATTTAACCAACAGAACGGATATTATCTTGTAACAAGGGTTTGAGACCCGTGAGGGCTCACCCTAAGTTCATTAAATATTATGAACCGGGTTTAATACAACCCAGGATGTCAACCAATTTAAAAATGATACAGCTGGTTCCAATATCTATATGTATAAACTATAAACAATAAAAACTTAACCAATTTCTTAAGTCGAAACAACTGTAGTAAAATAGAACGCATCAAGAATAGAGCTCAATGACATCTAATGGATGAATCGTTACCATCTTATTTTAGATAGGCTATTCAAAAGAAGAGTTCATTTAAAGGTCAAGCATTCAAGTCTCAAGAGAGAGATCTCTCGGTCTTAAATTTTTACACAATATAAAATTATAAATACAAATCTAGAAACTTGACGGGGTTTAGGGTTTAACCCTGTGGAAATCACATCATTTCAGAACCGAGAAACAATACTGGGCGTTGCATCATTTTTATGAAGCTATGAAGTAGGGATTGGCCCCAAACAAAATACATATTGATATTTACCAAAATACAAATAAATAAACTACCAAGGAGGCCGAGAGCAACATTGTTAACATTTTCAGGTTGATACAAGTATCGAAACCGATAACCCTATTCTTTCCATAATCGAGTACAACTCAGTAAACACTGCTCGGGTCTACCAGAATGGTACCCAAAACAAACAAACAGAAGATTAAATTCTTTTACAACAGTTGGTCGAAACCCCAACACTGGCTTTTAGCCAGAAGATAGTTACATTATCAACGTTATCATAAGGAAGTGCCAAAAAACTCACTTTCATAATAAAACAATGATAGAAAACTATCACCCTAATAAACATTTGTTGACAGAGGTGTCATTCTTGTGGATAGGCCTGAATCTTACTGTGGTTCCTAACCACTGGAGCTTCCTTCCCTTATTCCAAAGCTATCGTCGAGACCCAAGTCGAGACCAGAGGTCTGGTAAAATCCCTGTCAACAAGAAACGAGTTGTTAAAAGTTGAATAATAACATATAAAATTATATGTACAAATAGTTAAATCATTTATAAAAGAAAGTTGCAGAACCTTACCTTCACAAGGCTCGAACTCAATCGAGAGCTTCCCAGAAGTATGCTGGCTAAAAACCAAGTGAAGAGAACCGTAACCATAACAAATGAAGACTACGATAACAACTTAATGGTAATCACCTCTGCGACTATGTATAGACTGAGACTGTGTTCAAGTTGCTCATATCCATGGTGCCCGAGAGAGCATGGCTCTCCAACCCTTTAAAAAACATAACATGAATGCCAATGACCAAACCCTTAGTGCATGGATAGGGTTTTCCCTATACTTGGAATTCACTCACCAAGTCAATCACATGGGCACATTTAATGTGTGACCTGTCAACCACTATCATTTACATATCAAACTCCATTGCTATAGTTTTATGCCTTTGTTTATACATTAGTTCAATACATTTACCCTGAATGGTCCTTGAACCACTTTCATATAGTTTGGTTCACAAATAATCATTACCATCGAGTTTTTACTAGGAATCTCAAACCCTTTAGTGAAGAGTTAACCAAGCAATACAAGTACAATGCAAAAATAATTGTTTATCACCATTAAGATTGGGTTAGGAATCCCCAACTCTTTAGTCGAGATTTGACGAAGTCTTATAATTGCAATCTAACTAGTAAGGGTAAAGAAGTTTCTTGTCACCATAATGACCTCGGTCATAATATCAACATAAATTCTATGGATGCATGTTCTCACCTGTAACCTAGTCAAAGTGGAAAATGCATTAGCTTAAATCTAAGTAAGCTTCGGGGCGTCACAAGGAACCCCTTCAACAAAAGAAATACATGTTCAGTATTAATATCGTAATTATAAATATAATATCATATTACAATTAGAAGAGCGACAAATTAAATATCAATGTCATCATAAGCATTAAAGTATCATAATGAATACAATTAAAAGAACATTGCATTCAGTGATTAAGATGCATTAACAAACGATGCATTTTGTAAATAAGTGTCGCCATTACAAATTATAGTTAAGCAGTTAACAAGGAGTAAAATGTTCATAAACATACTTTCTGCAGAATCAATTGTAGCATTTATACTACACAGAAATTTTTTAATTTTTATGAATTTTAGGGGTGTTACATGTGGTATCAGAGCGCAAGTTCAAACACTAGGCCTGAAAGTGGCTCAACGCGCGTAATTGAAATTGAAAATAGAAAACACAGTTACTGATTTTTGTTTTAATTTATTTTTGTACAAAACATTTGGTATCTGAATTGCAGGTAATGGAAGGACCAGAAGAATATGTTGGGTGTAGATCTCATCATAATGAACATGAACATGTTAACGAAGAAATTTTTTACATGGAATTAAATGATAATTCATCTGAACTTCTTCGCACAGTTAAAGATTTAAAGGATGAAATGAAAACTGTTAAGGAAGAAAATGAAAGAGTTTTGAAGGCACAGGAAGCGCTGAATCAAATATTACTAGATAAATCTCATAATAAGGGAAAAGACAAAAGAACAGAATTTAATTCTAAATCTGGAACCATGTCTTATCAACACAAAGGTAAGAAGTTAAAATTATCTAATGACGAAAGTGATTTCTCATCCGAATATAAAGTTTAAACACATAGAAAGAAACATAAGTATTCTAGTGATAGCAGTTATAGTGACTGCAGTCCTAAAAGAAGGAATTACAAACCATATTAATAAATTTCAAGGGAATTCAAGAAGATAAAACCTCCAACGTTTAACGGTGAAAATGAAAAGGGAGAAGCAGCAAAAGCATGGCTGTCAAGTATGAAGAAATACTTTCAAATTTATGATTATTCAGATAAGCTGAAAGCTAAGATGGCCATTTATAATTTGACTGGGAAAGCAGATATTTGGTGGAAAGATATAAAAAAGTAAAAGGCATTAAATAAAGGAATATAAATTGGAGTACTTTTAAGAGATACTTTAGGAAGAAGTTTTTGTCTGAACAGTACTATGAAGAAAAAGCTAACGAGTTCTATGATTTAAAACTAGGCTCTATGAACATGAAAGAATTAAGCAGTAAATTCTTAAGTCTGTTAAGATATGTACCTTACATTGTTGACAAAAAGCCTAAAATACAAAGATTTATGAGTTGCTTACCTTTTAATATTAAAGACAGAATTGAGTACGACAACCCTAAGACTCTTGAGGAAGCTATGAGAAAGGCAAAATTTTGTTATGAACAGAACGGAAAAAGAGAAGGTGTATCTAACTGGAAGGGTAATAAACCAAGTAATTTCGAACATAAAAGGAAAAATTTTAATTTTAATAGGAATGTTGGAAATAACAAACGAAATTTCACTAGCAGAAATTTTAAAAGCAATACACTACAGAATTTTACAGCTGCAAGAAACATGCCTAATAATTTTTCTAGAAATAATGAACAAAAGGCACCTATAAAATGTTATGAATGTCAAGGACCGCATTGTGCAATAAACTGTCCTAAAAATAAAATAATTGTCAGCAACATCCATACAGTGTAGGAAGAGCCAACAGTTGGTGACTTAGCGAGGGAAATGCCCAGGATCAATGTAGCCTTGGATAATCGATAGGTTGAACATCAAACCTCAATGGCCGAAATCAAAGGGATGCTACAGAACAGACCCATCTCTATTTTAATTGACCCAGGTTCTAGTTTGAGTTATGTATCACCTGATATAGTAAAAAGATGTAAATTGAAAGTAGAAAGGTTTGAAAAGTCTTGGCTAGTTCAGTTAGCTACAGGAACCAAAAGGAAGGTAGTTTATTTTGTTAAAAAATTATGATTTGTTTATGAGTCATTTTAAGACACAAGTAAAGATGAATGTATTACCGTTAGGGTCTTATGATGTTATAATTAGAATGGATTGGCTAGAAAAGCATAGAGTAATTTTGAATTGTTTGAAAATACATTTACTTGCTTAAATGATAAAGGAGAAACAGTAACAGTAAAAGGAATCCCTAGAAAAACTTTAGTTAGACAGATTTCTGCATTGCAAATGAAAAAGGCTGCACGTAAGGGATGTAGAGTATTTATTGTAAATGTAATAAATTATGAACATACTACTAAAGAAGATAAACTAAAACTTGAATATATACCAATCCTTAGAGACTTTTCAGATGTATTCCCAGACGAAATTCCAGGATTACCTCCAAAAAGAGAATTGGAGTTCACCATCGAGTTAGTACCTAGTGCGGTACCCAACCCAAAATCTCCTTACCGGATGAATATCCTAGAGCTTAACGAATTAAAATCACAGTTAAAATAATTAATAGATAAAAACTACATAAGACCAAGTGTGTCTCCTTGGGGAACACCTCTCATCTTCGTTAAAAAAAGGATGGTACTTTGTGTTTATGCATAGACTACCGTCAGTTGAATAAAATGACGATTAAAAACAGATATCCATTGCCCTATATATATGATCTGTTTGATCAAGTGCATAGAGCAATGATATTTTCGAAAATAGACTTGAGATATGGATATCATCAAGTCAAGATAAAAGATGAAGATATCTTTAAAACTCCTTTTAGAACCCGTTATGGACATTACGAATTTGTAGTTATGCCTTTTAGGCTAACTAATGCTCCAACAGTTTTCATGTGTTTAATGAATAATGTCTTACATAAGTATTTGGATAAAGTTGTAATTGTTTTCATTGATGAAATTTCAATCTATTCAAAGACTAAGGAAGAACATGATGAACACTTATGAATAATATTACAAGTCTTAAGAAAACATCAACTGTACACTAAATTCAATAAGTGTGAATTTTGCAAATATAAAATACAGTATTTAGGTCATGTGATATCCAAGGATGGAATCTCAATTGACCCTGATAAAATAAGAGCAATTAACGAATGGTATGTCCCTAAAGAAGTAACAGATGTACAATCATTCATGGGAATCACAAGTTACTACCGGAAGTTTATAGAAGAATTCTCAAGAATCGCAAATCCCATAACATCTTTACAGAAAAAGGGAAAGAAATTTGTTTGGGATCAAAAGTGTGAAGAAAGTTTTAAGAAGTTAAAAGAACTGTTAACTACTGCACCTATTCTAAAAATTGCAGATCCAAACAAGGACTTTGTTGTATTCATTGATGCACGCAATGATGGCCTTGGCAGAGTCTTAACACAAGAAGGTCACGTAATAGCGTATAAGTCAAGAAAGTTAAAAATTCATGAAAAGAACTACGCTACCTATGATTTAGAGTTGGCTTCCATGATACACGTTCTGAAAATGTGGCGCCATCATCTAATCGGTAGAAAGTTTTTATTAATGACAGATAATAAAGGTCTAAAATATCTATTGGATCAACCAAATCTAAACGCAAGGCAAGCTAGGTGGTTAGATTTCCTTAGCGAATATGATTTTGAGATCTAGCACATAAAAGGTAAAGAAAATAAGGTGGTTGATGCCTTAAGCAGAAATGCAAAATTAAATTTCATGGCAGCAATCAGTACTTATAAAATAGATTTAGAAAATCAGCTTGAAGAAGGGATAAAATTGGATAAAATTTATCAGAAATTACAGGAAAATTTGAAGAAAATCATTCTGAAAATTTAATAACAGATTACAATTTAAATGAAAAGGGTTTAATGTTGGATAAAAACAGACTGTATGTACCAAATGTACCTGAAATTAAGTTGTTGATTTTAAACGAAGTACATAAGAGTCCTTATTCAGGACACCCTGGTTACCAAAAGATGATAACAATGTTAAGAAAAGATTACTTTTGGCTAAGTATGAAGAATGAGGTGGTTGAATACATAGCTAGGTGCATTGAATGTCAGCAATTTAAAGCTGAGCATCAAGACCTAGCTGGTTTATTACAGCCATTGCCAATTCCAGATTGGAAGTGGGAAATAATCAGCATTGATTTTATAACTGGATTGCCTAAAAATCAAAAGTAGAATGATTCAATAATGGTAGTAGTAGATAAGCTTAGCAAAGCAGCTCATTATATACCTGTCAAAACTACTTCTAAGGATGTTAACATTGATGATGTGTTTACGAAGCAAGTTTTTTGTTTGCATGGAATTCCTAAGGTAATAATTTCTGATCGAGATTCTAAATTTACTGGAAATTTTTGGAAGTCGTTGTTTAATGGTTTGGATACTAAATTAAATTTCAGCACGTCTTTTCATCCGCAAACGGATGGACAAAATGAAAGAGTAAATCAGATTTTAGAAGATATGTTAAGAATGTATGTTAAAGATCAACCAACTAAATGGGAAGAATATCTGCACTTATTTGAATTTGCTTATAATAATCACTATCAAGCTTCATCTAAACTTAGTCCTTTTGAAATTCTGTATGGTAGAAAGTGTAATACTCCCATCTCATGGAGTAATCCAGTGGATAGATTGATGTTAGGACCTGAATTATTGAAAGAGGTTGAACTAACAGTGAAGCAGGTACAGGGCAATCTGAAAATTGCACAAGACAGACAAAAGAGTCATGCAAATCTAAAAAGAACTCAGAAAGAATTCCAAGTAGGTGAGCATGTCTTTGTTAAGGTAAAACCCAAGAAAAGCTCTTTTAAGCTGGGGAGTTGTGCTAAATTAGCATCCAGGTATTGTGGACCATTTGAAATATTATCAAGAGTTGGACCAGTCGCTTATCAGTTAGGCTTACCACCTAATCTGAAAATACATGATGTATTTCATATTTCTATTTTGAAAAAGTATGTACTTGATGCTACTCGTGTAATCGATTGGAATGACATACAGGTGGAACCAGAAGGATATTTTCAGGTGGAATCGAATTGTATCCTTGACAAGAGAGAAATTTTACTATGGAATCTCACCATTGGACAACTAAAGGTGAAATGGAAGCACCTTAGTCCAAATGAAGCAACCTGGGAATTGGAGAGTCATATGCGGGAAACATATCCAATTATGTTCTAGGAAAACTCTAATGATAAATAAGCAACATCGAGGACGATGTTGAACTTAAGAGGGGGTGTTTGTAACTTACCTAGAACTTGAAACATTTTATGTTTGTGGAAAAACATTACTCTAAATTTTATTGTAAAGTTTTATGTTGATGACCAAGGATGGTCAAGGATGACTCTAATTGAATATTGTTATTATTTAATAAATTAAAATAGGAGACACTTGTCCAAAGAGGACTATTGAAGAGTGTTCACTAACCCACTAGGAGGAATGAAACTGGTGTAGAAGGCAATGGACAAGTGGCACCATCTGCACTCACTTACTAGCTGTTGCAAGGGGTAACTTCCCTAAAAATGTGGTCATGTTCCCCAAGGATGGTGGAACTGAGCAGGTGGCTCATTAAATGTGAAACTGACCCAAAAGACCTAGGCAATATTTTATAACCATTGAATTGAGCAGAGGGCTCGCGATATTTTTTTCCTTGTGCTGGTTGGAAACTACTATGTTGAGCACACAAGAGATTCGATGAGGGGATGCTAGCTAATGAGTTGTAGAGTGAGACTGTATTATGCTTCTAAGTTGCAGAGAGAGTGATTTGTATGCAAGTCTTCATGATTGCTAAAGTAAAAAGAGAGTGTTTTGTATGCAAGTCCTCATGATTACTGAAGTACAAAAGAGTGTTTTGTATGCAAGTCTTCTTGATTGTTGAAGTACAAAAAGATTGGCTTGCTTCTACACAGTATCTTCATCCTGGTGGTTCAGTGAACAGGCTCGGGGGTCCAAAAGCAAGTGATCTTGGCTGCATTCTGGAGAAGGTTGGGACAAACGGTCCTCTTTGGGTGTTTGTCCACCCTATCAGTTATCAAGTTCTACTTTGTTTTTAATTTATTTACTTCTAAACTTTTGATCTATTTCTGAAAACTGTATTTATATGTTATCATAGTTTTCAGATGTTTCCTAGATACCAGTTAGTTGTTAGAATGTTAATAGATAGAAATGATATTTACTTCATGTGTAAATGTTGTATACAAAGATCTGAAATATGATAGTATGATGAATTAAAATCCTTCCTTTATTTTTCCTTTCACCATAGGTGATGTACTCTAGTACAGGAAGTTAGATTAAATAAATAAACAATAGATGATCTCATAGATTGAAGTTTCTGATCGAATGCATGACTTGTAGTAACCTTCGTTAATAACATAAAGGAAGTAACAGTTATGATTAAATAGACAATTCATTTTACTTCTTCACAAACATACATAATACAATAGCTAGGAAATGCTTGTTTTCGAGTTTAAATCCTATCAGAACTCATAGCAAATTTATAGAAGTACAACATTATGGAAGTTTAGAATAAACATCTTTTGTAACCCTATATAAACCCTACAAGTATCGAATCTCATAAACAAAGTAATGTATACATTAGTATTATTGATAATAAAATACTACAAATCAAAATAGAGATCTTAAATTCTGGAAAACGCATTCACATAAGCAATAACATATCTTATAAAATACATTATGAAATTATTCTGATACTACTCGATATCTCCATAAAGGGTCAACATATAGTATACAACCAAATCAAATACTGGGTAAATTCTTCCATCATAATTATAATAGCAAGTCAATTTTAAAAGAATGGTTCAGGGTCTAACCCTGTAACTAGTTAACTATATATAACCATGTATCAAAATCATCAACTATGTCAAGGGTCGAACCCTGTAGATATCACCCAATATCAAATATCATACAGACGTAAGACTGTAGTAAAAACATATTTAAATATGCCAAAAATCAAAACGATTATCATAGTATTTAACCGACAGAGCGGATATAATCTTGTAACAAGGGTTCGAGACCCGTAAGGGCTCACCCTGAGTTCATTAAATATTATGAACCAGGTTTAATACAACCCAGGATGTCAACCAATTTAAAAACGATATAGTTGGTCCCAGTATCTATATGTATAAAATATAAAGAATAAAAACTTAACCAATGTCTTAAGTCAAAACAACTGTAGTAATATAGAACGCATCAAGAACAGAGCTCGATGACATATAATGGATGCATCATTTCCATCTTATTTTAGACAGGTTATTCAAAAGAAGAGTTCATTTAAAGGTCAAGGGTTCGAGTCTCAAGAGAGAGAGAGCTCGGTCTTAAATTTTTACACAATATAAAATTAGAAATACAAATCTAAAAACTTGACAGGGTTTAGGGTTTAACCCTATGGAAATCACATCATTTCAGAACCGAGAAACAATATTAGTGCGTTACATCATTTTTACGAAGCTATGAAGTAGGGCTTGGCCCCAAACAAAATACATATTGATATTTACCAAAATACAAATAAATAAATTGCCAAGGAGGCCGAGAGCAACATTGTTAACATTTTCAAGTTGATACAAGTGTCGAAACTGGTAACCCTATTCTTTCCATAAACGAGTACAACACAGTAAACACTACTCGGGACTACCAAAATGGTACCCAAAACAAACAAAGAGAAGATTAAATTCTTTTACAATAGTTGGTAGAAACCCCAACACTACCTTTTAGCCATAAGACAATTACATTATCAACGTAATCACAAGGAAGTGCCAAATAGCTCACTTTCATAATCAAACAATGATAAAAAAACCATCACCTTAATAAACATTTGTTGACATAGGTGTCATTCTTGTGGATAGGCCCGAAGCTTACCATGGTTCCCAACCACTGGAGCTGCCTTCCCTTCTTCCAAAGATATTGCCGAGACCCAAGTCAAGACTAGAGGTCTGGTAAAAACCCTTTCAACAAGAAACAAGTGGTTAAAAGTTGAATAACAATGTATAAAAGATATTTACAAATAGTTCAATCATTTATAAAAGAAAGTTGCAGAACCTTACCTTCACAAGGCTCGAACTCGGCTGAGAGCTTCCCTGTGAAAGCCAATTGACGAGAACCATAACCATAACAAATGAAGACTACAATAACAACTTAATGGTAATCACCTCTGTGACTATGTACAAACTGAGGCTGCGTTCAAGTTGCTCATAGCCATGGCGGTTGAGAGAGCATGGCTCTCCAGCCCTTTGAAAAACATAACATGAATGCCAATGACCAAACCCTTAGCACATGGATATGGTTTTCCCTATATGTGGAATCCACTCACCAAGTCAATCACGTGGGCACATTTAATGTGTGATCTGTCAACCACTATCATTTACATATCAAACTCCATTGCTATAGTTTTGTGCCTTTGTTTATACGTTAGTTCAATACATTTATTCCGAATGGTCCTTGAACCACTTTCATATAGTTTGGTTCACAAATAATCATTACCATTGAGTTTTTCCTAGGAACCTCGAACCCTTTAGTGAAGAGTTAACCAAGCAATACAAGTACAATGTAAAAATAATTGTTTATCACCATTGAGATTGGGTTAGGAATCCCCAACTCTTTAGTCGATATTTGACTAAGTCTTATAATTGCAATCTAACTAGTAAGGGTAAAGAAGTTGCTTGTCACCATAATAACCTCGGTCATAATATCAACACAAATTCTATGGATGCATGTTCTCACTTGTAACCTGGTCAAAGTGGTAGAATGCGTTAGCTTAAAGCTAAATAAGCTTCGGGGCATCACAAGGAACCCCTTCAACAAAAGAAATACATGTTCAGTATTAATATCGTAATTATAAATACAATATCATATTACGATTAGAAGAGCGACAAATTAAATATCAATGTCATCTTAAGCATTAAATTATCATGATGAAGACAGTTAAAAGAACATTGCATTCAATGATTAATACACATTAACAAATGATGCATTGTGTAAATCAAATAAGTGTCGCCATTAAAAATTATAGTTAAGCAGTTAACAAGGAGTAAAACGTTCATAAATATACTTTCCGCATAATCAATTGTAGCATTTATACTACACAGAAATTTTTTTAATTTTTATGAATTTTAGGGGTGTTACACACACTCATCCTGCTAGTCTCCTACAACCCCTACCAATCTCATAACATAAATGGGAAAGTGTGTCCATGGATTTCATCACAAGATTTCCCAAAACCCAGGGTAAGGATAACATATTTGTAGTAGTTGATAGATTGACTAAATTTGCTCACATTTTTGCTATCACATCAACTATTACTGCCAGTCAAGTAGCCGCACTATGTTTTAAAGAAGTATTCATATTGCATGGTCTTCCCAAGACTATAATAAGTGACCAAGATAGCAAATTTACTAGTTCTTTATGGAAAACTTTGTTTGAACTAGTTTAAATCTCAGCACAAGCTATCACCCTCAGAATGATGGCCAAAATGAGAGGTTAAATCAATGGCTGGAGGTTTATCTTAGAAATTATGTTACCGGGCAGCAAAAAGGATGGGTCAACTGGTTGCATTTGGGGGAATTTTGTTATGACAAAATATTCCATATCTCCATTGAAATGACCCCATTCAAAGCTTTGTATGGGTATGAAGCCCCCACATTTGTAGATCTGATTTTTGGGGATTGCAGAGCACAAAAAGAAAAAGATTGGATGCAAGAAAGCCAAGACATACTCAAGTCCATCAAATAAAACTTACAGGTTGCACAGAACAATAGAAGGTGAATGCAGATAAGAAAAGAACAAACCAAACCTTCCAAGAAGGTGATTTGGTATACTTGAGGTTGCAACCATACAGGAAATCCACTCTGAAATAAATAAATAAAAGGGATGAGAAATTGTTGCCAAAATTCTATGGACCTTATAAAATCACAATGAAAATTGGTGAAGTTGATTATGAATTAGATCTTCCATCAGGGAGCAAGATACATAATGTTTTCCATGTGTCATGCTTGAATAAAGGAGTTGGCCAACAAGTAATTGTTTCAGAAGAATTTCCTCCTCTCGATAATGAAGGACACCTAGTCTTAGAACCAGAAAATATATTGCAGGTTAGAGAAAATAAGTTGAGGAGTAGAACCATTAAGGAATTTCTAGTGTAGTGGAAGGAGTTGCCTAGTGAAGATGCAACATGGGAAGGTGAACAGATTTTGCAACATCCTGGATTGCAATTGCTTGAGGACAAGCAGTCTTGGGGAGGGAGGACTGTCCTTTCCCTTCCCTAGTGGCCTTGGTCAATACTTGGATCCTCCCATCCCTAGGTGGTCTATGAAGAATAATTAATAGGGGTAAATGTTGGCACAAGTACTGAAGTAATTAATAAATTTTAATATTCTAAGTTTTAAATCATCTTTGATAATAAATGTCTCATCATTATTAATTAAATTTTGTGGAAAGCATTGATGATGACATGGGTAGGAGGGCGCATAAGGTCAAAGTGGAACTCACCTACCTAAGTGGAAAGGTCAGAAAAATCAAAGAGTCGGCTAAAGGCAAGGTGGCACAATAAGAAAGTGGAAACTGGAAAAAGCAAGGAAAAAATAGTCAAAAGCACAAAGCAGGAAAGTTGAAAAGAAGGAAAGTGCAGAAAGAAACTAGTTTGGAAAAGCAGGAAACATTCAAAAAATCTAAGTATGGCGCACTTTCTAATTCCAGTGGAAAGACACAAAGCATGTAAGTTTTGTAAAGCAAGATAATTTCTAATTCTCTCAAGGAATGCACCCTTACTCTCTCACACGTGTGGATGACTTGTCAGTGAAGATACTTCATCTATAAAAGGAATCTAGGGTGCACTTCTCACATCCTTTTGTTAATTAATTTTTGTCATTGAGAGCTCTTGCTACTCAGAGTTGAGAGATGTGCCTCAACCATTGCTTGGGAGATGAACCCCAAGGTATTTCATGTTCCAGTCAGCCATTGATCAGATCCAGAGCCATGAAATGCTGATATAAATATCTACATCAGCCCAGTATTGAATATTCTTAAGCTTCCAGAGAGTGATCCTTAGTCAGAGTGCCACTGGAGAGAGTATTTGAAGATTTCATCAAAAGGAGGTACTCCATTTCAGAGAAGGAGATAAGTGCATCCCAGAAGGTTCAATGCACCCCTCATCTACAGAAATCATCCCTGATTTCATCCTACTATCATATCTTGTACATAATTTCTTCTCCTTCTTCTCTTCTCATTCTTATTCTCTCAATATTGTAAGATTCTCTAGCATTGGAGATCAATTGAAGAACCAAATGTAATAATCTCTTTAATATCTGCTCATGACCTTTGATTTCTACCTATTTTTGTTCAATTACTCATATCAGAACCTTAATTCACTCCAGAAGTGAAATTTGTAAGCCGATGAGGCAATTTGGATTAAGAAAATGGAAGACTAGCTCTTTATGCCTCTTTTAATGACTAGTTTTACCACTTTTTCCAGTAAAAATTATGTATGAGTTTATTTTATGATATGATGGTTGTTTGATGTTCTTGATACAATACTAAAGGATCCCAAACCTTGTTTCTGAGAATTCTAAGACACCTTATCCAATTTGGGAGAGTTTGAAAAACTGCTAGTTGAGCAATCCTACTTAGCGCCCTTGACCCTTTTACTCCCAAATCCACCCAGAGCCTCCCAAATTCCATGAAAATATTAACCATGATTCATTAGGGAGTTTAATTCCTGGCATAAACCACTGGTTTCATTTAGGTGTAAACATCTAAGTCTATTTTGCATATGTTGGAGTGCCCAGGAAGCCCCAAAGTAGACATCAGCTCTAGCTAACTATTGAAATGTAAATGGCCCCAATGCTTTGTGCATAGGACTTGGAAGTTAGCCCTATTTCTATCATATTTCTTACTGCACATATCTCCATACATTTTGCAGAACCTAATTATCCTAAATTAATAATCCTAGAGTCACCAATTATCCCCTAGACCAATCCATTCTTAACTAGTTTTTTGTTTACCCAAAATGTGTTGTTATATTTTAAAATTGGGAATAAAATTGACTCCAACCTGATCAGGATTATTACATTCTCTGTCAAATATTTGAGAGAACATTTGTAACTTGTCATGTGCCTGGAAGCACCACTACCTACCAACCAGGTATAAATACTATTTGTAATAGTACATGTGAGAGCAAAGATATGAGAATACTCCTTTTGAAGCTTATCTGCAATATCATCAAGTTTTGTCTTCTTATGTGGTGGATGTTCATCAAAATTGGTTTTTTATGCATGTTGGATTTCCTTTCTTTTCTTCTGAGGACATTGGAAGGCATAATGACCGAATTTATGACAACTGAAGCGCTTAACTTTTGAAAGATACTTCTTTTGTTATTCATTCTGCAAATTGTTCTTGGAAAAAATTTTGAAACTGGAACTGGACACCATCTTAACAAAATATCTGAAATCTGATCCAGAAACCGTAGTCACAACAAAAATTAGGTCAAAATTGAAATTTGACAAAATTGAAATCTAACTCCACAAATAGATGTGCCCTCCTTAGGCAACCTCCAGAACACTAAGATTGATCGAAAACTTACGCCGGAAGAGTCCAAACATGGAATCCCTAGTTTTCAAACTTAGGGAAAAAAGATTCTAAATGGCTATCTTTCAAAACTGCTCTGATACCATGTTGAATTTGTAATCTATTTCCAAATCTTTACAATTATTTCACAATGATTTAGAACATTCATTTCATCCCACAGTTTTCATTGAATAATTGCACACTGAAATTTTCAACATAAATTGCAGTAGAAACATTGGATCGTAGAAATATAGCCATGCACAAGATACACAATAATTTTAGCTTGGGAAACCTAACAGGGAGAAAACCCAACCAACTTTTCTTAGAAGAAATTAGTCAAATTCAAGTACGATACCATTCATGAAGAGAAACCCTAGCATACAAGGTTCACCCTTATTCACATGAAACCCTAGAAACGGTTGCGAGCTTCTAGAATATCATAATAATACAAAATATTTGTTCCTCACCTTTGCTAGTCCTTCCTTGTAAAGTGTGCATAAGTGGAGAAGAGAAGAGGTGATGGTGTGATGATGAAAATGAAGTGTTTGAGCACTTTATTTATATTCTTCAATTCACTTGTATTTTTCCTCTTGGGGACGACTTGTGCATTTGATGAGGCTGGCTTGTCTTCTTTGTTGGGGAAGACTTGTTCTTTCCTCTAGGATGACTTGTCTTCTTTCCTTCAATCTTATTTGGGACTTCTTCAATGCTATATGGGACTTCTTCAATGGTTGACTTGACTTCTTGGTTATTTCTTCATCATAGAAACGTTGTCCTTGTTGATGGTCATATACTCACATGCATGTCTATTCTTTGTCCTTCTTCACTTGTAGTTGTCACTTTACATAATTACATCATATTTATATCTCAAGGTAAAAAACGAGGTGTTACAATAGGGAACACCCAAAACAAAGTTTGGGATCAAAAGTTATGTGCAAATGTTAATGCTCTTCTACCATGCATTGTGTGTGACAAAAGAAATTCTCATATTTTTATTTTGCAAAAATATATCAAACAATGAGGAATCTCTTAAAACATATAATAAAAAGGCTATACATCTTGGTGATACCTTTCCAATGGTGTATTCCCAAAAGAGAGTGTGAGATCAAAATTTAAGGGAAATATGTCAAAAATTTCATTTTCATGTTAAAATGTGCCAACCAATAGAAAAATGCATGCACAACCCAAACTAAATGGACTTTGAGAAGAGGTACAATAAAAATTTGTAGATATTCTTAATACAATAATTTCTATTGGTATAAGTATTTCCCAAATTTGAGTTTGGGAACAAAATTTATGATAAAAATACTAATTAAACTAACCCAAATGGAGAAATTCAAAGAATTTCCTAGTGGAGTTGAAAATTTTGCTATAGGCATATTTTTCCTATCATTAGATCTAGGATTCCCCAATGAGAGAGTCAATTCTCACCACATACTATGGGGATAAAAAAAAATCTATCTTTTTCTAAGCCAAAATATTATCATATGAAACATAAATGAAAGGAAGAAAGACTTACCTCATCTCAATAGTTGGTGTAGGTCCAAGCAAGCTCCAACTCCAAGTTTTCCTCAAATCTACACACAAACAAGCAAACAAATCCTTCTCCACAACCAAATACGCATCTCAATTAAGACCATAACATTAATTACCTCAATTTGGGTAATTCATCCTCAATTCCATTAATATTCATAAGCTAAATGTGCATAAGAAAATAAATTGAGAGGGGAAAGTAGATAGATCTATATATAAATAAATGTGTTAAGAACAAGAAGTATGCCTGACCTCATGGTCACATCTCCATCACCTAGATATAAATAAATGTGTTAAGAACAAGAAGTATGCCTGACCTCATGGTCATATCTCCATCACCTAGATATAGGTTCCTCCATTACCAACTCCATGTGTAAAACCTCTCCTAAATATGTAGATGTCACTCTCTCTTAAGGAAGAAAAACAAGGGCTAAAGGAAATTACCAAGATCTTGGCTAGTTCTAGCATAAGGGTGTTAGATCTCCCATGTCCTCCTTCAACCTCACTAAGAACCTTTCGTTTATAAGACAAAAGAGTGGTTCTCATTAGTTAGCAAGAGAGATCATAGCTTTATAAGTGTATGGCTCAAGATCTAGCTTGAGAATTGCACTTGCATAGTTTTTAGAGCCACTTTAGGAATCATTCCAAATGGAATTTCCTTAAAGATGGGCTGGCCTTTGGGAAAAAAAGTGCTCCTAAATTCCATGACTAATGATAATGGCTCAACTCCCATAAAGTCATTTAGAGGAATAGATTTGAACGTAACACTAATAGACACCACTGGCATACTAGTGTGCAATTCAAATCATAGTTTAGATTTGGAAATAAAGTCAAAACAATGACAGAGGAATGATAAGTTAGTATAGGTCCGGGACATCGAGCAAATAGAACATTTATTGAGAAAAAAAGAATGTGTATCGATAAATTAAGGCATTCAATTCACAAAGGATAGGATCACATAATATATTTTGGCTAAGTATCATATTGTTGAGTAAAGGGGAAAAGATTGATTTTCTTGACAAAATTTGCGTGGGAAAGGGATATATTTTTCCATATCACTAAGTATTGAGAAATGTATCAGTTTGAAGCATTGATAAAAAGCTCAACATATCACGAAGAGATGAATTATCTAAGCATTGGCTTACTGAGCAAAGAGAAGATGCTTGTCTTGCAACCTTTACTTGGAAAAGGGAGGGAGAACTTTCTTGAAAAGGAAGCTAGCCACTTGAATATCCAAGTGACAAGAAAAGGATGAGTTATATCATTGAACAAAATAATGGGTCAATTCACTAAGAGAATACCATAAGCATTGAGAAAATGGGATGACCAGACACCAAGCAAACACTGGGACCATTGACCAAGCACAAGGCTTGTTGGTATTTTTTTTTCACATGGTCTTTCCAGTGAAAGGTAAACTTAGAAAAATAAAAGAGGAAACCCAAAACTCCTAAACCTAATGGATCTAGAAAGCAAGGTGAAGCAAGTGAAAATCCGTTGCAAAGGTAAGGGAGCAGGTCTTTTGAGATAGAATTTTTTTCAATCAAGAGGACGGCTTAAAAAATTTGGTAGACAAAACCTAGGGAAGGGAATAAGAGATCCAATGATAAAATGAGATCAAGTTTTTAGTTTATGGGGAACTTCTAGAAATCCCTGATAGGGAAAACCTAGGAGAATGAAAAGGCATTAATTTTTGAAGCAATGCACAAGTTGAGTTCTGACATGAGTTTTTGATAATATTTTTGTGCACTACCATGTGTATAAATCAATAAAATTTCTAGGGATGATTAGGTATTTTGATCATTCAATAATTGAATGTGGTTCATTTTCTATAACTAATGGCAATTGGTGTTTGAACACATCCTATAAAAACCCTAGTTGTCATACTTATAGTAGATTATTGCATTTAACATGGATATATTATCTCCGATTTGTTATATATTAATGGGGGCATATGTGGGTTGAATGTTTATGATATGGCATATATGGGATAAATATATGTAAATGTATATGTAATAGGGTTGGTCAATAAAAGGGACACATGTGCAAAAAGATTTTTTTCAGCAAAAAAAAAAACTTGTCTCTTTCTATTCCATAGAATCAAATAGTACAAAAACCATCCATGTATTTTGTATTCCTTCAAAGAGGAACCATCAAAAATACTGAAAAAAATGTTCTTTCTTCAAATACAACCAGTAAACTTGCAAGAAAAAGACTAATACCAAACAACCAACAACTAAGTACACCAAAGAGCCAACTAAATGTGCCTAAAAAGAGCTAGAAATTGACCAAACATTTAACATAAGGACTAACTACCATAAATGATAACATATGGATTAATTCAAAAAATAAACAGAGTCTTTGAAGAAGAGGCTTCCCTCCAAATATTTTCAATATGTAAAACACCCTCCACTTCCCCAAGAGAAACTTTGGAAAGTTTGTCACCTACCTCATTGTGTTCTCTATAGATATGATCTATAGTATAATCTAAAAAAGTGTCCACGAGATCATAAATCCTTGAGCATCAATGAGTCAATGAGAGAAATTGGAGATCAAACAACTTCTTTTCCCAATTGATAATAACTAAAGAGTCACCCAAAATCTACAAGGATTTAATGCCCAAAGAAGCAACAAATTTGAGTAGCAAAACTTTGATTTAGAATTTGTGCCTAATCCACAATTCATCCACAATTTGAAATTGTGGTGTTCATTAATCTGAAGGAACATCCATGCACCATAAATACCATTATGTGTTGTCCCATCAAACAATCCTATATCAAACTTCAAAATTGGAGCATGACACTCCTTTCTAACTTTCTTCGTTTTCCCCATTGAAGAATATTCTTTATACAAGCTTAAAATTCTCACACTATTGGCTTAAACATTCAATTTTTTATCTTCAAAATTATAAAAATTCCTATAGTTCCATATTTCCCAACAAATGAAAACGGGTATCATTTTGTGTTCATCGTGAATCTTAACCCATTGCTCAAGATTATCTTCCATAGAAAGAGATCCCCGCTCCTGTGTAAGATCAAGATGAGCAAAAACAATCTACTAGACTTTCCTACTATAAGAACAATGCACAAAAATGTGATTAACTCACCATTTTGCTTGCAAAGAAATCATATGTTAGGACCAGTCCATCCCCTACAAAGAAGGTTATCCCATGAAAGGATATAGTTCTCACATGCAAGACAAAATAAACATTTAATTTTCAAAGGCATGTTCCACTTCCAAAATTTTCGGTACCACCATTTGGAAATTGAATTTGAGAGAAAAATTGAGAGTTTGGAATAAGTAGCTTTTGCAGAAACCTATCCTATAGTTTGATTGGAGGACCAAACAATTTCATCTTCAATATCCCTGAGTCTTATACTTGCTATGTTCAAACAAAAAATGTAATTGTTCGATTCTTCAACCCAAATGCTACCCAAACCCAAATCCTAAGTAGTCATCCAGTATGAATAAGAAATTGTCAACCAAAGAGATCTTTTAATATGGGCCAACTTATGAAAAGCTAACTCTGAAAGATAATCCAGTAAGTATGGATACAAAACATAATTGTATTCATTCCCAATAACTTGATCAACACCAAGAAGTACCTGGGATTTCCATGACAACCCCCTATTGATCCAAGGAAAAGATCTAACAAACCCATTCCAAAAATTGACACATTTCCATTCTTTTTGTCTAAGCTTCTAGTCCAACCTACATGATTGTTTTTAATATATTTAGACTTTAAAACCTTAGACCAAAGCCCATACCCAAAAATGCCCCTCCACATATACAAAGAGTTGTACTAAACCAAAATATCCCAACCACCAAATTCCTTTGGTTTTGCCAACTTTTCCCATCTAACAAGATGACTTATCTCCCCATTCAAAGAACCAAACCATAGAAAATTAAACATTTTCTTCATTATCATATGCAGAATAGTTTGAGGAACCTGAGCAAGTGAAAACCGGTAAACATGGATGCCAATTAACATTGATTTGACCAATGTCAGTTTACATCCACCCAAAGATAAGTACATGTATTCCCAATTACCTATCCTTTTCTCTACCTTCTTGATCAGCCACGTCTATTCATTGATTATGGAATTGTTTTTTGTTTTAAGTAATAACCTAGGTATTTAAGACCTTCATCCATCACTGACACTTGAAAGGGGAGGAAAGTAGCAATCTGATCAATAATAACATCATCAACTTTGTTCTTGAGAAAAATAGATTTCGAAGGGCTAATATCTATCCTTGAGGCATCACATAATAAGGAGATGAACTTAGAAAATGTAGACCATTCCTCCATAGTACCAACTCCAAACAGTACTACATCATCCACAAATAATAAATGGGTGATAAATAAAGTCGATAAAATTTTAATACCAAATAGTTTTCCTTCATATTTTGCCACAGAAATTAATCTACTTAATCCTTCAATTACCAGGAGAAACAATAGAGGGGATAGTGGGAACCCCTATCTCAAACCCCTTGAACTACTGAAGAAACTGGTAGGAGAACCATTAATAAGCACAACAAAGCTAGCTGAATTTACACAGGCCATGATCCAATTGACCAAAAAGAGAGGAACACCAATATGTAAAAGTATCAGTTAAGATAAACTCGATTGACTTTATCATCAGCCTTCACAAGATCCATTTTCAAGACAAGGGCTTCCATATTTTTTGCTTTCGTAGAATTTAAAACTTCTTGAGTAACTCCCACAACATCAAGGATTTGTTTGTTGGCTAAGATCCCAAATTGCTCCTTTGTCATAATCTCAGCCAATTTAGGCTTGATTCTATTAGACATGATCTTCGTAATTATTTTGAAAATGAGATTACAAAGAGAAATAGGTATAAAGTCGGAGAAATTCAAGGGCTTACTGCGTTTGGGAATTAGAGTAATAAAAGTAGAATTAATTGCACCTGAAACAAATCCTTCAGCCCTAGACTACTCCACCATACCCAGATATCCATGTCCATAATGTCAAAGAAAGCAATAAAAGCTCAACAGGCCAACCATCTGGCCCAATGATTTTATCTTTGGCAAATTGTTTAACAACTTCTTCAATTTCCATCAGTGCTATAGGATCCCCCACTTTCTACCCTTATTCAACAGTAAAGAAAGTAGGGAAATGGCTAATCACCTCTAATTGTAAGGTAATATAAAAAATGCAGGGGTCCATATAATGATTGGAGAAGTGAGCATAAGCAACATGTTCAAGATCCTTTTGTGCATGGATCAAATTTCCATTTCCATATTCCATGTCCCAAATAGAATTAAGGTTTCTTCTATAATTTGTATATCTATGGAAAAAAATTGTATTACCATCACCTTGGGCTATCCAAATAGCCCTACTTTTTAATATCCATTTTATCTCATCTTGCTTTAGCAATAAAGCTTTATGACTTTCTAATCTTTCTAGCTCCTATATCTCTGCCTCAGAAAATATACCATATGGATTATACTCATAAATCTGATCCAACATCCCTTCATTAATATCAACTAAGTCTTCATATCTTTTTTTCTTTTTCTCCCTTTCCCATTGGATAACCTTGTTTTTTAACTTAGTTAGTTTACCAACCAATCTATCCATAGCAGAATAATATTTTGGAAAAGAGAAAGAGTTCCAACAAGATCTAATCATAGAGCAGAGCTCATCATCTTCTAACCACATATGATTAAATTTAAAGGGGTAATTATTAATCTTATTTAAACCATCAAGATGTAAGCAAATATGATAGTGGTTAGAGATATTTGAATTAATAATCCATGATCTATATCTATTCAAGTATAAAGAGAGAGAATCTGCCATTAAAAATAGATCTAGTATTTTGTTGATTCAACTACTACCACCTCTCCTATTCCTCCAAGTGGGCCCCATTTTAGTAGGAATAACATCCACCAAACTGGAGTTTTGAATTAATTGAAGAAAAAGATTCAAAAGTGGATATATTCTAGCACTATTTCCCCATATCTTAGAAGAAGATAAAGAAAATTTAAATCTCCTGCTAGGATGAATTAGAATCCTTCAATAGTCGACCCAACTCCACAATATTCTAGAATCTATCTCTCTCCTTATAGGGACCATAGCAATTAACAATGGAGAAATTTTGGTCATATCCTCTATACCTACCCTCCAACAGAATACCTGCATAGGTATCATAAGGCTTGAAATCAGTGTTCACTGGGTTCCAAGTGGCCAAAATACCCCCAGAAATACCATTTTAGTCTACGACAACCATTTTCCAACCTAAAAGTAAAATGGAGAAAAGTTTTATAGGATGATCACCACTACACATTGTTTCTTGTACCAATATCACATCAAGACTAGTAACTTTAAAGAGTCTGCGAAGGTCCCTAGCGTTAATGGCCCCCCCAAACCCTTTGACATTAAATTATATGATTAGCATTAAGTACCCCTCGACGTGGGCATACCGGCTCTAAGTGCTCAAGAATCTTTTGGAGAGATTGTATTAGAATTTGGGATTGAAGCCTCATCTAATCTTCTTAAAAGAGGAATGAAATTAGACTCTAGATTATATTTTGAATTTTTACTTTTATTCCTCTTATTTATAATCGTCACAATTTGATGTCTTATGGAACCCATCGAGGAAACCTCGACATTATTTGAAACCTTAGAGGAAAAAACCTTAATGGGGTCTTAATTAAGACCCCTTTGTAAGAAGGTGAAGGAACCAGTTGTAGATCGGAGATACTACTTAGGTCTTCAGATTCAAGACTATTTGATAATTGGTTAGAATGAGTTACAACTAAAGAGCCTTCACAATTTGGTAGAGAGGGATTTTCAGTACTGAAATTACAAGCCCTGGAATCTACGATTTCCCCTAAAATGGGAAAATTTTGAGAAGGATCAGAAATGTTAAGTTCAAATAAAAGCCCCCCCATACTAGGGTTATCACAAACTCAAAATGGTTTCAAGGAATCTTCATTATGAGCAATTTCAAAAACCACCATATTAGGGTTTACACAAACATCTAAAGGATTCAGATTATCCTCAACACAATCCACATGATAGATAACACTAATAAGTTTAGAAGAAGAAACATCACAATTTGAAAACCCTAATCCATGTTCAAAGATTTATTCTTATAATCTTTTTTCTGCCGAATTTAAAAAATTTAAAACAAATTTCGATACAGCTTCATAAGTAGTGGGAGAATCATATGTATCCATACCTTGCAAAGCACCTAAATCATCAGTATTTGCAAATTTCATCTATTGACAATTAGCATAATCCACCACATCATGACTTAGGGAAACGGTTTTGTCTTAATGTTCGGAATCTTCACCGGAATTGTAATCCTCCTCCCCATATAACAGTCGTGGACACTTAGCATTTAAATGCCCAGTATTTCTACAATAGTGACATCAGAATGGCATATTTAGGTAATCCAACTTCTACTTAATACCCATTTCACCCCATACAATCACAATTTCAACCATTAATCCTTTCGAAATGTCTAATTCAACCATAAGTGATGTTATCCTTTTATCTACCCCATAAATTTTGTTCTTGTCTACTTTGATCAATTTCCTCATAAAATTTGTAATTCCCACAAAAATATCTTTTGTCCACAGTTCAATTGGGAATCCGGGTAGTAAAACCCATAAATTCCTCTTTACCATCTTATCTCTCGCTGGATCAAAAGAGGTATGCCACCTCTTAAGGGCCAAGGAACCCTCCTTAATAAGCCAAACCCTGTCAAGAACCTTTGGAACATTTTCTACCTTACCAAAAACAAAACACACCCATTCATTAGTTAACAAGACAACCCTTGAAGCATAATTGAATTTTGTCGACCAATTTATTGTCATCCAGTCTATAAGTTCCAATTTATTAACATTCACATATTCGAGTCGACCGACTACTGCGTGACAAGTGAAATCCCCACTTGATCCATATTCATGTCCTTTATTAGGACAATGTAACATCCCAAAAATTTAAAAATTTTCTGTATAGTAAAAACGCTACAATTACTATGCGAAAATGAATTGCTGAATGTTTATCTCTTATAAATTTTTATTTAATTTAATATTGTCGTCCCTGAATACATATGACGATACTCATTTATTATTGGACAGACTTATGTTTATTTTTAGCTGCATACTTATGTTTGTTCCTCATCTCGCATATACATGATAGAAAATGTTTGTTAACTGATTGTCTATATTTCTGTGTTGTCGACATTTATTGATTACAAAAGTCGTAAATCATTAAATGTGTCTTAGCCATATTTTATATGATTATGAAACCCCTTTCAATAGATAATATATTAAATGCATTGATGTGGATAATTATAATGTCATTTCTAATTCGTCATATGTTGTCTTGGTATTCTGATTCTGAATATTTTCTTATGTTTGGCAAAGTGGTTCCTAGAGCATCCCTGAGGCTTACTTAGTTGTTGAAGCTAATGCACAATTGACTTATCTTGCTTAGGTTACAGGTTGGTGTCTCAAACATGCTTTGGTTACAATTATTATGGTTTTCATGAGCTAAACTATATCTTAACCATATGATAAGTGCAAGGGAAGGATTATGACTCTAACTCACATATGAGCGAACTCGTTTTAGCCTTAAGTGCTCTTATCCAAGGTATTGGCATTAGTAATAACATGTATATATCAATAACCAAGGTTTTGGGTGCTTTTACAATGTAGAACTTCGATTGTACCAAACTATACAAAGTGGTTAAAAATTAAAATGATGGTGGGATCCAACCAGGATCATTAATGCTATCACGTGAAGTTGGTGGAGGAGTTACACATAGGGAAACAAATTCCTAACCCTTCGCTGTGGTTGTATTGTTATCGTTTTGTTTGCTTTGAGAGTTGGAGAGTCGATCTCCCTCTCGGTCCCCACGACCACTAAGGCATACCTAGCACAGTCTCTGCGTAAATCTGAATACAGAGATGAGTTCTAGGTTTTACAAACTTGATAATGTGTTGTGCCCTTTGATTTTGTCTTCGTAGTATGGTGTTCTACACTCTCTGCTTCGTCTTTGGTATCTATTACAGAGGTAAGGGTTTGACATGTTTAAGAATTTATTTGTTCCTTGTTAAATTTTGTTTCCAAAACTTTCGTATATCATTTTATAACCATTTGCATGTAATGGCAGGAGAGATTCCCACTTTCCAGTGGTTCTCGGTCTCGTCTTTTTCCCTCGGCTGCGATGTTGTGGATAGAAAGCAACTTCAGTGGTTTTGAATAACCACAATAAGCCTTGGGTCCTTCTCAATGGTTTCTCTGTCAACTCATGTTTAAAATAATATGGCAGCGTTGAACTTGTTAGTGTTACAGTAAGCTTTTAGCATTCGCAGAGGTATTATTAGTGTGTAAAGTTCTGCTGGATTATCATCCAATGTTGGGGTTTCAACCCAAATTTTTATTGTATGAGAATGATACCATTTTTAAATGTTACTTCGATATCGTGGTGTTTTCATGGAATGTTTATAATGTTAATGCATCTTGGCCCTCGTGGTTGTTTGAATGCTTGGTTAAAATAATTGGGTAACGAATGTTTTTAAAATGGTTTGGGCCAAGCCCTAAATTACGACTTGTAAAACTCCTCTTTTCAATTAATGTAAGCTCTTTATTTGAAATATTACTCGGATTCTTTGCAACAGGGTTTGACCCTGAACCCTTCCCTATGGAAAGATTGGATTTGAGTATGTTTATAAAAATAATACGCAATGTTGTAAATTTCTTATTTGGCATTATCGAACCTCTATTGTAAAAATAATTATGTTGATACCCTCGTCTCTTTGGCATATATGAATACCTTGTGTTAAACCCTAAACTCTACTATGTGAGGGATATTAATGACATTTTTGTAACTTGCTTTAATATATGTATGTATTTGAATCTTGGAAGAGCTCTCTCGAGTCTCGACCACTTGACCTAAATCATTACTAAAATCTTAATGTGTTAAACGGTGCATTCATTCAGATGGCACTGTGGTATAATAGTTACCTCGATTGTGGATTCGTTTTATTCATTTTTATTAGACTCTAGGGTTTTCAACAAAGACCTTAATAGGCGTAACGCCCAGTCTTGGAGTCGTTTATAAATTATTTTTAGGGACTATTCAGAATGTATGGGACACCCATACTTGTATAATTTGAGCCTGTCGGTAGTTGGAAGATTGTTGTATAATTTGGACTTTGCATAGAAAAATCTTTGACTGTGTAAGATAGAATAGAAATTTATAAAAAGAAATTTATGTTGTTTATCTATTACTTATGTTGGTCAAATATCGTATCCTGTTGAAATTAATAAGAATTATGTGTAGAATAAATCATGCCTTTTTATTTGTATAAATTCCATATTGATCCTGTGCGTCTAAACAGTATCGTGATAAATTTGTATTTATGAGAGAAAGTAAGTGGTACTTTTGAATAGATGTGGAAAGTTCATCTATGGATGAAATTGATCATACTATGAATATTTTGGTTATATAAAAATGTCTATTCTGATTCTGTTTAATTTATTGTATTCACTAAATTGTATTTTCAATTATGGTATAAGCATGTCGATTTATCTAGGGTTTGGTATTGACTATTTATCTGTAAACACTCTTAAAAATAGATTTATAACTTCTATTTTAACTTAGTACTAAGTAGTGGATAATTAATATATATGAGGATTTATTCCTATAGTACTATGTTGATACTATTTAATTACTTGACTTCTATATTCATTATTTATATATTATTTATACTAATAGCACTCTCTTTACTGTGTTATGGAAATGATGCTAGCTTTTAAAAATGCTAAAGAGATTTAACAAGGTAAATAATGTATTTGTCTGGTAGAAAGGCATAAACTGAAACATTTATAAGATCAGCATTCTATGTTCATATTCAGATCATTTCTAATCTACACTTAAACAGCCTTCTATGTACTAGAGTACATCACACATGTGAAAGGAAAAAATACAGAGAATATTTACATTCATCTATCTATAATTTTCATTCTTTAATCGTTCATTCATTGTACATAATCAAATATATAGTTCAGCAAAACTATTATTTTCTATCAGCCAGAAATTCATAAGGAAATAACTTAATAAATTACAACTAGAATTATTCAATGTACACAGCAAGAGTCTAGAATAGATAATCAGAACAATGCAAAACTTGTTTAAACTATGTAGGTGGACAAACACCCAAAGAAGACTGTTCCTCCCAACCGTCTCCTGAAAGCCGCCAAGATCAATTTCTTTAGGACCCCCGAGCCTGTTCACTAAACCACTAGGACGAAGATACTGTATAGAAGCTTATGAAAATATCTTTGTACTTCAGCAATCATGAACACTTGCATACAAATCACTCTCTGCAACTTAGCATATTAGTTTGACAGTCTCACTCTGCAACTCATTCTAGCATCCCCTCATCGAATTCCTCTTGTGTTCTCAACATAACAGTTTCCGGCATTCACAAGGAAAAGTAAGTGAGCCTCCTGCCCCATTCGATGGTTATATGTCTGCCTAGGTCTTTGGGTCAGTTGAAAATCATTTAATGATCCACTTGCTCAGTTGCACCTTCCTTGGGGAACATGGCCACAATTTTAGGGAGCTTGCCTCCTACAACAGCTAATAAGTGAGGGCATATGCAGCCACTTGTCATTTTCCTTCTACAACAGTTTCATTCCCCCTAGTGGGTCAATGAACACTCTTCAACAGTCCTCTTTGGATGAGTCTCTCCTATTTTAATTTATTAAATAATAATAATACTCAATTACAGTCATCCTTGACCATCCTTTGTCATAAAACTTTACAATAAAATTTAGTGTAATATTTTTCCACAAACATAAAATGTTTCAAGTTCTAGGTAGGTTACAGATAAAGTCTTCAATCCCTTCCTTAAATTTATATGCCTTCAATATTCTCCTTGCACGACCTTTGGCACTATTTAAAGTTGAAACCCTAGGACTGACTCTTTCAATAACCGACAACCCATCACCAAGTTGAATCCTTACTCTTCCTACTCCATTAGATTTTTGTAGCAAGTCCTCCTTCGAGGCATCGACATTCACAAACTGGGAAATGGGAGAGGAAGCCCTATTCTGAGGGGATGAAACTTCAAGATCGTCTGAGGGACAGGTGTAAGAACACGACATCACAATACCATTTCGATGATTTGATGTGTAATAATTAGGTACACTTCCTTCACGACCCATTGAAAGGACGCTAAAAATGCCAGAGAAATACCCAATACCAAAAAACCACCAAAGAAAATATGATATGACACTTCCAAATCACTACTCCAAATATAGAAAAAACCCTGAAAAAGGTTAAAATCTTTCCTGCAGATTGTCCAAAGCACTTATTGTACCCCAATATCAAAAGGGTAAAAAAGACTAGAGAAGAAGCCAAAATGAAGATTGAAAAAAGCCACAGAAAATAGAAAGTACAATAGTTCCCACTTGTTTTACTTGGTTGGTACTAGGCCTACGAAACCGATAGGCTTAACTCCAAGTATCTATAGCTTTTTCCATTAAACCCTAGCTATGGTTTTCAAAGCCAAGTTCAATCCCCATGAATATGGACAATTTTTGCATGTGCAATAATATATATATATATATATATATATATTGGAGGAAGATTTGTATTGAATGTATGAATGTATTGGGGTATTTGGAGGGGGTTCTCCTACTCTTTAAGAAGTTATTATGTCACTCATCTCTTTTATATACCTTGGAGTTATGGTCCACATTTAATTTGTTGTACATGGTGTGTACTATGATTTATTATGGTTATCTAAGGCTTTTGTTCATCACATTTGGTATCAAAGCATATGGTCATTGCCTTAGCTCCTTCAAAATGGTTCATCTATCAATTTTCGATATAATTATTTTATGGGAAGTTCCAGGCTATGAAATTTTTAGGGACCTATGGAAACATAGTGATGTAATTGTAAGTTAGGGCTTTTGACTAGTCCAAAAACTAGTCTCAAACATGTGTTCTAGGTGAAATTGTTATAAATGAATCTTGTGAGCTCCAAATTGGGTTCCACCAATTGCATAAAAAAGAAGACATAATACAATATTTATAGTAAAAATATTAGAAGTAGAACAAAAAAATCAAACATGTGGTATGTGGTGCAAGTTCACTTGCTTGAAAGGGAAAAAAACAATAAGTCTTGGGCAAGTTACCATAACTTTCTCTAGGGTCATCTAAATTTGGCAAAACATGTGGCATTACAGAGAAGACATGTCAATATACTACATAATGAATTTCATATTTACCAGGGATGAAATTTTAGAGTTACCTTAGGTGGAAGGTCAACTAGAAAGATAGTTTCCAAATCAGGGTTTTTAAATGTATGTTAATGTAAACTTAGCATAACTTTTGACTAGAATGTCATATTTAGGTGATTCAAAATCTACTGGAAAAAGGAAACACATGATAATAAGCTGGAAAAATAATACTAGTAATTTGGATCATTAGTTTTATATTGAGGTTGGAAATTTAGGTTTTTGGTTAGACCTCAATTAAGAATCAATGGAAATGCCTACATTTAGTGGAAATGAAGATAAAGATGAGACCAATCTTACATAATTGTTTGAGATAACAAAATAAGCTAATTATGTTAATAAAGTATTGATGAATCAAGTTACACAATTTTAAGATCAGAAAAGGATGAAGAAATATGCATTCTATGAAATCATAATAAAAAACTATTGGGTGAGGTCAAGAGATTGAAAGAAGAAGAAAAAACATGGTCAAAATCAAGAGAAAACAAGGATCTTGGATGAAGAGACTCCAAAAGAATCGGAGAGGAAATTTGCAAGAAGGTTGAAGAAGCCTTAAATAATGAGGATGTAAAATCACAAAATCAATCTAGAATCAAAGAAGGGTGTAAGAATTTGATGGATTGCATCACATTGTAGCTTCAAAGGAGATGGAAGACAAGATTCAAGGTCACTGAAAAATAATGGAAGAAGTTGATCTCCAGGTTGAGGATGTACATGTCCAATATGATGGTATTATCTCAAAGGAAAAAACCAAGAACAAAGGATAGAGGATGCCATTGTTTTTGAAAACAAGGTTAATGATAAAGGTGTGCAAAATGAAGGGAGACCATCAAAGGTGAAACCCTATCAGCACCCTCATTAACAAAAATGTTCCAAACAAGGGCAGGAAGATATACAATGACACTACCAATGAAGAAGATGTAATAATCAACAATATTCATGGACCAATATAGCACAAAACTATTATTCAACAAGGTATTATCATAGACTATAAACTACAACAAATTGGATAAGTCACAATCACAATACGTGGAATCAAAATTATACAACAACTAGATATCAAGGATTACAATAAAAAATAATGAAATTTGGATTGATGAATCATCATCAATGGAAACAAGAGAATAGGAATACAAGGAAACCATATTACTTGTTTTCTTCACATGTAAAGGCCTTAATTGCAAATCTTTGAGGATTTGTTTTGAAGGAGGGTACTATGTTATGACCCAAGGGGGTGATATATGGGGTTAAATTCATATGATATGGCCCCAAGGGGGGCATATATGGGAGTAAATGTATATGTAATAGGGCCAGCCTAATAAAGGGTCCAAATTTGCAATGAGTTGGAGTATGTATATATAGAATACATGTAATCATTATTGGAGGAAGATATGAATTGGATGTATGAATGTGATGGGGTATTTGGAGGAGGTTCTCATACTCTTTTGTCATGTCCCAATTAAATTATTTTCAGATAAATAATTAAGTTAGCCTACCCAATTCCTAAGGGTTATGTGGAAGAATTAAAATATTGACATTTAACGCCAAGGTCTATAGTTTCTTATGAAAATTCAATATTCTAAATTGATGGTGGAAAAATAGGCCAATAAATTATGGAATAAATGTTAAATGCTCCAAAATGAAGTGGCATTAGGTCCTAGTTGGACTTGGGGATGCATAACTAGACATGTGGGGTCCACATGAGAGAATATTCCTCCTTTAAACATGGAGCCATCCCAAAATTCGAGTTGGAAGGGAGGAGGTAACATTCATGAAGGAAGAGGAAGATTCATAGGGATAAAAATAGACAATGACAAATTCTATGACAACTATGACAAGTATTATGACACTTATGATAGATTCTATGACAAGTATTATGACACTTATGACAGATTCTATGACACCTATGACACTTATGACAGATTCTATGACATATATGGCAATGCGAGAACTAAAAATAGACCAAGAGTGATCCAGATGGATATCGGTGGCCACCCACCTATTACACTGGCTCAAAACAGTTTCCCATTTTGCCAATTTTCTAGTAATTTTTCTACGATTTTTCGGGTCCTAAACTTCCGGGGCCGTTTTGAGGCCCTAAATGACCTTTTTTGGCAATTTGGGGGATCAAATGGCCCTAGTCGAAAGTTGTGAATCTCGAATAGACCTTTCCAATGAGCTACCGAGCGCCCCAAACGGAGATCGTATGCAAACGTTATGACCCCGGGAAGTTGACTGTTCAACTAACCACCTTGGGGCTGCAAACTTTATGATGGTTCATCTTCTAGGGTTAGGTTTTTGGATATTTGGGATTCTTTCCCTCATGCTTATGATAAATAGGCCCTTTTGGCCTCTCTTTGTATTCATCTTGGCACGAATGAGCATAGTGGCCACATCTCTTCTCAGAGATAGCTACCACCATTCTAGCTATTGTATTTTACAGTCTGTTCTATTTTCGTTATTTAATAGAATATGTGTTTACTGTATCACTGTGGTATTTGCAATATATCTCTGTATATGATTCTGTATATGCTATCTTTTGTTTCGTTCCCACATAAATCCGGATCAGTGGTATCAGAGAGGTCTACTCTTTGATTGTTTCTCGGTGCATGTCCCCGACGAGGTCAGGATACAGAGAGTTGGGTCTCGAACTAGTTTCACTTGGGGAAGACCACTCTCGCCGCCCCAAACGGCCTCCCATGGCAGAAGAAAAGAGAGACGACGGAGCAGTAGATCCTATCAAGTTGTTGCTCGAGGAAGCCCTCACGCGACAGAGGAACAAGATGATGGATAATTTCATTGAGATCCTTCGACGCATGCCAACAACGGCAAATGCACCCTCAACGAGCAGCCATTTCGGAGATACGACTCCCTTCGAGGTACAAGTTAGTTTTGATATTCCTTTATTTGAAGGCCATATCGATGTCGATGCCCTAGATAAATGGTTGAATCTACTAGAAGGGTATTTCTCTGTCCACCAATTTTTCAACAGGGAAAAGATCATCTTTGCACTCCTCAAGGCCGTCCCCCATGTCAAAAATTGGTGGGAAACTTATTGTGAGCAAAACTCATCAGACGAGTCTGGATTGTCTGAATATTCCAATCCCACTTGGGCCTCTTTTATAGATGTCGTCAAGGAACAATATTACCCTATTGGAAACTATGATGACCAGTACACAAAATGGACCATTCTGCATCAAGAGAGGGACCAAACGGTGTCGGAGTACACCAACAACTTTCATACCTCGCGCACAAAGCTGGGTATCAAGGACTTCGAGCGGCACCTAGTACTGAAATATCGCAGTGGCCTACATCGGTACATACAAACAGAGATGGATTTCCTAGAAATCTCTTCACTCGGATCCGCCTATCGATATGCTGTCAAAATCGAGCAGAAATTTTAGCAAACGAATAAGCGTGACTTCAGACCTGCGTAGAAGTAGGGCAAGGGAAACTCTGGCTCGCAGAACACGGGGCAGGGAAAGGACAACCAGTCCCAACCACAAGCGAAGAAGGGTACAGAAAATACAAAGAAGGACACCGGGAAGTGGTGCGAGTTCCACAAAAGTCCCCGGCACAACACTGATGAATGCCGCTCAAAACAGTCAATGGTGGCTAAGATCAAAGCTTCAGAATCAGATCCCTGTTCTGATTCTGACTCAGAACCTAATTTCACAGCCGCACGAAAAGGGAAGCAGATCATTGATGCATAACCTAGTGTCGTTGTTGCCACCACATAGATTCAGCCAGAGGAGCCTGAAGAGTCGGAGGCAGAGGAGCGCCTTTTCCATTCACAGATGTGGGTGAAGGGAATTCCCCTACACTTTGTTGTGGACAGCAGCAGCCAGAAGAACCTGATCTCAGAAGAAGTCATCAAGAGATTGGAGCTACCAATAACGTCACACCCACAACCATATACCATTGGATGGCTAAGCCAAGGACGAAGGATCCGTGTCAGTCACCAATGTCGCCTACCATATGGCATCAAGCCCTTCAAAGATGAGGTATTATGTGATGTGGCCCCACTCGAAGTATGTGATGTTCTCTTAGGATAGCCATATATGTGGAAGCGTCATGCTGTATATGAATCCCGACTTCGCAGTGTCATTGTCACTTTGGGAGGACAACTCTATCGGATACCAGAGACAGTTTCACCTACCCCAACCAAGTAGGGCAGGAAGATAATCTCCCACACTGGGAAATTTTCCTTATTCGCAAATGCCACTAAAGGTGAACATCAGATCGCAGAGACATCCACAACCTCTACAGATTATCCTTCTACTCAGCAGAAACAAGAAAAACACAAAGTTAGTGCAGCATCACCTATTTGGGTACCTCTACAGTGCAAGGCCACGCATTCAAGGTGCTCCTCCAAAAATAAACCATCCACACCGGTGCATACCAAGGATACCACAACAACCAAAACTGTTGAACAGCTCCAGCGCATCCATCAACAACAATTACAACCCTTTGAAGATGTCAAAGTAAGGCAACCTTTCCACTTCAGCAAATGTCGCACCAAGAGCTCAACTCGACACACAGCTCGACATATGATAAGAGATTTTATGCAATGGAGACCATTGCTTCCTAAGGAGGGAGGATTGATCCAGATGGATACCGGTGGCCACCCACCTATTCCACTGGCTCAAAACAGTTTCCCATTTTGCCAATTTTCTAGTAATTTTTTTCGGTTTTTCAGGTCCTAAACTTCTGGGGCCGTTTTGAGGCCCTAAATGACCTTTTTTGGCAATTTGGGGTATAAAATGGCCCTAGTCAAAAGTTGTAAATCTCGGATAGACCTTTCCAACGAGCTACCGAGCGCCCCAAACGAAGATCGTATGCAAAAGTTATGACCCCGGGAAGTTGACTGTTCAACTAACTACCTTGGGGCCGCAAACTTTACGACGGTTCATCTTCTAGGGTTAGGGTTTTGGATGTTTGGGATTCTTTCCCTCATGCTTATGATAAATAGGCCCTTTCGGCCTCTCTTTGTATTCATCTTGGCATGAATGAGCATAGTGGCCACATCTCTTCTCAGAGATAGCTACCACCATTCTAGCTATTGTATTTTACAGTCTGTTCTATTTCCGTTATTTAATAGAATATGTGTTTACTATATCACTGTGCTATTTGCAATATATCTGTGTATATGATTATGTATATGCTATCTTTTTTTTCGTTCCCACATAAATCCGGATCAAAGAGGGCGCATGAGAGGAGTTACACTTCTACAAAGCATCCAAAATATTCCCCAATTTGAATTCATGGAGGAGTTGGAGACAAAAGATGAGCCAAGTGTCATGTGGGGCCAATGAAGGGTCATAAACCCCACGGATTTGAATTTCATAAGTAATTTAGAGATAATTTGAGTTCTAAGGAGGTAAATGAGTCAACTAAAGTTATTAAAAGGAGGCCAAATCAAAATATAGAAGCTTTTCATCATTTGTTATTTGCATCTTTGCAATTTTGGAGAGCTTCAATCTTGTCATTGCACAATGGATGTTCATCCTCCCTGCCTTAGAACCAATATCGAGGGTGCAAGATTCCCATCCAAGTTGGTTGATGGAGAGGACATTAAGACCTCTCAACAGATATTCATGGAGATTTTTTTATGCAGGTTCAACCCCCATCTGAGTTCGAGTTCATATTCTCTCATTCTTCTTTATTCTCATTCTACTATCTTTCTCTCAATGTTCATGTAAAGTGAGATAGCGCACTCTTTGTTGCATATAGATAATGGAAGGATGTTGTTTCGAACTTATGAAATTGTTAATGGATGCATATATCTGTAATGGATATATCATGAGAGCCACAGCTCGAAATACTAAGCACTTCATGTACTATTTCTCCAAGTAACATTGATATTCGAGTTAGTTTCTTCTTTCTCTCAATGTCATGTAAAAGTGTGATGGTGCACTTCTTGTTGCATCTAGATAATGGAGGGTTTCTATTTCAATCTTATGGACATGTTAGTTGTTTCATAACTCTGTAATAGACATATCATGAGAGCCACAACTCGAAATACCAAGTACTTCATGTGACATTTCCAATTAAAACTGAGATTCAAGCCATTTCCCTAATAGTATTTTCATGGTGATTTTGGGATGGTATTGCACCTATTTTATATCATGTATTTCTTAGATTTTTGTCTATGTTACGAGCTTCATATGGATTTAAATTTATTTCTAAAAGAATGTATGCAGACCCCTAAAGTTTTACTATAGTTTGTGACATAAATTCAAGGCCCCTTGTCTACCATTTTTACCCAAATTATATACTCTAGAAGTTGCTGCCCTTTGGGAGACCTATTAGACCCTAAAACCTTATACAATTCTTCACACATTTTTTCCTTAATGTTTTCTAATAGATACAATTTTCATACATAATATTAGTGAATGTCGTACAATGTTTGGAAGGGCAAACATTGGTTGACCTAGGGGGGATTTCCACCAATCCAATTGACTAGTTTTGTCATGAATCTTCTCTCCTTGTAAATTGCAGACCATGGATGTGTATAGAATATGTTTGGGTGTCTAATGATTGTATTAAAGTGTCCTATTCCCTCCCAAGTCACTCCTTCCACAATTCGAAACCATTTTGGGTAATTTGGGATAGTTTGGGGTTTCACTAGTCCAAAGTTCGAAAATTGGCCAAATTGTGTAAACTTTCAAATTAGGGATATTACGGTGGTATCAGAGCATGTTCCTTGCACCTATGCATTAATATAAGCCACTGAAGGGAGATATACAAAAGGACATTCCTTTTGAGGACTATGTCGATTGGATGTTTGTATATAGGCCCAAGAATGAAGATGTGGAGTTAGTGAAGAAATGTCTATGCCCTTCTTGCAAAATACCTTGGAGAACAAATCATATATGTTTAAGTGAAAAGGAGGAGACCCATGAGCCACCTAGTTCTAAAATAGGTAAAGCAGAAGAAGCATTACATGAAGAGGTTCGAAAGTCACTCCCAAGTGTCTCTGAAAAAGATGAAGAAACATCACATGGGCATGAAGAATATTCCATTGAAAATATTGAATATCATGATGAGAAACACTCTACTTTGGACATGAATCAAAGAGCATATGTTGATGCATGCTTGAACTGTGAAGGAGTACCTACTGATGGGTGCTCAGACCTCTATGCTGGTGACATAGAGATCACTTTTGAAAGTGTTGCTGCAAGCCAAAGTTCCATTGACCATGGAGATGAAGACCTTGTAGCATTTTAAGAAGAACCAAGTTCAACTTCCCCATCACCACTTAAGCTTCATGAAGTTGGTTCAAGTAAAAAGGAAGAAGAGGAGGTTCATTTGCACGAGCCTCATTTTCTTGTAGGGTCCTTGAAGATGGATGAAAAGAAGATTCAAGAGGCCTTGAAAACTCTCCATGACACACATGCATTGGTTTTGAAATTTTGTTGGTGTGTGGAGGAGAAATATTCCCTTGAAGACATGGAGAAAATCTAGAAGGCAACGTTGGACACCAAAGGTAATTTGTTGAATTTTCTTTCTGATAGAGATTATTTAATTGAGCTTGTTGGTTTGTAGCATGGAATAACCTTGAAGGATGCATAAGAGAATGACAATCTCTCAAATGAGTTGGAGTCCACCCAAAATGCACTCCAAAAATCTATGGTGCAGATTGAGCAACTTCAAGAGAGGTTGCAAAGGTCCTTTACACCCTCCTACATATCAGACAATCATCCAATGGCTGAAAGAATTTATGTTACAAAGGAGAAACCTCATGTGATGGTGGAACATGAGGTACATGTTGATATGCAGGTGCTTGAAGAGGCTACATTCAAACAAGAAGGAAGACAAGCACTTGTTCTTGTTCAAAGGGATTATGAGTTGCATCATGGAGAGAGTTGTAGAGCCTTGGAGGAGGCACATGATCTCACAATAGTTGGACCAGCCAATTATGGAGAAGATGCATTAAAATTTTGATGGGTAAGATTTGCAAATAGTTGAGGTTGGTTCACAATTCTTCACCCCCTATTTCTTTTTCAGCCACATCAATTGGGGATGAAAATTGAGTGAAAGGTTTCTTTCTAATGGTGCCACGTGAGGAGTATGAAACTCATATCTCTCCTTTTGATGATGACATGACTATAGCACCTTATTATTTACATTTGCAGCAACATCCTTTGTTACCTTATGATGATACATATCTACATGGATGCACCTATGATGTTCACTTGAGTCACTTGAAGACTCATGATTTTCATTGCTCCTTGCTTAGTTCAATTGATGTTGGAGGAACTTCATCTAATACTTGGGTGAAGAGATATATGATTGGAGCAAATTTTTATTGGCAGCAACATTCTTTTTTATTTCTTGATGATACACATATCCATGGATGCAAAAATGGTACTTCTGTGAGCCCCTTGAAGGCTTATTGTTTTCTTTTCTCCCTAATTGGTTCATATTTTAGTGGAGGTTCTTCATTCAGTTCTTGGATGAAAGAACACATGGATGATTAATTTGAGGCATCTTACATCCTTTTGGAGCAGCATTGTAGGACATGGGATCCTCACCTATGTCATTGGAGCAGATTTGATTGGTCACTTTATGCTTGTATTCACTTTGCAAATGGTGGTCTACTTACTTGGAGGTACAAGCACTTTCATGATTCTTTGATGAGGCACCTCCTTGATGTACATTTGTATTATGTTGTTATGTACTTTGGTGATCTATATTTTGTACTTATGATGTTTGGAAGAATGCATACAAGGCAATGGGATCCAGGAATTCTCTTGCCTAATGGTATGGGTTGGAGAGTACTCCTAATTGTTGGAGTGCAATACAAGCAATGGGACCTTGGGATAATTTTTAGTCTCATTGGTTTCAATTTTGGGGGGAAACAAGTAGTATGGGAGATTGAGTCACCACTTGAGAAGGTTATTGTAATCAGAGTAGTGCAGCAACAAGCATGGTGGTTCTTCTCTAAAATTCTCATGGAATCTTAAAGACTCAAAGTTGGGAAACTCAGTGGCAACTTCAAAGAATTATACAGTGGTATCAGAAAAGGTTTCCAAAATATGAAATAGGTAAAGAGTAATTGTGCAAACTTTGTTTTGATGGATTTAATTAATCTTTTGGTGTTTAGTGGTGATGTCACAGGGGATATCAATATGAAAAAGAAAACCCACATCTCCTTGCTTTTGGAAACACAAAATTGCAGTACATGAGTACCACTACTTAGAGTTTTGGAAGGAAAGTTTTGGAAAGAAAGCAAGTTCTTCAACATCCATGTTTGAAATTGCTCGAGGACAAACAATCTTGGGTGTGGAGGACTGTCATGTCCCCAATTAAATTATTTTCAGATAAATAATTAAGTTGGCCTACCCAATTCCTAAGGGTTATGTGGAATAATTAAAATATTGACATTTAACCCCAAGGTCTATAGTTTCTCATGAAAATTCAATATTCTAAATTGATGGTGGAAAAATAGGCCAATAAATTATGGAATAAATATTAAATGCTCCAAAATGAAGTGACATTGGGTTCTAGTTGGACATGGGGATGCATAAGTGGACATGTGGGGTCCACATGAGAGAATATTTCTCCTTTAAACATGGAGCCATCCCCAAAGTCAAGTTGGAAGGGAAGAGGTAACATTCATGGAGGAATAGGAAGATTCATAGGGCTGAAAATAGGCAATGGCAGATTCTATGACAACTATGACAAGTATTATGACACTTATGACAGATTCTATGACACTTATGACACTTATGATAGATTCTATGACATCTATGATAATATTAGAGGAAATTTGGATGAAAAATGGGCATCCTAAGGAAAATGGTAAAAAAATCCATGTAGGCAATTTTTTATAATATTTCACTTTTATCGAAGCTGCGCAAGGTTATTTCACTTTTATCAAAGCTACCTTAGATGTATATTTTATATTAAAATCAATTAATGAGGACTAAGTTTGATGTAGTGTTTTCACCCAAAATAAGGAAAGAAAATTAAATACGCAATGCCAACTTCAAAGTTTTTGGGTCATGCATTACCTAAAATATGGATGAGTATATTAGTTATGATATTAGTTATTATTATATTTAATTATATATTATATATTAGTTAAAATTTATTGGACCCAATTTTTTATGGTTATTATAAAATATTAATTATAATATGATGTTATTATATATTAGTTGTAATATTAATTACTATTACTATTATCTATTATATATTGGTCACTTGTTACCTAAAAGATTGATGGGTATATTAATTATGATATTAATTAAAATTGATTGGACCCAACTTTTGATAGCTATTACTATTATATATTATATATTGCTCAGGTATTACTTAAAAGATGGACCCAACTTTTGACGGTTATTATAAAATATTAATTATAATATAATATTATTATATATTAGTATACAAATTTTTTTTTGTTTGTTAGCAAGTGGTAGTACCCCCTGACTAGTAGGGTTTGCCATTCGTTGAGAGACCACGAACTAAGGGCATCTAAGCCGTCAAAATCACCCGGGGATCGCACTCGGCCTGGACCGCACCAACCCTTAGCATGGTTGGATTTTAGTATCTGTGGGGTTTCGAACCAACGACCTTTCCGCTTAGGGGTGTCTTAACCATCACCCGCCACCAACTGTTCTACATCTCATGGATATATTAGTTATACAATTAATTACTTTTTTTTTTTTTTTCCTCGGAAAAAATCGTAATTTTATTTCAAATAGATGAACAAAATTACACTCTGCACATGTAGTAGATTCAGTTCCCTACATTGTCCCATATTTACTGTCCCATATTGATCTCATAGCTAATTATCCCATACAAACAAGTCACTGCTGACCATAGTTCCCGCATATAGCAAAAGAAAAAACATATGAACTATTACTATAACAGAAAACAAAACCATCATTTGTCATCCAAAACTGAGCTATTGCTCAATTCTGTGCCTCAATAACCTCATGAAAAGGTCTATGATAATAGCTGAAAGTATCTCCAGGAGAATGAATTGTAATCCTCCAAATACCAATATCTAATTCCTGCTGCGTTGCATCCTTTGAGAGCTGATCAGCCATCCCATTCCTCTCCCGGTAAATATGAGAAAATGATATGTGATTAAAAGACTGCTTCAATCGAATCACCTCCTCCAGGATAGGTGATAGTACCATCACATGGCATGCTGTGATCTCCTTAGCCCAGTTAATAACTACCATGGAATCTCCAAAAATCTGAAGTGATAGGCAGCCTTGTTCAAGAGCAAATAACATCAGTAGTTTAAGTGACATGAGTTCAGCGTAGTTATTTGATCCTCTCCCCAATCCAGCCACCAGATGAAAATAGTGGTCCTCAGCTTTGTAAAGTATTCCCCCCCCTCCACAAACCGATCCATGGTCCAATGATGCTCCATCAAAAAAAGCCCATGGGAATGATTTATCAATCTGTTCCTCACACACAGCACGTGTTCTAATCGCCTGGGCAGGGACCATGTATTGTAGTATCACCGCTACAGCCTGTGCCCCGACAGTCTCGATCTGTACCCTGCGATCCTGGAAAATATGATGATTCCTGGTAATCCAGATCCCCCAGGCGAGTATACACGGAATGGCCCGTAAAGAAGTAGTGTTGTGTAATTTCCACCACTCCTGGAAAGCCGCCAGGACGCTCTCGCCCCTCCAGCACAACTGTATATGCAAATGATTGCGAATATCCGCCCAGACTGCCTGTGTAAATCGACAATGAACGAATAAATGTGCAATAGTTTCTTCTGCTTCCCGACATAGTGGGCAGATCCCCGGACCCTGGAGAAATCGTTTTTGCAAGATGTCCCAGGTAGGTGCCTTATTTTCCAGAATAGCCCAGAAGAGTAATTTCGCCTTACTCGGACATCTTAACTTCCACAAATATTTCCACCACCACGCCAATTCCCTGTTATGTACTTCCACATTTAACTGGATATATCCATTTTTTGGTGTGTAAATACCCGAGGGATGATGATCCCAGATCAGTTCATCAGCCCTATCAGTCAGTCGAATATTTGTAATTCTTAAGAGCCTCAGAAAATCCTCCCAAACCCCCTGCAGATCTGCATTGATCTCCAGTCGCTGTGCAGAGATCCACCCCTGATGCCAATGAGTAGATGATCCTGAATCCGCTATATCAGCCAGAAAATGACAGCCTCTAGCAGCCAAATATGTCCGCAAGACCGCAGGGAGGACATGTGCACCCCTACAGCCAACCCAGGGGTCCATCCCAATGCGAATGAAACGTCCATTGCCAATCCTCCACACTAACCCAGATCCAACCAATGAGAAATGCTGCACCACCGCCTTCCAGACCACAGAGCAATTTACCCGCGTCTTATTGCCCAGCCTGATCCATTCGAGAAGAGTAAGAGGAGCAATATATTTATGATATACTACTCTGGTCCAGAGACTCTGTGTATGGATAAGTCTCCACGACACTTTGGCCCCCAATGCTTTTGCAAACATAAAAATATTCTTTAACCCCCATCCTCCTAGAGCTTTTGGAACAGCAATTCTTTCCCATCTTACCCACACCAATGCTCGATGCTCGCTCTTCCCCTTCCAAAGAAAAGCAAAACACAATCGTCGGATCTGCTCCAGGACACCTTTGGGGATCCAAGCAAGAGACAACCAAAACACCGGTATTGCTTCCAAAACAGATTTGACCAGAACCAGCCTCCCAGCCCGAGAGAGCCATTTGTGGCTCCATCCATGTAGTCGCTGATCCAATCTTGCTAATAACCAGTGCCAATCAGCCTTCAGATAAGCATTCGGTTTCAAGTGAAATCCTAGATACTTTAATCCATCATCAATATCCAATGTCTGATATGGTAGTTTGTTAGCCAGTCGTTGAATCTCCAGCTCAGTTAAATTCGAGCATGTGATAGTAGATTTATCTAAATTCACTAACATACCCGCTGCTACTTGCAATAAATGTAGACCATCCACCACCTTATCTATATCCTGTTGCGAGCCATCACAAAATATCAGAATGTCATCAACAAAAAGTAGGTGTGTAATATACAATACCTGAGAAATGGATATTCCCCGAAAGGAACCATCAGCTTTTGCATGCAGTATAAAACGACTGAGACCTTCAGCAACAAGAAGAAACAGCAGCGGAGAAAGTGGACATCCCTGTCGTAGACCCCTGCCCGCATGGAAGAAAGGACTAGCCGAACCATTGATCAGTACAGAAAAGCTAACCGTAGTGATGCAGGCCATAATCCATCGAATAAATTCGTAGCAGAACCCCAGGTGTGTAAGAAGCATCCGGATATATAGCCAGCTAACCCTGTCAAATGCTTTAGTGAGATCAATCTTAATCACGGCACCCTTCTGTTTCTGCACTTCCAATGTATGTAAACCTTCCTGAGCCACTCCAATGGCCTCATGTATTTGGCGACCTTCCAAAAAGCCAAATTGCTCACAAGAAATATGCTGTGACAAAATATTCTTGAGTCTCCGCGCCATAACCTTTGATATGATCTTATATATACAATTGCAGAGAGAGATAGGTCTGTATTCATCAAAGCAGTCAGGCTTATCCGTCTTCGGAATGAGAGCTAAGAAAGTGGAGTTGAAGGGGCCATGGACAAACCCAGCCTTTCGCGATTCTTCCACCACATTCAATAATTCCTCCCCGAATAAGTCATAGAATCCTAAGAAGAATTCTATTGGCCAGCCATCTGGCCCCGGGATTTTATCTTTATGAAAGGATTGCATGACCAGCGAGAGCTCAATCGGCAACACCTCCTGCATTAACTGTCTATTATCTTCATCCCCCACAAAGCGAGGGAAAAGCTGAGTCACCTTAATAACCTCAGCTATGGAAGCTCCAGGTTGAGCAGTGTATAAATCACCAAAATGTTTAACACCCAACTCCGCTAAGCCATCAAAGCTGGAGACCTGTTCCCCTTCGTCAGTTAGTTCCCAAATAGAGTTGGTGAATTTCCTCCCCTTAGCATATGCTTGAAAAAATTTTGTATTCTCATCACCACACTGAAGCCATATTGCCCTGCTCTTCATCCTCCACATCTCTTCTCTCTCACACAGAACCACATTCCTGCGTCTCTCCCACTCCACCAATTCACCTTTCTGTTGTTCATCCAGATATCCCATTCCCCGACTGTTAAGAATCCGATCAATATTCTGCTCAGCAGCCCGCAAAGTCTGATCATCAATCGCCCTTCTATCATGTGCCCAGGATATAGTGGCCTCTTTGATTCGCTTAAGGTTGTTTTGAAAGTGTGCACCAGCATGAATCACAGAATCAAGTGGTCGATGAACCCACAGATCCTGTACCATCTTAAGATAATCCGCCTCCTTCAGCCAACTAGGATTGAATTTGAAAGGGCTGGGAGGTTTATTCCTACCTCCACTTAACTCCAGGAAGATGGGACAGTGGTCAGATATCCCACCTGACCCTACCCACTATCTGACAAGATCAACACCCAGTGCCAACCCATCGGCCACCAGAAACCTATCCAGTCTTTTAGCCACCCGATGTTCCCCAGCTCTCTTATTCCTCCAAGTAGGAGTTAACTTGGATGGTAAAATGTCGAGAAGATCCTTTCTAGCAAAGGCATGAATGAAATAATTTGCTAATGTATCCGGCACAGCCCGAGGTCCCCACACTTCAGAAGTCCCCAGAGAAAGATTGAAATCCCCACCCAAAATCACATCCCTTCCATCAAATAGATCCATACATAACAAGGCGTCCCAGAATCCAACCCTATTTAAATAGGGCCCGTAGATATTGAGAACCGTGATCATCCTCCCAATCTCAGCATCCCAGACTTCCAAACCGATACCAGAAGATATGCCCCAAGAGCAATCACATCTGCAGCTCTTAACCTTCCACCCCGAGGCCAGCCCTCCAGAGCACCCCCGAGCATCCACTCCAACAAACTTCCATCCAGGAAGCAAAGTTTCTAATGCCCGTACGACATCCTCGCTGCCACCCAGGGTTTCTTGCAGCAGTAAAACATCCGGTTGATTAATGTCTACCAGCCTCCTAAGCGACGATTTTTTGATGGGACTCGCCAACCCACGACAATTGAAGGACATAATCTTCATATCAAACCCCCATCCTGGGTTTTCACTGCTCTAAGTTCCCACTCAATAGAAGATTGTGTACCCATCACTAAATCCACCTTTGCCCGGTCTTGTGCTTTAGACAATAGGGATTTACGGCCCCGACCTTTCCCCCCAACACTATTGGCCAATTCAGGGAGCCCCTTCCCCCCCATACCAGCAACAGGGATCTCCCTACTGCGAAGAGCATAACGTATACCACTGCCCTCAGAGCAGGTAGAGTGTTTGGTAGATACAATGGGCGTCGAGAAATCACAATCCACATCAGTCAGCACACAAGGTGCTTCCGGACAAGGAATGACCATATGGGCAACAGGAGGAGACCCAATCCTATCGTCCCCCAAAGCAACAGAAACATCAAAACCAGAAACATCAGTTGTAGATAAATGTGACATACCTGAGGACCGCTCAGCTGAACTCTGTCGTGTTATAGGTATCTGCTGTTGCAAACAGGTGGTAGTCAAAGAAGTAGGAGTCGCTGATCCCAAGGGAGCCCCCACATCAAAGAGTTCCTCACTCCTAAAGTGTACCTTACCTATGTGCGCCGAAGTTGGCTGCAAAACCTCAGATCCCTGCCTCCCACTGAATTCCGCTGGCTCTACAGAATCGTAGATGACCCCCCTGTTAAATGCTGGCCCACACCCATCTTCCTCCACTGCCTGTGAGTAATCCTTCGACCCTGGATCTTTACCTACATCAGCTACCTCATCAGTCAGTGGCTTGCAATTCCGAAATGGTAAAGGACATCTGGCAACCATATGTCCAAGTGAGTGGCAGCGGTGGCACCTAAACGGCACACCCACATAATCCAGGGTTTGTACAAAGTCCCCCTCCTTGGATTGTACTTTGATCTCAGCAGAGAGTCCCAGCCGAATATCAATATTAACCAGTATCTTTGCCACCGTGTACTTGCCAGTCACGAGATGGGAGGAATCTGAACACACATATTCACCAAGAAAATTCCCCATCGCAGCAAAGCGAGATTCATTCCATAGATGCATTGGAAAACCAGGAAGCTTCACCCATATCGGTTCTTTATCAACCTTCTCCGTTGTTGAGTCGAAGAATGGGGTCCAGCTTCGCAGAACTAGAGGAACTCCCAACATCGACCAATGTCCACTCAAAACAGTGTCGACCACCCCTTTGTTCAAGAAAGTGAAGGAAAACCAACCCTTCGTCAATACCCGGACTTCAGGGACAGATGACACAATATTCCTCCACTGCTCAGCCGCCCAACGCCGAAGAAAACCCCGCCCATATCTTCTGCCTCGAACATGACCTACCACAGTAGTGAGAGAGAGATCCTCCGCCTCTTCCATCGTAACATCCACCCCAAGCACCAATAGATCCTGTCGCTTCCTTTCTTTGACCATCTTTGCGGGTTTTTTAATAAAATTGTCCGTAGCAAAAGTGCCAGACCGAGGATTATGCCTGCCAGTCAAGGTGGGCCCAGAAATGCCCACAGGCCCCCCACCAGTCATGGAGGGCCCAGACACAACCCCCGACCGAGTCATCCCAGCTGAGACAGCTCCATCAGCTTTATTCCCACAGTCACCAACCCCGACACCCATGTAAACAGCGTCCTCAGTCATGCCAATCCCCTGCAAAAAACTCAGGTCCCGGAAACCTTCAATATATGCTCAGTAAACCCCTTTCCATCAACCAGTTCAAGGACCGCCCAACTGAATCGAATAATGCATATCTATCAATTTGGCTCTCAATTTAGATTATCCAGCATAAGCGCACTTCTTGCAGCCATCTACAAATCCAGCCTTCATTATCTTGATCAATGACAGTCGACCAAGCAGATCAACCTCAAGGCCGTTGCCAAAACAGAGTTTCATCAATTGAAACAACTATCCGTACAGTGTTTGTAATGCTGGCTCATTCAAAGCTGCACATCTCCTGTCAAGCACCTAAGAGCTGTCAACAAAACATCTTCTGTTTGATCCATCCACAATATGCCTCCAATCGCCTGCATTCCCAACAGGTAGCTTGCAAATAGCGCCAAGATTCCACTGCGTCATTCCTGCTCCTGCAATCGTTCCACTACAGCAATCTTGCTCGGCTTACATGCTCCTGCGTTCGTCCAGTAATCAATTAAACAATGTAAACATCATTCTTGCTATCAAGCTCAGGTTTCTTGCTCGGCTTTCTTGCTCCTCCCTTTCCATAGATCCAAAAACAAGTGGCAAAAAAAATCTATACAATTAATTACTATTACTGTTATATATTATATATTGGTCAAATATTACCTAAAAGATTGATGGATATATTAGTTATGATATTAATTAAAAATTATTGGACCCAACTTTTGATGGTTATTATAACATATTAATTATAATATAATATTATTATATATTAGTTATAAAATTAATTGCTATTACTATTATATAGTATATATTGGTAAAATATTACCTAAAAGATTGATGGATATATTAGTTATGATATTAGCTAAAATTTATTGGAACCAACTTTTGATGGTTATTATTAAATATTAATTATAATACAATATTATTATATATTAGTTGTAATAATAATTAGTGGATAATGGGTTATACTCATTTATTAGAATTAGTGGAGATTTGAGTTAGGATATTAATTTCATTTCGATATCCAAGACAATTTGGGGTAGCTTGGGCAAAGATTATTTCAATATCCAAGAAAATTTAAGGCAGGGTAGAGAAATTATGTTATTAAAATAATCCATTATTTTGGGACTATATAATAAAAAATTGTTTAAGACATGTACGGTGTTTGAACTTTAAAGCAATTTGATTGGCTAATACATGATGACATGGAATTTGAATTAGGGTTGAAAGGCCCATTTTAAGTTGAAATTTCCTCTACTACGGTAAGAGCTAAAAATAGACCAAGAGGGCGCATGAGAAGAGTTACACTTCTCCAAAGAATCCAAAATATTCCCCAATTCGAATTCATGGAGGAGTTGGAGACAAAAGATGAGCCAAGTGTCATGTAGGGCCAATGAAGGGTCATAACCCCCACTAATTCGAATTTCATGAGTAATTATGAGATAATTTGAGTTCTAAGGAGGTAAATGAGTCAACTAAAGTTATTAAAAGGAGGCCAAGTCGAAATAGAGCAGCTTTTGTTCATTTGTTATTTGCATCTTTGAAATTTTGGAGAGCTTCAAGCTTGTCCTTGCATGGTGGATGTTCATCCTCCCTGCCTTAGAACCAATTTTGAGGGTGCAAGATTCCCATCCAAGTTGATTGATGGACATGCCATCAAGACCTCTCAAAAGATATTCATGGATATTTTTTGATGCAGGTTCAACCCCCATCTGAGGTCGAGTTCATATTCTCTCATTCTTCTCTATTCTCATTCTACTATCTTTCTCTCAATGTTCATGTAAAGTGAGATAGTGCACTCTTTGTTACATATAGATAATGGAAGGATGTTGTTTCGACCTTATGAACTTGTTAATGGATGCATATATCTGTAATGGATATATCATGAGAGCCACAACTCGAAATACTAAGCACTTCATGTACTATTTCTCCAAGTAACATTGATATTCGAGCTAGTTTCCTCTTTCTCTCAATGTCATGTAAAAGTGTGATGACACACTTCTTGTTGCATCTAAATAATGGAGGATTGATATTTCGACCTTATGGACATGTTAGTTTCTACATAAATATGTAATAGACATATCATGAAAGCCACAGCTCGAAATACCAAGTACTTCATGTGACATTTCCAATTAAAACTGAGATTCGAGCCATTTCCCTCATAGTATTTTCATGGTGATTTTGGGATGATATTCCACCTATTTTATATCAGATCTTTCAGAGATTTTTGTTTATGTTATGAGATGCATATGGAGTTAAATTGATTTCCCAAACAATTTATGCAGACCCCTAAATTCTTACTATAGTTTGTGACATAAATTCAAGGCCCCTTGTCTACCATTTTCACCCAAATTATATACTCTAGAAGTTGTTGTCCTTTGGGAGACCTATTCGACCCTAAAACATGATATAATGCTGCACACATGTTGTCCTTGATTTCCTATAACAGAGACAAGTTTCATACATAATATTAGTGAATGGCGTACAATGTTTGGAAGGGAAAACCATGGTTGACCTAGGGGGGATTTCCACCAATCCAATTGACTAGTTTTGTCCTGAATATTCTCTCCTTGTAAATTGCAGACCATGGATGTGTATAGAATATGTTTAGGTTTATAATGATTGTATTAAAGTGTCCTATGCCCTCCCAAGTCCCTCCTTCCACAATTCGAAACCATTTGGGGTCACTTGGGATAGTTTGGGGTTTCACTAGTCCAAGGTTCGAAAATTGGCCAAATTGTGTAAACTTTCAAATTAGGGATATTACATCTTTAAGGAGTTATTATGTAACTCATCTCTTTTAATTATCTTGAAGTTGTGCTCCATGTTTAATTTTCTATACATGGTGTGTACTATGATTTATTGTATTGCTTATCTAAGGCTTTGGCTCATAACACCATCATTGAGGCATATCCAAGGTTATATGAAATTGTGTGGAAACTGAAAATAATGTGGAAGAATTCCCTCCTATAAGTTTTCTTGAAGAGCATATAAAACAATGGTTACTCAAAATAGAAGAATATTCAAACCTTGATGTAGTTCATATAGAGCTACTCCATTTGGAGCATTGAGTACAGAAACTATAGAAAGCATATGGCATAATCCAAAGGTTACCACTTTAGAAAAATATTAAAGAGGAATATAAAAGAGAAAGATAGGCATGGTGTGATTTAGAGGAATCTTGCGAGGAATTGTACATGGAAAGTTGCAATTTATGGGAAGAAAACTACTTTCATCTTCTTTAATGGCCATACCCTTGCATATGAAATGCACATCATTGAGGGAAGTTAGGAACAAGTCATGACTACCAAATTTTAGTTTTCATATTTTATGGTGGCGGTGTTTCTTTCAGAGCCACAACCAACCTTTGTAGCTATGTGGATGGTATTTTTGCTATGGATGGTTTTATTTATTTGGATCCACATGAACATGGTGGGATTAAATGATCTATTGAGATAATGTGTCATTAGTTGAAAGTTAACATGACCACTTGGACTATGATAAAGCTTCTTGGATTATTTTAGTGATGTGGTCAACACTCATACATGGGAACCTAGTTTATGATTATACATCATCACTACAAGCATTGAGGAAAACACTTCTTGAAGGGAGATGGAATGGTGGGATCCTCCCTAGGGATGTAATAGGGGCCTATGGGACTGTTAGAGTTAAGAATATGATAACTATGGAGGCCATTTAATGTAATGTGGACTAGGTCCATGACGTTTGTTAAAAATACCTATTATGTAGTTAGCATTTAATAGTGTAATGTGGCATCACTAATGAATGCCCACTATGTAGTTAGCATTTGGTTATGGTTAGGGTTTAGTAGCTAACTATAAACCAACATAGATCCATCTTAAGGATATATCTATTAAGCATCAAGAGCGATGAAATCTCTTGAGGTGGAAGTTTCTATGTAAATATCATATTTATACTATTTCCATTTTGTGTAATATTGGGTCTTCCATTAGGTGTACACATCGAATCTTTCTTTCATATATTTTTTCCCTGGAAAGAACATATTTTTAATTCTCTCTTTCATATATACATAGAGACTTTTATTTTTGTTTGTATCTTAACCAACATATAATAATATTATTGCCCACAAGGCGTAGGATAGAGGATGAATGGCTATACTGTTAAGGAACTCCTTGTTTTAGGTCACTGGTTCAAAACTCCGCAAGTACTAGCTTACAAAAAAAACATATAATAATAATATTATTTGTTATAAGTATTATATTTTATTGAAGTTGGCATGTAAGCATTACCCATGTACATAACATCTCTATCACACTTCTTACAAATTATGTGTCAGAATATTATTGTATCAAAGCTTAACTCATTCGGGGGTTGCCCACTCAAATATGCAAGTTAACATGAGTGAATTCCTGCATAAAAAGGATAATTGTTTAGTGTTTCCCTATCTTAAGGGTGCTTTGGAAAGTTAATCAAGTAAAAGGGTTTTTCTATATTTTTTAAATATAATGTTGTGAATCATATTCATATCTATTAAGGAACATAACAATATGATTCTCTAATTAAAAATATTTTGGTGTCTTGTGTATTGTTGTTGCCTTTTTGTTATTGATTTCATTTTTAAGCAAAGTGATTAATTACACTAGGCATAAACATGAAGCACATAGTATACTAATTGGCAATTAAAACTGTAGGCTAGATACATTAAGCAATATTGAACTTGCTTGTTGGAACATGGATCATATACAATTGACATGTATGCAAATTGATCATGCCAACTTCTTTCCCGGTGGTTATGTCACTGACATTTCGACTTCCCTGTGCATTCCTTGCAAATCCCTTTGTATGTTATGCACTCCTTCATGCACCAAATCATCATGTTCACATAATCACGTAATTCCCCTGCAACCTATTCTACGTCATAACCTCTATTACACACATTGTCTTCGATTATGCCCTACTTTTCCTTCATCGGTGCCAATTGCTTCTTACGCCCATCATCTAGATCCTATCCAACACTATTATTTGTGTGTGCCCTCTCATTTGTGCACATTTGTACGTACATTTCCTTTGTCCTTGTCTACGTACCTATCTTTACTTTTCTGTGTGATGCCTCTACATTATACTTCTGGCATGTGTATGCGTATTTAATTGGAATAAAAAATTGAGATTACAAAGATCTAAAATAACATTATTTTTTGCATTTACATTTCAAAGAGTAAGTGGTTGTTTTATAAAAAGAGAAATCAATATGCATCTAGCACATTCATTGTGTGATAGACATAAGGAAAGGTTCAAAGGTTTTGAAGCCAAAGCTATAGTTGCTACATTGGATGCTCATATGCATTCTATAAATATCCAGAAGGTCCTGTAACAAAGTATGAGATATCATTGTGTATGATAGACATAAGAAAAGTTTCAAAGGTTTTGAAGCCGAAGCTATAGTTGCTACATTGGATGCTCATATGCATTTTATAAATCCATAAGGTTTGGTAACAAAGTAGTAGATATCATTGCTTGAGGGTTCTCCATTACAAGTTTTACTGATAACATATGTGAGGGTTTCTTAGGCTCAAGTGCAATGGAATTTGTCATCGGCATAGGAAATTGGCTTTGCAAGATACAAGCTTGGACACACAAAAAGCCTCAAAGAGCCCCTTTTCAAGAAAAAGTTAAAAGGGTGTAAAATTATGTTTCTAAACCAATCACAAGGACCAAGGTGAAGCTGCACATGATGAATCATCACATCATTCGATTTACTTCAGTACATGCTAATGAAACCATGATTGGCCACTCTCCAATTATGGGGACCTACCAAGTCATGCTATGAGTTGCAAACCGGGAGTTGAGATTTCCAAGGCATTGTATAAATGTGAGTCCATAAGGAGACAAGTTTACTCCCCAAATAAAAATCATCAAAGATATGTTGCTAAAGGCCACACATATACATTAATTTAATATATATTATATAATAATATATATGGTTTATTATCTTTCTAGTTCCTCGTGATGTGTATCATGCCAAGTGGAGCCTTATCTGTTGGCTGCTCGCTTCTCGAAAGGAGTCTACGTGGGCCCATCGTTTTCTATACTTAGATGTTTGCGATCACAAAACTCTAAACTACACAACTGCTTTTATCTGCCACGTCATCCGTCAGCACGTATGGTTGAAGGTTTGGACACGTGGTTAGTAAACAACCCAGCTAAGACGGGTAGAGGCATCGGTTACCTCCACCATAAATAATAAAAAAATAATCGCACTGTTGAAGCACAATAATAGCTATTTATTCGTGTGCCACACACATTCCAATTTAAAGTCTCATCCTCATCCTTTATCGGTGGATATATCGACTTCCTTCTTCTTGGTGTCCCCAGGGATCGATTCTTGCACGAGCTCTGCTTAAGGTTTCTATATTTTCCTCTGCGGAAATGGATCCTTACAAGGTTAGATCTGCCGAGCTTTTGTTCTTTGGCACCTCTGAAAACTTTTTTATGTTTCAGAAAAAATTGCAAATGCTTTTTTATTTGGGTTATATGGATGGATTGGCGTTTGAGGTTTTATTATTCTGATTTGGGGTTTGTGTCTGGTGCAGTACCGCCCCTCGAGCGCATACAATTCTCCTTTCTGGACAACTAACTCGGGTGCCCCAGTGTGGAATAACAATTCTTCATTGACCATCGGCTCAAGAGGTATGTATCTCAATCTAGTATTCATTTTCTTTCTTGAAGGCATCTCTAGATCCAAAAATCCTTTTTGTTTGCAATGGCTTTTGTAATTTTTTTCTTCTAAGAAATATAGTGATTTCTATTGTACCAAATTGACCTTGGACTTCCACCAGTCTCATCCCTATTTTTTTGGCATGCTATTCTGGTTGGGCAGATGGAACCCTAGTGTGGACGATGGTTGAATAATCCGTCGGCCTCACTAAAGTACCAAGGCCCTGTTGGTTACTTTGTAAATTTTAAGGTCATATTGAGGTTGTGTATTTGCAGGTCCTATCCTTTTGGAGGATTATCACCTGGTGGAGAAGATTGCACAGTTTGATAGGGAACGTGTGCCGGAGAGAGTTGTTCATGCTAGAGGAGCCAGTGCAAAGGGTTTTTTTGAAGTCACCCATGACATTTCTCATCTTACTTGCGCGGATTTCCTTCGGGCGCCCGGTGTACAGACCCCATTGATTGTGCGTTTCTCCACTGTTATCCATGAGCGTGGGAGTCCCGAAACTCTCCGGGATCCTCGCGGTTTCGCTGTGAAATTCTACACGAGAGAGGTGAGTTTTGGATCTCATTTAGCGGGTCTCGATATTCTGTGTTCTTGGCATTTAGTGTGTTTTGTAGTTATGTCGGTTGATTTATATAAAACGTGGAATAACTGTTGTAATTGTAAAATGCTCGTGGATGAATAATAATCTTAAGAAAGAATCACGGCAATTAATTAGAGAGAATTTTGATGGTACAGTAAATTTTGGATTATTGGCGATTTGGGCAAATATTTTAGAGAAAGTTCGCAGATTTCTGGATGTTATTTTCTGGAAACTTTACCAAAGAAAACCGTAGGGCATTATTTCAATGAGTTTGATGTAATTTTTGGAAGGGGACTTTTGTTCTGTATAATTCTATTTTTTCTTGATTATGTGGGGATAAGTGTTTGCAAAAGATTATCTTGATTATGCTGGGATAATTGTTTGCGAAAGATTATCTTTTACTGCAAAAAAAAGAAATTTGTAATTTCGGGACACTGTATTCCGAAGCAGGATGTATTTCTCTTTGCTTTTGAAAATCTGGTGCTCATATTACTATAAGGGATGCAACTGTCATCTTTTCTAAGTAAGCTAAAGTGCATGAAGTCTTGCTTCTACATCTAGCTTTTCACAATCTTTTCTCGAGGCAGTCAGCTTGAGCTGAATATTGAACAGCTTTAGCGCTTAAATTTGAAAATTTGTCAATTTTGGTTAACCTTTCTCTGCACAAAATCTTTAAACATTCTGGCGCATCTCTTTCGACAAAAGAAGTGCAGAAGTGACCATCCTGATTACTTGCTAGACACTTTAGAGTCTAGACAGATTTGTAGCAATACCATGGATCCACAATAAGAACAATGTGTCGGTAGAGTGTTGACATAATGATACTTCTAAAAAGACCTTGTATACATCTTTAGACCTCCTTGGCAAAAGGTGCCCTCCATAAAACATGGCCAATGTCTTCTGGATTTTTGCAATAGCTACAATTTCAATCTATTAATCCTGGTTTTATGAAACCTTCCTTTAGTTGGGAGCACCATTTACAGACTAAAGCAGGTAAGGGGAGCCTTTGTATCACTCTTTTGTGTGGCTCTTACGTTTTTGTTCATTGAGGTTGCATATTCTATTCAACTCTGTTTCAGTAGAACGTTTAGCGATCATCTTCTTGTACAAGTTTCTTGTCTCTTATGTTGCTACAGACATTTGTTTTCTATGATTATAATTGTTGGATTACTCACGGATAAATATTTAACTATTTTTGAAAGTGCTTTCAAAGGATTATTCTTTAATGGATGAATACCCAATTTTTTAGAATATAGCTCATTGGATTTTATTTTTTCTTACAGGGGAACTTTGATCTTGTTGGAAATAACTTTCCTGTTTTCTTTGTTCGAGATGGTATGAAGTTTCCAGACATGGTTCATGCATTGAAACCAAATCCCAAAAGTCACATTCAAGAAGACTGGAGGATTCTAGATTTCTTTTCTCATCACCCAGAGAGTTTGCACATGTTTAGCTTTCTCTTTGATGATGTGGGTGTCCCGTTAAACTACAGGCATATGGATGGGTCTGGTGTCCACACCTTTACCCTTGTTAACAAAGCTGGGAAGCAAACCTATGTGAAGTTTCATTGGAGGCCTACTTGTGGAGTTAAGAATCTATTGGACGATGAAGCTGTTATTGTAGGTGGGACAAACCACAGTCATGCAACCAAGGATCTTTATGATTCTATTGCAGCAGGAAACTATCCTGAATGGAAACTTTTTATCCAGACAATAGATCCTCGAGATGAGGATAAATATGATTTCGATCCTTTAGATGTTACCAAAACTTGGCCCGAGGACATCTTTCCTCTTCAGCCTGTGGGACGCATGGTCTTGAACAAGAATATTGACAATTTCTTTGCTGAGAATGAGCAGCTTGCATTTTGTCCTGCTATTGTTGTTCCTGGTGTCTATTACACTGAAGATAAGCTACTCCAAACAAGGATATTCTCATACGCAGATACACAGAGGCATCGACTTGGACCCAACTATTTGTTGCTGCCAGCCAATGCACCCAAGTGTGCACATCATAATAATCATCATGAGGGATTCATGAACTTCATGCACAGGGATGAAGAGGTTGGTTTAGAATTGTACCTTTTTTTTTGAAATTGTATTACTTGGACATCTAGTCAATGTTCATTGAGAGTTTTACCAAATAATGGTTGGATTACAGGTCAACTACTTTCCATCAAGGTTCGATCCAGTCCGTCATGCTGAGAGATTTCCCATTCCTTCCCATACCCATACTGGCAAGCGGGAGAAGGTAAGATTTTCCACTTCTCCAGGTTCTGTTGATAGATCTCTGATTTCTACAATATTAAATGACAGTTTGTTATTGTAGTATGGTGTAGTAGCGTTTTGCTTGATAGTTTTTATTTTTAAAATATTGTTTTTATTAATTTGGAACTAAAAAGTCTGTTTTTGTAGACCATATTGATTTTCATACTTTTGCTTTATTCGATAGTTCTTCTCTTTGTGATTATGCTGAGAATGATTTAGATTATTGTTGTTTTTTTTTGGATTTGGATATATGATCATGGTTGCTGACCATAAAGCTATTTCTGTTTGTTGATTCAATGAAATCAATTTATAAGTTGATTTCATTTAACTGTTAGGAGGTATTTGCCTTTGTCATCAGTCAAATTCAATGTTTACAAATTGGGGAAGTAAAGATTTCTAAAAGAGAAATGTGCAAGTCTAGCAAATCTTAGATATGTTTTTGGTGGAAATTTGCAGTGCGTAATTGAGAAGGAGAATAATTTCAAGCAACCTGGAGAGCGATATCGTTCATTTGCACCAGATAGGTCGGTTGTCTTGATTTTGTCTTGATTTAGGTTGTCTTGATTTTGTCTTGATTTGTAGTAGTCAGTTCATTATTTTTGCTTCCTGGACAGAAATTACAGTGATTTTAAATTGCAGGCAAGAGCGTTTTGTGAAGCGATGGGTGGCAGCTTTGTCAGATCCTAGGGTTACCCATGAAATTTGCAGTATCTGGATATCTTACTGGTCACAGGTTTGCCATTCAGACTTTGTATATTTGATTTGAACTACTATGATTGTGATCTTCCTTCGACAGCTGTTTGAAATTTTGAATGACATATCAATTATCATTGATATTAATTATTCATCACATGGGTTGATGCAGTGTGACAAATCATTGGGTCAGAAGATAGCAGCTCGCCTTAACATGAAAGCAAATATGTAAGTTCGAACCGCAGTATGCAATGCGGGATGCATGTTATGCTAGGATGCCGCTGCTTGTTAATCTCTACATATATGAGGGACACGAGAAAGTGAGAGTACTTTTCACTATGAAGATAAAACTGCTTTTAGTTTAGTATATAGTGCTAGTGGTTCATGAGATTGAATTATAGCTGATGATTTATCAGTGATTGGACATCTGTTAGAACCAGGGGATAGATACCTAGTTATAAACTTTGACAGGTCTATTGTCATGATGTATTGTTATCATATATAATGGGATTGAATAAATTCTGCTGAGAATTGTTTATGAAAGAATATCAATTATCAGCCTCCATACAATCGGTAAAGAAATATTCTTTGATCATAGCTCCGGTAAAGAGATATTCTTTTACTATAGCTTTTGTGAACTACAGGTGATATTGTTGTGTACGTATCTTATATTGTCGTTTGGTTTTATGCATTATCACGATTCTAGAAGGGCTAAAGATGTATTAAATGTGAATGGGTGAGTGTGCCTGAGGGAGTCAATCTCAAAATAAAAACTGATAATAGTTATCTAGGCTCAACAACAAGAACATCTTATAGATCTATTTAAGGGCTCAACAACAAGAACATCTTATAGACTCATTTAAGGGCTCAATATGTCACTTATAAGGAATAAAACCTGGGTGGGGAGGGTAACAATCATTCCTTCTAACCACTCAAACTACATCCAATTGGCGGTTTATAACTCATCTTGTCTTAAAATCATGACTTTGTCAATTGTTTTGGGTGAAATTTCTATTTTTCTAAATTTTGTTTTTCTCATGACATGGTGCATGGTGCAGATACATACAGTGGTGTTCAACCTTACTGAAACCTATTTTGGCATAGCCACTTCTGGTTTTTTTGTGAAATTTCTATTTGTCACATTTTCATTTTTCCAGGTCGGAAGGACTTTTTAATTCATTTTGGCGTAAATTTCTACCCTTGCTCAACTTTTTTTGGTTTTAAGTTTGTGAAGTGATAAACTTGTGCAAGAAAAGACATGGCAATAGAATCTTAAAACAAAGAAAATAGAGGTACACATAAATCACAAGAGATTTATTTTATAAATTCTTAATTAAAAAAATAGCAACTTCAATTTAGTAAATTTATTTTTAACATTATATTAACAAAACAGTTTAATATGCAATATTTAGATATTCTGCAGATTTACTCAACTATAACCTTCTAAACAATATTAAATTACAATTCAATTCCATAACTGGGATTGAATTACATTGAGCAAAAAAAATGCAAAAAAAGGCACAAAAATAGACCCCCTAAAAACAAAAAAAACACAGCACAATTTTTAAACCCCTGAAAGGAAGTGTCCCCCCTAAAGCCCACTTAAGGGAAAAGGTCAAACACCCCACACAAAGATGTAGAGTCTACCTGAAAAAAATACAACACATCCAACAAAACTGCCAGTGCCATCATACATGAAGGTTGAAAAAGTAGACTTAAATATGTTGCTCTAGGAGCATTTTTTTCAATATCACAAAGACTTCCCCGTGAACTGATATCTGTTTTCATATTATTTATACCTAAAAAACTCCCACCACTCATAACAGTTCATTTCTATCTTTTCCTTAATTATAAAACTGGGGTTAAACTTTTTAATTCATTTGTCTGCCTTGTTTTATGAATTTGAACAATTTCTCTCGAGACTTCCTCTTGAACTAGATCCTCTTATCGTACATCTGCCCAGATTAGCTCTGCCACAACATATCTTGGGGTTTGGGAAGATGAGCAATGTTTTTTGTGTGCATCTTCATGAGTGTCGGGTTGTATAATTTCACTTGCACCATCAGCACGTTTTTGTATCATCTAAATCCATCTACAGTGGAGAGATTCAGTGATGTGTTTTCATGACAGTTGATCAAGAAACTATATTGTTGGAACGTCCTAGGACGAACATGGAGATATTCATTGATATGCTTTCGTGGCAGTTGATCATGAAAATATATTGTTGTAACATGTAAGACCAGATATGCAATGTTTGTTTCCACTCTGTATTGCTAGACATCTTAGACCAGACATGCAGTGTCTGTTTTAGTCTGTATTGCCATGAACTAAGAGGGATACCTTGGTCCACTGAATTGCCAATCGTTATTCCAACTAATTGCAGATCTTCAACCATGAAATAAGAGTATACCTTGGTCCACCCAATTGCCAATCTTCAACCATAAACTAAGAGTATACCTTGGCCGGCCCAATTACCAATCTTTGGTCTACCCAATTGCCAATCTTCAACTTTACATGGTGGGGAAATGATAACGCTTCGCCGCGGGGCTTCTGGGCACCCTCCCAACACTTGTCTCTTTTTCATTTTTTTAAGGAAAACCTTGAAAATTTAAAAACCATAAAAATAGTAAAAAAACAGAAAAAAAATAAAACCAAACATAGTTTCATTTTATAGATACTTCATGCAGTAATTGATGTAGTCCTTCATTTTACATATACTTCATGCAGTAGATGGATGTAGAGGACTAGTCCATGGATCTGTCTCGTTAATGAGCATTTGATATTGATGTTATTTTCGTGTTCATTGTGTATTGTCAGTTTTTAGTTAATTTTTTTTCTTATATTAGATTAATGATTTCTTTACTATATGTAAATGATAATGATTTAGTACTTGAATTTTACTTATTATTTAGAATAATGAATTTAAATCAATGAATTTAAATTAGTGAATTTTGTTTATGATTTTATTACCAGTTATATTTTTGAAAAGATGTACCTATAAAAGTTATATATTTGAAAAAATGTATATAAAATTTAAATATAATAATTATAATAAATAATGAATGGTTAAGTTGAATTTAGTATTTAACTGACTTTAAATATTGATGATTTTAGATAGAGTTTTTTATTTGCAAGTAATTTAGTATTTAAATTTTACTTATTATTATTTAGAATGATCAATCTGAATCAATGTATTTCATTTATGATTTTGTTACAAGTTATAAATTTGAAAAGATGTGCATGTATCATTCATTCTATGTGAAATTTAAATAATAATAAATCATAATAACAATGCTGAATGGTTATTTTGAATTTAGTATTTAGTATTTACATTACACAATGTTAAATTTACATGAAATAAAGAATTGTTATGATGTATTTATTTTACTTTATTTTTATTTTTATAAAATTTTAGAGATTTACTCCCTTATGTTAAATTTACATGGAATAAAGAATTATTATGATGTATTTATTTTACTTTATTTTTATTTTTATAAAATTTTAGAGATTTACTCCCTTATGCCGGGGACTTCAATGTACCTTGTCCCAAAAACTCGGTAAAATACTGGATTTTCTTAAATATGGAACAATTTAAGATTTTGAAAGTTTTCTGAATTATAAAACAAAGTTTGAAGATAATTTGATCTAAAAATGGTTTATTAGGAATGGCTTATTGTTGAGAAGACCCTATGTTTACTTTGACATATTAACATAGAGTGGTGGTGTAAGGACAAGGATACTAGTAAAATAATCTCATTCATGTTTGGGGTTTATTGATGGCCATTAATTGATAGATAAATAAGTTGACTATTGTTTTATTTATTTTTTTAATAACTGTAATGGGTAGTATTTGCATTATAAAGTGTTGTGGAAACCTCAACCAACACAGAGTTACACAAATTTGCATACTTGTCCAAAATTGCTTAGTAGTAACTTATCTGACATCATGAAAAACACGAAACTACATCTTGCACCTTCCCTAACATACGTAGAGTTGCGTTGCCTAACAAATAGTCCCTGTAAATTCCCCGGATGGGGTGGAAGCCGGGAAATCAAGGGATATAAATGTTGATGAGATGGAGGGAGGTCGAGTGGCGACGCAGACAGACAGGGAGCATTTACTGTGTCCCCCTCCCGAGATTTGAAGGACAATAACACAACTGTTGCATTCAGTCTGCATTCATGGCGGAGGGAGAAAGGGATAGACCTCTGGCAATAACAACTGGGCATGGAGGTAAGGATTTAAACAGACTCGCGTCCTCAAAGCAGGTTATACACTTGCCGGCTGATAGCTCCTCCAGGTGGGCCAATCTTTATCACTGTGAGGTTAGTGCTACTTACAGCATGATGAGAGAAAGACACCGAGCTCTTAGTAGAATAGGTCGCCCTGGCCAGTGGCATGGCAGAGGCTTTGAAGAGGCTGGCATTGCACGACATCTCGGCTCCATGATAACACTCTGCTTGACATTCGACATGAAATAAGAGGTCTGGAAGAGGACACACAAATTCGCCTAAAGGAATTGGAGTGCAGGTTTCAAATTGTGATCGATTGGTGTGCAGATATCGCAGAGCTTTTTCATCTTCCCTCTCCACTCCCGGACGTGGTGGTGGATTCAGAGGCGGTGAATGAAGCTAGGGAGGAAATGACGGAAGTGGCCATGGAGATAAAGCCGAAGGAGGAGCAAGGTAAGGGCGAGCAAATGGGAACCAATGTTGGTGCGGGCAAGAGAGAAGCCTCGAAAGACAGTTGACAGAGGGAGATAAAGGAGACGACGCAGCTGCAAAAGCGACGAATGGATTAAGACAGTTCAAAGCAGCCTCAGCGATGATGCACAACTTGCGTTTTCTTGGCCTTTTTTCATCTTAAAGGATGAATTTATGATGTCCTTTCCAGTCTTAGAAACTCTGAATAGTTTTCTGGATTTGTATTACCCTTATGCATGGTGCAATATATTCGATTTTGATATAGTAGACTTAATAGAGACTAATGACGATTTTATTAGCCACAAGCCAGGGTGTTTCTCCATCTGGGCCAGACTTTTTGTTTTGTTTTAACAGTCTTTTGTGCTTGTTTTGTTAACTCTGAGATTGGTTGTTTTTCCATCTGAGAGGCTGAGAGGCCCAGTGCAGACTTTTTTGTTTGTTTGTTTTAGCAGTCTTTTGTTTTTTTTGTTTTAGCAGTCTTGTGTGCTTGTTTTAACTATAAGCCCTGGTGTTTCTCCATCTGGGAGGCTTGGTGCAGCCTTAATTTTGCCATCCAACCTAAGTGTTTCTCCTATCAAAAGGCTTAATGCAGACCTGGCTTTATCTCTATTATCTCTATGTAAATTTGGTTGTTTCTCCTATCAGGAGGCTTAATGCAGACCTGGCTTGTATCTCTATGTAATTTTTTTGTAATATTAATATAAGTGCAAATTTAAAAAAAAAAATAAGCCCTGTAAATATAAACAAAAGACCATAAGATAACATATCAGTTGAATTTGTGCCTTGAATGGGCTTCATCCATTTATTGGTGCTTCATACCATCGTCTTCTTACATATTTGGTTGGACTTCTAATGTATTGTAGTTTGTACCATTTTTTTCTTCTTCAACCTTCTCTTTCATTATTGTAGTTTGTACCATTTTTTTCTTCTTCAACCTTCTCTTTCATTGGACCCATGGACAATAATAGATGATTTGCTAAGAATTGAAATTGGCAAATCCGAATATGATATTGTAATGCATGTCTATGTCATTAGCTATATTTTCATATTTCAATGCTTGATCTTTCAAGGCATTCTCCATTTCCTCCTTACTTTCTTGTTTCTTCAAGTATATGTTGAGATATTCGATTGTTTCACTTTCGTCTCATTTCTTCTATTTGACTGCATTCTTCTTGAGATTTTCTTCAACTCCAAGATATTATCACTTGCATTCTCCATTTCCTCCTTACTTTCTTGTTTCTTCAAGTATATGCTGAGATATTTGATTGTTTCACTTTCGTCTCATGTCTTCTATTTGACTGCATTCTTCTTAAGATTTTCTTCAACTCCAAGATATTACCACTTGTAGGACTACCTTTGTCATGAACTAAGATTTGAATCCATGTTAACATTGCAGGTTAGTCTATAATAGTTCCAAGATGGCTCCTTATCACTTGTAGGACTACCTTTGTCATGAACTAAGATTTGAATCCACATCAACATTGCAGGTTAGTCTATAATAGTTCCAAGATGGCCCCTTATCACATTTGTCCAATTCAAGTGTTCTCTCTAAAAGTTGTTAACCTCCAATCCATAGTCCTCCTTGAAAGTGACTCTGTCAACCAGTAGGTTTATCCAACCTCCATTGGTGAACTTACACACAGGGGATTTAACATTCTCCATAATGTGAGGGTAAAGAAAGAATGCAAAAGAGCGGAAGGCAAGAGGGTGCATTTTCTCTCCCTTGTGCAAGATTTTAAAGAGGCTTAATGCATGGCTTTGTTTGATGTGATTATTTCAAGTGGATTCACCATATGATAATTCCAATTCAACATATCTTATAAGTCTTTGACACTTAATTTGGTATTTCATTAACACTTCAAGGGATCTAGTGCCTCTCGAGGGGTTCCTCATTTTTAACCAAGACTCTTATTTCTGAATAAACCACTTCATTGCCCTTGGAGTTGACCATTCCATTATGTCCTCAATATGTGAAAGAATTTGATGTATTTAATCCCTCGAGGTTCTTATGAATTCTATTGATAATTATGAAGAGAAGGGTATCCTCCCTTTGATATATATATATATTTTTCTCTGAATAAACCACTTCATGGCCTTTGGAGTTGACCATTCCATTATGTCCTCAATATGTGAAAGAATTTGATGTATTTAATCCCTCGAGGTTCTTATGATTTCTATTGATAATTATGAAGAGAAAGAATTTGATGTATTTAATCCCTCGAGGTTCTTATGATTTCTATTGATAATTATGAAGAGAAAGAATTTGATGTATTTAATCCCTCGAGGTTCTTATGATTTCTATTGATAATTATGAAGAGAAGGGTATCCTCCCTTTGATATATATATTTTTTTGACTTATGACAAAAGGAGAGTCCTGAAGATTATTGCTTCATTAACTTAATATGCATACATTGAATCCAATCCAAAATACAATATACACAACTTTGATTGATTGTTTGAAGCTAATACAAGCCCTCCAGAGTAGGCTATTTCAACAATTTCAATTCCATCAGGGTTAATGAAAACTCCTCTCACATTGTTTTAATCTTATGTTAAAGGTAACCGTTAATTTTTGTCTATTGTTTGGATTTTGTAGATAAGCTTTGCTCTTTGTACTTTCTCTCTATATACCTAGTGATTTCCTTTTGAATAATATTTTGATATGTTGTATGTGCGCACCTAAGTACTTTGATTTGTGCTCTAACTTCATTTTTTCCTTCCAAAAAGTAGAGTTTTTATATGTTTAGTATACAAAGCATTTAAAATTAATAAAGCAATTAAAATAATTATGAAAGAAACAAATGAAGTACTTTGATTTGTGCTCTAACTTCATTTTTTCCTTCCAAAAAGTAGAGTTTTTATATGTTTAGTATGCAAAGCATCTAAGATTAATAGAGCAAGTAAAATAAATAAATAATTATGAAATAAACAAAATTAGAGTTTTTAAATATTTAATATGCAAAGCATGTAAGATTAATAGAGCAATTAAAATAAATAAATAATTATGAAAGAAACAAAATTAAATAGACTTATGAAAGAAACAAGAGCTAAGCACAATTGGTCCAAGGAGCTCTACGAAAAAAGGTACAAGGAGCTCTATGGAAAAAGGTACTATATCTTGTTGACTTGTTTCCAGAAAATATAATAAAAAAATCTAATATTAGGTTTTAAAAAAAAACTAAAAGCTTTGATTAAACCCCATCCAAAAAAGAAACTTATCAAAATTGGGGTCCAATAAAGTGATAATAATATTAAGAAAAAATCCATAAAATAGTGAGAATGATACTTCTAAATTAGGATGTGTTGCACTTCTAAATTTGGATGTGTTGCATGTTGCTTGTTTTATGAATGTAAATGGGGCCATTTGTAACTTAAAGTTAGAATTTCATATTTTAGACCATTTTTATGAAGTACAAGATAGTATATTGATTGTAATTGCTCGCTCAGTATGAGGGAGATCTTGTAACATGTGTAGAGTGTTTGTCTAGTAACAAAATAATACAAACTAAACAAAAAAGAATAATACAAAGTAAAAATAAATAAATATTATGTTGGCCATAAATAAAAAAAAATAATACAAAGTAAAAAGTAAATATGAGGGAGATCCTCTAATGTTTGTTGAGTGTTTGTCGAGTAAAAAATGATACAAAGTAAACAAAAAAGAATAATACAAAGTAAAAAGTAATAAATATTATGTTTGTCTAATAGCTCAGGTATTGCACTAAGGAGCTATTTAAGGAGAGGTTTGCACCTCAGGAGATTTGATCCCTCTCGGGGCTTGATAGAGCCTAGGATTTGGATCTACGCTGGTTTATAATAAGTTACAACAATTTATTTATATTAAATGTAAAGCTTAAATGGTTAAGTTATATATATTGTAACAATATATTTTTATTATTAGATTAATATTATCTTTAATAGTTGGCTAAGATCTTGATTGTAATTGTACGGTTGGGTATAATTATAGTTATACCATTTTTCTCCTATATATACAGCAAGTAGACCTAGTTTTATGATAATCTCATATTGTCTTGTGCATTTGATACCGTGTGCAAGTAGGTTTCCCCCTCAAAGAGGTATTTTATTTATTTCTTTAGTTCGTTCTCAATGAGTTGTGTTACTATTTCTTTCTATTTTTATGCTATTTTAGAATTTGGTGCATAATATTTGGTATCAAAGCCATTTTCTTTATAAAAAAAATTTGGGGACATCTTAGACAATGAAGTTTTGAGGATCCTCATAGGACATACCAAAGTATCCATGGTAAAAATTTCAAGTCCTGGTCCAGTATAAGTTCAAAGTTATATTTTGTGCAAGTTAGGGTTTTTGACTAGTTAAAAAACTAGTCTCAAACAATTGGTAAAATTGTTATATATGAAGCTTGAGGATTCAAATTGAGTACCACTTGTTGCATCGGAAAGAAGTTGGACCATAGTGGTCGTGGTAAACATTTCAGAAGCAGAGAAGAAAAATATGACACATGTCGGTCCATACAAGTTCACTCTCTTCAAAGGGACAAAAATAACAAGTTTTGGAAAAGTTTCCATAAATCTCCCTTGACACATCAGAATTGGGTCAAACCCATGGCATTGTAGAGACGACATAGTTGGATACTGCATGAAAAAATTTCAGACTCAAAGGGGTCAGTGTTTTAGAGCTAATTCAAGGGCAAGGTCGGCCAACAAGATAGCCTTCAAACTAGGGTTTTTAAAGGTATGTTAACTTGAAACTTGCATAACTTCTGATTGAAATATCTATTTTAGGTGGTCCAAAATGTGTGATAAAGAGGAAATAGAGAAGAAATATTTTAAATATTAGCGAGATCTAATGGAAATAGCTGAAGCTACAATTACTTTTCCCAAGGGTTTAAGACTCAAAGGGGCTGAAGTTTCAAAGATAATTCAGGAGAAAGGTCAAACAACAAGACAAACTTCAAATCAAGGTTTTTAAAGGTATGTTAACTTGAAACTTGCATAACTTTTGATTGGAATATCTATTTTGGATGATTCAAATGTGTGATAAAGATTAAATAGAGAATAAATTTGTTAAATATCGGTGAGATCTTATGGCAAGATGTAAAGCCAAAATTTGTTTTCCCCACTAAACCTCTTGAAAGATCAACCATGTCTCATGAAGAAAATGAAGAAATGTATAACCAACTATTCAATTTAGAGGTCAAATTTAAGGAACTGAGTGCTATTTCATTGACACATCTTCAATTGGTAAATACAAAAAATGATATAGAAATTGAGTTGAAACCAAGTATGAAAAAGATGGAATTGATGGGCCAAAAGATGATCAATAAACAAGATCTCGAAAAGATGGTCAATAAAGAGGATCTTGAAGTTATAAAGGGGGTAATTTTGAATGAGATGAGACATCTATTCCCTCATAATTCAAATCCTTGAGAAGAGGATGATTAGAAAAAAGGAACTTGTCCCAATCACAAATTGAGAAAATTGAAAAATAGTTGGAAAACAAGATGTTAGAGTCCTAGACATTTGATCATTCATCACATCATCATGGATTCAACTCAATACCAAGGAACTATTTCATTCCCAATAATGATATGAGAAAGTTTGATGGCAATGATCCAATAACATGGATATTCCATATGGAACAATTCTTTGATCGACACCAAGTGCCAACTTTACAAAACGTAACTATTGTATCCTTGCATTTAGAACCTGATGAATCTGTATGGTACCAATGGATTTGTGACCATAAAAAGGACTCTATTGTCTCTTGGTCTATATTTATGTATTAATTGATAGCATATCATAGGGATATTGAGAGCAACGCCTTCTTTATCCAATTGATAAATCTCAAGCAAGAATGTCTAATTATAGATCACATTAAAAAGTTTCAGAAGTTGAGTCTTAGAGTGAAGAACATTCCATAGGATAATTTGTTGGATATTTTTATGGGCACTTTAAATGAGAGCATTCAACACAAGGTATGTCTTTTTGAACCTAAATCATTGGAGAATGCTTTTAGTTTGAAAATCAAAGTTGAAAGTAAAAATACGGCTACTAGAAGGGATGTTATTAATACCTATAGAGAAGGAAATGTTTTCTCCCCTAGTATCACTCAACCTACAAGGTTTATTCCTCAACAAGTGGAGGAAAGAAGATGAATTAAGGGACTATGTCTCAATTGTGATAGCAAGTACAGTAAGGGGCATAAGTGTAATGAGAAGAAATGATTCTACATAGATCGTGAAGAGGAAAAGTATCCAAACCAAAATAGTCTTAAGAGGTAGATCTAGAAGATACTACAACCATATATTGTCATGTATTGGGTGGCATTAGCACTCCTCAAACTCTTGGGATAGACGGATACATTGGAGATAAAAATGTAATAGCGTTTATTGATTTTGGCTGTACCCATCACTTCATTAATTGCAAACTAGCTAAACTTCTCAATTTATTTGTATATCCAACATGAGAATTTCAAGTAATGATTGTAGATGGAGGTACCATAAATTGTTCAAAGAAGTGCCATGGTATTAAGCTTACTATGGGGGAGTATTTACTAGTTAGTCCAATGATTTCAATCCAAATGGGTGTTGTTGATGTTGTATTAGGGGTCTAGTGGCTCTAATTTTTTATGAATTTCTTATGAGATTTTTTTTAGAAGGAAAGGAAATTGAACTCAAAGGCTTTCCAAGGAAACCATCTAAAGTGACAAGCTCTAACAACATGACAAATTTGTTAAAAAAGAGACACCATGGGGTAATCACATAATTGTGCTCAATAGATGTTCAAGCATTTATACCCTCTATTCTAGTGGATCTCCAACAAGTTATTGATAATAACCCTAAGGTATTTGGAGAGATGCTTAAAGGTCTTCCACCTAATCAAGATCATGACCATGCTATTCACTTGCAACTAAGAAGCAACCCAGCCAAAGTTCTTTCTCTACACTAGTGGTGATGGCTTGCAAAAAGGAACGGTCACATCGTTTGTGCCCAACTTATAGATAGCTCAATAAGATGACCATTAAAGATAAGTTTCCTATTCATGTCATTGTTGTATTATTAGATGCATTATATGGAGCAATTTTCTTTACCAAGTTGGATCTCCATTCTAGATATCATCAAAATCAAAATGAGGAAAGAAGACATTCCAAAAACAACCTTCAAAACAAATGAAGGTCATTATGAATTTTTGGTGATTCCATTTCTACCAACACACCTGGCATTTCAAAGCTATATGAATTCTATTTTTAAACCCTTCTTAAAAAATTTATGTTGGTATTTTTTGATGATATACTAATATATAGAAAATCTTGGGAAGAGCATGTACAACATGTTGATAGGGTCTTAAAACTATTGGAAGAGCACCAACTACCAAGCCTTCTAAGTGTTCCTTTTGGGTTAGGAAGTGAAATTATTTGGGTCATATTGTATCTCATGAAGGCATCAAAGTGGACCTTAACAAAGTTAAGGTTATCATGGAATGACCAATTCCTAAAACCTTGAATAATCTTAGAGGATTCTTAGGATTGATAGACTACTACCACAAGTTCGCCAAGAATTATGGTCAAATAGTAGCACCTCTAACAAGGTTATTGAAAAATGAGACATTCTCTCAGACTTAAGAAGCAACCAAATATTTTGAACAACTTAAAGTGGGTATGTGTACAACTCTTATATTATCCATGCTTGACTTTACAAAAACCTTTATTATGGAATGTGATACCTCAAGGCATGGCATTGGTGTAGCTTTAATGCAAAAAGGAAGACCCTTTGCCTTTGAATGTTTATGACTTAAAGGAAAAAACTCATTCAAACCAATTTATGAAAACAAAATGTTGGCCATACTGCATGCAATAATCAATGATACCTTTACCTAATGGGAAGACATTTCAAGGTGAGAACATATCATGATAGTCTCAAGTACTTCTTGGAGCAACAATTATCTTTAGAATCCCAACAAAAATGGGTTACAAAAATGCTAAATTATGAATTTGAAATTATCTACCAAAAAGGAAAACAGAATGTCATGGAAGATGCACTTTCAAGAAAAGAACACGATACATAGGGATTACTTTTTGATATTTCTATTATGCAATTTGATTGGTTTGAAGAAATAAGGGTATAATGGAAACATGATAAAAAGGAATGAAAGAAAATTCAACAACTACAAAAGGACACTATTTGACTAGATAAATTTGTGTGGAAGAATGATTCACTATGGTGCTGACATCACCTATATTTATGTAAGAATTATGAACTCAAACAAAAGGTCCTTTTTTTTTTTAACAGAAACAGGGGAATTCATATATATATATATATATATATAAAAGGCTGTGCATAGCCATTCATTACAAAAATTGAGCCAACATTCTGCTTCAGAAAGAGGGAAAATGCAGAATTTAAGAAAGTTTTGGCCCTTGAAGTCTTTACTTCTTGTCTTTCTGAAGATTCTGTTCATTCTACTGGGATATACCCTTACAAATTGTTTACATAATAAGAGGCAAAAAAAAATTTAGATAGTGGAGTTCAAAGGGAACCTGATAATAAAACATTCACCAAAATTTCTTAGAAGAGAAATTATCTATAATTCTGCTGCAGGAAAGAGGCGGCCTCCATCATTCTTTGATTGACTGAAGGCGCTTCCTGAACTTGACTGAACTGGGTTTTGCTAATGAAAACAGAAAGGTCTACCTTGATGCTGTCAACCTTTCCCAGAAGTTCAATGGTGTTCCTGTCTATATCGTCCAAACGAGACTCTACACAAGAAAGACGAGAGTGAATATACTTGAATTCCATGGTCTGCTCTTTGTTTTGGTCCAAAACGGAGCAAACGATCGAGTACGTTCTGCACAAGTAGACCTTAATATCCGAGGTTAGTTGGCTGAGCGTGGCGATAGCCTGCCTAACCCCTTCCATATTACTGAAAGACGAGCTACTGTAGGAGGCTTCTTCTTCAGGGAGATGCAGAGGATCAAGAACAGAGATCGAGAGGCTCAATTGCTTGAGCTCTGGATCGAGGGAGAAGAAATTAGGATGCTCCATGCTTCGAAATGAAGCCCAAATACAAGCCTGGTGCATTACATGCTTATGCGTGGGAGTATAAATGCCCATGGTGGAGGCACATGGGCGATGGCGTGTCTACCAAGAGAGAACGCGGGCATGAATAGCCAGGTGCCCATAACGAGGGAATCACCCCCAATAAACCTTAGGAAATGGGTTTATTCTCATTGTCCAACAACCCCTCAAGGAATCAATCGATACTCCAAGACTTTATTTTGCAATATTTGTCCTTTTTCCAATGTGGCTCCAATGTTAGCTAAGTTGTCAGCTGTGGAATCAAGATCTCTGAGGACGTGGTAATAATGAGTGTCAAAAGGAAGGGGAAGGAGCTCGATTCTTTTTTGAAATCTTTGGCTCTTAGATCTTCTAATAAGAGAGCCATTCCTCATAACTTGAATTACATGCATGTAGTCTCCCAAGACCTGTAGCTTTTCCATGTTTAAGGTGGAAGCTATCTCAAGAGAATGATACATCGCCATCCATTCTGCTTCATTATTAGTTTTTGAGCCTAATCCCCAGGAAAAGTCAGCAACCTTATTTCCTCCGGGATCAAAAATAATTCCCCCCACACCTGCCTCCCCTGCAAACAAAAGGTACTTTTGGATATACACACTTCTCCTCTAGGAGGACATTCAGGGCTCTTAAAAATTTACCATAGGATCAAGAAGTTTTTTTCTTTCTAAGGTCTTAAAATTGATGTCCCAAAGATTGTGGTAGATTGTTTTTATTTTCTAATAGAACAAACTTGGAGAGACAATCAAGACCCTAGGTATTCTACAACCATTAACACTACAAATTCAGCGTTGCGAAGTGTTGTAGGTACAACAAATCCCATGTTTTTATTAAACATGGGAGCCCCTATTATCATTTGCTAAGGTAATGTTTGAGTTCCTTATTCATTTTGGGGTTTTCATGATGCTAATCATGCTTTTTGTGTCTTTGTCATGATTTGATTCAGTTAATAATTTTGTCCTTCAAAAAATTCATTGATTTTTGTGTGTTTTTGAGAGTTGTGGAAAGCATTAATTTTCCCAAAAGTTTTCCCTTTCCGCAACCCGCAATCCGCAATCCACAATGCGGATTACGGAAGCTTGGTTTTTGGATTTGAAATTTTTTCTTTTCGCAATTGCAGATGCGGAAATGATTTTCAATAAATTCTGTTACTCTTCCGCAACTTGCAACCCACAATTGTGGATTGCGGAAAGAGTTCCAAAACATAAACTTCCGTTTTGTGTTTCCGTAATTGCGGATTGCAGAATGTGGAAAGTACACTGTTTTTTTTTTAAATTGTGTTGTTTGCATTTCCGCAACCTGCAACCCGCAATTACGGATTGCAGAAACTTTTGGTATTAATATTTAGAGTTGTTTTTCCGCAACCCGCAACCTGCATTGCGGATTGTGGAAAGCATGTACGTATTTGCCAAAAATAAAGTTCCGCAACTCTTCTTCCGCATCTCGCATGTTAGATCTTAGCCGTTGATTTATTTGATCCTACGGTCCAAATTTCATCCGAGGAATTTGTTAAATATGTCGAATTTTCTATTTTCTTTTACCATTTTTCAATTTTGAGAATTACCTACCACGAGGATTTTTACTGCGATTTTTACCAAGGTTTTTTTTTCTGCCATTTCTCGTCAGCACAGGCTGGTTTTCTGTTTTTTTTCTATTGGTTGTTTACGGGTTTTGTCATTTTCAAACTGTTTTTGATTGGTTTTAATTTATTTTATCAGAATTACCAGTTTTCACCATGTCCAGGAATACTCGTTCCAAAAAATCCAAGAGAGACCTGATAAACAAACACCCCAATTTTGGCATCCTCGCTGATACTAGTGATAGGATGTCTGAAACTTATCAGATAGATTGGTCAAAAATTTATGCCATTTTTGATAACGACGACCTGTCGGAAATCCAAGATAACCATTCTATTTATGAGAAAATCAGGGATTCTCAATTACATGCCATATCAGCTAGATCAACCCTTCTCCCTTACACAGATGTAGTCAAGTGGATAATTGATCACGCAAACCCTAAATACCGTTCCTTTAACGATAAAGCAGGTTCCTAATTGGCCTCTTTTCGCTCTGAAGTTTTCATTAGAGCTTATGCCCTTAAACTGGCTACCCAAATTCTTAATCCCGCTTTCCTGGACTCTGTCAAGACCAGGTTTAACTTCAACGAGATGATAAAGTCATGGATGAACAACCCGGCCAACTTCATACCCAGAGCCGATAATGCATACCCTATCTCATGGTTTAAGGAAACCCTTTTCCCTCCTAGCAGCCATGCTTTGTAGACTGTATGGTCTACCCAACTGTTCTGTGTTCAAAGTTGAATGGGAACCTGTGGCCCATCACGTCCTCACAACTGGGGAATCATTCAATTGGGCTTCGATTCTGTTAGCTGAGTTAAAGTCAGCAATCGAGCATTATCAGAAAACATCGGCTTCAAGGAATCCTCCTTTCTTTTATTCAGCCTATGTTATTGATGTGTTTTGCTCATAATTCCAGTACCCTTCCATGGGATGGAATTGGACCCTTTTAGCTCCCTCAGTTCACATATACTGTTCAGCATTGTGGGAAAGCAACTATGTGCATTTACTGTATAATATCTGTGATCACTTCTTTGGAACAATCTATCACCAGATATTTAAAGAAGATGCACCTGCTTTCCCTCCTAATTCCAAAAATCTCATCCCCACCATTGGTGACTGGCATGTGGGAGAATATTTCTCCTATACCAGGGTTTGGGGAAGCAACACAGTACATTTGATGCCAAGGATAGTCCCATACAAATTGCTGCTTGAAGAAATAAATTACCAAACTGTTACAGATGGAGTATTCCTCAAGTTGACTGGACCCAAAAGAAAAGGATGGCCCAAATTCCCTTTGAACCTTGGGCCTCTGGTCATCTAGAACTCAACACATGCTGCAATATTGGGAAATAATATTGAATCATTAAAGCCGGGACAAGCTCCCAAAAGGATGCATGATCCCAAGGCATTCCTAGCTGCTCACTTTGCCCAAGAACACATGAAGACCACCTATGCCCATGAAACTGCCCCTGCTGATTCTATGCACCAGGGAGTAAATTTCTTTTCTGAAGTCTTGAGTAGGGTTAAAACCAAAGAAGAGCAGAGTTTCATTCTTCAATACCAACAGGATCTCAAGACTAAGGTTTTGAGTTATAGGAAAATGGAACTACAACTTGAAGAGCAGACCAGAAAGGACAGATTAGAGAAAGAAGCACAAAAGGCAAGTACTCCATTGATGTTAACATACCCAGATGAAGGCAAAGGTAAAGGCCTTGTGGAGGATGCTCCAAAATTGAAACCTATTATAGAACTGAAGGTTTTAATTCAAACATCTGAATAGTTAAAGAATAAATTGGCACAAATGACTTCAGTACTTGATACTCAAGTGGTTGCTGCGAGTACCCATGCAAAAAGGTAGACAATTCAAATCACCGTGTCTTATATTCCTACATTGAACATTGATGACAGTGATGCAGAGGATGAAAGGCTTCAAGCAAGGTCTCTTTTCCATGCTGTGCCTGTTGTCTAAGAAGTAACTGAAGTTTCTCAGGCAATTACTGATTTACTTGACAACATAGTGATGGATGATCCCATTCGAGATGACCATTTTCCTGAAGTCACCACCAAAGTTGCTGCATTAAATTCTACACTCCCACTCACTTCTAGTGACCTCACTCTCACCTCATATGTTAACGTTACCCTTCCATCAGCTACCTTAGCTGAAATATTTACCACTTTTTCTATTACTTCACAACCAACCCTGTTAACTTCACCATTTACCTCACCACCACCAGTTACTGATGTCCAAGACCCAATTGTCTCTTTACAACCATTAGTTACTGTTACCCCTATTTCCCTTCCTGAGGTTGCCACTCTAACCACTTCTTCTACTTCCGAACCCTCCACTTCTACTAACACTGCCACTTCTTCCATATCTACTTCCAAGATCACCATGTCTATCCAAAATTCTACTATTACTCGAACAACCTCGCTAGTTGCAACTTGTAACATAGCTTCTTCTTCAACAGAGTTGATAGCTGATTCCTGAGATGATACTGTGGTCTCCCTTGGAGAATACTTTACAGTAGATCAACTAAGGAAGTTGTGAAAAGAGGCAATAAGAGAAGTAGGGAACCAAGTATGTTGCAAGCACCTGTTCCCAATCAAATTATTTGGGCAAAGGAGTCTGATGACATCCAGTAGGAAGCATTAGATACCACTGCAGCAATGGGGCATTTGCTGGAGCCAATTTTGATTCTGTGACTTCACTGAATAAGGAAATTGACATCAAGAAAGAGGAGTTGAAGAAACTTCAGGAGCAGCTGATTAAAATTAATGAAGAACATGAATCTCAGATTCACGAATTGATAAATCAGTATGAAAATCAACTCAAGGATTTGCAGGAATAGAATATTTCTCTCGAGGTTAAATTGCAGGATGCTGAAGTCTTGAATACTTCCAATGTGGAGAAGATAACAGTGTTGGAACATCAGCTAAAGGATGCAACTGCCAATGCAACCACTTCTTCTTTCTTTAGGTTTTCTGAGGAAGAGTTCGGGGACTTGGCTAATAAATTTAATGAGAAGCATCAAAAACTCTTGGCCGAGTTATTTAGTTACCTGAATGAAATTTAGTAAACTCATAATGCTTTTGAGCGAATGCCTATTATTCTTGAGCAACACATTGACAAGAGGCAACAAGCTTCCAAAGCTATAGATGACATTGTTGACTGACAAAGGTATATCAAAGACAAACTTGAGGATATTCCAGTTTTGAATAGCTTCAAGTTCAGAAGAATCAGAACATCTTTGAATGCCTAGAAAAATACTTCTGACATGGTTGAAGAAACAATTAAGAAGGCACAAGCAATCTGTAGAAGAAGATGGTATGCTGCAGACAGTATCCTGGTTATGCTACATTTTCCCACTTTGGATTTGATTGAGAAGGCTTGTCCACCAAAGCTAATGATTGAACAAGTTGATAGTAGATGTGAGCAGGTCAAAGAACATATTAAGCATCTTGAGCACATAGAGATTTCAGAAGTTGAAATTCATCAAGCAACTTGTCAGTTTAGAGGGCAAGATCCACATTTTTCTACGTACTTGGCACAAGCTAAGCGAGAATGAGATGGAGTCCTTTACATGTGATGCCCAGTTGGGACTTGAATTGGCGAAGTACCCTGATGTGGACGAGTTGTTGGAAGTTTGGACCAAGTGGCAAGGCGCCCTTGGTTATTCTTAGATTAGTTTGATTTTGTAATCCCTATTTTATGGGAAATTTACCCTTTGTATCTATTTTGTAATTATTATTTAAGGGGTAGGGATCTCATAGGGGAGGGGGAAGAAAATCATCGAAAGAGGACTGGAGATACTCTGATTCATAAGAGATTGTAATTTTTTGCAGCCTTGAAGAAATACAGTTAGTTTTCTCTTGATATCTCTTTTGTTAATTTATCAAATTTATTTGGTGGATTTTGATTTTCACTTCAGCTCATGAATGAACACTGTTTTATTTTGCAATCTTTATTAATACATCGATCTGTAGTTTAGATGTGTCTTGACTTTTGATCTATGTCTTTTTTGTTTTAAATGAATTTATTTATTTAAATAATTTATCTATTTCTGCAAATGATAAACATTATATTATTAAATTAATGCCAATTTTTCAATTATCATTCCATAACAGGCTAAGCTTGTACGTCCGTCAACCCTTAAGCTACAATCATTTAATTTCATTTTCTGATTGTGTCTTAAGCTTAATACGTAAATATCCACTTTACATTTTTGTCAACTGGTGAAAACACTTATTAATTTTCAAATCAGGTTATCGTGCATATTAAAACACATCCCTTTAATTTATATCTAACTTAGTTTAGATTTCCTTTAAAGCAAACTCATAATTAGAGATAGAACACTTTTGATCTTCCCTTACAGGAAGTCAAATCCTTTCAGGATCAACCCATTTAAGTGCCAGCGGAGGCCTAATATCCGTGGGAGTTAACTATACCAAATAGTCTGGGGATAGAATTTCTCTTGCACAAAGTTGTTTGAAGCCTTTCAGATTGGGTTTTCACCCTTTGTTGCTCGCCTTGGAAAACATTCCAGCAACTTACACACCCGGGGCTTCAAAAAATGGCGCTAGAAGGAGGGCCATGACCAGTCATGCATAGAAAAAACACAAATAAACCTCTTCCATCAAGAATACCGGTTCTTACAAGGATTCAAACTCAAGCATCTACATCCACAGAACAACCAGCACAAGATTCAACCATAGTACCTGCCACCCCTGTAACAGGGCAGGAAACGAGAAGGCTCGAAATTGTTTTTGTATCACCAACTAGGGGGCCCCTTACTCTTGAGCATATATTAAAAAATTCTCATGATAGTGTTGCTAGAATACAACAGAGTATCGAAGCAAACCACAATCTCAGACAATCGACGATCCAACAACATTAGATCAATAATTCTTGGATTGTTACTGACTCTGACAATCAAGAGTCTGATATTCAGAACTCTAATAATCAAAACACAGCTCAATAGGGACTGTTTCATGACTTAAACCTCAATTCATTATTTCAAGAAACAGATCAAGATTTGCAAATTCCACAACCCAAAGTTGAAATAGGTGGACCACCACCAACACCTCCTTCATCATCATCATCCTCATCTGAGGAATCATCAGAAAGTGAGACAACCTCCAGTTCTTCTTCAGAAGATATACCTATGGAAGAAGGCCAAAACAAACCTTGGCTAGACCAAGATGCTGTATTTATTATTGGAGATCAACATAGACTACCAAAGAACCCTGAAAAGTGGCTTCCTAAGTTTAACCCTGATGATAAATAACCCGCATTAGATCATATTAAATTTTTTATGCAGGCCATCAGACTTAGGAAAGTCATACATGAAGATGTAGTTTGTAGGTTGTTCCCTTACACATTTGAGGGGAAAGCATCTACATGGTACTTTTCCCTAGAAGCCCGATCCATTTATTCCTGGGATGACTTTGAAAAACTTTTTATCGAGAAATTTGGAGATGAAAAAACCCTATAAGATCTGGTCATAGATCTGTCTTCGATGAAAATTAAGGGAAAATAAAGGGTCAAATATTATAACCAAAGATTTTCATACCTAAAGAATAGAATCCCTGCCACTATTCTTCTTACTGAGGAATTGTTGGTTACTTATTATGTCAAAGGTTTACCTATTCCCATTGCTATGTGGGTCAAAAGAGCACACAAAGATAACTTGCAAGAGGCTTTTGCAGAAGCCATCCAGGTAGAGAAATATATGTTCTTCTTAAAAGATAACCCTGATGCCTCATCTGAACAACCTTCTACCTCCCGCAAGAAACCAGATAATCCCCCTAAACCCACTGTGCAAAACAAGGATCCTTTTGAAATGAATGACATGAAAAAATTTCTTCAAAAAATTTCTAATGAAATGGTAGACTTAAAAAAGACCAACACAGAAAACCAGAACAATAACAGAGGATTCAATAGACCACCTTTTAGGAGGCATTATCAACCCCCACAAAATCAAGTTCCATGTAATCTTGATGAAGGGTTAAATTCTGAAGAAATTCTTTCAATATTTAAAGCTTTGGTTTCTGAAACTCACAACCCTCCTAATCACACTGATGAAAATCCAAAAGAAAATCAGGATCCTGAACTACCAGATGAGGAAGAAGACCAACATATAAACACTATCAGTTACTTTTTAGAACTCCCCACGGATGAAGAGGAAGATGAGCCCGAGGCTGTTTTTAATGTCCAACATCTCTATAATACAAGAATTAAAGGACAACCTACACAGGAAGCTTCTCCTTCAACATATGCCCCAAACAAAGGTAAAGCAACAACAAAAAAAGAAACTGTCATTCATGAGATAGAATACAGTTTGATTGATGACTTGAAAAGAGTGAAAGCCAACATATCTCTATTTGAACTTTTGAAAATCCATTCTATGAGAGACAATCTTCCCAAGAGCATGACTGTAAACAAACCTAGGGAAGCTCAGAACAACAATTTAGAGACATATTCTAAACTTGGAAACCAGAAAACAGGTAGTAAGAAAACACCTCCTTTCTTGCTCACTTTTGAAATTTTCAATAGGAATGTCCATAATTGTATGATAGACTCAGGGGCATAATCTAATGTCATGCCCTTAGCTATCTTCAAAAAGATGAATGCTTCTTGGGAGCCTTTCCCTACCCAAATTGTTCAACTTGATCGATCCAAAGTTAGGGTAGTGGGAGAACTGAAGAATGTTCTTTTAACACTGTCTATTGACCCAAGAATCCACTAGACTGTAGATATTGTTGTGGCTGATATCCCTGAAATGTATGGAATGTGGTTGAGCAGGGATTGGTCAGAAAATATCAAAGGCTATTTTGCTATTGACTGGTCCCACTTATGGATTCCTTATAATGGAATACCAAATAGAATCAAAATCAACAGAGAACCTTACATGAAACAAACTGTCACTGATTTGAATGATTCTAGTGAGCCTGCTGCTTATTTTGGATCACATGTAGAACACTACACTTTCGACACATTTTTTGGAGATCTTCCTGCAGATTCATCACCTGTTGAGAATGCTCAAAACCAATCTCAAATTGTTAATCTTACTTCTATTCCATTCTCTAGTACTGTTGTACATAATGTATAATGTAAATATTAATTTTAGGATAGATTCAAATGCATGGACTCTTTTCTTTGATGGGTGTAGATATAAGGATGGAGCTGGTGTAGGATGTGTCTTGATAGACCCAAAGGGGACCAAAATAATGATTTCCTGTAGGTTAGAATTTGAATGCACCAATAACATTGCTGAATATGAGGCTCTGGTTCAAGGATCGAGAAGGAAATTGACATGGACGCTCAGGTAATTGAATATTATGGATATATGAAATTATTGTAAAATAGGTGAGAAATAAAATCCATTGCATATCTCCCCGTTTGATTAATTATCAAAATATTGTAAGGGATTTGACTAATTCTTTTTCTGCATTCAATATTAAGTCAGTCCCTAGGTCCCAGAATTTTGATGCAGACTTGTTAGATAGCACTGCATCCATATTGATTCCTCCAGAAGGTTTGTCTCCTAACACCTTTTCCATTGAATTAATCTACAGACCTTCTATTCCTGACAATGTAACTAGTTGGAAGGTTTTTGATGATGATCAACAAATTTTGGATTTTCTCACATCCCAAGATGCTTTCCAAGATGTGGCAATAGATGAAGCTGAGCATGAGAAATCATTAGCTGATCCCAACTTCCCTTCTAATCTCATTCCCAAGTCAGTTATCAATCTGGAAAAATATTATGATCTGCAAGATAAGTTCAAGCATAAGACAAACTACAAAACTCAAAGCTCATCCCTGAACTACGAACCAGTCAACCTGGGAACTGATCAAAACCCTCGGTTAATAAATTTAGGGATTGACTTCTCTCCTAAGGAAAATAAAGCTTTCATTAAAATGTGCAAAGAGTTCAAAGATGTGTTCACTTTGACATATGATGAGCTCAAAACCTTTGATACAAATATTATGCATCACAATATACCCATGAAACCCGATGTTAAACCTTATTAGTAAAAACTAAGGAAGATTCATCCCAGCCTAGAACCATCTGTCAAAAGGGAACTTGAGAAACTGTTAGTAGCAAGAATTGTCTTCCTAGTCAGACACACACAGTGGATTGCAAACTTGGTACCTGTTCGGAACAAGAATGGGGAAATTAGTCTGTGTGTTGATTTCAGGAACCTTAATAAATATTTTGAAAAGGACAATTACCCTGTTCCCCCCATGGAGCATATTCTGCAAAAGGTTGTAGGAGCTAAGATGTTCTCTCTGCTAGATGGTTTCTCTAGGTACAATCAAGTTTTGGTTGCCCCTGCTGACCAATTGAAAACAACTTTCAGAACCCCTTGGGGAACCTTTGCATACAGACGAATTCCTTTTGGATTGATAAATGCAGATGCCACTTTCCAGAGAGCTATGGACATTACGATTTATTCTAAAAAGAGGCATGAACATTTTTATGCTCTTAAACATGTACTTGAGCGGTGCAGGAAAAATGAGATTTCGTTGAATCTGAAGAAATCAATCTTTGCTGTCATTGAAGGTAAGCTGTTAGGTTTTATTGTTTCAAAACATGACATGATCACTGACCCAGAATGCACAAAAGCTATTGCCAAGATCAGACTTCCCAGTTCATGAAAAGCCATGCAGTCGCTTCTAGGTAAGATCAATTTTGTTAGAAGATTTGTTCCGAATTTTGAACAGATTGTCAAACCATTACAACAGCTGATTAAAAAAGATGCACAATTTAAGTGGTATGATGAATAGAGGAATGCCTTTGCTGAAATCTGCAAGGCCATTGCGGAAGCTCCCGCTCTGATATCTCATGATTTCACCAAAGATTTTATTTTGTATACATTCGCCACTAACTTCTCCTATGCAGCTGTTCTCACGTAGAAACATCCTGATGATGTTGAGATTCCGATCTCTTTCATGAGATCCACGTTTAAAGGAGCCGAACTAAACTATTCCCAGATTGATAAACAAGCCTATGTGGTTTATAAGTCGGTAAAACACTATAGAGCCTACCTTCTTAAATCTCAGACTAAGGTTATTGTCCTTTATGCAGCCATCAAGAATGTTTTGATCCAAAAGGAGCTGGGTGAAAAACACGCTCATTGGATGACATCTCTCCAAGAATACGACCTTGATATCATGCTGACTAAAATTGTAAAAGGACAGGGTTTGTGCTTACTCACTACTCAGTCCAACGACCCTGTACAGCAACAACTTGAGTGGGATCAAGAAGAAAGCACATCAGAAGGTTCTGTACATGTTATTACAACTCAAACGTCTGAATGGTATGATGACATTAAGTTTTTCCTGACAAACGGGTATGCTCCTGAAACTCTTGATTTTAAAAAGCGTAGGGCCTTAAGATTAAAGGCTACATCATATCAGTTTATTGATGGGGTAGTGTTTAGGAAAAACTATGATGGTGTGTTTCTCAGATGTTTGGAGAAGCTTGAAACTGACAACATTTTATTGCAATTTCATGCAGGACCTGCAGGAGGACACTTCTCAGGGGAAAATACCGCCCACAAGATCGTGAGAGCAGGCTACTACTGGCCAAATTTATTCCGAGATGCTTTTGCTTTTACCAGGAAGTGTGAATCATGTCATAAATGTGCTGGAAAAGTAAAAAAACCCGCATTTCCCCTTCATCCAGTTACAGTCCAGTTTCCATTTCAACAATGGGGTCTGGATTTTGTTGGACATGCAACATAAATACATCCTAACAACCACTGACTACTTTACCAGGTGGGTGGAGGCTGTTCCTCTCAGAGTTTCCAGCACCAATTCAATGATATCCTTTCTCGAGAGTCATATAGTCACCAGGTTTGGAGCACCTGATTTTTTGGTTTTTGACAATGCTTCCTATTTCTCCTCTATTGACCTTATACAATATGCCCTTGAAAAAGGGATAAAACTGAAACATTATGCCAACTACTATCCGCAAGGAAATGGACTGGTTGAGTATTCTAACAAGAACCTGATTAACATATTAAAGAACACAGTAGCCACCCACCATAAATATTGGCACACCCAACTGTATAATGCTCTTTGGGTAGACCATGTCACCCCAAAAGCAACCATTGCCAACTCTCCTTACTATTTAGTCTACGGTAAGGAGTCCATCTTACCATCCAATCTTATGATCTCTTCACTGCAATTAGCACATTCAATACAAGAAGATGATTCTTCTCCACTTCAGCAAAGGATCAATACATGACTCAAGCTGGAAGAAGATAGGGAAAAATATAAGAACAAGTTATATCAACACCAACAATTAGTGAAGAGATGGTTTGATGAGAAATCCTCAACTGATAGGGAGTTTACAGTGGGAGATTTGGTGTTAAAATGGGATAAACAAGACAAAGATAAGAATGATTACACCAAATTCCAATGCTTATGGCTAGGACCATTCATTATTATAGAAAATTTTGGTCCTAGTACTGTCTGGTTGCAAACACTGGAAGGGGTATCAGAGACCTATCCAGTGAATGTCTAGTTGCTCAAAAAGTATTTTGTTTAGAGGAGTATTTCACTCGTCTGTACATAAGTGTGGTTTGTTTTCTTTTCTTTCTTTGCTTGGTTTATTTTCCTTTTGAATTTTCTTTTCTTTTGAATTATAATAAAGTCCACACATTTGGCAGAGGCTTTTGATCAGTCTATCGCAAATCAATATAGTCTGAAGTTTTGGGGTGGTTATTTTCAGTTTTACTTCACTCAGCCTATATCTGAAAATGTTTTTCACGGAATCAAACAACCAATCTTTTGCAGAGTTTTAATTGATACTTTCCCACCTCAATCACCATCTCTAAATGTTTCATTTTGTTAATTGAAGTTATGGAAGTGAATAGGTTTTCTTACCTTATGTTTCATTAGTGATTGGCAACGTATATTTATAGCCTGGTCAACCTTCATCTATTCTAGATCCTATTATGATCACCTTGAAACTAATGCATTTAATAACTGTAAATTGCAATATGGGTGTCTTATCACAAGCCAACCCATTACGCTCATAGATGTTTAGTGGAATGACATCTCCACATCTAGTCACCAAGCTAGGGAGATGACTTTCAGCAGTTGCTGGAAGATGGAAGATCCTATTACAGGTCGGTCCATTCATGATCTGCAAGCATCAGCGAGTAACACTACTTGAATATGGTCACCAAGCCATGGTAGTTGCTTGTAATTTACACATCAATAAATTTTTGTTTTATTTTTATAAGACAACTTGTTGTGTTTAAGGATAGGGGGGTCTTATCACAAGCCATCCCTACCATGGTCATGAACCTTCTTTTGGACTGGAATTCTCACTTTATGGTTACCAAGCCATGATGATTGCTTTCAGTGTCAAAAGCTGAAAGACAAGGAGTCTCCTTATCGAGCTAGCTTGTTCAGTTTCTAGATCAGGTTTGTGAATGGCATTGCCAATATCTGATCACCAAGTTAGGACAATGGCCTTGTTTCAACAAAGTCTTATTTGCATATTTTCATTTAGTTAAAAAAAAAGAATATAAAAAAATGAAAAAAGAATATATAAAAAAAGAGAAAAATAAATGTATATATTTTGAGTAATGCATCTGCACATACTTTAAATAAATGGTTAATAAGTCAAGGTGACTCATCATTTGGTGACCCACAATGGCTCTAAGTTTGTTCTAAGGCTCATCATAAACTTCCCTCTTGTGATTGCATAATGGTAAAGAAATCCCTTTTACTTCTAGACTGGCTTCTCAAATAAACATTATCATTAATTGATTCTGGATGGAAACATATCAATCATATGATTAACTCTGTTGTTTGGTTGTTTTTTTGTGAGAACATTTTGTTAATTGCATGTTGAGACATCTGTTTGCTGACATATCTTCCTTATAACTAAAGATTTCATTCATAGAGATAACTGCTTCGCCCATCCAGTCACCATTTGTTATAGGTATAACAGATCCCATGTTTTTATTAAACATGGGAGCCCCTATTATCATTTGCTAAAGTAATGTTTGAGTTCCTTATTCATTTTGGGGTTTTCATGATGCTAATTATGCTTTTTGTGTCTTTGTCATGATTTGATTCAATTAATAATTTTTTCCTTCAAAAAATTCATTGATTTTGTGTGTTTTTTAGAGTTGCAGAAAACATTAATTTTCCCAAAAGTTTGCCCTTTCCGCAACCCGCAATCCGGATTGTGGAAGCTTGGTTTTTGGATTTGAAATTTTTTCTTTCCGCAACCCGCAATCCGCAATGCGGATTGCGGATGCGGAAATGATTTTCAATAAATTTATTTTTTATCTTCCGCAACCCGCAACCTGTAATTGCGGATTGCAGAAAGAGTTTCAAAAAATAAACTTGCGCTTTGTGTTTCTGCAATCCGCAACCCGCAATTGCAAATTGCGGAATGTGGAAAGTACATTGTTTTTTTAAAAATTGTGTCATTTGCGTTTCCACAACCCGCAATTGCGGATTGCGGAAACTTTTGGTATTAATATTTAGAGTTGTGTTTCCGCATCCCGCAACCCGCTTTGCGGATTGCGGATTACAGAAAGCATGTACATATTTGCCAAAAATAAAGTTCCGCAACTCTTCTTCCGCATCCCGCATGTTAGATTTTAGCCGTTAATTTATTTGATCCTACGGTCCAAATTTCATCCCACAAATTTGTTAAATATGTCGAATTTTCTATTTTCTTTTACCATTTTTCAATATCGAGAATTAACTGCCACAAGGATTTTTACTGTGATTTTTACCAGGGTTGTTTTTCTGCCATTTCTCATCAGCACAGGTAGGTTTTTTGTTTTGTTTTTTTTTTTCTATTGGTTGTTTACGGTTTTTGTCATTTTCAAACTGTTTTTGATTGGTTTTAATTTATTTTATCAGAATCACCAGTTTTCACCATGTCGAGGAATACTCGTTCCAAAACAGCCAAGAGAGACCTATAAACAAAGACCCCAATTTTGGCATCCTCGCCGATACTAGTGATAGGGTGTCTAAAACTTATCAGATAGATTGGTAAAAAATTTATGCCATTTTTGCCAGTATGTTTATGAGAAAATCAGGGATTCTCAATTACATGCCATAGAAGCTAGACCAGCCCTTATCCCTTACACAAATACAGTAAAGTGGATAATTGATCACACAAACCCTAAAGACTGTTCCTTTAACGATAAAGCAGGTTCCCAATTGGCCTATTTTCACTATGTAGTTTTCATTAGAGCTTATTCCCTTAAGCCGACTACCCAACTTCTTAATGTCGCTTTCCCAGACTCTGTCAAGACCAGGTTTAACTTTGACGAGATCATAAAGTCATGGATGAACAACCCGACCAACTTCATACCCAAAGCTGATAATGCATACCCTATCTCATGGTTTAAGGAACCCTTTTCCCTCCTAGCATCCATGCTTTGCAGAATGTACGATCTACCCAACTGTTATCTGTTCAAAGCTGAATGGGTACCTGTGGCCCATCACGTCCTGACAACTAGGGAATCATTCAATTGGGCTTCGATTTTGTCAGCTCAGTTAAAGTCATCAATTGAGCATTATCAGAAAACACCGGCTTCAAGGAATCCTCCTTTCTTTTATTCAGCCTATGTTATTGATGTTTCCTGCTCAGAATTCTAGTACCCCTCCATGGGATGGAATTGGACCATCTCACCTCCCCCAGTTCACATACACTGTTCAATGTTGTGGGAAAGCAACTATGTGCCTTTATTGTATGATATCTCTGACCACTTATTTGGAACAATCTATCACCAGATATTCAAAGAAGATGCACCCTCCTTCTCTCCTAATGCAAAAAATCTCATCCCCACCATTGGTGACTGGTATGTGGGAGAATATTTCTCCTGTATCAGGTTTTGGAGAAGTAGCAGAGTACATTTTCTTCCAAGGATAGTCCCAAAAAAATTGTTGCTTGAAGAAATAGCTTACCAAATTGTTACCGATGGAGTATTCCTCAAGTTGGACCCAAAAGAAAAGGATGGCCCAAATTCCCTTCGAGCCTCGGGCCTCTGGTCATCTAGAAATCAACACATGCTATAGTATTGGGAAAGAAGATTGATTCATTAAAGCCGGGAAAAGATCCCAAAAGGATGCATGATCTCAAGGAATTCCTGGCTGTTCACTTTTCCCAAGAACACATGAAGACCACCTATTCCCATGAAATTGCCCCTGATGACTCTATGTACCAGGGAGTAAATTTCTTTTCTGAAGTCCTGAGTAGGGTTAAAACCAAAGAAGAGCAGAGTTTCATTCTTCAATACCAATAGGAGCTCAATACTAAGGTTTTGAGTTACAGGAAAATGGAACTACAACTTGAAGAGCATACTAGAAAGGATAGAGCAGAGAAAGAAGCACAAAAGGAAAGTACTCCATTGATGTTAACATACCCAGATGAAGGCAAAGGTAAAGGCCTTGTGGAGGATGCTCCAAAATTGAAACCTATTGCAGAACTGAAGGTTTTAATTCAAACATTTGAACAGTTAAAGAATAAATTGGAACAGATGACTTCAATACTTGATACTCAAGTGGTTGCTGCAAGTACCCTTGCAAAAAGGCAGAAAATTCAAACCACCGTGTCTCATATTCCTACATTGAACATTGATGACAATGATGCAGAGGATGAAAGGCTTCAAGCAAGGTCTCTTTTCCTCGATGTGCATATTGTACAAAAAGTAACTGAAGTTTCTCAAGCAATTACTGATTTACTTGACAACATAGTGATGGATGATCCCATTCCAGATGACCATTTTCCTGAAGTCACCACCACAGCTGCTGCATTAACTTCTACACTCCCACTCACTTATAGTGATCCCACTCTCACCTCATCTGTTAACGTTACCCTTCCATCAGCTACCTTAGTTGAAATATTTACCACTTTTTCTATTGCTTCACAACCAACCCTGTTAACTCCACCATTTACCTCACCACCACCAGTTACTGATGTCCAAGACCCAATTGTCTCTTTACAACCGTCAGTTACTATTACCCCTATTTCCCTTCCTGAGGTTGTCACTCTAACCACTTCTTCTACTTCTGAACCCTCCACTTATACTATCATTGCCACTTCTTCCATATCTACCTCCCAGATCACCATGTCTATCCCAAATTCTACTGTTACGCAAACAACCTCGCTAGTTGCAACTTGTAACATAGCTTCCTCTTCAATGAATTTGATAGCTAATTCTGGAGATGATACTGTGGTCTCCCTTGGAGAATACTTTACAGTAGATCAACCAAGGCAGCTGTGAAAAGAGGAAATAAGAGAAGTAGGGAACCAAGTATGTTGCAAGCACATGTTCCCAATCAAATTATTTGGGCAAAGCAGTCTGATGACATCCAACAGGAAGCATTAGATATTGCTGCAGCAATGGGGCATTTACTGGAGCCAATTTTGATTCTGTGACTTCACTGAATAAGGAAATTGACATCAAGAAAGAGGAGTTGAATAAAATTCAGGAGCAACTGATTAAAATTAATGAAGAACATGAATCTTATATTCATGAATTGAGAAATCAATATGAAAATCAGCTCAAGGATTTGTAGGAACAACATATTTCTCTCCAGGTTCAATTGCAGGATGCTGAAGTCTTGAATACTTCCAATGTGGAGAAGATAGCAGTGCTAGAACAACAGCTGAAGGATGAAACTGCCAATGCAGACACTTCTTCTTTCTCTAGGTTTTCTGAGGAAGAGCTCAAGGACTTGGCTAATAAAGTTAATGAGGAGCATCACAAACTCTTGGCTGATTTATTTAGTTTCTTGAATGAAATTCTGGAAAATTATAATGCTTTTGAGCGAATGTATATTATTCTTGAGCAACACATTGACAAGAGGCAACAAGCTTCCAAAGATATTGATGACATTGTTGACTGGCAAAGGTACTTGAGGATATTCCAGTTTTGGATAGCTTCAACTTTAGAAGAATCATAACATCTTTGAATGCCTAGAAAAATACTTTTGACATGGTTGAAGAAACAATTAAGAAGGCACAAGCAATCTGTGGAAGAAGATGGTATGCTACAGACAATACCCTGGTTATGCTACATTTTCCCACTTTGGATTTGATTGAGAATACTTGTACACCAAAGCTGATGATTGAAAAAGTTGATAGTAGATGTGAGCAGGTCAAAGAACAGATTAAACAACTCGAGCACATAGAGATTTCAGAAGTTGACAAATTCATCAAGCAACCTGTTAGTTTAGAGGGAAAGATCCACATTTTTATGCGTACTTGGCACGAGCTAAGCAAGAATGACATGGAGTACTTTACGTGTGATGCCCAGTTGGGACTCGAATTGGCTAGGTACCCTGATGTGGACAAGTTGTTGGAAGTTTGGACCAAGTGGCAAGGTGCCCTTGGTTATTCTTAGATTAGTTGGATTTTGTAATCCCTGTTTTATGGGAAGTTTACCCTTTGTATCTATTTTTTAATTATTATTTAAGCGATAGGGATCTCATAGGGGAGGGTGGAGAAAATCATTGAAAGAGGACTGGAGATACTCTGATTCATAAGAGATTGTAATTTTTTGCAGCCTTGAAGAAATACAGTTAGTTTTCTCTTGATATCTCTTTTGTTAATTTATCAAATTTATTTGGTGGATTTTGATTTCCGCTTCAGCTCATGAATGAACACTATTTTATTTTGCAATCTCTATTAATACATCAATGTGCAGTTTAGATGTGTCTTGACTTTTGATCTATGTCTTTTTGTGTTTTAAATGAATTGATTTATTTAAATCATTTATCTATTTCTGCAAATGATAAACATATATTATTAAATTAATGCCATTTTTTCAATTAGCATTCCATAACAGGATAAGCTTGTATGTGCTTCAACCCTTAAGCTACAATCATTTAATTTTCATTTTATGACTGTGTCTTAAGCTAATAAGTAAAGATCCACTTCACATTTTTGTCAACTGGTGAAAACACTTATTAATTTTCAAATCAGGTTATCCTGCATATTAAAACACATCCCTTTAATTTAGATCTAACTTAGTTTAGATTTTCTTTAAAGAAAACTCATAATTAGAGATATAACACTTTTGATCTTCCCTTACATGAAGTCAGATCCTTTCAGGATCAACCCATTTAAGTGCCAGCGGAGGCCTAATATCCGTGGGAGTTAACTATACCAAACAGTTTGGGGATAGAACTGCTCTTGCGCAGAGTTGTTTGAAGCCTTTCAGATTGGGTTTTCACCCTCTATTGCTAGCCTTGGAAAACATTCCAACAACTTACGTACCTGGGGCTTCAACAAGAATAAGTTTCAATGGAAGTTTATCACAGGTCTACCAAAGTCAGAAGGAAAGACTATCATCATGGTAGTAGTGGATCAACTCACAAATTATACCCATTTCTTCTCTCTTTACCATCCTTTTAAATCAAGTACAATAGTTGTAGCAATCATGGAAACAATCAAAATCTAGATGGAATCCCCAATATTATCATAAGAGATAGAGATTGAATTTTCATTGGTAATTTTTGGAAGGAAATATTTTGTTTTTGGGCACTCATTTGGCTCATATCTCCTCTTACCATCCTAATCTAATGAGAAAACTAATATTGTCAATACATGCCTAGAAGGTTATCTTCGTTGCTTTGCATATGATAAACAAACACAATGGGTCAAGTGGTTTCCCTTAGTAGAATGACGATACAACACATTTTCCATACTTCATAAAAATTGTCACCATTTATGACACTTTATGGCTATCATCCTCCTTCCATCACATCATCCTTGAAAGGGAAAGATAAGGTTCAAGCAGTGGAGGATCACATAGAGCACCAACAAGAGGCTCTCCAACTATTGAAAGATAACTTGGATATAGCATAAAATAAAATGAAACAACAAGCATATCAACACTATAATGAAAAGAAATTTGAAGTGGGGGATTGGGTATTTTTGAGGCTACAACCATATAAGCATATGCCATTCAAGCAACAAAATAAGAACAATAAATTAGCGCCCAAGTACTATGGTCCCTATAAGGTGTTGCAGAGGATTGGTATTATGGATTTCAATTTGGAGCTTCCTCCATGTTCATGTGTATATCCAATCTTCCAGGTTTCTTGGCTAAAAAGGTAATTGGTGACAAGATCTCAGTCTAGAATATTTTACCAGAGATTGATAAAGAAGTAAAATTGATGTTATAACCTAAAAAAATATTTAACACAAGGATCAATAAACTGCAAAATTGAGCAATTATTGAGTACTTCACCAAGTGGAAGAACTTGCCAATAGAAGAGGCAGCATGTGAAGATGATTTTTTCATGAAGAAACATCCAGCGTTAATCAAGTGTTGAGGACAACACTAGTTTTGAAGGGAAGGGGCATGTTAAACCCTATATATTGTGACATTACATTTCTATTATTATACTCATATTGTCCTTATTGATCGATTAGGAACTTAATTGTTATTGTATGGTTGGCCAGAATTGTAATTGTACCCTTTTTCTCTTGTATATATACCAAGGACACTGAGTTTTTGGATCATCTCATATTGTTTTGTGCATTTGATACATTGTATAAGGAGGTTTCCCCCTCAAAGAGGCTTCTTATTGTAGCTAGGGTTTTACCCCTAGCTTGTGAAAATGAGCACCTACTAAGGAGAATGGACTCCTTAGTAGCAGTTCAGTAAATGTAAATTATTAAGCTAAAACAGAAATAGAAACTACTCTAAAACATGTGCATGGAAAATAAACAACAATTTGTAAACAAGGGTTTTTGTATTGATATTACCTCCAATGTGGAGGTTGATGAAGCTCCTTGCAATGTCCAAGAGGGTTGCTCCAAGCTCCAATGTGCTCCTTCTCTTTCTCCAATGGTGGGAATGGGCCAAAAGAGGCTCTCAAGGTGAAAGTAGTTCAATGGTGAACTAGGGTTTCGAGAGAGATTTTGGCAGAGTAAGGGTATACTTGATTGTGGATGTGAAATAAGGGATCTCCATCACCTATTTATAGTTTTTTGGTGGTGGAGTGTTGACCCATGGTTTTGGGAACCACATGGTTTAGGGCAGTTGTATAGGGTTTTTTCCTCCTTTTCCTCATTATTTTATATTTTTTATTCCCTTTTTAGGGGGTTTTTGCAATTTTTGGAGGAAAAATGGGTTTTTTAGCCTTTTTGAGGCTATTTTGAGGGTTTTGTGGCCTTTTGGAGGCATTTTAGGCCTTTTGGAGGCTTTTTAGTGGGATTTCTTGGGATTTTAAGGGAAATGTGGTAGGAAAATGGACAAATGAGCCATATAATGTGGTAGATGAGGTAGTGAACACTTTTTGGGTGTTAACAGATTGCCCCCTGATGTGCAAGGGCAGGAGCTCATCGTATGGCCGATGGACATCATAAGTCATGAATGGTTTTCCTGGGTGTGGAGAGAAGAGAAGAAACAAACTGAGGCCTGGAACAACGATCCCGAACAACTGCAAGAACTAAAAGTACATAACCTCAATAATGGATGAGGAATCATCTGATCATATGGACGAGGCGGGCATTCCCATGCTCGTATCAGTAATAACAATGGGGTCCAAAAAATGGGGACCTGACATATACATGACCTCAAAAACTGAATGAGGAATAATCTCAATATATGGACGAGGCGGGCATACCCATGCTCGTATCAAGATACATAAACAGAACTGTGAGGCCCGAAAAAGGGGGACTTGTAAGATACATAGCCACTGTGTACATCATAAGAGTCCATAGGGGACACAAAATCTAGGACATACTGCTGAGCTGATCATGTGGTAACAGAAGAACTGGTGCACTGGAACATCAACAGTGCAGCTGACTGGGGTACCAGAGGAACTGATGAGCTACTGGATCATAATGATTGGGAGCAATAACCTCGATGGTATACTGAGCTGGAACTGAAATGGGTACTCAAGGAAGCATAGAATTGGATGGCTTCCGAATACAAACGCCAATGCAGCCCGGACATCCACGGGAACATACAACTGGGCGTTCCGAAGTGACTCACCAATGTGCTAGAGTCGGGGGAAATCTGGGTTCTTCGACTAAAAACTGATGGGATATAATCCTACGCGATTCTCGACAATGCGATCAAGGTGCTGAAGTCGAGCATGTGAGAAACAACCACTCGGAGAGGCAATGATGACTCCTCTCAGAATGGTCCGTAGGCACTTACCACAGATGGTGATAAGTCCAAGGCGTAGGGACCTCTGGGCCTATCCTCTGGAATAGAGGTGTTGTCGTCGATAGAGGGAGACCTGCAACTATCAAGGCAATGATGTTTCCTTGACAGGAGCGCGAGGTGGAGAACCGAAATGTGATAGTACTGAGGGCAGGACTGACAAACTGTGGGGGGACAACTGGGCAAGTAGAGTGGGTGGACTCAAACTTCCTTTGTTCAGAGTATGATAATGGGCATGATCTGGAAGAATATGAAACTGACTGAGGGGAAAGGGATCATAGCTGTAGTGGATCGGGGAGGGTGACTGGTCTGAGGGAGACTCTAGCTGATATAAAATGGTAGAATACTGCAGAATACTCTGAACAAAGGCGACCTGATTGGGGGTGTTGCCGAGATGATCGATTGTAGTGCCAGGAGGCATGGGGGGGGACTTCTTCATGGGTTAAGGAACTAGAAGAAGTTTGTGTAAAATGATACTGTCGTGTGGATTTTACGAGCCCAGGACAGTTCATGCTCGTGGTTGCTTTCAATTTTAAGGAGTCTGAAAGCGATAAGAAGACTCTGAAATGATGGAATGGTACTGTCGTGTGGATTTTACGAGCCCAAGACAGTTCATGCTCGTGGTTGATTTCAATTTTAGAGAGTCTGAAAGCAAGTAAGAAGACTCCAGGGGGTTGCTTTTTCGTAGATTTAGTCTCCAAGGCCCAAAGAAGCATAAAAGAATGCAATGAAGAACTCTTCTAGCCGGTGTGACTAGAGTATTCCTTTTTCGTAATTAGTCTACCAGGTCCGGAAAAGGGTTAAACTTATACCAGATAGAGTCCCTTTCAGGTACTTTAACGAGCATGAAAAGAAGCAAGATTGCTCGGCGATCTTTTCATTCTTTTAGGAATCAGAAAAGAGCTTAACGGAAACTCCCTAAGTTCCTTTTTCGTAAAGGACTTGTCCGGCCCGAAAAAGGGATAAAATTATACCGAACAAAAGGAATGGCCAGGCAAGGAGGAAGTGTTCAATCAAAGATCAGTAATGATGACCAAGAACGAGGGTAGGGGGGAACACTGGTGGGCCTCCTTGCGGGGTAGATGAAATGGTGGCAAAATAACGAAACATTTGCAGTATGACAGGAGTGAATGGCTCATGTAAAAATGTGGAACAATCCGATAGCGGCCGATGTGGCGCGCAAACCGAGGCAGCAAGGTGTCAGGACACAATGTTGAAATTGTACCAAGTGAGAGCGAGAAATGATCTCAAGCATCATCATGAGCTCAGAAAAATGAATCCGACAATATAAAGGATGTCAAAAATGGGTAACGGCCGATGTGGCACGCACACCGAGGCGACGAGGGCGTTTTGGAAAAATACCCAAAAAATCGGGGGGTGAGAGCGAGAAATGATCTCAAGCATCATCACCAGCTCGAAAAAATGAATCCGATGATATAAAACATGAGAAAAATGGAGAACGGACGATGTGGCACGCAAACCGAGGTGACTAGTGGCGTCTGAAAAAATGGGCAAAAAATGACGGGGTAAAAATGATGCAACGAGGTGACCATCATGACGGTCTCATCGTGCTGATTCCATTGGTGGAAACGGTTCGTAAAAAGGACTCCGTATAGGGTCAGAATGGCCAAAACAAGAAAAAGTCAACTGACTATAAATAGTGGTGGGTCCAACATGACATGTGTCATTTGTACGTTTTGACTTTGACTTGTGATCAGAGTGGACCAGAGCTTAGGTGGCATTTTTGGACAATCCGACCGACCGATTTCAGATCCGGGAGATACAGGTATTCCGTCAAACTCATACCTGCATGTTTTTTAGGGTCGGGGGTTGGGTAGTGGGTCCCAGGGCTTATTTGTACGGTCCACGTGGGGTGGACCGCGGGTTAGGGGGTCGAAACCGCGGTTGGCGACCGCGAGTTTTGGGTTGAACCACGCGGTTGGAGACCGCGTGTTTCCTGGATGGATACACGATCGAGTACCGCGAGTTCCAAGGAGGAACACGCGGTTCCAAACCGCGGGGTTAGGGCTGACAGGCGCGGTTAAGAACCGCGACCATAGGCCTGACAGCCGCGGTTGGAAACCGCGGCAGGAAGCCCGAAAGCCGCGGTTTTGGGCCGAGCTATGAGGGTCTTCCGGGAGAGGGAAAAGTACTTATTTAGTTGACATGAGTCTGATGAGTCTATTTTGTGTGATTGACAGGATGCCGCAGGTGCTCTGGAGAGAGCGGGAGATCCCTGATGAGATCGTGGCTGTGATCCAGGGGGATCGCCATGTGCGATCTGTGTTGGGACTGTGCGGACTACTGAAGTTCGCACAGATACCCATGATACGGTCAGCAACATTGCTGCTGAACCGGCTGATCAGCTTCTGGGAGCCGAACATACAGGCTTTCCGGGTACAGGGTGAGAGGGTGGACCTCACCCTGACCGATGTATACTTTCTGACGGGGTTGCCCTGTCTAGGCAGGGTAGCAGACACACAGCTGCGGGTTGCCGCGGACGTCGACATGGAGCTCATGTTGGAGAGATACTGTGGTCCTGAGGCGAGGGTGCATAGGAATGCACTCCTGGTGAGGGACCTACAGGAGCCAGCAGTGCAGGCCATGGCAGCATGTGTGGTCCGGGTATTGGGGTCCCAGTCACCTGAGAAGGTGTCTGGGGGTCAGATGCAGATGATAGAGCGCGTACTGGATGGGGTGTACTACGCATGGGGCCAGATGTTCCTGACCTGCGTTCAGCGGCAGCTGACGGCAGCGAAGGAAGCTGGCAAGGGCTTTTGTTTTGGTTCCTTCTTGTGTGCCTTCTTTATGGAGAGGGTACCCACACTGCGGCCACGGGTGCCGATCAGGGCAGGAGGTATGAGGGAGCCGCGGATGGTGCGGTGGGGCGAGATGATGTGCCGCCGTGGGCATGTATTTTACGCAGGATTTGTACCTGCAGTGGCTCCAGATACCATTGACACTGGATGACTTCCTGTATCGGGACATGGACTTCACGGGAGATCCGGAGGCGCCACGAGCACCAGGACAGGCATGGGGTCCCGACGGTACGTATGTGTTTTTGCTTGCATGTTATGTATGTCAAGTTTTATTTATATGATAGTAGATTGATATACTGTTACTGACATATGGGTGATCTTGCAGATGTGGGCCCGAGGCCGCTTCCAGGACATGTGGCACGGAGGGGTATTGTGGCCGTCCCAGCTCTGCCTAGGCGAGGTGAGGTCCGTCGCCGTGATGCGGAGGGGACACTGGAGTCGGTGCGGGCACTACTAGATCGGTTGTTGATAGGGGTGACCGACGAGGGATGACGGGATGTCGATCCTGATGTAGTTCAGGATTGCATGAGGGCACCCCGAGAGTTCAGATCCATCGCGATCCGGGTGGTGATCTTGGTGGACCGGGTACGGGCACAGGAGGCCGGAGGAGATGAGGACTTGCCGGAGGAGGAGCGAGGGGAGGACTCAGAGGCAGCCGATGCAGGCAGTGATGCCGGATACGACTCCCATTAGGGAGTACAGGGGACTCCCCCCTAGTTTTGTAGCTACGGCATGTATGTTGATGAGGCTATTAGGGATGTATAGCCATTTTTTTTATAGCTGAGTACAAGGGTACTCAGGACATGTATAGCACTGAACATGTATATTTTTTGATATATATATATATGCACGTGGATGCACCTTTTTGTATGATGTTGTTTTATTTGTACGCACGTGGATGTGCTTTATGAGTTGTGATATGTTTACATTGCACGTGGATGCAAGTAGGTTAGGATGTTATGCACGTGGATGCCCCTTGTGTATTTTATGTGATGCGACATGATATATGTATGTTTAGGCACGTGGATGCCCCTATGGATATGAATGTGGTGTATGTACATGGATGCAAATGTGGATGTGATGCAATCTTTTTGGGTTTTTATATATTTTTATGAGATGCTATGGGATTGTGATGCATGATGTTACATGGTGTGATTGATATGCCAATCTAGGATGTTGTTGGCCATTCGGTCTGCGACACTATTTTGGGCTTTGGGGACATGTGTGAATGTGATGGATTCAAACTGTCGGCTGAGTTGTTTTGCGCGCAGGAATTTTCTAAAATGGCAGGGATCACGCACCTGGTAGCAGTTGTTGAGCTGGGAGACAAGTAGCTGGGAGTCAAGGAACACATGAAGGTGACATATGCCCATTTGGAGGGCGGAAGTCAAGAGACCGGTCACAGCATCATACTCCGCCTGGTTATTGGTAGCAGCGCCTATACATATTCCGTCAAGGTGAATAATCTCGTTGGAAGGGGAGTACAAGACCCATGCTGCAGAAGCCAGGTTGGGAGACCAGCGGCTTGCGCCATCAGCGAAGCCAGTGTAACAAGGTGGAAGATGGTCCATCTGTAATCATGCAGAAATGATGAATGTAAGATGATGGTAAAAAAGTGAAAAAACAAAAATATAGCAAACTGTACAATGCGGACCAACGAGGTCGCGGTGTCATTTATGGGTAAAAACGCTTAAGATACAACCCATTACGGGGGTTGCGCAAAGGATGGCCTTCGGAGTCGGCGAGGATGTATGCCCCCTTGCCTAGGAAGGTCTGCACGATGTAAGGGCCTTGCCACATGGATTCAAACTTCCCTTTGCCAGTTTTGTCGTGGGCTTGGTCATAGGCGAGGACGAGGTCCCCTTCATGGAAAGTTCGAGGGTGAACATGTTTGTCGTAATCAGCTTTGGAGCGGTTCTTGGCAGCTTCGATGTTCTAGAGAGTGGCCCGACGGTCTTCATCGGCTTGTTCGAGTGTCAGCAAACGCTGCTCGAGGGGGGAAGTGTCGGGGAGAAGCTCAACGACGATCTGTAAGGCAGGAATCTGATACTCGATGGGGAGGACAGACTCGACACCGTGAACTAGATGAAATGGTGTAAAACCAGTGGCGGTCTTGGTGGAAGTACGGTAAGCCCATAAGGCAGGGAACAACATGTGGTGCCAATTGGACTTATGCTTGTCAACCGTTCGTTGGAGGATGGTTTTGAGAATTTTATTAATGGCCTCTACTTGACCGTTCCCTTGGGAGTAGTAAGCAGAGGAAAATTGGTGTTCAAATTTGAGGAGGGTGGATAACTCACGCCAGACGGCATCTTTGAAGTGTGAACCATGGTCAGAGACTAACTACTTAGGAACCCCGAATCGAGCGATGACATGGTTGAAAAAGAAGCGGGCAGCAGTGTCGGCGGTACAATTGAAGGTAGGCATGGCTTCCGCCCATTTGGTGAAGTAATCAACAACGACAATAATATATTTGTGGCCGTTGGCAAACTGGGGTCTACATTCCATGAAGTCTATGGCCCACTTATAAAAGGGACCAACGGTGACGACTGGGTGTAACGGTGCAGGAGGTGTCCGGGCCTTGGGGGCAAAAAGTTGGCAGTTATGGAAGTGTTTGACCGCAGTGATGCAGTCGGTGAAAAGTGTGGGCCAGAAGTATCCGGCGCGGACGACCTTTTGGGCAATGGCCATCCCTGAGAAATGGCCTCCGCAGGAACCGCTATGACAGTCATTAAGGACGTGTTCAGCTTCCTCGTGTGTAAGGCAATGACGAAGAATTGTGTCAACCCCGTGCCGGTAAAGGAAATCGCCTAAGAGGAGATATCGAGAGGCCTGGTGACGGATGCGACGGCGTCCATTACGGGTAACTTTGGGTCTGAACTTCTGCGTGGGCAGGTATAACAAGATATCACTGTACCATGGGTCATCGGACGAGATAGTGAACAGGTGATTGTCGGGTAACTCATCAGAGATTGGTTTGGCCGGGAGAAGGGAAGGGAGATCAGTAATGAGCTGGGCAAGCGCGAGGGCTTTAGTGCTCTTAGGTGTTTTGAAGGTAAGGTCATATTCCTGGAGGATAATGACCCATTTAGCCACACGACCTTGCAGGAGCCGCCGGTTTAGAAGATATACCATGGGGTTAGAGTCGGCGACGACTGTGGTATGACTCATTAAGATATAGTGTCGCAATTTTTGGACGGAAAAGACCACTGCTAGGGCAAGTCTCTCCTCATATGGGTAATGTAGGGGTGGACCAGACAAGTTCTGGCTGACGTAGTAAATGACGTGCTCCTGGTGAGAAGCGTCTTCTTGAACCAAGACTCCAGATACGGCATGCTTGGATGCCGAAACGTAAAGGATGAAGTCTTGTGTGAAATCCGGAGGGGAAATCAGAGGGGCTTGTGTGAGAGCCTTCTTGAGGGCTTCGAATGCAGCTTCTGCTTGCTCATCCCAGACGAAGGGTATGTGGGTACGGAGCAGGCGCAAGAAACCGTGAACGGTAGTGGCGTAATCAGGGACAAAACGTCGAAGGAAATTGGATCGCCCCTGCAAACTTTGGAGCTGCCGGAGCGTGCGAGGAGAGGGAAGGTCTAATATGGCTTGGACTTTTAGAGGGTCAACAGTAATTCCTTTCTAGGAAACAATGAAACCCAACAATTGGCCTGCAGGAACGCAAAAAACACACTTGTGTGGGTTCAAGCGGATTTGATATTTGCGACAACGCATAAATACTTGTCGAAGGTCGTTAAGGTGGTCAGATCGTTTCCGGGAACGAGATGTAAGGTCATGAAGGTAGAATAACAGGATATGGACCAAGTCGTGAAAGCAATAGGTCATGGCCCGATGGAAAGTGGCACCAGCATTTTTGAGGCTGAAAGGCATGACGCGATAGGCAAAGGTGCCCCATGGGGTAGTAAAGGCAGTTTTGTACTGGTCTTCCTTACGGATCTGAATCTGGTTGTATCCGGAAAAACCATCCATGAAGGAGAGGACTTCATGCCCCGCACACGCATCGATGAGCTGGTCAATAAATGGCGTGGGGAAATTGTCCTTGGGACAAGCGCGGTTTAAATCGCGGAAGTCAGTGCATACTCGAATGGTTCCTTGTTTTTTGTTAATGGGAACGGGGTTTGAAACCCAAGTGGTATAGGCAATAGGATAAATGAACCCTGCCTTGAGCAGTTTCTCAATCTCAGCTTTAACAGCTGGGAGCTTGGAAGGATGAATGGGGCGCTGTTTCTGACGGACGGGGGGTACATCAGGCCATGTGTCAATGTGGTGTTCAATAATGGCGGCGTCAAGACTGGGCATTTCTGTATAGGACCAGGCAAAGACATCACGGAATTCTCGGAAGAGTTTTCTGTACTCCTCAATCTCTTGTTCACTGCAGGAGGCTCCTAAAGCAATGCATTCATTGACGCCAGGGGGGTCAGAGATATCTATGTGGATAACGGGTGAGATATTGGCCATGTTACCCTCCTCGAAGGCGTCAGGAGTAGGAATAGGGTCCTTGAACCAGTCGACCTTGGTGGGGAGGAAGTCTTTGGATTCAACCGCAAATTGGGTAGCGGTGCTAGAGGAAGATGCTTCGGGGATGAAGTAGGAATGATGATGCATATCATCCCAGGGATAATCCGGGGCGGTAAGGGCCTCAAGAATCTCCTCATCAGTACGGAAAGTTTGCGTCGTCAAATCGGTTGAGGAGGGGGTAGGGGTTGAAGAGATCATATAGATGGTATTAACCTCTCCAGAAGGGGAAGAGACCGGGGGGTAGATCTCCTCAATGGTGGGTGGTGCCGTCTCAAGATCCAGATTGTTCATCTCATAGAGAGCCGCTCTGTAATCCGGGAGATCGGGACAATGATGGGAGTAATGCCCGTAAACACCGCATATAGCACATGGGTGGTTGGTACGCAAGGATTTGTCTTTGGGCTTAGGGGTGGGGTTTAGTTCGACAGTTGGGATGTTGGGGTCATCGTCGAGCACCTGCATGTGCTTCTGCAATGCTGGTAACTATGGGCATTGGTGGGTCGCATGGACCAACTCGTCGCACAACGAGCATTTGGGAGGAGCACGAAATACTGGAGGGTTTTTTACTGTCTTGGGAGGTGGTACAACAGTGTAAGGTTGTGGACCTCTGCCCCCAGTGGGTTTGGGAGTAGGAGGGGGAGTCATGGAGGACGAGCTAGGGTTTTACCCCTAGCTTGTGCAAATGAGCACCTACTAAGGAGAATGGACTCCTTAGTAGCAGTTCAGTAAATGTAAATTATTAAGCTAAAACAAAAATAGAAACTACTCTAAAACATGTGCATGGAAAATAAACAACAATTTGTAAACAAGGGTTTTTGTATTGATATTACCTCCAATGTGGAGGTTGATGAAGCTCCTTGCAATGTCCAAGAGGGTTGCTCCAAGCTCCAATGTGCTCCTTCTCTTTTTCCAATGGTGGGAATGGGCCAAAAGAGGCTCTCAAGGTGAAAGTAGTTCAATGGTGAACTAGGGTTTCGAGAGAGATTTTGGCAGAGTAAGGGTATACTTGATTGTGGATGTGAAATAAGGGATCTCCATCACCTATTTATAGTTTTTTGGTGGTGGAGTGCTGACCCATGGTTTTGGGAACCACATGGTTTAGGGCAGCTGTATAGGGTTTTTTCCTCCTTTTCCTCATTATTTTATATTTTTTATTCCGTTTTTAGGGGGGTTTTTGCTATTTTCGGAGGGAAAAGGGGTTTTTTAGCCTTTTTGAGGCTATTTTGAGGGTTTTGTGGCCTTTTGGAGGCATTTTAGGCCTTTTGGAGGCTTTTTAGTGGGATTTCTTGGGATTTTAAGGGAAATATGGTAGGAAAATGGACAAATGAGCCATATAATGTGGTAGATGAGGTAGTGAACACTTTTTGGGTGTTAACACTTATTCATCTCTTTATTTTGTTCTCAAGGCGTTGGGTTACTCTTTCTTTCTATTTTTATGCTATTTTTGGAATTTGGTGCATAACATAAACTTGAATAATCAATAATGGACCCATACACAATAAAGTAGTGTTAGGTATATCTAGAAAGATGACTTAAAAAATGACCTTAATGTGCCATTATATTGGCCTATGTGGCTCAACTATCCCTTTCCATAAGATTTTCCCTAAAAGCAATAAGATGATAGAAAGTAGAGTTCTTCAAACTTATGCTGACTTGCCTCCATTCTTGGTTATCCATCAATAAATAATGAAATCTTAGTGTTGTCAATCCTTGATAGTTTCATGTCGCATAGTTTCTTTTTTCTTAAATTTATGTATTGTCATAAAATTTCCAATTTGTGTAGTTATTCTTGTAGAATACTTGTACTCCATTTCAAAAGAATATCATCTTATTTTGGCATCTATCACCTTAAGATAGGGATCTAGCTTAAATACTTTTTGGTGACCTTTTATCCTTTTCCTTTTGACGTTGAAATATTATACTATATATCACACTATTTGTCCTTATTTATAATTTGTACTTTTTATTTGACTTCATCTCTATCTAAGGTTTCTTCAAAATCCTTAATATTTTCTTTTAACTATTGTGACTTTCCTTTTATCATGTAGATACATCTCATTTTTTTGCATATTTCCATTGTATTCAATATGAGGGTATCCTTCTAAAATGAAAGTCTATGCGAAACACACCCGAAAAATCACTCTGCAACTTGAAGAAAATTTGTGCGCTCTGAAATAAAGCTTGTCTTTGCTTGTTTCCATCCTTGGGAGATGGATCCCCGCGATCATGACCCAGATCCTAGTCTGGATGAAGTTTTTCCTCTCCGACAAGCGGGTTTGAAGGAAAATAATGTCTCTCACCCTACTGCTCGCTTTGTGAAAAGATCAGATGCCCCTGAAATCAAGATATCCTATAATTCTGCAAAGAAGAAATCCATCGGTCTATCTAAGAGAGGCTTGATCGGTTTGTTTACAGGCCTCTGGCCCTCCCCTAGGGAAATGGAGGTATGGATTAATAAAAACCGGCAACCTCTTTTGATAGGGAGAATGCAATGTAATTTCTGCGGGAAAGGTTACTATGTCTTTCTTTTTGAATTTAAAGCTGATCGAGATATGATATTTCCAAATGGTCCTTACTTCATGGGTCCTAGAGGTATGTATTTAAACAATTGGAATTTGTCATTTGATCTGGAGAAAGGTATACCTTCAACAATCCCTATTTGGGTAAAGTTAACTCACCTTCCACTTCACTGTTGGTCTGATGAAGTTCTTGCCTCTATCGGGAATACCCTTGGTCGATATATTGATAAATATGAACCCAAATCTCCTATGTTCTCCTATGCAAGAATTTGTGTTGAAGTAGAATTGGAGAAGGGTCTTTCGGAGGTGGTAAATCTTGTAATGGATAGTTGGAATCATGAACAAAAAGTGGACTATGATAAATTTCCTTTCAAGTGTAAGAAGTTCCATGAATATGGACATTTTGCCAGAAATTGTCCAAAAAATGAAGATAAGGAAAATAAGGTAGTAAATAAAGAATGTCAGAAGGTACAAAAGAAAGGAAAGGCTCGGTTAGCCTCGGTGGTTCCTACACCTCCATAATCATCCAATAAGTTTCATGCTCCATCAAATGTCATTTAAGGTGAATCATAGGTTCAAGAAGTACCAATAGAAACAACAAGAACTCAGACAAATCCATCCCCTGTTATAGAGGAACTTGTAGTAGAAGAATGTAGTATTGGGCTTCTAGACAACCATGTTATAGAAATTAATCCTCATCAAGCTGACAATCAATAGGTTGGTTCGGATGAGGATACTGGCTAGCCTTCTTCCTTTTCCCTAGAAGAATCTTCCGAGGAAATGGAGGAGGATAGAGTAACAAATAATAAAGTAGGAAGAAGATTAAAAAAACAACAAGGGAAGAATAAGCTGACAGAGAAAAAAAACTAGGTAAACAAGTTTCCTTGGACTCTATCGTGAAGGATACTGTTTCTAATAAAAAAGGGAAAAAGGGAGATGCCGGAAATTAATACAACTCTTAATAAAAAAACAAAATAATAGGGGTTTAGGAGGAAAACAAAAAATTGAAACAGTGAAGCAAATGATATATAAATATCACCTTTCTATACTGCTCCTCCAGGAGACTAAAATGGACTCCATCGAAGTAATTCAGTTCATTCAATCTCTTTGGAAGAATGGGGCAGGTCTGGCCAAAATTTCCTTGGGAGCCTTTGGAGGACTTGCAGTGTTCTGGGACAGTGTCAAATTTAATCTAATCCAGCAGAATGAAGGGCGACATTGGATTATGGTTGAATTGGAATCAAAGGAGCATAATGACAGGTTTGTTTTTTGTAATGTTTATGGTCCTGTCACGTCTATTTTAAAGCATAAATTCTGGAGATCCTTGAGCTCTCTTGAAGGTACCAGATGTATGATTGGGGGATATTTTAATGCCACTATATCCATTAAAGAAAAAGGAGGGGGTTCTCTAGACAGAGATCCTTATGGAGAGAAAATGGAAGATTTAATTAGAAATATGGATCTTGTGGATATTAAGCCAAGAAGAGGTCTCAATACCTAGTCTAATAAGTGCATTGGCCCGGAGCATATAGCAACTCGACTTGATCGGTTCCTAGTACACAAATCCTTCTTATCTAAGTATTCTGTAAGTTATTCCATCCTCCCCTATGCAAATTTGGATCATATACCAATCTATCTAAAAATGGGGGAAATAGAGAATAAAGATCCAATTCCCTTTCGATTTAACCCTCTGTGGTTATCTCATGAAGAGGCCATTCATGTCATATATTCTACTTGGAATATCCCGATTTATGGATCTCCTTCTTTTGTATTTGAATCAAAGCTTCGGGCTACTAAGATGGCATTAAAAAAAGGGGCCAAAACAATTATACTTCTCCGAGTTTAAAAAGAATTTGTTGTCAAAAGGATTTGGAACATCTTCAAGAGCAAATGGAACAGGTTGAGATAACTCTAGCAATCATGTTTTGGGAACAACAAATAAGTGAAGACTTAAATGAAGCTTTCCATAAAGAAGAAGAGACTTAGCGTTTAAAATCTCATTCTCTTTGGTTGAAATCTGGAAATAGGAACACAACCTTCTTCCATAATCGGTCCAATATTCGAAACCATAATAATTCTATTAATGAAATTCTTTCCGGTGAGGGATTGCAGCTTTCTGATCATGTGGAAATTAAACAGGAAGTTGTAAGTCGTTTTAAAGAGTTATATACTAAATAGGGAATGATTACTGGGTCTCAAAATATGAATTGATTGATTGTATCCCCTCTATGTTTTCAGTGCAAGAAAATGAGCAACTTAATAGGTATATAAGTGAAGCAGAGTTTTTAGCAGTGGTCCATGGATTAGGGAATGATAAATATACTAGTACTGATGGGTTTACACTTCACTTTTATAAATCTTGTTGGACGACAATAAAGATGGATTTATGCAAAATATTGAACTGGACAAAAGGAAAATATAAAATTGATGGAGCTACAAACTCCTCCTTTTTGAACTTGATTCCAAAATAAGTACGTCCCTCTTCCTTCTCCTGCTTTAGGCCTATTTCTTTATGTAATTCTTCTTATAAAATTTTAACAAAAATTCTAGCAAATAGAATCAAACCTCTTCTCCCCAGGTTAATATCAGAAGGCCAAGGTGGATTTGTCAAGCATAGGTGGATTGTTGAAAATATTAATTTAATACAAGAGGCAATTCACTCAAGTTTTCTCAGAAAAGAGCAGGGTATGGCTATTAAGTTGGATATGGCTAATGAATTTGATAGAGTTTGGCATAGTTTTATTTTTGAAGTTCTAGAAAGGTTCAGATTCTCTTATTCTTTTATAAAATGGATAAAGGCTTGTATCTCCTATCCTTGGATCTCTCCTTTGATAAATGGAAGACCAATTGGCTTCTTTCAAGCTTCTCGTGGTCTTCATCAGGGTTTCCCTATGTCCCCATTCTTATATATTTTAATGGTTGAAGCTTTAGGACATAAATGATTAAAAGAAAGGGACAAATGAAGACTAAATGGCATCCAAATAACAAGAGGAATTAAATAAGTTAATAATGCTCAATTCACTGATGACACAGTTCTTTTGGGAGGAGCATTTGTTACCAATGCAAAAGGTTTTAAACAGGTTATGGATCAGTATTTACATGCTTCAGGAGGTCTAGTAAATAACGGGAAATGAAAAATTTATGGATGGAATACCTCTCCCATTATATTGCATCGTATTTATCAAACATCGGGTTTCACTGCAAGCTCTAGTTGGACATCAATCAAATATTTAGGGGTTCCCATAACTTTGAAGCAAGTCAAGAATTTGGAATGGGAGCCAATTCTCCAGAAAATAAAATATAAAATGCAAAGCTGGGGTCTGCAATTGATAAACACAGCTGGAAAAGTTGTTTTAATCAGGTCTGTTCTTTCCTCACTTCCTTTATTCCAATGCTCCTCTCTATTGGATCCAAAAGGTATTATGAAAAAATTAGATCAATATTCTCATAATTTCTTATGGCAAGGAGGTAAATCCAACGATAAAAAATTTCATTTGATCAAATGGGATTTGGTTAAAGCCCAAAAATGTTTTGGAGGACTGGGTATTCGTGATTCTTAGTTAATGAATCATGCTATGGGAGCCAAGATAGTATGGAATTTGGTCTCTGGGGATAAATATTGGTGGAAAGACATTATTCGGAAAAAATATCTATCTCATTCCAGGCTTAGATGCTTGGATATTTTCTCTTGGGATAAAGAGGGATCGAATATATGCGGCTGTGTAAAGCCTCAAGCAGGTTAATGCAGTTTGGTTTGTACTGGATACCTGGAAATGGTAAATGCATTGATCTTGGGAAGGACTCAATCCTTGGTGCTCCTCCTCTTTCACAAAATGTTGAGCTCTTGGAATTAATAAGATGGTTGGGTTATAATGAAATCAGAATATTGTATGATTTTTCTGTTTGGGACTCATTAGGAAATTGGTTGACTTGGAAAAATTTGGATGTCCCAGCGCATTTGACTGATCCTCTTTAGACCCTTTACCAAAATATTCATGGAGATTCTTCGATTGTTAACCTCTAAGGACTCAAGAGGTTGGGGCAAAAAGGGGGTTTACACTGTGAAAGAAGGATACTCTCTTCTCTTCCAAGAGCATCATCACTAGCCCTTTTCTAAACTCTGGAAAATAATATGGCAACAGGATGGACTTCCTAAAATTAATATATTTTGTTGGATTATGGTTCAAGGAAAAATTTTAACCTCTGAAGATTTGAAAAAAAGATTTATTTTTTATTTTTTATAGAAATGGTTGATAAGTATTATATTAAAAAAAGAGTTTCATACATAAAGATTGGGAAGACTGTACCCAACAAAAGGAGGGTTGAAGGCACCTCAAAACCAGTCTTACAAGTTCATACATATCTGGAATAACATACGAAAAACTCCATAACAGGGAAAATAAACAGATAGTTCTAAATGCCGATAACATAAAAAATAACTTCCTAACTAAGATCACTTGTTGTTCATTTGTCGAGCCTTGAGCTTGCTTCCTTCTCCCGCGTCCTTGGTGTCCATGCCAAGAATTTCCGTAGGGCTGTTACTTTTGTTGGTCCTGATGTAGTCGACCTTTGCCTCTACTATCCTTAAGCAACTGTGCACAGACTCTACTTTGCCAACCAGACCTTCGTAATAATCCTTCATCTTGGAGCAGTTGTTCCTAATGTCAGAATTTGAAATATGGACAAAGGTGTCCAGATGGGAGATTGATTTCTTCATGTACCGAAATTCCCCTCTCAGCCAGTTAACCTGAGACTCTATGTCCTGCAAATGAGAGAGCACACCAGGAGAAGGACTGTCAGGTTCCTGTGGAGAGTCCAATTCACCACTCCCCCGATTTCCCCATTCTGGTTCCAGAGCTTTCCATTGTTTAAATCTCCAGGGTTGCCACGAACTTGCTGCAGAGCGCCACCTTGAACAAGACAAGTACCTACCTCCACGGGTCGCCAATTCCTTCTATGATCCTGCTCAGTGCCGAAATGAACACCATTTGGAGTGGGTTTAAAGTTCTTCCCCTGTCCACCATCCAATGGATACCAATTTATTCATGTCTCCATATTTCTAGGGCGCCCACGTCTAACTTGCTTCGCCGGTTTGATGTTCTTCCCGTGAGCTTCCTTCCCAGTGTTTTCATTGCCCTGCACCACCTTCAAAGCCGAGAGGTATCTCTTCAATCCAGCCTCCCCAGAATTGAGTTGAATGCAGGCCTTGCAGCAGTTGCATTACAGAGTCGGAAGGCAGAAGTTTCCATCATTTCCACAGGCCATGTTGCAACGTTCAGATGCAGAGCGGCAAAGATGGCAAAGCTGAGTGAGGAGAATGAGGACAGGTTCGTCACCCTGGTCGAAGAAGTAGGAACTACGTCCCCTGGCACCTGCCTACATTGAAGTCTTGCATGCGAGACAGGTGGAGTCAGAGTGAGGATGCCGCCGAGAATGTCTTGGGGATTCGGGCGAGGATCCAGCGCAGATCGAACAATAGAGGTGGGGTATAAAATTCAATGCGGTGGCCCAATCAGCGTGAGGGTGGGAGTTATGAGCACTAAGGGGGTCAAGATCATCCCTATGGGACCCAAACATTATCAAAATGTTTTCCATTTTTAATAAAAAAACCACAATTTAACCCTGCTCCAATGTTTGCCATGGTGTTTTCTTGGTGGTTGTTTTTTCTGAGAATGTGGAGGAGGGATATGGATCTTATTCCTTTGATTTTGTGGAAGAAATGAAAGTGGTACTTTGAAGCGGGCTTACAGGAGTTATTAACTAAGCCCCTTGCTTCTTTGATCACCAAGAGAGAGTCGTCGATAGCAATCAGTTCCCACACGTTATTTTCCTTGGCTATTTCAATTCCTTTGATAAGGGCAAGCCACTCCGCATCGTTATTGGTCTGCCTCCCAATCCCCCATGAGTAGCCAGTCATCTTGTTTCCATTGGAGTCCAAAAGAACTCCCCCCGCACCTACCAACCCAGTGAAAAAAAGAAATATTTCAGGCCCTTCTCGCTGTTTTTTGTGTAGAGAACATGAAGAAACTATTGACCATTTGTTCTTTCACTGTCATTCCTAAAAAAAGACGTGGAACTTTTTGATGAAAGATTTGGCTAATTTCATTGTTCTCCCAGGTAATTGGAATGGTGTTTTTATTAGTTGGAAGTCATTCTTCCCAGGAACACTTAAAGGGAATCCCGTCTTGTCAAGAATTTGGTTTACTCTCCCAAAATATGTATGTTGGAAAGTTTGGGCAGCAAGGAATAACATTATTTTCCAAGATAAAGTGATCAACGTAGAAGATTTTGCAATCACATCCATATCACTTTTGCGGGATTTTATTCAACAAAATATAAGTATGAGTAAGTGTTATGATCTTTGGAATGAGACTGAAGCAGCTTGGGAAAAAAATTACTTAAATCTAAACTTTGTTCCATCAATGTTAGGGAGAAAAGAGAATAAGTCAACATGGCAACTTGAGATGAGCTTGGAATAATTTCGAAAGTGGCAGCATAATTCTTTATCCTATATTATTCTTTTTGATGGATCTTCGAAAGGTAATCCTGGGGAGGCAGGTGCAGGAGGGGTAATCTTTGACCCTGTTGAAATTATAGTGAAAAATTATGGTTGGGGTTTGGGAATTGGTTCAAATAATCAAGTAGATTGATACGCCTTGTTTCTTGGTTTAAAACTGGCATTAGAAGAAAGAGCTCATCCTTTAATTGTCATTGGGGACTCTTTGATCATCTTGTCTCAAGAAAGAAATGGTCATCCCATCTCAGATCCCTTAGTAGGTCGACTCCACAATCGAATATTGGGTATTCTTCCGAGGTTCCAGTCTATTAATTTTTATCATGTTAAGAGGTCCTTGAATTCTCTAGAAGATAACTATGAAAATCAAGCTTCCCTCATTCAACAAGAGGAATTAAAGATTAATTGAGGATCATTAAACACATTTTGGGTTCCTTAAGGATTGTTTATGCTTCTTAATTGCTCCCTCATGTGGAGGGATTATAGGATCCTCCACGTCTTTACATTATCAGACAGTGTGACATGGGAGGTGTCCTCTCCTTATGTCAACGTTTTGTGCATTAATGGTGGTAGATGGGGTAATGTGAAGGTATGCTCCCTCAGTATCAAGACTCATTTCTCCCCACCGCTTGTTGGCACTGTCATAGTTATTCATTCCTCTGTTAAGAGCTCGACTGTAAAGGAATTTTCTGGTGCTGTGTTTTGGTACTGTTTGTTTTGAATGGTGGTAGGGAATGCAGCCCTTTATGCCTTCTCCTTAGCTCGAGGAGTAAGGCCTTCGGCTTCAGTTTCCTTTTCTTATCAGGTATTTCATCTTGGCTCTTCTTTGTATTTAATTTGGGAGTTTTGGGATACAGGGTTTGGTGGGCATGGTGATTTATTTTCTTTTGGGTTTAACTGTGGCTGGAATATCATCTACATTTGTGAGAAGTAAGTTTGTGGTATTCTCTGTGCTGGTCCTGTCTCTCTTTTTGTGGAACTAGTTAATCCACGACTGCATCCTTTTGGGTTTTTTAGAGAATATGGTTTTGTTAATATTTTCCCAATGGATTTAGAGAATAAAGTTGAGATTCTTGTAGAACAGGTGAATGCTGCTTTAGTGAGCATAAATGATTTCAAACCCACCTTAAGTGTATGAAGGACCGAATGGATGGAATTTTCCAAGCTGTGCATCAAATGCTAGCCCACTCTCCGGCTGTGGATAATCGCTTGGACCATATAAAACAAATGTATCAGTAACTCAATGACAATATGGAATCTCGTTTCAGCAAACTACAAGTAGAAGTGAAACAATGTGTAGATAAGGCTACAAGTATGTCAGTTTTAGTTTCCAAGCATGAAGATCAGATAGGTGGCTCTTTTTATAAAATTGATGAGAATTATGTTACTCTAAATGGGGATGGTATCTCAGTCCTTCAATCAGCAAGAGAGGGTTCTAAAAAGGGTGCTTAAAACTCAAGGAAACATAGTACTTAAGTCAATAAATTTGTTAATATAACTTTGGCAGACCATGATGAGGACACTGAGGATGAATCTACTAAGGATTCCGAAGAGAAATATGGGTCTACCTCATAATTTGGACCTGCTGGACAGATGGATATTGACTCCTACAATATTGAGTTTGATAATGAGGAAAATAATACCGTCAATGCAGCCAATAGTCTAGATAGTGAAGAAGATGAAGAAAATTATCTGGTTAAGAGGTCTACCAACAATTCAAGCAGTTAGTTTGTTTTGTTATGCTCTTTTTTTGCATCTTATTACCAGGACAGTATGTAAAGGTCTATAGTTATTTAGGGTGTCCATAAATTTTGAAAGCTTATAGCTTATATCAGATTACTATATATGTCAGTATTTGGTTGTAGTTTTGTCAATGCTACTCTGATGAACTATATAAGTATCTTTTTGTAATTCTCTGTTGATTGAGTTTCAAATTTTTTCAATACAAATATATCCATTCCAGTTAAAAAAAATGAGGGTATCCTTCTTTTGATTTTGTTTCTTTTATCCAACAACATATGAACACATGTGGAGTATCCATTCGTAAGAACCTAATGGCCCTTAATAATTTATTTTATAGAAAAACCGATATATCATACAATTAACTAGAATCAATTTCTTTTTCATAAGAAAAATTATCTTAAACGTACATCGATAAGAATATAATGAACAATAAGAAAACATGCCTGTAATTCAATGAGGTGTTGAAGATTTTACCTCTAGATCTCCATAAGCAATGAGAGAAACAATGTGTGGGGGACGAATCTCCACCCAACCAACCCCTCAGTGAGACATTGAGAGCCCCTGAGCCCCCAATTAATAAACCATTCTCTTATCTTCCATAACCATTCATATTTCCCTTCAAGATCTAAGAAGAATGAATTCCCTTCTCCTCCAATCCTCCTCGTTTTTATAGTTTCTCTTCTCTTTTCTTTGGTATTTGAACCAAGTATATTTTATTAGTTTCAATTAACAAATTTTATTTATTTATTTATTATTTTAATATTATTAGTCATATTTATCCTATTATTGATGTTAATAAGTGTTTCTTTAATATTAAATTAAATCTAATTAAATATATAATTAATTAATTTATTATTTTAATATTTAATTTATTTTTCCTATGTTTTGATTTATAGTTAAATTAATGGTATTTTTGGGTTGTTAGATACTTCCCTCCTTTAGAAAACTTTATCCCGAAGTTAAGTTATACTTAGTTAGTATCTAATATGCTCAAGCATCACAAAATGTGCACCTAAGTGACTAGTAATATTGCATAGGTGAGTTACTCATGTGGCCAGTACGAGTAATTCTCAGTTATGTACTAAAAACATATATTAGATGCTATTGATCATTCTTATTAGATGCCTACTATGCAATCAATTCATACCATTATGAATCATGCAATTATGCATTCATCAATTTAAATTATTAGGTATCATGATTATTTATATATATGGTTTACTTCCTTATACACCCTATCCTTGAGAATCTTACCATCCGATCAAACTCCATAACCCTCCACATCAAACTCTGTATGGTCCCACTTACCATGGCACAAGCCCTCTACCACAACCAATCCATGGATCATATAGTACTAGGAAGTTATTGTGGCTTCAGTTACCCTCCCCCTTTGGTTTTGTTGACCTTAAATGTCTCATCTAGGTTAGGCCAAGCATCTAGTTATTAGTACACTACCCCAATGTACTACCAGGAATCTCAAAAGGTTGGCCCAACTTCCTCTCTATCCTCCCTAACAACATCCAGGCCCAAGCATTGAAAGTCCCTCTCCATATACCTCCCAACGGTGAGTCTGGATCTAGCCATGGAATTTCGGAATTCCTAGAAGTTAAAATAACTACTGGCATAGGTTTATTGGTTGAGTTGTCCCCAACCCATAACATTATATTTGTAATAATTCTCATTCGTGGTTATGGGATCCCACGAAATCATTGAATGAACCAACCTTCTAGGACCAAGGGTGGATTTCCTACCAATCATCACCTCACAAAATGAAACAAAAGCATTAGTCATATATCATCATAATGAATATACTCTATCACATTCCATCAAGGGAACACGACTTTACTAAACACCATCATATCCATAATAATACCATGAATAGTAAACAACTGCATGTTACCTCTTCCATCATATGATGGTAATCATCAACATAAAAATGTATGGTCCTCATGAAGTATCATCATCATGAATATAATTAATGACATCCTTCTCTTAATAACATGGTCAAGATACCATATCCTTATAAATATTAAGCAATTCTACCAAGCTATCATGGAAAAAATCATTATAATAACACGATCATCATTATAAGAACACATGCCATCATATAGAAACATAAACCATATGAAATCATATCCATTTTACCGCATCAAATCCTTATAAATTAGAGAATATCCACTAGCTATGTACCACATGTCATCACAAAATCCTCATGTAATCATATCATTGTAATACCCTGATGTTCATGCATGTAATCATAAGCTATCTTTCCACAAAAGAACCACATGTTTTTCCATCATGAATATCGACAAAAATAATCATAGGTAGTTATCACATGTCGAAATTATGAAATATTGTCAATGGAAACATTGACATTTCAAGGATATCACATCATTATATCACCATAAACAAGAAACATCAACATATCAACATAAATGTAATGGAACCATATGTATCCTAAGATCGTAAAACATCTTCAATACAATTGTTGAAGTATGATTGTAAATGATGTCAAGGCATTTTATGTGTGGTGCCATTAATGGCAAGATAAAAGGGAGAGTGAGATTTCTACAGGAAGTCTTTGCGACTTCTAGCATCATCATGGCAGAAGAAGTATGAAAATAAACCAACTAATGCAATCCTATATGTTGGTTGACTATATCAAGGATTGTTGTTGCACTTTGAAAATCAACACAATCTACTCACCTACTGGAACAATAGTGTAAGGTTTCACTACCAGAACACAACTACATGAATGAAATACCCCACTACAGTGTTATCAAAACTCATCCTAACTACCAGAATTGTAGATCACCCAACAATGAAAGGACATTGATACAATTGTAAAAGAGTTTGGTTGCTATCCCTGACTACTAGAGCTGCAGAATGAACTACCAGATTTCTTGTAGGTAACAACAACATGATCATAACTACAGAGTGAACTATTGGATTTCCTGTAGAGGAATATTAGCGGTGGATTTTTTGGAATGAGTATATTTTCCTCTTCAGAACAGAAACAAAGATATGTTTGTTGCTTAGAGATAATTTGAGATGGATACAATCTTATCCTACTGGTGTCAGGATCATTATTCCACCAACAATCCCTTAGTCAAAACAACTGCCAACAATCAGAGTTCAACTACCGGAACCGCATAACATAAGAAATTACTGGAACCACATAACACATATTACCAGAATAAGCTACAAGATTTTTGGTAATTCTCCAATGTTTTTAACACACGTCCCAACTATTGAATTTTTTGTAGGGTGTGGATCAGTCAGATTGGACATTTTCCCTAAGAATGAGGATGTGAATTGTGCTTAAGGACATATCTAGATGATTGTCATTGGTTGATAATCCCACATATGAACAAGGCATGAAGATTATGATTTAACAATGTTGAAATTTTCATGAACAAGTCAACCTCCACTAAATGGAAATTGTGTGACCTTCATTCCCATGATTGGTGGTTCATTACCCATGGAATGGACTCAAATTTCCAATGAACGAGTCAACCCTGCTAGCTAGTTCCCCATGCTAAACTAACTGGTCGGACCCAAAACTATGAAGTCGAATTGTATAAGTAAGGATCAGTTCAACACATTTGAGGGAGTATAGAGTGTGTGATATAGAATATGAGACAACAAATATTTCCAGGGCACTATTGTTTACTTAAGAACACCAATTTTTTATTTAAGAAGAAGACAAAGTATGCAAAATATGTGTATTTGATCTAAAGAAGCACTAGGTCATTAATTTTATAATTACAGACATAATGGTTATGATGATTCATTGAGGAATATTTAGAAATAGATGTTGTGAACTTGTTAGGATAATTTTTGCCACAAAGTATGAAGATGGACTGGCTAGTATAAGAAATTTGATTGCAAGAATGTGTGTGTGATGTGCGTGCTGGAAAGAAAAGAGGAAATGTACTCTTTTTATTTTTATAGTGATATAACTCTAATTTGAAAATGAGATCGATGGCGTGTTAAGAAGAAAGGTATGCGAGGAAGCTCTAGACAAATGAAAATTAGCTTGGTAAGTTCTCTTGTGAAGGATTAAATCAAAAACTGATATATCACGAGCTACCATTGAATGTATGGAATGGATTCGAAGGATGAGAACGCTACTTGATGTATGGGTTGACACATAGTTTCCATTTAAATCATGAACTTCCCATTAACTATGTTTTTTCAACTGCCATCTAACTCGATTGAAAAAAACATTTTGAGGACTGTGTTGGAGCTACAATATTGATTGATATATTATCTATTATGTATGAATATATCTTTTGAATACTGTGTAGATGAGTGATAGATTTGAGTTCAAAAGAAAGGGCTACATGAATTGAAGGACGTTACATGATTGAAGCAAACTATAGGAACACGACTTTGATGTTACAAGGACTAAAGTGAGCTACATGAACACAACATTGGTGTCCTCAAATTATTAACAGGTTGGTGCCTACAGACTGTAAGTAGTTGCTTACACAAGAGGATTTGTATCCTCACCATATTAACAAGTTGGTGCCTGCAATATTGATCTATGCAAGTGGGTGCTTGCAAAGAGGATTGGTATCCTCACTAACTCAAAAGGTTAGTGACTGTTAATTCGGTGCTTGAAAATTTGTAAGTGGGTGATTACTACAGGGATTGGTGTCCCTCATAGGTTTAAGGCTGTAAAGAATGTAATTCTTTCTTAATATAAGAAAAACTTTCCATGGTTTTCTCCCTTACTGGGTTTCCATGTAAAACATCTATGTATTGTGCTTTGATGTTGATCTTTGTTGATATGATCAATTATGTGATGCTTATTTAAAGTTGTAAAAGTAAAAATTGATAAAATATGTTCAATACTAATTCAGTCCCCCCTCTTAGTATTGGCGTATTTTCCAACAATTGGTACCAGAGCGGGTTCCTTCAAACAATTTAACAACTGGAAGGCATATCTCAAACACAAATGGCTTCTAAAGATTTGGATTTTTTCCCAGGAAGAGATCCTTCTTTCAATGGAACAAAATATCTATTATTTAGTATAAATATGAATACATATTTGGAAGCACCGGGGTATGATGTTTGGCACTCAATCATCATTGGTTACACACCCTCAAAAACTCCACCAACATATGAAACTGTAAACTAGTCATGATAAAACAACGCAAAGGAAATGGATGCCATATTGAGTGGTCTACCATATTATGCTAAAGTCAAGTTGAAGCAGTGTGCATCAGCCAAAGAGCTTTGGGACAAACTACAAAATACTTACTGAAAAATATCTCTCCTCACAACATTGGAAGAAGAGCCTACTACTCAAGGATATGAAGATAATAAAAAAGTAAAATCATAAAAAAGGGAAGCAACCTTAGAAGCTTCAAAGAAGACAAAATAAAATCAACACACATTAAGTAAAAGTGATACTGATGAATCAAATGCAGAAGAAGAAAAATCTATGAAGGTGAAGAAAATCAGAAGAAAAGATGGCACATGCAAAGGTAATTTACGTAAAAAATGTTTCAATTGTGGTAGAATAGGTCATTATGCTTCCAAATTTCCTTATGCAAGTGAATATAATTATGATAAAGAAGACCATAGGAATAAGAAGAAGCTCTACTACAAAGAAGTGACTATCTTCACTTACTATGGTCTTGGGTATGGAAACAATTAGGAGAGCTTTGAAAAAGGTGAAAGTTCCAAGATACCATAGAAGAGAAGTGAAGAGAAGCATAGCAGCTATGCAGATGTCCTTATAATATCCAATCAAAGCAAATAAAACTACAAAGAAGGAAGTCATGATTAGAAAGAGTTAGACAAGCATAAATATAGAAGATTTGCACCACCGAAAAGACCTTCTACATCCAAGTATCAAAATATCTTTCTTGGTTATTGTTATGCTTGCAATAATTTTGGGCATAAAGTTGTAGATTGCATAGCTTATGCAAGAAATTTGTCAAGTAAGAAACATAGATGTCTGCATGCCTCCCTACAAGGTTAAATGTTACAAGTGTCATAAATATGGACACACAACTCGTGACTGTAGAAGCTTAGTGAAATATCCTATTAAAGAAAATGTTCTTATTAAACGTGAGAAGGAGTTGACTAAAGTATGGAAGATAAAACAAGAGAAGAAAAATGAGGAGACTGTCAATCAGTTCTATAAAATCAAGTAATCACATTGTAAAAGCATTGAAAAATATAGAATCAAGTAATCACATTGTAAAATACCTTGTTGATGCATTCACATCCATTGGTAAAAAAACTTGTTCACACGGGTCGCCGTGTATTGGCTGAATCAATTGTAAGTAGAAGCACAAGACAACGCCGTTTATTTAAATGCACATAAAAAATGGTTAAAATGCATCTAAAAACCCTAAAAATATATTCCATCAAAAGAGAGTCTTGACACAGAGGGAGAAATGAATAAATTTTGGACATTAAGTGGTAGGTTTCCATGTACAAACATGAAGTTAGTTGAAGTAGTGAAGGAACTAATGCATGCTTTTTGGCATGATAACACTAGGCCTTCTTCTAACACAAAGGATGTGTTAAAACACTGTAGGGGTTCTAAGGATCATGAACTCCACATTAAACATTATCTTGACATGACACAAACACAACTTTATGAGATGTTTAGAGCCACCCATGTAGAGTTGAGGCTTGGCCAATGATATTTTGAAAAATGCAAACCTTGGTATGTTAGGATCAACACCATCCGTAACACATGCTGTTGTAGCTACCACATAGAGTTTGATTATTATTATAATACTTTTGTACATATACATAGTTTTTTGAATTCTAACTATGCACAAGAATGCGCAAGTACAATACCACCGGTGTTATCTAGATATTTCACCCATACCATCATGTGTCTAAGGAAGGATGTATAGACATATTATGCAAAACCTTGTGTAGACGGTACTTGCAACAATTGTGGTGGATTAGCACTATGGAGTGAGTGCATCCATGAGAGTGAAAATCATCCATTTGTGAATACAACCATTGAGAAACATATATTCTAATGCGAGACCTATCAATTGCATGATGGGAAATAAATTTGGAAGATTAAATTGGTGAATTCACAGGTAATAATATCTTTGTGAAATTTTGGTTAAAATGATCTAATTGTATTTCTAATTGTTTTATCTAGTTATCTAATTCCTAATTTTTATTTTCCCAACATGTGCAAGTAATGTGATTTTATTCCAGGTTTCCGTGTAAATATTCAACATTACATTCAGCACGTCGATATGGATCGGTGGAAATATGAACAATTTAGAATATGTAGATATACTTTCCCCCTCTGAACAAATTATCAGTGGTTGATTTCGCTGAAAACTACACCCTACAACCATAAAATGAGAGACAAAGTTAATACTATCATTCAAATCAGGTGAGCATAATGATACATATCACTTACAGGCACTGGCCAGATGGTAGTGAAGAGAAGCAGGTGATATTGAAATAAAGTCACTTCTATATAAGTGATGACTGGACCCATGACATCCATTATTTGCAACACTGCTTCCAATTATTCTATGATCAATTGATAGCTAGGGATATACCATTTTGTTGACATTGGATATGGTTAGATGGTTGCATAGGGAAGTTAAAAAATGCACGTGTATTTCAATTGTTGTCTTTTTTGCACAAAAAATACAAGGTGTCGCATATATGGAACTATTTTGAGACTAGACATGGAAAAGGAGAGCACGATGGTGTTGGTGCATACATAAAAAATGCCCTTCGAAGGGAAGAGATGAATTTTATAGCTTCTGAACTTCGAGATTATGTGTCCATAGTTGATTGGTGTATAGGTGTGATGGGAGAGAAATCAACAAGGAAAATCCAAGTGTGGAGAATTTTTTGGGAGGTGAGATATATTGACCAATCACACACATATAAGGTAAACACGGTGCATGGAACTCAAATATTTCATTCTATTAAAATATGAGACAACTTATCCCTCGAAATATGGGCAAGAAATAAGGCTTTCTTTTGTGGTTCTTGTAGCATTGATGAATGGGACGATTGTGAATCTGCAAAGTTGGTTGATACATGGGACCGAGTCACGCTTGGTGGTGATATGCATGGGTTGAATGAAATAATCCCTTTGGAAGAGGATGAAATGTTAATTTCTGTTGATTATGATCAAATATCGGATCTTCTACAAGCAGTTTTAATAGTATGTTACATTGAGGCATTCATTATAATTTTAATCTATATGCTTGTGAAGTTTGAGTTTTATTATGTACATACTCCTCTTTTTTTAACATAGTTCATGTGTACATTTTGTTCAATTTTGTAGGTCACACGTATGCAGTGGTTTCGCCAAAAAACAATGAATGGGGTTCTGACTATTGATTGTCATGTTGCTTCGAGGGAAAGAAAACCCTTCTCGAACCTATTACATATGATGAAAATAATGAATTTCCGACTGGATGAAATTTTGTTAAAGGTGAATACATGACTCTAACATCACAACAAAAAAAGAAGAATGGCTATGTGTATCAGGATTACAAACTAGGAAATGTTGTATACCACTACACCAACTTAATTGTCAGCATAAACATCAAGTTACATACACTTTCAAGAAAAAATAGGTCATAGGTACGATACTTGCTACCTCATTCTGAGCATGAGAAATTTATGGATACCATTGGTAATAAAGATGATCCATATGGCATTCATAAGTGAGCGATGCAAGGAATCTATTTTTATGGCTAGGTGAGTGTTTTAAAATTCATGTCTTATAGTTTCAATAAGTGATTATCTATTTTATTAAGAAATGTTTTAACATTTAGTATTTTGTGTTCACAGTGTAGGGAGCAGTTGGAGTGCTCATTGTCACCATCCCCATCCCCATGCTCATTGTCATCACCATCATCACTAACATACTCACCATCACCATCACCATGCCCATTGTCACCATTGTTGTCATTTCCATCATTCTCATTGTCACCATCACCATCCGCATGCTCATTGTAACCATCACCATCATGCTTCACCATCACCAACATGCCTCATTATCCTCATGCTCACCATCACCATCCACATCCATCCTCTATCATCCACCATCATCCTCATGCTCATTGTCACAATCACCATCCTCATTTTCTCATTGTCACTGTCACCATCCCCATCCTCATGCCCATTTTCACCATCATCACCATCATGCTCATTGTCACCATCACCATCCCCATGATCATTGTCACCATCACCATCATGCTTCACCATCACCATGCCCATTGTCACCATCAACATTCATAATTAAATTTTTCATATTCATAAACAATTTGATAAATTGCACAAGCTTCGTCATGGATTGTGAGGAACCTCCAACAATTAAATGATGAAAATGCACTATATATCAGAAATAGCAGAACAAAGAAGAGATTTATTCATCGCATTAAAATTCGAGGGGGAAACCTCCTTTGAGCAAGCTCAATACAAATAACTCATGGATGACTTCATTGGCCTCAACACATACTTATATACTAAGTCTAAGCTAAACAACTATTACTCCCCATGAATGTGGGATAATACAATATAATCATGGGATGACTTACAAAGCATATGCGTCCAACAACAATATACTAACAATGTGGGATAATACAATATACTCAAAGGATGACTTACAAAGAATATGCGTCCAACAACAATATACTAACAAAGTAAAGAGAAGGGTTGACATGGGTTCCTAACATCCCCTCCCCCTTAGAAAAAGCTTTGTACTCAAAGCTTTAGATGTGGAAATTGTTGTTGAATCTGAAGGAGTGGTTCCCATGTAGCATCCTTTGGTTGCATTCCATGCCACTAAATTAATACCTCTGTGATGGATCAAGAGCGAAGATGATGAGTGCGCATATTGAGGATGGCCTCTGGCTCCAAAATGATGGATCCTTCATTATCGAGTTCTAGTAAAACAGTTTGTGCTCTGATGCTGGTGCCAAGAACTTTCTTAATACAAGAGACATGAAATACTGGATGAATGCGGGAAGAAGGAGAAAGTTCCAATTTATAAGCAACAGACCCAATATTTTGAAGAACCTTATATGGCCCATAGAACATTGGAGCGAGCTTATGATGCCCTTTGAGTTTTAGGGAGGATTGCTTGTAAGGTTGTAGATGAAGAAAAACCATATCACCTTCTTGAAAAGTGAGCTCAGAATGATGCTGATCGGATTCTTGATTCATTCGATTTCTTTCCATGTGAAGATTGTCCTGCAAAATGCAAAGAATCTGATTGCGGGTTTGAAGAACCGTGTCAACTGCTTGAACTGGTGAAATGCTGGGGGTGTATGGAAGAAGCACTGGTGGTGCCTGACCATAGACTGCTTCATATGGAATCATTTTAGATGCAGCGTTGTAGGAGGTATTGTACCACCATTCAGCGAGAGGGAGCCACTTTTCCCACTGATGCTGTTGTTCGGAGGTGAAGCAATGAAGATAGGTTTCCAAACATTTGTTGATAATTTGAGTATGACCATATGTTTGTGGGTGATACCCTGAACTCATCTTCATTTTGGTGCTAGTGTGGTGAAATAGTTCTGTCCAAAAATGGTTGGTGAAAGTTGCATCGCGACCTGAGACAATGTAAGAAGGGATTCTATGAAGATGGAAGATTTGGTCAAGGAAAAGTTGTGCGACTGAGGAGGCGGTATAGGGATGGATAAGGGCACAAAAATGATTATATTTGGAGAGGAGATCAACCACAACCAAAATCACTTCCTTCCCTCCATATTTAGGGAGACCTTCAATGAAATCCATATAAATATATGTCCAAATTCATGTAGGGATGGGAAAGGGTTCGAGAAATCCCGAAAGGACTGTCGTTTCACCCTTGTTGCGCTGGCAGGTATCACATTCATCCACCATCTGTTCAATTGTCCTTTTCACTCCCTTCCAAAATAAGTTATGCCGTGCCCGCTCATACATTTTGAGGAACCCAGAGTGCCTTGCCAATGGAGAAGCATGGAGTTCATAGAAGACAGTCTGTTGAATATATGTACTCTGGGGAAGCACCAGATGACCCTTGTATCTCAGGGAAGCACCATCCCAAGAGTAATGCAGTACAAAAGAAGGGTTGTTGAACAACCATTGGATGATTTGAGATAATGAAGAGTCATTGACATAGCCCTGCTGAGCATATTGCAACCAATTTGGAACAGACATAGAAATAGCTGAAAGAGAAACTTGGTCATCAAATGTGCGAGAAAGATAATCCACCACAAGAATGTCCTTACCTTGCTTGTAAGTGATCTCATAGTGATTACCTATGTGTTTGCTAACCAATTTCTATTGTGCTGGGGATGAGACCCATTTTTCCAGGAAATATTTCAGAATCCGGTTATTAGTCTTGATGCATAAATGATTCCCTAATAGGAATGGCCTCCACTTCTATACTGGATGCAAAATAACCATTATTTCCTTCTCATTTGTAGATGCAACTAAATTCTTACCGGAAAGGGATTTGCTGGTGAACGCAATGGGATGTTCATCTTGAAGGATATCAACACCAAGTCCATTGTCGCAAGCATCACTCTCAATAGTGAAGGGCTTGGAAAAATCGGGAATAGTTAGAACAAGTGTAGTACACATAGATTGTTTTAGTTTGCCAAATGCACACTTAGTATCATGTGTCCATGTAAAAGCATCATTTTTCAATAAATCGGTTAATGGAGCTGCAATATTCCCGTAGTCCTTGACAAACTTGTGGTAGTATCTAGTCAATCCCAAAAAAACATGAAGGCTCTTGAGTGTTAGAGGATGCGGCCAATTTTTCATGGCATCTATTTTGGTAGGATCCGCGCGAAACCCTTGTGCTGAAATAGTATGCTCGAGATACTCTACTTCCTTCTATCCAAAAACACATTTACACTGTTTGGAATGGAGATGATGATTAGAGAAAAGTTGTAGTACAAGATCCAGACACTGGAGATGTTCATCCCATGTTTTACTATAGATGAGGATATCATCAAAGAAGACCATAATGAATTTCCGCAAGTAGGGCCAGAATATTTTATTCATCAATGCCTGAAATGTGGAAGGAGCATTAGTGAGGCCAAAGGGCACGACCAAAAACTCATAGTGGCCATCATGTGTGCGGAAATCTATTTTAGGGATATAATCCTCATGAACCCGAATTTGATGATACCCAGAACGAAGATCCAACTTGGAGAAAAAATGAGCACCATGAAGCTCATCAACAACAAGAATTGGAAACGTATCCTTGATTGTGAGGTGATTAAGTGCTCGGAAGTCAATGCAGAGGCGCCATGATCCATATTTTTTTCAGACAAGAATAACTAGTGAAGAAAAGGAATTGGTACTAGGGAGAATAATACCTTGCTTCAGTAAGTCCCGAATGAGCATCTCAATCTCTGTTCTTTGGTGAAATGGGTAGCGATAGGCCTTGATGTTGGGAGGAATGATTCCAGGAAGGATCTGAATACGATGGTCCTCTGGTCTTGAAGGTGGAAATTCCACTTGTTCATCAAAGACACATGCATATCTATCCAAAATTTGTTGTAGATCCAAAGGAATAATGGAGACCCCTCATGGGTGCAGCTGAATGGAATGGAGCTAAGCGATGACACCATGCAAATTCTTATTAAGGAGTTTTTCCATGCGATGTGAACTGATGATGCTGAGAGACCCTGGTTGTAATCCCTTCAATGTGTGTTTTTTCCCATTGAATGAAAACTGCATCAAAAGTTCAACAAAATCCCATAAGATGGGGCCATGTGTGCATAACCATTGAGCACCCAAAACCACATCACATCTGCCTAAGACCAAGAAAAACATGTCGGAGCGCAGGTTATAATCTCCAATAGAGATACGCACATTGAGACACTTCCCATTGCAAGGTAAGGTGCCCCCATTTGCAATCATGACTTCAAGGTTGGAGCAAGGATGGACAAAGCAATCAGCCTGTTTGGCGATCCGAGGGTCAATGAAGTTACGAGTGCTACTAGAATCAATTAGTATTGTGAGAGGGAGCTTCTTTAAGTAACCCTTGACCCACATTGTTTGTGGGGTGGTGAGTCCAGATAAATCATGGAGGTATATCTCTGGATGGTTGTCCTGACAAGGAGGGTCAACAGGCGGTTGCTGAATGTCGACTTGATCATCTATTGTATACTGAGCTTCTTCACCAATTTCAGTTGTAGGAGGAGAACCCACATCCAAGAGATAAAGATTTTTCTCGACACATCTATGTCCTTGAGTGAATTTACCATCACAATTATAACAAAGCCCTTTTTCTCTACGTGCCCGCATCTATGCTTTAGACAAATGCTTGATAGGAGTTGCTCGAGGAGCTGGAGTGATGGGAGGTTGTTGGGAAACCATATTTCTGAATGGAACAAAAGTGGATTTGGAGCGCTATTGGGATGTGATCTTGTCCTCTTCCAACTTATTTAACCCTAGGGATTCCATCATTGTGGTGGGACAAAAAATTTTAACCTCAGATCAGATTGGATCCTTTAGGCCACTGATAAAACAACTCCTGTAGAATTCATTAGGAAATCCTTTTGTGTGATTGGCTAGTTTCTCAAATTATGTTTGATACTCTCTCATAGTTTCAATTTGGCGAAGTTTAGTGAGTGCTCTTGTGAAGTCATCAAAAGCACTAGGACTAAATAGTTGCAAAATGAGTTGGAAAAAATCTGTCCATTTTGGCTCTTCATGAGCTTTGATGTACCAATGGTACCATTGAAGGGATTCATGTTCCAAATGAAAGGATGCAAGTCATACTTTTTTGACATCAAAAGTATTATACAGACTGAAATATTATTCTGCCTGATATATCCATCCATTCGGATCATCACCATTGAAGCGAGGAAAATCAAGCTTCGGTCCACGAAAATTGTTGGGAGAAGAGAACACAGTGTTTGCAGAAGACTCTGGCTGCCGTTTATTGTTTGTGGATGAATGTTGAAGATGGAGGCAGAGAATTTTTTCATCCAGATATTGGAGTTTGGTTTTGAGGGTTGCAAGTTCTTCTTCCATGTTTTTTTTCTCTTGTGCGGGTGACAACCATAACTAGGAGATTTTTTTTTTTGAATGGGTAGAAAAACAAAAACAAAAACTTCTTTAGTAAAGGAAAATTTGGATTTGGGAAAAAATCTAATGGGAAATTGGGGTTTGACTAGGTTTTGGACACTTTCTAATGGACAAGGAAGAAAAAAATGGGGATTCCAGAAGCGGGGTGAAAGAATGAGAAAATTTGTCAAAGAGGGAAGGGACAAAGAAGCAGAAATATGAAATGAACACTGTGGAAAAATGTGAAGGCGATTGAGTGAAAATCGAAGAAATGATGGAAAAACCTAAAAATAGACAGATGTGGGATTTATGGCTTCGAGAAATGGAATTTGGGATAGGGTCCTCAGGAAGGAAATATGCAGAGGGATTGCAGGGGTGTCAGTGAATTTTCAAGGGAAACAAAGTTAAAGCAAAGAAGATATGGTGAAAAAATAGAATTTTATAATTTATAATTTATAATTTTTTTTCTTTTCCGGAATGGATCTGCAACCACTCGGAATTGATCTGCAACGGATCTGGACAAATGAAATATTATATTTATCAGATGGAAATAGATACGAACACTAGGTATGCTCGACTTCCTAAAGGTTAAGGGGATTCACTCGGCTACCAATGCTGTCTAACGGCTTGCGTATTGGGGAAGTACCCCTCACTCCACGAATCAGGTAAAATTGATAATCGCTTTGCCACCAATAAAATCTCTTGGTTTACTTCACAGGTGGGAACTAGTCAATCAGGTAGGGGCCGTTTCCCTTTTCGTTGGCAGGTCCTCTCAATGAGACAACTACTTTGGGGTTCCTGTGGTACTCCTCACAATGAGATTTAGGGCTATTCCCAAGTACTTCCCATAGTTAAGCGGATAGGGATTATTCCTGGATCCAAACCTGCAATTGAAAGGAACAAATACAAATGCAAAGAAAAAGAGTACTGCAATAATCACATCACTTGGAAGCCACTACGAAAAAACAATTTGGCAGAAATTCCACCCAGCGAGCCCAAGAAAGTGCTATGATACCAGATGTGAGGAACCTCCATCAATTAAATGATGAAAATGCACGATATATCATAAATAACATAACACATAAGAGATTTATTGATAGTAGGACACTTCGAGGGGGAAACCTCCTTTGAGCAAGCTCAATACAAATAACTCGTGGATGCCTTAATTGGACTCAATACATATTTATATACTAAGTCTAAGATAAACAACTATTACTCCCCATTAATGTGGGATAATACAATATACTCACGGGATGACTTACAAAGCATATGCGTCCAACAACAATATACTAACAAAGTAAAGAGAAGGGTTGACACAGGTTCCTAACATGGATATGTTGTCTTTTTTTTTTCTCTCATCTAAGTACACCATAAGATTCTCATCGATCATCCATCACCATCCTCATGCTCATTGTCACCATTACCATACTCATTGTCACATTGTATCAATGACACCATCACCATCCTCATCCTTGTGCCCATTTTCACCATTGTCACCACCATGGCCATTGTTAGTATCACCATGCCCATTGTGATCCAATCGAAAATATCATATTTTTTCATCATCCTCATGCTCACATTGTCACCATCGCCATCCAAATCCATCCTCTATCATACACCATAATCCTCATGCTCAATTTCACAATCACCATCCACATTGTCTCATTGTCACTGTCACTATTGTCACCAAAACCCTAGTTTATGAAATCGTCGAATGAGACAAGTTTCAAGCCATGGATCCACAGGGGAGAGGCACCCCTATCACTATATAAATGTTTGGAATCCAATGGATTCAATGGTTCACCTATCCAATCCACCATCATCATTCTATGGCTAGTTTTAACTCATAGCCTAAAGCTTTTTAGGGACATATGGTGAATCCGAGCCGAGGGCATAGAAATCGAACCAGGTAGCATAATTGAATTATCTCACTTCTTGCACGTGTGTTTGGGTAGGGAACACATGGGCATGCTACCCACAAGCTCATGCAAGTGTGCAATCTAAATCCTTTTAGGGACACATGGTGAATCCAAGCTGGGGCATAGAATTCAAACTAGGTAGTAGGACAAAGTTTTGTTAGCTCTTGCAGGTGTGTTTGGGAAGGGATACACCAACCATGGATAGAAAGGATAGTAGGATGGTGAGAAAGTGTGCATACTTTTGTTATTGGACCATGCCAATTTTGCACAAGGGGGTCAATTTTGAATTGAAATCTCTCGAGAAACCATGGGTAGTGTGACCACGTCCACAATGGCCAAACACATATGTGGAAGTTGACAAAACCTAATTATGCTACTTGGTTTGGATTTCATGCCCCCAGAGCAAATTCACAAAATGTCGTTGAATGGACGCAAGGGGCGAGGTATGATTGTCCATTGAACAATAATCATAATTCAGATCGTGAAACCATTGATTTTAATGGATTCATGATGTTGGGTTTCGGTGGGTTTCGGTCAGGGGAAACCCTCTACTATGATTCAAGTGCCCAAAAATGGCCATATTATACCATATCCAGGACTAGTATTTTGCTCAATAAGGGTCAATGCAAATTTTGCATATGGGTATCAATTTTGAACTGAAATATATTGGCTAACTACGAGTAGTGTGATCATGTCCACAATGGCCAAGTAATAGAACCTAGTTATGCTTCCCAGTTTGGATTTTGACCCCCCAATGGAAGAATTGCCATGTGTTCCACTGAGCAAAACCCTATTTCCTATCCGAACGAATAAAAGTAACCTCCAATAATGTGACTCGCAAGAGTTGAGAACCCCTACCTATAACCCGATGCCCAAAATCCAATGGAATCATCGGTTTTATGATCCAACTCATGATTTTTGTTCTATGTCCATTTGTAAGTTGTCCCTTGTAGTCATTCAGGGACACATGCCAAATTGGTCCCAGGGCCTAAAACCACCACTAGATACTCGAATTGAGTTTCGTAAGTTTGGGAACATGTTTATGGGCACGGAAAAGTTGGTCATTCCAGTTAGAGGATTTCATGGTGGGTTCCTTAGAATTTGACCCCCCAGTGCAAGAATTTCTATGTGTTCCACTGAGCAAAACCATAGTGTCCTATCCGGTTGAATAAAAGGTGTGTCTAGCCATGGGACCCACAAGAGTCAGGAAACCCTACCTGTAACTCAATGCCCAAAATCCAATGGAATTGATGGTTTCGTGATCCTACGCACGATTTTTTTTTTATGTCCATTTGTAAGTTGTCCCTTGTAGTCATTTAGGAACACATACCAAATTGGTCCCAAGGCATTAAACCACCACCGAACACTCTAATCGAGTTCCGTAAGTTTAAGCACATGTATTTGGGAATGGAAAAGTTGGTTAGGACAACCAAAGGATTTCATGGTGGGTTCCATGGAATTTGACCCCCTAGTGTAAGAATTGCCATGTGTTGCATTGAGAAACACTTTAGTGTACTCTCCGGACGAATAAAAGGAACCTCCAACCATGGGAATCGCAAGAGTCAGGAATTACTACATGTAATCCGATGCTTGAAATCCAATCAAATTTATGGTTTCATGATTTAACGCACGGTTTTTGTTTTATGTCCATTTGCAAGTCGTCCCTTGTAGTCATTGAGGGACACAATCCAAATTGGTCCCAGTGCCTAAAACTACCACTAGACACTTGAATCGAGTTCCATAAGTTTGGGCACAAAAACGTTGGTCAGGCCGGCCAGAGTGTTAGGAACCCATGTAAACCCTTCTCTTTACTTTGTTAGTATATTGTTGTTGGACACATATGCTTTGTAAGTCGTCCCGTAGTATTATATGTTCCATGGTATTGATCCATAGTTTGTATTATCCCATAGTATTATATGTTCCATGGTATTGGACACATATGCTTTGTAATTTGTCCCGTAGTATTATATGTTCCATGGTATATTTGATCCATAGTATTGGACGCATAGACTTAGTATATAAGTACGTGTTGAGGCCAATGAAGGCATACATGAGTTATTTGTATTGAGCTTGCTCAAAGGAGGTTTCCCCCTCGAAGTGGCCTATGATCAATAAATATCTTATGTGTTCTGCTATTTCTGATATATCGTGCATTTTCATCATTTAATTGTTAGAGGTTCCTCACATCTAGTATCAGAGCACTTTCTTGGGCTCGTTGGGTGCAATTTCTGCCAAATTTTTTTCTCGCATCTGTATTTGTTCCTTTCAATTACAGGTTCAGATCCAGGAATAATCCCTATCCGCTTAACTATGGGAAGTACTTGGGCATAACCATACAAGTCATTGTGAGGAGTACCACAGGAACCTTGAAGTAGCTGGTCCATTGAGAGGACCTGCCAACAAAAAGGGAAATGAACCCTACCTGATTGACTAGTTCCCACCCATGAGGTAAACCAAGAGTTGTCGTTTGTGGCAAAGCGGTTATCAGTTTCATCTGATCTGTGGAGTCAGGGGTAATGCCCTAATATGAAAGTCGTTAGACAACATTGGTGGCAGAGTGAATCCACTGAACCTTTAGGAAGTCAAGCATACCTGGGGTCCATATATATTTCTAGCTGATAAATAGAAGATTACATCTGTCCAGAGCTGTTGCCGATCAATTCCGAGCCATTTCAGATCCATTCCAAAAGCAAAAACCATTTTTTCGCCATATCTTCTTTCCTTTAACTCCATTTCCCTTGAAAATTCACTGAAATCCCTGCAATACCATTCTGCATGTTTCATTCCTTAGGACCCTATCCCAAATTCCACTCCCCGAAGCCAAAAATCCCACATCTGTCTATTTTTAGGGTTTGCCATAACTTCTTCGATTTTCACCCAATCGCCTTCAAATTTTTCCATAGTGTTCATTTCCTATTTCTCCTTCTTTGTCACTATTTGAAAATTTTTCCCATTCTTTCACCCCGCTTCTGAAATCCTCATTTTCTGCTTCCCTGTCCATTAGAAAGTGTCCAAAACCTAGTCAAACCCCAATTACCCATCATATTTTTTCCCAAATCCAAAGTTTCCTTTACTAAAGAAGTTTATGTTTATGTTTTTCTACCCATTAAAAAAAAAATATATCCTGGTTATGGTTTTCACCCACGCAGGAGTAAAAAACATGGAGGAAGAACTTGTAGACATCAAAACCAAATTCTAAGATCTGGATGAAAAATTCCTTGGCCTCCATCTTCAACATTCAGCCATGAACAATAAACAATAGCCATAGTCTTCTGTAGACACTAGGTTCTCGTCTTCCAACAATGTTTGTGGGCCGAAGCTTTATTTTCCTCACTTCAATGGTGATGATCCGACTGGATGGATATATCGGGAAGAACAATATTTCAGTCTGCATAATAATTTTGATGTCAACAAAGTTCCACTTGCATCCTTTCATTTGGAATGTGAAGCTCTTCAATGGTACCGTTGGTACATCAAGGCTCATGAAAAGACAAAATGGACAGATTTTTTCCATCTCCTTTTGCAACGATTTGGTCCTAGTGCTTTTGATGAATTCACAAGATCACTCACTAAACTTTGCCAAATGGACACTGTGAGAGAGTATCGGACAAAATTTGAGAAACTGGCCAATCACACAGAAGGACTGCCTAATGAATTCTACAGGAGTTGTTTTATCAATGATCTAAAGGATGCAATCCGATCTGAGGTTAAAATGTTTTGTCCCACCACAATGATGGAAGCCCTAGGGTTGGCTAAGTTGTAAGAGGAAAAGATCACAACCCAACAATGCTCCAAATCCACTTTTGTTCCATTCATAAATATGGTTTCCCAATGACCTCCCATCACGCCAGCTCCTCACCCAACTCCTATCAAGCATTTGTCTAAATCAGAGATGCGGGCACGTAGAGAAAAAAGGCTTTGTTATAATTGTGATGAGAAATTCACTCGGGGACATAGATGTGTTGAACAAAAGCTCTATCTCTTGTATGTGGATTCTTCTCCTGCCTCTGCAATTGATGAAGAAGCTCCAGATACAATATATGATTAGGTCGACATTCAGTAGCCTCCTGTTGACCCTCCGTATCAGATGACCACCAAGAGATATATCTCCATGCTTAAGCCGGAGTCACCACCTCACAAACAATGCGGGTTAGGGGTCACTTCAAGAAGCTCCGTCTTACAATACTAATTGATTCTGGTAGCACTCATAACTTCATTGACCCTTTGATCGCCAAACAAGCTAATCAGTTTTGTCCATCCCTGCTCCAAATTTGAAGTCATGATTTCCAATGGGGGCACCTTACCTTGTAAGGGGAAGTGTCACAATGTGTGTATCTCTATGGGAGATTATAACCTACACTTCAACATGTTTTTCTTGGTCTTAGGCATATGTGATGTGGTTCTGGGTGCTCAATGGTTACGCACACTTGGCCCCATCTTATGGGATTTTGCTGAACTTTGGATGCAGTTTTCAGTCAATGGAAAAAAACACACATTGACGGGCTTACAACCAGGGTCTCTGAACATCATCAGTTCACATCGCATGGAAAATATCCTTAATAATAATTCACATGGTGTCATATCTCAACTCCATTCCATTTAGATGCACCCATCAATGGTCTCCACTACTCCTTTGGATCTACAACAAATTTTGGATAGATATGTAGGTGTATTTGCTGAACCAGTGGGATTTACACCTTCAAGACCATAGGACCATTGTATTAAGCTCCTTCCTGGAAGCGTTCCTCCCAACATCAGGCCCTATCGCTACCCATTTCACCAAAAAACAAAGATTGAGATGCTTGTTCGGGACTTACTGAAGCAAGGTGTTATATATTTGCCCTAGTACTAGTTCCTTTTCTTCACCAGTTCTTCTTGTCCGAAAAAAGATGGGTCATGGTGCCTCTGCATTGACTTCCGAGCACTTAATCACCTCACAATCAAGGATAAGTTTCCAATTCCTGTTGTTGATGAGCTTCTTGATGAGCTTCATGGTGCTCATTTTTTCTCCAAGTTGGATCTTCATTCTGGGTATCATCAAATTCGAGTTCATGAGGATGATATACCTAAAACATCTTTCCGCACACATGATGGCCACTATGAGTTTTTGGTCATGCCCTTTGGCCTCACTAATTCTCCTTCCACACTCGAGGCATTGATGAATAAAATATTCCAGTCTTACTTGCAGAAATTCATTCTGGTCTTCTTTGACGCTATCCTCATCTATAATAAAACATGGGCTGAGCATCTCCAGCATCTGAATCTTGTACTGCAACTTTTATCTGATCATCATCTCCACAAAAAACAGCTAAATTTGTTTTTGGGCAGAAGGCAATAGAGTATCTCGGGCATATTATTTCAGCACAAGGGGTTCACGTGGATCCTCCCAAAATATATGCCATGAAAAATTGGCCGCATCCTCAGAAACTCAAGAGCCTTTGTGGTTTTTTGGTATTGACTAGATACTACTGCAAGTTTGTCAAATATTATGGGAATATTGTAGCTCCATTAACCACTCTATTGAAAAAGGATGCTTGTAGATGGACACATGCTACTGAGTGTGCATTTGAAAAAGTGAAACAAGCTATGTGTACTGCACTTGTTCTAGCTATGCCCAATTTTTCCAAGCCCTTCACTATTGAGAGTGATGCTTGCGACAATGGAGTTGGTGTTTTTCTCCTTCAAGATGAACATCCCATTTTGTTGACCATCAAATCCCTTTAAGGTAAAAATTTAGCTGCCTCTACATATGAGAAATAAATGATGGCTATTTTGCATGCAGTACATAAGTGGAGGCCCTACCTATTAGGGAATCATTTCTGCATCAAGACTGATCACCAGAGTCTGAAATATTTCCTGTAACAATGGGTATCCTCCCGAACACAACAGAAATGGGTTAGAAAACTCATGTGTTATGACTATGAGATCACTTACAAGAAGATTAAGGGAAATCTTGTGGCGGATGCTATTTCTCGCACATTTGATGACCAAGTTTCTCTTTTAGCTATTTCTATGCCTGTTCCAAATTGGTTGCAATCTGTTCAGAAGGGCTATGTCAATGACTCTTCATTATCTCAAATCATGCAACAGTTGTCCAACAACCCTTCTACTGTACCACATTACTTTTGGGATGGTTCTTCCGTGAGATACAAGGGTCGTCTGGTGCTTCCCCAGAGCACATATATTCAACAGGCTGTATTTTATGAACTCCATGCTTGTCCATCGACATGGCACTCTGGGTTCCTCAAATCGTATGAGCGGGCATGACGTAACTTATTTTGGAGTGGAATGAAAATGACAATTCAACATATGGTGGCTGAATGTAATACCTGCCAGCGCAACAAGGGTGAAATGACACTCCTTCCATGATTGGTCGAACCCTTACCCATCCCTACACGGATTTGGACAAATATTTCTATGGATTTCATTGAAGGGATCCCTAAATATGGAGGGAAGACAATGATTTTGGTTGTGGTTGATCGCCTCTCCAAATATAGCCATTTTTTTTCCCCTCAGCCATCCCTATACCACCTCCTCAGTCACACAAATGTTCTTGGACCAGATATTTCGTCTTCATGGAATACTTTCTTCCATTGTCTGGGATCATGATGCAACTTTCACCAGTCATTTTTGGACAAAACTATTTCGCCACACTAGCACCAAACTGAAGATGATTTCAGGGTATCACCCATAAACAAATGGTCAGACTGAAAATATCAATAAATATTTGTAAACTTATCTTCGTTGCTTAACCTCTGAACAACAACATTAGTGGGAAAAGTGGCTCCCTCTCGCTGAATGGTGGTACAATACCTCCTACCACACTACATCTAAAATGACTCCATATGAAGCAGTATATGGTCAGGCATCGCCAGTTATTCTTCCATACACCCCGAACAGTTTAGGAAGTTGACACGGTTCTTCGAAACTGCGATTATTAGATTCTTCACATTCTGTAGGACAATCTTCACATGGCAAGAAATCGAATGAAACAACAACCCGATCAACACCATTCTAAGCGCACTTTTCAAGTAGGTGATATGGTTTTTCTTCGTCTACATCCTTACAAACAATCCTCCCTGAAACTCAAAGGGCGTCATAATCTCGCTCCAAAGTTCTATGGTCCATATAAGGTTCTTCAGAATATTGGGTCTGTTGGAACTTCCTGCTTCTTCCCGCATTCATCCAGTATTTCATGTCTCTTCTCTAAATAAAGTTCTTGGCACCAACATTAGACGACAAACTATTTTACCAGAAATGGATAATGAAGAATCCATCCTTTTGGATCCGGAGGCCATCCTCAATAGGCACACTTGTCAGCTTCTCTCTCGATCTATCACAAAGGTATTAATTCAATGGTACAGAATGCAACCATAAGATGCTACATGGGAACCACTCCTTCAAATTCAACAACAATTTCCACATCTAAAGCTTTGAGGACAAATATTTTTCTAAGGGGGAGCGGATGTTAAGAACCCATGTCAACCCTTCTCTTTACTTTGTTAGTATATTGTTGTTGGACGCATATTATTTTCAAGTCGTCCCGTAGTATTATATGTTCCATGGTATTGATCCATAGTTTGTATTATCCCATAGTATTATATGTTCCATGGTATTGATCCATAGTATTGGACACATATGCTTTGTAAGTCGTTCCGTAGTATTATATCTTCCAAGGTATTGATCCATAGTGTTGGATGCATAGACTTAGTATATAAGTACGTGTTGATGCCAATGATGGAATCCATGAGTTATTTGTATTGAGCTTGCTCAAAGGAGGTTTCCCCCTCGAAGTGGCTTGCGATCAATAAATATCTTCTGTGTTCTACTATTTCTGATATATCGTGCACTTTAAGCATTTAATTGTTGGAGGTTCCTCACACATAGGATTTCATGGTGGGTTCCGTGGAATTTGACTTCCTAGTGTAAGAATTTCCATGTGTTTCACTGAGCAAAACCATAGTTTCCTATCTGACCGAATATAATGTGCCTTCGGCCATGGGACTTGCAAGAGTCAAGAACCCCTACTTGTAAACTGATGCCTGAAATCCAATGGAATCGACGGTTTCACAATCCGACACATGGTTTTTGTTCTATTTCCATTTGCAAGTCATCCTTTGTAATCATTCCGGGACACATGCCAAATTGGTCCGAAGGCCTAAAACCACCACCGGACACTCGAATCGAGTTCCGTAAGTTTGGGCACATGTATCTGGGCATGTAAAAGTTGGTCAGGCTAACCAGTGGATTTCATAGTGGGTTTCATGGAATTTGACCCCCCAGTGCAAGAATCTCCATGTGTTCCATTGAGCAAAACCCTAGTGTCCTGTCTAGTCGAATAAAAGACACATTCCTCCATGAGAATCACAAGATTCAAGAACCCCTACCTATTTCTCCATGCCCGAAATCCGATGGAATCAAAAGTTTTGCAATTAGACACATAGTTTTTGTTTTATGTCCATTTGCAAGTCATCCCATGTAGTCATTTAGGGAACATGCCAAATTGGTCCCAAGGCCTAAAACCACCACTAGACACTTGAATCAAGTTCTGTAAGTTTTTTCATGTGTATCTTGGCATGGCAAAGTTGGTCAGGCTAGACAGAAGATTTCAGGGTGGGTTCCATGGAATTTGACCCCCAGTGCAAGAATTACCATGTGTTCTGCTAAGACAAAACCTAGTGTCCTGTCCGACTGAATAAAAGTTGCCTCTAGCCATGAGAATATCAAGAGTCAGGCAACCCTACTTGTAACCCGATTCCTAAAATCCAATGGAATTGGCAATTTTTTGATTTGACGCACTGTTTTTGTTCTATGTCCATTAGCAAGTCGTCCCCTGTAGTCATTTAGGGACACATGCCAAATTGGTCCCAAGGCCTGAAACCACCACCGAACAATCGATTTGAGTTCCATAAGTTTTGGAACATGTATTTAGGTATGGAAAATTTGGTCAGGCCAGCCCGAGGCTTTCATGGTGGGTTCTATGGAATTTGACCCCCTAGTGCAAGAATTGCCATGTGTTCCACTAAGAAAAACCCTAGTGTCTTGTCTGGATGAATAAAAGGTACCTCTAGCCATGGGACTCATAAGAGTAGGGAACCATTATCCTGATGCCCAAAATCCAATGGAAATGACAGTTTTGCGATCTGGTGTACGATTTTTGTTCTATGTCTATTTGCAAAGCATTTGCTATAGTCATTCAGGGACACATGACAAATTGGTCACATGGCCTAAAACCACCACCGGACAGTCAAATCAAGTTCCATAAGTTTGGGTATGTGTATCTAGGCATGGTAAAATTGGTAAGTCCAACCAGAGGCTTTCATGGTGGGTTCTGTGGAATTTGAACACCCAGTGCAAGAATTGCCATGTGTTCCATTGAGCAAAACCTAGTGTCATGTTTGACCAAATAAAAGGTGCCTCCGACCATGTGACTTGCAAGATTTAGAAACCTATACTTGTAACACGATGCCCAAAATCCAATGGAATTGAAATTTTCATGATTCGATGCACGATTTTTGTTCTATGTCTATTTGCAAGTTCCCCCCTGTAGTCATTCAGGGACACATGCCAAATTGGTCCCAGGGCCTAAAACCACCACTAGACACTCGAATCAAGTTTCTTAAGTTTGGGCATGCGTATCTGTGCATGGAAAAGTTAGCCAGGATAGCCAAAGGCCTTCATGGTGGGTTCCATGGAATTTGACCCCCCTAGTGCAAGAATTTCCATGTGTTCCATTGAGCAAAACCCTAGTGTCCTGTCTGGCCGAATAAAAGGCACCCCTACCACAAGACGCTTCCAATGTCAATAACAATGAGGATGAGGGTAATGATGGAAATGATGATGATGATAAGGATGGTGAGGATGAGGATGAATATGACAATGCCACCAAAAATGATGTTGAGGATGATGATTAGGTTTCTAGGGTTTCTAGGGCTAGATTAGGTTTATAGGGAAATATTAGGTTTTGAGGTTTCTAAATTAGGTTTCTAGGCATAGATTTGGTTTCTAGGTTTCAAAATCAAGTTTCTGGGGCTAAATATAGTTGTAAAGGTATGAATGTTTGATAGTAGATATTGGTCAATGGTGACATTGCATTTGATATTAGTGGCTACAAACTAGGGTTTATAGGGTTTAGAATACAAGCTAAGGTTTAGGCTATAGAATATAGTTTCTAGTTAATGTCTTGTTCATAATAAAAGATGGATGTGGGTTGTGCTTAGCATTATAAAAAGTGGCATTGCGCAATTCCATGTGTTGGGATCATGTGGAGGTGGAATTATTTTTGAATGTGTGAAGTATTATGATGAGCATTGGGCCCATATACATTACATGCTTGAGGTGGTTTAGGGTTGGGGGAGTTGAAGTAGTGAGCTTTGTAGTCAGGGCATAAAAAAGAGATGGTATTAAAGTTTTTGTTAGCCTCATTTTAGAAGGGACGGAATTGATTTTTTAAGTCAAATTTCTATTCAATGGCAAGGGTATGGAGGAAGACTTGGTCAATGAATTGATGGACATATTTTGTTGGACCTTAATGTAACTACAAATTTTGCACATGAGGTTATATAAGTAACCTAGTGGATATAATCACATTCTCAAGTCCTTGATGAAGGAATCCCATGTAGTAATGAGGTTGGAGATGTTGCACTGATATTTTCAACATTTATTTCCATGTATTCTTTTTCCTATTCTTGGTGAGTCTAACACCAAGCTTAAGCAAGTCCTTCTAGATGATTTCCTATAGAAATAAGGTGTTTTTCTCCAACCATGGTTGGACATGTCTAAAAATATGTTGTTAGACTACATAACCAAGAATCGAGGACATCTTCTTGCATTTAAACACCATACTTAGGTAAGAATATTCTAGTTTCCAACTAGAAAGTAGAGGTAGAATCCCTATATTATATATTAAGGGATTTGGTGAGGGAACTTACCAATTGTTGCAAAAAACTATCCAAATTGGGGTCCATTTCTTTAAGGGACTAAGTGCTATGAGGATCCATTAAGGGAAAGAATACTTGTCCATGAGAAACCCTAGGATTTGGTTAAGTTTCAATAAAACTATAAATAAATGAGGTTTGAGGAGAGAAACAAATTCCTATGAAATATGACATGGACCTAGGAATAATATATGATGAGGATGCAGGAGCATAAAATACCTCAGTGAAGTCATTAGTGACTTCACAAAGTCAAGTGGAAACTTTTAGAAGAGACCAAAGTCTCACTTATAATTTTTGTTTTTTATGGAAGATAAGTTTGAATAAATGAGAAATAAGGACTCGATCCTTCTCAAATGTAATAAATAAGGTTTGTTTGAACAATTAAGAATGTCCAAAATGTTAGGAGTCAGTTAGATGAGTCAAGAGTTAGTTAGGAAACGTTAGAAATAATAATAGTGATAGAGAGTTGAGTCACAAACGGTTGTAGTTCACGATCCTATATCCAAGGATCTGAAACAAATCCTTTTTTGTACTTAAGCTCTATGAAGATTCATTTGTATGGGGGGAGCTTGGGGAATATCTCATAGAGCTTGGAAAACTCACAGAAGCCTTTTGATAGCTCGAAGAGGTTTCTTTGTGAATATAAATAAGGTTTCTGCATTTACTGAATTTATAGTGTTGAATTATTTATACACAGAGAATTCACAGTTTGTATATGGTTGCGCACAGAGGAATTTAGATTGAGTTTTTAAAGAAAATGGATGGATTGGGCATCAAAGTTATGAGGGTTTTTCTGTTTGATCAAATCTCCATTTTTGCAAGAACTTTGCCTATACTTGTATGGAAAATACAATGTTTAGTTAAAATGCTCATAGACTAACGATTTTAGTCTAACATGGAGAAATTATTTATTTAAGAATTTCATTATTGAAATTTCCTGTGGAGATAGTATGGACAATTGCATTCCATTAATGAATTGCAGGTGAAATTGTTGTTTGAGTGCACATAAATAAATGGAGGATTACATACAGTAAACTAACGACTACTGTGCATTATAGAGACGGATCAATGGTCGTGGATGGCTCATTAACCAGTTGACAAGCTGAATGATGGAGATGTGATGAGGGCTTAAGAGCATAGGTAACAATCTTATGAGGTGTGAGGCGAGTGCTATAACCATGAGGCGCAAATGTTTTATTGGAAAGAATGGCGGTGGCTTCCAAATCAGGAAGAGGAGGTAAAATAGTTATGGTTAACTATTTTAATTCTGTCCATTTATATAAAGCTGTTTATGCATGTTATAGCAGAACCAAGAGGGGATTATTTTAAATATTTTTACTTAATCATAAGGGTATGAAAGGTAGGGATAGTGTATTGCGTATATACACTTGAAGAGATCCTCTTATGTTGGCCTTAGAGGGTATAAGGCCATCAATTTTGGTATTAGAGCATTGCAAAAGATTTGCATACAATGGAGAGAATTTTTGCAATACTAATTTGCAAGTTGAAGATAGAATGTTGATTTCTGAATAAAAGGAATTAAGGGGAGATTTTGGTAAGGGAACCCTAACAGCAGAGTGTTGTAGGAAATGCATGCAAGTGTTAAGCCTGTAGAGAGCATAGTGAGTGTTAGAAAAACAGGGTCGCAGAGCAATAAAAATAAACAGAAATGCAAATATAATGACACACACATTACAAGAGATACACAGATATCTCGTGGTTCACCCCAAGATGGGCTACGTCCACAATGAAGTTTCCAGTCCTTATTATTATACCGTCCAACAAAGTGAAGGGATACAATCTGCAGCACAACCGCTGCACTTCCACTTCACTGTCTCACAGTCTTTCTTCCGATCTCAGATATCTTTAAAATTCATAAAACCTAATACCTCAAACCCTAGACATGTTACAATGAATTTCTTTTATAAGGGAAATACAATGGGAAAATACCACGGGTTACCCAAAACCATGGGCCCGAAATTTGTTGGAGAAACAACCCAAAAACTTTCTCGGGGGCGCTGCCCCCGCACCCCCCAGAGTCCCTAGGAATCGTGCCGAGATCATAACCAAACATGGGGTACAGACACAACTAAATAATAATATCTCTGAATCTGGAGATCAGGCTCCACAACCAACAATCTCCCACTTGGAGACTGATCACAACAACTCCACCGCTGCTGTACTTGCTGGACCTTGGACTTGGAAACTTTCTTATCTTCACCTTCATGCTAGAAGGCCAACTGAAACCGAGAAGGAACTCAGTTTCTCTCTGGTCACTACCTTTGTGAACATGTCTGCAGGATTCTGGCTAGCATGTATCTTTTCCAGCTTCAATAGTTCATCTTCCAGAACAGAGCGTATGAAATGGTACTTGAGTTGTATATGTTTAGTCCTGGAATGGAATGTTGAGTTCTTTGCAAGATGAATGGCACTCTGGCTGTCACTATACAACCTGCTATCCTTCTGCTTCTTTCCCAATTTATCCATAAACCTCTGCAACCAAATCATCTCTTTACTAGACTCTGTAACAACAACATACTCTGCTTCCATTGTTGAAAGTGCAACAACCTTCTGCAGTTTCGAAATCCAACTTACTACTATTCCACCTACAACAAACACATACCTTGTGGTGCTCCTCCTCCTATCCTTATCACCTGCCATATCTGCATCAACATATCCCTATAGAACAGTGTCTGAACCTCCAAAACATAATGCCTGAGTGGTAGTACCTCTCAAATACCTAAGAATCCACTGTACTTCCTTCCAATGTTCTTTACTTGGATTGTTCATATATCTGCTCACAGCTCCCACTGCTTGTGCAATATTTGGTCTTGTGCACACCATGGCATACATCAAGCTTCCAACTGCTGATTGATAGGGAATCTTGGACATGTAATCTGTCTCTTCTTGTGTCTTGGGACACATTTCCTTACTTAGACTGAAATGGCTGGCCAAAGGTGTACTTACTGGTTTTGCATTATGCATTCTAAACCTCTCCAACACCTTTTGTATGTACTCACTCCGAGACAATGTCAATTTGCGATTTTTTCCGTCTCTCGTTATTCTCATACCAAGGATTTGCTTTGCAACACCCAAATCCTTCATCGCAAATGAATTAGCTAGCTTCCTTGTGAGTACATTTATATCCTGCATGTTAGACCTTGCAACAAGCATGTCATCCACATACAATAGCAAGATAATATATCTTTAATTATCTAGCTTCTTGAAACAAACACAGTGGTCAGAATGACATATACTATAACCTTGTTCTATCATAAACCTGTCAAATTTTAAATACCACTACCTTGGAGCTTGCTTCAAGCCATACAAACTCTTTTTCAACCTACATACCAAGTTCTCCTTACCTTTGACCTCATACCCTTGTGGATATTGCATATATATCTCTTCCTCCAAATCCCCATGGAGAAAGGTTGTTTTTACATCTAACTATTCAAGATGAAAATCTTCTACCACCACTAGACTTAAGATAGTCCTAATTGAAGTCATCTTAATAATAGGAGAAAATATTTAATCAAAATATATACCTTTCTTTTGTGCAAACCCCTTTACAAAAAGTATGGCCTTGTACCGCTTCTTACCTCCTTCTTCTTCCTTCAACCTGTAAATCCATTTGTTTTGCAATGCTCTTTTACCAACAGGAAAATGAACCAAATCTCAAGTCTGGTTTCCTACCAATGAGTCCATCTCCTCATTCATGCCTTGCTCCCACTTCTTTCTAGTTTCCACCTGCATTGCTTCTTCATAACACTCTGGTTCACCAGCATCAGTCATCAATAAATAATACATTGAGGGAGAGTATCGTTCAGGGAGTCTACTTAACCTGGTAGATCTTCTTGCAGTTGCAGGTACTTGCTGCTATTCTTGATTTTCTGGCACCTTTGGAACTTCATTTTCTTTAATTTCATCAAGTACTGTGTTTTCCTTTTCCTGTTTCTTTCCCTGCAATTGATCTTAATACATGACCTTTTCATTGAATATCACATCTCTACTCCTAATGATTTTGTTGTTTTCATAATCCCATAAGCGATGACCAAAATCATCAACCCCATATCCAATAAAGGTACATTTCTTGGATTTAGCTTCAAGCTTTGTTCTATTATCTTTATCAATATGGACAAATGATTCACAACCAAATGTTCTCAGAAATGAGTAGTTTACCTTTTTATCTGTCCATGCCTCCTTTGGAATACCACCATCCAAAGCACTTGAAGGTCCTCTGTTTATTAACTAAACATCAGTATTTACAACATCTGCCCAAAACTGTAAGGGCAACCCTGCATGCAATCTCATACACCTTGCACGCTCCATGATCGTTCTATTCATCCTTTTAGACACACCATTTTCTTGTGGTGTTCCTGGGACTGTCTTCTCTCTACGAATCCCATGGTATGAACAGTAACTATCAAACTCCTTGCCACAGTACTCACCTCCATTATCAGATCTGAGACACTTCAACCTTTTTCCTGTCTCATTCTCAACCATAGCTTTCCACTTCTTAAAAGTAGAAAACAAATCATATTTCTTTCTAATTCAATAAACCCAAGTTTTTCTAGTTGCATCACCAATAAATGTAACATAATAATGAGAGCCACCAAGAGATTGTACTTGAGCTAGTCCCCATACATCTGTATGCACAAGCTCTAACTTTTCATTCTTCTTCTATTTCCCAACCCTGAGAAATCTGACTTTCTTCTGTTTTCCATAAACACAGTTTTCACAAAATTCCAAACTTACCTGCTTCAAATTTGGCAGCAAGTTCGTTGAGTGGAGAATCTGCATCACCTTCTCACTCATGTGTCCAAGCCTATGATGCCACAATGCTGTATTTGTTCCTGTGGAAGCTAAAGAGATAGAACGGTCAGTATTATGAGGACATAAATACAATGTACCTACCCTGTCTCCTTTTGCTATCACCATTGATCTTTTAGTGATCTTCCACCACTTTTCTCCAAATGTAGATAGACAACCGCCATCTCCCAACTGCCCTGTTGAGATCAGATTTCTTTTCATAGCAGGAATATGACTTACATCTTTCAACATCCAATCAATTCCATTCTTAACTTTTATCCATACCTTACCCATTCCAACAATTTTACATGGCTCATCATCACCCAATAAAACATGTCCAAAATCGCTTAGAACATAATCATGAAAGTATTTCCTATGGGGTGTAGCATGACATGAAGCCCCTGAATCTACTACCCAATAATCACTTGTATTATCTAATGCAATAATCAAAGCATCTTGTAACACATCACCTGCTACATTTGCTTCTTGGGTAGTTTCCTTCTGTCCATCTCCTTTCTTCTTTAGAGATTTGCAGTCTTTCTTTAGATGTCCTTTCTTTCCATAGTTCCAACACTCTATTTTTCCCAGTCTGGACTTGGATCTTCCCTTTTTAGAGTTGCTGCGATTACCTTGGTTCTTTCCTCTCTCCTTTTTTCTTCCCCTGGTCTCCATGGTCAACGCATTTCCTTATGTCTCACATGTGCTTTTTCTTCGTATTTCCTCGCTAAGAATAACACCAATAACATCATCAAATTTCAAGGTGTTTGAACCAGAGACAGAGTTACTTACAGCCATGACCAAGATATTCCAGCTTTCTGGTAATGAACACAAGATTAGAATAGCCCTAACCTCATCGTCAAAGTTCACACTTACAGAACTTAGTTGATTTGTTACTGTATTAAACTCATTTAAATGATCAGTAACAGATCCACCTTCAGACTTCTTCATATTAAATAAATGATTCATTAGAAATACCTTGTTGGAGGCTGAGGGTTTTTCATATAGCTTACCCAGTGCACTCATCAAACCCTCCGTTGTCATTTATTTTGAGATATTGAAAGCCATCGACGAAGCCAGGCTCAGCCGTATTGTTCGCAGATCCTTTCTGTCAAGAACCTCCCATTCTTCGTCCTTCATAGCTGCCGACTGCTTTGCTCTTCCTCCCAACGGCAGGAATAGATCCTTCTGGTACAGATAGTCCTCCATTTGCATTTTCCATAAATGGAATTTTTGGCCATTAAACTTCTCGACCTTAAACTTTCCTTCTTCTACCATTGCTCCCACTCGAACCATGTTTGACGGACAATCTACTGAGAGTGGACTCAAGGCATGATCTCCCTAGCTTAATGTAAGTCTAGAACAAATAGGATAGAACACAAAATACTTTCCTAGATCAAATAGAAGTGCAAATGGAAGGATATATTGTTTACCTTGGATTTGTAGATCCCTTTCTCCTTCGTTGATCCAATGCTCCAGTGCTGCCAGATCTTAAATGGATACCTTGTTGAACATATAACAGACCAAGAAAAGTGAAAGCATACATTTCATATGATAGATCTAAGTTAATAGTTAAGGAGGAAAACTCTAAACATCATCAATGCGACAACATTTATGGAAATCAATTGTATTAACTGTATTGAAAAGTGGAGAGAACAATAGAAAAGAGGATTACAACTATTTCCTTAATGTTGCAAGCTCCTTCCGACAAGCCATGCCAAATATCCTAGAGATAAGTGGATGTCTCCTAAGCTAGAGTGCTAGATCTATCAGCCTAATTTCACCAGCATAAGAGTACCATAGACTTCCTCCCTTTAGAGAGGGGTAGAGCTTCACTTATATAGGGCTAAGTGGATAGGATATGGATAGGGTAGGTTGAGATATGGTAGGAGAGAGATAGGGGATCCTTCCAAGAGGTTAGGAACTAAGTGCCAGCTCCCCCAAGAGGTCAGGGATAGGGATCCAAGTCAACAACCTTCGAGAATGAACTCGAAGAAGTTATTTTTTCCCATTAACTGACTTCGTCGCACCCTGTAATGGAGCAAGGTGCGACATCGCAAGTTGCATGAGTGTAGCCTGCGACGACCTCTCAAAACCTAGCAAAGGTGCAATGATACCCCTTCCAGGTGAATGACTTAGCCAATGGAACTTCAGGGGTTTATACACTGAATCACATGATGGTAGGATTTTAGGTGTAACTAAATGCCCCCCAAAGCATGAAGCTGTTTGAAAAATCAGACAGATGAAATGATTTGACAGAGAGAATGGCAACGGACTTGTCGGATGAAGGGTGTTGCTATAGTACAACTGACTCTGAACTGACAATCTCATATGATGTACAACATGGCTGCCGACCAATACAATGCAGATCCATAGCAATAATGACCGACTGAACACAATCATGGCTACTAGACACAAGCATAGATCCATGATGAGATGATAACACAGCCACGACCAATACAAATGTGGATCCGTGTAATATGACTCAATACAAACTCCATCGCAACCTGGGTAAAACATGAATCCCCAGGGTCTTCAAGCTGAACCCGCAATGATATGAATCTATCCATGTGATTACAAATGTCTTGACGTCGAACATGGTAGAAACCACTTGATTACCGGTCATTAATGTATACCGTTAATAAGTGCGAGGGAAATTACCATTAATGTCAATGATCCCCAAGGTATCACAATACATATCATCAAGCGTGAATAAATGAGCTAAAGTCGAACACAAGATGAAATATTTCAATCAAGAGTCAATGATGTGAACTCATGTTGAAAGCGAGGTAACCTGCCATTGAGGCATGTAGGGCCAAGGTACTTGGTTGGTTTCTAGATTCACTCCTTGGATGATGAGCTGAAGTCGACAAGGATGAATCCGTCAAAGGAGGGCCATGATGAATCCTCCATCATCAACGCGAAACACGACAAAGGATGTGTAGAGTGGATCGGATGGTACGGTAACATGTGAGATTGGCTCAGAGTAGACCGACATGATTGAAGGTGTATTGACTGCAGATAATGGATAGTGAAAGTATTCTTGAACATGGGCATGGCATGACTTGGCAATATTGACATGATGAGTACGACACTAACACGTAATGCAACTAATGATGGAAGCTTTCTTTGAATGACTCATAGGAGTAACAAGACTCAGGAAGTAAGTGGAACTCGAGGACAAACAGATGAGCCAAGTACTATATGCAAATGCAGATGAGTGCCATGTTCAAGAACGACTAAGTATTGCCACAGATAAAGGTGTAATAAAAAAACTTCCCTTTTTCCCCATCATGAATGATGAGTGCCTGATGTGTTTTTTACGAGCTTGATGAGGGTAACCAGATGATTGGTAGAGCTCATCTCATAGATGAGTCCAATCCCAAACATTTTCTGAACCTGGGATAGGAGGGGTTTGTCCCATGGCGGGCCCTTCAATGTGAAAATTTAACAAGTCCATTGAAGGTAAACTCAGTCATCATTTCATGTTTAGAGAGTCTGAAAAGAACTAAAGAAGACTCCAACAGTCCTTTTTCATAAAGTTAGCCTCATCGCCCGAAAAGGGTAAAACAACACGGGAGAGGACTCTTCCAGTCATGATTGGATGGAGTATACCTTTTTCTTAAGTAGTGCCCCATGGTCCAAAAATGGGGTAAACTATCACCAAGAAGACGACCATTCAAATCCTTTTACAAGCATGAACGCGACAAGTTCGCTTGGCAATCTTTTTGTATTTCGAGAGCCTGAAAAGAGCTTAAAGATAGACTCCGGGGGGTTCCTTTTCCATAGGAGTTTAACCATCTTGGAAAAGTAATAAATCATAACTCGATAACGTATTCTCATAGTTGCAAGAGCACGAGAAAGAACAAAGAGTAAGCTCATAACCATTAAATAATTACAATCTAATGAATGAAAAGATAAATGACAAAAATTCACAAGGGGTGTTCATACTTGAGATGACCGTTCCAATGCGAAAATGGCATAAAAATACACTTAATAACTCCTGCACACTCGGAAACTAGGTCAAATAGTCAACCGAACGTTCAAATATGATAAAATCGATCCAAACTATAGCAAATGGCATAAAGGCATCAAATATTTGAAAAAGGAATATTCCATTTTGTTTATAAATAGAAATAAAAACCAAACATAGTCACCATTGTTCTATTTGCCAAATTTGGGAGGAGTAGTGCCGTTTGGAGCCAAAACTTCACTCATCGATTCCGGGATCTACGAGCAGCTATTTCACCCACTGTCCGGAGCAGGTAACCCTAAAATTCATCTAGCATAAATGTAGTGGTTTACATTTTTGAGTTTCATTCATTTTTTTGGGTTTTGGCTTTGTTTGGGAAGGGCCATTGTGCCCTTGGCTTGTTGCAGTCTGCCCTGTCGGGAACTGCAATGAGACCGAGTCGTTGCAAATGTCTCATAGCTGGACTACGACGACGTCGCACTGTTTGCAAAAATGGGGTGCGAAGACGACGACGTCTATCCCCAAACTCAAGCCAAGCTCAAAAAAGGAACTTTTGGTGGTTGAAGCAAGTTCTAACAATGTTAAAAATCTCCTTTTGGCAGTTTCCAAGCATCCAAAATGGTTTTGGAATGGCGTGAATGGGAGCATGAGTTAGATGATGAAAAAGCTACAAATGATCCATGATGTGTGGAAGCACTGAGGAATTGTGGGCTCCTCAAGTTCTTCGGGATTCAGGGTATGAGGTCCCAAATCCCACTATTGACCCATATGCTCCGATGCTGGGATACGGCCCAACAATACTTCGTGATCGGTGAGCACATGCTTACTATAGATGTCGAGGACATCTAATTTCTGACTGGATTGTCCCGAAGAGGGGACAATGTGCTTCTTACTGGATCACGTGGGAGTGATCGGAGTGTGGATGACATGATCCTGCAACACTGTATTCCCAACACTATTGCTTCTAGTGGGAAGATTCCCATTAAAGACGTGCGGGAATGCCCATTACATGCTACACTTTTCACCATTACGAGGATGGTAGGGAGCCAAGCTCCTCACCTAGCCACCAGAGCACAGATGCTATATGTGGAGGACTGTATGTTTATGAAGATCTACAACTGGTGCGAGGGGCTCCTTGCAAACATGCGAGCTCAGTTGACCAAGTGTCAGCGAGGACAGCTCAAACAGTTTGGCTACGATTCGATAGTGATCTTGTTCCTCTTGGAATGAGTTCCCCTCCTGCGCCCTCAGGTACTACTAGATGATAGGGACCCTAGGGATCCAAACATGTCTAGATGGATGGCGGTGATGTCCCGTCATGGTGGGGGTCCCATCCTCTCGTATGGTACCGAGTTATTCACTTGGCTGGATGGCTAATTATTGATGGTGGAGGACTTTTTGTACAGTGGTACGAAATTCAGAGATGACCCGGACTTGCCGCTGCCAGAAGGAGCAGCATGGGGAAACCTGGGTAAGAAAAAATAACCCTTGTACTTTTTAGGTTTTGTGAATTTATGATTTTTTTGGTGTAGTGCTGACAAGTAAAAACAATGTTGTGTAGATGTGAGACCTGTACGACCGGTGGGAGTCTCTCTTCTTTCTAGGAGAGAGACAGGAGAGGGAGCAGTCGCAGGACCTGTAGTGCACGCTGCCATTGCAGTTATGGATGGAGTCTAGGCCAACCTGAGTGGGTTGACACTAGACGTTCCCGAGCCAACGGTAGATGAGGTGGCGCGGCCCATGCATGTGTACACGATTGGAGCGACTGCGTGGTTCAACGCGCTGCTTCGCAGGGTTGCGAGAGCAGTTGACTGTTTCCACACTCAGCAGGCCAGAGCTGTTAGACCACCTAGGGTTGTACGGGCCAGGCGTTAGGCCTTGGTTTGTTACTATGTATGTACTAAGTGCTTAGAGGCCTCATATTTTGTACAACTGAAAGCTACGAGGCTTCTGATTTTGTAGAGACTCACTGAAAGCCGTCTTGCTTCAGACTTTTGTACCGGCACTACTTTTTGAGAGATATATATATAAAGACATTTCGACGATTTATACATTATGTGTTTCACATGGATGAATGATGTGGTCTTTTTTATATGTTTGCTTATAAAATAAATTATTCACATGCTATGTCTACTTTTAACAATTCATGAATATGCTTATGTGTGTGCAATGTACCAATCTAAGATGAAGTTGGCCATAGAATCGGCAACTATGTTAACGTCTCGTGGAATGTGCAGGTACTGGATGGACTCGAAGGACCTTTCCAGAAGACGGACTCATCAATAGAGACGAAGTAAGGTAGGATCATGGATGACGTAGACTCGGTTAAGATGAGAGACCACTAGTTGAGAATCCAGGTGTATGACAACATGGTCCATACCCAAATAAATGGCGTCAGTTAGGGTTCCAATGCCTGCTTGATATTCTGCAGCATTGTTGGTTGCGAAACCTAGACACATTCCCCCTGAGCTAATGAGCTCGTCGGTAGGTGAATAGAGTACCCAGGCTGTCGAAGCAAGGTTGGGGGTATGTCGACTGGCGCCGTTCGTGAGTCCATAACACGTTTCCATCTGCACACGCAGACAGAAAATGGTATAAGAAACGAAACAAGACCTAAACACGCAAGAAATCAAAGCGTCACACCACACAGAAAACACACACGCACACCATGGACAGTATATACAAAAGTACTCATGCATGCAAGACTCAAGAATAATACATCTTCAGGTAAATCCCATTGTGGGGTTCACCCAAAGATATCCCATCATAGACTTCAAGCTCATAAGCTCCCTTCTCTAAGACGCGTTTCACTATGTAAGGTCCATGCCCCATGGACTCAAACTTTCCTGCCCCCAGCTTATCATGCTTTTGGTCATATGTGAGGACCAAATCTCCCTCGCTGTAGGTGTGAGGTTCTACCGACTTGTCGTACTGCGCTTTAATGTGTTTCTTATGAGCCATGTTAGAAAGAGTGGCATCTCGGCGAGCCAGGTAGAGGAAGCGTTCTTCCTCGGCAGTAGTGTTTGGGAGAAGTTCGATGATGAGCTTGAGAGATGGAATATTGCACTCAATGGGAAGGATTGCCTCCAGTCCATACACGAGTTGGAAAGGAGTAAATCCAGTGGCAGTTTTGACGGAGGTTCTATAAGCCCAAAGCGTGGAGAAGAGCATATTATGCCAATTGGCCTTGTGCGTACCCACCATCCGTTGGATCATAGTTTTCAAGATTGTTAATGGCCTGGACCTGTCCGTTTGACTGAGGGTAGTACGGTGTTGAGTTTTCATGGCAAAAACCCAATCTCTCGCTCAACTCGTCAACCATATGGTTCATAAAGTATGAACCATGGTCAGTAACTATCGCTTGAGGAACTCCAAACCACGCTATTACATGGTTAAACATGAAGAGTGCGGCGGTCTTTCTGTCATTCGTGTATGTAGGCATTGCCTCGGCCCACTTTGTAAAGTAGTCCATAGCTACAATGACGTAACTATGCCCCTCGACCGAGGTAGGCTTACAATGCATGAAATCGATGCCCCATTTAGTGAAGGGGCTAATGGCAATAACCGGGTGTAGTGAGGCAGGATGGGTGCGCTTTTTCGTATGGAAATGTTGACATGGAGGACATTTTTTTATGGCCTCGATACAATATTTGAAGATAGATGGCCAATAATATCCTGCGTGCAAAATCTTCTGGGCTGTAGCCATCCCAGAGAGGTGACCGCCACATTCCCCAGCGTGACAGTCATTCATAACGCATTCAACCTCATCATGAGTCAGAAAATGTCAAAGGATAGAATCGATGCCACGACGATACAAAGTGTCACTGATAATCAGATAATACTTTGCATGGTGGCGTATTTGACGACGTTCGTCATGAGACAATTTAGGGCTGAAACATTGGGTTTGAAGATACAATGTAATATCTCCATACCACGGATCAGACGTACTGATAAGAAACAATGACTCATCGAGAAACAAGTCATTGGGCTCAGATTCTGCATCAATATGGGAAAGGTCACAGATGAGCTCAGCGAACACCAAAGAATTTTTCGACTTGGATTTTTCGAAAAGAAGTTCGAATTCTTGCAGTATCACGATACAGCATGAATACTTGCCCCCAAGCACCTGACGAGTTAGAAGATGGTACATGGGGTTCGAATCAGCAATGATAGTGTGGTGCAGAGCAAAATGTAATGATGAAACTTCTGCACAGCAATGACTGCCACGAGAGCGAGCTTCTCAACATGTGAATAGCGAGTTTCAGTGTCAATGAGACCTTTGCTGGCATAGTATATCACATGTTCTTGGGCATTCTGGTCTTCCTGTACCAAAACCATGGCGATAGTGGTGTCGGAAGCTGCGAGATATAAAATGTAATCTCAATAGTAATTCGGCGGTTGGATCACAAGGGCATGCGTGATGGCATGTTTCAAACTTTCGAAAGATTGTTGAGCTTGATCATCCCAAATGAATGGGACGTCCTTTTTCATCAATCTCATATAACCTTGCATCTTTTGTGTGAAATTACAGACAAAATGCCTTAAATAAGTCGCACGTCCTTGCAGAATCTGAAGTTCTGTAATGTTGGTTGGAGGTGGAAGAGCAACAATAGCTTCTACCTTCAAGGGATCAATGCGGATCCCATATTTCGAGATGATGAACCCTAAGAGGCGTCCCGAATCGACACAAAAAATACACTTATGAGGATTCAGATGGATATTGAACTACCTGCATCTGAGGAAAATGGCCGTCAAATGATCTAAGTGGAACTCACGTTGCTTTGAGTGGGCAGGGAGGTCACCTAAGTAGGGTTCCACAAAGTCCTTCACATCGTGGAAAGCATATGACATGGCCCGTTGGAATGTGGCACCAGCGTTTTTAAAACCAAACGAAAGTTTACGATATGCAAACGTTCCCCAAGGGTAGATGAATGCAGTCTTGTGCTGGTTGGCAAGGTGGATCTCAATTTGGTTGTACCCGAAAAATCCATCCATGAATGAAAAATGACACTTCCAGCACAATTGTCGATAATCTGGTCGATAAAGGGAGTCGGTTAGTTGTCCTTGGGACAAGCTTTGTTGAGATCCCGATAGTCAACACAGACGCGAATGGTACCCTACTTTTTAGTAACAGGGACGACATTTGAGACCCATTCTGTCAATGGGACAGGATAGATGAAGCCGACCTTCAAGAGTTTCTCAATCTCTACCTTGATTGCCACTGTTTTCCGAGGGTGTACCGGTCTCAGCTTTTGGCGGACAGGTTTGATGTCGGGATAGGTTTTAATCTCGTGTAAAATAATGGAGGGGTCTATCCCAGGAATATCCTCATAGGTCCAAGCGAAAACATCCCGAAATTGCTTGAATAAGGCCGTACAAGCAATGACTTCTTCAGGGGAACACTTCTGGCCTAAATGAATGTGTTCCACTACACCAGGGGTAACCGAAATGTCTACTGAGGTGGTGGGTTCGATGTTGGCAAGGTTTCCTTCGGAGTTCGTTTGACATGTAAGTATCGTGGACTAAGACCTAGAATAGATATCTGGTGTCACGATGGTGTGAATGTTGTTCCCTACAGTATCCAACATAGGAAAAGAAGACGAATGATGATGGAGGTCTTCCCACAGAGGATCATTTGCGCTCATGATTTCCATAATGGACTCGTCAGAATGAAAAGTCCGTAGCAGAGGATCGGATGATGTATGTTGTAGAGAATAGGAAATGGAGGTCACAGCTAAGTGATCCTCAGGTGTTGATTTGATAGCCTCGTACATGAGTTCAGCGGGTGATAGAGGCATAGTTTCTCCAATCAGGTGTGTGGTGGCTTCATCAGGTACAAGCCATGAATCAGTGGAGTTGGGGATAGATGGGTTCTGCGAGGAGATCATGTTCACTGTGGCAACATGATTTGGGGGATCCGAAGTAGGAAAGACGCCCATAAGGGATGAATCCTTAAGTAGGCCAACCCCCACACTCTCATACTTCTACGAAGATTGTCCAATCGAAGGGACGTTATCGTCCAGGTGAGAAGTGGTGTCAGGTGTGTAGAAATCCAGTTGGTCGACTGTGACAATTTGGTCTTGATGGGGGAATTGTACTATGTGGAAGACAGATGATGCGACCGTAGTCATCACATAAAATCAATTATGACCAAGAAGAATGTTATAATCCAACGGGGCAGCGACTACTTCCATGTTAAGTGTTGTGGTCTTTCCCCCCAGCTCGACTGGTAAAGCTTGTAACAATCCATGAGGTTGAAATCCACGTCTGTCAAAGGCTCTCAAAGTGGTAGGAGAATGGTTCAACTCGGGAGAGCCAATGGATCTCTAACATGCGATCGACATGACTAACGTAGAGGCTCCTTCATCCAAAATAGTACAATTGATTATCTTCCCAGCAATGTTTGAGGCAACTTGAAATGCCAGTTGATGGGAGAGCCTCGATTTAAAATACTCCAACCAGAACATGATGGTGTTCGATGAATCCGGGTCAACTGAATCGATTGTTGGTATAATTTTTCCCTACGGATAAGTAAAAATTCTCTTAAATTAAAGCAGATTTTTAACTGACTCTAAGATAAGACAAAACTAAACAAATGCTACCTTGAATTTCCTGAACTAATTTTCACAACAAGATTACATACATTCAGAAGAGATGAAAGACATAACTCACCTTTCAATTCGACATTTGTCCCGCTTCTAAATCTCGATTCCAAAGCTCCAATATAGAACCTGTTGAAACCAAACAAGGAACAAGCATGCAAGCTTCCAAATACCTTGAAGCAAAGATTAAATTCAAGTCTAAACTAGATACATTCCATGTCAGAGACTTATACAATACACATGAAATGGGAAAAACAAGACAAGTTATTTTTATTACAAACTTGAAGAATGCTTACAAAGGTTGCTTGATGTCCAAGTCAATCCTCCAGCTCCAAGTGCTTCCTCCTCTAACTATCTCCACAAAGCTGCAAGATCATAAGTTTGATATCTTCAAGAGTCCTCCCCTTTTCTCATGGAATGCCTCTCTCTTATAGTGTGTGGTAGGGTTAACCAACAAGAGAGAAGGGTGGATCTTGGGATAGTTTAGTGGATCAGGCCTACTAATCACAGAAAGTGAGTTAGGATCGAATCAGGGACCCCAATCCTCCAAAATATATCGAAAATCAAAATCCCACAAGCCATGGAAAAAAGGTTAAAAAAAGTGTACCGCACCTCCAGCAAATAGCATAACGCGGTAGTACCGCATGTCAAAGAAGGAGCATAGCGTGGTAGTATGGACTACTGCACGCCTAAAATGGAGCAAGGCACGGTATTGAGGGTAAATGAAGTCTCAGTTAGGTTTATTTTTGTTAGGGTAGGTTTGCCTTCAAGAATCACTCATCATTTTTCTCTTCTGGGTGTTTTGAGCAGTAGGGGAAGTGTCGTCAACTCTTTTTGTGGTGAAGATGCGACACTGTGGAATACAAAGGTATAACAGATGCCCCCTAAAGTGTGAGGTCAGAAGGGATTGATGGCCGAAAGACTTTACCAATACCGTGTAGAGATAGCATTGAGGAGAGTAACAAGGAGTTGAAACAGAGAAACAGAATGTTAGACATACCACCGAGGCGGGCATCCCCATGCTCGGAAATAATTGACTCAAAGCATGGCTACCGACCAATACATTGCAGATCCATGAGTACTGGGATGATATAGACTGTGGACAGATCATGGCTACTATGAACAAGCGTAGATCCATGAGACAATAATGACACAGCCACGACCAATACAAAAAGTGGATCTGTGTGACAATACCAAGGACATCTCCATCGCAACCTAGACGCAATCAAGATACAAAGGTGCGCCCAGGGTCTTCGACCCGATCGCAAATGCGAGGGAAATCACCAATGATGACGATGATCTGCAAGGTATCCGAAGTACATCTCAATGAAATGCGAATAGATGAGTTGATGTCGAGCATGCGAGAGATTGTTCGATCAGAGGTCAGTGATGTAGACCTACTGTCGAACACGAGGAAACCTGCCATTGAGGCATGCAGGTGCCAAGGTACTAATGATTGATCCCTAAGTCTAATTCTCGGATAGTGATTTGGCATCGACGGGAATAGACTCGTCGAAGGTGGGCCATAATGATTCCCACATCATCGACACGAAATCGGAACGAAAGATAGTATAAGATGATGAGACAATGGAGTATGTACTGACACAGTGGAGGTTTGACACAATGAATGACTCTGAACACTGCAACCTTTTGAACATGTAACAGCATGTAACAGGACTTGGCAGCAGGGATTATTGATAGCAGAGGATAGACACCGAATGAGTAGGCTCGTGGCTAGAGAGACGACTCAAGATGATGACCATAACTCAATGAAAAATAGATAACCAGTATAGACAAGGGATAGACACATGCCATGTTCAAAGGTAACGACTAACAAGCTGCCAAAACAAACTTGACTTGTTCCCCATATTCCCCTGACATGATAGACGAGTAACTCTTTGTTGTTTTTTGATCTTGAAGAGGATAACAGATGCTCGGTCTAGCTCATCTCATAGATGAGTCCAATCTCACATGTTTTACGAACCTGAGAAAGGAGGGGTTCGTCCCAAAGTGGGTCCTTCGATGTTAAATTTTAACGAGTCCAAGGAAGGAAAACTTGGTAGTTTTTCACATTTAGAGAGCCTGAAAAACTTAAAGGAGGCTCCAAAGTGTACTTTTTCATAAATTTAGTCCCTCGATCCCGAAAAAGTGTAAAACAATTCCCGAGAGAACTCTCCCAGCCAAAATTGACCGAGGTATACCTTTCTCGTAAGTAGTCTAGACGGGCCGAAAAAGGGGTAACCTATCACCGAATAGACGACCTTTCAAATACTTTTACAAGTGTGAAAGAGTCAAGATCACTTGGCAATCTTTTCAATTTTAGGGAGTCTGAAAAGAGCTTAACTATGGACTCCAATGGTCTTTTTCGTAATTTTTAATTGTTCTGGTCCGAAAAGAGAATAAAATACAACCAGGATAATACTTTCCTCATCATTTAACGAGCATGAGTAAAGCTGACCAAACTCGACACCATTTACTTGAGTTTGACAAGCACGAGATGGGTGTAAAGCGCTTGGAATCTTTTTCAAGTTTTAATCTAGAGCACGAAAAAGATAAAGTAGGCTCAAAATGAAGGTCAAACAATAAATGAACGCCAGTAAGAGTATTTTGTCTTTAAAGGAGATCCTGTCAATAAGTGCTCATGAAACTAGATATTAGTAATGTGAAATGGGTTTTATTTTAACTAGATAAAATAATGAGTGAAAAATAAGTAACAAAGTTATATAAAGGATGGGTAAAAATAGAAATTTACAATTTCACTTGTGCATTTACCAAAAGAGGATATTTTACCCATTTGAGGAGCAAAAACTTCAAGAGTTCATATCTGGAGATTCGGGGCACCATTTCAATAGTCGTCTGCGCCAGGTAAGAGCTTTTAAGCCTCTCTTTCATTTCATGTATGAATAACTTGTTTTCAGTAGGAAAAAGTAATTTTTTGGGCAAGCCCTATTGGGAAATTTTTTCCCTTCACAGTACCGCACGGGGGACGTATCGGGAAGCGCGGTACTATGCGACAGTACCGCGCTGTGAGGCTAAACAGGGGCCCGGTACTGTGTAGTACCACGTAGTCAGGTTTCTCCCAGGCGCGATAGAGGAAAAATTTAAGACGGAAAAAATATTTTTTCTCAAATTTTTAGCTGAGATCAAGTTGTTAAATAATTACTGAATGTTTCCCATGACCTTTTGTAGGTGTTTGAAACTTGTTTGGAGCAAAATGGTCCATTGGAAAGAAAGAGAACATGAAGCGGATGATTTACTGGCTGAAAATGACGAAGAGACTGTGATTGCACTGCGGGAATGTGGTCTATTAAAATTATTCAAGACCAAGGGTATTCGTAAGCAGTCAAAGCTTCTCACCCACATTATTCAAATGAGGGACCCTGATATTCAGGCTTTCCGAGTAGGAGAACACATCCTCGAAATTCAACTTGAGGACATTTATTTTCTCACAGGCCTCTCAAAAAGAGGAGCCCGGGTGAGTTTTACTGGATACACAGCCTCGGAGACGAGCACAGATGCTTTGATTGCTCGTTACTGCCGTCAGGGTTCAGGGAAGAAAAGCGGCAAGGTGGTCATCAAAGACATTATAGAACTTCCTATAAAAACCGTGTTGTTCACCATCACACGTGCAGCAGGGAGTATGGGTCCCCATCAGGCGTCCCGTACACAGATGAATCTTGCGGTGGATTGTATGGCGGGAACAGTATTCAACTGGTGTGATGCAGTGCTGACCAACCTCAAAGAGAAGTGAACAAGTGCATGCTTGGAGAGAATTCTCAATTTGGTTATGGAAGCATCTTAGTCACTTTCTTTTTGGTGAGGGTGTCGTTGTTGCGCCCACAGATAGCCATGCCCCCCCGTCCACCTACCGAGCCATGGATGGCTCGATGGAGTGACTACGCAGGACGACTTGGAGGGCCACAGCGTTTGGATTTCGGTGAGGATTTCTTCTCGTGGCTCGAGGAACAGATAGTGATGATCGATGACTACCCCTATGTAGGGGTGGATTTCCACGAGGACATAGACTTGGCACTGCCGGAAGATGAGGATTGGGACAACTCAGGTATGACCTTCATGGATATATTTTTTCTTTTTCGAATATATAATTTTTATTTTTGTTTAGAATGTGTAAAAGACTTTAATGTATGTACGTGTGCATGTCGCAGATCGTGGACCACAGAGACCGGCAGGGTACTCGCCATTACGACTAGGTGGTGTTGATCACCAAGCTGCTCGAGACGAGGAAGAAGATGAAGATGAAGCGGGAGGGGTCCAAGAAATAGAGAGGAATTTGCAAGGTTTGACTCACGGTATTCCTGCTATGAGGGTGGACAACATCCCTTTGCATCTCCAGCGGCATACTGTAGGTGTACCTAGGCGTATCGACTGACTCCTTCGTAGGGTGGCTCGAGCTATAGTGTGTTATCACCAGCAACATGAGGAATCTGACGAGGGACATGATAGGTCTCCCAGATCTCCTTAGATGGAAACTTTTATCTTTTTGCGGCACGTATACGATATGTAGGCTTTGAGAGCCAAATTTTTGTATGGGATTTGGTCCCAGATTTTGTCTTTAAAACACAAACTTTATGTATTTGGAAAAACACTTTTATATACAGTGATATGGACCTATTTTTATGATCTATTTATTTACAATGAATTGTGTGTTTTATTTTTTGTGATGTGTTTTTATGTATGAGCAAGATGCCAATCCAACATGTAATTAGCTAATGAATCAACTATACAATTGAATTCTCTTGATATGTGTTGATATGAAATAAAATTAAAAGATCGTTCCAAGAGGCGTACCCTCCGAAATAAACGAAGTAGGATAGGATCGTGAACTGTGTAAACACGATTCAGATGAGAAACCACGAGTTGGGAGTCTAAAAAGACTGATAGGGAGACAATTCCAAGGGAAGCAACCTCTGTCAAGAGTCCGATGACTGCATGGTACTCTGTGATATTGTTGGTTGCAGGACCCAAACAATTGGCTCCTGAAGATATCAACTCGCCAGCGGGAGAATAGACTACCCATGTTGCGGAAGCGAGGTTCCGGGTATGCCGGCTTGCACCGTCGGCGAATCTGAAGTAGGAAGACATCTGCGTACAAAATCACAAGTCAAAGTAAGAATAGATACATGAGGTCCATGCGCACACCAAAAGATGAGTAAAAATAAGCTAAGTACATTATGTACAAAAAGTAACCCGCGTAGGGTAACCTTTACGCGTAGAAACGTTTTAGGTATAGCCCATTGCAGGGCCGTGCCAATGGCGTGCCATCAAAATCAATGAGTTCATAGGCTCCTTTCTCTAAGACACGTTTTACAACAAAGGGGCCATACCACATAGATTCTAGTTTTCCTTTTCCGAGTTTATTGTGCATTTGATCATATGTGAGTACGAGGTCACCTTCATTGAAAACCCGAAGTTGAACGGATTTATCATACTGTGCTTTGACGCGTTTCTTATGAGCTTCATTGGCTAAAGCAGCGTTGCAGCGGGTTTCATCTAGCTTGGCTAGGTATAGAAACCGTTCCTCTTCGGAAGTGGTGTGGGGAAGTAGCTCTATGGCTATCTTAAGTGATGGAATTTCACATTCAATCGGTAAAATGGCTTCTAGGCCATACACCAGTTGGAATGGTGTAAACCCAGTAGCACTTTTTACTGAGGTTCGGTATGCCCATAGTGTTGAAAATAGAGCTGAGTGCCAGTTGGATTTCTGAGTACCCACAATACGCTGAATTATTTGTTTCAGGACTTTGTTAATGGCTTCAACTTGGCCATTGGCTTGTGGGTAGTATGGGGTTGAGTTTTCATGGCGAAAAACCAACTTGACACTTAGCTCCTCAATCATATGGTTCCTGAAGTGGGAGCCATGATCGGTCACAATAGATTGTGGGACACCAAATTTAGCTATAATGTGATTGAATATGAATTGTGCTACTGTTTTTCCGTCCTCAGCATAAGTAGGCATCGCTTTAGCCCATTTCGTGAAATAGTCGACAGCTACTATGACATAGCTATGCCCCCCGGCTGAAGTGGGTTTACAGTGCATGAAATCTATGCCCCATTTGGAAAAGGGGCCGACGACAATAACAGGATGGCGTGGAGCGGGGTGCGAGCGTGTTTTACTATGAAAAAATTGACATGGTGGACATTTCTTGACTGTTTCAATGCAGTCTTTGAAAATTGAGGGCCAGAAATATCCTGCTTGCAGTATTTTCTGGGCCGTAGCCATCCCAGATAGATGACCACCACATGCTCCAGCGTGGCAGTCATTAAGGACGTGTTCCGCCTCATCTAGGGTCAAACATCGTCGAAGAACGGTGTCGACACCACGTCGATAAAGAGTATCGTTGACTATGAGGTAGTACTTGGCGTGATGTCGGATGCGTCGACGTTCATCGCGAGTGAGGTCGAGGCGGAAATGATGGGTTTGGAGATATAATAAAATATCCCCGTACCATGCATCAGACGTGCTAATGAGGAACAATGATTCATCAGGAAGAGAATTGATGGGCTCAAATTGCTCAGTAGCACGGGGCAAGGTACAAATCAACTCAGCAAAGACCAGAGACTTCTTGGACTTGGCTTTAACGAATTCCAAGTCAAACTCTTGTAGGATGACGATCCAACGAGAATATTTGCCCCCAAGCACTTGACGTGTGAGGATATAATACATTGGATTGAAATCATCTATAACAGTGGTCCGACGGAGTAGAATGTAATGACGGAATCTCTGGACGGCGAAAACTATTGCCAGAGCCAGTTTTTCAACATGTGAATAACGAGTTTCGCAGTCGAGAAGAATCTTACTAAGATAGTATACCACATGTTCTATGCCGTTGTGGTCTTCCTGGACTAGCACCATACCGATGGTGGAAGTCGAAGATGCGAGATAAAGAATGTAATCCCGTGTGTAATCGGGGGGTTGGATCACAGGATCTTTGGTTAAGGCTTCCTTTAGATTATCAAAGGAGTGTTGGGCTTCGTCATCCCAGATGAAGGGGATGTTCTTCTTGAGAAGCCTCATATAGCCTTTTGTTATCTCGGAAATATTACAGATGAAACGGCGTAGAAAGTTTGCATGCCCTTGCAAACTTTGAAGTTCTGGAATGTTTGTGGGGGAAGGCAGGGCTAAGATATCTTCTACCTTCGCAGGATATAAGTGTATCCCGCTTTTGGAGATTATGAAGCCCAAAAAATTTTCGGCTTCTACGCAAAAGACGCATTTATGTGGATTCAAACGGATATTGTAGCGACGGCACCTTTCGAAAATGGCACCTAAGTGATCAGGATGGTCTTCCCAGGTCTGAGAATGAGAGGGAAGATCATCAAGATATGTATCTACAATATGTTTGATATCATGAAACGCGTACAACATCGCCCGTTGGAAAGTTGTTCCGGCATTTTTCAGGCCAAAAGGTAACTTTCGATATGCAAAAATCCCCCAAGGGCAGATAAAGGTTGTTTTGTGCTGGTCGACTGGGAGGATATCGATCTGATTATAGCTAGAAAAGCCATCCATAAATGAAAAGATGACACTCCCAACACAGTTATCGATGATCTGGTTGATGAACGGAGTTGGGTAGTTGTCCTTTGGACAAGCTTTGTTCAAGTCACGGTAATCGACATAGACTCTAATCGTTCCCTATTTCTTGGCTACGGGAACGATGTTAGATACCCATTCTGACAATGGGACAAGATAGATAAAAACAGCTCTCAAAAGTTTTTCAACTTCTGCTTTAATAGCGGCTGCCTTACGAGGATGGACAGGTCGAAGTTTCTGCCGAACAGGTCGGGTGCCAGGGAAGGTTGGAATTTCATGGACCATAATCGAGGGATCTATTCCTGGCATTTCTTCATAACTCCAAGCAAAAATATCGCGGAAGGTTTTGAAGTAGGAAGAGTAGAACTCCATTTCGAGGGGAGTACATGTTTTGCCAATATGTATGTTTTCCACGATACCAGGCCTCACTGAAATATCTATGGGAGTGGTTGCCATAAGATTAGGCAAGTTTCCTTCAGAAAATACTTCGTCGAGGGAAGTGGGAAACTTGGTTTGAACCATTCCGAGTGAAGGACTGGGTTTTGTATCAGGCTCAAGCGTCTAAATGGTGGGGAATGAAGATTGATGGTGAAAATCTCCCCATGGTGGCTCATCACCGCACATAACCTCCATAATTGATTCGTCAGTGGGAAAAATCAAATTGAGAGGATCGATAAATGGTAGGGGCAAATGAGTCTCAGACGAGAGATGTGCCACGGTGTGATGTGTAGAAGGTGTGATGTGTAGAAGAGTCAACCCAATCGGTGGCTGATTGGATCACTTCGTAAGCTGCGAGGTTTCTATTCAAAGGCATGGAGTTGCCGTGGTCTTCAATTTCAGAGGGACTCAGAATCACCCATGAATCATTGGAAGGGGTGACATTGGATGAAATCATGTTGACTAGTTGAACATGGGTCCCCAGCTCTGGAAAAACTCCAATAAGGGAAGAATCCTTCATGAGACCAACACCAATGTCTTGGAACCGGTACCGAGGTTGATCCAATAATGGGACGGTGTTGGCGGAGTTTGGATGAGAGTCTGGGATACAGTAATCAAGTTGATCAATGGTGACAATTTTCCCTTCATCAGGAAATTGCACAATCCGGAAGACGGTAGATGCTATGGCGGTCATGGCGTAAAACCAGTTCCGACCAAGTAGAAGATTGTAATCTAATGGTGCATCTACGACTTCAATGTGTACGGATACTGTTTTGCCCCCTAGTTCAACACCAATTGAGGGAATGAGTCCATAAGGCTGAAAACCATGTCCATCAAAGGCCCTGAGAGTGGTGGGAGAGGTTGTAACTTCAGGTGAGCCTAAGGCTCTCCAACAATTCAAAGACATGATCGACGTGGAGGCACCTTCATCTAAAATAGTGCGGTGGATGCTATTTCCATGGATTTTTGTATGAACCTGGAAGGCTAACTGGTGAGAAAGCCGAGGTTTGGCGTGTTCCAAGTTAAACATAATAGAGTTTGAAGTATCTGGGTCCATTGCCCCTAGTGCTGAAAGTAAGGTTCTACGCTGCGTGGGGCAGTGTTGAAGAACCTCGAGAGTTGACATGGCGCATGGTGCTTGAGCTAAATCCTCAACAATGTTGTAATTTTGGGCAGCTTGCGCGTTGGGATTAAATGTCGCTTTTCGTATGGTGCCCTTGGGTGGGCATAGCACTGTGTCCGTAAGCGGTCTCTCGATATGGAGATGACCGGTAGGGGGAGGGGTAGGAGTCGGATCTTCAATAGGATATTTGCCTTTGGCTATCTTTGACTGTTTGTTTAAACTTGGAGGGTTCTCATATGTCTTTGAACGAGTGGTTATATGAATCTCCTCATTACTCATCATCAGGATTTTGCAATTTGTGGATGTCTCTCCGCGAGTTGGGTTGTTCGAGTTTCCCCCCTGTGGGGTTTCTTGGGAAACCATCTGCTGTTGCTGTTGAGGGAAAGGGTCAGTTAACACTGCCGGGCGGGAGGATCCTTTAACGAATTTGTTGACTTCGTCCTTGTAGGGACAGTCATGTGTGTAGTGATCATCCTGGAAAATTAGGCAGGGAGACTTAGCCTTTCGTTGTGGTTTCGGGTCGTTGTGGGTAGTTTGTGGCTTGGGGTTCTCCTGCTGGTTCTTCTTAGATTTACCATGATTGTTTTTCTTCTTTCCTCCGGATGGTTGTGATGTAGATTGAACTGTGTTCACTTCGGAGGAGATAGCAGGAGAAGTAGTAGCTTTTGAAGCAGCCTGAGGTAGAGCGGGGGAAGCAGAAGCTTGTTGTCCCGTCAAGTTGGTAGTAGGCTGGGCCTTGACTGAACCAACAATACCATCGATGGGGGGTTCAGTGGTAGGTTTCGTTGGATCAGTGGTAACGCAAGCGGCATGGGGAAGAAGTTCGTGTAAAGTGCCGGATTGGGTGTATACCAAATCCATGTATTGAGCTGCCGAGATGGCTTGTTCTTCTGTAACCGGCCCGCGCATAGCGATATCCCTAGATATGGGAGGCAAAAAGGACTTCGTGAACCAATCAGCGAGTAGCTGATCCGAAATAGGTGCCTTGATTAGCCTACGGCGTCGACGCCACTCATGGATGTGATCCGAAATGTGCGTAGAAGTGGTTTGACGCAGTGAGGTTAATAGTTCTGTTCCAGTCTCATACCGGATGGGGAGTTGGAAATGGGTCAGAAACTGCATAGCCAAGGTGTTGAAATCATGGAAAGAGTGTTGTGGCAGCTCGATGTACCATTTTGCTGCTGTGCCGGTAAGCGTACGTTGGAAGAGCCGTAGTCGAATGGAATCATCCATCAAGGAGTTGGATGAACACCAAAGATGGAAGGTCATTATGTGGTTCTTGGGGTCTTCCCCGGGCTTAGCATCGAACTTGGGAATGTCCGATGAGAGTTTGGCTGGAATGGGTGGCCAGTGAGGTTCATGCCATATGGGATCGTTAATGAGCCTCGACAAATCAGGTAAGTCTAGTGTGGCCAGAAAGGGAAGTTGACGATTAGTCTGCAGGTATGAGTAATAACCGTGTGGTGCAGAGAAACCTTGGGGGCCCTGCATAGCATACTGTTGTGTGTTATACCCATATGTGTTTCCCGGGGGGTACTGCTAGAATTTCTATGGGTAGTAAGCCATCTGGTTAACCGGTTGAGTGTTGGTAACCGGTTGGTGGATGTTCTGCTGAGTGGGAATGGTAGGTATGGTGCCCTGGGGTTGTTGAAACCTAGGGATGGTTGCTGCTCCTGGTTGGGGAAAAGTTCCTTGGAATTGTTGTATTCCAGGAATGGTACCACTATATTGAGTAAGTGGAGGGTTGTCCATAGCAGGGTTGGGGGGGTGGCTGCGACAGTGGTGTCCATGGAAGGTTCGTTCCTCCTTGAGGGATGAGTGGAAATTGGAGGGATGGGTTCCATGGAGTTGTAGCAGCTGAAGGATAAGGGAAGCCGGAGTTCAGGTTGGGGGGAATCTGAGATTGCCCCCCAGCTAGGTTCCAGTTTCCAAATAGTGAGTACTCCCCACTCTGTGGGATTTGAGGTTCCCAAGAAGGAAGTATACCTGACGGGGGATGTTGAGGATGAGGTCTGGTTGGAAAACCGGTATAAGGTTGTCCGCTGCCAGGTGTGTTGTACATACCATACTGAGCAGATGCTGCTGGTGGGGAGGGTTGTTGGATGGAGCCAATGGGTTTTCCTCCAGTAGACGGGTTGGATGGCCCTATAGGAGGAGGTTGTTGACTAGGAACGGGGTTCCCAACAGAGGATTGTCCTCCAGCTGGTTGGGTTGATGGCCCACTAGGAGGAGTTTGATTGTTGGAGTTGGGGACCACAGCAGTTGGCTGTCCACCTCCTGAGATAGTGTAGATAGTGGCCAAAGGTGAACCTCCGGTCAAAACAAAAGATCTAGCAGTATGACTTGGTGTTCTTCCGCCACTAGCCAAATACGATAATGTTGATTGGCCAACGGCACCAAAAGTGCCGATTTGTGGAGGGGGTCTTCCATATCTGACAGGCGAGGACGGAGAAAAAACTGGGTTATCCCTCATAGAATGTGCGCCAAACATGGGTGATGGCAGCAAATGTGGGGAATTTAAACGAGGGGTATCGGGGGTATTGTCCATGGCATGCTCAATGATAGGAGGACTATCGAAGACTGGGTCCGGGTTCATGTCCTGAAAAGGGTTTTCGGGGTCCGACGGGAACCTAGGTATAGTAACGTCTAAAGGTCCGGAGCCGTCTGCATAGGAGTGATGAAACTCTATGCTAGACTGGATGTTGGGATCTTGAAAGTCAGGAGGATGGGTAACAGGTGGATATCTAGAGGTTGTCGAGAGCATTTTCTCTATGTCGCATTTAAACTGTGCCGATGCTAACGGGGAATTTGCTAGACTAACCATACTAGACTGAATGGAGGTCATGATCTCATGTCCTGGAGGGAGGTTGGGGAGAGATATGGTACGAGGTACATTGCTGGAAGAACTGGTTTCCTGCGGATGAACGCTGGGTGGCGTGGTGATAACAGGCGGATGCTCCGCCTGGGAAGTGATGAAGCCATAATCAGGTTCAAAAGGTGTGTCAGGAAGTCGAGTATCTTCAATAATTTCGACGTACCCACCCGGGACTGAAATCAAGCCAGGTATATCCTGGTCGGACCCTTCGGTGGTTCCAACAGATCCATCTGTGTCATCGTGGAAAGTTTCTGGTGGAAGGGAGGTGTTGACATCAGGTAGGAGGATGACCTCTGGTCTAGCATTTTGGGTTGTACTAGATTCAGCTGCTGTAATGTTTTCCACTGTGGCAGATATATCTGGAATAATAGTGGGTGAAGTGACAGTGGGAGTCTCAGATATACTGGTGGTTGCAGAAGCTGCAAGAGATTCTGAGACTGTGCTGTGAGTAATGGTTACAGACGAGACTAAAGATGTAGTATGTATCGGCGGTGGAATGTTCCCTCGACCAGCACCGCTGCCTGGAGGAGTGGGAATGCGTGATGTAGGTGGACCAGAGGTCCATGGCGGGGGTGGTGGTGGAGGGATTTTGCCCTGTACTCGTCGTGATCTCCGTGGTGGTTCTGACATGATGGCAGAAAATGAAATCTGGGGGCAGTTTCGTAACAATGAACTCAAAAACTCTAATGCAGCCGAGTGTGCAGAAGAGGAGCTAGAAAAAGCAAGGCTCGCAGGCCAAAAAAGCACAAGCTCTAAAATCTATACTGAGACCGGTGTCCCAGTAAGCGAGCTGAGAAAAATAATGGCCAGAATGCCAACAAGCAGTCACTAAAAAGAAAAATGACCCTCTATAAAGATGAGATAACAAGCAAACTCCTAACTAAGAGCTGGAGAGCTCAACAAGCTGTATCCTTCGCAAGGTGATGAAATCCAAGTCGAACAATACAACGTGAGAGACCAATATGAGAAGGATATCCCTCTACCGAAAGGGATCCTGGGTAAAAGATCCCTAGTAGAAAAGTCACTAAGCTACCTCGTTCATGACACATTGGAAAAGGTTTTGGGCGCTTCTGCCTTATCACCCTTGCATTACAATGAATTACAAGGAAGACAATGATCGATGTTGCCTTAGGGATAAGTGGAGTGCGTCATTCCACAGAGTCCATCTGGTTCTCAATCTCGTGGCCGTTTAACCCCTGAAAGTTAAAAACAGTCAGGAGGCCCCTCCATAAACTGGCTGTGACCGTGTCAATAAATACTAGAGGATTTTAGTTCCCTAGAGGACAACAACTATGTCTCAGATGAAAATGACAAGGGGGAATTATTTTGATGCCTATCCCCGGTGTCCTACCTAACTACCAAATTCTTTTGATTTCCTCTTGTGAGGTTAATGTTGGTTTAGTTAGGGAGATTAATTTTAGTGGTTGTATTACTCAATCGGGTAAATGGACGTGAAACTTGGTGGTGTTGTGACGACCCAAACCATGCAAGTGAGAATGAATCGAAATAAGCCTTGTATTTGATGAAAACTAGCTATGGAAGAGAGAGAGTTCTTCGATCATAAATGCATGAAACTTTTACAAGCAATTAAAAACCAAAACAAAAACTTTTTTGTTTTCTTTTTGTAAATAGAGCCAAACTGAAATGAACACTTCTTTCCAATTCACTGATCTTACAACTAAGATGCTTCAAAAAAATGAGAATTTATGTGGCAAATTTAAGTGGTTCACTTCCTAATGCACAATAATATTGCTAGATCAATTCAACAACACAAATGTTCTCCAATGATAACTTTCAATATGGATTTTAATGATAATAATGGAAACAATGTGACTATGAAAGCTACACAATTCAGTAACAGAGAACAGTAGTAATGGTCTGGTTGTGATGGGAATATCAAGCCAATGCAATCAAACTGAAGGGGTGACCCAATGTGTAAATAATGCCACTAACTCACAAAATAATCAAGCTCACCAAAAGAAATAAACACACCACTCATACTGTATAATGAACAGGATGGTAATAGCAAACAGAAAATACCAACTAAGGCAGAGGAAAATGAAAATGACTAAGAAAACCAAGCAAGGGAGAAAAAATTGACAGTATGTAGACACTACCTCGTTGCAGAGGAAGACTATAGCGCGGTACTGCTACACTACCGCTCTGGTACTAATGCAGGATACACGGTACTACCGCTCTGTGGTCAATGCAAAGGGCGCGGTACTGTTGCAGAGTATGGAAAAGCGCAACTTTTGAAAAGAAAACTGAGTTTTTCAGGGTTGCTGCAGACCCAGAGGACTCACTGATCACACAGGGAGGAAAAATACAGAGAGGAGGGAAGAATAAAGGTCAAAGAGACCAAAATTCAATACTGGTTTGAAGAGAAAGAAAATGTCACAATCAAAAGATGGATAATAGTGAACTCAATCAATCAAATGGGATTCAAACCAACGGAGTCGCCATTCTTGTTGGTAGAATTTTTCCCTACGGATAAGTAAAAATTCTCTTAAATTAAAGCAGATTTTTAACTGACTCTAAGATAAGACAAAACTAAACAAATGCTACTTTGAATTTCCTGAACTAATTTTCACAACAAGATTACATACATTCAGAAGAGATGAAAGACATAACTCACCTTTCAATTCGACGTTTGTCCCGCTTCTAAATCTCGATTCCAAAGCTCCAATATAGAACCTGTTGAAACCAAACAAGGAACAAGCATGCAAGCTTCCAAATACCTTGAAGCAAAGATTAAATTCAAGTCTAAACTAGATACATTCCATGTCAGAGACTTATACAATACACATGAAATGGGAAAAACAAGACAAGTTATTTTTATTACAAACTTGAAGAATGCTTACAAAGGTTGCTTGATGTCCAAGTCAATCCTCCAACTCCAAGTGCTTCCTCCTCTAACTATCTCCACAAAGCTGCAAGATCATAAGTTTGATATCTTCAAGAGTCCTCCCCTTTGCTCATGGAATGCCTCTCTCTTATAGTGTGTGGTAGGGTTAACCAACAAGAGAGAAGGGTGGATCTTGGGAGAGTTTAGTGGATCAGGCCTACTAATCACAGAAAGTGAGTTAGGATCGAATCAGGGACCCCGATCCTCCAAAATATCTCGAAAATCAAAATCCCACAAGCCATGCAAAAAAGGATAAAAAAAGTGTACCGCGCCTCCAACAAATAGCATAACACGGTAGTACCGCGTATCAAAGAAGGAGCATAGTGCGGTAGTATGGACTAACGCGCGCCTAAAATGGAGCAAGGTGCGGTAGTGAGGGTAAATGAAGTCTCAGTTAGGTTGATTTTTGTCAGGGTAGGTTTGCCTTCAAGAATCACTCATCATTTTTCTCTTCTGGGTGTTTTGAGCAGTAGGGGAAGTGTCGTCAACTCTTTTTGTGGTGAAGATGCGGCACTGTGGAATACGGAGGTATAACATCGATGGCAGCGAGGAGTGTCTTGCGCTGATTTGGACAGTTTTGCAAGACCTCGAGCATTGACATAGCACAAGGAGCTTGTGATAGGTCCTCTACAATGTTGTAGTTTTGAGCAGCCTGAGAATTAGGATTAAAAACCAATTTTCTAATTGTGCTCTTGGGTGGACGCAACACTAACTTGAGACAGGGCTTCTCTATGGTGAGAGGCACAGCTGGTATAGTGACGTCGAGCATCGAAGTGGATGCTTTTTCAGTATTACTTCCAATAGGTTCCTTAGCTAGAACGAAGTCATACAAACGAGAACGGGTGTTCAAGTTGATGGTCTCGTTATGCACCATGAGAACATGTGCGGTGGTGGATGCTTGTCCTTCGGAAGAAGAAGTGTGAGTGATTGTTTGCTGATTTTGAGCAGGGAAGGGATCGTTGAGAATTGCGGGTGTAGGTTTACCCTTAAGAAACTTTTGAACTTCATCTCTATGGGGGAACTCTTTAGAAAAGTGATCATCACCACATAGTAGGAAAGGATACTTCAACTTCCTTTTCTGTTTGGTATCATCAGGGATGCTCTTTTGTTCCTGCTGGGTGGAAGATTTCTTAGGTTTCCCCTTATTCTTCTTCTTACCACCAGACTTTTGAGGTGAAACTGATGAAATAGAATTCACTTCTTCGATGACACCGGGAGTGGACGATTTGGCGGTGCCATGACCAGCTTGTGTTGGTGATGGGGAAGAACTCGAGGGGTTCGACGAACCAACAGTTTGAGAAGAAGGCTGGGTGGTAAGGGATCCAATGATGCCATCAGTTTGGGGTCCCTTGGGTGGTTTCGCGGGGTCATAAGTGTTAAAGGGTGCATCAGGAAGGATGTCAAGCAATGTGCCAGACTGAGCATAGACTAAGTCTAGTAAGTGGGAACGTGTGATGACCTGTTCCTCAGTGACTGCACCACCATGGCAACATCTCGTGCTATGGTTGGGATGAGAGACTTCGTAAGCCAGTCTACTAGGAGCTGGTCTAGAATAGGAGCCTTAATGAGACGTCGTCTCCTCCGCCACTCATGTATATGATCTGATATATGAGTAGCGGTATTTTGACAGAGTGAGGTTAAAAGATCAGCACCAGTTTCATACCGTATAGGCAGCTGGAAATGAGTCAAAAAGTTCAAAGCAAGAGAACCAAAATCAAGAAAAGAATGGGGTGGTAGTTCAATATACCACTTGGCAGCCGAACTAGTGAGAGTCTGTTGGAATAACCGAAGACGGATCGAGTCGTCCATCAGGGAGTTGGATGAACACCATAAGTGGTATGTCATCACACAGTTTTTAGGATCCTCACCAGGCTTGCCATCAAATTTTGGGATATCTGACGGAAGTTTCACCGGAATGGGTGTCCAATTAGTTCCATGGTAAATGGGGTCATTAGTTAAATGAGACAGGTCAGGTAGATCCAAAGTAGCCAAAAAGGGCAGCTGTGGATTAGGTTGCGAGTACTGATAGTACGGATAAGGAATGTAAGGACCTGTGGGACCTTGTATCGACTGACCATAGGGTGTTCCATGAGGAAACTGGTCGTAGGGGTTCTGGCCGCCCGGACCGAATGGAGGTCCTCCGCCATAGTAAGGTGGTCCATAACCATAATAAGGTGGCCCTTTACCATAAGGTGGGGGCCCGCCTCTGCCGCTGGGAGGGGGTGGGCCACCTCCAAATGGTGGGGGTCCACCACCATCACCAGGGTAGGATGGGCTGCCACCGCCTCCGCCAGGAGGAGGTGGTGGTCCACTACCACCATCGGAATAGGACAGGACTCCACCACCTATGCTGGGAGGGGGTGGTGGGCCATCACCACAGCTGGAAGGGTAAGATCCTCCTCCACCACCATTAGGATGAGATGGTCCTCCACCACCTCTGCCAGGGGGTGGTGGGCCATGATGACCAAAGTGGGGTGGTCCTCCTCCAGAAGGTAGAGGTCCGCCTCCTACAGAGTTATGTGGGGGCCCGCCGCCTCCAATGGGAGGTGGGGGTGAACCAAACGGGGGTGGGGGGACTTGAGGGACTGTAAGTGGGGGTACATGTTGTAAAATATTTTGTTATCCCCATAGAGTGTAAGGATTACCAGGGTAGGGTACCCCGTAGAGTGCATTTCCGGGATTAAGTTGACCCTGCATAGGGTGAAGATGACCTAGATAAGCTTGACTCGATGGTGGTTTAATTACGTTGGACGGTCCCCCAACATGGGAGAGACCCGAAGTGGAAGGTCCAGGAGGTAAGGAATTTCCAACGGAAGGAACGATGGGAACTCCTGCTGCAGGATTATGATTAAGAGATGGGGGTTGCCCCCAGCAACAACTTGCTGACCACTAGGTAAAGGTTGACCCAACATTGGCTGTTGATTATTCACCGTAGGATTTACACTACCCGTAAAGAAGGTAGGGGGTAAAGAGTATCCTCCGGGTGAGAAGTGGTGACTCGAAAGATAAAGAGCGACCTGGGATTGGTCTGTCGTTGAATCTTATTTGAAAGTTTCAATTTCAAAACTCCGCACCCATAGCATGTAATCGAGCCAATTGCTCACGGTAAGGTGCTAAGCGGTCATCGGGGCTAGCCCAATGGGGTGGGGATGCAATGGTAAAATGGGCCACTGGGTGACCAATAGAAGATGTCCAATAAGCTGCTGCAGGACCAACAACTGCTATAGGGTTGTCCTGGGGTTGATTTATCCATTCCAACGATCCAGTCTCTCCCAGTGCAACAGGAGGTGAGTCTTGTGAAGTGGGGATTTGTGCTTCTTCACCCTGAGGGGATGAGAGGCAGGTGAATCTGGAGGAGTGTGTGGAAACAAATGTCCTCCAATATTCAAATTGGGGTTTTCCACTTCATGTGACCCGACCCTGGCTTGTGGATCCATCTTTACCCTCGAATTACCTCCTAATTAAAGGGATATTCGGGTGGAAAATTTTGAATCCTGCGAGACCTTCTCCAAGGAAAGTCAGCCAGAGTGATTGAAACAAAAAGTTTCTCCTAAGGAAAAACTAAAAGAAAAGCAGAACAGAAAAAACCCTACACAAACTAAGGCCACAAACAAACTTATGTTATAAGAGTGGATTCAATGGTCTGGAGCCTCACAGGATTGTCAAGGCTTCCCAACTCACGATATACCACAGGGTCCAACAATATGACATGACAAGGAGGATTGCGACCGTACCCTTTCCTGCATACCCGATTACCAGGATGGTACGTGCGTAGTAGCTCCCTGAGTGTTGTTCTCGGTGTATTGCTCCACCAAGACGGCCAAAAGGTTAACTTAGGTGGTTTTAGGAATCCTAAGGGTGTTTCCCGATATACGCAAGGTACGTGGGAGATCAAATCCGTAGTGGTGCTGTCTAATGCACAACCGTTCGGCAAGAGACCTTCCAATATATTACCGAGTACATGATACACCCTTCGATATACGCCAAGTACTCAAGGTGACTTGGTGGGTATGTGAAGGAGCTCGATATACCAATAAATATGTGGAATACTACAATACCCCTGAGATACAGTGCTGGAAAATAATGACAATTGCCACGCTTAACGATGCTGGAATATGTCTCTAACTTACACACAAGTTTCTAAATATTTTACTCTAGTTCTACCGTTAATTTTATCTGGACGGTTAGGTGAATGCATGAGGTGAGTACATAATCGTAAACATAATGCAGGCCCTAACTACATGCAAAAAATACGCTTTTCTTTCAATGAACTCTATGTATGGGAAGGATAAATTTTTTCTTTTTCTTTCCAACAATTTAACCAAAGCAATGCAATGCAACACAATCCCAAATCTACCAAAAAATGACTATGAAGTATTCTTTTTCCTTTTCAACGAAATGCAATTTTTTTTTTCACAACACTACTAATCCAAATCAAAGCATGTTTTTCGTTGTCTTTTATCTTTTTAAAACGAAAATGATGCTAAGTAATGAAAAGAGAGAATTCCTAAGTGAGGTATGCAAAATTTTCACTTTCACTATGATGGCCTAAAAGCACAAAAACCAAAAGATACAATGCAATTTCCAAAGCATGGAATTACTTTTGCAAAACTTGATCTATTATTTGAATTTTTCGAGAAGATGAACAGCTCATAATTCATGAAAAACACAAATAATGCAATTTTCTTTCAACTTTTCCAAAAGATCTATGAATGAGACATTCCCATGCTTATACAGTTCTTCAAATGAGCTTGAAAAATGACGGAAATAAAGTATCTTTGATCTTTCAATGGGTGCATCAAAATGACAATTTTCCAACAACTATGATTTTAAACATGAATACTTGAACTGAAAACATGACTTGCAGTACTCTAACAACTCATAAAATCTCAAGAGAAAGGGAGCACTCAAAAGACTGGAAATACACTCAACACTCAAGACTAAAAGCAAGCAAAACTCACAAAATGAATGCAAGTGAGGTCTGGAAACCGATCTAATACCATGATTAGATTAGGCTAGGAGATGAGGTAATGCAAGGGTGAGTGGATGAAGGTGGGGAAGACCAAAGTGTCCACCACTACCAAATATCAGACTTGTCCAAGATGGAACCCAAAACAACTCCAACAAAACTAAACAACTCAATCACACAAAGCAAAAAGGGATCTCTGACTGGATCATACAGTACAGATGGAGTCTGCACACAAACCAAACTCAATACAAAACTGGATAGGGCTTGCCTGTATGGAAAAAATGGCAGATCGGCGCACTCTATGATTATACACAGTGCGACGTCGCAGTTCACCAATACGGGGAGTGCGACGGCGTCAAAGTAGACCAATGGAAGGGCCGCGGCGATAGACTAACAGGCAAAGAATAAAGATAAAAAAACACACAGTGTCGCTCTGCGTACACTAACCAGGTGCGACAAGCGAGATCTGAGTTAAAAAATGAACCAATTCTCCAGATAGTGAGCATAAAAGGGTCTGCAAACAGAGAAGTACAAACTCAAAGGAAGCTAACCAGACTCTTCAAAGTGAAGATCTGATGGTGGAATCCACTTCAAGAAGGAAATGACAAGATGATATGGCTTGGAAAGAAATCAACTAAAAAACAACATTTAAATTGACAACTATAAAGAAATGTTCTTCTCCCCGGTATGGTCGCCAGATTTGTTTGACGGACAATCTACCGAGAGCGGACTCAAGGCCTGATATCCCTAACTTAATGTATGTCTAGAAAAAATAGGACAGAACACAAAATAATTTCCTAGATCAAATAGAAGTTCAAATGGAAGGATAGATCATTTACCTTGGATTTGCAAATCCCTTTTTCCTTCGTTGATCCAATGCTCCTGTGCTGCCAGATCTTAAACGGCTATACCCTGTTGAACATATAATGTACCAAGAAAAGTGAAAGCATACATTTTGTATGATAGATCTAAGTTAATAGTTAAGGAGGAAAACTCTAAACATCATCAATGCGACAACATTTATGGAAAGCAATTGTATTAACTGTATTGAAAAGTGGAGAGTACAATAGAAAAGAGGATTACAACCATTTCCTTAATGTTGCAAGCTCCTTCCGACAAGCCATGCCAAAGATCCTAGAGAGAAGTGGATGTCTCCCAAGCTAGAGCGCTAGATATGTCAGCCTAATTTCACTAGCATAAGAGTACCATAGACTTCCTCCCTTTAGAGAGGGGTAGAGCTTCACTTATATAGGGCTAAGTGGATAGGATATGGATAGGGTAGGTTGAGATATGGTAGGAGAGAGATAGGGGATCCTTCCAAGAGGTTAGGAACCGAGTTCCATCTCCCCCAAGAGGTCAGGGATAGGGATTCAAGTCAACAACCTTCGAGAATGAGCTCAAAGAAGCTATTTTTTCCCATTAATTGACTTCGTTGCAGGTTGCATGAGTGCAGCCTACAACGACCTCTCAAAACCTACTAAAGGTGAAATGATATCCCTTCCAGGTAAATGACTTAGCCAATGGAACTTCAGGGGTGTATACACTCAATCACATGATGGTAGGATTTTAGGTGTAACAAACCAGAAACCCTAGATTCCTGCGGGTTTATCTGCCAAATAGACCTTTGGCTCTGATAACAATTGTTAGAAAAATAGGATCGCAAAGCAATAAAAATAAACATAAATGCAAATATAATCACACACACATTACAAGAGAGACACAGATATATCGTGGTTCACCCCAAGATGGGCTAAATCCACATTGAAGTTGCCAATCCTTATTATTATACCATCCAACAAAGTGAAGGGATACAACCTGCAGCACAACCGCTGCACTTCCTCTTCACTGTTTCACAGTATCTCTTCTGATCTCAGAGATCTTTACAATGCATAAAACCTAATACCTCAACCCTAGCCGTGTTACAATGAATTTCTTTTATAAGGGAAATACAATAGGAAAATACCACGGGTTACCCAAAACCATGGGCCCGAAATCTGTTGGCGAAACAGCCCAAAATATTTTCTCGGGGGCTTCGCCCCCGAAACCCCATTTTCTTAGGGGAATCCCCCCCAAACCCCCTTCTCGGGGGCTCTACCCCCAAACCCCCTTTCTCGGGGGAGCTGGCCCCCGCACCCCCCAGCCGGGGGAGTGCACTGCACTCCCCCAGACCCCCTAGGGATCGTGTCGGGATCATAACCAAACCTGGGTTACGAACACGGCTGAATAATAATATCTCGGAATCTGGAGATCAGGCTCCACAACCAACAATGAGTGCTCAAGGGTTCTGTGTGATAACCAAGAGGATGCCAATAGGTCAATTAGGAGGACACTTGATGAGGTGTTGAGAGGGGAGGCTTGATTGCAGTTCATTATGAGTATGGATAAAATCATAGAGGAGGTGAGAAAGGTGATTGCTGATAATCATCTGAAGGGTTCAAGAGGAAGCCACAATAGAGAAAAGGAGGATGCAGTGCAGTTGGTGTCAAGAGGATGAGTCAAAGTAAATTTGATAGAGAGATCATTGAGCTAATGGAAAGGCTTATTATGGTGACATAAATATTGCAAGAAGGAAATGCAAAGGACCAGTATTGTGGATGGAAGCTGAAGAGGAAAGTGCAATGGCCTATAATGAGGTTATATGCCAGGAATCTCAAACATAAGCTTAGTGTTTGGGTGAAGGAAGAGGAAAATATCAGAGCAGCTGAGCATGAGGAGGAAGTTCACATCATGTGTGAACCTGAGCAAGGTGTGTACCTTGATAAAGAGGAAGAGGATGCTAATATAGGGTTGCTGACAAGCTCATGAACAAGGCAAAGAGTTCATATCAGTATGAGAAGGAAAATGGGGATGTTGATAAGAGGTGTATTGAGGATCTCAAAGATTGTTGTGCATACATTTGTCAACATGGAATGATGGAGGTGAAGGAAACAGTTGAGACTGATGAGCCTTATGTTTTTTATACTAACAAATTGTGTTTAACTACAGGTTGCACAAATAGAGGAGAGGGATAGTTGCTGAATATTGTCCAAAAGATTGAAGATGAAGATGAAATCATGGACATGTGGAATGTGTATGTTCTGAAAATCTATTTGTTGACTTTGTTACAGGTATTGTGCAAATGGATGGCTGGGATGGTGAATAAGGAAGCAAAGTTGCTTGGTGGCAATCAAATTTCCTTTCATTGGCTAAAGGAAAATACAGAGGAAGAAGTTGCCTTGAGGAATAGCATGGCAATTCAAAATAGAGCTGAAGAAATTGTAGGAAGTGGCAATGAATCTATTGTGTTGCAATAATGGGAGAAGCCTTTGGAGGTTTTAAACACTTATGAGCAAGAGTGTGTTGCAACAGAGGATAGTAAGAATGTTTATATTCTTATGACTGAGGAGGAAATCCAGACACGAGTGTTTCAGCAAAGATATAGGTTAGATGATGAAATTGATAAGTTGTGGAAGCTTATGCAAAGAAGCTTCAAGAGGAGGTCTTGTAGAAAGAGGAAGATAGTCAGTCTAGAAGAGTAGTTGACTCCACAGGTCTGCATAAGGAAAAATTGTAGTGGTTTGCAGATTAAAGTATGGGATGTAGGAGGTTTAAAGACTAAATTTACATGACCAAGAGGCCATGGATCTTTTTGGAATTATAAGGATGATGATGTAACAAAGGAAATCAAAGAGGAAAGGAGAGGAGTCATATAATTCATGCAAGGAATTCTTGGATGGCAGACATATTCATGCTAATGTATTTTCTATTTGCTTATGCAAAAAGGAATCTAATTTATTTATATGAAGATGAAGGAGAATCTGTTGACAAATTGTTTGCAGGTCAGAGGAAAGAGGAACTTAAATGTTCAAAGAAGTCAGAACATGTACCAGAGACCTGTTGCTGAAAAAGTGCTGGAAGGTATCGCTGAAGGGAATGTTCAAGATGAGAACACTGCCCAAATTTACACTTTGGGTATCTGCTGAAATGTTACAGAAAACAAGCAGTGAGGGAGCTCATGAACATGAGCCCATGAAGAGTTTCAAGCTGGGGAGTCTGATGCAGGAGCATATACTACCTCAGTGAAGTCATTAGTGACTTCACAAAGTCAAGTGGAAACTTTTAGAAGAGACCAAGAGTCTCACTTATAATTTCTGTTTTTTATAGAAGATAAGTTTGAATAAATGAGAAATAAGGACTCAATCCTTCTCAAATGTAATAAATTGTTTGAACAGTTAAGAATGTCCAGAATGTTAGGAGTCAGTTAGATGAGTCAAGAGTTAGTTAGGAAATGTTAACAATAATAATAGTCATAGAGAGTTGAGTCACAAACAGTTGTAGTTCATGATCCTATATCCAAGGATCTGAAACAAACCCTTTTTTGTACTTAAGCTCTATGAAGATTCATTTCTAATTAGAGAAATTTTGAGGTAAAAAATAGGCCTCAAAACAAAGAAAATGTACTATAAAAATCAACCAATCACATTCTAGTAGATGACATCATCCCCCATAGTTGAGGTGGCATTGCATGAGTTAAGAATGCTTATTTGTCAAATTTTCTATGGTGGATGAAAACCCATAGTTAACCAAGGTAGTGGTATAAGTACTTTTAAGTCATAAAGTAAAGTACTCATAAAGTAAAGTGTTGAATTAGCAGTATTAAATGGCCATTTGGAAATGACCGCAAGGAGGTGTCCTTGTGCTAATAAAATTCATAGGGTGACATAAATTTGTTCCTTGTTGAAGTGGTTATCCACCCATGCTTTCATTTTTCCTTATGATGGTCACATGTGCAAGAAATCAATCTTCCAAAGTAGGAAAAATATTGTTTTGCATATTCAGAAATTTGGCTAAGTATTGACCAATATTCCAACAATACATAAATAATTTGTCATACCTTGACGATTTCTATTATATTCCAACTTCCATAGGTGAGGTGTCATTAGTTGTGGTTTTTTTTCATTCTCTTCTTTACCATCGAATTTTGCTTTGTTTGTAGTTCGATAACTATGGTTCTTAGGCAAAAAGTGCCTATACTCATCAAACACTTCCTTTACTAAACTCCTTGAACGACGAGATTTTATCCCGGGACCGCAAAATGGACATGCAAATTTACCCTTTGTTTGAATACCTATAAAATATATGAATTAGTGTAGCAAATTAGAATTACCATTTAAAATAATTAATGATATTGTAAAGAACAAAAGAAAGTAACAATATGCCACAAAAATGTGTTAAACCGGGAGCATCATGAATTGTAAATGCAAGTATTCCATGGAATTGAAATCGGTTTTTCCCTATTGGTCTAGAGATTTCATACATAGTGACACCATCCCATAACTTCAATAACTCATCGATAAGAGGCTCAATCTATACGTTCATATCTTTAACCTGGTACTTACCTAATTGGTCCAACATACATGATTAATTATATTTAGCTATATGTCATTATATATAAAAGACATAATTATCATGCACGAAACAAAGAAATGAAATATTAAGTGATCAAAATTTCAAGTAAAAAAATACAAATTCATTAAATAACTGGAACAATCATTGCCAACATTGTGTGCTCTCTCTTGATCGACATCCAAGGAGGAAGGTTATTGTTTATAACAAAAACAGGCCACACTAAGTAGGTAGAACGAAGCTCTCCAAATGGATTGACACCATCAACTGCCAACAAAAGTTTAACATTACGAGGTTCTTCTTTGAAAATTGGCCACTTTTCTTCAATGTACCTCAATGCAGAATCATCTGCAGGCATTCGAAGAACATCGTCTCAACTTCTATTATTTGCATGGAAATCCATAAAGTGCGCTATACTTTGACACCTGAACAACTGCCGTAAACGTGGAATTATCGGAATATAACGGAGAACTTTGTGTGGCATTTTTTTGTCACTTTATCGGTTCGATACCTACTTGTTTGACATTGTGGGAATTCATTTTCTAATGCATATTGTCCATAATATATGATATGGTCATTAGTACATGCATCAATAGCTTGATACTCCATTCAAAATTCTTTCATAATCACATATATCTCTCGATATGTGCGTGGTAAAATATTTGATGTTGGTAATAGAAATTCACCAAACAATCTACAAAATTCAAAAGAATAAGTCAATGTAAACAATATTAATCATCAATATCGCATCCATACTTTACAAATTAGATAACAATAGCAATATAGGAAAAAATTCAACCCTTTATGTACATGTGAACATGCAGACATAAATAATTAACAAATTGCATACCTTAGTATCTGTGTGAGACGGGTGTTTGATAAACCATTCGAAACCTTCAAGTTCACTAACAACAATATAGAAGATACAAGATTTGTTTTTGAGCCTTCATAAAGAGGTTGACATGACTTCTCAAGTAGAGGATCAACATCATGACTATCATCCTGGTTGTCCTCATCCATTGGAGAAAATGTGTCTTGGATCAATCTATGTATATCATCTTCCTGAATTGTACCACTAACGTTATCTCCATCCATATCATCATTAAGAACTTGATCAGCTTCAATATTCTGATCTAGATGTTCGTCACCCTGTAAATGAGTATTTCTGCTAGTACTTGGCAAATAACTCTCTGGAGGGCGACATTTTGGGGGCATTGTCTATATATTTACAAACAACGTAGTAAAATTAGTGTGTATAGAACATATAATAAAACGATAAGACATTTTACTGAAATTCATGACATGATGACTATTACAGAGAATACATTAAAAATTGAATAACCCCTTACCAAGGGACGATATTCATAACCCCCTTCGGTGTGCCCCTTCTCCCTACAATGTCTTTCAGCTATTGTTATTAAAATTCTTCTTCTTTGCAATCCCCTGCAATCAGAGCAAGGGAAATAACATTTTCCATCTCCCCTCACCTCTAATGCCGCTCTAAACTGAGCAAGATTTCTTGCATTTTCATTCATAGTGACAAATCCTTGTAGTGACAAGTAATTTTCTTACCTACACCATACAAAACAGTAACTTGTAAAATACAGTAGATATAAGTATATTTCTAAATACAATATATTATATACCAATTTCTATAAAGAAAAACATGAAGATTGAAGTTTTCATTGATGCCAACAAGTGTTGTGCAATGGCATTTGATTTAATCACAAGGAGACATTGATAGTTTGGGCATTGGAACACTAAGTGGCCCAAATGGTCCAAATGAAAGTTGTCCTTGATGTATGCTTACCTTTTATGAATTTACCAGATGATTGTTGAGTATGACTCTCTCTATTTTTGGATATGGTTGATAAAGAATGTATTTAGGAAACACTTGTTGTTGGTATCTGATTGTATGGCTTATATTATTGGAAAAACATACAAGATAAAACAAATAACAAGGGAGGCAGAACCATGTGACGCAGTTGAATCTCACAGTTCAAGTGTTAAAGAATCCAAGGCCATCACAAGCATAACTAGAAGTTCTTGGATACTACTGAGGTGGTTTTCAATTCTGATTTCGGGTTTAATAGAACTATAGAAAAAAGAAGAGGTTTAATTAGTAATTAATATATAATCATCGTATGCAAATCCTATAAAAACATGTAAGTATAGCTAATTAATCACACGAAATATATGTAGCAATGCTAAATTTAAAAAAAAAAGAAAAAAATTAAATTTCGTTCAAACATGCATGTTAAAAAAAATCCTGAATTTTTTTTTCTTAACATATAGACAAAAAAGTATAAAAATATTAACCTTGCAAGTTCAAAATCGGAGCAATGTAGAATATCCGAGCTCAAAAAATCACCACGAAATTTGTCGCAAGTTCAAAATCTGGGCTTAATCAATCACCAGGAACCTTGTCGCAACTACAACAAATGTGTCGAAAATTGTCTTAAAGTATGTATTTACAAATCGACGATCGTCTCTATATCGACGAAAATGCATGAGTTAACCCGTGCGTAAAAAGCTAAGAGCCATACTTGGAAACTGGCATTGGTTTGGCAGGTGTGCAAAGATAGCAATAGGTCGTCGATATAGAGATGAAAGTTCGTCGAAAAGTAAAAAACGTCGATATTGCCACGGCTTTTCCGCCATGATAAAAAAAATGAAAAGACATCTTAAATTTCATTGTATTTTTCCACGAATGTTCGAAACGTGGAACTATTTCGTGGAAAAATTCACCTGAATGTACTAGTGTGACACTATGTCTTAGCACCTTCATTCATGGGATATTAAAGAATAACCCTAATTTCACTAGATATTGATAAATACCTACCAAACTCCTTTTGTTGAGCCCCCCTCCCAATACATATTTCTAATTAAAAAAACCTATTTTTACGAGATATTCCCTATTTTTACTAGATACCACTTTTATACCCCCAAAATACCTATAAACCCCTAATACCCTACTCCCCAACCCCCCATACCTACAATATATTGACCTTATTTTTCACAATAACCCCCCCCTTATGAATGAAGGTGATAAGATATTGGTCAACAAGGTGAATCCCCTGGGGTTTTTTCTCCATTTCACTATTTATAATCTGAGTATCAAGTTTATACTGAGAATCAAAATCTCTGTGTATTTAATTTATGCAAGATTGAATGCAAGTTGCATATGTTTGAATGGTTCATGAATGCGTTTATGATGTGATATTGATGAAATTTATGGTGGATAAGCGAAGAGCGATTTGGGATTTAAGCATAAGATATCTCACTAAATATTTGGTCCTCTAAAATTTGTTCGTCGGATCCAAGAAAAAAAGTTTATGTATTGCAAAGCTGACGTACTCTTTATGTATTAGCGGCCTCGAAGTGTCGAGTTGGAACGATGGATCAATCGTTTAAAATTCCAACTTGATAGCGATCAGGATATAGTCATATTGGGTTTATGGATGGCGAGACTTTGGTTTAATTGTTGAAAGAACAAAATCATCAAAACCTGATTTCTTTGACTGCAACTAGGAGTAGAAGCTAAAATTGGGGATATTGTAGAGTCAAACTTGATGATAGTACAAATATTTGAATGTGATTTTGGTTACTTAAGAACCCTGTCCAAAGGCATTGAAGAAATGAACTTAGAAATGAATGCAACCCGTGAATGGATTCATGCATGCTTGTGGTGGAGACCCAATTCCATAGTCATTGGGTTTAGGTTATTTGCCTTGTAATTATGAAATCAGAATCAAAGTGAATTCTATAGTTAGGATATAATTCATTGGTAAGTAGATATGATTTCTCTCTTATCTAATGCCTACGATTGTAATGTATTTTGTGTTGGAACCTACAGTCTTGATGGTTCATCACACGTCTAGATCTTCTTGAGACAATCAATCATTAGATGATAGGTGACTAGCAGAGTAGCCGACTAGAGTCGGTAGAGCAACTGAATAGTCGATTGGACATGCGAATGAATGGTTAGCACGACTGTGGAAAATGAGACTACAACAACTGACTAAACTTTGGGACGTTGTGGCTTCTACGGAAATAGTTTGGACCAACAACCGCTATTTGTGGACCAGATCTTCCCCACCTTTAGGAAGTTGGTTAGATCTGGAAACTATAAATTGGAGACCCTATGGGTTGTCTAATATATCACTATGATACGTCTTTCATGCTCATTATGCATTTTCATGTTTTGATCATGATGCACTATTCTTAACTGCTTCAACGTTGTCTTTAGACACCACCTTTCATCTTGGAATATTGTTCCCTTCTTTTCTTTTCATTATGTTCTATAGTTCACGCTGTGAAGTTTCCTGACATGGTATTAGAGCTAATGGTTTTGAACTAGCCCTATTGTCTAGAAATCGTGCTGAGTCAGATTTAGGGTTGATTGAATCCCAGCGGAAGATTTGTTGACTTATACCTCTACCTGAACTTTGATCAGATCCATTAGATTAGAAGGATGGCTTTGAAGATAGAACATGTTGTCCTTAATGGACATAATTATGCTATCTGGGTGATAGATATGGAGACTTTGTTGAAAATAAAAGGACTATGGCAGATCATGAAGACTTATATTGTTGATTTGATGGATGTCGATGCTAAGTTTTCCATCGACGTTAAGAAAGATGAATCTAAGGGTTTTATCATGGCCTACATTTCAAGGTAAATTTGCTTCCATACAAGCAGGATTGGCTATCCTCATGTCGTATGGACCAAGCTAAAGACTCTATTCAACAAGATAAATGAAGGTGAAGTAATGTAGATAGAGAAAGAGTTGATATCTATGGAACCTCTTTCTTTTTATCAGATGGGGGACTATTTAGCTCATTTCAAAGAGATATAACTAAAATTGGGTGAATGTGGCAAGGATTTTCTAAAGAAGGATGGACATCTCATTGAGCTAGTTATGATGACTTTGAAGACACCATATGATGTCCTATGTTTCTCCTTTCAGGATAATTGGATGTCACACAAGAAAGATGGTAAGGATTTTACCTTTGATACTTTATGTGACTTGCTGATCAACGACCAACAGAAGTTGCTTGAAGAAGGGAATCTTGGTGGCAAAAACCAGGCTCACTTGCTGAAAATCAAGGTCAATCCAAATCTTAAAGAACGTGGTCGATAAGATCACCGACCAGAATGTATCAACCAATCGAAAAAAAGGGAGGGCCGAAGAGTCATCATCAACGAAGAAGAGTCAAAAGAAGAAGACCTGTTAGTATTGCCTAAATATGGGACATGTTGAGAAGAACTATTGGAAAAGGAAAGTTCGAGCACTAGGAGGATAATTCCTCGATTGGAAAGTCGGGAAATCGACCTCCTGAAAATTATACCTTCTCTATCAGCACTTCCCAGGAATTACATTCCTGTACCAGTCAAACTGAATGGATAATGGACTCTGGATGTAATCATCATAAGGAAAAGGATGCTTATGTGTTCTCTTCCTTAAGTCGTGCTCCTAAAGAGAATATTTATGTCGCTGATGATTATGCTCTCACTATCGCTAGCAATGGTGATGTTGAATGTCATCACGGTCATATATTTGACATCTATCATGTACCGAGACTGAGTGCAAATATGTTGTTAGTTGTTGAACTAATGAAGACCAACAAGACTGTTGAGTTTTGGTCGGATCGTTTTATCGTAAAGGATACGAGTCTTGGTGGGGAAACTATTCCTTCAAGGATTTTGGATCACAAAGACAAACTGTATAAGTTCCATGATCCTCCTCTGAATTTTTCTTGGATGACTAGACCAATTACACTCATTGCTTAGATTGGCAACAGAATTCTAATTTGGCATGAACAAATTGGTCATCTAAACCTTTGAAGTATGAAGATGATGGTAACTCACAATATGGCTATTGGTATCCCACAAACTATTCCACCTGATGGATGTTTTAAAGGGTGCATGCTTGGGAAGCATCATCAAGCACCCTTTGATTCAAGAAAAACATGTCATGCACAGGAATGGTTGGAGCTTGTTCACAATGATCTATATTGCATGAAAAAACCCTCATTGGTAGGTGCGAAGTATATTTTGAACTTTATTGATTATTTATCTCGATTTACATGGGTATATTTATTGAAGAATAAGAGTCAAGTCTTTGAAAGATTCAAGGAATTTAGAGCACTGGCTGAGAAATAGTGTGGTCGACACATTAAATGTTTGAGATTAGATAATGGCGGTGAATATGTGAGTCAAAAATTTGAAGAATATCTCTTATAGAATGGTATTTCTTGGAAAATATCTATCCCTCACACCACTCATCAAAATGACATCGCCGAGAGGAAGAAGCAGACCTTGGTAGAAATGGCCAAGTTCCTACTGTAGGCCAAGGAAATCCCAATGAAATTATTGGCAGAAGCCATATACTACCCAAATTATCTCCTGAATCTTGTACCAACTCAAGTAGTCATTAACACAAAACTAGTCAACAAATGGAATGGTCGGAAACCCTCTTTCTGAAACCTCGTAACCTTTGGATGTGCTTATTGGGCGCATATCAGTGATAACCGCAAAAATAAATTGGATGCTAAGATTCATGCTTGCATCATGATGGGATACTCTGATGAGTCTAAATCCTATAGACTATTTGATCCCATCAAACAACAGATCATATTGAGTCAAAGTGTGTTTTTTTATGAGACAAATTCAAGTAATAAGCTATTGAACCCTTCCTCTGTTTTATTGAATAGTGATCCATTTGACATTCTTGAAGAGTTTAGATCGAATGTGTCTGTCTATGGAGTTCTAACCAGACCAAGGAATTCTACTCCTAAGACAACTGGTAGTACGCCTACTATGACTATTGAAGTCAACAGTCCAACTTCCTTGACCCACATGATTGATGATCACCAACATGAGTCACCGATGAATTATTTACCTCGGTGGCTATTAATACAATTGAAGCTGCTGAATCGAATGCTAGAAATCCTATTATTGTTTGGTAGACTCGTAGTTAGAGACAATGTGGCAGTGTTTCCTTGATGGAATGAGTACTTGAAACCTGTGATCCTGATATATATGATGATGCTCAAGGTGTACCACAATGGGAAAATACTATGATTGCATAAATTTATTCACTGAATAAGAATCAGATGTGGGAACTTGTTCCTCGACCTCAAGTAAATAACATTATGAAGTGTAGATGGGTCTATAAGACCAAGTTTACCTCCGATGGTGTTGTTGAACTCCACAAGGCTAGTTTTGTCTCCAAGGGCTTCTCTTAGAAAGACGCCATCAAATATACTCAAACCTTTTCTCTTGTTGCACAGATGAATTATGTTCGTATGATCCTTTCCCTTCCTGCTCATTTTGGAATGGATCTTCATCAAATAGGCTTTAAAAGTGTCTTTCTTCATGGGGAACTTACTGAAGAAATATATATGGAGAAACCTCCTAGTTTTGTAACAAATTTTTGGTCTTGTTTGTCGACACAAGAAGCCATTGTATAGTTTGAAACATGCACGCCGTGCATGGTATGATAATACTGATTGGTTCTTTGTCAATCTTGGCTTTAAACATTGTGAATTTGATCATAACATTTATGTCTATCATGTTCATGGTGATACTTGGCATTGCATGTTGATGATTTAGTTATAACTGGAAATAATGTCAATCTTATTTTGGTTTTGAATAAACAACTTGCTAATACCTTTGAAATGACTGACCTTAGTCTTTTGTATTTCTTTCTTGGCATTCAAATTTTATAAGTGGATGATGGTATCTTCCTTTCTCAACCTAAATATGCCTTGGATCTTTTGAAATGATTCAAGATGGACGACTGCAAGTCATGTGCTACCCCTTATTAGTCCGGAGTGATGTTTTCAAAAGATTGCGACTATCCACGAATCGATGCCACTCTTTATTGACAGTTAGTTGGTAGCCTAATTTATTTAATGCACAATTGATCAGATCTCTCCTTTGCTGTTAATGTGATTTATAGATTCATGTAGGATCCTCGAGAAAGTCATTGGAAGGCTGCAAAGAGAATTGTTCACTATGTCAAGGGTACTTATCAGTATGGTATCAAGTATTGTTGCAGTTTAGAACCACTTGTTGGATACACAAATTCCGACTGGGGTAGCGACATAGACGATCGAAAATCTACTTTGGGATATGTGTTTCGACTAAGTTCTAGAACCTTGGTTTGGTCGTGTAAGAAACATAAGGTAGTCTCTCTTTCGACTACAGAATCCGAGTATCGTGGTACTGTCAATGTAGGAACAAAGGCAGTGCGGATCCATCATCTTCTTGATGAGATTGGATTTCCTGTTAAGGACTCTACTATTATTTATTGTGATAATCAGGGTTCTATTCAAGTTGCTGCTAATCCTATTACTCATAGAAAGATGAAGCATGTTCAATATCATGTTCAATATTTGGGAAAGTTGATGTAGGATAGTGTTGTCTCACTTGATTTCGAGACATATTATCAGGTCGTTCATATCTTTATGAAGCCTTTACCAGAAGCTAAGTTTGTGAAACTTTGGGCTATGCTTGGGCTTTAGGAATCTACAACTATGAGGTGGTGTTCAGAGCCAGTAATTTCACCTCCCGAATATCCAAAACATTGTGATGATGGGGGGTGTTGGAACCTATAGTTTTGATGGTTAATCACACCTTTGGATCTTCTAGAGACAACTAGTCGTTAGATGATAGATGACTAGTGGAGTAGTCATCTGGATTCGGCAGAGTGATTGAACATTTAGTTGGACAGATGACCGAGTGGTCAGAACAAATGTGGACAACACGACTACAACAACCAACTAAAATTTGGGACATTGTGGCTTCTACGGAAACGATTTGTACCAATGATCCCCATTTAAGGATTGGATCTTCCCCACCTTTAGGAAGTTGGTTAGATATGGAAACTACAAATAGGTGACCCTATGGGTTGTCTAATATATTGCTATGAGATATCTTTCATGCTCATTATGCATTGTGATGTTATGATCATGATGCACAGTACTTAAGTGCTTCAACAATTTCTTTAGACACCACCTTTCATCTTGGAATAATGTTCCCTTCTTTTCTTTTCGTTCTATTCTATAGGTCAGGATGGGAAGTTTCCCAACATTTTGGGTTGAGAAGTAGAAATAAGGTTAATTTAAAGTTAGGATGTTAAAATATTCACCAGTAGTTTGAGTAGGGGAAGTGTGTAATTATATTGTAGATTGTGGGTTCTTAAATGGATTCATTTAAACCACCTCTCCCTCCATCCAAAATGATGTAGGGTTTATGCTTATTCAATCAACATAAAACTTTAATCCTAGGAACGAGCATTGGGTCATGTGAACCCTTGATCCTCATGTGCAGTTTTGAAACAAAGTGAAGTTTGACTTAACAAGTGGGTTACGAGAAGAATAAGCCCTCCATAACTAATACAAGGCCACATAGTTAAGTAGGTGATCCAGAGTTGGTTTGAAAAATATCATAGAGACAATTTAAAGAATTTGCATGCAAGGAATTTTCTTTCTTTTTTATCTACATCAAGTGGTATCAGAGAAGGAATGCTTTTTGGGAAGAAACATTATGTAGTTGGAATAGTAAGAGTCCTACGTGGACTATAGAGGAGCTGTAAGATCTGGAAATAGTAGCATATCTAGAGATAAGAGCACAGAGACATAGGTATGAAGATATCTACCAAGTAAAAATGCATTTGATGTTTTTTAGATAAATTATGGATAGGGTATATACATTTGTAGCTAGCAGCAATTATTGTGGCAGAGCACTACCACTAGAAAGTTGTGAAGGTGAAAGAGGACAAGTGAAGCTCTCAAGAGGAAGTGAGAAGAAATGCATAATCCTATATTTGTTGAATATGAAGAACTGGGGATGCTCAAAAGGTTTTAGAGGAGAGAACCAGGAATATAAAAAGGCCAGATTCAGGAGTAAACCTTGGTAAGGTGTTGTAGCAGGGTGAAAAAGACATGTTACTAGAGAGGCTATTTGCAACTTACAGTGGACATGGTGAAGCTCACAAAGGAATAAAAATAGATGACTATGGATAATCATGCTAGGGGTTCAGAAAGAATCCATAGATAGTTGAAAGAAGATGCCAAGGAGATTGGAAGAAAGAGGATGCGTAATAACAAATTTGATAGGGAAATAGTCGAGTTGAAGGAACAAATCAGTGTGATGATGAAGCTGCTACATGACAGAATTGGAAAAGACCATAGATATGGTTGGAAACTAAAGATGAGGGTCAAATGGTCAATTGTGCAATTGTTTGCAAGGAAATTGAGACATATGTTAAGTGTTTGGATGAGGATAGAGGATAAAATTAGAGAGGACGAGTGTAGGAAGAAATCCTTTAGAGAAGGACAAAAAATTCACATTTGTGAGCCAGAATAGGGAGTAATGCTTGGAGAGGATGATGAGAGAGTTGATGAGAATATCTTAGAGTTCTTGGATATTTTAGACCATCACAAGGATGATATGCCAATGTTAGAAGTATCAAAAGAAATGAAGGAATATTTTCAAACTAATTACCAGTTTGAGTGTGTGATTGCAGGTTCTAAAGGACAGGTGCAAGAAACTATTATAATAGTGACCGGGGTAGGATTGTCTCATGAGGGTAGAGGCGAGACAAAAGAAACTCATGGATCTTGGATGAGCATAGAAAACAATGTACAAAATCTAATAGATGGAATTGAAGGAAATCCAAAGGATAATCTTATAGCAGGCCTAAAGAATATTGGAGCAGTTTGTGGAATGAAATAAGTATCTTGTTGTTGAATGGATCTCCAATTAGGAAGGCTGCAGACTTTGAAGGAGAAGAGGACCCATAGGAGGTCATAAGATATTAATATAGGTAAAGGTAAGGAAAAAAAGGGAAGACACAAACTATTTAAGGGAGCCTGAAGTCAAAGAGAAAGGAAAGGACAAACAAGCAATTGCAGGATCAATGCAACATGTAATCGATCATGAACAAAGTGGAGACATGATGGGATGTATAGGAAATTCCAATGGAAAAATTTATGGAATTTTGTCACATGAAGGAAAAAATGAGGATTATGAAATCTTAGTGCTTGAAGACCTTAGACCATACCAAAGATGGGATGGAAGTGAGAGGAAAGTCATTTCAAGACTTTTTGGAATATGACAATAGGGCTATCATGACCCAACAACATGGTTTAAATGGTCATTGCTACATAATCCCTGTTATTTTTTCATCATTTAATTCAATATGATCTAGGATCTTAACTGAGAGAACAACATGTACAACATATCAAACACAAGAGACAAGAGACACAAATCATTTCACCGGGGAAAACCAAGAAGGTGAAAAACCCTGCAACTTCCTCAGAGATAGAATGAGCACCAATACAAAGATCACAAAGATCAAACCCCAAAACAAGAGATACTCTCCTGGCAATTTCTCCTCCTCCACTTGTGCACACTCCTCCTCTCTCTCACTAATGCGAAGTGAGTGAGTGAGTGAATGAATATAATGAGAGAGACACACTCTTTATTTATACAATGACTTGACTTGCCTTTACCTCTAACTGGGCCGACCTCCCATAGGAGAATCTAATAACCCATTACCACTTGTCACTGGGTCGACCCCAATAGGGTGTTCTAATAACCCTTTGACCCACACTGGGCCAACCCCTCTAAGGTGGTCTAATAACCCATCAAATATAAGTTATGACACTTACAATTTAACTTGCGACACTTGCAAATACAAATGACAACACTTCCAACCAGATGAATAATACATCTCTGTTGGGGATACAATAAAGTACAAATGTAATACATACAATATACAAGTGAATATCTTTCGAAGTTACAAATACATCAACACTCCCTCTTAAGTAGGAAGGTGTTCTCTTGACACAGGTCATCAATACACATATGCACAAGTCTAGAGCTGGATCATCATCACTGGATCATGGAGCATCATTGTCACTGCTGTTGTACTCGTCATCTCAATCACTGGTGCTATCTCTCAATTCTTATTGTCATAGGAAGTTATATAGAGCCAGCTCTTTTTCATGCTGGATGTAGGCCTAGCCTCATGTAGGTCTTCATCATCTCTGCAAGATGGCCATCCTGTGGAATCCTCAGGGTTGATTACGTGCGTCAACAAAACCTCAAAAGAGCATCCCAGGACTGATTACGAGCTTACTGCTAAACCTATCGTATCTCCCACGAATTTTACATGTGACCTTCACAAAACCTTAAAAGAGTGTCTTGCAACTTGCAAGATCTCTAAAGAGCATCCAAGGAATTTTACGTGCCTAGCATAATCTGTTCGGATCTCCAGGACTGATTACAAGTGATCTCCACAAAACCTTAAAAGAGTGTCTTTCCCTACAACATCTCTAAAGATAATCTGAGGACTTTTACATGCCTAGCACAACCTTTCTGGACCTCCAAGACTTATTACATGTGGTCCCGACAAAACCTTAAAAGAGTGTCCTGCCCAACAATATCTCTAAAGAGCATTCAAGCACTTTTACATGCCTAGCACAACCTGCCCGGATCTCCAGGACTTATTACATGTGGTCTAGAAAAACCTTAAAAGAGTGTCTTTCCCTGCAAGATCTCTAAAGAGAATCCGAGGACTTTTACATCCCTAGCACAACCCGTCCGGATCTCCAGGACTTATTACATGCTACCCTCACACAACCTATCCACGGCCACGGAGTACCATCTTGATACTCATGATCATACTGATCATCATCATGCAATACATCATACTGATGTATATCATCTGGAGCATCGTCCTGAGGCTCATCACACATGATCAACCTGATCATCATAGCAACATCTGGAGCATCGTCCTGATGCTCATCACACATCTCTTACAACCACAGCCATGGGAAGGATCCTCCTACCACCATGCTTGGAATGGATCCTGCAAATGTGTCCCATAACTTCCTCCTCAAAGTATCTTCTATCTAAAGAACACCAAGCCTCTCTCTGAGGTACTCGAAATTCACTCTGGCTAGTGGTTTGGTCAACACATCTGCAATTTGCTCATCCGTCGCAACATACTGGAGCTTCATTGCTCCTCTATGCACCATATCCCTGATATAGTGATATTTGATCTTGATGTGCTTCAAACTGTCATGGAACACCGGGTTCTCAGAAAAATTACACAACTCTGGTTGTCACAGAAGAGACAGGTAGCATCCAACTGGAGATCAAACAAATCAGACAATAGCTTCCTTATCCATACTGCCTCACAACTAGCGAACAAGCTACAACATACTCTTCTTCGGCTGTAATCAGTGCTATGTAGGATTGCTTCCTTCTAAACAAGGAGATCACACTTGATCCCATACTGAAGCAGCACCCTGAAGTGTTCTTCCTATCTGCAGCACTGCCTGTCCAATCTGAATCAACATAAACCTCCAGGTTAAACTTTTGATTTGCATCATACTTGAGCCCATAATCAATCGTACCCTTCAGGTACCTCAGAATATGCTTTACTACAATTAGGTGAACATGTCTAAGATCCATCAGGAACTGGCTCAAAGTGTTCACCGCAAAGAAAATATCTGGTCTCGTATTCGTCAGGTACATCAAGGACCCAATCATCTGACGATACATCGTGGCATCAACCAACTCTGATGAAGCATCACTCAATAGCTTCAAGTTCGATGCCATAGGTGTGGCCATGGCCTTGCAATCCATCATCTCAAACCTCTTCAAGATCTCTACTACATACTTCCATTGTCCAATGAAGATTCCATTTGCACTCTGCCACACCTCCATACCTAGAAAGTAATGCATCATACCCAAGTCCTTCATCTCAAACTCGGAAGCAAGCTTCCTCTTCGTGTCGGCAATCAACCTATCCTCACCAGTCACAAACAAGTCATCCACATATAGTAGAAGTATCACTGGATTTCCTTCCTCAAACTTGTAGTAAAGGTTGGAATCCACTTTACTCTTGATAAAGCCCAAACTGGTCAGGAAGTTGTCTATCTTTCCGTACCATGTCCTAGGTGCTTGCTTCAAGCCATACAAGGATTTCTTTAACTTGCACACATATGACTCCCTGTCATGTGTCTCAAAACCGAGTGGCTGCTCCACATACACTTCCTCTTGGACTACACCATTCAAGAAAGTTGTCTTGAAATACATCTAGTGTATCTTCCACTTCATTACTGTAGCCAGAGCAAGTACTGTTCTGATGGAAGTGTATCTGGCTATAGGTGCAAAAGTCTCTTCATAATCTATCCCTTCTTTCTGGGAGAAGCCACGAGCCACAAACCTTGCCTTGTATTTCTCTATGCTACCATATGCAGCATGCTTGATTTTGTAGATCCATTTGGAAGTCACTACAGACTTCCCTGCTGGTCTCAGGACCACATCCCAGACATCATTCTTCATGATCGACTAGTACTCCTCGATCATGGCATCCTTCCATTACTGCATCCCGGATCCTAGGAACTTCATATTCTTCAATATTTTCAATAGATAGTTTTCTTGAACTTCGTTGCTGGAACAAATGTTGTTGTACTTATTTTGTAGGTGATTGTACACGATCTTTCCTACAAGTCAAATTCAATTGCATGATTAGAAACTTCTCATAGTTTTCAGAACAAAAACTTACACATAAGAATATATGTCATACAGTCATGCAATTATCTTAGCCAATGCTTCAATACAACATTTATCCATATCCCGTATTCATATGGTAACTTTCTAGATGCCTTCCATCTCTACCAGAACATTGTTAAGAGTGTGAACCACTCCAACATGTCAGCAAAGAGGTTTCATTCTAGATAAGTAGCAATGGAATGTTGTACAGTACCATACGCCACTTACCCATTACTTGCATATTAGTAGTATCTTGTTCATTAATGAAAATTTTCTAAAATGCATAATATACATCCTAAATCTAGGAACATAAGTATGTACATGACTGAACAACATCATTTAAGTAATCATATATACATGAAATAACAATTCAAATACTTATCTTTGTTTGCTTGTTGGGTGGACTCCCTCTCAATCTTTGCCTCCTTGCAGGAACTACTGGAGTGTGCTCCCTCTTGATCTTTGCTTCCTTACAGGAACTATTGGAGTGTTCTCCCTCTTGATCTTTGCTTCCTGGATTATCTGTCTTTGAACTTATATCCATCCTGGACCACTATGCATGCTTAAGTGTGCTCAAGTGTCATCATTGTGTCATCCTCAAGATCTCAAAAACATTATGATTCTAAATAATATTAAACATGTAAGGTCATGATTATGTCATATACAAGTAATTTATCACAAGCATTAGTATTCAAGGTTTTAGGGAGTACATATTTTACTCATGCATATTCTTATTTCTTATTTGACCATAGGACTCTTCTAGTTTTTCATATCATTAATCAAACTAAGAAGCATAATATGCATAAACCCATGATTACTCAAACTTATAACTTCATGAATAATCATTATCAATCATACAAAAGTATACTTATCTAATATCCTAACACAAAGTAGGGTTCTAACTCGATATAGAAAAACATACCTAGATTATCATGCTTGTCTAACATACCCAAACAATTTCTTCTTGTTCTCTTCAACCTTGTGCTAGTAACCTGTATATCTCATAAGTTAAGCATTGTAGAACCAGATTATACATACCTCGTAAGTAGAGCTTCTATATGATCAATGGCTATGGATGATTCTTTTTCTTCATGTCACCATGGTCATATGTTCTCGATCTAGAACTTGATTTGATGTACCTTTCATGTTAGCGGACAACATCATCATCATACAACACCACATTGCATTAGTACAATCACAAGTGTCATAACCCTAATCAATGAATGTCTTATATCATTCACATGCATTCATACTTTTACTAAGGTGATCAGTCAATCTAAAATTAATCAAGATTGTACTAACCTCAATAATATGAAGACAAACATATCATGAACTTAATCATCAGATAAATGAAACAAATTTCGACACATACCTGTATCTCCTCAAGTCATACCTGATTTATGTTCTTTCTTTCAAGCAACTTGGTCAATGAATCAAACATTTCCTTGGGTGTATTTAGAGAAGACACATGAGATATGAGATGGTATTTGATAGAATCTGCAATGATTCTCTTGTCCTTGACCATGTTCTTCTTATATAAGGCCTTAGCCTCATCTCCCTCTAGAACTGGAACCTCTTCACTTATGTAGGTGTCCAATTCATTCTCTTCTAGGATTAACCCAATCCTATACTTCCATGCTCGGAATTTATCAGCCCCTTCAAGCTTATCCTCAAGCTTGGTGTGGTGAGACATCTTAATGAGAAACTCAAATGGAAATAAAAGATTTAGGTCTTACCACTTAACTTGCAGAATCTGGATCTAGAGCTGGGTAGGGTTTGTCAGAGAAACCCTAAAAATCCAAACTTGGAATTTCAAACTTTTGTCTGGACAGGGAGATGCATATGACTGAGGCAAGTGATCTGGTGTGCTCAGATTTTGAAAACTCCAAAAATTGACCCATGAGTTTCAGATCTGCAGCTTCTGTCAAATTCTAGTTTTTTGGTTTTTCTTGTTTTCTGGTCAAAATCTCGAACTAGGGTTTGATAGAGCCCGGGGTTCTACCCAATTAAAAAATTCGATCTTGGTATCTAAATTTTGATTTTGATGAGGAGCATCCAGCCATGGTCTCAGATTCCAAAAATTCCAACATTTGTAGAAACCCTAATTTCCCGCAGCAGTGACGATCCAAAAATGAAAGTGCTCAGAATCCAATTATGTTTGGACAGAAATATATGCCATATTGCTTCTAATCTATATCTAAAATTTCAGATCCTCAGGGTCTGAAACTTCGGCTTTTGGTAGACTGACCTGTCATCTTTCCAACCCCACATATCTGAGCTTTAATGGATTCTCTGAGAGAGAGAGATATGCCAAGTGTCGCAACGTGACCTGTTTATGGGATGAAACAGTATAGCTAACTTGTACGGAGTGCCACGTGTCACTGTTTCAACTTCGGCATATGAAACCTGGACCTGTGAAGCTACAGTCCATTCCCTAATTGTGAATTTTTATAGAATTCCATTTGGATCTTCCTAGTTCGAGATATGACCTTTTTTCCTAGGTCACCTTTTTAGGACTGCATTCTGGAAGAGGCAGAAACCCTAACTTGTATGGATTATATCTCACAAATTACAATGAAAATGAGGCTGAGCATCGGACAAAAGGTACATGAACATTTCATCTTCGTCCTATAAACGTTTCAGATCTTGAACCTTCTCCAAAATGGATTTATAGCGAAAGTGCCACGATGACTAGTTCTTACTATACCAAGCCCTAGCTTCCAATTTGTCATAAGTGCAACAAGTGTCATAAATTCCATACAATTCCTTCCTTCAGGATAGCTCTGATACCATGTTATTTTTTCATCATTTAATTCAATATGATATAGGATCTTAACTGAAAGAACAACATGTACAACATATCAAACACAAGAGACAAGAGACACAAAGCATTTCAACGGGGAAAACCAAGAAGGTGAAAAACCCCGCAACTTCCTCAAAGATAGAATGAGCACCAATACAAAGATCACAAAGATCAAACCCCCAAAAAAAAGATAGTCTCCTAGAAGCTGCTCCTCCTCCACTTGTGCACACTCCTATTCTCTCTCACTAATGTGAAGTGAGTGAGTGAGTGAATGAATAGAATGAGAGAGACACACTCTCTATTTACACAATGACTTGACTTGCCTTTTACTCTAACTGGGACGACCTCCCTTAGGAGAGTCTAATAACCCTTTACCACTTATCATTGGGCCGATCCCACTAGGGTGGTCTAATAACCCTTTGACCCACACTGGGTCGACCCCTCTAAGGTGGTCTAATAACCCATAAAATATAAGTTACGACACTTACAATATAACTTGCGACACTTGCAAATACAAATGACGACACTTCCAACCAGAGGAATAATACATCTATGTTGGGGATACAATAAAGTACAAATGTAATACATACAATATACAAGTGAATATCTTCCAAAGTTACAAATACATCAACAATCCCAAGTTTGGAGAAAAATCTACAAGTAGGTGGATCAAGGAGTCAACTTAAAGATATAAATTGTTGGCTATATGATTTCTTATTGGGTGAGGACTTGGTTGCTTTTTAGGCTAAAAGGATTTCACTCTAGACAATGAACAAGTGGATAATTGGATAAGGAAACAAGTTACATTCCTTACATGCTTTTGAGAGTGGACATCATAGAGACATAAAAGTTGTTATACTTTTCAACACCGAAATTTTTTCATTGGATTATGGATGGAAGAGAAGAAAGAGCTAAAGAAAGCATCTTGGATGTGTAGTCAGCATGAGGTGAGATTGATGGATGATGAGTTGGAGTTGTAGGAGTGTGTGACATAGATAGATGCCAGTGCATGATGTATGTGGCATAGTTTCAGAGACAATGTGGCATTAACATAAAAAAGGCGGAATGAAGACATGGTTGTAGGTACAAAAAGTTTAATGAGAAGAATAATTGATATTAAGAAGGAAAATAATTGTGAATATCACCTACATGGAGAGGTGGTAAACAATATCTTGAATATCTTGGGAAATGAATATTCCCGGCAGTGGGATCAACCAGAGATAATTTGCATAAGCACAATTTTGCATAAAAGACATCATAAATATAAATAAGGTGATAACAGAGATGAAACGGGGTCAAGAAAGCAACCTTTGAACAAGGGAGAATTTCAATATTTTCTGAGAGATGAAAACAAAGTTCAGGTCATGATGAGCCAAAATCAGGTCATAAATCTATAGAATGATATACAGGTTTATGGATTGAGTAGTCAACTTGAAGGTATGAGTTATTGGTTTCATGGATTTCTATGTGATAAAGGATTAGTTTCCTTACAACTTATTGAAGGGAAGCATGGGGAAAAAAGAGTATTTTTCATAACTCTCCAACATTAGAACATGACTGAGCTAATTTCAAATGCATGGGAACCTATGATGTATGTACAAAAAAGGTTATTGAGAATGATCTTGAAAAGGATATGTTTGTAGGAAATTGGAATAGGGAGCATGATGAAATTTTGTCATTTGCACAATAAGAAAATGATGAGAAAAAGGTTGCCTTGGAAGACAACAAGGAATTTGGGGATGACATTAAACTCAACATGATTTTAGATTTTAATCGATAGATTACAAAGGGGCAAAAGGTTCCAAAGGATGAATATATGAAAGAGACAACATACTAAGTTTATGTGGTAGGTAGTAAAGAAGACCAATAGCTAATATTGACAATCATTCTTATGGTTGAAAAGGAGCCTCTATAGGATGGAAAACAAGTTATTCCCTGGGATATATTTAATTTATGTGCATGTGCAGACATAAACAAGAGTTATGAATATGGAAGTAGGTAGTCTTCCACAAAGAAAAGAGAAGATTGGAAAAGGAGTCTAAGTACCTTAGAGATTTATGGAGAAATCTATGAAGAAGAATGGAGGAGAGTTCTTATAACTATCACATAAAGAATTGCTAAGGTAATATCTCAGAAAAGGAAGAACAATATGCATGATTAGACATATGTTTTGACAGGAGAAGAATGTCCTTAGTAAATTGAGGACAACATAAAACATATTAATGAAATAGAAATATGGAGTAAGGAATATGATAGAGAGATGGCAACAACCACACAATTTGTATATGTGTAAATAAGGCAACAAATGAAGGTTAGTTGGATACACCAACAAAAGGTAGAGCTAAACATTGACCTGGAAGAATTTTGGAAACAAGTGGTAAAGATCCTCGAGTGGGAAATTAAAGGGATGAAGAGGAAAATCAACAACAAAGCATAGCAAGCTAGAAACACTTATGAAAGCAAGGAAAATGAGCATAAAACAAGCAAAACTTGGGATCTAGGAGGAGAAGATGCATAAAATTCACTTGTGGTGGATGTATTTCAAACTTTAGTGGGAGCTATAGCACAAAACAAATGGTTGAAGAAGAAGATGACAACAACATTGAAGATATCATGGGCATGAGTCCATGAACAATTTGTTGCTTGGAAGTTTGATGCAGGGGCATCTCTTCAAAACAAATTTTGATCTCTTTGAGGTAGTTCACATTTATCAAAGGGAGTAGGTTCCCTTAATTTGAACTTATTTAATTTGATTTTTGAGTAGCTATCATTTAGAAGAGTTGTTTTGTTAAAGTACCATGTAATGCACTAGAATTTATATTTATTGTTTTCTTAAAGTTCCATGTAATGTACTAGAATTTATATTTCTAGCATATAGTTGAGAAGTTGTGTAATCTTAGGGATAAGGTTGTGTTAGTTCCATATTTGAAGGAAATAAGACAAACTTGGAGGAGGTTCCAGCAGTTCCTTTTATATTTTTCTAGAAATGGTAGAAAAAGAGAGGTTAGAAGTAGAGCTCAGGTAGAAGTAGAATAGCGGAGTCTTGGAAGAATAGAGAGAGTGAATGGGAGAAGAAGAAAGGGAGAAGAATGATGTAGAAGGAAATTTTGTTTAATTAAATCGATATTGTGAGAGTTGTTTCTCCTTTTCATTGTTCGGAATGTGAGAATCAAGGATATATTGAGAGTCAAAATCTCTATGTATTTAGTTTCTGTGAGATTGAATGCAAGTTGAATATGTTTGAATGGTTCATGAATGTTTTTATGGCGTGAGATTGATGAAATTTATGGTGGAAAAATAAAAACTTAAAAGCATTTTGAAATTTAAGCATAAGAGGTCTCACTAAATCTTTGGTCCTATGAAATTTGTTCATTGGCCCCCAAAACAAAATTTTATGTATTTTAGAGATGGAGTACTCTTTATGTATCAACGGGCTCGAAGTGTGGGTTGAAATGAGGGATCAAACGTTTAAAATTCCAAGCAGAAAACAAATTCCAAATCGTTAGTTATCAGACTATAGTCATATAAGGATTATGGATGGGTAGACTTGGATTTAATTATTGGTAGAACAAAATAATCGAACCTTGATTTCTGTGACCGCAACTAGGAGTAGAAGTTGGAAGTGGGGATATCGTAGTCTAGTCAAACTTAAAGACACAGTCTGGATATTTGAATGTGATTTTGGTTACTTAAGGACCCTCTCCCTCCATATGAAATGATGCAGAGTTGGTGCTTATTCCATCAACATACAACTTTAATCCTAGGAATGAGCATTGGGTCACATGAAGCCTTGGCTCTCATGTACATTTTTGAAGGAGAGTCAAGTTTGATTTAACAAGTTGGTTATGGGAAGAATAATCCCTTCATAACTAATACAAGGACAAATAGTTGAGTAGGTGATCCAGAGCTGGTTTGGAAAAGATAATAGAGACAATTTAAAGAATTTGCATGCAAGGAAAGTTCTTTCTTTTAGATTTGAATCAACCACTAGACCTAACCTAAGGTAAATTATTGGACAGTGACAAAAACAGTGCTATGATATGTGGAAGGAACATTATATTTTGACATCTATATGGAATAAACAAAGAACCTTGGTTTTATTGTTATACATATTCACATGGGAAGGATCAATGGATGTTAGGAAATCCACATCGGGCTAATTTTTTAGTCTTGGTACTAGAGAAATTACATGGAACAAGAAGAAGAAACACGTTGTCAACCCTTTCTTCAACCAAAGCAAAATATAGTACAATAGTTGAAGGAGAATGTGAAGTAGTTTGGATCAAACATATGCTTGTTAATATGGAGATACAACAAAATGAGCGTACCCTATTGTACTATTATAATCAAGGAGTTCTTAAGATACAAAATAATATAATCTCCCATGAGCGTGCCAAACACATTGACATTCATTGTCACTAAATCAATCAACAACTTGAATCCGTCTCTTTCTTTGACATATGCCACCTCTGAGATAGGAGGAACATCCTTCACTTGCAACTAGTTGGAGTACATTTATAAGATAAGTGCCAATTGTGTATGATTTCCATGGTTTATATTTTTTATATATGAGTTTGTTCAAATGACTATTAATGAAAGTGATTATGTGCATGGATTTACTGTGCATGTTCTAAATGCATCTGTGGTAGAAATATTTGCATAATTAGAATGTGAAATATTAGTTTTAAAGATTACTATAACATATAATACTTCCCTATTAAAATTCGTATTATAGCAATCCATTGGAAAGCAAATTCTTATTTTGCATTAGGGATGGAATTTATATGTGGGATTGAGTACCCCATGGCCTTAACAATGTAAATAGGGCTACTGGATATGTGACAAATTGGTATAAAAGAAGATGGAACAATTGAGCTACAATATTACCCTACAGAGGATTAGAGTGTAGATAGTTTGACCAAGTATTTGGGTCCATTGTTTTGTAAAATTTAGGGAACAAACTTGTTCAAATTTCTAGATTGACCATTAAGGGAGGTTGTTAGAATATAAAGGCCATCTATACTCTACAATAAGGCATATCAACAAAGTCACTTGGTGACTTTAGGTTATTTATGTTTAATTATTTTATTAAAGTGCACATAAGTCATTCTAGGGTTTGTGCAATTAGGGTTTGAGAAGTTGGGGTTTATTTCATATCATTATTATAAAGAAAAGGTTGTTCTCTTCATTTTATAATATATAAGAACCATTTATCTCTTTGTGTTCTTGGTTTCTTTGTGTGTTTTATTTTCGTAATAAGAATACCCCATAAAAGTAAACATGTTTTTTTAAGAATGCCATTTGTATCTTATGTTGATTCCTTATTGTGCATAAGAAAAGAACTAAATTTCATTATGTTTATCCCACAAAGTTTGGAGTGTGGGATATGCTTGAGTGTGTATTCTTCTTAGAAAATTTGTAAGAGTAAATATTTTAGGGTAGCTTACAAGTTCAATGTTTTGGAAACTCAATGTATTCCAATTGTATCACAAGGCCTTCCCTTTTTTCTGTTTTAATATTTATTATAGAACAATTCATCAAGAAATGAGGTCTTATCACCAACACAAAGTACTAAAATAACATGATTTTTCTCAATTACCCTCTAGCTCTAGAAGGAATTTGTAGAACAAGTTTCATCAAAAGGTAATGTATCGAAAGAATATTGGTCTTTTGATACCACCTTGTGGTTAATATTCTTGTAGCAAGTAAATCACTTTTCTTGAAGAAATTGATTTTGAAGAAATTGATTTTGAAGAAAATGATTTTGAATAAATCCATAAAGTGATGGGAGATCGAACAAGTCATTAGTATATTTTCAAAGTATATGCTAGTGTATTTACTAAACAAGATTTGAATCTCCTCTTATGTTATTGATGATATTCCAAGGGAATAATTAATATATGTTGTAAAATCGACAAAATTTGATGTTATAAAGATCAAAACTCTCTTCCATTTTTTTATTGAGATGAAAAATGAATAAACAAATGCATATTGCAACAAAGTTTCTCTTCTATTTTTTTATTGAGATGAAAAAGGAATAGACAAATGCATATTGCAAGTTCGGTAGTAGCTTTAATTTACTTGTAGGAGACCTAATGCAATTCTAAGCAATGTTCTATAAGCATTAATTTATAAATATAAATGGAAATATCTATAAATTATGTATTGTAAATTTATTGAATATAATGATTTGTAAAATTAATTTTTTCAAACAAATCAATATTTCGATAATTCCACTATAGGAATAATTGGTAGAGACTTATTTCGATAATTCCGCTATAGGAATACTTTGGTAGAGATATTTAACATTAAAAGAGAAAATGACAATATTAGGAGAAAACCTAGTTTCTCAAGTCCTCTTGAGAAGGGAAGATTCTAGAATATGGTTCTTTTCTTTCATAAAATTGGACAACAAAATGTGGTGAAGCTATCTAGATGTAAGCTTGAGCATACGCTAATTGTATCCATAGATCGAGTTCTCCACAAATTTCTAAATGTTGTAAAGAAGGTAAAACACATAAGCCTTGTTTTAACTAAAGGACATCAAATGGTTTCTTGAGTCATTTGACCATGTACACGTTTTTTTGGATGACAAATCCTATATTTTTATTTGCAGGGTGTAAGGATAATGATATCATCTCCCCTAGTGCTTCTAAGGACTTTAAGAAATCTTAAAGGAAATATTAAGATGATTGTTGAAGTTGATGGAGTCTTTTATTTAGGAATACCAACACATTGTTTATCAATGCTCTCTATAGGCATGTAGATATTATTAAAAATTATTGGTAGGAAATTCATTCCCTACTCATTCTTGATTTCTTCTAGGTTCTAAATTGGGCTAAAATACCGTTAAATATGAAAAAGTAAAATTCATTTGGACATAGGACACAACGTGAAGGAGTGTATTTTTTGAGGTTATATGTCACATTCTAATTTCTTCATAATATATCCTCTATTTTTCTCTTCTTCATTCCATAACTAACTCTTAGGAGCTTCTTTCCATATTTAATTTAAACTTTAAATACAATAGTTTTCATTACAACGAATGCCATTGAAGAAGTGACTAAATCTCATCTACTTTTGATTACAAACCATGCACAAATTAATAAAACTGGGATGTATGATCCATATCCATAGAATTATAATGTGTTTCAATCCGAGATACATTTGACAATAACCCATCATCAATATTCATTTTTTTGGATGTCATTGAAATGGACGAGATTGTAGAAAAAGAATTTGTAGAACAAATGGCAATATTTACTAAAAAATCAAAGTTTCTAAGGAATATGACATCAATATTACAAATGATTTTTTGAAATAACTCAGTGAAGGAGTCTCTAGGCTAAGGAATGGATATGAAGGAATATGACATCAATATTACAAATGATTTTTTGAAATAATTCAGTCAAGGAGTATATAGGCTAAGGAATGAATATGAAGACATAATAACTAGAAACTTTGTTTTGCACCAACCTCAAAATTACTTATGACTTTAAGAAAATAACAACCCAAAAAAGTCACCAAGCTATGCTCTATGAAACATAAGACCATAAAATAACTAAAAACATTTGCAAACATCAATATCAATTCATTACCACGATTGGAAATTGAAAATCATCTATGCTCTACCATGGGTATCAACTATGGATCTATTCCTTCATAAAATATTCTGTCTTCTTTTGTTTGTTGAAATCCTCCTCTTGTAGATAAATCACCATGTAGAATCTCGATGAAAGATCTTTTTCAATTTTTCTCCAAGGTGTTGATACTAAAGTCATTTTTAAGGGAAAAAATGCAATGGAATAATAACCCACCCTTGGACCCGGCTCTTAAAAATGGGATTGAATTTCTTCCCTTGTTCACAAAACCATACAAGAGTTTTAAAAATAGACCATTGTGTGAAAGATTGTAAAATAAATTGTGATTAAAATCTATTCTTTTAAAAATGTGGACACTTTAACACAAAATTTTGAAGATCAAACCTCAAAGGTTGGTTGTTAAGGATCTATGTTCTCAATTTCTTTCAAATGTGAAGGTTGAGGATAATTAAAATGTTGGTAGCACCTCATTTTACAAAATGTACATTGAATTCCTCCATAAGTCAAAATAAAATGCAAAAGTGGTTGGGAAAACATCAAACAAATGCCATTGTTAAGATTCTGTGTGAATCATTATCTTAAATTCTTCTTGTTAGTGGATTTAACTCCACCACCTTGGGGACTAGAGAAGTTTGGTCTCAACAACAATGATAGATGTTAATAAAATTTGTTGATAAAAATTTGGAAAAAAAATTAATATTGTATCTATTTAATGAAAATGCATCCCATCGTACTTCAAGTATTCACACATATAATCATATTATTCATTAAAAAACACATAAACAACTTGTCATTCAACTCTCCATTAGCAATGGGTGGTAACAAAAAAATACGATATCACATTCAAAGGCATATAAGAAAAATATATTTCTCTCATAATGATGAATCCAACAATCGACATAAAATGGGAATGATGAAACTCCTACCTAAAAGGAGAACAATGCCATTTTGGGTGTTATTCCTCAATTTCCCTTAAACTAATTTGAGAGAAAAAGGATTGCAACTCTTTCATGTCTGGTAGACAACATGTAAAATCATAATTAGGGGATCATAACAAGAATAAGAGAAGGTGTCACAATAGAGGTTTAGGTGAGACAAGTGCCAAGGTGAGACAAGGTGTACAATTTTGATAATGTTTTAAGAGTATCATGTCTCAAATACATATTCTATTACTAGTGAGATAAATAATACCATAAAATGAAGCAATGAAAGAAAATTGATGGTCTTGGAAAGGATCCCCTTTATTCATGCATCTTATCTTTATCCAACATAATGTGCTCACTCAACCCTAACTTTTTAGGTATGGGATAGAGTTCTTGCATCTTCGCATTTTTCCTCTTAGTGGTTTTTGGCATTATTCTAAAATGCACTTTCATCTTCTTGTTATGTATTTTTTGCAAATAGGCATAGTAGGCATATCTCTTCTCAAAGATAGATGCCATCTTTCTAGCCATTGTATATGTATTTTTTGCAAATAGGCATAGTAGGCATATCTCTTCTCAAAGATAGATTCCATCTTTCTAGCCATTGTATATGTATAGTGTTTTCACCATTTTTTTACTAATACAATTTAGTTTTCATTATATTTCTATGTTATTTCTATATTTAATTTTTTACTCAAAATAATCCAAATTAGTGGCACGAGATCAATATAAAAAATAGATTGGTGGAGGGTTTAAATAACCCTTGATCTAGCTTTGGAGCTCTCAATCGAGGGTTTTGTCAATATAAAAAAAATATGTCATAGAAAAAGAAGTTATTTTTATAATAGTTAATTTTTTTATTTTTATTTTTGTCAACATAAAATAATATAAGTTATAGTAAAAAAAAAATTATTTTGCTAATAGTTATTTTTTTATTCGATAGTTGATAGTTATTTTAGTTTATTAACATGTATTGGGTGGGGTATTAACATTTAAATTTTGGGACATAGAAAGAAAATAATAAATACAATTCATGACATCAAATACCATGGACATATTTACCATGTGTATACAACCAATTTTTTTTTAAAAATGTATACACCCCAAATCGACATGTCCTCTTCAAAAGGGTATTTCTAGTTTTTCAATTTATGTAAGCAGTTAAAAAAAATTATTTGCACACAAATGTGTATAAATAAAATGCAATTTAAATATTCAGTGGTCAGTTTTGAGAATTAATAAAAATATAAGCCTCAATGCATTCTGTGTAGATCATGTTCATATATATATATATATATATATATATATATATATATATATATATATATATACGTGCACACAAGCCACTTGTTAACTTTTCTGGAAATTTGCAAGAACTAACATTTCATTAAATGTAATCAATTTTGATACATTAAATGATACTATGATTTTTTTAAATATCATTGGAGAAACAACATAATTCCTTATAATTTTTTTTTTTTAATTGCATGTCAAAATTCACAAGGCATAGATGAATTTTGAGGGCTTTGATTTAATAAATGAGTAAAATATCGAACTTTCATCATCACGTTTTACTAAAAGGTGTTACCCATCTTCATGGATTCACCCCTAACTATTTCTCTTCGCTTGGACTCTAGGCATGTGATAGAAATTTAATATACATGAAGAAGACAACATGTTCAATGACCAATGTGTGGTATTAGGTTGACCAACTTATACCACTACCCAATAGCCATCATTAACATAGATGCCTATGTCAAATCCTCCTCCGAACAAGATGCATTTCTGCTTGCATCAACTACACTCAAATTCATAACTTATAGTTTCCATCTACCCTATTTTGAATTGTATGTGTCAACTCAGTAAAAAAAAAAAAAATTACGTAAGAAGGAACTATATTAATATTAACAAAATGTACAGATATGTTTGTGCTGGTCTACATACCAAGCCCAGTCAAACACTCTTGCAGAACAAAAAACTTGAAAACTAGACTGCCTCAGGGGGAAACTAGGCCATGAAAGGAACATTATCTATCTCATATACTGTCTTACAATCTTAAAATTTCTAAAACTATCTATAATATGGGCATACAAATCCTGGAATACAAATGCAAAACAAAAACTATAAATCTTGGTATTCCTTTGCATGAGGAACATGAGAGAAAGGTGGACCTATAGGACTCTGGTGAACAAAAACAATGGAGGATTATGCTCGTGGATAGCTTGCAAAAGGAGGTTGAAAGGTGCCTCCATGTTGTTTGGAAATCCATGTGACCACCGTAAGAAGATAGGTGTTTTTCTCCTTGAGGGTTTTCATACACTACTTCAATTGGCGAAAATATTCATCCTCAAGCAACATGCCTAGAGCCACCATCGTCTTGGTGTGCATGTACATGTCCAAAGTCCCATGAAGTTGATAATTGGGGGTTCTAGTTTAGCCCAAATCCATAAAAATTCCCCTCACCTGCTGGTCAACATCCTCATTGTTCTTGAATTCCTTGGACAAACTAACCTTGACTTCCAACACAGGCATGATTGCTTGATCTTCCTTAGGGACTGAGTCATGATAGAAATATGCAGCATCTACAATGAATTTAGCAATGTGCGATGATCTAGAAAGGGAGGGACAGGGTTTTCGACCGCAGGGAGCCATGATATAGTGAACTAGGGGATCCAAAGTTATAGTCACCACCTTAATGTGAATTGAATTAGACCTCTTGAAAGAGTAGGGATGGATTAGTAGGATAGCCATGGCCTTCCCTCTGCAATTTATCCACACTTGAGCCATGATACCGGGTAGCTGCATACGTGCCAAGTATTCATTGTGAGTTTTTCCCATGTAGATTAGCATGATGTTCAGTCATGTGTCAGACTTATAGACCATGCGAGCCATCTAACCCACATTCCTCCAGCCCTATGCCATTAACTTTCCTGATCATTTTCCCGTGGTGGATTACTGGGTCATTAATCCCTGGAGCATGATACCCTCCCATCTCTCATTGATCCTCATGTCGTCACCTTCTTCGTGGACACATGGATCTCGTTTCCATCAAACAACCCATCTAGGGAGTCAACTTAGTAACAATACCCATCTGCTAAGTTTCAAACTGAATGTGCGGACTACTCACTACCTTCAAACCATTAAATTTCATCTACCATTACCAATACCCATATCTGATGCCTCAACGTTGTTTAATATTTTTATTTGAGTTTCTGTGTGTGTGTTGGAGGGGACATGGGCAATTTTTCAACTTGTTCATCAATTTGATGATTTTGAAAATTAATTAAAAGTTAGTACTAACGTGCTATTTTAAAAATTGATTGTATTTGACATTTAAAAGTCAGTGCTGACGTGTTATTTTAAAAAATGATTGTATTTGATGATTAAATATGGAAAAAACAACAAGTAAATACCCATCAAATTTAACCCTAGTTGTAAGTCACCCACCCTATCTCTTCTCCATTGTCATTATTCATGGAATGTCAGACGTGTGTCGAAAGTGATATGGAATTGTTGATTCAATTGTCCCATCATCCCATGTGATATCCTTTTCTTTCAATCATGTCCCAACATCTTCATAAAGGGGCATTTCAAATAGTGAAAGGGTTAACATATAGGTGTAAAATTTTAGTTTTGTTGGGAGGTTAAAAAATTGATAAAATTATAATGTATTTATTTTTTAATTTTATTAAATGGAATGAAATAGTATATATATATATATATATATATGGAACGCATCATGGGAAACTATCAGGAACTTCCCCTCATTTCGAGGATGGTACCCAAGGTAAACTATTCGGTTGCAGTGAATTGCAACTTAACCCGACGGGGACATCCAGTGAGGCCCTTTATATGCACAAACACTCAGGGAATTGACCCCGAGACCTTCTACTTGCTTTACAGATCACTCAACCACTTGAGATAACCCACCAAGCTAGAATGAAATAAGATATATTCATAGTATTTTTTTATTTGATTAAAATTTCTTTTTATTTTTACAAATATTATCTGTAATGTCCCCATTTTGACCCCCTTTGTATTAAATCGTAAACGATGTAAATATTGTAATTTAATCATGGTGAGGAACTCAAGGCCAAGGCCCCACCGTTGATTTAGCATTTTGTATCAGCAATTAAAAATAGATGCCTATTGTTCTTGTGCGAGATGGGCACAATGTAAATAAGACACCATGTAAATACGAATTTTAAATGAAAAAATCCACAATCGGCTATGCAATGCAACAAAAGAGATGGGGCATGATTTCTACAAGGAAAAGGGAGGGAAATTATTCAAACCCTTGAGCCAATGGTATTAATCCATGTGTCAATGGGGAAACCCATAAACCACCAACTACCCATTTGTCTCATGAACCCAATCATTTAATTCTTCCCAAGATTGGTTGGGGCAGTTATTGCCTTGGAAATGAAGAAGTATGGCAGCCAATTTCGTGCATGGGCAAGCCATCAACCTGGAAATTCGTGTTTTGTCTCCTTGGGCAAGAAATCACCCACGAAATGGTGCCCAAAGCCATCCTGAATGGGTAGTCTTCTCTCACTCACGCAGTTGGAGCTAGCTGGGTCTTCCCCTACACGTTTTTCATCCCAATCCTGCATTTTTCCATGCCTGGGAGTTCGTTTTTGCATATACAGTAGCTGGGGAGAGAAGGGCCACGTTTTGGGGACTGTAGGGAGGTCGTTTTTGCCCCTGAATGTCCAAGGACGTTTTTCTAAAAACGGATTTGGCTTCCTGGGTTGTTCACCAACTTCCCATTTCGTTTTTGTGGGTTCCCACGTTTTTCTGAGTTAGCTGGAACCCCATCTCATGCCTCTCACTGTAAAAACGTTTTATCCTGCCCCATAATTGGGTTCTGCTATTGTGTGCATCCTCATTTTGGTTTGAACCTGTGAATTGAAGTTTTGGAGTGGTAGTGGACAGAAGTAGCTTGATAAACCTAGTGGGGGAGACAACCTCTCAAGAAGATCAAGAGGGATTTGGTTACTCTTCTATGCATACCCTGAGAGCACTAGATAGGGAAGGTATGGCTTGAGGGACTGCACAGCAGTGGAAAGAATACTTCCTTGTGCTGGGTGTGTAGGTATTGTGGGTGCCAAGCTAGATAGATCTTGCAAGGTTATCCCTGGCTCTGTGTTGGAGCTCACTAGCTTAGCAACTCTTCCTTTCCATCTCCTAGCAGCCTGATAAACCCAATTGTAGATTGGCTTGGCTCATTTTGGTGTATGCTTGGCTATGTGTGAGTCTGCTATTCCCTGGTTCCTTGTAGAGATCATGCCCAGCTCGGGGGGTGGCAGTGGTGCTGAGCGATTGAGGAGCACACTGGCCTACGGTTGGGTGGAACGTTGCAGTTGCATAGCCAGTTGCGTGGGACTACTTTTGTATAAGATAAGTATTCTCCTTTATTACATTGCAATCACTTATTTGATGAGTATTATGAATGTATGTGGATGTGTTAAATAAATTTACTTCCGTTGTGTATTCCAATGATTATGCATTTCCATATGATCCTTTATACTTCCGCAGAGATCTTTATTTCATGGTTGTCACAGAATTTTGAATGTGTGTTAGAGATCAACAACATTTATTCAATTACCATCGTGTTTCCATAGCATGCACTGATACATGTCTTTGCATCAATTTCACTTAATTAACGGATACGGGGCTAATTTCCCGGATTGAGCACCACGTCCTCTCTATCCTGCTGTATGGTAGGAGGGGACACTACATTATCCCATTTTAATATAATTCAACTTATCAATTTTTTCAAAAATGAATGAAAAAGAGAAAAATTTAAATAAATTGAACCACCCTCATCTAAAACCTTTGCGACCCCAAACGAGTACCTTCTACCTTGTGGGAACAATGTTTTTGTATTACAAAGTTGCTTCCTTCAACCACAACATTTTCTAATATAAATTATAATTTTTATAGTGAAAAAAATTATGGGAGAATAGAATGGGTTTCTGGATAATCCACGGTCGGCATTTTTGTTGTCGACATTTCAAATCCAGCTTAGGATTCGAAATGTCAACAACAAAAATGCCGACCGTGGATTATCCGAAAACCCATTCTAACACTGCAAACCATGGAAACCTAAAATCTATAATCACAAACCTGTATGGGAGAATATTTAAAAAGGAAGAAGGAAAATGAGTTCATTTATACTTATGCAAACAATTTCAACCCAAAGAATTTTGAACCTTTTTTAATATTTTTCAGTTTGAATAATTTATTTCACAAGATTATTATCAATGGAAATGACCCTACAATTTTATATCATTTCTTTTGAAATTGATAAGTTTTATTTTATCATTTTCAAGGTGTTGAATGGAGCAGCATCATTTGTACACTAACACTTGGTAGTGAAAGAATTGCATCCTACATTTGTGTGAATGCAACATCCAACCAACTACCAAATAACTAAGTGAAAGGAAATAGATTATATCATTAGTTATTTTCAACTTGAGGCATATTACGGTTATCCAATATAGTCAATCCCGAGGGGCTAGCTCAATTGGTTTGGAGGCTAATTGACCAACCACCTTGGTTTGAATCTCGTGAGGCATTCATTCTCAGCGAGTTATCCAATTAATCAGTAAAGAGATTTTGTAGACATATATATATATATATATATATAGATAGATAGATAGATAGATAGATATTTGAAGTATTAAAAATATTGATGAAAAAGTATATCACATTTTAGATTGATGGAATTAAGAATACATCTATTCAAGTTCTTTATACAGTATTCATTTTTGGGCACCCACACAAAGCTGGTACCCAAAAAGGTTGCAATGGAAGCACGCGAGCGAAAAAAAAAAAACAAGGACGTGCACGCGCCTCTAAACACGTGTGCTCACCTTTGCTTCGGCAATGCCGATCGCCCACATTGGTGAGTTGACGTGGACAATATTTCCGCGCACGCGTTATTAACCTATGTTTTTTATAAAAAAATAGTATGCGGGTTTGTTATCACAATAACAAACCCGCGAGCGAAACGTTGAGATATAGGACCCCTGCGAGTGCCTTTTGGAGCACCCAACGACCTCCCACTCAGCATCAAACTCAACCTCCACTCTGTTGCTGCTAGTGCCTCCAGGTAGGTGCTCAACCATTCATTTTTTCGTTGTTTTCTTTTGTTTTCCATTACAAATTTAAATTAAAAAATATATACAACCAATTAAAAAACGAACAAATTGTCATTGCATATAAAATACACCTAACAAAATGAGAAACACACCACAACCATCATAGGAAACCAACTAAACCGAACCATCAGACGATAATATCAACATTGGAATAGAAAATGAACCTGATGATGAACCATTTGAAAAGCTCGAGGATGAATTAAATCAAGATTTAAACCAATTAAGGGTCTTAAGCGATGATTTGAAGAACACCAAAGAACCCTTTAGGTTTCCCTGGCTACATCATTGAAAAACATCATTGAATCTATCAACATTGCCCACAGTGATATCACTAATCTGAGCCAAAATAGGGCTCGAATGAGGGAGCACTATTCCACCGGGATATCAAAAGAACAAATTAAAGACCTCAACATCACGAAAGCAAAATTGTACAACAAATTCATAGATCCCAGGACAAGGAAGCCTCAAGATGTTTGGAAGAGATGAGTTTGCATGGACTGGTGTAATTACCGGCCATGGAGAAATAACTAGAGAAAGAGGTGGTTTATGGTGTTTGACATGCCCCCATGCAATAATTTGGAGGTCCCACGGTATTTTCTTAGGAAATTGTGGGCTGCATTTGAGCTAGGCTACCATGTCAATTGTTTTGACATCACTGAGTTTCAGGGTGTCGGTCTTGGCTCTGCCCAAGATCGACCTCAGGCCCGCCACAATCCACTCATAGGACCACCCGCACCCAGGAAAGAGCCAAACCCCCCTCCTCAGCCACCTGGGTTTGGTAGTGGCCTAGATGAGATTGATGACTCTATTAGGCGTTCCACACGTCATCTGCTTAGACATACCACATTTGTGGCTATGTCTTCACAGAGCCAGGAGGACAACGAGGAGACACACATTGTTGCATGGTCTATGGGTGGTGGTCGGGACAAACCAGGTACAGGTGGAACCTAGGCGGGGCCATCTAGTTCGACTGGAACAATGACACATCATTGTTCTCACTATGGTCATTCTTTCCATGGTCCTACATAGCAGCATGCTACAGAGAGCTACATGGACTAGGTTAGCTATTGTTTTATTTAATGTTCAAGTATTTATTGTATGTTATTCGATATCGTAATTTTTAATATATTTAACTTTGAATTACACATTGTTGACTTTATTTGTTTTAATGTACAGTTATTCAGGGCCGAGTCTCCATCCTCCAGGTGGGAGGACATTGGTTCCTTCGACCTAGACCTAGCCATGGGTGAGCCATGGCAGTAGTAGAGGAGATTGCGGCACCATACACACAGGTAACTTCTTTACTTTGAATAATTAGATCCAGTTATGAGTAATTTTTGTTCAGTAATTACAAATTAGTTAGCACTCAGTAACCATTTTTTATATTATCATCGTTTAAAACTAAAATCAAAATGTAATTCTCACAAAAAATGTCTATCATATTATCATCAGATTTTACAGTTGTGTTTATCATACTATCTAAATTATTTGAGAGCTATAAATTCATATAATCCAGCCAAACAAAAATGAAACCTTATAAAACATGAAAACCTACGAAAACTATACATGTGTTCATGTTCACTTTAGGCATCCTTTGCTTCTCCATTTTCAACTTCTTTCATTTATGATGCTACTTGTGCTTATTCTATGTCTTCATAATCACCAAAATCCTGTTGAACAACAAAGTCTTTTGGACGAATACCATTCACTGAACCTATGGAAACTATAGGGTGTAATGTTACGAGGCATTTCTAAATCTATAGCCAACTTCTCTAACCTTTCACTTTGTGCTGCCATTCTCTTTTCCATATCCAAAATCCTAGCCAATTGGTCTTCATGATGACTACATATACTTTGATTAATATGCAAAATTACCTCTTGTAAGGTGTTCATCTGTGGTGATAAGCACCTCGGGATGTTTTGAAGCTCTGTAAATCCACAATGAACACACTCATCATGTTGGTTGTTTTCTTCCATAGTACCAACATAAAGTACAAGAGAAAGGGTGCTTGGATAAATAACCTAAATTGCAAAGAAATTGCCTAAGTCTCCATTGAGATCACCTAGATAATAAACCAAAAAAGGATTGCCTAAAAAACAAGAGTTCAAGTTTTCATCCACAAACCAACATTGCCAATTAAAATAATCATGTCATAGTCCAATTCTTGACAAAGAAACAAACCAAACAAAAGTATTCCCATCCTCTTCACAACCCAACAACATTCACCACCACCGCTTGAGTTTGTTTGATCTTTGAAGACTTTGTTACCACGTCAAAAGCTGGGCAGGGGCTTTCTTGCCATGTCAAGACTTCAAGCATAAATTGTCAATCTTCTTTGCCACATTATATTCAACAAATGACCACAAAATGGGTCATTTGTTCCTATCATGGTCCCAATCCATTGTGGGTCAAAGGACACGATCCCCACAACCATGTTATTTACCAAGTCTTGAACAAATGGACTCCACCGATACAATAAAAAATTTATATAATATACAAATCCCATCAAACCACCACATATGTGGCTACAATTCCTGTGGACATTTTCCATTACAGCTGGCGAGCATTTTTATTGACCCAATTGTGGGCATTTTCCTTCCAAGTGGTGGGCATAATTCCTAAGAGCCTGCGGGCATTTTCTTATTGCACATGCGGGCATTTTTCCAGAGGGCCTACTGGCATTTTCTATTAGCTCATGCAACCATTTTTCCATAAGGCATGCAGCCATTTTTTAAAGGGCCTGCAAGCATTTTTCTTCATGGCTGCGGGCACTTTTCCACTAGGCCTGCGGGAATCTTCTATAGGGCCTGCGGGCATATTTCTTAGTCATTTGCGGGCATTTTTTCCTTCATGCTGCGGGAATTTCAACCAATGGTGGCGGGAATTTTTCATTTGCTTCAACATTAAGAGGTTTTAAAGATCATAATCAACTTCTTATAAAACCATTGATGAGGGCATCAAGCCATAAGGTCCATCATACCAAAGTGTGCCTTAAGAAGTCATCATCATCATTATTATAGCAAGAGAGATTCAAAAAATCCAACACCATCATAGTGGCCACAAAGACCATCAAGCCACCAAGTGTGTGGGATTCTAGTGTCCCAAAGCCCAAACAACCATGTCCTTCTTGCCATGTCATCAACCTTGTTACTCCTTTGTCATTAATGGCTTGTCATCAATGACAACCATGTTCAACATTGTTTTACTTTGTGGTTGAAGATACCCCCTTGCACTTATTGCCCCTACTTTCTTATCTATTTTGTTGTTATTGTGGTGATTGATGAAAGCTCTAATTGTTGTGTGCTTTAGTGTGGATTCATGTCATTTGTAGGTTGGTGGAATCTAGTTTTTGAATAGAAGAAATGATTGATAAACCCACGAAAAATAATTAACTCTACCATATTTTTACGAAAAACAAAAATAAAACAATGGCACATTCATAGTTTAAACAAGACATATCTTGGAAACTTCTCAAGGATAAAACCAACAAAATAAGAACACGGGATTCTACCTCCAATAAATCTTGCCATCTCTCTCCTAGTTGCCTCATATCACAACGTTAATTCACTTAGTATATTTGGGCTCTAGTCCAATTTATATTACTGCTCTTACAAGGTATTCACAGTGATACTACAATAAAAAAATCAGTCACTAATTCACCCACAATACTCTCTGCTTACACATAAATCACCTTGCTATTTTATATCCTAAGTCTACCTACCCTACCAATTTGGTATACTTGGCACACTTCCATCCTAAACAAACCATCTCACTTGGTGCAAATGTATATCAGATCTGAGTTGTACCTATACCATCAAGCCTATATCCATACCATAATCTTGTCCTACAACTTTACTCGGCTTCCTACATACCACAAACACACTTACTTCAATCTAAAACTAAACTTGAGGTGATATTTCTACTGCTGGTATAAAAATATCATATTTGGATTAACATTTAAACCTATAATACAATCACACATAACTCTCATAACAAGGTAATCATTAGCTTATGTGATCACATACTCCCTATTGTTGGATAATATACTTTTACCGCTATTAAGGAAGTAATTGTTGGTCTCTAGTAATCATCTAACTTGAATCTAAATTAATTGTAGTCATGTTTTTAAAGTACTATCATTTTCATTCTCATTTTCATTGTGTTTAATATTGTTAATACTGTTTTTATAAATTCAATCTAAATATTGTAGTGTTCGCACTGGTGTCCACAGGCTCCAGTGACTAGCCATCCCCACTGAGGATCAGTAGATCTCCACGCGGTGTGCAGGTATCGTGTGTATTAAAGTATAAATTTAATTTCAAATATGATGACTTGTTTGTGTATATTTATATTTTTCTATATTAAACTATGAGGTTATAAATGTGTATGCAAGTGCAAGTACCTCGGCCTGCTACTGCCACTATCCCTCCCTCCCCGGACTTTCGGCCACCATATATGCCAGTTGTATCCCCTTCCATGCATCCCTCCCCACCCCCTTCCATCCAGGAACCCCCCTCCTATCTAGCACCACACTTCCATCCAGCTCCCCCTTCCATTTGATATCCTGCGTCCCATCACCCTATCCCAACCTTTCCACCACCTCCGTTATAGTTTCCCATGTTTCCACACTCCCCCCATCTGACCACAATATACCACCCATCCACATTCACCCATCCCTCCACCGCAACACAGACCTCGCCCCCCCCCCACATTCCCCCACCACACTCGCTTCCCCTTCCACTGTGGCCCCATCCATATTACAACCAGTTGGGGTTTATTGCCCTAAACATGCATCTCCACTTCGCCCACGCTGGTCCACGCTTCCTTCTTCCACCTATCCTTCTTCCACTGTGCCCCCAGTGGTGTAGCCATCATCAATGTGGCTACATCCTCCCCTATACCATTCAACCTAGCATCGGAGCAGGTTGTCCAGCAGTCTGCTCCATCCTCCAGCCCTGAAGACCAGCCGGTTGTGTTCATGGTGAGATTGACTAGTTTATGAAAATTCCGTTCAATTTTAATGAAAATTACTATATGCATCTAATTTGATCATTTATCTGATTGTTCTAAATTTCGCAGGGTGGCATTGCTGAGAGACTTGGAGCACAGAGGAGAGAAACCCCCTCACGACTTACAGTCTCTCCTGCGGTGAGTTATTTAAGATTTGAAAACTATTTTTATTTTTAAATTATGTTTTATACTTGTATAATTGCCAGGAAAAGTTGACATATTATTGTTGTCATTTCAGGGCCCGAGGGTACGTGGTCCAAGTCGCCAGAAGGACCCAGCTTCCTCTAGCACAAAGAAGAGAAAGATTGATTTTGGAGATGCACCTGGGAGCTCTGAGGGTGGGAAGGAGGATTGAGAGACCATCCTATGTACACTAGCCACGATGTGGCATTTTGGGCACGAGTTGCCATATTTTGTATAGGGCACGAGTTGCAATTATATAGACGTTTCATTTTTCCAAAAAGTGTACATGATTGGATCATTTTTGCATATCAATAGATGGATCTGCACTTGTCTACATGACTTTGTCTTCGATTACATTTTTGCATACATGATTTTGTCTTCAATAACAATGTTATGGAAAAGTTTTCACATACATACAGATGTTATTTCTAGACACCAAGTGACCTCAATATGAGTCCCTTGTATTTGAAAGGGTCTCCATACAATGATTTATACTACATGTTCTATGGGGGTACATCGAGAATGTAATAATAGTGTTTGTTAGAGTAACTTGTGTTCACATACAACATACACACATCGAGCAAATTCACATACACACATACACACAACATCCAACATACACATCAATATGTCACTTCAAATCAGCCTTCTAAACTCAGTTATTAATGCTTGCCTTTTAATTTGTCAATGATAAAAGAAAAAACAAGGAAAAGTCAAAAGTCATTAATATCTCAGTACAACAATGCAACACATAGTATTCACAAGCAAACTGAATATGATGAAAAGAAAATTTAATGCATCTATCTTATTTTTTGCAAAAGATACAACAAAAATATGATCAAGTTCTATTTATCTATTGTGTCAATGAATGACAGTGTAAAGGAAACTGCATAATTTGATAACAAAAAAAACAGCTTTTCAAATTGGTGGAAGAATCACCCAAGTTTCAGATCTAATAGACATGGAATCTATACTGGAAAGCTTAGCACATGATATATTAATTGTGGCCTATTTCTTGAATCCTTTGCTAATCAGCATATGACTGCTTATTTATAATAGAAACCAACAATTAACAAGTGTCCTATATAGATGCATTTTCCTATTCCTTCTGGGCATTTGTAGCAAAAATGATATATTTGTTTCAAGCCACATATGCACTCTTATATTTACATTGGCTAGTAGTTAACATTGGATCTTGGACATTTTGGGATGCACCATAAACACTTTACATTCATCAACACACATTCTACATTGGAATAATTTTTTATTTCCATATGCACTATGCCTATTAGTTTTTCAATGGAAAAGACAAAAAATTAAGCAAAGTCAAATATGGATAATATATCATTACAACAAAGAAACACAAAGTATGCACAAGGGAACTGAATAGGTTGAAAAGCAAATCTAATTTAGCTAAGTTTTTGCAAATGACAGTAGAAAAAAAATATAATTAAGTTCCATGTATCCATTATGTCAATGAACAGAAGTTTGAAGGAAATTGCATAGTTTAATAGAAAAGAAATCAACTTCTCAAATCAAGTAAAAACACTAAGACTGAATTATTATAGGTCCATATCCTTTGACATCTTCAAAGTGTCCCTGAATGGCCACGGGGTGCCTAGAAAAAATTCCCATAGCACCAAAACGGTGACTCCGGTAGCGAATCCATTGATTCCGGTGGATTCGGGACGCTAGTTTTCAGCTAGGGGACGCCCCACACCATGCCTCCAATGCCCGAAAATGGTGCTAATGTGCCATCTCTGGAGCTAGGGTTTTGCTTAGTGAAGGCCATGCCAATTTCTCTCAAGGGGGCCATTTATCATCTGAAGGCTCCCGTTGATCTAGATGGATATCGGTGGCCACCCACCTATTCCACTGGCTCAAAACAGTTTTTCATTCTGGCAGTTTTCTTGGAATTGTCTACAGTTTTTTGAGTCCCAAACTTCTGGGGCCGTTTTGAGGCCCTAAACGACGTTTTTTGGGAAATATTGGTCCAACGAAGCCCATCCATACTAGGGTCTTCAGCGTAGTCCTCGGATAGATATTTCCAACGGGATACCAAGCGCCCCAAACAGAGATCGTATGCAAAAGTTATGACCCTGGGAAGTTGACTCTTCAACTAACCACCTTGGGGCCACAAACTTTATGACGGTTCATCTTCTAGGGTTAGGTTTTCAAATTTTTTGGATTCTTTCCCTCATGCTTATGATAAATAGGCCCTTTCAGCCTCTCTTTGTATTCATCTTGGCACGAATGAGCACAACGGCCACATCTCTTCTTAGAGATAGCTACTACCATTCTAGCTATTGTATTTACAGTCTGTTATATTTTCGATATTTAATAGAATATGTGTTTATTGTATCGCTGTGTTTCTTGCCATATATCTGTGTATGTGAATATATATCTCTGTATATGATTCTGTATATGCTATCTTTTGTTTCGTTCCCAAACTAATCTAGATCACTCGGATGTGCATGGCCACGGGGTGCCTGACAAAAATACCCGTAGCACCAAAACCATGACTCCGATCGCGAATCTGTCGTTTTCGATGGATCCAGGACACCGGTTTCAAGCTAGGGGTCCCCCCACAATGTGCCTTGAACTCTCGGAAACGGTGCTATTTTTCCATCTCCGGAACTAGGGTTTTGCTCAGTGAAGGCCATGCCAATCTTGCTCAAGGGGGTAATTTATGATCCGAAGGCTCCTGGTCATGTGTGGCCATCATGAACACATCCAAAATGTCCACATGCACATGTGGGAGCTGACGCAACCCAAGTCCGCTTGTCGGTTTGGGTTCGGTGCCTCAGGAGCAAATCCTCAAAGTGTCCCTGAATGACCAAGGGGTGCCTGACAAAAATACCCGTATCACCAAAACCGTGACTCTGATCATGAATTCATCAATTCCAATGGATTCTGGACGTCGGGTTCTAGCTGGGGGACCCCCACACCGTGTTTCCAACACCCGAAAATAGTGCCATTGTGCCATCTCTAGAGCTAGGGTTTTTCTTAGTGAAGGCAATTCCAATTTCGCTCAAGGGGGGTATTTCTCATCCGAAGGCTCCCGGGCGTGCATAGCCACTGTGAACACATCCATAATGTCCATACGCACATGTGGGAGCTAACGGAACCCAGGTCCGCTCGTCGGTTTGGGTTTCGTGGCCCCAGAGCAAATCCTTAAAGTGTCCCTGAATGGCCTCGGGGTGCCCGACCAAAATGCTCGTTGCACAAAAACCATGACTCTGATTTTGAATCTGTCCATTCCAATGGATTTCGGATGCCGGTTTATAGCTGGGAGACCCCCCACACCGTGCCTCCAATGCTCAAAAATGGTGCCAATGTTCCATCTTCGGAGCTAGGGTTTCGCTCAGTGAAGGCCATTCCAATTTCGCTCAAGGGGGCCATTTCTCATCTGAAAGCTATCGGGCATACGTGGCCACCATGAACACGTCCACAATGGCCATATGCACATGTGGGAGCTGACAGAACCCAATTTTGCTTGTCGGTTAGGGTTCCGTGGCCCCAGAGCAAATCCTCAAAGTGTCCCTGAATGGCCCCAGGGTGCCCGACCAAAATTCCCATTGCACCAAGAACGTGACTCCGATCATGAATCCATCGATTCCTATGGACTCCGGACGTCGGGTTCTAGCTGGGGGAACCCCCACACCATGCCTCCAATGCCCGGAACTAATGCCAATGTGGCATCTCCGGAACTAGGGTTTTGCTTAGTGAAGGCCATTCCAATTTCGCTCAAGGGGGGAATTTCTCATATGAAGGCTCCCGGGGGTGCGTGGCCACTGTGAACAAGTCCACAATGGCCATACGAATGTGTGGGAGCTAACAGAACCCAGGTCCGCTTGCTAGTTTGGGTTCCATGGCCCCAAAGCAAATCCTCAAAGTGTCCCTGAATGGCCCCGGGGTGCCCAACCAAAATGCCCGTTGCACCAAAATCGTGACTCCGATCGTGAATCCATTGATTCCAATGGATTCCGGACGTCGAGTTATAGCTAGGGGACCCTCCACACCATGCCTCCAACGTCCGAAAACGGTGCCAATGTGCCATCTCCAGAGCTAGGGTTTTGCTCAGTGAAGGCAATTCCAATTTCGCTTAAGGGGGTTATTTCTCATCTGAAGGCTCCTGGGCGTGCATGGCCACCATGAAGAATTCCACAATGGCCATACGCACGTGTGGGAGTTGACGGAACCTAGGTCCGCTCGCCGTTTTGGTTTCCCTAGCCCCAGAGCAAATCCTCAAAGTGTTCATGAATGGCCCCGAGGTGCTCGACCAAAATGCCCGTTGCACCACAATTGTGACTCCGATCGTGAATCCATCGATTCCAATGGATTCTAGACGTCGGGTTCTAGTTGGGGGGGGGCCCACACCATGCCTCCAACGCCCGGAAACGGTGCCAATGTGCCATCTCTGGAGCTAGGGTTTTGCTCAGTGAAGGCCATTCCAATTTCGCTCAAGGGGGCCATTTCTCATCCGAAGGCTCTCAAGCATGCGTGGCCACCATGCACAAGTCCACAATGGCCATACGCACGTGTGGTATTTGAATAAACTCAGGTTCGCTCGCCGATTTGGGTTCCATGGCCCCAGAGCAAATCCTCAAAGTGTTCCTGAATGACCCCGGGGTGCCCGACCAAAATGCCCGGTTCACAAAAATCATGACTCTGATCGCAAATCCATCGATTCCAATCAATTTCAGACATCGGGTTCTAGCTGGGGGACCCCCCCAACCGTGCCTCCAATTCCTGGAAATGGTTCCAATGTGCCATCTCCAGAGCTAGGGTTTTGCTCAATGAAGGCCATTCCAATCTCGCTCAAGGGGGGCATTTCTCATCCGAAGGAACCTGGGCGTGAGTGGCCACTGTGAACACATCCACAATGTCCATATGCACGTGTGGGAGCTGATGGAACCCGGGTCCGCTCGTCAGTTTGGGTTTCGGGGCCCCGGAGCAAATCCTCAAAGTGTCCCTTAATGGCCCCGGGGTGCTCGACTAAAATTCTCGTTGCACCAAGATCGTGACTCTGATCATGAATCCGTCGATTCCGATGGATTTTGGACATCGGGTTCTAGCTGGGGGACCCCCCACATCGTTCCTCCAATGCCCGGAAATATTTCCAATGTGCCATCTCCGGATCTAGGGTTTTACTCAGTGAAGGCCATTCCAATTTCGCTCAAGGGGGCCATTTCTCCTCTTAAGGCTCCCTGGCATGCATGGTCACTGTGAACAAGTCCACAATGGACATACGCATGTGTGGGAGCTGACGGAACCCAGTTCCGCTCACCGTTTTGGGTTCCTTGGCCCCGGAGCAAATCGTCAAAGTGTCCCTAAATGGTCCCGCGGTGCCCAACAAAAATGCCTGTTGCACCAAAACCATGACTCCAATCGCAAATCCGTCGATTCCGATGGATTCTAGACGCTGATTTCTAGCTAGGGGATCCCCCACACTATGCCTCCAATGCCCGGAAATGGTGCCAATGTTCCATCTCCGGAGCTAGGGTTTTTCTCAGTGAAGGCCATTCCAATTTCGCTCAAGGGGGGCAATTCTCATCCAAAGGCTCCTGGGTGTGCGTGGCCACCGTGAACAAGTCCACAATGGCCATACGCACCTGTGGGAGCTGACGGAACCCAGGTCCGCTCTCTGGCTTGGGTTCCGTGGCCTCGGAGCAAATCCTCAAAGTGTCCCTGAATGGCTCTGGGGTGCCCGACCAAAATGCCCGTTGCACCAGAACCGTGACTCCGATCGTGAATCCGTCGATTCCAATGGATTCCAGACATCGAGTTCTAGCTAGGGGACTCCCCACACCATGCCTCCAACACCCGGAAATGATTCCAATGTGCCATTTTTGGAGCTAGGGTTTTTCTCAATGAAGGCCATTCCAATTTCGCTCAAGGGGGTCATTTCTCATCCGAAGGCTCCCGAGCGTAATGGGATTCCGTCAGCTCCTGCAGGTCTACCAATGCGAGACACACATGTACATGAATTAGAAGTAGACACACATGGGTAAAATATGTGGAAGCACTATCTTATGGGTAGAAGATTTAATTGGGCACTAATTAAAATAATCTCAGGTACTTATTCACACAATTACATTTGACACTCCATTCTTCTTATAAAGGAAAAAAAAAATTACTCCATTTTACCACCCTTACTATATGATACCGCCATGTTAATATTTTGTTTGATATATTCACAGTAGGATACCACCATGTTGATATTTTGTTTGATTTATTCACATTAGGATGACTTAGAAGGATTTTAGTGATGTCCTAAGGGGTTTTTGCAGACCTGATAAAACATAAGAAAACGAGGATTTTTCTTCCCAAGAGGGTCGCTTAATCAAAAAACAAAGAGGGCATCCAACTAGGGTTTGATAAAATATTGGAAAAATGCACAACAAGCCTTGTTTTTTGTATTACATTAAAACATGGAAAATAACACATGTATGTATGTATATATCAACAAAAAATGCATGTACCATCTATCTCTTATGTGAAAAAATTCTATCTCTTATGTAAAGTTGACTAACCTCATTCAATAAATCCATCTGGATCCTCTCTGTTGCTAATTGTCTCCATCAATCTCTCGTGCTCTGAATGAGGCAGGAAGTAGTGTACCTTGGTTGAGCTCTTTCTTGACATTGTCTGTAGATGGATGTTTGTACCAACGATCAAGTTTGTGAAGTGATACGCCACTGGAACTGGTCTGTAATCCACGAATACATACCCACTAGTATTTCTTGACTTCCCATCTAGTGTAAGATATTCCCCCTTAACCACCATCGAGCCAATAGGAAATTCATTTCCTTCATCATCGATTAATGATCCGTTGAGGGTTTGCTTACCTTGGATGCACCATGCCAACCAATAATCCCTGCCCCATTCATTTTATTTTGGGGGAACAACTGCGTATATGTGTCCTGGTTGTACAATATCTGAGATATGGTCGTATTCTGTCGAAATCGCTGACTAAACCTCCTCTAACTGGGTTGTTTCAACAACTGCATGTGGGTCTACTGCAAGTGACACACGATCCCATTCATCAACCCATTCCATGCATTCACATTCATCCCATTAGCCACTGTTGCAAGGGTTGCAAAAGAAAGCAAGTTTTCACGTCCATATTTCAAATAAGGGGTTGTTTGAGCAGCGAACTGAATGAAATCCATGTGTTCCTTGTACTATGCTGCAACTATAGGAACGCAATCGATCTATGTCAACCACTTGCCAAAAATCTCTTACCACACGTCTTATCACTGTTGATGTTTGTTGATCTCTTGCTCAGTCTGGCATTGTTGCAGAGCACCATTGAACTATGGATTCTGCATCTCAGATATGAGGGTTTGTGGTAAACCTCATCTCTTCCCTTCGTAGTGCAGTCTTGATGCATGCACCGCCCTCATCATGCTCGCCTTTTCCATGCTCAGTCTCAAAATAGCTCCAGATATGTGGCACATTGTAAGTCTTATGCAAAATATTCATCCATTGGAATACTCGGGAATTTTTGAACTGGCCTGCACAACCATCTGACCATATCCAATGCTGATCCATCTGTATATCTCTCTCCTTTAACTGATCATAGAAAATTTGAAAACAATGTTTCATATAATGCAAATCATGGATTCTATCGTCACTTATGTAAAAGTTTGTCTCCTTCAGTATTATCCTCATGTCATTGTTGCTCTTTGGCCCATGCCTATACGTAATATGTACCATGTTGCTGACTTGGTTTGAATGGTAGTATTGACTCTGGATTTCATTTTGTGGTTGAAGGGTGTAGTTTTCTGCAAAATCCACAATTGACACTATGGTTCCAACGGGAGATGTTTCCTAGCATTTTTTGTACTGCTCATCTTGCCATTGCGCTACATGCACATGTTGAACATACTGCTTGGTTTTCTTGTAGAACTTCGTCAAGAACTCACATACCCATTCCCGTTGCCATGAAAACAAGGGCAATATTACAATGTGGCCTTTGCAAAAATGTATATGTCATAAATTGAACGTGTAATATGAAAAATATGCAATATTCATTTGTATATGTGACTTCACCAATGCAATCTTCTTACTTTCCTTGGCACTGTCTAATTGATAGGTTATGTACTTGAAGCTCTGCATCTCCATAACCATCCTACCAAATTCGTGCTCCTCGCTTTCATGAATGCAATGGTTCAAAAGAGAAAACCCATTGCACCTAGAACATGTCCCATACAGACATGATTTTGCATAATATTTTTTTCCTTCAGGCCTTGGACACATGATGTTGTGGATAAAGTCTCTCGATGCATTTGGTGGTAGTATGGATTCATTGCATCCCTGCACAATGTTAGTATGCAAATCACAAAATATATGTTTATATGTGTCATAATAATATTCATATTCTACGTGGTATCTACAACAACAGGTGTTCCGATCAATGCATATACGAACATACCATGGTTTGCATTTCTCAAAGGACCTTTGGCCCAAGTTCAATTGTGTGTGCTCATTCCTGAATCTCTCATAGATTTTAGTCTGTGTGGTGTCAAGGAAGTGTTTAACATGGGATTCACGTTCAGTAGAACCTTTTCTCAGCTTTAGCACGTCTCTTTGGTTTGATGAAGGTCTGGTATGATCATGCCAAAAAATTTGTACTAACTCCTTAACAGCATCAATTAGCTTCATATCTCCAAGAGGAAACCTACCAACAAAATCCCAACAATATTTTCCACCCAGAGTGTCAATTTTTTCTTTTATAACATAGTACTTTTTAATAGTTTTTCTATTTAATTTAAGTATGTGAGAAGTGTGTGATAGCAGGCGACGTTTCGTTGTGGACTTGCTTACAACTGATTCCACTAACACACGACGAGCCACATAGATATCTTTTGTATGAGACTTCTTCACAATTGCATTAAATGCAGATTGGAGATTTCTAACAATATGACTGCTAGCCTATGAACTTTTAACTATCTTTATGCCCAAAATTCTCCTAACAACATCTAAACAATGAGACTTTAACAAACATAGCAATGATTGGCATTTACCTGCATCACCTTTGGATTAAAAATATTCCTTGACAATTTTGTTGCATTGCCATTCGATAGTGCATTTTGGAAAATTACCTTCAAGGCCCGATATAAAACTTTCATCCATATGAATACGTCTAGGATTTCTTCTTCTTGCACTGAACAATTGAGATAGGGAAGGTGGACATGAGACATGAATAGCAGAGATTGTTTGTTGTGGTGCTTTGTTCACACATTGGGCCATATTGGGAGTGTGCTCGACAGGGCTGTGGTATTATTAGGGAGATTGCAAATTAATCAATGCTTGTACATCCATCTCTACACACGCAGCATCTCCCAATATACCTACGTCTTGAGGAACTTCAGCATGAATCGTTGATGGATTGTTGGTTGGAGATTGTGTTGATGTTGGAATTTGAGTTGGGTCCGTTGGACGCAACCGCTTTACCTGTGGTTCTAAACTAGAGGTTGTCATGTCAACAACTATGTTAGGATCAGTGGTAATGACTGGACCATGTCTCACTCTTTCCATTTCCAACCTGGCCTTTTCTCTTACGTCATTGAACTTTTCAATGGGTAGATTCCTTCTAGATGTTTTTGCTCTGTTACGTGAGTTTCCCATCTCCAAAAGTATCTTTAACAAAACTATGATGCCTACCCCTGCAAAAGAAACAACAAATAAGATATTAGTTCCATTATATAATAAACTTGACACATTCCAACATAACTTACCACTTTACAAATTAACACATACAACTACAAACTATGTTGGTTTATTTGTGTTAGACCACATATCTAAGGCAAGAGTTAGGGTGTAGTATGATAAGGATAGGTAAATTAGCCTAGGATAGTGTTCAGATGGAAATGATATGGTATCCTAGGGGTTTCATAATTATCAAAGAAACAAACTATCAAAGAGACATAAAGACAAACTATCTTCCTTATCATGTATAACACATTATGTATATTGAAATGATCTAGTGAGTTATGTAAGCCATGCAAAGTTGAAGTCACATGAAGTTTGAGTTATCAAGTTATCTAAATCGAGTCTCCCATGCAAAATCAAATCAAACTGTTTTCCAATTTGAGAACTCAAGCATGTCTAATCCAAGTCATGAACTCAAGTGTCTAGACCGAGTTGATAACTCAAGTGTACAATAGAGTATTCATGTGTCTGTAGGTATTACAGTTATAGGACTAGCACTATCTCCCAGGACACAAGACTAAAACTATTTCAACAATCATTTAAGAACATAATTGAGGCTCAAGAATAAAATGAATTCCTTTGTGTTAAAAAAGTAGTGGAAGTCACAAGAAGAGGACTGAAATATTCTTCCTTTCCAACACCCTAGGATGAGATGACATTACACGTAATGAGGTGCATTACCCATGAGGTCAAACACAACATGGTGCTTAGTTATCACTCTAAATTTCTTTCCCATCTAAGTCATCAGATAAACATAATTATCCCTTACAATTCTGATCAATATAGATGATGGTTGGTCAAGTGTAGAATGAAGAAACTAGTGTCTTGCCTAGCCATGAATTCATAAAAAATTTGGTAATAACACCCTACAACAGAGATGCCTAAGGATGTCTTGGGAATAGTTTGATAGTTTTTCTACATCAAATAAGATACATAGAATAAGTTTACTAATTACACAATGAGGAGGTTTCAAATTCCCCCAAGGAAGGAGAATTCAATGAGGTAGAGGCACGTAGTCAATCTCAAAGGCACGATATTAAAGAAACATTATGATAAATGTAGAATGAAGGGGAGAGCATGGACAAAATGTCATGAACTATTCAATATGACCCTCTCCCATGATTGCTTCTTAGGATTATCCTCAAATTCAAGATTCTAAAGAGAGAACCTCATCCATGCCATCCTTGTGTGAAATCAAAATATATCCATGGAAATAATTATTGGTTTACATTGCATACTTCATCTTGTCTAGTGAATATGAGTTTTTTTAGATGTGAACTTGGGAATTCTTCTTGTCAAATTCATTGTTGTCTATGCATGGATATTATTGTAGTAATATGATAAAACACAAAGGCATGGGAGAATCTCAAATCTTGTGAATGAAAACAGTTATTTACAATTCACCATACCTATTGAAATGATCACCACTTGCAATCGAAACTGGTAGCTTGAATGTATCCATTAGATTCCAAGACCACTGAAGATGTTTGTTAGATCCCAAGAGTGATTTTGTGTCCAATAGATCAATGAGTGTCCAAAAGATCAATAAATGTGAAGAAATAAGAAACCTAGAAGAGCTTGAACCCACAAACTGAGTGAAAATCCCGTGTTTTTTGGTAGCATTCTTGGGAACAAAAAACTCTATTTTTTTTAACTAGCAGCAAACGCGAGCACACGTATTTATATGCGCGCAAGCGTGTTTGTAGCACGTACACGTCATTATCACGTACGTGCTAAAACACGTGCATGCGCCCCTGCATAAAATTTACACCATTGATTGACCAATGTTTACACCATTTAATGCCAAACGTTCAATACTTAAAAAATATTTGCATACATTGGACTATACTTCAAAAGTGGATAAATGAATGGCTAAAGAGAGGGGGGTTCAGGCTTCTAGGTATTTAAGGGTTTAGGACTTAAGGTGTAAGGTATTAGGTATTTGTGCTTTAAGGATTTTTTTTTAGGTTGTTTAGGAGTTAGGGTTGTGGGATTACAGATTGAATGGTTCAATGGTTTAGGGGTTAAGTTATGTAGTGCTTTAAGGAGAGTGAGAGGTAGAGAGAGATAGAGAGAGAGAGAGATAGAGAGATGGGATATGGAAGAGATAGAGAGAAAGAGATCATGGGGTTAAGGGGGGAGCAGTAGCATCCCACGCCATACCTGCAAGGGTCACACCCGGTGAAACGCCACATGGGATTTGAAATGTAAACATGCTTGGAGGGTGAAAGAAGAGGATTGAGACCTAAGTGAATGTTTCATAGATTAGGAGCTATGATATGGGGATGAAATGATTTGGGCCCTGGGCCCTAAATCATTTGGATATGGGTGTTTTTCACACCAAAGATGGCCCATAGGGCTCAAACATGGCCGAGTAAGGAAATAATACAAAAAAAAACTCTTGTAAGTCCAACTTTAAAAAAAAATTGTAAGGGGCCCCTGGATTTTCCCTGGGGGTGTTGTGGTCACAATAGTGGGATACATAGCCATGAGTAGGTTTTGTAAACTGAAACAAGGGCTTTAATCCCTAAATGACCCTCTCAACCTCAAGTGCCATGAACAAAACCTAAAATCCAAAACGTGATCCCTCTATAAGGTGTCTTTGGAATCAAAGTTGAATGCGAGTGTCATTACAATGTCTTGGGAATCATGTACGAGTATTAAACAAGAGCCTTTATCAATAATCTTTTCTTCTTGGGCATATGGACACCATTAGTTGTCCAATATAGATTATCCCTAACATGATTTATGCACTATGGATGGTTCTTGGGCCCTTAACCCTAGTCTTGGTAGAAAAACAATAGCCTTAAGCCCTTGGCCATGGTTTATGGAGGGAAATAAAAATCTTAGACCCGAAACATATTTTGTCAAGATCAAATGCAATGAATGCATCCTCAAACTACCATGCAAGACCATGGATATGTTGCAAGGCCTTGAACATCGTCAAAGAATGAAAATAGGTTCCTCGAGGTCTTATTGAAGCATACTGAGCTCAATTGAATTCCACTTGAGCTTTAATTGAAACTTCTTGACCTCAAACATTGTCAATAACACATAGAAGCCATGAAACTAGCCCTCTATAAGGAGTCTTTTGCATATGAATTGAATATGGCTGCCATTATGATGTCTTGGGCATCAAGGATTTATCTTGGCTCCTTAACCATGGCTAGTGGAGGGAAACAAGAGCCTCCAACACTAACCACATATGAAATCTGTAGGGTATTATTCAACTTCAAGTGTGTTATGTGTGCCATGACTAGGTTAGTTGTGAACCAAAAATGGGTGTCAAGGTCTAACCAAGGTATAGGGACAACAAGAAGCTCCTCATGCCTTAAATGAAGCTTCTCAGGCTCAAGCACCATGAACAACACCTACAACTCAAGAAGCTTCTTAGGATACGATGTTGAATGCATCTTCAAACCACCACACATAACTCTTGTGGGGTATCTCTAGCAAATGTAGAGGGATACATATACCATGATTAGGCTATATTGCATGCCTTAAACAAGATTATGCCTTCGACCCACACCGGGAATGTTTGTCGAGGCCATGGATAGCGTTGCTTAGTATGTTAGTGGGATACGTTCAACATGAGTAGGTTTCATGAATTGGGAATGGGTCTATAGGCCTAAACATGCCTAGGGGGAACAAACGGCTTCAACCATAAAGTAACCTTTTCAAGCTCAAGTGCCATGGTTTGGTGAGGAAAACACTTCATCCTCGGGGCTTAAACGTAGTCTCTTAGGTTCAATAGCCATCAACAACATGTGCAAATAATGGCATGGACCCTCTCTAAGGGGTCTTTATAATCAAATTTTGATATGGATTCCTTTAGAAGGTTTTTCTTAAAAAGGATGAGTCGTGGGCCCTTGACCATTGTCAAGGAAGGAAACTTTAAGTGCCTCGAGATATTGTTGAAACTTCTTGGACTTAGCTTCTTTAAGTCCATGGACCAACACAAGAGTCTTTTGTAAGGGTTATTTGTAGGCATTCAAGTGGGATATAAGGGCCATGCACAAGTATTCTGCACTAGAAATGGGTGTTGACACCTAAACATGGTGAAGGGTGAAACATGGGGTTTAAACATTAATTGAACCTTTTTGAGTTCGTGAAGCATAAAAACCACCTAGAAACCACATGAACCCTCATTAGGGAGTATTTGGTCCGAGATTTAGATATCAGTGCCCTTAAGATGGTTTGTGCATTGGGGATGGGTCTTCATGCCTTGACCTTGGTTGTGGTAATGAAACAAGAGCCTCTATCCCTTTAGCATGGTTGGGGGAGGCAAACAACAACCTTGGTCCCTAAGCATAGATTCTCAAGTTTAAGCACCATGAGCACATCCTTAGACAACCACATAGGACCATGGATAGATCAAATGGTATGACCCTTGTACAAGCTCTTTATAGGAATTTAAATGGGATATCAATGTCATGAGTGGGGATCTATGCACTACAAATAGAGGAGGTTTACCAAATAATGATAGAGTGAGATGGGTGAAGAGGGTTAGAGCGAGAGGGGGAGGAATTTTAAGGGGGGAGAGAGAGAGAGAGAGAGAGAGAGGAGGGTTAAGGAGAGATATAGACCAGGGGGACAAAGTGAGATCATTTGGGCCTTAGGCCATAAACACCACTTCTCAGGCTCAATCACCATGAGAAATTCTTGTAAACTGCAACACAAACACTCTCTAAGAATTCTTTAGCATCAAATTTGGATATAGGTGTTTTTCACACCAAAGATGGGCCATAGGGCCTCAAACATGGCCGAGTAACGAAATACATCATGATATTGTTGAATATTCAAATGTTTAAGAGCCTTCAGCAAGTCCTCGAATTAGCACATGATCCCCTTGTAAGAGTTTTTTGTAGGTTTTTGTGCAGTACAAAGAGAGAAGGTTTACCAAATAATGATAAAGAGTGAGATGGGAGATGAGGGTTAGAGAGAGAGAGGAGTGGGAAGGTTAAGGAGAGAGAGAGAGAGAGATATTCTGACCAAAATTTATATCCTTACTGAAAGACATACAATGGATTCACTCACCCTCTCCGTGGTCGGTTGAGGTACAAGCTGCTTGAACGTTATGGGAGAGGTAGGGTGACATGTTCTGTGTGTGTGTGTGTGTGTGTGTGTGAGTGAGAGAGAGAGAGAGAGAGAGAGAGAGAGAGAGAGAGAGATGGTTAAGGAGAGAGAGAAGGGGGGTAACGTAGAAAATAAGCTTCTACAAGATGGACAACAAAACTACCATTGAACCAACTTCCAATTCAATCTATACAAGCATAGAGACGCACAATAAATACAAACATTGTGCAACTAACGAGAATAAGGAAATGTATGAAAGTTTTTATTCATTACTCATGCCGCTCCAAATTACATTAATAGGGCCATGCACTACTACTTCAAGCCCAACCTATACATTGGCATGATTGAGAACCAAACATCACTGCTATGGTTCTACTTCTCATCTTTATGCAACTTCTCCTTTACTCCCTTCTATGGATGCTTCCTCCTATCCCTCCTCGCATACAACATTTACATATTTCACATGGCTAGAGGAATGCCAACAAGACCGTTCAGCTTCCAACGTTTTAGGTTTACATTCTTACCAAGGAACCATTTCATCTTCTATTTGAGAAATTAATCACTTGGTAGATACTTAGGAGTCGTATCATTGTTAACCCTTCCTGGGGTAGGTGTAGCATCCCACCCACTAATATGTTACGCCAATCAATACCCAAAGTCGCATCATTTTTCATCCTTCATACAGTAGGTGTACCACCCCACCTGCTAAACTAATGAGTGGCATCAGGGGCATCCTAGTCCAATGAAGCCTCTGCCTTCTTTGCAGCATTGTCCTAATCCTGAGCTTGGTCCCATCGATTCCTTCGCTTCCAGGAAAGCTGCGCCACCGGGGCCTGAGTGACCCCATCTTTATCCTTCACCTTATGTTCATCTTCTTCCCGGTGCTTCTTCACAACTAGCCCTAGGGTTTCTTCCTTTTCCCTCTTGAGGGCCTCTGCTGCATGATATCAACATAAGTACAGCTAGCAGCATCGGGGGTCTTGTCACCCATGGCGAAGGAATCATTTATGTCAGTTAAATTAGCTCTATTAAGCCTCCTTTTCCTGTATTTGTCTTCTCTATTGATAATCCCCTAAGGTTTCTCGAAGGCCAAGTCATCCTCCTCCTCCCTATGCTTCTCAGTAAATCCTTGAGCATTGGTTTAGGGGCAGTATAAAAGGACAATTTGTGGCAAACCTTCGCTACAAGGTCTTTCCCTTATAGTGAGAGAGAGAGAGAGAGGAATATTAACAAGAGAGAAAGAGAGAGAGATAGGGACATAGGGGGGAGAAAAGGGTTAGGAGGGTTAAGTAGAGAGAGAGAGAGAGAGAGAGAGAGAGAGAGAGAGAGAGATAACTGTTATAGAGAGAAAGTGAGAAGATGAGGGTTAGGGGGAGAGGGGAGCATGGTTAAGGAGATAGTGAGGGAGGGGGAGGGGGATTAGGAAGAGATGGGATGGGTAAGAGAGAGAGGACGATGTTTATGGTTAGAGATATGGATATAGGAGGGAGAGCGAGAAGGAGAAGAATTTTAGGTAGAGGGGAGGGAGAGGGAGAAGAAGAGGAAGCTCGGGTAGATAGGGAGATAGAGGAGGGTTGAATGGGGGAGAGAGTGAGAGCGAGAGAAAGAGAGAGAGATAGAGGGGTTGAAATGGGGTGGAGGGGAGGAGGGTTAGGGAGGCACAGGAACATACAAAGGAGAGGAGGAGGATTAGAGATAGGGAGAGGGGTGGCAGGGGGGGTTTGAGATAGATGAAGATGAAAACAAAACTACATTTCGGATTAGTAAACACATGTGCACACACGTTACTAGCATGTACGCACTACATGGCATGTACGCGCTATTTAGTGTGTACGCGCTCTTAGTGCATACACGTGTATTTAAAATAATGCATACACGCCGTTTAAATTTCTAAATTTTGGCGGGAAATTCCTTTCTCACCAATGTGGTGGATGACTTGGCCGCTTTGGTTTTAGGTTCGGGTTGCCAAACCAAGTGGCTTGGACTGTGTTATAAAAAAATATATCTTATTCTATAACTTATTCTATTTTGAGCATGATTCTCTGTATGGTACACTTGTCCACTATTAATGAAATTGCACACACTTATAGAACTATGTGTGCAGATTCCGAATATGTAATTTTTTATTAAATCTATTACTTTTTTCTATTTTTTATTTAATTTTAATTGCACTAACGTCAATCTTACACAAAAAGTAGGTTATTTCTTCCGGTTATAAATTTTGATTGGCTCACCTATTTTGAAAACGGAAAAGAACCGGCACAAGTACACACAAAACCTACATCCTAAAAAAAATAAAAATTCATTGATTATGTTAAGACCTTGATGTCGAAGCCCAATGCTCAACCTAGTCATTTTAGGGCTTGGCTGACTTCCTTAATTTACAAAAAAATAAAATTAGCATAAATAAATATAGAAAAGTAGAGTTGCACTAGAACGGCCTGTTATATATGACTGTATATAATGTTTTTCACAAAATTCCATCATTTGCATACCAAACCCAGGGCCCAACGCAAACATATTCATTATGTTTTCTTAAAAAAATAACATACCAACCTTCGGAGAATCCCATTTTTGGGAGTTATACTTAATTTCTATAAATAATAGTTATATATTCCAAAAGCTAATACGATTGTCTACGTTTCTCTTACGCCATATTCCCAAAAGTTGTGTATGTAGCTCTAATATTGCTTTTTGACATTCAGATTTGTGTTTTTCCAGAATTCCATTGCAACTAACATGTCATGAGTGGCCAGCATTAGCTTGCACCAACCATTTTCTATTTTTTTTAGACATTTCTAAATTGATTGTTTTTTTTAATTATATTTTTATGATATTTTAATAAATGAAAAAAAAATTATAAGGAAGGAATTCTTCATAAAATCTATTTTAATACTCTTTTTCTCTTTTTCTTTTTTTCTTTATACTATTCTAATAGAAATTGAAATGTAAACATTTTGAAAATCACATAACCTTAGCAATAACCATTTGGTTTTGTTGTGTTTGTAATTATATTTCCGACAATATAGAATCAGAAGTAAAAAATGTAAAACATAAGTCACTCACAGGGTTCAAATTTGAAAGGTGGGTCTTAATTTCAGTTTGAAGGGTATATATTCGTGTCGGACTTCTAGGATGAAAAGCTTTAAAAAAATCACATTTCATTTGACAATAATAAATTAATTACACACTTCATAAAAAAATTGCTAAATAGAATATTATATTTTCAATCAAATTTATGTCACTAAATAAATCAATAAATCCATAATTATCACATCTACAAAAATACATTGTTTCAATAACAAACACAATGATTTTTTTTTTTTGAGGGAAGATCCACATCTACCTTGAATCCTTGCTTAGAAATCATTGGTGTCCAACTTAGAAATCTTTGCTTGTAAATAGTTTATACCCACCTTAGGAATATAGTGCAGTTGAACCCAATAATGTTTTCCTTTCCTTTCTTTTTAATTACCAAATACCAATTCAAAAACTCATTCTTTGTAACCCTTTCTGTGGTGGAACTAATGGTGAAAACCCCAAGTACGCTTAAACCCTGTCTCGGAACCCATGCATCCATTTATCCAATATTTTTTCTTCAAATTAAATGGAAGTCCAGATCTGAGTTTCTAATATCTAGACTTGAATCTTTATAATATTGTATAAACACTCAGATATTTGGATGACCGTACCTTGTCCCAAACTCTGCAACCTAATATTTTATTCAAATTCTCCTTTTCGATTACACATGGCTCCCTCTAAACTCCCTCTCTGCACTCTCGAATCTGCTCGCACATTCTTTCTAAGGAAAAGATATTCATTCTTATATAACATTTACCCATTTTCAATTTTTTTAATTTGTGACATTTGGATTTATTGTTTTTTGGTGGGATGATTTAGTGTTGCTGAAATGTATTTATAGAAGTGGGGAAAGACTTATTATTAGCATTAGTGAGAAGCATGAGCTATTCCCTATAAGAAACACCTACTACAAAAATGCAACGAGTAATTGAAGAACAATCGGTTTGTTAAATGAATGCGTGTATAGTAAGTCATGAAAATCTATCTTGGTGAGTAATTTTGTGGTTGATAAAGGAAATTACGACACAACGCAACCATTATTTTCTTGTAATGGTGGATGGGATAGAGACTAATATTAACGGGTGAGCAGAGCATTGAGTCTTGACAGGACAGGATGCCTCGAGGAATTTCCTTGAAGTGATACGACACCCTTCATCAATACATTACATGTTCAGAAATTAATAGAGAGAAAATAACTCGTTCTATGGTATGATCAATAGAAAGTAACTCAAGTAGATATAAATACAACTGAAGAATATTTTTATTCAAACTAACAAAATAACAAGCATCCAAATGAATCATTTTCAAACCCAAAGCTCACTTGATCCTCTTCATTGGCATGCCATTTATACAAAGAATTGTAGTGGATGTAGGTACAATTGTTGAACTGACTGGAGTCGAGACTACAACTAAAATTTTTCCATGCTCAAAATTGTCATGAAGATCATGAATTGAGCAATTCGATGTGAAAAAAGGCAACCCAGTTGTATCATGTAACACTATGATATGTTCAGTAATGGAGACTCATAAATTCAGATGTGACGCTGAGTATAATAAATTAAGCTCGCTCGGTCGCTAACCTATCAAGTTTCTTCTTTTGTTATTAAAGAAATCAAGAAACAAATAAATCTCAAAACTTGTTGAGATTAGATATGAGAATAGTGGGAGATAAGTTCGTAACAATGTATTTAATAGTTTTTATTTTTATTTTTTCAAGGGGCAGACTTGCAAATAGAGATGGCCAGAGATGGCCAATGACCATCGTCCATCCCGGAATTTTTTTCAAAGAGAAAAAAATTGTACTTATGCTATTATGTAAATTCAAAAAGTACTTTTCCATATTATATAGACACTTTGGTCATGGCCATAAATAACCATTTCATCGAAAAAGACTGATGCAAACAAAAAGCCTAACCCTCTAGATAAACAAAGGATCCAAAAAACAAAGGATCGGAGTCAAAGAAAGAGAAGCCTACATATCTGTTATACATGAAAAACCTTCAAAACAAGGAAACATAAAAACTGTTTCAACAAGGAAACCAGATCAGCTTAGTCTTCAAGGAAAGGAGCACATCCATTAAAAAATAGAGCACCATCAATCCACTCTTCCCAAACTAATTTCCCTTATTCTTCCTAAAGGGATATTTCATGACACATTTAATGCTAACAACATGTGCTGGGAGCCCTTTGACATGCTGTGACATGTTCAATTTTGAACCGTGGTCCACCACCCCATCCTTGGTCCATTGTCATTATTCATGGGCGACGCGTGTCCACAATGAGAGAACGTTGCTAATTGGATTGTCCCATATCCCCTGTGCTATCCTCTTCCTTTCAATTCTGTCCCAACGACTTTATAAGGGTCATTTCAATGAGTGAAAGGGCTAACATATACAGGTGGAAGATATGAAATTTGGTGCATTTCAATGAGTGAAAAGGTTAACATAATATTTGAATTTCGGTGGAAGGTTAACATATTAGTAAAATTATATTTTATTTATTTTTTAATTTTATTAAAGTAAAAGAAATAAGACATGTTCATAGTATTTTTTTTATTTTTATTTGATTAATTTTTATTTAATTTGGTTTTACAAATTTCAAACCATTTTAATATAATTCAGGTCATCAAAATTCTCAAAAAATGAACGAAAGAGAGAACTTTAAATAACGTAAAGTGCAGCTAGAGAATTCTAACTGTGACTCATAAGAAAACATCAATTCTAACTAAATCATAAGAACACATCAAACAAAAATCTGAAAAAGACAAATCAAACTTTTATAAAGACAAAAACACTTGTAAAAAATTATATATTTAGCCAGCTTGGCAAACTACCCTCACTAAAACTGGAACGATCTGAGTATTTCTTCCAACAAACGTATGATCTAGCTAGAGATGCCTGTCAATATGTAGGTTGAAACTTTCAGAACACCGAACGCACTTATCGTCGTTTTTCTCCACTATTTAATGTTCTCTTCAACTCTTCTACATGCACTCTCTTCATCTCTAGGTCTTGCTGCTAAATGTTCTCTTCTTCATGAATCGTTCAAAGGCAGGCTGGCTGGAATGTTCTTTTTCTTGAGTCAGTCAGCTACTGAGCTTAGAAAGTAGAGTAGCGACAAGCAATATGCATCCAACTATAGCACTGTATTTAATGCATCCCCGACCCTGTATTTAAAGTTCCCATATATCATTACATCTATTACATCTCAAGTTACTTTCCTCTGCATTTGATGATGATAAGATACTAAATTTGAAGTTACTTTCCACTGCATGCATTTAATGTAAGCTAAAGTATGTATTTAACAACATTAAATACACTAGTGCGTTTCAGTGAACAATCACACTTCTGGTTTTTATAGAAAAAACTAGTATTTTATTTTCATGCTTTGAAAAACAAAATACATACTTCAGGTGTCTCTGCACTTCTAAGAAGAGTTTTTACTATTCTGTAGTATATTCTTCACACTATCTATTACATCATAGTATTTTCTATTTCAAGATTTTTTCAAAAGGTTTCTTGAAATAACAAAAACTGAAAGCTTTTGCTTCTCGAAAAAGAGGAAAATTTACTTTTCATACCCCATTCTTTTCCTTGTAATCGTTAGTGTCCCTGTGTTTATCTTCAGCCCCTCCTTTGATAATATATCAACTTATTCATTTAATTCTTTAAAAATATGACAGATCCTAAATGAATTGAAAGCTCCTACTAGCTCTCTAAGCTCTAAACTAATACCCTACAAATTTACATTCAAAAGTTTCTTTTACCAATCATGAAATCAATCCATAATGCAAAATCTTCATATACTTAGGGGAGGGATGCCAGTTGTTGGACACCCCACCTGGCTCCCCCCCCCCATGCCACATGGCCAACTCCAATTGGCTCGTTGAACGGCTAACGAGGCAGCACCACCTGTCTAGTAGGTGGGTGCCTTTACGCCGCACGTGCAGTGTGCCTTTTCACGGTCCCATGGACCTTTTCCCGGGAAAGGTCTTACCCCCCGTGTCTTTCTGTTGGAGCCCGAAGTGTGGGCGTTGTTTTGGCCCAGTTGTTGAGCAGCCCGACCTCCGCTGATGTTTGTCCCTTCACTCGTCTCTGTTCACCTGGCGCTCAGCTCTGGTGATATCATGCACACGTTTGTTGGTGGTCCGTCCTGGTTGTTGCTTCGGACATGGTGGCATTTCGCTCAATGTTGCGCTTCATTATGTTCAGATGTGGTGGCGACTTGGAGTATCCCCGTTTCAGTGGTGGAGATGTCGGGTTCCACCTCCCATGGTTTCAGTGGTGGAGATGGTGGATTTCTGTCCCTGGTCCAGTAGTTGCGGTGGCTTCATTCGATGGCTTCGCTCCTGGTCTGGTAGCTGCGGTGACTCCGTTCGGCAGCTTTGCTCCTAGTCTGGTAGCTGTGGTTTCTTACGTTCAGTTTCTTTGTCCTGTGGCTCGCTAGCTTTGTTCAGTGGCTCGCTAGTAGGTTTCCTACCAGCCATCCCTGCAAACGTGTTTTTCAACACTCCTAATCTGCTGGGGATTATGTGGACCTTCTGTGCTACATTTCAAGGTTTAACATTGCGTTAGTTTGTTGTTGTTGGAAAATTAATGGAAAATATGGAAAATTTAGTTTGTTGTTGGTTTAATATGGAAAATTAAGTTTGTTGTTGGTTTTTTGTTTCAATCCCTGCATTCGGATTTAGGGTTAGGGTTTATGAATTATATTTGTTGTTGGTTTATGTTGCAATCCCTGCGGCAGGGTTAGGGTTTATGAATTATGTTTATTGTTGTTTTATTTTGCAATCCCTGGAATAGGGTTATGGTTTATGAATTATGTTTGTTGTTGGTTTATGTTGCAATCCCTGCCGTAGGGTTATGGTTTATGAATTATGTTTGTTGTGGGTTTACGTTGCAATCCCTGCCGCGGTGTTAGGGTTTATGAATTATGTTTGTTGTTGTCTTAAGTTGCAATCTCTGCTGTAGGGATAGGGTTTATGAATTATGTTTGTTGTTGGCTTACGTTTCAATCCCTGCCGTAGGGTTAGGTTTTTTAATGATGATTGTTGTTGGTTTACGTTGCAATCCCTGTCACATGGTCAGGGTTTATGAATGATGTTTGTTGTTGGTTTACATTGCAATCCTTGCCGCAGGGTTAGGATTTAAGAATTATGTTTGTTTTTGTTTTACTTTGCAATCCCTGCAACTGAGTTATGGTTTATGAATTATGTTTGTTGTTGGTTTACGTTGCAATCCCTGCCGCAGGGTTATGGTTTATGAATTATGTTTGTTGTGGGTTTACGTTGCAATCCCTGTCGTGGGATTAGGGTTTATGAATTATGTTTGTTGTTGGCTTACGTTGCAATCCCTGCCGCAGGGATAAGGTTTATGAATTATGTTTGTTGTTGGCTTACATTGCAATCCCTGTCGTAGGGTTAGGGTTTTTGAATGATGCTTGTTGTTGGTCTTTGTTGCATGGCCTGCAGTAGGGTTTGTGTTTATGAATTTAGTTTGTTGTTGGTTTTTGTTGCAATCCCTGCAGTAGGGTTTAGGGTTAATGAATTTAGTTTATTGTTGGTTGTTGTTGCATGGCCTGCAGTAGGTTTGGTTTACGAATTTGGTTTTTGTTGCATGGGAGGGATGTCTATTCTTAGCACTGCATGGGCCTGTTGTTAATAGTTAATAGTTAAAACTGCATCATACAACAGTGACTTCTTGGGATATCAACAATTGTGCCAAAGCAATGGAGATGTCAGTCGAGGACTGAGATTGGCTTTTACTTTAATTTACAATTGGCATATGATGCAGTTTTTCAAGTATATGGGCTTGAATTTACAAGTATATGATGCATTTTTTACCTCTAACTATGGTGTGAAATTATTTTGAAGGCCATTTACTTTCTTCTGCACTTATTTCATATGCAAAATCTAAATCAATTATGTTTGTTGTTGGGTAGACTAGACCATAACATGCATTTATATACACATGCTTTTATTAAACAATGACTTTGGCTCGATTACTGTTGTCTGTTTCTCTAGTCTTCAATAGGATATCGATTTTGTTCTTGGTTCCTTATAAAGTATCATGTCTTCTTTGTATATTTCAGAGAAGGGCTGCAGACTATAATTTGATATTTGATATTTATTTTGGTTGAAGGGCTGCAGACTATAATTCATAGGCAAACTGAACTACTAGACCTGGCCCTACTAGACATAAACGGACAACAAACTAAATTCATAAACCCTGAAAAACACACACTATACCTGATTTAGGCCTTTTATGTTGATTAGTATGATACTCATTGCTCTTAAGGCTTACAGTCCATGTTTAAGGATCTAGACCACACCACATACACCATAGAAGGAAGGAAACATAGGGGTCTCAAGAGTTTCATTAAAAAACATAGTGTGTACATTAAAAAAAACATACTTAAAGATTCATTAAGGATCTAGACCTAACCCTGCTGCAGGGATTGCAACGTAAACCAACAACAAACATAATTCATAAACCCCTTACACAGACATTAGAGCCATGTTGGAAGGCGGTTTGATGGGGAAAGATCGTGGTACCGCTGACGCCGCGACACGCCAGAGGAGGGTGTGAAAGGAGTATTTTGTGCCAAAGAATACTGCAGTTGGCGAGTTTTGGGTCACTTGGACCATACATTATGTAATAGTGATTCAGTATACCGCGGTATGCGGGTTTTTGGGATCATTTGGACCAAGTCAGTTAGATATTGGGTCAATTATCCATAGTGTCGGTTAGGGAGTCAGTTGTAAGTGGACAAGTATTGTAATGGCGGAAGCCTATAAATAGATAAGAGTTGTAAGTGTTATGAGGAGGGGCATGCATGAGATGACAAGACAAATTGGATGCGAGATCTATGTTTTTGTTGGTGTATGATCGCGACAGCAATATAATGATATTTTGGTACAAACTTGGTGCAATGTTGCAATGTACGAATGTTGTTTAATGCAATGTCTGTTTATTGTTGCTATGATGATAATGCTATGATTAAGTAGTATGTTCTATGTAGATTGTGATGATAAATGCTGCAATGAAGTAAATGGTATAACTCCTTGAATGTTGCGATGAAGTGATATGTTATAACTCTTTGTCGAATGTTTAACGTTTCTGGTTAAAGTACTACGATAGAGTCAGTCCATTCAGCCACAACTTTCCTCCTCCCTCGGCGGAAACATGGTTCCGTCTGCTCTTCCTGGACGCCTCGGGTGAGACCTCATCCGCTCTGCGGGTGTTGCTAGGTGGGATAAAACCTGCCCGGGCCGGTGCCCAGGGAGACTGCAGTATGCGTCGACAGTGAGGCGAACCCCTGTCGACTAAGGTCGCGTTGGTCAACAAATTTCAGTCAACCATTGTAGCTTCGCAAGATGAATATCAGCACCGAGGCTACTCCCAAGTTTGCTAATATTGGGGATTATTGGGATGATGAGATGATGAGTAAGGTTACTGAGTTACTGCATGAGTTTCAGGATGTATTTCCCATGAAGTTTTCCGAAATGAAGGGAATCCTGGGCGATTTAGGAGAGATGAAGATTCCATTGAAACCAGATGCCAAGCCAGTCCAACAGTGACCTTATCGGCTAAATCCATGACATAAAGAAAAGGTCAAGGTGGAACTTGATTGGATGTTGGATGCTGGTATTATCGAACCTGTGGAAGAGTCAGAATGGATCAGTCCTATGGTGGTGCAGGGCAAGAAAATAGGAAAAGTGCACATTTGTATCGACTTGCGGAAGTTGAATGATGCCTGCTTACATGACCCTTTTTCGACCTCGTTTACTGATGAAGTACTTGAAGGAGTGGGTGGCTAGGAGATGTACTCTTTCACTGATGGATTCTCTGGCTACCATCAGATTCGCATTGCCAAGGAAGATCGCCATAAGACAACTTTCGTTACTGAATGGGGTTGCTTTCAGTACACGGTCATGTCGTTTGGTTTGAAGAATGCACCTGCGATATTCTCCAAGTTCGTTGTTTCCGCATTCAAATATTTTATTCAGAAGTTTCTGCATGTATATATGGATGATTGGACCGTTTATGGATTGATTCGTGATCATTTGGCCGTTGTGGGGAAAATGCACCTATAGTTCAGGGGAGAAACTACCAACTTACGGTGATAAAGATAGACTTACAAGCATTCTGCAAGTATAACAAATAAGTGAAAAGATTAGGGTTTAGAGATGTAGGCACCTTATTCAGAAGGTTGATCCTAGCTTTGCCTCCCTCGCTCTTCAATGCTTATCCAATGTTGCAATGCCCAGACCTACAAAACAACTTGATGCATTTTTCAAATACATTTGACTACACATATAAGACTGATATTCATAATAGAAGAAGACATCAGATTATAAACAAACTGTAATCAAATCTGAGACACATTAATAAGTCATATTTGGAAAGAGAAGAACGTCTATTCTTTATTAATGAATGAAAGCAAGTACATATAGTTATACCTTCTTTCAAGCTTGGCACTTCACGAAACCTAGATTCAAGGTCTTCTGCTTCTGCTCTCCAAGGATTCCAGCCTCTAATCAACTGTGCTAGGGTTTACCAAAACTGAAGCACAAGAGAGGGGGATGAGGGTCTCCATTCCTCCAGCATAACTTTGTAATTGGGCTTAGTCACTTCACATGGTCCTTCTACCCTCCTTATATAGTTAGTGAGGAAGAGGAAAAGAAGTTATAACCGCTCAAGAGGTTTCCCAACCAACTTAACTTACTCAAATTTCAAGATTTTGACCAAAACAAGGGTGTACTCTACTCTACAGCAGACAAAGTAGCGTACATATGGAGTTGAGCGCTACTATTTCACAGTGGAGTAGCGCTTATAAGGTTTGAGTGCTACTATTGTACACTGGAGTAGGGTACACATGCTACTATCATGCCTATGTACCAACGCTCATGTTAAAAAATGGCCAAAAACAGGCTTTTCTGCTCATTTTCAGGAGATGGTTTGGTCTGGAAAAATGTTCCTAAGGGTCATATACATCAAATGGGTCAAGAATGAGGTAATTTCAACCATTTTTAGTGTCCCAAATGACTCCTCCATCCACAAATGTCCTGCTGTGTGACTGAAACTTGATCTCAAGAAGTGTCGTCATGCGACCAAGGGAAGCAAGTGTCGTCACGGACGGAGAGGTGTCATTTCAAGCTATAACATTGGCCAATCTATGGTTAATGCTTGAGCGATGCTGACAACACCAGATATCGCTGAACTTGAAGAAATATATTTTCTGTGCACCGTTTTGGATATTACTGGGTCATATCGTGTGTAAGCAGGGATTGCTGGTTGACCCAGCCAAAATTGCGCTTATTTTGCGGTTGCAACCGCCGACCACCGTTAAGCAGTTGCGCGCGACCTTGGGTCACACGGGATATTATCGCAAGTTCATTAGGGGGTATGCTGCGATTACTGCCCCTATGGAAAAATTGCTGAAGAAGGATGCGGCATTCCAGTGGAACCCGAAATGTCAGGATAGTTTTGAAACGCTCAAAGCGAAGATGGCGTCGGCCCCAATCTTGGTCTTTCCGGACTGGAGTAAGGAATTCCATGAATTCCATGCCCATGTTGATGCTTCATCGATTGCACTAGGGGTTGTATTGGCTCAACCAAGAGAAGGCGACATTGATCATCCCATTTCTTTTTCCAGTCGGAAGCTGTCTTCTGCAGAACGCAATTACACTACCACAGAACGCGAAGGTCTGGCCATGGTTTACACGCTGCAGAAATTCAGGCATTATTTGTTGGGTGGCCACTTTAAAATGTTCACTGATCATTCTGCACTGAAATACTTGGTCAATAAGCCTGTGTTGGGGGGGAAGATCTGTCGGTGGCTACTTTTGTTTCAGGATTTTGATTTCAAAGTCATTGTGAAACCAGGGCGGTTGAATGCTGGAACAGATCATTTGTCATGGATTGATACAGGGGAGGAACCGATGAACATCGAAGATGGGTTGCTGGATGCCCAACTGTTTCACGTTGCCGTTGCTGATCAATATTTTGATGACATCCTTCAGTTTCTAGTGACCGACACCACGCCCGATGACTTTACCACTACTCAAAAGAAGCAATTGGTTGTCAAGGATGTTGACTTTCAACTGATCGTGGGGAGTTGTATAAATTGGGTGCCCTATCGCTAGTAAATGGTCACAGGTTGAAGCCCTATCGCTCGGGCTTGGAACACTGCGATGTCTAAGTCGCATCAAAAAAAAAAATGATGATCGTTGCAGGTTGCTAGGTGGAAGATGGCACACCAACAGAAGAAGGTATGCGAAGCAGGGAGGCTTGTACCGCAAGTTTGGAGCAGTCGGAGACTCATGGCATTATTACTGCCAGGACCGACGACAGATTTTGGTCAAGGAGTTGTAATGATTACGGAGGATTTGGAGGTATGGGGCAGCATTGTGACTATTGCCCCACTAATATATTGTCACCGCTTCCCATCATCCCTATACATGATTGCACCTCACCGATTTGGCCGGATATCCACAAGACGACGACATGTTTTGCACATGGCATGCTGGGCCGGTACAATCAGCACAATGTGAGGAGATTGCTCGCACGTTGGCATGTAGGATCTCGGTGCCTTTATGGCCACCCCTCTGATTGTGTCAACTGATGGGTTCACACACACAGATGAGAGTTAGTGGGACATCATTCCCACTGTTGTAACCAGGGAACGATTCGGCTATAAGTAGCCGAGCTAGCTGGTAGTTCGCTACAATGAATTTATTCCGCAATAGAGTGGTTATGTTGGTTGATCAATTTGTGAGTTGAGTTGTGAGGAATTCCAAGGAGGCTGTGGAAATGCTTCACTTCGTTTCCCGTGGCAGCACCCTAGGGGCCCTGCGAGCCCGAACGACAAGTGTCCCTGAGCGCCTTGATATGACGGGTGCACTTACACTGTGGTATGCCTGAGCCGAGGGTCGGTTCAACATGTTTAAGTATGCAGTAGTGGTTCGAAGGATCGTGCTTTTATCGACCCCTAAGTGGGTTGGGGCGGTTGCTCCCCGCCCACCATAGAACCTGGTTTCCGGTGCGAAACAGATGTGCCAAAGTCATTTGTTGATTTTGCACCTTAGTACTGTTCGTCCTCTTTTTCTTCCCAACAGTACCAATTCAAGAGACTGGAGGATGAGTTTGCAAAGTACATGACAGCAAGTCAAGCGATGACAATTTTGGGTTACCTATACCGATGAAGATCAGTGTCGACGAAGGAGTGGGATAACACCACATGATCTAGACAGCAAGAACAGTTACTGGAACATAGTTCAGTTCGACAGCACTCTGTCCAGCAGTTGACATGGCTCGAGGGCGAGCCACAAGATTGTGTTGGGGGCATGTTGGTAGGCGGTTTGATGGGGAAAGATCGCGGTACCGTTGACGCCGCGACACACCAGAGGAGGGAGTGAAAGGAGTATTTTGTGCCAAAGAATACCGCAGTTGGCGGGTTTTGGGTCACTTGGAACATACATTATGTAATAGTGAGTCAGTATACCGCGGTATGCGGGTTTTTGGGGTCATTTGGACCGAGTCAGTTAGATATTGGGTCAATTGTCCATAGTGTCGGTTAGGGAGTCAGTTGTAAGTGGACAAGTATTGTAATGGCGGAAGCCTATAAATATATAAGAGTTGTAAGTGTTATGAGGAGGGGCATGCATGAGATGACAAGACAAATTGGATGCGAGATCTGTGTTTTTGCTGGTGTATGATCACGACAGTAATATAATGATGTTTTGGTGCAAACTTGGTGCGATGTTGCGATGTATGAATGTTGTTTAATGCAATGTCTGCTTATTGTTGCTATGATGATAATGTTGTGATTAAGTAGTATGTTCTATGTAGAATGTGATGATAAATGTTGCAATGAAGTAAATGGTATAACTCCTTGAATGCTGCGATGAAGTGATATGTTATAACTCTTTGCCGAATGTTTAATGTTTCTGCTTAAAGTACTGCAATAGAGTCAATCCATTCAGCCACAACTTTCCTCCTCCCTCGGCGAAAACATGGTTTCGTCTGCTCTTCCTGGACGCCTCAAGTGAGACCTCATCCGCTCTGCGGGTGTTGTTGGGTGGGCTCAAACCTGCCCGGGCTGGTGCCCAGGGAGACTGCGGTATGCGTCGACAGTGAGGCGAACCCCTGTCGACTGAGGTCGCGTTGGTCAAAAAGACACTGATTACAAAAAATTTATTTTGCAATGTGGTCACAAACCAAAAAATGGCACCCCTATATGACACCCCTATGTAAGATGTCCTCCAAGATCTTCACTACCCAATGTTGCAGAGTTTCTTGCTTGAGCCAAGTTGGTTGGCATGCCTAACAATGGTTGATTAGGTTGTGGCTGATTGCCTCCATATGATATCCAATTTGCTTCTTGAAGCCATGGAGGAATTGAGTAGCCACAGTGCACACTTGTGCTACTAACCCCTGCAGTAGGTTGAGCCCCCCTATAATCATACACACGATTGACACCTGCAATGGTAGGAGGGAATAAAGTGGGCATGCGCACTTGTTGATAGAGGGGGGCTTGGATGTTTAGGAGGTCTTGGAAACATGGAGTATTATTTGCAATATGATCCAATGTGTTTGGCATAATCCTACTCCCCTCCACTATGTTTGCATCACTAGCAACCCTTTCTGCCAACTCTTGGTCCTTTTGAAGCAATTGTTGAGCCTTTCTCAAATCCTTTTCCTCCCTTGCCATCTGCTTTTGATGAGTATTTTCTTGTCTTTCTTTCTCTCTTTCAGCCATTTCCTGTGCTCGAATTTCTGTTGTAGCAATCCTTGCAGCCTTCTTTTCTTTAGCTAAGTCCTTATTTTTCTGTTTTAAATCCTGGATTTCAAGCTTCCTATTCTCAGTTTCAACCAATAGTTTTATATAATCTTCTGAGGTGAGTAACTGTGAACTTCGGCATAGACGAAGATTGTCTGTTGTTGCTTGCCTTCTTTTTGCTGACACTCTCTCTACTGGTAGCTTTAGGAACCGACCAAGCAACTGGCCCTTCATTGACACTTGTTGTTCCTTGCCTGGAACTTGAATTTCAATATTTGGGTCAATGTTCTCCTGCTCTATTTGAACCATATTGTCCTCTTCAGCTGGAACCTCATTGTGGACAGTATCTTCTTCCAGATTTCCATTGTCCACAAAATAATGAACAATTTCATTGTCCAATTCTCTTGGCTGTGAAGGCATGTTCATGCTTTCTTCACTGGTCCTTGAGACATTATTTTTGTTCAAATTCACCATGGCTTCTACCAACCATGATGGTGAGGTAACCTGGCTTGGCAAAGACAATTCTACATTGTTGCTTCCTGGAGCATGATCAACGTTTTCATTGACATTCTCAGTGACAGTTGCAAGACCACATGTGGAAGTTGCAATTGTTTCAGTTGGTATAACAACCTCCATGTTACTGTCAAATTGTTCATTGTTATATTGTGTTTCACATACCTGTTCATCATCATCATCACAGTAGGGTCCTCCTTGAGACAGGGATATGATATTATCAACAGCAATAACTTATTCCTCTACTTCCGCATCTTCTTGGCCATCACCATGTGCTTGGACATCCCCTTCTTCCTGACCATCCAGTTGAAATGCCTGGCTACAACCAGTATCATGCATGAGAGCCTTAGAATTCAGTGGCCATATCCTAGTCCTCTTAAACCCAGCCTTGATATTTGATGGTGTGAGAGCCCTTTTAAAGGCTTTACTTGCAAGCTCGGCTAGCTCAAACCTTTTCACCTCCACCCCTGGATTCTTTGCCATCCACGAAGCTTGCTTACCCCTGAAATAGTTCTTGAAAGGCCTGAACACACTGACATCTAGGGGTTGCAGTCTATGAGTGGTATGAGCAGGGAGTGTCAACAAGTCGATGCCCAAATTGTTAGCCTCCTCTATTGTCTGCACAACAATGTGGCTTCCATGTCCATCTAAAACCAGCAGGTGTCTGTTTATAGGTGAGACACCGCCTGGTATAGATGCAACAAAGTGAGTAAGCCAATTCAGAAAGAGTTCTTTAGTCATCCAAGCATGGGGATGTGCAGCCATGCATGCACCTGGTTCACAATTCTATATATAATTTTTCAGTTGAGTTTTACCTTTAAACAGATAAATCCAGGGATTGAAGCACCAATTGCATTGACACAGCATAGAATAGTGATCCACTCCCTGCTCCTAGGAAAAATCTTAGGCACATTACAACTCCCTCTCTTGGCAATTATATGCATACCACAGTTCCTTCCTTCCTATAAACCTGTTTCATCATAGTTCCATATATGGTCTGGAGCATAACCATGTTTCTCGTATGCACTAGAAAGGGTGGCATAGAACTTAGTCAGAATTCCAGGGCGTAGATTTAGAGCCCTATCTCTATCCAAGCCCTCAGTTGTACACAACACAAGGTCTGGATGCCTTTTTTTAAACCCAAACCACCATGACTTACCAGGAAACCCATCTTTGAAGGGGTTTGGCCTCCCTTGACATATTTGAGCTACTGTGGATTTTAGTTGTATCAGCTCTAGGCCATGCCCCATTTGAGCCATCTCCTTACACCACTGAACCACCTCAGCCTCCTCCTCTTCACTCATAAATGTAACAGGCCCTCTGTGCTTTGTATGTGTGAACCCATTTATCCAGTAATGCACTGATGAAGTAGAAACTCCATGTTTTTTAGCAGCAGCACGAATGGAAAATCCATTGAACTCTATATCATCAATGGCAACTAACATGTCTTCTTTTGTCCAGCCTCTTATTGCACTGATCCTGGTGGTTGAACTTGCTCCTGGAACTGTTGTTGATGGTGGCTCTGTGGTTGATGGTGGGACAACAGTGTCCTCTACCACCACACAGTCATTCTCAACAACATTGTTGGGTGCATTGTTGGCATTTGAATGATCGACCCTCTCCTTGTCCGATGAGGTGTAGTGTAGTTGGGCACCCCTGCTTAGTCAACAACTTGTTCTCCTTGCAATGTTGACTCTTGCCATGCCTGCAACAACTTGCACATTTACAGGGGAAGCTGATTATGTAGAAGAAAACTGGAAGTTGCTATAACATAAATGGAAATAACATTATAGGTTCTGATTATATAGAAGGAAACTGAAAGCTTTTTATAACAGAAATATAAATAACATCCATGGAAATAACAGAAATACTGAAGCTGATTATGCAGTTACCTGATTATACTGTGCATACACTCTCTGATGGTATGTCTCCACTGTGCACACACTCTGCAGTTCGAATTTCTGAAATGCCACTACAGTCAGGGTTGTGGTTCTTTTATAGTTGTTTGGTGTTGGATTGAATTGGTAAGAAGGGTGCACATGGATTGCAATCCCTCAAAAATTAATGTGTGTTGTGAATTGATTTAGATGTGATCCAATGGATGGGAGCTTGTCATGGTTGATCCTTGTGCCTTCATCTGTTTCATGATCCTTGTGCTTTCATCTGTTTATTGGATGCATTTAATGGGTAGGTGTCATTTATTGATTACAGTGGGTTGGGATGTTGAACAAGTAGGCAGTTATGGCTGACACAATTCTGGTTGTTGCTTGGACAGGTTTTAATGAATGGTTGAATAGGTTTTAATGAATGCTGGGATATTTAGGCTCCAATAGATATTCGTGGGTCCTCATTTGATAGGTACCTTCCAGTTGGTGTGAAATACAAGCTGGGTTAAATAGTTGTTAATGTACTTTTGGATCCCTGAGCAGATCTGTATGTACTTGGGACAAGATGTTTTGTACTCTTTTGCACTCCATGACTATTTATGGACACCTGTTGGCCCAGTCAGTTATTGGGCAATCTTTGGACATAATTTAAATATTTACTGCACTTAATATGGAGTATTTATGTCTAATTTATGGGTGTTTTTTATGTCAATATGTGTTGGTTGTGTGGGACCAGTACTATGCCAACTACTTGTCCCTGTTCAAGAATAGACAACCCTCCCCTATAATTTTTGAATAGTTTCTTCAACAGCCCGATAAAGCAGAGACCTGATGTCATGTCATGCTTGCCGCATAAAATGTATGATCTATACTGAAAAGGGAGGTGGGGAGTTCGTCGCGCTATAAAGTGAAAAAAGTGTTGGTTGATGGTAGTTTAGACTTCAGTGCAATGTTACTTGAATTAAAATATTAGTTTTTTTTTTCAAGGAAAAAAAAACCATATTTGTATTATTTTAAGTAGAAATAAAAAAGTACAAACATATGCCAAGAGAGTCCCATCCTATCAGAAATAGAATCATCTAAACCTAACCCTAGCCCTTGAAGTTCAATCAAGCCATGCATGTGGCCACGCGGCTGTATGCAAGCCCCTCCTCCTCGCTTTAAAACCACCACTCCCCTCACGCGTGAAAGCCATTTTGGCCCTGGCTCGAGCTCTCCTCAACCTAATCGAGCGAGCTGCCCGGTATGGCTTATGGCGGTTCTGCCCAGATTTGGAGACAGTGTTTTCTTATTCGCATAGTCGTGTTGTTTTTTATTTTTTTTTGTATTTATATTTTGCAGTAAGTCTGTTTTTTTTTAAGCAGCCGTAGCTGGGCGCCTCCCCCCTTCTGCATTGAGGCCGCTAGCCGAAGTCGCTTTCCTTGCTCAGTCAAGAGAGATTTAGAGACAGTTCCCAAAGATTGATTTACTGATCAAGAAGGGGGTTTTTTTTTACACAGGAGTTGGGAGCGGCGGCAGCCCAACTGGGAGCCCCCTCCACCTCCTCTCTGCACCCATCTGGACGAGGCCACAGGCCTAGCTGTGCCAAGGCCGCGAGCCCTTGGCTGCGCCATGGTCGCTATCCTGGCTATGCCAAGGCTGCAGGCCGGCGGTGCAGAGGCCGCAGGCTCATGGCCAGCCCATGGCATGGGCAGCCAAAATAAAGAATTTTTTTTTTTAGCTTCATCGATTTTTTTTTTCTTGTTTGTTTAAAGCATTTGTCGGGTGGCTGCTTGGCCGGGCTGCATGCCCAGGCTGGCCCATGGCCACCGGGCTGCACGCCCAGGCCGGCCATGGTCGTGCCCTAGCTCTTAGCTCAGCCAACGAGTTTAAAAAATTATTTATTTATTCTTTTTTTTTCAATTAAATTATTTTTTGAACTATGAGCAATAATTTTTTTTTATATATACCCTTCTTTTTTTTTTTACTATGCAAACGGAAATGTGCAATTTTAAATATATATATATATATATATATTTTTTTATAAAAAAAATACAAATTGTTCTTTCTGTTTTTTTTTGTTTTTGTTCATAGTAATTATATAAATTTCTTGTATACTATATGTTGTTTTGTTTAATTCGAAATTTCTATTTAATTTAAAACGAGAATTTAATTTAAATGCAATATAGATATATATATTTTTTTTCATTGTAGTTCAATATATATATATATATATGTATTTTATTTTTTCTATTCTATAATAATCCCTTTTTTTTTTGTTTATATGTGTATATATATAATTAAAAAAATAGATATGTGCTCCTTTTAATCATAAATAAAAAAATTGACTTAGTAGACTTTTATTTTTATTTTATTTTTACATATATAAAGAAATTTTTGGCTTAAAATTTTCTTGTTATATATATATTTTTATAAATTGTAGCAATAAGATAATATGAATAATATTTTTATTAATTGCAGCAATAAGATAATATGAGTATTAGTATTCAAATCTTTATGATATTTACCGTTATTTTCTAACTCTTTTCCTTTTGTTGTGCAGGTTTAAAGCTTCTGCCACAGTATATAACTATACTTGCAGTAATTTCTTAAAGTTTTCTTTATTTTCACACCGTTTTGAATTTCTGTTTTTATTTCATGTTTTATGCAGGTCTTAAGCTTCTGCAACAAGCTTTTACAGCTTCTGTAATGAGCCCTCTGGTTCCAGATTTGGAACCATGGCTCTAAAACCATATGTAGGACCCCGGTCCTAGGCTTCCTCAGTTTATCAATAAAACTACTCATTATCTCTGTTTGCATACTTGTCAAATTTTTGTTTTCTGTTTTGTGGTTTATGGTTAAGTTTCAAGCCAAAAAAAACATTTACATTCACAGGTTTGAATATCTATGGGTGCTATTTATTGTTTCTAACACTTATTATCTTGCAGGTGTAACAGCATAAAATGTATGACAGAACTAACTCACATAAATTCCATTTATCAAATAGCTTAACTTGAATAAATTTACAGGGTAGAAATTGATTTTATACCTGTAGGAAAATACCTCTTACTCGCTTAGTAGATCCTTTCTTTTTGTTGCTGCTCCTTTGTTATGCTGTAGCCCTGCAACCAAAATCCTTTTTCCCAAACCTTTGAAGCTCAACCGACCAAACAAGTGTTGCCACCCTGCCAACTGGCGAGGTCTTGCCGACCACCCAGCTCCAAAGGTACCCTTTTGGACCCCCGATCCCAAACCGAGTACAAGCCCAAGCTGTTGTATCCCTTCCGAAAAACAATCTCCAACAAGAATCCCTCCTTTGCAGCTCTGCTCTCCCAATTTCTACTCTCCAAAACTTCTCCCAAAATCCTAAGATAAAGATCCCCCTTTCTTCCCTTCACTTCTCCCTTTATCCTAAGTTTGCCGACTCTTCTTCCCCTCCATTAATGCCTTATCCTCCCATTAATGGAGTCCCAACCCCCTCATTACTACTCAATCAGCTCCCTCGAACCATTCCAATGAAATATTCATAATTTAATAATTAGACAATTTAATATTCACCTCTCTTTATGAGGTTTACCGACACCACTTACAACAATCATTTTTAACCATTCGTTTCTCATTCAAAGTTTAATAATTTTATTAATAATCAATGTTATATCATTTTTATAATAAAGTTTGGGGTTGGGGTTGGTTCACCCACCAACCGTAAGAGTTTTAAACTTACACGCTTCACCAATTTAATTTAATTAACAGTAATTGTCAATTGATTAATTACTACTACCTAATCATTTAATTAATGGTTTCTAATATTTATAATATGTAAATTTCCTCTAATTATAAATTCACTAATTCAATTTATCAATTATGAACAATAATCCTATCAATGTAAATCATAACATCATCAATGTGTAATTATATTAATTAAATAAAATTAACTAAGATTTAATCGACTTTACCTGGTTCCATTTTAATTACACCTTAGTTGTAATTAAACTAATTAACAATCAATCAAGCATTCTAATCACTTGCATTAGTCACTACCTAGGTTAACCTTAGCTTTGTTTGTTAATCAACAATAATTGATTATTAATGGGCAATAATTAATCATTAATCAACATTATTAATCCTAATCGACTTTATTAACCTTAATCCACAATAATTAATCGGTAATCTACATTATTAACATTAATCATCATTATTAACCTTAATCGACATTTTTAACATTAATCAACAATAATTAACATTATTATTCAGCAAGATTTCACGAAATTCATAAATATGTAGGCGAGTTATGTAAGCGTAGCTACTGCTTACATACCTCGCGTAAGTACACTAATAGTAATAATTCACACATATCAATCATAATCATGAAGCTTGTTGTTTACTGACACAAGTTCTAAACGTAGTTTGCAAGGTACAAATCCATTAACCAAAATCCAAGTTACGACAATTCATACATCACTGATTTACGACACACACTAACCAAGGGTTTTTACACACCTACAGTTAGATCTTGTTTTCACCCCTACTTCACGCTACACCTATCTACCTACATCATCACTAACTTCCACATCCTATCTTGTCCTCTGCTGGACTACCCTGGAATGTCAAGTCATGATCGGTTCCAACTAGAACCCGTAAGTGGAAGTGTCAACTACATCGACCAAGCTTCCCCAGCAGGCAACCACCAGTCATCATCACACACCTTGGGGAGCGCGCCGTAGCACAGCCCTCCCATGACTCTGGGTTTCAGGGATAAACGGTGGGTAAAGCCTCCACCCCCCCTAATGGAACAAGGGACTATGTCTACTCAACATAACAACAGTGTTGCACTTGTACTCGGTCTGTCATCGTATAACCAATCTGGGCGGTTGAGTTTCCTGAAACCCTACCCCACCCATGTCATAACATACATCATAATAAACAGCATAATAACCACACAAAAGTAAATAATGCATCACTCGCATACCATTTTATCTTTCGAAGTCCATGTCCCCGAGGCCCGCCCACCTCGTAGGATCCAGCTATCACTTAGCCGTTTCAACCTGTAAGTCAGTCCTCAACATACAATATAGAATATCGTGCATAAATCCTCGATATGTACACATATATTTCATCATAACATAACAACAATAAACTCATTCATTCACCATGCAACTGGCATAACATTCATTATTTCAACATATAACTGTAACGGTATCCACGAACCCATCATTCAGTAATTTCCATATATTTGACATAATTAACACATGATACATATCTAAACATGACTACCGATCATAATACTATCATCACACACACACACATATATATCGGCAAAATAATGGAACCATATGTCCACAGTGTCATCAAACCGACGAGGTCTCACAATCAAACAATTACAACATATAATAGTAGTTTAGGTAGTAATGTCAAAACGGGGTGTTACAAGAATTCAAAAATCAGACAAAATTGGACGAACACCACTACAACATAAACGGGCATCAAAACCGCAAAAAAACTAAATGACATCCGAGAAGAAAGACATAGTGCAAGAGAGAGTAAGTTTATTGCTAGACTTTAGTGCAATGTTAATTGATTTAAAATTAGTTTATTGCTAAAATGCATATGTTTTTTTTTTTAATAACAATTGGCTCATTATATAGATAGGTGTTTATATTTTTATACTCACAAGTGTTTATATTTTAGAGTTTAGGATGGATTGGCACCAATGCTTTTCCTAGATCAAAGGAGGTTGATACAAGTGAGAACCATTATGATAAAAGATTTTAGAAAGAAAAGATCCTAGGTAGCCATAGTTTTGACACGTTAAAAGATCATAGAGGTTGAAATTGTAGCAAAGATTAGGAAACTGCAATGTGGGTGTATGTAGGGCACTCTAAGAGAAAACGGCCATAGTCCTCAATGCTCATAAAATCATAGAGTTGACAAATCTTTTCCACACATGGTGTTTTAGGAACACTTTAGAAATTGACCAATGCCCTGCACCCGTTTTCACTATGAAGCTTGTGGGAGTTCATTCTTATCTTGGCTATATTGATTTATCTTCTTAGTGCTTTCCATCTATATTCATTTTACTCAATTCTTCTTTAAGAATTATTACCCGTCATCTTCGACTCATTTTATATAAGCCGCATGCTACACTATCTTTCTCGTATGTCATATATGTCACAGCCAGAGTAACACACTTGTCTCAAACATGTAACTGCGGTGTGCAGCACTGCCCAGGAACGTCTTGAGGGCTTGGCCAACTCAAGCATTGCACTGGAAGACTACGCCTAACCTTCGGAATTCACTTTAACTTAACACTTGCAACACTTAACTTGTTTAACTTGTTACACGATTATCTAGCATTAACACTTAGCCAAATTCTAACACATGCAACACATCAAGTAAATAACACAAGTATAAGTTGGGGTTGCCAAACTGGCGAACCTTGTTTAAGCTTATGTAAATGTATCTATTACAATGGAAACGGAGTTGCCACAGACCGACAGAGCTCCGGGTGTGCGCATAACTAGCTAACACACAAAATTACAAAGTACAAAAGCATAAACGAGTTGACCCCTCCTGTAGGCGTCGTGGTTTGCTGCCTGAGCAAAACTGTCTTCTGGGCAAACTCTTCTCAGATGCTGGCTTCTGCGAACCTGCACCCTTTCTACAACCCTGTTGCAATCGAGTCTGTTGTGTGAAGCTTGTGCGAAGTACCTGTGGGTGACGAGCTTGGACAACCTCCCTAGCTCCCCTTATGAAGTTTCACTTAACTTCTTGATGCTCTTTTCATCATGGCCTAAGCCTTTTTATATGGTGCCTTGTGGGAGGGTGAAACCCGAGCTTGGTCTCACCTCTTGCTTGGCGTCCACGTTAAGTCTTCAACGCCATACCACTTGCAACCACTTTGGTCCAAGTGCCCCCACAAAGCATGCGTCTCAGGTTCGTTGGTTGGTCGTCGTCCGTTGGCTTCCGACTCGAGCTGCTTGCCGAGCTCCCATCCCGAGTTGGGGGAGAAGCTCCCATCACGTGTTCACGAGGGGATTCCATCTCACTTCGCGTCTGGCTTTCATCTTGTGTTAGCGTCCCGCTTCCAACCCGTGTTCGCGTCTAGCTTCCAACGCGAGCTCGTTCCAGCTTCCGAAACGAGCTCGCTCCTGACTTCCAACCCGAGCTCGCTACCCATGCCTTGGCCCGTACTTTGCGTCTAATTGTTGGTCTTTTGCGCGCATCCTCCATTGTTTATGTGGGTGCTTGGTCCAGTGCGCCACAACTTCTGATGCCAAGTCTGCCCAATGGTTCAAGGGAGTGCCCGGTGCTCCGTTTCATTCCAACCTTGAACGTGCCCCGTGCTCCGTTTCGTTCCAACCTTGAACGTGCCCCACTCTCGGGCTTACCTTGAACGTACCCCACTCTCGGGCTTGCCATGCACCGATGGGTGAGTGTGGGGGTCGTTGGTGGGATTGCATCCAGGCTAGGTTTCGTCACTTGGTCACTTGCATGCTCACTAAGTCTTGTGCAACTGAACGATCGTTTTGCCCAATCCAGCCTCTTGGGCGGGAGTGCAAGACTCCCTGCATGAGTGTGTGGGCGTTGTGCCAAAACGTGGCCGTGACAATATATACTTGGATTGTGTTCAAGCCGGTCAGAGTAGTCATGCCAGACGGCTTTGTGGTTATATTTTGTGTTGTGGAGATGCAACGAGAAGATCCAAATGTTTTTAGGTCGATATCACTGGATCATGGGACAATCTATGAAAAGACTTCTGGTTTGGAACTAACGCCTGGAAACTCTTTCCAGACTGATGACCTCTTAAATTTCTCCAATGAGGAAATCGCAGGTCCCATTGGAGAAAACGATCTACCCAAATATTGGCCGGAAAACGACGGAAGTGCAAATTCTGATTTCCTTGTCTATGGAAACAGTTTTTCCAACACAGATTATCATTCTTCCATTACAGTGAGTTAAAATTAACTTAAATTTGTGCAGTGTCTGCAAGTTTTTTCAGTGTTTGTGTTTCTGATTATATGGAGTGTGTGTTTGTCATTTTGGGTAAAGCTCGACCAGTTAGCGAAGGAAGTGAAGTGGGTCTCAGATTTTATAGACGACTCGTTTCCATGGAGAACACTAAGTAAGCCCCACTGACCAGTCAGAGCTTGGGAGATGTTAAGAGGTCAAACTTGGAAGACTCCATCTGCTCTTTGAATGAAGTAAAGATGTCAACCATATGTGGACCAGTGCGTGCCCGCAGCAAAAGATCACGACCGGCGAGAAAGGGTAGCAGATCACGACCGAAGAAAGGTTAGCAACTGGTATTCGTGGCATAGTAGTAGTGAGTATTAGTTATAGTAGTAGTTTGTACTAGGTTATGTTGGGTATCCGTTATAACAGTCACGTCGCATTTTAAAAATATAATGCGGTGATCTTTGGAGTATCGGTTATAGTTTTGTTATCTTTAGATTATGGGTTTGGTTTCAGATGTTGTTTATAAACATATGAACATAGGTAGGTTTTGGTGTAAGAGCAAATCTTACATGGTATAAGATATGAGATCGGAGGTTCAATCATTTACATGATATCAATAATTTACATAGCATCAAATATGAGGTCCCAAGTTCAATAACTTTACTGAGGTCCCAAATTCAATTCCCCAAAGCTACCTCAGTGTTAAAAATACGAGTTATCTAGAAATATATATTGACTGATCTACTGACCAGCTGCCAGCCCAGCTTCAGCCCTTCTATACACTCTCATTCTCACAAAATGTTCTCCATCTCAGACGTCTTAAACAGATTGCACCACGATCATGATTCCCCTCGGCCGTCAATCTGAATCTCCTGAGGACAACATGATCATGGTTAGGTACTTCAATATGCCCGAATCCATAGTACATTTCTGCCCTCCTCATCTCTGATATCATTATGCAAGTACTTGACCATAAAATTTTGTGTAGATCGTTCGTTCATTTGCCAATCTGCCAAACATACGGCGATACAACGTGGTGGAATATATCCTCTGCCAAATATTTTCTCTATTCTCCTTTCAAAGACGTGATACAGAGGCTGTGATAGTGGATTGATAGAGTATAAGTAAATCTCACTGTAATTATTTGAGAAGGAAAAACAGTTGCCTCATGCTACACTGTAATTAAGTGAAGTATTGCGTCATTCAATAAGAAAGCCCGGAGGGGTGTGTTTTGTTAGTTGGAACTTTGCTCTTTTCTCCATAATTGACACTGCAGTACTGCATAAAAAGAATACGACGACCATGAAATGATTTCTCACTCTACACTTGTTACACTCATGTTAATCTTGTTGATCCACTAATTTTTATAACAAAATAACAAATTCATGTCGACTCATAAAATAAAAAAATTATGGAAAGTATTTAAAAATAAATCCATGTTGGTTCATAAAATAAAATATTATGAAAAGTAATTAAAAAATAGATTGTTTATTTATAAAATAAAAACTTAAAACTTAAATCTATCAATCAAGAAAGATCAAATTTCTTGAGTTTAAATTTCAAAAAATAAATACAACTCAAGAAATTGGATCTCTCTCGGTGCTTGATAAATACGGGTTTATCATACATGTAATACTTTTAACAATTAATAATAATGTTATAGGTTAATTAAATACGCATATGCATTAAAATTATAATTATATATATATATATATATATATATATATATTCTAAAATAGATTTATATGGTTAAGTATTGGTTAAATATATTAGTGATGTTATAATAATAATAATAATCTATTTTTAAGGTCTTTGTCGGACAAAGGACCCGCCTTGCTTAGTTGAACCTCTGATCTCCTAGGAGAAAACACACTCTCTTAACAATTAAGCCCACTTACGCTTGATTCAAAAAATGAAATATATAAGTAATAAATTAGAAAGTAGATTTACAATATATAATTTTAATTTATATAATTTTTGTATAAGTATATTAAATTCTAGTTTTGATAATATTGATATGTTATTTTTTATATAAAATATAATGTATATTACACATATATTCTTAGAATCTTCATGTGCACTTGTGCATTGTTTACTTTCATCATAGCTATCATACTTGAATATTTTCCAAAAACTTACATCAAAAAATATTTTTACATTGTTTACATTTTGTAATCAAACAAAGAACTTTGACACTTTCCTTATTATAATAAGCCATAAATAAGATAAAAAAAAGGCATATGATAGTTGTTGTCCCTTCACATAGAGTGAGACTCTCATTTTACAGCAAATCTGTTTTCTCATTTTCATAGTAAGGAATTGTAAGCTCCAACCAATGTTTTCATAAATTTCTAGATTTTTTAATTGAATCCTTCTCAATAAAACTTTAATGAAATGCAAGAACCTGACCATCCTAAAAAAAATGTGGTTCAAACTTTAAACCATCACACAGACCTGTCCAAACAGTTTGTCAGTAAATACATGAAATTAGTAAATGCTCCATAATGTCTTCATCCTTCATACATAGCAAACAAATACTAGGTCCATTGATGTTTCTCTTTTGTAGATTGTTCAAGATCAAAACCTTGTTATGCAAGGTAAACCACATAATAAAAAATTTACATTTTATGCAATGCTAATTTACCTTCCGGACTGCTCCCCACCACCACTTATAGTTGATATTAGGATTGTTTAAAAAAAGTGAATGGGCCTCTTTGACCCAATAAGATCCAAACTCTAAGATCCACCTACCTAGTTTCGTGTCTAAATGAGAGCATCGATTTTCCTCATGGAATTTTACTAAACAAATTTGTACAAATCTAGAGAATGCGTTGTTGTTATGCATTATGCATCACTAGTTTTTCAAAATTTATAACATTAGTTTTTTATATTTTTCAAAATTTATATAACATTAGTTTTTTATATTTTTCAAAATTGTGAAAAGCCATTATATCCTTAGAATTGCATGCTATGATGCTTAATGGTTTACGATGGTATAATTCTTTTTAAAAATGGTCATACGAACAAAAGTATGTATTTTAAGATTTTAATATATATCAAGATAAAAATAAAATAAAAATACTAAACAATATTGTTATTTATTGATTATGATGCTTTTGTGTAGTTTATATAAAAATAAAGTTATTAAGAGGCATTCATAAAAATAAAGGTTTTTCAAATATTAATATTAATATTAATAATATATCATTAATATTAATTACAATATTATTAATATTAATATTAATAATATTTTTGTTAAAAATAATAATTTTAATATCAATATTATATATTAATATTTTATTAATATTAATATTAATATTAATATTAATATTAATATTAATATTAATATTAATATTAATATTAATGTTAATGTTAATATTTTTAATAATTTTTATTAATATTAATATGATTAATTAATATACCAAGGTATAACATCAATTAATATATATATATACAAAGTAAGAAATAAAAGAATATTTCTTCTTGTTTATTAATGTAATTTGGATGATTATAGAAATGATTGTTTAGCATTGTACCCGTACCTATAATCCAATTTTAATGTAAAATTAAGAAACCCTACCGTGCAACCATTTTAATGTAAAATTAAGAAACCCTACCCTGTAACGAGAAATAAAAATAATGATATTAAGTTATAAATTTATAATGAGATTTTATTTTCTCCGTAACCCATTGTAGATCATGATGAGCGCTTGCCCAGCTTCAAGTTTAAATACTTCCGAGCTTCAATTACGGAGAAAAGAGCAGAGTACCGAGGAATCAAGGATTCAACGAAGAAAACACACCCTTCGGGCTTTCCTATTGAATGACATACTTCAGATTTATTACAGGGTAGCATGAGGCAACTGTTTTTCTTGCTCAAATATTTACAGTGAGATTTGCTCAAATATCTATCCACTATAAGTACATCTTTGAAAAGAGAATTGAGAAATTATTTGCCATAAACGCCAAATCAATCTTACAAAGAATACATTGGCAGACTGGCAGAATCTTACAGGTCCAGAATGAAGTAAAATTTTACAGTCAAGTACTTGCAGAATTTTATCAGAGATGAGGAGGGCAGAAATGTACTGTGGATTTGAGCATATTGTAGTGAGAAGTAGCTAACCATGATCATGTTGTTGTCACGAGATTGAGATCGACGGCCGAGGGGAATCATGATCGTGGTGCAATCTGTTTAAGACGTCTGAGATGGAGAACATTCTTGTGAGAATTGGAGTGTATAGAAGGGCTGAAGCTGGGGCTGGCAGCGGGCCTGTATTCGGGCAGAAGCCTTCCGGATTTGTAACGAACCCCACAGGCGTTGCACAAGGTCTTTCGACCCATTGGTCCTTCCCGCCACAGCGGGGTTCTCTCTGTGCCGCAATGCATGCACCGCCATGTCATCATATTGCTGATCTCGGCCTCTTCACGTAAATTTGATGATGATGTGTTCGATATATTGCTCACTTGCAGCTTCTTTCTTACATCTCTCAGCTTGCATGAGGCTGAGCCCACATCTGCGTGCAGCTTCTTCTCCAATAACCTAGTACTACTATGCAGGCACTACAAGAAAAAGGGCATTTTAGCCTCACATTAGCACCACTATTTGTAAAGGATTTGGGAAATCCTCAATTTTCAAATAGTGGTGCAAAAGTGGTGATAATGTGGGGATACGCAAGTGGTGCTAAAATTTATGGTGCAAAAATGGTGTTTGTAAAAAAGTTAATTTTGGTGTTAAATGAATATGTGGCATAACATGGTGTATGGTGCAAACCACCAAAAGCCAATATTACGTGGATTGAAATTTTGTGGTGCAAAACACCAAAACCAATCCAACATGGATTAATACCTTTTGGTGCGAAACACGAAAATTATTATTATTATACTCAAACTTGTATATGGTGCAAAGCACCATAAAATAACAAGTGGTGCAAAGCACCATAAAATAATAAATGGTGCAAAAAAAATAAAACGCATGATTAATATATATATATATATATATATATATATATATGGTGCAAAGCACCATAAAATAATAAATGGTACAAAAAAAATAAAACGCATAATTAATATTTATATATATATATATATATATATATATATATATATGGTGCAAAGCACCATAAAATAATAAAGGGTGAAAAAAATATAAATCACACACGCACGTGTGTGATTTATATTTTTTTACACCATAAGCTCTTATATATATATATATATTATTTGGTTTATTTAATTTTAATCCATCATCTAAAACACAATAATTCAATACATTAAATAGACATAATGAAAACCATAATGCTATTTCAGCAAAATTTATAATTTATAATTACAAACAATTATTCTCATAATATTAATATAATGGAAGACTGTGTTTTGAAATTTGTTTTTAAAGAAAAATTATAATATATGTGATTTATATTGTTTTGCATCATATATATATAAACAAGGATAAAATATGTTTATTAAGACATCTCATTATAGTTTATCTGGTTTAATCCATCATTTAAAAAATCAATAATTCAATACAATGAAAAAACATAATAAAAACTATAATACCATTCCAAAAAAATTATAATTGATAATCATAAAACAATAATTTTCATAATATTAATATAATGGAAGACTATGTTTTTGAAATTTGTTTTTACAGAAAAATGAAAGAGAGAATATTAATAATTCATTTGAAGAGTTGCTAATATTGTTCATCCTTGATTTTTCTAGGGAACTTGCCATCACCTGCATGGCCAAAATGGTAAAAGAAAATTATAAACATGATGACTTCTCTTTGTAAACAATAAAAATACAAAAAATGATGGAGAAAAAAACACAAACAATAGCTTTAACTGAATTGCAAAAACAATAAAAAGGTTATGCATTTAGTGACATTTCATAACTAAAATATGCTATTGATTGCAAAAATAATTGAAGTGAACTAACCTTTGAAGCCATGTAGATTCAACATGTCAGCATATGATAAGGTTGAAGCATGAGTCAAAATTCATTTTCCTCTTCTCTTTCATCCTCTGAAACAATTACCTAAGAAGCATACAAGATAAGATGAACATACCTACAAATTGTACTCATTGAAACTTTCATTTACATATATATGTTTCATATCATGAACATTTATTTAGAACAAAGAATTTGTAGATGGAAAATTACCCCATAACCAGTGATAGGATGAAGCCCTTCTTTAACCTTTTGATGGATGAGAGAAGATATACCATAGCATGAAGCAAAATCTTTATCATCTTCAGACATTTTAGTATTGAATACCTGCAACTACAATTTTAAAAAAATAACAAAATAGTTAGAAAAGATGTTTATAAGAAAAATAAAGTTTACTTGAGAAGCATAGTAGTGTATTAAACTTACAAATTTTGCCTCTGCAGACAACATGCCACCTTTCCCCAAACGATGGTGTGTGGCCAACCTAGAGGCTTGCACGGTATGTGCATATTTGTCCTTTCCAACCAAGGTTCCACATTTCCTCTTTTTTTTAATATCCACTTGTTCCAATATTTTTTTCCACTCTACTTCTCCTATGAAATGTGGTTTGACTATATTTTTGTTTTTAACCAATTCCCCTCTCAAAGCATTTCTAGTATTTTTCATATATTCAGCAACACTGTGGAGAATTTGCTTGGGAGGTACAATTGCAGAAACTTTATGCATATGAGATACTAACTCATCCTTCTTAGATTTGTCTGCAAAATAAATATAAAAATTTTAATCTATATGAGATATTTTAAGGTTTCTAGTATCATGGTAATAACATTAAATCTTGTATATGAAGTATAGGGAATGCAACAATGAGTAGAATATATAAATTTTTGAATATGAAACATGAACTATTTAGTCAAGTATATAAATTTATACTACCTAAATTAAGCATGCATTCTATGAAAAAATATATAATATTCATGTTTTACCTTGATGACGAAAATCTCTAGTAATTGTAGGACCAAATAATCTCAATGATTCGCGATGAAGTATGTCTCTCCATGTTCTCCCAGCTTCATCATTTAACACTTGCCCTTTTTCATTTAAAGTGATTGTAAATGGCATACCATTGGTTGCCTCTGCTCTAACATATTCACTTGGATGTTTCAAAGGAGGTGCAAGAGATGCACCAATAGATTCTCTAACTGGTTCATCTACGGGAGGAGATTGATTTTGCACTCCATCAACATTGGTGCCTTCTTCTGGAACAATGGTATTACTGCTAAGAAACAAGGTAGAATATATTATTATGTTGATATTATATGTAATTACAAACCTAAAATTAATAAGTATAAAATAAATGATGATTTACCTTGGCATATCATCAACAACTATTTCTGTATCTGCTGCATTATCTCTGTCAAATATGGTTGTGTTGTATGCTATTTGAATTGCATCTCTTATGAATGGGTTGACATCATCCCTAGTCAACCACTCTTTATACAATCGTAACTTATCCATTTCAAATCCAGTATCTAATGTTCGTTCCACATTATAGCAAGGATCAGTTACTACCGGTATGTATACATCATGTATAAAATTTGAATGTGAAGATGGTGTTGTAGATAAACTACTTCCATTCAAAGGTATTTCAGTAATATCTGTTCCTATAGAAGGCGTGTTTCTCATAACATCATTTACACTCTTTGTACGAATAGTACACATTGCTTGTTTTTTTGTTCTCATATTGAAGCAAGAGACCTAATTCAATGTTAACACATTTCCCAAAAGTCAGAACTAGTATTATACACTTCATTGCACTAGTATGAAACCAACAATAATCTAACTATATGAAATAGAGTAAAAGTATTATAAAACAAAAATTATGCAAATGAACTAAAATACTTATTAGAACCATTAAGCTTTCTACATATAATAAAAATAAAAATGTTTTGTGAATCAATATATAATAATACATCTAACATTTAGTAATTTTGAAATGGCATCATTTATAAGTTTATAGAAATTTTTTTCCAAGTGTCTTCTTCCTAAATGAATATGAGACATTAAAATCATGAAATGCTTTTATTATATTTTTATATTTCAATTAATAAACATTTCATCATAATTAAATATGAGAATGGTTTCCTAATTTATGTACTTTTAAAATATTAATTATGAAATATGAAAAATTGTATCTTATATGCTAAATACATATCTTAAAATGAAAATGTACAAGATTTTGAACCTAATCAATTCTCTAGATTATCTTTAGAAGACAAATTAAAAAAAAATGTTTTGCAACTTTTGGATGTTAGAAGAACTCTCAATGAGTTTCCTAGACATATCCATGCAATAGATTTAAATTAAAAAACAACCCTAATTCAAAACCAATGGACATTTTTTTCAAATAGGAATATTCATAAAATTTGTCATTAATCATCAAAATAAGTTGAATATACATTGTAAGGTCCAATCATGTCTTCTTATCCATTAACCTCATCATCTGAGCTATCATCAGATGACATTTGCTCCAGGATAGGTTGGTCTTCATGTAAATGTTGAAAGGATCTTATTGATCTAGGATTATACTCAATAACAAATGACTTTGAGCATTCTGTAGGATGGCGGCATAAAAATATCTGCTCACACTGGTCAGGGAAAACATATGGTTCATCTGTTTGCTCAAACCTAGTATGGTTGATGAGGAAAAATCCATTCTCATGCATATATGTTGTTGGATGATTTCCAACCACAATATTTCTAAACCACTTAGCATTAAATAGAACCACCTTGAAAGATCTGAAGTTAAGCTCTAAGATATCTTCAACTAATCCATAGTATCGCAAGGTGTCTGTTTTTAAGTTTCCATCATGAACATGTGACTGGCAATCTACTGTAAAATATGCAGCAATGCCACAGTCAAATGTTTGTCGATTTTCATCTACCTTTTGAACACGGTAATGACGACCCTTGTACCACATCCCCTTGTAATGTGTCACCTTATTCTCTTCTGGCCCCTTTAGAATGTCCAATGCATATGTAGTAACCCTTTCATCATTATCTCTGCATGCCCTTGCTACTCTATCCCTGAAATATTTTAAACTAATAGCTGGTGGCCAATCCTTTTCAAATTTTTTCATTATTGTTGAGTATGCCGATGAATTATGACCACCTCGAGATACATATGACAAACAACGTCTCTGCTCGGCATCACGATGCCTTTGATAGTCCTCCCTCCAAACATTTGTGTGCTCATTGTTTCTTGCAACATATAGTAATAAAGCCTCCATTTCAGTAGCATCTACAATCACAAACATAAAACACATTAAATACCATCATAATAAAAATTTAGACACTTGTACCATATATGGATATGAGTTTAATCACCTTTAATTTTCCTAGTTTTTGCTCGTCCTGTGAATACATGCCCTTCAACTTTTTCACTTTGTTTTGAGTCCCATAGTTGTGGCCCTTCAATATTTAATTCTTTGCACAATTTGGTGAGATAAACTGTTGATTTGAACAACATGTACCCTTGAAGCATGGAACCTTCAGGACGAGCCTTTTGCTTTACAAACTTTTTCAAAACCTTTAAATAACGCTCAACGGGAAACATTGTTCTTGTTTGAACTGGTCCACACATCTCTATTTCATGTAATAGATGCACAATGTAGTGTTCTTGTGCATTGAAGAAACTTGTTGGGAAATATTTTTGCATGTCACACATTAGAATGGGGACTTCTTTCTTCCACATCTTTAGGTCTTTGTTGTGTATCTCTGTTGAAGTGACCCACCTAAAATAGAAATAACTAATATAAACCCACATTTGTGTAAATGAAGAAAATATTTTAGATGACCAACTTCCTATTGTATTGCATTATACATGAAGATACACTTTTTCTTATATCGACCATGCATTATACCTAAAAAATTTACTCAGCTTGTAGATTGTCCTCCTAATGTTGTCATCCATATTATTTGGAAGGCAGGCGGGTAATAGGTACTGCATATAGAATGTTCAAGTTGATTAATAACACATGAAATAAAAAATTAAATTAAAGGCAGATAACATATAATATAAATAACTTCAATGAGTGTGCACATACGTACCCTAAGGAAATTATGCCAATCATGGGTCTTCATTCCAGTAAGTTCATTTCCTTTTTTGAATGCCTTCTTAAAATTCACTCCAAAACCTGTTGGGAATCTTAATGATTTTATGGATTTAATCATTTGCCCTTTACCCTCCTTTGTGAGAGACCATGGATCATCTACAAAATTACCATCATCATCTGGCCAAAGATGAGGCATTCTTCCTACCTCTTTGAGGTCCATCCTCACTTGTAGCTTATTTAGTTGTCTCCCATGTATTGAACTCTTCTCAAATAACATATTATATAAGCAAGAAGATACATTCTTCCCTATATGCATTGTGTCAAACATGTGAACAATAGGTAGGTCTTCATAGTATGGCAATTGTGAAAATATTGTCTTTCGAGTCATTCCTGGAGGAAGGGATCCTATCACAAAGAAAAATCATAATAAATTTACCAAATCCATTATTTTCAGATGTTATTTTATAACATTTCAACTATGGACATGAGAATTACCATTTGTGTTTCTATATGCATGCATCCATCTCTTGGGATTCATCTTCAAAGGTGCTCTGATAAGGCACTCCTTCCCACCAAATTCATCCTTATCTCGTACACGATATGGGTGATTAATCTTTAGAAACATTCTATACTCATCATATATTGTCTTTCCCAAATGTCGCGATCTTCTAGATGAGGTGCAAGGCCCACATGTTGGGCATCCATAAGATCCCTTAGTCTGAAGGCCTTTTATTTTTATATGCAAGATCAGTAATAATTTAAGGTGTTATTATGAAATAAATAAAATCAATAAATACAACATGAGGTGATTAACACCAACTATAACTCACCACAACACATTGATAGACCCGGGGCATCATGAATTGTGAAGAGAAGCATTGCATGAAATTGAAATATCCTTGAACCAATAGGACGCGATACGTCCTTCATATGCATTCCTTGCCAAAGCATCAATAACTCATCTATTAGAGGTTCGAAGTATGTGTCCATGCATTTAGGTTGATTTGGACCTGTAAAAAAATTAACTTCAATTTGTCATTTGCATCATTAATTACTCTCCATTACCATATGGACTAATTACTATGCATTTCCATAAAGTATAACCTGGTATGATCAATGTCAACATAGCATGTTCCTTTTTTGTTGACAACCATGGGGGTATGTTGTTGTTGATAGCAATTACTGGACATGTAGACCATTGTGTTGATTGATTTCCATAAGGATTCACACCATCCAATGCTAATGATATTCTTGCATTTCTCGGTTCATCTTTGAAAATTGGCCACTTCTCCTCAATCTTACGCCATACAACTCCATCAGCTGGCATCCTCATAACACTATCTGTGCTCCTTCCCCTCACATGATAATCCATGAGCTCTGACATTCCCTTGCATCCAAATAACCTCTCAAATTGTGGGGCTAAAGGTATATGGCGAAGTACCTTCCGTCCTACCTTTTTTGATGATGCACTTGTATGGTACCTCTGCTCACCGCATTCTGGGCACTGATCTAAGGAATCCATTCCATCTCCATAATATAGCATGCAGTCATTGGGACATGCATCATAAGACTTGGCAACATCCATGCCTAAATCCTTTGTTAATGACATGATCTCATATTTTGATTTAGGCAATTTGTTATTAATTGGAAGGTGCATGCCTGATAACAACCTATAACAATGCCATCAACAATGATAAGATAAAGTTTAGAGTGGCATTAAAGTTCTAGAAATATTTATTGAGAATAAACTTGAAATTTCCTTTCAACAAAAAACACACTTACGGTAGAAGGTCAGTGAAACTATTGTTTGTCCATCCATGGACAACTTTTAAGTTAAGAAGGGATAACACAGCTTGCAATATAGAGCATCGTGCACCTAGGTAAAGTGGTGTCCTTGCCATATGTAGAATGTTGTTATCATGAGGTTCTCCATTAGTGTCTAGATTAATTGAATTTAGAATCTCTCTTGCATTGGGTTCAATATTTATTTGTTCTTGTCCATCCCGGTGGTCATCATTAGAACCATCGTTTTCCATACAATCATCTTGTATACTCTCATTGTTGGGATTATGATCAATCCTTCCTTCACCAACCATATTGGGTAAACTATTGTTGCTTCCAATAGTTTCATCATTATTTTGAATTCTAGTGGGCATTTCTATATTCATTTCTTCACCACCCTCCAAAAATCCTTCCATAGGACCATTTATCTTTAAATGGTTACTCTCAACATGTCGTTTTTGACGTCTTCTACCATAGCAACGGTTGCATGAGCAAAAAACATCCATTTGCCACCATTCATATGTGCCATATTCAGGATTGTTCATGTCTGACATTGGAACCTAAAAAATTCAACAAAGAAGTTTACTCATATTGATCTAGTGCAATGAAAAATATAAATATGTAGTCTCAAAGGATTTCAAGTAAAGAAAATAGTGCAATAAATAACAAAAACTAAAATTACCTACAAAAAAATTAGACTACATAGAACCTTCCAGCACACCTATAAATTATAAATATATGTGAACTTACGTACCAGACCTAAATATGCCAAATCATAGGTGTGCTCTTAATGGTTAAACTATCTTCACAACAACTGTACGTTGTAAAGGTTTAATTTTCGATGTCTACGGGTCTAGTAATATGAACAATAATATAAGTTGTAAAGGTTTAATTTTCGATGTCTACGGATCAAGTAATATTAATGAACAATAATATACGTTGTAAAGGTTTAATATTGACATCTACACCTCTATTAATGAACAACTATATATATATATATATAGATGTTGCAGGTCTTAGTGGGAGCTATTTAGAAGGGAGTAAAGGATGTTCAAAATGGTCCTAAACTTCGTACAAGTCTGTGACTGGCATTTTTCAGATGAGCCGATTGTTTTTTCGTTGAACATTGAAGCTAGCCTTAATCTAGGTTCTAGATGCATTCTTTAAATGTGAGCCATTCTTAATGTGGAAAGAAAACTATAGATATAAAGTTTAGTAACAAGTATTTGGTTGTAAACTATTTAATATTCTGTCATTTAATGTTAATGTTAGCTTGTTGTTTGAAAATAACAGGCCATAAATGATCATGCAAATAGCACCTTCATAATGGCATTGTATAATATTTTTGTTATTAGGTCAACGAAGTTTATCGTGTAAGGTAATTTGTTTTTAAATAGAATTTTACAGTTAATTCTGTCCAGTTTACCATCAAACCTCTTAGATTACCAAATCCCAGTGAAAGAGGAAAGAGATTACTACATTGATTATAATGGTCCCAACCATGACATTTACACACAGTAAAGCTGTTAAGAAAATACCATATATAGGCAGCCATGTTACAATCTATATCTGTATGCCCAAACATCATGGTTGTGGATCCATTGGTTGATCGACCAGTAGATAAGTTTGTCATCGATCCTGCGCAGATTCTGGTTCTCAGAACCGTGCAACAACAAGAATCCAAAAGGTTGCTCTAATTTGCCAAACGTTCCGCTTCCTGGGGTCACAGAGGCTGCGTTTCCCCTCGTATTAGGCAACTAGAAACACTTTTTTAAGTGCAGAATCCGTGGAGTCCTCCTCAGAAGTTCACTTCCATTGCATTGGCGCTATCGATAGCTGGACCGCAGCACGCCATCGCAGGAACTGGGCTCACACAGAATGCGTGCAGGCAGGCCTCCATGGTCTTTGTATGCATATTAAAGCATTGGCGTTTAGCCCGTTTTGTTTATTAAATTAATCTTTCTATTGGCTTTTCTTGATGCAATAGGGTTATGTGCAGGAAATAAACTTTTTCATGTGAAGGACGTGGACATTGGTTTATTAGGGTTTGTATAACTGCTCGGAACAAAGAGATGGCCGTTGGATTGAAGTTCATTCTTGCTTTCTTCGGAATTTTATGCTTCACTCGTATTTGCTATTCAGAAAAAGGTCCAGTTCATTCGATCTCTATTATTTTTTCATGCTCTTCGTTGAGTTGAAGTTGAAGGAAGAATAATTAGTTTATTCTCTGGTTACCTAAGGATTTGTCAATAAGCGTTTTTCTCTCTTGATTCTGCAAAAAATTGAAGCTTCTGTCGCCACTGTTGTGGAATCTATCTAGGATTAGTAGGAATAATGGTTACTGACTGAGATTTACAACAGAGTACTTACTATCTAGGATTAGTGGTAGTGGTTGCTATACAAAGATTTGCAACAGAGTACTGAGGATAGCTAGTTGAGAGGCTATGTAGATTATGTATATAATTAGTTCAACGTAGATTAATGTACATGTTTTAATTCTTGGTATGATTGCAATGAGATTTCTTAAAAGTTGTAATGCATTTTTCTCAGCAATAATAGACTAAATTTAGCACCAAGAGGTCAATTTTGCAACCAAGTTGTGGAAGAGCTCTCTGCCTTTGTTGTGGAATCTATCTAGGATTAGTAGGAACAATGGTTACTGACTGAGATTTGCAACAGAGTACTTACTATCTAGGATTAGTGGTAATGGTTACTATACTAAGATTTGCCACAGAGTACTGAGGATAGCTGGTTGAGAGGCTATGTAGATCATGTATATTAGATCAACGTAGATTGATGTACATGTTTTAATTCTTGGTATGATTGCAATGACATTTCTTAAAAGTTGTAATGCATTTGTCTCAGCAATAATGGACTAAATTTAGCACCCAGAGGTAAATTTTGCAACCAAGTTGTGGAAGAGCTCTCTGCCTGTGTTGTGCGTTTAACCTAGATAGATATTTTTAACCCAAATCTATAAATCTACGATGTTACGTAGAATATTTTATATTCTTATCATACCTACATATTTTTAATTATATAAATTAATTTTTTTATATTGTTATTGAATTGAATCGAATACTTCTTAAATACCTATATTTTAGGTCTTGAGAGAGTATTTCATCAATATGAGTATGCTATAGAGAAGGAAATAATAAGAAAGCGTAGCATATTGAAAGCTTGGCATAACTAACATATTAGCTTTGAGGGGAATAAAACCTTATCAGGTGTTCAGCTTCAATCAAGATACGGAAAACAGGCATGAGTCTCACTTTACAGTAATATTATATTATATATTATTATTTGATAATGTAAAAGGGTCCTTGCTCTATCAAGGTAAGCAAACGCGTTTTTTATGGAAGGCGTGGCCTTAGAACGAAGTCTATTAGCGCAAGGACATAACTCCAGTATAAAGAGTCATTCTTTTCCCGCTAACTAGTAAACGTTATCCCTTTCCCTAACCACAAAGGAAGGATATTGGTAGTGGAAGGATAGATTGCCTTGAGACATTCGTGTTAATGCATGGATATTTGATTGGAAGAAACACTATTTCACCCGCTCGATAAACTGGGGTCGTTATAACAGTTCCGTACCCTGATTCTGTACCACTCACCTCATAAAGTGGGGTCATTAGCCATAAGACTTCTATTGGAGTCGATTGATGAGGTAAGTCTGATAATGACTCCTTTAGAGCTAGTATTAAGTATATGTTAATGGTGTTTATGGTAGTATTTACTCGGTGTTGCTAGAGTTGATGGCCAGTACCCCAGTGTGAAATAACTTTTTAGTTTTTTTTCAGGTCTTTTCCTTGACCAAGGCACTAACTATTGATATCAATTTGCCGGTCAACCCCAGTCAGGGATGGGGTAGTTTCAATTTATAAAATGGAGCCACCATTTAGGAAATAACAGCATTTATGTGTTTGAACTAGATTTTGTAGTTCGAGAGGCAGCCGCACCCTATTGTGAGCTCCGCAGGATCAGGAAAAAGAAGAATATATCCTTCGAAGGGAGGGTTTGCGCGTAACGCTAAAGGCTCCTATTCCTTAAGGCAAGCTGATGGTAGATCTGAAAGTAAACAGTCACAATAATATATTAATTACCCATTTATTCCTTGATCGTAAGCAGAATGGAACGCTTAGGTTTGTACTCAGGAGGACAAAGGATATGAACAAGTGTCTTTCCCCGGTTGGACAGCTTTGGATAGCTGGGATAGAGAGTCTTTACTATCTACTGATTCTATTCACTACTGGTTTCACTTCTATCCACCCTTGAGTAGGGTACTGACCTTGTGCTTACAAGTGCTCTATTGGCTTACTGGGCCTATTTTGAGCAGATAGAATTAACTGAGCAGTTGGTCCAATTACCTCTCGTTCGTTACCTCTTTTTGAAAAGACCAAACGTTAATACTTCATTAATAAATAATAATTATATAGAAGTCCAAAGACCTGATCCGATCCGATCTAAATTGGTTAGGCTCTGTGATCCGATCCCGCTTCTGAACCACTCAACGGGGATACATAGATCCGGTACGGGTTCTTCCCTTCCCAAGCAGCCTTACTTCAAACACCTCTTCGGCGGGCTCTGAAGCAAGGTATCCCCCCCCGGATTGACCCGCCAAACCTCCCTTTGACTGATAATAATATAAGAAAAAGCTTTCCTTACGTTGTTTCGCTCGTAGAGGGTTTATAACTTGGGGCTTGCTTATAACTTGGGGGAGCGTTAGACTTAAAATAGAACGATTGCCTTATATATATTAATTGGGGGTCCAGCAACCCTAGATTTATTGTTTAGGAAGAACGAACGCAAATAGTGGAGCGAAGCAGCACTTATGCATAGCATCATGAAGTGAAGCGACCTTACTGAAAGGTCCGAGTCCGCTCTGGCTCATCGATTTTGAAATGACTCAATCATAAATAACCATGATTGCTAAAGAATCGTGACCGATTTATTCCTTTCTATATAGATTGATCGTTACTCCCACCCCATACCTATGGGAATAATTCACTAAAAAGAAAAACCTACTCCAATTACTTACTGCCTTCCTTCATGTCTGAAGTGGACGCAAAATGAAAATAATATTATGGCACTACTGGGATAAAATAACAGGCAGGCAAGACCTAGTGAAGGACCAGGTAGGCGCTCTCCATTTTGAAGTAAACTCTGGCATAATGAAATGCGCGCTGGAATAAGGCCGCCCAATCATCATCTAGCAGGAGAATCCAAAGAGTTACAACGGAAGATCTTACCGCAGCAGAGGAATTGAACTTATCCCAGGCGGGCTTACTGAAGTCGGGCGGGGGGGGGGATTTAAGGGACATTACAAGCTCCTACACTAGAATTTGGATTTCTATATATATTCTTAATATTTACAAAAAAAATTATTGGGCCTGCGCCCTTCAAATCGAGCTCCTGCACAAGACTTTGGCTGTCTCTATATATTCTTAATACTTACAAACAAAAATATTGGGCATGCGCCCTTCCAACCGAGCTCACACACCAGAATTGGGCTCTATATATATACTTAATACTTGCAAACAAAGGAATGGGCATGTGCCCTTCCCACCGAGCTCCTACACCAGAATTTGGATCTATATTTATATTCTTAATATTCACAAACAAAAATGTTGTGCCTGCGTCTGCACTCGCGCCTCCATCTGCACTTGACTGTCCTCCACCACTACTCTACGCACTGCCACATAAATTTGCCTGTAAAGTTTATTTAGAAGACCACGCTACTTTTGCTTTCTGTATTTACCATATTTATCTTTTGCCCACCACCTACCCTACCTAAGGCTCCCTTATCACTAATTTGGCTTCTTGATGGCTTGGTCTTGGGGTTTTACACAGATTCATTGAGAGATATAACTGCCTGGCCGGTACTGAGCGGCCAGATGCAGGAGGTGATACTTAGTAATTATTACCCTAAATACACTAATAGCAGAGGACAAATTCCTAGACCGAGGCTACTCAGTTATGGCATGGAAATCCAGCCTCTTTATACCCTGGGCACTGTAAATTGTTATTTTCTTATTGGGGACCGCTTAATATGCAGAAATAGAAACCACAGCTAATAAAAAATAAAAATCTTCCTTCCAGATTTCCTATATGCACTGTAAATTGCTATTTTCTTATTGGGGACTGCTTAATATGCATAAATAGAAACCACAGCAAATATGGTCATCCACTTTTACTAATCAAAAATAAAAATCTTCCTTGCAAAGTTCCTATAGGTGTGACAAGGAAACAAAATCTTCATTTCTTAATTTGCCTAAACTACGGCCAATGCAAAGCTCCTTTCCAAATCAGATCTTCACTGTATTCGTTAGTCGATGTTTTTCAAAAACACAGTATATTCTTCAATATATTGGATTTTATGCAATTAATTTATAATATAGGTAAGAAATTAACATACCTGTGATCAGCAAAGTTGCCGAGATCAATTGAGAAAGCCGAACAGACCAGCAAGCTACAAAACGGATCAGACCAGTTGAGAAAGCACATAACAGACCAGCAAAGCAAGATGCATGCACTTAAATTGGGGAAAAATGGAGTAACCAACCTCAACAAGCAAGCATCCAAGCATCCAGGATTAAGTAAACTGGGTAAAATGGAGTAACCAGCGCTTAGCAAGGCAGCATTCAGCATTCAAGAGTAAATTGGGGAAAAATGCATAGCCCACATGTACGAGTAAATTGGGGGAAAATGCATAGCTTTGGAGGGAAAGGAAAATGCATTGCTTTGGAGGGAAATTTTTAGATTCACCCGCGACCTGAGTGACTTTCCATTCGGCTCACGCCAACTGAAATCTTAAATGCGGTTCAATTATTTAGGAGGCACCTCCTACCTGACTGGCTGTTCATTCGGTTGTCCATCACGCCAACTCAATGCAGTTTATTGAGCTATTGATAATAATAGTGGTTGTTGAGATTTGCAAATCACTTTGCATTTTGACCGTTAGTCGAAATAGATTTGTGTTCATCCAAGTGAGATGTGCATAGTTTTTTTTTTCAAGAGAAGTTATATATCCATAGTTATATAGCACTAGCCTTTAAGTTTAAATATGAATTATAATGGCAATTACAATGGTTATAATTCCTCGAATGTAATTTTTAATTTTATTTTTATGTAATTTTTAATATTCTTTTCATTGTAATTTTTCTAATAATAATTTGTTTTTAAATAATGAAAAAATTAGAATTATTATATCATTTCTAAAATTAATATAAATTTTTTAATTTTATACTTTAAAGTTAAATTTTAATTAACTTTTATATAAAATTTATGAATTTTTAAATGTACTTTGTCTTTAAAAAATTATAGAAAAATAAAACTATTGTATCATTTTAAAATTATATGATTCTTTAAATTTTGTAATATTAAGTTAAATTTTAAATAAGATCAAATTTGATTTTTAGAATTGATATATTTTTTAAATTTTGTAATATTAAGTTGAATTTTAAATAAGATAAAATTTGAGCTCATATTTTTTGTCTATAAAAAAACTTCTAACTATTTTTATTTGAAAAAAAATATAATATATATATGAAAAATTGAATGAAAATATTATATCATTTCTAAAGTTAAACTATTTTTTAAATTTTGTAATATCAAGTTAAATTTTAAATAACTTTTATAAGGTTAGAATATGAAGGTAAAAGTTGAGCTTGTAATTTTTTGGTGTAAATTTTTTTCTTAAATATAATTGTTTGAAAAAAATTATATATATAGAAAATTTGAGAACTATTATGTAATTTTTGAAAGAACATAATAAATAAATTTAAGAAAAAAAACATAAAATATTAAAGTAAAAAAATTGTTAGATCTACTTCTCATAAATGAATAATTTTTCACCCTTACCACAATTTAATTTTTAAAGTTGTTTTGGGAATAGAATTTTTCACCCATTACCACAATTTAATTCTTAAAGTTGTTATGGATTATTCATACATAGTGGTTAATTGTGTAGGGCTTGCATTACATCCCCCGTGCACACATAAGTGCATTACACTAAAGTTATGGCCATAATTTGGGGTGGTAAGAGACTAAGTGAAAAAAAGAAAATGAATAAAAAGAAAAAGCGTATCATTACATTCCCCCTGCACACATAGGTGGATCACACAAAAGTTATGGCCATAATTTGGAGTAGTAAGAGATAAAGTGAAAAAATAAAATGAATAAAAAGAAAAAGCATATATCATTTTGTTGTGTAAGTTTGCACATGTGATTTCCATGGTTTCCATCTCAAAGTTGTTGGGCTTTAATAGAGAGTTTCTCGATTAAAATATTTTCAAGCTTATTTATTTTTTGGTGTTTTTGGACCCTCTATGCTAAGTGTTTTTCTTTATGGATGACCATACTATCAAGTGTTGAGTGTATTGTCTCTTCCCTAGGTATTGTAAAAGGGCCATACACATTCTATGGGAGAAACATTTTCACATTAAGGCCCAAGTTTCCCACTCCAACCATGTCAAGGTACTCAAGATCAATACCTATAGCTCAACAAGTGCTAATGGAATCCATATCACCACTCAAATGCAATTGAATCCATCAAGAGGTCAGTTATGGTATTTAAGGTCATTGTTCTTGGACATAGATGACTAGAGCCTTCATTTATGGAATGAGGCTTTGGTTTCTTAGGGGGGGTTTGTTGGTGGATGAAAGCTTCTTAGTGTAACATCCCTCAAATTTGACCCCTATTACTATTATTACTAGTTTGGTAAATGTAATTGTAACTGTGTAAATGGACCTGATGAGGAGATTAAGGCCAAGGCCCCATCACTCGATCTTGAAAGAATTATTTTTTCTTTTCCTAAGTTGTAAATATTGTTTTTGGATATCGAGTTTTTTTTTTTCCTTGGAAAAAGTCCGTAATTTTATTTCAAAAAGATGATCAAAATTACATATTGCACATGTAGTAGAATCAACAAGGATCCCTACATTTTCACATATTTCTGTCCCATATAAGCAAAAACAACAGCTTAATAAGAGCTGAACCAAAAAAAAGAAACCCAAAGAAAAACTTCGCCACAAGAAAATGGAGAAGACGTCTTCAGCTTCCATCAACCGAAACCCTCTACAGAAGAAATAGTAGATCCAAGTTTGTGGACGAGCAGCAAACTCAATGGATCTCCCAAACCGGCGAAATCAGCCAGCATCTCCTGATGAAGAAAACGGCCAGACAAAAACCAGAGCACCGCCGTAGATGTGCTCCGCTTGTGATCTATGCATCCAGCCGCATAGAACCGCCATTAGCCTGTCGAGAGCCCTGAAGCTTCTTGGCGATTTAAAAGATGGGTCAAGAAAACCGAAATATAGGTGCACGGCACCAGGTGCCAAGAAACTCCGAAAGAGTTCTCTGCGGCCTGCGTCTTTTTCGGGAGTTCTTTAACAAGAAATCTCTGAAGTTTTTGATACGCCCGAAATTCACCACGTAACCGGCTAATGGTCGAGTTCTTCACAGAAACCCTCTAAATGTCTAGCAGACAAGACAGGAGCCTCTTACAGAGTAGTCGAGAGCACCACCGGAGGACTGTTACAGGGCCACCATGGCCGCCATGGCTGCCGAGCGAGAGCTTGGCTTCCTTTCTTCCAATCCCTGGTCAGATCTGGACGAAGGAAGATCGCCGCCGCCATCGAGTAGCAGCCGCCGTCAGGTTAGCATCCGCCGTCGAAGAAGATTATTGCCGCCGAGAAAGAAGATCCGCCGTCCTCCAAGCCCTAGGCAGCAACAGGTGAATAGGGCTCAGATCTGGACGAAGGAAACCAAGATCGCCGCCGCCATCGAGTATCAACCGCCGTCAGGGGTCCGCCGTCGAAGAAGATTAGCTTGCCGCCGAGAAAGATGATCCGCCGTCCTGAGGGGCGGCTGGGCCAAGCCCTGGCCGCCCAAGCTACAACAAAGCTTCGCTCCAAGAACCCTGCAAAATTCAAAGTTCATGTCTCCTCCATTGACCATGTACAAAGCCCCAAGACCACAAGAACTATAAACATAACACTATGGACACCCATGCGAAGTAATGTATAATGCTTTGAGGCATTTCCCATGGATTTGGATGCCTATATGGTTTCTTTCAGGCCAAATTTATGATCTTCTTCCCAAAAATGTCATTCCCAAGGCCCCAGGGAATCTACATAATGCTCAAAACCACCTAATGGAACCAACATCCTCAATCATAGGCCAATGACACCCTCAGTAGGCCATGTGTTGTTCCAGGAGGAAACCTACTTAGCCCTAGATGACTAGAAGATTCCTTTAGATCCCGAGGTTTAGGTTTCCTCCACTAACCATGTCCAAGGCCCTAAGGCCACACGATCAAGATATATAGTTCTATAGATACCCCTACAAAGTCATGCATGGTGCTTTGAGGTAGTGTTCTTGGATTTGGATGCCTCAATGATTTATTTAGGGATAAAGGCATGGTATTGTTCCTTGGAACACAATTCACAACACTATAAGACACCTACTTCCTGGTCAAAACAACCTAATGGAACCAACATCCCAAATAATAGGCCAGTGATACACTCAGGAGATCATGTGTGGTTGGTGGAGGCAACCTACTTAGCCTTGGATGGATAGAAGATTCCTTTAGGGCCCAAGGATTATGTTTCCTCCACTGACCACGTCTAAGGCCCCATGACTAGAAACCTAGATACATAGTTCCATGGGAACCCCTATGAAGCTATGCATGTATCCTTGAGTTATTTTTCATAGCTATGGATACCACACCAATTTATTCAGTTCAAAAAAATGGTCTTATTCTTTATAGCATTATTCTCAAGACCCCTAGACACATAAATACTACTCAAAACCACCTAATGACACTATCAACCTCACTGATAAGCCAATGATACCCTCAAGAAACCATGTGTGGATGGTGGAGGGAATGTTCTTAGCCCTAGATTGATATATAATTCCTTTAGGATCCAAGGTTCAAGTCTCCTCCCTTGACCATATCCAAGGCCCTAAGTCCCAAATACTTCGATACATAGTGCCATGGATACGTTACGAAGTGATGTGTGGTGCTTTGTGGAATTATTAATGGATTTGGATGCCAAAATGGTTTCTTAAGGATTAAAGGCATGGTATTCTTCCATATAATTGTATTCCCAAGGCCTTGAGACATGTGCATATTTCTCAAAACCACCTAATGTCAATGTCATACACAATCATAGGCCAATGATACCCTTAGGAGGCCATGTGTTGTTGGTAGGGGCAACCTTAATAACCATGGATAGATAGAAGCTTCCTTTATGGACCTAGGTTTAGATATCCTCCATTATTCATGTTGAAGGAATCAAGGAAATAAGACCTAGATGCATAGCACCATGGATACCCTTTGAAGCCATATGTGGCACTTCAAGGAATTGTTGATGGATTTGGATACCTCAACAATTTATTGATGGCTAAAGGCATGGTTTGATTCCCTATAATATCATTCTCAAGGCCTAGAGACATGTATATAATACTAAAAAATACCTAATAGCACGAGCATTCACAATCATAAGCTAATGGTAATCTCAAGATTCCATGTGTGGTTAGTGAAGGAAACCTTCTTATCCCTTGATGGCTAGAAGATTCCTTTAGTTCTAAAGTTGTAGATCTCCTCCCACGATCATTTCCAAGCCCCCAAATCCCCAAGACATGGATACCCCTATGAAGTCGTGCATGGTGCATTAAGCCATTGTTCATGGCTCTGGATGATTCAATGGTTTCTTTAGGGATAAAGACATGGTTTTTTCCCTAGAATTCCATTCCCAAGGCCATGTGTGGTTGGTGGAGACCATCTCCTTAACCTTAGATGGCTAAAATATTCATTTAGGGATTGAGGATCAAGTGTCCTCTACTGACCATGTCCAATGCCCAAAGGAAAAAAAACCTAGATACATAGTGCCATGGATACCCCTACGAAGTTATGCATGATTCCTTGACACATTGTTCATGGCTCTAAATTCCATAAGAATTAATTTAGGGCCAAACACATAGTCTTCTTCCTTAGAATATCATTCCCAAGGCCTTGAAACAAGTAGATATTACTCAAAATATATAATTGTACTAAGATCCCCAATCATAATCCAATGCTTCCTTTAAGAGGCTATGTGTGGTTGGTTGAGGTATCCTTCTTATCCTTCGATGGATAGAATATTTCTTTAGAGACCGAGGTTTAGGTCCCATCCCTTGACCATGTTCAATGCCCCAAGTCCTAATGACCTTGATGCATAGTGCCATGGATACCTATTGAAGCCATGTGTGGTGATTTCTAGCATTATTTATGGCTTTGTATGCCTAAATGGTTTCTTTAGGGCCAAAGGCATGGTCCTCTTCTATAGAGTGTCATTCCCAAGGCCCCGAGACATGTGCCTAACGCTCAAAACCAACTATTGGTGTTAAAATAACTAATCATAGATCAATGATACCCTCAAGAGACCCTCTGTGGTTGGTGCAGGCATCCTTCTTTGACACAGATGGCAGGAAGATTCCTTTAGGGCCCTATTTTTAAGTCTCTTTCATTGACCATGTTGAATTCCCTAATGCCACAAGACCTAGATACATAATACCATGGATATCCCTACAAAGTCATGTGTGGTTCTTTGAGGCATTGTTCATGGCTGTGGAATCCTCAATTATTTCGTTAGGGATAAAAGTATGTTATTCCTCCCTTGAAATCCATTCCCAACACCCTGAGACATGTACATATTCCTAAAAACACCCTAATGTCACTAACATCCTCAATCATAAGCCAATGACCCTTGAAAGGCGATGTGTTGTTGGTGGATAGAACCTTCTTATCTCTAGATGGATAGAAGATTCCATTAGAGCTTGAGCTTCATGCCTCCTCCCATGACCATTTCCAATCCCCCAAGTCCCCAAGACTTGGATACATAGTGCCATGGATACCCTTGCAAAGTCACACATGGTGCTTTAAGGCGTTGTTCATGGTTTGGGATGCCTTAATGGTCTTTAAGGATAAATGAATGGTATTTCCCCTAGAATGTCATTCCCAAGGAATTGAGACACATACATATTTTCAAACCCGCCTACTGGAATTGTCATCCTTAATCATAGGCCAATGATACCTTTAGGAGGCCATGTTTGGCTGGTGGAGGAAACCTTCTTATCCTTGGATGGATAAAATATTTCTATAAGGCCCAAGGTTCAAATTTCTTCCACTGACCATGCCCAAGACCTCAAGAACATAACACCTAGATACAAAGCTCAATGGATACCCTTGCAAAGGCATGCATGGTGCTTTGAGGCATTGTTTAGGGCTCTAGATTCCTTAGTTGTTTATTTAGCGCCAAAGGCATGGTATTATTCTCTATAGCATCATTCCTGAGGTTCTAAGACACCTACATACTTCTCAAAATCACATAATGGTGTTAATATCCTCAATCATATGACAATGATACCCTCAAGAGGTCATTTGTGGTTGGTTGAGGAGATCTTATTAGACTTGGATGGCTATAAGATTCCTTTATGGATATAGATTCAAGTCTCCTCCCTTGACCATGTCCAAGTCTCCAAGGCTCCAAGAAATGGATACATAGTGGTATGGATATCCATGCAAGGTCATGCATGGTGCTCTAGGCATCGTTCATCACTATAGATTCCCCAATTGTTTCTTTAAAGAAAACGGCATGGTTGTTTTCCCTATAACATCATTCCCAAGGCCCCGAGACATGTAGATACTACTCAAAACCACCTAATGGCAATTACATAATCAATCATAGGCGAATGATACCCTCAGAGGCCATGTGTCTTTAGTAGAGGAAATCTTCTTACCCTTAGATGGATGGAAGAATCATTTAGAGCTCAAGATTTATTAATATTTTATAATAGTAATAAATCAAAAATGTTTGTATTTAATTATTTGTCAAATTTAAGAATCATGGGTATTTGTTTGCCTGAATAATATTAAAAAATGAATACTCGACTTGAGCTATTTAGAAAATAATTATTTGTGAACTTGTTGTGTTTGTGGTGCAACACCTCATAAATGAATCATGTGAGCTTGTTGGTTTAAATAGTGATAAAAGCAAATAATTGAATTTGTTGTGATTGTGGTTTAAAACCTCATAAATTAATCATGGGCATTTATTTGAAAGAAAAAAATTGAATTAAGTTATTAAAAAATAATTATTTGTGATATTGTTGTGTTTATGGTGCAAATCATCATAATTAAATCATTTTTGTACATGTCCATGAGACAAATATGAGCTTAGCCCCACTATATGGTACTTGACAACATGACATTTCTTTATGCTTAAGATTCCTTTAGGCTAAGGCCTATGATTGTTCGTTCAACAATGTTGAGGGCCATTGGACCTATCCCTGGTGATTAAAAACTTATAATAGTGTGAATGCCCACACTTAGAGGCTAAGAATACTCTTAGGAATATGTGTGGAGACCTTTGTGGTGTCTTTCTTGGTCCTAGATTCCTAAAAGCTTCTTTTAGGGCCTTAGCTAGAGGTTTTCTCCATTGATCATATAGATGGATCTAAGACCCATGTCTTGTATTAACACCTAATAACAATACTAATTTCCATCAAAAAAATTTAAGAAGATAAAAATATCTCAAAGGAATAATCAAATTTAAATTCAAATAATTTTATTACTAATTTACAATAGTAATAAATTAAAAATAGTTGTTTTTATTTATTTGTTAATTGTATTTATATGTTTAATAATATAAAAAATGAATAAATGAATTGAGCTATTTTCCAAATATGTTTTTTGAACTTGTTGTACTTGTGGTGTAAACTATGAATCACTAGAATTTATTTGCTTAATATTTGAACTTTTTGTAAGTATGGTGCAAAAACTCATAAATTAATTTTTGATCATTTATTTTAATTGATATGAAAAAATAAATAAATATTGAATTGAGTTATTTTCAAAATAATTATTTGTGAATTTGTTTTGGTGCAAATCCACATAATTAAATCCTACGTGTACATGTCCATGTGGAAAATAATAGCTTAGCACCACTTTATGGTACTTGCCAACATGGCATTTCTCATAAAGGTAAAACTAATATAACACCATATTAACACCACAAAATATAAGTGGTGCTAATACCACCACTTTAACACCACAAAATATAAATGGTGCTAATAACACCACTTTAACACCACATAAATGTAAGTGGTGCCAATACCACCACATTAGCACCACAAACTATAAGTGGTGCTAACTTGTGGTGCTAAAAGATGGCTTTTCTTGTTGTGAGGGAATGCGAGTTGCTAACCTTTCTCGCCGGCCGTGATCTTTTGCTGCGGGCACGCACTGGTATAACACATATTGATAAAATCTTTGCTTCATTCAAAGACTCGCAGCCACCCGAGGGAGAGATGGAGCCTTCCAAGTTAATTGCCTTCTTACCATCTCCCAAGCTCTGACTGGCCAGTGGGGTCATGTACTTACTGTTCTCCATGGAAAACGAGTCCTCCGGCCACTCCTCATCGAACTTCACCCGAAATGACAAACACACGCCATATAATCAGAAACACAAACAATGAAAATGCTTGCAGATACTGCACAAAGTTAAGTTATTTTTAACTCACTGGAACAAAGCAGTCGCTGGAAGAATGATAATCTGTTTTGGAAAAACTGTTTCCATAGACCAGGAAATCAAAATTTGCACTCCCGTCGTTTTCCCGGTTATTGGGTAGCGCATTTTCTCCAATGGGGCCTGCGATTTCTTCATTGGTGAAATTTAAGAGATCATCAATCTGGAAAGAGTTTCCAGGCGTTAGTTCCAAACCGGCAGTCTTTCCATACATTGTCCTGTGATTCAGTGATGTCGACCTGAAAACATCTGGATCTTCTCGCTGCATCTCCACAACAGAAAATATAACCACACAACCGTATGGTATGAGTACTACTCTGACTGGCTTGAACACAATCCAAGTATATATGACATACCAGAAGGCAAAGATTGAGAATTGCGTTTGATCCCAGTTGAAGAAGACGGGGGCAAGAATTCTTAAAGAAAAATTGAGGAGAATGAGTAGAGGCGGAAAGCAGTTTCACCTTAGTTATTCTATGAGCCAGTTGTTATAATTACGAGAAGAACAAGAAGTATTCGAGCATTAAACTAATTCTAATTCGAGTAGCAATGCACTGAAATTACCATCAACCGACAGTTTTTTCACTTTGAACTCGCCACCTCCCATTCTAGGACAGATCACACATTTTCTGCTGGCAAGCATGACATGACGTGCATTCAGGTTCATGCACGTTACGTTGCAATACGTTTCTACTTTCTATCCAGCCCATGATCGTCCATGGGAGTCTGGGACATCCAAAATATAAAAAGTACAGTATGCAGAGAAGAATTGACTGAAAATGAAAATGCAAACCAATACCCAAAGTGCAGCTGACCGTGGCAGACAGGGCCATGCATGATAGTTAATGTGAGGTAAGTAATATGGATGTCCAATAGCAGTGCATTTAATAATATGTACAGGTTGAAGCTGAAATAACTTTATTTACTGTTTTATAATATATCCCATCAACATTAAATACATTGTTTTGGGATATAAATATAATAAGCTAAATCTCATCAACAATAAATACAGAGTTGCTACTAGATGCTTATTACTCTGATTTTTAACTTCAACATTAAATATAGGACTGCTGGATGCATATTACTTTTGACCACTCTGCTTTCTAATTTCAGTAACCGACTTACTCTGAGAGAAAATTAGTAATTATTGAAAGATTACTCTGCTTTCTAAAGTAACCGACTTACTGCATAAAAAGAAAATTGTTCTGTCCTTCACGGTTAGTAATTATTGAAAGATTAATAAAACAGAGAACATTCCAGCCTTTCAGCAGCAAGACCTAGAGATGAAGAGAGTGCAGGTAGAAAGCTTGGTCAGAACATTAAATAGAGGAGAAAAAGGGCGATAAGTGCCTTGGGTGCTGCGAAATTTTCAACCTGCATACTGCTAGGTATATCATTTTTTATAATAACAATTAAAATTTATATTAGAAAATGTTGTAGTTGAATTTAAATAATTTTGTAATAAAAAATTCTATTGGTGTTGACAGTTAAATATTCAAAATGTAAAAGTGTATATCCATATTTCCACAAGGTATGTGTTCCTTGTTTCAATTTTCACAAGTTTGGAAATTGTAATGCATTATATAATTATAGGTATATCATTTTTTATAATAACAAGTAAAATATATATTAAAAAATGTTGTAGTTGAATTTAAATAATTTTGTAATAAAAAATTTTGTTGGTGTTGACAATTAAATATTCAAAATGTAGAAGTGTATATCCATATTTTCACAAGGTATGTTCCTTGTTCCAATTTTCACAAGTTGGGAAATTGTAATGCAATACATAATTTTTAAGGAAAAAGACAATATGACAAAATATATTAAAACTTGAAAAATAAAAAAATAATTAATTTTCATGCCCATGGAATGCTTATGATTGCTAGTCTCTAACATAAAATGTCCTTATGTTCCTTTGAGGCTAAAGAGAGGTCAAAGAGGGAGGGTTCCTTCTATGGCCTTGAGTCAATAAGAAGGGGTGATGAAACAATTTCCTAAGGTAAGTTGAGATGGGCCACAATTCTTCCAATCAATAACTACAAATTTCTTAACTATTAATTAAATTCCATGTGCTTCCTTTGATGAATTCCCATGAATGCTTCAATCTCTTTCTCCCATTCCTGAATTGCCAATATGTCCTTTGTTGTGTAAACATTACAAGTATCCTTAACACAATTTTATCTTATGGATGTTCCTATAAAAATCATATTTGCATTAATTCTAACAAATGGTTGAATTCATTAAACTATGTTGTGCTTGTGTTGTTTCCATTTCACATAGCTTCACTCCTCTCTTCACCTTCATGAGATGAGATCACAAATGACACAACATACACTCCTATAGTGGTAGTGCACCTTTGTAGCCACCCTTATTCATGATTTCTTAATAGACTTTGCAACCAACAGAATTCCCAAGACCATTTACCACTTGTGCTTGGAGAAAGGGTTGTGGTTTGAAGAAGGAGCTTCATGCCATATCTTAATTCCAAACCAAGTAAACCCACATGCTTACCACTCACACTACGAGGAAGAGCCACATTGTGCTGATTCCAAGCCAAATAAAACCACATTCATTGCTAAGCTTAGCGATTGTACAATGCTTAACTGGATGTGTTCTAGAGGATTAATGAAGAAGTGAGGGGGGTGATGCTAGTGTATCAATTTGTAATCTAATACATGTTGCATGACATGGGATCATCACAATATTCACACATGGCATGGGAGAGATAGGAGGATGATCCCCCTATTTGAATTGCAGGCTCTTCTTGCAACCTAGTTTCTTTGTTGGCTTCCTTGTTTTTCCTTTACAAAACATGGAAAACTTAAATTTCTCAAAATATTTGACATCTGATAAAATCCTTTGCGGAAGCTTAGAGAGTTTGAAATTCTTTGGAGGGATTTTGTAGTATGGATATCTTAGAAGTATTCTTGAGTCCCCAATACTATTTATTTTCATGCATCCTTTGTCTTTTGGAATTAGAAGTCCTTTATAATATAGTGTTAAAGAATTTGTTTCATTATTTGTTGAGATTCCAATCCCCCTTGCAAATTTATGTTCTTTTATTCCTATAGGGTGAAAGACGACCCCTCCCACCCTCCTTGCACTTAAAATCCATGGATTTCCTTTTGAAGCTTAATAAAACATGAGAGTATTTTTCTTTCATGATTCTTTCCACTCTTAAGCATCAATCACCCACTTTAAGCTATCATCTGGATGATTAACTTAGTCTTCTTATTAGAGATTATGTTTTCTTTAGATGATTTGGTATTAAATATTTAACCCAACTCTTTTCTTCTAGTCCATAGTTTCTTAAAAAGATTGGTTCTACTCCATTTGACCAAATTGTCCCATGACGAAAAAGGCTTTTGGCTTGACTAGTGACATTCCTTGGACTAACAATACCTTGTTTGATTATGGCATAGTTCCTTTCTAACCAAAATTTCCAAGATAGGTATTTTAGCATTGCAACACAGACTCTTTTTAATAGTTGCTTATGCACCAGGATTTTAGGGTAAGGGGATTTCAAAGTCATATTCATTTGTCTCCAATGTGGAGGCACAGGAATTTCTTTCCCAAGCCTTCAAAGGCAATATTCCAAACTTGTGTAGTGAATGTGCATTCAAAAAACACATGTTTTGTCATTTATTTCATTTCTAGATATAGCAAGCATCTTGTGGGCCCCTAGATTCCCCATTTTCTAAGATTTTCTACTATCAAGATCTTGTTTTGGACCACCAAACAACCAATGATTTTTATTTTTGAAAGGAATTCCCCTCCCTAGATATTCTTCCAAATTGTTAATGTAGGTGATCATTCTTAAGTGGCTAACCTGATGCAGTATCCATGCTTTACTGTGTAAGAGTCTCTGTGTAAGAGTCTCCATTAGGAAAAAGATTCCTTAAGTCCTTGACCAATTTATATATGGGAGTTGTTCCCTGCAAATGTTGAAATACAATCTAGGAAAATGTAAGTCTCTCTCTTTCACCCATTTACATGGATAGAGGACGGATAATTACATTCAATGAACAAAAAATGTTTGAATAAAAACAACACTAATCCAAATTATTCGATACCTAAGTGGAATGAATATCATGTGCAAAATGACTTCTTGAAAATCCCATAAATTATCTTAACAATCTTTCAACAAGGCATGTTTGATTAGTTCCTTAAAGTTTTGGGTTTATAGTATATACTATAGTCTAGCGTTTGATTAGTTCATTAAAGTTTTGGGTTTATAGTATATACTATAGTCTAGCTAAACTTAACTAAATATTAGGATGTGGCAGGTGCCTACACCAGCCATTTCTGTCTAATGTTTCAACGATGTCATAATTTCTACTGAAGTCATTTAGTTTTTACCAACTCCAGTTCGTAGTTCGTGTCGTGATTGACCAAATAAATATGTAGTTTGCATCCAATTTGACCATATTACTATTTAGTTTGCATAACAAATTATAATTTATAATTTATAATTTAGTTTGCATCACCGTGTTCATCTTCAATAACAAATAGGCATTATTTATAATTGGAAGGTAATTTTGGCCAGCAAATTTCATAAAGAGATTAGATGGTTTCATGCATAAAAGGGAACATCGGTTAGTAGTTACATTCAAATTTAACATAATACAATGCTAGTGGCTCCATATGCATATAATATTTTAAGTTGAATGAGTGTCGATAGTGAAATAGTCCACGAACTACGAACATTGAAAGATCAACAATATTTAAAGTTTGAAGTCTTTGAACCATACTTTTTAATACCTACTAGAATAGCATAGAGAAGCCATTGATTTCATCATGAAAAGCTGAGACAAATTGGAAGGGACCAATAGGCCGAGCACATTGTAGTACATGTATGTGATCTATTACAGACAAGAGAGTCGATACTATACATTTGAGAGAAGAAATCACTCATAAAAGTGTATGGTTCTATGGGACTTTATTTGAAATTGATGGTGTTTTTAAGGTATGGTATAGATTTTGCAAAAATTGCATATCAATATGAAGTTGCAATCTAGTAGATTTCATACCTAATTTGTCAGTTTGTATTGATACTGTTGTTAGTAAAATGTACTTTGAAAATATAGCTTGCAGGGTTGATATAGTTGTAGATCAATAAAATTACAATTTGGTGAAATACTCTGTGGGAGACAAAGGAGAAGAAGGGCACATCACAGTCAAGAGGGAATGCTTAAGTTGAGGTAAGTTATATTCTGTTGCTGCTACATGGTAAAAATATCAGTTGGACACTTACACGACATCATATACTATTGCTGAGTGTTTATTCTTGAAGTATTATCAAACTGTGGTCATCTATATTCACTATGGGTATGAAGGAAGTATATTCACTATGGGTATGAAGGAAGGACGCTACAGGTGTTAGGAAGAAGTCTGCAATTTATATCAGTTCTCTACAGCCAAATCGAACTCCCAACTCTTCACAAGTGTGTGTCATTTTATTCATTGTGCAAAGCATCATTCTAAGAAACAACATGTCATAGCACCATATCATACATCACATAGCTTACATTTGAAGATGCCATAAATAAAACTATAATTTACCATCACATAGAATGGAAAAGAATGAGCATAAAAATAAGAAATACTCTCTAAACCTAAGGAATAAATCTGGGCATGTACTCATCTCTCATGCCTATAAGCAATAACAAGAATGGCCAAGAGTGGGCATAAATCTAAGCAATACTCTCTAAATCTAAGCAATAAATATGGGCGTGTACTCATCTGCGTAGAAGGTTGGGCTTGCTGGAGAAGATGCACGAGTTTGGGGACTATTCACGGATGAACTCAAGAAAGGACATGTCAGGTTATTGGAGGCCGAGAATGAACTAGCTTGGGTGTGGAATAGTAACAACGGTGGTTACAGTGTTTCTTTGGGATATGCTGCACAACAGAACCCAAATATGATCTCGGATGCATGGTGTTTTGAAGATAAAAGCTCCAGAGAAGAGTATACTGTGGATATGTCTTATCATTCATAACATATCATCAACTTGGGATAGAATAAAAGTTTAAAACTCAAAAGGATGGAAAGTCCAGGCTGGTGTGTAGTCTGTAAAGATGATGATGAATCAAATTTCCACTTTTGCGAATGTCCCTTCTCTTTGCAGGTTTGGAAAGATGTAGAACTCTCCTTGGGAATCCCCTCTCTTTAGAATAAAAACTCGTTTATGGAAAAACTCATTTACTGGTTTTCTAGGAGAGTCTGGAAAGCACATAGAGTTGTTCCTTTCCAAGTTTTATGGAAAATGAGGCAATTTTTGAAAATAGATTCATTCCTTGTTTCCAGTTTTGCCTCTCAAGCAATTTCGGTGTTGTCGCATTTCCAGCCTTTGAGAAAGGACACAAAGGTCTGGATCCTTATTCCTCCAGTCATCGACATGTCAAAGCTATGGAGATACTTTGATGGGGTGAGCCAGCTGAATGGGTCCAAATGTGGAGCTGGGTATGTCTTATATTCGTCAGAACATTTCTTTTATGCAGGGAAAGCCTTCTTGGGCAAAGGCACAAATAATTTTGATGAACTTTCTGCACTTCTCTTACTCATCAAGTCTTCCATTAGCAAGGGTATCCAGTTTTTGCAGATCTTTGGTGATTCGGAGCTTTCGATCAGGTGGATGAATGACGAAAATCAAATCCAGAATTCTACTATTTATAATCTGGCTGTGCATTTAAAAGAATTGTCAAGCTATTTTTAGACTATTTTCTTCGTGCACACCCTCGGGGAATTTAGTGAACAAGCCGATAACCTTTCAAAAGAAAGTCTTTCGGGTTTGATGAACCAATTCAATGAAAATGGAGTTAGGAGAAGGTCTATGATATCTCGTCTTCCTCGGTTCGAAACCCATAGGGTCTCTCTCTTGAGCTATTGATGTTTTGATTATATGGTCGTTAGGATGAACAGAAGGCAAATTTCGGGTCTTTGACGAACAAATATGGTAACAGTTCCTCTTTGGGTTAAACGAAATTCAAGTTTTGTTCTTTTATTACAGCACCTGTGGCAGAATCTTAACAGAATTCAAGTTTTGTTTTTGTATTACAATACCTGTTGCAGAATCTTAAAAGAACTGATTTTTTAAACTTATCTAAGGCAAACTTGATGACATATCTTTGAATAATGTATTTAAATTTTTGCTTCGAAATATAAATATGATTTTTTCAGACAAACTTGATGACATATATTTAAAGAATGTTTTTAAATTTCTGTTTAAAAATATAAATGTGATTTTTTCTGAGGAAAAAAAGGTACTGGAGGAAGTTCCTCTCAGTCCTAACAAATGACTATTTAACCTAAGTACTATTAAGATTTACAAATCCTGTGCCTCTCAATCATAACAAAGAGCTGCTTAATCTAAGAAGTATTAAGACTTACAAGAGTCCTGTAATAAGTTTGTAGACATATGGGCACACCTACCCAAATTCCAAACAAAAACAGAAAATGAAAAGACGATTAGACACACGTCAGGGCTGCCGTTATGAATTACAGGTTTCCACATAATAATTGATTTGTATTATGGTCATCTCTTTTGGTCTCTGAGAGATTGAATAAATAGTTGTCACTCCTAAAAAATTTAGGTCTATGTAGTTGAACCAAACGCCAAGTGATGAAGATGTGCACACTGTCTATGCTTCTGTAGGTAGATCTTGGTTCTGTGTAAGCGTGGGAAGAAACCTTGAAGAATAACATTGAAGTGTGAACACGTTAGTTGATTTGGCTCGAAGTGCATGCAATCTGCATTGATGGTATTAAACTCATAAGTGATAAATAGTGCCAATCTTTTGGTTGAAATATACTTAGGAAGATGCGATATGTTAACCCTAAAATATATTTTGATTAATAAATAAAAAAATGGATAAAAATATGAGATACATTTTAAGCAATGAATCACTTCAAGAGTCCATTAAAATCTGATATGCCGTGTGGATAAACTTGAATCAATTTTTCTCTCCTAGAGAGATTCATATACCTCTTGGAAATACAACAACGAAATAAAGCAAAACAAAACAAAAAAAACCCTTACCGTGATAGGCGATCCCGTGTTCAAAACCTTATGAACACCGACAATCCCCTTACTTTCATCCATGGAAATGGTCTTGGCAGTGTTCTCTCCAAACCCCGAGCAACCTAGGGAACTACAGGATGCCGATATGTGGCAATCCCGTGGAAAAACAACAATATATCCTCAAACAAAGTAATTCAAACTATTTGTTTTGCAAGGATTCAAAAAATAAACCCTCTAATAATGTTGTAATAAGACAAACCCTAGGACCCAATGTTGATTACCTTAGCGGTTATGCAGGAGAGCAGGAGAAGCAAAGGCGGCCATGAGCCCACTCCATTCTGGAACTAATCCCACTCCATTTTAGAACTCTACTCATTTTCGCATATATTCAATCCCTTTCCATTTTCCTTATCAAATCATGATAATCCTTCCTCTCTTTCATGCAATTCTTCATATTAGATCTATTCTATTGGAGTTTTCTTTTGGAAAATACCTAATTTTAATTTATTTTTCCCTATTTTCTCTCCTAAACTCTTTTCTAATTTACTATTTTTCAAGTTGATTCATGTTTCCCTCTTTTATTTATTTATTTAGTTTTCCTTTCTTTAATATATATTTTTTTATATTAGTTGCTTTTAATTTTTTTTAATAATAATAATAGTAATACATGACATATATTAACTATATAAATATATATAATAACTATATAATATATAAATATATTAAATATGGGTGAAAAAAGGAATGTTAATAGGGATATAAGGAATTTTAAATGGGTAAGGGAAAGCTAAGGGGTTATGGATTATGAGGGCATATTTATATTATTATTATTATTATTATTCAAGGAGATGCCAAATGGAAGGATTTTACAAAAATGGAGGAATTTTTTTCTTTTCAAAGTGGAGGATATTGACGATTTTTTGCAGGGGACAGACTTGGGGGAGACTTTAGAACTTTTTCAACTCAGGCACGAGGAGAAAAGGGATGAATGGATGCATATGTAGAATTAATGCATGTTGTGAAATTGATAATTTTTATCTAACATGATGCAAAATACATAAACTTGCCGAAACTTTAATAGATTACCGAGATGGTCAAATGACGACGATTTTGTTCAAACAAAATATGAACGCGACCAATATGATGGGCCGAAGATCGAACAATAAGGCCATCTCTCAACTTGAGAAAGCACTCTACAATATAGAAAGCCATCTTGAGCTCCGATCATGATCAGGCGCCTCAGCTCAAACCTCCACATAGGAGTTATATATCCATAAACTAAATATCTATATATTCTATGGTGGGTCAACTCAAGTATAACCTTGATAAATAAACTATTTGATGATGTCCTCTATGATGATCCTATTCAACTCATGCATGTTTGGGAAGGGTCATAAACCAGAGGCATCAAGAGAGTTTCTGAATTATGAAGGTCGGAAGTGGTCAATCGAAATACCAATGTATGTCCATCGACTAAATTAGAAGACGAATGGCCTTTGCAAACCAACACCAAGCTCGTGAACCAAAGGCACTAGAAGTGGTTATGGACAACTTTAATTAGGAGCAGTGGGCAAGAATATAATTATAATAAGGGTATTGGTCTCTATTGGCTAAAGGGCCCACAAAGTGTCGAACATGGTGCAAAAGGGAAACCAATATATATTCCAAAGATGGTTTCAATCCTAAAGTAGGGTGTTGCAAACTCTACTTGGACTGCAATGACCTAGTTAAGTACAATATATTCTTGGATAATGGCCTAGGGAACAATCTTCTTGCATTTCATGATGATGCAGCTAAGCATGCGAGAACCTAAAAAATGAATAGCCAAGATGTGTAAGTGATGGTGATCTTGACCTCCACCCCCCGAAAATTGAAAATGGTACTCTAATAGTACTTAGAGACCCCCTTTAAAGGGGTTAAGGTCTTTAAATTCCTCTGCATTGTTAAAATTTAGTAAAATATTGTGCAATTAATTCATTATCAAAAAATTTAGTGTCACACAACTAAAAATGACTAACATAAACGACTAATTCACATTAATCGTTGTTAGCTAGTCATATTTATATTCCCGTGACTAAATTAGTCATTTTTATTTTAGTCACTTGTTATCTAGTCATATTGTTTATCTTGTGACTAAATTAGTCGTTTATCTTGGTTATTTTTTGTTGGCTTATTTAAAATTGCTCAATTTTAGTCATTTATCCCTTGAAAAAACAGTGATGACTAATTTTTTTAGTCGCCTAGTCACTTATCTCTCATTTTGTACTACTGATAAGAGCAAGGTTTTGCTACTGGAATTGTGTTAACACTTCCTCATAGTTCACCTCTTCCTACACATATTAGCATTCCTTAAGCTCCCTTGCCACCTTCCTCCATGGGATAAGTGTTTCTCTCATTTTTTCTTCAAGTTATTTAGCATTTAGTGTGGACAAAAATGACCTCCCTAACAGAGATTTTTGGCTTCCCTTGAAGCTTGCACCTCCTAGGTGACACTACATGTAACAAGCTTGACCATTGGGAAATCTAAATTGGTTCTGGCATCTTCTTGTTGTGGTGGTTTGCACATTTTCACTCTTTCTTTGTTTTATTTCATGTTATTTGTTTTCATTTTGTTTTGTTTACTAACAAGAGCTTGTAGGATCAATATGGAGTCATTACATTTTCTTTAGTAACACGATACTGGGCCTTGTTAACAACCTATAAGGATTTCACCCTCAAAGAGGGAAGAGTTGCACACCTTTGTGTTATTTCCCACAACAATATTTATGGCGACTCCCACTTCATTTTTGTTCATTTCTTATTAACTAGGTTGTTATTTTCTAAATAGAAAATTCTAGGTTCTTCTGTTGTGCAGCAGATCAATTCCATACCCTCCATTCTTAGAATTCGGCCTCCTCTTAGCCATAATTGTTGTTTAAATAGTAGCATGGATCTTGGTCCCCATGCATGCTACTCGTGTAGATTTTCCTTTGACATTCGTGCTACCGCATAGTTTATCAAACCTTCTCCCGTGCAGCAATTTTCTCTCTACTCCCACATCTCCACTTTGTTGTAACCACGCTACTAACACATCTATATTTTGAAAATCCATGCTATTGTCCTTTATTTTTCTTTTTATTTGCTTTGCTCAAATCTTGCAGTCCTAATGACTTCTCATTGATGAACCAGAATTAAAATAACTTATAGCAGTTAGATTTTTCTCTAGTAATTAGCTCATTGTAGCCTAAGATTAGGAAGTAAAGCGATATTCCATAGAAATAAACTTAGGTAAAATAATTGGGGCTTTCAATGGGCTTCATAGTCGTCACTAGTATTCAATACATCTTTCTTTCCATTTCATATAAGTTCTTAGTATTGACATCTTATGTTATTTTGCTTACTTCTTATGTTTTAGGAAAAGTAGTGTAACTCACATTTTGCACACAAGAAAGGATCTAAAGACTCTAAAATCCCAAAGTATTCTCTTCAACGCATTCCATGTGATCTTGGTGAATCAGAAAAGGGAGAGAAGTGTGAAATACCTCCATTGCACACTTTTTATTCCATAAGGATTGTTGATCAAAATTCTTAGTTGCAAGCACCATTAGCATCTTTTGAGTTGAAGTTTAAAACTACATTTGCATTTACTTTGATCTCTTTAGTTAATTTCAACAATCAATATCATTTTATTATTACACACATGTGTCTCCACTAGCACACACTAAGAGACCTAAAGACTCTCTTACTTTTAGTATGATCTCCATATCGCACTTGGTGAGGTTCTTAGGGATCAGAAAGAAGTAGGATTGCTAAATACCTCTCTTACACTCCTTAATCGAATTTGGAGCCTTAAAATCAACAGTTCCAATTCTCAACCAACTAAATTCCTCCACAGGACGTCACAAGAAAATGTATAGTTTGGTTAGGATTGATTGGGCTAGGCATCAAATAATGCCCACTAATCTTCTACACTTTGTATGAAACAATAGATTGTTGACTTATAGGGTACTTTTAAATCCTACTATTGGAAAGTGTCAAAATACAACTGGGATAAGGTGTGTTTCCCAAGAACATGAAATCCGAGGTATAGATGTCCTGCTCCCCACAAACAGTCACTCAACTTTTTGTGGAGATGACACTATAACGCTCAGGCCGAACCACTTATCCACACTTTACGAGGGTATCTAAATGACCAAACTTAGGATATCACCAAAGTGAAATTATGAGTGCAATTGATTCCTGAAGTTAGATATTTCCATTGGAAAATGTTGCCAAGCCATTTCTGGAGCATAGTCCCATCACCAACATAATTGACTCTTTGTTACCTTCACTAGCCAATCGTTGGTAAGATCACATTACCACTAGTGATTGTGTTTTTGGAAGGCCTAGTTACATTTGAGAGGAAGGGCATTGGTTCTTTAGCGAATTTACAATTATTTTCTTTTTAAATACAAGTTCACTAACTCGTAATTAAAAATAACCTATATGTAGGAGCACTTGCGCAAAACCGACATAGCACATATCACTCCCTTGAACCATTTTGCATCTGTTGTGGTTGTCATATTTTTGCATTTGTTCAATTGTGTCTATTCCTATTATCAGTCTCATTTTTCACATAAAACTTCTACCATTGAGGAACAAAATCACCTAAGGCATTCCCTTAGACTACAAGGCCTTCCCCCTCTCTCGAGCGGTGTTTTTCCACTTTCTCCCTATGGTTCATGAGGAAGATACTCTAATCAGGACTTCTCCCAAGAAATATTGATAGGATCTTATGAGTGAGGATGCTCATTTCTTGATTCATTTTCTCCCCTCGAAGGAAATTTATATCCTTTTGCTTCATCCGCTCAAGGAATAGGCACCCCTTCATTTTCTTCTCCCAGGGATAACTTTGACCTCTTTGCTTCATCCTCTCATGGAGGACATCCACCCTCTTCTTCTCCCTCTTCGGGAGAAGGTCACACAACATCCTCTTCCTCACATCAGAGACTGAGATCATCACAACATACTCCCTATTCTCTCCCTCAAGGGAACAATACATAACATACCATGGCGAAAACTAATACCAACCTATCTTTCATGGCTAGCTTGAATCTCCCTGATTTATCCAAATTGATCAATGACCCCATATCACATGATCCACCATGGATAGATATGCCTGATAAGATCCCCTCATATATTCCCAAATTTGAATGGAAATAAAGAGATGACCCCCCAAACCATGTTATGTCATTCCACTTATGGTGTTCTTCCAATAGCATAGTGGATGAATCAGTGAGGCTTCGCCTCTTTTAGCAAACCCTTACAAGGACAATTGAAAATTGGTATGTGAATTTACCAATGGAAACCCATGCCACCTTTGGGACGATAGCCACCCTGTTTCTCACTTACTTTCAGCTTCCCATACACCACGACCTAGGCCTAGAGATTCTCATGGAATTTCAACAAAGTACCTCTACCCACATCATGAATCACATCTATCATAGTGGCATAGATGATGTACATTATGAAAAATCGACATACAACCTCAGTTCCTATTGGATTGGTTCATCAAATCACTCCAACCCGCAATTGCAAAGGATGTGTCAACCTCATTGCCCCAAAATAAGGAAGAGGCTATCCTGAAGACCTGACACTTTCAACTCAGTTGTGCAAAATCAGGTTACTTATACACTATCCTACTTGATGCCCCTCTATATCGGTTTTTGGATCCCACACCTACAGGGTCATCACATTCAACAGATGGGATTATTGGGTCCATTTCCCAACAAAGAAAGGTTCCCCCTCCCCCAACTTCTATGCCAACAAATATGGAAATGCAGTACCCTCCCATCCCAACCATGTCAGTACCCCCTCCAACTATACGAAATCCTCAGTTTGGTCAGCTATAATATGGACCCTACAATCCTACCTACCCCAATGCAATCCAAGCATCATCAATACCTCCACCGCCAATGGCACCAACAACTCCTACATCTACCTCATATGGAGCACATAATGTGTATATCCCACCACAGGGGTATTATCCGTATTATGTGTTTCAATTTTCGACTAGTTCTACCCCCATACCACACATGGGGGTCAATTTAGTACAACCTTCTTTCACACAACAAGTTCAACAATTTGAGTGGTTAAACACAACTAACCCCTATAATCCTCAAAATCAAGGGAAGAAGAAAGGTAAGAACAAACAGAACTAGCAGCAAGGGCAAGGGGGAAACCCCCCTCCCTAGCAGAACCAAAACCCAGGGTTACCAGAATGAGGGGGTAATAACTCCACCCAAAACAAGGAAATAATGTTAACCTGAGGACTAATTATTCTTGCTCAATTTGTGGAGAGTATGGTCACTATACTCACCATTGTCCACTCATCCCTGATTGTCAGTGGTTGGTGGAATCAAAGAAAAAGATAACAGTGAATCCTCCATAGGAACCTAATGTTCCACAACCCCATCTAGTTGTCTTGTAGCATCTTTTTTCCAACCAAGGGGTCGTTACTTAGCAGCAGAAGCCCCAGCCCCCTGGCGATGGCTCCTTTCAAAATATCTACATAAAAACGACAGATGTTAACCTACAAACTTGAGCCAAAGGTTATGGAGGGCATGAACCCCATAAGGAGAGGATGTACCTACCCCTTTTGAGGGCCCTTTACAAATACCATGCCCAAGTGGTGAACAAATACCTAGGATCCCAAAGGTACCACTTAGGTGCACCCTCCATAACCCCCACATGAAATCCACCCACAAATACAGTATTGTGGATGACTTGGCTCAGTCACCAGCTTCCATGTCCACTTTAAAAGTGCTACAGTCATTCCCAACCCAAAGGAAGGAATTACTAAATGCACTTGTTTTCGTTGACCCCTCAGACTCGTGCCTTATTACTTCAATCTTGATAAAGGTGCACAACGAATACCCCTTGTCAGTCGCATTCCAATTTCCAAATACCATTAAAACATCATGATCCATCGATGCACTATCGATTAAGGCACATCCACATGCATAATGTCATCTAATGTCTGGAAACGGTTGGGATCGCCTTATTTAGTTCCCTCATCTATCGCCCTTCACGCATATGATGGGAGACCATCACAACCAAGGGTATTGTATCAAAATGTCCCCATTGAGCTAGGGGGAAATATGGTAATGATTTATATCGAGATAGTCAATGCACAACTCAACTACAATATCCTTTTGGGTCATAGTTATATGTATGCCACGAAGGCGGTTGCCTCTTCGGTATTCCACATCATGATGTTTCCCTTTAATGGGAATATTTTCACCCTTGACCAACTCAATTACTATAACCCTCATACCAACACCAACCCCAAAAGCATCTATAGGAGAAGTGAATCAACCCCATTACATTGATATATGCCCGAGAGTTTACAAAGATTCCAATTTTCTAGGGGCATACTCAGGTTCTCCACCTAAAATACCTACATCGATAGATGATCTTATGTGCACTACTTTCACCTCTGAAAATACATCCCTAACCCCATTGACATCATCATTGGCCTCTCCATCGAGTCATTGCATTGAACAAACATTGAGTCCATTAGTGCCCTCCATCTTTCAGATACCATTCTTGTACCCCCCCACTGGAGTGCAAGTCACGCTAGTTATGGATTATGGACTATTAAGGAGCCAAAGTATAGCACAGTTTATGGATTACCATGCAAAGAACATAAGTGAAGATGTTTTTCTTCGAATTCCTGCAGATGGTTCAACATTGAATAACATTGAAGAAAAATGGAAAATTTTTAAAGATGAACCTCGTAATGTTAGACTTTCATTGGAAGATGATTGTTTCAATCCATTTAGTGAGCTTCGTTCTACTTTCTCAGTGTGGCTTGTTTTTGTCATAAACAATAACCTACCTCCTTGGATGACTATAAAGAGAGAGCACACAATGTTGGCAATGCTTATTCCAGGTATGTTTTTGAAAGTAATTATATTATTTCATTAATTTCTTTGTTTAATTGTTACATGAGAACACCTTTATATATTGGGACACATAACTAAATAGCAATATTGTATGTTGAATGATCAATTAGGTAAGTACCAAGTTAAATATATGAATGTATATATTGAGCCTCTTATCGATGAGCTACTGAAGTTATGGGCTGGAATCACTATGTATGACAACTCCAGACCAATAGGGTAGAAACAATTTCAGTTCCATGGAATACTTGCATGGACAATTCATGACGATCCCGAGTTAACACATTTTTGTGGTATGTAACTTTCTGTTGCACGTCGTTAAAATTATATGTTTTTAAGGTAAATAACATGCATTTTTTTTTAATTAATAATATTTTGATGCTATAACATTAATACCTATATCTTGCACGTATTCAGACAAAGGGAAAATTTGCATGTCTAGTATGTGGTCCTAGGATAAAATCTTGTCATTCAAGAAGTTTAGCAAAGGATGTGTTTGATGAGTACACGCACTTCCTCCCTAAGAACCATAGGTATCGAACTACCGATAAAACAAAATTCAATGGTAAATAAGAGAATGGAAAGAAACCACGAAGAATGACACCTCACTTATGGAAGTTGGAATATAAGAAAAATCGTCGAGGTATGCAAAATGTATATGTAGCATATATAAACATGTAATATTATTATTTTTATATTTTTACTGAATTTTCTCTACCATGGGTGTCATGAATTATTGTTAATGTGCTTTCGTTTATGTTTAATGAATGTCTTTAAGGAATGAATGGGCCTCCATTAGGAATGCAGAGTTATCCCATACAATTCAGTCGGTTTCCTTACTATGAGCACCTACAAATAGCTCATTTGTTTGATACAATGCATACTGGGAAGAATGTAATATTAATGATATGGCGGATATTAGATGGAAGGTATGACAAAGATAAAATTGGAAAAAATTGCAGTGACATTGCAGAAGCTAATCACTCATTGAAAAGTGTAATTATTTCCAATGCCGGAGATGGGGACTGAAATATTAGTCTTCCATGGTTATTGACAGAGCAACAAAGCATTGCTATAAAAGAGGTAATTCAGAAAATAAGGTTTCCAACGGGGTTTTCGTTGAACATACAAAATATATTAACCAAAAAAGGTGATTGTGGTGGTGTAAGAACTCATGACTGGCATACATTCATTAAGGTAATTATTTACGTATATGATTTCCATTTAGTACATATTTTTAGTAAGTGTTTGTGAAAATCCTCACAGCAGATCTAAGAGATGATGTATACCTCACAAGAAAGTAATTGATTAAGCAAGAAAATAGAAGAAGAGTGGTCAATGCTTAGCACATCTTTTGTGACTTTTCAGATATAGCTGGTTCTCCAAACCAAATGCTTAGCAGAGGTGAATGGGAAGGCATTCTTCCTACGTTTAAAGGAAAAGATTGGGAGGTTCCAACTGAGCATCTGCTGGATTTTCACAAGTTTGTTCGTGAACATCAAATTGTGCATGAAGATGTCAAGATCAAGCTTTTCAGATATTCATTGAAGGGAGCAGCCCTTGATTGGTGCAGATCTCTTCCAGCTTCAAGCATTCACTCATTATGCTTTCCATTTGTTTTGTAAAGATGAATTTCCAGCTGAAAGCCTCTTTGAAGATTGCTGTGATGAATTTGAGAAGCATGTTCAGCAGGAAACACTCTTTTCTTCTGATTGTCAAGATGAAAATTATGTTGTTAAGGAAGATCTTCATGATACAAATGATTTTAATGGGAATTACGTAGTTCTAGATGAAACAGACCTTATCTCTGTTGCACCTGCTGCCTTTGATTTGCATGAAGAAATAGTTAGAAAAGAGAATTTTTTCTGAATTTTTCAAGAGGTTGCCTACGATATGTTTTCACCTATGATTGGAGAGAAGGATCTTAAGATTGCTTGTCTTTCTTCGCAACATATAGAGGTTTTCTGTTCACCTATTTTTGATAAGTATGCAGATGGAGAAGAGCAGATTTCTACATCAAATAATGTAGACTTGAGTAGCAATCAACCAATATATGATATTTATGAATCAGGTTTCGATGAGCCTTTTTCTTTGCCCATAAAGGAACAACATCATGTTGTAATCAACCCTTCCATGTTTGCCGAAGACATTGAATATGATGAGTTTAATTTGGTTGAAGATTCCAGGTCTTCTCTTCCAGTTATAACGCCTCAAGAATAGAAAATTGAAATCACTTACGAAGAAGACATCAAAAAAGAAGGTGATATTTTTCCAAATCTGTTTCAAGATCATATTGTTGATTATTCTATGCAAAAATCTCCATTTCTATTACTAGAATTTGATCCGAATATCCCCATATTTGACAAACATAGTGATGAGGAGGAAGATTTTAAAGTTTATGAGGGTTTGTTGACTAATGAAATCTTATCTAGTTCTACTCTTCATCAAAGAGTTGATAAAAAATGTATGTATGTTATGACCAATGACAGTTGTGGGTCTGTTGTTCATAAGTCCAATGAAGATCTTTCTAGTTTTGATATATCCTGCAAAGATATTATTGTTGGAGAAAAATTTGTTAGCTGTGATAAGCCACCATATCATCATGATGAAATCAGATTACAGAGATATGGTGAAGGGAAGCAGAAAGGATCGGATCAGCAGTTAAGCTTGCATTTTCTTTCGACAGAAGAAGAACAGCCCACATTCAGCATTGAGATCAATGAAGACAACCATCAGCAGCTGCACTACAGTCAGTTGGAACAACATTTTAAAGAGGTATTCCTTTATGATTTTAATGACCCTATTGCAAGCTACTTGAAATCTGTGAATAGCATTTGTGTCAAAGTATTTTTGTCAGATGAAAGTTGGCTTTATCATCTGTCAAACCACTTTTATGTTGGCTATGCATTCCATTATTTTTTGGGTCAAAATCAAGAGCAGGTTCAACAAATCAGTTTCTGACATGGCTTCATTGGAAGCATGATGTCACTTGATAAGAAGCAGTGCATTTAGCTAGAGTAGGGTAGCATAGATGAATAAGCTCATGGCTGAGCATTTCAATTTTGCATATGCGTAAGGTTTGCATTTAGTATTAGGTTTCAGTTTTGAAATAAAGATTCTATGCCCAATGGATATAAGACACTATTGGCAGGGGTAGTTTGGCTTCAAATGATGAGCATGGTTGCAAGATTTGGATCAGGTTTTGAAAGCAGCATTTGAGACTCCATAGCCTAATGGATGCAAGGCGTTGCTAGCAGGTTTACAATTGAACAATTTGTGGACAGTTTGCAAAGTTTTGGTGGCAGTTTAAATGACTCCATGACCAATGGAACACTAGACTAGGTTCTGTGTTTATCCAGAAAAAGACATCAGATCTGTGGTTCTTGAACCTCACAGGGAGGCTTTCATCCCCGAGTAGGAGCTAGATGTTATCTCCCCAAATAATTTTGTCGAGTTGATCAATTTTAGATGATAGCAGGTCTTTTGAAAATTCATTTCTAAATTTCTTAAGGCTCATTTTTTATATCTTTATGCATGTAATAAAGTTTGAAAAGCATTAGATTGAGTTTTCATTTCAAAATTTTTAAAAGACAGGTTTCGATAACTAAGCGCTTATTTAAAACGGTCCCTAAGCTACTGAAAGCCCTACTTTCGGTAGCTTAAACGAAATTTTCGAGGCTCTCCTAGCTACCGAAAGTGAAAGGACATATAGCGTGAGTCAGGGGGCAGTTTTTGGTGGCTTAGGCGAATACGATGGTGTTCATTAGCCACCAAAAGGTAAGTTTCTGGCAGTTTACATTTCAAAGGCAAAATTGTTCGAAGCTACCGAAAGCGGAGGCATTCTCAACACTGTTTTGGCAGCTTACAAGTCAAAAGCAAAAATTGTCCACAGTTACTGAAAGCAGAGTTTTGTAGATTTCGAAAACTATTTTTCAAGCAGAGCTTTCGGTAGCTTAGGCAGACATTTCAATTGTTCATTAGCCACCGAAAGCAGAGCTTTTGGCAGCTTACAGATTAAGAATTTTGGCTCCTTAGCCACCGAAAGTGCAGAACAGGGTAGAGAGGCATTATTTTCGCCCAAATCACGGTTTTTTTTACTTCCAAATGGCAAGAAGATGGTTTCTATTTAAAGATAATAATTAAAGGCATATGTATCATCTTTCTGTTTCAGCTTCGAGGAGACAAAGAAGGGAAAATATCAAATGGATTTTCTTTTTTTTGGTCAAGACACTGTTCAGTTGTCCAAAGAAGAGTTTAAATGCCTTGTCATCACCTTGAAGGCTGTTGAGCTTGTCAAAGTTTGCTGTAGCTGTCGAAAACCTGAAAACTATTAAGATGGAGGCAAGAAGTTTTTACTGCAAAATTGGTGTTTTTACTGTGAAAAGTCATCATCTTCAAATGACGATTCTGAGCAAATGGAGAATCATTTTGAAAAATTATCACAGGTTTTTGTTCCTAACACGTCAGAGAACAATAACCTCTCTCAGTTTTCCTATAGGTGTCACATATTGGGAGAATCGAATCCATCTCTAAGCCCCATTTTTCAGTAGTTTGGCCAAGTTAAAAATGATTTTTCCTGGTTTGTTAAGAAATGGTTTTCATCTTTTGTCTTTAGGATTTCAAATCCAACTTCTTAGGAGCTGGGGGAAGGTGTTGTAAAGGCTATAAAAGCCTAGAGCTTGAGAGCAAGAAAGGTTGGATTTTGGAGAAACTTTGCTTAAATTTGTATTATCAGACTTCTGGTTACATATCCTTTATATAAGCCTCTTTTGCCATATGTGTGTTCAGTTTCCATTCTTATATCTTTTATACTTGCAGTGAAATGTCTATTTCCTGAGTTTTCATTTGTCTATGCCAGATAGCTGTAATCCTATCTTCGTATTGAGAACTGGATATTCAGTGCCCTTTTGCTTGTCGTGATTTGCCATTTATATATATATATATGTTGTATGTATAAGTTTGCTAGCACGATAAGAGTTCTTTTGCCTATCTTTTATAAACTTCCTGAACACCAGTGGCTAAAGCCTTGTCTATTTGAATGTATCCCTATATGTTTTGAGCATATGAGTTTTGATCTCAGTCATCCAACTTGATTCACATTTTACTCCATCCTTCAAGATAAGTTTAAGTTACCAAGCTCTTCCGAGTACAACCTAAGAAGACTCCTGGAAAAATAACACAAAAGATATATTAATTTGACCCATTCCACCCTCTTCTAATTAAATTGTCCCAAATCAATATTCTATTTTCTAAACATAACCAAAGAAATTTTTTTAATTTCATAAGTAGATTCCATTTTCATATCCTCTTACTTTACCACAACCCAATAAAATATTTTTCCGTCGGTGGGAAAAACAATTAGGAGAAACATTTGGCCTTCGCAATTATTAACTGGACACACTTGTTAAATCAAAACCATACAACATTCACGTTCATTAAAACATTGTATATTTAAATTTTTTGTTTTTATAAATTTAAAGTTTATATAAAATTTGGAAATCTCCGAACTATCCAAATTGCGAACTGAATAACAAATCATTCCGATTGCCAAAACAAAATAAAAAATTGTCAGATTCTGACGAAAACGGAGCGGTGAGAGGATAGCCACGTAGATATAAAATCGGCAAAGGCATCCCCATGTTTCTCCAATCTCATTGTTTGTCGGCATCGGACGTGTGTCAACAGAGGGAGGACATCGATAATTTGATTGTCACATCATCTCATGGCCTGTTTTTAATTGTCCCAAATTGTCTTTGTCTTTATCATTGGGCATCAATTAGTAGTGCATGTATTTTTTATTTTTTAATTATGGGAATGGTAACTGGTTGTTACAGTTACAGTGTGAAAATATACATTTTTATTTTTTAAGTATACTTTGTTCATTGTTTGGAGTTTAGTTGGAAATCTAAAAAAATCTTAAAATAACATATATTAATTATAAAAATTGTATAAAATGGATGCTATGGGGTAGATAAGGGTATTGAATCTATTTATGAATTTAAAAACACAATTTAAACACTTTTAAATTTGGATTTTACAAAAAAAAATAAAGAATTCCGACCAAAACCAACTAGAAAGTCCAAAAAGTAGAATAAATAGGCTGCTCTCTCCTCCGTCCTATGTCGTAAGTGTATTGAACTACAAAATACATTTATAATAATCTTTAAATTATCTCGGAATTTGATAAGAATTTTGTTTGAAGTGAAAGTTTTATATTAATGTTAAATACTTTATTCATGAAATGTTTTATTAATGAATTTTGGTTCATGTCTCTAAACACCTAGCATAGCCATTTAACTTATGGTTGGTGAACACCAATAAGCCACAAGTGCCATTGTTGGTTATCTATGGCTCGACTACGAATTATCACAGGTAAACTGATATATATATATATATATAGCTCGCTATCCATGACTCGGCTACCAATTATCACATGTAAACTGTGATATATATATATATATATATATATATATGAGATAATGGATAACCAATAGTGGCATGTGATAACTAGTATCTAAGCTATGGATAACGAGAAATGGATATATATATATATATATATATATATATACACACAATTTGTTTCATTCTATTGCAATTTAGGAAGAGGACTTTCTCATCCATCCCACATTGTAAAATAACAAAATGATCTTCCTCTTCCTAACATAAAAAAAAAACTTTTAAAATCACTGAAAAATAAAACCCATAATACCTTTAAAAAAAATGCAATCATATAAAATCAAAGAAATTTAAAACCAAAGTATGGAATGTAAACCAAACCTTATCTACCCCATAGTAGTGCATGTATTTTTTATTTTTTAATTATGGGAATGGTAACTGGTTGTTACATAGTACTATCAAAGTTACATAGTGTGAAAATATACATTTTATTTTAGTATATTTTGTTCATTTTTTGGAGTTTAGTTGGAAATTTAAAAACAATCTTAAAATCACATATATTAACAAATTGCATAAAACGGATGCTATGGCGTAGGTAAGGATGCTGAATCTATTTATGGATTCAAAAACACAATTTAAACACTTCTAAATTTAGATTTTACAAAAAAAATTAAAGAATTCTAACCAAAACCAACGAGAAAATCCAAAAAGTAGAATAAATAGGTTGCTCAACTCCTATATCCTCTGTCGTAAGTGTATTGAACTATAACATACATTCATAATATTCTTTATATTATCTTAAAATTTGATCAGAATTTTGTTTGAAATCAAAGTTTGCAATTTACTGAATTAGACTAGCCATTTAACTTGTGGTTGGTGAACACCAATAAGCCCCAAGTGCCATTGCTCGGTATCCATGTTATCTATGGCTAGGCTACCAATTATCACATGTAAACTGATATATATATATGTGTGTGTGTGAGAGAGAGAGAGATAATTGGTAGCCGAGTCATGGATAACTAGCATTGGCATGTGATAATTAGTAGCTAAGCCATGGATAACCAAGAATAGATATATATATGTGTGTGTGTCTGTGTGCATGTGTACTTTGAAGATTTATTTTAGGAAAAGGACTTTCTCATCCATCCCACATTATAAAATAACAAAATAATCTTCCCCTTCCTAACCGAAAAAAACTTTTAAAATCACTTAAAAATAAAACCCAAAATACCTTAAAAAAATGCAATCATATAAAATCAAAGAAATTTAAAACCAAAGCAAGGGACTGTAAACCAAACCAGAGAAACTAAACCTAAAAGTTTAAAAATAAAACAACAAACAGCTTAACCCCACTAAAACTGGAACGATTTGAGTGACCAGCTTATCGAAGGAGTCTGATTTAACTGGATATACCTGTCAATATGTAAGTTGAAACTCTCACAGCGCCTTATTTAATGCTCTCATAAAGTCTAATGGCTCACTTCATCTCTAGGAATTGCTGCTAAAAAGCTGGAATGTTCTCAGAATGCCCCCTTGTCTCTCTCTGTCAGCGGCAGTTTGGGTGTTTGTTTGATGAAAAAATTCATCTCTGCTTACTGTAATTAAATATTTTGGATAACCCATGGATGATGGGCTGAACCTGAATGCAATGTGCATGAACCTGAGTGTATGTCATGTCATGCCTGCCAGCAGAAAATGCGTGGTCTTTACTCAAATGGGAGGTGGTAGTTCGTTGCGCGCTGAGAGTGAAAAAACTGTCGGTTGATGGTAATTTCAAGGTATTGCTAATTTGCTACTCCAATTAATTTATTGCTCGAATATTTGTTATTGTCTTGTTCTGCTCGCACCGCCAAACAGCTGGCTCATTGAATAGCTCAGCGGAAACTGCTTTCCAATTCCGCCGCGACCCGTTTTCCTCCTCAATCCTTCTTTTAAGAATTCTCGCCCCCCGCAATTCTGGTATAAACTGCTTGTTAAACTATTCTTCTGGTATTTCATTAATGGTTGGATTGTGTTCAAGCAGATCAGAGACGTAGCCATACCAGGCGGTCTTGTGGTGGTATTTTGTGTTGTGGAGATGCAGCAAGAAGCTCCAAATGTTTTGGATTTAACGCCTGGAAACTCTTTCTATATTGATGATTTCTTAAATTTCTCCAATGAAGAAATCGCAGGCCCCATTGGAGAAAACCATCAAACCGATTATTGGGTAAACGACGGGAGTACAAATTTTGATTTCCTGGTCTATGGAAACAGTTTTTCCAACACAGATTATCATTGTCACGCCAGCGACTTCTTCGTTCCAGTAAGTATTTAACTTTAAAATAACTGAAATTTGTGCAAGTTTTTTCATCATTTCTGTTTCTGATTGTATGGCTGCGTCTGTGAATTTGTCATTTTGGGTAAAGTTTGATGAATTAGCGGAGCAGGTGGAGTGGGTTTCAAATTTTGTAGAGAACTCGAAGAGCACCCCACTGGCCAGTCAAAGATTGGGAGATGGCGGGAGGGCAAATTTGGAAGATTCGATCTCCTCCTCGGGTGGCTGCTCTTTGAATGCAGTAGGGATTTCATCAATTTCATGTGTTCCAACGCGGCCCCGCAGCAAAAGATCGCGAGCAGCGAGGAATTCTAGCAGCTGGTATTCGCCGCAGAGTTGGACGACAAGTTATAGTAGCAGCGGTAAATCATCATCGTACTCAAATTTAGTTGAAAAGGCTGAGTTCAGGCGGTTGAGAAGGCGGTGCAGGCATTGTGGAACAGAGAAAACCCCGCAGTGGCGAGCAGGGCCAAAGGGTCCAAAAAGCTTGTGCAACGCCTGTGGTGTTCGATTCAAATCTGGGAGGCTCCTGCCCGAATACAGACCCGCTGCGAGCCCCACCTTCGAACCTTCCTTACATTCCAACTCCCACAGGAATGTCCTCTATCTTAGACTTCTCAAAAAAGATTTATAGGTATTACGATGATGATTTCTAGGTATTCCAGTACTGAAATCTGCAATTTTCCTTTTACTTCACTGTGACTGTCATTGTTAGACCTAGGATACAAGGCAGAACTTGTGAGGGAAATCGTACAGTTATTTTTAATTTCCAAATTTTAGTTATATATTTATTTTATCTCATTGTGTAGAAAGTTCGTCAGAATTATTTTTAATTTCCAAATTTTAGTTATATATTTATTTTATCTCATTGTGTAGAAAGTTTCTTTTACAGTTATTTTTAATTTCCAAATTTTAGTTATATATTTATTTTATCTCATTGTGTAGAAAGTTCGTCAGAATTATTTTTAATTTCCAAATTTTAGTTATATATTTATTTTATCTCATTGTGTAGAAAGTTCGTCAGAATTATTTTTAATTTCCAAATTTTAGTTATATATTTATTTTATCTCATTGTGTAGAAAGTTTCTTTTTTCTGGATGTTATTTCAAGTAAAAATAAAAAAGTATATGATAATATTGAGAGAGTCCATCTTAACAAAATAGGAGCAACTGACCAAGCTTCGCAAGCAATACATACAACAAGTGAACCAAAAAACGAGCTACAGGTATAACAATCAGCATCATAAAAACAACCACCTGATCACAGCAATCTAAATGACATTTGAGAAATATGGCATAGTTCCAGAAAGAGTAAGATCCCGATCAACCCAATCTTCCCAATGGAGAATGTCCACTTCTCCATCAAGAGCCTCTTTGGATAAGCCATCCGCCACATCGTTTTTTTCCCTAAGAGTATGGTGGATGGACAGCTCGCTGAACCAAGATATTAAAAGTGAGACCCTCTCACACCAATAATTAAGATGCGAGTTTTTTAGACAGTGTAAACCATTAACCCAATTTACAATAGCTGAAGAGTCACCATAAACCCTAAAAGTACCAAGACCACAACAAATAACAGCTTTTAAAATCATCCATAAGCCAAATAATTCAGCCTTTGAATTAGACCCATTCCCCATAGCTTAATCATTATGTAGAAAGTTTATTTATACTTGTTGAAATATATAAATATATAGTATTTTTTAAATTTTGGTAATAAAAAATTAACCATGAGCCAAACAATTCAGCCTTTGAATGAGACCCATTCCCCATAGCTGAATCATTATGTAGAAAGTTTATTTATACTTGTTGAAATATATAAATATATAGTATTTTTTAAATTTTGATAATAAAAAATTCAATCGTTTATATTTATTCAAAATTAAATAAAATTTTCAAAAATATATTTATAAGGTGAAAAAACTGTGTTTTACTCAATTATTATGTATGAGAAAAAATTGTTACTTATCCATAATTTAGTTAAAGCTAAATACAGAGCTGCAAAGCATTCAATACTTTATAACTTAAAATTTTAAGTTATAACTTAAAATGTGTATAATTAAATTTAAAAAACTTTAAATTTAAGGCTGCACAACCAAGTCGTAGAATATTAATTTCTAATGCTTAAACATGACCAAATAACTTTATTCACATTGTGAAGATGCCGAAGTTTAATTTAAGATATGTCTTGGGCAAACAACAAAGTGTTAGTATCAATGTTAGTAATTTAGTTTAATTAATAGAAGATGTTAGTATCAAGGCTACACTGCTTGTTTGCATTATCAAATTTGTTTAGTTAAGAAGTATTTATTAATTTGTTAAAATGTTAATATTAATTTCTTTTAAAATTTTGTGTTTATTTTGAAATGTTTGAAGTTGATTTCAAATAAGAAAGGTCATTTTCTTAATTCTATTATAAGTTTTTTTCACCAAAATTTATTATTATTATTATTTATAAAAATTAAAGAAAGCATAATTTTTTTACATATTTGTTTCATAATTAAATAACTTATTCACATTGTGAAGATGCATAAGCTTAATTTGAGATATGTCTTGGGCAAGCAACTTGCAAGAAGCACCGTAGCATTAATTGATCTCTAAGAAAGATGTTAATAATCAATGCTACACTGCTTGTTTGTATAATCAAATTTGTTTAGTTAAGAAAAAAACTGGTTATGTCTATTTATTTGTTAAAGTGTTAGTTAACATTAATCACTTTCAAGATTTTGTGTTTATTTCAAAATGTTTGAAATTGATTTGAAATAAGGAAGGTGATTTTGTTAATGCTATTATAATTTTTTTTTAAACCTGTGTTTTTGTTAGTTATAAAAAATAAAAATATAATATATATATATATAAATTTATATATCTATTTTATTAAAAAAATATTGTATTAGTTACTTTTGCTTCTATAAAAAATAAAAGTACTACATTTCTTAAAAAAAAATCAAAAAAATATATAATCATTAAAAAAAACTATCATCATATTTTCATATTACAAATTTAATACTACAAATTTAAATTCATTTTTTTACTCCCTGTAATTATTATAATTGATTTTTAATTATTTATTAAAATTTAATAACAAAGTTAAGAAAAACTTAATTATAGTTGGTAAGATATTTTAATGATAACTCTAGCTTATACAAAAAATTGTGATTTTGTATGTAATTGCTCAATCCACATTTGGCAATGTTAGCGAGAGAGATGCAAAGAACACAAGTATTTATTCAAATAATATATATTAAACTTTTCAGTGTACAACATTAACATGCATATTTCTAAGTACAACTTAGATATATTGAAATGCACGTGGGCAACATGAAATTTCAATGGACTTGCTGCAATTTTAATTAAAAATATGATTACCAAGATAATTGCAATGGATGTAATATATTTTCTATGGAATTTTAATTAAATATTATTATCATTAATTTTGATAGATAAAAAAAATTGTTTTTTAGATTTAATTAAATATTTAATTTTGATAATTTTGTTGTAATTAATATGAAATGTAAGGAAAAGTTTTTCATAATTAAATAATATCATCTTTATTTTCTTTATGATGATGTTTATGGCTATTAATGTTTAATAAAACCAACTTTAGTTTATTGGACTTTAAAAGGTAAATAATTACTTGGATTTCTTTAAAAAATTATTGATGTGCTAAAAACGTTTTAAGAGAAGCATTTATACACTACCATAGTTGTGGTGAGTTAAAAGGTTAGGAAGGTTAAGTATTGTAAAATATATTTTGAAATTGTTAGCTAATGATGGTGTTCACATGAAGAGAAAGTGATTTTCATTTTCAACCCTCTTACTATCATGAGGAAGACCAATTGTTTAATCCCATGACTTTTTAGGATTTGTTGAGCACATGTTTCTTTGTTTTTATTTTAACAATGTTGATTTCTTCTTTACACTAGTTAAAATAGAGAGATACTTTTGATCATCTATATTAGCGTTGATCAACTCCTTATAGTTCTTAATTTTCTCTTATCCTCTATTTTTTTTCTTCCTAAGAACAAAATCTATATATTTGATATTTCTAAGAGTGAAATAAAAAATACATTGGATTGTCCCCTTGGGGTCTCCGATTAAAAAAAAGTGTAACTATCGAGTTTCCCCAATGATACCCCCAACACTTCTCAAAAAATTAACTTTTCCCAAATAGAGATGACCTAGAATCTTTCAATCTGACCTATAGCAATATATATACAAATAGTGATATAAAAAGGGTTCCTCCAAACTATCCAAAATACAGAGATTAAAAAAACACAGAATGTGTATGAAATGATATTGCTTGCTCTATTTTCCCTAAATCCAAAAGGTACCCTCCTGTAAAGTTAGAGCCTCTTTAGATAATTTGTTAGCACTAGTGTTGAATTCACAATAGATATGGTCATTGGATATGTGAGTGAACATATCAGAGAGCTCCCTCGTAAGTTTCATAATGGGTTGAATAAGATCAAGGTTCGCCACTCTACAATGACTGTTGGCCCAATCAATCACCAATTTGGAGTCTCCAAAGACTTGAAACTACATGATATCCTTTTCCCTGGCATACTTCAAAATGATACATAGGGCATATAATTATGCTAGATTGTTTGTCCATTGCTCGCTGCATACAAAAGGTGGTAGTAGTGTTGGTTGTCAATGAAGAGAACCTCTCCATATCCACATAATTTTGGATTGCCTTGGCCAAATCCATCGAAATAGCCCCAAGGATTTTCATGATTAATACACATCATCACCAATCTCCTCATCAATTTCTCTGTAAGCCGATGTTTTTTATTGTCAATGGCCAATCTGATGTTATGTGAAGCCAATAGATGAGCAATGTTCAAGTCTTTAAAAATCATCTAGTTCCTTATCCACCAAATCTCGTATATGAAAAGACATGGAAGTGATTTAAAGCTTTTAATGGCCTTATCAGTTAACTAGTCATAAAGGAAATCAACTAGTGTATCCTTGTCCCATTTGTTCTTACCTTGTATTCTACCGATGCATCCTTCCAAACAATCTGAGCATAAGAACATGTCACAAACAAATGGTTGATTGTTTAGAATTGTTTTTGTGTAAATGCATCTATTGGGTCCTCACCAATTCCTTTTATGTCCATTGTCTCAGGTAAGGAGCATATTGTCTAGGGCCAACCAGAGCAAAAAAATTGTTTTTAAGGGGAAAATCAGTCTCCATATAGCTTTCCACAACCACAAATTTTCCTGAGTCTCTTCATCTTCGACTTTAACTACATATCCTAATTTAATTGTATAATCACAAATGCCTTTGTTCCTTGACCATTTGAGATGATCATCTTCCTCCTTAAGTCTTAATGCATAATGATAGAGGTTATTGGTGTATAAGACATATTCCTCAGCCATTTCCTTTTGTAAAGAAAGATCGTTCGTTGTTAACCAACCTTGACCCCATGCATTCCCATGGTCTTGTTATGTAGCATCCCTTAAGGAGTAAATGCCATCAGTCATGTAGTTTAACTAGAAGCACATCCAATGGTTTGAAGTTTCCATCAACCTCAATCCACGAGTCTTCACCTATCATCATTGTACTTCCATTTACCACCACCATATCATCCAATTACTGACTATAGGGAAAGCATGAACCATCACTTTCCAAATGATTAATCCTCCCTAAGAATATTTTCTTTAAGATCTAAACCGGTCTTTGATGGTTAAATCTTTTAAATATTTAAAGTTCACCACTCGCTTCCACAAGCCTTCAATACTTACCATGTGCCACACAGATTTGGCTGCAAGTGCCAAGCTAAAATGATAGTTTTTTTTTATCCCCCAACCAATAACTGCATTTGGTTGGGCTATTCTAGACCATTTGATTAGAGGGATACCTTCCTTCTCCTGCTTGCTATTTCAAAGGAAACTAAAACACTGATGGCAAATCTTGGGAAGAATACATTTTGGGATCTTTCCAATGGTCATCTAGTAGACTGGTATGCTTTCCAACATGGCCTTAACTAAAACAAGTTGACCTCTACGAGACAACCATTTGTTGCACCCATTAGTGATTCCAGCCTCCACTTTATTGTAGAGACAAAGCCAATCCTTGTATAAAAATTTGTTGGTTTTAATCTAAAACCTAGGTATTTCATCCCTTGTTCCAACTCCTTAATGTTCATTGGGAGTAATAACCCCAAATGGTGTTTAACCTTGGTCGATATGTCATGGCACAAAAGTTTAGATTTATTCATGTTGATAACCACACTCGTCACTTTGCAATAAAGGTCCAACAAGTCTTTGGCTTTCTCTAGTTCCCTAATTGTTCCCTATCCAAAAATCATAATATCATCAACAAAAAAGAATATGAGTAATACAAACATGAGAAGATATCTTGAGGCTCTTCAATTCACCCCTCTTATGTGCATCCTTGATAATCATACTGAAGGCCTCCAACCACCAATAACAATAGGGACAAGTACAAGGAGCACCTTTGTCTCACGCCTCTCAAAGCTTGGAAGAAACCAAACAGAGACCCGTTGATAAGAGCAACATAGGAGACGGATTCTAGGCATCCCATTACCGAATTAACAATAATTAAATTCATGCCCATCTATAATAATAATAATCCGAGAAAAAGCCAATTCACCCTATTGTATGCATGCTTTAGCCAAATCAATCTTCAAAATGGCCACAAATATTTTTTGTATTTTGATAGTGTGCATTCCTTCTTGATAAATCCCTATTTCAACGTGGATTGATGATTCTTAAGAAAACCAAATTGTTCACTCGATACAATGCTTGATAAAATGCCTTTTAACCTGGATGCGATGGTTTTGTAGATTGACTTATAAATCATGGTGCATAACAAAATTGATCCATAATATTCAAATGATGCATCATCTTGTTCCTTGGGAATTATGAGCATGAAGGTTGAATTAACAACACCCAATACCTTACCTAAAATCCTAGATTCTTCCACCACTTGCAAAAAGTCATGTTCCAAAAGATCAAAGAAACCCAGATAAAATTTCGCTAATAGCCCATCTAGTCCCAAGATTTTTACTTTATTGAAGTATTTTAAGACTGATTTCAGTTTTGCACTAGTAAAATTGCTAACCAATGTTTGGCTACTCAGGATCCTTGAAGAGGGACTTGAAATGTTCCCTTTTAGCTTTAGCTGGCTCGAAAAAGAAGTGACTCACTCTTTGGTTGCTCAATTTCTCAAATAGTATTGTGACTTTCACAGAAATTGACATAATGATGAAAATATTTAGTGTCATTATCGTCTTCTAGGCTTGGATCCTAAGTCTCCAAGAACCCTCCTCTTTAGCCATCATGTCCTTTTCTTTGGATTCATATTCCTGTAGAATGCATGCTTCCTCCTTATAAAATAACATGGTTTCATTATCCTCAAATAGTGGGAATGCCTTCTTCCACCTCCTTTAGGTCCTTTTGTGACTTACTTGAATATTCTTTAAACCAAACTTTAATCAACGACTTAATTCTTTCAATGTTATCCGCAAATTTTAAGGATTGGTGAATTATCTAATAATTCCCCCGTCCCAACCCAGGATTTTATATGTGCCCTATCATTGTACAGGATGTTACCCCTATTTGTAAAGGGTGTTTTCTTAGGGTTTCATGAAATTTTCTGGGCCAATTCTAGAGTAATTGTGGGCAAAAGAAAAGAAGACCTGGGCACGTTCTGAGGCTGAAAATAGTGATAGGGACAGGTCTAAGCTTGCAACTACAGTTGCAATTCAACAGACATTTGATAAGGTTTTTTTGTTCTTGTGAATCAGATTTGGGTTGTTGATAATTAGACAATCTTAACACCTTGTAGCATCATAACAAACAACTAAGAGTATCATCATCAAAGTTGGTTGTGTTTTCAACAACCCATGTTTGAATATTTCAGCCTATTCATCATCAAAGGATCAGCCACAGTACCTTGCTCATGTTGGGTGTTAGCTTGACGGCTAGTGAAGAACATAAACATAGTAATTGTTGTCTTAGGCCCAGGACAAGCGGTCCCCTCTTGATATAGTTTCTTGATATAGTTTCTAGACCAAGCTTTGGCCTTGTCCAAGACCTTCTATAGCAAGTAGTGTTGTAATGGAAGAGTTTATAAAGGAAGATTCACCTTTGGAATTGGCAGAAGCAAGTAATTACATCAATAGGTGTTTATATTTTACAATTTGGGGTGGATGAGGAAGGGCCCTCTTTGCAAGAAGATGAGACAAGTGTACTGTGAAGATTTATTTTATGGTGGTCATTCAAAATTCCAAATAAACAATTATAACAAATATATATATATAATGTCTCAGTTTACATGTTATAATTGGTAGTTGAAGCATGGATAAAAAGCAAGGCAATTCATGCCACTTAACTTGTGGCCTAAGTTATGGAAATGTTGTCAGACCTATTAGTTGGTGAAGTTAAGCTCCAACAATTTTGAATACGTCAGCTCAGTCTTCATGTGTATTATAGTAGTTAGGATTGTAATTGATACATTAAATGGTCAAAAGTTTCAGTATTCACTGGACACAAGTTAAGTGGCTATGCTAGTTATACTTTATTCATAATTATAGTACCTTCATTACCATAAAGTTATGGAAACCTGTTAGTTGATGAAACTAAATTCCAGCAATTTTGAATGTTACGTTAGCTCTCTAGCCAGTGCCAGCTCCGTCTTCATGTGTATGCTAGTAGTTATGATTGTAATCGATGCATTAAATGTTCAGAGGCTTCTAGATGAAGCCATCTCCAAGATTGAATGTATTCGAAGGCTCTAGATGTCACGACCCAAGAGTTAGCTCTCCCTACACTTAGCGAGTTATTTTGTTGGTCCGTGAAACGGGTGGGCATTTGACCAAGAACAATGCCCAAGTGGCACTTCGGTTACCTTAGCGATGTGGGTCGAAGAGGCGTCGGGTCCAAGAGCCCGGGTGTCATGTGGGCCAAACGACCAAACGGGAGGGTCAGCTAGGTGAGTGTGGACATCACTATGCGGATGCCCAAAATGTATAAAATGGCTAAGGCAAAGTCATTTTGAAGAAAAAAAGCAGAGGAGACTTGCAGAGTAGTTCGGTGATGCGGACGGATTAGGGCACGCTCCCTTGTGGAGGCGCCCTACTGAAATCAAGCCCTGACTAGCAACGCGGCATGCGGGCTAGTGCAAGTGCCTTTGGAAATTAGCACGTCCTTGTGAAGCTCTGTCCGCAGGTTAGCGTGTTGTCGCAACACCCAAAGTATGCCCACGGATTAGCGCACTATGCATTCCACAATTGTGCCCAGAAAGGAGTGCGTCCGGCGAGAAGGCCGCGTGCTCAGGAATTAACACCCGGCAGAAGCGTGCGCCCGGTTAACACGTTCATCCGATGAGGCGCATTCTAGTGTTTAGTGCGTTAAGGCAAGTGCGCTCAGGATGAGCACTTGGTAGAACGACACGTTTCAAGTTTAGCGCTCTTGTGCGAAGTTTGGTGTGGTGCCTAGACTTGCACCCAACCTCAAGTGTGTTTCACGAAACGTACTCAGCAGCGCAAGAAGGCGTTCCGCAGTAGGTTGGAACGGGCGTCCAAGGTGCGTTTTGATGGCAGCTATGCCCATAGGTGCGCTCAGGTGAGCGCTCGGCAGAGATGTTCCAGAAGGGTTTCGGCAAAGGGTTCGAAGTTGCATTAAGTCAAGCAAACCTGAAGAAGTGCGCCCAGGTGCGCCTAGAAGTGTGTTTTGGAGGAGTGAGCTCAATGGCATGTTTGGCAAGCATGCTCAGAACACACTTAGTGAAGTGTACTCAGAAAAGGGCATTTGGAGGTTTAGCACATGCGGACTGGTGTAGTTGGGCACCCTCCCAGTAGGTGCGTTCCATACTTGGAAGCACCTTAGTGCCGGCAGTGACCCTGTTAACAGCGCGACAGTTTTGGAAGCTTGGGTGGTAGAGTTGAGTCCCGTTGGACGTCTACGGCAGTTGGGTGACCAAGAAATTCGGTTGACAAGTGAAGCGTCCCGTTGGGCGAGGTTGGTGCGAAACGATGAAAGACATCATGAGGAAGGTGTTTAGTAGCATGGCCGGAATTGGCTAAGTTGGAGTGAGGCGAGTAGACTAACTTCAGCAGGTTAGGCAATTTGCTTGACCATGGCTTGACGGAAGCCCAGATTGGTCCAGAGTGCAGGACGTAGCAGATTGTATGTTCCGGGTGCGGATGGACAGTTTGGCAGTATAGGCTTCAGCAGAGTTGGTGTTGGAAGCAACTTTGCGCACAAGAGACTTGGCATGGATCAACTAACTGGGCTGACATGTACAGCAGATGGAGACAGTAAGGTTGTGGTGACTTTGTTGTGTTCCAAGTGCGATGCACTCTTGGATGAGCTGACCAAGATGTGGCAGCCTCCGTTGTTGTAACAAGAATTCTCATATATATGTTTAACACGGGTATTAGGTGCCCTGGTTTGGGTCGCCTCCCAACCATACTTTCTATCTCTTGTACTTGGTTGATGTTGTGCACTTTTGTAATATGGAAAATTAACTAAGTATAGAAGAATAAGAGGTAGGGGTAGGAAGTTCTGCAAGTGGTGTGGGCTTAGGCATAGTCTGTCGGAAGGGCTTCCGAGATGGCCTTGCCCTCGGTTAGCATCCGGGCAGTGCTGCACATCATAACGTAAAGCGAAAAATTTGGTTGGTGCATTATGGCTGTGACAGGTGGTATCAGAGCAAGTTTTCGTAGTTGGGTTGTGGATCAGCTCTTCACCACTGTTCTATGACAGGTGGTATCAGAGCTGAGAAAGGAAGTGTTCTTGTGGGGAGCATTTCAGTCCCACGTTGAACAGTGCCGAAGTACCAGGGATTGCGTGGATGGCTAGAACTGCCAACAACGTTGGGCAGACGGAGGAGCACCATAGAAGGAAGTCGTTTGGTTAACAGAAGGTGCACGATAGCAGTACGGGTATGAAGAAGACACTTGGAAGAGTGTTGTGCGAATCCGCAGGTATGCACATCTTGGTTTTGTGCTACGGTAACTTGGTGAAGCATTAGGACATGGAGGCTAGGAAGACGGGTGCCCGCAATGGGTTCATCCGAAGCATACTTTGGTGGAGTGTGCGGAACAGCAGAAAACTGATGGCAAGATTCGTTGGTGATGAAGGAGTCATTTGGTGCACTGGTAAGACGAAAGGTGGGAAGCGCCCATGGAACAGCGGGATACCCTCATTCTCAACGCGTGTGAGACGGAAGGTGGACAGTGGCAGTGTTCATTCTCAACTCTTGTAAGACGGAAGGTGGGGAGGCGCTCATTCTCAATGCAGGTGTGAAGCAAACGGTGTCTGCAGGAAGTGAAAGAACGCAGTTCATCAGAATGTTGTTTTGAAGCATGGCATGCTCATTGGGAGTGTCTGGGACATGCAGAATGTTGCTAAGTAGAACAGCAGCATTCCAGCAAAATGGTTAACTCAAGTGGCTTTCCAAAATCTCCAAAGGCATGAGGAGGTGTGTTTGGAGAAATCTATTGCGGAGTCAGCAGGTTGCGAATGCTGCAGAGAACTCGTTGGGAGTTGTAGCATGTCGCTTGAGCATCATGAGTCGTTTAGGTGGCTTATGAGGGTTGGAAGACTTGGAGTTTTCCACGGTGGTGAGCCCTCCCACTTAACATGATGAGCAGCATAGCAGCGCGGGGCCATGGCGGTATTGGCAGACGTTGGCAAAGTGTTCATCAAGTCAATAGGTGCGGTAGATAGAAGTTAAGTGCTTTTGTCATAGTTTAAGGCAGAAATGGCTGCCTTGTCTTCGCAAGGGCATGTGTTTAAGCAGAAAACATCATGGAAGTATGATTGGATGTCATGACACTTGGTGGACAGGGTGTCGAGATTGTGTCTTGGACAGTTTTGGGTAAAGTGGTAACTTTGACTTGCGTTCGGCGAAGAGTTGCACGAAAGTGCCAAAGTTTAGTGGAGGAGGTTGTTTGCTGAGTTGTGGTTCATCTCTCGGAGGGACAACATGGTTGGATTCATGACCCAACTAAGTTCAACCTTGGGCCGGCATGGACAAAGCACGATGAGGTAGCAGCTTTCCAAAATGAAGTAGGCTAGATGTTGCGGCATGCCAGGACGTGTTGCAGCCAGAGTTGATGGCGGCAGCAAAGCTTCATGAGCACTGTTCGTTCACGAAGAAGTTGCTGAGGACAACAACTATTCTAAGTGGGGCAGATTGTCATGACCCAAGAGTTGGTGCTCCCCACACTTAGCGAGTTGGTGTGTTGGTCCGTGAAATGGGTGGACATTTGACCAAGAACGGCGCCCAAGTGGCACTACGGTTACCTTAGCGATGTGGGTCGAAGGGGCATCGGGTCCAAACGCTCGGGTTTCATGTGGGCCAAATGACCAAACGGGTGGGTCAGCTAGGTGAGCGCGGACCTCACTATGCGGACGCCCAAAACATATAAAATGGCTAAGGCAAAGTCATTTTGAAGAAAAAAAGTGGAGGAGACTTACGGAGCAGTTCAGTGATGCGGACGGATTAGGGTGTGCTCCCTTGTGGAGGAGCCCTGCTGAAATCAAGCCCCGAGTGTAGCATGACATGCGGGTTAGTGCAGGTGCCTTCAGAAATTAGCATGTCCCATGTGAAGCTATGTTTGCAGGTTAGCGCGCTGTCGTAGCACCCAGAGTGTGCCTGCGGATTAGCGCACTGCGCAACAGGCACATTCCACAGTTGTGCCTAGAAAGGAGTGCGTCCGGCGAGAAGGCCACGCGCTCAGGAATCAGCGCCCAAAAGAAGCATGCTCCCAGTTAGCACGTTCATCTGGTGAGGCGCGTTCCAGTGTTTAGTGCGTCAAGGCAAGTGCGCTCAGGATGAGCGCTTGGCAGAACGACACGTTTCAAGTTTAGTGCTCTTGTGCGAAGTTTGGTGTGGCACCCAGACTTGCACCCAGGCATGTGCCCAGCCTCAAGTGCATTTCACAAAACATACTCAGCAGCACGAGAAGGCATTCCGCAGTAGGTTGGAATGGGCATCCAGAAGTGGTGTTCGAGGTGCGTTTTGATGGCAGCTGCGCCCATAGGTGCGCTCAGGTGAGCGCTCGGTAGATATGTTCCAGAAGGGTTTCGGCAGAGGGTCTGAAGTTGCGTTAAGTCAAGCAAACCTAAAGAAGTGTGCCCATGTGCGCCTAGAAGTGTGTTTCGGAGGAGTGAGCTCAATGGAACATTTGGCAAGCGTGCTCAGAACGCACTTAGCGAAGTGTACTCGGAAAAGGGCATTTGGAGGTTTAGCACATGCAGAGTGGTGTAGTTGGGCACCCTCCCAGCAGGTGCGTTCCATACTTGAAAGCACCTTAGTGCCGACAGTGACCCTGTTAATAGCGCGGCAGTTTTGGAAGCTTGGGCGGTAGAGTTGAGTCCCATTGGACGTCTATGACAGTTGGGTCACCAAGAAATTCGGTTGACAGGTGAAGCATCCCGTTGGGCGAGGTAGGTGCGAAACGACGAACGACATCATGAGGAAGGTGTTTAGTAACATGGCCGAAATTGGCTAAGTTGGAGTGAGGTGAGTAGGCTAACTTCAGCAGGTTGGGAAAGTTGCTTGACCATGGCTTGATGGAATCCCAGATTGGTCCGGAGTGCAGGACGTAGAAGATTGTATGTTCCGGGTGCGGATGGACAGTTTGGCAGTACAAGCTTCAACAGAGTGGGTGTTGGTAGCGACTTTGCACACAAGAGACTTGGCATGGATCAGCTAGATGGGCTGACATGTACAGCAAACGGAGACAGTAAGGTTGTGGTGACTTTGTTGTGTTCCAAGTGCGATGCACTCTTGGATGAGCTGACCAATATGTGGCAGCCTCCGTTGTTGTAACAAGAATCCTCATATATATTTTTAACATGGGTATTAGGCACCCTGGTTTGGCACGCCGCCCAACCATACTTTCTATCTCTTGTATTTGGTTGATGTTGTGCACTTTTGTAATATGGAAAATTAACTAAGTATAGAAGAATAAGAGGTATGGGTAGGAAGTTCCGTAAGTGGCGTGGGCTTAGGCGTAGTCTGTCGGAAGGGCTTCCAAGATGGCCTTGCCCTCGGTTAGCATCCGAGCAGTGCCGCACGTCATAACGTAAAGCGAAAAATTTGGCTGGTGCGTTATGGCTGTGACACTAGATGCCTTGGAGTATGAAGTAAGTTCCTTGGTAAAAGATGGAGTAATTTTGTCCTTGATTCCTCTCTATGGTTGTGCTGATGTGAATACTAAAACAAAGTATTTCACCCTGTTCTTTAAAATTATGCATGCCTGTTCTTTAAAATCTCTGTGTGTATGCTCATGTTCATGTTCGATTGAAGAAGGCTCTTGGTTTTGTTGTTTTCTTGTGCTTGAAGTCTCGAGACATCAAATTGGTGATGTGAGTGGATGTGAGAGGTTCCATCTCTTTTCTCAAACGGTTTTAATTTTGTCTTAATTCTCCTGTGCTAATGGAGGTGTAGGAATCGACTAGATAATTTTGTTGCAAACAAATAGGCACAAAGGATAAACTGATTCATCTAGGTGTGTAAACTTGGGTAGATACCTGTGAGGCAGTATTTTATCAGATTTATAGTGGACAGGATAAAGGGAGCATCCGTAGAAGACCATGGTTTCTTGTAGATGCATAAGCAGTGGATCCCCAAAATTTCCAGAATTTCTGATTGTGTTTTAAGAACAAAGTGATGCTACAAAGATTTGTAACAATTGGTTCTTGCAAGATCATACTACTTTACTTCTTATGATAGTTATGGTCCTTTTGTTTGATAATGAATCTATCAGTCTAAATTAATTATTTAGAACAAAAGCTATGGTCAATTGTATGCAATCTCTTGATAAAGAGATCTTTAATGAACTAAATGTGGCCATTTTCATAACAAAAACTATGGGCAATTGTATGCAATCTCTAACTGAAGATATCCTTAATAAGACAAATGTGGAGTTTATCATAGTTAGTTTTTTTTAGAACAGAGAACTAAACAAATATATAAGAAATTTATTCCTTCTGGATTATCGAGAGAGGAGAAGAGAAAACATATAGATCTGCTATGAAATTCATATAAGGAACATAAACAAGAAATAGATAAATGAAATACACCATGAAAATACAAGAGAGAGTTGAAGAAGAAGGATTCCATCGAGATGAACCATTACATGCAATGAGGCCAATTTGGTACCTCTCCTTCCCGATTCGAACTCTCCCTCTACTTCTTTTTTTATAAGGTTTCATGTTGACAATGTCAACTTTGAATAAGTAACTCCATTAATTACATGTCCATCATAATTCCTTTTACATTGAATAAAAATACAGCTTTTTGACTTTCACCTTTGAACTTAGACTATAAGCTCCCCTAAGATTTGAATCAATGCTAAGATCCAGAAGGCTTAAATACCAAGTGAGGAGAAGAGAAATCATATAAATTTGCTATGAAATTCATTTAAGGAACATAAACAAGAAATAGATAAATGAAATACACCATGAAAATACAAGAGAGAGTCGGAGAAAAAGGATTCCATTAAGATGAACCATTACATGCAATGAGACCAATTTTGGGACCTCTCTTTCCAGATTCTAACTCTCCCCCTACTACACTTTTATAAGGTGTCTTGTTGACAATGTCAACTTTTGAATAACTAACTCCATTAATTACATGTCCATCATGCTCCCTTTTACATTTAATAAAAATGTGGCTTTTTGACTGTCACATCCAAACTTAGACTATAAGCCCCCTAGAATTTGGATCAGAAATGGATAACATCAATAAGAGTTTCAAGGCCAACAACTCAACTCAATTGTTTGAACTAGGGCCAATGCTAGCTACAAATTTCACCCACTATGAATCGACGAAATATAAAATTGCTCCTTCCCCTCCCTGAGCACGGGTACCTTGTGAGGCCCCATCAAAATAAGACCAACAAACTGATCTGTCAATAGTTTCCTCAACATTGGATCTCACTTTTGGAATACCATCCACCCGGGGGAAGTGAGAGACGATAGCTAACTCTTTTGAGGCATACACAATAGGTAAGATATATACTTATTCAAAAATGGCTTTGTTCCGAGCCAACCAACTCCCCAAAATAAGGATAGTAGGTAGCACTAGAAAATTTATATATGCTCCATTGTTTTCCCAAGCATGAAGTACTCCTATAAGATCTTGACCATTCCAAATGATGTTAATGCATTTAACCAAATAAACATGGTCCCACATCTTTACCAAAAAGCTACAAGTGATGAACATATGATTAATGTTTTCATTATTTTCTTTGCACAAAGGATGCCTACTTGGGCCCACCTAGTATCTCTTGATCATAGTATCCCATACTGACACTTTATTAGACAAAGCCAACCATAGAAACAATTTTTGTTTTAAAGGGAATTTGAGTTTCCATAGTACAATGGTCCACCATAGGGGATCCATAAGATATTCTTCTTCCCTAATCACACTGTAGCCTAAACTAGGGGTATATCCACCCCCCTGCAGTCCTATACCAAATTAATTCATCAGGTCTATCCACCAATCTAACATGACAATATTGCAAATCCTTGGCATATCCCTTCCATAAGAATTTTTCATCATTTATAAAACCCAAATCCTCTACTTTAAGCTAACTTTGTCTAATAGGAGATGTATTTCGATGATCCAGATGGACATCAGTGGCCACCCACCTAGTCCATTGGCTCAAAAACACAGTTTTCTAGCTTGGCAATTTTTATTTTACAGTTTTTCAAGTCCTAATATTTTAGGGCCGTTTTGAGGCCCTAAACGATGTTTTTTGGCATGACTGTGCCTAAATGATTGTTGAAGGCATTGTTTGGGTCGACAACACGGAGTCCTTCTTGGCCATACCTTTCCAATAGGATACCGAGCATACCAAACATAGATCATATACAAAATTTGTGCCCCCGAGGAGTTGATGTATCAGCTAACCCCATCGGGGCCCACAAACCTTTTAATGTTTCATCTCCCGAGGTTAAGGTTTTTATTTTTAGGGTTTTCTCATTGATTTTTTATGTTAAAAAGGTCTTTCTGGGCCATGGCCTCATTGCAACGTAGTTCTAGCAAATGAGTGTAGTTGACACATCTATTTTTACACATAAGCCACCACCATCTAGAGCTAGTTCATATTGTTTTGCAGTTTACAATGTTTTTTCTATTCCATTCACTAATAGAAATTGGGTTTTACTATACTACTATTTTTTTTTGCAAAATATCCATGTGTATTTCTGTTTTATATCACTACCTTCATTTCATTCTCCAAATAATCCAACTCAATGGCATCAGAGCAATATGCTTTTGTTTTTTCTCAATGCATGTCCCCAACGAGATCTGAATATCAAGAGATGGGTCTCGAACTAGTTGATCTTGGGGAATACCACTCTCATCGACCCAAGCAACCTCACATGGAGGGAGAAGAAAAGAGAGATGACAAAGCATGGGATCCTATTAAGTTGTTTCTCAAGGAATCCCCCATGCAATAGAGGAACGAGATGATGGATAATTTCTCCCAGATCCTTCAATGAATGCCTAATGGAGGAAAATGCACCTTCAACGAGAATCCATTTTGTAGGTGCGACTCGCTTCAAGGTACAAGTTAACTTTGAAATTACCTTATTTGAAGGCCAGATAGATGCAAATGTTTTGGGTAAATGGTTAAATATTTTAGAGGGTTATTTCTCAATTCAAAATTTTTCTGACAGCGAAAAAAATCACCTTCGCACTCCTTAAGTCCCTCCCCCATTTCAAAGATTGTTGGGATGGTTACTGCGAGAGCCATGCAAGAGATAATTCTTAAATATACAGGAAATAACCCAGTTGGAAATATTTTTTCAATGACGTCAAGGAAGAATTCTACCATGTCGGAAACTATGATGACCAATACACCATGTGGATGACTTTGCGCCAAGAGAGAGACCATATAGTGCTAGAGTTCACCAATATATTATATGGATTACACTCAAAGTTGGGTATTAGAGACTTCAAATGACACTTGATCCAAGAGTACCATAGTGGCCTATAGAAGTACAATCAGGCAGAGATGGATTTCTTGGACATCTCCTCATTGGGAGTTTCTTATTGATACACTGTCAAGTTCGAGAAAAAGTTTAAGCAAAATAATAAGTGGGAGTTTGGGTTTGCAAATCAACAACAATGGAAGCTTGAAAAAGGAGGCCCTAAATCACAAAACAAAGGACGTAGCAAGGATGTCCAAAATCTTGACAACCAATCCAAGTCGCGGGTAAATAAGAGTAATGGGAAATCAAAGAAGGACATTGAAAAGTGTAGTGATTTCCATAGATTCCCCTAGCACAACACCAATGAATTCCACTCAAAACAATCAATATTGGATAAGATGAAATCCCTAGAGTTGGACTTTGGCTCAGACTCTAATTCAAAGTAGGAAAGGGGAAAGCGGATCATTGATGTGGAACCTAGTGCCACCATCGCAATTGAAAAGATCCAACTGTAAGAGTTAGAGGATCCAGAGGAAGGGGAGCACCTCTTCCATTCACAACTTTGGGTGAAGGGGAAACCGCTACATTTACTTATCGGCAATGGTATCCAAAAAACCTCATCTCAGTCGATATCATCAAAAGATTGAAGCTGTCAACAATGCCACACCCCCAACCATACACCATCAGTTGGTTGATCTAGGGACAATATGTCCATGTTAGTCAACAGTGCCACCTATCCTATGACATCAAGCCCTTCAAACATGAGGTACTACGTGATGTTGCCCCACTTGAAGTTTGTGATCTTCTTTTAGGAAAACCCTATATGTGGAAACGACATTTTGTTTATGATTCCAACCCCCATAGTGTCATTGTTACTTTGGAGCTCCAAATCTTTAGGATACCTAAGGTAGTCTCGACTACTACAGTTTCCTTGATCTCCATGAAGTAATGTCGGAAGGTCATTTCTCAGATTGGGAAATTCATCCTCTTCATGGCTTGGTTAAAAGGTGGATGGAAGGTCACTGTAACCACCAAAACCTCAACATAAGGTCTCTCTAAATAGTAGAAGCAGGTCGACAAGATTGTAGAAGGTTACAAGGACATCTTCGCCTCCCCTATGCGGGTGCCTCTACAATGCCAGGTCAAACATCCAATTGACTTGATATGGAGTGCTCCTTTACTCAATGGACCAATATACAAGAGCTCTCTTATGGAGAATGAGGAAATAAAATGTAAAATTCATGAGCTCATCCAAAAGGGCCACATTCGAACAAGGTCCTCACCTTGCGAGAGTCCAATTGTGTTGGTGCATAAAAAGAGTGGGACATGGTAGCTATATATTGATTACAAATCCCTCAACAAAATCACTGTCAAGAATCAATACCCGATCCCCCAAATTGATGTGATTCTTGATCAACTTAAGGGTGTCAAGTTCTTTAGGAAGATTGATCTAAAGTAGGGCTACCACTAGGTTCCAATTGAACAAACCAATGTATGGAATACAACCTTCAAGTCTAAAGAAGGCTTCTTTGAATGGTTAGTCATTCCTTTTTTCTTGACTAATGCTCTAATGACATTCATGAGGATGATGGGTGATATATTGCATCCATTCACAAACTCCTTTGTGTTCGTATATCTAGATGACATCTTCATCTTCATCTACATCAAAACATGGAAGAACATTTGCAGCACATTCAATAGGTCCTGAGTACCCCACGACAACACAAGCTATATGGAAACTTGTAGAAATGCTCATTTAGTATGTAGAGAATTGTTAAGCCCTAAATATGGGCACATTTTCCCCTATATTGTGGTTCATTACATTAGTTTTGATGTCAGATTTGGTCCATTAGTGGTAATTTTCATTAATATGGTTATATTAGTTATGTCGGCTTGGGTCATTTAGTTTGGTTTGTAACCCTTAGTCTCCTATATATTGGAAGGAGACCTTTCATTTGGAGTGTCTTGTCTTGTCTTATGTACTTAGTACATTGTGTAAGGAGGTTACCCCCTTGAAGAGGCTTGTTATTCAGCTATTATCTTCAATCAAGTCGTGGAGTACCCTTTCTGATCTAATTTTTTTCTTTTTATACTATTTTTGGAAAGTTGTTGCATAACATTTGGTATCAGAGCTCTTTCCTCGGCACTGGGTTCTTCAAAACGAAGCATCTTGGAATTTTCACTATAAATATTTTTATACAAGGATTCAAAGGGAAAGATTAAAAACCCACTTCGGAAATAGGACGAAATTCAGGTCCTGAGACTTCACAAGTTCGGATATATCAGCATCAGAATCTAGGGTTTTTGAATAGTCCAGAAACTAGTCTAAAACAAGTGTTCTAGGGGAAAAGGTCATATTAGGAGAATGATAGGTCCAAATTGAGTGAGATCAGTTGCATCAGGCAGTGGGAAAACCAAAGTATCTGTGGTAGAAGTTTCAAACTAAGATCCAAAATATTGGACATGTTACAATCCGTACAAGTTAGATATTCTGAAAGGACCAAAAATAAGTGGTGTTGGGAGATTTGCAATATCTTCCTATTGGAATATCAGACTTAGGTCAGACTTGTGGCATCAGAAAGAGGACAAAGAATAATACAACAAGACGAAGTTTCAGACCCAGAGGATCCGAAAGTTGAATTTTATCTCAGTTTCAAGTCGGCTCTAAAACAATCTTCCAATCAGGGTTTGAAAAGGTACGCCATTTTTAATTTTGATTAGAAGGGTCTATTTGTGGGGACACATAAGGTTTGATATCTATTTATATTGTTCAAAATGCCACCAAAAGGAAGTATAAAGTCTCAAATTCCAACCAAACCACATGAGGATCCATCCTTGACGTATGATGAAAGGGAAGATCTATCTTTTCGAGTGTCTCAGTTGGAAGATATGATTAAAGGGCCTGTGAAAAAGGTGGATTTGGATAATTTAGAGGAGAAGTTTAATAAAATGGAGGAAAATATGAAGGGTTCGGTGAAGACAGCTGATTTACTCAATTTAGAGGATAAGTTGAACACTATTACTAACCTCATTCAAACTTCAAGGGATAATATTCCTATAGGTGATGTGGTGTTCCAAGATACTATGGATAATAAAGATAATTCTCATGTTGAAAAACCTTCCATGAATAATAATATTACAAGAGGAAATTATTTTGGTAATGGAAGTCATCAGGGGTGGTCACCAAGAGGTACCCAACTTCCCAAGATTGACATGAGAAAGTTTGATGGCAATGATCCAATAACATGGATATTCCAAATGGAGCAATTCTTTGATCTACACCAAGTTCCAACTTTGCAAAAGGTAACTATTGCATCATTATATTTAGATCCTGATCAATTTGTTTGGTAGCAGTGGCTTTGTGACCGTAAAAAGGAATCTATTATATCGTGGTCTATATTCACCGAAGAATTGATTGCACATTATGGGGATATTAATAGCAATACCTTCTTCAACCAGTTAATAAGTCTCAAGCAAAAAGCTCCAATTGTAGAGCACATAAAACAATTTCAGAAGCTAAGTCTTCGAGTGAAGAATATTTCAGAAGATAATCTGTTGGATCTCTTCATTGGAAACTTGAAGGATAACATTCAACATGAGGTGCGTCTCTTTGAACCACCATCCTTGGAGAAGTCATTCATGATGGCAAGGAAGGTTGAAAGTAAAAATATGACGATGGCTACTAGAAAGAGCACCTTCAACACATACCAAGAGAATATTGTTACTTCTTCTAACCCACCTCAAAGGTTGACACCTCAACAAATAGAGGAAAGAAGAGAAAAAGGCCTATGTTTTAATTGTGATAGAAAGTATAGTAAGGGACATAAGTGTGGTGAGAAGACAATATTTTACATAGATTGTGAAGAGGAAGAACCAAAAGAACAAGAACCATCTTCAGATCAAGAAATAGAAGACACTACATCAGAAGAGATTACTCCCACCATATCATGTCATGCATTGGCTGGAATTAGCACTCCTCAAACTCTCAAGATCGAAGGATTTATCAAAAAGAAAAAGGTAACAGTGCTGATTGATTTTAGTAGTACTCATAATTTCTTTCACTATAAATTAGAAGAATATCTCAAATGCTTTGTATATCCAACACCAGAGTTTCAAGTAATGATTGCATATGGAGGAACTATCAACTGCTCACGGAAATGCCATAATATAAATCTTGCTGTGGGAGAATATGTATTGAATAGTCCAATGATTGCTATTCCAATGGGTGGTGCTGATGTTGTCTTAGGAGTTCAATGGTTGCAATCTTTGGGAACTATGGCTTTTAACTTTCAGAAGCTTTTCATGAAATTTGTATGGGAAGGAAAGGAATATGAATTACACGGTAATATAGGGAAACCAAGCAAGGTGAAAAGCTCTAATGGTATGAAAAAATTGATGACAAAGGGACATCAAGGTGTAATTGCACAATTATGCTCATTAGATGTTCAAACATCTAAGCCTCCTATTTCCCCAGATCTCCAAAGGGTCATTAATAAGCATTCCAAGGTATTTGAAGATATTCCAAAAGGTCTTCCACCTGTCTGATATTTCGATCATGCTATTCACATAATCCCAGGAAGTGTTCCTCCTAACATCAGACCTTACATATACCCTTATGGACAGAAGAGTGAAATTGAGCATATGGCTGAAGAAATGCTAGAGGCTAGCATAATTAGGCCTAGCCAAAGTTCTTACTCTGCACCAGTGGTAATGGTACATAAGCCGAATGGATCATGGCGTATGTGTCCAAATTATAGAGAGCACAACAAGATAACCATTAAAGATAAGTTTCCAATCCCTGTAATTGATGAATTGCTAGATGAATTACATGGAGCAATTGTATTCACAAAGTTGGATCTTTGTTCTGGGTATCATCAAATTAGAATGAAAGATGAAGACATTCCAAAAACAACATTCATAACTCATGAAGGTCATTATGAATTTCTAGTCATGCCATTTGGTCTCACGAATGCACCTTCCACATTTCAAGGTTTGATGAATTCCATTTTCAAGCCTTTTCTTAGAAAATTTGTGCTAGTATTATTTGATGATATACTAATCTATAACAAGTCTTGGGAAGAACATGTTCAACATGTTGGCAGGGTACTACAACTACTACAGGAGCAACAACTATATGCAAAACCTTCCAAATGTTTCTTTGGGATGAAGGAGGTAGAGTATTTGGGCCATATTGTATCTCATGAAGGTGTCAAGGTAGACCCTAACAAAATTAAATCCATGATAGACTGGCTGATTCCCAAAAACCTGAAGAAGCTTCAAGGATTCTTAGGTCTGACAGGGTACTACCGCAAGTTTGTTCGAAATTATGGAAGAATAGTAGCACCTCTTACAACATTATTGAATAAAGATGCATTTTATTGGACTCCAGAGGCAACTCAAGCTTTTGAACAACTTAAATAGGCAACGTGCATAGCTCATGTATTGGACACACCAGAATCCACAAAAACCTTTATTGTGGAATGTAATGCTTCAGGAAATGGCATTGGCACTGTTCTAATGCAAGAAGGACACCCACTTGCTTTCACAAGTCATCCAATCAAGGAAAAGAACTTACAAAAGCCCATTTATGAGAAAGAAATGGTGGCAATACTACATGCTCTTAAGAAATGGCGTCCTTATCTAATAGGTAGGCACTTCAAGGTCAAAACAGATCATGATAGTCTTAAATACTTCTTCAGAAGAGCATTATAAGTGGGTAACCAAGGTGTTGGGATATGATTTTGAAATCATCTATAGAAAAGGGAAACATAATGTGGTGAGAGATGCACTCTCCAAAAAAGGTGAAGATGTTGGTGCATTACTTTGTTCCATTTCCATTCTACAACCAGATTGGATAGTAGCAGCAAGGGAAGAATGGAAAAAGACCTATCTATGTGGACACTCATTCAAAAGCTACATAATGATCCCAGTGTATCAGATACTTTTGTGTGGAAAAATGATTCACCATGGTATAAGGATCACTTATATTTATGCAAAAAATCCCAACTCAAGCAGAAGATCATTTCTGAATTACATGCGTCTCCTATAGGTGGGCACTCGGGATTCCTGAAAACTTACCACAAGGTCAAGAAGGAATTTTTCTTGGAAGTTCTTAAATCTGATGTTCAAAGGTTTGTGGTGGAATGCTTGGTTTGCCAACAGAATAAGGGTGAAACAGTTAAGACCCTAGGACTTCTACAACCGTTAGACATACCTTGTCAGCACTGGGAGGAAGTCTCCATGGATTTTATCACAGGTCTACCCAAGTCAAAAGGAAAGAATGTTATTATGGTGGTTGTTGATAGACTCACAAAGTATGCACACTTTTGTGCACTCGCTCACCCTTTTAATGTAAGCATAGTAGTTGCAACCTTTATGGATACTGTTTAGAAGTTACATGGAAATCTGAAGATTATTGTAAGTGATAGAGATCCAATTTTGACTAGAAAATTTTGGACTGAATTATTTTCCTGTTTGGGTACTCAATTAGCTCACAGTTCATCTTATCACCCTCAATCTAATGGGAAAACTGAGATCATGAACAAGTGTTTGGAAGGCTATCTGTGTTGCTTTGCATCTGATAAACAAACACGGTGGGTGAAATGGTTGTCTTTAGCATAATGGTGGTACAATACTTCCTTCCATACATCATAAAAATGTCTCCATTTATGGCACTTTATGGGTACCAGCCTCCATCTATCACATCTCCCTTAAAAGGAAAATCTAAAGTTCAAGTCGTGGAAGATCACATAGAGCACCAAAAAGGTGTTTTGCAGATACTTAAGGACAACCTGACTATGTCACAAAACAGGATGAAACAACAAGCTGATCAACATCGGAGTGAAGGGAGTTTTGAAGAAGGGGATTGGGTATTTCTCAGGCTACAACCTTACAAGCAGATGTCTCTAAAGCTATTGAAGAAGGACAGTAAATTATCACCCAAGTATTATGGTCCTTATATAGTGTTGCAGAAGATTGGTAGTATGGCCTACAAATTGGAGCTCCCTTCATCTTCAAGAGTACATCCAGTTTTCCATGTTTCTTGCTTAAAGAAGGTAATAGGAGACAATATCCCAATTCAAACAATCTTGCCAGAGCTTGATGAAGAAGGAAAAGTCATATTGGAACCTGAACAAATCACTGAAACAAGGACTAAACAACTACGAAACCAGGCTATTACTGAGTACCTCATAAAGTGGAAGAACTTACCAGTTGAAGATTCGACATGGGAAGATGAGTCCTTCATATAGAAGCATCCGCAACTAATCAAGCGTTGAGGACAACACTTGTCTGAAGGGGATGGACATTTTAAGCCCTAAATATGGGCACATTTCCCCCTATATTGTGGTTCATTACATTAGTTTTGATGTCGGATTTGGTCCATTAGTGGTAATTATCATTAATATGGTTATATTAGTTATGTCGGCTTGGGTCATTTAGTTGGGATTGTACCCCTTAGTCTCCTATATATAGGAAGGAGACCTTTCATTTGGAGTATCTTGTCTTGTCTTGTGTACTTAGTACATTGTGTAAGGAGGTTTCCCCCTTGAAGAGGCTTGTTATTCAACTATTATCTTCAATCAAGTTGTGGAGTACTCTTTCTGATCTATTTCTGCTCTTTTTATACTATTTTTGGAAATTTGTTGCATAACAATAATTCAGTATTTGGGATACATCGTGAATGAACATGGGGTGCATGTGGAACCAACCAAGATCCAAGCCATTTGCGATTAGCTAGCCTCAACAACCCTGACAGAGCTCCACATCTTCTTGGGCCTTGACAACTTCTATCATAGGTTCTTGTTGGGGTTCTCTCATATTGCTTGGCCCTTAAGCCAAATGACCAAGGGTGGAGCTAAATCCAAGTTCACCTAGTCGGGGTCACAACAGAAATCATTAAAGGATCTAAAACATAACCTTTGCTCGACACCAATACTCACTCTACACAACCTGCAACAACCATTCAAGATTGATATAGATGCCTCAGACTATGCTATCAGTGTAGTCCTCACTCGGTAGGGATATTTGGTGGCCTATCATACTGATACATTATTTAATATTATTCGCAAATATCCCACCCATGACAAGGAGATCTACTCCATTGGGAAGGCATGTCAACAATGGAAGCATTACATTCTAAAAAAGGAAACGATAATCCACATTGATCACATGCACCTACAATTCATGCAGACATAGGGAAATTTACAAAATGGATTCCATCAAAAGTGGTCCATGTACTTGCAACCATTTCATTTAAACATTAAGTACAAGAAGGGTAGCATGAACTGAGTTGCATACTTCTATGGTGGACCCTCGATCATGGAACTAACTGCGGTCCTTAACTCCCGTGGGCACGAGACCTCTGAGTGGCCCCAATTATATAGCAGTTACCCTTACTTTGCTGCTACATATCAAACAAAAGGTGCAAGTAAACAAGTTCCATACGTTCACCTCTAGGATGCATTTTTTTCTATTTGGGCCATCTTTGCATTCCATTAAGTGAGTGTGGAAAGATAATTTGGGAGGCACACTATAGTCAAGTGGCTAGACACTTTGGCATGGAGAATATAGTAGCAATGCTTCAAAAGTATTTCTGTTGGCCAAAAATTCAACAAGATGTCAATAGCTATATCCGATCCTACGCTTCTTGTTCCATCGCTAAACCTACCATCGAGAAGCAAGGGATCTACACTCCTCTACCTACCCCAAACAAGCCTTGGGATTCAATTTCAATGGATTACATGTTAGGTTTTCCCTCAACCAAGCATGGTCACAATTGTGTTTTTGTGGTTTTTTATTGGTTCTCTAAGATGGGAATTCTAGAACCATGTAATAAGAGTATCACAATTGAAACCAATTCTAAGCTCTTCTTTGAGTGTGTTTGGGTCCATTTCAGGCTTCTATGGACCATTATTTTAGATCGGTATAGTAGGTTCCTCAACACCTTTTGGTCCTTCTTATGGTCTACAACAAGCTGACCAAATAGACTACCTTCCAACCCCAAAATAGATGGGCAGATAGAAGTGGTCAACAAGATGATTGTACATATCATGCACATGTACAACTACAAACATCCACACACATGGGATGAGAGACTTCTATGTGTTCAACATAGCTACAACATATCCCTCCACAAGTCTATTTTCCACAACCCCTTTCAGGTGTGCTTGGGGTTCCATCCATTGGCCCCCATTGATGTAGCTATACCCATTGCAACTACATAGGACGAGTCCTCCCATGCTCAGGCCAAGGAAAATATAGCATCCAAATTCATTGAAAAAATACAGCGCATCGAATAGCAGGTTCTTGATATCATGCAAAAAACCGATGCCAAGTACAAATAATGACATAACCAACATTAGGTTCCACACAAATTTCAAATTGGGGATAATGATTGGTTGCATTTGCAGAAGGAGTGCCTCACATGCCCCCATAGAAATCTCAAGACACTCTGGTATGGGCCTTACACAACCATGAAGGTTGTGGGTGAGAATGTTTTTGAATTAAATATACCCCCTTTCCCTGGCTTGCACCCAATATTTAATGTGGAATTGCTTCGTCCATATTTTCCACCTCTCTTGGACACCCTTAGAGGTGGCTGAGCATATGGAACCTACATAAATCAATCCACACTACCTTGAACAAACTACATTGGATAATATCATGGACACATAGATGAAGGGAACCCGCCAATAAAACATTCAAATCTATCGGGTTGTCAAAGCATGTAAACTTCTTCACTAAGGAAAGTGGCTCACCAGGAGTCAAATTCAATAGAAGTTTCCCCATATGATGAGGGATATTGACGCAATGGATACCATTTATTCCTAAGGGGGGAGGAATGATCCACATGGACATCGACGACCACCCACCTAGTCCACTAGCTCAAAAACATAGTTTTTCAGGTTGGCAGTTTTTTTATGTTTTTTCAGGTCTTGATATTTTGGGGCCATTTCGGGCCCTAAACAACGTTTTTATGGCATGACATCGCCTATACAAGAAAAAAATAAATGGTCTAGGATGATAACATGGATTCCTTCTCAAATACATCTTTCTGACAGGATACTGAGTGCCCCAAATGGAGATCATATGCAAAAGTTGTGCCCCGAGGAAGTTGAAGTATAAACTAACCCCATTGGGGCCCACAAAATTTTGGCATTCCATATCCTTGGGTTAGGATTTTTATGTTTAGGGTTTTCTCATTGATGCTTTATGTTAAAAAGGACTTTATGGTCTCATTGTAACACAATTCTTGCAGATGAGCGTAACCGACACATCTCTTTTTAGAGATAAGCCACCACCATCTAGAGCTAGTTTGTATTTCTTTGCAGTTTACAGTGTTTTTCCATTCCATTCACTAATAGAATTTGGTTTTTATTATACTACTATTTTTTTCTGCAAAATATTCATGTGCATTTATGTCTTATATCACTACCTTCATTTCGTTCTCCAAATAATCTAGATCATTGTAGCATCCCCAACTTGTCCCAACAAGACTAGGCCCTGATCCCTCAAGACCTCCACCATATCTTGAGGAAGTATATGAATTCCAAAGCACCCAATCATGGGGTCCTGTCCTAGTCTAATCATGGATCCATCCCTAACACTCCAAACCAACCAAACCCTAATAACATGAAAGGACATAATTAAATCTTTCCACATGATAGAGACATTCATAGTCTATTTAGTACCATCCCTAAATCGTTCCATGATGGAAAGTGGGGAAATATATTTCTGGTGAAGCACATTCAACCACAGACCCTCACCCTTAAGGATCCTCTATACCCCCTTGGAATCCAAATCCTTAGAAAAGTGCAAGGGATGCTTCAATCCCCATCCTCCCATCTCCTTTGGAAGAGATATCTTGTTCTAGGAAGTCCAATGGAAGGTCATCTCCTCAAAATTCCTTTTTCAAAGAAAATTAAAACACAATCTCCTAATCTGCTCCAGAATTCCAGAAGGAACAAAGGAAAGGGAAACCCAATAAATAAGTATAACTTCCATAACACTCTTCATCATAACCAATCTTCCTCCTCGAGAGAGCCATTTGTTACATCAAAGTTGTAATCTTTTCTCAATTTTCCCAATTAACCATGCCCAATCTCTAATAAGATAATCATTGGGTTTTAAGAGGAACCCTGGAAATACTTCAATCCATTTTGAATGTCCACTAGAGTAAAATCAAATTGAGTACAAATTCTATCTATAGACTCATGGTCTAAGTTTAGTAAGGATACATAGAATTTCCTGAGATTAAGGACCATTCCTGTAGCCTCTATAAAAAGAATCATGGTTTCATTGAGTTTATGGATATCCCTTCTAGATCCGTCGGTGAAAACAAATAGTAGATGTGAGACCCAAGTATTTCCACCTATCTTGATACCCTTAAAATCTCCACTAAGTTTTGCTTGATGCATCAGACGACTAAAACCCCCCACCACTAGAACAAAAAGGAGGGGGTCCAGGGGGAAAACTTGTCTTAAGCCTCTAGCAGGCCTAAAGAAAGAAGAAGCTGACCCATTTATCCATTTACTAGAATAGCGAAAGAAACATATTGCACACAAGACATTATCCATATTACAAACATAAGGGGCAAATGAATCTAGAGCAACACAAGCTTTAAGAAAAACCAATTAACACGGTCATGGGATTTTGAGAGGTCTACCTTTACTATAGCTACAGATAGATGCTTCACTTTTGCTAAGTGTAGAACATTCTAAGTAGTGTCAATAGCATTGTGTATTTGTCTACCCTCCAAAAAATCAAATTGTTCAGGAGACATAGATATCGATCGAAATACTTTGAGCCTTCTAATAATAATCTTGTCAATCTATTTGTAGATACATTTACATAAATAGATAGGCATGAAGTCCTCCATAAAAAATGCTCGATTAGATTTTGGAATGAGAGAGATGAAAGTGGTATTGAATGTTGTCAACACCCTCCATTCCTCATGGACTCTTCAACAACAAAAAGGAGATCTTTTTCATAAAGGTGCATAAAACCAATGAATAACTCCACAGGCCATCCATGAGGCCTAGGGTTTTTATCATGTTGCATATATTCAATTGCATCCTTCAACTCTTCAAGGGTCACAACATCCAATAGAGAATCAACCCGATCCAATAGAGAATCAACCCGATCCTCATTCACAAAGGTGTTGGAATATTCTCACCATCTTATCTTGGTTTTGCATGCATGCATTCCATGCAGCACTCCATGCATCCATGCATTTGCAACTGAGTCTCCTAGCACCTAGTCCTTAGTTTATCCCCTCTAGAGATTCATTTTGGTCATCACTAGCCCTCTTATACACTCAGAGCGCCTTGTTTCCATCACTGGAGTTTAAATGCGCCCTCCTTCATGATTTTAGGGATATACATAGTTAGTTCCTAAATTTGTGGTGCCTTGTCCCCTTGATTTCTCAGTTAACTGACTGCTACACCTATTTTGACTACTACTGAGTCTAGGAGCGCCCTTTTTTACCACTGCCTGTCATATATGCACCCCCTTGGAGTCTCCTTCCCTATTTTGGTGCTTACATGACTCAGTCATGTTCAGTTCTACCTCAGTTAACTGATCATTCATCATTGATGGCCACTAAACCTTATCGGGAGATGGTTCCAATGAAAACTAAGCCCATACTTGAGGTGAATTCAAATCCTATCAGAGGCTATCGAATTCATTCTATTGTAACATATTTTTATTTCTAGATTATTGCTGATTAATGCATCAACAACAATTTTTCATCTGTGTTTCAACTTTATGAGTGATATGATCAATGTTTGTTTCTAATTCTTCTCAGTAATAACATTGTGAAATTGTGAGGTTTGTTCAAGCTTAGTGATCTATCCCTGTGGAATTTCACATGGTATCAGAGCTTGTGAGAGATTTTGAGAGCTTAGGTTGAGCAGCTGCTTTCAGTAGTGCACTAGAAGCCTCTATAATTCCACAGCAAATCCTAGTGACATTGCATTGAATTCATTGGAAAAATAATTTGACATCTAGCTAGGTGTGAAGGATGTAGATAAAAGTGCATATTATCCTAAATCGATGCTTAGTAGATTCAGTAACAATCCTCCATATATTTTTCCATTGTTTTTGCAAGTTATTCCATCATCAGAAGTGCATTTAGTCATCTACTATGGATCTAACTTCGATTCCCAAGCTTAATCCCTTCAATTTCTTTGAATGGAAAGACCAACTGGAGATCTTCATCTGCAACAGAGGTCTCTACAGGGTGCTAAAGGGGATTGAGGTCAAACCAAATGGTGCTACAGATAAGGCCAAGTATCTAAACAAACTTCATGAAGTGTATGGATTGTTGTGCCTCAACATTTCCAAAGATCTAATCTTTCATCTCTCTGGTCTGAAAACTCCTAAGGAGGTTTGGACAAAGCTCAAATCCTTTTTTGGGAAACATGATGACTTGAGAGGACAAAAATTGGAAAATTAGTTGATCTCTCTAAGCCCCAACAACTTCAAATCCATCACATATTTCTTCACATGATTCAAGAACTTGGTTGTGTAGCTAAAACTATGTGGAATTGAGAAGGAAGACAAGCAGCTTATTCTTTCTATTCTTTCAAAACTGGGATCAGACTATTATGTGTTTGTATCCACCTTCCAAACAATAAAGCTACCCATCCCAAACTGGAAAATGGAAATTCTAGATGCATTCATCCCATCTCTCACAAAGGAGCAGGAGAAATTGGTGCAAATGGGAGTAATACAACCATCAAGGGATTAAGCTCTTGCTGCAGGAGAAGGAAAGAATGTGAATGGGAAAGGAAGGCACAAGGGAAAGGATAAGAAAAAATATGAGCAGAAGTCAAAGGAGTTTCCCAAACAGTTAGAGGGAACCTTGAATCCAAAGAGAGGCAAGCAAAACCAGAAGGAGAAGACCAAATGTCCATACTACAACAAAGGTTTTCACCTAGAAAGTGCTTGCATGAAGAATACCATTGATCTCATGGCCAAACTTCTAGAGAAAAACAACCTTCCAGTACCTACAGGTGCAAAAACGAAAGAAGCTGATCCTAAATCAGAGGATAAAGAGAGGTTCCATGCACTCATGGCTATTGCTTCGAATGCATCCTCCTTCATCGTAGATTATGGAGCATTCGGACACATGTCTGCATCCAAGAATCTATTCTCTGAATTCAAACCAACTATTGGGCCTTCTATCCTAATGGGATATGATTCTGAAGTTCCAAAAGGGATTGGAAGGATCAATCTGGATCATGGATATTTCAATGATGTGCTCTATGTGACTACCCTGGAAGCTAACCTCCTTTCAATTTATCAAATGACCCATACATTAGCTCCAAAGAAAGTAATTTTTACTCGTAATGTGGTTTAAATTCAAGAGATCTCTTCTGGGAAGATCATTGCACAAGGCATTGCAGATCACCATTCCAAACTCTACGAGTTCTCTCATTTCTTACCTTACTCAAAACAAAGTGCACTTATTACTCATGCAAATGAACTTTGGCATGAGAGGTTTGGGCACCTCAACTACAAATATTTGCAATATCTGCACAATCAGAAAATGGTTGAATGCCTCCCAAACATCAGATTTTCTAAGGGCACATGTCAAGGTTACTTGATTGGTAAGCATCCATAGCACAAGTTTGAAAAGGGAAAAGAAAAGAGAGTCTCATCTCCTCTCGAGTTGATTCACAGTGACATATTGGGACCTCTTCCTCACCTATCTTTGAATAATGCTAGATACATCTTAACATTCATAGATTATTATTAAATATTCAATTGGGTATATTTTCTAAAGTTGAGATCAGAAGTCTTTGAATATTTCAAAATTTTTAAAGCTCATGTAGAAAAATTCACTAACGAGAAGATCAAGCTCCTTCATAATGAAAATGGAGGAGAGTGTGTGAAGAATGAGTTTCAGTTATTTTGTGCAAATGAAGGTATTGAAATGCATCACATTGTTCCTTACACACCACAACAGAATGGTGCACCTAAGAGAAAGAACAAAACTTTAAAAGAGATGGCTACATGCATGATTGAGTCTAAAGCATTGGATCCTAGACTTTGGGTAGAATATTTCAACTGTGTTGCATACCTCCATAACAGAGTTCCACACAAAGGCCTAAAAGGAAAAACTCATTTCGAAGCATGGATGGGATACAAGCCAGATGTGTCTCATCTAAGAGTCTTTGATTCCAAATCTTGGGCAAGGATTCCTTCATAGAAGAGGAGAGCCTCAGAGCCTCAAAGCAAAGAGTGCATATTAGTCGGTTATGCACAGAATGCAAAGGCCTATAAACTGTTGGATATGTCTACCATGCATACCTTCCTTGAAATAAGTGTCAAGTTTGAAGAATGGCCATTGCATGATTCCCACCATGTCGAGGCATACAACTTACCAACTACTCCATGATAACATGTTGAATGAGCCGTGACTCATCCTCTCATGAAAGTTCATATTCTGACTCAGAAAGTGAAGATGAGCGAATGCTAGATCCAGATCCACAAGAACCTGGAGATATAGCACCAGAAGATCCACCACCACTTCCAAGATGGGATTCCAAGACCATTGAATTTGTTGGTGACCTTGTTGGAGATCCACAAGATCCAAGAAGAACTAGATCCGAGTTTCAAAATGAAAGTTTTGCACTCTCTCATACAAATCCCTTTCTTCCCGATAGATGTTTTTTGATGGTTGGATTAGATCCAAAAACCTTCTTTGAGGCCTCCCAAGATCCAAGATGGATATCAACTATGGATGAAGAATACCAATCTCTTCAAAAGAATGAGACTTGGGAGCTTGTTTCTCTCCCTCCTAGAAGGAAGCTTGTTCAATCTAAGTAGGTATACAGAACAAGGATGGGATCAGATGGAGTAACAAGCAAGTACAAGGCTAGCTTGGTTGCTAAAGGCTTCTCACAAGTTCAATGGATTGAATATACAAATACCTTCTCTCCTTTTGCAAATATGGACTCCATCCATCTTGTTTTGGATCTTGCTACATTCAAGCACTGGGAGGTGCATCACATGGATGTGAAGAGTGATTTTCTTCATGGAGATCTAGAGGAGGAGATCTACATGAAGCAACCTGAAGGATACATTGATGATCCTTCATTAGTGTGCAGATTGAGGAAGTCCTTATATGGGCTCAAGCAAGCACCCTGAGCATGGTATGCTAAGATGGACTCCTTTCTACTGTCATAATATTTTCAGAGATGCAAGTCCAATTCGAATGTCTACAAGAGGCATGATGATTTGGGATTCGCTACAGTACTCCACCAGCCATATATTGTGACAATCAGAGTGCTAGCAGGATTTCCATAGATCCGATTTAGAGAAAGAGAACCAAACACATTGAGATACACATGCATTACATCTAAGGATTGGTGCATGATTGTACCATCACACTGCTCTATTGTCCTTTAGAAGAGTAGATTACATATATTTTCACCAAGATTTTTTCAGTGAAAAATTTAACTCATCTCCGATCCCTTCTTGGGGTGAGTGCTACCTTGGTTGATTAGTATTTTTTACAGTCTATCTTGAGGGGGGGTTTTGTTCCCACTGGGTTTTCCCTCTTTCCTCATTTTATTTTTTATTTTTGTATGAGGTGACCTTTGGTCTTAGTAACCAAGGCCCTAATTTTCATTTATTTTTTCCTCATAGTCTGAATTAAGGGGGGGTGTTGGAATATTCTCACCATCTTATATTGTTTTTTCATGCATGCATTCCATGCAGCACTCCATGCATCCATGCATTTGCAACTGATTCTCCTAGCACCTAGTCCTTAGTTTAGGCCCCCTAGAGCTTCATTTTGGTCATCATTATCCCTATTATCCACTCAGAGCACCTTGTTTACTTCACTGGAGTTTAAATGCACCCTCCTGCATGATTTTAGGGATATACACAATAAGTTCCTATATTTGGGGCGCCTTTTCCCCCCGATTGCTCAGTTAACTGACTGCTACACCTAGTCTAACTTCTACTGAGTCTAGGAGTGCCCTTTTTTACCATTGTCAGTCAGATATGCGCCCCATTGGAGTCTCCTTCCCTATTTGGGTGCTCACATGACTCAATCATGCTCAGTTCTACCTCATTTAACTGATCATTCATCATTGATGGCCACTAAACCTTATCGGGAGATGGTTCCAGTGCAAACCAAGCCCATAATTGATGTGAATTCAAATCCTATTGGAGGCTAATGAATTCATTCTATTGTAACATCTTTTGATTTCTAGCTTATTGTTGATTGATGTATCAACAATAGTTTTTCATTCGTGTTTCAGTTTTATGAGTGAATTGATCAATGTTTCTTTCTAAATCTTCTCAGTAATAACATTGTGAAATTGTGAGGTTTGTTCAACTTCAGTGATCTATCCCTGTGGAATTTCACAAAAGGAAGGAGACAGAGTAGTCACACTTAACATTTGTGCTACAAAAGCTCTATCATCTTCCTTGAATAATCTATTGAAATGATGCCCCCAGTTGATGCAATATCATTAAAATTGGACACTTATCTACCATCCTCATCCTCTATTTGCAAGAGGGAGTTAGTTTGGACCCCGTGCTTCATAAAATTATGAAAATATTTTGTATTCTCATCCCCATTATAGAGCCACATGGATCTAATTTTTAATCACCATAATGCTTCATTCTCATCTAGAATCTTCTTTCTTCTATCTTCAATATTTACTCTCATATGTTTCTGATTCTCAGTCAAATAACCTTCAAGATTGTTACAGTGAAAGGAATCCAACAAGGATTCAATTTTGCAAAGAATAGCATCTTGAATCTTCCACCTTTCCATAGCCAATGAAATGGTTTGGTATTTTAACTTCTTGATATGATTGAGAAATTGAAAACTAGCTAAAAAAAGACTATTAACATCGAAAGGAAACCACGTGCTTTTAACCAACTAAGTGAACCCATCATCCTCCAACCATTGAGAATTAAACTTAAAAGGACTCGAGGTTTCATACACCCTACTGACAATTCCATAAAAATGGGAAATTGGTATGAATATCCACCCTCACCGACCCACTGTTTTATGCAAGCATCTAAATGTAGAATTCCCTCATTGATTAAAAATTCTATCAAGTCATTTGGAAATCCTATTCGAACTAGTTCTCATGTTTCTCCAAGTGGGTCTGACCTTTACTGGAGTTATATCATGAAAATGGTTTTCATCCAGCTGCCTAACCCAAAAATTGGATAAATAATCCTTATGAGAATTTGCACCCGAAGACTCATCTTCTCCAACAAAGAAGTTTAAGTCCCCCCCCAAGAATGACGAAATTTGCATTGAGCAGACTCGATATCAACAACTTTTCCTAGAAGAAAAATATCTGAACATGAAAACCATAAATATTAATGAATGTGATTGCGTGACTAAATTCCCTTGAAAAGAGTATTGTTCCTAGACCTGATGAGAATTCCCAACTATTAGTGCATAGAAAACTTTTAGATTGCCAACCTATAATAATACCACCCAATCCGCCCACAACATCTAGACAAAAAAACTCCTATCCAAGAAGAAATAAATGTAAATCGCTTAAGATAGTATCCCTATAAGTAAGTGACTCTTGAATAAATAAAACAAAAGGTTTTTGAGATAGAACAATTCTCTTCAAAGTGATCCTTTTAAAGGGAAGGACCAACTCCCTACATTTGAGGGACATAAAGATCATTGAGTAACCTTGGCACAATGATGACCTACTCTAAGGGTCTCTTTTATGGTTTTTTGACATCATGCACATACATCCACAATAGTTTGTTCTCAAGATGAAGCCTATGATTGATTTTTGACCTCGCAACATATTTGAAGCAGGAGGGATGTCCTGAAAAAAGACCCTACCCAAACCAGGAACAAGTATTTCCTTAAGAAACTTACAAGAACTAAAAAAGTATTAGGCACCACTAGTATCATGATCAAGTCTAGAATCTTTACAAATTGAAGTAGAACTCAATCCCTTTGCTAGAGTTGGATCAACATTAATTAGATAGGGAGGACTAACATCCTTTTGATCCCCAGAATTGTGGTCAACCATAGGGTGGAATACTTCTAAAAGGAAAGCATCAATACCTGAGCTCAAGGGGGGAGAATTGAAAATCCCTAAATCTGGAGAGGGAGGCAGATTCACTAAATCAGATAGAATAGACTCAATATATAGGTTAAGGAAAATATGGTCATTCTTCAATGAATCTAAGAAAATATTTGGATGACTGGAACCTTTTAAGGAAGATATAGAGAGAGATATAGGGTCATCCAGAATGTATAGGCCCCCAAGTTCACTATGAAATCTCTTCACACCCATAAAATGATCCTTTAGATATTCTGGAGAAGAGTATGAAAGGCCTAGATACCCCAAAAATAAATATTATTCCTTTGAGACCTGATCCACTGTAATAGGATAAGAACTATCCAGATTCGAAACTTTGACAAAATTATGGGTGTAACCCAAATACCATAACGAGGGAGAACCCCTACCTCCAGAAGAAGATGAATCCCCAAAACCCCTTCCACATGGAAATTGAGTAGGGCCATAACCAAAGACAATCAAAAGAAACCCCAAGGAAGTAAATCCCCCCATAAATGAATGCAAAATTGACGAGCCAAGAAAATGGTCCAAATTCCCCCAAACTGTTAGGATGACCTGACAACCAGAGAAATCCTTATTTATAAATCCATATTAAGCAACAAGTAAGCAAGAAGGATTCAAAGCCATATTTAAATCCATACATCCGCATTGACTACTAGAAACATGAATTTCACCCGGATTCAGATAAAATAACTTACCCAAAGAAATGACACCAAAATCCACATCAAAAACTATAATCGAACTTAGAGGTACACCATCCATCACAGACTCATTGATAGGGAAAAATGCCATATCTCGCACCTCTAGAACTCTGGGACCTTCTCCCCTCAGAGGCAGAAGTTGAGCACAATCCTTCAAGAACACGGTCGAAGAATAATTTTCCAGTAATGGGCGTATGTTCCCCTGAGAAACCTTCAACAAAGAATTTTGTACATCTTCAACAATATGGGGAGAAGAGGGGTTATCCACCGAAGACTTCTTTCTATAGACCTTCCTTGTAAAAGGTTGAGAACAATCCTTCACCAGATGCCCATAAACATGACACCTATTACACTTGAAAGGAACCCCAATGTAGTCCAAAACTTGTACATAGGCAATATCTCCCACATATATAGTGATTTTATCAAACAAACCCTCGCGAAGGTCGAGGTCCACTAAGAGCTTCGTTGTAGTCACAATACTTCTCTCCAAGAAGATAAAGTCCACATCTCTGTACACAACCAAATCCTTACCAATTCTACTAAATACTTCTGAATTATCTCCACATGACCCACATAAAAATCTAAGTAGACAAGACCCCAGGAATACTCGAAGGGTCTGGCACAACAAGAGAAAGTTAGAAAGCAAGCCTGACCCAGTGAAAAAAAAAGGAGAAGAGACTAAAGATAGCCCAGATCCAAAAACTAACAAAAACTAAGGAGAAAAAAACATAGGAATTCCAACCAAAATCAAATAGGGAACCTAGCCAAAAACGCTTGTCGCCATTGATCAAGGAGCCCTAATTACTACTAAATTTTAACTTTGTATATAAGATTAGCTTAGTAATATATGTTGTTAATTTTATTATTATACTTTTCATAGACAAGTAATATTGTAATTGATCCAATTTTGACAATTTTGTCTTTAGATTAATAAACAAAAAACAATTCCAAAGTTAAACTTGAGATCTTTAAAAATAATAATTTTAATTTCTTTAATAAATTATTTAACTTTTGTTTCATTGGTTGTAAGTGTGATAAGGTATTTTAACTTTAAATCTTTTAAAATAATAATTTTTATTTCTTTAATAAATTATTTAACTTTTATTTCACTAGCTACAAGTGTGATAAGATATTGATTTGACCAATTTTCATGTTATTCCGGTCAGAATGGAAGAATTTTTTTTTTTGATATAGTATTGGCTGGCTTCATCGGTCACTTGATTGTCATGTTCCCATTTTTTGAAGCACCATGGTCAGAACACTAACCACTCCATCCCATGGGGTTCTAGTATTAAATTAATAATAAGGGAATAATTTGGGCCCAAATTACCTTTGTAATTAATTAATTTAGCTAGATAATAAATTATGGATAAAGTATTATGTATTAAATTAATTTAGAAGGGATGTAATATTATTTTGAGTATTTAATTTTTATTTAAATATAATAATGAGTTGGAAAAGGAGATAAGGTGGGCCATAGAAGTTGCCTTGCAAAAGAAGGAAAATTGAAGAAAAAAGCATCACAAAGCGAGAATAAGTGAAAAGCAAGAAAGTGGAAAAAAAAGGAAAAGCAGAAAGCAAGAAAAAAGGAAATAGACAGAAAAGCATGAAAGTTATCAAAAGAAAAAATGAAAGAAGTTTCCTGATTTGTGCAACTCAAGAAGGATTAGAAACATCCAGAAAATCTACAGGGTCCAAGTTTAGCAAGTGAGGGCACATCCTTGAGGCTAAGTGGGTCCAAACCCAATCCAACTAGTCAAGGAAACATCCATGCCTCTCCCAATTCGAATTTCTAAGAGGATATTCAACAATGAGGAGAAAAGTCTATAAAAGAAGGGGGATAAATCCATTTCACATCTTTTTTGGCTAATTTACTTTCGAAGCTTTGTATTGAAAAGCTCTGATCTCCTCAATTGACTTGGGAGGTGTGCCCCTCATCTCGGTAGGGAGATGTGCCCCTCTATTCATCAAAATTGAGGAATAAGACACTCAATCTTATTCATAGGGTTTTATTGCAGGTACCTATAGGGAGATCTACAATAGTTATCAGAGAAGGAATCTTCCATTCTCCTTCATAGTGGTTTCTTGAGTGTGGGTGTTGCAAACTAGTTGAAGAAGGGCGCATTTAATGAGTAGATAAGAATCATTTTGAAGAGGATGGCACTCAGACATCATTATTGAGATCATTCCAAGTTCTCTTATGTAATTTCAGTTCCAAACATCCTCCAGAGAACGCCATCTTAGTCCTTCAATGAGTTGTTGTAAGGGTTTAATTCAATTCTCTTGTTTTGCTTTGTAATTGATCAGAGACGGGCACATTTAATGAATGATTGATTCTCTCTTTGCATAAACGTATATCCAATGTACTCTTATGCAAATTATTAATATCAGGAAGCTCTGATTCTGCACTGAAAGTATTCTTTTAAATGCATTTTCTCATCCTATGCTAATTGTAATATCACAACTAGCTAGTCTTCACTTTTATGCAATAAATTATCTTCCGGTGATCCAATTCCTATTCTATCAGTCATTAGAGGTACTCACGATATTACTGAATCCAACCTAAGTGTTAAAATGATATTTTGTGACCCTTTGATTCGTTTGGGATAAGCCTGGATGTTAACTAGTTGAGCAGTCCAACTAGCTAGCTTCCCTCACTAAGCTATTAACTTGAATTATGAGTATCAGAGTATTGAAATTTGTTTGCCATTGATGTCAAATAATGTTAAATAGGACTTCAATTGAGTTAGTTTGATTCATTGATGTCATCTAAAGTCAATGTGGATACAACATTCCCATGCCAACTCAAAGAAGCATATGGAAGCCACTTTGAAGAAGTATATGCGCAAGATGATGAAGGACATGGATGCCAGTGTGAAGAAGTATATCTAGAATTTGTATCTAGTTTGAAGGTGTGTGTATAAGGATACATCATGCTTGATCAACATGAAGAAGCACATAAGCATGGATACATCATACAAATCCAGTTCAAACAAGCACATAAGCAATGTATCCTATTACATGTGGTACTAACGGAGAAGTCAAGTCCACCAAGTCATACTCACTCAAGATAACAACCAAATAATTGGTAGGACAAAGGTACATGTGCACAAGCAAGCCAAGGAGTTGGTTAAGTAAAGATAAAAGTGTGCAAGCATGTTGAAAGAAGACTCTAGAATGCGCAAGCATTGCTTGGTCAAGGATCGAGAGTGCGCAAGCTATAAGAAACAGACTATGGTAGGATAGTCCTGAAAGAGAACAAGTATTTCCAAATCATAAGATGATTTTAGTTGGTAAAAGGTGCACAAGTTCCAAGAAGGATGCAGTAGTTGAAGTCTATCTATGTGCAAATCCCACAAGTAGATTCCAACTGCAAGGGTCAAAGTCCCACCAAGGAGAAGTCATTTTATGCGCAGATTACACAAACCATTCATTCATAAAGTGCACATTACCCACAAGGAATGGTTCAGCAAAGGACAAAGACTCATCAAGTTGAATAGCAAGGATGTGCACATACCTCAAAGCAATGGTACATCAAGAGTGCAAGAAGTACACCACTAAGGTGTAAGTCCCACTAAATTGTGGACTGTGAATGCGCAAGTGCTAGAAAAGATGACACATCAACAATGCATATGATGACATGTGTAAAAAGTACAGTCCATGAAGTATGGAAGAAGGGAAGCCACAACCAACTTGTGGACATACAATCTATGCAAGAGATGTATAAATAGAGATGCAAGTTGGAGATTTGAAGCAAGCTCAATGGCGAGATAGATGAGCTTCAAGTATTCATTATAGACTTATATTCGGGGCATCAAGGGCTTGAGGACATCATAGAATGATCTAGCAAGGAGATGAGTGTGCACAGACAGAGGAATGATACAACTGATGGTGCGCAAAATGATGTTGTAGATCTGTGACGATTGCGCAAACATCGAAATACAAAAATACTGAAGTATGCACAACTATGTGAACATTGAATGATTGAATTATAGATAAACACGTAGACAGTTGCAGATGTTGTAAGTAAGACACATGCGCATAGACAGAACCGAAGTATATTAGGTGACACACAGATGTCAAGCTAATGCACGAAGACTGAAGTGAAGTGTGCAAAGTTGATAAGTCCATCTGATGCGCAATGACAGAGCAACATCAAGATCCCGTAAGCGCGTCATGATGAGGATGATCTGAGACAAGTGTGTTAAATCGAAAGGATGAATCTATTAATGCATGACATGTTACAGATTGTCTAAAAGACTGTGGTACTTATACATAACGAACCCATCCATAAGTGCGTCGGTCCATCTGTTATTGGTGCAGTATCTCAGAGCAACAAATTATCAATTGAAGGCACTATATCAATTGGTAAGTGCAGTTGCACAGTAGTAGATCGATAGAGCATATCTTAGCGCAGACTGCAGAATCAACAAGCACACAATACATGAAGTAAGACATCAACAGAAGTGAAGAATTGAGAGGAATTAGAAGTCAAGTGATGTATTCAACACAATGAAAGTGAATCATTTGCATATGAAGATAGTGCACAACTGAACTAATATCAAAAGATCAGAAGTGTGTGTGAGTTGGAATTTTAGTAAGTCATAATTACATTTTGGATATCTGGGAGGTAGGATGGGACAAGGAGACAGGGGGTTGTAGCCTCCTTCTAGTTGGTGATGGAGAAACATAGGGAGTTGATGATTCCTTTAGGTTGGTTCCTGTAAAACTAGGGGGTCTATACCTCCTTCCAGTTGGTGCTTCCTTGAATGTATTCTTTTTCCACTATAAAAGAAGCATTCTATGGTTTTCTTCCAATTTGGGTTCCACATCAAAATTCATGTGTTTTGTGTTCTTTGTATTGGTGCATATATGGATGAATGATTTTGTTTATATTGGATGCATAATTAATCATCAAGATTAAGCTAAGACTAATTTGTTAAAGAAGGTAAAAACTGTTGATAACTGCACTAATACTGATTCACCCCCCTCTCAATGTTAAATCGATTCTAAGAATTGGTATCAGAGCAGGTGTCTGCAGTAACATATTAACATCTGGAAGATAGATCATTGCGTAGAAATGGATAATAAAGAAGGCCTCTCCAGCAATAGAGCAGCAAGGTTTGACGGTACCAATTATATTTTCTGTAAGGTTCGTATGGAAGTTTATCTGCAATCATTGGGAGCAGATGTTTGGAAATATATTTTTGATGGTTATGATGTCCCAGTAGTTGTGCCAGTTAATCCAGCACAAAGGAGAATCTATGAAAGCAATGCAAAATCTAGAAATGCTCTGCTATGTGGTTTGACAGGTTATGAATTCGTCAAGGCTATGCATTGCACATCATCCAAGGAGGTTTGGGACAAACTCAGAGGTATTTATGAAGGTGATGAAAAGGTAAAGAAAGAAAAGATGCAAAACTACTCTGGGAAATTTGAATCACTGAAGATGAAAGATGAAGAGAACATTACATCTTAATTTTTAAGAGTAGACGAGATAGTCAATGCTATCAAAAGTCTTGGGGTCACACTGGACAAAGAATCAGTGGTACAGAATCATGGTATGAAGAATGAAAAGGTGTCTGTGTGAAAAGATCTAGCTAACCTTGAATATCTGACAAAGGATGAGCTTGAGGAGATTTTTACTGCATATGAGATGAGAATTGAGAAGGAGTATCCCCTCAGAAAGGAATTAGATGCATTTAAATCCACTAGGAAAGATAAGCATGATCATGACAAAGACTGTTGTGATGAGTCAGATGATGAGGAATCAAACTTTGTCAAGAAGCTGAAAAGAGGACAAGGTAAGTACAAAAATAAGTTACCCTTCAAATGCTTCAAATGCGGAGGAGTATGTCATTATGCCTCTAAGTTCAAGGAAAGCAAAGACAGTGACAACGACGAGGAGTTCATTTTATATGACCAAAATACCGCGCGATATCAACAAAAACCTGAAAACAAAAGAAGGATTCCAAAACAGAGGAAGAGTTTGTACATTGAAGAAGGCAACCATGCATCCGAAGGAAGTGACTATGATGAAGAACCTAAAGAAGTAATTCTCATGGCTCACGTAGTAGAGGAGAGTAAATATGAAAAGAATAAGAGCAACGCGAATAATACACCAGTTTCACAAAGCAATTGAGGGTCTCTAGACAAATATTTCTTTAGCGGATCATTCAAAACATCTCCAAAGCCATCCACACCTTCAAAACCTGACGAAGAGGTTAAGACTACTAGTCAATCTGAATAAGAAGAAAATGATGAATATATTGACTGGGAAGGAGAATTTATCAGTGACCAAGATGAGTTAAAGATGTCAAGAAAGAAGAATAGATTATTGCAGGAACATTTGTCAAAGTAGGAGGAACATGACAAACCATTTCAGGAATTTGTTGTCGTAGAAGTTCATGAAAAGATAACCAACTATGAGATACAACTGAGCTGCGCACAAGACAAGGTCAAAATACTTGAAGAACAAAAATTGACATTGAAAGTTGATCTTGAATAATTGGCGCAGAACATCAAAATGTTGACGAGTCGACTTGAAGAAAGGGACAAAGAGATATCTCGACTAGAAGACAAACTGACTTAGATAAATGGAAATAAATAAGTATGTATTGCAAGCAGTAATCCTATTTGTGCACAATTAGAAAGTGACAAGACAAAGTATAAGGATGAAATTTAGAACAAGTTGAAGGGCAACACGTCAATGTTGAACAAGATTCTGAAAGATCAAAGATCACCAGAAGACAAAAGAGGTCTTGGTTATGTCAAGGGATCAAAGAAGGTCTCCGACAAGGAATGTTGCTCAAATCATGTTAAGTACTTCAAGTATGATAGCTCCTTCAAATTTGTTTAATTTACTAATCAAATAAGGATAAATAGGGTGAATTGCGCAAGATGCAATCGTTTCGGTCATATTGCAAAATATTGTCAAATTGTGAGATGTTATGCATGTGATGGTTTTGAACATAAGGCCATGTATTTTCGAAAAGCAATGAACTATCCAAATTAAAATTTATTGTGCAAAGGAAATCGCATTCAAACGAAATACATTGAAAACTCTCCGGTGCATAATTAAAAAAGAAGTGTGCACAACAAGGCTTGGGTAAGGAAATATCCTCAAAAGTGCGTGGAAGATGCAGACAATTCAAGTGCATCTAATGCGGCAAGCAATTGCTTCCTCTCTGGATAATCCCATAAGGATTAAGTGAGACCCTTGAGTTCAACATGATGTATCTTAAGGAATTCAAGGGGATGTTAGTTAAGTGTACGGTTAGAGTGTATCTGTGGTTAGAAGGTGTATGTCGCAGTATTCATTATGGTTGTACAAAGTTATGTGTTAAGATAGTAATGTCGCAAAAAAAGGAAAATTAAAATGCATGCATACACTAACTTGTGGATGAGTTGTACTACATATGACACAGTATAGAGCAGAGTAATTGTTCAATTTAAGAAGCAATGGAGACTCAAGAAGAAAATTTTTACATGAAGAAACAAACATTGAAGAAAGAAATGTGTTTGTGCAAAATGGAGCCTTTTTCATTATTTTCAAAATTGGGTATGATTACAAAATTGTATGAGTCGGGACTCCATGCCGAGGCCAAAATGGCGTATACAAGAAGATGAGTAAGGATGGAAAATTTGAAGCATGCCATGGCATTCTATATTCGCAACCCAAGGTCAATTGATGTGCCTGGTTGGTTCGCAAGACGAAACTCCAAATCCATCGGCACCAATGCAGTACACTCTGAAGATGAATGCACAGGAAGAATATGCAGAGTTGCAGATGATGATGGTTCATCATGTTGAGGATGAAGACGGGATAATTCATCCAAAATTTGTTGTTGTTGACGTTCTCGATTATCCACCCAACGGGTCAGAAGATTTAGTTTCTCAAAATTTCTGTAACACACTTGTGACTAAGCATATTGATGAAGAAACTCTGTTTCCTCCATCCGTTGTTTCCAGACCCCCATATCAATTCTCAGGCATGAAAACTCAGATTGTTGAGATTGGACGACGAGGCACACATTCTTAAGGGAAGAACTCCTTTTGTGATAGAAGGAGGCCATTGGAAGAAAAGAAGAAGAACCGAAGACAATGCGACACAAGAATGCAGAAGTGCTAACAATGATGAACTAGACATTGTTCATGGAACTCTTATAAAGATGAAAGGAATACATTCATGTGCATGAAATCAATTTTATATGCATTCAATATCGCACAAGTCGAAGAAGTTGTTAGAGTTGCCAAAACTAAATACTAGAATTAATGAATTTTGGAAACAGTACAAAAAGGAAAAAATTCATTTCATTACACCGTTCATTTGACAATGTTGCCCCAAAAGGTTCGAGTACAAAAGAGACACGTCATTGTTGCCACACAAATTAAGTATCATGTCTGCTTTAATGCCAAGTTGGCGAACAAATGAAAATGTGCCAAATCTTTGGTTGTCATGGAAAGAGATGCAACAACAATCAATGCAACAAGACAATGCGACATCTCAGTAAATGCGATAGGTAAAACAGTCAAGCACATAAAAGGTAATTCAAAACCATTAAAGGATTTATTTCATAACTACACAATTAGCATGAAAGAATGTTTGTATGGATCACTGCGCAAAGAATGATGAAGTGTTGAGATAGGAACATGAAATCAAGATGAAGGAATAATGCAAGGTCTATTTCAAGAACGCAATCAAAGATAATTATGAAAGGACATCGGTGCAGAATTACAGGAAATAATAATGAAGCATAAAGTCAGGGGGAGTCATCCCTAAAGACAGTTGAGGATGTGGCTGGCACAAAAAAAACAAGTAATCATAAATTGCGCAAGTAATGCCACCTCTTTGCAATTGATGTCAAAGGGGGAGAAATACATGAAGTCGGGGCATAAATGCATGAAGCTAACAAGAAAACAGGAACAACTAGAATAAATTAATGAAGAAGGAAAAACTGGTAGAAATGCATGAATGCAGTAGAGAAAAATCATAATGAAGATCATAAAGATAACATCACAAAGATGCAGCAGACGTGAAAGAGTGTGAAGCAGACAACTGAGGAGATAGCATGAAGATGCAACAGATGTGAAAAAGTGTGAAATAGATCACATAAAGAAATGGCATGAAGATACCTGTACATATGATCTGCTTGGAAGTCACAAAAATCATCATGATCCGTGCAAAAGTAGTTGAAGAAGTAATGATAGCAGGAAGTGCAGAAGCCTAAAGAGCTCAAGGGGAGCACTACGACAAAGTATAGATGAAGCATATAGTTCAGAGAATATCATACACAACTTCATAAGGTGTTGACATCAATGCCAAAGGGAGATATTGTTGAACTTTGGTTGTCATTGATGTCAACTAATGTCAAAGAGGATGTCAATTAATTCAGTTTGAGTCATTGATGTCAACTGAAGTCAAAGTGGATACAACATTCCCATGCCAGATCAAAGAAGTATATGGAAGCCACTTTGAAGAAGTATATACGCAAGATGGTGAAGGACATGGATTCCAGTGTGAAGAACTATATATAGAAGTTGCATCCAGTCTGAAGGTGTGTGTATAAGGATACATCATGCATTATCAACATGAATATTCACATAAGCATGGATACATCATACAGATACATTTCAAACAAGCACATAAGAAATGTATCATATTACATGTGGTACCAGCGCATAATTCAAGTCAACCAAGCCATACTTACTCAAGGTAGCAGCCAAAGAATTGGTAGGACAAACGTACATGTGCACAAGAAAGCCACGTAGTTGGTTAAGAAAAGATACAAGTGTGCAAGCATGTTTAAAGAAGACTCTAGAATGTGAAAGAATATTTTAGTCAAGGATCGGTAATGCGCAAGCTGTAAGAAAAAAACTATGGTAGTACAATCCTGATAGTGCACAAGACTTTCCAAATAAAAATATGCTTTCAGTTGGTAAAAGGTGCAGAAGTTCCAAGAAGGATGCAGTAGTTGAAGTCTATCTATGTGCAAATCCCACAAGTAGATGATACTGCAAGGGTCAAAGTCCCACCAAGGAGAAGTCATTTTATGCACAGATTCCTTAAATCATTCGTACATCAAGTGTGCATTACCCACAAGGAATGGTTCAATAAAGGACAGAGACTCATCAAGTTGAAGAGCAAAGATGTACACATACCTCAAAGAAATGGTAAATCAAGAGTGCAATAAGTACACCACTAAGGTTTAAGTCCCACTAAGTCATGGACCGTGAATGTGCAAGACCCACAAAGGATGACACATCAACAACGAAAATGATGACATGTGGCAAAAGAACACTCCATGAAGTATGGAAGAAGGGAAGCCACAACCAACTTGTGGACATACAATCCGTGCAGGATATGTATAAATAGAGATGTAAGTTGTATATTTGAAGCAAGATCAATGGTGAGTTATAAGAGATTCAAGTATTCATTACAGACTTATATTCAGGTCATCAAGGGATCGAGACAAAATAGCATGATCTAGCGAGGAGCTGAGTGCACATAGAAAAAGGAATGATAAAACTGATGGTGCACAGAATGATGATGTAGATCTGTGATGATTGTTAAAACACCGAAAGGCAGAAACAATGAAGTATGTGCAACTACGTGAATATTGAATGATCGAATTACAAATAAACACGCAGACAGTCACAAATGTTGTAAGGTAGAAGCACAAAGACAAAACAGAAGTATATCAGGTGATGCACAAATGTCAAGTTGATGCACGAAGACTGAAGTTAAGTGTGCCAAGTTGAGAAGTACATATGATGCGCAACGATAGAGAAACAACAGGATCCAATAAGCGCAACATGATGAGGATGATCCGAGACAAGTGTGTTAAACCAAAAGGACGAGGCTATTGATGCATAGCATGTCGCATATTTTCTAAAAGACTGTGACACTTATAAATAACAAACCAATTAGTAAGTGCGTAGATACATCTACTACTAGTGCAGTATCTTAGAGAAGCAAACTATCAATTGAAAGCACAATATCAGTTGGTAAGTGCAGTTTTGTAATAGCATATTGAGAGAGCATATCTTGGCACATACTGTAGAATCAGCAAGCACGCAATACATGAAGTAAGACATTAGTAGAAGTGCAGAATTGAGAGGAATCAGAATTCAAGTGATGTATGTAGCACAATGATAGTGAATCGTCTGTATACGAAGATAGCGCACAACATAAATAATATCATAAGATCATATGTGTGCAAGGGTCAAAATTTTAGTAAGTCATTATTACATTTTGGATATTTGGGCGACAGTACGGGACAAGGAGACAGGGGGTTGTAGCCTCCTTCTAGTTGGTGTTGGAGAAACATAGGGATTTGTTTCTTCTTTCAATTTGGTGCTTATTTAACCAGGGGGTCGGTGCCTCCCTCCAGTTGGTGCTGGTAAATACAGGAAGTTGGTGCTTCCTTTAATGTATTCTTTTTACACTATCAAAGAAGCATTCCATGGTTTTCTCTTGATTAGGTTTCCACGTCAAAATTCATGTGTTCTATGTTATTTGTCTTGGTTCATATATGGATGAATGATTTTTTTATATTGGATGCATAATTAATCATCAAGATTAAGTTAAGACTAATATGTTAAAGAAGGTAAAAACTGTTGATAACTGTGCTAATATTGATTCACCCCCCTCTCAGTATTAAATCGATTCCAACAGAGAGTCTCTCTCTGTAAGTTCCTGTAGCTGAATAAGACCCTTTTGAACCCATTCCAAGCTTCATATAATAGGTTTTCGAAGTTCTTATAGTGCTTGATTAAGTTCGAACCTTAACTAGTTAAGCTGCCACTATAGCAACAACTTCTCCCAAGTCACCCAAACTCAGTCTAGTTGCCCCAAAACCTCTGTATTTTTTGTATATTAGTAGATTAGAGGGTAGAAATAGGTCATCCACCTTCAATTTGTTCCCGAATATTGTGTAAAGGATCTATTTTGCATATGCTGGTGTATATAGGAAGCCTTGGAGTAGACTTCAGCGGTAGCTGATTTTGAAACATAAAAGGCCCCAATACGTTGTGCAAATGATTCTTGATGCTAGCTCAGGACCTGTTTTTTATGTTTATGCACACATATCCTCATTTGAATCAGAGTCTCAATTCCATCTATTCAAGTCTTGGGAGGGTTTAATAGTGACAAAAACTAGCTGTGTCAAATCTAGTTTCAAAACTAGTTACTAGTTTCACAGTTTTCCCGATCTAATCTTTGTATTTGAGCTAATATCTCCAAGTAATATGATCGGGGATATTACAGTGGTATCAGATCTCTTTCCTTGGTCCATCCTGTGGAAATTAAATCTCATTGGAATAAATATCTTACATCTATCTTCAAGTTGCATCTATGGATCTAGTTACAGTCATGGAAGATGAAGGCTTCGAGCTTTATGAGGAAGAAGAAATCATTTACATTGACGGAGGCATACCAAGAGATGAGGATGGCCAAATTTATGAACAAATGTACCATTATCTAGAACCATCAATGATCATATCAAAGGATGATTTGGAAATGAAGATAACAATAAGTGAAAACTTGTCTCACCATTATCAGAAGTACATTGCATTGGGGAATAAATTCTATAAAGATATGTCCCTTGAGGATTATTTTAATTTCAGATTTGGGTTTTATCCCAAGAATTCAGATATGGAGGCATTGGATAGCAGCAAAACATCAATGGAGGAACCAATTTTCTCCACCTCTCAAAGCACAAAAGAAGGCAAGAAAACCATATGTAAATCTACACCAGAAACATCCCTTTACGGGAGTTTAATGAGATTGTTTGGGAAAACATCAAGATTCCTTAAGGAGGACAAGGATGAGAATCCCCAACCATAGACAATAATTGAAGAGGAACCATGTACATATGAAGAATATAAAGGTACAATCCTTAGTGATGAGGGTTGTAAGTATGAAGAATCCACCACCGGTTCTGCTAAGCATCATATATTTATGGATCAGGGAGTAACTACTAATGGGTGCCAAGAAGAGACATCTACTAATGGATTTTCATCTCTGTATGTTGGTGAGAAAGAGATCCCTATTTAGGAGATTGTTGCAAGCACACATTCCTTTGAGCATAAAGACCTTGCAGTTGAAGGAGAATACCTAGGATTGATTTCCACTTCACCTATTGAGCTTCATAAGGTTCACTCTCATGAGCCTTCCTACCTAGTAGGGCCATTGTATTTGGATGAAAAGAATATCTAGAATGCCTTATGCATTCTCCATGACACTAATTCTTCAATATCAGATCTATTTTGGAGAGTTGCTTCATTGGAAGATTCATCTTTCCTTGAAGCCATGGAGGAGATCCAGAGAGCAATGTCTACAATCCAAGGTAATTTTTCACACATGATTTCTGACAGATATTACTTGTATGAGCTTGTTCATATGTTGCATGGAGCATCCTTGAAGGATGATGAGGAGATTTGAAATCTCAATGATGAGTTGATGGCCACCCAAGATTATTTGAGAAGCACTCAAAGTGCCCTCTTGGAATCTAACATGGATATAGATAAAATTCACCAAGAGTTGTAGAGATCACATATCCCTCCTACATTCCATTCATCCATTCTCTTTCGGTTGATGGCATTTAGAGTTCTATGGAGGAACCTCATGAGATGGCAGTTCATGAGTTTCATGATTACATGCATGTGATTGAGGATTTTTGGGATGCAGATGATGAGTTCCAAGCACATGTCACTTTCCAGAGAGAAACTAATCTCTCCCAGGGAGTGAGTCCTCTATCCATTGAAGAGTCAAAAGAGATCCTTAGTGTTGGAATAGCCCTTGATTGAGTTGACGCATCCACATCTTTGGTGGATACTTGTTGTAGAGAGTTGGTTCATCCTTACTCATCCTACACATTTGAGGGTGAGCATTAGGTGAAGGGTTTCTTCTTGTTGGCGCTCGAGGATGAGTAAGAGGTTCATACATTCTCTCTAGTTGATTTGATTGCACCATCCCCTTCCCATCAATAGTTGAGGTATCTGATTCCTATCTTTGATGCCTCCATGTATAGAGGTGCATTATATTTCCACCTATCTTCATTGAGTGGATCATATGATGGAGGTTTGCACCCTTGGATCAGTGGCAGAGAGTTGAGCCACTAGATGAGTTCACATTGGGAAGCACTTTGTTTTTTACTTGGATCAGTTGGTTGGAGTTTCCTTCCATTCCCTTGTTGGATAAGGAGACACATGTTTGTATTCCATGCTTGCATTCTTGGATATTTCTTTGATGAATCATTTTCCTGTGAGCAACATGAACATCCTTATTTGTTGGATGATTCCTATCTTTCTTATGGTTGGACATGGGATTTTCACCCTTGTCACTTGAGCTTTATTGATTTCATATTTGATTATTATGTGCATTGGACACATAAGAACCTTCCTATGAGCTTGGAGAGATTTGTTTGGGTTCGACCCTACCCATAGGATGCATTTTTCATGATGGATGATCTATCTATGATTCAACCTATCATTGAGGGTAACACACTTTCAGTATGGTTGCGTGATCTTGTCATTCCTCATGATGATTCCTTCATCGTTCCTAGTACCCTTCATGGTTCCAACTTCTACATGGTGTTGATGATGTTTGGGAGGATTCACACTAGACAGTGGGACCCTGGCATTCCTTGGGATGTCAATTTTCCTCGCATGACATTGCCACAAGGATATTTGTAGTTGAGGCAATGGGATCTAGGAATTCCTTTTCCTGATGGATTTTGTTGGATGAAATTCTCATTGACGAGAGTGAAATACAAGCAATGGGATCCCGACATTGCTTTCCTTTGGAGTAGTTGTTGTCATGTTGGCATGATGGATCAAGTCAACGTTCTCTCTCATAAGTTCATCTATGTTGCACTTGGTTTCAATTTCCTACTTGGGGAAAATTTATTATGACGGACTTATGGTGTGCATACATGGTGCATTGGAGGATGTATCTTACACCTTGCATTTCTAAGGATCATTTGGGATCCTGGTATCAGTTGTGATTAGTCTCCACACTAAGTGCATGGTTGGATGGTGATGGAGCTATATGTGGGGAGAGTTCATGAGCAGTTTATAACCAGATTGGTGCAACAAAAGAATCATGGCCCTTGGTGCTTAGTTGGGTTGAAAATTCCAATGCTAGTCAGTCAACAACATATACTAAGGAGTGAGGTCGATGGTTGGATTCATGTATGGTTGGATTTGATTATTGCTTCAGGACAAGCAATTTTGGGAGGGGAGGACTGTCATGTCCCCATTTTTGGTAGCAACATGGTCAGAACACTAACCACTCCATCCCATGGCGTTCTAGTATTAAATTAATAATAAGGAAATAATTTGGGCCCAAGTTATCTTAGCAATTAATTAATTTAGCTAGATAATAAATTATGGCTAAATTATTTTGTATTAAATTAATTTAGAAGGGATGTAATATTATTTTGAGTATTTAATTTTTATTTAAATGTAATAATGAGTTGGAAAATGAGATAATTTGGGCCAAAGAAGTTTCCTTGCAAAAGAAGGAAACTTAAACGAAAAATAGCACAAAGCAAGAATTAGTGAAAAGCAGGAAAGTGGAAAAAGAATGAAAAGCAGAAAGCAAAGAAAAGTAGAAAGAGGCATAAAAGTAGGAAAGTTCTCAAAAGCATAAAAGAAAGAAGTTTCCTGATTTGTGCAACTCAAGAAGGATTAGAAACATTTATAAAAGCTACAAGGTTCGAATTTAGAAAGTGAGGGGGCATCCTTTAGGCTAAGTGGGTCCAAACCCAATCCAACTAGTCGAAACATCCATGCCACTTCCAATTAGAATTTATAAGAGGATAAGCTCAACACTGAGGAGAAAATTCTATAAAATAAGGAGGAGAACTCCATTTCACATATTTTTTGGTTAATTTACTTTCGAAGTTTTGTATCAAGAGCTCTAATCTCCTCAATTGACTTGGGAGATGCGCCCCTTGTCTTAGTAGGGAGATGCACCCCTAAGTCTTATTCATAGAGTTTTATTGCAGGTACCTACAACCATTAAAGTTTTTCATTAGATTCTAGTGGATATCTACATTAGTTATCATAGAAGGAATCTTCCATTCTCCTTCACAGTGGTTTCTTGAGTGTGGGTGTTGCAAACTAGTTGAAGAAGTGCACATTTAATGAGTAGATAAGATGAATTTTGATGAGGATGGTACTCAACCATCATTCTTGATATCATTTCAGTTTCTATTATGTATTTCAGTTCCAAACATCCTCCATAGAACACCATATTACTTCTTCAATGAGTTGTTGTAAGGGTTTAATTCAATTCTCTTGTTCTGCTTTGTAATTGGTTAGAGAAGAAAACATTTAATGAATGATTGATGTTATCTTTGCATAAATGTATATAAAATGTACTCTTATGAAAATTTTAATATCAGGCTGCTCTGGTTCTTCCTTGAAAATATAATTTTTAATGCATTTTCTCAGCCTATGCTCAGTCTTCACTTTTATGCCATATATTATCTTTCAGTGGTCCAATTACTATTCTGTCAATCATTGCAGGTACTTAATACCTTAATTAATCCAATCCAATCCTTAAACTAATATTTCATGATCCTCTGAGTCGTTTGGGAAAATTCTGAATGTTAACCAATTGAGAAGTCCAACTAGCTAGTTTCCCTCACTGAGTTATTAAATTGAATTCCGCATATCAGAGTCTCTCTATGTAAGTTATTGTATCTGAATAAGACCCTTATGAACCCATTCCAATATTCATATCATAGTTTTTGGAAGGTCGTACAATGCTTGAGTCATATTGAACCTTAACTAGTTGAGCTGCCACTATAGCAACAACTTCTCCCAAGTCACCCAAACTCGGTCTAGCTGCCCCAAAACCTCTGTATTTTTTGTATATCAATATATTATAGGGTATATATAGGTAATACGTGTTCAATTTGTTCCTTAATATTGTGGAAAGGATCTAGTTTTCATATGCCAGTGTACCCAGGAAGCCTTGGAGTAGACTTCATCGATAGCTGATTTCGAAACATAAAAGGTCCCAGTACGTTGTGCAAAGGATTCTTGATGTGAGATTAGGACCTATTGTGTATGATACTACACACATATCATTAGTCACATCATAGTCTTAATTCCATATATTCAAGTGTTGGGAGGGTTTAATAGTGACCGTAACTAGTTGTATCAAATCTAGTTTCAAAACTAGCTACTAGATTCACAATTTTCCTGATCTAATCTTTATGTTTGAGATAATATATCCAAGTAATATGATTGGGTATATTACACTGAAAAATATTGACAAAGGGAACTTCCACTTGACAAATGGTATTGCATGCACATAGATCTGAAAGATAATAATAACATCAAAATGTATGCACCTGACAAACTCGCCCTTGAGGAGCGAGCCTGTGAAGTTGAATTCGTTGGATGGGAGATCCAATGGTTCTCTCCTCACATGATCGATCCCTGAGGATGCGTATATCGAGTGCATAAGTTTCTCCAATAATAACAACATTGCACGGTTAATTACTTCATTTATGATCGACAAAACATGATTAAAAGAAACATAGAATAGGATACCATCGTGGCCAATAAAATCCGAGTACGATGATGACACATGCCTCACTATTAAGAGCTATCAATCACACCATTCTGCATATGGGAGCTGAAAATTGTGTAATTATATGCGTGTCATTATTATTTGTTTCTCTTAACCAGGGTTCGTGGATTTCATGTGGTGTTCTATGGTTAGTGCAAGCCACAACCTTTGAAAATGGTTATATTTCCACCTAGGTTTATTCATACATGTTTGACACATTTTTTCCTTGACAACTAGTGACTTATTTATGGAGGATGTCCAAGTTAATGGTTTGGAAACTAATCCATTGGAAATTGCAGTTCAATATTTATGGGTGATATAAATTTTCTTGTGACCTTGAATCATATCACTATATTCTTTAATACCATTTATAAATCTCACTTTGTTCACATTTTGTAAGAGTAGATGTTATAATATTTGGATTAGGAGTAGATTAAAAATGATCAATTAACTCATTTTTATGTTTGAAATTTAAAGAAAACATTTTTAGATAAATTATATACTATTTGTTTGTACCCAATATTTTCCTGAAAAGAAAGTCATTCATGCAATGCATGAGCACATAAGGTTTTGGAAATTTTATCCCTGGAAGGATAAAGGAGCCTAACAAGAGACTAGAAATATGCTAATAGGACCTACGACTGAGAACTATGGGAAAATATTTGAGATCTAAAGCAGAGGAGCGGTCAACCATCATATTAGGAGCAAGATCAACGGTCCAGAGATCAAGCACGCTCATAAAAGCATGAAATTTAATCAGGTATAGTGCATGTGCAGTTTATTCGCCTATTGATCAAGATCAGTGGCTCCGAATGATCATGCAATGATAAGTTGCATCCACCAAAAAGGGATCTCGGGTGGGAATTTTACTTGAAAATGCCCAGGATACATTCCCCGCAGTTACTGGCCACGCCTCCTTGGAGACAGTTTCTCTAACCCACTTAACATCGATACATTACCACTCTGGGAAACCAAAATCGTATCCTCCCAAACTTAAAGTGTCAGTGTTTTACAACTCAGCGTGACCTGAAAACGCGTCACTTCACAGTCAAATCCCCGCCTATTGTCTGTCCAAAATGTCTCGTCACTCCTCCATTCCATTCATCCACTACATGCATGCCATCTGTCATATGAGCCTCGCTTTTCTGTTTTACTCTCCTTCCGGCATCCGACGTGTAAAGTGCATCATTTCCTACGGTGTAAAAGGTTTTAACCTAGATTCAATATTATATTATTTTTCATCCAAGAAGCATACTCAGTACTTGAGAACCAGCTTGCCAGGTCAGCAGAAGAAGGCGAGCTATACTGGTACAGGTTAGCATCTTTCAATCCAAGTTAACCTCCAGGTGTCAAATGGGTATCCATCTTCCACTTCCAACTATTCCTGTTGTTGTAACCCTGTTTTTCTTTATCAGTTTAATCGAGCCCTACTTTGCAGAAAACCCTAATTTTAGCTGGGTTTTGCCATCCTTTTTCCCTAATACTGTGAACTAACGAAACAAATGGCACCCAAGACCAAGGTCACTCTTCCAAATCCCCGCTTCTCAGGAGAAGAACATGTATATAGCCACGAGGATGACATCTTTGACACCATTATCCATAATTCATACCTAATTGAGACCCTCATAGAAGAAATAGAGCTCGCTTTCAATGACCAAGACAAACTTAACCTCTAGAGCTCCAACTTCCCCCATTCCATTTTACCTAGGTTTTTTGCATTGCGTGAATTTTTTACATGGTTCTAAAAACAATACTCCCCCACGACAAGAGTAGTACTGTTAGCTGACTCAACCAAAAACCTATTTTTCATTACACCAGAAGCCCTGAGAAAGATGTTTTGCATGCCTGAGTCATTAGCTCCCTACATTTTCAACGAGAAATCCCTAGCCACTGATTTTAATGGCCTCAATCTATTTGATCGTCACTTATTCCTATCCAAACATATAGATCCTGGAATGGCTATACAAACCATTCCTCCTCCTTATGCTACAACCTCCTTCTCGCAAGACTCCAGAAAGGCCATCTCAATTATTTGCACTGCTATTGGTATAGAGGATGATAAAAAAGTGGATGAATTCATTTTGGGAGTCCTGCTGAAGCTAACAACAAAAACTGGTAAGAAACCACCACATTTTTATCTCAGCACCTTTCTAGCTGACAAGATCCATGAGCAGTTGGAAGAATACCATGCAATTGAGTATTTCAGATTCCCTTCCTACCTATTTTTCCTCTTCTTCTATCAGAACTTTGAGAGATTCAAACATTTGGGCCTGAAGACCACAGATAATCTAGGGATGCAGAAACTAATTTATGAATGGAATGACTTGGTTTTAATAAGAGTAGATAACTCGAACTTCTCTGAATTCACAGACAAAGTAATGATTGTGGCTTATAGTTTGATACATGGTAGTTCGCCTCCCAAGATGTTTCTTGACATCAAGAAACACCCGCAGTTCACATCATAAATTCAAGTTGGAGACTAGTTTATATTTGAATATCACAATGTTATCAGGGTATATGGTTTTGAAGAGGAGCCATACAAGCTACCTACGTTTCTTACACCCAGGCTATTTTCCAAGGTGTTTGTAAGGCAAAAAATGGCTTCAGATGAGCTACACTTCAAGCATTTTAGGAAAGATAAGTATTTCTTCTTGCCACAAGAGGTAGGACCTCTTATTATCAGAGGATTGAATGCTCCTCAGTATATATAAGAATACCTCAGTCAACTCAACCTTCCAAAGGAAGATAAATCTCCATATGACCCTCACCAAGTGGTTTCCACGCAGAGGGTAGAGAATAAGAATAATCCATATGTATGCACACCTAGGCCTCTATGGGAAATAATAGCAAACAAAGAGACTTGGGAAGAGGTCCAAGAGGCCATGAAAATATTTGATGAAGAGGAGAAGCAAAAACAACTAATTGGGTAGAAAATGATAGCTGGGGAAACCCATGATATGGACATTGACCAAGACCAACAAGGTCCATACCCTAAAAGAGTCAGATTAACAACAAAAGAAGATGAACAATCGTTAGTGGAGGTTGGATCAGAATCAATGGAGATTCCTAGTGAAATTAATGAACTGATAAGGAAGCCATATCTCCCAAGCAAGCCTCAAATTCAATATGCAAGCTATCCTTCTATAGAGTTTACTATTCCTCAGAAAATATAGGGTTCCTCATTTGCAGAACCAGTCCTTGTAAAAACAGATCTTCATACTAGATATAGAAATATCAGAGAAAGAGGAATGAAAATTATGAAGGAGCTGAGACAAGACTTCCCAAGCACAGGGAAAAGGCTAATAGCAATGGCATACCACCAACAAGATGCCTTGAGGTTTCCTGTTTTGGAACCCAAGGTAGCCAAGCCAGTGAAACCCAGTGATTGGTGGGCATAAGAACATATATTCAATTTCAAAGAGTTTGGAAAACTGGACAAGATGGATTTCTATAAGCAAACAAGTGACATGATGTGCACATAAATTGTTAAATCTGGAAAAGAAGAAATAAATCTGGGGACAACTCTTGCAAAATTTGAGAAATTGTATAAAATTGAAAAGTGGAACACAAGATCCAAACATGTTACTATTAATTCTTTGGAATCAAAGTTGGTAGCATTAGCAGCAGATCCCTCCTATGATTCCCCAATCTATTCACTTATATCTAAAAATGACAATGAGATAGCTACACCGAGGAAGAAGCTGAAGATGCATACAATTGAACCAGTGCAATCTGAAGAATTAAAACAAGTGCAGGAGGAGAAAGAAAAAATCTACGCAAGAATGATAGATTTCCAATAGTTGTCTGAATAAAGGAAGGAGAAGATTGATGATTTGCATTGGAAGATTACAAGTTTGAAGATGGCAGCCACCAAAATATCCACTGAAGCAAATAATAATACTTTAATTCCTACAATTCAAGAATAAATCCAACTAACAATGCAGATCCCAGAAGTTGCAATGGAAATTCATCCCACTCCAGGAGCAGCAAAAGCAACTAGAAGTCAACCTACAACAACAAAATTCATGGGTGAGCCCCAAGTTGATCTCTCGGATACTATTGATCTAGATTCCATGGAAGAGGACCAAGCTAATTTGAGGTCAAGTCCTAAACCTATTGAAGAGGACAATGACCTAAATTCCAGACTGTATGAAGCCCAAAAAGAGATGGAAAACAAGGAGAACAGGGTCCTTGAATTGGAAAATGAATTCAACAAGAAATAAGATGAAATTTCAGAATTGGAGAGAGAAGAAAGAGACCTAAAAATTCAAATAACTTCTCTCCAAATAGATCTTCAGGGAGAACAATTATTGAGAATAATTTCTCAAGCTGTTTAGGAGAAAATTGAAGAGTGGTTCAGGAATACGTGGGATTATTTTGAAGTTATACATGATAAGTTAGATATGTCTACTCGGGCTATGGGAGAGATAAAATCAGTTGAAAAGCAGTTGGGAGACATTCCAAGTAAGGCAACATAATTCATAGGTTATATAAACAACAAAACCAAGAAGCAACTAGCTGAAAAGGGGATAGAAAACATAACTCAAATAATCAAAATCTCCAGGTCTATGATAATGAAACAAACATATGTTTCAAGGATGAGGGATAATCTTAAATAATTAAATGATAAAATAATTTCCTTTAAATCACTTTTCAACGATGTGTAAAATTGGGAATGCTTTCTCCATGGAATGGAAATGATGATGTTTATCCCAAAGAGACTTATCAAGAACATCTTCAACAAAACAAGGATGCATGGAGCTCCCCTCGGAATCAATGGAAGGGGAAATAGAAGGAAAACAAGGAGTTGAAAGAATAAAAGGTTGTTTTGAAATTTGGATAGGCTTAAGGAATATTGCCAAAAGGTTGGGGCCCATTTCATATGAGAAGCATACCAATGATGAAATTTCTTTAGAAAATCTAAGAAATCACAGGAATCTTTTAGGAAAAGAATGGAAAATGGTTTTCCAACATTATAAACATGTCTTACCACCTGGATCAGTGGCCACTCAGCCCCAAGTACAGTCATATAGTCAAGCTTCAAGGGGATAGTTTGATCAATCAACAACATCTTCAACAGGTCAACTAGTGCTAGGTGTATTTGCAAACCAACCTCCTCTTGTTTCTTTCATGCCACCAGCAGGTCCAGTCAATGTTCAGATGATGCATCAAGTGAATCGAGCTGGCATCCCTCCAGTGGGACCCATAGGATCACACTATGGACAACCCCATGTATATATGAGAGGAAAAAATAAGACCTCCAACAGAAGAAATTAAGTGTTAAAGATCAACATTTTTTGTTGGAGAAGAAGAATTGTAAAAATATTTTTGTAAAAAGTAAATTGACTTTCAATTACTTTTCTGTTAGAGTGTAATAAACCGAATAGGGTTACTTTCACACCCTATTTAAAGTGGATTGTAATACATTTTAAAGGGATGGCAATTTTAGTAGAGAAGTTCTCTATCTAATTTTTGTAGAGTCGAGAAGCAGTTTTACTGTGTAATTTGATGTTGTAAGAGATTAAATACACAACTAATTTCAGAGAGATGCTCTTCCTCTCTTCAAGAATCCATTTTTACTTAATTATGTTTTCTGTGTAAATATTCGCATGATTAATATAAATTTGATGAAGTTTTCAATCTCTTTGTGAGATGATTGATATTCATAATGATTCAGAGTTGAAAGATCTGTCAGATATTCATCATTGTATGCCTCTGTAATATCTTTTAATGATCTTCATGTATGATGCAAGGTTTTCAGGAATTTCCTACTTGTATTGTGTATGCTAAATTTGATTTCATTCCTTTGATTCCCGGATTTTACTTCACAAATGTGCATGAACTGCTGAAATTATTCACGTAGAAGCTTTAGTACGTTCTAAATATCCCTAGATTCAAAAAATTTGATATTACTAGTCACTTCTTGAGGACATCTAGCCTCCATTCGTTAATTCCACTTCCATTTATCTATGCATTCTGGAATAAGCTGTGAATTTCCTCTGCAAGAACACATTTCATTTTTTAAATACTGTGTATGAACTAGTCCAGTTCAATTTTTTCAAAAGAATAATCCAAATATTGTGCATAAATATACAGCTCTGGTATCTATAAATAAATGAGCTTCTATCATTCCCAAGCGTGATTCATTTCAGCCTAGTTCACTCTACGGACTAACATGAAAAATGGAGACCATACTAGGGAACACAAGTGAAAGAAATATTTCCCCTACTACAAATTGAAGACAGTCTGAGCTCTACGTGGTGAAGCAGAATAGACATTGTGGTTGAATCTTCACCTAGCGACTTCAATGGATCAAGTTGGATCCTGGTAAGAGACACACGAGAACTAATCCTCAGTCAAAGGAATTATGAATCCTACCAAAATCTCTAACTCATTGGAGGAAAATTCGTACTACTCAAGGGAGAGGTATTCCTCTATTTAATTCAAATTTGATATCTCCTGCAGTAAGAAATCAAGAAGAACTTGAAGATTTAAATATTTTTCACAATTTGCACAATATTCCTGAAACTCTAAATCCAGTTCTTGAACCCGAGTTCACTTCTCCAGTATCATCTGCAAGTATATCTGGACCTGATCATTCTTTTACTCCACCTCAAATAAATTCACTCACCCCTCATGCTCAAAATATTATCTTAGAACATTTAAATATGGTTGGTAGAGGACAAGGAAATCCACCTCCTGTAGTAAATCCATGGCAAGCCAATAGACTTGGTGCTTTAAATTTGCCAAATATTCTTCATGATATGCTTGAGAAATATATGAATAGTTTGCCTAAATATGATGGAGAAAACGATATTACAGTTGAAGATCAAGATGAAAATATCGAAGAAATGTCAAAAATGTTGAAAGGCCTGTCAAGAAAATTCACCATGATCAAAGTGGATGGACATAATCAGAATAGGAATACTCAAGGGATGGGGAAGATAAATACTAATTGGTATAGGAGGCCTTTTAATCCTCGGATTTTGAACAGAGATCGGAGAAATGAATACCCTCCCATACAACCACCAGTAAAAGCTAATGATGCTAAACATATAGTGGAAATACCTCCTGATGAAGAATATGTCGAACCTCCTGAAGATATTCTTTGTGTAAATGATGATGATGATGATGATATGATCCACCTCACTCAGAAAGAGTATGAAAGGTCACTACAATATGCTGTTTACCAAAATGAACCTGAAGTAAAGAAAAGATATAATCGAAGGCGAAGGACTTCACCAGAAAATCAGCCAAAGATAGTTTCTCCAGATAAATTGGTTAAATTTCCAAAAGGAATGAAATATGTTGCTAATCCTTCTTCTGTGCATAATCCTCATGTTGACAAAGTAAATCCTTGCATTTCACCATCCCCTGAAATCCAAATTACTCCTTCTCCTGTCCATAAAAAGGTTGCTATATTTCCACTGAAGCAAAAGAGATGGATTAATCTTCTCAGCCTTTCAATTTTCAACTTGAGCTTTCTAAAATTAAGATGTCCATTCCATTATCTGAGTTGTCTCAACACCATACCTATGCCAAGAAAATTGAAAAATTTCTTAAGATAAATAATGCAAATCCCCAATCAGACAGCCTAGACATTGTTGATGAAACCCCTACTATTGAAGTTGGACCTGTAGTCGAAGATGAAAACAATGAATACACACCTCCTTTTTATGTAACTTTGAGTTTACATGGAAAGCTGATACACAATTGTATGCTATATTCAGGTGCCTCCCACAATCTGATGCCTAAAGTAATCATGGAAGAACTGGAATTGGAAATTACTAAGCCTTATCATGATATTTATAGCTTTTATTCAAAACCAATAAAATGTGTGGGAATGATAAAGGATTTGGTAGTAAATTTGGCCTAGTTACCTTCTAAAAGTATTATGTTGGATGTGGTGGTAGCTTATGTACCTCCAAGGTATGGTATGTTATTATCCAGGACTCGTGCCAAAAGAATGGGAGGGACAATGCAGATGGATATGAAATATGCCACTATTCCATTGTTTGCAGGAGAGACAAGAAGACTCTATAGAGAAACTAGGTATGCCTATATACTCAGTGAAGGAATCATCCCTATAAAATATCCTATATACACTATAGAAGAAGATATGGGCTGTTGTATGTCGACTGTAGGATATTATTACAAAGAAGAACCTATGAAATTGATGGCAGCAGATATTGTTTATTCTCAACATGATCTTGTTTGGGACATGTACTTCAATGGATCCTCCAACAAAGATGCAGCTGGGTATGGGGTAATTCTTATTTTTCCAACCAAAGAAGAAATTGCATTGTCCTTTAAATTAATTTTGAGACTACAAAAAACGTTGTTGAATATGAAGCATTCAACAACCTCCTATCCTAACATCTAGATCCTGGAATGGATATACCAACCATTCCTCCTCCCTGTGCTACAACCTCCTTCCCTAAAGACTCCAGAAAGGCCATCTCAATTATTTGCACTATTATTGGTCTAGAGGATGATAAAACAATGGATGAATTCATTTTGGGAGTCCAGCTGAAGCTAACCACAGAATCTGGTAAGAACCCATCGCATTTTGATCTCTGCACCTTTCTAGCGGACAAGATCCATGAGCAGTTTGAAGAATTCCATGCAATTAAGTATGGCACATCGTTGTCCAGAACAAGAATTCCCCATTGGTGAATCAAAAGAAACTATAACAAAAATAAATTTATTCCCTTTTCCTCTTCTGAAGGAAAATAAATTAGTGGAGTATGCAAATCATCCTCATTTCAGGTTCTCTTTCTACGTATTTTTCCTCTTCTTCTATCAGAACTTTGAGAGTTTCAAAGATTTGGGCCTGAATACCACATATAATCAAGGGATGTAGAAACCAATTTATGAATGGAATGACTTGGTTTTAAGAAGAGCAGATAACTCAAAATTCCATGAATTCACAGACAAAGTAATGTGGCTTATATTTTGATACATGGTAGTTCTCCTCCCATGATGTTTCCTGACATCAAGAAACACCTGCAGGTCACATCGAAAATTCAAGTTGGAGACTAGTTTATATTTGAATATCACACTGTTATCAGGGTATATGGTTTTGAAGAGGAGCCATGCAGGATACATACCTTTCTTACACCTAGGCTATTTTCCATGGAGTTTGTAAGGAAAAAAATGGCTTCAGATGAGCTACGCTTCAAGCTATTCCATTGTTTGCAGGAGAGACAAGAAGACTCTATAGAGAAACCAGGTATGCCTATATACTCAGTGAAGGAATCATCCCTATAAAATATCCTATATACACTATAGAAGAAGATATGGGCTGTTGTATGTCGACTGTAGGATATTATTACAAAGAAGAACCTATGAAATTGATGGCAGCAGAGATTGTTTATTCTCAACATGATCTTGTTTGGGACATGTACTTCAGTGGATCCTCCAACAAAGATGCAGCTGGGTATGGGGTAATTCTTATTTTTCCAACCAAAGAAGAAATTGCATTGTCCTTTAAATTAATTTTGAGACTACAAAAAACGTTGTTGAATATGAAGCATTGGTCTTGGGTCTCGAAACAACAAGGAATATGGGAAAAAAACTTATTTCTATTTTTAGAGATTCAGAACTGATAGTGCAACAGATAAAGGGAAAGTATCAAACTAAGCATCCCAAAATGAGAGCCTACATAAATCAGGTATGGGATTTAAATAATGATTTATTTGAATATTTTAATATCACAACTATTCCTAGGGAAGTAAATCAGAGAGTTGATTCATTGGCCATAGCAAGAAGTTGTTTTAAGCCTCCCACATAAATTAAGTTGAGACATGAAGTTGAAATGATTTATAGGCCACTATCCATGACAATACAAAACACTGGAAAATGTTTGAAGATGATGATCAGATTAAAATATTTTTAGAATTTATTGATTAATTTTCCAGTACTTGCATTGATCAAGACCCAGAGATAGAAGAAGATGTATACAATCAAGGAGGAGAAGAAGCAAATGATAAGCTGAATTACAAAATAGAAAACCACAAGATTGTCCAGTTGAAAAGTAACTTCATCCCTAAAGGTATGGTCCATTTGGAGAGATTATTTGACAAGAATGATGTTCCTCATAATCCTAAAATCCAACCAAAGGAAGAGGATGTTGAATAGGTGAATATTGGTACTGTAGAAGCACCCAAGAATATCAAGCTTTCAAAACTGTTGCCTGCTAAAATAAAACAAAAGCACATAAATATTTTTAAAGAACACATAGATGTTTTTGCATGGAGGTATGAGGATATTAGAACCTATGATACATCCACAATTGATCATAATATTCCTTTAAATCCTGAAACAAATCCCTTCAGATAGAAACTTAGGCAAACAAATCCTATTTTGATGCCCATTATTGAAAGGGAAGTGATGAAGTTATTAGATGCTAAAATAATAATTCTTATTAAATACTCTGAATGGGTTGCAAATTTGGTCCTTGTTAGAAAAAAAGAGTGGAGAAATCAGGTTGTGTGTTGACTTCAGGAATCTCAACAAATGCTCACTCAAAGAAAATTACCCTTTTCCCAGAATGGATCAAATGTTGTAGAAGGTTGTTGGAGCAGATAGAATATCTATGATGGATGGGTTTTCAGGGTACAACCAAGTGGCCATGAGTAAAGAATATAGGGAGAAGACAACTTTTACCACTCCATGGGGAACTTTTATGTATGATAATATTCCATTTGGGATAATGAATGCAGGGGCCACTTTCCAAAGTGCAATGGACATAACATTCGTTGGAGAAAGAGATAAATTCATAGTAATATACCTTGATGATATGACTATGTTCTGTTGATGTATATGTAACTTCGGAATGTATTTCCCATATATGTATATTGTATTCCTATAGAGATGGTATTATTCCTCTATACGAAAGTGTCGTCATTTATATTGTAAGTGTCGTAACTTATACTTGATGGGTTATTAGACCACCTTGTTGGGGTCGGCCCTGTATAAGTCATGTGGGTCAAAGGGTTATTAGACCACCCTATTGGGGGTCGGCCATGTGGGTCTAAGGGTTATTAGACCACCCTATTGGGGGTCGGCCCAGTCAGCATTATGTTATGTGGTTAAGTTCGAGCCTACATGAGTTAGGTAAAAAGGCAAGTCAAGTCAAGTATAAATAGAGTGCGGGAGGCACTCTATTTACTCACTCACTTCTCACACATATGCTCTCAAGGAGGAGAGGCGCACTTATGGAGGAGGAGGATTGCTGCTAGGTTATGGCTATCTCTATTGGTTGGTTGTATCATTGCTCTATCTATCTCTGAGGAAGTTATTGGGGTTTTTCACCTTTATGGTTTTCCCCAAGTAAATCTTTGTGTCTCTTGTGTGCTTGCATTATTGTCTCCATGATTGATATGCTGTAGATATGCTGTACATGTTGTTCTCTCAGTTAAGATCCTAGATCAGATTGAAGTAAATTCTGAAAATTTAACATGTTCTCCAAGATTGATGATGAACATCTATCACACTTGAAGCAGACTTTTAGAAAGTGCAGGAAATATGGCCTCTCTTTGAATCCCAAGAAATCTAGTTTATATTTAAGAGAAGGTAAGCTGCTAGGGCATATAGTATCCAAAGATGGAGTGAAAATAGATCCTGAGAGAATGGCATCCATACAGGCACCTGAGATCCCCAGAAATAAGAAGTAAGTACAATCATTTATAGGCAGGATAAATTTCTTGAGAAGATTTATTCCTAATCTTGTTGAATTGATCAAAATCATTACCAAGATGCTCAAAATAGGTAATGAGGTAAAATAGAATAAGGAATCAAAATAAGCATTTGAAGCATTGAAGAAAGCCATTGGGGAGACGCTAGTGCTGATTAGTCTTGATTATGTGAAGCCTTTTTATATTTTCTTTTTCTTCCTGTCATACAATTGCAGCTGTGATTTTGCAAAAGAATTGCGATGGACAAGAACAACCCATATCCTTTTTCAGTAAATCTCTCAGAGATGTTGAATTAAAATACAATCTCATGGAGAAACAAGCCTATGCCATGGTGAAAGCTTTGAAATATTGCAGATGTTATGTTTTACATTCTCAGATAATTGCATATGTCCCAGATAGCACAATCAAATATATTTTGTGTCAAATTGATGGTGGAGGTAGAAGAGGAAAGTGGATTTCTAAAATTCAAGAGTATGATCTAGAAATCAAACCCACCAAACTAGTGAAGGGATAGGGATGAAAAAGTTGATGGATGAGTCAGATTGTGAGACATTTGACTTAAATTTGATTTCAGTATTGACAGAAGAAGATAAGCTAAGAGACATTCACGATTCCCAAGATGATACAATGAAGGTAAACAAGAATGTGAAGAGTCTAAGTGGTATGGAGACATTGTTTACTTTTTGATAAATTTAAACTCTTCTGACTATCTGAAAAAATCACAAGCAAGGTCACTCAAATTACAACCAGTTAAATATTTCGTTTTGGATGAATATTTGTACTGCAAAGATCCTCAAGGGATATTGTTGAATTGTGTAATTGAGGAAGAAATAGAAGGAATCATCACAGAGTTACATTAAGGAGTTTGTGGGGGCCATCATGCTTGAAGAGCTACAACATACAAAGTTCTAAGAGTTGGGTATTATTAGCCAAGACTGTTTGCTGATACTAATCATATTGTAAGGGAATGTATGGAATGTCAAATGTTTGCAGGAAAGTAGAAATTAAAACCTCTACCCCTAAGGCTTATTTTCACATCAACCCCTTTTCATCAATGGGGTTTGGATTTCATTGGAGAGACAAATCCTAATTCCAGCAACCAACACAGATGGATCTTGACTACTATGGATTATTTTACAAAGTGGGTGGAAGCTATTCCCACTAGGTTAGATAATGAAATGTGATAATAGAATTTTATGAATAAAACATCTTCTCAAGGTTTGTATGCCCAAGAAAAATCATCACTGACAATGCCCCTGCTTTCAAGTTTGTTAAAATGGTGGAATTATGCTTGAAGTATAATGTTGAAATGGGTCATTCAACTGCTTATTAGCCTCAAGGAAATGGCTTGGCTAAGCCATCCAATAAAATTTTGCTGAGAATCATCAAAAAGATGTTGATAGAAAATAAAAAATAAAACTTGGGATGTGAACCTTGTATATGCCTTATGGGATGACAAAATAAGTGTTAAAAGATCAATTGGCACATATCCTTTTTAGGTGGTATATGGAAGAGAAAAATTCCTTCCTATTCAGTTGGGATTACCAGTGCTCAAGCTCCTCCAACATGAAGCAGAAGAACCAAACAACATGGTAAGAAGGATGTATGAATTAATAGAGCTTCAACAGGAAAGAGAGTGGGTAAATTTAAAATTACAAGAGCATCAGAAAAAGATGAATAAGACCTTTGATGAGAAATATTTGGAAAGATATATCAACTTTGGATATTTAGTCCTGAAATGGAATGTAAGAAAGGAAGATAAAGGAAAACATGGCAAGTTCGAAAATCTTTGGATAGGCCCATATGTCATTGCTGAAGTACTGGAAAACAACACCTGCAAGCTTCATGAACTAGAAGGAGAACTGATAGAAGTTGTTTTCAATGGAAGGATTCTAAAGAGGTTTTTTAAATACTAAGGCCAGAATCCAAGAAAGGCTATTGTACATAGTAAAGTAGTGGTCCTTTTGCAATTTACAACATTTTAATTCCTGTCATTTCAAGCTCAATGTAAATAAATAATTTGTGGAGATAACAGTAGTGTTTCAATGTGATCAATGAATTTCCAAAGGAAAGACTCCATATCCCAATGGAAGAAGGAACTAGCCTACAGTCCTCAGAATCCTACAGAGCGGCACTTTATCCCTGTGGAGCCGATGTTAGTACCCAATATTTTCCTGAAAAGAAAGTCGTTCATGCAATGCACGAGCACATAAGGTTTTGGAAATTTTAGCCCTAGAAGGATAAAGGATCCTAACAAAATACTAGAAACATGATAATAGGACCTACGACTGAGGACTATGGGACAATATTTAAGATCTAAAGAAGAGGACTATTTAGCCGTCAGATCGGGAGCAATATCAACAGTCCAGAGATCAAGTGCGCTCATGGGAAGCACTGAAGTTAATCAGGGATAGCACATGTGCAGTTTCTCCGCCCATTGATCAAGATAAACATCTTGAATTGATCGAGCGACGATATGTTGCATCCACTAAAAAGGGACCAGCTTAGGCATGCATTGTACTTGAAACCACCCAGGACACGTGCCCCACAGTTACTGGTTGCGCCTCCTTGAAGGAAATTTCTCTAACCCGCTTAACATCGATGTATTATCACTATGGGAAACCACAATGATATCCACTCAAACATAAAGAGTCAATGCTTTACAACTCAACATGACCCGACAACCTGTTACTTCACAAGCAAATCCCCGCCTGCTGTATTTCCAAAATGTCCCGTCACTCCTCCAATCCATTCATTCACTCCATGCATTCCATCTGTCATATGGGCACTGCTTATCTGTTTTACTCTCCTTCCAGCATCCGACGTGTAAAGTGAATCATTTCTTACGGTGTAAAAGGTTTTAACCTAGCTTCAATATTTTATTATTTTTCATCCAAGAAGTGTACTCACTTGAAAACCAACTTACCAGGTCAGCAGAAGAAGACAAGTTATACCAGTCCAGGTTAGCATCTTTCAATCTGAGTCAACCTCCAAGTGTCAAACGAGTATCCATCTTCCAGTTCTGACTATTCCTAATACTGTAATCTTGTTTTTCTTTATCAGATTACTCGAGCCCTAGTTTGCATAAATCCCTAATTTTAACTGGGTTTTGCCATCCTTTTTCCCTAATAGTGTGAACCAACGAAAACAATGGAACCCAAGTCCAGGGTCACTTTTCCAAACTACCGCTTCTTAGGGGAAGAAAATGTATATGACCACGAGGTTTACATATTTGACACCATTATCCATAATGCAGACCTAATTCAAACCCTCATAGAATCCTGAGAGCTCGCTTTCAATGAATAAGGAAAAGTTAACCTATGGAGCTCCAACTTCTCCCATTCCATTTGCTCTAGGTCTGTTGTGTTCCTTGAATTTTTTACCTGGTGTTTAAAACACTACTCCCCGTGACAAGAGCAGTCCTGTCAGCTAACTCAACTAAAAACCTATTTTTTGTTACCCCAAAATCCCTGAGAAAGATGTTCTGCATGCTTGAGTTGTTAGCCCCTTATAGTTTCAACGAAAAATACCTAGCCACTACTTTTAATGGCCTCAATCCATTTTTTTCACCTATTCATATCCTAACATCTAGATCCTGGAATGGATATACCAACCATTCCTCCTCCCTATGCTACAACCTCCTTCCCTAAAGACTCCAGAAAGGCCATCTCAATTATTTGCACTATTATTGGTCTAGAGGATGATAAAACAATGGATGAATTCATTTTGGGAGTCCAGCTGAAGCTAACCACAGAATCTAGTAAGAACCCATCGCATTTTGATCTCTGCACCTTTCTAGCGGACAAGATCCATGAGCAGTTTGAAGAATTCCATGCAATTAAGTATGGCACATCATTGTCCAGAACAAGAATTCCCCATTGGTGAATCAAAAGAAACTATAACAAAAACAAATTTATTCCCTTTTCCTCTTCTGAAGGAAAATAAATTAGTGGAGTATGCAAATCATCCTCATTTCAGGTTCTCTTTCTACATATTTTTCCTCTTCTTCTATCAGAACTTTGAGAGTTTCAAAGATTTGGGCCTGAATACCACATATAATCAAGGGATGTAGAAACCAATTTATGAATGGAATGACTTGGTTTTAAGAAGAGCAGATAACTCAAAATTCCATGAATTCACAGACAAAGTAATGAGTGTGGCTTATATTTTGATACATGGTAGTTCTCCTCCCATGATGTTTCCTGACATCAAGAAACACCTGCAGGTCACATCGAAAATTCAAGTTGGAGACTAGTTTATATTTGAATATCACACTGTTATCAGGGTATATGGTTTTGAAGAGGAGCCATGCAGGATACATACCTTTCTTACACCCAGGCTATTTGCCATGGAGTTTGTAAGGAAAAAATGGCTTCAGATGAGCTACGCTTCAAGCATTTTAGGCAGCATAAGTCTTTCCTCTTGCCGCAAGAGGTAGGACCTATTATTATCATATGATTGAATTCTCCTCAGTATATAGAAGAATACCTCAGTCAACTCAACCTTCCAAAGGCAGAGAAAGCTCCATATGACCCTCACCAAGTGGTTTCCAAGAAAAGGGTAGAGAATAAGAATTATGCATATGTATTCACACCTAGGCCTCTATGGGAAATAATAGAAAATAAATAGACTTTGGAAGAGGTCCAAGAGGCCATGAAAATATTTGAGGAAGAGGAGAAGAAACATCATCTAATTGGGTAGAAAAGGACAGTCGAGGAAACCCAGGATATGGACATTGACCAAGACCAACAATGTCGAGACCCTAAAAGAGTCAGATTAACAACATAAGAAGATGAACAATCTTTAGTGGAGGTTGGATCTAAATCATTGGATATTCCCAGTGAAATTACTGAATTGATAAGGAATCCAGATCTCCCAAGCAAGCCTCCAATTCAATATGCAAGTTATCCTTCTATAGAGTTTACTATTCCCCAAAATATACAAGGGTACTCATCTGCAGAACCAGTCCCTGTAAGAATAGAAATTCATACTTGATATAGAAATATCAGATAAAGAGGAATGAAAATGATGAAGGATCTAAGACAAGACCTCCCAACCATAGGGAAAAGGCTAATAGCAGTGGCAGACCACCAACAAAATGCCTTGAGGTTTTCTGTTTTGGAACCCAAGGTATCCAAGCTAGTGAAACTTAGTGATTGAAGGGAAAAAGAACATATAGTCAATTTCAAAGAGTTTAGAAAACTGGACAAGATGGATTTCTATAAGCAAACAAGTGACATGTTGTGCACAGAAATTGTTAAATCTGAAAAAGAAGAAATAAATCTCAGGATAGCTCTTGCAAAATTTGAGAAATTGTATAAAATTGAAAAGTGGACCATAAGAGCCAAACATGTTACTATTAATTCTTTGGAATCAAAGATGGTAGCATTAGAATCATATCCCTCCTTTGATTCCCCAATCAAGTCACTTATATCTAAAAAATACAATGAGATAGCTACATTGAGGAAGAAGTTGAAGATGACTACAATTGAACCAATGCAATCTGAAGAATTGAAATAAGTGCAAGAGGAGAAAGAAAAAATCTATGACAGAATGATAGAATTCCAACAATTGTCTGAAGGAAGGAGAGAGAAGATTGATGATCTGCATTGGCAGATTGCAAGTTTGAATATGGAAACCACCAAAATATCTACTGAAGTGAATAATAATACTTCAATTCCTACAATTCGGGTAGAAATCCAAATACCAATGTAGATCCCAGAAGTTGAAATGGAAAGTCATCCCACTCCCGGAGCAGCAGAAGCAACTGGAAGTTAGCATACAATAGAAGAAGTCACATGTGATCCCTAGGTTCATCTCCCAAATACTATTGATCTAGATGCCATGGAAGAGGACCAAGCTAATTTGAGGTCAAGTCCTAAACCTATTGAAGAGTACAATGACATAAATGCCATACTGGATGAATCCCAAAAAGAGATGGAAAACAAGGATAATGGGGTCCTTGAATTGGAAAATGAAGTCAGCAAGAAAGAAGATGAAATTTCAGAATTGGAGAGAGAAGTAGGAGACCTAAAAAGTCAAATAACTTCTCTCCAAATAGATGTTCAGGGAGAATAATTGTTGAGAATAATTTCTCAAGCTGTTTGGGATAAAATTGAAGAGTGGTTCAAGAATAAGTGGGATTATTTTGAAGTTATCCAAGACAAGTTAGATATGTCTACTCAGGCTATGGAAGAGATAAAATTAGTCTAAAAGTAGTTGGTAAACATGCCAAGGAAGGAAACAAAAGTCATAGGTTATCTAAACAACAGAACCAAGAAGCAGCTAGCTAAAAAGGGGATAGAAAACATAACTCAAATAATCAAAATTGCCAAGTCTATGATAATGAAACAAGCATGTGTTTCAAGGATAAGGGATAATGTTAAAGAATTAAATGATGAAATAATTGTATTTAAATCAATTTTCAAAGATATATTAAAATTGGGAATTCCTTCTCCATGGGATGGAAATGATGATGTTTATCCCAAAGAGACTTATAAAGAACATCTTCAACAAAATAAGGATGATCTCCCCTTAAAATCATTGGAAGGGGAAATAGAATTAAAACAAGCAGTTGACAAAATAAAATGTTGTTTTGAAATTTGGATAGGCTTAAGGAATATTGCCAAAAGGTTGGGTCCCATCTCATATGAAAAACATACAAATGCTGAAATATATTTAGAAACTATGAGAAATCACAGACATCCTTTAGGAAAATAATGACAAATGGTTCTCCAACATCATAAACATGTCTTTCCACCTAGAGCATCGGCCACTCATCCCCAACGACATTCATCAATTCAAGCTTCAAGGGGACAATTTGATCAATCAACAACATCTTCAGTAGCTAAAGTGCCAGGTGTATTTGCAAACCAACCACTTCCTATCACTTTCATGCCACCGGGAGGTCCAGTCAATGTTTAGCTGATGCATCAAGTGAATCAAGTTGGCATCCCTCCAGTGGGATCCATACGATAACACTATGGACAACCCCATGTCTGTATGAGAGGAAAAAAGAAGACCTACAACAGAAGAAATTAAGTGTTAAAGATCAACATTTTTTGTTGAAGAAGAAGAATTGTAAAAATATTTTTGTAAAAATTAAATTGACTTTCAATTACTTTTCTGTCAGAGTGTAAGAAACCAAATAGGATTACTTGCACACCCTATATAAAGGGGATTGTAATCCATTTTAAAGGGATGAAAATTTTAGTAGGGAGGTTCTCTATCTAATTTTTGTAGAGTCGATAAGCAGTTTTACTATGTAATTTGATGTTGTAAGAGATTAAAGACACAACCATATTTCAGAGAGATGTTCTTCCTCTCTTCAATGAATCCATTGTTATTTCATTTTTTTGTGTGTAAATATTAGCATGATTAATAGATAGTTGATGCAATTTTCAGTCTCATTGTGATATCATTGATATTCATAATGTTTCAGAGTTGAAATATCTGTTAGAGATTCATCATTGTATGCCTCTGTAATATCTTTTAAAGATATTCATGTATGATGCAAGGTTGTCATGAATTTCCTACTTGTATTGTGTATGCTAAACTTGATTGCATTACTTTCATTCCCTGAGTTTACTTTACAAATGTTTATGAACTGCTGAAATTCTTCATGTAGAAGCTTCAGTATGTTCCAAGTATCCCTAGATTCAAGAAATTTGATATTACCAGTCACTTCTTGAATACATCTGGCCTCCATTCATTAATTCCACTTCCATTTATTTATGCATTCTGGAATAAGCTGTGAATTTCCTTTGCAAGAACGCCTTTTATTTGTTAAATATTGTGTATGACCTAGTCCAGTTCAATTTTTGCAAAAGAATAATCCAAATACTATGCATAAATATATAGATTTGGTATCTGTAAATAAATGAGCTTCTATCATGCCCGGGCGTGAGTCATTTCATCCTAGTTCACCTCTAGGGGCTAACACTATCCATACAAAAATAATTGCATATTTATGTAGGCAATTGTTTATAGTGTGGCCTCCAATTTAAGGTTCTATGGAACGTGTTCTCCATGTGAAGAGGTAGTTGACACTTAGTTAAAAATGTGCCAAGCATTCAAATTATCATACCATCAATTAATGTTCAACATTTACATGGCATGTCATAAATTTGTATAAGTATAATAAGTTAGTAGGAAATAAGGGTAGCAATATGGGTTTTTTCATTTAAAGGCTCCATTCTAAATTTACTTTCATTAATAAATAATTTGTGGGAAATTAGAGTCAGATATCCACTAACCCACAAACTTTTTAACAATTGGCAATAAACTTACTAATGTGTCATATCCACTAACCTATTAACTCCTTAACTATTATGGTTACTAACCTATTAACTTCTTAACAATGATTTAACCACTAACCATAAATCTTTTAAAAATTGCACAACTAATCCTTAATATACCAAATAATCCATCTTAATAAATAGATGTAGGATTGTATTGAATATTTCAATTATATTATAGGAAATAATATAAATATGTTTATTTTAGCAACCATATACTACAAAACAAATTAGTTATATTTTTTTCTTTTCAATAATTTTTTGGAAGGTGGATATTAAGTAGCTTTTACCAAATCAAACTTATTATTTATAAATTTAATTAACATTTTAATTGGACCACAATTATTTAATTCATTGAATGTTTATTAACTATTATGGCATAAAGTACAATAAATATTTATATACAGATATACATGTATTTGACCTTCATCCTTACATAACTATAATGAAGTCATTCTTTTACCTCTATGCAATTTGCAAAACTACACTACAAATTGATTAACCAACAATATGGCTCAATTCTTAATGTTCAAGTTTAATTTTAATCAATAACCAATTGAATTAATGAATGCATCCTAGCATGAACCCACTTAACACACAATTTCACTTGTTATATTTCATTTTAGTTTAAGGATCTTTTATTCTTTGTTTCTATTGTATTTTTTACCTTTCTTATACTCTATATCTAATTTTTTATTGACTTGTGTAAGTGGTGACTAGTCACACACACATTTTTTTGTTGGTAGTTCAAATTTTGTAAAATCTCTAGAAACTACTACACATAATACTTTCAACATTAAGTATTTAATATAAATTTAATATTTCCAAATGACAATGGCATTTTCTTACCCACTTCTTACACTATTAAATTAAAACATTTCTAAATTATTAGATTAAAGTATTTCTAAAAGAAAAGTATAAGGAGAGTTGCTGCTAATTTCACTTGTTTATTATTTATGTCATATCTAAACAAAAACACGCATTATCTAAATTTTAACTTTGTATAAAGGTTGCTTACCATATTATATGTTGGTTTATATTACAATTATATTATAATATTTATTTGCAAGTGTAACATGTGAAATGAAGATTTTTTTTCCGAGGAAAAACATATTTTCTTGCTATTTGATTGAATCAAAGAAAATGGAAAACTTTACATATCAGATCATCTCTAAGGAAAATATGATAGTTGAGTAACCGACTACTAAAGACTACAAACATGACCAAATGAGAGCTTAAGAAATCCATGACATGACTGAGCATAAGTGCAACAGAAACACTAAATCGCTGCTAACAAAAACCAAGTACAATAGTGACAAAAAGTACCCCAACAAAAACAACTGGAGGGAGCTCTCCTACTTCCTAGTCCAGGAATCACAACACATCATCACTAGCAAGCTTACCCTCAATAAATTCCTCAAAATGCAAGAGATCTTCAGAACTGGAAACAACCATCTTGGATAGGGCATCTGCCGCCGAGTTGAATTCCTTATGAATGTGGGCTATCTAAAAATCCACGAAACATAGCATGGAGGATTTAACTTAGGTACACCGGTGGTCAAGTGAGAGGACCTTTATCTCGAAGGAACCTTTTTACCACTAAACAATAAGAGTGAGTCACCAAATACCTTCAAAGAAGGGGTACCAATGAGAGTGGGAAAATGGAGAAGACACCAAAGGGATAAAATCTCGGATTTGGTATTAGTTGCCATGCCACAACCCATCCAAAGCTAAAAATAATGGTTCTCATTGATCTTAAAATAATGGTTCTTATTGATCAGAAAATGGACGCCCGTTGGCAAGCGTTTTGGATGAGTCAGCTGCGCAGCATCGGGGATGCTGCGCAAGGTCAAAAGATGTCGCGCAAGAGGGAAAACAACTCACAAGTCGGAAATAATAATATTTTATGTATTTTTGGGTCATTTTGGACCGCATTGTGTGGGTTAAGGGTCATTTTGTTGTAAATCTTGTTAGCAAGTAGTTAGGCGGTTGGCTAAGTGGACAATGAATGTAAAGGTGCAAGCCTATAAATAGATGTAGCATTGCAAGTGTTGAGAGATAGATCAATCCGAAGAGAATTGAGCACGGATGATAAGAGAGAATTTGGTTTTTTTTTGTCTGTTAATCTGGGTATGCGATGGAGAACTATATTGTTGTATCTGAGTTTTGTTGCGAAGGTTAATATGACATGACAGAGTTTTGAGCAGAATCATTGTGTCTTTTCTTATTTTCTGCTATAAATTTGAATGCGATATGAGACTGTGAATGATGCAATGTTTCTCTTTTCAAAATGATGCTTTACTGCTAGATCTATTGCACATTAATGGCTTTATTGATAATGAGATTTGTGGAATAATGATGTAGTTCTACTTAAATGCATAAGTTGAAATGTTAGATCTGTTAGATAATGCTGCGATAAGTTGATAAGTAGACACACATGGTCCTTCTTTCGGCAGAAACGTGGTTCCGTCAGCTCTCCCTCGAACATATCGGGTGAGATTTCATATGCTCTGCAGGTGTTGTTGGACAGGGTAAAACCTGTCTGGTTTGGTGCTCAGGGAGATCACGATGGTTCGGATGTCGACAGAGTGAGGAACCCCTATCGACTGGGTTTGTGTCAACAAACAGTTCTGTTGACGGGACCTAGCGCGAAGTGAAGGAACGACATGTTGTGGCATTCGACAAGACCGGAAATTCAAGATTGGTTTGACCAAAAGTTGCGAGAGTTTGTTGAGAAAAAGAATCAGAACCCTGGAATGACAATGGATTGGTGGTTGGAAAGGTACATACATGACGGTCCACATGAATATTTTTTCTGCGAATTCCCAATCATCTTGTATGAGTGGTTTGCGCAATTGACCTTTCACAAGGTAAATTTCCAAGACAGTGAGCCAACGTCCTAGACCCCATAATTGATCCAAGAGTTACAAGAGGTAGATAACAGCGCATCGTGGGATGTTGAAATCTAGCTTGACAGCATATTGGAGGGCTATATCACCGAGTTTGCGGTCAACACAAGGAAATCTTATAGTGAAGCTGAAAGGGAATTCTTTAATCGACCGAGAGGCAGGTTCATGTTATCATTGCAATTGTCCATTAAGATGCTCATTTGTGAAAAGGGCATACTGAAGATGAACCTCGAGTAGAAGAACCCTGGTGGGAGGAGGCTATGGATATCGCGATGGTAGGGGGGGAGGCGAATGGAATGATACAGGGTAGATGGGTGCAATTTGCGACGAGACTGTGAAGGAACTTGAGGAAGAAAGTTGTCTTATGAGGGGAGGAGCAAGGTTTCGACAAGAGAAGAGGAAGAGGATAGGAGAAGGTCCTACTGTGATCGAAATGCAAAACTGCGAAGGAATACCACATGGGACGAAGCGACCTCACAGTGCCGACAAGGACAACCAAACTATGCCCAAGATAGAGGCAGGACCACCCCCTAACAACAACATACCCACACCTCCGCTCACTATATCACAACCAGGAAGAAACACGAATTTGACACCACCATGTTTGACGTGTCAACAACACTAAAAAAGTAGTAGATCAGCGACTGTAGGAAGAAGGCCCAGGATGGAGGGTGAAGATGCGAAGTTACCTCTGTTCCATAGAAATGGAACTGACAACCCAGAACAATACTGGTTCTTATGCGAAGCTGTGTGGACTGTTAAACAAATTACGAACGATGAGGCCAAGAAAGGTCAATTGGCGATGACCCTTCGGGGTCGCACACTGGATTGGTTCATGAAATTTGTACAAGTTTCTACGGGAAGTCCAGAGAAGACATTGGATGAAGTTAGAAAAGGGTTAATTGAAGAGTTCAGAAAAATGAAGTCTGAAGCGCAATACATTACGAAACTGAAAGAGATCAAGCAGTATCCGAATGAAACTATTTGGGATTTTGACCAAAGGTTTAAAACGCTAATGGCAAGAGTCGTCTTTGAGATGAATGTGGTTCAGCATAAGGAATGGTTCATCACGACGTTACTACCTCATATTAGACTCCCGTTGATGTAGCAAAAAATTGCGACACCGAGCAAGGCTCTGGAGATTGCGATGAGGTTAGAAGCTTTCGCTGTTGGTGAGAATGCAGTTGGCATGTATCAGATCTAGATGCAATTGCCCAACCTAACAATTCAGTTGCAAGATATCAAGAAGGGTAAAGAGCACCGAGAAGAGGTTTGGTGTACTCGATGTCGTGTAGAGGGACATACCAGGGATAACTACCTAGATTTCCGCAACTACCTAGTATCAGGAATGTTGAACCCATTGAATGGAGGACGTACGTATGCCATGGTGTTGCATTTTCCAAGTCTATGGGAATTGACATGAGGAGTGTCAATACATGTAGAAGATGGTCACGAAGCTAATGAATTTGCACTATACCTTCTGCAACTCTATCGGGCATGAAGATAAGGATTATTGCGCATATGGACTGCTCTAGGAAAGAACGTACAACTCATACTATGTAAAGGGCGATGACCATCGTGCAGTACAACAACCGTAGCCACAGCCACTGGTGGCCTAGCTTCCACCTCAACCGCAGATGCAATTTGTACCACAGCCACAACCACAACAGTAGTTTGTGCCACAACTGTCGTACAATCAGATGCAAACGGATCCACAGGAGCCATAGTACATTTAGCCAGCGCAGTATGTTCAGCTAGGGCATTGTGTTTAGCTGCAACTGAACCCTCTGCAGCAACAATTTAATCAACCACAATATCAGCAATAGGGGGGATTTCAAGGAGGACGAGGTGGAGGATTTGGTCGAGGAGGAGGACGAGGTCATGGACCTGTGCAATGTTATAATTGTGGAGTATTGGGACAATACCAGAGAGATTTCCCGCAGTTGCAAACACAGTGTACATATTATTTTGGTATTGATCACACTGTTGAGAACTATCTGTAGCTGATCGCGAGATGGCAAGAAGGGAATGTTTCACAATTGCAGAACCAGAACCAGAACCAGTTTCAGAATCAAAATTAGTTGCAGAATAAGCAACCAGTGCAGAATCAGAATCAGATGCAGAACTAGAATCAGCGTCAGAATCAGAACGCAAATCAAAACGTGAATTAACCTGCGAACCCACCGCCGAACCAGAATCAGGGATCAACTGTTGCGACGATTTTAGCAGAACCGAGGACGCAAGATGCTACTGTTGCTGTTATCACTCACGGAGTTGCGACGACTGGAGAAGATGGTCCGCATCCACTGATTCGACTTGCTGGGAAGAAGAAGGTGCAGTCTGATATTGATGCTGAGAGAGACACATTCTTTGAAGCACGTAATGCGATGGGATGAAATCTTGGTAAGACAATTATTTATGACATGCCCCTTGCTTTTGACTCAACTTCAGAAGCATGACCATTGCGACAGTATGGTACTTTGCAAAAATTCTTTGAAAGTTGTTTATCATTGGCATGTGACCCCGATGCTCTTGTCGAGATCAAGAGTCTGTTGCATCGACTGGAAAAGGGACGGAAAGAGTCTGTAGTAAACTCTCTACAAAGGAAAAAGATAGGAAAAGAGATGCACATGAATGTCCAGATTGGGGACTACGAGGTAGATTCAGTCATTTTGGATATAGGCTCAGATGTCAATATTTTAACAAAGCAGGCATGGAAGAAAATGGGGAGCCCAATGCTGAGTTGGTCTCCCATATAGCTACGACTGGATAATCAGGCCAAAGTAACACCAATTGGGAGAGTTCTGCGTCTCGTGGTGGACATTGAGGGAATGAAAACCTATGTTGATTTTGATGTTATCGAAGTTGTCGATAGAGGAAGCTCCTATCCCATGTTGTTGGGGATTGGATGGGCCAATGATAGTATGGCAGTAATTAATTTCAAGAAGCGGGTGATGACCTTTGAAAATCAATACCTCAGAGTCATAGCTCCGATGGATCCGACTAAAGGGCATAGGTATGTTGAACCAATAAGGGATGAAGTTGTAAGTGCATGGGATCACGTATATAATATTTCTGAAGACTACATCGATCCGACTGCTGACGGTGCACTCGGTTGGTGCAGCTTTAGCTCTGCGTCTTCCGACTCTAATGATGCTTTAGAGAATTGGAAGAATCGCTTGCATGAGGTGTTGTTCCGCAAGTGTGGGTTGATCACACAGTCATTGTGTCGTGTCGCGATTGAGACTGTTGCATTACCAATATACAAAGGATTTCCCGGGTTGTCTGAATTTCTAGTAGCATTTGAAGACAAGGTGTCAGAACCACAGTGAAACTGTGAAACTGAAGGTATGAGTAAAGAAAATCGTCAGCTACAACCAAGTGGTAATCTCTCCGCGCAACTCAGCTGAGGCATACCAAGATCGCGACATTTCATCCAAATAGTGGAAAAAGGCATGGACCCATTCATCCTTTGGTCATGAGGCCCACAAGGTCTGATATTCAACCAGATGACTACCAAGGTCATTCTGCCCATCATACTTTACAGTGTGGTATATTTCTGTGTCGCCGAAAGGAACCATCATCAGAATTCGACACCATGACCACCCAGTAATCAAATTTTTATAGGTCACTCACCAACGTGCTGGAGCATCCTTCAGCCTTGGTTAGAGTTGATGGTTTTCTTGAATCATACCTTCAGTTTTTCTTTACTCATACCACAGCGATTGCTGGCATTGGAGGAGGCACTGAAGGATTCTCCAGCACGTTGGTGGGAGACCCATAAAAAGTTGATTATTGGGTGGTCGCAGTGTCGAAGACTGATGACGGTTCGCTTCGGCAACACAGAAATATACCACACTGGAAAGTATGATGGGTGGAATGACCCTGGCAGTCATCTGGTTGAATGTCAGACCTTGTGGGCCTCGCGACCAAAGGATGAATGGGTCCATGCCTTTGTCCACACTTTGGATGAAATGTCGTGATCTTGGTATGCCTCAGCTGAGTTGCATGGAGAGATTACCACTTGGTTAGAGTTGATGGTTTGCTTTACTCATACCTTCAGTTTCACGGATGCCAATCCAGATGTTCATAATGCCCTGCAGCTCATCCGCGATGTTCTGAAGGTGGTTCTAGTTGCCTACCCTGTGGATCCACATACGCAGTGTCAGATGCAGTCGATGATGGAATGCTATAATATTACTAGAGGGCCAGAGGATGGTGACGATCTGTGGAATATAAATATTCTGGAATCAGAAGGAAGTCGGGATGTCGTAGCACCTGACGCACTGACCAATCCGATAAGTTAGCCGTTGAAGTTGAGGAAGGTCAACATTGGGACAGAGGAGAACCCAAAGTTTGCGAATGTCGGGGACTACTGGGATGAAGAAATGATGGCAAAGGTCATAGACCTGTTGCATGAGTTCCAAGATTTGTTGCCTATGAAATTTTCCAAGATGAAGGGAATCTTGGGGGATTTAGGAGAGATGAAGATTCCCCTGAAGCCAGATGCAAAACCGATTAGGAAGCGACCGTATCAATTCAATCCGCGACACAAGGAAAAGGTCAAAACTAAACTTGACAGAATATTGGATGCTGGCATCATTGAGTCGGTTAAATAATAAGAATGGATTAGTCCCATGGTGGTGCAAGACAATAAGACAGGTGAGGTTTGGATTTGTGTCAATCTGAGGAAGTTGAATGACGTGTGTATGCATGATCCATTTCTGATGCCATTTACTGATGAGGTACTAGAGGGAGTGGGAGGTCAAGAGATGTATTCATTCACAGATGGTTTTTCTGGATATCACCAAATCAGGATCGCAAAAGAGGATCGTCGTAAGACAAAGTTTGTGAATGAATGGGGCTGTTTCGATTATACTATGATGCCATTTGGGCTAAAGAATGCACCTGCGGTATTCTCCCGAGTTGTTGTCGCTGCATTCAGAGACTTTATTCAGAAGTTTTTGCAAGTCTATATGGCTGACTAGACAATTTATGGATTGATCAATGACCATCTGGCAAATCTGTGACTGATGCTAGAGTGATGTCGACAGCATTAGATCTCACTAAACTTGGAAAAGTGCATTTTCTGCGCACCTTTTGGGATGTTGTTGGGTCACATTGTTTGCAAGCAAGGATTGTTGGTTGACCCAGCAAAGATTGAGTTGATTTTGAGCTTGACATCGCCTACAAATGTAAAGTAGTTGCAAGCAACGCTGGGGCACACAAGGTACTACCGCAAGTTTATCCATGGGTATGCCGCAATCACAACGCCTATGGAACGATTGTTGAAGAAGGATGCGATATTCTTATGGATCCCAGAATGTCAAGTAAGTTTCGAGACGCTGAAGGCTAAGATGGGTTCTGCACCGATACTGGTATTCCCTGACTGGAGCAAGGAATTCCATGTCCACATGGAGGCATCGTCGATTGCACTGGGAGTAGTGCTCATGCAACCAGGAGAAGGACATCTGGATCACCCAATTGCTTTCGCGAGTTGGAAGTTGTCATCTGCAGAGAGAAATTATACGACAACCGAGAGGGAAGGTCTGGCGATGGTATATGCACTACAGAAGTTTCAACATTACCTGTTGGGGGGTCATTTCAAGATGTTCACAGACAATTCTACTTTGAAATATCTGGTCAATAAGCCTGTGTTGGGGGGGAAGATATGCCACTGGCTACTTCTCTTTCACGAGTTTGATTTTGAGTTAATTGTGAAGCTAGGTCACTTGAATGTTGGGACAGATCATTTATCACGAATTGAGACAGGTGAAGAGCCAACAAACATTGAAGATGGGTTTCCAGATGTGCAATTATTTAGAGTTGAGGTGGCTGACGACTACTGTGAAGAAATAATTCAGTTTTTGGCAACGGGAACCACAACATAAGAGTTTACGACAAACTAGAAGAAGAAGTTGGTGTTTAAGGCCGTGGATTTCTAACTGATTGCAAGACAGCTTTATAAACTAGGACCAGATGAGCTCTTGAGGTGATGTGTGTTACCTCATGAACAAGGGCAGATATTGTATGAGGCACATGCAGGAGTGGCGGGTGGACACTATGGAGGACGAGCTACTGCTAGGAAGGTGCTTCACGCAGGGATTTGGTGGCCCACTCTGCATAATGATGCGACAGATTATGCACGCACCTACGACTTTTGTCAACGAACTAGAAAACCCTCAAGGAGGGACGAGATGCCGCTAATACCTCAAGTGACATTGTAGCCTTTTGATAAATGGGATGTGGATTTCGTGGGACCTATCAACCCACCCGAGAAGTGCACTGGTGCACGGTACATAATCACAGCAACAGATTATTTGACAAGGTGGGCGGAGGCCACACTAGTTGTAGATTGCACCGCTGCGACAGCAGCGGGATTCTTGTTTGACAATATTTTTACTCGGTTTGGATTCCCGAAGATATTGATGAGTGATTAGGGGAGTCACTTCATCAATCGTACAATCAACGCATTGACAGTAGAGCTTCAGATACAACATAAGAAGAGTACCCCATACCACCCGCAGGAAAATGGAACAGTGGAGGCCTTCAACAAAGTGTTGGAGCATGCGGTTACAAAGGCTTGTAATGCGAACCGTGACAACAGGGATTTGAAGATTCCAGCAGTCTTGTGGGAATATCGCACCACTTGTAAAATATTGACAGGCCAGACACCGTTCAAATTGGTGTATGGGAAAGAGGCAGTCATGCCTATGGAGTACATTGTTTTGAGTTTGCGCATAGCGACCGCAACAGGCACGGACGACGCAGCCGCATTAGAAGAACGACTGGCGCAGTTGGTGCAGCTTAAGGAGGATTTTTTTTTTGTAGGTTTTCACCAGCATGTAGAGAAGAATCGGCAACAAGCTTGGCATGATCGAGATATTAAAAATAAACAGTTTCAGCAAGGCGAAATGGTGTTGTTGTATGACAGTAAGTTCATGAAGCATCCAGGTAAGTTAGATATGCATTGGCTCAGTCCATATCGCATCAGTGGCATTACTGCAGGAGGCGCAGTACAGCTACAGTAGTTAGATAGAGCAATGCTACCAAAGCTAGTGAATGGTAGCAGGTTGAAGCCCTACAGGACTGGTTCGGAGCCACACGATGCCTAACAGCATTGCGCAAAAAAAAAAGATGCAGGATGCTAGGTAGAAGGCTGGCGCACCGGCAGGGACAGAATGTGTAAGTCAGAGAGATGGTATCGCAGTTAGGGAGTTGTGCTGCGATAGTCGCAGGGTCATGACACAGTCAAATCAACAATAAATGCAGACAGTTAAATGCAGTTAGATGCCAGCGCTCATTGAAGGGACGCGTATTGATGACCAATCTGACAGATAGGTTGACAGGATCGATGATGGATTTGGGTAAGTTTGGCACGCATGACAAACGGTGGAACCACAGTTGATTCCTCACACGTTTGGCATGCATGACAATGGGTGGAAGCACAGTTGATGCTTTGCACATAGGAGGTCCAGTCTGAGAACAAGTGTTGCGGATCCACCTCACTGGAAGACAACGAACCGGTATGATAACAACATTGGACGCTTATGGGAAAGGATTTGCATATGATTTCAAAGTCAGGCATCTAGGACACAACAAAAACGCATAAATATAAGAACAAGACGCTAGTTGAGCAAGGATGTATCTATCAGATGAGAGAAACCCATGCTGTGAGTGGGTCAGGAAGCTAGTTGAGTCAGGAATTCCAAGGAAGTTGTGGAAATGATCCATTTCATTTCGTGTGGCAGCACACCAGGTGCGTTAAAGGCCAGAACGATGAGTGTGCATGAAAAATCAGAGAAGGAAGCAATGCAGACACTCGGGAGAAACAGAGACAAGGTCTCACCCGAGATGTCTAAGTACGTGGTGGTAGTTCGAAGATTCATGGTCCCCGTGAGCACCAGAACGACAGGGGCGGAGGGCCCCCGACCCTGGTAGCAGGTGATCTATGGTGCAACAGATGTGCCAGAGCAGTTGGCCTGTTTGGCACCTCGGCGCTGTTAATGAACTTTTCCTCAGTCTGAAACAAGCATGCAGCGCGGTAGCAGATGCCAGATAGATAGATTCTCAAGGTTTCTAGAGACTGGAAGATGAGTTTGAGAAGTACATGACAGCGAGCCGGACATCACCGTATCAGTTTGAGAAGTACACAACAGTGAGCTTTAGATAGCAAGAACAATTTCATAAGAATAGTATGGTGACGGATGAGTATAGATCAACGAGTACACAATGTCCAGCTGACGTCGCTTGAGGGCGAGCCACAAGATTGTGTTGGGGGCCTATTGGCAGGAGGTTTGGATGAGTCATTTGTGCAGCATCATGGATGCTACGTAATGTCAAAAGATGCCATGCAAGAGGGAAAACAATGCATAAGTTGGAAATAATAATATTTTATCTATTTTTGGGTCATTTTGGACCGCATTGTGTGGGTTAAGGGTCATTTTGTTGTAAATCTTGTTAGAAAGTAGTTAGGCGGTGGGCTAAGTGGACAATGAATGTAAAGGCACAAGCCTATAAATAGAGGTATCATTGAAAGTGTTGATAGATAGATCAATCCGAAGAGAATTGATCACAAACGATAAGAGATAATTTTGTTTTTTTTTGTTTGCTAATCTGGGTATGCGATGGGAGAACTATATTGTTGTATCTGAGTTTTGTTGTGAAGGTTAATATGACATGACAGAGTTTTGAGCAGAATCATTGTGTCTTTTCTTGTTTTCTGCTATAAATTTGAATGCGATATGAGACTGTGAATGATACGATGTTTCTCTGTTCAAAATGATGCTTTACTACTAGATCTATTGCACATTAATGGCTTTATTGATAATGATATCTGTGGAATAATGATGCGGTTCTGCTTAAATGCATAAGTTGAAATGTTAGATCTGTTAGATAATGCTGTGATAATTTGATAAGTAGACACACATGGTCCTCCTTCTTTCGGCGGAAATGTGGTTCCATCAGCTCTCCCTCGAACATCTCGAGTGAGACTTCATCTACTTTGCAGGTGTTGCTGGACAGGGTAAAACCTGTCTGGTCTGGTGCTCAAGGAGATCGTGGTGGTTCGGATGTTGACAGAGTGAGGAACCCTTGTCGACTAGGTTTGTGTCAACAATGTCACAACCCCCGAGACATGCCTAAACAAAACCATTGAAATAATCTATAGCCTTACCCTCTGATAAGGAAGGGCTAGAGATTAATATTTTTTCCCTTGGCTCCTGCCTAGTAATGTAGGCCTTATACATCCCCAATATTTGTGCAACAAAATAGTGCACGGAAGGACTACGATCCTCAAAAACAACCTGATTCCTCATGAGCCAAATATGACAACAAACGAAAAGGGGGAGAAACCTTTAGGTTATGCTTTTCCTAAACCAAGAGGATAAACTCTCTTCAAAACAGGAGGAGCCCCTGTCCTCAGACACCTGAAGTAGTAGATAGTTCTCACTCCAAACCATCTCACTAAAGGATCAAAGAAAAAATAAATGATCATTGGATCTGCTATCTTTCTTATAAACAGGGAAGGAATTAGGTCCAATCCACCCCCTTTTCTAAATATTGTCCCAAGATAAGATACGGTTCTCTAAAAAATCCAGAAGAAGCATTTAATTTTCAATGGAAAGATCCACTTCCATATTTTGGAGTGCCACCACTTGGACCACAATAAGCTTTGAGTTTGGGCAATTGCAAAATAGGCATTTTTTGCAATGACCTATCCATTTGACAAGTTCCAATCCCAAACTAATGAATATTCCAAAGCAGTCAACCTTATTCCTGTGGAATTAAGAGAACCAATGTAGTTGGACCACTTGGATTCCCAGGGATCTTGTAATCCCAAATCAATAGCTTGCAACCAGTAAGTCTCAAGATTAAGATGCCCCCTCAGTCTTTGGATCTAATCAATGTAGAATAAAACAAGGCCAACTAAATAGTGACGAAGAACACCATTGAGAGAGAAATGACCACCACAACCAACAAAGGGATCCACATTGATGAGGAAATTGGCTCCATTACTGATCTTCCAATAAATTCTTTCATTATCCAAGGGAAGAACTTTATGAACCAATTCCAAAAGAAAGAAGCACCACTGGTGCATTTTTTTACCTTTCTGAACCAACTAGAAACTAAAAGATCTTTCAAATATTTGACCTTGATAACGTCATGCCACAAACTTGAACCACAGAGAGATCACTAAAATTTCTTTAAGCATAGGACCATATTGAACCATTAGAGGTTTTTAATATCCCAATGCTCAATTCTTTTGGTTGCAAGAGCCTCTTCCAAATAGCCAAGTGAATCTCGTTGCCTTGATCTGAGCAGGACCATAATAAATTAGAGATATTATGCCTTAATTTTCCCAAAAAATACTGAGGTAACAATGCCAAGGACAACCAATAGAAAGGAATTGTTGTCAACACCGATCAAACCAAAGTTAATTTGCCTCCAAGAGAAAGATAATGATAAGACCATTTACGCATTCTTCTTTCAATATTTTTGAGTAACCATGCCCAATCTTTGATAGAGTAACCATTCGGCTTAATCCAAAACCCAAAATAGTTCATTCCGGAGTCCATCTCTTCCACCTTAAAAGGAAAAAAATGGCTCAAGAGGGACTAAAACCACCCAAGACAACATTATTAAAGAAAACAAATTTGTTTGGATTTACTTCCATGCCAAAAGCTACACCAAAACAAGAAATGATCTTATGGAAACAAATCCATTCATCCCAATCATATTTACCAAATAAGATAACATCATCAACAAATGACAAATGTGTAATCTGTACAAACGAAGAGAATTTAAGACCAGATAGTTTGCCATCCCTCTTGTCATCTTGCAACATTTGACTAAGACCTTCAGTGACTAAGAGGAACAACAAATGGGAGAGGGGGCATCCTTGCCTCAACCCCCTTGACATCTTGAAGAAATGAGAGGGAGAACCATTGACCATGACCGCAAAAGAAGCATAAGTAACACACACCACGATCCAATTAGATACAGCCAAAGGTAAACCAATCTGAAGGAGAATAAGCCTTAACAGGCCCCAGTTGACTTTGTCATAAGCCTTGGATAAGTCCATTTTAAGAACTAGGTCATTCAAATTTTTAACCTTAATAGAGTGTAAGCACTCTTGAGAAATCCCAATGGCATCTGAAATCTAACTCCTATGGAGAAACCCAAATTGCTCCAATGACACTCTTTGATCCAAAAAAGGTCGAATCCTGTTTGAAATTATTTTGGTAATGACCGTATAAACCAGGTTACAGAGAGAGATGGGAAATAATTATTTGAATGACTCCAGCTTGTCAACCTTTCGAAGTAAAGTGGTAAAAGTAGAGTTAAGGGATCTATACATGAAGCCCTCCAGTCTTGAGAATTCGACCACTTCTGGAATTTCCTCACCAAACAGATCAAAGAAGGAACAAAAAAATTCCACCGGCCTGGGTATTTTGTCATGGTCCATATGATTAAGTACACCTTGAAATTTAGACAGAGTTACATGGCTACCAATTTTTTTCCCTTCTTCCACAAAGAAAATGGAAAGTAGGTGCTTGATCACTTCCAGTTAGGAGGAAATGTTAGAGACACTGGTGTCTTTAAAAAGGCTGGAGAAATAATCAACTGCAGAGTGTTGCAAATCATTCAAGGATGACACCCACTTACCTTCCCCATTTTGCAGGTCCTAGATAGTATTGGAATTATTTCTAAAGTTAGCAAAATTCTGAAAGAATTACGTGTTGTTATCACCCTAGGATAACCAAATGGCATGGATTTTAAGCCACCATTCCTCCTCTTCCAACTTCAAGATATTGAATTTTTTTTGTTCCAACTAAGAAATGATCATTTTTTCATCACTTGAAAAAAATCCTAGGAATTTGTTCTCATAAATTTGAACTAATATATCCTCAGTCTCCTGCGGCTCCTGATGGACCTTAAAAACCTTTGCTTTAACCCATTTTTTGACAAGAGATTTAAAACCCTTAAGTTTGCAACAAAAACTCTCCATAACATTAGCATTCTCCGAGCAGGATATTTTTTTCCAACAACTTCTAACCACAGACAAAGTCTCTATCTTGAGTCAACATGTGATTAAATTTAAAAGGATATCACCCAACAAAAGGTTCCCACTCCAACTGTAAGAAAATCAGGTAATGGTTAGAAATAGTTGAAGGGGATAGATATCCAAGATCGAAACCTGGATAGCCTTCCTACTAAATCTTTAGACAATAAAAAAATGATCTAGTCTCTTACTCACCCACGATGAACTAGACCTACCATTTTTCCAAGTAGGAGCAAGCTTGGCAGGAGCAGCATCAATAAGGAAGTGGTCCTTGAAAAAATGACTGAAAAAACTCGAAATGAGATAAATATTAGGATGGACCCCATATATACGACGCACCCAAGGTAAGGTTGAGGCACCTTGAAAGGATAATATTAGGGCTACGAAGGATATTACTATGAGCTAACATCCCAAAACGGTTTTCTTTCTTTGTAAGGGACATAACATTTGATAATGTGTAACTCCTGCTGCAAACCCTTATAGGATCCAACTAATAGCATACATGCATGTCCAAGAAAAGATTTAAACTTTGCGGTTTGTGAATTCCAAACTGACAGAAGTCCCCTAGACTGCCCCACATAATTCTAAGCAAATACCTTCCATCGAGGAAAAAAGGTTAAAAAAAATTCACAAGCTTTAAGCACAGGAGACATCGTTTCTTGTATCAAGATGAGATCGGGTTTTGAGTTTAAAAAACAACCTCTTGAGGGACTGAAACTTTGGGTCCCCTCCTAACCCTCGAATATTGAAAGAAAGGACCAGCATTAAGAAACCTCTGAATGGGTCTTTGATGCTCTAAGGACCCCGGGGATAAAAGAAGGAGAGATATATGAGGAATTCAATGATGGTTTGTATGTCGTATCCAAACAAGAGGACAAGGGATATAAGGGTCAAAGAGATCATAAACCAAGGTATTACCCTTCCCTTTCACATCTCCCTTTTTACGATTCTTGGCTCAAATAGCGACATTCTGGTGATGAATCGGATTGAGGGGAAAAGTAGTGGGGCTAATGGAAGGGCATTTCAAAAAAAGAAGAAGAGAAGCTAAGGAGGTCACCTCTAAAAAAGAGGGAGGAGATCCCTTAGAGAGAGATAGAGGCATGACCTCAAGGAAAAGTCCCCTAGACTTAGGCACCGAAACCCTACAACTAACCAAGTGTGGAAATTCATCCTCTATATGGTTAAGGAGATTCAGATCATGAGGTTGAGGAGGGATAGAGACAGAACCATCCAGGAAGAACAGAGCGGAAGGGATATCCTCCAAGGGGATGAAACATACAAATGGGGTGACAAAAATTTCATCTAACATTGGGGACTCAATGGGCTTAGGAGGATGGCTAGAAGGAGATACCAGGATAGGGATACCTAACTCCAAGGAAAGTGTGGCACAAGGAGAGACCAATGGAGAGCCATAAACAACAAGAGAAGGATTTATGGGCATGACCCTTGAGCTACTAACAAAATATTTTTCAATTGATTTAACAAATTGTAATTTAGCAAACGAAACATCTTCATATGGGGTCGGAGATTTAATAGGGGACATACCTTCATCATACATATGACAGTGCAGTCCATCTACGGGGTCTGGGACAATTGTCGCAGGAGTATGGCCGTCAGCGAGAGTATCTTCAGGATGAGGGTGGTCGAAAGAGAAGTCTTCAAGGTCATCCGCGGATTCATAAATGAAAGATCCCAGACCATTTCATCCCAAATGACCTGTTTTTCGGCAGAGGAAACACTTGAAAGGAATGCCCTTATTGTCCAATCGTTGCTAGAAGAATATCTCCCCCCACACAATTTTAATTTCCTTGGGGAGTCCCTCTGAAACATCCAGGTCAACCAAAACAGACATTAACCTTTTTTCGCCCCCAACCAACAAGTGTTCATCCAAAGAAATAAAATGACCTAGTAAATTGGCAAAACCAATAATGACTTCCTTAGTCCATATGGGGAAAAGAAACCCTAGGATAAGTACCCAAAGATGATGCCTACAAGGGAGTTCCCACTCAGAGTAAAAATCCAAATTCCAATGGAACAGAGTGAGAGAACCTTTACCAATAACCCAATAGAACGAGAGGAATTTGGGAGGGTCCTCCTCCTTCATAAACAAAATGTAGAACCAACGATTAGGTAAAAGGTTCACCTTTGGGATATAATCCAACAGAGAGCTTCAGTTCTTGGAAACCCATTTGACCATTTCCACTTGGTTCATCAGAAAGTATTCCAATTTTCCAACCATATCAAGAGATGAAATATTTTCTACTTTGTCCATGTTAACATATTTTCCTAGGACATAGGCATGTTGGTCATTTTTTATCTTATACAGTTTGAGATGGCGACGTCGCTTAGCCTTATTTCTAGAAAGTCCCCCCCCCTCCCACGTGTACTCCCGAGAAGAAAACAAAAAAGGAGTATAGTCAAGTGGGATAGAAGAATGAAGTGGTTCCAGGGAACCAGATTCTATGGGAGACAGAACCAAACCACTCACTTCAAAAATTATTTTTTGAGAAACAGGATTGGTCTTTGATTGAACCAACTGACAACCATGAGCCAAAAGGATTTCCTTTGAAGTTTCAACTCAAACCTCCAAGGAGGATTAAAAAGTATCATTCACCACAGAAACAATATGTTGAGGGGAGAACAGAACGAAGCTTTAGTAACCCTTGAAGGCATCAAAGGAATATCTGGGGACTGGGAGGGAACAAATGCATTACAGGCCAAGTCCTTGAATGACAACTTCTTTTCCTTTAGTGACACAAAATAGAAACTTCAAGGTGTCACTGAATTTTCCATTAGACAAGAAAAAGAACAAATAACAGGGAACCTTAACCAAGAAGACTAGCACTTTGGATAGAGAACTGCAAAAACAGAGAAAAAAGGAGCGACAAACACATACCAACGAAAAAACCACAAGGTGAAAAAAAACCCAAGGTGAACAAAAACCCCCCCAAACAAACTAGACTGACAACAAATTCCCACTTTTTTAACGTGGTTAGTACTAACTCCTCCACGAAGGAGGAATGAACTCCACAATGTAGGCATGTCGAATGGGGATCTGTGAGGAGGAGAGCCAGAACAACAAATGGACAGGGCCCCTATGACTAGGGGAGACCACCATCATACTAGAGCCGACCTTTGAAGTAATTCCTTCATATTTGAACTTGTAGCTTTTTACCTTATGCCACTAAGAAACATCATTCTCTACAAACAAGACTTGTCCCTTTTTTGTAGGACTTCGTGGGAGGTCACCCATACCAATACTACTCTAGCCTAAGCGTACTCAACTACAAAGTTCTGATGGGATCCGATGCATTAACGCTAGTATGATCACACCCATGAAATGAAGAATTTATACGAAGGAAACATCTAAATTTAAAGAAAATCAACTTTTGTTTAGTATAATAATGTTTATATATAATTTAATATGTATGTTTTATAGGATAGTAATTCATTTTGATTAATATAATAGCGATTATTCTAAATATTCTATGTTTTCAACCATTTCTGATGATATTTTACAGCATGTTTTATTAATAATTCGGTTGGAAATCTTGAAAAAATCTTAGAATCATTGATATCACATGTAGAAATTGAATAATGCGAGTGCCACATGGGTTTTTGAGGGTGCTGAATCTATTTTTGCATTCAAAATCACAATTTGAACAATTCATAGTTTGGATTTCATCCAAAAAAAATTTACTTCTAACAAAAAAAACTAACAGAAAGTCCAAAACATAGAATAGATAGACTTCTCCATATAATAATGTTTACAATTCAATATATATGTTTTAAAAGATATAATTAATTTAAATTTAATTTCTCTAAACTAAAATGATTATAAAAATAAAATATTTAATGTAAATAATATTAAAATTTATTTTTAAATGTTTTTATAAATAATAAGTATAACATCAAAATTCAATTAAGATAATAATATTTACCAATATCAATATATATATGTTTTATATTAATTCAATATATATGTTTTATATTAATTCAATATGTATGTAATTTAATATCTGTAATATATGTAATGAAAAAATAATTATAAAGTAAAATACTTATTTTAAAATAATATTAAATGCTTTTTTGAAGGGAAAAAAATTATACTTCAAGAAGAAATATACATCGATCATTTTTGTTGTTGTACAAAACACTCGTGCAGTAAGAGAGCTTCATATTCCCTTTTTCTAAATTTAAAAGAAACATAATATCCTTCCTTATCATTTTTACATAAGAAAGAAAGACTTCCTTTCGAGGATTAGAGTATACAGTTCCCTTCACATCGCCTAAGCCAAAAAAACATAAGATCTTCATATACATCCTTTAGTGTATAAGGGAAATTAAGCAAAGGGAAAGAGAACTTCCGTAACATATAGAAGTTATCCATCTTAGTAAAGTTCATCCATCATAATACTAGGATGAAGAAGAAGAGGCCGCTTTGAAAGATCATCTGCTTCCATGTTGAATTCTATATAAACATGGGTGAAATTGGTCCATTCAATTCATTAACAAGTTCTTGGATTAGTTTTTGTAAGCTCGAGAACCCAATATTTTCTGATCTAGTTTTTATTAATGTCTAATCGATGACCAATTTAGAATCTCCCATTACTTAAATACGAGAGAATTCCTTTAATTTTTCATAATATAATAACAACCAAAGAGCTGCGAATCCCACTTTGTTATTAGACTCTCTACCAACTGCATATTTAATCTTTGAGACTAAACAAGAGTTGTGGAAAAAAAATTCACCAACACCTCCCATCCTTGGATGTCCCTTATTCATAGTATATGAACATAGTCGGCTTGTTCATATTATATTAACATAAAAAATAAAATTTCTAAGTCACATCATTCACAGTACATGGTGTAATAGACACAGTGGTAGGGTCAACCGCCGATCATCACCAACAACCTCGAAAATAGATTCTTCTTCCATAACAACATATTCATGTGTCTATAATAAAATTTATAGTTATTTTATAATCCATAAACCCTAAGCCCATTTATAATTACCCATTCAAAATATATTTAACTTATATATGTCCTCATTAATAGTGGCAATATTATGTGTATTGCATTTCATCATTTCAAACAAAGATTTATATCCTCATGTCAAGGCGAATTTTAGTTGATCCTTGACAGCGGGAATAACACCATAGTCTATTAACTACATATTATAACATAATGTGATTCAGTAATGGAAACTTTTATACTATAGTTGAATAAATCAATAACAAAATATTTTAAATTTTAGTACTTACACATCTCCCTTCTATCTTAACATAGCCTCCTAGGACACGTTTATGCTTCCCAACCTTGTCCAATCTAGCCTTTGTGTCCTTCGAAGTGTCTTTGAACCTACAAAAAGATTGAAGTGCACGTTAATATGATTTAGTCAGTGAAATCAAATGCATAGTTACAGGTTCAATGTATAGTATTATATTATGTTTACCTTACAAACTCCAACTTTTGGAAACATTCCCTCTCTTTTCATCTTATTCTCTTTAGCATCCTCCACTAGGGCATCCCACTCTTTTTTGGGAACTAACTATGCAATATGCTCATAATTAGGGTAGTGTAGGAGATTAGTGCAGTGGTTTTCTCACATTGTTTTCAAATACTTACATGGGTTATAATCAACCAAATTTTGGTTGAATACTTAACCAAAAAGATTTGTCATGTGTTTCATCAACTCTTTTTCAAACTTTGGCTTTGGTGTTTATAGTCATTTCTTATTATTGGTGAGAAAATAACAAACTCCTTGTGCAACTATTGAAAAAACAAGTTATTCACCACCATTGCAATCATATATCATGATTATACATATACTATCAACATAAAAATATTCTTCTCTATATAAAATGAAAATAAGTTGATGTATTAGAAATTACCATGAATTTTTAATCCCTTCAATTGAGCTAGATCTTCATCCATGTATAAAGAACTAGATAATTCCCTAGTTCTCTTGAAAATTATGCCCAATGAGGGAAGCCATCTAAACATCTAATGTAGGGTGATTAGAAGGACCAGGAGCAAAGTTTGGAGTAGTAATAGGTCAAATACTTAATGGGGCACTAATAGTAGGCCTAGCAATATAAGCACTAGCAACACCACTAGGAGTAGAGGCACCAACAATAGATGTAGGCTAGGAAATATGATCTCAAGAACATCTATAAAAAAATAACTTATTGTCGGGTGTTTTAATTCATCAAAAATAAAATATTATATACATTAAAGAAATTGATCAAATCAAATTATGAAATTTCCTTAAAAGGTGGCACTCATCAAACTTGTAAGATCTTCTTCCCAATTTGTATTTTTTATAATGGAATTGAAAGAGTTAGCATCATCATCACAACCATGATGAGTTAGAATATTTTTTGTTAGCATGGTGACATCTCATTTGTGTTGTTTGTTTCATAATTATGTGATATGTTTTTATGTTTATTAATAGATGTTCAATTATGTTTTAACATAATGTCTTATATATTTTTATTTACTCATGTGTGTAGTAATTATGTACTATATGTTCAATCAAATAGGTAAACACCAGGTCAAAAATATGAATGTATATATCGAGCCTCTTATCGATGAGTTACTAGAGTTATGGAGGGGTGTGACTATGTATGATATCTTTAGACCAGTAAATGCACAAAGGGAGTTTCAATTCTATGCGATGCTTGTATGGACAATTCACGATGCCCTAAGGCTAACACATTTATGTGGTATGTCATAATAAATTTTCCCTACCCTTCAATAGTGTTTAATTTTTTGAAGTTTATATCATGCATGTTTTTTAAATAATCCCTTCATTATTCATACTTCAAAGGGTAAATTTGCATGTCCAGTTTGTGGTCCTCAGATGAAATCTCGTCCTTCAAGAATTTTACGAAAGGAGGTGTTTAATGAGTATAGGCACTTCCTTTCAAAGAACCACAAGTATCGGACATCTGAAAAACATATTTTCAATGGCAAAGAAGAGACTAGACCAAAACCACAAAGAATGGTTCCTTGTCTATGGAAGAAGCAATATAAAATATATTTAGATCGTTCAAGGTATGGATCAAATTTTCTATGTATCATATGCATGAAATGTTTGGAATATTTTATATTTTTAATGCATTTTGATCGCTTTAATTATTGAAAATTTGTGTTCTAATATCTTTAAATATGCTTCATATTGAAGGTTGTGATAAAGGAATCAATAATGAGGTGCTTACACAAGGAACGAAATGTTATCTTGAGCAATTATACAGGCTCACCTACAATGATCATGTAGAAATTGTTCATCTCTTTGATACAATGCACATCGGGAAGAATGTAACAGATACCTTATGGTGAATACTAGATGGAAGGAGAGATAAAGAAAAAATAACCAAGATTTGTAATAACATTAAGGAGTCCAATCATGCAATGCAAAGTGTGATTCATTCAAATAGACATGGATACGCCCAAAATGTAAGCCGTGTCCTTCCATGGTTATTGACAGAGCAACAAAGCAAGGATGTTAAAGAAGTTATTGAGAAAAACAAATTTTACCACTATATTTTCTTCAAACATGAAGAATATCCTAACAAATAAAGGTGAATTAGGTGGGATGAAAACTGATGACTGGCATACCTTCATTAAGGTTATTATTTTGGTGTATATATTTGTATACTGGTAAAACATCTTGTTAGTGTTTTTGTTTCTCTATTAATTAATTTGGGAATAAATAATGATTCATCAATTTTTTTGGTTACAGTATGTTCTACCTCTAGCTCTCCTAGAAAACTTTGGCAATAATGTTAAACAAGTTATATATGATCTGGGAAAATACATGAGTTAAGCGGTGATTTATATGCAAAGTGGAATATGTTCATTAATTTGTTGTATTACTTATTTTTTACTGCATGCATGTGTTTTACTTGTAATGTAATATATACTTTTTTGTTGAAACCTGTGATTTTCTTTCATCATTTGTAGATGGTTTTCATCTAAAGAAATAGATGAAGAAGGTATAAAGTATTGGAGGAGACAAATTCTTCGTATAATGTGTGAAATGAAAAATTATCTACCTCTGTCATTGTTCAGTGCACAAGAACACTACCTCATACACCAAGTTGAGGAGATTGAAAAGTGTGGACATGTACACACAAGGTCAATGTGGATGGTTGAGAGGCACTTGAAATCACTCAATTCTTTGGTCAAACAAAGAGCACATCTAGAGGGTTCTATGGTAGAGGGATATATGGTATATCAAACCATGGTTTATATTTCTCAATATAGTCCTCAAATAGCTGCAAATATTAATGTGGATCGCATTTGGGATGTCAACTCCATCAACAAATTTGAAGGGGAGCACCTGTTGGGAAAAGGTAGAATGAGGAAAGTCAGATGTAAGTATATGGTGTATATTTATATATAATACATTTGACTTATTTTTATTACGTATGTAGTACTTATTTAATTTTTAGTCTTGCTTTGTAATCCATTATTAATGTGAATGTATTCCTACGAAGTACTTATATGTGAAATTTTTTTATTATAATACAACTGGTTCAGAGTGGGATGCAATACTTTTATACATTGCAAACAGTCTTGATTGGATGAAGGTATGGTTTGAATGATGTAAATAATCTAATAATGGTATGTTAACATGGGAAGGTGTGTCTACATTGGTCAAAGAAGTTGAACTAGAACGGGATACAAATCTTACTCAAAGAGAAATTGATTTAGCACATGGTTTAAAAGATAAACAAGAAAGCATTTTCACCCATACACTAGCGACTTCGTTTTTTTTAATATTATATTGATGCATATGACCTGCTTTTTCTTAATTTGCATAATTTCCAAATATAAATATGTTTATGAATTTAGAATATGTTTTTTTTTACATGTTTGGCATATTGCAGTTGAAACACCACAAGGCTATGTGGTGCGGTGGCCACGAATTTCACATCAAAAAGTTGGATGATAAGATGAAAACTTTTGATAGTGGGATAACTGTAGTATTTCAAGTTACTAATGTTTCCTCTAGGAGTGACAGACATCCCCAAGAATTTGAAAATCGATACTATGGGTTTTTGGATGATATATTTGAGTGTGACTTTAATTCCTTCAAATTAGTTATGTTCGACGTCAAGTGGTATAGGCTACGAATGGATGAACATGATCTTGATAGAATTGTTATTCAACATGCTAACATATCTACCATGGTTAATATAAGGAATGTTGAGCGAGGATCGGAGCCCTATGTTCTTCCAAGCCAATGCAAACAGGTATTCTACTCAGAGGTTCCAGGCTGAGCAGGTTGGTCATATGTTGTTAGATATTATCCAAGAGGAAGGATGGTAAAGCATACTATACTGGAAGAAGATGATATCGAAGAAGAAGATGAGGTAGAGGAGCAGTTAGTTAATGTTTCAGACAAATATGTCGAAGAAAATGACAGATATGTGGGAGACAATGTTCTGGATGAAGACGACATTGACGATATGTCAAACGAAGAACTTGAAGAAGTCGAACCAAATGTAGGAGAGCGTGGTTCAGATGATGATATAGGTGATTATGATATGATTGGAATTGACAATAGTGTTGATGATGATGCTACAGCCAATCCTTTCAATATGAACTCTGAAACAAATGATATAGATGAGGATTTGGATGAAGAAGAAGAGTGTCGATATCAAAATGTTGAAATGTACATGGTATGTATTTAATTCTATATTGGATTGAATCGAAATCAAACTAACTTTATATATTGCTAGTGTTTTAAATTTTTTATGCTCTTGATATGATATTTATAATAATAATTTAATTTTTAAATTATGATCTAACTAAACATTAATAATTGTTGTATGGAATTTTTGTGATATATAGAATCAATCATCCCAATATGCATGATTTGATTAGCCTGGCTTAAAGAATTGCAACAGAGTTTGTTAAATCACACAACATTGAACATGGGGATTTCATCATCATTTACAAAGACAATCCAAGTGGAAAATATGTGAGTGGGATTCAATGGAATAAGCTTGGTTTGAGAATTGTATGAATTTTATGGTTATAGATATTCATTTTTATTTGTTGAGAACTGGTAATGAGAAAAATAATCCTTGGTCGTTGATATTTCTATGGATTCATTTTTTTTTGGAAATTTAGGTGATTAAAGGGGAAAAGCTCTTAGATAATGAAGATGATTATATTTCGCCAATTCGGATAAGAGGTCTTTCATTACATTTGGTGTCATGTTAGTTTATTTGGTGAACTTTTAAACCTTGGTTAAGTCGCATAGATTAGTCATACTAATTTATCTGTTAATCATACTATTTTATATTTATACTATTGTATATGTGATTACTTTGCAAATATTTAATAGGTTAGTTCCATTACTTTAAATATTTGTTAGTCACGTTACTTTATAATTTGTTACCCAAATTACTTTGCAAATATTTAATAGGTTAGTTACATTACTTTTTTTTTTTAATATTTGTTAGTTACATTACACATTATGTTACTTTCTTTTGGCTTTCTTTCCATTTTTGCCTTTAGATAACGGGTCATTAAAAATTAGCAAAACATTAATCTCATTATTCAAAAACTGTGGTTTTAGAGTTAAAAATGACATCCATTTTTTGTTTGAAATAATTACCCACACATTCCGGTGATCTCTTTTGGACATTAATCCGACGTAAATTTGGTCAGAATAATTCAAACTTAGTAAATTTGCAATTTAATTAAGACATATTTCTTGGTTACATTACACAATATTTACACAAGAAACAAAACTGCAAACTACAAATATATGGGATCGATTTTTGTGTACGAATGAAGAATATGGTTTGCAAATTCAATTGTTTTCTTTCTCGAACACTGTGATCGAGGTGTTTGCATAGAGCCGTACTACTAAGCCACTACTAAGTCCTTTTCCTATAATATTTTGAATATTATCACATTTATCTGTTCTTGACCTGCTACCTGATTCGAATGATTTGTCAGTTTTGGAGGAAGGGTTTTGTGAGCCGTCTGGTCTGGTTGGGGGGGAGCTGGGGAAGGTTGGGTCACTTGAGGGGAAGGACGACACTGGTAGCCAATCGCTTGTTAGGGAACTGCTTACGCCTTTGACCATTTACTCTAAAAATCCCTCTGCAAACCCTAACGTCCAGTCTTGTATTTCGGCTCGGTTTCAAAATGTCACCCTTAGGAAGCCGCGGCGGGGGGGGTAGGAAGGACTTGGGGGACACTGACTCCACTTCAGTGAAGGCTGTTTCTGTCACGGACCGTATCCTTTCTGATTTGGGCAAAGAGGTATTTTATCCTCTGGCTGGGGTTGTACTAGGGGTACCTGGTCCTGCTCCTTCGGAGAATTGTTTCGTGGATTCTGAGACTGGGGGCCTTAGAGTTAATCCCCATCATTTTGATGCGTCCTAATGTCTATTTGCTCACTTAATATTCGCGGGTTGGGGGCGACTGTGCGAGCCAGGGTCCTCTCAAACCTCATCACTACTGCTCGTCCTACTATCCTTCTATTGCAAGAAACAATGTGTGCTGATTTTGTAGCAGTTTCTAAGGTTGCTAGCATCCTGCCTAGCTGGGAAATCGCAGCCATGAGCTCGGAGGGTTTGTCGGGAGGTTTATTAGCTGCATGGGATCCTCGTTTCTTCTCATTTTCTGTGTTCAAGACCCGGTGGGGTATTTTACTGGAAGGATTATGTAAAGTGAATGATTTGCCGATTAACATTCTTAATTGCTACGCTCCTTATAAGGAACGTGAAGGTTTTTGGTTGGGTCTACAGTGTTCGGGGTTACTATTGAAGGAGAATTTTATGGTGGTTGGGGATTTAAATTTCACCAGATTCGCATATGAACTTTGGGGGTCTAAGGCTAAATTGGATCCACTCTCTAATTTCTTCAACGAGTTCCTTATTAATAACCGACTGATTGATGTTGTCACAGGAGTCATTACTCCTACTTGGACAAATGGAAGAAGCGGTTCTGAAGGGATTCATAAAAGGTTAGATAAATTTTTGGTTCATGAAACACTGTTGGATAATGTTGGTCGATATAGAAGCTGGGTAGGGAAGAACAAAATTTCGGACCATTGGCCCATATTTCTGCAGTTCGATGACTGTGTTTATTTGCAGAAATTCCCCTATAAATTTGACTGTTCTTGGCTTAAACAGGAGGATTTTGTCCAATTTGCTATGGTTGAATGGCAGAATATTGTTGTTGATTGTGATCTTAATCCTGTCGATAAATTCTGCAGGAAACTTAAACATTTCAAACAGATTGTTTCTAGCTGGATTCACACTAAAAAGCAAATGGATAGGCAGAAGCTATTGTGGGTTGAGACACAATTGCAGGAACTTTATAGCAGTAGTTTTTGTGGGCCTTTGGAGGAAGGGAATTACAACAAAATTAGGGAACTTGAAAAGGAAAAGTCTGATATATTTCTTCGAGAGGAGCTGGAATGGAGAATGAAGAGTAGAGCGATGTGGGTGCAATCTGGGGACAGCAATACTAGGTTTTTCCATTCCTTTGCGTCGGCTCGCAGGAATTGCAATACTATTTGGCAGATGCTTGATAGTTCGGGGGCTGTCATCACTGGACAACAGGAGATACAGAAACTAGCACTGGATCATTTTAGTAACATTTATTCTGTTGATCCTTTATGTGACCTTGATTCCCAGCTACAGGTGATTAAGTACTATCCCAGGTTTTTTGATGAGGATTTAGCTGAGGAGCTGTGTCGGGAAGTGACATTGGATGAGGTGGAGAGCACTTTGAAACTCTTCGCCAAGGAGAAGAGTCCAGGCCCGGATGGCTGGACGGTTGAATTGTTCTTACAATTCTTTGATTTAATGGGGGAGGATCTGGTCAAACTGGTGGAGTATACCAGATTGGAGGGCTATATGTCAGGAGCATTAAATTCTACTTTCTTAACACTAATTCCTAAGGTGAATGATCTGAAGCATTTTGGCGACTTCCGACCAATAGCACTGTGCAATTTGGTTTACAAGATTGTTTCTAAGATCATTGCTGGAAGGTTAAAGCCGGTGCTCTCTAGGTACATTTCTAAGGAGCAATTTGGCTTCTTACAGGATAGACAAATACATGACGCTGTGGGGATTACGCAGGAGATTCTTCATTCTGTTAAAATTAAGAAGAAGAAAGCTATCTTTCTCAAAATTGATTTAGAAAAAGCCTACGATAGAGTTAACTGGGATTTTCTCATATTAATTCTGATACAAATCGGCGTCCCGGCAATGGCTATTAAATGGATCATGTCATGTGTGGATACTGCTAATATTGCGGTTCTTGTGAATGGGGCCCCCACATCTTTTTTCAGCTGCACTAGGGGTATTCGCCAGGGTTGTTCACTCTCTCCTCTACTATTCTTGTTGGTAATAGAAGGATTAAGTAGAATGATCTCACAAGCAAAACGGGAAGGCAAAATACTTGGCATCAAAATTGCTAATAATTTTTTCATCACACATGTGTTGTTTGTTGACGACGTTCTACTTGCTGGTTTGGATTCCGTATCAGAATGGAGGCACTTTCAGCAGATTATTTCTCTATTTTGCAAGGCTTCCGGGATGGCTGTTAGTATTAGAAAAACTTGCTTTTATGGTAATCTTATACAGGAGGATAGGATGTTGGAGATTCAGAACATTATGCCCTATAATTTCTGATCCATTAATGATGGCTTTCGGTATCTTGGCTTTAATCTTAATCCTAATGGATATTTAATCAAGGATTGGGAGTGGCTAATCAAGAAATTTGAGCAGCGTATATCCAATTGGACGTATCGGCTCCTGTCGATAGGAGGTAAGTTAACACTGGTTAAATCGGTATTGCTGGGGATCCCGGTGTACTGGCTCTCTTTACTGCCCATTCCTTGCTCTGTTATTAATTCCCTGAGAAGACTGTTGTTTAACTTTTTATGGTCTGGGGGTTTGCATAAGAGGAGTCTGGTGATGGTAGGATGGGAGAGAATTTCTTTGCCATTCGAAGCTGGTGGATGGGGTATCCGGGATCTGTCGGTGTTTAGTGCAGCTCTGCGTTTGAATAGCCTGTGGCGTGCTCTCTTCGGTAACACACTTTGGTCAAGGCTCATTCATCATAAATATATTAAATTGGAGGTCTCACATTGGCTCAGGACCCCTGCTAAAAAAGTTTGTGGTATCTCACCCATTTGGAACGGTTTTTTGAAGGTCTATAAATGGATGGCTTCGGCATTATGTTGGAAAGTGGGTTGTGGAAAAGAGGTTGCTATTGGTGTTGATCCAATTGCTGGGATGAATGAGTCATATTGTCTATCTCCACATCTGGTTCAGCATCTGCGTGACAGAGGTTATGTTACATTGAATTCTATTGGCAATATTAATACTGGTCTTTGGTTATCGGATGTGCAACTCCAGATTAACTTAGATGATGCTGTGGAATGGAGGGAATACATTCACAATCTCAATATCAATGGAATTCGGCTCAGAGATATTGATGATAAGGTTGTCTGGTGTGGGAATGATACTACAGGGTCTGTTACTATCAAATCGGCTTATCACTATCTTATCAATAGGAGGTGCTTTTATCCGAAACAGTGGTGGTTCGGCAAACTTTGGCATTGGAACCTACCGCTCAAAATAAAATGCTTCTTCTGGTTGGTCCTGCAGGACCGGCTGAAGTCATGGGAGAATCTTAATTTACTGGGATGGATCGGCCCCAGTATGTGTATTCTTTGCAGATGTAATTTGGAGTCAACGAAGCATCTCTTGCTGGAATGTCCTTTTACCTTGGATCTTTGGGAGCATATTTATCTGTTCTATGACATTAAAGCTAGATGGGCAGGCGATTATATTGCTAATACCTTGCTTCAGTGGCGCACTGAGTGTAAGGAACACCGGACATTGCCTATCTTCATTTGCTGGGTGGTATGGAGGACTAGAAATAAGGTATTATTTAAAGATATTCGACCTCGTGTACAGCTTTTGTCTAAGAATGTTATCAACTACTATTCAAATTACCAGGTGGAGTGTAAGTCCAGGGTACATCAGAATATTGGGCAACTTAATTTATCATTCACACGTCCCATATGTTTCTTTGATGGTGCAGCTGCTCTTGGAGAATGTGGGGCTGGGGGTATCATATACCTCAATTGTGATCACTATTTTGCTTTGAAAATGAAATGTGGAAAAGGTTCTAATATGAAAGCAGAAATTATGGCTTTATGGTGTGTGGCAAAGGTGGCTAATTGTTTTGGGCTTACAAATGTTCTCATTTTTGGCGACTCACGCGTGACCATTAAGTGGGCCAGGGGGGAATGTGATCTTAATGTCTTACAGCTGACTTATTGGTGTGACAGAGTTATGGAGGAATTAAAAAAGCTGGGACAGATCACTTTGAAGCATATTTTCCGGGAACATAATGTGCAGGCGGATCTTCTTTCTAAACTAGCTTTGGACACGGCTGAGGACTTCATTGTGTGGGAGGAATACTTTGAGAATCAGTGTATTGATTCTGGTACATGGTACTATTTAGATTGAGTTTTTTGACTCTTGGTTATAAGTTTTCCTAACTAAGTAGATCTGTTTATAGCTATATGCTGGGCCAAGGACCTTTGGTCTGTTTTTGGCTTTTGATGTATATTTTTTCTTTTTTGTAAATCTACCTTTCGAGGGAGACAAAATCTTAGATGCTGATATGATGACCATCATGTACTATTTGATTCAAATTTGAATATCAATAGTATGTATTTTTTCACGGAAAAAAAATATATATCATTTAAAAGTAATAATTTATTGCAATTATAATGTTTATAATTTGTCTAGTCAAAAAATGAATTTATTAAACTTGAGTTTAAACTAATTAATATCTACTTTTATATTTTTTAAAATAATGTATTGTAATTATAAAAAGTGTTATATTTATATTTATTAATAAACACTATTTTAAAATAATAAATTATAGTATTAAAAATTTTGGTTTATTTGAAATTAAAGTTTAAAGTTTTTTTAGTTATTAGTATAAAATTTATAAAAATTTAATAGTGTATTTTTATATGTTATGTTATTATTAAAAATGTAATTTTGATTTTTGTTTTGAAAATTATAAATATTATATTTGAAAAAATTAATAATATATAATTTTTATAGAACTAAAAATGGGGAAAAAGGGAAAGTATGTTTTCTTGTAAATTCAAAGGTTCTTTTTAAGCCACACCCAAATTTTAATACAATAATACCCACATCCATGAAGCACTGAACCTCTTTGTTAGCAATCCACATCATCGAATTTTGTAAAGGTTAAAAGCATTAACGTACCAAATTGAGGCAACATAACGAAGACTTGCTACGCTAGAAAGAGAGTGATTACATTAATGTTCATAGGAGTTAACGATCACAATATTAAGTGGGTTAGCATGTGTGGGGTCATAGTGTTACATAGTAACTATGTCAAAGTTCATTGGTAGGGGTTAATGGTGATAGTGTATTGATAAGGTGAGTGTGTTTAGGGTCAATATAGTGTGTCATGAGGTGTTCACATCAATAGTCATAGGGTTTAAGTTGATATGTGTGGATATATGAGGTTTTGTGCACTAAGGATGGGTCTCGTTCAATGCTCATTATCCGGGGTTGATGAAGATGATGTTGATGACGAAGACAATGAAAATGATGAGGATGATGACGATGAAGGTGATGCAGATGATCATGAAAATCATGATGACGATGACGACGATGATGATGATAATGATCATGAACATCATCATGATGAAGATGATGATGATGACAAAGAAGATCAAAAGTGATTGTTACCATCGCAATACCAACAAACATCATTATATCAACATTTCGATGTGGCAATATTGACGGTTTAATTATAACCATCAGTATACTGATGAACACGGGATAAATTTAAAAAAAAAATTAACAAGTTTTTTCGATAGTCTTTCCATACTATCAGATTTTTTCACCGAATTTTGAGGCAAAATGTTCTAGTGATTTATTTCACCATATTGGCATGCATGGACGCACTCAAAGAGTATTAGGGGGTTAGTGTGTTCTTAGCCATGTAAAAGCATCGTAATTTGAAAGATGTCACTTGGATTATTGCATTTGATATGTTTGTTCGCATAGACTTGATGAAGTTTCTCTTAGTGTTCGAGGATATGTGGTTTGAGGGGTATTGTCACGCCAATCATATAAATTCTTCCCCTTTCATTATGGTCAATTTGTGGGTGAAATGGGATGTTTCAATGAGACCTAGTTCTTAAACACGTGGTATTGCTAGGTTAACATGGTCAGGTGATGTTGCTCTATAATGTCTAAGGATGAACATAACCCATCACCATCATCCATGGTCATTGAAGCATGCATGCCCGCAGAGCCTAATTAACTATCGGCTAATCAAACAAGTCGAGTGTTATTATTAACACTAGCACACCTATATAATTGGCAATAAAGGATTACAATTTTATTAAAAAAACAAAAAAAATTATTAACAATCACTAAACCAAAAAAAAATTAATAAATAAAATTATTATTAAAATTTATATATATATTAAACCTCTATACCGTCGCTCCCATATTCCAGTACCCATTTGACATACCCTTCTCCCGTCGGCGGCCATATGCCCATCGCACACCTGACGACCTTGTCTCGTTGGACCCCTGCAAAACACCCTGGACCCCTGCCAAAAACCCTTGGCAGCTGGACCCCTGCGAACCCTGCATCTAGACCCCTGTGAAACCTGCCAAACTGACGTTAAGTTCATCACAACCCCACCACGTGGCTGGAGCGTTTGGAGGATCAGAGCGTCTAAGCGTCATAGGATATTCAGATGGAGAGAAAGCGACCGGCCAGGCCAAATGGTATGTAGTAAAACCTAATTGAATGCCTCTTTCACTGTGTTGGTATGTAGTAAAACCTAATTGATTGCCTCTTTCACCATGTTTTCATTTGCCGATTTGTCAATGCATGTGCAAGTTTGTCTAGGAAACTGGTTGGTAAATTGTGCCGTGGTTTTTGCAATTGTAAGCCCTAATTTGAAATTTGTTTTCTTTAATGGGAAGAGAATACACCACGCGAGAGGGTTATCATAAACCTTGTTAAGCTCCGTGCATAGTCCGTCTTTATAGCAAGTGTAGAGTGTAGATACCTGTAGGTGTTATTTCTTCTTCAAATAAATCAAACTTCAAATCCCTTGAGCGACTAATTACAAACTATTCAAGCTTGGTTCAGATCGTTGGGTAATGTTTGTCTTGGTTAGGTGTTATAAAATCTAATTTCTTTGATTTTTAAACATTTTTATAGAGTTCATTAGAGAATCAAATCCAACTGATATAATAAGGTGTTTTAAGTTTATGTTTACAAAATTTTGATACCCATGAAAATTTAGGAGAAAAAAATGATAAACTGAAGAGACGTCGTCATAGTTACCCATGTGTTGACACATGAAAATTTATATTCCTAAAAGAGCTAGTGATCAAATGACTTCGAGAAATACAAATGGAAACTTATATGTGAAAAATTTAAATCATATGACCATGTGGCATGACTTGAGGCTTTAAAAAAGGCGATAGGAAGTTGGACTTCAAGTTAGAACAAAAGAAATGCCATGAGATCAAGGGCTATGACCATGAGAAATTTTGAAAGGTGTTGGCGGAGGTGGGTCCGACCCATTGAACGTTGGAAACGAGACAAGTTGTAGAGGGACTTCAATCAACGGAGTGGGATCATCCCGAAAAGGAATCAACCGATCACATGCATTACACACCTGCGAAGTTACACGTCGTTTAAATGAGAAGGGTGGTGGGAAATGTATACCACTAGATTACATGGCACCCCCAGGATCGTTTCGCACTCAAAAAAGTGAAAAGGAAAACCGCCAAGTCGATACCCTAAATCACTTCAGGTTATTCAAAGAGGATTTTGATGTTTAAATTTATTTTATTGTTTCAAATTCAAACAAACCACTTCCAGCAGTCTTCCAACACGCCAATCAAATAATCATCTTAGAGAGTTAATCCAGTCCACTCCAAAGTCGACCTTATAGCGTTCCACCACTAGGTAACCATCAGAAAACTAAAATTCCTCCTTGTTTTTTCCAAATGGAGCAAATTCATAAGTCTTTACCCTTGTGTAAATACCTAGACAAAAAATAAAAAGTCATTGTCGACAGGGAAACTAATACCCATGACACAATTATGTCCGTAGGGACCATTTATTATTCCAAAGAAAAAATAAAACAACTAGAGTCAAAGGGTTTGGGGTTTTTAAGTGTTCTAGGGTCATTTCTCAGTCATTTCTATGTAGAAAAAACCCCACACTTTCCAAAGTTTGTAATTTGGTGTTCAATAAATTATTCGCAATCAGACAGGGTCATAATGAACACCAGTGCATCAATTTTTTTTATGTAAAGTGACTCCCCAAATAGCTAGAGAGTATTTGAGTTTGCTCAAGTCCATCTTTCAAAATCCCGAGTCATTTGTCGAAGAAAATATGGATAGAGTTTACAAAGATTTTTCTTTTGAGGTCAAAAATGTTTTTTTTGTCAAAAATTCTTAAACCGAAAATATCAATTGATAGTCTAGTATTTCATTTAGATTTTGGTTTCTTTCAAGAAGAAGTTCAATCAGTTTTTTCTTTATTAAGTCAGATTCTAGGTCTTGATGTTGACAAATTTGTCTCTGAGGTCATGCTAGGATGTCTTCTGAAATCCTATGAGTCAAATTCCAATCCAAGTTTTTGTCTTAAATTTGATGAGCTCCTCGCTGAGTAATCCATACCCAGTTAGTGAGCTTCCACACTTTGAGGTACTTCAAGTACCAAGCATATTTACTGAACATGATCATATTTTCAAATGTAGTTGAGTTGAATTTTTTGGACTTGAAGACTACTATAGACCTTTCGAAGCATATTACCATGTTCAATTTCATAAACAACATTATGTCAGAATTTTATAAGGTCATTTTTTATGTTGAGTTACCTAGAGTTACAGAGAAGATGAAAGGAATGTTATAGTTTTCCCCAAATGACAGAATAGGTGATTGGTTTCTCTACAAGGATCATACAGTAGTGAGAGTTTATGGATCTACAAGAAACCCTTACAAATTGCCAGCTTTCTTGACTTCAAGAGTTTTTGCTTTATAATTTATTAGACAAAGGCTGCATTCTGATAATGAAAATTTTGTGGATTCCAAAAAGACTTATATTCTTAAGTTTCCTTTTAAGGTTGGTCCATTTGTTATAAAGAGTAGAATAACCCTCCCAATTGTAGGAAAATTGTTGCAAGATATGGGTTTCAAAGTAGTAGAGAAGATCAACTATGATCCACATCATATAATCTCTCAGAAGAGACAGGATTAAAAAAAGCAGAGCTTTTGAGCATCCAGTAGTGGAAGGGTTGGATAAGTTGGCTAGATTGATGGTCTTTGAAGAAAATCAACAAGATGTAGAATAGGAAAGGGTGGAACCAACCAGTTCTAGAATTCAAGTAATTCATACCCCTATCACGACACATTTTCCAAGCAAAAGAACAATTTCAGAGGTAACAAACATGGATACAGATGAAGAAATTTCAAGTAAGAAGAAGAAAATTGAACCTATAAATGAAATTATTAATCTAGGAGAGAGTAGTTCTGGAAAATAAGTTTTCTCATACCCACCTGTAGTTGATATTCAACAATTTTTATTTCTAGATACTCAAAGTATAGAAACAAACACTCCTTTCAAATATAGAGGTGACTTGATATCTCAATATGCAACAAAAAGGAAACAATCCTTAGAAGAAAATCAACAGCTTTTTCCACAAGTTAAAAAAATATCAGATGGAAAAGAGTCATTTGTGGTGGCAAGAGATATTGAAAGAAATGTGTTAAAGATTGCAGTTGTTTCAGATGAGAAAATCTCTAAAATGGAAGTTGATTTGAGTCCAATCAATATTCCTGACAAAATTCAGTTGCAAAGATAAACATGGGAGATTTTGTATTCGGATCTTCTACAATCCACCTTGAAGATATCAAAGTTGCAAGTAGTAATAGATGGATTTGAAGGCCAATTGAAACAAGAAAAGGCTGAAAACAAGGCTAAACAAACTAAAATCAAGAAGTTGCAGACATATATTTTATTTTTGGGAGCAATACCAGACAATGCAAAAGTTACCAAAAAGCTCCTAGATGAGAAAGAAGATACCATACAAATACTGAAAAAGAAATTGAAAATTCCAGTTGATCAACATGTGCAATCTTCATAGTTGAAAACTTTAGAAGAAGAAAAAGAGTATATCATTCAAGAGTTGATGAGTTTCAAAGGTAAAATGTTAAGGTTAAAGAATGAAAAACAAGAATTAGAAGAGAAAATTTAGAATTGATGAAGGAAATAAAAGCCTTAAAAAAAACAGACCAATGAAGAACAAGTGAAAGAAGTATCAATAGAGAAGCCAACAGGTGAAGTGTCTCCGAAGGAACTGACAAAGGCTATGTCCCAAATTAGTCTAAAAGATGAAATGATCAAATAATTGAAAGATGAAAATAAAAAATTAAAAGAAAAAGTAGCACAAAAGACTGAAGAGAATAGTAAATCTAAAGATGAGCAAAATGAGTTGATAGAGAAAAATAAACAGTTTGCAGCACAAGTAAGAGGTAAACTACCTTTGCAGGGAGCCAAACACCTTATTTGGGACACTTTATCAACAAAAATCACCAAATTCAGGCCTTATTTAGACTATATAAATGACAAAGATTCTGTAGCCTTTTCAGCCTTACAAAGATGCAGAGTGTTGAATGAAACCATGGATAAAAGACCCTTAGAAAAAGATCAAAATGTTGTGAATTTTCTAAATACATTGACTCGGGTTGAAATGAAAACAATGGGGATTAAAGACAGAACCACTACAATCATATGGGCTAGAAAAAATATTGGGAAACATGATCATATTGGGAATGTGCAAAGAAAATCAAATCAGATGATACAACATATTAAAGGTTTCAAATACTTGTTCACTGAGTTGTTTAAGAGAGGCCTCCCTTCTTTCTGGGATGAAAATAATAAGCTTATTACTCCACCAAATTATCACAACCTGCTAGTTATGGTTCGTATGGACCATACAAAATTTCAAGATGTGACCAAGGGGCTAAGTTGAAAGATCATTATTGATAAATTGGCTGAAGATTTTGAGATAGCTAATCAATTCCAAACGATTAAAGCTAATTTAGCTCCTATGTCTTATGTAACACATGTGGAATTACAAGTTTTGGTCAAAGAGATGGGAGACTATGAAATTCCTTCTCAAGAGCAATGGGGTATTGTGGAAAATATGGAAAAATGAAATACAAAATCCATCCCTAAGTCAAAGATATTTAAAGTTGAACAGTTTTGAAGGGAAAGTGGTACTCCAAGTTCGAGTTCAGATGTTGCTGATGGAAACAGTTGAATATGGAGATGAAATGTGGTTCCAGGAAAACAGGTGTTAGTTTCCAAGATGATATTTTTAGAATTACAGTTAGTTAGGGTTTGCTCCCAGAGCATTTTGTATAAATTTGAAGTTTTGCAATGTAATAGGGGTTGGACCCGAGAGAAAAAAAGAACTGTGTAATGCAATATTTTTGAAAAAACTTTAATGAGGAAAGAAGTACAGGTTCTTCTTAGCATAGATTCACATGTTATTATCTTCTTCAGTTTGTAAAAATTTATTAAGTGAGTGTGTTTCCTCTTTTATTCCATTTGGCCATCTTTCTTCATATTTGAATGAATTATATGAGTTAGAATTCATTTTATATGTTCTGATTTGTACATTCAAATGTTGTCTATGTTTCTCTTCTAAAATTTGATACAAAATTCATCCTATCTTGGTGCTCTATGTTAATGAATTGTTTTCTTTAAATCTTCTACCATACTGAAATTGTTATTTATTTGAAGAAATGATACCTATATTGCCTTTGTGAAAGATTTATCCTAACACTAGTCTCTATTATTTCAATATACCCATGTGTTGACCCCATTCCCAATGGTTTTTAATCTCTGCTTCAACCACAATATTGAAACTTTACTTTTCTAAAGATCTATCCATTGTTTGAAGTAGATGAGATGCTATTGTAGAGACCTTTGGATAGAAGACTCATAAAGGGATCCCCCTTTGGATTGAAAGGGATTGATTTAATACTAAAGATTGGTTTGAGTTTACCTTAAGGACTTCTTCCACGGCTAGAGGAAATTTCTAAGAGATAACATTTTGGCACCGTTGTCGAGGAGCGAAGGAAATATTTTTCCATGGGAAAGAAAGAGAAACAAAGAAAAATCTAATTTCTGAGGGAAAACAGAAATTTAGATACAGATATTGGCTACACTTTTTCCCTGGCGACTTCATTGTTCGTTAAATAAAGGTGACTCCATTGGGAAACCCTGGCTTCAAGAAGAATATATACTAGAAGGAATCCAGATCCTAAGCCACCAAATATTGTTCAAGATCCAAAAAATATCCTTAGAAAGGGAAAAGAAAAGCTCCAATTAGGTACTTCTCAAATAGAAATATCTTTATCTGTACCAAAAGGAGTTATAGGTATTGAAAATATTCCCTTTGATTTGAAATTTGACCAGTCATTGTTTAAGTCAAAATATGAAATAGAACTAGATGAAACGGTTATTGATGAAGTAAAGTTTCAATCTTATATGTTAGAGTCTCTTTGGGAAAAATTACAGAATTCGAAAGAAGAAAAGGTTAAAGAAGAGGAAACAAATATTTCTGCTTTCCTTAGAGAAACTCAAATTGATAAAAAGATACAAACCTTTTCAACTTATACACAAACAAAGGGTCTAGTACTCCACAAGTCCAAAACCCTCATCAAGCAACCCCTAGAGTCATGACTGCTAGGTTTTATCCCCTTGCCTTTCCTGCTCTATTACATGACCTTCCTCAAAATTATGCTTAGAGAATTGTATTATATGATGGGGAAGGAAGAATTACTGCACAACATCATTTGGAGAGATTCAATGATTTCCTAGACTTAGAAGAAGTTGATTATAATGATGTTAATATGAGGCTATTGGCACAAATTTTTTCTGGAGAATTCAAGAATTGGTTCAGAGGACTTCCAGTAGGGAGTATTCATAATTATGATTATTTTGAGACATATTTCCTTGGAAGGTGGGAAGATAAGAAAAATCCTTTGCATATTCTAACCCAATACAAAAGTCTGAAAAAGCGTAATACAGAGTCAGTACAAGAGTTCTCCACTAGATTCATGAAAATTTTAACGCAATCCTAGTTGAAATAAAACCCCCTATTGTAGATTCCAAATTACATTATGTTGATGCCTTTGACAATGATTTTTCATTGCTGTTAAGGGAAAGAAAGTCCACAACTTTTCCTGATATTTTGAAAGATGCTGTAAAAGTAGAAGCAAATCTTATGGCATCAGGGAAAATGAAACAAAAAGTGGAAGTTGATAGGAGAAGAACCAAAGAAGAAAACCAGCCTTCAACCTCCTATAAAAATGATTCCAAATTTGATATGATGATGAGAACCATGGAAACATTGGTAGAGATATTAAATTTGGAAAACAAGCCTTAGGTTAGAGACCATCCTGAAACCACAATATTGAAACTTTACCTTTCCGAAGATCTAGCCATTGTTTGAAGTAGATGAGTTTCTATTGTAGTGACTTTTGGATAGCAGACTCATAAAGCGAGCCCCCTTTGGATTGAAAGGGCTAGATTTTAATCCTAAAGATTGTTTTGAGGTTACCTTAGGGATTTCTTCCATGGACAGAGGAAATTCTTGAGAGATAAAACCATGTTTGAAGAAGGTGGGGTAATATGGTGGAATTCGCCTGTTCATTAATGTAAGAAAGGAAAAGAAAATAGTCTCGAGTTTAGATTAATTCATATGAATATTGTTTACATATTCAGTCAACCAATTTGGACATGAGTGGATTTAGTGGTACTAGATAAAATTTGACCTTGAATACATTTTCAAGAGGCATAAGTCGATGTGTCCAGACCAGAACCAATGAGATCAATGCAGCTGAATATTTAATGTCTATGTTGTAGGTGAGATGCACCTATCATGGAGTTGGAGATGGAAAATCCATTAAATAGTATGGAAGTTATATCTATAAATGATGAATTCATGGGCTCGCCCCTTGATATGGAAGAGGTCAAACAAATTTTAATTCATATTTTATGAACGGTAAATATCAACATGAATCATAAAAATGTTCTGTAATGAATGAATACATTAATGCTTTATTTGAAATCCAGAAGGTCAAACCTTAATACTTTATGTGATGGGAAGGTGTGAGGACATTGGGTATTATTATCACAAAACTTGTTTAACTTGAAATCCACAATGTGTTGTTATGAACTAAGACACCTTTGCTTAACATGAAATCTAGAAGGTCAAACCTCAATCCTTTATGTAATGTAATGGGAAGGAGTGAGGACATTGGGTGTTATTATTGCTCAATACCTTGCGACTAGGAACATACTCAAATTCTGTAGAAATTTAGGGTCATGAAACTCACTTATGTCAATCGGTTGTTATTATTGCTCAATACCTTGGGACTAGGGACATAATCAACGTAATGTTTTATCATTAACCCTTTTAAGCTCTGTGCATTATTTTGGGAGAATTAAAATATGGAGAGGTGACAATGCTAAAATGATTACTTAAACATAAGAAAATTCAACATAGGCACTTGAAATCATGTTTTTCTATGCCAAACATCAAAATTGTTCTTATCTCAAACTTGTAGTCCCACAATTGCCTTTATAGGGCCTTTGTGTTGTTTATAGGCCCTATGCATGCCTTGTGAACCCTAGAAGCAATTATTTAAGCACATGCCTAGTTTTGCATCACCAAACCATAAATATAAAATCAAGAGCCACACATGGTCCATTGATCACCAAAATAATTCCCATAGCTCACTTGCAAGACAAATATTCCATGTATAGGTTTGGTGTGATGATTTAAGGATATTTGCATGGACCTTGAGCTCTAAAATTAAAACAACAAGCAATTAGTTTAATATGCAATTTCGATTTAAGTATGGAGATCCTTGTTAAGAGTTGTTATCCTATGATTCCAGTAGTGGTAGTCTAGTAGACATAAAAAATTTGTAAGTTGAAATATGGAAATGGTTGCTTCAAGTCTAGAGGCATGTTTTTGTACTCCTTTTGCTTGGGGAAACCCAATAGCTTTTAATATAATATATTTATCCGTTTGTATTAAAAAATAATTTTTTTTATAGTGAAAAGATTGTTGTTTTCCAAACTTACATTGCAACTAACATGCCATGAGATGGAAGCATTAACTTGGACCTATCCTTCTCAAAATTAGAGGTTTGACTAAAAGTAATAGTGATCCTAACGTGTATGTTAGAATGGATGAATCAAATAGCATTATTCTTATTTCATTATATCACCTAATGATCCCTCAAAATTTAAAGTTGCTTACTGAAGAAACTAAAAATTATAAAGTCATTTGCATTATTTTGGGAGGATTAAAATATGGAGAGGTGACAATGCTAAAATGATTACTTAAACATAAGAAAATTCAACATAGGCACTTGAAAGCATGTATCTCTATGCCAAACATCAAAATTGTTCTTATCTCAAATGTGTAGTCTTACAATTCCCTTTATAGGGCCTTTGTGTTGTTTATAGGCCCTATGCATGCCTTGTGAGCCCTAGAAGCAATTATTTGAGCACATGCCTAGTTTTGCATCACCAAACCATAAATATAAAATCAAGAGCCACACATGGTCCATTGATCACCAAAATAATTCCCATATATCACTTGCAAGACAAATATTCCATTTATAGGTTTGTTGTGATGATTTAAGGATATTTACATCAAGGATAATTTTAAGGACCCATACTTATTTAAAAGTGTATAAACCTTGACGAATCTTACCAATTCTTAAAATGGCAACTATAAAATATTTGGTGATAATTTTCTAAAATTATTTCATTTTCTAAGGATTTTATATAGTTTATATAATAATTTGGCGATTTTTAGAGGGAAACAAATTTACCCCGTCAAAATTGGGCGAAATGGGGCTTCAAAAAATGCAAATTGGCGAATCTGTTTTTGGAAAAAAACATGGAAAAATAGCCCATGGGCTAAATTTCGCCCCTAAAATTATCCTTGATTTGCATGGACCCTGATCTCTAAAAGTAAAATAACAAGCAATTAGTTTAATATGCAATTTCGTTTTATTAAGAACTTGTGCACATTTCTATATGCCAAGAATGCATACGTGTTATGGAATATTGTTTTTCATATCTAAGTTAAACATTCACAAATTTTGGTGAAGTAAAAATAATTTTATTTAAGCAAAACACACGTGTTTTGGTGCTTGTGTGACAAGTGACCTACTATGCTTAGACCTCCTTAAACTTAGATTTAGCTACAAACACACTCACATTCTAAATTTCCATAACTTGAGTGGGTCTTTTAGATGTTGGATTGCATCTAAAAGATACACCAACTTCGTGCGCTCACCTAGTACCAGTTTTAAGTTTTAACCTAACATGTGAGATTCTTGTTAAGAACAAAAATATTTAAATAATAACATATATGCAACAACAATCACTATTTTTTCGATTTAAATTATTATTAAGCATGTCTTATATGTAAAATGTGATAGCTTAGTGGATTACTTTAATTGGTTCAAACACATCATTTTAAATAAAAAAAATTGTGAAGTATTTGCATCTCTTCATTGGAGGTTCAAATTTGGTTGAGTCATGTCGAGATGCCCTCCTCTCCTAGCGCCCCTCTTGATTGTGGTAACTTACCCATCATTATGTGTTATGTGTAACCCTCACCTTAAGACATCCTAATATTAAATTATGTTTTATGTGGAACCTTTATGATATTATGTCTTCAATTATGATCTTGTGGTTTCTTAAAGATGTTTTGCCAGATCCCTCATGACACTTGCTAACTATAAAACTGGTTTGATGGAGTTACAGGATGTACAACCGAATAGGTATTTGTCAGATTTATCTTCATCGGATGAGGCAATTTCAGGTAGAAAAGAGGAAAGGCATACAAATAGTAGATCTAACAGGTGAAGAGCAACTAGAGGTGAAAATATCATAATAAAATTCAACAGACTCTTCAATTTTTTTCTTGCAAAAAGGGGGGTCATGTTCTTGTGCTGATGAGAGCATAGACGACATCAAGCTGCCCTTGAGGTACAAACATCTAATGAAACAATGGGTACCCAATGAACTTCCTCAAATAAACACTTTTTTTTTGGTCAACGAGAGGATATATTGGATTGCTCCATTGTCGTTACATGGTATGGGGCTATTTTCCTTGGATGGCATAAGGGTTTGTGATGGCAGATTAATTGAATAATGAAACAATGGGTACCCAATGGACTTCCTCAAATAAACACTTTTTTTTTGGTCAACGAGAGGATATATCGGATTGCTCCATTGTCGTTACATGGTATGGGGCTATTTTCCTTGGATGGCATAAGGGTTTGTGATGGCAGATTAATTGAATTGATGGAGTATGTTGAACCGTGTTACAACTACACAGATTGGATACAACTAGTTAAATATACAAAACGTATGTGAAGATATGGTGTAGCTACAAATTATATACAACTAAAAGACAATGATCATAATAAAGGAGAATCAATCTATATTGACGGAAGGCCAAAAGCAACGGGGAATATTGCAGTATTTATAAATAGTACATGATCCGCAACAACAAATAAGTTACCCAATTGCATATTTGAGGGGCATGAAGGAAACTGTGTATTCGTATGCGCGATAAAATCAATAGCTGCAGGGAAAGAGTTGTTGATTGACTACAATTTGAATTGAATAGATAAAGAAGTTGCTATTATGGGGGTGGTGCATACACTATTTCAACCAACCTGTATGCAATGACTCTTATATTTTATGATTATGATTTACTGTAATATGTTGTAATGCATCTTATCAGTTAACAACAGTTTTGAATAATTCATGGTTCTTATATTGTGGCATGCCATTCAGGGTCGAAGGGCACCGGCATCACGATAGGTAAACATCAATATAATTGTATGTAAATATATTGGTCCCTAAGGCCTTCCCACAAAGCCTATGTATGTTGTGTTTCCTTCAATTAGATCAATAATTTAAAAGTTGACCATTTTTCTTTAATTGAAATGTTGAAATAAATCTCAAATATAACCCTCTATTCATTATGGCTAGAATGTTTTTGTATCCTAAATTATCTATGAAGATAAGTTTATTTTTCTTACAGTTTCAAATTCTTTATGAGAATACTCCTTGCACATAATGATGTTTTAATGCTTGTTGATTTCCTCATAATGTATTTTGTAAATTATTCTTAGTAATCTTATTACTTATAATTATGTAATCTTTCATGTTGATCAATAGGGTGACAGGGGGAAGGCACCAGCCTCAGAGCAGTCACAGATGCTCATGAGGAAGGGCTTAATGACAAAGCCATTTTTTTGTCCACCGAACCAATGCAAACAATAAAGAAGCTTGTCATAAAATTAAACAAGGAATCTGCTTCTTTAATTATTAAACAGCTGCAGACACAAGAGATAAGTGATAGAATTAATACCGTGCAGTGCCAAATCAAACACTATGGAGTAAGCATAATATTTAAGTATCCCATTTATTTATTATGATTTTAATTATACCATCCTTTATAAAAAAACTCTTTATTTTATAGGCGTTTTTGCAGTAGTATGATCCTCATGGTGCGAGTATGGGGGTCAACGTTGGTACCAGCGCTGTTAACACGCCAGTCACTCAAACCGGTACACCCCTTAGGGTCGATGTCAGTATTACACCCCATCCTTAACAACACATGCCAAGATGTGCAGGGGATGTTGTGGGTGAAGAGCATGATTGCATCACAGAATTTGAAGCAAGATTTATGGCTCTTCCCATGTCACTGGCGTGGGAACACTACCAGTTACATTTTTGGTAGACAATGAGCTAATCCCCATGAAATTAGAAAAGCTTACAGGTAATTAATAATTATTTTAATTATTGTGTATAATCTAATTGAAATTTATGTTTAATCAACAATTATTTTAAACTAACGATAATATTGTTTAGTAGGAAATGATACATTTTATAGACGCACGAATGACCTTACCCTGGAACTATTTGGACCCACCATATGCACACGACGGAATTACCAAAATTTTAAGTCAAAGGATAAACTTATCAACAAGTTGGTTGGCCTATTCACTGAGAGTACCTTCAACAAAATCAGAATGAACTCAAAGGAAAGCTTATATTTAAAATATATGCGTGACCAATATAGGGTTCATCTGCAAAAGAACCCTAAGTATGAGCGCCCTCCAACGATTCTAGAGAGGGAATGGAAGGACCTATTGGAATACGCAAAGGATAAGATGCTCCGAAAAGAAGGGAAGACACCACCTGGATCAGGAAGGTATGAGACACTTTTAATAATGTAATTATGATGTGTTACCATCATGGCGACATATAATTAAGTATTATAAACATTTGAATATAGGCTCCCAGATACATCCAAAGCCACCAAGTCTAGAATAGATCAACATGGGAAGCATAAACTTGGCTCGGGTGGTTACTCAAAACTAGCCGCACGATTTTTAAGTATAAAAAAAAATTGCATTCAAATTATAAATTGTTTAAAATTTTAATTTAATATAACTAGAAAATAAAAATCATGTACTTATGCAAAATTTTAGGGTGCAAAATTCAATGAGGCTCCTATAGAGCAAGACCTCAAGCATGCTTACTATCATGGCTATCAATCCTTGGTTGAACGTAAGAGAAGCTTGGGGAAAACACAACCTTCTGACACCCAAATTGACATTGAGGTAAATAAAAGAAATCAACAGTATTTATAATTTATTATTTGTGCAATTTTTTTGTTATTATTTTTTTCCATAAAGTAATGTGTGTTAAAATATGAGCTTAACTCAGGCCAAACACTTAGCACAACTCTGATATCAGTCTTCAACAATCATAAAAGCAAACACATATCACATGCAAATAAATTTCATGTATATGTAACCTGATATACTGTAAGTAAGTAAACTTTGCAGCGGAAAACTAACTCAAAACCAGCAAATTGTAAAACATATTTAACACGGATATTTTGGTCTAAAGACCCTGGAAAAAACCCATAGGGGAAAACCGATCCACAAGAGAAATTTTATTATGATATGATAAGAAATTATACACAGAAGTTACAACAGCATTATTTAACATTAAATTCTATGTACTTTTCTCAAGTACACAGTCCAACCTCCTAGAAATCAGTTCCCTTGATTTTTGTGCAGCAATAAGCAGTCAAACTGTATAGAACTGTCACTAATTAAATGTTGTAATAGTACCCTTGAAAATAGTTCCCAGAAATACATAAAAATAGTACATATTTATCTCAGCAGTAGTGCCTTGAAATCCATGCAACTCAGCCTCGAAATATGTGCCCAACATGCCTTGATTTATGTTCCCCCATATGTTGTACGAAACTCTCTTATGGTTGAATGGACTACATTAAATGCTTATCTATAAAGACTACATTTTATGATGATATTTCTCCTTGGAATGTATGCCCCATCTCCTTTGGATGCATGCCAATCCTCCTTGCTAACCATCTTCTCCTCCCTCCATCTCAAACTCTCTCTCTCTCTCTCTTGGAGTGATGCCTCTCCCACAGTCCAAAACTCTCTCTTGGAATGTCTCTCATGCTTATCCAAAACTCTCTTGGAAAATGTGAGTATGTCTAAACTCTCCTGCTTCTCTTTTTATTAATTGTGAGAATGACTTTGTCTCTTCACTTTCCATGGGTGAGACAAATTACACTTTATGAAATAAAATCATTTTCACTCACAACTTTAATAAAAACACACATTAAATTTAATGACTAGGAAAGTCAACAAGGTCCTTTCTACATGCTTAGACACCAAGCAATGTAGAAGACCTTCCTCGCTACAAATTTCAACACTCCCTCCTGGCGAGGGAGGTACTTCTGGCACATCCTCCACCTGGATTCGTCTCCAAGATCCTCACACTAACCGTTGTAGCAACTCCCTTTGACTCTAGATCCTGTCTCAGTACCTAATATAGACTCTGATTTGAAAACCTATGTCATTCACCCATGCTCCAAAGAGTCGCACACTCATGAGCATCATGTAGTGTTATATCCTTTGACAGTACTGGAAGAGGCCTCTCGCCCATATTCCCTAAATAGAATACTGAATACTCGGTACCACCTAAATCTTCGGAGCATATCACTCTCCCTCTATCTATAACACGAATACTGCATTCAATATCTCCCTGGATCCACCTACAGGATTTCCCAACAACTTGTACAACTTTCCTTGTCTGATGCCATGCCTCACCGCTGCATCCAAGGTCACTCCCTCTGAATATAGAAGCCTCTGTCCATCCTAGAACACCACACTATATTCATCATTCTCTAGAGCTCATACTGAGGAGAAATCTTTCAGCTCTGGTACAAGCATCCCTCCTTCCATCTTCATAGAACCTCCTGAATCGAGTTAGAATCCAACCCATCCAAATCCCTTTGTTGCATGCATGATCCTGTCTCTGAAACTCTAAGGAACACTCTTGTATTCCCATCATATGGCTAGATGCATAATCGTACAAAATGCAAATTTTCTAGTTTTAAACCCAAACCAAGAAATTCTGCTCACCCGTGCTAAAAAAAATCACACTTAGCTGTACTAACCAACAATACTCTTGCACACACAGCCGCCACAAAACAGTCCACTGAATCACTCAGAGCCCTAGCTCTGATGCCATGTTAAAATATGAGCTTAACTCAGCCCAAACACTTAGCACAACTCTGATATTAGTATTCAACATTCATAAAACCAAACACATATCACATGCATATAAATTTCATGTCTCTATAAGCTGATATACTGTAACTAAGTAAACTTTGCAATGGAAAACTAACTCAAACTTAGCAGATTGCAAAACATATTTAACACAGATATTTTGGCCTAAAGACCCTTGAAAAACCACATAGGGGAAAACCAGTCCACAAGAGAGATTTTGATATGAGCTGAGAATAAATTATACATAGAAGTTACAACAACATTATTCAACATTAAATTCTATGTACTTTTCTCAAGCACACAGTCCAACCTCCTAGAAATCAGTGCCCTTGATTTATGTGCAGCAATAAGCAGTCAAACTGTACAAAACTGTCACTAATTAAATGTTGTAATAGTGCCCTTGAAAAAAATGTCCATCAATAGGTAAAAATAGTACGGATTTACCTCAGCAGTAGTTCCTTGAAATACATGCAACTCATCCTCGAAATATATTCCCAACATGACTCGATTTCTATGCCCCCATATTCTATACAAAACTTTCTTATGGTTGTATGGACTACATTAAATGCTCAGTTATACATAATGCAGTTAATGCTGAGATTTCTCCTTTGGAATGCATGCCCCCTCTCCTTGGGATGTGTGCCAATCCTCCTTGCTACCCTTCTTCTCCTCCCTGCAACTCAATCTCTCTCTCTCTCTATTGGAATGATTCCTCTCCCACAATCCAAAACTTTCTCTTGGAATGTCTCTCACACTTCTCCAAAACTCTCTTGGAAAATGTGCGTATGTCTAAACTCTCCTACTTCTCTTTTTATTAATTGTGACAAAGACTTTGTCTCTTCACTTTCCCAAGTGACTTTTATCTCTTCACACCCCCGAGTGACTCTTCACTTTCCATGGGTGAGATAAATTACACATTATGAAATAAAATCATTTTCACTCGCAACTTTAATACAAACTCACATTAACTTTATAACATTAAAGTTAATGACTAGGAACGTCAACAAGGTCCTTTCTACATGCTTAGACACAAAGCCATGTAGAAGACCTTCCTCACTACAAATTCAACAATTTGTTTTTGTTTCTTTTAAGTAGGAAACCAATGTAGATTCAAATTTCCCAAGTAGTGGAACACATGAGCCTAGTGATGGTGGAGTGCCTCTTGCAACTGGTGTTCAACTCGATACTGGATTTATTTCATGTGTTATAAGAAATTTGTAGTATGTATTAAAATAAACAATATTTATTTTCAAATGGCGTATTAATGATGACCTTTTTTGTTTCACCTTTAGAGCCTGTAGATGATGAGGCCAGGAAATAAGAGGAACATATGGCCACGCCCGAAACTACTCAACTTGCCTCCACTACTAAAGCAGGTAACAAACACTCTAATGTTGTTTTTATTAATAAAACACTTGTAATAATAATAACTAAAAATATCAATTTAACATTTCTATCTTGTTGCAGTTGATGCCCCGACCACCTTGCAGACGCGTCGACATTTGTATAGGTTTCCAGCAATACATACAAATCCTAGGCAATTGCAAGGGAATAAGGCACATCCAACATCCTTGTTGATTTCCTCAAAAAGAAAAAGAGACCGAGAAATAAATGACGGTACTTGGTATATTATTAGATTGATGTTGTGCCTATTTTATATTATGTAAACATATTTTTGATGGTACTTGTTATATATTTAGAAGGATCTTGTTTCATAATATGCAAACATTTTTTTATACTATTTATTTAGACGAAGTATTTTGTGTCTATGAATGAATGAATGTTAATATATGTTCATGCATGTTTGCTAGATGTTTCTTTATGTACAAAACCATAGATATGTGTTTATGAACTTTTTTGTTATGCTAGTGTCTATGCATGACCCTTGATGTGTTGATTTCAACTATTTTCTACTAGATCGAGAAATAAATTAGTATCCTTATTATATATTTAGAATGATCTTGTTTCATATGATGTAAACATATTTTTTATGATACAATTTATTCATATGTAGTATTGACATGTGTCTATGAATGAATGTTAATGCATGTTTGCTATATTTTTCATTATGTACAAAACCACATATGTGTCTTTAGGAAATTTTTGTATTCTAGTGTCTATATATACATGAACCTTGATGTGTTGCTTTCGACTATTTTCTAGTAGATAGATTGGGTACCGGGGAATTGAGAGTGATGTGAGCGGGGGAAGGTGCCATGAGAGCTTCCACCTTCACGTGGTTGGACCTGTTCAGTAGAGAATAAATTCGGATTTGGATAATGTGGGAGCAAACCTCCCTCGACTCAACAAAGTAACGACAAAGTCAATGTTGACTTTGCTCCTGCTCGGTCAAGTGGAGGGGGGTTTGCTCCAATATTAATCTATTCCAATTATTTATTCTTGAAACCAAGAGGATATCATCTAGGTATTCATGCACTCAAGTATTTTTACTTATTAATTAGTCATAAAAATGTTTTTATTCTATTTTATTATTTTTGTGACTATTTAATTGCTGGTTAAATTAGGAAAACAATCGGTCAAGTGGAGGGAGGTTTGCTCCAATATTAATCTATTCCAATTATTTATTCTTGAAACCAAGAGGATATCATCTAGGTATTCATGCACTCAAGTATTTTTACTTATTAATTAGTCATAAAAATGTTTTTATTCTATTTTATTATTTTTGTGACTATTTAATTGCTGGTTAAATTAGGAAAACAACTACTAGAGGAGATATTTTTGATCAACATTAGAGGAAAATCATACGAGGAAAACCATCAGATATTCAGGTATTTGAATTTGCGTCAAGTTCAAATTTTAGCTTTTATATTGCAATTAAAGTAAATATTTCATCAAATTTATATCATAGATTAACCACAATCCCATTGATCTTCAGGCTTAGCTATGCATACGGATTGGACATTTTAATGGCTATATATATTTGATGTTGGTTGCATTGCATAGTATAATGTTGAATTTAAGGTCCTACAAAGCAAGCTAGGACTATATCAAAGGTCCCATACAATGTAAATGAAATGAAATCATTATAGTGATCAAGCAATTAAAGTAATGTTGTTGTATAAAGGAAAGGTCACGACCCCTTCCTCAAAGTTGTCTATCCTCCACCGATCATTCAACAAGTTCGTATAGCCTCCACCTACCATTCAACAATTTATTCCTAGAGAATCATATATCTTGGATTTATTCTAGAATATTCTCATCACATGGGCATCAAAATATTATAACTCCTACATTGTGAATGATGTGGCATTGGTTCCCAAGGTATTCACCATGGGTAGAGACATTCCATATGACATCATTCATCAAGTGTGATGTCACAAAATATCTAAATGGAATAACCTGTATTATTCACTCACTCAATATAAAAAAAATCAAGGACTTGTTATGCTCAACTCCTTTTATCAACTTCAAATCCCCTTCAAAAGCTAATTATGCCACTTTTATACTCATAACCACATATTTTGATTTTATTAGTACCACAACCTAGGCATTGGTAGTATACTCATCATGTGATCTTGATGATTTCTAGTTACACCTCTTGGTATGTCATTTGTGGTTACCTTTTGAGGCACCATTCATGTGGAGTTAGCCATAATTGTTAAGTCTTTCAAGACCTTTCTTTATCCTTACTAGAGTTTATTTGTTGATTTCACTCATTAGAAAGTTAATATTTTTTTTTGGGAAAATGCATTTCATATTTCATTACTAAACAATAAAATGTACATCAACAATTATAAATCATGGAGCCATAGTGTGACATTACAAGTTATTCATATCTACATAGGTGAGAGACCTGTATTTCAACTTTGGCTTTGATCTCAAAAACATATTTCTTGAAAATATCTAGTGTGGATGACCTTTGTATACTTCATCTCTAATCTAAAAGTCCACACTTCTCCCAAAAGGAAATGTGTAGTCACCTCATTTAAGGTTGCAACTTTTATTTTTACATGTAATATCTTGTCCCACCCTCAAACTTGTAAGCCATAATGGGATTGGTGATACATTGCCAATCCCAATCAACAATTGGCTCATGAAGAGACATGCCATAAGTGGGATTTGAACCTAGGTGGAAAGGATAACAATTTATCCTCTCAACCATCTAAGCTCAAATTAATTGGTAGCTTCTTCTAGTCAACCAAGAATTTCCTCCCCTTCTAATACTAGGGAAGCAATTTAGGTTGCAATATCTAATATTCCTCTTTTGTGGCTTTGTTCTTATTGCCATGCTTGTAAAATTTGCAAGGATAATGCTCTACACTTTTGGACCAAGAGATGGCAGTAGTTTTCCATTGCTTGTTCTTGTCCTTAGTTTCTTTATTTTCTTTTGCATTGTCTTCAAAGAGTGATTAACTCACTAGCTTGAATTCTCTATTCTAGAAGGGTGAGATAATGCACATTTACCATTTCCTTTTGTGTACAAGGCTTTGGTTTCATGCTTCATGAAGAACTTGAATTTTAAACAAGGCAATTTTTCTCTACATGTAACTATGTAGTTCATCAATATGCTACAATATTACATCTAGTTTTCCTTCCTAGAGATGCATCATCGTAGCATGCTTATGGAAATCGACAGTGTAGTTGTTCACTTTTTCCCGAGTTTTTGCCTTATTAATGTTTCCATTGAATTTAGAGTTCACATTCACACCCAATGAAGTAGAACCTCTTGTACATCACTTGCTTGAACTCTTCTAGATATCTACGTATATTTTGTTTCCTCTACCTCTAATAGAAACCATGTAGCCACAACAAAGCATTTTGGATCATATTTAAGCATGAATGTAATCCCTTGCAAGTCTCAAAATCCTCCATATCCAAAGGAACCTTCTAACTATTAAATCAAGTTATCCAACTTCGTTGCATCCAAATATCCATCAAAGGAATCATTTTTTATGTCAGCATCAACTTTAAATGGACTAAGCCAGGAGTTTAATGTATTCATACCAACATTTTTTCTTGCAACTAAGTACGAAGAAATCATGATGTCATATATTCCAGGTTTATTTCTTTACATGTTCTTAGTTTGTTTTGCTTCTCTACAAATTCTTAGGTTGTGGTTAAATTCTTAAGTTCTCTCATGATGCACTCAAGCTCTCTCATCTTTTTTCTAGTCAAGCAAATCTCTACTTAGGAAAAATCTCCACCTATGTTAGGGTTATTAACTATCTCTTAATTATGTTCTTAAGGTGACTCACTTGTTTCTCTCCCTCTACCTTATATTAGCTTATATTGCACAACATTCACTATATCTATTAGCAGTCTTATCGTTGAACCTTATCCGTTCTTCATTTTCATTTGAAACTTATTTAAACTTTTCATTTGATGGATGTAGAATTGATTTTGCTTCACCTGATTTCTTGTGATTCTCTCATTATCATCCTTGCAGGTATAATCCTCCATATTTAGGTTCCTCATTGTTTCCATTAACTATAATGGCTCAATCCTTTCTTTGTACCTAGTAGATTTTGCATCCTCGTTTCCTACATTGATATTTAGGCCTCTCACCTCCTTTTCGTAGTTGTAACAACATCATTCATCGTCCATGTTTCTTGTTTAGTATTTATCTTCAATTACGGTCTTTAATTGTCTATAACATAGCATTGTGTTTGCAAGAATTGTTCATAAAATTGGTTAGAGACACTTCATTTTGTAATTATATGAAAACAAATTGATGATCTATGGAAAGTATCCACATTGACATTATTTTTTAATCATGCTACATGTCGGCCTTATTTTCCCAATTTTGGAGAGCTCATAGATTAGTTGCTAGATTCTAAGTCTCCATGCTTATCTCCCTTTGCAAGATATTTCTAATTACTATAATGAATTCCCAAATTGAGCTCTAAGTCAAAGGATATAGCCTTCTTATTTTACCATTTTTTATTTTATTTTTGCACTTGTTTTACTAGTGCATTGAATGTTGAAGACAAACTCTCCCACCTATAGAAGAAAAATATAAAAAGAACTAGAAAAATATTCATATTGAGTGCATATATCACTTCTTATTCTGATAGATTCTCAACCTTTATGCTAGAAATCTAATGTTATAGTACTTTTCTGCATAAATATCAAATTGTCAACTTTTACTAATCCCATTTTCTAGACGTGGAAATTTGATGAAAATTGTTATTTTTCAAATGGTCTAGAAATGTAAATTTTATAGTAGGAAAACTTTGCCTAGATTATTGAGAAGAACAAATACATAGTAAGAAAAATTTTCAAATTATTATATTTTGGGCCACTTTTCCTCCATTTATAATTTCTAAAAATAACCAAAAGTCTCCCAAAATAATTGATTTTGGCTTATTTCTTAAGAACCACTCCAAATCCCTAGGAATTTAGCCAAATCATCTGCTATGTTTCTTCATGACTACTCCTATTCCACACTAGATAAATTTGAAACTCAACTAAAAGTGTATCAATGAGTACCCTCATGTTTTTTGAAAACCATTAATTGTCATTTTTCAAAATTTTAGATCCAATCTACAAACCATCCTCACTGAGACTTTTATAGTCCTCATCAATGTGGACTTACACCTGAATTTTAGTTGCATCCGATTTTGTATATTGTTGATATTTCTAAAATAAGGAACTAGTTATAGACCTTTTTCAATTGGCATTGCATGACACATGTCCCATGTTTATGTGGAAATGATGGCCACCTATATCCTATGCGTCATCCTATAGTATTCGTGTGTCATTCTCTAACCTTCTTATGTCTTCCAAGTACATAGAGGTCATCTTTAACTTGAGTCATCAATATCAACCGACATGCAAGATCTATACCATTGGTGGCAGTCTTGTTTATCCCTTACCTTGAAATTATTCAACCTCATGATAAGATATGCACTTTGGATGTGAAAGAACCAATGAGATCCTATTTGTTCATGGCATTCCTTTTCTCCAACAAGATCTTAGGTTTTTGTAGTGTTCCTTTTCCTCCCTTTTGTTAAAATCTCCAAGACACACAATGAGATCTAGACCATTTTTAGCTTTGGCCAATTGGATCTTGACCATTCATGGAATTATATTTTCTTATTTTATCAGATGTCCCCAAAATGTTGTGATGTACTATAGGCCAAAGATATTACAAGTGTCAAATCGAGTGTTTGGCATGCTAGACATACTGACACTTGCATAGCTAGTTTTTTGAGATTCCTTATTTATTGACATTCTTCTTTTATTTAGAAAGAGTTAATGAATGCATTATTTTTAAAATATAGGTAAAGTTTCTTTTAAAGTGATTTCATAAAAGTTAGCATTCACTTGCCATTTGACCACAGACTATTTGTGCAGTATCTCATGATACAAGTAAGCATTTGTTTTCTAGGCTATTTATTTTGGGGTGCCATCTTATTTAAATTTCTGGCTATAAGTTTCATGTTACCATGTTTTTATTATAGCTTCATAAGTAAATATTTGACATAAAATTCTCTTGTTGTGTAGAAAATGACATGTTTAGCCCCCAAATGGTCATCATTAATATTTTCTCTTATAGTGTATGTTGTCTTTCAGTGGCTTATACATGAGTTCTATGTAATAATTATCATGTGACAATGATGTAATGGGGACAACATGACGAATATGTTGTTAGGAAGTCCTTACCAGTAGGGTGAACAATTTTCTTCTACAGTCATTGGGTATATCGGTTATGTTATCAAGAGCCCCACCATTTTGAATTTTAGGGATCTCCACAAATGGATGCAACATCGTGATATAGTGTGCTTAAGACCTCCATCTCCAATGATAATTTGAATATGCATACAAGCAACTGGGAGTAGAAAAAAAGGTTCATGGCATTTTCTATGTTCTTGTGAATGTTGTTGTGATTGTTCTTTCTTTCCTTTTTATTTTTGTTATATGAACACATTCTTCTTTTGCTCTGTTTTGTTGTCATAACTCTAAATCTGTGAAGCGTGGATTTTAACAAGAGATCATATTACACCATCCGTGCTATTAACAACTTAAAATCATATTCCATTGTAGCTCTAGCATCAATACAATATTCCAAAACTGATATGCAAGTATCAATTCTAGCTTTATCATATTTGTCATGATTTTGGGATACATACAATCCTCCCATTTTTCATTACGACAGGGATCTAGTTCATGGTTAGAATATGTTCACTTTCATGATCTCAAACCTTCTCAGTGCTTTCATAATCATACCACTTCTCCAACACAGAGTTTATTATCAACATTAAAATTCATATATTCAAATAGCCGGTAAAAACCCCGTATCTTTCTCAACCAGAGATTTACATGCTACATTGCCAATTGAATCGCAATAAAAGGTCAAATATTTATTTCTTGTCAAACAGTCCTCTTGTTTGATATTGGTTGTTCCCCCTATCAAGCATATTCAGATTATGTAGTCAATTGCACTTGTTTTCCGTACTTACAAGGATGGATCATCAATGATATTGTCTTCTCAATCTATTTTATTCATAATTGCAGCATGCATGAGATTTGCACCAATCACTTAATCATTCAGCATGGGTTGTACCATTCAATATTTTATTTTCATTTCTGCTCTATAAATTTCTCAAGTGTGATTTCACAAGCATGAAGCTTCACATTGAATCGATCCATGGACATGTTTCTTCTCAAGAGATTCTTAGCTCAAACATTTTCACACCCTTGCTTTCATTGTCTTCGTGAACTTCAACATTCATTCGTCAAGGTTGCTTTAGCTTCTAAGTATGCTCCATATATTCACCGAGTCTGCTCTTGTGTTCTTCAATGATTCTCACTGTAATACATTGATTTTCTGGATGAATGAATAACTTGCTCTCCCTGAGCTTGTACTGTGTCAAATTTCAATTCATCACAAAAATACTTTTGATTTGTGACTGTCATGCTTGTTCCTTCTACTTCCTTGGGACTTTCATTTAGTATCCCAACTTCATTGAGCTGAGCAGATTTATCATCTTTATGAACTTGTTCTTCAAGCCTTACTTTTCTTCTCCAAACTTTTAAGCGTCCTTCTTTCTTTTGGTTGTCAATACCACTCTCTGAAAACTGATCATCTTTTCTCCACATTTTCTTACATATTTCTTTCCTCTGCTTGACAACAACATTTTCTTGAACACACATGGCCATCTAACATACTTCTCTAGTTTCATTCTTCTCCTTTTTCTTCACGATTTTGTATACCCTTGTCTCATACATTTGTTTGCAATATTCCCGAAGTAAAGACAATTATAGCATTGAATTTTAGAAGAAACTATACCTCTCTCTTGAGTATTTTTGCCATGAACTCTGCAATCTATATCCTCATTAATCTTCTTTTTTGATGATCTGAACTCTTTTTTTTCAAAAGTAGGCTCTTGTTTGGTATGATATCCAATTACATTTTTGTCATACGAGGATATTTGACAATTTAGGATGTCTTCTAAGGTTGAAGAACTTTTATCAAACCTCAAAGTTGTAGCAGCAGTCTTTTTTAATTCCTTCCTCAAGGAACCAATTTAAAGCTCTCTTGCCTGACATATTCCATCCTTCTCCTTCAACTATCGTGTTAGTTCCTCATTGGTTCTTGTTGCTTCTTCAACTTGGATTCTTAGATCAACAATGGTCCTATCAAATTCTTCATGGTCGTCATGGTTTTTCTTTTTAGATTCTTCTAATAGTTTTTCCAACAACTCATTATTCTCTTTGAATTTCTTCAATTCCTCTAAAGCATGCATCACCTTCCTCTCAGATTCTTTAGGAGCTTCAACATTGAACCCTTCTCTTTTTCCTCATCATTCTTATGAGAACAATCAACAACATTATGTCCTATGTCATCACAAATAAGACATTTTAATAGATTCTTACCTTCATGGTTGCTTGATTTGGTTTCTGACTCTTGTTATTTTAGGAGTTCTTCATTTGAGTAGAGATCTTCTAGTTTAAACCATATATCTCTCATTGAGATGCATTGTCCCACATTCTCTTTTATGAAATCTATTAGTCCATTAAGTATAGTTTCTATGGACATCGAGTTATTCTTCCTTGCATCCTTTTGAGTTGTGAACTTTAATTTCTTTGGTGGAGTGTAGCCACAAACTACTAAGTTACATACATCAAATCCTACTAACTTCAACTACACCTTCATTCCTATACTCCATGAGACATAATTGGTTACATCAAACAATGGTGCTCCATTCATGGAAAAAAGTTACTTGGCCATCCATTGTGTGTGTTCAAGGATCTCCTTCAAGTTGGTTAGACTTGTGTGAAGGACCCTCTCTGATATCAATTGTTGAACACAATAGGGACTCTAAGAGGAGGGAGTGAATCAATTTCCTATACTTTGACTATTTTTTCTTAATCGAAACTTCTTCAAACACATTCATAAATTAATCATTAAATGTATGTAAATCAACATCAATAAGAGCTCATCAAAAAGAAAACAGGTAGTACACAAGATGTATATGGAAAACTCAATATATAGCATTGATAAAAACCATAGAAATGATTGTAACAATTGAGGATACTCCAATATCCAAGATTCACTAGCTACAGCTGGTAGGAGGCTCCAACCCCCAAGTTTCTTCAGCTCTAACTAAAGATATGCTACAACACCCTGCTTCTCCATCGTTGACTGGAAGGAGGATACAACGCCCTTTGTATCGGTCAAATCCAATTGACGGGAAGATTCCAGCTACAACTGGAAGGAGGCTACAACCCCCTCATACACTTCCTCAAGTTTTCCCGCTGCAATGGGATGGATGCTACAAGCCTCTCTTCAATCTTAAAATTATGGTATGTCTTATGTGTGATGCTACTTCAACCAATCTCTGTTGCACCAACACAAACAATCTCTCAGTAATATCACTTTCTTGTACTCAAACACAACAACATTCAAACTCTATCATTGTTTTGTAGAATATACTTTGTTTTTGTACCAAAGAGTTATTATAAGATCTACACCATAAAATATTCATATCAAATATATGCTTCAATTATGTCTTCTAGATTGTTTTCTCAAATGAATAACAAGGATTCCTTAGCACTATTGTAGACTAACCACAAATATGCCTTTAATATTCTTGAAATCATCTTCACATCCCCAGTCCTACACTCTATTCTACATGCATGTATCCACGCATTTTAGATTTGTTTCAGATCAACAAGTGGTTGATCTTCACACTCCTTGCGTCAACCCTTAATTCATCCTTGATATGAACTCTTCATCTCTCAAATTTTGATCCAACTTGTATTCTCAAAGTTTGCTTCTTTTACTCCTCAAACATCTTATAATCCTTGGCTTACTCACCATCAAATCAATCACACTCATTTTATTTATACCCTTGCATACACTAAATGAACTTGTCTTGTTCTTGTCTCGGATCGCATTATTCAATTTTCCCTTCAGCATACTCGTGATTAACCACATTCCATAATACCTTCCATTACATAAGGAAAAATTCCTTTGCTGCAACAAGACCTACAATCTCACATCATTCCTTCAATCACAACACTGAATACAAGTATGTGAATAGACAGAGACAATCCCAGCATTGTATGCGAACTCAAGGCAATAAATCATATTGCATCTCTTCCTTTGTCTCTCGTGCAACCCAAGCACATCACCCTCAATACTACATGTATGATCCTCATTCCACTCATCCTTATGCTCAATTGATTCATCTTTCTACAATCCATGCCTTAGTTCCTCTTAGAGTCTTCGGAAATCCCTCTACAAATGAGGGCATTACAACCTTTTATTTATACAATTCCAAACTGTACAATAGGGATGATCTGTCACTATTCGTATAGTAGCTAGGGAGACTTGTAATTATCCTTTCTGGTATGAATTGCATGTTCTTCATAGGAAAATGATGATCATAATGAAGTGAACCCAATGTGTTGATCATTTTACTTGTCCAACCCGTGTCTTCATGAATCCAATCGTGGCAATGGGTGATTTTGTTCAAAGTAATTTAAAAAAAAACATATTTCCCTCCAATGCATGGGTAAACATCTTCAATTTTCCTTGCAAGTGAGTGAACTTGTTCTGAACCAAAATCGCTTCCACAAATGACCACATACGGGTCATTTGTAAAGTGTGACTCAAGTTTATTACAATGGTTCTCATATGCACATATTTCATTTTTAATAAATGTTGAATTTTTGTAAACTTGTAGAGACAATGTAACAAGATTTGGTTAGTGTTATCCCGTCACTTGTAACTCCACACTTGCCTTTCATTTGTCATACTTTTCATTTTCCTAGTACTGGAACTGATACCAAAACTGGTACTGGAATAAGTACTAGGACTGGTACCGAAAGTAGACTTGGGTACCGAACCACAATCCTGACAGTATTATTGCCTCAAGCCTTTCATTGTCACATCATCATCATCATTACTACTTTGACATTAATGACCTCAGCATATCCCTTGAACCAGTTGACATCAATGACAACTTCTACCAACACATCCTCTTCTAGTTCTAGATGATAGGAAAGTAAGTTTCAAGGAGGCTGGTAAGAGTTTCATTGTGGACTTATTGGATAAAGTAATAATAAATGTATTGGTGCATGGGTAATTCAAGATCATGTCTATAATTATGTTGATTTTCTATTCCCATTGACCATGGTTGATCATAGCGGTGAGAAGATGGGTTGAATCAACATAAAGATAGAAAGGAAGACAATCTGCATAATAGAAATACTTTTGGAATTCATTCACCATGGCCTAACATATTTATGTATTTTATTCTAATTTGCAAATAGAAAATCTTTCCAAATATCATTTGATACATGTAACGTCCCCTTCACCCATACCGTCCAACAGAGGGGACATTAACTAAACCAGGGCCTCAAAATTTCGCCCCATAACCATAATTGTGAATTGATAATATTTGAAATGCATGTGCATACATGAAAATAAAAACACACAGCGGAAACAAAATCGATCCACACACACATAACATTCAATTCCAAGCGTAATTATCACATACATGTATATTAAAATCATGGCACAACAATTACATAAGAATACTTATCTTCAAACAAAGAAGATCCAAAAAATTGGATGCATAAGAGCAATTTTCCACCCACCCATAGGCACTATGTCCAACATATACTCTTTTTGCTGAGAGGAAACCCCCAAGTTGGGCTATGAGGCCACCAAGGAAAAAGGAACACCTACACTGCTCTCTATGCTTATCCAAAACCTCCATTTGAGCTCTACAGGGGTCTCACTAAGCCATCACAACCATGGAACTCCTTCCAACTACCCCACACAACACAAGTAATGATTTTCCCTTCACTGATCCACAGTTCCCTCACGAAATCCAACCCTTACAGTGTGTGCAGTAAGAGTCCAACTTGTTGTATGCTATGGGAGAACCTCCTGCAACATTAATACATGGCTTATCAAGCATCCAAAAGTAGCAGAAATCAATGGGTAAAGGTTCCTAGCTTGACCAACCTCCATGCTCACCTACAACCATCTATTTTCCCTTCCAAAAATGCAGCTCTGTCTTCAAATTCGAATTTCAGGGTTAAGCACAGTCTGGTAATGGACATGAATAGCAGTGGAAAACTCTATGTACTGTAGAAACATGCATGAGAGAGTGATCCAAATGGTGTTTACTCCAAGGACATGAGGTAAGGGTGAAAATACGATTGACATAGCTTCTGACATAGAATAAATAATACTGCTTTCAACTAACATAACTGTCACAAACCCCATGCTTCAATAACTACATGAAGGGACTTTTTCCACCAATCTCATATATGCATTCAATGATTGGATTTAATAGTCAAGAGAAGGAAATTGGATTATTTAAGGCACATGATAGATTTTGGATGAGTTCTAAGGTTGACACATGGAAACATAGGATTTGGATTCCCCATGGGCCCCCTTTCCTCTTCCCCTCTGGTGGAATCATAGCCCCTCTAGTGCTCTTTACACAACCATCTTGAATCATTTTATTAATTTTCAATAAAATATTTACATACATTTCGAATTGGAATGATAAGCTAATCATATGGTCCAAATAAAAATATGTGCGTCATACATGCCTAGCCATTAACTAGTTGGGCCTTGGACTTGAACTCGACACTAGGAATCCATACTAGCATATTTACATCATTTACATAATTTTGATTGAATACATTCCAAGTCAAAACTGGGGGTATTACAATCACCTCCCCATTGAAATAACACATTCCTCGGTGTTTTCTCAAAATCAGAACAAAAATGGGTATGCCTCTTTCATGGCATCCTCCAACTCCCACGTAGCATCATCGGGACCTAAGTGCTTCCATTGCACCTTTACCTGCTCGATGGCTCGGTTCCGGAGCAATGTTACATTTTTTTCTAAGATGCATAGTGGCTCGGTTTGGAACTCTCCCTCATGTTCCACCTGAATCACATCCCAATCAATCACATTGTTAGGATCATGTACATATTTCTTAAGCAAAGAAACATGAAAAGCATTATGATCTCTAGTGTTAGCAGACTATGCAATTTTATATGCAATTGGCCCTATTCCTTGAAGCACTTCAAATGGCCCACAATATCTTGGTGACAACTTGGCACAACTTCCAAGCTTCAAGGAACTCTTCATTGGCGTCACTCTACGGTAAACATGATCCCCACCATTGAATTCTCTATGCATTCTATTCTTATATGCATAGCGTTTTTCCTATCTTGGGTTGCCTTTAAATTATGCCTAATTTTTGCAACCTCTTGTTTCGTTTCCTTAAGAAATTTTGTCCCAATTATAAATATGTTCACTAGATTATCCCATGTCACTGGTGTCCTACACTTTCTACCATATAAAACTTCAAATGGACTCATGCCCAATTAAGCTTCTTTCCCATTGTTGTATGCAAACTCTACCAAGTGTAGATAATATTCCCACTTGGATGATTTTTCCATCACATACATGCAAAGCATGTTCTAAAGCACTTGATTTACTCTTTCAGTTTGTCAATTTGTTTGTGGATGGTAGGAAATGCTAAAATTCAATTGTGTACCCAAATCAACAAAAAGACTTTTCCAGAAATTTGAACTAAATTTGGTATCTCTGACTGAGATTATTGCCTTAGGCAATCCATGCAATCTGAAAATTTCCTTCATGGAGATATTTGCAATGGCATTTGCTTATATGTGGATTTAACTGGTATTAAATGTGTTGATTTTGACAATTTATCCACCACAACCATGATGGAATCATGTTGTTTCACAGTCATTGGAAACCTTGTAATAAAATCCATGGAAATTACTTCCCATTTCCATTCTGGAATTGTAAAATGATGCAGCAAACTTGCTGGGTGTTGATGCCCAACTTTTACTTGCTGACACTTTATGCATTTAGATATATACTCAACAATAACCTTTTTCATCCACGGCCAAAAACATTGCTTCCTAGCTATAGCAATTGTTTTCTGATATCCCGGGTGAGCATAATATGGCATTTTAAGGATTTCATCCATAACAATTCTCCTCAAGTCTTCCACATTTGGAATATAAATTCTATTTTTATAAATAAGAATTCCACCCTCTTCCAAATGATACCCTTCATACCTCTTTTCAAAATTCTGCTGCTGTAATTTTTCCTTTATTTGCACACATAATTCATCTTCAGCAAGAGAATTGACAATCTACTATCTCAAATTTGATTGGCAAGTTGTGATGGTTGCCACATGCATTTCATGCACCTTTCTATTGAGTGCATCAACCACTTTATTTTATTTTCCTTTTATGTGTTTGATTTCAAAATCAAACTCACATAAAAATTCCAACCATCTAGATTTCCTTGCATTTAATGTTGGCTGCTCAAATATATATTTTAGACCACGATGGTCTATCCTCAACTCAATTTTTTTTCCCATTAAATGGTGCCTCCACATGTTTAAAGCGTGCACCATGGCTACAAGTTATGGATCATGTGTGGCATAATTATTTTCATGCTCCTTCAATTTTCTAGACTCGTAACACACTACATGATTTTCTTGCATAAGAACTCCTCCAAGTCCTTGTTTATATGCATCTACACACACACAAAATTCTTTCTTTGTGTCTGCAATTTTCAGAATTGGAGCACTTGTGAAAAGCTTCTTCAGTAGATGGAAGCTTTCTTCACATTTTTGGGTCCATTCAAATTGTGTTCTCATCTTTTGCAAAGAAGTGATTGGGTGATCAACCTCGAATAATCCTTTAATGGATCTTCTATAGTAACCAACAAAACCGATAAAAGATCTCACATCTGCGACATTCTCTGGAGCTCGCCAATTCATAATGGCTTCAATCTTTTTTGGATCCACTGATATTCTTTTCTTTGAAATAATGTGACCCAAATAATGAATTTTATTCCTGTAAAAGTCACATTTGCTTAGCTTTGTATACAACTTATGCTCCCTTAACAATTGCAAAGCCATTCTCAAATTTTCTCCAGGCTCCTCTTCATTCTTAGCGTAAACAAGAATGTCATCTATAAAAACAAGAACAAACTTGTCCAAATATTTGTGGTAAATGCTATTCATGAGACACGTGAAGGTAGTTGGTGCATTAGTGAGACCAAATGGAACCACTACAAATTCATAGTGTCCATACCTTCTTATAAAGGTTGTCTTGTGAATATCATCTTCTTTTATTCTTACCTAATGGTAACCAGAACTCAAGTCTATATTTGAAAATACTTTAGCCCCTCTCATTTGATAAAAAAGATCATCAATTTGAGGTAATGGGTACTTGTTTTTCACTGTCACTTTATTTAGCAACATGTAATCAATACATAACCTGTTTGTACAATCTTTCTTCTTCACAAATAATACTGGTGCTCCCCATGGAGTGATCCACATCGCAGTTGGTATTGTTGTCGAATTCTAACATCGACTACGACAAGTCATCGATGTCAATACAACTTCAACAAGTTTCGACTCGACATGACTTCGACAAAATCAGCAACTCCCACAGGTTTTGATTTCGACACAACTTCGACGAGTCTCAACTTTGACATACTATGACACACTCCGCACCTTCGACATGTTCAACAAACTCACAGTTTCGCGACATCGACATGCGACCAGCAACTGTCGAACTTCGACAGACTATCTCTCTTTCTTTCAATCGACTGTAACAGTTGAATTGTTGAACTGTTCTAACTTATTCTTTGTAACTGAATGTAATGGTAAGGCACCCAAGCGTCTCAAAATTCTATATAAGCATGTATAATATTGTAACATACATCAATATATCTGTTTGCAAGTAATAGAGAAGAACAATTCGCATTCCTGCATATTGTCTGTGCATATTTGTGTTTATCTATGTAGTGTAATCCTGTTTTTGCTCATTCTTCTTCTTATTGCTTCCGCCATAACAAATCTGACTCATTCAGTCGAACTGGTTTCCCCCTCGAGCTTCCTGGACATGACTTGGATCATTGGTATCAGAGCAAGACTTGATCAGAGAAATCAGTTTTGTTCGTGCTTAAGTTTGCATATACACTTCTCTCGAAGTTACTTGACTTATGCCGGTTCAAACTCGCTCGCAATTTCAGCAATCCAAGCAAACACTACCTCCAGAAATGACAGAAGAAACATACGATAGACATGCAGCCGATGAGACAACATAACTTATTGAGCAAGCACTGACTCGACAACAGACTGAAATGTGCTGTGAATATTTAATTAATATTATTATTTATATATTAAATAGATTATTAGGTTAATAAGCGAAAGGGTGTAACCCTTCACTATTCTTGCTCAAGCCCTATAAAGGCGAGCTTATTGTAACTTTATCACCAATCAATCAATATATTATTATCATTTATCTCAAATGTGGAAGACGGTCTCGCTTCTTAACCCTTAACCGGACATGATTATCTTAGTGAACGGATACGTTCACTGCATTTGGTATCAGAGCTCGGATTCAGCTCCTTCAACCTGAGCTCAGTTTCGGCTCTCCCTTCAAGTCCAACCAGATACGGTTGCTGAGCACGGTTTCGGCTCACATTATTTCAACTCCCTAAAACTACATCCCTCTGCACCTGCTCTACGCTCCTCCCGCACTCTTCTCCATCCCACAGCTGCCACCCCCCTCGCAACTCCCAACTTCCACAGCCACCATCGCCGACCCGCTCCACAACCACCTGCACACGCGCATCTTCCCTTCCACCATTCCTGTCATCTCCTTCACGCATCAGCCACCCTCTATCACTCACAACCACACTGTTGAAATCCCTCCTGCGTTCTACATTTATCAATCCCCTACCACTATAACCCCATGGGTTGTCCTCTTGTCGGTGCCTTCACACGACCCTTCTCCTACACACATCTCTCTACCCCGCGCTCTCCCATCTCCATTTTCCTGTTCCATCTCTATCGCGTCCAAACCCCCTCCTCATCACCTCACTTGCCTACCATTCACCTATGTTGTGTTCTCCTTCCAGCTCCAAAGCACACCCACGACCACGCTCCTCCTGCTGCGTGCTCCACTCCCTCCGGCAACCATCCACCATGCCTGCCAACTCCTCTCCTCTCTGCCGCTCAACCCCGCGCCCCTCCTCTCTGCTCCTCCCCGTGCCCTCTCTTCCGCTCAACCCCGCGTCACCCCTCCTCTCTGTCGGCGCTCATCTCCCCACCAACGCCGTCCCTCCCATTGCTGCGCCGTCCCTACCTCCCTCCCTCTCCATTTCCCTCTGCACTCTTCCACCGCCGCCTCCCCACTATCACTTCCCGCCATTCCCAACGACCTGCATACATTCAAAACAAAAAAAAATTAATAATAATTTTTTATTATTATATTTTTTTTCATACATAATAAAATTATTATAATTTAAATAATAATTATTGTATTATTATTTTTAATATATATATAATAAATTATTATTATATTTTAATAATATTTATTGTATTATTTTATCCCTAACCCTAACTCTTATCCTTACTCCAAGATTGATTCCAAATATTCACCTCCCCACACCAGGTCAAGAACCATGACCGAGTTACGAGACTGACTAGAAAAATTAGAAAAAGACCAAATTAGAGATTTAAAAATCGTCGAAGGTCTAAACTCTAGAATGGATGAACTTGAGAAAGTGTTTTGAGAAAATTTAAAGGAAGAGATGAAAAATAACAATGCCGTGCTTAAAAAAGAAATCAAAGATGAAGTTGTTCTAGTACTAGAAAGAAAGTTGAGTGAAAAATTTGACACTCTGAATGAAAAACAAAAAGACTTGGATGACAAAATGAGTGCTATGACTCAAAACATAAACACCATAACCCAAAACTTGAGCACCATGACACAGAACCATAATATATTAATGGAGGTGTTACAAAGACTAACACTTAAGACATACCAAGTTAGCAGTCCAGACATGCTATATGCCTCATTTCATATTTTCACACAGGAAGCACTTGCCAAGAATCAAGAAGAATTGCAAAAAGAAATAAAGATTAAAAATGCGACGCTTAATCAAGAGATAGAAACAAAAGTACTGCCAGATATGGAGGCACGATTAAACAGCCAAATAGAAGCTGTCAGTAAGATAGTAGAGAATAAAAAAGATAAAAATCACTGCCAAAAACGAAGCAGTTCAAATATGTCACTTACATCGTCCAGTAGTTTCGATCCACCATCAAACCATAAAGCAAAGGGAATCAATATCACCCTTACATAATGTACTTACCTAAGGCAAAAATAGAGTTGTCGAAATACAATGGAAGTGAAGACCAATGCGTTGCTTGGCTAAACAAAGCAGAAGAATACTTCGACATTTACAATATTCAATCTGACGAGGAGAAGGTGAAATATGCGTCAATGCATATGGAAGGGTACGCCTATAATTGGTACTTATGGTGGAAGAGAGACAATTTTTCCTACACCTGGAATTTGTTCAAAAATGATTTTTTTAATAGGTTTCAAGGTATCAACGAAGATGAATTTTTCAGTAAAATTACCAGATTACAACAGGTTGGAAGCGTTGAGGAATTCACACATCAGTGGGAATCCTTATCGACATGAGTATTTGGGTTGTCGGACAAACAAAGACTCGAAACCTATTTAGGAGGTCTTAAACCATACCTCCAAAAAGAGTTAAAGTTACATGACATACCTAACGTAGAGGTAGCAAGACATAAAGCAGAAGCCGCAGAACGCAAACTGGAAGGAATAAAAACAAGAGATGATAACCATTATCAACAAGAAAAAGAGACATAATGTAGGTACTGTGCAGATACTTGGTCACCCGACCATCAATGCCACAAACCTCAATCATATGCCTATGAAATGGAAAATAGATCAAAGTCATCTAACAGTTAATCTGATAATAGAAAAAAGAAGAAAAACATATGTCGTCGATGCGGTGATGGTGGATCCCAGGCCATAAATGTAGGAACAATCAGACAATACAGTGCAAAATCATCAATGGAAAGGAAGTGCAAGTCTCTACACAAGAAATCACGTCCGATTTTAATACCGACACTGAATCTGAATGAAGGACGACATTAGGAAAATACTCAAGCTTTGAGGACAAAGATTTCCAAAAGGGGAAGGCAATGCTATGAATATTTAATTAATATTATTATTTATATATTAAATAGATTATTAGGTTAATAAGCGAAAGGGTGTAACCCTTCACTATTCTTGCGCAAGCCCTATAAAGGCGAGCTTATTGTAACTTTATCATCAATCAATCAATATATTATTATCATTTATCTCAAATATGGAAGACGATCTCACTTCTTAACCCTTAACTGGACACGGTTAACTTAGTGAATGGATACGTTCACTGCAAAATGTTCGCCCAATTCAACAAAATTCTCACGATTTGCTTCGACATTCGGAGGATTTTCGATGAGAACTTACTCCGATAAAATTATCTCCTTCAAAGTGCAAATGAATTTGGACATACCAAATCTTGAAGGAAATATTGACATGGAATACGTCGACAATTAGGTACAACAATTGGAATCCTATTACATTGTGAATCAACTCTTAGAAGTTGAAAAGATCACCATTGCATCCTTAAAGATGTCAACATCTGTGCATTGCTGGTGGGAGAACCTCTTGACAAAGATGGAGAAAAGAGGAGAGCCCATCGACACATGGGATAAATTCGTCGAACACATCCAAAAGGAATTTTACCCTCCAAAATACCTCGAGCATCAGTATAAGAAGTGGCAGTAGCTAAGGCAATGGAAGACCAATCAGTACAGAGTTACATCGACAAAGTTCTACCGAATCATGGCTAGACTTGGCGTCCAAGAAGAAGAGAAATTTCTTGTTTTGAAGTACATTAGCAGATTGTCCGAGTACATTCAGTAGGAGATGGAATTTATGACTGTCAATATGCTTGTGGATGCATTCCACTATGCCAGCAAACTAGAAACCAAGTAGAAAGGGAAAGCACGCTTTGCGACAAAGCCGACATCAGGATGACCACCCGACAAGAAGGCACCAGCCGACTTCGACAAGTCGAAATATTTTCAGTCGACACCACCAAAGCCATATCACGGCAAGAATCCTTTCCACAAGAGGAAATGTAGCAAACAACTGCCTATCGGAAAATGGTGCGATTACCACCACTCATCTTGGAATGGTACGTCTGAATTCAAAGCTCGGAAGACATTTTTGGAAAACATGTCGACCTCCGACGCGTTTGACAAGATGGTGGAAGAATCTGATCCAGACACAATGACCCTTTTGACATCAACCACTTCAATAGCCTCGACTATCGTCGACGAGGATGAACGAGAATGCCTGGTCCATACATGGATATGGGTCCAGAGAAACCCATTGCATCTGATTATGGACAACGGTAGCCAGAAGAAATTCATTTCCGAATATCTCGTAAAGAAACTAGGTCTTGTTACCACTCTGCATCCTCAGTCTTACAACATCGGTTGGATGAAATATGGACAAGAACTACGGATCACTCGACAATGCAATCTTGCCTACTTCATAAAATTTTTTGAAGATGAAGTACTCTGCGATGTGGAACCACTCTCTGTAGCCGACGCCCTGTTTGGGAAACCTTACCTCTGGGATAGACATGGAATTTATCAGTCACATCCTCAGAAGGTGATTGTCAGAATCCGAAATCGATGGTTCAGCATACCAAAGCATCAACCTACACCAACGATTGCACTGACATCTTCCAAACAAACAAAGAAGCTCATCAATCATGCTCAGAAGTTTGCATTAATCATGATCAAACCGCAACATTCTAAGAATACTGCAATGACGATTCGAGTCACTGACCAATGCAGCTCCCGACAGAAGCAGCAAGTCGATCATATTCTCGATGAGTACCAGAACCTCTTTCAAGCTCCCGATAGAGTACCTCAACATTGTCAGGTAAAACACTCCATTGAACTTGTTCCTGGTTCTTCTTTTCCTAATGCATCTATTTTCAGAATATCTACTCTCGAAAATGAAGAGATTCGTAGATAGATACAAGAATTAATTGACAAAGGTCATATCCCCCCCCATCTCCTCTCCTTGTGGAAGTCCAGACGTCCTAGTTCCGAAGAAAGACAGGACTTGGCGCATGTGCATCGACTACAGAGTTCTCAACAAAATTTCAGTAAAGAATCACTACCATCGGCCGCGGATAGACGAGCTCATCGGCTGTCTGAAACGTGCTAAATTATTTACTAAGCTCGACCTCAAGTCGGAATACCATCAGATTCCAATCGAGCCCTCAAGTGTGTGGAAAACTGCTTTCAAGACCAAGTAAGGATTGTTTGAATGGTTAGTCATGCCTTTCGGGCTTAACCAATGCACCTGCGACCTTCATGCAACATATGGATAACCTTCTTTGACCTTTCATCGGAAAATGGGTCATTGTCTATCTCAATGATATATTGATTTTCAGTTGATCATGGGAAGAACATGTCGGACATCTTCGACAAGTCCTCGACACTCTCCAGCAACATCGGCTCTATCTGAACATGGACAAGTGATATTTTGTGATGACCAGCATCAAATATTTGGGGTATGTAATTGACTCTACAGGCATTCATGTCAATCTAGACAAAGTAAAGATCCTCAAATATTGGCCCATTCTTAGAAGCATTCAAGAACTAAGAAGTTTTCTTGGTTTGGCGAATTTTTATCGACGATTCATACTCAGCTTCAGTCACATAGCTGGGCCCTTGAATCAGTTGACGAAGGGAAGTGGGAAAAATTTCTTCCAATGGACAACAACACATCAAGTAGCTTTTGAACAGCTCCAACACAAGCTCTGCACTGCACCAGTACTTGTGTTACCTGATTTGCATCCGCCCTTTGAGATTGAGACAGACGCATCAGACTATGCCTTGGGCGTAGTGATCACTTAGTCTGGTCACCCAGTCACTTTTCATTCTGATACTTTTAATGACACAGTTAGAAGATACTCGACGTACGAAAAAGAACTGTACACCATTGTGCAAGCTCTCAAGAAATGGCATTACGTCCTTGGCAAGGAAACGGTCATTCTCACTGATCACAAGCCTCTACAGTTCGCTCCGACACAATCAAATTTGTAGAAAAATGACAACTCAAGTGGATTAATTACCTACATCAATTCCATTTGGTGATTAAGTATCGAAAAGGTAAATCTAACGCTGTCTCCAATTGCCTCAGTCGACCACCCATTACTCTCCTTTTGACTGTGATGAGTATGCAGCGATACGACAAGACCACTTGGCCATAGTTGTATGAGGATGATAGTGACTTCTCAGCAGTATACCTACAATTACGGACTAACAAGTCATCGACCTCTGACTACTTCCTGAAAGACACCTTGCTATACAAGCTTGGAAAGCTTTGTGTACCGATCGGTGAGCACCGACAACAGCTCATTTGGGACACGCACTACGGAAAGAATGCAGGACACTTTGGAGTAGAAAAGACACTTTATATTCTGCAGAAGTATTTATTTTGTCCTACACTTAAAACCAATGTCAACAAGTACATTTGATCATGCGTGGTTTGTGCCATTGCTAAACCGCCTAATCGACGACAGGGATTGTACACACCTCTGCCAGTTCCTAGTCGATCGTGGGAATCTATTTCTATGGACTACTTGACGGGATATCCTACTACCAAACATCAGCACGATGCGATCTTAGTAGTAGTCGACTGATTTTCCAATATGTCCATTATCATACCATGTAATAAGACCACGACAGCGCAACAGACCGCTCGACTCTTCTTTACACATATTTGGAAACACTTTGGTTTTCCAACAACCATTATTTCCGACCGAGATGCTTGATTTGTCAGCATATTTTGGAAGACCCTCTGGAAACTGCTAGACATAAGACTCTCATTTTCGACATCTTTCCATCCTCAGACCAATGGAAAAACGGAAGTTGTGAACCGCTTGGTAGTACAACTGCTTCACATGTACAACCACAAGCATCGACGCACATGGGATGAAATTCTTCCATACATCCAACACAACTACAATCGATCTGAGCACAACTTTATAGGTAAGAGTCCATTTGATATTTGTTACGGATTTCAACCCTTAGTGCCTATCGAATTGATCACCTCCTCGACACAGCAGAGTGACACCAACTACAGCCAGCGAGAATTTGATAAAGCAGTCAAATAAATAGATCGGATATGCGACATCCAGAAGCAAGCACATGAAATGTTGCAATGATAAAACGAGAAATATAAGGCCCGACATGAAAAGCATCGTATTCCTCATTCATTCCAAATTGGGGATAAGGTCTGGTTACATCTCAAGAAGCAGTGCTTCACAGGTCCTTTCAACAAGTTAAAACCTTTGCGATATGGTCCGTACAGTATTCTTCGACATATTGACGAAAACGCTTTCCAGCTCGACATTCCTGCATGCCTAGGCCTTCATCCAGTATTTAATGTGGATCTACTTCGACCATACCATTCACCACTGTTGGAACAAAATGATTTACGATAGCAAAACCTGAAGACATCCATCCAGATGTTCAGGAGCCTCTTCCTTGCGACACCATCGTGGGACGATGAGAATGCCTTACAAGGTCGAACACAATTCCCTTGTTTCAGGTTTCCAAATCTGGCCAGCTCCCATCTCAAGGAAAGTGGTGCTTTGTTATTGAAATAACTAACAAGTTTCCTCACCTTCACAAGCAAACAATGGGGACCATTGTTTCTTAAGGAAGGAGGTCTGATCCACATCGTAGTTGGCATTGTTGTCGAATGCTAACATCAATTGCGACAAGTCATCGATGTCGATAAAACTTCGACAAGTTTCGACTCAACATAACTTCGACAAACTCAACAACTCCAATAGGTTCTAATTTCAACACAACTCTGACGAGTCTCGACTTTGACATACTACGACACACTCTGCTCCTTCGACATGTTCAACAACCTCACAGTTTCGCGACATCAACATACAGCGTCGACATGCAACCAGTGACTGTTGAACTTTGACAAACTGTCTCTCTGTCTTCCAGTCGATTGTAATGGTTGAATTGTTGAACCGTTCTAACTTCTTATTTGTAACTGAACATAACGGGAAGGAATCCAAGCATCTCATAATTCTATTAAGCATGTATAATATTGTAACATACATCAATCTATCTGTTTGCAAGTAATAGAGAAGAATAGTTCGCATTCCTGCATATTGTCTATGCGTATTTGTGTTAATATGTGTAGTGTAATCTTGTTTTTGCTCATTCTGCTTCTTATTTCTTCCGCCATAACAAAGCCGAATCATTCAGTCGAACTATTGTCCCCCTCGTGCTTCTTGGACACGACCTAGATCATGGAGACACACTTGGCCTTATGTACTTCTTTTCCAATAATTCTTGCAATTGCATCTTCAACTCTAATAATTCTGGTGTGCTCATCCTATAAGGTGTCTTAGACATTGGTGCAGCTCTTGGGACAAGATCGATTGTGAAATCAATGTCCCTCTTGGGAGGTATTCCTAACACTTCATCGAGAAACACATCCTTGAATTCTTGTAGCACATGATAGTCCTCCAATTTTGGAATTTCATTTTATGTTTTGCCAAATATATGGGTTGCATACAATTGACAACCTTTCCTAAAAAAATTCTGCAGCTGCGTGGCTGATATATGCCTAACATAAATTTTCTTTGGAACTCCTTTCACAACCCTTGGGTTTCCTTCATCATCAATGCACTCAAAACTCTTGTTGTAGAAGCCTAGCTTAACTCTATGTGCTTTCAACTAGTCCATTCCAATGAGAATGTCATATGAACCAAGTGGTAAAATATTCAGACTTGCACAAGTGGACAGTCCACCCATTTCTAATGGAAATTTATCCACGATTTCACTAAATTTTCTCTTGGTTCCTGTGGCTAGTTGAACCAACCACGATTTACTATGCTTGGTTTTCTTAAAAGCACAAACCTCAACAATTTTAGGACTGATATAACTGTGAGTAGATCCAGGGTCAATCAAAATAGAAATAGATTTCTTAGCAATCTTACCTTCAACCTCAACCACAGTTGATTGATGATTTGCTTGGCGGTCCTCTAGTGCAGCATAAATCCTAGGAACAGTCCTTGCCACTTGACCCACAGTTTCAGCCTCTTGGATGTTGTGAACTTGCTTTGCACTCCCATTCCAATGTGGAAAATTTCTAAGAAAATGGTCCTCTCCACATCCCCAACATTGAAGTGCCTCTCTTGGCTTGTCTCCCATCATCATAGTTGTATTTAACAATACTTAGCCTTTCTTATGGTCTCATCTAGAGTTTGAGGCTCATCAAACTCAATTCTATCTTTGTAGGATTGAGGCAACCCACTTAAAAAATTTTGAATTTTCACTTTGTCATCCCTGATATACTTTACATACCTCAGCAACTCCAAAACTTTATTTGCATATTCTTCCATAGTCATTTGTCCCAACTTCAACTCATGGAATTCTTTAATTTTTCCATCGTAGTACCTATTAGAGAGGTACTTTTCCTTGAAGTGTTTCTTGAATTGATTCCAAACAATTTTCCTTTCATTGATTTTCTTCACTTTCCTAAGGTGATCCCACCATATAGATGCTCTCCATTCAGATTGAATATAGCCACTCTTGCATTCATATTTCCAGAGTAGTCTTAGACTTGGAAATACTTCATCATCCCAAGAATCCAAGCCTCAGCTTCTTGGCCATATTTTATCTCACCATCAAATTTGGGAGGTTTGGCCTTCCTAAATTATTCATGTGATTTGTTCTTTGAATACCTCTTCCTCTTCTTCCTATGAGTTGAAGAGCTTGACCCTTCAATGGAATCCTTAGAGTCATATGAATCACTATAATATATTTCTGGATTATATGACTTATCTCTAGAAATCCTTCTTGAACTATGGGACCTATTGTGAGAATGCCTCCTTGAGCTACTCCCACTGTTCTCTTGATTTTTAGAATAATGTCCAGATTTAATCTTCCTTTGAATATTTGTCAGAATTGGGAGCATAGTTGCATTCAACTAATTATGCTCTTCTTGATATCTAAATGACCTCTCATTGTCTGCTCTATAACTCTGTAGCTCCACCCTTAGGCTCCTCATGGTCTCTGCAATGTTTGGGGGAGTCACTTGGTTTCTCCTACCATTGGATTTTGTCTCTTCATTCTCAATTGGAATATTCTCTCCCATTGCATCTGCCTCAACTTCGTAAGGATCCTTTGCATCATCCATGATGATGACCTTCTTGGCCCATCCAAGATCATAGGTTTCTCAACTGCACTATACGCATTTTTTACCCTTTAACAGTCACTGATATGATTATGAATCTGCAAAAGTGTTGATATAAACACATTTGTTAGATTTATTAAGTTCTTAGAAATTTATAAATCAATTTTCATATATTCTGGAAAATACACTTGTTGACAGTTTTGTCAAATTAAGGCTATAGGAAATTTTCTAATCAAATTATAAAATCATATGAATCACCAATTCATGATATAACTCTGTAAAATTGTTCCCCATTTGACAAGCTTCCAATAACTATAAATATGCTCAATTATGAACTCTAAATACAAAGTTACAGTCCTTGGAAATTGTCAATTTGACCCAAATTCTGCATTTTTCCTATAGGTTCATTAAACTCCAGAGGCCAAATTTAGCCACCTGTAGAAGGCAATTTATCGAGAACCAAAACAATTTTTCTATTGGCCTAGATAATACATACAACCAGGATTACTCATCAATTTTCAGTTCCTTGATCTGATGCTCCCATCACTTGCTATAGAATTTTGGAATTTACTACTTTGTATTTTTCCACTTCTTCTAGACCTAGAAAAATTATGTTGTCCTGTAGCATCCACCCTCATAATCCAAAACATGAACAAATTTATGTTTCTCTAATGGTTGCTGCTAAAATACAGATCCAACTTTGTTGATTAAAAAAAGAAAATGGGGGTAAAGAAATTTCGTGCAATCTGGCACATAAGAAAAATGCCATTTTCACCAAGATAACAAGGTTATGACGTGGCTTGATACATCCCTATCGATGTGTAAGAAAGGTATACTTTCCACCCTATGATGCAACCATGTCACCTTCCTCTCTCCACCAAGTCTCCACACCACCATACCACTAACCCTCAGGCGTTGGCAGTTTTCCCTTTTACCATAAGTAGTAATGCACCCCCGTGATGAAGTTTTGGAAAACAGTACTTGGGGAGATGTTGTCAATCAAAAATTGACACGTGCCCCAAGCAGTTTTTGGCACAACGCACCCCTCATCCCATTTTATTTGGTGTGTAGTTTATTGGCGCGAGATGAGTTTGGACCGTTGATCTTCCATAAGATCTGATGGTCATATCTTTGCTCGCCTATCATTAATATCCATGCACTTCCCTAAGGCACTACGATCCATGACCGTCGATCTGCCATTCCATAGAACAGTTAGAGATTCGCCTACCCTCTATTAATCTATGTGCATATTACTAATGCGCTATCAACCGCAATGGTTAATCTTCCTTATCGTTCAATGGTTGGATCTTCATCTGCCCCCACACTTCATCATCTGTGAATACCCATATGGGGGCCTTATGTGGCAGGTCCACATCATACATCTGGCTCACATGGATCTTCCATGTCACCCATCCATGTGGCATGGGTGGGGCCTATTTAAAAATTTCCACAAAAATATAAAATTTTGGATTTGTATGAGATTTTAATTCGGGGACACGGGGACTATTGCAAAGTTATGTCTAGCCCCTTATTCGTCTCTTGATAGTCCCTATCTTCCATCGATAATTTTTCTGATTTCTACCTGTAATTGTGCATTTTCGTCCCATACAGCTCCAATATTGCAACCATAAGCTCTAATACCACTCTATAACATCCCTTTCACCCATACTGGCCAACAAAGGGGACATTAAATAAACTAGGGCCTCAAATTTTCGTCCCATAACCATAATTACAAATTGATAATATATGAAATGCATGTGCATACATGAAAAAAAAAATACACAGGAGAAACAAAATTGATCCACACACACATAACATGCAATTCTAAGCGTAATTATCACAGGCATGTAAATTAAAATCATGGCACGACAATTACATAAGAATACTTATCTTTAAACAAAGAAGATCCAAGCAACTGGATACAAAAGAATGATTTTCCACCCAGCCATAGGCACTATGTCCAGCATATACTCTTTATGTTGGGATTCCACCCCCAAGCTAGGCTTTGAGGCCACCGGGGTGAAAGGAACACCTACAGGCTTCTTTCTCTCATACCACAACCCACTCTGCTCTCTATGCTTAGCCAAAAGCTATAGTTGAGCTCGAAAGGGATCTCACTAAGCCATCAAGCCATTGTACTCCTTCCAACTATCCCACACAACAAAATGAAGTCATTTCCCTTCACTGATCCACAGTTCCCTCGGGAAATCCAAAACTTACAATGCTTACCAGTGTGTGTAGTAAGATTCCAACTTTTTGTATGCTATGGGAGAACCTCCTGCAACATTAATCCATGGCTTCTCAAGCATCCAAAAGTAGAAGAAATCAATGGGTAAAGGTTCCTAGCTTTCCCAACCGCCATGCTCACGTACAACCATCAATTTTCCCTTCCAAAAATGCAGCTCTGTCTTCAAATTCGAATTTATGGGTTAAGCATAGTATGGCAATGGACATGAACAATAGTGGAAAACTCTATGTACTGTAGAAACATGCATGAGAGAGTGATCCAAAGGGTGTTGAATCCAAGGATATGAGGTAAGGGTGAAAAGACAACTGACATATCTTCTAACCATAGAATAAATAGAACTACTGGTAGCTGACATAACTATCACGACCCCCGTGCTTCAATAACTACATGAAGTGACTTTCCCCACCAACCTCATATATGCATTCAATGATTGGATTTAATAGTCAAGAGAAGGTAATTGGCTTATTTAAGGAACATGGTAGATTTTGGATGAGTTCTAAGGTTGACACATGGCAACATAGGATTTGGCTTCCCCATATGCCCCCTTTCCTCTTCCCCTCTAGTGAAATCATAGCCTCTCTAGTGCTCTTTACACAACCATCTTGGACCATTTTATTAATTTTCAACACAATATTTACATATTGTTGAAACAGTTATGTCGACAGGGGTTCACTTCACACTGCTGTCAACAAACATCAACCAAACACCCTTAAGTATCGGCCCAGAAAGGTTTTACCCTTTCCAGCAACAATCACAGAGTGAGTGAAGTCTCACCAGAGAGGATTAAGGGGTCTGTAGGAACCAAGTTTTCGTAGTAGGGGGAGGACATGCATCTACTCTCACTTAGTCGCTATAGAAACCAGATATTTATCTTCGCATCATGCTTAACATTTCAAATACATATTCGGCATCTGCATTACCAACATATAATCAACATTCGCATTAACATTATATAATTGACAGTCGCATCGACGAGCATTACAGATTAATCGACAGAGCAACAAAACCTTAAACACATTGCATAATTAAGATAACATTCATCATTGAACACAAATAACAACATAGAAGAGAGACATAATCGGACATCCTCATGCACTAACTCATCCCAAAATCTGCGGTACAACCTTCACAGAAACAGTTCCAAGTGACTTATTTTGAATCCACACAAACAGAACAAAAATTTTCGAAGGCAAAGAAAAACATAGATGCGAGATATCTCAGTCTACAATCGATGCCCTTAGGCTTACAATCATGGTTCTATTTATAGACAACTAAGGTTGTTACAAAATGGTCCAAATGACCCATTCTAACTAACTAAACCATAACTTGCACTTTCGTCGGCTCCTTGTTCTTCGCGAATGGTCCTTTCTTCCACGAATGCTCCTTGTTGTCGATGTCGGCTACCGCACTTTATGTGCTCTAACCCTATAATACCCCTATTTTGGACTTTGAACCCCTATTATATTTTCTGCTAAATTGGTTTCTATTGACTATGTGGACCAACACATTAAAGAGGGAGTCACAGTCCCCTAAGGTTGGAGGGAAAATGTCACTTAATAATAAGAAGAAGAAATTATTATTGGAGACAATTAAAAAACCCCAAAGAAAAGAATTGAGAGATTAATGAATTAAAAGAATTCACATAATGAGGAAAATTCCCCTAAGAGAATAAAAGGTGAAAACTCATTGAAACTCTCATTATTCATTATGCACCATTCAAAATCTCATGATTTGAATACACAAGAGCAATGGGAATGGAAAAACCTGAACCTGAGACAATGAATGCTGGTGAGGGGGGACAGATTTGGGAAAACCAAACTGGTCCTGAAGCCAAGTGATTGAGGGCGGATTTGGGAGGACCAAACTGACTCCGATCAGGAGGAATCCTACAGTTTGGTATGAGCTTGGCCACTTAATTGTGTGCAGGTAGGAGAACTACCCCAAGCTTGTAGGAGTACTGCATTTACCGAAATAGACTATGTTTTGTGATTCTCTCCATGGATATGGATTAGAAGCCCCTGGAGCATCCTGGAGCTCAAGAGTATTGAGTTGGGTGTTGGGTTGCTTGCTAACTTTTGGAAAATATCCTAAATAACTTGGGGAATAACAAGTTAAGGGTAAACTAAAATCTATACTCTAGTTGGGGGACTGTGAACTCAGCTCGGGGGTGACTTAAGAGCAAGGAGAACTTGTTGTTCAAAGGCTGGGAGGTTTGTTCCTAGTTCCACTAGTCAGCAGATTCAAATAAGTGTTTATCTTCTGACTTGCAGAGTATTTGTTTTGGGATAATATTTATATATGTTTCTGATTATATCTGATTTACAGTGGAATGGAATATGTATCAGATCTGACTATATCTGTATTATTTCATGTACATTCTGAGTTTGAATCTAAGCTAAATAGCTAGATCTCTGTAATGAGTTTATCTTATGATCATCTTTACAGATCTGGAATATTTGTGTTATGGGCTGGCTGTGAAAATACCTTCATTCTATTTGTAGTAAATATACAACATTAAGACCCCCTATACTGTTGAAATTGTATACAACATCTAATATAATACTGATATGAATCATGTGCTAACCTAGGGTTGTTGAGGCATGTTTTCATATTGCAGGTGTTTGTATTTAAATATATTCCAGTAGTTAATAAAGATCTTATGTCTTACTTTGTAATGTTGCAAATAGGGCAGACATGTAAACCTGAAGGTTTACATGCCTAGCCCTTATGTTTATCAACTCTTTCATAGTAGAGTTTGTTTCAGAAAAGATAAACCCTGATCATGCTAGAGTTCAAACCTGTTATAGTTTTGATTTATTATTTTGGACAGAGTTTGTTATTCTATCTAAATTTGGTCAAAATCGACTGTATGAAATTAAAGGGCATTTCAAGTTAAAATGATGAGTAATGAAATAAACTATATATTGATATATATTTCTGAGTTGAATCCATTTGGAAATCTCATTATGAGATAGACGAATATTTCATATTCAGACAACATTGTAAAATACATTTTATTAGTGTTACTATGAAATCATTCACTGATGGTGATAGGCGAATCTTGGATAATCCATATCGTTGTAAGCATGCTAGTATAAAAAAAAAATGCGATATCAACTGCATTGAGCACATAATGAAAACGATTCAAGTGCATAAGGGTTTTACCCTTAGTGTGATTTCCATATTTACCAGTATAAGGCGATATATATATATATATATATATATATTCACTTGTGCATTGTTTATAGCTTGGTGTTTCCACTTAATATTTAACAATGTATTGCATACATTAAATAATGAAACGTTGTTGGGTATAGACGCAGACCACATTTAAATAGTTAATCATTGCAGAATATATATATATATATATATAAGCATTCCATATATTAAACGTTGTTGAAAGTAGACAGCGAATCGATTCACATAAAGAATCCTTTGTGCATACTGGTAGGCAGGCTTAACACCCTTACTCTAAACATTCAACATACTAGAATTAAAAATCGTATTACCGTATTCTATGATGAATGCCAACGAAATCGTGGAAGATGCATGACATGAGAACGATTTCCTATCTAAATGAGCAGTAGCTAGAAAACGAATCTTCATGCTCATATTAATATCATATTGCATCTACTATTAAGTGTTATGCACATACAGTGGCGGGGTAATGAAATTTACATTGCATATTAATATTAAATGCCGAGGACATTTAAAATTGCAAACCCTATTTCCAAAACTGCTTATCATATTATATATTCAAACCTTACAGATCGACGAGAATCACAGACGGTTTATAAAGTCAAGCTGGGCTTGCAAAGAAGTTATCCATACGCATTCAAGTCATTAACCATATACACAGACAAATTTTGAAATCGTAAATGTTGTGGCATTGCCACATTAAATTACAAAGAAGTTGGTTACATAGAATCCCGATGCCTCTGCCAGGGGAAGAGCATCATTGGAGTTGTTTCTTAGCATACGCATGACAGTGGGGAGTCCTCTGGACCCCATTTCTTAAAGTGCACAACAACCCTGCGATGATGATGGAGCACTTAGAGGTCACAATGACTCTCTCATAGGTGGATTCATGCCCCTATCGTTCTGGCCAAAGGTCATTCTCCTTAAAATCTTGCAAACGAAAGCAGGAGAAACCCTAACCTTAACTGACAGTGTTTTAGTAACTCTTCCCCCACCTACAGGGTAAACCAAACCCGAGGCAGTTGGGGTAGGCGAGTTACTTGTTGAGCTTGACGAGTATCCATGACCCCATGTAGGTTACGATCTTGCAGGAGCACTTCAAATCCACCTTTTCCATTAGTTACCTGCAAATTACAGCATTGCGCGAGGTCAAACCTCAGGGTTACGCTAAAACCAACTGGTAACGAAAGTTAACAACGCCACGACGAAGCTTCAAATGAAATGGAAGTGTGACAATTACCTGGAGGGTCAGCAGAGTCGTAGCGCAGCTTGGCTCCGATTGCACCTGCCACATTGTCACCATGAAGGTCAAACTTTGGCCCATAAAAGTGTGAACGTAAACGTAACTTGCAGTAAACCACATTTTCATGTAAAACGTAAAGTTTGTGAAAGAAACACACTGTAACATACCTTGCATATGCCGGACATGTTGTGGATGGCCCAACTGGGTCGGTATACATCGCAGGAACAAAACTGTCGTATCTTGGTAGCTCTTACATCTTACACCGCGCAGATCTGAAGCTCTCGGCGTCACAGAACAACTTTGAGATGAAAGCCAAGTGAAAAGACTATCAACAAAAACTATCGGGGAGAGCAGGTTGAGACCACTGCGACCAGTTAAGGAATGAAGTTATTGCAGACGTGAAAGGGATGGGCAAGAAAGTGCATCACTCAAATCGACGATGTGTAAACCTCTTTCCATTTCCCATGCAATGGCTAGGATCACCATCGACAGACAGGAGCGTTTGGAGTTTTATTGTTGTACATAGTTTGGTGTATAGTATGCCTTGGGGTGGTATCCCACAAACAAAGATCCATTAATGGCATGAACCACCTGCTTTACCATGTCGTCCAACCTTCCAACATTGCGTATGTCTTTCCACCTCCACGTGAGTGTGAGTCGTCGTCACCTTCCAACAAGGCAGCAGGTAATGGGTTTAAAACCAATTTTTGGAATGGCTTAGCCTGTGTGGTGCAAGCCACAAACCACGCAGGCCACCAGTTGAAACGAGCCTACTTAGAACCATTTGAGTCATACAATAGTAATCCACGTTATCGTCGTAGCCGTGCTACGTTCATTCGTAGGATCCATATCATTGTCATCATGGCAGCATGGATACCCTCACATGGAGTTGTGTTGACCGATCTTAACTCTAAACCTTAAGTGTTAACGCTGTAAAGAGTGAGCCACGTTGAGTGGTAGGGTCGGCTTTCATTAGCGGTCACTTATATTTTCTTAATTAACCATTACGTGTCAAGTATGTGACATTGGGCCTTAAGGCTAATGTTTTACATGGTTTTATGCCATACATTAAATGCTTATGGGACAGCGTCTTAAGCCTTAGAAAGGAGTGCTATGTAATATATAAATATATGTATAGAACCTTATATATATATTTACATCCTTTTGTAAGCATAAGTTTTATATTATGGCCCAAAACGATTAATGTTATAAGTTTAACCTATAGTAATTGGTTGATGTATATACATGGGTGAGTCGAATTACATTGTGGTGCAATGTATCTAACCATTGTATTTATAGAATTAATAACACCATTGTTATATGTATTCATAATATATATAGATATATATAGATATAGATATAGATATAGATATATTATTAATACATATGGACTACGTATATATATATATATATATATATATATATATATATATATTCACAAATATATAGAATTATATAGTTGGCCCTTGTCAACGTACTAAATAAATTATAATCAATGGTATAAATGGTTATCGAATCATGAAGCCCTTGCAAAGTTGATAATTGTATTATTAATAATAATATTAACACATGATGGCATGTGCAGGTGGTCAGCCTAGATAAATAGATGGGTGAAGAGTATGGTTGTCAAGTGGTGAAATTATTATTAATGTAACTATATTATGGTTGCAGGACATTAATAAACATAGGACCCATGTATATGCTTATGTATCATTATGCATGTGTTCATTGTTGCTTTTATAGAGGTTAGGATGTGTCATCATACCGGCATAAAGGATCTCCACGTCACACACACTTGTTCAATTATGTCATTATTATGACATTGAAAGCATAAGGGTGCGTATAGTCTGAAAGACTATACCACTTCGGTAAAAAGTCGTGACAAACATTTCCAAAGTAGGTGTGACAGCATTTAATTAAAGTATTATGCTTTCTGATATATTTCTAAGTATAATTATTATCTAATGGCGTAACCATGAATAGAATTGTAGGGCTATAGGCCCGTGGAAAAAAAAAATTGTAAGAGGAGACGTGGCAAATTGGTATCAGAGCACCGTCACTACACTAGGACCTTAAGCTCTTTGTGTGAATGTTGTGCTTTTTAATTTCTTTTTTATAAATGCTTAAATATTTTTCTGTAGTATACTGCCTGTAATTTTTTTATTTTAATTACCTACTGTTTATAAAGTCTAACAAACAGCTGGTTGGCCACACTTAGACAACAGAGCGGCTGAAACTTTAATGGCAGAATTAAATTCTGCAGAGCAAGAAGGAAGACTGGCCATAGAAACATCCAGTCAGCATGGAGAGATGGCCAGCAGGCATGGGAGAAACCCAAGTTCTCCACTAAGAGAAACACCATCTAGTGATATGTTGGAAACAGTGAAAAGTATGAAAGCAGAATTAATAAGCATCAAAGAAGACAACATTAAGAATTTTGAAGAGCAGTGAGAAATCAATGCTATCATGCTGTAAAAATTGACGAAAAAAGAGAACAGTCACCTCCCAACACCGGAGGAACAACATGTAGAAAAATCAGTCATGAAAAGGAATTCCAAGTTCAAATATACACCTCCAAGAAATTTTGCTAGCTTTGATATGGACGTCAGTGACGAAGAGTCACAAGGCGAGGATTCTGAAGAGTACATTCCTAAGAAGAAAAATAAAATAGGAAAAGTACATCACTTACATTTAGAATTGTGGAAGATCAAGCCTCCTACTTTTAACAAAGAAATTAAAACTGGAGAAGAAGCAGAGCTGTGGCTGAGAGACATGGAGAAGTACCTATGCATGTTCGATTATTCCAGCCTCATTAAGGCTAGAATTGTTTTTTTCAATCTGCAGGGTAAGGCATCATCTTGGTGGGACGATCTCAAGTTGACCCGCTCGATCAAGGAGAATAAGGTAAAGTGGAAGACTTTTGCAACCTTCTTCAAATAGAAGTACTTGTCAGAAAGGTACTTCAATAAAAAGGTAAAAGATTCCTACGACCTTAAGCTTGGATAGAAAAAAATGGAAGAGCTAATCAGTAAATTCCTGGAACTGTTGAAATATGGTCCATACATTCAGGAAGAAAAAGTCAGAGTTCAGCGTTTCCTGAATTGTTTGTCGTTTGGGTACAAAGATCGAATAGAGTTTGACGATCCCAAGACGTTGGAAGATGCTTTCAGGAAATCTAGACTATGTTATGAACAGGGGTAGAACAGAGCTGAAGTGTCCAAGAAGTGGAATGAAAAGAAGAAACATAGATATGAAATAAGGCAGAAGGGTCACAAGCCCAACCACTTCAGAAACCAAAGTTCAAGGACACCTTCCAACAAAATTTTTTAGGGTAGTAAGCCATAGTCCAAATTTGTCCTGCCCACTAAAAATTTCAACAATGAAGGCACTAGAAAACCGGAACCAACACCATCAAAGCCACCTATCAAATGTTTGGGATGCGGAGAGAATCATCGATGTTATGACTATCCTCACAAAAAGGACATAAGCAAACCTGTGCATAATCTGCAAGAGGATTCTACGGTCCAAGACATCGCAAGAAGTCCGAGAATCTATGTTGCACTAAACAACTGGCAAGATGAACATCAAGCTTCAGTAATCGAGGTTGAAGGTATGCTTTCTGGGACACCCGTGTCTATCTTAATTGATTCTGGAGCATGTAAGAGTTACATAGACCCAAAGCTATGTGTGTCATGCAAACTTAATAAGAACAAATACACACAACCTTGGCTGGTACAAATAGCAACATGGATGAAAAGGAAAGTTTTTGAGGTGGTAAACCAGTGTTCCTTGCAGTTAAATAAATCCTGCACTAGTGCAGATTTAAATGTTTTGCCGCTAGGATCATACAATGTGCTCATCGGTATGGATTGGCTGGAAAAACATAGGGTTGTTATAGACTACTACCAGAAATCTGTTACATTTACCAACAATGTGGGACGGTAGGAAAATATCCAAGGGATCGTGAGAGCACTGAAATTAAGGGAAATTTCTGCTCTCCAACTAAAAAGGAATGCACGAAAAGGGTGCAAACTGTATGTTGTCCACATGACAGAAAATTAGAAAACTGAAAGTGCATATTTCATAAAGCATCCTGTGTTGGCTAAGTTTAAGGATGTGTTTCCCGAGGAGATTCCAGAGCTACCTCCTAGACGAGAGCTGGATTTTACTATTGACCTGTCCCCGGGAACCATGCCAAACTCTAAGGCACCGTATCGGATGAGTACACCTGAACCAATTGAACTGAAAGCACAATTGCAGGAACTGTTGGAGAAAGGTTATATCCTCCCAAGTGTGTCCCCATGGGGAGAAACAGTAATCTTTGTGCGGAAGAAAGATGGAACATTCTGACTGTGCATAGACTATAGACAGTTGAACAAGGTAACCATCAAAAACCGGTATCCTTTGCCAAGGATAGACGATCTGTTCGATAAGGCTGGGGGTGCCATTGTATTTTTTAAGATTGATCTAAGATCGAGTTATCATCAAATATGGATTAGGGAAGAGGATGTGCACAAAATAGCTTTTCGAACTCGTTATGGACATTACGAGTTTGTGGTGATGCCATTCGGTTTGACAAATGCACCAGCCACATTTATGTGCTTAATGAATAATGTTTTCAGCAAGTACTTGGATAAATTTGTTGTGGTGTTTATTGACAATATCCTCATCTATTCGAAGAATGAAAAGGAGCATGAGGAACACTTAAGACTAGTGTTGCAAGTCTTGCGAGAAAATCATCTTTATGCCAAGTTATCGGAGTGTGATTTTTATAAGGACCAAATCCAATATTTGGGTCATATTATATCAGCAAAGGATATTACGATGGATCCCAACAAGATAGAGGCCATAATGAGCTGGACTACACCCCAAAACGTAAGAGATGTCCACTCTTTCATGGGATTGGCCTGGTATTATCGGAAATTTATTGAAGGATTTTCCAAAGTATCCCATCCCATTACTTCGCTTCAGCGGAAGGAAGTAAAATTTCTATGGATAGCCAAGTGTGAAGCAAGTTTTTCCAAGCTGAAACAGTTTCTCACTACTGCCCCTATCCTAAACGTGGCAGATTCTTATGGAGATTTTGTTGTATGCACGGATGCATGCAAGGATGGATTGGGAGGCATGCTAACGCAAGATGGCGCAGTAATTGGTTATGAGTCAAGAAAACTAAAAACACATGAAGTGAATTATGCAACGCATGATTTATAATTGGATGCTATCATTCATGCCTTACGAATGCGGCAGCACTACCTTCTTGGAAAAATATTTGTGTTGAAAACCGACCACATTGGGCTAAAGTATCTTTTCGAACAGCCAAATCTAAACGGAAGGCAAGCAAGGTGGCTAGCCTTCATAAGTGAGTTTGACTTTGAAATTCAGCACATCAAAGGTAAAGAAAATAAAATTGCTGACGCATTTAGTAGACACATGCATCTACTAACCATGGCATTAGTCAACAATTTTTAGTCTGATTTAATAATGCAGATTCGGACAGCAACTGAAAAAGACCAAAAATATTTGAATATAAGACAGAAATGTCTTGCAGAAAATTCAGATCAGCAAGTAACATATTTTAGCATGTCCAAGGATGGACTGTTGTTGTTCAAAAACAGGTTGTACATACCGGATCAACCATCTTTAAAGCAATTGATTATGGATGAGTTTCATATAAGACTGTATTCTGGTCATCCTGGCTACCAGAAAATGCTGACTGCTGTTAAAAAACAACATTACTGGCCAAGACTGAAATCAGAAATTGTTGAATACATTACTAAGTGTATGGACTATCAGCGGGTGAAAATAGAACATTAGCATCCGGCTGGTTTGTTGCAGCCCATACCAGTGCCAGAATGAAAGTGGGAAACCATCTCCATGGATTTTATCACCAGATTGCCTAAAAACAATAAACAACATGATGCAATCATGGTTGCGGTCGATAAGCTCACTAAGGAAACACACTTCATACATGTCAAATCCACTTTTAAGGACATAAATATTGCAGAGGTTTTCATGAAGGAAGTCTTTCGACTTCATGGAATCCCCAAGGTGATTATGTCCGATAGGGACACCAAATTCACCTCGCACTTTTGGAAAGATCTATTTGCAGGTTTGGGGACTAAACTACGCTTTAGTACAAGCTACCATCCGCAAACTGATGGGCAGACTGAAAGGGTGAACCAAGTCCTTGAGGACATGATTTGATTATATGTCATGGACAATCCGAAGAAGTGGGAAAACTACCTACACTTAGTTGAATTTTCCTACAACAACGATTACCAAAATTATGCAGGAATGATACCTTTTGAAGTGTTGTATGGCAGAAAGTGTAAAACCCCTATGACTTGGGACGATCCAGTGAATCGGATTGTGATGGGTCCCAAAATGTTAACTGAATTAGAAAACATTGTGCAGAAAGTTAGAACAAACCTGAAAACTTCCCAAGATAGGCAGAAAAGCTATGCTGATCTACATAGGGACAACAAAGAATTCGAAGTTGGGGATCATGTATTCCTAAGAGTGAAGGCCAAGAAGAGTTCTTTGAGCTTGGGAAAGGTTGCCAAGCTTGCACCAAGATTTTGTGGTCCTTTCCAAATACTTGCTAGAGTAGGACCAGTTGCTTATCAGTTATCTTTACCATCACATTTTAAAGTACATGATGTGTTTCATGTTTCATGTTTCATTGCCGAAAAAGTATGTATATGATCCTAATCATATTGTAAACTGGCATGTGATTCAGGTGGAATCGAAAGGAGATTTCCAGACAGACCCTATATGCATACTGAATCAAAAAGAGGTGGTACTTCGGAATCGAACCATCGTTCAGGTAAAAGTGCAATGGGAGCACTACAAGCCTAATGAGGCTACCTAGGAAATGGAAAGGGAAATGCAAGCAGCATAACCCTTCCTGTTCGATGAATACCATGACAAAAACTGAATTATGTTTATGTTAATTTTTTTACTATTTTGCAAAACTGTTCAACATCGAGGACGGTGAAAACTTAAGGGGAGGGGAAATGTAATACCCCTATTTTGGACTTTGAACCCCTACTATATTTTCTGCTAAGTATTATTTCATTTATACTTAGGAAAGTTTATAAATCTAATAAAGTGGTTTCTATTGACCATGTGGACCAGTACATTAAAGAGGGAGTCACAGTACCCTAAGGTTGGAGGGAAAATGCCACTTAATAATAAGAAGAAGAAATTATTATTGGAGACAATTGGAAAACCCTAAAGATAAGAATTGAGAGATTAATGAATTAAAAGAATTCACATAATGAGGAAAATTCCCCTAAGAGAATAAAAGGTGAAAACTCATTGAAACTCTCATTATTCATTATGCATCATTCGAAATCTCATGAGTTGAATACACAAGAGAAATGGGAATGGGAAAACCTAAACTTGAGACAATGAATGCTGGTGAGGGAGGACAGATTTGGGAGAACCAAACTGATCCCGAATCCAAGTGATTGAGGGCAGATTTGGGAGGACCAAACTGACTCAGATCAAGAGAAATCCTACATTTTGGTATGAGCTTGGACACTTAATTGTGTGCAGGTAGGATAACTACCCCAAGATTGCAGGAGTACTGCATTTACCTGAATAGACTGTGTTTTAGTGATTCTCTCGATGGCTATGGCTTAAAATCCCCTAGAGAATCCTGGAGCTCAAGAGTATTGAGTTGGGTGTTGGGTTGCCTGCTGCCTTTTGGAAAATATCTTGAATAACTTGGGGAATAACAAGTTAAGAGTAAATAATATATTTTTCCTAGAGCGGATGGAGTTTGGCTCCAAGAAGCGATTCGAAGGAGTACGTTAGATATTTGTTGGTGATGTCTGGTGGCAGCTTTGAGGGTGAATCCTGGAAGAAACATGAGTAAGCTGGTCTCTGCGTACATTGCAGGGTAATTATGGATTCTTGGAGGATAACTTTAGATTTCTGAGGATCGTGCCATTGATCTGTGCAATATGAGGGGCTGCTTTATGTTGGCTCTGCGGAGATACTTCCCTGTGTGGGGTTCCAGTGCGAGTTGAAAACTATTGCGACTGGAGCTGTGCTAATGGACACAATCGCGGAGTAGCTAGATTCAGGGATCGATGCTGGGTGTTTTCTTTCCTGGTAATTGCGTTCTGGTGGATCCGAGCTGTAGATGATTGAGATTATCTTGATTATTTGACCACTGCCGGGGTCCATCTAGCTTGCTTGCAGGCTGTGAGATTAATGGGGCAGGCTGTGAGGTTATCGCTTTCTTGGTTCTGATGGTGAGTGTTCAATACTGCTGATCTTTAATTTGGGACGCTGTGATAGTATTCCTAGCACGAATACTACCCTGGACAAGTTGCTGGGAAGGTATTATTCCTCTTTCTATTTTCTTGCACATTTGTCCATTGGATCCTTCCTTTTGTTCAGTGAAATTCGATTGGCCCATTAGCTGGCAGCTGTGTGGTGCTTTGATGGCGGTCCCGGGGAGAGAGGATGCATTGAATGTCGATTTCCAGCCACGAACAGGGATGTCTGCCAAGGCTGAATCCATTAAAATCCCTGTTAAGAAGGTCAAAGAACGTAAGAGACTGGATCATTTAGTGCTGGGGGTCGATGTTACATTGGCAGAGGCCGTGGATTACTCTCATACTGCTGTGGTAGGACATGTTAGAGGCAGGAGATTAGGCAGAGGCTTCCTTCAGCGTTGGGTGGCAGAGAAGTGGCTTAACATCGCGCCATCTGTCCCTGAGGTCCGTGTTTTGTCGAAAGGTTGGTTCTCCTTCATTTTCTTGAACAGCGGGGAGGTCAATGCTGTTCTGAGTAAACATTGGTCGATGCTGGGAGTCCCACTTGTTCTGAAAAGATGGTCACCCTTTTTCGACGCTAAAACGGAAAGAGTAGCTAAAGAACCGCTGTGGGTTAAGCTTCCAGGACTTCCCATGCATATGTGGAACGAGACTAGGTTTGCTGAGATCGGGAATTATCTTGGTGAATACGTGTGCTCTGATTCCTCCCATCTGAAGAATGGTATATACTCGGTTGCTAAGATTTTAGTCAATCTCGACATTAGGATGGGACTTTCTGCTGAGATTAAAGTTCATTCCAAGGATGGGGATTATGTTCAAACACTGGATTATGTGGGCGTGCCATTTAGGTGTCATCGCTGCCATGATCTTGGACATCTTGTAGCCTGCTGTCCCTTATCGTTTCGAAAAAGTATGCCTCTGAATGATGCTGATGCAGATGATGTAGCTGTCCCTGTGTTGAAAGTGGACTCTCAGGTGGAGGTAGAGGGTGGGAGTGGGCCAGCTACTGACGGGGGGGGGGATTCTTGAATCTGTAGAACATTTAGTTAATGATGGGAGGATCGAATCAGAGGTTCGAATGCCATCCTTGGTGAACTCTGGAACGAAGAAGCATGGGCGTGAGCCTCCTGCTGTTGAGGGGGACTCCTTGAGTTCTGTTACTCCGATTTCACAGGCCACATTATTGCAGCGGGAGATGCCCTCTCATCGTCAGGGTCCTACTGAGATACACACGGGTATGTCTCCTTTTCATTCTCCTTCCGTTCTTGCTGACCCATTTGTTTTGGGAGGGGGCAGCCATGGGTCTCCTCCTCGACAGGATGAACATCTACTTCGGCCTGATATGGGTAATATCATGCCATCTTTTGTTTCTACCTCACACTCTTCATGCTCCGAGGGTAGGAATATTCGTTATGCTCTTCGTAGTAGGGAGATTACTGCAGATGGATCGGGGGGCAAGGGACTACCTGAGTTGGCCTCTAGTGTTGAGGGGAAAGGCCGGGGACGTAAATCCCATATGACTAAAGCTAAAGAATGGGCTAAAGTGGATTTAGTGATGGGAACACAATCTTCTATTGAGTGGGCACTTAGAGCAGTGAAAGCCCAGGATGGGGATTGTTTATGAAGATTATGTCCTTCAATTGTCGTGGGTTGGCGAGCCCACTTAAAAAATCTTCGCTTCGTAGGTTGGTTGACTTAAATCAACCGGACGTTATTATGCTGCAAGAAACTTTGGGTGGCTGTGAGGATGTTGTTCGTACATTAGAATCTTTGCTCCCTGGCTGGAAGTTTGTAGGGGTGGATGCCAGGGGGCGCTCTGGAGGGCTGGCATCGGGGTGGAAGGTCACGAGCTGTAGATGTGATTGTACTTGGGGGGTATCCTCTGGTCTTGGTTTGGAAGTTTGGGATGCTGAGATAGGTCGGATGATCACGGTACTCAATATTTATGGGCCCTACTTAAATCGGGTGGGCTACTGGGACTCCTTGTTAGGTATGGATATTTTTTATGGCAGGGAAGTGATTTTGGGTGGGGATTTCAACCTGACTCTGGGGTCTTCTGAAGTTTGGGGGCCTCGGGCTGTTCTGGATTCATTAGCAAACCATTTCATCAACGCCTTTGTCAGGAAGGATCTCCTCGACATCATACCATCCCAGCTATCTCCCACTTGGAGGAATATGAGAGCTGGGGTTCATAGAGTGGCTAAACGACTGGATAGGTTTCTGGTGGCCGAAGGGTTGGCACATGGGGTTGATCTAGTCAGACAGTGGGTAGGGTCAGGTGGGATATCTGACCATTGCCCCATTTTCCTGGAGTTACGAGGTAGCGGGAAAAAACCACCCAGCCCCTTCAAATTCAATCCTAGCTGGCTGAAGGAGGAAACTTTCATTAAACTGGTTCAGGAGCAATGGGTTCATCGTCCACTTGACACTCAGACGCCTGCTGGTGCTCACTTTTATCACAATCTGAAAAGAATTAAAGAGGCCACTAGCACATGGGCTCATGACAAAAGGGTGATTGATGATCAGAACTTACAAGATGCTGAGCTAAACATTGCTAGGATACATAATAGTCTGGGCATGGGATTCCTGGATGATATGCAGAAAGGTGAGTTGTTGGAGTGGGAGAGACGCAGGAATGTGATACTGTGTGAGCGTGAAGAGCTGTGGAGAATGAAAAGCAGGGCGGTTTGGCTACAGTGCGGTGATGAGAATACCAAATTTTTTCAATCATATGCTAAGGGGAGAAAATTCAAAAACTCTATCTGGGAACTCTCTTCTGATACTGGGGAACAGGTTTCCAGCTTTGATGGATTAGCAGCGTTGGGAGTTCGACATTTTGGAGATCTATTCACGGCTCCACCTGGAATATCCATTGCTGAGGTTCTTCGGGTGACACAGCTTTTTCCCAGCTTTGTGGGGGAGGCAGAAAACAGATTGTTGATGGAGGAGGTGACGCTGGATGAACTCTCGACGGTGATGAAATCCTTAAATAAAGATAGCAGCCCGGGGCCAGATGGCTGGCCTATATAATTCTTCCTAGGATTCTATGACTTCTTCGGGGAGGAGATTTTGCAAGTGGTGGAAGAATCGCGCAAGGCTGGATTTATCCATGGCCCCTTCAACTCCACTTTTTTAGCTCTGATACCGAAGACTGACAAGCCTGTCAACTTTGCTGAATTCAGACCAATCTCTCTCTGTAACTGCATCTATAAGATCATATCTAAGGTAATGGCGCGAAGACTCAAGAATATTTTGTCTAAGCACATTTCTTGTGAGCAATTTGGCTTCTTGGAAGGACGCCAAATTCATGAGGCCATTGGAGTTGCACAGGAAGGATTACACACGCTCAAGGTGCAGAAGCAGAAGGGAGCGGTGATTAAGATTGATCTCTCCAAAGCATTTGACAGGGTTAGCTGGCTTTATATCCGGTTGCTTCTTACTCACCTAGGGTTCTGCTATGATTTTATCAGATGGATTATGGCCTGCCTCACAACGGTGAACTTTGTTGTTCTAATTAATGGTTCTGGTAGCCCTTTCTTCCAGGCTGGGAGGGGGCTTCGACAGGGATGCCCCCTGTCTCCGCTGTTGTTTCTCCTCGTCGCTGAAGGACTTAGCCGATTTATTCTGAAAGCCAAAGCTGATGGTTCCTTTAGAGGCATATCTATCTCTCAGGTACTGTTCATTACACATCTCCTTTTTGTTGATGACATCCTGATTTTCTGTGATGGCACGAGCCAGGATATTGACAAGGTGGTTGAAGGCCTCCACTTAGTGCAAGCTGCTGCGGGTATGTTAGTAAATATCGACAAATCAACTATCACATGCTCGAATTTATCCGAGCCGGAGATTCTAAACATGGTTAACAAACTACCATACAAGACCTTGGATTTAGATGATGGATTACAGTACCTTGGCTTCCAATTGAAACCGAATGCTTATTTGGAGACAGATTGGAGCTGGTTAATAGAAAAATTAGAACAGCATCTTCATGGTTGGAGTCATAAATGGCTCTCTCGGGCAGGGAGGCTGGTTCTGATAAAATCAGTATTGGAAGCAATTCCGGTATATTGGCTGTCACTTGCTTGGATTCCCATTGGAGTTCTGGAGCAGATCAGGAGACTGTGTTTTGCCTTTCTTTGGAAGGGTTCGAGTGAGCATCGGGCCTTGGTGTGGGTACGCTGGGAGAAAATTGCTGTTCCTAAGGCTTTGGGAGGATGGGGTTTAAAGAATATTTTCATGTTTGCTAAATCCTTGGGGGCCAAAGTGTCGTGGCGATTAATTCATACACAGAGTCTCTGGACTAGAGTGGTCTATCATAAATATATTGCCCCTTTAACTATTCTCGAATGGATCAGGCTGAGAAATAAGTCGAGGGCAAACTGCTCTGTGGTTTGGAAAGCAGTGGTGCAGCATTTCTCTTAGTCGGATCGGGATTAGTGTGGAGGATTGGCGACGGGAGTCTCCTTCGGATAGGGATGGACCCTTGGGTTGGTTGCAGGGGTGGACATGTCCTTTCTGTGGAACTGAGGTCTTTTTTGGCTTCTAGAGGATGTTATAATCTGAATGATTTAGCGGATCAGGGAGCTTCTACACTATGGCAACAGGGGTGGTTTTCTGCTCGACAACTTGGGATCTCGACTGAACTGCAGGAGGAATGGGAGGATTATATACGGCGGTTAAGACTTTCCCATATTAGATTGACCAATAGGGCTGATGTACTTATATGGGATCACCATCCATCCGGAGTATATACACCTAAACATGGATATATCCAGCTCAATGTGAAAACCCATAACAGGGTTTTGGTGTGGTGGTGGAAATTATTGTGGAAATTAAGATGTCCGGGTAAAGCTAAATTACTATTCTGGGCGATCCTGGAAAATAAGGCCCCTACTTGGGACATTCTGCAAAAACGTTTTCTCCAGGGTCTGGGGATCTGTCCTCTTTGTAAGGATGCTGAAGAGAATCTGGCTCATCTTTTCATTCATTGTCAATTCTCACAGACTGTTTGGACTGATATCAGCAAGATATTGGCCATTAAGGTGGGGTGGAGGGGAGCGAGTGTGCTGGAAGCATTCCATTTATGGTGGTCTGTACAATATTCCTCCCCTCTCCGGGCTCTCCCGTGTATATACACTTGGGGCATATGGCTTGCCCGCAATAAGGTGATTTTCCAGGACTGCAGGGTACCTCTGGAATCTGTAGTGGCTCAGATGGTGGCGGTCACTCTTCATTTTGTGGCCCCTGTACAAGTGAGAAGAACTAGACCTGTGCGGGTAGAATAGATTGATCTCTCCATGCTGTGGGCATTTTTCGATGGTGCCTCAAACCTACAATCGGTTTGTGGAGGGGGGGGAGTCCTTTACAAATCTGAGGCGCATTATTTCCATCTGGTGGCTGGTTTGGGAAGAGGAACTAATAACTATGCAGAACTCATGTCGCTAAAATTGCTGATGTTATTTGCCCTGGAACAAGGATGCTTGTCCCTTCAGATCTTTGGTGACTCCTTGTTAGTCATCAACTGGGCAAAGGAGATTACACTGTGTCATGTGATGGATCTTTTACCTATCCTGGAAGAGGTGAACCGGATCAAATTGACCTTTAACCACATCACATTTACACATGTTTACAGGGAGCGGAATGGGATGGCAGACCAGCTATCCAAGGAGGCAACGCAGCAGGCTTTAGCTAATGGTACATGGAAGATAACTATTCATTCTCCGGCAGGCACATTCAGCTATTATCACAGACCATTTTATGAGGATCAGGAGGCACTGCATTGATCTACTGAGTTTTTTTTGATGGGGGAGATAAGGGATGGCTGCTCGCTGTAATTCGCCATATGGGAGACATACATCAGGATTAATTATGCCTTTGAGGACCGGCCAAGCTCTGGAAGCGTTCTGATAGCGTTTATCCTGTCACAGATCGTCGAGTAAAACCACAGGGTTATAGAATGATTATTGTAGTGGATTTGAATGCTATCAGATTATAAACTGTTAACAGTGCGGGCTGTAGAACAGCATTAATATTGGTTATCAGAGAGTCACGATTTGAGAACTTTTATAGATACAGGCTGGGACAGCCTTTTTTTGAATTCATATGGTTTTTTGACGCGGGAAGTAAGGACAACAGTAGATCAGAGATGGTCAAGACATTTGCTGAGACAGTAGTCGATTGAAGTTTTGAAGTAATTAATATGGGATGTAATATGTGACAATGTAGGGATCTTAGTGATCTTATTACATGTGCAGAATGTAATTTTGTTCCTTTTTGAAATAAAATTACGAATTTTTCCAAGGGAAAAAAAAAAAAAGTTAAGAGTAAACTAAAATCTATACTCTACTTGGGGGACTGTGAACTCAGCTCAGGGGTGACCTGAGAGCAAAGAGAACTTGTTGGTCAAAGGCTGGGAGGTTTGTGCCTGGTTCCACTGGTCAGCAAATTCAGGTAAGTGTTTATCTTCTGACTTGCAGAGTATTTGTTTTGGGATAATATTTATATATGTTTCTGAGTATATCTGATTTACAATGGAATGGCATATGTATCAAATCTGACTATATATGTATTATTTCATGTACATTCTGAGTTTGAATCTCAGCTAAATAACTACATCTCTGTAATGAGTTTATTTTATGATCATCTTTACAGATCTGGAATGTTTGTGTTATGGGTTGGCTGTGAAAATACCTACATTCTATTTGCAGTATATATACAGCATTAAGACCCCTTGTACTGTTGAAATTGTATACAACATCTAATATAATACTGATATGAATCATGTGCTAACCTAGGGTTGTTGAGGCATGTTTTCATGTTGCAGGTGTTTGTATTTAAATATATTCCAGTAGTTAATAAAGATCTTATGTCTTGCATTGTAATGCTGCAAATAGGGCAGACATGTCAACCTGAAGGTTTACATGCCTAGCCCTTATGTTTATCAACTCTTTCATAGTAGAGTTTGTTTCAGAAAAGATAAACCCTGATAATGTTAGAGTTCAAACCTGTTATAGTTCTGAGTTATTATTTTGGATAGAGTTTGCTATTCTATCTAAATCTGGTCAAAATCAACTGTATGAAATTAAAGGGCATTTCAGGTTAAAATTATGAGTAATGAAATAAACTATATATTTCTATATATTTATGAGTTTAATCCATTTGGAAATCTCATTATGAGATAGACGGATATTGATATTCTGACAGCATTGTAAAATACATTTTATTAGTGTTACTATGAAATCATTCACCGATGGTGATAGGCGAATCTTGGATAATCCAGATCGCTGTAAGCATGCTAGTATAAAAAAAGAATGCGATATCAACTGCATTGAGCACAAAATGAAAACAATTCAAGTGCATAAGGGTTTCACCCTTAGTGTGATTGCCATATTTACCAGTATACAGCAATATAAATATATATATATTCACTTGTGCATTGTTTATAGCTTGGTGTTTCCACTTAATATTTAGCAATGTATTGCATACATTAAATAATGAAACGTTGCTGGGTATAGACACGGACCACATTTAAATAGTTAATCCATATCGTTGTAAGCATGCTAGTATAAAAAAAGAATGCGATATCAACTGCATTGAGCACAGAATTCAAACAATTCAAATGCATAAGGGTTTTACCTTTAGTGTGATTTCCATATTTACTAGTATAAGGCGATATATATATATATATATATATATATTCACTTGTGCATTGTTTATAGCTTGGCATTTCCACTTAATATTTAACAATGTATTGCATACATTAAATAATGAAACGTTGTTGGGTATAGACGCAGACCACATTTAAATAGTTAATCATTGCAGAATATATATATATATAAACACATACCATATATTAAACGTTGTTGAAAGTAGACAGCGAATCGATTCACATAAACAATCCTTTGTGCATATCGGTGGGCAGGCTTAACGCCCTTACTCTAAACATTCAACATACCAGAATTAAAAATCGTATTACCATATGTTGTGATGAATGCCAACGAAATCGTGGAAGATGCATGGCATGAGAATGATTTCCTATCTAAATGAGCAGTAAAAAATGTATTCATTGATGCAACTAGCAAACGAATCTTCATGCTCATTTTAATATCGTATTTCATCTACTATTAAATGTTATGCACATACAATGGCGAGGTAATGAAATTTACATTTCATATTAATATCCAATGCCGAGGGAATTTAAACTTGCAAACCTTGTTTCCCAAAATTCATATCATATTATATATTCAAACCTTACAGATCGACGAGAATCACAAAGGGTTTATAAAGTCAAGTTGGGCTTGCAAAGAAGTTATCCATACGCATTCAAATCATTAACCATATACACAGACAGAGTTTGAAATCGTAAATTCTGTGGCGTTTCCACATTAAATTACAAAGAAGCTGGTTACATAGAATTCCGATGCCTCTTCCAGGGGCATAGCATCATTGGAGTTGTTTCTTAGCATACGCATGACAATGGGGAGTCCCTTGGACCCAATTTCTTAAAGTGCACAACAACCCTGCGACGACAGTGGATAACTTAGAGGTCATAATGACTCTCTCATCGATGGCTTCATGCCCCTATCGTTCTAGACAAAGGCCATTCTCCTTAAAAGCTTGCAAACGAAAGCAGGAGAAACCCTCACCTTAACTGACAGTGTTTTAGTAACTCTGCCCCCACCTACAGGGTAAACCAAACCTGAGGAAGTTGGGGAAGGCAAGTTACTTATTGAGCTTGACGAGTCGCCACAACCCCGCGTTGGTTATGAGCTTGCAAGAGCGCTTCAAATCCACCTTTGTCATTAGTTACCTGCACATTACAGCGTGGCTCGAGGTCAAACCTCAAGGGTACGCTAAAACCAACTGGTAACGAAAGTTAACAACGCCACGACGAAGCTACAAATCAAATGGAAGTGTGACAATTACCTAGAGGGTCAGCAGAGTTGCAGTGTAGCTCGGCTCTAGTTGGACCTGCCACATTGTCACCACGAAGGTCAAACTTTGGCCCATAAAAGTGTGAACGTAAGCTTAACTTGCAGTAAACCACATTTTCATTTAAAACGTAAAGTTTGTCAAAGAAACACACTGTAACATACCTTGCATATGCCAACCATGCTGTGGATGGTCCAATTGGGTCAGTATACATTGCAGGAACGAAACTTTCGTAGCTTGGTAGCTCTTGCATCTTACACCGCGCAAAGCCAAAGCTCTCGACATCGCAGAAAAACTTTGAGATGAAATCCAAGTGAAAAGACTATCAACGCAGACTACCGGGGAGAGCAGGTTGATACCATTGCAACCAGTTAAGGAATGAATTTATTGCAGACGTGAAAGGTTTGGGCGTGAAATTCCATCACTCAAATTGACAGTGTGTAAACCTCTCGCCATTTCCCATGCAATGGCTAGGATCACCATCAATGGATAGGAGCGTTTGGAGTTTTATTGTTGTATAGAGTTTGGTGTATAGTACGCCTCGGGGTAGTATCCCACGGACGAAGCTCTATTAATGGCACAGACCACCTCCTTTACCACATCGTCCAACCTTCCAACGCTGCGTAATGTCTTTCCACCTCCACGTGAGTGTGAGTCGTAGTCACCTGCCAACAAGGCAGCAGGTAACGAATTTAAAACCAGTTGTTAGAATGGCTTAGCTTGTGTGGTGCAAGCCACGAACCACGCACGCCATCGGTTGAAACGAGCCTACTTGGAACCATTTGAGTCATACACCAACAATCCACATTATCATCGTAGTCATGCTACGCTCATTCGTAGGCTCCATGTCATTGTCATCGTGGCAGCATGGATACCCTCGCATGGAGTTGTGTTGACTGGTCTTAACTCTAAACCTTAAGTGTTAACGATGTAAAGAGTGAGCCATGTTGAGTGGTAGGGTCAGATGTCATTAGCGGCCACTTATATTTTCTTAATTAACCATTACGTGTCAAGTATGTGACGTTGGGCCTTAAGGCTAACGTTTTACATGGTTTTATTGCATAAATTATATGCTTATGGGATGGCATCTTAAGCCTTAGAAAGGAGAGTTGTGTACTATATAAATATATGTATAGAACCTTATATATATTTACATCCTTTTGTAAGCATAAGTTTTATGTTATGGACCAAAACGATTAATGCTATAAGTTTAACCTATAGTAATTGGTTGATGTATATACATGGGTGAGTCGAATTACATTGTGGTGCAAAGTATCTAACCATTGCGTTCATAGAATTAATAAGACCATTGTTATATGTATTCATAATATATATATATATATATATATATATTATTAATACATATGGACTACGTACATATATATATATTCACAAATATATAGAATTATACAGGTGGCCCTTGTCGGCTTACTAAATAAATTATAATCAATGGTATAAATGGTTATCGAATCATGAAGCCCTTGCAAAGTTGATAATTGTAATATTAATGATAATATTAAGACATGATGGCATGTGCAGGTGGTCAGCCTAGATAAATAGATGGGTGAAGAGTATGGTTGTCAAGTGGTGAAATTATTATTAATGTAACTATATTATGGTTGCAGGACATTAATAAACATAGGACCCATGTATATGCTTATGTATCATTATGCATGTGTTCATTGTTTCTTTTATAGAGGTTAGGATGTGTCATCATGTCGGCATAAAAGGCCTCCACGTCACACACGCTTGTTCAATTATGTCATTATTATGACACTGAAGATGTAAGGGTGTGTATAGTCTAAAAGATTATAGCACTTCGGTAAAAAGTCATGACAAGCATTTCTGAAGTAGGTGTGACAACATTCACTTAAAGTATTATGCTTCTGATATATTTCTAAGTATAATTATTATTTAATGGCGTAACCATGAATAGAATTGTAGGGTTGTAGGCCCGTGCAAAAATAAAAAAATTGTAGGAGGAGACATGACAAACCCTGTGCCAACACATACATTTTGAATTGGCATGATAAGCCAATCATATGGTCCAAATAAAAATATATGCATCATACATTCCTAGCCATTCACTAGTTGGGCCTTGGCCTTTAGCTCCACACTAGGAATCCATACTAGCATATTTACATCATTTACATAATTTTGATTGACAACATTATGTTGTTGCTGCAACCTAATCTCCATAATTTTCTAAAAAGTTATAGGGCCCCTCGTTTTATTTTTAGAGAGTTTTTGTGGTCTCTTGAAAGCTTTCTTTTTTTACCCTTTAAGTTGTCCTTTTTCTTTTCTCCAAGAGAAGTTGTTTTTGGCCGAGGCAAAACTTCAAGTTTTTCTCCAAAAAGAACTGGTCACAGCTTTTAGTCTATTTTTCACCGACCAGTGGTTTTTTGTTGATAAAGTGGTCGCATCTTTTAGGGCTAACTTCGTCGACCAGTCCCAGTTTTTAATTTTGTTTTCGGCGACTGCTGCGCAGTGTTTAGAATCATCTTTCCCTGATCGATCATCTTGTTTTCGGGCCTTTTCCGGTCACAATGTTTAATGCTATTGTCACCGACCGTTGCGTCGATCCTGGTCTCATCTTCTTCGACCGTTGCGCCGATCCTGGTCTCATCTTCTTCGACCGTTGCGCCGATCCTGGTCTCGTCTTTGCTGACCATTGCACCGATATTTGGATTTTTTCTTGCCGATTGATCGCTGGCTCTTGAGCCTAGTCTCGTCGACCGGTTGCAATGTCTAACACTAAAATCGTCGACCATTGTGTCGGACCTTGGCTTAATTTTGGATGACCATCCGGCTTAGGTTCCGCCGACCGTTCATTTTTTTGGAAGGCTTGCCTCCCACATCCGTCGCAATTTTCAACCTCTATACCACCGACCCTGGCGCGATAGCCAAGTTTTGTATCGCCGATCGCTCTATGCAGATCGTCCTCACCATCGGTACCGTTTTTGTTTTGGGAGACGTAAAGGTGGATAGGTGGGGACTTTAAGAGCATTTATTTTTTCAAACCCTCGAGCCCCGTGCATTGTAAATGCCCAGCTGTCGGCCTATGCATCTTAAGTGTTTTGGAAGTTATATAAGGTGGGTTTTTCTTGATTTGTTGTCCACTGTTGTGAAAAGGAAAACGCCATTCGAAGCCTACGAACTCGCCACCAGTTGGAAGACGCCGAGCAACTACCAGAAGAAGGTTCATGCTCTCGTCTAACCTCTCCAACGTCGACAGGTAGGGTCGATAACATGTCCCTTTCCGTTTTGGGTCACATAGTGCGTTTTAGTATAATCATTTTAAGCTGGTTTACGGGGTCGAGCTCTTGAGTGTGAGCTCATTTCCGCCTTACCACTTGAAGTTACCCACGTGACCCAAAAGGCATTGGTTGGCACGCCATCCTGCGCTCTCTCACACATTGTCCTTTTTTTTTTCCTACCCCATACCCTTGAAATCCTCGTGCCCTGTCTTTGGTAGTAGCCTCTAGTCGTTTCCAACCAGTCAAGTGTTTTCAAGCCAAGCTGAAGTCGTTTCCTGTTCAGACACCTGAAGTCTCTCTTTTTAAAAGGAATTTGTGTAGACATTTTGTTTTACTTTGTCACACTCACGCGTGTTCCTTCTTAGCGCTTCCGCCAATCTTGTTCTTCGATTTAAACTTTGGTTGTTTGCATGTTTGGTTTCCCTTTCATAAGTTGTTCACACATTAAAGGGAAGCTTTACTCGCCCCTATTATTTGTTGCTCAAAAGTTCGTTTTGCACCAATGTTACAATGCATGTTTCGCTTAAAAGCTTGTCTTCTTCTATGGCCTAAGTACTTCACATTTTGAAATTATAAAATGATGCTGATAGCACTTGCTTGCTCTTTGATTCTGGTGATAAGATAATGCCAAATGAACATCTTCGGCACTTACTTTCTGTTTAAATCACGATCATTAAGCTGTTGTATGGATTAGTTGCATATAAATGTTTTGGGAAAGGAGACTAACATTCATGCCAATTCAAGTTATGTTTTAATATGAACACTGCACTGCTTATAAACAATTGAGACCCCTCATTTGTCCCTTAACTATCATCACAGGTTTGATATGCACAGACGATCTGCCAGAAAGAAATCCAAGTTAGCCGGGTCAGACTCAGACGTTGAAATATTTTTGGACACCTCGTTCGAGACGATGTTCGGCGACATGAAGGCTATCATAGGAGCTACCCCGGAATATCAATGGGGTGAACTATACAGAGCTGTAGAAGACCAAAAATTCCCTGAGGCCTCCTTGGAAGAGCTAATGGTTTATAAGAACATCAAAAGGTCTGGTCTCCACAAAGCAGTAAACCACCCCGAGTTGTTGCCATGCTCGGAGGTTATTGGTTGGATACTACCCCAGGTGAATACTGACACCAGATTCATCACAGATATCACCGAGATGATTCTTGCATATTTTGCACCAAATCATATCATAGCAGCATACAAATTTCCCTACCCTAAGACCCTATTGAATGATGAGTGGATATCAGGTCTAAAAATAGACCCTTTGGAATATGCAAGGAAGATGACAATTGTTGAAAGGAAATTAAGGTCAAGGACCAGAGGAGAGTATGAGAGTGATCATCTGAGGACTCCGTACAGGCTCATCACCCTCATGTTGAGCTGAGTTTTCGGTGTGAGAAACGGAAACATATATAAACTCGGTTGGGTGCCGGTGATGTTCCATGTGGCCACACATGGTACAATATTCAACTGGGCTGATATCATCTCAGATAGCATGGCTTCGCATATAACTGTTGCCCAGGGAGGATTGACACAAAATAAAGCCGATTCCTTCATGTCCTCTTATCTGGTGGACTGTTTATTCATCAAGCACCCTTTCCCTGATTTGGGATGCATCTGGAAGAGCAAAGAGTCTCCCCTCCATGTGGCTTATCAGATGACGTGGGCACACAAGTATGCAAGCCACTACACCCAGATTTGTGAAAAGTTCATCATGCCCCTATATCAACTACTCTTCAAGGCAAAACAAAATTTCCTATCAGAGAATGCTATGCCAATCATAGAAACGTTCAAAGATTACTACTTCTCTTTGGAGGGAACATACATCAGAATGTGTGGAGGGAGTCGACCCTCATCCCTATTGCCCCGGTATGCCACAGATTATGTAGTGCCTAAAGAAGTCATAAGGCAACTCTTTATCGATGTAGTTAGTAAGGTGCTCCATGACAAGAAGAAGGTTGCATACCCGCCGATGCCTTTTACCATTGGAGCATACCAACTCCCCAAGGCGAGAGATGGTATATAATTTTCTCAGGTCTTATAAGCCTTCCATTTTGGAACAAATATTTTCAGAAGGCATGATCCCAAAGGCAAATTTGTTGCTCACTGTCTTAACTGCAAGGTCACTTTTGATTACGCACACCTTTTTCACAAGGATGAAAAGTTCTTTCGAAGTGCCAAAAACATGACCGAGTTAGGAAAGCGCTACCGCCCCAAAGGCGGGGCTAGTTCTAGTTCCAAAGCTACCATAGGAGCTGGGATAAAGCAAAAGGAGGAAGAAAAGAAGCAATGGCATGAAGCTGAAAAGAAGAATAAAGAAGAGGCAGATAGACTCCAAGAGGAAGAAAATCAAAGGCTTCAAAAGGAGCTAGCAGAGAAGTAGAGGGAAGAAGCAACGTCAGGATGCAAAAGTTGCCAAAATTCTGCAGGAGTAATCTGAGAGACTGCAGAAAGAAGAAGTCGAAATGATAAAGAGAGAAGAAGCTGAAAAGTTGTAGGAAATAAAAGAGAGAGCGGAGAAGGAAGCAGCGAAATTGCAAAGGCAAAAAGAAGAAGTAGAGAAGTTACAGGAAGCTGTGGAACAAGGGAGCTTAGGTGCACAAGATATGGACATAGATGTATCAACGACAAACCCTCCGGAGACAACCATTGAAGGACATGTCTCAACTCAAGAGATCGCCCTCACCCCATTCACTCCCTCAAAGCAACGCCAAGTGGCAAAGATGGATTTCGTCTTTTTCGATAAAAGGAAGAAGGCTATCGTGAGAAGATCGGAAAAGAGGATGAAAACTCAAGACGACCAAGATGAAGTCATAATAACAGAATTTATGATTTTTCAGGGGACTAATAGCGACCCTTAGTTCACGGCAGCAACCAGTGTGGCTTCAGTTCAGGCAAGTGCCGACAATGTAGATCTGTTGGTAGAAGAAGTGAGGAAATACAAGGACAAGCTCTTCAAAGTGAAGGATAATCTCATGGAGGAAGTGCATCAAGGTAATGAGCTGAAAATAAAATATAGTGAGCTTCAAGAAGAAAAAGGGGAGATAGAAGAACAGACCCAAAAGATCGAAGATCAAAAGGATGCACTAAATATGAAACTAGTAACCGCGGAAGGCAAGAAGAAAGAATTAGAAACTCGCATAAAAGAGTTGGAGCAGCATGAGGCCAACAGTGTACAACAAATCGAGTTCTATAAGCCTAAGTTCGAAAGGCTGATGCGGGAAAAGGAGCAGTTGTTGGAACAACTAAAGGTTGCAAATGAGAAGAAGCAGGACTTAAAACCATTCCATGAGCAAGCTGGTGATATACTAAGGAAACTTCATCAGTCACTAGAGTTGATCACAAAAGAGGTCTATAAAATGAAGAGAATGATGTCAAGGATGAAAGTAATTGAGGCTGATGCACTAAGTCTCAAGAAAAAGTATGTGCGCCACTTGGAAGAAATCAATAGACAGCTCTAATGGAGAAAAGGAAAATCAGGATTCCTAGGGAACCTACCTCTCAAGTCCGAAGAGGATTCATAGCTGGATTTAGGACTCCTTGAGTTTTGTAGGGACTGTGGTACAAAGATAATGAGTGGAATCCAGAAAACCATCGGGAAGTGTACCGACTTCTACTTAAGGATCCGGTAAACCCATGAGAAATTCCATATGGTTTTACCTCATACCATAGATGATTTTCCTGATAAAGAGCAGCATTTGTCAGAGCTGCAAGGTGACCTGAATTCAGAAATAGAATACCTAAAGAAGATAGATGTCCTGACACCAGAAGACCTCCATTGATTTATTTGGAAAGCTTCTATTCATGCTTATTTTCTGGAGGACATCGCCCAGGAGATAGCAGCAGGAGTAGCAAACATTAAAACAGAATTGTACAAGCATGAGATCTCACTAAAAATTATGGTTTCTGCATGAGGCAATTTTATTATACGAGAAGCTGGCATGTGGACTAGTTACATTGCTGAAGTGGAAAAGGAAACTGAAGTAGAAAGGGCAGCTGAAGTGGACAGGCCAGTTGAAGTGGAAGGTCCAGCTGGAAGTTAATTTTGTTTTTTATTTTGTAAATTCTAAAAGACAGTTGAAAGCTAGTTTATTGTATAAACATTTAAAAAACAGTTGGAAACTAATTTTGTCTTATATAAGCACTAGAAGACAAAATTTTGGGCTTCCTTAGGGTCAGGGTTGGAGAAAGACATTTTTGTAAAGTTATAAATAGAGGAATAGAATAGAAGGAAAGACTTTTGGCAGGTAAAAGGACTGATTTGTCTTGTACGTGAACTACTTTGCTACATTAATAAAGAAAGCTCCATTTGCCTGGGAAAAGATGACACTACGTTTTGCTTGGGAGTGTGTTGGATGTTTGTTGAATTATTTCTACACCATTCATGCATATACTGTGAGATCGTTCCTAACTATTCTAAATTAATTCTTTGTTATGACTGCTTTCATTTCCTGTGCAGAAATTTATGTGTTATATGAGTAATGGGATTTTTTAATTCTATTAGAGCTATATTTGATATCCTTTATATTCTGTTGTAAATGTATTTATATTATTGAACAACTATCTGTGAGATTCTTGGGTATATTTCCAGCATATTACTCATATTTCAGATTTGCTCCCTGCAGGGATATATTAATTAGCTTAGATAGTTTTAGATCAGATTTGCATTAATTACATGCATTTAGATAGATCACTTGCATATCATATTTAAATATAAAATACATAAACGGTGGATCGGGTAGCAACCGGTGAAAGATCTTTAAACCTTCTACGGTAGTCGGGTCGTTAACCGGACGGATTCCCCACACCAAATGGTGAGCGAGCTAATTGGGATTGTTTATTGGGGAGAATACCTAACTGTAGGTGCTGCGAATTTCGGGTCATCAACACATTCCAAGTCAAAACTGAGAGTATTACAATACACACACATACACACACATACACACACAAAAAAAACATTTTCAATTTGCAACATATAGAATAAGGGTATGTTAATTAGATCAAATATGCTGAAGATAAAACTATTTTCAAATTAGCATATTCAAACATAATCAGTTAATAATGAATATAAGTTGAAAAATGCACTTACATGTTTCTTGCCCTCGTGGATCATCTAGTTTGGGGGGAAACCCCCCATCTTTCCAGGACACAATCTACAATGTGATGGGAGGAGGCATGAGTTACTCAAGACCTTCCTTTGAAACCCCACCAAATATGTTGGTTGTTATTCGCGAACAGTAAAAGCTGCAACAAAACCTCAATACAGTGGATCTAGATCTATCTTCATCTCATCCAAAGGAGGCTCATGCTTGGGAACCTTTATGAGTTGAGTTGCTCAATTGGAAGCAAGTGCAGCAACTCATCCAAGAAGTATGTAGCTACATGGTGAAATATGGTCAGATAAACCTGATAATGGATAGTTATCACCCTCTTCCATCTCAGTCTTAATGATGAAAATAATACCATGGAATATAAGAAGCTTGAACGAAAGGGGAAAGCTGTCACCTACCCAAATTTTGAGACTATTTATTTTATTGCAAATTTTTTTTATTAAATTATAATTACAAAGTTTTGTAATTATGACCAAACTTGGTCAAGGATAATTGTAATGATTGATTATTATTATTTAATAAATTAAAACAAGAGACAAACACCCAAGGGAACTGTTAAATGAGTGTTCACTGACCCACTAAGGGGAATGGAAGTTGTTAGAAGGCATGGGACAGATGTCAGTATTTTCACTTCACCACTAGCTGTTGGTTATGGGACAACTACCCCTAAAATTGTGGCATTATCCCCCAAGTGGGTGGAATAGAGCTGTTAGCTCATTAATGACCAGGTTAACCACTAAAAGACCTAGGCAGCCTAGATAAGGCAATTCGAATTGAGGAGGAAGATCTACATTATTTTCTATAGAAATAATTCCTCAAGTGTATCAGGTGATCACTGAGAGATTCGAGTAGGGAGGCTAAGTGTGAGTGCATTGTGAGTCTGCTGAAAGGATTCTGAGAAGAAAACCAAAGGTGTTGGTGCAGGTCTCTTTGACTGCTAAGTCTATATGACTGGATGAACTTCCTTGCTGCTGCAAGTGGATTGACCTAAAGCTTTTAGAGATTCTTCTTCCTAGTGGTTCAATGAACAGGCTCGGGGGTCCTAAGGCAAGTAATTTGGCTATCTTTAGGAATAGGTTGGGTGGAACAGGCTCCTTGGGTTGTTTTTTTTCCTACATTCAATCAGGTTCTACTGTTCTTCCTTATTATTTATAGTTAAATATTTTTCTGAATTTGTAAGTTTAGTATGTACATTTAATGACATATAGAAATAATTGTTTTTCAATTGCCGACCTAGAGATGATTTTGTTCAAGGATGATTAAGTAATGAGAAGATAATTAAAGGAATCTTTTTTGCATTTTTCCCCATGCGAACTTTCTGCATCGTACTCTAGTACATAAAAGGAAAATTTAAGATAGAAGATTTGATGGGCATAATGCCAAATGATTGGATAGAATAATGTCGTAATGATTTCCTTTAAATTTTTATTTATCCATTATTTATATCTAAACACAGAAATAGAAAAAGTTTATCATAGAAACCAGACTTATAGTATATTTCCTTACTTAGAAATAAAAGTAAAATAATTCATCTCTGCACAAGTCTAGGTTTTCAAATCTTTTCTAACCATTCCTTTTGCTATTACTTCGCAACCTACTGTTATTTCTTTTCAACATGAAAGTGTTTTATTTCCACTTATTCTAGAGATTTAACAGCTACAAATATTTCTTTATACAAAATTGTTACACATAAACAATAGATAGATACTTATCATTCAAAGATTATAACATCATTGTATTGTAGTCTTTCGTTTAAGTATTCATACATTGCATTTCGATTTAGTTAACATCTGCAATCTTTAAATTCAAATACTGTCATTATAGATATAACCCTAAACTTAGTTTTATTTGTCTTTCATTACCATTCTAGATTTTAATTTGAAAAGATACAATCACAGGGTTACTCTTTTGCAAGTTAAGCTAGCTTCGGCTCTCAGCCAAAATCATCAACGTATTCCCTAGTAGAACTATTGTCTATTATAAACACAGAAAATACTTAGTAAACTATTTTACGTTTTATTTCATTACAAACACAGCCTCACATTACCACTCATTATTGGATTAATTAGTGCAGCACAGAACCCTTTTATCTCATAGAAACAAGTCAATCTGTGGCACCTAAGAACACTGCACTAAATGCTCAAACATCGATGATTTGAAACTTATATATTGCACAGAAAACTATTTAAAGTTCTAACACTTTTCTTCCATTAAAAAACGACTGAAGGTTCGTCCCTTTTACATTACATAAAAAAAAATATACATTTCAATGAAAGAAACAGCGAAACATTGTAGAGTAAGTATCAAGACAAGCTGAGGGTTCTAAACCCAAAATACTTATCATCGGCTCCAACATTTTACAAAACACTAAGTAGACACCGTGCTAGGAACTAAACACCAAACCCTCGCTTTTTTCAAACATCGGCCATGACAAGCAAGGCGGACCTACGAAGTAGAGAACCGCCGAGGCTTACTGGTGGACGAACGGTTTCTTTCCTTGAGCTTTCAAAACACTGTAACCCTTGGACATTGTGTAAAACCTGCCACAAAAAAATTTTCTGAGGTTAAACGATTTTCGCAGAATTGTTAATATTAAAACAATAGACAACTCTAGCATCACTTATTCGAATTATTACCTGTGCATTGAAGTTCCGAGTTATGAGACACCTCCTGCAAACAAAATCGACAAAGCCATCTATCCAACACATCGAAGAGAGTTCCAGTTCTGTACACAATCGTATATCAATGCATGAGAACCGAACATGGTTCGAATCTTCCTGATGAAAACCACGAAGGACTACTCTCTCAACCATTCATAGAAAAACCAACTATAAATTCAACCCTCCAACATCTTAACTACTGTAAACATTCACCGAAGGCTCGGCTTCTTAACATAACGACCAGTTGCAGGTTAAACACTCACAGGTCACGGTTTCGAGTCTAGAGACCTCTAACATTCGAAACCCTAGAGTCTCTCGGCCTGTCGGCCTCTCCCCACTACCACTACCAAGAGAAATGAAATCCAAAGAAAGCACTCCAATGATAAAACGAAAGATTAGGGTTTCATTCCTAAAACCAAGAACACACAAGATCAACGATGGAGGAGAAGCTAGCACGATACGTCGAAGTTCGGGCAACAACCTGATTTAATGCCACATTTATTATCATGATGCCAGTACAGTAGACTAAGGGACAACACTGTATCCAGCTCGGGGAAGATTCATTATATCAACTATTGCACAGCTTGGATTATCAGCTGTATTATCCACCAGGTTTCCACGTGAAGTCGAATATGTGGACTGACAGCAGTATGTTCCACCATAGAGGTTAGCCATGAGCATTAATACCTGGACATGATATATTTAACCTGCCATTGCATGATAGTAGCGAATTTAATACCGGTCAATTCCTTATCATTACAATGAATTTGTTTACAAAGTGTAATATCATATAATGTCAATGTTTATAGTCATTAATACATAGGGTAGTAGTTAGGGTTTCTAACAATAGTTCATTTCATTGCTAAGTATTAATCATCGAATGCTCGGTATACATATATTATGTTTTGTCCATCAAACAACTAAAGGTCGCATTTCATATAAGGGTTAAATACTTAGAACTTAGTTTAGAATACATCACTTCGTACATTGTAATATTGACATATCTTTTATTAAAAGTTGTATATTGTATTTCAATGCACAAATATTATTTTAGAAGGGTTCAACCCTATAGTTAAAAAGGCGCAATCCTATATTGTAGCATTTTCATAATAGAAATATGATGGTAACATTATAATAGACAATGCTATATTTATATAATCCTATATGCATTTATAAATGGAGAATTATAGGAGCTATTATAGTTGTTTTGATAACTTCAAGTGAATCCATGTGTACATTGGAATCTAGCACTTAAACCAGAACTTATAGTGTAAGTTTAATACATAGAACATTACTATTCCTTGCATTTTGGCAAAACTACGACAGGAATTTAATAACAGTGATGAGTTTGTAAGCCAGTACGTAAACGAGAAATAGAACAAAGATCCATACCTTCAATAATTTTCATACAAGAAGGTACTTAGAGTTCTCACTTTACATTAACGATGAATACTCTTAAACACTTGAATTGTCGTATATTTCTTACCTGTGTTTCTGCACAGTGAAACATGTTCAAATGCTTTAGCTAAACGTAGCTAAGTAAACCTCATGGTACCTCGTAGGACCCCTTCGTCACCATGCAAAAGCAAATTATCAGTATTTTAACAAGAAAATACATCGCAAGATAAACTTAACTACAGTATATAGATTTCAAATAAACATAAGCAGAACTAATGAAGTACTTTGCGCTATGAAGTTTAATTGTTGCTATCATAATTCATCATTAGTTAAAAGATTAGTAATTATTTCAATTTCCGCATTAGCAATTTCAGTATTCAATATTGTTTCTTTAGCATTTATTATTTCCGCATTGGTAAATTTAACATTTATTGCTGCTTTAAAAATTTAATTTTTTATGAAATTTTCGGAATGTTTCAAAAGCAAAAGCTTCTTCAAAAACAGATAATAGTAGACAATCTAGACATTATTTTCCTCCAGGAAACCATATACGTTGGGCATGAATTAGAGTCCATTATCTCACGATGTTGGAGGAAGAGTTGCCATGTAAGCATTAATGTGAGAGGAACTGCAGGAGGCATTTCCATCCTATGGAACCCCTCCACACTTCTTATGGAGAATTTCATCTCAACAAAAATGGTCCCTCATAGCCAAAACTAGAGCAGTTGGATCAAATAAGGAAATATTTTTCTCCAATGTTTACAATCCCTCCACACCTTTGGAAAAACCGTCCTTTATTGAAAACATTGGATATATTGGTCATTTAGTTCAAAATCAACACTGGATTGTGGGAGGTGATTTTAACATCATTCTCTCCCTGGAAGAGAAACAAGGAAGCATCTTGACGCTCGACAACGACAAATTGCTCTTTCAATACCTAATTAACAAATTGCATCTCATTAATCTTGAACCAGATGATGGGTGATTTACTTGGAACAACCACAGATCAGGTCCCCAAAACATAGCATGTTTTCTAGATCGATTTCTTATCTCAAAAACCCTCATGTTGGAAGGGATCTCAGGGGATTCTAACATCCTCCCTTTTGTTGGCTCATACCACTAGCCTATTCAGCTCTGAATGGATGTCACTGGCACTCCAAAGAGACATCCTTTCCACTTCGAAATCTTTTGGCTTACTCATCCATATTTTAATGACAAAATTCTGAAATGGTGGGAGGAAACCATTATCCCCTATGGCCCACTCATGTATAAATTCCAGCAAACTATTGATATCATTAATCTCAAACTGAAGGAATGGAATAAAAACACCTTTGGCGATATTTTCCAGGCCCAAAAAAATATTAAGCTTCGTCTTCAAGAAATTCAAGTGGCCTACATCTCTCAATCTCAGTCTAACCAGCTTCAAGAGGAGTAAACGTAGGTAAGGAAACATCTGGAGGAGAGGTACGCCCAAGAAGAAGTCCTATGGAGGCAAAAATATAGAATTTAGTGGCTTAAGGAAGGCAAGAATAACACTAAGTTCTTTCACAAGTCGATGATCTAGAGGAGACACATAAATCACATCCACCACCTAGAGGATCGACAGGGGAACCAAATCACCTTGCATGGGGATATTGAGAAGGAACTCACCTCCTACTACCAGGACCTTCTCTCGGAGCCAAATGAGAATCACACAAGGGAAATAAACAAAATTACATAGTACATTCCATATCTGGTTTCGAACGACCAAAATGAGGCACTTATGATACCCATCACTCAAGAGGAGGTGGATCAATCTCTCCAAAACATGAAAGTGGGAAAGGCACCATGATCAGATGGCTTTACCACAGAATTCTTCCACCATTGCTGGGATCTCATTCGGGAATATGTCTGGCGAATCATTGAAGACTCAAGAGCCTCAGGGACAGTTCTCTCTTCCTTCAATGCAACTTTTATAACTCTCATTCCAAAGGAGGAAAATCCCATGAATCCCAATAATTTTTGGCCTATTGATTTATGCAATTTCATATACAAACTCATTACCAAAGTGATATCCAATTGACTCAAGCAACTCCTTACTCACACTATCTCCCATGAGCAGACTGGCTACATTGAATGCAATCAGATTCTGGACACTGTAATTCTTGCACACGAGGTCATTCACTCTTTAAAATATTCTAGACAACAAGGAATGATGCTCAAGTTGGACATCTCCAAGGAATTCGATAGGCTGAGCTGGAAGTACATGAGGAGAATTCTTCTCACTTTCGGCTTCAATGAGGATTGGGTAAGTTGGATAATGAACTTAATTTCATCCATATTTTTTTTATATTCTAGTGAATGGCTCTCCTTCGGCTCGCTTTTCCCCATCAAGGGGAATTAGGCAGGGATATCCCTTATCTCCTTTACTATTTTTCATCATGGTTGAAGGTATCAGCAAAACAATCAAAGTGGCTATTAAGGATGGGTATCTTCATGGGCTCCCCCTTCATGTCATGGATCCCCCTGTCTCTTAGAATCAATTTGTCAATGACACAATGATCAAGGGTGTACCAACGGTTAGGGAAGCTCTCAATGTCATAACCATTCTGTATGACTTCAGTGTTGCATTGGGCACCTCCATCAATGCAAAAAAATCTCAAATATTCTTCTTCAAGACTCCCTGACCAATCCAAGTGAATATAGCCAAAATTCCTGGATTTCAATGGAGCTCCCTTCCATCCAAATACCTGGGTATCCCCCTCATGGCCAATGCTTGGAATAGCTGACACTAGGAGGATCTTTTAAATTCTCTCAATCAGTGTTTATCTTCTTGGACATTTCGATCCCTAAATCTAGTAGGGCATATCATCCTTCTTAAATAATTGATGCATGCAATTCCCATTTATATATTCTCACCCTTTGCACCCACCAAAGCAGTGTTAAAGAAAATTAGAAATATCTAACATCAATTCCTTTGGTAGGGGACAAAGGAGGGGGGGGAATGGGTTGTTTTCAGGTGGACTGAGCTCTATAAACACAAGCTTGAAGTTGGTATGGGGATGAGAGATCCTCAACTACTCAACAAATTCATGGGTGCAAAAAAATGGTGGAGATGGATACAAAACCCGAATGAACTATGGGCCAAGCTATGGAGGTATAAATATACTCTAGAGACACATCAGTATCATCTCATCCATTGGAATGAGCAGAGAACGGGATCCACCCTATGGAATGCAGCTTGGAAAAAGGGGGCCCTAGTCGAGGACCATTCCTTCTAGGAAATAGGAAATAGTGCAAGTGCAAACCTCTGGACAGAATCTTGGCAGCACCTCACCCCTTTGGAGGAAAATCAAGAGCTTGAAGGAACTCGACAAAACCTCCTTACCCTGGGATTGGAGAAAGTTTCAAATTACTGGATCAAGGGAACTATTGATGTTTGGGAAAGCTTCGAGCATCCATCCTCCTAGGCGTAGCCATGGTGCTTGGATCGATGGGTCATGGTGATTTGACTTATGGAGGATGATGATGGTTTACTCATTGGTGTATGTGAGGCCCCTGTATGTATCCTTTCTTGGTCATGGTGCTTGGAAAATTGGTAGAAGGCTTGGATCCTTGTAGATCTACTCCCTAGTTCTTGGAGGCCCTAGTATAGTCCTTCTTGATCATGATACTTGATCAAGTGGTATAGGACTTGGGTTTCCCATCACATCCTAGATATAGTATTCCTTTTCATAATGTAATGGATTTGACTTTCCCATTCTTAGGGATTATCTACCCCTGTTTGAATGGTCAAGTCTACTCTAGTGTGGGTGCACACACACTAGATCTCTTCTTACATGGATGAATGTGCATGTGAAGCAAGCTCATGGAAATCCTTCTTGGGATATGAAGACTAAGTTTCTAGATCTTGTTACGTACGCAAATGATAATTAAATAATAGTTGAGGGTATGTGCAAATAAATAAGTATAAATAAGAGAAAATAATGAGTTAAACATTAAAATGAAAAAGATAAAGAAATAAAATACCATGGTTTTATAAAACCATGGAGAAGCGGTGATATAATAATAAATTAAATATTCAAATAAACAGATAAAGAAATAAAATACAATGGAAAAATACTATGGTTTTATGAAACCATGGGAGAGGAGATGATATAATAATTAATTAATTAAGCATCTAAATAAAGAGTAAAAGGACGTTCCTTTTACATTTGAAAAGGCATGATGAGACCTATTTAGAGGTCCATGTATTGTATTGTATTCATTCAATTTTTTTTATCAATCATTCATATTTTATATAAAACATCTAAGGTATAACATATGTTTTAATCTTTCACTGTATAATTATTTTATGAATAATATGTTGCATAAAATTCATAAGGGAAATAATTAACAGATCCGAAAGTGGTAAAATCAACATGGTATCAGAGCACCAATGTTTCAAATCTCAGCTTTGAAGACATATCAGACTGGCGTATCCCTAAACAGTGTACCATAACAACTTTATTTGTATCTATTAAGCATCTGTGGTTGGGAGCTAGGGTCAAGATGGTGACCATACTCGGGGTTGAATACAGACTTAGTGGTGCTATGAACTTCAGATCCTGGAAAACAAGAATACAATTCATTCTGGAAGAAAATGAGGTTAATAATTATGCAATCAAATTTATTCCTAAACCTATAGATGATGATGGGAAACATAAGAAAAATAAAAATGAATCTAAGGAGAAAAAAGGATTCTAGTTGGCTCAGAAAAATATCACTTGAAACTAGAGATTGCACAATTCAAGACAACTAAAGAAATGTATGATGCTTTGACAAGTCTATTTGAAACCAATAATCCTAACAGAAAGTTAGCATTGAAGAATAAGCTCTACAATATCAATATGACAAAGTTAGATATTGTTTCTACATACTTAATGAATATTACTCAGAAAAGGGATCAACTCATAGCTATTATAGAAAAAAATTGATGATGAAGAGCTTGTCTCATTATCTCTCAATGGTCTCCCCGCTTCATGGGAACCTTTCATTCAGGGTGTTTTTGTTAGGGAGGAACTACCATCACTTGATCAATTGTGGGCTGATTATGTCCAAGAATAAGGAATAATTATGTATCGAAGTGCTCCTCAAAAATATCAGGATGAATAAAATTTAGCCCTAGTAGCTCAAGCAAGGAAAGGGAAAGGAAGGAAATTTCCTTATACAAAAAACAAAGGGAAAAGACATGCTCCAATTCATGAAAATAAGACAAAGGATATCTCTCATATCAGGTGCTATAACTGTCAGAATTTGGCCATTTTGCTAACAAATGTCCTGAGAAGAAAAGAAAAGGGAAGCAACATGCATCTATTGCTAAAGTAGAGGATCAATCACATAAGAGGACCAGAGAATCACAGTTTGATGAGTTTGTTGATAGTATTAGGAAAGAGTACTACTTTATCCATACTCTTTTAGGATCCATTACCAACAACAGTGAGATTTGGTTGGTAGATAGTGGTGCTTCCAGACATATAACAGGATATCGGAGTACTCTCACAAATTCGTCAGAAGAAAAATTCTTCACTACATGTGAAACTTTAGGATGATTCCAGATATGAAGTGAAGGGTGTTGAATCTACATCCTTCCAATTGGATTCGGGATACATCTGCATATGAATGACATGCTGTTTTTACCAGGACTAAAGAATAACCTCCCATCTATTTCAGTCTTGGAGGACAAAATTTTGCGGATGGTCGGATTTTGGTATGGCATAATGAATCAAGCATAGATTTAGCTAAAGTGATTGGTTTTTTAGAGGGAAGCTTGTATAGGTTGACAAGACTCCCAGTTCAAGCAATGATCCATGATCAATGGGTTTGGAGAGATTCCATGATGGAGGAGTATCATTCAATCATGAAGAATGATATGTGGAATATTGATCCGATACCTAAGGGGAAGTCTGTGGTGACTTCCAAGAGGATCTACAAGATCAATCATACAGTAGATGGTAGCATCAAGAAATACAAAGAAAGGTTCATGGCCCAAGGATTCTCTTAGAAAAAGGGATTGGACTGTGAGGAGACATTTTCTCTAGTGGCCAGGTACACTACTATCAGAACTATCATTTCACTTGCTTCAGTGATGGGTTGTAGGTTACATCATATGGATGTAAAGACCGTATTTCTCAATCGCGAAACTGAGTAAGAGGTGTACATAGAAAAACCTTTAGGCTTTGTGATACATGGGAAGGAGTCCCATGTCTGCAAATTGAAGAAAGCATTGTATGGACTCAAGAAGGCACCTAGGGATTGGTATTCCAGGATTGATGGATATCTGATGAGTTTTGGCTTCACCAAGAGTATTGCATATCTCAACATTTACTACAAGGATGTCAACAGTGATCCTCTGATATTGGTACTATATGTTGATGACATGTTTCTTACTGAAGCAGAGAAGCTCATTTTTTAGTGCAAGAGGGAGTTAGACTCTGAGTTCGAGATGAATGATATAGAGTTGATGCATTACTTCCTGGGATTGGAAGTGTGGTAGAGGTCAGATGAGATCTTCCTCGGTCAAGGGAAGTATGCAATTGAGATCCTGAGGAGATTCGATATGATGGACTGCAAGTCAATGACTACACCGATGGTGACAAATCTAAAGGAGCTAGGCGATTCTGCTTCAAATTCAGATTTGGTGGATCCCACTATGTACAAGAAGATTATTGGATCCTTAATGTACCTGGTTAACACTAGGACAGATATTTGCTTTGAAGTAAATACCTTGATCTCCTTCATGGATGATCTGATGCAGTTGCATTGGGTGGAAACAAAGCATGTGTTGAGGTACCTGTGTGGTACACTTGGATATGATCTCAAATATGTCTCAAGTGTTGATGTGTGGTTGCATGGTTATGTAGATTCTGACTAGGGAGGTAGTGCGGTAGACAAAAATAGCACCTCAGGGTGTTTCTTTAGCTTGGGATCATCCATGGTTTCTTGGTTTATCTGGAAGCATACTTCTATAGCACTTAGTATAGCAGAGGCATAGTATATTGCAGCCAGTGATGCAAATCGTGAAGCAGTTTAGATTTGGAAGTTACTTGCTGGACTATTTGATCAAATGTTGGAAACTACCTTGATATATTGTGATAATCAAAGTTGTATGAAGATTTTGGAAAATCAGTCTTCCATGACAAGTTGAAACATATTGAGATTAAATATCACTTCATCTGAGACATAGTGCAGAACGGAGAGGTTCAACTCCAACACATATCCACAAATGATCAGATTGTAGACATTTTGACCAAGCCTCTGTCCAATGAAAAGTTTGTATACTTCGGAGAAAAGCTTGGTGTGGTGGAGAATGTCTCCCTCCATGAGAGGGAGTGTTGATATTTGGGGCAGCTTCAGGAATACATCCTCCTCGACATATCCATGGTGCTTGGCTTGATGGGTCATGGTTATTTGACCTATGAAGGATGATGATGGTTCACTCACTGGTGTATGTGAGGCCCCTCGATCTAGCCTTTATTGGGGATGGTGCTTCGCCAAGTGGTAGAAGGCTTGGATTCTTGCAGATATACTCCCTAGTGATAGGAGTTCCTAGTATAGTCCTTCTCGATCATGGTACTTGATCAAGTGGTATAGAACTTGGGTATCCCATCACATGCCTACCTAGATTTGGTATTCCTTTTCATAATAGAGTGGATTTGACTTGCTCATTCATAGGTATTAGCTACCCCAATTGGAATGCTCAAGTCTACTCTAGTGTGGGTGCACACACAATAGATCTCGTATGACATGGATGGGTGTGCATGTGAAGGATGCTCATGGAAATCCTTCTTGGGATATGAAGACCAAGTTTCTAGATCTTGTTACATACATAAATGATAATTAAAGAACAGTTGATGGTATGTGCAAATAAATAAATATAAATAATATAAATAGGAGAAAATAATGAGTTAAACATTAAAATGAAAAAGATAAATAAATAAAATACCATGATTTTATGAAACCATGGAGAAGCCGTGATATAAAAATGAATTAAATATTAAAATTAAAAGATACAGAAATAAAATACCATGGTTTTATGAAACCATGGGAGAGGAGATGATATAATAATTAATTAATTAAGAATCTAAATAAAGAGTAAAAGGAGGTTCATTTTACATTTGAAAAGGCATGATGAGACCTATTTAAAGGTCCATGTATTGTATTGTATTCATTCATTTTTTATCAATCATTCATATTTTATATAAAACATTTAAGTGGTAACATATGGTTGAATATTTCAGTGTATAATTATTTTATGAAGAATCTGCTGCATAAAATTGATAAAGGAGATAATTATTAGATTTGAAAGTGGTAAAATCAACATGAAATCTGGATGAAGTCTGGTGACAATAGAAACCTTCCCACAAAGATATTAATATGCCTCCTAATATTAACTTGGAGCAATAGTGTAATGAAATAAACCGAAGGAAAAATAGAAATAGGGAGGGGTCGGACATCTTCCGTTGGGGCCATTCTCCCAAATGCACCTTCACTATCAAATAAGCATACTCCCTTAAATCACCTTCTGGTCCCTCCCCCCTCTCTAGTGCATGGAAGCATATCTGAACTTTGAAGCTCTGGCCGAAAGTAATTATTTTTATATGGAAAGTGATGCACAACAGCATTTTAACTGGGATAACTTAAAAGAGAGAAATTCATTGGCTTGTAAATCTTCCTTCTATGGAATAATCGGGAAGAGGCCATGGAGAACCTTCTTAATAACTACGAATTCAGCAATAATATTTGGCATCAAATGTCACATATCATGCGCACCACAGATAAACAAAGGGATAGCATCACAAACACTATCTATGGTTGGAGGGCCTCTGCTTTTAAGAAACCAATTCTCAATCGAATTTGGCAGCTGATACTAAGCCTAATATTATGGCACACCTGGAAGGAAAGAAATATATGCACATTTCTCTCTCAACAATTATCTTAGTTAAAGGTATGGGATCTCATTAAATCCGCAGTTCTGGAAATGGTAAATATCACGATTTGGTCTCGAGAAGTCTTTTCTTGTGCCATGGTGTTGTTGTTGCAACTTTATCCCCAAATTTTTCTTAAAATTGTAGGGCCCCTCCTATTTTTTGACTTACTTAGAGTTTTTCTCATTCTGATAAGTTTACTTTTGATCACTCAGATTTTTTATTGAAAAAACGTATGAAAGGGGTAAGTTTTTGAATCAGTGCAACTTGAGTTTTTTTGCTGAAACAGTCGGAGCAACTCACCTAGTCTCGCTGAAGCGGTTGGAGGAACTCACCTAGTCTCGCTGAAATGGTCGGAGCAACTCACTTAGTTCGCCGAAACAGCCAGAGATACTCACCTAGTCTCGCCAAAACGGTCGGAGCAACTCCCCAAGTCACATCGAAATGGGTGGAGCAATGTTGGTTTTCTTGGTAATATTTATGTTTCGGAGTGACTTGCCATTCTCTGTCAAAACGGTCAGAACGCTTGTAAAATCACACCGAGACACTTAGATTTTTTGTGAAGATCATGTTTCGGAGAAAAAATAGGAGTCACACCAACAATCTTTGGCATGAAAGGAAAAAGATGTCGAAAATGGTTCCGGAGAACGAGGGTCGGAGTAAAATAAAATAAAAAAAGCGTTGAAATGCGTTGCAGGAAAATGAGGATCCCACTGAGTGAGAAAGAGTAAGGGGCTCCGAAGTAAGGAAAAATACAAAGATGAAAGGGGATTCCATAAATGAATCGGAGGAAAATGTCAAGTCACACCGAAACGTTTCGGAGGAAAATGTCGAGTCACGCTGAAATGTTTCGGAGGCAAATGCCAAGTCACGTCAATACTGTTAACACCCAAAAAGTGCTCACTAGCTCACTCCCTTATTCACATGACCCATTTTTCCACTTTTTCCACCATTTGAGCCTCTAAAACCTTCAAAAGGTCACCAAAAAGACCATAATACCCCTTTTTCCCCTCAAAATATATATTTTTCCTCAAAAAACACAAAAAACCCTCAAAAAGGATCCAAAATTCCCCAAAAATATTAAAAGGGAATAAAAATATAAAAAATATTCAAAAAAGGAAAAAGAGGGGAAAAGACACCTAAACCATGTTGGTCCATACCATTGGTTTCCTTAAAACCATAATGGTATTACCCATCACCCAAAAATATTAAAAAGGTGATAGGGGCTCCTCATTATTCATCCATATTTCATCATATCCTTATGCTACCAAAATCCATCTTGAGATTTGCCCAACCATTGAAGCTTTGGAGAAGAAGAGACCATTGGACATTGGAGCTACTCAAAACTCACAATCCTCACCATTTGAGGTAATACAAGAGTTTTAATTTTTATTTACATGTTTATGAATCAATTTTGCTTATTGTTATTAATCTAGATTTCTTTATTTTACTGTTTACTGCCATCAATCTATAGTTTATATTTGTTTATTTACATTGCTTTGTTTGAGACTGCTGCTACTAGTTAGCAGGTGCATCCTTGCACATGCTTGGTTGAAAAACCAAGCAACAGTTTTTGGCGACTCCGCTATTTTTCGAATTTTAAATTCTTGCTTTAGATCTTTATTTTAGTTGTTTTTCCCATTTAAAACTGTAGATCTACCATACTAGTCAGCTTCTTCATATCTGCCCTAGCCATTGGCCCTTTTTGCAGCCTAAAACAGCCCAAAATTTCAATTTTTGGGTTCGTTTTTCGACGACTTTTTCCGTTTGTAAAATCGCGCGATTTTGACCCACAGCCGCGATCCACATCGCGGCTTTTTAGCCGACAGCCGCGATCCAAATCGCGGGTTTTGTCACAGACAGCCGCGATCCTGATCGCGGGCTTTTCCACATACACCCGTGATCTAGATCGCGGGTTTTGCCACAGACACCCGCGATCCAGATCGCGGGTTTTGCCACAGACACCCGCGATCTTATCTCCTAACAGCGCAACCCAACTTTCAAACGCCCATATCTCCCTCTCCCGAACTCCGTTTGAGACGATTTTTTTTTTTTAATTGGGTGTTTTCGAATTAAGAATCCAAATATCTTATTAGATTTAAGAAATTTTTCATATAAGTTTCTCTAATTTTTTATTTTAGTGTTATTTATCATTTCAGTTCACCCATTTTGGCCCATTTCTCCCAGCCATCTCCCCTGCAATTTTTGGACAACCTACTATTTTATTTTGCAGCATTAAAAATCCAAATTTATTTTATGTTATATGCTTTACTAATCTTTTTGAAAATTTTCAGTTAAGTGAAAGAAAGATTTGTTAAGTATTTTCTCAGGTTGTAAGTTTCATACATTGCAAGGTTAGAACCATATTTCTAAATTGCTCAATATTTTGCCCAAGAAAGACTTTAGAAATCCATTTATTTTTACATACGTTATTTGCTTTACCTTACAAAAATTTTTAAAGAATCCATATTTTTTGAAAAGATTATTAAAGCATTTATATTTGAAACGTCTTTCATTTTCTCGCAAATTGGAATCATTATTTTAGTTTGTGATTAAATCGCCCATGCGAGGCAAATTGTTTTGATATACACCCACACAAGCACACAATATGTCACAATAATTTCAAGTGAGCCTTAAAAGTTACCTTAACTCAACCAACATTCTAACCCCACTTGGGGAACACAAAAAGAATTTTGTAGCTAGGTAGGACTAAGGGGATAAGCATCCAAATAACATCCCTCACTCATTTTTCATGTTGAGACATAGTGGTTGACTTTTAGGGTACCAAAATCCCTTATTATTTGTTGACACAGTTTTACACCAATTCGTCGGGAAGGCCTCTCCCTTAGGAGGGTTGAAGTAGCCAGAGTGGTTTCGGAAGCCTGAATGGAATACCGCAATCCTTTTAGTAACCGAAGGATACCACTTGTATTTCTCGTTGTACCACCCTTATGGGAGTACAGCAGCGATAGAACCAAACTGCAGATTCACCCAACCGAATGTGTCATGAACGGGGTATCTTAGTGGCCCAACTTATAGGATTGTCTACCGGGTGTCCCTCCCGGTAGGGGGATATCTAGCCTTTGATTCAATAATATATATTGTCTGACTTGGATTTCATCACCTTGCAGAGGATATACCTTGTTGAGTCATAATACTTTTTAAATTAGGTGTTTGCATTCTCTATTACCTCCCTTTGGTCAATGAGTACACTTTTTTCTATTTTTAGGAGTCGTTTGCATGTTGGTTTTCTGACCACCCTTTTTTATTACTCCACTTACTATAGCACAGCTGTTATAGTAAGTGTTTTTGAGTTCGGTTGGCCTGAGTGTAATTATTTTTTACGCTCCCCTCTTGCACACACGGTTGCATTAGGGCCTTCGAGCTTTCCACTCATCACCACATACTAGATTAATTCACACTTGTCACAATTGAGTCCCCTAGACGTTCTCGACGTTTCCGGGGTGAACCCCCCCAGTACAGTTCCCTTGACTCCACACATCATCGGCACAGAACCCCGTCATCTGATTCTGACGCACCTCGTTTCACATCTGACTCTGAGGAAGAATCCAAAAATCCTGCATACACCACACCCACTAGCCCCATGGCTGGTTCACATTATGACAACTTTTTCATAGGCACTATTGGTGGAACATCATCCACCCCCGCCACCACAACGGCCACCATGGTCGCCACAACTACCACACCCCCATTAGGTATGCCTAATATGGGACCCCTGCCCATTACAGGACCCCCACCTAACCTAGGCATGCCCACTATGGAAACTATACCTACTATCCCCGCTACCACTCAGATTCCAACACCTCTTAGACATCTTCCCAACCCATCTGTGACTCTCGTTGCACTTGGTGGCGCGGGCCCCTCCCACGCTCTTATGGGTGGAGGGCACATACCTCCCATGACAAATATCCCCCTAGGGGGCAATGGCATAATACATAACGCCACCACCAACACTTATGCCCCCATGACAACATCACACCCCTCCGCCAGTTTTCCATTTATGGCTAGCCTTAACCTACCAGACTTGGATAGGATAACAAATGATCCCATCCGACATGACCCTACTTGGCCCCCATGCCCACAAAGATCCCCTCAAACATCCCAAAGCTTGAAGGGAAAGCTGGGGAAGACCCTCAAAACCATATCATGTCGTTTCACCTATGGTGTTCCTCAAACTCCATAGTAGATGATTCTATTCGACTCTGACTTTTACAAAGAACTTTCACTGGCTTTGCAGCCAAATGGTACATTGAGTAGCCACATGGGACACACCCCACGTTTACATCCCTCACCTCAACTTTTCTTCAGTTCTTTCAACTACCTGTACGCTATGATGCAGGAGTGGAAATACTGTTGTCTTGTAGACAGAACACCACTACGCACATCATCGATCATATCCATGAGTGGCGTAAGCGCCATACTCTCTGCAAGATAAATATTGACGACCGTATCTTTTTCGATTGGTTACTCAAATCACTCCTCCCTCTCATAGCCAAAGATGTAGCTTCTAAACGACCCCAGTCGGAAGAAGAAGCCATCTTAAAAGCTCAGCAGTTCGACCTCATATATGCCCAGTCTGGATATCTATACACCATTTTACCTGATGCCCCTCACGACGATCCATCCTGGCACGACACGCCGGGGGCATCCCATGCCGTCAACGGTATTATCAACCAAGTTATGGTGCAAAACAAACCTTTTACCATGATGAGTACAAACAACGCCCCAGACCTTTCTAGGGATACATCTCATTCTGGAGCTACAACTTCGTATGCTCCAGTAATGCACACCCACCACACTCATGGACCCTCATGTCCACCACAGTGTTATGGGAAATCACCATTAGCTTATGCACCAGCTCCATATCATAACCAACAGGCCCATCAGACTCTGTTTTAGCCACAAGCCCAATCGGCTTATTATCCTCAACAGGTAGCACCTCTTTCTCCAACACTTCCAATAGCTCAAGGTTACCCACAACCACAACAAGCACCAGGTCCACCTCATAACCCTCCTGCTTACTACCCACCTCAACCTTCTCTAGAGCCTGCATGACCTCAAAACCCACCTACTACCCAATGGCATGCGTACGCACAGCAAAACCAACCTCAAAACTAGAACAATCAGCGAAATCAAGGAGGTCAACAGAATCGCGGAAAAGGAAGAAATCACGGAAATAACCAACAACAAAACCAAGGAGGACAGCCACCCAATCCTCCCAACAACAATAATGCTGCTCCTACAAATCAAAACCCTGATCGTCCACCAAAACAGGGCAAAAATCCTAATTTGAGAACAAAACACCCATGTTCCATATGCGGGGTCTACAACCATTACATGCATAATTGCCCCCATTTAGATCGAGCACGTCAACTATGGACTGATGACGCCCAACGACAAGGGAATACTGCACAACCAGCACCACCGCCTCAGCCACAACCCATGATATTGCAAAATACGCTACCCAACCAAGGAGTAGTCAACACTCGTCCAATGGATCCCCCACAAGGATCCGCTGCAACACAACAACAAATTACATATGCGGCAGCTGATTACTAGCATACAGAGTCCAAAACTCACCATTTGCTAATGATGTCATCAAATGATGTCAACCTGCAAACTCACCGAAACCAATACGGCTCTGCCCCTGAGGCCACACCCACTGATCCATCATCGAGTACACTCCCAACCAATCAACCACTTCACATACCTAATATACCCACAGATGGGGGTCCAAAAGCACCTCATTTCCCTTTGAGACGAATTAACAACAAGCTTAACGCTCGTGCATCTTCCAACTATAACATTGTAGAAGACTTAGCCCAGTCCCCCGCTGCTATGTTCACTCTAGAAATCCTAAAGAATTGTTCTGCACAGAGAAAATTTTTGTTATCTGCCATTGGTGCCATAGACCCTAACGACTCCAACATGATGGCTTTCGACTTAGACCAAGCCGAACCTCGTCTGCCTTCATCTCTAGCTTTTCAAGTTTCTGTGTCCATTTGCAACCTCGCCGTTCATCAATGCATAATCGATGAAGGTGCCTCCACCTGCATTATGTCAACTTTCGTATGGCAGAAACTTGGATCCCCAATGCTACAACCGTCAACTACAGCATTGCGATCTTATGATGGTCGTGCAGCTCAACCTCAAGGTTTGTTAGTGAACGTACCCATACATCTTGGGGGCAAATTGGTTCTCATAGATATAGAGGTCATTAACGCCCAACTTGATTACAATCTCCTTCTGGGACGAAGCTACATGTATAAAATGAAAGTTGTCGCTTCTTCAGTTTTCCGCCTCATGATGTTCCCCCATGAAGGACACGTAGTCAAAATCGACCAGATTACATACTATGATCCCAATGCCCCCGCAGCGCCTGAAAATGTTCTTCTCATGATAGAACAACCCGTTCAAAGTGCACCCACATCGTTCGTCTCCTCAGTCGGACTCGGGATATATTCAGATACTCCCATGACCACCACTTTCCCTTCTATCCCATGACCTCTCCGGGTAACTGAAGTATTCGATTTATGCACCCTCTCACACAACGAACAACAGCATACTCAACAACCTCAACCACTGCCACAACCACCCGCAATTCCTACTCATATTGGAACAACACTGATTCACACTATCCCATTCTTGTTTCCATTTTCAGGAGTTGTCAGCATGCCAGTAATGGCTACACTTAACCTTCCAGGTTTAACATTAGGATTACATGTATGGTACTTACCTACCCCAACCCCCCCACCGACTCCAACCGTTGTTTTACAACCGGTACAACCCATGAATATTTCAAACCATCCACCACCTGGCATACCGAACCCCCAAAATCGTCCACCACCTGGTGTTTCGAAATCCCCAAACCGACCATCTCCAACAGAGGGCACTACATCAACATCTAGTTATGTCCCCCCTTAATCCCACCACACTGGGGGCAGAGGTCCACAAACCTACACCACTGGACCCACAACTCGCACCCCCCCAGTGACGCCCAAATTAGCTAAGAATCCCCCAATAACCCGTGTGCTCCCTAAGTGCTCCTTGTGAGACGATATAGGCCATGCTACCCATCTATGTCCACAACTACTGGCACTTCAAGAACACATGAATATGTTGGATGACGACACCAACGTTCCAGTTGTCAAACTAGAACTACCCCCTCAACCTCGCGATAAATCATTGCGCACAAACCACCCTTGTGCGATATGCGGAATCTACGGCCATTATTCACATCATTGTCCCGATCTCCCAGATTATAGAGCAGCACTATACGAATTGAATAATACTAACCTAGATATATCCCTGTCGCTCATTGAGGAAATATTCCCCCCAGAATCTTCTCGTTCAGAAGAAATCAATACCATTTATATGATTTCAACTACCTACAAACCCGAACCAATTGATTTAATGACACACTACTTCCGCACTGATGAGGAAATCCTAGAAACACTCACTGCACCAGACTACCCTCGGGATGATATGCACCATCGATCATATTTCATCCCCGAGGCATCTACGTCCACCATGGCGAACCAACTATCCGTTGAATCTAAGGACTTCTTACCAACCAAGGTCGATTGGTTCAAAGATCCAATCCCAGCTCCAGAAGCCTTTGAAGAAGGTAACATGGCTAACATTTCGCCCACTATAAAAATCGACATCTCCACCACCCGCGGGAAACCTGAGCTTATCTCTTTAGGCGCATCATGCACTGAAAAAGAAACCCAAGCTTATAAGAAACTCTTCCAAGAATTTCGAGATGTCTTTGCCTGGTCTTATACCGAGATGCCTGGTCTTGATCCTACCATCGTAGAACATCACATAGACACTTGGCCCAACATATCACCAGTCTGCCAGAAACAACGTCCCATTCACCCATCCAAGCTTCCAGCCGTCAAAGCAAAAATCGAGAAGCTTCGAGCAGCAAGTTTCATATACCCTATTGCATACACCACCTGGGTTTCAAACCCAGTACCAGTCAATAAGAAAGTTGGCACCATCTGCGTCTGTACTGACTTCCATGACCTCAACCTAGCTTGTCCCAAAGACAACTTCCCCCACCATTTATTGACCAACTAATTGATGTGTGTGCAGGGCATGAGGTACTTTCTTTTATGGACGGTTTCTCTGGATAAAACCAAATCAAAATCTGTAAAGAAGATCGATACAAGACCGCTTTTACTACCCCCATGGGGTACCTTCGCCTATCGTGTCATGCCTTTCGGTCTCAAGAACGTTGGAGCCACTTTCCAATGAGCCATGACTTATTGTTTTCACGACCTGAATAACATCATATTATTTTATCTAGACGACCTCATAGCTCGATCTAAGAAACGATCTGACCATTTAGATGATCTTCGACAAGTCTTCTTGTGTTGTCGAAAATACAAAATCCGCTTGAACCCACACAAGTGTGTCTTTTGCATTCCAGCAGGCCATCTGCTAGGTTTTATCATTTCAGAAAAAGGGATCACCATTGACCCTCTAAAAGTCCAAGCCATAGTAGACCTACCGTCACCTCATACATTAAGATAGCTACAAAGCCTCCAGGGAAAGTCCAACTTCCTGCGTCTCTTTGTCCCAGACTATGCCACCATAGTACATGGTTTCCTCTGTTTGCTACACCTTCATACCCGTTTTAATTGGGATGACCATGTAGAAGGGGCCTTCATAGACCTGAAAAAAGCACTTACAAGTGCCCCCTTGATTTCTCCTCCATATTTCACAAGAGACTTTACCCTTTACATTTCGACATCAGATTACGCTGTTTCCAGAGTACTCGTCCAAGAAGACTGCTCGTCAAGAACATGTCATTTACTATGTGAGCCAAACTTTATCAGGCCCACCACTACGCTACCCACATGAAGAGAAAATGGCCCTCGCCATTGTCTTTTCTGTGCAAAAGCTGCGACATTACATTCTCCTCAGCCATACCACAGTTGTGGCCAATTCCAACCCAATGGTCTATCTCTTGAATCACCGCCTTCTACAAGGCCGTGTTTCCAAATGGGTGATTATCTTACAAGAATATGACCTAAATTTTAAAACCCTAAAGAGCACAAAAGCATTTGCACTCACTCAACTCATTACGGACTTACCATCTTCATCGTCATCACCAGCTATCCATACTGATATAATCGATGAACATTTGTTCATCATCTCGTCTGACGACCCTTGGTATGACGACATTTTGGTATACCTCCGCACACAGAAGTTTCGACCCAACATCAACTGTGACGGATGCCATCGCATTCGTCACCATGCCCCCCGTTATCTCCTCTTGGGTGATGTCCTCTATCGATGTGGCGTCGACACAATCCTACGACGATGCCTTTCCCAAGACGAAGCAGAACAAGTCCTTAACGATTGTCATAGTAGTTCCTGCGGCATCCATTTTTCTGGAATGGCCAACTCCCAAAAGGTAATTCGCGCAGGTTATTTTTGGCCATCATTATTCACTGATTGTATCATAGCAGTCAAACATTGCCAAAATTGCCAGCTTTTTGCCCCCAAGGCAAGAACCCCCCCGGCCCCTTTCATCCAGTCGTCACCGTTGGACCATTTTACAAATGGGCCATTGACTTCATGGATTGCAATCCTGCATCCGTGGGTGGCCATAAACACATTGTTGTGGCTGTCGATTACTTTACTAAATGGGCAGAAGCCATGCCTATTAACAATTGCAAAGCCGACACTGCAGCCCGTTTTTTCCTCAACCATGTTATCGCTCGTTTCGGAGTACCAAAGCAACTCATCTCAGACCATGACTCTCACTTCGAGGACTCCATTTGGAGAGAATTGTCAATACTTCTTAAGTTTGATCATTTCTCCTCCACCTACTACCCCCAAGGGAATGGACAAGTCAAAGCTATTAACAAAATTTTGAAGACTATCCTCCAGCGCACTGTCGACAAACATAAATCCAATTGGCATCATATGCTTTTTCCCGCATTATGGGCTTACTGTACGTCGACCAAAACCGCCACCCGGCTTTACCCCATTCCATTTAGTTCATGGCGTGGAATCTATCCTCCCCATTGAATTCCAAATACCAACATTACAAATTTTCGTAGAGCTTCTCCCCGATACTTCACTAATTGAAGAACACTTACTTCTTTTAGAGCAGGCCGACAAAGATCGCTGCGCAGCTCTCCAAACAATTGAAGCCACAAAGAACAGATCTAAACTCCATTACGATAAACATGTTCACCCACGAGCATTTAGTGAAGGAGACCTGGTACTTGTTTACGACCAAGCCCATGACAAAACGTGAAAACAAAAGTTCCAATCTATGTGGCAAGGCCCATATGTCATACAGACTTGCCTTGGACATGGATCATACATTTTGACCGACTCGGAAGGAAATCCCATGCGCAACCCCCGTAACGGGTTGTACCTCAAAAGATTCTACCCATAAAAATCTCCTGGACACCATGGTCCATATTGTTCAGTTTTTTTAATAATTTTTTCACCGTAAATTTTCAAATCCTTACATTTTCATTTTTTCCTGCATGAACACAGATGGATCCTGTTCCACTCTACCACGTCGGCTTTGCCGATGGCACAAGTCGTTGGTCTCCAAATCTCGCTTCAGCAGCTTGGGTAATTTATTCCCCTTCACATGAGTTGATCCACCTCGACGGAGTGTGCATAGGTGTTGCCACAAACAACCAAGTTGAGTACAATGCCGTGACCAGTCTCCTGGCCGCTGCTCTCCAAATGGGCATAAGTCACCTTAGTGTTTTCCTGGACTCCCAGCTCCTTGTTTTCCAGCTCAACAACTGTTACCAGGTACGCGATCCCTGTCTATTTATAAAATTCCTGCGCAATAAACAAATGATTCGACACTTTGAATCCATCTCTTTCACTCATGTCCCAAGAAATCTAAACACTGTAGCAGACCAAATGACTAACAACATTCTAGATTGGCACATCAACCAAAACATGTAGGACATCACGACATGCATCACATAGGCATCAAAAAATCAAAATAAATAAATCATCATAACATTGCATCCACGTACATAACATGTGCCTCCACAGGCATACAAAAAATCATAACTTTGCATCCACGTGCATCAAACATGCCTCCATGGGCAAACAAACAAACTGCAATTGCATCCACGTGCAACAAAACATAAATGAAAAGACAAGATGTGCATCCAAGTGCATATACCAAACACATAAATATATATATGTATATATATATATCATCATAAGAGCCATAATGTCAGCAGTGCTCTCAGCACCCAAATATACAAAAGGTACACCAGTCGTACAAAATGTGTATCAACAAAATACATCCCCAGCTCAATTACTCTGTGAAACACAACGGTGAAAATGACACTTGTCACATTGGGCCCACTTTCTATTTATAGAAATTTGACCATTTTCAATCAACCATTTCGGCATCATACGATGTCCGTTTGTCATACCGTTGGAATCAACGCAATGAGAAATTCATGATAGTCCACTCCTTTCTCGATTCCACCAGGTCCCGTTTTCGGGCATTTTTTACATGCCTCTCGTCGCCTCGATTTGCATGCCACATCGGTCGTGGTCCTTTTTTTACGAGTCTTACATCGCCGGATTCAGTTTTCCATGCTCGTGATGATGCTTGAGACCATTTCTCTCTCTCACCACCAAATTTTTTGGGCATTTTTTCAAAATGCCACTCATCGCCTCGGTTTGCGTGCCACATCAGCCGTTGCCCATTTTTGATGATCTTTATATCACCGGATTCGGTTTTCCACGCTCATGACGATGCTTGAGATCATTTCTCGCTCTCACCCCCAAATTTTTTGGGCACTTTCTCACATCCCCGTCGTCCCCTCGATTTGCATGCCACATCGACAGCCGTCAGATTTTACAAATTTTCGCATCACAACTTATACATGAGCCCACCACTCCATCCATACTGCAATTATGGCGTTGTTTTTCTACCATTCATCAACCCGCAAGGAGGCCCCATTAGTGTTCCCCCTATCACCGTGCTTGATCCCCATACTCGCCTTTTGATTGAACACTTCCTCCTTGCCTCTCCATTACTTTTGTTCGGTATAATTTTATCCCTTTTTCAGGCCGAGCAATTCCTTTATGAAAAAGACACTTAGGGAGTTTCTATTAAGCTCTTGTCTGACTCCTAAAACAATGAAAAGATCGCCGAGCAATCTTTCTTCCTTTCATGCTCACTAAAGGTATCTGAAAGGGCGTCTACTTGGTATAAGTTTACCCCTTTTCCAGAACTTGTAGACTGATTACGAAAAAGGAATACTCTAGTCACATTGGCTAGAAAAGTTCTCCATTTGCATCATTTTATACTTTTCCGGGAATTGGAGACTAACATACGAAAAAGAACACCAATGGAGTCTACTTACTGCTTTCAGACTCCCTAAAATTAAAAGCAACCACGAGCAATCGTCGTCTTGGACTCGTACAAATCCACAGGACGGTACTCATCCACAAATTCAGAGTCTTCTTATCATTTTCAGACTCCTTAAAAATGAAAGCACTCACGAGCATAAACAATCCTAGGCTCACATAAATCCACAAGACAGTACCATTTCAGAGCACACTTTTATCCCTTCTTGGAGCTCATTAAAACCACGAAGAAGGACCCAATGGTGCTTTTCGGTGCCACAACAGATCATGTCTACTCATATGGCAGCTTCCCCATTCTGGTCGCCTCTGTTCAGAGTATTCTGCAGTATGTCACCCTGAGAGTCTCCCATCAGCATCCATCAGCTTCTCCCCCAAAGTCACTCCAGTCAACAATACATACCCTTGATAAGCTATGATCCTCACACCTAAAAGTCATTTTCCTATGCTGTCAAGTTAACCACCATGTCATCATGCTCTGAACAAAGAAAGTTTGAGTCCCCCCACTCTATGACCCCAGTTATTCCCCATCCCCACAGTATGTCAATCCTACCATCAGTACTATCACACTTCAGTTGTACACCTCGCGCTCCTGTCAAGGAAACATCATCGCCTTGGTAGTTGCCGGTATCCCTCTGTCGACGCCAACCAAATCTATTCTAGAGGATAGACCCAGAGGTCCCTGTGCCTTCGACTCATCACCATTAGTGATGAGTGCCTACGGATCATTTTGAAAGGAGTCCTCAATGCCTCTCCAAATGATTGTTTCTCACATGCTCAACTTCAACACCTTGATTGCATCGTCGAGACTCGTACAGGGTATCGGTCCTTTCAGTTATTTGTTGAAGAACCCGGATATCACCTGACTCTACCACATTTATGAGTCTTTTTTAGAAAACAACTAGTTACACATTCCTATGGATATCCAAGTTGCGTTCAGCGACAATTTTCAAGATGTACCCCAGTTTTATACTCCCTTGAGTATACAGTTACATAAATTCCTCAAAAATTGGCTCACAGTCTTTGAGTCCTTACAGATGTTGGACACCTTTAGCTCCAACAGTTCATAAACCCTTTTGAAACCTTTTTCATAATGGTTGTTGCTCTTTTCCAGTGTATCAGTTATTGATATCAGTCATGGTATGATCATGAGTACGTCCCAGCATTATGTCCCCTCTAGACCATTATGATGTACCGACAGATTTTTATCTATTATTCAGGTCCCCCTTCTTGGGCCTAATTGTTATGTATATGTCTTGACATGAGCATGGGTATGCCTGCCTCATCCATTATCAGAGATTATTCCTCATTCATTTTGAGGCCATGTATTTTTTTAGTTTTTGCAACTTCCAAGGGCCGTTGTTCTAGTCTCCAATCGGTCTCTTCTCTTCTCCAAACCCCGGGAAAAAAGACAAAAGAACTATGATGTCTATCGGCCATACGATGAGCTCCTTCCCTCACACATCAGGGGGCAATCTGTTAACACCCAAAAAGTGCTCACTAGCTCACTCCCTTATTCACGTGACCCATTTGTCCACTTTTTCCACCATTTGAGCCTCTAAAACCTTCAAAAGGTCACTAAAAAGACCATAATACCTCTTTTTCCCCTCAAAATATGTATTTTTCCTCAAAAAACACAAAAAACCCTCAAAAGGGGTCCAAAATTCCCAAAAAATATTAGAAGGGAATAAAAATATAAAAAATATTCAAAAAAGGAAAAAGAGACCTAAACCATGTTGGTCCATACCATTGGTTTCCTTAAAACCATAATGGTATTACCCATCACCCAAAAACTATGAAAAGGTGATAGGGGCTCCTCATTATTCATCCATATTTCATCCTATCCTCATGCTACTAAAATCCATCTTGAGCTTTTCCTAACCATTGAAGCATTGGAGAAGAAGAGACCATTGGACATTGGAGCTTCTCAACCTTGGAGCTACTCAAAACTCACCATCCTCACCATTTGAGCTAATACAAGAGTTTTAATTTTTATTTACATGTTTATGAATCAATTTTGCTTATTGTTATTAATCTAGATTTCTTTATTTTACTGTTTACAGCCATCAATCTATAGTTTATATTTGCTTATTTACATTGCTTTATTTGAGACTGCTGCTACTAGTTAGAAGGTGCATCCTTGCACATGCTTGGTTGAAAAACCAAGCAACAGATACGTTTCGGCAGAAAATGGGAAAGGCGCCGATACGCTTCGACGCGAAAACAAATTCGCTGCGAGGAATTAGTTGAAAAAGTTATGCCGAATCGACTTGACCGATTGGTGGACCCCGACAGCATATACACTCACGCATTTATTACTAAGGTTGATGAGGTTATATAAAGGGTAGAAATAGTGTGTTTTTACAAACATCGTTTGCAATCGGAGCCTCCACAATACGATAGACATCAAACATCGTTGAGCATTGTTTTTTCGACCAGTATTCAACCACCAGGTAGGCTATCTTTTACCATTGTGTTCTATGCTTGAAACGACTTCCTTTCATTGGCACTTTTCCCATGTTTGAAACATGTTTACCGTCAGGTTGTCTAAGTATTTGTTTTTGCAAATCGTTAATTGTCTTCCAATTGGGCATGGATTAAACATTGTCGATAGATTTTTGGTGACGCTATAAGTATAAGTCTCTTGGCCAAACCATGCTAGGGTTCTTCCCGTCTGAACGAACGCCCCGGGCCATACTTACCAGCTGGTGTTATCCATATCGATGGCTCATATGATGCCTTCCATTTGACCTAACTATGTGGGGTGGGTATACCACGGGTAGTAGAATGATAACCTATCCTCCATGGCCTACCATGGTTGATTTTACTTCCCAATGTGAAACCGCCATCACAAAGCCCTAATTGCTCATACCCCAACTATCGGTTGATCCAGTAGATACAGCACTATTACGTTTTCTTGACCAAGTGATGCCCGGATTTTGTTCTATTTTTGTGTTCTCGGTTTTCTTATTTGTGTTTGGAATAGATTTAATGACTGAGGTTTTTTTCTCTAGGGCTCGCCTGTTGTAATTGTTTTTTTTCAGTGTCTAAACATCCGCGGCTTAGCTTCTTTTAGTTTCCCGCAGTCTCTTGATACCTCACCATTGACGAGACATTTTCATTTCTTTTCATTTACGCGACCCTTTGGGTGAACATTGTTAAGAGAGGACAATCCCAAGGATCCAAAACTCATGTTTGCTATAGGTCCGAATGACGGGGAAAAGTGTACAAAAGGAGTAGAATTTCAAGTTTGGCACCCAACTCATTGTTCGTTTTTTTTGGGGGGGGACAAACCTATGGGGTTTTTGAATGAGTTTGTGTACCTTGATTGTTCCAATCTATTTAAAAAAGTGAAAAATCCAATCTGTTTAAAGAGAAAATATGAATTCCATGCTTGTTTAATAATTATTTATCTTCTTTAAATAAAACGAGCTGAAGTAAAACATTGGTTATAACTTTTCCTAAATAGAGTATGACGGGGGAATAGGACTTTATTTGTTTCTGAAATAATTTTGAAGACATTTGGTGACTTTTTCTGGTGGTACAATAGAATATCTAAAGGATTCCACTGGAAAATCTAGTTACACATTGGCTAGTGCACCTAAGTGTACATTTTGAAACATAGCCAACATAACTAATATACATCCGACACCATGGAAGTAGTAAATTTTCTGACTTTATTTTTTCTATAGATAAAATTGAAAAGGGATGTTTTTACATGTACCTTACTTCTATTGCTTTAACATGAAAATTTGCTCACACATTGATTCAATGTCTCATCAGGGTTCAAAAATGCAAAAAATGGCTACCAGGCGAAAGCTCAGGATACCCGAATCATATTCTGACATAGAAGTTGTTGCAAACACTCCAATGGAGACTATATTTGAAGACACCAAAGCAGCAACATGAATCACCTTGGAATACAAATGGGGTGAACTATATTATCTCATCAGAGATCAGAATGTACATGATGCGTCCATCAAAGAGTGTATCAAAATATCAAGAAATCTGGTCTCCATAAAGAAGCTACCTGACCAGAGTTGTTTCCATGTTCTGAAGTCATCAGATGGATTCTACCTTACATAGACATTGGCACAAGGATTATCTCCAATACAAGAGGTGAAGGATTTGCTTCATTCCAACCCAGTAACATCACTGCAGCATATATGTTACCATCACCCAAGGTCATGATGACAGAGGACTAGTCATAGGTGTGAGTATAGACCACTTTTAATACACCAAGAATATTATGATCCCAGGGAAGCAACTGAGGCAGAGAGCGAGTGGAGAACACACCAGCCAGAGCTTGAGGACACCGTTCAGAATCATAGCTTTGATGCTGAGCATAGTTTTCGATACAGCAAACGGGAATATATACAAGCTCAACTGGGTACCACTAATGTATCATATAGCCTTCCATGGCACCATTTCAATTGGGCCAATATTATCTCAAAAAGCATGGCATCAACAATAGTTGCATCCCAAGGAGGAATGAATCAAAAGAAAGCAGAATTTTCCATGTCCTCATATCTTATGGATTGCATACTAGTCAGATATCCATTCCCTAAATTGGAATGTGTTTGGAATCAGGCTGAGTCTCCCCTTTATGTGGCCTATCAGATCACATGGGCCCACAAATATGCAAGCTACTACAAGCTTGTCTATGAAGAGCTTATTATTCCTTTACATTGGTTTATTTTTAATGAAGAACCAAATTTTTTGTATGATAATGCTCTGACAGTCATAAATGAGTATGGAGACTACTACTTTTCTCTGGAAGGAACCTACATCAGGATGTATGGGGGTACCAAAGCCCCATCTCTAATGCTTAAGTATGTGACTGATTTTGTAGTGCACAAGGAGGCAGTGAGGCAGGTTTTTATTAATGGGATAGGCAGTTTTTTTAATGAACATAAGAAAGCCTCTTACCCGCCATTACCTTTTTTCATTGCAACATGCAAATTCCCTAAGGTGAAAGGAGTAGAAGCGTTCATAAAATACTTAGAGGCTTTTCACTTTGGAGAAAGAGTCTTTGTAAGGAACGAAAAGTTGAAAAAGGTCGCCCAGCATTGTGCGACATGCAAAATCCATTTTGAATATTCAGACCACTTCCTTAAGGATGAGGAGGTGTATCGGAGAGAAAGTAATATGACCGAGCTAAATAAATGTTTTTTTCGGACAAGTGGCATCGGCCCCAGTCATGTTTGTAGTACTGCAAAAGAAGTCGAATTGCAAAAGAAAAGAGAAGAAGTTGAAAGGCTACAGGCAGTAGAAATAGAAAGGCAGCGAAAGGAAGAAACAAAAAGGCAACAAAGAGAGGAGGAAGAGAGGTTACAGATGAAAGAAGCAGATAAACAAAGGAGAGAAGAGGAAGATAAAATACAGGAAGAAAAAGCAAGAAGAGAGAGAGAGAGAGAGAGAGAGAGAGAGAGAGAGAGTAAAAGGAAGAAGCTGAACAAGATAAGAGAAAAGAGGAAGAAGACAAGTCCAAGGAAGCTGTGGAAAGAGAATAATCCTAAGGTGGAGGCACAAGTCCCCAAGACATGGATATAGACCCACCAGGAGTGTCAGGATTCACACTTATCAGGGGACACCTGCCATTTGTAGAGCTTGGGCTCACCCCTTTCACTACATCCAAACAACATATTGTGGCAAAGTTAGATACCATAATATTATATTCGAGGAGGAAGACAATCACCAAAAGGTCAGAAAAAATATTGAAGATGGGTGCATAGCCTGATGTGGTAACTATTCAAGAGAACACCATTATGGAAGGCACCCACAAAGACCCCAAGTTCACGGCATCAATGATCGTAGCAGCTGCACAAGCAAGTGTAGATAATGTTGATAAGTTGTTGAATGAAATTGAGTGCAACACAGAAAAAATGTTGAAGCTAAAGGATAACCTAGTGAAAGTGCTTGGTGAGGGGATAGAATTGAAGAGGAAACATGATGTTGTAGCTACAGAAAAGGACAAATTATTGTCCAATTATCAGAATATGGAAACTGAAAAGGAAACTTTAAATGTACAGCTGGTAATCATGGAGGGAGAAAGAAGTGATATCTACGCCCGCATAAATGAATTGGACGGAAAAGAATCAACAACAAATCAGCAGATAGAAGACTTGAAATTTCAGATGGACGAGCTAATTAAGGATAAGGAGTCTCTATTAGAACAGGTCGAGTTGGCAAACAATCAGAAACAGGATATGACTCCTTTCCATGAGCAAGCATGTAAAATATAGGAAAACATATGCCACTCACAATAATTGCTTACAGAAGAAATCTATAAAACGAAACAAATGATAGTAAGAATGAAAGAGATTGTTGTAGAATCTTTGGTGATAAGACAGAGGTTGGTTAACACTGCTGATAAGATAAAAAAGCAGATGGCTTGGAGGAAAGAAAATGGAGACTTCCCTGATCACCTGCCAATCAAGACGGACGCAGATCTTAATTTGGGTATGGCACTCCTTGAATTTTGCAGGAAAGCTTCCAGGAGGATATATGTAGAAACACCTAAATCCATCAAAAAGTGTGTAGGATTCTACAAGAGAACTTATCAAATTCATGAAAAATGTCATCTTTCCATGGCTCTAGATATGCACGAGCTACCTACAAAACATCAGCGCTTAATGGAGCTGCAGAATGGATTAAGGGAAGATTTGGAGTATATCAGAAAGATGGATGTGTTGAATGAAGAATACCTTCATCATTATATTGGGCAGACATCCATTAATGCTTATTTCCTAGAAGACAACTACAAGGTCGTCGCAGAAGGGGTGATCAGTGCAGAAAAGGATTTATCCTATCCTGAAGTATCTTTGAAATTATTAGAACCTCTCCAATGTAGTATTATATTTGAAGAGGCTGACCTGCAGGATAATTATCCTTCTAGTTTAAAGGTCCCACCAAGGAATTAATTTTTAATTATAATTAATTGCATTTCTTGTGAAAACACTAGAGGACAAATTGGGGTAGTCCAAAGGTTGGGGGTAGTTGAAACGAATGGTCATGTAAATACAAAACCTTTTGTAATATAAATATATGGGAGGGACATTAGTTAAAGGACTTTTGCTAGAATAATAGAAGTTGGAAAATTTGTAAGAGAACTAATTTTCTGCTAATGAGAAGGACTTGTTTGCTGGGAAAAGCGTGCACAGAGATATTTTGCGTGGAATGTCAAATGTGGAACTATTTCTTCTTTCATTTGTAACTCATACTGTGAGATTGTTCTAACTTTATTGAACTACTTCAAATCGTGATGAATGATTTCATTTTCTATGCAAATGTTTATGTGTTAAACGAGTAATAAATTGTTTTAATTATATCGAAGCTATCTTTGGTATATTTTCTTGTTGTAAATGTGAACACTTTGTCTGAACATCTATCTGTTGGGTTGGTCTGAACATTTCTAGCTTATTACTCTTACTTCAAATTTTCTCCCTGCTGGGATAGGCTAGAATAGAATATAGTGAATTGATTAGGTATAAGTGATAAGACGGAGGGAAGAACCTTCACATCATTTGTTGAGGCTTATGCCTGTCAGTTCTAGGTTAAATGCATTAGTTAAATCACTTGCATATTCATACTTTAAAATTAAAACTACATAAACGGTGGGTCGGGCCTCAACCAGTAAAAAACCAAACAAACACACCTACGGTAGTCGTACCGTTAACCGGATGGAATCCCCATACCAAACAGTGAGTGATCGAATTAGGGTCATTCATTGGGGAGAATCCCTACTGTCAATGCTAAGATTTCATTGGCATCAACAAATTTGACGCTAGAATGAGGGTCACCAATGCATGGTTGGCAAAGGAAATCTGTTTCCACAAGGAAATTTCTCTGTGTCTTCAGCTGAAAAAATAATCATACCAGAAGAATTGATTTCTGAAACTGACTATCAAGAAAAGTTGGATTTTGAAACTGAGAATATTGAACATTTATATGTTGTTCCTCACGTAGAGGTAGATAACTTTAGGAGACATAAAAGGTCTTACGTTAGGAAACTTGGTGGATTAACATTAGCGCCTATCTTACCCAGAAGGAAAGCTCTTAGAAGGAAAGTTGTGCAAACTAGATATTCTATGCTTGTGGATTCTTTTGAAGAGTTAGCTTATTTATCGTTACAAGATATACTAGATCCCATCAATCAATTAAGGCCTGAGTCACCTAAGACAATCTCTTCTCCACGCGCATAGACTCTAAATCCACCACATACTCCACCTCATTCTCCCAGGCGTATCATGGCTCACAACGATAACCAACCACCTGCGTGGAAATCCAGAGGACCACTCAACCTGGATGCTCCTTTACATGATTTTCCTAAGCATCCAGAGAGAGTACTACCAAAATTTAACCATGGAAAAGGTATCTCTACGGAAGATCACCTGAAAAGTTTTCATTTGGCTTTGAATATTTTAAATGTGGAACATGAATATGTAGTATGTAGGTTGTTTCCTTACACTTTTGATCCTAGAGCATTTTCGTGGTATTTTAGTTTGCAGGAAAATTCTATAGCATACTAGGACAATTTTGAAAAGGTTTTTTTGAACAAATTTGGCAACCAAAATACTGTCGCCACACTTATGAAAGAATTATTGTCTATGGGGATGGAAGAAAGAAAAAGTACAGGAATTTAATCAGAGATTTACTATCTGATATTAAACAGTTTCATTGCTGCAACTAAACCTGCTGAAGAATCCTTGGTAGAATATTACACTACAACACTTCTTCCACCCATAGCCATGTTTTTTAAGAGAGTTGTTAAAACCACTTTAATAGAAAACTATGAAGAAGCCAAGAAAGTAGAGGCTGACCTGGACAGTATCATGAAATATACAATGGAACTGGAAGTAAAACCAACAGCAAACAAGAATCCTTTGATACTAACTAGACCCAAAGAGGAGCCTTCAAATGAATTAGAGAATGTAGTTAAAATGGTCCAAAATTTGTCCAATAAGATAGTAGATATGGAGAAAGAAATGGGTGCTAGTTCTTCAAGAAAACCATTTAAACATTTCTATAAGAAAAGGGAAGAAAATGCACAACCGCAACCACCATTGAATAATTCTTTTGCATTAAATTTGAATGGGGTAGGTATGGATCATTTTTGTACATTTCATCAAGAACTTCATTCTGAAAAAAGTTGTCCACAATGGATTAACTCAATGACCCTGGTAATGAACCAATTACTGGATACTCAATTAATAGACCAGGAAGGACAAGAAGAAGATCAATCTAATGAAAAATAAGATCAAAACGAAGAAACTACAATGGTATTATGGGATTGGGCACCAACTTTGGAATTAAATGAAGAAGAAAAAGTGGACGAAATTCAAGTATCATCCATAAATTATGCTACTAGGAGAAAAGGACCAGTTGAGGACCAAAGCATAATATTTCCCACGGCGAGGACAACAAAGGAGAATATAAAAAATAACAACGGAATGAATCAGTCACAGCCTAAAGTTAATTCTGGAATTAAAAAATAAACAAACCCATTGATAACTAGTCAAGTGAAACCTATACGTAACAAATATTAAAGTGGTTAAAAGGGTTCTAGAGATCATAATATGGGATACGACATTGTGGAAGACATTAAGAAAACCAAAGCAAACATATCTCTGTTTGAATTGTGTAATCTCCCACAACAGAGGAAAAACTTATTACAATCTTTTGATCCACAACCAAGCAGTACAATGGAAATAGTTGATTCAGATACTGATATTAACAAAGCAAGTATTGGTGGAAATTCAAAATCTCAAAATCTGCCTTTCCTTTTAAACTTTGAAATATTTAGTCATAATGTGCACAATTTCTTGGTAGATTATGGAGCTTCATCTAATGTTATGCCACTATCTATTTGTAAAAAGATTAATGGGAAACCCACATCATCCCCTTCGCAGATTATACAATTAGACCGACCTTCTATTAAAGTTTAGGGGAAATGAAAAATGTATTGATCAGATTGGATGCATACCCAAGGGTGTGTCTAATTATTAATATTATGGTGGTATACATACCTGAAGCTTACGGTGTTATATTAAGTAGAGACTAGTCAACAAAATTGAAAGGTTATTTTGCAACAGATTGGTCTCATTTGTGGCTGCCATATCAGAATAGACAAAATCAAATTAAAGTGTTGAGAGAACCTCACATGAAACAAAATGCGACTCAGTTGGAAAAAAAGAATGAACCCGTAAATTTTTCATCTTCAGTTTTGGGGAATTATTTCTTAGAAATTGAGCTAGGAAATTATCAAGTGGAAGATGTTAGTCATGATTCAGACAGACAGTCCGATCTCCTTCAATTCTCGTGGACTGATGATGTTGATTGTAATATAGTAGAGTTAGTTACTAACGTAGAAGATAGTGCTCACTTAGTTGAATCGAAGAATAAATTTTGGATTTTGTATTTTGATGGTTCCAAAACAAAAGAGGGATCAGGATTCGGGTGTGTTCTTGTTGATTCTGAAGGAAACAAACAATTTCTCTCTTGTAGGCTAGAGTTTGAATGCACAAATAACATTGTTGAATATGAAGCTCTAGTTCAAGGTCTAAAAAGAGCCATTGATTTAAATGTTAAGAAATTAAAGGTTTTTGGTGACTCATAAATATTTTTTAGGCAGATAAGAAATACCATTCATTGTTTATCCCCACATTTGAAAGGGTATCAGTCTGAGGTATGGATTTTGATATCAAATTTTAATGCTTTTAACATAAATTTCATTCTTATATCAAAAAATGCCGCAGTTGATTTACTAGCCACTTCTGCTTCTCGATTAGTACCAACCAATAACAAATGTTCTATTGAATTAATTTTTAGGCCATCGGTACCTGACAACATTACAAATCTGAGGGTGTTCGATGATGATGAACAGATTATCAGTTTTCTTTTGAACAAGGATACCTTCAAAGAATCCATAATTGAAGAAGAAGAACACCAGTTGGATTTGCAGAGTTAGGACATAAGTAAGGGAAATTTTATGCCAAAAGGAGTACATACTCTTGAAGGATTATTTGACTAACAAAATAAATTCAGAAGACTGGAAAATTTCAAGACAAACAGCTCCTCGATGCAGTATGAGTTGGTAAACTTAGGAACAGAAGCAGAACCTAAATATGTCAATTTAGGAAAATGTTGTTCACCTGGAGAAAGATGCAAATTCATTAAATTGTTTCAGAAATACAAAGACATTTTTGCATGGACATATGAAGATTTGAATACTTACGACACACGCATCATACAACATGTGATACCCATTAAACAAGGTGTAAATCCATTTCAGCAGCAACTCGGGAAGATGCACCCCACACTCGAACCTTTGATACAAAAGGAATTAAAAAAGTTGTTGGATGCTAAAATTATTTTTAAAGTTCAACACTCTGAAAGGGTGGCTAATTTGGTCCCTGTGAGGAAGAAATCGGGGGAAATAAGATTATGTTTCGACTTTCGAAATTTGAATAAAGCGTCAGATAAAGACAACTACCTGGTGCCACCAATGGAACAAATCTTACATATGGTATCAAGCTCATAATTGTTCTCCCTATCGGATGTATTTTCTGGCTATAATCAAGTATTAGTGGCCGAACAAGATCGACTCAAGTCTACGTTTCGCATGAAATGGGGAACATTCGCATATAGGAGAATGCATTTTGGCCTTATGAATGTTGGAGCCACATTTCAAAGGGCCATGGATATCGCATTCCGAGTTTTAGTCGACCACTGTGTCGTCATTTATTTAGATGATGTAACGGTTTTTTCGAAGAAATGAGAAGACCATGTTTCCAATTTGAAGCAGATTTTTTATCGTTGCAGAAAGTATGGTATATCTTTAAATCCAAAGAAAAGTATTTTTTTTGTACTCGAAGGAAAACAGTTAGGACACATCATCTCTAAGAAGGGAATCTTGATAGATCCAGAAATAATTCAGGCCATAACTCAGATTCCCATGCCCCATAATAAAAAGACTATGCAATCATTCATGGGCACAATCAATTTTGTTCAAAGGTTTGTACCAGATTCTGCACAAATTGTAAAGCCTTTGCAACAAATGGTGAAGCAAGGTGTGCAATTCAAATGGACTGATGTTTAGAAAAGTGCATTCAAGGATATAAAGAGTGCTATAGCTCATGCACCTTCTTTAAGAAGTCCATATTTTGAAAAGGATTTTATCATGTACATGTTTGCTTCAAACAATTCTCTTGCATCAGTGCTCACACAGAAAGGAGAATTAGGAGACGAGTATCTGATATCTTTCATGAGCACTAGGTTACAAGGAGCTGAACTGAATTACCCAACTGTAGATAAACAAGCGTACGCAGTATTTAAAGCAGTAAAATAGTTCAGACCTTATATTTTCAAAAACATAACAAAGGTAATAATACCTCATTCGTCTATCAGATCCTTGTTTGTACAAAAGGAATTGGGAGAAAGGAGAGGAAATTGGGTAACCGCATTACAAGAATATGACCTACAATTCAAACCGGCTAATATCATTAAGGGTTAAGGGCTTTGAAAATTTATCACTGAAAAACCAGGCGACGAAGATCATGAATGGGAAAATGAAACTGAAATGAATTCAATTGAAGTATGTTCCATTTTTACTACTCTGGAATCTTGGTATAGAGATTTGGTTCACTATCTTCAACAGGGGTATATTCCAGAACACTGGAGTTCTAACAAAGAAGGGCACTCCGATTGAAATCAACATCTTATCAGATAATAGATGGAGTACTCTTTAGAAAAAATCATGACGGAGTTTTTCTTAGATGTCTTGAGAAAGAAGATGCGAATAAAGTGGTCAAGGAGTTACATGATGGCCCCGCAGGGGGACATTATTCCGGAGATACTACTGCTCACAAAATACTAAGAGCTAGATACTATTGGCCCACTCATTTCAAAGATGATCATGCTTATGCAAGAAAATGTGATATATGTCAGAGGAGTGATGGTAGATTACCAAAAGTAGCAGTACCATTGCAACCAATTATCACCTCAGAACCATTCGAGCAATGGGGATTAGACATTATCGAGGAGATCAATCCAAATTCTTCACTTCAACATCGATATATCCTCACAGCTACTAATTATTTTACATGATGGATGGAAGCTACTCCTTTGCGTAAAGTGAACGAAGATGCAGTCATAAAATTCCTACAGGAAAACATCATGACCAGGTTTGGGGTTCCAATTTCCCTAGTTTTTTATAATGCACCTTATTTCTCATCCGTTAAATTCACTGCATTTTCTTGTGAAAGAGGAATTAAACTGCATTATTCAGCTAAATACTATCCTCAGGGAAATGGATTAGCAAAATCCACAAATAAAAATCCCATCTGTATATTAAAGAAAACAGTTATTGAAAATCAGAGAAATTGGCACGTAGCTCTTCCCAATGCTTTATGGGAAGATAGGGTCACTCCACAATATTATTTATGGGTTTCTCCTTATACATTAGTCTATGGGAAAGAAGATATACTTCCACCAAACATATTTCTCCCTTCCCTGCAATTAGCTCAGGCGTCTCGAGGATCAAGTAGTGAAATCCTACAGTCATGAATTAATGTTATGCTGAAACTCGAAGAATCACAGCAAAAGGCCAAGGATAGGTTCAACCATCACCAAGATATTTTCAAAAGGTGGTTTGATAAACGAAATTCTAGTAAGAGAAATTTTGAGGTAGGAGACCTCATTCTAAAGTGGGATCATCTGCATGAAGACAAGGGAAAACATACAAAATTTCAACAATTATGGATTGGTCCTTATCAGATTGTGGAAAAGCTGGGCCCAGCGACATACAAACTACAATATTTACAAGGGAAGGAGGAAAATCTCCCTATCAATGGCCTAGCCCTTAAACGGTACTTCACCTAGATTTAGGAACACCTATTGGACATAAATAATTATTTTTTCTTTTTCTTAGATTTCCATAGTTTCGTTTATTTTCTTCCTAGGTTAGTTAGTGTCAGCCTCATTTTGTTTGTTGTTTGATTTGATTTGATTGATTGTTTACGTTCTAAATAAACCCCAGCTCAACATTTTGACATGCGGAAATATAGGAATCCAAACAATCTCACGGAGATTATTGTTAATTGCCAGAAGATCGGAATTGGCTTCATAGAAAGGGAATTCTTTTGTATAACATTGTCATTTGTGATTTTAATTGTTGCTTTGTATAACTAAGACCCATGAGTTCGAAATCACTATCTTGGGCTCCACTCACTCGCACATAAATAACCATCTCAGGTAGCCTACTACAATGGACCCATGGAAAGGAAGCAAGTCTTACAGATGTATGGCAATTAAAATGATCCCATGCTACAAAATCAAAGCCAAAAGGCACATAATGAAGAGTCAAATTTCTGAAAGTTTCATCTCCATCAAAGAAATGGTTTTGAAAATGAATACATCCAATCAAGAAGATTTCCTAGATGACAAGTCTAGAAAGGGTTCTTCTCCATCCATGAGTATGACAAACAAAGAAAATTCATCACTCGCACAAAAGGACATTATGGATGGAAGAACCCGCGTCAAATATTGAAGACTGAAGAAGGCTATTAATGAAAGACTCGAACGATAAAACTCGTCAAAAGAAATCATCTAAAGAAATGTTGATAGCATGGGAATGAAGAACAAACAAATACATATGTTGGATTTTGTTACGATCCTGTGGAGTCGTATTTAGAGGTAACCGAAAGATGGGACTAAAAATGGACTACATATTTTGGCCTCAGGAGAGTGGTCAGGAAATCTGGTCCAGGTTGCCCTATCTCTCGGAATGAATGACCAATATGATACAAGAAAGCCTATCTCCCTGTATTAAACTTTGGTCCTTTAAAATCTTGGAAAATTGATGAAGGATTTGTTTCACAATTAGGATCAATAACATACAATCAATTGTGATCTTCAAGAGGAATTGTTCAGAGATCTGTGTTCAACAGCTAGTCACCAATCGTTGCTACTGCAACTTTATCCCCAAAATTTTCTTAAAATTGTAGGGCCCCTCCTTCTATTTTTTTACTTCCTTAGAGTTTTGCTCATTCTGATAAGTTTACCTTTGCTCACTTATATTTTTATTGAAAAAATGTATGAAATGGGTAAGTTTTTGAATCGGTGCAACTTGATTCTTTTCGCCAAAACGGTCAGAGCAACTCACCTAGTCTCGTCGAAGCAGTCAGAGCAACTCACCTAGTCTTGCCGAAACAGACAGAGAAAATCACCTAGTTTCGTCAAAACGGTAGAAGAAACTCACCTAGTCTCGTCGAAACGGTCGGAGCAACTCCCTAAGTCACGCAGAAACGGGCGGAGCAATGTTGGTTTTCTTGGTAAGATGTATGTTTCGGAGTGACTTGCCATTCTCCGTTGAAACAGTCAAAACACTTGTAAAATGACATCAAGACACTTAGAGTTTTTGTGAAGGTCGCATTTTGGAGAAAAACTAGGAGTCACACCGACATGCTTCGGTGTGAAAGGAATAAGATGCTGAAAATGGTTCAGGAAAATGAGGGTCGGAGTAAAATTAAAAAAAAAAAGCTTCGAAACACGTCGCTGGCGAATGAGGATCCCGTCAAGTGAGAAAGAGTAAGGGGATCCGAAGTAAGGAAAAACACAAAGATGAAAGGGGATTCCATAAAAGAATCGGAGGCAAATTCTGAGTCACGATGAAACGTTTCGGAGGCAAATGCTGAGTCACACCAAAACGTTTCGGAGGAAAATTCCAAGTCACGCCGATACGCTTCGGTGGAAAATGGGAAAGGCGTCAATACGCTTTGGGGCGAAAACAAATTCGCTACAAGGAAATAATTGAAACAGTTACGCCAAAATGGCTTGACCAACTAGTGGACCCCGCCATCATATACACTCACACATTTATTACAAGGGTTGATGGGGCTATATAAACGGTAGAAATAGTTTTTTTTTACAAACACCGTTTGCAATCGGAGCCTACACCATACGAAAGACATGGAACGTAGTTGAGCATTGTCTTTTTGACTAGTCTTCAACCACCAAGTAGGCTATCTTTTACCATTGTGTTCTATGCTTGAAACGACTTCCTTTTGTTGGCACTCTGCCCATGTTTGAAACGTGTTTTCCATCAGGTTGTCTAAGTATTTATTTTTGCAAACCATTAATTGTCTTCCAGTTGGGTATGGATTAAACATTGTCGATATCTTTCTAGTGACACTATAAGTAGAAGTCTCTTGGCCAAACCATGCTAGGGTTATTCCCGTTCGAATGAACGCCGCGGACCATACTTACCATCCGGTGTTATCCATCTCGATGGCTCATATGACACCTTCCAGTTGACCTAACTATGTGAGGTGGGTATACCATAGGTAGTAGAATGAGCACCTATCCTCCACGGCCTCCCATGGTTGATTTTCCTTCCCAATGTGAAACCACCATCACAAAGTCCCAATTACTCATACCCCAACTATCGGTTGATCTAGTAGATACAACACTATTACGTTTTCTTGACCAAGTGATGCCCGGATTTTGGTCTATTTTTTTGTTCTCGGTTTTCTTATTTGTGTTTGGAATATATTTAACCACTGAGGTTTTTTTCTCTAGGGCTTGCCTGTTGTAATTTTTTTTTTTCGGTGTTTAAAAATCTGCGGCTTAGCTTCTTTTAGTTTCCCACAGTCTCTTGATACCTCACCATTGACGAGACATTTTCATTTCTTTTCATTATCACGACCCTTTGGTTGAACATTATTAAGAGAGGACAGTCCCAAGGATACGAAACTCATGTTTGCTATAGGTTTGAATGATGGGGAAAAGTGTACAAAAGGAGTAGAATTTCAAGTTTGGCACCCAACTCATTGTTCATTTTTTGGGGGGGGACAAACCTATGGGGTTTTTGAATGAGTTTGTATACCTTGAACATTCCAAGCTATTTAAAAAAGTGAAACATCCGATCCGTTTAAAAGATAAAATCTGAATTCCATGCTTGTTTAATCATTATTTATCTTCTCTAAATAAAATGAGCTGAAGTAAAACATTGGTTATAACTTTTCCTAAACAGAGTATGACTGGGGAATAGGACTTTATTTGTTTCTAAAAGAATTTTGAAGACATTGGGTGATTTTTTCTAGTGGTACATTATAAGATCTAAAGGTTTCCACTGGAAAATCCAATTAGACATTGGCTAGTGCACCTATGTGTACATTTTGAAACATAGCCAACATAACTAATATACATTCGGCACCATGGAAGTAGTAAATTTTCTGACTTTATTTTTTTGTAGATAAAATTGATAAGGGATGTTTTTACATTCTCCTTACTTCTATTGCTTTAACATGAAAATTCGCTCACACATTGATTCAATGTCTCGTCAGGGTTCAGAAATGCAAAAAATGGCTGCCAGGCGAAAGCTCTGGATACCTGAATCAGATTCTAACATAGAAGTTGTTGCAGTCACTCCGATGGAGACTATATTTGAAGACACCAAAGCAGTAACAGGAATCACCTTGGAATACAAATGGGGTGAACTATATTATCTCATCAGAGATCAGAATGTACACGATGCGTCTATCAAAGAAATGATAGTGTATCAAAATATCAAGAAATATGCTCTCCATAAAGCAGCTACCCGACTAGAGTTGTTTCCATGTTCTGAAGTCATCGGATGGATTCTACCTTACATAGACGTTGGCACAAGGATTATCTCCAATACAAGAGGGGAAGGATTTTCTTCATTCCAACCCAGTCACATCGTTGCGGCATATAGGTTACCATCGCCCAAGGTCATGATGACGGAGGACTAGATCAGAGGTGTGAATATAGACCACTTTGAATACGCCAAGAAGATGATGATCCCAGGGAAGCAACTGAGGCAGAGAGAAAGTGGAGAACATGACAACTAGATCTTGAGGACACCATTCTGAATCATAGCTTTGATGTTGAGCAAATTTTTCGATAGAGCAAACGGGAATATATACAAGCTCAACTAGGTACCACTAATGTATCATATAGAATTCCATGGAAATTGGTCCGATATTATCTCAGAAATCATGGAATCAACAATAGCTGTAGCCCAAGGAGGAATGACTCAAAAGAAAGAAGAATTTTTCATGTCCTCATGTCTTATGGATTGCATACTAGTCAGACATACATTCCCTAAATTGGGATTTTTTTGGAATCAGTCTGAGTCTCCCCTTTATGTGGCCTATCAAATCACATGGGCCCACAAATATGTGAGCTACTACAAGCTCGTCTGTGAAGAGATTATTATTCCTTTGCATTGGTTGATTTTTAATGAAGAACCAACCTGCATGTCAGATAATGCTCTGACAGTCATAAATGAGTATGGAGACTACTACTTTTCTCCGGAAGGCACCTACATTAGGATGTATGGGGGTAGCAAATCCCCATCTCTAATGCCTAAGTATGTGACTGATTTTGTAGTGCACAAGGAGGCGGTGAGGTAGGTTTTTATAAATGGGATAGGAAGTTTTTTTAATGAACATAAGAAAGCCTCTTACCCGCCATTACCTTTTTTCATTGGAACATACAAATTCCCTAAGGTGAAAGGAGTAGAAGCATTCATAAAAGACTTAGAGGCTTTTCACTTTGGAGAAAGAATCTTCGTAAGGAACCACTAGTTGAAAAAGGTCGCCCAGCATTGTGCGACATGCAAAATCCATTTTGAATATTCAAACCACTTCCTAAGGATGAGGAGGTGTATCAGCAAGAAAGTAATATGACCGAGCTAAATAAATGTTTTGTTCGGAAAAGTGGCACCAACCCCAGTCATGTTGCTAGTACTGCAGAAGAAGACAAATTGCAAAAGCAAAGAGAAGAAGTCGAAAGGCTACAGGATGCAGAAACAGAAAGGCAGCAAAGAGAGGAGGAAGAGAGGTTACAGGCGAAAAAAGCAGATAAACAAAGGAGAGAAGAGGAAGATAAAATATATGAAGAAGAAGCAAGAAGAGAGAGAGAGAGAGGAAAAGGAAGAAGCTGAGCAAGAAAAGAGAAAAGAGGAAGAATACAAGTCCAAGGAAGCTATGGAAAGAGAAGAAGCCCAAGGTGAAGGCACAATTCCCAAAGACATGGATATAGACCCACCCAGAGTGTCAAGAGTCACACTTACTAGGGGACACCTCCCATTTGTAGAGCTTGGGATCACCCCTTTCACTCCATCCAAACAACATATCGTGGAAAAGTTAGACACCATAATCTTTTATTTGAGGAGGAAGACAATCACCAGAAGGTCAGAAAAAGATTGAAGATGGGCCCACAACCTGATGTGGTAACTATTCAAGAGAACACCATTATGGAAGGCACCCACAAAGACCCCAAGTTCACAGCATCAGTGAATGTAGCAGCTGCACAAGCAAGTCCATATAATGTTGATAAGTTGTTGAATGACATTAAGTGCAACAAAGAAAAAATGTTGAAGCTAACCTAGTGAAAGAGCGAGGTGAGGGGATAGAATTTAAGAGGAAACATGATATTGTAGCTACAGAAAAGGACAGATTACTGTTCGATTATCAAAATCTGGAAACTGAAAAGGAAACTTTAAATGTACGGCTAGTAATCATGGAGCGCGAAAGAAGTGATATCTATGCCCACATAAATGAATTGGAAGGAAAATAATCAACAACAAATCAGCAAATAGAAGACTTGAAATTTCATATGGATGAGCTAATTAAGGATAAGGAGTCTCTATTAGAACAGGTCGAGTTGGCAACCAATCAGAAACAGGATATGACTCCTTTCCACGAGAAAGCATGTAAAATACAGGAAAAGATATTCCACTCACAAGAATTGATTACCGAAGAAATCTATAAAATGAAACAAATGGTAGTAAGAATGAAAGAGATTGTTGCAAAATCTTTGGTGATAAGACAAAGGTTGGTTAACACTGCGAATAAGCTAAAAATCAGATGGCTTGGAGGAAATAAAATGCAGAATTCCCTGGTCACCTTTTGGATATGAAACTCCTTGAATTTTGCAGGAAAGTTTCTAAGAGGATATATGTAGAAATACCTAAATCCATCTAAAAGTGTGTAGGATTCTACAAGATAATTTATCAAAATCATGAAAAATGTCATCTTTCCATGGCTCCAGATATGGGCGAGCTGCCTACAAAAGATCAACGCTTAATGGATCTACAGAATGGATTGAGGGAATATATGGAGTATATCAGAAAGTTGGATTTGATGAATGAAGAATACCTCCATCAGTATATTTGGCATGAATCCATAAATTCTTATTTCCTAGAAGAAAGCTACAAGGTCGTCACAGAAGGGGTGATCAGTGTAGAAAAGGAGTTATCCTATCATGAAGTATCTTTGAAATTATTAGAACCTATCCAATGTAATATTATATTTGAAGAGGCTGACTTGTGGGATAATTATCTTTCTAGTTTAGTGGTCCCACCAGGGAATTAATTTTTAATTATAATTAATTGCATTTCTTGTGCAAACAGTAGAGGACAAATTGGGGTAGTCCAAAGGTTGGGGGTAGTTGAAACGAATGATCATGTAAGGACGAAACCTTTTGTAATATAAATATATGGGAGGGATACTGGATGAATTACTTTTGCTAGCATAATAGAAGCTAGACATTTTGTAAGAGAACTAATTTTCTGCCAATGAGAAGGACCTGTTTGTTGGGAAAAGCATGCACAGAGATATTTTGCGTGGAATGTGTGGAATGTCAAATGTGGAACTATTTCTTCTTTCATTCGTAACTCATAGTATGATATTGTTCTAACTTTATTGAACTACTTCAAATGGTGATGAATGATTTCATTTTCTATGCAAGTGTTTATGTGTTAATCGAGTAATAAATTGTTTTAACTATATCGAAGTTATCTTTGGTATCTTTTCTTGCTATAAATGTGAACACTTTGTCTGAACAGCTATCTGTTGGTTTGGCCTGAACATTTCCATCTTATTACTCTTACTTCAAACTTGCTCCCTGCAAGGATAGGCTAGAATAGAATTTACCAAATTGATTAGGTAGAAGTGATAAGATGGAGGGAAGAACCTTCGCATCACTTGTTCAGGATTCTTCTTGTCATTTCTAGGTTAAATGCATTAGTTAAAGCACTTGCATATTCATACTTTAAAATTAAAACTACATAAACGGTAGGTTGGGCCGCAACCGGTAAAAAACCAAACAAACACACCTATGGTAGCCGTACAGTTAACCGAATGGATTCTCCATACCAAACAGTGAGTGATCTAATTGGGTCAATTCATTGGGGAAAATCCCTACTGTCGATGCTAAGATTTCCTTGGCATCAACACATGGTTGAGCAACAATTCCTCTCCGCCTGGGAGTTGCCGGCTCCTCCCTCCAACTCCTTGGCCCCTTCCCCTCATTCCTCCAGATATTCTAGCCCCTCCACCTAGTCTCGTCCACCTTCTGGATTTGTGAAAATAAACTTTGATGGGGAATCTAAGGGTAATCCGGGGCCTACTAGTTATGGGGTGGTATTTATAGATGAGCATGGAAGCATTATCCAAAATATGGCAGATAGTATAGGAATTGACACCAATAACGTGGAAAAACTATGGGCTCTGATTTGTGGAATACAACAAGACATCTACCTCTACTTGCATTGCTTAATTGTTGAAGGGGACTCACAAGTGATCATTTTTCTCTTTTCTAAATTATTAAAGGGATCGAAAGCTGATCAAATATCCCCCAGCTATCATCTTTTTAGGAAATATTGAATCTTTAATGGCTCTCCTATCCAATCAGGTAGCAATCATCCCTTCTCATGTGAAAAGAGAGGCAAACAAAGTGGCGGACAAATTGAAAAATTTGGGAGTCAATTGTGGTCATGAGGAAATCCTTTGTTCATGGGATCTACTCACTAATCATCCAATTTGGAGGGAATGAAGGGCCTTTGCCCAAGCTGAAAAATCAACCATGGATAGGGTGTCATCGTCTTAAGGCATAAGGTGGTTATCATTCACAATGACTAGGTAGGTGGCTCTATGTTCTGCCCCACGTGGACAGTCATAGCCTTGATAGATAATGGATACATTAAATATGCATGAATTTTCATTTCTCATTGCCATCGATATGATGTTGGATATGGTTTCATCTTAATGATTAATATGATGTCTTTTATGTCTGATGCTCTACCTCATGCGAAGGCACACCGGCCCAAGGACCAGACTCTAATGGTTTCTTCAATGCTCGCTTTCATTTCTAATTTCCACCGATATCATGTTGGATATGGTTTAATATTAACGATTGATATGATGGCTTTTATGTTTGATGCTCTACCTCATGTGAGGGCACGCCAACACAAGGACCATACTCTGATGGTTTCTTCAATGCTCACCTATGGTACTTGTACCTATGGTACTTATACCTGCATTAATATAAACATGAGAAGGTATAATACTTGTGAACTCTCAGATTTCATATTGCATTTGTGTTTTTGGGTATTCAAGCGTGAAGGATATATGCCTCGTCCATGGCTCATAGGTTGTTCGTGAAGGGGTGAAGGGCCTCAGGAAGGCATCCGAGTCTTTTTTCCACCTCCAATGACAACTCCCCTGCCTCCTGGTCTCCTATAATATCCTCAACAATCTCCTCTACTAGTACGATTGTGCACATGGCTTAGAATGAAGACAATTCAGTGGATAGTGGCTGAGGATGCCAGGTTGAGTGGTTTGATGATTATGGAAACTCTCTGGGTTTTCATGTTGAGTCTACTCTGCCTATTATTCCTATGTTATCAATACATGAAGCTTTCTCCACTCAAGCAGGTGTTGATATGAATAAAGTCCAAGTAAATTAGGAAAAGAAAGCATTGGCTATGGATAAGAAAGTGTGCCCATCCTCCAAAGGATACTCTTTTGATGCATATTGGGATCTTCTATTTGATACCAAGAAAGATGTGTAGAATCTCACGCACATTATGGAGCAATACAATAAGTGAATGGATGTGATGATGTATCTATTTGACTTCCCTAAGCTCAAGATTCGTATGAGTCTTCTCTCCCCTCAAGATGCGATGATGCTTGGTGCACCTATTATGTTTCCTGCCTGCACGAAGGATGCCCCTCCTAATGTGGATTATACTTGTTAGAATGATACCTTGCAACCTTTTGGTCATCACTAGGTTCGGGTTATGGAATTTTTTGGTCTAAGTTTTATGTATTACTGTAGTTTCGGGGTCATGAATAAGTTGAGTCTCATACAGTTATGCCTTATATCAGGATTTAGTATTCTTTCTATGGGTTTTGGTCTACTAGTATTTTAGATAGTTTCATGTTTTGATTCAAGATTTCAAATGCCTTTTTGTAGGTTATGTAATATTCATGCTATCATTATCTTAGCTAGGTGGTCTGAGACTGGAAAATGTGCAATTCTTTTGATCACACAACCACCTGTAATCAATTGTAATGTTTCTTATATTTTGAATTAATATAATGTTGCTTACTTACAAAACAAATTACATGTTTCCTTAATTCTATTCAAATTGTAATCGATCAACAACTCCTCCCCTGTAACTATTGGTTTTATTGCACAAACCACAAGTTTATTTCCATCATGCCCCCCAAACACACAATTAAGTAGGTTGTTTGTCTTTCCATGACATGAACTATTTATAAACCTTGCAATATTTCCCAAATCTTTTGGCCTTCCATCAATATATATATATATATATATATATATATATATATATATATATATATATATATATATATATATCTTTGTTTTGACTGTTTTATTTCATTTTATTATAATTTGCACAAATTCAATATCTCCACATACACGATATATACTAGGTCAGACATATCCAATGTATGTAATTTTACATTAGGCCAACATAATCATGTTGTTGTATGGAATAGTTACACAATCCATATAAAAGAGCCCTGGGCCATTTAAATTAGATGGAGCAATTTGATATGTTCTTTCATCAATACAAAAATCAATGTCCAACTCAGGAAGTGGGTTTGGTTTCCAATTTTTCACATAATGTGCATATCTCAATGACACTTCCTTGTCTCCATCAGTCTTATTGTTATAAGAGCATGTCCCACCTTTAGAAATAAACAAACGTATATTTTTTTTAAAAAATATTCTAACATTGCCACCTCTAGTGATTCTTAATGCCTTACTTGACATTTCCCCCTCCCCTTTTTCTTCAAAACTAATATTGTTATCTGAAACAATATCTAACATATATATATTCGGATGTTCATAATCATCCATAATTTAAAATTAACAAGGAATAAAAATAGTCAAGTTGCAATAAGATTGTGTCAATCATACAAATACATTACAATATCTATCTCTAAAGCTTAATCTTAGTAAGTGCACGTAGAGGCTATCATCATTGTAATCAAGTTGTACTAATGCAGTTAAAACATATGAGACATGATTTTGTCGATGATGTCTTAAAAATATTATAAATCAATAGTGGTTCAATACAATATTGCATTTAATGAAATACTTAAGGATTTGAAGGGTTTACCTCTCTGGAAAAAGGACTATTCCTTTAGGCCTTAAGATTAAAAGAGGTTATGCCTCTACTGGATTATGCTAAGAGTTATAATTGAGGAAAGACCGGTAGAGGTCCCTCAAGGACAAGAAATACTAAATGGTCATTAATGTCATAGACATTCATGTTTTCACTTCTAATATTATTTCATTTGAATGATTACATCAATATTATCTCACAACATGTGTTAAAAATGTGTTTGAGCCTTTTTTTTTTTTTTGGATACGTTAGATATGCTTGTTAAATATTGCTTTTTCATTTGAATAAGAAAAAGTGTCTTTTGTTCTTGAAATTATAAATGTAGTTATTGCCAACCAAAAACAAGTTTCCAATGGAAACTTGAAAATAAAAATAAAATAATAAAACCTAATCTTATTACAAGTTGGCCAAATGGTATTGAACTCCTATGGTGTATGGGAAGAAATGTGTTTGAGCCTTTTTTGGATACGTTAGATATGCTTGTTAAATATTGCTTTTTCATTTGAATAAGAAAAAGTGTCTTTTGTTCTTGAAATTATAAATGTAGTTATTGCCAACCAAAAACAAGTTTCCAATGGAAACTTGAAAATAAAAATAAAATAAATAAAACCTAATCTTATTACAAGTTGGCCAAATGGTATTGAACTCCTATGGTGTATGGAAAGAGGGACCAAATGTTTTATTATTCTATTTGACTTTGGAGCACAGCTAATTTTCAACATTCATATTTTAAAGGGGGTGAAGGTCAAGGTCAAGGTGTGGTTTCAAAATTTCACAGTATATGCATGCATATACATTGTTATATGTTTGTGCATATACATATGACAATGTGTATATGGGAATACGTTGCCATAATTTTTCTACATGTTGATGTGTATCCTTGCACTAGTTCTTCAAGTCGTTCTTTTTTCCATAATTCCAACACTTTGCATTCCATTGTAAATTCTTATTTTGTTTTTCTTCTCCCTTCCACTCATTCTTTGACACTTGTGACAATGCCAATGGCTTCAATGACCTAAATTTGACACTTTCCAAAGAATAACACACCTCTTTGCCTACTCAATAATTGATTTTTGTATGATTTCCTCACTAAGATTGTAGTGCGATCAAGCCATTCAACTCTACCTTTTCTACATTCCCCAATGACGTCACTAGATTTTTGTATAAGTCTACTATGTTGTATAACAACTTCATGGCTTCATCTTCTTTTAAGTTGTCAAGTCCAATCATCACAAGTGAATTGAACTAAAAATTTACCATAAAAGCCTACTATTTCCTCAACTTTATGTCTTGTCTACAAGTTCAATATGGATATGATCATCATAAAAGTGAGTCTTTCAATTAAAAACACAAAAATAACACACCTCTTTGCCTACTCAATAATTGATTTTTGTATGATTTCCTCACTAAGATTGTGGTGTGATCAAGCCATTCAACTCTACCTTTTCTATATTCCCCAATGATGTCACTAGATTTTTGTATAAGTCTACTATGTTGTATAACAACTTCATGGCTTCATCTACTTTTAAGTTGTCAAGTCCAATCATCACAAGTGAATTGAACTAAAAATTTACCATAAAATCCTACTATTTCCTAAACTTTATGTCTTGTCTGCAAGTTCAATATGGATATAATCATCATAAAAGTGAGTCTTTCAGTTAAAAACACAAACACTATACATATCATCTTTATATTTCAACCCAACTATTTCTATTATAACTCTGGTTATTATGGACAAACTAAAATCTAAATCATTGAAATAAAGAGTAGTTTGGTTAATTTGAAAAGGAAGAAGGTCAACATATACTCCTCAATGACCAACTTTGAGGCGTGGTGACATGCTAACAAATATTTTAGGAAAAACAAACATAAATAGGAGAAATAATTCAACAAAATGGTCATTGCCCAGAATTGAACAAAATGGACCAGAAATAATAAATCATGAAATCTAAGCCTCTTTCAACTATGTTAGATATTATCGTTAAATATTACTTTCTAATCAAAAGTGCCTCATACTCTTGAAATTATAAATATAGTTCTCGCCAACTTAAAAACAAAATTCCAATATAAAAACAAATTGATTAATGTTATCACAAGTTGGCCAAATGGTATTGAATTCGTATAATGTTATCACAAGTTGGCCAAATGGTATTGAATTCGTATGGTGTATGAGAATAGGGACCAAATGTTTTCTTCTTTTATTTGACTTTGGATCACACTTGAATTTCAACACTCTTATTTTAAAGCGGGTTTCAAGGTCAAGGTCAAGGTGTGATCTCCAAATTTGGAAGTATATGCACGGACATACATTGTTGGATGTATGTGTATATATAATTGATGATGTATTATAAGAATATAATGTCATAAATTCTCCAAAATTTGGTGCTTATTGTTCTTTGGGTTTCATTTCCTCCTCACACTAGTTCTTCGAGTGCCTCTGATTTCCACAATTCCAACACTTCACATTCCAATGTAAACTTTTATTTTGTTTTGATTTTCCTTTCCACTCATTATTTGACACTTGTGACAATGTTAATGGATTCATTAACCCAAGTTTTATTTAATTTTAACCTAGCAATATAATTTTTATCTCTTTCAACTTTATTTCATAATTTATTTTCATCCCACAATTATAATATCATTCATTTGCAACGGATAGTAAAACAAGGATCACTGAAAGATAACGATGCACAAGAGACACAAAGTTTTATCCTAGGAAACCCAAAAAAGAGAAACCCCAACAAAATTTTCTCAGAAGAATTAATCCAATACAAGAACAATACCAATCATGAAGATTAATCACTAGCACACGAGTGTGCCTTTCTTCCACAAGAAACCCTAGTGAACCTTTGAGAGAGATAGGAAACTTGTAGAGATAATAAGATAGCCCCAAAAAATTCTTCTAGTGATCTTCACTTGTCCTCCTTGAGAAGTGTGCATCTTTGAGAGAGATGAGCCTGCTTGATTATGTCAAATGAAGTGTGAGAACACTTCTATTTATATTCTTCATTTGACTAGAAAATTCTTCAATGGGGCCAACTTGTCTTTTCTCCACTGGGTCCAACTTGCTATAATAATAATAATATTTTATTTTATTTTATCTTCTGGGATAAATTTACCCCTTTTGTTGGGCTAGTTGTGATCTTTCTTTCCTTCCACTTTCTCTAGGACCTCTTCATGGATTGTCTGGACTCCTTGGTTATTTCTTCATCATAGAAAGGTTATCCTTGTTGATATCTCCTCACATGAAGATCAAATTATTCCATAGAGCTCTAATGTTGATTTGAACATACTCTAAGAAGTCTCGGACACTTCTTAGAGACAATGTCAAATCCAACATTTGATTAGACTTTGTCTAATATACAAAAGGAGAAGATCCCTTTGTAACATAAACAAGTCATCTCACTCTATAAGAATAGGTCACTCATCAAGAGTACTCCTTCTTAGAGAATGGAATGTGACCTCTAGCCTTCTATGACTCCAACCAATCCACATGAATGGACAAAGGCTAACCATCCGAGCCTCAAGACATTTAGTCAATACATATGACTAATTAGGGCTACAATGGGGCCATTCTCTACTTTGGTTGCGAACCCATATGGGAGAATGATATGCAAAATGTTTTCCCTATGCTGGAACCATGGAGAACATCAACACTCCCTCTAAGAAAGGGATACATTTTGCATTAGTCCAATCCACTTACTTGGTGAGAATGTGCTTCAGTACTGCATATGTACTGGATCTGCATATGTATGATACCTGTACTGCATCTGCATTTGTATTGGATCTGTATTGTATCCGTATTACAACTACCTATGTACTATGTATGTACTGTAACTGCATCTATACTACAATGTCTATACTGCAGCTGCATATGTACTACTATGTTTGTACTACAACTACATTTGTACTACTACCTTGATGTCTAGGCCATTCACTTTTCGTGAATGTCTTCCACTCATCTATTGAATCATCAAGATGTATGGGCCACTCATCTCTTATGAATGTATACCTGCTCATCTGTAATACCATCACTGTGTCTAGTCCATTCATCTCTCATATGAATGTATGCATGCTTATTTGTAATACCATCATAGTGTCTAGTCCATTCATCTCTCATATGAATGTCTGCCTACTCATCATCACAATGTAGTATATCCATCAATTTTGCCTCTCACTCAAGGATGCATTCTCCATCATACCAATCTTGTCCATGAAGTGTAAAACTTTTCCTTGGACACAGGCTTGGTGAGAATGTCGGCTATCTGCTCATCCGTGGATATGTACTAGAGTTTCACTGCTCCCTTCTGCACCATGTCTCAAATGAAGTGGTATTTGATCTCCATATCAAATAGTCATGTGACACTGGCTGCAATTTGGTCTACTTATACTATACTGAGTGCCATAGAAGCATGCTTCCTTCTAATCTAGGATATCACAATTGATCCAAGCTGAAGAAACACCTCAAGATACTTTGTTGTGTATTGCACGCCTCTTAGTCAAAATCTGTATATCTTTTGCAGCTTCACTTCATCACCTAAGACATCTATTAGATCATGTCCAACTTATACCATGCAAGTACCTTAGCACATTCTTTGTTGTCACCCAATGTGCGTTCCTTGGCTCAACCATAAATTGGCTTAGGGTGTTCACTGCAAAGAAAACATATGGTATGGTGTTAACCAAATACACCAATGCCCTATTCATATCCACCAAATATGAATCTAAGTATAATCATTCAACTTCTCCAAATCTGCACATCAAGGGATCCCCTAGATATGAAGCAGAATCACTCAGCTTTTCCATTTATGTCATCATAGGTTTGGTCATGGACTTGCCGTCCACTATCCTGAATCTATCAAGATATCAATTGTGTGCTTTCCTTGATTGAGGAATATCTCATCTAATCTCTGCCACACCTCTAATCCCAATAATTAACTCAATATCTTGAACTCATAGGCCTACTTTCTCTTACACTCATCTACGATCCTCTCTTCTCTTGTAAGGAACAAATCATCAACATACAATACCACGATCAAATGGTCACCATCACCAACCTTGTATTAAAGGTTGGAATCTGCATCACTCTTGGTGAAACCCAAGGTCATCAAGTATATGTCAATCCTGGCATACTAAACTCTGGTGGGTCTACTTGAATTAGTACAATATATTCTTTACCAACAAGTTGTGTTGCATCTACTGCCTATACGTGGGATCATATTGCTCCCTCTACACCTGAGTATCATGCTCCCTCTACATCTAGACACTCTTCTCTCTCTCTGTATCTGAGTATCCTGCACTCACTGCATCTGGAAACTCCACTTTTGGGCCAATATTCCCACACCATGTAGCTTAGGATCATGGAACATTGTTTTCCCATGTGTACCCATCTGTGTCACCTCCCATCAGGTGGGTCTACTGAATACCATCCAAGATTTTATCAGTGTCTACAAAAAAATGGCTAACTCCATAGCCTATATTGTGTGTCATCTCGGATGTTAATCAGGATTGCATGATAGATATTATAGATCTACTTGTAGGTCATCATTGACTTCTCTTTAGGTCTTGACATTATCACACATCATTTTTCATGATGGACTAACATTCTTCCATCATGGCTTCCTACTATCCTGATGCCCGATTACTGCATCATCTCTTAGAAGATTCACTTGTTTTGTTGGCACTAATGTCTAGTCTTGATAGAATATAATCACTATACTGGAGGGACACTTGATCTGAGCATGACCTTCATATTGTTCACATCTTCCCATAAGAACATGGGTAGATATTAATCATGGATCTTTGTCTCTACAATCTTTACAATGGACCTATTCATGACATAAATGTTTACAAGGGTTAACCAGTACTAATTTAAACAATTATGTTTTTTTTTTTTGTAAATAAAAAAGCAAAACCTTCTATTGAACCGAACAACTTATACATAGTGTTACAGAAAAACTACCATCCTTTCCTGTAAAGGACAAGCGATGGGCATCAAAAACCCCCAAAAGGAAACGGGGGAACCACTGACACAGGTTTTAAGACACTAGACTAAAACCAGAAGAAGGGATTGGTTCATTGAGTGGACCAACCAAACCCCATTCTCCCCTTTTTCTTCCGAACATCAATCCATCATGTGGAACTGGTAGATGCAGCAGATTTCTCCGCCACAGCCAGCTGATTTGAGGGAATTCCGTCGGTGCGACATGTATGAACTGCAGGTGCTTCCTTATCATTGTCTGAATGGTCTAATTCGTGAGGACATTTCTGAGCCCCTGGAAGCGGAGCTATGGACTGATAGTATCATTTGGTTCAGCATGAGCAAGGGGGGAAACCCCTTTAACTGAGACGTGGGATCTGAAGCCTGAATTTTTGTTGCTTCTGAGGGTTTGAGAATTATCTCCTTGGCCAGTTTTTTCTCAACTGGCGGGGGCTGTACTGGAGTAGAAAAAGACGAAGTTTCTAAAGAAACTTTGTGATGTTGCTTGTCGTCCGTCAGGGGAGCCGATCGACTTTTGCGAGGTTTGGGGTCTTGCCACCCATTGGCCTTCTTCCGTGTCCCAAAGGATGCAAATGGGCTAGGGGAAACGGGACACGAAGCCTGGAGATGCCCTGTCTACTGGCATGAGCGGCACCTGAAGGCCGTATTCTCATAATCAAGCAGCTGCTCATAAGGGTCCTCCTCTGTCCATTCTATGAAAATCCTATCCGGAAGCCCTTGGTTGAGGTCGATTTCAACACAAATGCATGCATAAGTGATGAAACCCTTCAGCAGACAATCTTTATCAATTTTGATAAACCTTCCCAGCGTATTGCCAATGGTGAGTAAAAAATCAGGAGAATAAAAATCTAGAGGTAAGTTAGGGAGTCTTACCTAAATTGGAGTCCGCATGGCATTCATAGTCATAGGGTTAAAAGAGGAAAACCATGGCTGCATTGAAAGGCTAGATCTGCCCCAGAACCACGATCCTTGCTCTAGCACTCGTTGGCGATCCTCATCTTTGGCAAATATGACAATGAAGAAGCCTTTAGAGCAAAGGAACACCTCTAGATCTAGCGCCCATGTCTTGTTGATCCAATCTCTTAGCGTCGAAGTAGAAGGCCATAGACCGTTGAATCGATCGATGAGGGCCCTCTACTCGTACATAGAAGCATAGGAAAAAACGTGGGGGTCTTCAACCTCAGCCGTAGGAGGTTCTGTGGATTGCTCTATAATGGAAGCAGATCCTGAAAGTGCCTTTGCTCCAAGACCTGCCACCTCAGATCCAGATGGAGCCTCAAGCCCTGTTTTAACTGCATGTTTGTAAGAATGGGGGGGAATGGGAGTAGGAGCCCCACCCCTCAGCCTAGCGACAAGAGACAGTGTTGCATTCTTCATATTCCCTAAACTCTGAAGCCTAACATCATCCTCAAGCTGGCATCCATCATAGATTAGCCTTTGAAAGCAAGGCGGAATCCATGTTACCTGATAGATCTTGGTTTTAATCCTGCATACTCTGTCAAGTGGATGAGCATGCAATCATTTGGTCAAGCCATCTAGGAACCTCGCGAAAAGAGGAAAACCAGCAACACCCTCTGACTTTGCCGCGGTCAGAAGAGGATCCCTCGGCTAGCAGTCGGAAAGAAGAGAGGGCTCGGACGCAACAGGCTTCAGGGCAGGTTGAATGATATCCTAAAAAACGGAACCAACACCACCGTTCAGCAAAACTCTGCAGGGTTCTGAGGCCGAGAATAGCACAGCGGGGGACGATGGAGGCATCCCAGCTACGGCCAAGTGGCCTAGAGGCCCTGCGGTGGCTAGGACTCGTGTTAGGGTTCTCGTGGAGCACCACATTCTTTATCAATTTAAACAATTATGTTATTCATTAGTAAAATAAAAATTCAATTTGAGCAAATAAAAATACTTATCTTTGTTTGTTTTGTTGGCTCCCTCTTGATCTCTGCCTCCATGCAGAAATCACATGAGTTTCTGGGAGGGTGCTCTTATTCATCGTCTGATCTGACAACCTTGGTCTTCTTATGAACTTCTCGAACATGTTGAAGTATTCATTATTGGTCTTCATGAAGCAGATCACCAATGAAAGTTACATAGTACAAGACATCATCCAAATATGATACTGTCATTGGTGTACATGTATTTTGAGTGTACTAGAAGAAATACTACTCCCGAAGATCATCTGCGATATCCTAAAGTTTATCTTCTTGTGTCTTCTTTGATGGAGGTTCATCAACACCAGTTGTTGATGCATGTGGCTTCCCCTTCCTTTTCTTTTGAGTACACCGATGAGCATAGTAATCAAATTTCTTACAATTGTAACACCTTATCTTTAAAAGATCCTTCTTCCCTTGGGATGAAGTTGATCCTTCACATGTATTTCTCTTATTTTTGAACTTTCTTATTCATCTTCATTTTCTGTCATGAGCTTCAAGAGTTTGATTTTCTTATTCCTGAGGTTTCTTTGATAATACTATTGCCTCTTCTTGAACATGATCAGCCCATAGTCGATCAAATTTGGGTAACTCTTCTCTTCCACAAACACTCTAAATAAATGATTCCCATGTGGAATGAAATCCATTAAGGGTCATCATAACAAGTTCTACATCCTCAATAATGTCTCCAATGGCTTTAAGTTGGTCCCTCAACTGGGAGACCTTCATGAAGGAAGTAGCAACAGAATCTGAGTTTGACATCTTTATGCAACGGATTTGATTTCTCAAGGCTAGTCTTTTGGTGGTGGCTTTGATTTCAAACAACCCTACTAAGGCATCATACATTGCTCCGGCAGTCTTTAGTTCAGTAATATGAGGAATCAAGTGGTCTTTTACAAAATATATTAAGATCCTCTTTGCCCTTGTTTCATTCTTCTTATATTTGGTCATTTCCTCAACTTTTTCTGGTTCTGAAACATCCTTCTTTACATGATCCTGGATCTCATTTTCTTCCAATATGAAAAGTATTCTTGTCTTCCAGGATATAAAATTTGAAGCAACATCCAGCATGTCTTCCCCTCTAATACTGGACACCATTTTGAAAATTTGATTTGGAAACCCTAGCAGAAGCTAGGTCAAAACTGAACTTTGCCAAAAGTGAAAACTGACTCCACAGGAATATGTGCCCTCCTAGAGAAAGCTCCAAAATGCTAAGATCGAACCCAATGTGTGGTCAGAAAGGTTAGAAATTGAAATCCCTAATTTCTCAATTCCAACAGAAATTAAGTCAAAAATGGATTTTCATACAACTGAGTTTTTCTTACACAGATAAGTGTACCGTCCTAGGGTGAGTTCCACAATGCCTTTTTCAAGTCCAAACTATGGAGGGAAGTTTCCAAACTTGGAATCCCTAGTTTCTGGACTAGGGTAGAACCAGTCTCTGGCAATGGCTTCTATTCAGAACTACTCTGATACCATGTTGAATTTTAGCTTAGAAGTATAATTTTCATCTCTTTCAACTTGATTTCATAATTTATGTTCATCCCACAATTATAACATCATTGATTTGTAGCGGAAAGTAAAACAAGGATTATTGAAAGATAACCATGCACAAGAAACACAAAGATTTATCCTGGTAAACCCAAACGGGAGAAAACATAGCAAAATTTTCTAAAAATAAATTAATCCAATACAAGAACAATACCAATCATGAAGATTAATCCCTAGCACAAGAGTGTGCCCTTCTTCCATAAGAAACCCTAGCGAACCTTTCAGAGAGATGGAAAACTTGTAGAGATAATAAGATAACCCCAAAACAATTCTTCTAGTGATCTTCACTTGTCCTCCTTAATAAGTGTGCATCAATTGAGAGAGATGAGCTTGCTTGAATGTGTCAAATGAAGTGTGAGAACACTTCTATTTATATTCTTTAGTTGACTAGAAAATTCCTCAATGGGGTTGACTTGTCTTTTCTCCATTAGGGCCAACTTGCTAATTTAATATTCATGTTTTATTATCTTTATCTTCTGGGGTCAATTTACCCCTTTTGCTAGGGTAGTTGTGATCTTTATTGCCTTCCACTTTCTCTGGGACTTCTATAATGGATTGTCTTGACTCCTTGATTATTTATTCATCATAGAAAGGTTCTCCTTGTTGATATCTCCTCACATGTAGATCAAATTCTTCCATAGATATATAATGTTGATTTGACCATACTCTAAGAAGTCCCAGGCACTTCTTAGAGCCAATGTCAAATCCAATATTAGAATATACTTTTTCCAATATACAAAATGATAAGATCCATTTGTAACATAGACAAGTCATCTCACTCTATAAGAATATATCACTCATCAAGAGTACTCCTTCTCGTAAAATGCAATGTGACCTGTAGCCTTCTATCACTCCAGCCAATCCACGTGACTAGACAATTGCTAAGCATCTGAGCCTCAAGACACTTAGTCGATACATATAACTAATTAGGGCTACGACGGGACCATTTTCTACCTAGGTTGTGAACCCATCTGGGAGAATGATCTACATAATGTTTTCCCGATGTTGGAACCATGGAGAACATCAACAAGTTCGCTATTTTCCAAAGAATAACACAAAATTCCTTGTCTACTCAAAAATTGACTTTTGTATGATTTCCTCACTAAGGATGTGTTGTGATCAATCCATTCAACTCTAGATTTTCTACATTATTGAGTGACATCACTAGATTTTTTTATAAGTCTACTAGGTTTCATAGCAGCATCATGGCTTGATCTTCTTTTAATTTTTCAAGTCCAATCATCACAAGTTAATCAACTTAAAACTTTATTATAGAAAACTACTATTCCCTAAACTTCTTATTGTGTCTACAATTTCAATATCGATAAAATCATCATAAAGTGAGTCTTTCAATTAAAAACACAAACAGTATAGATATCATCATTATATTGTAATCCCCCTATCTATATTCTACTTCTTGTTATTATGGACAAACTAAAAACTAAATCATTGAAACAAAGTGTTAGGATGCCCAATAGGGCATATAAACAATTGACTAAACACAACCACAGTATAGACACGGGAAATAGTCGTGAAAGCACAGTTATCTCATTAATGTATGTACATATAAATACAATGAGATGACCCTTGGATTCCAAATTCCAAGGTGTCCCTTGGACTCTCAATGGATTTACCTATTCATTATGACCCTTGGTATCCATCTAGAGTGAATAGGAATACAATGATTATCCCTCAAAGGATTAATGTTTCCAACAATGACCTCCTTAATCCGAAGGGGTGTATGAGAGTTCAAGAAGAAAGCTAAAATATGGAGTTGTTAATGGCTAAAGAATCTCTCTGAATCAAAGGCTAGTGAAAGCTGAAGTCTTCTACTGAATGGGTGGTTTTAAAATGACCACAAGCTCTAGAACTTAGTGATAACTTTGATTATGGATGAGCAATTCTATGGAACTTGGCTCTAACTTAGGTTCTCACTCGACTGTTCTCTATGGAAATTTACTCGAAGGCTCAATGGTTCCTTTTGGAAATGGTGGTTTAAGGACCACCACAAACTTATGTCTAGCAGAAGCAACAAGACAATGATGTTTTCTACTGAATGGATGGTTTAAGGTTGACCCAGAAACCAAATAATGCTCACTGGAATATGGTTCTTACTCTAGTGCAGTGTTGCAGCTCAAACTCTAGCTAGGTATATTTGGCTCAAGGCTCTGGTAACTGACACAAGGTTCTGGTTATGGCTCACTTGTTCTGGTTCGCTTGTTGTCGCTCACTTGTTTTTAACCATCAATCATCCCCCCTGCCAGGAACAAGGTGAGGAGAAGAGAATGTCTCACCTACATGATGTGTCATTAATCAAGAAAGAACTCTTTGGTGTGGCATATAGATATTCTTGGTTGTTGACAACCATTTCCAAGAAGCAATCCACCTATTATGAATCTTCTCTCTTGTAGCTTTCTTTAGAATGAAGCATCTGTTTGAAGAATGGGTATGCTTTCCACAATGATTACAGGGATGAATATCAAAACATTGATATTTCATATGGCCAACTCGATCACAATGTTTCCATTTGGAACTTTGAATTGGAGTAGATGGAGATGGACTTTCTTTTAAGAACCCAACACTCTGAAACTGGGTTTTCTTGAAGAAATCAGCAATGTGAACGGTCACTTCCTTGTTGTACCAAAGACCAGTTATGTGCTTGTTGTGGGTGATCTCTTCTAGTGGTGTGATGATGGTCTTGAGAAGTGCAAGTGAAACCTCTATATGCATAACTTCATCTTCATTTGATTCTGAAGTGGAGCCACTAATTTGATTATGTGCTTATGAAGTGGTGTCATTATGTGCAAGATGCTGACAGGAACCACCAGGAATATTGTTCTAAACAAGAACAAGTTCATAATGTGTTTCTTATTGTAGGAGTTGCAACTCAAGCTATAGAAACTCAATTGTGTCTATTGAATCTAGTACACAATTTCAAATATGAATGAGAGTTGTCTTGTCGACCATGACAGTGTTTTCGACATAAGAGAGAAGTGGAGTGTTCAATAACTCTTCCAAGCCATTGTTTGTGCCATTAATAAACTATGACTCACTCAAATAGTGAAGGGATTCTTGTAATTCCCACCTTTTACAAATAGACTCAACAATCAAACTCAATAGTTGGAGGGGTTTTGGGTTCAACCAAGAGTGCACCTAATTACAATTCAAGTCAATTTAACTCACTTTCAATTTAACACTTACACAAGCAATGTTGCAAGTATTTAAAAAATACAAGAAAAATGACAAAATTACTGTTTACAAGGTGAATTGGTCTCCAAAATGACTCTTTACCTTTGTAAACACAAAAAAACTTCTCTACTTAAATTATCTGGGTTCTTTGATGTAGCTTTGCTATGGTGCCAAGGACACTTGAAATACTAGCTTGATGACACCAAAAAAAATGTCATAAGACTGCAAATGTTATTTTCCATAGATCATGGTAAGTTGATAACGGATCCTCCAATCTCTTTGAGATAGATATCAATGCTCTTTATATAAAATTGTATGGGTGTTGGCTTGGTTTTACAACCAAGCTTAGTGCTATGGGCACCTGCTAACTAGTAGCAGCAGTTTCAATACTCAGCAAAAACAATCTAAACTAAACTAAACTAGCATGTGCATATCATAATAAAATTTTGAATTAAAGAAACAAGAACAAGAATTTGAGAAAATAAATTTGTATTGAAAAAATGGGGGGCAAGCAAGTGCTTGCGATAATACCTCCAAGTGATGAAGATAGTTGAGAAGCTCCAAGGATGAGCAGCTCCAAACTCCAAAGGGTCCTTTCTCCAAGGTTGCTACAATGGCCAAATACTCAAGGAAGATTTTGGCAGCATGAGGATAGGAAGATGGATGGATGTGAAATGAGGAGCCCCTACCACCTTTTTATAGGTTTTGGTGGTGGGGAATACCATTTGTGGTTTTGTGGAAACCAATGGTATTGACCAACATGGTTTAGGTACTTTTCCCTCCTTTTTTCCTTTTTTTGAATAAAATTAATATTTTTATTCCCTTTTTAATATTTTTGGGAATTTGGACCCTTTTTGAGGGTTTTTTATGCTTTTTTAGGAAAAATAATCTTTTTAAGTGGGAAAAGGGGTGTACTAAGGTCTTTTGGTGACCTTTTGTTGGCTTCATAGGCTCAGATGGTGGAAAAGTGGACAAATGGGTCATGTGAATAAGGGAATGAGCTAGTGAGCACTTTTTAGGTGTTAACAGATTGCCCCATGATGTGTGAGGGCAGGAGCTCATCGTATGGCCGATAGACATCATAGTTCTTTTGTCTTTTTCTGGGGTTTTGGGGAGGAGAAGAGACCGATTGGAGACTGGATCCGCGACCCTTGGAAGATGCAAAAAATAAACAAATATTACATGGCCTCAATATGAATGAGGAATAATCTCTGATGATGGACGAGGCGGGCATACCCATGCTCGTATCAAGACATATACATAACAATTAGTCCCAAGAAGGGGGATCTAATACATAAAAAAAATTCTGGTACATCATAATGGTCCAGGGGGTACATTATTTTGGGATGTACTCATGATCATGACATGACCAATCTCAATAACTGATACACTGGAATAACTGATGAACTGCTGAAACTGATGGTGTCCAACATCTGTAGGGACGTAATGACTGTGAGCCATCTCTGGGAAGTATATGTGACTGTATACTCGAGGGAGTATAAAACTGGTGTACATCTGAATACTGTCGCCATGCGCAACCCGGATATCTATAGAAAAAGTGTAACTGGTTGTATCCATAGATAGACTCTCAAATGTGGAGGAGTCAGATGGTATCCGGGGTCTTAGACTAATAAGTGAACGAACCAATGCCCTGTGCGAGTCTCAACGATGCGATCAAGGTGTTGAAGTTGAGCATGTGAGAAGCAACCATTTGGAGAAGCAATGAGGACTCTTCTCGAAATGGTTCGTAGGCACTCATCATAAATGGTGATGAGTCCAAGACACAGGGACCTCTAGGCCTATCCTCTGGAATAAATTTGGTTGTCGTCAACAGAGGGAGACCAGCAACTAACAAGGCAATGATGTTTCCTTGATAGGAGCGCGAGGTGTAGAACTGAAGTGTGGTAGTACTGATGGTAGGACTGACATACTTGTGGGGTGGGAAGTATCTGGGGTCATATAGTGGGTAGACTCAAACTTCCTTTGTTCAGAGCATGATGACATGGTTGACCTAGCAGCGTAGGGAACTGACTTATAGGTTTGAGGATCATAGCTTTTAGGGACTGAAGGGTATGTATTGACTCTGGGGGGGGTCAAGTTGATGGGTGTTGTCGAGGGGTTCTCAAGGTGACATACTGCAGAATACTCTGAACAAAGGCGACCAAAATGGGGAAGCTGCCATATGAGTAGATGGATCTGTCGTGGCACCGAGAAGCACCATTGGGTCCTTCTTCGTAGTTTTAATGAGCTCCAAGAAGGTATAAAAGTGTGCTCTGAAATGGTACTTTCCTGTGGATTTTTGATCCCAGGACTGTTCGTGCTCATTGGTGCTTTCATTTTTAAGGAGTCTGAAAACGATAAGAAGACTCTGCAGTGGTTATGACTACTGTCCTGTTGGTTTTACGAGCCCAGGATGGTGATTGCTCGTGGTCGCTTTCATGTTTAGAGAGTCTGAAAGCGGTAAGTGGACTCCATTGGTGTTCTTTTTCGTAAGTTTAGTCTCCAAGGCCCGAAAAAGCATAAAATGATGCAAAATGGAGAACTCTTCTAGCCGATGTGACTAGAGTATTCCTTTTTCGTAATTAGTCTACAAGGTCCGGAAAAGGGGTAAAATTATACCAGGTAGACGCCCTTTCAGATACGTTTAGCGAGCATGAAAGGAAGCAAGGTTGCTCGGCGATCTTTTCATTGTTTTAGGAGTCAAAAAAGAGCTTAACAGAAACTCCCTAAGTGCCTTTTTCGTAAAAGGGATTGCTCGGCCCGAAAAGGGATAAAATCATACCGAACATCGAGGGATTGATGGGAGCGAGAAAAGGTCTCAAGCGTCATTATGTGGCGGGATATTGGATCCGGTGACATAAAGATTGTCACAAAGGGGGCTGCGGTCATTGTGGCACGCAAACCGAGGCAATAAGAGGGCATTTTGAAAAAATGGCCAAAAAAGTATGGGCGTGAGAGTGAGAAATGATCTCAAGCATCGTCACAAGCACGGAAAACTGAATCCGGCGATATAAAGATTGTCGAAAACGGAGAACGGCCGATGTGGCACGTAAACCGAGGCGACGAAGGGGGGGGCATGGAAAGTTGCCCAAAAAATCTGGGCGTGAGAGCGAGAAATGATCTTAAGCATCATCACGAGTGCGGAAAACTGAATCCGGCGATATAGGACTTGTCCAAAACGGATGACGGTCGATGTGGCACGCAAATCGAGGCGACAAGAGCGCCCAAAAAATAGTCAAAAAATGGACCTGATGAAAACAGGAAAAGGAAAGATCTATCAAGGAGTACAGTAATGGACGTTGGTGTCTATCTAGTTTTCTATGGGTAAAATCGCTTGAGGTACAACCCGTTGCGTGGGTTGCGGAGGGGGTTGCCTTCTGAATCGGTCAGAATGTATGCCCCCTGTCCAAGGCAGGTGTGTATAATATATGGGCCTTGCCACATGGATACAAACTTTCCTTTCCCGGTTTTGTCGTGAGCTTGATCGTAGGAGAGGACAAGGTCCCCTTCAGAGAAAGTTCTTGGGTGGACATGTTTATCATAATTCAATTTGGATCGGTTCTTGGCTGCTTCCATGTTTTGAAGGGCTGTGCGTCGATCTTCATCGGCCTGCTCTAGGAGTAGTAAGCGCTGCTCTATTGGGGCAGTGTCCGGTAAGAGTTCAACGGCCATATGTAGGGTTGGAATCTGGCACTCAATGGGGAGGACGGATTCGACGCCGTGAACTAAGTGGAAAGGGGTAAAACCGGTGGCGGTTTTAGTTGATGTGCGGTATGCCCATAGTGCCGGGAAGAGCATGTGGTGCCAATTTGACTTGTGTTTGTCTACAGTGCATTGGAGGATGGTTTTCAAAATTTTGTTTATCACTTCGACTTGGCCATTTCCTTGAGGGTAGTAGGCAGAGGAGAAATGGTGTTCAAATTTCAGTAAGGTTGATAGTTCTTTCCAGACGACGTCTTCGAAGTGAGAGCCGTGGTCCGAGACAAGTTGCTTTGGCACTCCAAAACGTGCGATAACATGGTTGAGAAAGAACCGGGCTGCGGTGTCGGCTGTGCAATTGTAAGTCGGCATGGCCTCCGCCCACTTGGTGAAATAATCTACGGCCACAATAATGTGTTTGTGACCGCTGGCTGACGTGGGATTGCAATCGAGGAAGTCGATGGCCCATTTGCAAAATGGTCCGGCAGTAACGACTGGATGAAGGGGGGCGGGTGGGGTTCTTGCTTTGGGAGCAAAAAGTTGACAGTTTTGGCAATGTTTGACTGCTGTGATGCAGTCAGTAAATAATGTCGGCCAAAAGTAACCTGCTCGAATGATCTTTTGGGCGGTGGCCATACCGGAGAAATGGCCTCCGTAGGCACCGCTATGACAATCATTGAGGACTTGTTCTTCCTCGCTATAGGATAGGCAACGTCGGAGGATGGTATCAACACCACGTCGATAAAGTACATCTCCTAACAAGAGGTATCGGGGGGCGTGGTGTCGTATACAACGGCGTCTGTCACGATCGATGTGGGGTTGAAACTTCTGCGTGCCGAGGTACGTTAGGATGTCACCGTACCATGGGTCATCAGACGAAATAATGAAGATGTGATCGTCAATCAAATCCGTCTGGATAGCGGGTGATGACGAAGAGGATGGAAGGTCCGTGATGAGGTGGGCAAGCGCGAGGGATTTGGTGCTTTTAGGGGTTCTGAAAGTAAGGTCATATTCCTAGAGGATAATGACCCATTTAGCAACACGACCTTGCAGGAGTCGCTGGTTTAGGAGATAGACCATAGGGTTGGAGTCGGCGACAACCATGGTATGACCGAGCAGAATGTAGTGTCGCAACTTTTGGACGGAAAAGACTACAGCTAGGGCTAATCTTTCCTCGTATGGGTAACGTAGGGGTGGGCCTGACAAGGTCTGGCTGACGTAATAAATGACATGTTCTTGGTGAGAGGCATCTTCTTGGACCAAGACTCCGGACATGGCATGCTCAGATGCCGATACGTACAGGATGAAGTCCTGAGAGAAATTCGGAGGGGAGATCAAGGGGGCTTGTGTTAGAGCTTTCTTGAGGTCTTCGAATGCTGTGTCGGCTTGCTCATCCCAAACAAAGGGGATGTGGGTACGAAGTAGGCGTAAGTATCCATGAACTTTGGTGGCGTAATCAGGAACGAAGCGACGAAGGAAATTGGACCGCCCCTGCAGACTCTGGAGTTGCCGAAGCGTGCGAGGAGAGGGAAGTTCTAAGATGGCTTTGACTTTGAGGGGATCAACAGTAATTCCATCCTGGGAAACAATGAAACCCAACAAACGGCGTGCAGGAACGCAAAAGACACACTTGTGTGGGTTCAAGCGGATTTTATATTTGCGACAACGCAGGAAAACTTGCCGGAGGTCGTTAAGGTGGTCTGATCATTTCCGGGAACGAGCTGTAAGGTCATCAAGATAAACCAGCAGGATATGGACCAAGTCGTGAAAACAATAGGTCATGGCCCGCTGGAAGGTGGCACCAGCATTTTTGAGGCCGAAAGGCATGACACGATAGGAAAAGGTGCCCCATGGGGTGGTAAAGGCAGTTTTGTACTGATCCTCCTTACGGATCTGAATCTGGTTGTATCCTGAAAAATCCGTCCATGAAAGATAGGACTTCATGTCCCGCACACGCATCGATGAATTGGTCAATGAATGGCGTGGGGAAATTGTCTTTGGGACAAGCGCGGTTTAAATCATGGAAGTCAGTACATACTCTAAGGGTGCCTTGTTTTTTGTTGACAGGAACGGGGTTTGAAACCCATGTGGTATAAGGAATAGGATAAATGAATCCTGCTTCGCGAAGTTTCTCAACCTCTGCTTTAACAGCGGGGAGTTTAGAAGGATGAATGGGTCGCTGTTTCTGACGAACGGGGGGGACATCAGGCCATGTGTCAATGTGGTGCTCTATAATGGTGGGGTCAAGACCAGGCATTTCGGTATAGGACCAGGAAAAGACATCACGGAATTCTTGAAAAAGTTTTTGTATGCCTGAGTCTCCGCTTGAGTGCAAGATGCACCCAACGAGATGAGCTCAGGTTTCCCAAGTGTGGTGGAAATGTCAATTTGTATTATGGGGGAAATGTTGGACATGTTCCCTTCTTCGAAGGCATCCGGTGCTAGGATGGGTCCCTTTAACCAATCGACCTCAATGGGTATGAAATCTTTCGATTCGACGGATAGCTGGTCAAATGTCGTGGATGTAGACCCCTCTAGGAGGAAGTAGGAGCGATGATGCATATCGTCCCAAGGGTAGTCGAGTGCAGTGAGTGTTTCCAAAATTTGCTCATCAGTATTGAAGTAGTCCGACCATAAATCAAGGGGTTCTGGTTTGAAAGTGGTAGTCGAAGCGATCATATAAATGGTGTTAATCTCTCCGGATGAGGATGATGGGGGAGGGTAGATCTCCTCAATAGTAGGGGGTGCCGTCTCAAGGTCCAGATTATTCATCTCGTGGAGAGCTGCTCTGTAATCTGGGATGTCAGGACAGTGATGTGAGTAGTGGCCGTATATACCGCATATCGCACATGGGTGGTTGGTACGTAGTGATTTGTCACGAGGCATGGGGTTTGGGTCGAGTTTGACAACTGGGATGTTGGGTTCATCGTCCAGCATTTGCATGTGTTCCTGTAGTGCAGGTAATTGTGGACACTGATGAGTTGGATGGCCTAACTCATCACACAACGAGCATTTGGGAGGAGCACGAAACACGGGGGGAGGTTTGATTTCTTTAGGTGGGGGTACCGCAATGTATAGTTGTGGGATCTACCCCCGGTGGGTCTGATGAGAGGGGGGGGATTCGTCGATGACGAAGGAGTGGCGATACTGGGAGGTGGTTGGGTAGAAGTGACAATGGGTTGCACCAGTTGCAGGATGACATTTGGTGTCGGCAGTGGAACGGGAGGTGAAATATACCACACAGGTAATCCCAATGTTAACCCGGGGAGACTAAGGGTAGCCATAACCGGAGCGCTTACTACGCCCGAAGGAGGGAATAGAAAGGGGATTGTGTGGATGGGTGTAACCCCAATGTGACTAGGTACCAATGGTGGTTTAGGCAACGAGGGCTGTTGATTGTTGGGCGTTTGGGTATTGTGGGAAATAGTACAGAGGTTAGCAACGTGTGTCTCTGGTGACGGTGGTGGAATGGCTTGGAATGTAGAAGTCATCGGCATGTCGGAGTATAGTCCGGGTCCCACTGAGGAAACAAATGAGGTATTTGCGCCACAAACAGGTTGTTCAACCATGGGGAGAACATTTTCAGGTGCAGCGGGGGCCTTGGGATCGTAATAGGTGAGTTGGTCGACCTTGACCATGCGTCCCTCATGGGGGAACTGCATGGTACAGAAAACGGATGAGGCAACAGCCCGCATGGAATACATATAGCTGCGGCCAAGTAAAAGGTTATAATCGAGCTGGGCATTAATGACCTCAATGTCAATGAGGATGGTTTTACCAGCCAGCTGGACGGGAACATTAGGTAAGAGACCCTGGGGTTGAGCCGAACGGCCGTCATAGGCTCGCAACGCAGTGGTGGATTGCTGGAGAGTAGGGGATCCCAACTTCTGCCAAACGAATGTGGACATGACGCACGTAGAGGCCCCTTCATCGATAATGCATCGATGGATGACAAGATTCCGAACGGAAACGAAAACTTGGAATGCTAAACTGGAAGGCAGTCGTGGTTTGGACTGGTCTGAATCGAATGTGATTAGTTGTGAATCATTGGGGTCAATAGCGCCAATGGCAGAGAGCAAAGTCTTGCGCTGCGAAGGACAGTTTTTTAAAACTTCCAAAGCAGACATGGCTGCAGGAGACTGGGCTAAGTCGTCTACAATGTTGTAATTCGACGTAGCACGAGCATTGGGATTATTATTGATGCGGCGAAGTGGGAAGCGAGGTGCTTTGGGAGCGCCGTCAAGTGGAGCCAGAGGTATACGTAACGTTTGATCTGTGGGATTAACGTTAGTGTTTTTGTCGGCAGTAGGGGCTTCGGAGGTGGAACCATATTGGTTCCGACGGGTTTGGAGGTTGGCATCGGTAGTTGACATCATCAACAAGTGGTGAGTACCTGAATCGAACATGGGTTGATCAGGGGCTGCATAAGTGATCTATTGTGGTGGCGCGTTGCCCTGAGGGGGAGCTAACGGTTGGGTGTTCACTACACCTTGGTTTGGAAAGGGGTTTTGCAATACCAAAGGTTGATGTTGAGGTGGTGGAGGGTTGGGCGGCGGCTAAGGAGCCGCTTGCCCTTGACGATGAGCATCGTCAGTCCAAAGTTGTCGAGCTCGGTCCAAATGTGGGAAAGCATGCGTGTAATGACCATAAACCCCGCAAATAGAACAAGGATGGTTTGTTCTGAGGTTACTATTTTTAGGTTGCCCGGGATTACGACCCGGATTCCGATTGGGGGGAGCAGCATTGTTATTTTGCGGAGGATTGGGAGGTGGAGGACCTTGCTGATGTTGTTGGTTATTACCGCGGTTACGTCCTCTTCCACGGTTCTGTTGCGCGCCTTGGTTGCGCTGGTTGTTCTAGTGCTGGGGCTGGTTGTGCTGCGTGTACACTTGCCCTTGAGCAGTGGGAGGATTTTGGTTCGCCACAGGTGCGGGAGCAGGTTGTGGTGGATAATAAGCCGGTGGGGCTGGAGGTGGACCAGTTGCCTGCTGGGGTTGTTGGTAACCCTGAGCTATTGGAGGTGTTGGGTTAGCTGTCGCCGCTAGCTGTGGGTAGTACACAGGTTGAGGTGCAACTGGAGGGGTGTATGCGGGTGGTGCATGACCAAAGCACTGAGGTGGACATGAAGGTCCGTGGATATGGTGGTGATGTGCCATGGGAGCATACGAATTGGTTGCTCCAGATTGAGATGTAGCCCGAGAAAGGTCGGGACCATGGCTAGGATGTGCAATGGAAAAGGGTTGGGGATGCGGGGTAATACGACCAATGATTCCATCTGCGGCATGGGATGCCCCCGGCGCATCATGTTGGGATGAATCAGCACGAGGTGCGTCCGGTATAATGGTATATAGATAACCCGACTGGGCGTAAATGAGGTCAAACTGTTGGGATTTGAGGATGGCCTCTTCTTCAGACTGGGGTCGTTCGGATGCCACATCCTTCGCGATGAGAGGGAGGAGGGATTTTAGAAACCAATCTAAGAAGATGCGGTCATCTAACTTGATTTTGCAGAGGCTTCGGTGTCGACGCCATTCATGAATGTGGTCAATGATGTGGGTGGCCGTGTTCTGTCTGCAAGACAGTAGTATCTCAACTCCCGCATCATAGCAGACAGGTAACTGGAAGAACTGCAGGAAGGTCGAGGCAAGGGAGGTAAAGGTGGCATGCGTCCCATGGGGCTGCTCGATATACCACTTAGCTGCAGAGCCAGTGAAGGTGCGCTGTAACATACGGAGGCGGACAGAGTCATCCACTATGGAGTTGGAGGAACACCATAGATGGAAGGACATGATATGGTTCTGGGGGTCCTCACCTTCCTTGCCCTCAAACTTAGGGATGTCGGAGGGGAGTTTGGTGGGCATGAGAGGCCACGTAGGATCGTGTCTGATAGGGTCATTGGTGAGCCTGGCTAAGTCTGGTAAGTTCAGACTCGCCATGTAGGGTAAGGTAGCAGATGTATGTGGCGTAGTGACTAGGACGTGACTAGTCATGGTGGTATGATGTAGGGGTCCAGTAGCACCTAAAGGTACGCTAGGTATTGAAGGTATGTGTCCTCCAATAGGTGTGGTCTAGAATGGGCCAGCGCTTCCAAGTGCAACATGGGTTACACTTGGGTTAGGAATAGCAGTAGGGATTGGGGGGGTAGGGTTTGTGGAAACCAGAGGGGGTGTGACCCTTATGTTGGGCATACCCGTAACATGTGGTGGCCCTGTGTTGGGAATTCCTATAACAGGAGGTGGCCCTGTGTTGGGCATTCCTAAGGGTGGAGTGGTGCCCATATTAGGCATACCCAGGGGGGTGGTTGCTGCCATGGATGGCACCGCAGTAGAAGGATCTGTGGATGTCTCACCTATGGTGTTGGTAAAGAGTGGGTCAAATGGTGTTCCAGCCATAAGGTTGGTCGGAAATAACTCTGTGGGGTTTTCGGATTCTGCCTCAGAATCGGATGTGAAGTGAGGCGTGTCAGAATCGGATGACTGTCTGGTTGACCGACGATATGTCGAGTCAAGGGATAAGGCTCGGCGTCGGTGACATGGCGAGCCAAGTAGACTGAACTCTGGGAGTTCGCCCTGAAGACGACGAGAGTGTCTAAAATTCTCAATGGTGAGAAATATGTTTTTGTGTAAAAATCTGATGTGTAAAAATGGTAATGTATAAAAAACTCAAAACCCTAATGCAACCAAGGGTGCAAGAAGGGGAGTAAAAATGAAGGCTCTCAGGCCAAAAAATCAACCTCAAAAAGGCACTTATTATAGTAGCTGTGCTATAATAAGTGGAGGGATGCAAAAAAATGGTCAGAGTACCAACATGCAAACAGCTTCTAGAAAAAATAGGTGTAACTAGACCAAAGGTGGGTTGTATCATGCAAACACCTAACTAAAAGTATTGTGAATCAACAAACTATATTCTCTGCAAGGTGATGAAATCCAAGTCATACAATATTGAGTGTTGAGTCAACAGCTAGATATCCCCCTACCGGGAGGGACACCGAGTAATCAATCCTAAAGAATGGCAACTAGGATACTCCGTTCATGACGCGTCGAGAAAAGGTAAATCTGCCGTTTGGTCCTTTACCGCAATACCCCCATACAGGGATATCCCGAGAACTGCGAATGGTAGCCCTTCGGTTACTGAATGGATTTCGGTATTCCACTCAGGCTTCCGGAACCATCCTCGCGACTTCAACCCTCCTAGGGGAGAGGCCTTCCCACAAACCGGTTGTGACCGCGACAATAAATACTAAGAGATTTTAGCTCCCTAAATGGACAACTTCTATGTCTCAAATGTAATAACTGGGGGATGTTATTGGAACACCTATCCCCCCAATACTACCTAGCTACAAAGTTCTTTTAGTGCTCCCCAAGTGGGGTTAAAAGTGTGTTTGAAGTTAGGGTAAGTTTTAAGGCTCAGTTTAAATTAAGTGTTTGAGTGGGTGCACGTGTGGTATTTAAACTGAAATTGAAAAAAGTAAATGCTTTGCAGAAAATATTCAAAAAACTAAGGATCTTTTGAAATAAAAAAACAAATATTATGACTTTTTTCAATAAATGGAACTTAAATGCTTTTCAAGGACTTATTCAAAAAACAAAGGATCTTTTGAAATATGAAAGCAAATAATTAACTTCTTAAAGAAATAAATGGATTTCTGTTTCAAAAATTGCTAAGGGCAAAAATTTTAAAGAAGTAAACAGCAAAAAATTTTAATCTGGATAAAATGCAAAATAAACCCTTCTTTCAATTTCTGAAAATTTTTAAAAAGACTTTCTAGATGTGCATTCTAAATAGTAAAATTTTTCTATGGCTGTAAAATATGCAGAATCTAATACTGTAAAAATGTGCTATGTGGGAAGAAAATACAGTAAGAAATTAATTTTTTAAACGATTCGTCCGAATGAAAAAATTAGCATCGCGGGTTTTGTTAGAAAAGCCGCGATGGACCGCGCGGGTTTCTGTCGCACAGTCGCGATGGGTAGCGTGGTTTTTGACTGCGAAGCCGCGATGTGCAGCGCGGGATTTCGTCACACAGTCGCGATGTGCAGCGCGGAAAATGTCCGCGAAGCCGCGATGTGCAGCGCGCTAATAGGCCGCGAAGCCGCGGGGGACCGCGCGGAAAATAGCCGCGCGACTGTCAACCAAAAAGCCACAATGCGAAAGCCGTACGCGGATGCCGAAAAACGAACCCGAAAATTGAGAATTTCGGGCTGTAAATGGCTAAAAAATGGGCCAAGATCTAGAACAGCAATGGATCTGCTGTCTAGGGTGGCAGATCTATGAATTAAACTACTTAATACTATCAAAAGCTAAGATCTAAAGCAAAAGTGAGATCTAAAGATTCGAAAGCAGTGGAGTCGCCAAAAACTGTTGGCTTGGTTTTGCAACCAAGCTTAGTGCTATGGGCACCTGCTAACTAGTAGCATCAGTTTCAATACTAAGCAAAAACAATATAAACTAAATCTAAACTAAACTAAACTAGCATGTGCATATCATAATAAAATTTTGAATTAAAGAAACAAGAACAAGAATTTGAGAAAATAAATTTGTATTGAAAAAATGGGGGGCAAGCAAGTGCTTGCGATAATACCTCCAAGTGATGAAGATAGTTGAGAAGCTCCAAGGATGAGCAACTCCAAACTCCAAAAGGTCCTTTCTCCAAGGTTGCTACAATGGCCAAATACTCAAGGGAGATTTTGGCAGCATGAGGATAGGAAGATGGATGGATGTGAAATGAGGAGCCCCTACCACCTTTTTATAGGTTTTGGTGGTGGGGAATACCATTTGTGGTTTTGTGGAAACCAATGGTATTGACCAACATGGTTTAGGTACTTTTCCCTCCTTTTTTCCTTTTTTTGAATAAAATTAATATTTTTATTCCCTTTTTAATATTTTTGGGAATTTGGACCCTTTTTGAGGGTTTTTTATGCTTTTTTAGGAAAAATAATCTTTTTAAGTGGGAAAAGGGGTGTACTAAGGTCTTTTGGTGACCTTTTGTTGGCTTCAGAGGCTCAGATGGTGGAAAAGTGGACAAATGGGTCATGTGAATAAGGAAATGAGCTAGTGAGCACTTTTTAGGTGTTAACAATGGGGTTGAATTCAATCTTCTAGAACTAATTGTTTGGATCCAAAAATGTACCTTTCTAAACAAACTTTACCAAGAACTCCCTTCTAAGAAAATTCAACAAAAAATGGTGTTGCAATCAAATGGTTGGGATGCCCAAATCGAGAGAGTGTTTAAACAACAAAGTTGGTTTCCTCCTCTAACTTTGATACCACTATTGGGATGCCCAGTAGGGTAGATAAACAAATGACTAAACACAACCATAGTATAGACACAAGAAATAGGCATAAAAGCACACTTATCTCATTAATGTATGTACATATAAATACAATGAGATGACCCTTGTATTCCAAATTCCAAGGTGTCTCTTGGACTCCCAATGGCTTTACCTATTTACTATGGCTCTTGGTATCCATCTCACGTGAATAGGAATACAATTATTCACCCTTGAAGGATTAATGTTTCCTACACAAAGAATAGTTTGGTTGACTTGGAAAGGAATAATATCAATATATATTCCTCAATGACCAACTTTGAGGTGTGGAGAGATGCTGACAAAGATTCTAGGAAAATAAAACATGAATGGACAAGAAAGAATTCAATAAAAATGGTCATTGCTGAGAATTGAACAAAATGGACAAGAAAGAATAAATCGTGAAATTTGAGCCTTCTTCAACTATGTTAGAAATGCTTGTTAAATATTAATTTCTAAGAAAAAATACCTTTTAATCTTTAAATTATCAATGTAGTTCTCTCCAACCAAAAACAATTCCAATGTAAAGAAAAAAACTTAATCTTATCACAAGTTGGCCAAATGGTATTGAACTCCTATGGTGTATGGGAAGAGGGACCAAATGGTTTCTTCTTATATTTGATTTTGAATCCCATTTGGATCACACCAAAATTTCAACATTCTTATTTTAAATATCGATATTAAGGTATTATAACACTGATTGAAATACTATAAATGATATTTCCACATTTGACAGGAATAAAATATCATTATGAATCTAAAATTTACTCCCGACAAACTCTAATGGTGGGAATCATATCTTCAATAATGTTACAAAAATTGGAAAGAACCTATTTTTTATTGTTCAAAATTAAAGGAGATTTTCCAAGAAAATTTCCATCTTGTCAGGTATTATGAATTGCGGTACGTGAAATGACATCAACTTCAATAAAACCCATACCATCCATTATCCTTATACTAAACTTGGACTAAATGTCTAACACTAGCATAGATCCATCTTAAACCCGGATCTATCAAGCACCAAGAGGGATCCAATTTCTTGAGGTGTGAATTTTTTTAATTACTTTTTTTTTGGTAACTTATTAGCCAACATGAATTTTTTTAATTATTTTTTTTGGTAAATAATGAGCCAACATGAATTTTTTAATTACATTTTTTTACTTCTTTTTTTTTGTGGTGTCACGTTACAGGACAACATCTCCCCCATACTGGGTTGTAGAGCACCTTAGTACTCTCGGTGCAATTAAAATTGGTTGGAAAGCCTTTGTTCATGCTTGTGTCATAACCAAGCTAAACTCATGTCTGACAAACCCGACTAAAATTATGTCCAGTGAACCATGTTAACATATATTAGTTAATTTGAACAGATCAAGAATGAAGAGAAAAAGGGTAGGGAACATCGATCAAAATTTATGCATCTTTTATTAATTAATACTTAAACAATTGATAAGTTTCAAGGCATAAAGCACAAAGGCATGGGACTATTGAATTTTTCCCTTTGATACCTTAACTTTCTCCTTCTTCGAGAGAAATACCATTATAACATGTTATACAACTTGACGAGAACCCGACAATGTTCTCATTTTTTGGGGGGTCAATTTTAGTAGTTGTTTTTACCTCTGTTTCAAAAAGTGTGTATACTGGTAGCACCATTTTTCATTTTGAGCCATTTTTTTGTGATTTTGAAACTTCTTGGTTATAAGAAAATTATAACTTTTATTTACAAGGGCCATTTTCCGAACTTTACAAAAAAATCTACATTTAATAGCTATCTATAGTTAAAAAATACACACATTTTTGAATTTTTGTAAGATTTAGAAGCTAGTTAGAACAAAAAATACATGCATTTTCAAAGTTTTTTCATTAAACTTTTACCTTAAAGAAGTAATTTTTTGGGCAAATTTCTAAACAAAATGAGAAAAAAAAAAAGACATTTCAAACCATTTTTCAACGTATTTTCTGCTATTTGATGTATAAAAATGATACTTTTTAACATTATTTTCCATAAAGTGATGATTCACATAAACTCAACAAAACCTATACCATATATTTCTAAATAGCATATTAAAAACATAACAGATATTCTTAAAATAAAATATTCAATTCAAAACATTACAAAATATCTTATCAAAAATTTGTCAACTTTGACATTTTCCTCAACAATATGAAACTAATCAACAATATCATGCATCCTGAACTCTTCATCGAAATTGACATTTTCTGTTGGTTGGCTCTCTTCCTGGACCTCAATGTGTTCTTCCATTGGGTCCTCTACTTCTGCAAAATTGCCAAAGTGATTTTTTCCGAACATCCCTTTTAAAGGAGGCTGAGGCTCTTTTGACATCTTTTCCACAAGTGACTCACTAAATTTGCCTTTCTTCAAACCAACTTCATGCATTTCATCTGGAAGAACTTTCATAGCATTAATTCTTCACTTGATATAATTGCCCTGTAATAGATAATTCTCAATGGATATGGAATTTCTTCCTTTTTGTAATGAACATGCTATTGTTGTACCTAGTCAACACATACAAAACAAAAAAAGTTAAATAACATAATGAAACATAAATTTTAAAAATATATATTACTGAATTTAGATTACGGCACTAGTTTCATATGTAATATCATAAATTTACCTGATCCCAAGAACAAATCTAAAACCCAATCTCCTTCTCTTGAAAAAGTATCTATGAGATAATTAATCAATGCTTGCGGCTTCTGGTAGATGTTTACAATCTCTCCTTTCAAATCTCTTTCTTCATATGTCAACTTGTTAACCACGGCATTATAAGGCAATATTTGACTATATTTGCCTTCACTCTTTTCATTGATTAAAAGAGTTTCATAGGTCTCATCTTTTGTTCAACATGCAAGATGTATGTTTTCAGTATCGCTCATAAATGGATCAATGCCGGAGCTACAAATGTTAGGCTTATGCCTGTAACAAAAACATATAAGAATCTAATTAACTTATAGAAAAATAATTTTGGTTTCTAAATTCAAATGTTTAATAATATACTACAAGTATCTTACCAATACAGTTGTTTCCTTGAGTTTGCTTTATCCTTGAAGGTTGTTAGCACTGCTCCTACTTGTACATCTGAATGGAAAACAAGAAATATCCATAGGGGTGATGTTGTGACGTCCAGAAATCCTAAAGCCACTTTATTGAATGACTGGTATGTATAAGGATCACAATCATAAGTAATGTTTTTGATATTGTATCCATGAGGGATATCTACAATAACTAGGGAGTACTCCTTTTTGGGAACAAGATTTGCAATGTTTGCACAATCACCCAAAATCACTTGATATTACATAGTGTCGAGCCCATTCCAAACGTGATGATCAAGGGTTTCATCAAGTTCAACGTTTGCAAGACGTTGTATTATTTGTCGTTCTATTTTTGCTCTTTGAATATGAATTTTGAAAGACTCTAGTATTGTATTCTTCTTTGACATATTTTACAAAAAAATTATATCTATAAGTAATAAAATAGAAATGAATTCACTTAGAAATAAATAAAATAGAAAATATCATAACTCATCATACCTTTTTGTATGCAACAAAAAAATCTTTTAAGCTTTCCATGGAGCTTGAATCTGGATAGTTGCATCTGACATCGTCCCAACTCTTCTCACCCAACATTATAACCATATCCTATTGTATTTTCATGTAAACTTTATGACTACATGATGTAAAAATAAATGGCGTTAACAATGACATCTAATAATAACACAATGCTTATTTAATAAAAAATCTTAAACTCAAAAAAAAACTTTAAAAAAACCTATAACCTTACTTTTCAAAATCATTGCACATTTCTTCCATGGATAATTCGCCTGACTTTACACATGACAGTATTGTGGATATAAGTGTTTCATCCTTCACAGCTTGCAATGATCTCCAAGGTGTTATAGTCATATCTTCTGGCAAATTCTTGACATCAGGGCCTCCTTGACTACTGCTCCATGCAAATGCTTTACTTTTTTTTACTTTCTGATTTTTTATGCCAATATTCTCCCACATGCTAAATATGTCATCAATCAAATCCCATATGGGGCCCATTCTAAATTCCAACTGAAAATATTTATCTACGGCTCTAAATGCATCACTTCCTTTCAAACCTTTCAGTTTCACATTGTCCTCTTTAACAGGGATACCTATTTCCATACAACATTGTTTCCGAAAAACTGCATCAACTTTCGATCAATCCCCACCACATATTTGTTCAAATTCATTGTGGATAAATCTAACCCTTTGAACGAATTCCATGGACATCTTATAGTCACTATATGTGTTGTGATCCCATGCCAATAGTTTTGCTTCCACATCTGTTAAACCAACGTAAATGATGCATTTCACTGCTTGAAAAATAGGGTTTTTTGGAAACTCTTGCATCAATTCTCTTCTAGCCTCTGTAGAATGATTTCCCCCTAAAACATAGTAGTTGTAATCAAATCATTTTGATTCTTCAAATGAATCTCTAACAGGAACATATTTTTGGTCAACAAGAACTAGGTAGTCAACCACATGTGCATAGCGATTGTGCCTCATCAATGCTTTCAAGTTATGAACATGCAAACGATGTGGTTTCCTGATTTGATACTTCTCTTGGCCTTTTGCGTGTCTATAAAGTTGCTTTACATTTAAATCAAATGTTTTCCCATTTTGAACCAACTTATCCCCCCCTTAATCGATCTCGAATAGCATTTTGTGTTGTCTTAACAACACCATCATCTAGATCACCACCTGGAGTAATGATTTCCAAACTGTCCCCCGAGTTCTCATTATGATTTTCAACAATGGATTGGACATCTTCTCTCCTCCTTTTATGTCTTGAAGTAGTTGTATATAAAATAAAAACTTGTTGATCATGAGTGGAAACATCCTCATCCATAGGTCTTTTAGAAAAGTGACTATTTCTCTTACCAGCAGGAGTAACATTGTCAACACCAACAATTCATCGATCATGATCAGTTGGGCGAGATATGCTTTTGAATGTAACTCTCCTAGGTACTTCATTTGATTCTTGGATGCATTTTCCTTTATGTACTTTTACTTATTCGGGAACATTTTGCACTTGTTTTTGCTTTGGTGTTTCTCCCTTCTTTGGTGCTTCTCCCTTATGAAGAGGGGCATTAAGGACATCCATCGGATTTTCTTCTGTAATATAAATTCCATTTAGAATATGGGAAAGTGGCATAGCAAAATCCTGCGAAATAAAAACATTATTGTATTAAATCTATTACATGGTCATGTAATTCAAATTATAAGAAATTCAGAAAGATATAAAAATACAAAAACTTACACTGTTGCTCTCAATATCGGGCACGAAAACTGCACAAAATTCTGAGAAAATTTTATCGATCTTATAGTTTGAAACCTTCAAAGAATATCGGATTTTAACAAAGACTTTAGCTTGTTTCACTAGTGCATAAACAATGTCTTTACCCGGCACCAAACAAATATCTCGCAACAATCCCAATGAGTGATAATCATTTTTAAGATATGCAAATCCAACACAATATAAGTGAATACTTTCTGAGTTTCCTTGATATTTCGCTTTCAGAAACCAAGAATAGTGAAGTTTCTCTTTAGTTGGTGCGTGTTTCCATTCTCTAACATTCTTGGCTTTTAAATCATCACTGGGTACAACATCACGACGCGCAACATTTCTAGATGGTTCAACTATTTTTTTCGGTGAATTCATCGATGATCTCGCTCCATAGATGTTTACAAATAGCCTTCTTGATGTCATTTTCCCTATAGTCAGAAACAAAACAAAAAAAGTTTAGTATATGTTAAAAAAATATAGTTGCACTTAAAACAAATTGTTAACATATAGTTATACAAAGCATAACAGTTTTTTAAATGTAGAGCGAGCTCGAGAATTTTTTTTTTAAATACATAGCGCTTGGGCTATGCTACGGGTGCCCATGGCATCCGTAGCATATCACAGGGGCTCAACTTTTGTTGTCTTGGCATAGCCCAAGGGCTATGCATTGGTGCCCCCGTGGCCAATGCTATGCAATGGATGCCCACTACATATCCCAATGGCACCCAATGCATAGCCCGAGGGGCTATGCAATGGGCGCCCACTACATATCCCAAGGGAACCCTATGCATTGGGGTCTCTTTGGGCGCCCATTGCATAGCCCCTAGGATATGCATTGGGTGCCCAAAGGTCACCGAAGGGCTATGTATTGGGTACCCTTTGGGCGCCGGGGAGGGAAATGCGTGCCCTTTAGGCACCCATTGCATAGCCCCTAGGCTATGTAATGGGAGCCCAGAGGGGGCCCGGGGGCAGAGCTAAGCTCCTCCCTAGCCCCCTCTAGGCGCCCACAGTGCCCATTGTCGGGCGATGTGGGCGCCTTTTGGGCGCCGCATAGCCCGCGAGCTATGCAATGGGCGCCGCATAGCCCACGAGCTATGCAATGGGCGCTCGTTTGGGCTGCTAATTGCATATCTCGTGTTATGCAATGGGTGCCTATTCCCTCAGGTAAATAAAATAAAAAAATATAAAAAATTACCCATATTTTGCAGAGGGCATGCCGAAGCCCAAAGGAAAACAATTTGCATTAAAACATAAAAAAATTATTTAAACTAACCTAGACAATGTTTGAAGTTGTTCAATGGTCTCCAATGCCTTGTGGATCGTTGTTTGCAAATGGTGACTATAGAAAACCAAACGGCGTTAATATAGCATAAAATAAGTTTTGTTTTACCATTTTATGAATGTGGGATTAAAATGAAATGACAAAAGCACAGAACAAACATTGCCAAAGTAAATATAAAATATAAAGATTTATTTAAAAATATATATAACTAACCTTCAAAGAAATATTAAATTACCCAAAATTTCAAACGTAAAGAATGGAAAATCAAAATAGGTTATATGGCTAAAATTAAGTTTAATATTATTCGTTTTACGAATGTGGGATTAAAAACTATGTAATTAGATAATGCATTATTTCTAAATTTAGAGAAGAAGGCATTAAATGAAATTTCACTAGTGTTATGACTTTTGGTTTAAAAAATTAATGTAAATAACTAATATTGTATTAAAAATTTTGGATAGTATTGTTTAAATGTCATTTTATTAGTATTTTTACACTTGTTACACGATAAATTAAATTACTTTTAATAGTGTTTGAAATATGTGATTTATTTTGCAGGGAAATTTTGAAGGAAAATTTTGGAGGGAATGTTTGGGAGGGAAAATTTTGAAGGGAAAATTTCGTTCTTTTAGCTATAAGATTGTTGGGGGTTGATAGTTTCACCATTGTACTTTTTGGTGAGGAGTGAGAAAATTTCAATCTCTTATACTTTTTAGTGAAAAGTCATGGAGTCGTCTGAATCAATCTCAATGTCTGAGGATGTACATGAAGATTGTGGAAATTTTGATTTAAGTGGGGCTTTCAAAGGCACCGATGATGATGATGAAGAGATTCCTCCATGTGGAGATTTTAAAGACATTGAGGAAGATGATGAAAATTTTCCTCCAAGTGACGATTTTCAAGGCGCCAATGATGATTTTGCTCAAGGAAATGATTCTCAAGGCATCAATAATGATTTTCCTCCAAGCGATGATTTTCAAGGCACTAACATTGATTTTTCTTCAAGCCAAGATTTTCCTCCAAGCGAGGATTTTCAAGGCACAAATGATGATTTCCCTCCAAGCCAAGATTTTCCTCCAAGCGAGGATTTACAAGACAACAAACTTGATTTTCCTCCAAGCGAGGATTTACAAGACAAAAAACTTGATTTTCCTCCAAGCGAGGATTTGATGGGATATATAATAATTTTGGTGAGAATGAAGGCACTAATGATGGTGTAGATGATTTTCCTTCAAGCGAGGATTTTAATGGCACCGATGATGATTTTCCTCCAAGTGAGGATTTTAATGGGATTGATAATGTTCCTCCCCCAAGAAAGGATTTTGATGGCACAGATGATGATTTTCCTCCAAGCAAGGATTTTAATGGGACAGATGATGATTTTGGTGAGGATAAAGGCAACAACAATGTTGAAGATGGTTTTCCTCCTAGCCAGGATTTTCATGGCTCTAATGATGATCTTCATCCAAGTGAGGATTTTAATGGGACAAATGATGATTTTGGTGAAGATGAAGGCACCAATAATAGTGAAAATGATTTATGATGGTAGCGAAGACGATTTTCCTCCAAGCGAGGATTTTAATGGAAGCAATGATGAAATTCCTCCAAGTGAGGATTTTAATGGAACGGATGATGAAGTTGGTGAGGATGGGGGCACCAATAATGGTGAAGATGAATTTCCTCCGATCGAGGATTCTGATGGCACCGATGATGGTTTTCCTCCAAGTGAGGATTTTGATGGCACTGATGATGATTTTCCTCCAAGCAAGGATTTTAAAGGGACATGTGATGATTCTGGTGAGGATGAAGGCACCAATAATGATGAAGGTTATTTTCCTCCAAGCAAGGATTTTGATGGCATTAATGATGATTTCCCTCCAAGCGAGGGTTTTAATGGGATAGATGATGATTTTGGGGAGGATGAACCTGCCAATGATGTTGATTTAACCTCAAGTGATAAACTTGATACTGATGCGGATAATCATTCTCCTACTAATTTTGGTGATGATAATATCAATGAGAGGGATGATATTCCTCACATTGATGAGGATATTCATTCTAATGAGGATGATTTAATGGTTCATGAAACGCAAAGGCAAATTGTACCAATGAGCAAGATTAAGTGTAGGACTAGGCCATTTTATATCAATCCAAAGCATTCTAGTTATACAAGGTCTAGGAAAGATTTGCTCACAAGTCCCAGTTCTATTACTGATTTGATTTCAAGTGAGTGTTGCCAAAAAAATTGTCTGAAAAAAAATACACTACAGTTATGCCTTAGAGAAAAGATGAGCATATCTATCAATGAACAAAAATATGCAAAATTCATATTTGGTAGGATGCATGATTTCTACAAAGGCAGGTTATGATTATTGCATTGGAAGTATTTTTATTTGCAGAAAGGAATTCAAAAGAATCCATTCAATTGGTAATCTTAGACTATCAAGAATCCAGACAAGGCTAGAAAAGGATCCTACATTTTATTCTAAAGAATATCATGCATGAGCTAGTGGGCCGTTAACAAACATTGCAATGTCACGGATGCGTGACTTATTTTCTAAGCATGGAGAGATTATGCCAAATAGAGAAACCATACACATTCCAGATAATTTCTCAAGGCAAGAAATCTACAACTTGTACAAGGCATTTGTTCAAGATGAAGAAGGAAATAACAATTTCATTAGATATGCATATTTTACAAGACTATGGAAAACAGAGCTCAACAATGTCTATATTCCTAAGAGGTCAAGGATGGGGGTTTGCAGTATATGTGCTTCTCTTAAACAAACAAGGGATAAATTGAAAGGGATAGAGAGAGGTATGTCTCTAACAACTTTTTTTTTTGGAATAAATATCTATTACGAAAGCTCATCAATGTTTTGTTTTTATTTTATTTGTATATTTTGTTGTTAAAGAACTTCAAGCACATCGCAATCAACAATCAGTTGAATGGAAAAATTTATACAAACATCGCAATAAGTGTTATGATGAACCACATAAGTATATGGGTTTGATAATTGATGGCATGGATCCAAAAAAAAAAAAAAAGGAGGAAAATTTTATTCAGTTTCACTTGGTTGGTTGTATGGTTTTTAATGGTCAAATGTCTGCAAAGGTTTACTTTACAGCTCCCAATATTCATAATGATGCAAATATGACCATTACCATAATTCACCGTGTGTTGACTCATTGGTCGGGTAATATTCCTCGAAATCTATATCTGCAATTGGACAACACCAGCCAAGAAAACAAAAATCAGATCATGTTTGGTTATCTAAACATGCTTGTTGAATTGGGAATTTTTCAGAAGGTTAAAGTTGGTTTCCTTCTTGTTTGGCATACACATGACCATATTGATCAAATGTTTAGTCATTTTGCAGTGACATTGGGGAGGAAGAATGTTGGGAGCCTTCCATCATTAACTGAAATTATTAGAAAAACATATAATCCAGAGCCTGTTGTACTAACATTGGAGGAAACTATTGGCATGCGAAGATTTATTTTGGGATCGCATGGTGAAGAAAGGTGCATTGAGAAACTTAATGAAATTAGCTTTCAACATCAATTTTGTATAAAAACAATTGATGGGAAAACACTACTATGGGGTAAGAAGTACTCAACAAGTGCAGAATGGGGGCCTACATTATGTTTAGCATTTCTGAAATCCATCCCACGTCGTCAAATGTATGCTTCAAAGTTATCATTGTTACAATCAGTTGTTGAGATTCAAAATTCACGCCGGCACAATAGAGATGTTGATTCTTCTCAATGCTTGGAAGAAATCAAAAATTCTATCAAAGATACATATGACCATTTTGATGTTGTTGATTTTGTTTGGTGGGAGTCATTTTTCATGGAGCAAAATGACATAATTACAAACTCTACAAATGGAGATATTTTTTTGAAGACTCCATTTGGTTGGCCACAAAGTATTTCAAATGAAAATGAGGAGAGAAATGTTGAGCCTGAAGGTGTTGAGCCTTCTCAACCAGAAGAAAGGGAAATGTACATTGGGTCTAGAAGATCATCTGCACGGTGTGAGGTGATAGAAGACCTTTACAGAGGCTCAGTACAAGATATTAAGGAGAGTTGCGTGATTGCAATTTTGGCCACAGAAGATCCACGTGGTTATCCATTCTGGATTGCAAAATTTATGAAGTTCAATAAAGAAAATGAAGAAGTTATATCTATTGAAGTACATTGGTATGCAACAGACACACACCCATTTGATGGTGTGTACAAGCCGGATATGGTGACTGAGAAAAAAGGTTTGCAAAAACAGAAAAAGAAAGGGTCAAAATGTAAATCATCATCGCATAAACATTTTGAAATTAGAGGATGTTGACATACTAGTTTATGACTTCCAATTGACAAGGAAAGGCACTCTTCGCTCCAAGGCTATAGAGATTATCAAAATATTTTTGGAACCAAAAATAGTTGCAACATGGGAGTTTGTTAAACCAAGGCGTAAATCTAGAAGGAATATGGCATGTGAAATGTTGGGAGTACATGAAGATTCAGATGGTGTACTCATTGAGAATAGAGAAGAATACGGGTCATCTACATCTTTATCCAGTCATTCATCTAAAGAAAATGAGCTTTTGATGGTGTGTCAGAATCCATGTGTTGATTTGAATATTTGCACATGAAACATTTTGTCTTTTTTATTAATATTGCATTGTTTGTATGGCAACTCTAAAGGAGTGCTTGAATTTTGATATGAATTACTTCTACCTCTTATGATTTAATATATGATTTTATGGTGAATATAATAAAATTTTTAATTTTATATGAAAAGTGTGGTCAAATTATTTCTTAAATAATTTTTATTTAACTCAATGCAAGTTTTATATAGTGTTACTAAGAGATTAAATAAGCACAATTTTCAATTATGATAAAATCACATAAAAATGCCATTTTTTGAAAAAAGTGTGCTACCAGTAGCATTAGTTTTCAATTTAGAGCTTGATTTCAAGGTTTTTACAAACAACAATAACAAATGTTTTGGTTCATTTCTATATTTTTGACCCGAAATCAAAAAGTGGTGCTACCGGTAGCACCACTTTTTTACTCAGGGCTGTTTTTGGTGTTTTTTATGCAAAAATATGGGTTGTTATGGCTAGAGTTCTTATGTTGAGTATAAAGTTCTTGTCAAGTTGTATAACATGTTTTATATGTTAAAGGTAAATGATTGACAAGTTTCAAGGCATAAAACACAAAGGTATGGGACTATTGAATTTCTCCATGGGATACCTAAATTTTCTCCTATCCATGAGAAATGCCATTATATGTTGAAGTTGGACATGTGGCTAGGAAGGGCTAATTAGATTGAATTATTTCTCCAATGTTAGTAGTGGTTCCTTGATTAACACTTTATTATCGTAAGTTGGACATGTGGCTAGGAAGGGCTAATTAGATTGAATTATTTCTCCAATGTTAGTAGTGGTTCCTTGATTAACACTTTCATTATCGTAAGTTGGCATCCCTTCGCTTGGATACGGAAGTAGGTTAACTAAATAGTGAATCGGGCTAAAATAGTGACCAAAATTATGGGCCCAAAGAATAAGAGGGTTTTGTCACAAGTCAACAAAACTTAGCCATTATGAAGTTGTGGGTTCAAATACATTGCTTTCATATATTTTGTTGACATAAGAATAGACCCTACACAAAGTCAAATGAATAGATGCTGACAGATTTTGGTAGCATTGATGGTCCTTTGAGCTTATCTTCCTTTCTTTTGTCTCTTCCATAGGTGGGGTCTCCTCTATCTCTATATCTAGTAGTTACATGGGATGGGGTCCCCTCTGTCTCTCTCTTTCTCCAATTGGTCAAATCTGGTTGATAATCTATTTTGCACTCAGGGAGAACTAATCTCACTAATCCAAAATGACCAACAGTAGTTGGGGCATAGTAAAATCCAGTCGGCATCTAGCATCGTGTGTTCAAGGGCTCAGGTGGGATCCTTACATAGGTTTGATTGAATGGAATGTTTTGATTTTTTGATATATTTCTTAATTCTTAATTGTTTTTTATTTCTTAATTTTTTATTTTATTTGTTAATTTTTAATTTTATTTGTTAATTTTTAATTTTATTTGTTATATTTTAATATATTATATATTATATAAAATATATTATATGATATATTTATATATAATATATTATAACATATAAAATATATAATATGATATATTTATATATAATAAAAATATAGTATATTATATATTTTATGATTAAATATATTATATTATATGATGGCAACGACAATGATGATGAGGATGATGATCATCATCATCATCATCATCATCATTGTTATTGTCATCATCATTCTCTGTACAATCATCGTCGATCATCAATGAGTAAGTTAAAAAAAATCATTGTCATCATCATTGTAATATATATATCACATCATTGTGATTTCCATCATTGTCATTGTCAGTTTCATCATTGTCATTATAATCAGTACAGTTAGTGTCATCATCATCATCAATATAGTTAATATCATCATCATCATCAATAAGTCAATATCCTAGTTTTGATTGTTGGTTGATAGTGTATTTTTGTGCTCAATTCTTTAAGTGTCTAACATGGTTCCACCAAATCTATTAATCTCAAATTAGGGTTGTTCCCTAAGTGCCAAGTCTAGGAGCATTTGGAGCACTTATAGCTATCTAGGCCATGACTATCTGATTTATAAAAACTAATACTCCAAATCAAAATCAAAGCCATAATTAAAGACAAGAATGTGCAATTATGAAAAAGGAGGCAAGAAAAACCTTACAAAGAAGTGAATACAGATCGTGCAGAAAGCTCTCATAATGAAACTAGGTTTAAATCTAACAACACAACTAGGAATGCATATAGAGGCAGTTGAAGCAATCCCATTGTATTTTCGAAGCCAAGACACAACAAAGGATGTATTCCAATACAGGAAAAAATGGAGAACCAATCACAATGAACAAGGCTCTCTAACCTTTCCAACTTGGTACTAAAAGTAAATTGAGAACATAAATACTATACCCTTTCAACTAAGTGTCATAGAACAATTACATGACTGCATTATTATATGCTTACATTAGTGGAGTAATGCAAATGTCAATTAATGGCATGATGATGACGATGACAATGGTGACAATGACTTCGCAAATTACAAAAATTAATATTTTGATAGGATAGAATAGGAATTGGAAAAATCCATTTATATGTTGACTTTTCTTGGAACCTTTATCTCGTATATTGAATTTTTTTAATTTTACAATCTTTTTCTTATCATAAACTTATATCATATAGATCATTTCAATGTTTGAAAAAGGTGATCATAAGGCGAGAAGAGATACCTTGAAGATGTTGATATCGTCATGTGATTATATGATGATGAGAACGATGACAATGATGATGACGACGATGAAAATTATCATCAATGTCAACTCTACATCATCATTAGTATAGTGATCGTCATCATCATCTATCCTTTTAACCCTAATTATTAATTCTAGTCCATGAAGGCATATGATGAGGTTTTAGACTTGAAGATGTTTTAGACCTTTATAATCAATGATGGCTCCCAATTTTCAAAGTTTGCTTGCCATGTCCTAACAAGTTGATATTGTACTCAACATCCCCAAGGAACTATTATGATAGATATGGTTTCCAATTGCAATTGTTAAGATTATGTTTGTGATCATAAGGGCTATAAGTCATAGTGGTTATACTTCAATATGTGTAATGGGTTAATGTCATGGTTAATGTGTTCAAGATCATAGTGGTTAGAGGTTATAGTGTGTATGTTAAAGTGTTTTGTGTAAAATTGTGTTAGGGGTCATACTATGTCTAGCATCATAATGATACCATAGTGATTAATAGTTAAGGTGTGTGAAGCGAGGGTCAAGAATGAAAGCTTTGTATTATCACCAATTGGAAAAGTAAAAACAATATTGACAGATCAACTTGACAAGTAGTGAAAGTGGCCTCCAATGCTCTCTCTTTAGTGGGTTGTATCCTATTTAGGAGAATAATTTTGAAGTGATTTGTCCAACATTTCCCCTTAAGTGGCGATTAAATGAAAGGAAATTTGGGCAACATAACCACAAGTAGAAAAAAAAGAATTTGAAACAAGTGGTCTTTACAATCCTTGGGGAAGAAAACTATAGCATAACATTACACAAATTGATGTTGAATCAGATGGAAAGCCTTGCATTTATATATTTTCCTTGAAGGAAAATGGAGCTTCTATTCAAATCCCAACTCGTGATTTCAATTAAACTATGAATGAATAAGTACCATCATATTGAATGAGTTTGGTCAAATGATATGGATGTCTCTTGACAAGAAGGCCTTGAATGCACTATAGAATCCTAAAAAAATGTATAATTCAACATTATGTGTGCCCTTCACAAATGATTAAATGAAAGGAAATTTGGGCAACATAACCACGAGGAAGTAGAAAAAAATAATTTGAAACAAGTGGTGTTTACAATCCTTGGGGAAGAGAACTATAGCATAACATTACACAAAGTGATGTTAAATCAGATTGAAAGGCTTGCATTTATAGATTTTCCTTGAAGGAAAATGGAGCTTCTAATCAAATCCCAACTCGTGATTTCAATTAAACTGGGAATGGATAAGGACCTTCATATTGAATGAGTTTAATCAAATGATATGGATGTACCTTGACAAGAAGGCCTTGAATGCACTATAGAATCATAAAAAAAGTATAATTCAGCATTGTGTGTGCCCTTTACAAATGGTTTATCGTGTAACTACACACCTCATCAAAAGGAGGGGTACATCGCTTGAAATGGTCTAACTAAAATTTGAATTTTGATATTCATTTTTTCTTTAACATGTCTTCCATAGTTTTGAGTTTTTGGATGACATTAGGAACTAATTTGTGATGTATTCAAACATATTCATGTTTCTCACAAATGGACGTAAGTGTTGTGATAATAAATGCCCCTTGATGTGTGAGGTTAGGAGAGCATCGTTCGCTGAAACACATCATGTATTTATGTGACATGATAAGAAAGGGCATTGCAATGACAAGAATCCCCATCAAAGATCGAATGGAGACCACCCACAAAAAAAATGGAAGGTGATGTCAATATACAATATTTGCAAAATAAGATTACCATACCCATGGGACCATGGCTTTGTAAGATGGGCATATGAAATCCAAGCTATGATATATCTGGAAATGAATGTCGCTTCAAACCCATCTCAAACATGTGATGGAACAATTTCACCCGATCATAGGACAAAACTATAGTAAAGGAGGTCCATTGTGGTTGAAGGGATGAAAAATGTAGGGCTCACTAAAGGTCACAACCAATTTGAAAGATCACAAAAATGTTAGAAAGAACCTATACATGTCCATGGCCTTTCGCTAGATATAGAACACTATCGTCACGATGTACGAATCTCCAAGATGTGATATTGAGTTATAATTGAGAATAAGAGAACTCATCTAGTAAGTATTCAATTTTGGAAATTACTACCAAGTGTGATGTAGCCCATCAATATGGGCATGCTTACCAATGCACAAGTATGAACAAACAGTGCAAATAGATCAAGGATCAATGATGGAACCACCGTTGTATGCAAGGTAAATAGCCAAAGATGAAAACAATAACAAATGAAATAGGCCTCTTAATCAAATTCATAAAGAAGATGCGTCGTAGTCAGTAAGCGTCAATCCATTGAAGAAAGGGCAATGACATGTCCCTAAAACCAACATGAGGTATGGAGAGCAATGATTAATGATTAATGATAATGAGAGCAAAGATGAGTATTAAACACAAGATTTTCTTTGAACAAATCATAAATGGTGAATGACCTAGGCAATGACCATAAAACCCAATAGGAGGATTACCAAATGTCAAAGTAGAAATTGTGGGGGAAGTAATGCCAAGGGCATACTGGAGACCATTTACACAAATTCAAACTAATAGCATGAGTGAGACTCGAGGAGCATGGACATGAACTCAAAATGGATCAAAAAATGTTGTAATGCATCTTGTGTAGAGGGTCAATGGTTATCACCCTAGTCTTGCTCACCTACAACATTTAAGTGATTTTAAATTGAAATACCATAAAGTAGCATTAACATAAACTAATATACTTAAAAACATGGGGCCAATTACATACTATTCACCCCAGTGAAAGATGCATATTAATAAATCAAAGTTCTTGGAAGCTTTCTTGTTAAACTGGTGCAGTAGCATTGTATAAGCTTCAATGCCCACATGACTCTTGCAAATCTATAAATGAACAAGTGTGCAGCCCATAAATGCCCAAGGAATCCTAAAAACAACTAGTAATTGAGCATACATCTTGTTAAGACTTCCATCTCATCAATATTTGGGCATTTGGCACTCCTTTTGGTCAAATCAAGCACGCGGAAGCCTAGACATTCCCACTTGAACTAGTTCTCATACTAGATCAACTTCAGTAAGTGTGTATATATATATATAAGAGGCCATTGTCATGCATTTCACAAGAACTATAAATGTAAGCTTATGTTGGGGGAATCATGCTTATTTGCATGCTACTTTTCCCCTTCTAAGTATCCAAACACAAGGGGTGGTGATGAATGTCCATGGTTAAATATCGAGGAGAGAGCTCGTGGGAGGCTTAGAGGACCCTCCCACAAAGAAGATTGAATCCTACATGCTGCAACATTCTTTCCAAGTGTTACATTTCGTGTTATTTTTCATTTTCATTCTCTTAAAAAAATGTCATATAAATGTTATTTGAATCATTGAAAATCACTATTTTGATGCTTTGATAGTACTATATATTCATGCTAAGATATGGTGAAATATCCATTTTGTTTGCTCCTAGTCCTAGCAGTGAGCTAGAATAGTTATTTGGTACTCACATGCACAAAAAACCCATATGAGTTCCGCCTTATTGAATTACTCCACAAGTATTCTCCTTAAGTTGCAGCTCTACACATGGTGCATCACCAATTTCCTGGTGTTTGCAATGGTTGGGAGGATAATCATTGTAACACCCCGCCTTTTGATGGGACCCCTAAACAACATTTGGACCTATATTGTATTTGTTTGCTTATTATTTGTTGAACTCTACTTGCAAATTTATGAACTTATTTATATGTGTATGTTATGTTTTAAGTTATCATTTATATTATTAATGTGAATATTTAGGTGATTTTTTTTAGTATGGACAATTTAATAAATGATAGGGTACGTGGATACCACTGTGCATTACTATTAAATGAACGAATGGGTGTCATGCACAAGATAGATATGTTAACTTGTTTATATTAACTTATGATTGATAAATTGGTAATTGGCATGGAACCAGTAAAAGAATATGTAAGATCTTATGTTTTGGATGAGGCTAACCCACAAGTTAGAGGGGCTAAGCAATTAAGGCAGATACTTGTTATGATGTGTGGGCTAGTGCAAGTGTATGCACAAAACTAGGATGACCAAGCTGGTCATTCGATGATGCAACTCTAAGAACCACAACAACAACACAATGTGATTAGTGATAAGTTGTTGACCCTAATTCCATTGTGAGGGTGGAGGTTTTGTACATCATGTATCTGTTGGTTGTGGAGCCTGATCTTCCAATCTCATAGATGATGTTGTTTCAGTTGTGTTTGTACCCCATGTTTGGTTATGATCCTAGCATGTGCAACAGGGGTTTGGGGGCAGCGCCCCCGAAAGAAATTTTTGTTATGGGTTTTTTTTTTGCGCCAATAGATTATGGGCCCATGGTTTTGGGTAGCCCGTGGCATTTTCCCATGGTATTTCCCCTTTAAAAGGAAGACATTGTAATACGGTTGTGTAATGTATTATAGCATTGTAAAGATCTATGAGATCGTGTAAGAGAGACTGAGAGAGAGTGAAGAGGAAGTTGCAGTGGATGTGTTGCGGATTGTATCCCTTCATTTGCTGGATGGTATAATAATAAGGACTGGCAATTTCTGTGTGGACATAGCCCATCTTAGGTGAACCACGTTATATTGGTGTCTCTCTTGTAATGTGTTTGAGTAATTTATATTTGCATCTTGTTTATTGTTATTACTCTGCGATCCTGTTTTTCTAACAGTATCATCCTAAGCCTGGAGTCATGAGAGGGTTTTGTGAGTCGTGCTTCCCAAGTTGTGGTGACAACTACCAATTTCCTACTAGTAAGTTAAGTCAATTTGGTCGATGCTCCCACTTATGGGAGTTAAGATTCAATATGTTAAGATAGATAACATCAGTATTCCATTCAATTTCACAACAATAGCATATACAGGATCATTGGAAGAACAACAAGCACATCATAAACACAAGAGACACAATTTATCATGGGAAACCCTCATGGGGTGGAAAACCCAGCAAAACTTCATCAATATAGATGATCAAAAGTACAAAGATGAAATCCCCAAACAAGAGCTCCTTCTCCTCCTTTGTAGATCTCTCTCTCTCCTATGCGAGTTCACAAGTGAGTGTGTGTGTTAAATGAGGAACACACCTCCTCTATTTATACTTTACATTCACTTGACTTTTACACTTGACTGGTCGACCTCAATAGTTTATTCTCTTGCTGAATGGGACGACCCCTCTAGGGGATTTAAACACCCCATTACAAATGACTCTTAGGGGATCTATTGCCCCGACTTACGTGGGAGGATTTACCTCAATGAATTTACATAATAATAACATCCCGACGGAGGAATAAAACATCTTCGGATGAATAATAATAAAGTACAAATAGAATATTCTTTGAAGTTACAATATTTCGACACTCCCCCTTAACGAGAAGGATATTCTAACAACATCTGCAGGAGCAAGGAGTCATCAACTACATCACAGTGATACATCTATAAATCATTGGAATTTTTCTTTAATAATCATCAGTAACTCAAACAGCTACTGGAATATCTTCAATACTGGAACATCAACATCTTCAGTATTGAGTCTTCATCTTCTGCAGCACTCGATCAGCTACAGCAACAACATCATCTGGATCTCCTGATCAACAGCATCATCATCTGGATCTCCCGATCAACAGCATCATCATCTGGATCTCCTGATCAACAGCATCATCTGGATCTCTCAATCAGTAGCATCATCATCTGGATCTCTCGATCAACAGCATCATCATTTGGATCTCTCGATCAATAGCATCATCTAGATCTCTCGATCAACAGCATCACCATCTAGATCTCCCAATCAACAACATCATCTGGATCTCTCGATCAACAGCATCATCATCTAGATCTCTCGATCGACACCATCATCATCTAGATCTCTCGATCAACAGCATCACCTGGATCTTCCGATCAACAGCATCATCATATTTGCAACACACATGATCCAATTACAAGATGATCAATCCCTCTCACTTTAGGACATAAGTCCAAGGATGATACAATCATGATCCACTTACGGGATGATCAATCCCTCTCACTTTAGGACATAAGTCCAAGGATGATACAATCTTGATCCACTTACGGGATGATCAATCCCTCTCACTTTAGGACATAAGTCCAAGGATGATACAATCCTGATCTACTTGCAGGATGATCAATCCCTATCACTTTAAGACACCATGCCATGTCTAAGGACGATGCAATCCTGATCTACTTACGAGATGATCAATCCCTATCACTTTAAGACATCACACCATGTCTAAGGACGATGCAATCCTGATCTACTTACGGGATAATCAATCCCTATCACTTTAAGACACCACACCATGTCTAAGGATGATGCAATCCTGATCTACTAATGGGATGATCAATCCCTATCACTTTAAGACATCACACCATGTCTAAGGACGATGCAATCCTGATCTACTTACATGATGATCAATCCCTATCACTTTAATACATCACACCATGTCTAAGGACGATGCAATCCCAACCACAGTGCTAGTCCTTTTTCATATTGGATGTGACCTAGATCAAATCTAGGATTTACCACCACAGAGCCAATCCTTTTTCATACTGGATGTGACCTAGATCAAATCTAGGATTTACCAACACAACATCATCATCATCACATTCTCGGAGACAAGAGTCTACGGATCCTTTTAGGACATGTGTCCAGGGATGATACAATCCCACTCGTCAACTTAGATCAATTCTAAGGACCACTCATCGAACTCATCGTCGGTACAAGCATCCTCATCATCGATTCAGGTATCCTCATCATCGATACAAGTATCCTCATCGACCATATCGTCAGTACAAGTATCATCGACCTCATCGTCGATCCAAAATATCATCATCGACCATATCACTCCCCCTTTCGAGGAGGGTCCTTTTGAAATACACCAAGCTTGTCTCGTAAATACTCAAACTTTACTCAAGACAGAGGCTTGGTCAATACATCAGCAACTTTCTCATCAGTGCTCACATACCTCATCGTCGGTACAAGCATCCTCATCATCGATTCAGGTATCCTCATCATCGATACAAGTATCCTCATCGACCATATCGTCAGTACAGGTATCATCGACCTCATCGTCGATCCAAAATATCATCATCGACCATATCACTCCCCCTTTCAAGGAGGGTCCTTTTGAAATACACCAAGCTTGTCTCGTAAATACTCAAACTTTACTCAAGACAGAGGCTTGGTCAATACATCAGCAACTTGCTCATCAGTGCTCACATACTCGAGATTTATAGCTCCTTTCTGCACCATATCCCGTATAGTTCCATGATTTGACTTATCATGGAACACTGGATTCTCCGTCATCTTGATACAACTCTGGTTGTCACACAGGATCACAATGGAGTCCATCTCTAAGTCAAATAGTCCTGACAACAACGTCCGAAGCCATATGGCTTCACAACTAGCAGAGCAAGCTGCTATATATTCCGCTTCAGCTGTGCTGAGAGCCACAATGGACTGCTTCCTGCTAAACCATGATATCATAGCAGATCCCAGACAATAACATCCACCCAATGTGCTCTTTCTGTCTAAGACACTTCCAACCCAATCTGCATCTGTATAACCATACAGTCTGAAGTCATGATCTCCAACATAGTATAGACCAAATTCTATCGTACCTCTCAAGTACCTCATCACATGCTTTGCAGCTACTAGGTGAACACATCTAGGCTCAACTAGATACTAACTCTTCACAGCAAAGCATATATCTGGCCTAGTATTCGTTAAATACATCAACGAACCAGTCATCTGTCTGTAAACTATAGAAACCACTGTCCATCATCCCCGATCTCTACTTCACATTTTCCTTGGCTAAGGAAAAATCTCATCTGATCTCAGCCACATCTCTAATCACAAAAATCATGCCAAGATTCTTTAACTCTGAGATCTACTCCCTCTGAAGTGGAGTATTGTCCTCCCTCTGTGACTGAACATCATGCACACTCTCCATTGAGTGATCTTCTGCATATCTATTTGTGCCATCTCCCATCAGATGGGTCTACTGATATGATCCTCAAGATCACTCGAACTCTATGGTGAGTTCCTTCTTGCTTCCATATAAGAGAAGCATGTCATTTGTATATAGAAACCCTCTTCAACCTTGTAGCAAAGTTTGAAATCCTCATCACCTGTGGTGATCATCAAGCTCATCAAATGACTATCGATCCTGGGTACCTGCTGAACCCGTACAAAGCCTTCTTCAATCATGTGATTCTCTATCGAATCCTGGGAATTTGCTCGATATGCACTTTTTCTTCAATTACACCATTCAAGAGAACGGTCTTGTCATCCATGGGTGTAATGTATCTCTGGAAGTGTGTTTAGCCAATTGGAGCAACCATCTCGTCATGATCCTCTCCCTCTTTCTAAGAGAATCCTCTAGCCACGAGCCTTCCTTTGTACTTCTATAGTACGTTTGATTTGTAAGTCTTCTTGTTGAACATCCATCACTTGTTCTTTGGAATAGGTGTTCATCATCCTTCTTTTGATCATAGCACGTGATCTTTCCTACAAATCAAATTTAATTACATGATTAGTAACACTTCATAATCTTCAAATCATGTTGACATTTCAATGATAACCTATTATGCATACTGATATGATTCACATAGTTATGCAACTATCTTGACCAATACTTTGGCACAACACATTTCCATATCCTGTATGCATACAGTGGCTATCTAGATGCCTTCCATCTCTACCAGAACATACTATCAAGAGTGTGCACAACTCCCAGCATGTTAGCAAAGAGGTTTCATTCTATACAAGCAACAATGGAATGTTTGTCCAACTTACCCATCATATGCATATTAGTAGTATATTGTTCAATGCTATATGAATGCTTACACTATGCATGATATATTCTATGAATACAAATATGCATACAATTATTACGAGCAATATCATTAACTATTCAGATATTCAAGAAGTAATTCAAATAACAACTCAAATACTTATCTTTGATGTTTGTGTGGTTGCCTCCCTCTTGATCTCTTTTTTTTTCCTTTATGATAGCATCATGATTATATGTCTTTGAATTTCTATCCATTCTGAACCAGTATGCATGCTTAAGTGTGCACTAGTGTCATCATTGTGTCATCCTCAAGATCTCATACATAATCATACATTCATTAGTTTATCTCAATAATATCAAAACATTATGATTCTAAATAATCTTAAACATGTATGGTCATGATCATTTCATACACAAGTATACTTATCTAAGATCCTAACACAAAGTAGGATTCTTACTCGATATAGGAAAACATACCTGGATTAGCATGCTTGTTATTTATGTCTAAAAGAGTATCTTCTTTGTTCTCTTCAATGATTTAGAGACCTTGTGCTAGTAAGCTACATATCTCATAAGTTAAACCAAATCATACATACCCCATAAGTAGAGCTTTCTATGTGATCAAAGAATATGGATGAGTCTTTGTCTTCATGTCATCATGGTCATATATTCTTGATCTAGAACTTGATTTTCCTTTCTTGATGTACCTTTCATGTTAGCAGACAACATCATCCTCATACAACACCACAAGTGCATTAGTACAATCATAAGTGTCATAACCCTAGTCAATGAATGTCTTCTATTATTCACATGCATTCATACTTTTACTAAGGTGATCAGACAATCTAAAATTAATCGTGATTGTACTAACCTCAATAATATGAAGACATACGTATCATGAACTTAATCATGAAACAAATTTCAAAACATACATGTATCTCCTCAAGTCATACATGTTGAGATTGCTTGTAGTCTTCTCTATAAGGATAAAAACGTAACCATCCAAGGTAGATCACTTGTAAACATCTTATATAGGTTCATGGTGCTAGGACGATAGAATATCAGTGCCATTTAAACCTCCTTCATTGCTTCCCTATGAGTCTCCCAACTTTGCTAGGGTTTCTTCTTACTTGGAAACCCTAATTTTCAAGCTCCTTCCTCCCACAACATTTTGATGAGGATTAATATCTATGATGAATGGATTCCAAATCCATTTTCAAAGTTTCCAATGTTGCATTAGGTGTCTCCAACATTGTATCAGGTCATGCCATACCTAAAAAACTGAAAAACCTAAGTGAGAGCTTCTTCCTCCTCTTCTTTGATTTCCTTCGTTGAGCCATTTCAGATGTGCTATATTGTTTTTGGTGTATCTCTGAAGTTTTGGATCTACAGGGTCTGAAACTTCGGATTGTGGTCTCCTAACATATCATCTTTCCAACCCCACAGGTTTGAGCTTCATTGGATTTTCCATCAGAGAGATATGTCCAATTTCCCAACATGACCTGTTTAAAGGATGAAACACCATATCGAACTTGTACGGAGTGCCACGTGTCACTGTTTCAACTTCGGCCTCTGAAACTCGGACCTATGAAATTACAGTTTGTGCCCTAACTGTCACCTAACTGTCACTTTTTACGGAATTCCATTTGGAGCTTCCTAACCCGAGATATGACCTTTTTACCTAGGTCACCTGTTTAGGGCTTCATTCTGGAAGAGGCAGAAACCCTAACTTGTACGAATCATATCTCAGAAAGTACAACGAATCTGAGGTTGAAACTCGAACACAAGGTACAGGAAAATTTCATCTTTGGCCTGTCCAAGTTTTAGATCCTGAACCTTCACCAAAATTGATTTATAGCGAAAGTTCCACGATGACTAGGTTTTGCTATACCAAACCTAACTTTCAAATTGTCGCAAGTGAAACAAGTGTCGTAAGTGCCATACATTGCCTTCCTTTAGGATAGCTCTGATACCATATTAAGGTTCAATATGCTAAGATAGATAACATCAGTTTTCATTCAATTTCACAACAATAGCATATACAGGATCACTGAAAGAACAACAAGCACAGCATAAACAAAAGAGACACAATTTATCCTAAGAAACCCTCATGGGGTAGAAAACCCAGCGAAACTTCCTCAATATAGATGATCAAAAGTACAAAGATGAAATCCCCAAATAAGAGCTCATTCTCCTCCTTTGCAGATCTCTCTCTCTCCTATGCGAGTTCACAAGTGAGTGAGTGTGTGTTAAATGAGGAATACACCTCCTCTATTTATACTTTACATTCACTTGACTTTTACACTTGACAAGTCGGCCTCAATAGTTTATTCTCTTGCTAACTAGGCCGGCCCCTTTAGGGGACTTAAACACCCCATTATAAATGACTCTTAGGGGATCTATTGCCTTGACTTACATGGGAAGATTTACCTCAATGAATTTACATAATAATAACATCCCAACGGAGGAATAAAACATCTCCGGATGAATAATAATAAAGTACAAATAGAATACTCTTTGAAGTTATAATATTTCAACAATGGGTTATATCTAGAGTTAAGTCAATATAGTTGACGCTCTAGGATATTCCAGTAGAAGAATGGATAGGAAGAGAAAGTTGGAAGTAGGGTAAGGAGGAAAGATGATTAATTAGCAATGTTTTGGGTTGGGATTTGAGACACCAATTTAGTTGTATTTGGTTCATTGCACTTGTAAATGTAAATCTTATGTTAGTTCATTAAGGTAAATTTAAGTATAATTTTGTTTAGTATTGATGCATTGTAACTTAATTAATAAAATATCTTGATATTGCGTGTCAGATTGTTTTCTTGCATGTGGCTACCTTATCTTGTATGTGTGGTCATTATCTTGTCAGTTAGGGACTATGCATTAAAGGTGATGATGGTTTCCTATAATGCATGCACAAGTTGTGTACTTTGGCCATGCACACACACCTTGCACACGTACGCTAATATAGTTACAGTGTAGATCTATATAAATATATGCACGTGATTATTGTGTTGTCATGTTTAGTGGTTTGATGGGTGTAATATTATTACGATATAATATTATTTATAGCATTAACTTGTTATTATGTAAATTTGCTTTGCATTGATTAAATTCCTTATTAACTTTATTCACATTAGCTTACATTAATCACATTTCATTGTAATTTCATTAATTGTATTAATTGTCGTCCATGTTAATTTGCATCAATAAATACATTAAATTAAATTATCTCATTACATTTGTTATATTTTAATTAATATGCATAAAATGTTTAAATTAAATTATCTCATTACATTTGTTATATTTTAATTAATATGCATAAAATGTTTAATTAAAATGTCATATTATTGATGAGACAATTAATGCTTACCAAACAAATAAAGATGTGAAAGATAATGAACTATCAAACAATAAATACAAAGAGATATTTTATCATCTAATCATGTTTAACATTTTGGAAATTGGGTTTAGAGTTATGTTTGAGACCTGCCTTATAGGGGATGGTTGTTAGATCCTTAAAGAGGTAGGCGATTGGTATTAATCATGGTTGGACTTTCCTGGACCCTTGGGAGTGGGAGAAGGCGATGGAAGGGGGAAGATAAAATAAAATTTTGGAGTATGTGAAGGAGATTCTTTTGGCTAGACTGGCTATTGGGCTATGTATACTTGGCTTTGACAAGGAGGTTGAGATTGGGGTTATTGGGGTTGCGAGCATGGAGAGTCAAGAAACCCCTCTGATTTTCTTGAAACTAGCAACCTAGCTATTAGTTGGCTGGGAGGAATAACCATTGTTTAGACAACACCATCAGTTGAACTACACTGCTAGGTTGAAGCAACGAAAAAGTTATCTTAACTAGAACTAAAGGTATTCTATTAGTCGTTACTCATTATTTGGATTATTACGGCTTACTTAACAATATGAACATACTTTTAGAAATGAACATGCTCTTAGAAATAGTATATGTTAGAAATTGTATATGTTATGAATTTAAAATTAACAAAAAACGTGTTCATAATTCTAAATTAGCAAATTATATAGTGACTTTACACATGTTAGAATTACTTAGTTAGCAATGGTTTATTAAACTAACACCCATCACTAACAATCATCTTGTTAGAGTGATTCTTCTATGGTTGCACTCCAATCAAAGTTGAAGACTTATTTGCATTAGTTGGCAGGACATCATCAAAACGAGTTGGAAACGTATAAGTATTAAGTTCTTTATTTATTTTCAGTAGATTAATGTAGAATTATGAATGTTTTAAGATTTTTTCAAGTTGATTTTAAAGAGGTAAATCCTTTTGGGTAACAAACTTGGAATAAACTTGTCGTGATGGAGTTGTTAAAACTATCCCCTAAAATTATCAAAGATCCTATGTTATATTAAATCGTTAAAATATCTTCCCACAATTAGTGTAGTCTAGTTTTTTTCAAGATTTATTAAATTATCAAAGATCCTATGTTATATTAAATCGTTAAAATATCTTCCCACAATTAGTGTAGTCTAGTTTTTTTCAAGATTTATTGATAAACTTCGTAATGTCTATTGGGACAAAATTAAAGTTCTCTTGATGTAATAGTTCACCCTCAGTCAAACAACAATGTTATATAGTTCACCCTCACTCAAACAACAATGTTATAGAAAGTAAACCTCGTATCAACCTTACAAAAAGTTACTTCTATTTGTAATTAAATATACTCAACAAAATTACCAAGAATACTCAACAAAATTACCAAGATTGAACACTCCATCATAAACCTCATATCAACCTTACAAAAAGTTACTTATATTTGTAATTAAATATACTCAACAAAATCACTAAGATTGAACATTCCATCTTTAATGGAACAAACAAATTCTGAATAAAATCTAACAAATCTAACAAAGGCTACAAAATTAAGATTTAACCACTGACAAGAAGCTAGCAGTCTAACCAATATGGCAAAGCGAAAATAGTAAATACCTTGGTTAACCAATATGGCAAAGCGAAAATAGTAAATACCTTGGTTGAGAAGCATATGATAGCGAAGTTTGAACACTTGGTAATTAATGAAGGAAAACATTCTGAACATGATCTAACAAATTGACTTTGGAAAACTGCCCTTCATCAATCAAGGCTGCCAAGTTAGGAAGGTTAGCAATCTAACCAATAAGGGGCAATGAAAATAAAAAATACCTTGGCTAAAAAGCATATAACGGCCAAGTTTGAGCATTTGAGCACATACAAATTACTGGAGGGAAAAAATTAGGAAAATGATCTAATAAATTTCCTTTGAGAAGCTATCCTAAATCAATTATTGTGACTTGGGAGGTTTGGCGAGCTCGAAACGCCTCTATTTTCAGGATAGGAAGCCCCTGTCATCTTCGGTCAGTGCCAGAGTTGTGGCATATTTTCGGCTGTTTCAAGCTCAACACAGTATCAATGTTAAAGTGCAGCATTGCTTTCTGGAAAATGATTTCCCATTTCCTATTGGTTACTTTGATGGCGCGGCACAGGGTGGGGTGTGTGGGGTTGGTGGACTTATCAAGCTGAGCCGTAGACACCTCTACCTTCTCTCTTTCAAGGTAGGCGATGGGAGAAACACTTGGGCCGAGTTACTAGCCCTATGGATGCTCTTATGGTTTGCCCGTGATGCAGGAGCATAGACCACCTCAGTGAAGTCATTAGTGACTTCTCAAAGTCAAGTGGAAACTTTTAGAAGAGTCTTACTTATAATTTCTGTTTTTATAGAAGATAAGTTTGAATAAATGAGAAATAAGGACTCGATCCTTCTCAAATGTAATAAATAAGGTGAATGTCCAGAATGTTAGGAGTCAGTTAGATGAGTCAAGAGTTAGTTAGGAAACGTTAGCAGTAATAATAGTGATAGAGAGTTGAGTCGCAAACGGTTGTAGTTCACGATCCTATATCCAAGGATCTGAAACAAACCCTTTTTTGTACTTAAGCTCTATGAAGATTCATTTGTATGGGAGAGAGCTTGGGGAATAGCTCGTAGAGCTTGGACAACTCACAGAAGCCTTTTGATAGCTCGAAGAGGTTTCTTTGTGAATATAAATAAGGTTTCTGCATTTACTGAATTTATAGTGTTGAATTATTTATACACAGAGAATTCACAGTTTGTATATGTTTGAGCATAGAGGAATTTAGATTGAGTTTTTAAAGCAAATTGATGGATTGCGCATCAAAGTTATGAGGGCTTTTTAGAGGAATTTAGATTGAGTTTTTAAAGCAAATTGATGGATTGGGCATCAAAGTTATGAGGGCTTTTCTGTTTGATCGAATCTCCATTTTTGCAAGAACTCTGTATATACTTGTATGGGAAAATACAATGTTTAGTTAAACTGCTCATAGACTAACGATTTTAGTCTGACATGGAGAAATTCTTTATTTAAGAATTTCATTATTGAAATTTCCTGTGGAGATAGCATAGAGGAATTTAGATTGGGTTTTTAAAGCAAATTGATGGATTGGGCATCAAAGTTATGAGGGCTTTTCTGTTTGATCGAATCTCCATTTTTGCAAGAACTCTGTATATACTTGTATGGGAAAATACAATGTTTAGTTAAACTGCTCATAGACTAACGATTTTAGTCTGACATGGAGAAATTCTTTATTTAAGAATTTCATTATTGAAATTTCCTGTGGAGATAGTATAGACGATCGTATTCCATCAATGAATTGCAGGTGAAATTGTGCTTTAAGTGCACAGAAATAAATGGAGGATTACATACAGTAAACTAACGGCTACTGTACATTATAGAGACGGATCGACGGTCGTGGATGGCTGGTTAACCAGTTGACAAGGTGAATGATGGAGATGCGATGAGGGCTTAAGAGCATAGGTAATGGTCTTATGAGGTGCGAGGCGAGTGCTATAACCATGAGGCACAAATGTTTTATTGGAAAGAATGGCGGTGGCTTCCAAATCAGGAAGAGGAGGTAAATTAGTTATGGTTAACTATTGTAATTCTGTCCATTTATATAAGCTGTTTATGCATGTTATAGCAGAACCGAGAGGGGAATATTTTAAATAGTTTGCCTTAATCTGAAGGGTATGAAAGGTAGGGATAGTGTATTGCTTATATACACTTGAAAAGATCCTCTTATGTTGGCCTTAGAGGGTATAAGGCCATCAGCCCGGCATTTGAAAATCCAAGCCCTGCAGGTGTTTGGTGATTCCGCATGCATTGTGGATTGGGCCAAAGAACTGTTGGTCCTGCATTCACTTCATCTTAAGCACTGGTCCAGCAATACTCGGCTGCTGATCAACTATTTTGGGCAGATTTCTTTCAGGCACATAGCTCGCAGATTTAATTCGGTTGCAGATAGCCTCTCCAAAAAAGCGCTGGCTCAGACCAAGGGCGAAATTGTTGCTGAGGAATTCCTGGAGAATGTCTCGCAGGGGATCCACACCTTCCATGTTTTCTGAGTTTTTCCGTATCTCGCTGCTCCACTTTGTTTATGTAATTTCCGATACAGCTTTGTGTTTAAAATAAAGTTGTTTTTTTTCATTGTGAAAAAAAATTATATACACACTCAAAACGAAAATAGCACATTACTTTAACAAAATGGATATTAAGTTCTTATAGGACATGGACATGTGTACCTGTAAATGAAACCCACGAGTCCTGAGCTTTGCTAAATCAAAATCATAAATAAAATTTTATAAATATAGCGAGAGAGAATGGTAACCATGAGCATAATGGGAAAAAGCAAAATAAAATCTTAATAATTCTCGGCCAAAATTTTCCATCCATATCAACACCTAAAAAACTGCTTAAAAACAGAAAATACCAAAAATAACCCACAAGGAAAGACTTGAACCACTCACTTCTTATCTCATGTAAATGATATTCATAAACATATAAATCGATTATCGGAAATTCACAAGCGGCCAGCAGACCTCCCACAATTTCTATATCAACCATGTCAGTGACGCATATTGGGCAAACATTAAGCATTACTACAAGCACAGAGTACATCCCAAGTAATTAGGTTGAATATGAAAATTGTTGAGCTTTTCAAGATGCAATCCAAATGTGGCAAGATGAGTTAACATGGCGACACCAACGGCATGAAAGAAAATATAGGGTCAAAGCAGAAAAATAATGAAAAAATAACAAAATATGTGTCACTGTTCCAATTCTTTAGAACCGTCAGGGTTCTATCAAGGAGGAAATAACTAGAACATTTTAAAGAAAAAGATCGGGCATATATTAAAGAAGAAAAACTGAAAGTGCACTCTAAGCTTCTTGATTGCCAGCAAAGCGAGGCCGAGAAATGAAATGAAATTATTAATTAGTATCCACTAATGAGCAAAATAGGTGAACGGGGCTCAAAAACACTGTCAAGTAATAATAACAAGAAAAGGAGTCCCGGGGCATCTCCTCCCTTAATAAACCAAAAAAAATGCAGTTAAACCAGATTGGCTAAACGCTCCACGAAGAGGGAACAGCCCTAAAGTGGACAGAGAGAGCAAGCGATGCCACAATGGAAAAGCTTGAGACAAAGTGATCTTTACTCACCTCGATAATTAAGTCAGACAGGTTAAATGGAAATTGGAACAGATATTTGAAGATCAATGAAAAATCATCTAGCATTGTTCGTATAAACAGCAACATGGTTTATAAATTAGTATAGAGTAGTTAGAAGTCAAAAAACAAAACAAAAACAGTAGTTTTTACAAGGCTTTTGTGTTTTTGTATTCATAACAAACAAAATTATTAGTGTCAGCTGAGTTGTGGTCAAGAAATAAATCAGCCGGAATGTTCCATCAGTGACCCAGATTCGATTCTCAGAGTGAGGGTGCTAGCATCTAAAACTGGGAGTCCTCAGAGTGACATGTCTCTGACATGTCCCAGGAGTGATAAAATACAAGTCCCCCACTCTAGCCAAAAAATAAGGAATGTTGTTGTAAAAAAAAGAAACAAAATTATTATTATAAAGTAATATCAAGCCAGCATCCTTTACTTAACACTAATCGGAATGGAAAATAACAATGCACGGCTTTGTCTTTTCAGCAGCAATAGTGATATGTTTTACAATGAAGTACACGGCAGCAAATGTTAGGAGATAGCCAGAGGCAACTAATGAAATCAAGTTTTTCGGAATACAACAAAAACATTATGATAAGCTTATAAAGTAATATCAAGCATGCATCCTTTTCTTACACTAAGGAAAATGGAAAATAACAATGCATAGCTATTTCTTTTCAGCAGCAATACTGATATGTATTACACTGAAGTACAAAGTAGAAAATGTTGAGATATGGCTACAGGCCACTACTTGAGTTTGCACAATCAAGTCTTCCCAAATAGAATACACAAAGTTCCCATTCTTATAAAACACCCTGCATGGCTTTTCATTAAAACAAAATTGACATTAATTTTCTTCGTATTTACCATAAAACTACTGCAGCCTCGTCATTGTGTAGAACCATGACTAACAGATAAATTACATATCTGCAATATGCTTAAGAACTTCTCCACAACAGCTCGATCTGAACTTTTCCATTCTTCGAATCAATAAGATGATACTTCTCATTGATACGTTTATTATGCACCACATCTGACAGATTAATGTCCACATAACCCAGAGTTTCCTACAAGAACAAGGAGCATCTTCCGTCAGAAAAATTATAAAGTAATCACCATGTTTAACATCATGTTGTTTATAATCTCGATGCACAATAAAATGGTTTTTTACATGAAATTGAAATTTCAAATATAAAATAATATCCCAATGATAAGAGGAAAACTGCATATTTTTCCTAAACAGTTGGTACAAATTACAATATACTAGGAACCTATCACAAATGTCCAAGATATCAATGTGCAGCATAACAAACCAAGGATTAAATGAGAAATCGAAACGTACATAAAATGGCTTCACCATTAGTAACACAAGAAGAAAGGCAAAATATTTATACAGATTGCAGTAGCGAAACTCTATAGAAGATATTTTTGCTCACACTTGATGTCATAATATGGCTGTTTCAAGCACAGTTCTTGACAATTTCAAGAACAATGTCGAGTAAAACATGAAAAAATGGCCAGAGTTGTATCAAACAGAATTAAATTGCGCGTACACAACAGGGCTGAATAGCGCTTGAAAGTAGCTAAATAAGCTGCGACACACATGCTGTTTGAATCCTCAACTCTATGCATGGTTACAAGGTAAAGCATGAGATTTTTGTCCTATCAGGGGTATTTATTTTTTTGTTATGTACCGAAATTTAGTACTTCGAATTGTTTGCAACATTCATTATTATGATATTGATTGGGATAAAACCTAAGAAACCGGATTCGCTCAAAACCCTCAGCATGTCGCGTCGGGCTCGAATCGGACACGATTCGGTCTGAATTCGTGTCCAATTCGAACTTTAAGCGAATCCGTTTTCAGGACACGATGGGAAACCGAATCGGACTCGAAATGTGAGTGTGTCCCGACTGTTGGACACTAACTGAGAAAAAAGGACACGTAAATCGTGGAAAAAGGCATCCAGGTTTGCTTTAATATTTTGGCTTTCTTTTTGTCATCTGCAAGGAAGCAATTGGTTGAGAGTGAGTGATTCGTGAATACTGAATCGTGATTTGTGAATGACAATGTGTAATCATTAATGTGTTTTTATTCTAATTTCTATTGAATATTTGTAAATGTTCTAGTTTCTAAAGATTTTTGGATCTATATGTCTATATTTTTAAAAAATATATATATGTATATAAAATGTGTCCTACGTGTCCTGATTCCGGGGGTCACCGTGTCCGTGTCGGACTCTCGTATTTTTGTGTCCCGTGTCCCCATGTCAGGTGACTTAAGATAAAACTCAAGTTAGTGAGAGGGTCACTAATCATGCACAAACAGCATACTAGAACATGACAGTTACCTGCTTTAGAATAGAGAGCCCTCTCAAACTTGTAATCATGTAACACCTGTACATAGAGCAACTCAATTGTGGCAATCATTCTTGGATTTATAATTTTATTGTCTTCAGTATCACAATCTCTCTTTTAATTAATTTAAAACAGTAATCTTATTTCATAGGTATGCTTTATCACTTCTTGTTTAAAACATGTTCTCCTACTTAAAAGTTTAAAACATGTGTCAAATGTGTGTCTGACACATGCCTTAGCAGTGTCCTTACGTGTTGGACACCAAATTGCAAGGAATATGGGAATTTGCACACTTTGAAGAATAGTAGGCTTGATCGGTCTATGTGCAACCTCTGGCCTATTTACAGGGAGGAACAAGTGGTTGAATGGAAAGAGAAAGATGTAGGATGTATTTCCTGATGCTATTTGTTTGGACAACAGCAGTGAGTTGGCATTAGCCAACTTGGATCTTAATGAACCAGTACTAAAGCCAGTCACTTCTGATGATGGCAAACCTCTTGAGGGTCATCCTCCACACCCGCAGATACAGACCTTGAATTGGATATAGAGGAGGATGGAGGAGAGAGCAGTGGCATTGGTGGTGATCTTGATGATTTTGACATGGAGCATGACTGATGAGCTATGAGATTCTTCCATCTACAGTTCTAGTATCCTCCACACCCGCAGATACAGACCTTGAATTGGATATAGAGGAGGATGGAGGAGAGAGCAGTGGCATTGGTGGTGGTCTTGATGATTTTGACATGGAGTATGACTGATGAGCTATGAGATTCTTCCATCTACAGTTTTAGTATCTACCCTAAATTGTATTTTCCATTGGCATTCCCACTGATGATTCAGTATCTATGTAATACATTTTGATTTTGATGACATCAAATGACTCAATGAAAAAACTGCAGTTTTATGGTTCTAATTTCTAAACCTTGATTTTATGTGTATTGAATATTCTAACTTATTGTGTTTGATCATGATCCATCGTTAATGTAATAAATAGTTGTAAACTTGTATCAATATTTTGTAAATGTTCTAAAAATTTGAATCTTTATGTCTATATTTCATATATATATATATATATATATATATATATCCTGGAATAGTCTAACTATTCATATATGACCAAAGTTGGTCAAATCATGGACCAAAAAATGCAAATATATGACCAAAATGGATCCAAAATGTAGTTTAGTTAAGACAATTGCAGGGTCAACATGAGCTATGACAGATACTCATATATACGTGTCCCATCTCCTATGTCCCAGTGTCATGTGACTTAACACTCTCCTATATGAATATTCATAAAAATTTAGAACACCTTAGTGTAATTAATAGCCTGCCAATAAATAATTCGCTTTTAACTACCACAAATTGCAGGCTAACGCCATACAAGTCAAAGCAATCTTTACGGTTTTGGATGTAAGGCCAAATCCATCGTAGTGGTAGTTATCAGTTATTTGATGCATTTGTCCTAAATAAAGGAATTACTTTTGTTTACCATTTTCCAAATGGTTCTCTTGCACATATGTGCTTGATGACCTGCAGGACAAAACACACTCCTATCCAAATAATTAGCTGGATCTAGAACACTGGAATTTTACTCACATCTACTGAAAACTAGAACTTCCCTTCAGGCTCGGCTTTCAAAGAATATTGAAAACAAGCAAAGGTGTAGAAAGCCAACAAATTATGAAAATTTTGAAAACATACCTGATGACAAGTAATATTGACGATTAAAAACAGTAATGGCAACATATATATTATTAGAGAGAGAGAGAGAGAGCAATTATTAACATTTCCATGTTTATAGATAAGAATTCATTGATTCATCGCATATTCACAATACTTATTGAAAAACAATATTTGAGGGAGAGAAAGAGAGAATTAACAATGTAACAGAAATCGCGAGCCAAACTCGGACAATCGCAAGTTTGGCTCGGAACGCCCTCAAAATGGGCTGATTTGGTTTGGGTCAACTCAAACTCGGGTTGACCAAGTTTTACTCAGTCAACACAAGTCAAACTCATGATTTTTTCCCTGACTCGCGATTTAAAGCTCCGATTTTTTGAACTGCACACCCTGGAAAAGTTTTTAAGACCAATTTTGACTGTTTTTTGTCATTATTTTGCTTACTGGAGGTGTGCCTACCTGCTGGAGGTGTCCAGTAGTAATGGTAATATTAAATTCTTAAAGTTAAATGATAGAAATTAAGTGTCACTTACTTTCTATCATTTTACTTAAGTTTTTAACATTACTGTTATCACATATATAGTAGCCGGGCTACCATATATTGTTTTTCTCATTCCAGTACACTATTCAGCCAGTTCCCTTACATTTGAGATGCCGAGATGAGCATCTATATTGGATCACTATCAGATGATGGACAGCAGTTGCATTCCCCATGCCATGACTGAGTTTCAGGACACTCAGAGAGATGACCGATGTAGCCATTATACCATTGGTACAGAGCAGTCAGTAGTGCCCAGAGTTACAGCAGCAGTTTCAGAGGACAGATGATGGTACAGGTTGATGTGCATTCAGGTATATGACTCAGCAGGTATATTACGGTGTTATGGTTAGATTGCTTTTATACTTATTCTTATAGCATGTCATAGCACTTAGTGTCATGATCTGGCGATCATATAGATACATGGACCTGGTTGACCTATTATATATATATTACTGTCCCTACTCAGACTTAGAAGTTCACTATTCATACTCATTGGTATTTACCCTCCTTAGGGAGAATAGAGGTGATCATTCCACCATACCATGGCTTGCTAGTGTTGGCTCCATCATTTCATTGTCTTCATCCATCCATGGCCTACCTTTTAGATTATCACCCTGATTTGCTACTTGACTAGTGACATGGAGGACCTTTCCCCATTGTAGCCTCTGTATTGGATGAGCCTCCTTGTTTATTGTGTCTCGGCTCTGAGTTGGTGACAAAACTTACCTATGGTGAGTTGGAGTTCCTTGAGAATTCCCCCTAGTCACTAAAGTTGTGTTGGCTAAACCTGAAACTTTTAGTGCTGCCATGAATACAAAATCTGAAAAATGAAATGCTATATCTTGTATGTGAAAGAAATGCCAATTGAAAATGGCCATGAAAAATAAAATGTTATATCTTTTGGAAAAATAAATACCTAGGTAAACAAGTTGTCCATGACACACCTAGAAGTGCTCAGGTAAACAAGTGCCTTAAAAACACACCTGCAGCAGAAAGCCTAAAAATAAATGTAAATCTATGCAATGTGTTTGTAAACACACATAGATCAAGGCTATGGAAACTTCAGGCCCAAAAAGCAATGGAACTTAAATGTTATATCTAAACAATTGCTGGCCTTATTTGTATTATGGATTGTGCGCATCTGTGAAGGTGAATAAACCCTCTTTAAACAACTCATCCATTTGTGAGACACCGCCATTCCCTGTGTTATTGCTCATTCAGTACATACTATGGTGTGTATTCCCTTTCCCTTGCCAAAGTGTCACAAAGTCAAGTCAGTCAAGTCATCCCTTAGCCTAGCCAGTTATTTCAGCCTTCACCCTTCACTAGCAAATTGATCACAACTATGAAGTGAGTATGGTCCTGAAAGTCTAGTCTGAGTAATAATAATAATTAACGACACTATATATTTGGATTTAGATCGCCAGTCATGATTACTCTGTGTTATAATTGTTATTCGAATAAGTTGTAGAGCATGTATTAACCTTGACACCTTGCAGCAGCTATGGATGATGGTCTGAGTTGTATTTGGTCTTGGTTAGACCTAGTTTGACCATGGTGGACCATGGGACATGAGATGTTAGATCTTATGATGATATGGATAGATGATATATGGTCTATGTACACATACAGGATGATTCTATGCAGCAGCTACAGGGTTATGATGATGATTCTGGGGTTACAGCAGTGTTTTATCATTTACAGAGCATTATTATTGGCCTTGTTCCGGGATATTGGATATTTATTTTGATCATGCAGAGACTCATATGGTGTATGAGTACACATCTTGGATAGATTTGGACCTTTTGAGTCCAATGGGACAGTTTGTTTTCAGTTCCGGGCACTTACAGTGATGATTGAGCCTCAGTAGGCTGTCCTAGTGCAGTTTTGGTCTGTTGGAGGCCCTATCGGAGCAGAGATGACTTTTATCCGGTTGACCTAGGGCGCTGATGATGGAGGGGGTGGTCCAGCCACTTGTTTTTACCATATTACCCCCCTCCCGGACACATTGGTGCCCTCACCTTGACAGCGCCATCACTCCAGGAGGCTGTTTGGGCAGTTTCACGCTTCCCGAGGCATTTCAGGATTGGTAGAAATGGCTATTGAGGAAATCGATTTGGGCTACTGAGGCAAAGTTATGGCATGGGATGATCAGTGATGATAGATCGGGACCTTTCACACCTTCTCCAGCAGTTTCAGCTTCATCGGGGCCCGCATCCATCACTTATGGCATTTTCTGTGGATTTTTGAGGTCTTTTGAGGACCACGACTTCACTAGGGAGGCACGATTTGGTACTTTCATGATTATTTATTGGTTGTTGTGCCATGGGGATTGACCAAGGAGGGATAAAATTACCCCTTGGACCCACCATGAGCCTCTTATGATATTTTGTCATCATGATTTGGTGGGATTCCCCTCTCCTAGGGCGACTTTGTCCACTTATGTTATATTTTATGTGTGATCCATGTATTATATTGTTGAGCTCATCTCAACCATTGATTAGACTTTTGTATCTTATAATCTTAGCCACTCATTCAAAAAGTGGTTAGGGTTTTGGTGCCTCTCCTTCCTATTTAAAGGAGAGAGCCTCTCATTGTAAAGGGTCTTTGGCTCTTGGATTATTGGTATAGAAAAATATTCTTGTGGAAATTCTTGTGGTCTCCTTTGCATCTGGTGTTCTTAGATGGTGATTGGAAAGTCTATTGCAACCTAGCATTTGGAAATTGTGGTAAGATCTATCTTTTTTGGAAATCATTGTTTGTCTACAGGAGGGCGACTTCAACAAGGGCGATTTTGCAAGGCTTCTTCAAATCGACTTTCTTGGCATTCGCTTGTATCAGGGGGTTATCATTAGTATCATTGTGATCTATGCTATCTTTCTGTTACTTCTTTTGTGGCATTAGTCTTATCTCTTGATGCATCAAATCTGATATTGTTGACGTTTGTTGTGCAGGAGAGAGGGCGCATTGGCTTCTTGGACAAAATCGATTTGCATAGAAACTGCCTCAAAGCTTCCAAATTGATCGGGATTGCATAGATCATCATCATCAAGGCATCTACAAGGTTACCCAGGTAAGATCCACAGGTTTGTTTCTCTTTCCTCTATCCAATCCATTGACATAACTCATAAATTGTTAAAACCCTAAATATTTCAAAACCCCCATTTTACATTTTCTCAGATCTACTTAGATCTAGTGGGTTGTTGGGCATGATATTGAAAACCCACCTCTATAGCATCCACGGCATCCCGGATCTATAGTTTGGTGAGGATTGGCTTCCGTTTGACCCCTCTCCCAAGCCAACTTAGCTTCTCCCAAGGAAGGCGCACTTCACCATTTGAGCAAGTTGACCTAGATCTAGTTGATGGGTGTTTGAGATTCCACTTGATTTGACATCTACACATCAAATAACATACACCCAGGTTGTCCCTTTCTTGAAATTTACCTTGTGGGCCCCATTCCACATTTTAAGGGATTTAATCCCCATTTTGGACCACTTGGAACACTTAAACTCAGATCTACTAAGATCTAACCGGTGGATTGCCACGAAATTATAGATCCATACTCCTACCTGACCGATCTACTAGGATCTAAAGTTTGGATGCCATCCGACATGATTTGACCCACCTAAACCCCAATTGAAGCCTCCTTGGGTAAAGTCGCACCACCTTGGAGAAGTGAGTTCACTCACTTCTAGGAACTGGGTACTTGAGATTATTGCTGATCTGAAACCGGAATAATTCAAAACCTAGGTCTAGACTGTCACTTTGTCAAATCTTGCCTTGGGGACTGCATTCCTTGTTTTTAGGGATTGTGGTCCACTTGGGTTAAACCTAGATCTAGACACATTTAACCATCAAGACCTATACTGTCCACTTATCTCATGTTGTAGGAGTCCTAACCATAAGTCAAACCCACTTTGACTCCACTTCCCAATTCCCAAGGCACTGGTTTCTCTACAAGGTAATTCAACTTTCCTAGATTGTTGGATTGACTTGTGGTTTGACTTAGGCATGGTAAACTATACCTTTGAAGACATCATGAACCATGGTCAAGCTTGTCTCATGTACTAGTTAGCCCCAATATAACCCTTTAACTATCCTGCATTGGACACGGTTCCCAAGGCAGTGGATCTTTTGACATTGAACTAGTACAATAACCCTAGATCTCACTACAAACATTATAAGTCACTCTTACATTCAACTATGAACCAAAGCTATATCTGTTGAACCCTCACTTGGCTTGTGACTTCATCCTTAGGTCTAGGATAAACCATACACCTAACTTCACTTGGAAATACCCTGATTTGGTGTCTTGGTTTTGATCTCTCCTATCGGGAGTAGATCGGGTCTCCCCCTTTGTTGTCTGGGCTAGATAACATAAAGCGAAGGTTGCCTCGACTGGCGTGACAACCATACATATTGGAGGTCGAGGTGATCGTGGTTGCACCTTTCAAGTTGCCCTTCCCTATTGCCATCCATGACTGGATCCATCCATAGGGGTAACTACAGTTTAGGTGATAACAATTACCATTAATTGTTTCAGGATGTTTGAGTGGTTCAAACCAGTCTTGAAAAAATCGCCAAAAAATCACGTTTTTTTCAAAAAATCGCGAGGTTTTACCCCTGCCAAAAAATCGGCGATTTCCGAGTTTTTCAAAAACTCGGTGCTTTTTTCGAAAAAATCACGAGTCGATGGAAAAATTCGCCCAGGTCGTCGCATCCGCGGATTAAAGGCTCAAAAGTGATTTTTTTTTGGTCATTTGTTTTATTTGGCTGTTGGAGAAGGAGTGTGAAGGGCAAGAGGGCACCATCAACTACTTTGGAGGCATCCAAGACTCCAAACAACATCTAAGCTCACCATTGTGAATTTTTGTGGAGAAAGGGTTCAACTTCAAGAGGCAAAACTTTGCCAATCGACCAATTCGTCTCACAGGTATGTAGTGATTCATTTTCTTGTATTTTTTTTTTTGCATGTTTGCTGGCCTATATTCTTTTTTTTTTTGCCATTTTGCCAATGATTTGCATGTCCATAAAGATCAAAAAGAGTCAAAATGTAAGGGGGTTTTACCGTTTTAGAATGGAATAGCATGTTTTCTTTCTTAGATCTTTAGCCACCCTTTTGTTATCATTTTTGATGGCCAAAAATATAAATTTAGAGGTCTGATTTTTTAAACCAAATTTTTGCAATTTTTTCAAATGGGGTTTAATTTATTGTTTTTGTATTTTTTTGCCCTAGGTTTGCATTTTGAAGCTGCCATTCCATTTTCCAAGATGCCAAAGCCATTGGACCCGTTTTGGCAGTATGGTGAGCTCGAAGATGGAGCAAACAGGAAAAATTTGAGTTGCAAATTGTGTGGGCATCGCATGTCGGGAGGGGTTAACAGGTTGAAATACCATCTAGCTAAACTCCCTGGGCATGATGTTGGCGTTTGTACTGCATTGACCCCAGAGATCATGAGATCTGCCCATGACGCAATCCATGAAAAGAATAAAAAGAATGATGAGATCGCCGCAAACAGAGCTGAGATTGCAGCTTTTGGCCTAGCAAGAAGTGTGGGGGCAACAGGATTTGCCACTCTCGGTGAGGGTAGTGCGAGGGGTTCCACAGCCACGGGGGGTCCCTCATACTATTTTGGTCCATAAACAGGAGGTGGATCACAACCTTCTATCAAGGCATTGATAAAGAAAAATGACAAGGTAGAAGTGGACAGGGTGATGGGGAGGTGTCTTTACTGGAGTCACATACCTCTCAGCATCGTAAAAAAAATCCATTTTGGCAGCCGATGTGTGATGCCATTGCAGCATTTGGCTCAAGGTATAAAAGTGCCACCTTTGAGGAGTTGCGAGGTCCAATCCTTCAAGTAGAAAAGGAGGACATCGGTGCTAGGTTGGAGGAGCTCAGGCAGTCATGGTAGAGCACTGGATGCACAGTCATGTCAGATGGTAAGGGTAGATCCCTTATCAACTTTTTGGTACATTGTCCTAGAGGTACCTTGTTTGTGAAATCATTTGATGCATCAGCATATGTAAAAGATGCAACGCTCTTATGTGAGTTGTTAGATGGGTTCCTACAGGATATTGGGGTGCACAATGTTGTGCAAATTATTACGGATAATGCAGCTAATTATGTGGCTGCTGGCAGGATGCTTATGGAGAGGCACCCCACTTTGTTTTGGACTCCATGCACTGCTCATTGTATTGATTTGATGTTGGAGGATATGGGGAAAATTCTCTTTATCAAGGTGGTGATTGATCAAGCTAAGCGCATCCCCAAGTTCATTTACAACCATACTTTTGTTCTCAGCCTCATGAGGAGGCACACCAAAAACAGGGAGTTGAAGCGTCCCGCAATCACGCACTTTGCCACCACCTTCATTACTCTTCAGTCCTTGCTTCAATGTCAGTTTGAGTTGAAGCAAATGTTTGTTTGTGATGAGTGGCGTGATTGTGCTTACAGCGGGAGAGAGGATGGGAGAACCATTGCCAAGTTGGTGTACACTGACTCCTTCTGGGAAGGAGTGGGAGAAGTGTGCTCGGTGAGTGAACCTTTAGTAAGGGTTCTGAGACTTGTTGATGGTGATAAGCCCGCAATGGGCTATTTGTATGAGGCCATGGATAGGGCCAAAGAGACCATCCAGAATTGGCTATTTGTATGAGGCCATGGATAGGGCCAAAGAGACCATCCAGAATTATTATGTGGGAAAGGGTAACCTGGGGTACAATAGGCACATGTTGTTATGGGACTTGATTGATAGTCGATGGACCGGGATGCTTCATAGACCCATTCATGCAGCAACACTCTTCCTCAACCCTGCATTTTCCTACAAATGCAAATTTGATTTTGATGGCGAGGTGTTGGAGGGGCTCCTCACTTGTATTCAGAGGATGGTACCTGATTATGAGACTCACAATGCAATCAATCGCGAGTTAGAGGTGTATCAGGATGGTACTGGAGTATTTAGCTTTGTTGATGCTATTCGTGACAGGACCAATTTCATGCCAGGTAAGTTATTAAAGTGTTTAACTTTTATTTGCAAGTTGAAATTTGAAATTTTGAATTATGATTTATTTATTTCCTATTTCAGTTTTCCAATGCAATGCAATGTAATTTAATTCTCTTTCTTTCTTATTTGTTGTAGCTACTTGGTGGCAAACCTATGGTGTAAGGACACCAAATTTACGGAAATTTTCCATCAAGATTCTTAGCCAAACATGTACTGCTTCAGGATGTGAGTAGAATTGGAGTGTGTTTGAAAAAGTACATGCAAAGAGACGCAGAAGGTTAGACTTTAAATTTTCAACAAATCAATTTCATTTAATATAATTTGTGAATCTATCATCCTCACATATTATAATTATATTTCATTCATTTTTGAAACTTGAACCTCTAGACTCATACAAAAAAATTATTTTCCTCTTACAGGTTGGAGTTCACACGTCTCAATGACTTGGTCTACATCCATTACAATCTCCGCTTATGGATGAAACAAATAGAGAAAGTACCAGATGCTGATGCCATCGCCTTAGACAATATTGATATATTGTCTGAGTGGAGGGTGGAGATTGAGACTCCTATCATGGAGGAGGAACCTACATGGCTAGAGGCAGAGGAAGGGCAGGCGGAGGAGGAGGTGGAGGAGGAGGAGGTGGAAGAGGAGGAGGAGGTCAGAGCCACCATGGAGAATGATGTGCTAGCATCGCCACCACCTCCTACACCGATTGATACATCTAGTCCTCCATCCGCCACTCATCGTCCGATGTTAGATGCAGGGGCAAGGTCTTCTGCTGCTACTTCTAGTGCTAGGGGCAGGCCTGACAAACGGCCCATGACCTTTTCCCGTAAAAGGGGAAGAGGGCATTGATATTAGATAGATAGCTACTAGTTTTCCTGAGATACATTTATATATGTGATGTCATTTTGTATTGGTTATCTACTTTTGAGTCCTTGATTAGACAATTATGGTGTTTCAAACTTTCAGGATTCAGTATCGACTTTGATGTATCATTTTATATTGACATGACTACATGATGATGATATATATCAGTGCTTTCTACATATTTATGTTCCAATGTGTTTATCTGATGTTATTGTTGCTTTATATGTTTAAAATTCTGAAAAAAAATGAATGTATTTTGTATTTTTTAATGTTTGCCGACTTTTTCCGACTTTTTCCGATTTTTCCCGATTTTTTCACCGATGTTGTTAAATTTTCAGAATTTACTTCAATCTGATCTAGGATCTTAACTGATAGAACAACATGTACAGCATATCTACAGCATATCAATCATGGAGACAATAATGCAAGCACACAAGATACACAAATATTTACTTGGGGAAAACCATAAAGGTGAAAAACCCCAATAACTTCCTCAGAGATAGATAGAGCAATGATACAACCAACCATAAGAGATAGACACAACCTAGAAGCAAATCCTCCTCCTCCATAAGTGCACCACTCCTCCTTGAGTGCATGTGTGAGAAGTGAGTGAGCAAATAGAGTGCCTCCCGCACTCTATTTATACTTGACTTGACTTGCCTTTTTACCTAACTCATGTAGGCTCGAACTTTACCACATAACATAATGCTGAGTGGGCCGACCCCCAATAGGGTGGTCTAATAACCCTTTGACCCACATGGCCGACCCCCAATAGGGTGGTCTAATAACCCTTTGACCCACATGACTTATACAGGGCCGACCCCAAATAAGGTGGTCTAATAACCCATCAAGTATAAGTTACGACACTTACAATATAAATGACGACACTTCCTTATTGAGGAATAATACCATCTCTATAGGAATACAATATACATATATGTGAAATACATTCCGAAGTTACATATACATCAACACTCCCTCTTAACTAGGAAGGTATTTCTCAGCACAGTTCTTCTAGCACAAGTCATCTTCTCTGGATCATCGTCACTGGATAATCGTCATCGAGTTATCATCATCATCACTGCTGCTGCTATCTCAATCAATCTCTGAATCTACTCGTCATAGGAAGTTCTACAGAGCCAGTCCTTTTTCATACTGGATGTAGGCCCACCACCTGCAGGTCTTCATCATCACTGGCCATACTGTGGAATCCTCAGGACATATTACGTGCGTCACAAAACCTCGAAAGAGCATCCCAGGATGTTACGGGTACACAACTCCGACCTGTAGGATCTCCCAGGGCGCTATTACATGTGACCCCACCACAAAACCTCGAAAGAGCATCTCAGGATGTTACGGGTACACAACTCCGACCTGAAATCTCCCAGGGCACAAATTACATGTGGTCCACCACAAAACCTCGCAAGAGCATCCCAGGCTGTTACGAGCACACAGCTCTACCTATAGGATCTCCCAGGGCAACGAATTACATGTGGTCATGGCAAAACCTCGCAAGAGCATCCCAGGACTGATTACGGGCACACAGCCCAACCTATCGGATCTCCCAGGGAACCGAATTACATGGCATAGGACAAAACCTCGAAAGAGCATCTGCAAGATATCCCAGGGAACCGAATTACATGCCATAGGAAAAACCTCGAAAGACTATTTGCAGATCTCCCAGGGCACCGAATTACATGTCCTCCCAGAGCAAAACCTCGAAAGAGCATTTGCCAGATGTCCCAGGGCACCGAATTACATGCCATAGGCAAAACCTCGAAAGACCATCTGCAAATCTCCCAGGGCACCGGATTACATGCTCATCTGCACAACCTGATCCACGGCCACAGAGTATCAACCTGATACTCACCATACATCATCCTGATGTATCCATGATCATTCTGATCATCATCACTGCAACGTCCTGCTGCATGTCATCTGGAGCAACATCCTGAAGCTCGTCATCTATGATCATCCTGATCATCACTGCAACATCCTGCTGCATGTCATCTAGAGCAACATCCTGAAGCTCGTCATCTATGATCATCTTGATCATCACTGCAACATCCTGCTGCATGTCATCTAGAGCAACATCCTGAAGCTCATCATCTATGATCATCACTGCATCTACCTGATGCATACCAAGTATCTACCTGATACATATCATCATACATGATCCTCCTGATCATCAATGTATCCACCTGATACAAATACAAATACATGATACATATCACCATACATGATCCACCTGATCATACAATGTATCCACCTGATACATATACAGATACATGGTCCAAGCATCCAACATGATGCATACATACATACATAAAATGATCCAACTGATCATATCCAGCATCCACATGATGCGTACATACATACATAAAATGATCCAACTGATCATATCCAGCAGAAACCAGAACATCATCCTGATGCTCACCATCCAGCGCTTACATCCACAGCCATGTGAAGGATCCTCCTTCCAACATGCTTGGAATGGCTTCAGCAAATGTGTCCATCACTTCTTCCTCGAAGTATCCTCGATCTGAAGAATGCCAAGTCTCTCTCTGAAGTACTCGAACTTCACCCTGGCTAGTGGCTTCGTCAGCACATCTGCAATCTGCTCGTCCGTCGCAACATACAGGAACTTCACAGCTCCTCTCTGCACCATATCCCTGATATAGTGATATTTGATCTCTATGTGTTTCGACCTGTCATGAAACAATGGGTTCTTGGACAGCTTTACACAACTTTGGTTATCACAGAAGATACCAGTAGCCTCCAACGGGAGATCAAATAGCTCAGACAGTAGCTTCCGTAGCCATACTGCCTCACAACTAGCTGAACAGGCTGCAACATACTCTGCCTCAGCTATACTCAGTGCTACGCAGGACTGCTTCCTGCTAAACCAAGAGATCACACCTAATCCCATACTGAAGCAGCACCCAGATGTGCTCTTCCTGTCTGCAGCACTGCCAGCCCAATCTGAATCAACATAACCCTGCAGGTTAAACTTTTGATTCACCTCATACCTCAGCCCATAATCCACTGTACCCTTCAGGTACCTCAGAATATGCTTTACAGCAACCAGGTGAACACTCCTCGGATCCGTCAGGAACTGGCTCAATGTGTTCACAGCAAAGCAAATGTCTGGTCTCGTGTTCGTCAGGTACATCAAGGACCCAATCATCTGGCGATACATAGAGACATCAATCGGCTCAGATGAAGCATCACATAGAAGCTTCAGATTTGATGCCATAGGTGTGGCCATGGCCTTGCAATCCATCATCCCGAACCTCTTTGGGATCTCTACTGCATACTTCCCTTGTCCAAGGAAGATTCTATCTGCACTCTGCCACACCTCCATGCCAAAAACAAATAGTGCATCATCCCCAAGTTCTTCATCTCGAACTCGGTAGTAAGCTTCCGCTGCGTGTCGGCAATCAATCTATCTTCACCATACCAAGTTCTGCAGTCATGTGTCTCTGAACCAAGTGGCTGCTCTACATACACTTCTTCTTCAACTACACCATTCAAGGAAGCTGTCTTGAATCCATCTGATGTATCTTCTATTTCATCACTTTTATATTTCTCAATGCTGCCATCTGCAACATGCTTGATCTGATAGTTCCATTTGGAAGTCATAGCAAACTTCCCTTCATGTCTTGGGATTACATCCCAAACATCATTCTTCATGATCGACGGATCATGGCATTTCATTTCTTCATCCCAGATCCTGGGAACTTCAATATCTTCAATAGATATCTTTGTTGCTGGAACAAATGTTGTAGTTCTTTTTTTGTAGGAGATGGCATACGATCTTTCCTACACAACAAGTTAAATTGCATGATTAGAAAACATCTCATAGTTTTCAGAACAAATTCTTACACATAAAGAAATATGCCATACAGTCATGCAATTATCTTAGCCAATGCTTCAATACAACATTTATCCATATTCCGTAACTTTCTAGATGCCTTCCAATCTCTACCAGAACATTGTTAAGAGTGTGCACAACTCCCAACATGTCAGCAAAGAGGTTTCATTCTAGATAAGTAGCAATGGAATGTTGTACAGTACCATAGGCCACTTATCCATGCATATTAGGAGTATACTGTTCATCAATGCAATTATTCTAATATGCATAATACACAACCTAATTCTAGGAACATCAGTATATACATTATTGAACAGTATTATTTAAGAAATGACAATTCAAATACTTATCTTTGTTTGTTCGTTGGGTGGACTCCCTCCGAGTCTTCGCTTCCTTGCAGGAGCTGCTGGAGTCCTAATCTGAAGTAGCTTCTTCTACACCTTTCTGTTGTGGGATGTAGAGAGATGGTCAACTCCCTCTGAATATCTGCATCCTTGCATAAACCACTGGAGTGTACTCCCTCTTGATCTTTGCTTCCTGGATTACCTATCCTTGAACTTACATTCATCCTTGGTTCCTATTCATGCTTATTAGTATCATGATTGTGTTATCCTTGTGATCTCATATAAAATCATACATTCATTAGTATACTATTAAAACACAATAATCTCAAGCATGTATAGTCATGATCATTTCAAACAGAAAATAATAAGCATTAGCATTCAAGGTTTATGTAGGATTCTTATGGTTAGTCAAATCATAAGAAACATAACATGTCTAAACCTATAATTACTCAAACCTATGACTCTTCAGGTTAGTTGAATCATCAATCAAGATAAGAGATATATTATGCATAAAACATGTGATTATTCAAACCTATACCTTCATGATTCTTCTGGTTAGTCATATCATCAATTAAGGTAAGAAACATAATATGCATACAACCATGATTATTCAAACCTATGACTTCATGAATAATCATTATCAACAACAGTATAAGATCCTAACACAAGGTAGGATTCTAACTTGATATAGGAAAAACATACCTGGATTAGCATGCTAGCTATTTATGTTTAACATACTCACATGATGTCTTCTTGTTCTTCTTCAATGACTTGTGCTAGTAACCTGTATATCTCATAGGTTAACTATTACAAAACCAAGTTATACATACCTCGTAAATGGTTCTTCTATGAGATCCATGACAATGGATGAATCTTTGTCCTCATGTTATCATGATCATATGTTCTTGGACCAGAACATGATTTGTCTTTCTTGGTGTACCTTTCATGTTAGTAGACAACATAAACCTCATACAACACCATAATGCATTAGTACAATCATAAGTGTCAACACCCTAACCAATGAATATCTTCTATCATGCATTCATAATTTTGTTAAGGTGATACGACAAATCTAAAATCAAAATTGTACTAACCGTAATAACATGAAGACAAACATACCATGGTCAAATATCGAAACATACCTCGATGAGTCATACCTGTCGAGATCGCTTGTAATCTTCTTATGTAAGGCCTTAGCGTCATCTCCCTCTGAAACAGGAACTTCTTCACTCATGCAGATGATCAATCCATCTTCTTCTAGGATTAACCCAATCCACTTGATTTGCAAGAAATGGACCTTGAGCTGGATATGGGTTTGTCAGAGAAACCCCAAAAATTCAAACTTTGAATTTCAAACTTCCGAAAGGATAGAAATATGCGCCTTGATGAGCTGATCAAACTAGTATATTCAGAATTTGAAAACTGCAAAGTTTCACTCCTCAATTTTGCCTTTGAAACTTTCGGATTCACTGGATGTGACCCTGAACTGAGGTTTGATGAAGCCCACTCTTCTGCCCAATCAAAATGTTTGATCCAAAGCTCTAAGCTTCTATTTTTCTGAGGAGCTTCCAGCTGTGGTCACAGATTTCAAAAATTCCCATTTTTACAGAAGCCCTAATTTTCCACTTTTCTGATCAAAGTCCCGAACTAGGGTCTAATCAAGCCCGGCCTTCTGCCCAACCAAAAATTCTGATCTTGGTCTCTAAATTTCTATTTTGATGAGTAGCATCCAGCCATGGTCTCCGATTACAAAAATTCCAACTTTCTCCAAAGCCCTAAATTCCAGAATCCATGAATGAAGGTACTCAAAAATAATTATGTTTTGACAGAAATATGTACCTGATTGTTTCTGGTGTAACTCCAAACTTTTCGATCCACAGGGTCTGAAAAAGTTTCCTGAGATAGCCTGACCTGTTATCTTTCCATCCTGACAGGTCTGACCTCAATTGGATTCTCTGAGAGAGAGTTATGTCAAATGTCACAACGTGACCTGTTTTGGGATAAAACAGAAGAGCGAACTTGTACGGCATGCCACATGTCACTGTTTGAACTTCGGCCTCTGAAAAACTTTCCTGAGATAGCTCGGCCTGTTATCTTTCCATCCTGACAGGTCTGACCTCAATTGGACTCTCTGAGAGAGAGTTATGCCAAGTGTCGCAACATGACCTGTTTATGGGATAATACAGGAGAACGAACTTGTACGGCGTGCCACGTGTCACTGGTTCAACTTCGGCCTCTGAAAAAGTTTTCTGAGATAGTACAGACTGTGTACTACCTGTCACTTTTTACGAAATTTCATTTGGAGCTTCCTAGCCCAAGATATGACCTTTTTCCCAAGGTCACCTGATTTTGACTCAAATATGGAAGAGGAAGAAACCCTATATTGTACAGATCATAAATCACAAAGTACAACGAATTAGAGGTTGTCCTTTGGACACAAGGTACCTGGAGATTTAATCTTCGTCCTGTAACAATTTCAGATCCGAAAAATTCGCCAAAACGGATTTATAGCGAAAGTGCTACGATGACTAGTTTTTGCTATATCAAGCCCTAGCATCGTAAGTGCAACAAGTGTCATACATGCCATATCATGCCTTCTTTCAGGCTAGCTCTGATACCATGTTAAATTTTCAGAATTTACTTCAATCTGATCTAGGATCTTAACTGATAGAACAACATGTACAACATATCTACAGCATATCAATCATGGAGACAATAATGCAAGCACACAAGAGACACAAATATTTACTTGGGGAAAACCATAAAGGTGAAAAACCCCAATAACTTCCTCAGAGATAGATAGAGCAATGATACAACCAACCATAAGAGATAGACACAACCTAGCAGCAGATCCTCCTCCTCCATAAGTGCACCACTCCTCCTTGAGTGCATGTGTGAGAAGTGAGTGAGCAAATAGAGTGCCTCCCGCACTCTATTTATACTTGACTTGACTTGCCTTTTTACCTAACTCATGTAGGCTCGAACTTTACCACATAACATAATGCTGAGTGGGCCGACCCCCAATAGGGTGGTTTAATAACCCTTTGACCCACATGGCCGACCCCCAATAGGGTGGTCTAATAACCCTTTGACCCACATGACTTATACAGGGCCGACCCCAAATAAGGTGGTCTAATAACCCATCAAGTATAAGTTACGACACTTACAATATAAATGACGACACTTCCTTATAGAGTAATAATACCATCTCTATAGGAATACAATATACATATATGTGAAATACATTCCGAAGTTACATATACATCAATAGATGTTGCCAAGAAATTGTTTTTGGGACCCTTGCCGACTTTTTGCTGATGCCGACTTTTTCAACATTGGTTCAAACCTCATCGGAGTTCATATGCAAAAAGTAGAATTTTAAATCCCATTCAGAATTCAACATACTTAATAGTTTTCAGGATTTCAGGATTGCAACGTTTCAATTGGATTCCATCATGTATGAGGGTAAGGGATTGGCCTTTAATCAAGCACATCAACCTGTCGATGTACCTTGATGTTGGTGGTGTTGATTGTTGAACTACTTTGTCATACCTTAATCAAAATGTACCCTTCAGTCAAGCCAAATCACTTATTAAGCATGGGAAACTTTTTCTAATTCTACTTTACTTTAATGCTTGGATTAGGAAGTTTCATCAAAATTCTAGGGTGATGACTAATGTCCTTGGAGGATCAACTTCGAGATTCAAGGTAGAGGCAAGGGCTAGAGCCTGGAGGAGGGGGATGGGGCATACGGTGCTATTGAAGAATAGGATCCCATTACAGACAATGATTTAGCTATCTAGACTCATCTTATGGATGAGAGTTGATATATTTTGGACATCTATTGATATCTTGCAGTATATGGACATGGCTACTTTGAATATCAATGAAAAATGCTTTTTTTAATTCAAAATCTATGTTGTAGGAAACATGGGCCCTGTTACCGAGCAAATTAGCAGGGCTAATTCCCAGTAAGCAAAAATAAGATCAGTGACCCAATGACCCAGTGTCACCTCGGTCACCGTTCTAACTTCTTCGGAAGTCGAAACCTCCAAGGAGAAGTGTCCTTATGAAATCCTGTAGAACACTGAGACAACCAAAAACTATATTTTCCAATGTTCCCCCAAGTTTCTAGGACGGGGGGACACGGGAACGGGGAAACGCACATTCGGGACGTGTGGAGCCCACCCCCAAATTTTAGGGAAATTCGAGGGGGACGGGGGTACATCCCTAAAATTATAAAAAAAAAAATACCAAAAATAATATTTCATTTGACATATATTCATGATTGTGCAATGTAAATACTAAATATATTGATTTATTTTCTAATTAGTACTAAGTAGGGATTGTAAAAAGTGAAAATAATGGAAAATCATAAAAAAAAAATTCTCAGGGGCATGGGTGGGGGGAAACGTTTCATCAGGAGTCCCCAGGATGTCGGGACGCAGGAAACGTGTCCCCGACCCTGTGGGACGCGTCCCCGTGGAACACTGATATTTTCTATGCAAGTGTTAGTTAGACCAGTGCCTAGATGGAGTCAAGTGCATTCAATAAAATGTAAGAACATGTACACATGTAAAAATAATCAACACTGGATCAAAAGATTGTGTTGCTAACACACTCCAACCGTTAACCAAACAAGCATTTAGCGATAGTTATCAATGTCATTCAATATAAGTTCAATCCATTCATTTGATATAATACTATAGTGTGTGTCAGAATAAGACCAAGAATAATCATACATATGAGTTAAATTATGATTAGGTAAGCAAAAATAGTAACTATCAAATAACTCTTATTCAATCCAATTCATAAACGTAGTTCTTGGTATCAATTTATCCAACAATGCACATGCCAAATCAATTAACTTTCTGACCTATATGATTAATGTATCGTAAAAGTGAAACCATAAATTATTGTGATATATCATTCAATATGCAACTTCAAGCATATGTACTCATGCTTGTCAATGTAAAGAAGTCCAAGAGCGAATATTCATTAGCAAATCAACCACTTAAGATCAGATTTTCTGTGGGCTACCAAATTACAAATATCAACATTTAAAATCAATGTTTATCAGTCATTTTCAGATCTGCATATGGTAAGTTTTTAGGGCTTTAAATTACACAGAAAAATGCCTCCAAAAGTGCACAGAAAAGCTCAGAAATTGAGGTTACTCCTAAAAATATACACAATATTTACCAATAGTATATACACCAAATGTCTGATTGCAAAGTATTCATATATCACTTAAAATCTCCTTTGCATTTAAACTTTCAGATTTATAAGTTAATAGTACTGTTAGGCTCAATATAAAGATCATTTGATGTCATTCAGTATTCACCGTTTCAGTATTAGACGAGTCAAAGTGCCTCAACTTTTTCAATAGGTAAGTAAAAGGTGTTTTTCAGATCAATACACAGTAACCAAAACAGTGCAGCAGAGATTGTTTCACAAAATAAAAATCAGTCATGCATTAATTTGTTAAACAACTAAGGAACACTTTTCAGAATAAAGTGAAAATCAACTAACAGTTTTAACGAGGGTTCTGTGTTGTGTTTGTGCAGGGAAGAGGCTTAGCTGGGGCACACAGGGCAGAGAGGAAAAAGGTGCACAGGGTCTGCAAAATTGCAGACCTGTGGTAGGTAAGGAAAAGGGGACGAAAGGCATCTTGAAGGAAGAAGAATGGAGAGGCCGTGGGTTAGGGCAGCAGAGAAGTGGATGGGATAAGGGCAGCAAATGGAAGTAGGTTCGAGGATGCCAAAAAGGAGAAGATGAGAGTCTGAGTAGGGAGTGAGGGTTTAGGTCTGTGTTAGAAAATTGGGGCTCTTTAAAAGTACAAATAACTCATAAATAAACCATAAAAATATTAAAACTAAGTTAAAACTAATATTTACAAATTTACACAAACTCAGAAATTAGGGTTTTTTTAGGGAGTTTTTGACAATTTGGGGATTTTTAGGGATCCTAAAATTTCGCCCTAGGGTTTTTAGGGACAAATAGGGCAGGCGAAAATTATAGGAGGAAGGGCCGAAATTTAAGGGAGGCCAAAAAAGACAAAAAAATCATTTTTAAATTTTTAGAGTTTTTACAATAAAATTGCAGACCTAAATCTAACCCTAATTCTACCATGAAAATGCGAATTTAGCCTAACAATAATATTTACAAAAATACAAACTCAAAAAATTAGGTTAGATGTAAATGAACAACCTACGGTTTCAAGAGAAAACTATCTACCTAACCCCTAGGGCATCAATGAGAGGAATTACCCTCCTTGAGATGGTACTTGGCAAGTTTGGCAACTAGAGCTAACCTCAACAATCTTTAGGATTCGTTGAGGGAACCTAGCCTTAGCAAGACTTGAAGACCTAAAGCTCAAGCTTGAATGCAAAGGTGACCAAAGACAAAAATGACATGCTAATCAAGACAAAATCAAGCAATAATGGCTTCCATTCAACCCTAACAAGCATCACTTTCATACAATTTGACAGAGAGACATCAAACAAAAAAGTATGGATACCTCTATGTGCATGTGTTAAGCAAACAACTCTAGCCTCACCTTAGCAATAGCATGAACAATAGTAAAACTTCCAAAAAATGCTTCAAACTTGCAAAATAACCTTCATCAAGGAGTCCGCATCCCTTCAAAGAGCCCTAGTTAGGGCAAATAGCAGTCATAATGAAATTATCCCAAGTTGATGTCTAAAAATGAAGTGAGGAGATTGTATTTATATGATCTCACGTTCACTTTTACATAAAATAAGGTCAATTTAATATTTAAAATGCAACTTAAAATTAGAATAAAAATAATATAAAATAATCAAAGTAGTGGGTAAATTGGAGTGTTTTCCCCAGATTTGACCCCTACTTGAGCAAAATGGCTAAACAAGGCCAATTTTGACGAAACTGAAGGCCAGACTGTGTAGGGGGGGGTCGTCATGCCCCAACTAACCCCAATAGTGATGAAAATCCCTCAATGCCCACCTCTTTATTAAGCAAACAAACAGCCCAAGAGGATGACGTCATCCTGTGAAGGAGGGCCCAGAGAGAGGGCGCTACTGAACTGGAGGGCCAAGAGGGTGCTGGAGGTGCTCTGGAAGATAAGAGCGTGTCTCAGTGCTGAAGCAACTGCCGTTGGAGTGATAAAACAAGGTCGGGGTCATGTGACCCAGTGACCCACCTCTGGAAGCCCCGGACACCAACCTCAGGGTTTCAAACCCTTTCATGAGGCAGTCAACGATGCCATTAAGCCATAGTACTTCCAAAGGAGAAACCAAAGGGTCTGGCCATACCCCTACCTCAATATAAGCTAGCTAAACACCCCTCCTGGTCAGAAAAAAAGACACCCTCTCCCTAGGGTACCTCTACAAGCACGCTGGTGCCAGTACCATCGTAACACTGGCTCCAACTGCGGGACGAGTACTCCTCCTGAGGATGCTCTAGAATCCAAAAATCATCTGGGTACCTGTAGACCTACACACATATCAAATAACCAAGGACATCAAAATACCCAGAGGACACTTCCGTCCTGCCTTACTCGTCAAATAAGAAGGAGTTGAGGTGATTCCTAGACATATATTGTAAAGGTGGATTTATAACACCTCATGTAAATGGTATTAGAGGGTCCATGGTATTGGAGGTTCCATGGTATTGGGTACATGGTATTATGTGCCCCATGGTATTGGATCTGCTACCGCTCAAACTAGTAGTCTAGGATTTGTAGCACAATGTGATGCAATAAGCTAGTGAATGGTAAGCATGGGAGAGATCTAAACCCAATGTCACCTCACCTTAGTCTCTCAACTACTTCGGGTAACTCCTAAACCCAGGGGAGAGCCCTATCAAGATACCTACAATCATCAACAAACAAATACCTTTCTACAACCTAATAGCATAGATTAGTGCCTTAAATGGTGTCAAACAATGGGATCAAAAGACAACCTGAGGAGTTAGTGCAAACAACTACGTTCCCAAAATAACAAATATCAATGATTTCCAACGCAACTTCACATTTACCAATGAATTTCACACAACCCAAGGCACACCTCAGAAGAGTGCGCCCTCAGAAGGAGATTGACAAGAAGGGCAAATTGAGGCCCTAGGAGGCCTTAGAAGGAAAACACTGCCTTGGTTTGGAAGATATAGGGTTTTCACCAATGTTCCACCAAGTCTCCAGGACGCGGGAGTGGGGAAACACACATTGGGGACGTGTAGAGGCACCCCCAAATTTTGGGGTATTTTGGGGGACGGGGGGGCGGGGGGGTGTCGGGGTCCTAAGTTCTAACATAGGGGCCCCCGTCTCCAAAATTTTAAATTACTAAAAAATAAAAAATATGAATTGTCTACATATTACATATCAATTCTTCATCCCATCAACATTTACATACTGAATTGAAATTCATCATTGTGCAATGTACATTGTAAACATGATATTCAATTCATGATGGCTATTTTAAATTTTAAATGCATGCACATCTTCCATAATAAATTTGAATCATAAACATAAACAATCGATAAATTTTAAATGACAAATCAATAATCATAAATCATAAATCAGAGTAGATAAATTTAAAATGATAAATCATAAATTTGAATTATAGACATATCAGATAAACACCTACAAATAAAGAGTGATGAGTCAAAGACTCAATCTGAGTTCATCAATGACAGTAAATAAAATTATAAAACTAAAAGTAGCAAAAAGAAATCATCAAAAGAGCATCAAGGAGAGAGTTCCATGGACTGGTCCTGCTGATGCATCTGCTGCATGAAGTCACCATCTATGGGAGTGTCACCATCTAGTTAGAGTCACTCTTAGTCTCAGCCTCGAGACTGATTTATTTTTTAGGTTTTTTTGGGTTTTTCATAAAAAAATTTAAAAATTCAGGAGGGGGTAGCACCTGTGCGTCCCCCATTTTCAGGAGGGGGCATCTACAAGCCCCCCTTTGCGGGAAACTCCTCCTAGTGCATTTCCTCAAGTTTCGCAAAAAAGGGGGTGCTGGGAAACGTTTCCCATGGAGCCTCCCAGCCCCCGGGGCGTGGGACGCGCAGGGGGCAAACCCCCGACCCTGGGAGACGCGTCCCCGTGGAACACTGGTTTTCACGTTTCCTGAGGCAACTCCAATAATGAGGATGCCCTTCAAGATATATGGACAAATCAACTAGGGCGAAATTAAGGGGTGGACCAAATATAGCAAATTCCGAATATTTTTAGGTTTTTGAATTTATGTAAATTTTTAGGGCTTTTTGACAATATATGATTTTTAGGGTTTTTTACACATAAAATGAGGACACCCTTCAAGATCCATGGATAAATCCACTAGGGCGAATTTGTAGGGTGGACCAAAATCACAAACTCACATCTATTTTTGGAGTTATGGATTTTCTAATTTTTAGGGTTTTAGGAAATTTCCATATTTTTAAGTCTTTTAATGCATAAAATTGTAGCAAAAATATAATACAATAAATGTTGAAAAAAGAGTACAAATGACAAGAAAGGGGATATTATTATTGTCTCAATCCCTAGGGCATTGAGAGATCTATGGTTAACGTGCCTCTCTTAAGATGTTCCTCTAGCACTTGGAAGCTAGGGCATCACCTAGCAACCTCTAGTGTTCAGTAGGTGAGCCTAACTAAGGCATAGGGAGAAGTCCAAGGCCCCAAAAGCAATAACAAACCCTTATGCAAAACGTTTCCTTCATAAAAAGTTGATAGAATATTGGTAAAAGTCCTAATTCAGAGAAAATGCAACACAAAACTACCATTCAATCCACATAGTAACATTATTCACCAACATTCAACAAGAGATGAGCAAAGAAGACACCTTAGATCACACTTGTGCATGTGTTGTCCCAACAAGTCTAGCATCAACCATAGCATGTGCAAGAAAGAAGCCCTAGATCATTCATCCATCCACCATCATTCAAAGAAGATCATCCCAAGAGAAGTGCACATCACCAAGAAAACTCAAAGAGTAGGAGAAAAAAAAAAAATTCATATTAGAACCCTTGTCTTATGATTTTACAATGAGTGGATGATGTCTATTTATACTATTTCATCCTCAAATATTTAATTTTGAGCCTACAAGTCCTAAAAATAAAATAATAATATTTTTAGGGTAAATTTTGCATAATTAAGGAATTTGACCTCAAAATAGACAAAAATAGTAAATATAAGCTAAAAATAAGCTGAGAAAGGCTTCACTGGATGAAATAGTGAGCCAAGGGGGGACGTCATGCCCCATCTAACCCCAAAATGATGCATGTCCCTCAACGCCCCCCTTCCAAAGCTTATGGGCTCATATGTTGGAAGGATGACATCATAGGCTAGTAGCACTAGAGTACGGGTTTCTGGATGCTGAAAATAGGTCCAAGTGCAAATAGGGGATAACGGCCCCTTACAACACACAATCACCATTGCATAAATAAATCCAGAATGGTCATGTGCCCTAGTGGGTCACACCCAGAAGCAAACATAGGCCAAGTACAAAGCACTGCCAACTAGCTTCAAGTTGCTTCTCATTTTCAAGTTGGTGACCAAGTTTGGCTACATTTGGACAACCAACACTTCAAAAAGCAACACTATCACAAGCTCGAGCCCATCTAGTATGGTTTTCACTTATGTCACATGGTTTGGGTTCGAATTCGAGTTCGGCAACCATGAAATTCGGTTCAAATTCAAATTTTTTTATGAATTTCAGGGTGAGGTTCGGCATTAGGTTCGTCCGTAACATATTTCTAAATATAAATATTTTATGATAAACATGATTAATTAAGAAAAATATAATATAATAAACATTATTAATTATTAATATTATAATAATGTTAATGTTACATTAAACATTATAAATTATTATTGTTAATGTTATAATAAACATCATTAATGTTATATAATAAACATTATAAATTAATATTATACTAAGTAGCCAGGGTACTCGAGTATTGGGACGGGTACCGGTACGGGGACGCCACTTTTTGAAATATGGTACTTGGGTACGTCAAGGTACTGTAGACATATATATATATATATATATATATATATATATATAATTTTTAAGTTTAAATTATAATTAATAATTATATTAATATATTTATTATTAAGTTAATAAGTTTTCAACAAGTAACACACATTTGTCATTGGTATTGCACATTAATTCAAATTACATATATGATATTGATATTGATATGAATCATTAGCATAATAGCATGATATTCGTCCATGACTCCATGAGTCCATTGTCATACTACATCCAAAATTTGACAAATGGCATTTGCCATAGTTCCGAACATGAATCAGAAATCTGAAATACAAAATAGCAAATTGAAAATATATAATTATAACTAATAGCAATACTGATACATAATTAATATAATTATAATAAGAAAATTATAATTATAATTATTATAAGAGAATGAAATCAGAAATCTAATTATTATAATTAATACAATTATTATAAGAAAATGAAATCTGAAATCTGAAATAAAAAATAGCAAAATATAATTATAAGTTATAACTAACAGCAATACATAATTAATATAATTATAATAAGAAAATGAAAATTTAAATTACAGAGATACTGTTGATTGTGCAAGCAATGAACTGATCTACTCACGAGTCACAAATGAACAGCAGCCTCAGCCCTCCAAACTCGACAGTGGCCTCCAAAATTGACAGCAACGTCCAAACTTGACACCGACGGATGGACACACAACGGACATAAAATAAAATGCAAGGGCTGCGTTGAGCTATTTGTGAGCCATATGCTTCATTTTAGATTTGTGGAAATGGGCCCCACCATCCACCTCGCCCCGTATTCACTTGAAAACCATAATAAAAATTGCATTTCAGGTCCACAGGGTTAAATTCAAGGCCGGAAGTACCCGTGGAGTACCCAAACTCGCGGTACTTGGGCTTTTTTGAAGTACCAGTACCCTCAGTTCATTAACCAAGTACTCGGTACTTGGGTGAAGTACCCGGTACTTACGCGGTACTCCCAGAGGTACCCGATACAGCGGTACGGGTACCCGGTACTGGTACAGGTGCCCAACCCCCAGGTACGGGTGCCCTAGCTACTTAGATATTATATAATAAACATTACAAATTAATATTATATAATAAACAAATTATAAATTATAAGATATAAATAAACCTTATACCATGCAATCCAGTGATCCTCGACACCCTACCGAATCTGAACACATAATTCAAGCCTGCAATCTTCGATTCCCTAACAGTGAACACCGATTGCGGTGAAACTTGACGTGGTAATCGTGGACACTAGAATTGGGGCCCTTCACGCGCAGGTGGGACGAGAATGAGCTGCAGCCTGCGAGTCATCCACCGAGGGCTGCGAGTCGGTGCCATAGAGACACGACAAAGAAGGGGCTGAGACGCCATTCAAATTGAAGAGTTGCAGGAAGCGGAAAGACTCAACGTGAGTGCGGATAGAGGAGTTTAGACGCAAGGCTTTCACTTAAAAAAAAATGTAAATAAAGGGGATTCGCCCTATAAAACCATACTCCGTGTATAAGCCGGCAAATTTCATGGCCGAATTTGAACGAATCCTTTTTTTTTTTGAGGTTCGCCGAATTTCCAACCTCAAGGTTCAAGTTCGGCGAACCCCGTGACTTAGGTTTTCACACCATCACAACAAATGGCCCCCTTATGCAATCAACTGGCTAAAGCTATATGAGCCACCTCACTTGGAGGAATCCATCCCAATCACACAACTGGATGCATCAATTCCAAATTTTTAGCCTCCCCTTCTTGAAGATACTATTATTGATGTCTGCACTAAATCCAATAGACAACATCACATCACAACATACTTGGTGGGATGCAAAGGCACTTTATACACACAAGCCAAGTGGTTGTCCCATCAAAATTTGCCATCAATTTCCCCATCTCCAACAAAAATCAAGAATAGTTTCTTCTATGTAAGGAGGAATTGATGAGAAATAGTCTAGTAAACAAAAGTGAAAAGGTATCTTCATTATCTATTTTTATACCTACACACTTCAACTTAACATGTTTTCCTTGGTGACTTGGTCCAAATTAATCACTCATCCACTTTTTTCTATTTTATTGGAGAATTGATCAACTTGGATCACATCCCCAATTTTATACTCTATACCATAGTTGAAAAAAATCGGCATCAGCAAAAAATCAGCAAGGGTCTAGAATACAACTTCACGGCAACACTAAGCTGCGGGGAATCACTCTACCCCCCCTCCGCTTAGCTCCCAATTCGCAATTCCGGAGGAATCGATGAGGAATCGATCCCGGAATCGCGAATCCTCATCGATTCCTCCCAGATTCGATTTCTCAATTCGCGATTCCGGGGAGAAAAAAGCGCTCCCTGGAATTTTAGGAATCAATCCGGAATCGGCCCGGAATCGACGCTTCCGAAACGATTCCTGAGCGATCCCGGGCAAAAAAAAACGCTCCCGAAAACACTTCCTGAGCGATTCCACGAGCTTGGCAGACTTGAGTCCGATTTTTCTCATTTTTGCATTTTGTTTTTTGTTTTTTAGGGATTGGCTAGGGTTAATTTGGGCAAATAAAGTCTATTGGACTCCATTTGGACTCATTCTATATCAAGGTTCTTGGAAGAATAAAACGATCTGGCACTGAATTTGTGGTCATTAATATATCTTGTGTTCTGGAATCGTTCATGTTTACGTGGTGAGGAAGCAAAATATTTGCAACACTTGAAGTCCCCTCCATTACTTGAACCAACGATGAATTCACATCAAGGTTCTCAGAACACTCTAGTTCAACATGTCCAAGTAAAGGTTTTAATAGGGCAGGCCCTTTTGTTTCATGTCCTAAATCAGAGGATATCTCTAGACGTATGACTGGAAGTTTGGCTTCTTCCTTTTCACCACACAATGCTCGTTACAAACTCACTAATGGATATCTTTAGTACATTGACAATGTTGCCATCTCCATTTGTATAAGAGAAAAAGCAAAGAATGGAACAAAATTCATCTACTTACTGCATTCGACATGAACACACTACCTTACAATGCCTACAGATTAAATTTCATCTATGATTTCATGTTATAGAACTCAAGGGAAAGGTACATGAGATTTTATAGCAGTTCAAGATATTTCTGTTGAAAAGTTTCCTATCATTGCATGGACTTAAAATAGCATTTCAAGAGATTAATTTTCCAACCAACCATGGTGAAGACACCTAGAGGCTAGAACACTACCACATACGTTATGACATAGATGAAATCACCTGTGGTTCATTGTTTGACTTAACTATATCACCTACTTACAGAGTATAAGTTGGAGTTATAATGTTAGGCAACAAAATTCCTTGCTGCCACTTCCTTGGGGCACAAGCACTTTTGACTAGGTAGAGCATGTATGCAATAGGTAAATATTTCCAAGAACACAATGACATTAGAGTTCTAGAAGCTCCTAGATGATTGATGTTCTATCAATGTGTACTAAATGGTTATATGAATATCTATGTTTTCATGTTTTCTATAGCTAATTTGGCATAATACATGTTTTTTTTAATATATATGCATCAAAATATATTAAAATATATATTATATAAAAAACGCTCCCAAAATGGAAGCTTTTGAAAATTTCGCTTTTCGCTCCTGCTCTTGCTCCCCGCTCCCAACAGCCTTGCGGCAACATCAACAAAAAAATCAAGAAAATTTGAGAAACTACGGTAAGCATTAAAAAATGCAAAATTTGTACTTTAATAAGGTCAAAATTTGCTTGCCGATTTTTTCCCAATTTTTCTTGATTTTCCCGATTTTTTTCGGTCCGGAAAATTGGCAACCCAATATCGCAATTTTTTGGGACATCGCTGATTTTTTCAGCAATGCTCTATAAATAGTTGATATAAATGAGCAAACAGCATGTGTATAGTTTTAGCAACCTTCTCTTATAATTGCATACTTGTCCTCTTATATCTAGTATCTTTTCGTCATTGGCATTGTTCTCACATCATTTGCACGGTCACATGAAATATAAATCAGCAAACTGGCATATTCAGCATCCAATTGGATGTATTAACTTTAATGTACATCAATATGTTTTTTATTAGCTTTTAAATATTTTATGTATTTTTTAATCGACCAAGTTGTTTGTCAAGTCATGATTTTTGCCCTCACAAAGTCCAAAACCATGTTTGGGCCTAATAATGTTGAAACATATGGTAGCAACCCTTGATTCTATGCAATGATTTATGTTATATTTATAGGTCAAACCCCTGAATACATTTATAGACCACAATATATATATATATGTGGTCTATAAATGTATTTTGGGGTTTGACCTATATATATATCAAGGTTACAAATATCGGCGATTTATCGCCGACATCGCGATAAATCGCGATGCTTCCTCCACGGCGATATTATCGGCAAAAATCGGGGCGATTTTTTCAGGCGATTTTTATGGCGATATATCGCGATTTTTTTCGCGATTTCTCTGCAAAATATCGCGAAGCTTTCCCGCGTGTAAAAAATAACTTAAAACAACGTTTTTTTGGGGGTTTTTTTGTCATTCGATTTTCATCGGGTTGCAGTCGGTTCGAGCGAAGAGTGTGGAGTGCAGCTAGGGCACGGGTGTTCTGTGAATTTCATCGCCGTCGAGTGAGTCCAGTTCGAGCGGAGAGTGTGGAGTGCTCGCTAGGGCACGGGTGTGAATTTCGTTGCTGCCGAGAGTGAATTCGTCGCCGATGAGAGTGCGTCCATGAGCAGTTCGTGACGCCGAGAGTGAAGTCGTGTCCGCCGAGAGTGAAGTCGTGAAGTGGTGAGTCGTGACGCCGCCGGGGTGAGCGTTCGTGACAGTCGCAGGGGTGAGGGTTCGTGACAGTCGCAGGGGTTCGTGACAGTCGCAGTGGCTGCGTGGCTTCCAAGTTCCAACAGGTATGTCCAATAAACATTACAGTCTGCAATAGTAAATTGAATTTAACCTTATACGACTGTACGATATGAAATAATAAGGTGATGGATAGACCATATGAAATAATATGAAGTCATATGAAATAATATGTCTAGACTCTATATGTGCCCTACGGGCCTACACACACCCACTGTTGTCATGGACTATAGACTGTTTCTACTTGAAAGAACAGAACTCAAATGAGAAGTTGTTTCTCATTGTTACGAAGAGTCACTATGTACTCAATTTATTTGCCTCTTCCTAAACTCTTCACTATTAATTATTATTTGTTTCCCTTATGGGTAAATGATTCATCAGATCCTTGTAGCAACACCTGTGGACTGTTAACAGCCTAAAAGTAATATCAGAGCAGTGAGCATATTTTTCTGCTACTTGAGAAACCATTTTCCAATCAGCTGTCAACTTCTAAGTTCTAACCACTGTATTCTTCTCTGCTGTCAACTTCCCACCAATATATTCTTCTGCAATACCTCCTTCCATCAACATATCCAGCTTTTATCCTTACCGTTCCAGTTCCAAGATCACCCTCATGCCTCTTTTCCACCATCTCTTTCAAGTTCACTAAAGTAATATATCTATAAATACATACAGAAAGAAAGAAATATAGATAGATAAATAGATCACCAAAAGGAATGCTCATTGTGAAAGAATGCAACCAAGAGAGAACTAGAGTGAATAACAAAAGAGAAAAATCACAATAGCAGCTATGACAATAGAAAATGCAGCAAGGAAGGCCTATTGTGAAAGAACAAAACCAAGATAGAATTAGGGTGAACAACCAAAGAGAAAAAGCATGGCAGAAACCATGAAACTGGAAAATAAAGCAAAACCCAAGTTAAACTGGAAAGCTCATTGAGAAAATGTGTATTGAGGGGCTGGGAAATCTTCAAAATTAAGCAAACATCCAGCAAAACAGTTGGAAAAATGAAATGAAGTTATATTAATGTCCACAAGTGACCAAATTAGGTCAATTGCCTCAGTGAACAGATACACAGGGCAATCACCTGTTCTATGGTGAATGATTTGGTGCTGAGAGTCTAAAGCAGCTTCCCAAAGTACCTTAGAATCTCTACAGATCGAGCTTTCCTGTAACTTGTGCATATAAATTCTTTACACCTCAATGAAATCAACACACATAATTTCTGGTTTCTGCAGCCTGACTGAAAATTTCTTAACAGTTTACAACTTTACACAGTTCACAATTAAAATGTAAATTAATTTTTTTGTTTGTATGATTTGTTATTTTTAATTTTTTTGCAATAAAATTATAAAAGTAAGCTAAAAAAATGTTTTGTTTTTTTTATGTTGCAGGCTGCAACGTGCAGGTTCAAAGCTTCAACTTTCAACTTTCAACAAACATGCCGAAGACTTTGGATCCATTCTGGGACTATGCAGAGCCTCTTGATCCACAAAATCGGCAGAAGCTAAAATGCAATTTGTGTGGGAAGGAGATGACGGGGGGTATAAGTAGGCTCAAATACCACCTCGCACAACTTTCAGGGCATGAGGTGGATATTTGCAAAAACTCCACACCTGAAATTATTCAAAGGGCCAAACTCGCAATTGAAGGTATTGGCAAGAAGAAAGATGAAAGGGAAGCTCTCAGGCAGGAACTTGGAATGAGAGTGTCATTAGGATCCGGGTCAGCCGGACACACTTTAGGGGGAGTGGGGAGTGAGACCTTTTCCTCATCTTCCGCCATGCCTTCAACATCTAGTCACCATGTTCCGAGATCCGGGCCTGGTTCACAACCAGGTATAAGGTCAATGTTCAAGATAAAGGAGAAAAAGGAAGCAGACAAGCTTGTGAGTCGGTGCCTTTTATGGAGTGATATACCATTCCACTTTGCGAGGAACCCATTCTACATTCCTATGTTTGATGCCGTTGCTACTGTTGGGCCGGGGTATAGGCCCCCCACTTATGAGGAGCTGAGAGGGCCCCTTCTTGATAATGAAAAGGTTGATTGCACTACTAGGTTGGAGGAGCTTCGAGGTTCATGGGAGTTCACGGGATGCACAGTGATGTCAGATGGTTGGACCGATACGAAGGGTAGGACCCTTCTCAATTTCTTGGTTCATTGTCCTAGGGGCATAATGTTTATAAAATCTGTGGATGCATCTGCACATATCAAAGATGCAGCATTACTATGTGAGTTGTTGGATGGGTTCATTCAGGAGGTAGGACCGCAACATGTTGTCCAAGTTATAACGGACAATGCTGCGAATTATGTGGCAGCTGGCAGGATGCTTATGGACATGTATCCTTCTTTGTTTTGGACCCCTTGTGCTGCACACTGCATCGACTTGATCTTAGAGGATATGGGAAAGATTGAGTTTATCAGGGATGTCATTGATCCAGCAAGAAGCATCACCAAATTTATATACAATCATGCTTCTGTGCTTAGCTTGATGAGGCAGTTTACTCATGACAGGGAGTTGGTTCGTCCCGGCATCACTCGCTTTGCAACTTGTTTCATCTCTCTTCAGTCTCTCCATGCTTCTAAGTGGGACTTGCAGACTATGTTCCTTTCAGCTGAGTGGCGTGCTTTATCGATTAGCACTAAGGCGGAGGGACTTGCCATATCTAGACTAGTGTCATACCAGGAGAGCTTCTGGGATGGGGTGAAGGAAGTGTGTGCCATCTGTGAACCTTTGGTAAGGGTTCTTCGCTTGGTTGATGGAGACAAGCCCGCAATGGGCTACCTATATGAGGCCATGGATAGGGCCAAAGAGGCCATTCGTGCCTACTGTGAGGACAAGGGAGAGGATGGGCAAGCGAAGCAACAATTGATATGGGCGGTGATTGATCAGCGATGGAACAACACACTTCATCGCCCCATTCATGCTGCAGGGCTATTCCTCAACCCCGCATTCTCTTACTCCTGTGGCTTCCAGTTTGATGGAGAGGTAGTGGATGGGTTCTTGGAATGTGTCGAGAGGATGGTGCCAAGTGAAGATGATCGTTCAGAGATTTCCAAAGAGTTGGAAATCTATAAGAGGGCCATGGGAACATTTGGGTTTTCTATGGCTATCAGGGACAGGAAGAACAAAATGCCAAGTAAGCTTCACCTTGTTTCAAGTTCAACTTTCAAGAATGAAAAAAATTCAATTTATTTATTTCTTTGTTTTAAATTTTAAATTTTCAATGTCTTCTCTTATGTTTCTAACTTTCTCCATTTCATTGTAGATCATTGGTGGGAAACCTATGGCGCACGAGTACCCCATCTCCAGAGTCTTGCTGTTCGGATCCTTAGCCAGACATGCAGCTCTTCTGGTTGTGAGCGCAACTGGAGTGTATTTGAAAAAATACACACCAAGAAGCGCAACAGGTTAGAGAATTTGAAATTAAATTCGAAATTCATTATCTATTGAAATTTTTCCCTTGGGTAATTATAATTTATGTATTCTAGATTCTAATTTAATAAATTCACTGTCCTCATACAGGTTGGATACCCAACGCCTGAATGATCTAGTGTACGTCTCCTACAATCTCAGGTTGTGGGTGAAGCAGCTTCAGAAAAAACCTGATGTGGAGGCCATTTCATTGGATGACATTGACACCACTACTGCGTGGAGAGTGGAGATTGAGGAACCTGTTATGGAGGCAGCCCCTGATTGGTTAGAGGATGATCATGATACACAGGATCCCCAGAGTGAGATATGGGAGGATGAGGCGTTTGGCTTTGAGAGTGTGCCACCACCGGAGCCACCAGTAGCAGAGCCACCAGTAGACTGTCCAGTTCCACAGCCACCGGTTGCACGGCCACGGGTTTCACGGCCACCGTCTCAGCCAGAGGGACCCAAATATAGGGGCAGTGGTAGCAGTAGCAGTGGTAGAGGACTTGATGAGCGTGACGTAGTAGTACCTTATCAGTCTTCTAGTTCTTTTATATTACATCCGAGACCAGGCACTTCTAGAGGCAGAGGACGCCATAGTCCACGACGACCCCCACGAGCACCTGGGCTTTCTAGCCCTAGAGGCAGAGCCATTACTAGAGCGATTACCTTTACCCGTAGAAGGGGTAGAGGGAATCCATAGTTTACTTTATTTAGTTTATTTCATTGCATATGACAGTTGACTCTATGAGATACATTGATTGTATTTTTTTGGTGATTCATGAGTCGGGGACTCAAGATCCTGGACACGATTCATTTTTGATGTGTGATGTCTAGACTCTAGCGACACGTCTTATTATTTATGCATCTTATATATCAGTTTTCTTTCCATATGCATGTGGCAATGTGTTTAAACTTTATTTGATGTTCTTGTTGCTTTAGATGTTTAGAAAATTGAAAAAAAATGAAGGACACGATTCATTTTTGATGTGTGATGTCTAGCAATACGTCTTATACATCTTATATATCAGTTTTCTTTCCATATACACGTGGCAATGTGTTTATTTGATGTTCTTGTTGCTTTAGATGTTTAGAAAATTGAAAAAAAATGAATATTTTTGTATTTTTTTAAGTTTGCCGATGTTTGCCGACATTTTCGCCGATAAATCCGATAATTTCTTTTTGGACCCTCGGCGATATATTCGCCGACACGATATTTGTAACTTTGATATATATATATATATATAGATAGATAGATAGATTAGGTTCCCCAAGGCATGTTGTAGTGGGGAGGCCATAGATCACACATTTAAATCTGGTCGAGTCCCTCAGGGTTAGTAGACACTATTGTGGTTGGTGGTAGAGCCTCCCTCCATCCAGATATTCCAAAGAAGAGGGGGAATCCCGCAAGGTTTTTTTTTGGAAAAAAAAAAATTCTTGCAGCTAACATGGGGAATAGGAAGAGAAAATCTTCTTGCAAAACATAATGGGATTACCTCTCCCATAAAGGATACTACAATAGCCCTAATATAAATTTTAAAAAATATATATTCTATCTTATTATTTATGTATATATATAAGAAAGCCTTTTAATTTTCAAAGTTACTTAGCATTTGAAAATTTACAACATTTGAACTTTTTCCCAAGATACAACATCTGTACTTAAAACTTTAACTTAGACATTTCAAATTGATGAAATGTAAGGGTTCACTGACTATGATGTTGGAACTAAATCCTGATGACTTGAGAAGGTGGGATAAAATATAAAAGTCCTTAAGAAGGACAGCTATATGGAAGAAGTTTCTGAGAGCATTTTAATGTTCAATATTGGTCAAATTGCCAATATCGCTCCCATGAGAAACAATGGTTTGAGGAATGTTACCCCTGAGAATGTGGAGGTGACTTGATAATTATTTCCTATGTGATCTTACATCACATCCAGCAATTCCATCGATGAGATCTATGGTTTTCTATTACAAACAAAAATATATATAATTCCTAAATATAAATAAATATAAATATCAATCGATAATTAAATATTAATAACTAAATGTAAGGAAGAGACATCTTATGAAAGGTTGCGTCTCATCACCAAGGCAACCCCTGCGTGGGTGTTTACACAAGCCTCATTTAGCATTGTAATATCATATCATATCTTATTTATCCTCTTTTATATAAATTTTGTATTTATGGATTATTTGTCATTTCTAAATTCGAAATTCGAGTAAACGAGTGTTTCTCGTTTCAATGGTATCAGAGCAAATTCTGATCCCAGGCCTTTGGCCATACCTAGGCTTTTAGCCATTACATACATAGTTTCTCTGAGTTACCGGTCTTTGACCAAAATCAATCCTTTGGCCATTGTCCGCACCAGCCACGCTCCATTCTCCTTCATGGCATATCTTCCACGCCATTTGTGCTACCTATTCCAACACCCACACTTCGTTTCTCCTCACCTCTCAACCCTCATCTACCACCACTCGGCCCTCACACATCAATTGCTTCTACTCCTACATACTCCAAGCTGTGCTACCATTCATCACTTCCCCATTGTGTTTTTCCTACATTCCAGTCTTCCTCCCACGTCTTACCATCTTCCACAATCACCTACGTGTTCTCCTGTGGCCATTCACTCATTGCTTCTTTCCATTCGTTCCCCAGCATCGCTCATCCCTCAGCATTACCAGAACATTCCACGTTTGAGCTACACTCCCTGCGTTAACCCCCCTCTCTCTCAACATCTCTTCTCCATCGCGGCCTCTCCCTCAAGCACCACTCTCCCCAACCATAGCTCTCCTCTCACTGCAATAACCCCATCCACTTACACGCCACTTCAGTCACATGCCCACACCTACCTCACGCTCCCCATCAATGCTCTCTCTCACGTTGTCCTCACGCCCAGTCGTCCTTCCCACCAGTGCCTTCCATCGCCCACGTCAACCTTATCCACACTTTCCCTTCACCCCACGTCGTCTACACTCCAGTCCCACGCATATTCCACTGCACTCTCCAGTCGCCAGCACCGCCATACCTCCATTGTGCACCTGTCACCAAGGCTCCAGCCAACTGTCACCGCACCAACACTCCCTCCAAGCCTACGATCTGCACAGGCTTGTGCTCATGCCCTTGCCATCGCCTGACTCAGCCTGTGCCTGTCCACCTTCCTCTACGTCAGCACTCCTCCAGTATTGCGCCCTCCCTCAAGCCACTCACTTTCCTCACAGTTGCACCTCACATCCCCTCACCGTTGTTATCCACTAATTTGCACTTAGGTTGATTTCCAGTGAACAGTCAAAGACTTGAACAATTAAATTGTTCATCACATGTGTTGAGAAGTTCGCCAGGCCATTTTCAACCCCTTTTGTAAATTTACATGTCCAAACCCCCTAGGGGAAATTGTAATAAGATGGTCTAAGCATGGTATCTTTGTAACAAACTTGACTTACCTTAGGTTTATCTATCAAGGAAATACACTAAAGTGTTTTTTCCTTAGGAATTATGCGCTACGCTTCAGTGATGTATAATTCCTGAGTTTTTCACTCACACCTCCAAAGCTGGAGTATTTACCATGGTGGTTGAACCTTAGGAAGTTATTAAAGCCTATGTGTTTATGTATTTTTTACATGCTAGCCATCAATAATGAGTCATATGGACATGTACTAGGTCCCCTAGGAGTTTGAGTCAGTTTCGACAAAAAATAATTTTTCCGTAAACTTAGGCTATTTTTTAATAGTTTAATTGGAAAAATTAAAATTATTAAAAAATAAGGTTAGGAGGAAGAATTAAACATGGGGTTGCTCGTTTTCTAACTCAGAGCACCCACTTTCCTAAGTTTTCGAGTAATTGTTTTTCTCCTAAATTGAATATTACTTGAAAATATTAAGAAAAACCAAAAAAATGGAGAAAATAAAGAAACCGGAAATTTCCAAAACTTAAAAAACATGTCGAAAGTGAAATTTATGAGTTGGCAAAGCAAAAGAGGAATATTCCTAAGGTTTCTAAAACACATGGGAGTGTTTTTCTCAACAAATAAAGGAAAGAGAATTTTTTCCAAATGGAGAGGGCGCATTTCCTCATGGAGAGGGCACGATTTTCAAGAAAACAATGGTAAGTGTAAGAGAAAGCAATGAGGTGGAGTTGGAAAGTAGAAAGAAGCTGATTTTCAGCCTTTCTCAACTAATTCCACCTCACGCCAACTATTGTCCAACTCACAGAGTGCGCCCCTCTCTTGGCAAGTGTGCCCCCCCCCCCCCTTTTGGCAGTCTCATTTTTCTATTTAAGCAAGGCTCTGGCTCCTCATTTGTACAAGGAAGGATAGCACAGAACCTCTGCTCTTGTAATGCGTGTGGTTTATTGAGTAATATATTTCAAAAGGCTTTGGAGGTCTACATGATTGTCTGGTGTTGGCCCATTCTTATGCATGCATTATGGTTGAGGTATATGAATATCTAGTGTAGTTTCTTTATGCTCTTATATTATAAATTTTGATTTGATCTAGCTTAGAAAGGCCTTTGAGCCTGTAGAGTAAGCATTCATTGACTTTGACTTGCTTATTTGTATTTAATTATTTAGAGATTTAGAAGCAGCACATGTAATCAATTATACTAATCCCCTTCTTGTCTCTTTTGATTAATATACTGGATTTAATCACGTTTATGTGTAAGTGTTCTTGAGACTGCGCGGGATAGAGTACTAAGCATAGGAAGTGGATCTAGTTTGACTCTTCTTCCAAACTTAGCAGTTGGTCACATAATTTTTGTTGATATTTTTGTTTTGCAAACGCCATTGGTTCTCCAAATATTTCAAGCTAAAGGCTTGGTTTTGTCTCCTTCTATCTCTTTCAAATAAACAAACTTTTCTTTCCCTTTCCGTTTATTTTGGAGCAAGTAAAATAAATCTAAAAGCTTAAATATTTTATCTCTTGCATCTCAAATAGATCTAGATAAGTCATATTTTCAAAGCTAAATTCATAAATCTAGATCTAGCATTTTTATGCTTGAAAACGCTAAATAATTTCCAATATTTTTCGCAAGTATAGATCTTGTAATTTTCATGTATTTTTATTTGTTCTAACCACTAATCTTGTAATTTTAGCTTCCTGGTTTTTAGCAGGTCCAACAAAAAAGAGAAGGAAACTCTGGTAGTTTTTTGCCAGAAAGTGCCAAAAGCACATCCAGAGGACTCTGTTTCACCAACTCTTCATTCTATTAATTTGCAAGCCCTTAGATCCTAGTTTAAAAGGACTAAGAGGCACTTCTTCCAACAAGCATTGTCAAACTTATTAAACGAGAGCAAGTGGGCTACACAACACCCACATCCCATCCCCCCTGGGGGGATTCGATTTTCCTTTTTCGTGATGTGAATTTTTCTAACATTTTGTGCAGGGTGTATATTTTGATTAAGTAGTTAATTTATGTGTTTTTTGCATTAAATAAAGCAAAATCTCGTTGCCACGAAGTATGCTCTCACCTCCACCCAAAGGCATTGCTGATTAGTGGAGGTTAATCAGAAAGTGGCACATAGGTTCGGCAAATTTATTATTTTTATTCAAGTTATTGTTATTTAATTTCATATATTTCAAGCACTAAAATTTGAATGAATATTCTATTGTTTCTCGAAGTATGCTCTTTCCCCTTGCGGACACTAGTCCTGGGGAAACCAAAAAAGAGTGCAACAACTCATTAATTCTCAAACACCTAATAATAACTCACATTAATAAAATTAAGACCCCTCAAGATAGTGAAAATCCGACACTCGAACATTGAGTAACACGTGCGGAAATTTCTCAAAAGAAGCGGGAACCACTGGAGAGTGACCTCGGGGCACCATTAGACTACATCCTTGTTCATGTAGTGTTGAACACGCTCTCGAGACTCCGCTCCAGCCTCCAACCCACACGTCTTTGTGAGGAGCCACCGTTGCCCAATTTCCGGACATTACTCCTTGTACCTCACGGTATATCGAGAGCTCCCATTTCCCTTTAATCAATTCATCCTTTAATAATTATTAAAATTGACCAAGAACACGATTGCAAAACATTTACTTTTACAGCAGCATTCAATTTGACTCCACGGCACTGGTCTTGATATTGGTTATTTACTTTTAATTATATCTTGTCGTGATATTTATATTCATATGTGTTGTATAATTATTTTTATCTTGCAATAGTCTTGATCAAATATTTTAATTCCAAAAAAAAAACTCCTAAATAACATTTTTCATCCAAAAGAACTAAGTACCTAAAGCCTTAGTAACATTAATAGGGTCTACCCCCCTTGGCTTCATTAGGAGTTAAGCCTAAACGGAGAAGTCAAGATCAAGTGGCAATACTTGACTCAAACTTGCGCCCAAGGACGCACCTAGCAGCTTGAAGATTTCTGCTGCGCTAACCCCAAGTGCGTAAGAGGCGGCATAAACCACTATCTTCTCCTCCATCTGGTCCTCATGCATTCACTCCATCCCACGCCTACAATCATCCTCTATCGCCGTTTCCTTAAAACCCTAATTTGATTCCTTTTAAAAAAATATATAATAACATTATTTTTATACATAATAATTATTATAATATTTGAATTTGCAAAAGAAAAACTATTAAAATATATGTATATATATATAACAATAATTATTATCATTATTTATTTTAATAGTTAAATTTTTGGGGAAAAAAAATTAGAAACGTTATTATTGGAAATAATAATTATTATCATACTTCAAACCTTATTCAAAAAAGTATAATATTATTATTATTATTATTAAATTTTAATAATAATAATTCTTATAAAAATTAAGTGAGGATTCAAAAAGATCTAATTGAACGTGATTAGCACTCAAGTACACTCATCATAAAGAAGTCAAATCAAAAGGAAAACTATCCATTGCCGAAATAGTCAAAAGTCAAGGAAGACCAATTATCGTTGAAAAGTCGAAGGCCATTTCTCGACGAGGAAGTAAATATCAAACAAAGAGACACCACAAGGAAATTGAATAATAGAGAAGTTGAGATCACAAACTATGGAGATTACATATTCAAAGATGCAGATGCAACTACAAGCAGTACTAGGCGAGTTAGAGCAATATAAAGCAACCAATCATCATTTACAATTTGAGATGAGTAAGCAGATCATTCTTAATAAGTTGACAGAGCAAGAGAATTGTCGTTTAAAAGATCAAAATCAAAAGTTGGAAAAAGCTAAAGAAAATATCGAGAAAATGTTATCAGGTAAGGATGTAGAAATATCACTATCAAAAAAGCACAATCAAAACCTTGAAGACAAAATCAAAAAGTCAGAAAATGACGACAAATCACCTTTTAGAAGCGATAACGATTTAGAAGAAGAAATAAGGCGTTTAAACAAACTCATCGTCGACAGAAACGAGGAAATTGCGCAAATCCAAGAGAAATTAAAATGTCAAGAATCAGAAGACTATCATCGCCAGCAACAAATAAAAGAACTCAGCAGCAAAAGGACGACATTAACCACACACACAAGTTAGAGATCACAAAGCTCAATAAAACGTTATCAAACCAGACTAAGGAAATCTTCTGACTAGGAAACCATAATAAGACGCTAGTTATGAAAAATAAGGAAGTTAAAAAATACTCAAAAAAAGGGCAAGTTAATGAAGACATTGAAGGGAAATTACTACAAACGCAAGAAGAAAATCGCTACCTTACAAATCACAATCAAGAGTTGACTGAACAAATAAAAAAACTAAAAGATAATAAACTAGAAAAATCTTCAGCAAAGGGTGTCCAAACTATGGAAAGAGAAACAATGACCAACACCATTGACATAGTGACATCATTAATACAAATTCAGACGTAGGAAAAAGAAACCAGTACAGATCCAATCAATGTTCAAATTCCAGAAAACACTTATATTGAAAAGGTATCGATCAATAAATCGCTAGAGGCACCAAAAGTTGAAGTTCCTATAAACACTCCACAAGCAACTCGAGTACCGTATCGCCATCCAAATCACAAGAGTCGTTATGATCGACGACAAGAGGAAAATTACCAGTATTATTCCTACAAAGAGCAAAGACAAAATCGACAACTCCAAACAATCGATCAACAAACAATTCCAATGAAGCTAGATCTCGGGTGGACCACATCACAAATGATGCAACATTTTTACTTCATGTTTAAAAGAACACATCGTCTCATTTCATCAAGTGTCACAACTATCAACACAGAAGATCACAAGAAAGCCTTACGAGCAAGCACAAAGGATAAAAGTCTTCCATAATTATACTTTGTGGACAAATCATTTTTAAGGGGAAGGCAATGTTACAAACAAAAATATATATAATTCCTAAATATAAATACATATTAATATCAATCAATAATTAAATATTAATAACTAGATGTAAGGAAGTGACACCTTATGAAAGATTGCATCTCAGCACCAAGGCAACCCCTACGTGGGTATTTATACAAGCCTCATTTAGCATTGTAATATCATATCATATCTTATTTATCCTCTTTTATATAAATTTTGTATTTATGGATTATTTGTCATTTCTGAAGTGGAAGTTCAAGTAAACGAGTGTTTCTCGCTTCATTTTCCCATGGACAATTGACAGAGACAGTTTCATCTTGCTCAGTGCACTATGATATGTGCCAGAGATAGATGAGGACATTTATTTGACACCAGTGTTATGACATATGTTCTCTACTAGACTTATGGTAAATACTTTCTTATGTGTGGACATGACCATAGGGGGTCTACATATTACTCTAAAATGGCTCATGTATCCTACATTGTTGTTTCCATAGCTTAGGGAGCATCATGGTGTGGTTATAATTCTTCATTAGATGAAGTCTATGACCTTGCAAGTTAGACATGTCCCTATGGATTTAAGTAAGTGTGACCCTCATTTTATGTCATTTACAAAATTTTACCTAGCCATTTTTTATATCATGTGATTCCATGAGCCATTTCGCTCATTTCTATCATGAAACCATTTTTTATATCATGTGATTCCATGAGCCATTTCACCCATTTCTATCATGTCCCCCTTTCGCAATTAACATATTATTTGTCATGTTCTAAGGTCTCTACATACTATTCCTGTGTATGCTTCCTAAGTCAAAGTCAAAAGAGTCAAAGTAATCTAAGGAAAATGAAATTAAATGATAAATGTGAGCTATGCCCCTTGCAAAGGACATGATCCTTAGAAGAAGAAGAATAAAAAAGGATCGTAAAAAATGGCGCAAGGAAAATGTAACTCAAGAAGAAAATTATTCTTTTCCATGGCATGCTTAAGGAAGAAAATCATTAACCTCTAGCTTTTGAAAGCTAGGGGGTAGACTTAGAACTCAGTCACCTTCCTATGATAGTTAATTCACGAACACCTTTCCCTTGCATTACATTCATTTCATTACCCTCACCCTGCTTAGAAACATAGGAAATTTACTTAGTCTTTGGGTTGTAACATGAAAATATGGATCAATTATAGTTGAACCATGGTAATTCTAAGTGGGATAATTAATTAGTGAGTTATTAGAAAAGTGCACTTAATAGCCTTTTATGTCAATGTTTGCATATATTAAAGTATTTTTCCTAAGTCATATACATTATATGGCCTAACACTTGGATTGGATTATATTGATGATGTATATTCTCCATGTGATGAATGACCTCCTTGTACACACATTTGGAGGCACACGTGGTACCTTTTGACATTTTTTATGGGACAATTTTTTTTGGAGGGGCATGCTGACTTAAGGAGCAGATATCTTTGAACAAAGTGCCCATAATTTTGTCATCTCAAAAGCCTTAGAAGTAAAGTGGTTGTCCGATTTTTGAAAAGTGGTTACAATAGAAAATCTAAGAAATATTGAGGAATTTGGCAATTTCAAAACTATCACCTTGAAGCACTCATCGTTTTTCCTTTGACCACTCGATTTATGGAGTGCCTCACCTATTTGGTTTACATGTGCCACATTATGTTGGAACACTCATCACTTTACATTGGTTTTGAGTATACCACTCCTCTCTTTGTCCACTTATCTTGGAGAGTGAATTGTTAGTTTTGACTTGTCAATGAGCTTGTTACATTATTGAGTGGTCAAGATCTAGGGTTGCTAGTTTTGACCATGTCATTACAGGATTTAGCAACTCTCTCTTCTATATAAGAGAGCCTCTCTCATTTTACTCTTTGCTATAACTTGGAGAATAACGTACTCTTGCTACTCTTGTGCTCATTTGTCTTAGTGTCGGGAAATGTGATGAATTTTGTAGAACTAAGTTGAAGATCTAAGTGCTAGATGTTTAACTGTTGATTTCTTCTTCAAGTAATGACTTATGCATAGCAAGGTTGATATAATTTGATTTCAACTTTAGTGCTATTTGCTTATTAAGTTGCTTTGATTTCAACACTTGAATTATTGCTCTTAGTAGGATTATTAAACCTTGTATGTGGACTTATGTGGAGATTTTCAGCTCTTGATATCTCCAAAGACCTGAAGAAAAACAAAACATTTGGCTATAATAGACTAGGACAAGGGTCTGAGCATTTCTACCCCCTCCAACTCTTTGATCTCCAAAGTTCCACATGCTTCCTCTATGACTCCACTGCCCTTTTCGTCAAGCAACTAAGGCACTAATGAAGAGAATCACAATCTCTACTTTAGCCAACTCAAACAATCACTCATTTTAACTTTCAATCTTTTTCTTTTAAATTTGGAAATTAACATTTAGTCTCACACATTAAAACAAGTACAGGATATCTAAATAAATCCTCTTTGAGTTGCACATTAATTTACCAATTTATGCTATGCTCATGGTTAACTAGTTATCATTTATTTGTTGATTATAAATTGAAATAAATCTGAGATTAAATGTCATTTTCAGATTTCTTTAGTTCCATCTGGTTTTATTACTTATGTTCTTTATGAGTAAAACCTTTTAATTTTTATTGTTGGACTTATTTTCATGGTATTATCTTATGTACTCTTCAACAATCTTTCATGAGTAATTTCAGATATTTATTGTTTTACATGGTTAATTTACTTATTATATCAGATCTGAAATTTAATGGTTGTTAGCATATTATTCATTTGTCATGTTAATAGCACTTCTAATGTCTTTCATTTTCAGCAGTTTGTTTACAATTCTATTTTTATAAGTCGTTGGAATTTTTATGCTGTTTCAACCACTAATATTATGGAAAATACTTCTTTTAAGTGGTTGATTTATTTTGAAATTAAAAACCAATTTTCTGTTGGCAAAACCAGCGACAAAAAACCAGTCCGATGATGTCTAAGTTATATCTTCATTTTCAAGATTAAGTCACAATTTACATTGAAACTTTTATGCGGTTAGATCAACTTCTTATTCATTGTTGTTCACTTCATTCATCATCATAATAAAAACAATTTATTTTATTGATCAATACTTTTATGGGATATGCTTGTCATGTTTTATTTGACTTCTCGTGGTTATTAATTATTTCATATTACAACAAGTTGATTGTTTCCTTGGCAAATTAACTAGATGATTTTGGGTTATTCATTTTAACTTGTCATCATTTCTTTAATTATGCTCAATGATTTATAATTTATGGATGATTAAGTAATTTTTAAATAAATCATTTCAATTTTGAGATTTTTTCATTTCCATTCAATAAACTCTTGAACCAACAACCTATTTACAATCTATGTTATTTTCCTTATCACTTGAACTTAATTGCACTTATGGAATCCCCCCTTAGTGGTTTGTCTAAGCCACTAGAAGTGAAGGGAAATGGTTGTAGGATATAGATTGTTGATTTTTGTAGCATAGGACAGGTACTTCTGCACAGGGCTAGTGTTTGGCATGCAGGAGTCGTCTAGGAGACCTCTCAGACTTAGGAGTTTCACTTTAAGAAAGTGAACTATTAAAGTGAATGTTCTTTTGTGATAACTCTATGTAAAGTGAGGGCCCATGGTATTCGGTGGTCCATGGTATTGGCCTAGGTATTTACGAATTGTAATAGTATAAGAGGCAGCCTAGGTGAGAGGAGGGAGATACATAAGTCACAGAGTGAGAGAGAGGCATCTCATTGATTAGTTGACGAAGGACTGTTAGCTATGTGTGCAGGCGCAGGGGGCAGAGGTCAAAGGAACGAAGCAAGGGGCAGTCGAGGGCTAGTAACCAACAAGAATGAAGGAATGATCTTGAGGTTTGAAAGCTAGTTGTCTGTCATTGTATTTTCCTCAGTAGGCCATTTTCCCAGGATGGGAGCCCAAGGTTTTTATTAATAAAATCAAACAGTTTGTTTGTTTTTCCCTTCAAGGTTTTCCATGGTAAATCTGAAGTGTCAAATGTGAATGTGTGGTCTCCTGTCTTATTTCCACTACGTGATTTGTTGTGAACTCAATGTGTTTTAGTTAATAATTGCCAGTAAATTATTCGAGACTAATAACTAGATCTGAGCTCTGAAAATCAGCATGGTATCAAAGCATGTTCAACTCTAAGGGAAATCATAATTTGATGGGATTTACGTGAAAGGAAACAAAAAGAGACAATCGTATTGTACGGACACCATATAGCATCGTACAACACCATATAGCCGCCATTTCAGGTTGGTTGCAAATCGATAGTAGAGGGTGGTGGTAAGAGGCCACGAGTTGAAAGGTTGTAGCCGAGAGCTCGAAGTGCAAGTTGCAAGGGATTGCGAACGTGAAGGCAAGCACATGGTAGAGGATGGCAGCAGCAAGACGGAGCCGTAGTAGTGTCGTGAATATGCTGCCGGAGAGGATTGGGAGTTGTAGTAATGCACGGAGGTCGAACGAACACAGCCAAACAACTGGATCGTGGGCTACTAGAGTATTCAACTAAGGCGAAGAGTGATCATCGACGAGTAGCAAAGGACACTACAACAAAGGCAACATCTGCAGGGTTGCGAGCTCGAGCTTTAGCTAGATCCGTGAGAAAAATTCAGAGCAACCAGCAGTGAGAGGTGATGTGAGCTCGTGAACCACGAGCAGCCACATGCACAAGGAAAGCCACTAGCAGCAAGGCAACAGTGCGAGTCGCGGGTTCAACTATTGGGTGGAGGCTACACGCACGGGTAGAGGAAGCGACCTGCAGAAGGAACAGGGCATAACGACAAGGTGAAGTGGAGGCTCGGGCCAACATGGAAGCGATGCGGGCTCAAAACAACCACTGACTGAAGGGGCTAGCCGCCAGTGCAACCACCAAGTGAAAAGCGGCTGCAATGCCATTCATCCGCCAGCCAACAGGCCAGCCGCCGATAGGGCCACCACAGTCATTGCAAGCTAGGGTGCAAGATAGCTACAGGCAGGCCTTCGGGCAACCAGGCAGGGACAGGAATTCAGGCAACATGCCCAAGAACTAGAGTAGACCTTTGAGCAACCCTGAAAAATTTGGGTGGAGGCTGCACGCACGGGTAGAGGAAGCAGCCTGCAAAAGGCACAGGGCACAATGGCAAGGTGAAGTGGAGGCTCGGGCCAACAAGGAAATGGCGTAGGATCGGAACAACTGCCAGCTGAAGGGGCTAGCTGCCAGTGCAGCCACCAAGCGAAAAGCAGTTGTAGCGACCATTCATCCACCAGCCAATGGGCCAACCGCCGCCGACAGGGAAGCACAATCATTGCAGGCCAAGGCAGCAGGACAACTATGGGCGGGCCTTCAGGCAACCAAGCAAGGACAAGAATTCGAGGGACAAGAATTCGAGCAACATGCCCAAGAACTTAGGAAGACCTTCGAGTAGCCCTTAAAGAATTCGGACAAGGTTCCAAGCAAGCCCAAAAAGGTTTCGAGCAAGCCCAAAAAGACCTCAGGCAACGAACAAAGAAGTCAGGAAGCCCAAGAAGACTTTGGGCAACGCCTAGAAATCTACAGAAAACCCCCCGGACAGCAGTAAGCTACAGATCCGGGTCCAGGAAGCAACAACAACAGTTGAGGAATGCTAGTTATAGGCATACGTTTTGTGGACAGGTTGGAGGGCGCCTCCAACTACAACCCCTGGAAGGCGAAGGTCAAGTTGGTTCTCATGGAGAACGGGCTATGTGTTGATGTTTCTCCAGGCTGCAGCATCAGGCAGACCTTCTCCCAAATTGGTCATGTTGATTTAACCAAGGGGGAATGATACATTCGCTCATAGGGCCATGTTGATTTGCTAGTGGAGAATGGCCCAGGTGCAATCTTTCTCCTATTAGTCATGTCGATTGGACTGGGAGTGAAAAGGATCAAGATGCTCTCACATTGCCTGCTCCAGGATGGAGTGGTCTAATTTATATAGGGCAGGTTTGACTTGTTTACAAGTCTAGCCTAATGTTAAAGATGTGGGGCTTATCGGTGCGTTTACCCAACATTAGAGCTCTATATTAAATAGACGTGCATGTGAGAAGATGAACAATCAACAAGGCTCATGAACAACTTTTCTAATGAACAAGAAATGTAAAGAAGACAGGTCAAGTCTATTAAACCATTGAAGAAGCCACATAAAGCATTAAAGAAGCCCCGGAAAATATTGAAGACCAAAAGTACAAGTCGGCCCTAAAGGTGAAATTAAAGGTGACTTGAAGTGTATAAATAAGAGCTTAACCATTTCATTTTTATCATCATCTCATCTCATCTCTTCTAGTGCGCAAATTCAAGGAGGTCTAGTGAAGGTACAAGGAGCATCCTTTTTGAAGATTTTTATCATATCTAAGGGTTTGCTATCTTGATCTAGGGTTTCTTCATGAAGGGCACACTCTTTATGTGCTAGATTTTTTCTTCATAATGGTGATGTACTTGTAATATTGGACTGATTTCTTCTTAAGAAAAGTTGGTTGGGTTTTCTCCCAAGTTTGGATTTCCCGGGATAAAATCTTTGTGCCTACTGTGCATGGTTATCCTTCTATGATCTTTTGTTTCCACTACATTTAAAGTTGAGATTTGCAGTGTGTAATTATTCAATGATAACAGTGGCATGAAATTATTGTTGTTGAACTCATTAGGAAGTAATTATCAGATCTGAAAATCTGAATTTTCAACACTGTGGGAGTTAGCCATCACAGCAGTCACTGCATCGATAGATCCAAAGGACCTGGAAGCTCACAATCTGAAAGATGTGAAGGCCAGGAGGATTATCTTGGATGCGATGAAGGAACATTTGATCCCTAACATCACTGAGAAGAGGTCATCCAAGGAGATGTGGGATGATCTGGCGAGTCTATGTCAGAGTAAAAATCAAAACAAGAAGATGGTGCTACAGGAAGAAGTCAAAAGCACCAAGATGTCCAAGGCTGATACTATATCTCAAGGTTACTTGGGAGCGGGAGCGGGAGCGAGAAGCGAAATTTTCAAAAGCTTCTGGTTAGGAAGCGTTCCGAAAGCGTTTTTTATATAATATATATTTTGATGCATATATGTCAACAAATGCATGTAGAATGTTGAATTAGTTATGGAAAGGATAAAAACAGGAAATAAACAATAATACCATATAACATCATTCATCAATCATCAATCATTAAGCATTTACTAGTGAATTCATCAACCATAGGTCCATAGGTCCAGTATCCATGATTCCATAAGTTATGACATCAAGATTCAACCTTAAAGCTTCAAATTTTCAATATATAAACATTTTGTCATCACTAGTACTTGTAAGTTGTAACCAAAGTTACTAGGTAACCAAACTATAGTGACATAGTCTATAACAGAGAACATCAACCATAAAACGAAAGTTGAAAGTTGAAACAATTCACGAAGCATCATATTCATTACCAAAGAGTTATAATATGCTTTTATGCAGTCAATGACTCAATCACGCAAAGTTGCAAATAGTGAACTTCAAACTGAAAGGTAGGTTCAACTTCAAACTTCAAACTTGAAATGCCATGTAATGTTTACAAAATATACAATAATAAATATAAAAGAGTCAATAATGCAGAAACTTGAAAGTACTGTAAACAAGAAAAGACAAGAAAAGCAGATTTTATGGATGTTTCCTCTTTCCACGAGAAATTTCCATTTTCTTTTGTCGTTCTCTATGAACAATGGGAGTGGGATTTATCATCCCCAGTAGCCACCAATGTTGAGCCACGTCCAAGACTCGATCCTACACGACCCCCCCTCACGGATGCAGATGAAGGTCGTGAATTTGAACCTCTAGGCAAAGATGGTGCATTTGGAAACAAGGTAGAAGATGGCGGCGACATTGTTGTTGCATGGTCATCCTCATCGCCCAAAAGCTCTTCCTCCAAGCACTCTAAAGCTAAGGATCCATCCTCCAAGTTATGCTCCTCTGGATTGTTGTCCCAAGTGACATAAGATCTATCAGTTTTGGCACACTCACAATAATGAGTCAACAACCTCAAGTTGTAATGTACATAAACCAAGCTTTCTGCTCGGTTTTCATTTAATCAGTTTATTTTCACTGAGTGGATGAAGCTATAGGTGCTCCAACACCTTTCTGCAGAGGAACTATTAACCACCAATGAAAGCACTCTGACAGCCAATTTATTCAAGCATTGGCATGTTGAGCCATACATGTTCCACCATTCGATAGGAGGCACCCTATCTCGATCTCTGATTGCATGCAAAGTACCAAATGGACCAACTTCACTGAGGTATTTGCTTAATTCACTGCGCAATAAGTCACATTCCTCTACATCAGGGACCAACTTGTCTATAGCAGCCATGTACCCAACCTGTACCTCTGGATCTGTGTGGAGCTTTCTCCTAACCCCAGCCCCAGGTGCTGGTTTGGCCAACCAAGATGGAGAATAATATTTTGGTGTTAACACATACGCTAAGGCATGCAGTGGAATGTTGAGATGTTCCCACCTTTTGACCACATGTCTGTGAATATGGTAATACACCTCCCTAATCATCGGCTTATCTATATCTACAAACCGAATCATGTAATAAATGGGCTTTGTGAATTGCAAAACATACTTGACACTTGCCCAAAATTGACCATCAAGAACTGTGTCATCCACCTCCTGAAAATCAAGCCTATCAAATGTGGATGTAGCCCTATCTTTCAAGACCTGCCATGACTCACTTGATGCCATGCTAGCCAATGCCTCTCTTACCTTCAAAAGGCGCCTGAGAGTGAGGTAGTAGCTAGCAAATCTAGTCTTTGTTATCTTCAATGGCTCCAACTTTGAGTGATTGCGGAAAATGCCATGGGCATTGCTATGGTTGGTTATAAATCTTATCATGTACTTGCCTTTTTTGTACAATTCACCAATCCATTTGTAATCATTTTCCTTCAACTTAATGATGTCGTGCATCAAAAGGTTCAGTGTGTGAACCAAACACCCAAACCAAAATATGTTGGGGTATTTATCTTCAATGATTACTCCTGCTGCCTTACAATTAGAAGCATTATCGGTTATGACTTGGATGACATTGTATGGACCAATAGCTTCAATTGTTTTGAGTAGGAATTCTACAATGTTCATGCTGGTCTTGAATTTATCTGAGTAGTCATGGGCTGAAAGGAAGCCTGCACCAGTAGCAGACACACCAAGAACATTTATCAATGGCTTGCATTTTACATTTATCCATCCATCTAATACAATTGATACCCCATAATCATTCCAAGAATTTGTGAATTGCCCCAAAGAATTTTGGATCTTGCCTCTTTCCTTGTCAAGCCCCACAGTTCTAGCTTTGTCATACCCTGGGCTCTTGTATCCTGCTGGAGCAGTGCGAATGGCCTCTATCATTTCATGCCAATAGGGTGAGCGAAGGACATTGAATGGTGTGCCACATGCATAGAGAAACCGGAACACTTTTGCATCCACGTCATTTCTACCACCTTGGTCAAGGAAATCTGATATTGTCTTGTGTGACCCAAGGGGTGAGAATCCACTACCTTGGGTGGATGGGCCTCCAGTTCTCGGTGAGTTTGAGGGGTCCCGGTCAACCCTTAATGCGTTTGATTTGTTTTGTGCTTCAAATTCTTCCTTCTTATACATGGCTCTTTTTGTTGATGGCACATTTCGGCAAACACAAACTCCTATAGTTTTGTTTTCATCACATGGCATGTGCCCACATAAATGTCTTCTCAAATGGGTATATGAACCCGTGTAAGTCCTTTTACAATGCGGGCAACTAAATTTGGCGATTCCACCCCCCTTGCTTCCTCCCCGCTTGGTGACATATTTTCACAAGGGTGTTGAGTCCTCCTTGGTTTTCATTTGGTTTCCCTCCTCCTCCTCCTCCTCTTCCCCTCCCTCCTCCTCTCCACGGTATGTGCCACTACCCACTTCTTCATCCTCTCCCTCTACCTCATTCCTCCTTCGGTTTTCAATGGCCATCATCAAAATAACAAATGGAACCAACAAAACAAACCATAAACCCATCATCATGATTGTTGGAAGTTGGAAGTGGAACTAGAGATTTAACATGTTTCCCTGCAATAGAACGAGGGAGAAAGCATGGGAAAGAGTAGGAGAGGAACATTTACATTCTAGATTCTAGATTTCAAGCATTCAAATATAGATCAAATCATCAATGAATAATCATCAAACTTCAAAAGTTCAAGTCTCAACTTCAGGCATCAAAACTTCAAGTTCAAACACAAAGCAAATCAACAAGAAAGGGTTTAGAACCTACCTATTTGGATGTCCAATGGTAGTGAGTGTGCCAAGCAGCCAACCTTCTTCAATCTCCAAGAAAAAATCAAGCTTAATGGCAACCTTCTCCTCTTCTCCTCTCCTCTTCTCCTCTTCTCTTCTCCTCTCTTCTCTTCTCTTCTCTTCTCTTCTCTTCTCTTCTCAAGCAAAGCAAAGCAAAGTGAGAAATAGAGTGTGGAGGCGGGCTTTATCCCTCAAAACCCTATTCCTCCCCTCCAAAACCCCAACTATGGACCCCACCCGCTCAAATTCCTCTTCATTTTCGTTGGTTGACGCGAAGCGTCCTAGGAAGCTACGGGAATCGTTTTAGGAAGCCACGGGAAGCATTTTTTAACGCGGACGGAAGCCCTGGGAAGCGAAAAGGGAATCGATTTGGAAGCGGAGCGAAGCGATCAGGAAGCAAATCTCTCGATCGCTTCCTCAACGCTTCCACACAGTGGCAGGGAGCGATTAAAACCAAGGTAAGCGTGCTCTGAAAAATCGACCCCGTCCGGAAGTGAAAAGAAAGTGCTCTTCCAACTAGCTTCCGAGTAGCTTCGGCCGGAAGCTAGCTTCCCGAGCGGGGGTGAGGGGGGCGGCGCTTCCCTGCAACAGAGCTCTAGCTTCTTATCTCACCAGAATCACACAAATTCATGATAAGTTGGCAGCAGTTGGGGAAAAAGTGCAAGATCGGGAGTTGATGAGGATTACCCTAAACGGATTCTCCAAGCCATGGACAACCTTTGTCAAAAGGATCGTTGCAAGGGAAAATATTCCTTACTGGGAGATTTTATGGGATGACTTCAGCCAAGAGGACATTTGAGAAGAGTCGTTATTTGGAGGCCAATAGAAAGATGAGGAAGAAGAGAATGTTGCTCTTGCCAGTCAAGCAAAGAGGAACAAGAACAATACAAGGTCAACTTCACAGGGAGTGAAGAAGAAGGACATGAACAAAGTCAAGTACTTTGCATGCCACAAGTGTGGCCACTATGCTTCAAAAGGTCCATAACGAAAGAAAGAGAAGAAGTCTCAGCAGGTAGCAACAACTGCAGAAGCTCAAGAGGAGTTTGTTGAGTGGTTCGAGAAAGAATTCTCATTTGTCTCTTGTCTTTCTAGCACAAGTAGTGCTTGGTTCGTGGATAGTGGGGCTTCTAGTCACATGACAGGGAGACGTCCGTTGTTTACCAGGTTGGCAGGGATAGACCCAGATTTGCAGGTGAAGATTGGCACTCATGCCAAATGTGCTGTGAAGGGAGTTGGAATCATCAAGTTTCAGTTAGAGTCAGGAGGATCTCTGGAGGTGACAGATGTTGTATGTACCGAAGCTCAGGATGAACTTGGCCTCAGTATCGGCATTGGAAGAAAGTGGGTATGCATTCTATTTTAAGAGGGGATGAGTTCTCATTCGACCAATAGGATCTGGCATAGACTCAGCACAAGTTCTTGGTGTCAGAGAGGGAAAGGTGTACAAGTTACAAGGAAATCCTGTAAATGGATCGATATTAGTATCAGAGGTCAAGGAGCAAACGATTTTGAAGGGTGAGCAGAGTTCACGGACTTCCAATATGGGGAGTAGACCTTTAGAGGGGAAGAGGGAGTTAACCCCTTCCAGTTCTGATAGGAGACTTAGCTAGTATGAGATGACATTAATGGATGCTCAGGAGTAGGAGACAGCTCCAAGGAGCCCAATGAGGGAGAGCAGGCCTTTGATGAAGTTTTCGAACTTCTTGGCACTAATGTGTACCGCATGTAGGATCATCAATTCCGTGTCTTCCAGGAAATAGGTAGAAGCTAACCAATAGGGTTGGAGGAATGCCAATGTGCAAGATGATTGGAGCGACAGTGTACCAAAGTCAGAGGGAGAACCAGTTTCAGGTGGAGAACCAGTTTCAGGTGGCTCTCGGGTAAGTACCTTCCTCGCTAAGAGGGAGTGTTGATTATTGTAGCATCGGACAGTTACTTCTGCATAGGCCTAATGTCTAACATGCAGGATTCATCCAAGAGACCTCTTAGACATAAGAGTTTCACTTTAATAAAGTGAATGTTCTTTTGTTATTACTCTATGTAAAGTGAGGGCCCATGGTATTCAGTGGTCCATGGTATTGGCCCTAGGTATTTGCATAATGTATTAGTATAAGAGGCAGCCTAGTTGAGAGGAGGGAGATACACAAGTCACACAAAGTGACAGAGAGACATATCATTGATTAGTTGACGAAGGACTATTAGCTAAGTGCGTAGGTGCAGGGCACAGAGGTCAAAGGAACGGAGCAAGGGGTAGCCGAGGGCTAGTAACCAGCAAGATCGAAGGACTGATCTTGAGGTTTGAAAGCTAGCTGTTTGTCATTGTATTTTCCTCAGTGGGCGATTTTCCCAAAATGGGAGCACAGGGATTTTATTAATAAAATCAAACTGTTTACTGGTTTTTCTCTTCAAGGTTTTACAAGGTAAATCTAAAGTGTCAAATGTGAATGTGTGATTTCCTGTCTTATTTCCGCTGCATGATTTGTTGTGAACTCAGTGTGTTTTAGTTAATAATTGCCAGTAAATTATTCGGGAAATAACCAAATCTGAGCTCTGAACATCAACATAGATGTATTATTTCTATAGTTGCACTTTGCTAGAACCCCTTTGAGTCCTTGCATTTAGGGTGTTAGTTTTTGCACCAACAGGGAACATATGATATAAACTGTAAGAATATTAATTGAGTACTTCCGCACTATGGAACAATTCAAAACTTATGCAAACCTTCAAAGCATAATGTGAGTTGGAATATATTTTAGACTGCCTAATATAAGATATGCCTGGAAAGATAAGCATTATGCTTAGAATATGCGCATAACAGTTATTTAGAAGCTTAATACATCTAAATTGAAAAAAAGAATCAAAAATTTGGAAACAAAATAAATCTTATTTATCAAATCAAAAAATGAATGTTCTTGAATCTTCAGAAATTATTCGGAGGGTGTAGGGGCACACCCCTATGAAAGAAAACACATACCCTTGCATGCAATGCCAAGCCCGATCCCTTGCTCATAACTTCCACATGGAGTTTATCATTGACAGGTGGCTCTTCTAACGTAAATTCAAATTCTTGATCCCACCTTGGATCTCTGTTTTTTTTTATAGGCTGGCTCACAGAAGAGAGTATTTCATTTAGTAACAGTTAATCAAACTCATCATGAAATGATACATTGTTAAAAGGCTTCTAAGTACAAGCACCTTAGTCTTCTTCTCCTCTCCTTTCAAAAGAAGTCGGGCATAAGGATTAGTATGATGTTTGCCTTCAACATCCTCAGCCTCAATTACTCTAACTATTAACAAGCCTCCACCTGCCGGTGTACCTTCAGGAGCCTTTTCAACCACACTATCTTCATTATCATCAGGTAAATTGTCATCCTCCTTGAAAGGATTATAAGTCATCTCTAACGTGATTTGTCCACGTGGTTTGGAATTTTGAGCATCATCTGGATCCATAGTTTTAAGGAGATTGAGAGTAACACTTTTGGTCTCAGAGGGTGTAAGCTCTTTCAAAGGATAAGCTTGTATACCCATCTTTTCATGTGAACCCACCTGCAAGCAATAAAGCATCCAACAATCCAACTTTATCCTATGTTGATGTGGACTATAATAAGTGAAAAAGAAGTAAAAATTGAAAATGCATAGTTTATGAAGACTAAAGCGTAGATATAATAAATAACAAAACAGAAAACACATGCCTTCTCCCAGTCAAAGACAGAAAGTTCAAGAACTTGAGATTCTGGATCTTTAACAACAAAGTTAAACTCCTCATTCCATTCTGGGTTCAGATTACTTGTTTTGACTGTAGTTTTCTTTGATGGAAGTTTTTCTCCCGTCAACTTGAGCTTTACATATGGGTCAGATTTACCCATCATATCTTTCTTTTTTAAGTTAGCTGCCCTAACAACCTTTATGTGGAGCATGCCAACAGGTTTATGCATAGCTCTGCATAACCAACAACCAATGTTAAATCCAAGTACATCACTTTAGATGAAGTTAAATTTTAAGTATTTATTGAATAACACTTGAGAAGGAACACATCATCTCTCTGAAGAACATAGCTATACCTCTGGTCCAAAATAGGTACCTCCAGTGTTTTTGGCCACAAGTATAAGTTTGCAACCTGCTCTTTAATCATTTCCTGTGCAACCAAAAAAATATATAGATATAATTTTTCACATAAACTGCAAAGCTTCATATAAAAGAAATATTTCTTAGAGCCAACATATATCTGTGTTCGAGGCCACACTTTAAAAGTGAATGTCAAAACCACAAGGATGCAACACTAATCATGCCAGATAGGATGCTCTAACGATTTCTGTTAAAACATTCAATTTCCCCACTAGGAATTAGATCAAAAACAATTGGCCCAAGAATATACTACCATGCCTAAAAGAGGTTTGCTCACTGCCTAAATGTTCACTACCTTGTTTACACTTGTGTTGCTAAGCTACTAGAAAACAGACAATGATATCTGCCTGTGATATTCTACCTAACAGTTCTTGTAAGAGCTGCACCCTTTGTGATCACAAAACTAGGGTGAGGTACCATTTTGTCACCTCTGAAGAACTAAAGGTACCACAGTGAGTCACATCATAACGATGGCCATTTTTTGAGGTGCATTCAAGGGATCTGAATGGAGGTGGAGGGGAAGTAACTAGAAATCCATGGTAAAATCCTTAACGTTCATTTAGGGGGAAGTCCTGCGGAACCAGTAACTTAAATGCTCAATACACAAGAAGCAAGTAGGTTTTGATGGGAAGGCAATGCAATGCCCTTCCTTTTTATTGTTACTATTCAACAGAACTTATTCTATATTTAAGACAGGCAAGGCTGAATCCACCATCACAAAAATAAGTAACAAACTCAGAAAGAATGTATGGAAACTTAAAAGAAAGGTGCAAGATAAGATAATTATATTAATGTCTGGCAAATGACCACAAAAGTAGGTCAATGAGACAAAAAAGTACTCCAGGGACCATAAAGTACAAGCAATATCACACATAAAGAAGAAATAAGTTAATTTGAAAACCGTTGCCTCTCTCCATCCAAAAGAAACCCAAATGGAAACCAGCATGCTATCTACTGTAGTACAAAACCCCTCCCAGATGTGAAAGACCCTAAACTATGCTGCTAATTCGGAAGATTTTCAAATTGAAGCAGAAGGACCAGAATTGGTTCCTGGCAAATGACCACAAAAGTAGGTCAATGAGACAAAAAAGTACTCCAGGGACCATAAAGTACAAGCAATATCACACATAAAGAAGAAATAAGTTAATTTGAAAACCGTTGCCTCTCTCCATCCAAAAGAAACCCAAATGGAAACCAGCATGCTATCTACTGTAGTACAAAACCCCTCCCAGATGTGAAAGACCCTAAACTATGCTGCTAATTCGGAAGATTTTCAAATTGAAGCAGAAGGACCAGAATTGGTTCACTTGATGTTTCTAACAGGTAAACTTACATCACTAGCCTCCATGATGTCTGGCCAATTAAAGGTTAGAATTTTCCAACTCACTTTGAATTTATATAATTTAGTATCTGCTCATTTTACTTAGCAGTCATTTTAATATCAAAGAATTTTATTTCTAATCTTTATCTGACATGTAGTGATGATGTTTGCCAGCTAGTAGTATTGATTTAATAATTTCAATAGGTCCCAAGTATTTTAAAATTTGTGATTGCTTCAAAATCTCATTCAGATGGCCTGTAATATGTATAACCAACACATTTCAGTAGTGTGTGATTTCATCCTCTATATGGCTAGTTTGCAAGTGTTACAACTTACAACTTCTACTGTGCCGTTACAGTTTGCCATCTTCCTCTTTGGATAATTATGACTGAGATTTTGAGCCCCAATTATTGTTGTACTTAAAGAACATTTTTCCTTTTCTTTTTAGATGCCAAAAGAAGGATTTTTTCAAGCCCAGTTAGCTCTCTTGATGCATCTATTGAAATTGAATGTCAACCTTGGGATACTGTATGAACTATATGAATATCTATTATCATGTTATTGTACCCATCTCAATATGCAGTGTAATTTAAAAAGGCTAAAGCCTGTTTTATCAAATGCAATCTCTCCTGAGCAATTTGGCTTTTTATCAAATAGGCAGATTCATGATGCTATTGGAATTGCCTAGGAGATCCTCCACTCAATCAAGCTGAAAGAGATGGCTGCCATGTTGATAAAGCTTGATCTATCTAAGGCTTTTGACAAAGTTAATGGTTATATATAAGGTTAATCCTTATACATAATGGGTTCTGTCTTCCCTTTGTTAATTGCGCTGAGGGATGATGCTTCCAATCTTCATTGTTTTTAGTCCTGGTGAATGGGTCTGCTTCCAACTTTTTCCCGCCCACCGGAGACCTGCAACAAGGGTGTTCTCTGTCACCACTATAGTTTCTAATTATGGCTGAAGGGCTAAGTAGAACTCCGGGCAGTTTAAAGAGAAATGAAAGACTCGGCTGTGTAGAGGTACGTAGGGAAATAAATACATCACCAGAGATGCGACGACGGACAGCATGTGTGAAGGAGAAAAGTAACCACCAAGAGAGAATACAGTATCCCGAGAAACCTTGGAGAGAGACAGCATCCATGGTGACAACCGTACAGATGATGACCGTGTTACAGCATGAACTAGCATGTATGATTAAACTTGTAAAGCCCCAAAGAACAAAGCTAGCCCAACTATAAACTAGAGGTGTTACCCACTGTCACCTCAATAACCACCTCTCTACACTTCAGGTTGGCTCTTCTCCAACTCAAGGGGGACTTCCCTAGGATAGGATTACTAAAGCTTAGACAACCATACACAAGGTGATTTGGAAGAGTAGCTTCAGCGAAACACTTTTTTGTGTTGTAGTATATGACAAAGGGGTGATAGCAGGATCATGAGGACTAGTGCCAATCCCAAGGGAAAATGGAGTCAAGGGAAGCTAGCCCAACAAAGGGGTTAGTTCATAAAGGGTTAGGGAAATTAGGGCTACTTTGACAATTCACAAATAAACCCCAACATGCTACAAAATGATATATAGAAATCACCAGGAGATCACAAAAAGGGGCAACTCAAGCATTGTAACTAGGGGGTGATTTATGCAATAACGTATTAGAAAGCAAATACTCTTAAAGATGACAAGATGCTATAACAATACATATCATGCATAAATCAACAAAGGATTGGAGAAGATTTTCTCTCACAGCCCTTCCAATTAGACAATTTGCCTTTCTGATCTGTAGGATCTAAACTTACATTTGCAAGTAAAAGTGAAAGTATTTAAAAATTAACTATTTCATTATTCTTTTGTTCATTATTCCATTGCTTGAATGATCAAGAAAACGCAAATTCAATATTACTTAAACGCATAAATAAAACCATTTTGTATAAACAAATAACTTCCGATATTAATGCATAAGTTAAAAATTGCTCTTAATTGGAATGAACAACAAACAAAAATAAATAACAAAATAGAATTTATAATTTATCAATAATCAACTTGGAACAATAATCAAATTGTAAATCATAAATTATTCCAGTTAATGGGATACGCCAACTTTATTGATTTTAATTGCAATAATGGAAATATAACAAAATTGAAATAATAATTAAATTTTTAATGATAATCATAATTTCAACTTGATTTCCTCCGGTGAAATTTAAATGCAATTATGTAATTTTAAAATTTTAAATGCTCAACAATGAACAATTACATAACAATTATTTGCAAATTGTCTACAATTAATTTCTGGAAATAAAAATGCACAGTAAATAAAATTTGAATGCATAAAAGGAAATTAAAACAAACTGAAATAAATAATGGACAGCAGAAAAAGAAGGAAGTAATCACAAACACAAGAGGTTGATGATGGAGTTCACCCAATAAAAGGGCTACGTCTCTAGGTCCTTCTACAATGAGAGAAACCGATCCTTTATTGTATCCAAATGCTGATTACATGTACATAAGAATTCTTCAACCTGTAAATAAAATTTTGTGCCAGCCTTCTTCAATTCCCAATGAAGTCTTCAAGATCTCGCTCTTCAAAAATGCAATCGGAATGGCTTCAATAAGCCTTCAAATCCCAATTACATGGAAGAAAATCAACTTCAAAAATACTATAGCACTCATAAGCTATAATATTAACATAATTTCTGGGTCCAAAATTTGCTAAGTAGCCAGGGTACTCGGGTACTGGGATGGGTACCGGTACGGGGACGCCACTTTTTGAAATAGGGTACTTGGGTACGTCGGGGTACTATAGACATATATATATATATATATATAATTTTTTTTTTATTTTTTTTTTTTTTTAAAGCATGTAGGGATGGCACTCTCCATGGTATCCAAGTGGCTCCTGATTTTTTTATCTCCCATCTGCTGTTCATGGATGATATCCTCATCTTTTGCACTGGTTCGGCAAAGGACATGGAAACCCTACAGGACATTTTTCAACTTTTCTCTAATGCTACGGGTATGGAGATCAATGAGCGGAAGTCCACTCTATCGACTCATTTGCTCAGGGAATGTGAGATTGTGGCTATACGTAGGATCTTCCCATATACCTTCCTACACCTTGAAGATGGTTTCTGTTACCTTGGTTTTCATTTAAAACCAAACGCCTATACAAAACAGGATTGGCAATGGCTTATTGAAAAAATTCACAAGCGGTTGAAGGTTTGGAGTCACAGGTGGTTATCGCGGGCTGGAAGGCTGGTTTTGGTGAAATCGGTATTGGAAGCCATTCCGGTTTATTGGATGTCCCTCTCATGGATTCCAAAAGGAATGCTGGAGAAAGCTCGCAAATTATGCTTTCGTTTCATATGGAGCGGTAAAGGAGACTATGTATCCCCATGGGTTCGCTGGCAGATGATCGCCATTCCAAAATCTTTAGGGGGGTGGGGTCTTTAAAATATACATCTTTTCGCAAAGGCTTTGGCAGCAAAAGGGGTGTGGAGACTGTTAAAATCTGAGAGCCTTTGGACTAAAGTTGTCTTTCGGAAATATATTGCCCCTGTTTCAATTATGGAATGGGTGCGGTCGGTGGATAAGTCACATGTTGGTGGCTCTGTTATTTGGAAAGCTGTCATCAATTCTTTCTCGGTGGTAGGAGATCTGCTTGCTTGGAATGTTGGAAATGGACAGTCTCTTTGTGTTGGGGAGGATCCGTGGTTTGGGAGCGTTGGTCGTCACATCTTATCGGGTGAATTGATCATTTCTCTGCGGGATTTGGGTATAACTTATTTATCTCAATTGGCTGTTCCAGATAGGATACAACCGTGGACTCAGTCATGGGTTGATGTAGAAACATTGGCACTATCAGTGGCTGAACGGGTGGAACTGAGGTCTTTTTTTGGTGCTCTAGCACGATCTCACATACATATCCGGGACAGGGATGACTGCTTGGTATGGGAAGGTGCCCCAACTAGCTTGTACACACCCAAGGATGGATACATCAGCCTGAGTCATTTCTTGAATCCACGTGAGTTGGTTGGGTGGTGGAATAAAATCTGGAAGATAAACTGTCCATTGAAACATCGACTTTTTATGTGGAATGTCCTCGAAAACACTATACCCACCTGGGACTTTTTACAGAGGAAGAATAGGATTGGGTCGGGCTGGTGCATTTTATGCAAAGCCAACGAGGAAACCTGTTGTCACTTACTCCTCCAATGTCCATTTACGGTGCAAGTTTGGGCGGAATGCTCCAGAATTTATAATTATTTTTTTGATTGGGCAGGGGTTTCGGTGCTGTCGGCCTGGACACAGTGGGTTTTGGACCCTCTTGGAAAAACCTTCATGAATCTTCCTTTATTGGTGGCGTGGGGCATCTGGATGGCTCGGAATGGTATGTTATTCAATGATAAACACTATACTCCGGTGGTTACTGCTGTACAGATATGTGGATACTGAGAGGCTTTCCCACATCACATCAAAGTGGCAAAACAGAGAGAGGTCCTTGCGCTGGACATTGATGAGTCTATGCCTTGGGGTTTTTATGATGGATCTGCTTTGGGTTTAAACTGCGGGGGTGGGGCTATACTCCATCTTTCTTTAAACCACTCATACCACCTTTTTTGGGGACTAGGGGAGGGTGGGAATAATTATGCAGAATTCATGAGTCTAAAACTTCTTCTCATCTTTGCAAAGGAAAAGGGCTGTCAACAGATAAATGTGTGGTGATTCTATGAATGTCACAAATTGGACTTGTGGCACTCAACTATGCAGGGATCTTAGACTCGATAACATACTTCAGGACATTCTGCAACTAAAACTTTCCTTTTTACATTTTTCTTGCAGACATGTTTTTAGGGAGAACAACAAGGAGGCGGACGAGGCTTCTAAGGTTGGCAGGGACATGGCAGTGGGGCTGTGGAAAGTGAAGGAATACAAAAATGGAACCCTCTATGAGTACTATCATAGACCCTTCATGGATGGAATGTTATTACCTGGGCATGGAATTGAACAGGATCAATCATAAATAGACACGGTTTTACTTAGAGACTATGGAACTGTAACTAGCTACTTTTGTTGGCTGGGTGGTCTTTTTTGGTTTTATTTCAAAGCTGTAATGTTATTACTGTGGACACTTTCAAGAGGCTCGAAGAGCCATCAGAAAATTTCTTTCTAGTTATTATCTTTGTACCCTTCTATCGGGTTTAGTCTTTGACATGGTCATGTGGCAATGAACAGACTGGATGGATGTACTGAAACAATTTTTTTCGTGAACTGTTTTTTGATCCTTAAGTGGACAACTGTATGCTTCTACGCATATTTGTGAACTGTTTTTTGATCCTTAAGTGGACTACTGTATGCTCCCACGCATATTTGTGAACTGTTTTTAGATCCTTAAGTGGACAACTGTATGCTTCTACGAATATTCATAATGTAATTTTTTCACCACTGCTGAAATGAAATTACGCTTTTTTCCGAGGAAAAAATATATATATATATATATATAATTTTTAAGTTTAAATTATAATTAATAATTATATTAATATATTTATTATTAAGTTAATAAGTTTTCAAAAAGTAACAGACATTTGACATTGGTAAAGCACATTAATTCAAATTACATATATGATATTGATATTGATATGAATCATTAGCATAATAGCATGATATTCGTCCATGACTCCATGAGTCCATTGTCATACTACATCCAAAATTTGACAAATGGCATTTGCCATAGTTCCGAACATGAATCAGAAATCTGAAATACAAAATAGCAAATTGAAAATACATAATTATAACTAATAGCAATACTGATACATAATTAATATAATTATAATAAGAAAATTATAATTATAATTATTATAAGAAAATGAAATCAGAAATCTAATTATTATAATTAATATAATTATTATAAGAAAATGAAATCTGAAATCTGAAATAAAAAATAGCAAAATATAATTATAAGTTATAACTAACAGCAATACATAATTAATATAATCATAATAAGAAAATGAAAATTTAAATAACAGAGATACTGTTGATTGTGCAAGCAATGAACTGATCTACTCACAAGTCACAAATGAACAGCGGCCTCGTCCCTCCAAACTCGACAGTGGCCTCCAAAATTGACAGCGGCAGATGAATAGCAGCCTCCAAAATTGACAGCAACGTCCAAACTTGACACCGACGGATGGACACACAACGGACATAAAATAAAATGCAAGGGCTGCGTTGAGCTATTTGTGAGCCATATGCTTCATTTTAGATTTGTGGAAATGGGCCCCACCATCCACCTCGCCCCGTATTCACTTGAAAACCATAATAAAAATTGCATTTCAGGTCCACAGGGTTAAATTCAAGGCCGGAAGTACCCGTGGAGTACCCAAACTCGCGGTACTTGGGCTTTTTTGAAGTATCAGTACCCTCGGTTCATTAACCAAGTACTCGGTACTTGGGTGAAGTACCCGGTACTTACGCGGTACTCCCAGAGGTACCCGTTCCGGTACCCAGAACGGCGGTACGGGTACCCGGTACTGGTACGGGTGCCCAACCCCCCGTACGGGTACCCTGGCTACTTAGAAAATTTGTCTCTCTCCAGAAATTACATGCCCTCACTTATAGGAATTAGAATCTTCGGTTAATGGGTAAATAACCATATTTTCCTATTCTAAAAATGGTTGCCAAAACTACATATTATAACCATTGCTATAGTTTTGAAACTAAATCTGCTGTTATAATTTTATTTAAAACTTGGCAAAATATATAATATATAACCGTTTAATATATGAGTAAGGTTCGGGCTCGGTCCCGACCTTTTAAACCCCAACTAAAACCTTGTTAAAGTTTAAATAAAAATTTCTCCACATTGCATAACAAGTCACATCAATGGTCCATTGGTGAAATCACTTGGTTGTTGTTTAGGTGGTCATGGGTTCAAATTCATCGGACCCCCAATATTTTTGGTAAGAAAAACTAAACACATTAGGCCAATGAGGGGGTTGCCACGTGGCATCCTTTTTTTGCCATTCTCAACCTTGAAACATTGTTTTCACCGAAACTCCAGAACTGAATATCTTCTTCCTCCGAAGTCCATTTGACGTGATTCAAGTTGCGTTGGATTTGTCTCGCCGAGCTCTTCGTTGCGGTACCATGTTTATCAGCATTTGGATCTATTATCACACAACTTGTAGTTGTCCCTAATGGTATCCCATATGGGATGGTAGAGGAGATGGACAACTAAAGAGGTGACCCAAGAGATGCCACGATTCCCAATGCAAGTTGGGACTCACGTCAACCGAGGCACTCTTCACTTTAGATCTAGACAAGACAAGATCAAGGGGGAGACCTTATAGCCAATCGACAGAAGATTAGCCAAAGCAATGGTTCCTAGGGGGATGTGAAGTTATGGAAACCAATGAAAGCTTAGGTGGACCCAAGGGTTAAGATGTGGTTGAAGAGGCTTAAGAAGTGAGAAATGTTTCAACCAATGAATGAATTAGGCCACCTAGGAAGATCAAAGAGATAGATCTAGTACCATGAAATACACAAGTGGGGCCCACTTCCTTAAAGTATGGAAATGACCCAAATGGGACCCACAAGGTGAAGTTAGGGATGAAATGGCACTAAGGGGTGTTTGAAGATGTGGATCTATGGATCCAAGTTGGATTTAGACACACCCACATATGGGATCTAGCAAAAGACACAGTCCCCAAGGAGTGCGAATTGACCCAAGGAGACTAGTGCCTTTAGAAGGAGGGGCAAATGGAGTCCAAGTTATGCCAAATTGTAGATCGAGGTAGTTAAGGCAAATATCAAAGTGGGTTTTAAGTGGCATGCCCAAAAGCAGGCTAGATCTCCATAGATCTAAGGTTGAAAGTACCTCACCCAATGACCCAAGTGGGGCACAACCCTCAAAATGAGGAATGGGGCCCACAAGGCAAAAATCAAAGAAGTGAAGCACTAGGGGTAGGTTATCAAGTGAGAGGAGTTCAAATCAAGTGGGATCTCACCTACCCATGTCTTGGAACTGACCCAACTAGCTTCTCCCAAGGGATGCGAATTACCTTCAAGAGGGCTAGGTGCCTTGGTAAGTGTGTTAAATGGAACCCAATCACCACCAAACTATAGATCCGAATTGTCGTGGATACTATAGAGGTGGGTTTTCAATATCTTTCCAAATGCCAAGCTAGATCCAAGTAGATCTAAGAAAAACAAAAATGAGGGTTTTGATTTTAATGGAGTATTTTACCAATAGGATGGATAGCAAGCGAAATCAATACATACCTTGTAGATCTTACCTCAAAAGCTTGTGGCCTCTTAGCATATGGAGAAATCTTGCCCTAGTTACAATTCCAAGCTTGATCCAAGTGTCTTCAACCAAAATCGTCCAAGCCCTAGGAGGAGAGATGTCCCATGAAAACCTGTAAATCAAACTACATGAGATCTAAGCATGTCATATCAAGAAAGCAATCAATGGACAAAGCACAATTGAAAAACTCCCTCAAAATGAAGACGTCTTGCCCATGGGGGATGTGAGCAACCCCTACAATCTTCCCACAAAGCAAGTCGTTGAGCTAGCTTCAAGCAATTCGGCCTCCCTTCAATTGATGTCGATTTCACCTGTAGAAGCAAAGAATGTCTAGAAACAAGATGCAAGAACATATACAAGAGTAACCCAATCAAAGCCAAGAAGTAGATCTCCAAAATATTATTTTCATTCCAAGTTTTCCAGAGCCCAAAGGTGAGCTATACAATAGGGGGTCTCCTCCTTATATAGGATAATAAAGACCAAAACCCTAGATTTCAAAACCACTTTACAATACATGAAGATGAGTGGTTGAGATTAAAAGATCTCATAATCAAATCAATGGCTAAGATGAGCCTAACAATATATCACATGGATCACTCAACATAAAGTGACGTCATGTCTAGGAGAGACTAAGTGAGGGTGACATCATCCTCTAGAGGGGGCAAAAATACATGGGCCTACCTCATATGACATGGATCAACATTTAAGACAATCTCTGTCTAGGGATGATTAATCCCACTGCACCACAGCATCATTAGCACTACTCCCCCTTTCGAGGGAAGTCCTTTCGGACTATACCAAGCTTGTCACGGAAGTGCTCAAACTTCACTCAAGACAAAGGCTTAGTCAACACATCTACCACATGCTCATCCGTGCTCACGTACTGGAGCTTTATAGCTCCCCTCTGCACCATATCACAGATGTAGAAATACCATATTTCTATGTGTTTTGACCTCTCATGGAACACAAGGTTCTCTATCATTTTTATACAACTCTGGTTATCACATAGAATCACTGTGGTATCCAACTCCAGATCAAACAGACCTAATAACAAATTCCGAAGCCATATGGCTTCACAACTCGCAAAACAAGCTGCAATATACTCTGCCTCTGCAGCGCTGAGAGCCACACTGGACTGCTTCCTGCTTAGCCATGGGATCATGGCTGACTCCAGACTGTAACATCCACCTGAAGTGCTCTTCCTATCTGAGACACTTCCAACCCAATCGGAATCTGTATAACCATACAATCTGAACTCATGATCTCTAGAATAATAGAGACCATAATCTATTGTACCTTTTAGGTACCTCATCACATGCTTTGCAGCTACAATGTGCACCCGTCTGGGCTCAACCAAATACTAACTCAAGGTGTTTACAGCAAAGCATATATCTGGCCTCGTATTCGTCAGATACATTAGCGACTCAATAATCTTCCTGTAGAGAGTCACATCCACCAATTCTCACGAAGTATCAGATAATAACTTCAAGTTGGTATCCATGGGTGTGGCCATGGCTTTGCACTCCAACATACAAATCTTTTCAAGATTTCGACCGCATACTTCCCTTGATTAAGGAAGATTCCCTCTAGGCTCTGCCATACCTCGAGACCTAGAAAATAATGCATTAAGCCAAGGTCTTTCATCTCGAATTCTGCAGCGAGCTTCTCTTTGCACTCTGAGATTCTCTTCTCATTACCTGTCAAGAATAAGTCATCCACATATAGCAATAATATGACTGGTTCATCATCCATAACCTTGAAGTAAAGGTTAGGATCAGCTTCACTCTTGGTAAAGCCCAAGCTCGTCAGAAAGTTGTCAATCCTTCCATACCAAGCTCTTGGAGCTTGGTTCAACCCATACATAGCCTTCTTCAATTTGCAGACATGCGTCTCTTTGGTTTCAACCTCAAAACCTGGTGGTTGTTCTCCTCAATAACACCATTCAGGAAAGATGTTTTCACATCCATCTGGTGTAACTTCCACTTCATCATGGCTGCCAGTGCCATGATGGTCTGATAGAAGTGTACCTTGCTACAAGAGCAAATGTTTCCTCATAATCGATTCCTTCCTTTTGTGAGAATCCTCGAGCCACAAACCTAGCTTTGTATTTCTCAATACTTCCATCTGCAGCATGTTTTATCTTGTATATCCATTTGGAAGATACCACACTTTTACCTTCTGGTTTGGGAACTATGTCCCACACATCATTCTTCATTATTGACTGGTATTCTTCCGTCATAGCTTCTACCCATTCTTTCTTTTGAATGGCCTCTTCGAAACAAGTAGGTTCTTTGTCTACAAGATCACACATCAAAGCCAAATAACTGGAAAATGGATTTGGCCTCTTGCTTTCTCTTGTGGAGCCTTGTGGAGCTCCATACTTCTCAGCATCCTGAATAATTTCTCAAGCCCAAGCTGGTTTTCTCTTGCGAGATATAGCCATGGATGGAGGTTCTTGAGGTTCCAACATATCATGATCTTTCGGAGTCTCATCATCGGGAGAGGGTGCAACCTCTGCAACTCTAGGAGGTACATCTTCTTCATATACTTCTTCATGCTGGCACTTTCTGGATCTCTTGAGAGCTGCATCCTCATCAAATGTCACATCCCTACTAATCTCCATGTGATGATAGCCTGGTATATAGATCCTAAAGGCCTTGGAGACCTCACAGTATCCAACAAAGGTTCCTTTCTTTCCGAAAGGATTCAACTTGGTCCTTTTCTCTTTTGAAATATGCGTAACTGGACAACCAAATATCTTGAACTCTGTTGCAAGTTCTCTCTTGCACCCATCTATGAGTTTCTCATTTTCAACCTTGTAGCAAAGGTTGATGTCTCATCACTCTAGGTGATCCTTGATCTCATCATTCTGTCCCGTAGTAAGTCTTCTTCAATCTACACACATGATTGCTCGATATCTTGATCACACCATGAGTCTGGATACTAGAGTAACATCTCATCATGGTCGACTTCCTTATAAGCCTTGTTTATAGTTGAACCATTGTCACTTGTTCTATGGAACAAGTCTCACCATTCTTCATTTGTAGGTGATCGTGTACGACACTTCCTACAAGTCAAATTCAATAGCATGGTTAGAAACATTTCATAGTTTCTAAATATATGCATAAAAACACAAGTCACATTATCTTAGCCAATGCTACAACATTCATCCATATCCCATATTCATATGGTAACTTTCTAGATGACTTCCATCTCTACTATGACATTATTAAGAGTGTGCACTACTCCCAATATGTCAGCAAAGAGGTATCACTCTAGATAAGTAGCAATGGAATGTTGTATAGCACCATAGGCTACTTACCCATCACATGCATAACACTGCAAACAACCTAACACATATCCTAAATAAATGTGTATACAACTGGATACTATCATTTAAACAATGTGATAGAAATGACAATTCAAATACTTATCTTTGTTTGTTTGGTAGGATCTCTTTTGATCCTAGTCTCCTTGCAGGTATTACTGGAATGTCTGATGATGAACTCTACTCCATCATCAAGTTTGTATTTTGCTTCTCCTATTCTCCTAGTGATCCTTTCTGAGGGGATTCCTTTTCTTCTAAACTGGAGAGAGTCTTCTTTTGACCTGTCATGTGCTTTGAAGCACCACTATCACAAGACATATTCTTCGACATCTTCCTTTGCTTGCTTCCTAGGAGGTTCTTCTTCTTCGTCTTGGTGCCATTGCAACACAAGGAGCAGAAAATAGTCAAAAATCAAAATTTCTCAAAATGAAAAACTGAACTCACGAAAAGATGCGCTTGACTGAGGCGAGTATGATGGTGTGCTTGGATTTTGAAAATTCCAAAATTTCACCCTTCAAAATTAACCTGCGAATTTTGGATCTACAGTTTCTGGCTTTTTCTGGTTTTCTGGTTTTCTGCAATTTATGGTCCAAAGTTAAACTAGCATTTGACTTTCCCGGAGTTTCACCCACTCAAAAATTTCGATCTTGGTCTCAAAATTTCGTTCTTGGAGAGGCACACCTTTCTATGCTAGTAGCACTCAAAAATTCCACTTCTGTGAAAAGCCCTAATTTTTCACTTCCGGAGAGAGAGAGAGAGAGAGTTTTACCTTGTGAAAGTTGCTCTTTTCAGGCAAGCTTTGATACCATGTTAAGATTATATATGCTACCATTGACTAGATTGCAAATTCATTAGCATTCAATATATTATTCACAATAGCAGCATAAGCAGGATCTCTGAAAGATACACAATCACAAAGCACAAAACAATATACCCTAGGAAACCCTCTAGCGGAAGAAAACCCAACATGAACTTCCTCAATATAGATGATCAAGTACAATGCCCCAAAAATATGTCTCACAAATATGAGAGACAAAAAGACCAAACTGTGGACTCAAGCCACTCTCCTCATTCTCCTTCGCAAATATCTCTCTCTCCACTAATGTGAATTGCACAAGTGAGTGAATGAATAAATGAAGGAGTCTCTCCTTCTATTTGTACATTACTTTTGACCTAACCTTTAACTCAGTTATGTCGGCCCCAGTAATCCTAACTGGGTCGACTTCTCTAGAGAGACTCAATTACCATTTATATTACATTTACTCGGGTGCTAACGACCCGACTTACAATGGAGGTTTAACCTCATGACCTTTACATGACCAAATGTAATAAAGACACCCGACGGAGTTACAATAATAAAGTACAAGTAAATATACTTTGAAGTTACATTAATTTAACAAGAAAAACTAGACACGATAGGCCAATGAGGAGTTGCCACATGGCATCTTTTTTTTGCCATTCTAAACCTTGAAACATTGTTTTCACCAAAACTTCAGAACTAAATATCTTCTTCATCCGGACTCCGTTTGACATGATTCAAATTGTGTTGGATTTGTCTCGCCGAGCTCTTTGTCGTGGTACCATGTTTATTAGCATTTGGATCAACAAAATTTTAGGTGAAAAATATCCACCTGGATCACTTTCTATGGCCCTAGTTACAAGTCAAGTTATTCAATAAATCACTTGCAACATTAAAGATCAGAACAAGGAAAACTACACTTAGAATGAAAAAGAAACCTTACTATTTGATTTGCTCCATGAAAGATATGCCCATTAGGGTCCAACAGAGAGGGAACTCTCAAAATCAAACAAAGAGTACAAATGAGAAAGAGGCTCGCTTATATAGGAGAGGAGCTCAAGTTCCTTTACAATAAAATAATAATAGATCTACCAAAACCTTAGATCTATTCTAAGGAGGAGTAAACAATGAATAACCTCCATTAAACCCTAACAAACTCTAACAATATAAAAAATATGAGGTGGTCAATGCCACATGTACAATGTCCAGGATATATAAGGCCCAAGAAGAGGGGGCATCCATCAAATGAGGGTTAATGATGTCAAGTAGAACTCCCAAACATAGCCTTCAAAGGCTCTCCAAGAGGTAACGACCTCAACCAATCATAGAATCAAGTGCATCAAAGCCCTTAGAGGGTGGTTGTCGCATAAACGACAATAAAGGAAGTCAACGTGGCCAAGCCAAGAGTGAATCCAAGGCAACATCCTCCTCAAGTGTGGCACTAGCTCCCCAACAAACCGTCTGTAATGAGTTATCAACTATGGATCGACCCCATGATGATGTTATGGCACCCATGGATGGTCTTCCATACAATGAATGACATTGCCACAACGTGAACCTAAGTCAAAGACAACTCCACATACAAATGCATCCATGTGACGTCACCTTACATTAGTGTACAACAGCTCCATAACTTGGGCGTTTCCACAAGATAAGGCTCCATGTAACAGAAGATGGCTTAGGAAATCCCCTTCTCAAGAATTAAAATAATACTTATGAAGTCCTTTTTTCATAATTAGTGAGTCTAGGTGGATGGCTTCCCTCATGTGGCATCAACATAATCATGAGCCTTGGATAACCATATGCTCAAACGAATGCTTAAGGTATGTTACAATAAGGGGTGGCTTGATATTAAAACACTTTTTTGTGAACATGTGTGTCCAAAGGGGAGCCCCCTTAAAGTGGCTAATAAAGTACCCTTGCCTACATACATAAAAGTTTAGCCACCTTCACAATTTAGACCATAAGAAACCCCCTAATTAAATATTATAATTGTGAACTAGTGTTCCATCGTAAGAGCCCCCCAAAAGTGGGTAAATATGTATCATGAAAATAAAAGGGGTTGGACCCATTACACCTCCAAAATAGACTAAGGGTTAAACAATGCTAGACCATAGACATCATGTGATCAAGTGCAAATGAAGAGCAAGCACATCTAGCAAGATATCACTTCATTGAAAAACCATCCAAGGCACCAATATCATCAAACAAGGCCAATCTCATCTCCATCAACTTGCAAACCCCGCTAAATGTGTGATAAAAATCATGAGGACACCCATCATGACAAAATGGGGGTGATAGACCATGTTATGCCCCAAATTCTTTGCATTGCACCCTATCAGATGTGCCAAAGAGGGAGGTTTTTCTGCCATTGTAAAAGGCCAAGTTGGGGCTTCTTTATGTAAAAGTCTTGGTATAGCAGGGCTCAAGACCCTTGGTCAAGGTCATGGCAGGTCCTCTTGGTCCTCATTTCAAGATGTGTTGGTTTTGTGTATTAGCTGATTACCCCTTGATGAGTGAAGCTCCTCATCATGACAAGCATTTATGCCCTGGGTAGGTAATGGTGCATCTTGGCGTGAATCCATTGGGACACATGGCTTAGGAGCCCCTAGCCACACTTATGGTTTTATGCTTTGTAAAAGGTGATTACGCTTGTAAGGGTTGTCAAACCCGCTCTAGCACACCTTATTTATGCCCACTTAACCTTATCTTACTGTATCACTGATCCTTCTTGGCCATCTAGGTCAAAAAGAGCAAGTCGTCCACCTCAAAGAGCATCTTTTAAAGGTTGTACCATCCTAAGAAGGAGGGTGTTAAGGGCAATATGTTGGGGTTGAATGGGGGCATGATGCCCTCCTTCCAAGATTGACTTTTCATCATGTTGAAGCTCGAATTTTATGCTTTGTAAAAGGTGATTGCGCTTGTAAGGGTTGTCATACCCACTCTAGCACACCTTATTTATGCCCACTTAACCTTATCTTACTGTATCACTACTCCCTCTTGGAAATCTAGGTCAAAATGAGAAAATCGTCCGCCTCAAAAAGGATCTTTTAAAGGTTGTGCCATCCTAAGGAGGGTGTTGAGGGAAAAAGCCATATGTTGGGGTTGAGTGGGAGCATGACATCCTCCTTCCAAGCTCAACTTTTCATCATGTTAAAACTATCATCTTATTTTATCATTATTGTTTTATGACGTTTAGTCCTCGAACTATGGGAGACAAACCCTAAAATTTATTTTAAACTCAAATTAGGTAGGTCAGCCTAGACGAAAGACAAAGTGAACCTTTTTTCTTCTTATAAATAATGTAAATTTCCTTAAAATCCAATCTTGAGTTAAAGTATGCCAGTTTATTTTTAATTAAACCCAATTACTACTTTTAACCACAAATGGATTTCTTCACAATGCAGCGGAAAATAAAACACTAGGAGAAATATATCATCAATCACATCAATAGAGACACAAATCTTTTTGGGTATAAACCCCCGGAAAAACCCAAGTTGGGAAAATCGGTGCAGCAGTCTGAGAAGATATTTTATTATGAAGATATAAAACAAATACAATCCAGAAAATCGATTGACCCAACCTGGCAAAATCGAACCACTGAGAATCACTAAGAATAACCCACAAACCTGTGCGGCCTCTCTGTGCAGCAGTACGGCCCTCTGTGTGTCACTGTACGGAATCCGTACGGTCCTGCGTCAGTTGTACGGAAGGATTCGTACAGCCCGACTCACACGTGCGGATGGCTGTACGACCTCTACAAAATCTGTACGGCCTCCTTCTCTGCAAATCCGTACGGTCACACGTCCTCTGCCTAATCACCCTGTCGATCCTCCAAATGAATGCTCCTTCGTCTTCTCTGCAAACTTCTTCTTCAAACTTCTATTTCTCACTCTTCGACTAAAAGTTATGAGTAAGAAATCTCTCTATATCTCTATGTGTCCTCTCCACCAAATCAATCCTCCTTTTAACTCAATGGCCAAGCAAAAACCCTAACATCTCACTATGGATCAATGGATGAGATCCTCCAGTGAGATCAATGGCCAAGATTAGATTAGCCATCACTTAAATTATTCACTTGAACTTTATAAAAGTGACTCCATTAAGTCATCTAAAAATTAGATAACTTAATGCACTTTTCCTAAGTCTAAACTTTGGAAAATTACATTAATACATTTGGCTTCCTATTTTATGTCTTCTAGCATGCAAGGACACATGCAATGATAGAAGACCTTCCTTGTTTCCACTTTCTAACACTCCCTCTCAACGAGGAAGGGATTCGGTAGCAACCCCAACTTGTCTCTGAACTTCACAAACTTGAGTTTGCAAAGTGCCTTGGTGAATATGTCTGCCACCTACTCATCAGTCTGAATATACTCCAACCGAATGGTTCCTCTCTGAACACAATCCCTGAGGAAGTGATACCGGATTTCAATGTGTTTGCTCCTGTCATGGAACACTGGATTCTCAGAAAGGTTAATGCCACTCTGATTGTCACAGTGAACTATAGTTGTCTCCAACTCACTCTCGAATAACCCTTAGAGAAACTTCCTCAACCACATCCCCTCACATGCTGACATACTGGCTACCATGTACTCAGCCTCTGCCGAGCTCAATGCAATTGACTTCTGCTTCCTGCTGAACGAAGAGACAACCCCTAACCCAATGCTAAAACAACAACCTGAAGTGCTCTTTCGGTCTTCTACACATCCTGCCCAGTCAGCATCTATGAAGCCTGCCAACTGTATACTCCCACTGTGCTCATAAACCAATCCATACTCCATTATGCCTATGATATAGTGAAGTACGTGCTTCGCAGGTGTCCAATGCACTCTTCGAGGATTCACCATGAACTGACTGAAAGAGTTAACTGCAAAGCTGATGTCTGGTCATGTGTTAACCAGATACATAAGTGACCCGATAAGCTGACGATACAATGTAGGATCAAACCCCTCTGACCCTAATACATCAATTTTCCTCCAGTTGGTAACTATAGGCGTGGAAATGGATCTGCAATCCTCCATCCTGAATCTCCTCAAGATCTCCACTGCATAATTCCCCTAACCAATGAAGAAGCACCCATCTCTTTGCCAAACCTCTAGACCTAGGAAGTAATGCATCAACCCAAGGTCTTTCATCTCAAACTCAACTGCAAGATTAGACTTGCAGTCCCCAGTCAGCCTCTCATCTCCTGTAAGAAAGAGATCATCCACATATAGTACCAGTATGAGAGGCACCTCACCTGACAAGAAGTATAGATTATGGTCTGTCTCACTCCGCTGGAATCCCATCTCCCATAGATAGTTGTCGATCCTCGAGTACCATGCCCGAGGTGCCTGCTTGAGCCCATAGAGAGCTCTCTGCAACTTACATACATGCGACTCCCTACTCTCCACCTCGAACCCCTTTGGCTACTCAATATACACCTCTTCCTCTATAACTCCGTTGAGGAAGGCAGTCTTTACGTCCATCTGATGAACGCGCCAACCCATCTCTGCTGCCAATGATAGGATAGTCCAAATAGAAGAATATATGGCGACAGGCGCGAAGGTCTCCTCATAATCAATGCCTTTCTTCTGAGAATACCCCTTAGCCACGAAGCGTGCCTTATACTTCTCCACACTTTTGTCTGCTACATGCTTTACGCACCTTTTTACCTTCAGGCCTTGGCACAACCTCCCATACCTGATTCTTCATGATTGATTCATACTCCTCAACCATGGCCTCTTGCCACACATCACATAGTGCAGCCTCCTCGAAACTAGAAGGTTCGGAGTTAATCAACTCCGTCATCAATGCCAAATAGCTAAGTCTATTTGTTGGTTTGCTCCGCCTCATGGAGCTCTGTGGAAGACTCACCTGCCTGGAATCCTGAACTGTGGACCTGTACCACCTAGGTCGTGGCCTAGAGTCTACCTGCTGCGGCTGCTGGATATCCTCCTCCTGCTGCTGCTCATCCTCCACATCAATGATAGGAAGATCATGTCCACTTGACTCGCTCCGACTACCAAAACCTGTGCCCTGTGTCTGTACTTTTACCTATGGTTCCTCCAACTTGACTCCTAAATCCTCTGTTGGTTGCTTCTGTGTTGGTAAGTCCATAGATCTTCTTAAGGCCCTGTCCTCATCAAACTGGACATCCCTGCTCACAATGATCCTCTTACGAGCTGGGACATAAAATCTGTATGCCTTAGAAGTCTCACTGTAACCAACTAGAAGCTCCTTCTCTCCTGAAGGGTCCAGCTTCTTCCTAGTGTTAGCATGAATGTGACAATAGAAAACACTCCCAAATATGCGTAGATGACTCACATCTAGTCTAGTGCCTGTAAATACCTCCTCAAGTGTCTTCCTCCCTAAAGTTGAGTGAGGACACCTGTTATGGACATATACTGTAGTCTGAAATGCCTCGGTCCATAGGAATAGTGATAATCCCTGATCAAATAGCATGGCCTTAGCTGCACTCACTAGTGCCCTGTTCTTCCTCTTCGCCACTCCATTCTGCTGTGGGGTGTGAGGAACGGTGTGTTCCTTCTTGATCAACTCTGATAAACAGTACTCCAAGAACTCCTTGGAGGTATACTCACCCCATTGTCCGTCCTCAATATCTGGATCCTTCTCCCTGTTTGGTTCTCCACGAGAGTCTTAAACTCTCAGAACCGATCGAAGACCTCTGACTTCGCCTTCAGAAAATAGATCCAGGTCTTCCTAGAATAGTCATCAATGAATGTGATGCAATAACTATAACCACTGAAAGAATGAACACTCATTGGTTCGCATACATCCGAATGCACCAAGTCCAAGGCCCCCTTAGACTTGTGCTCACTCTGTGGGAAAGGCCTCTTGATGTTCTTCCCCAATGCATAACCCTTGCAGTGGTTATGCTTCTCCTCTTGCACTGGAGGAACTCCAATAACTGCTTGTCTCAGATGCCTCAGTGCTCCATGATGTAAGTGTGCCATCCTCCTATGCCACAACTCACTCTCACTAATGCTGCTACTAACCAGAGCCTTTGCAGGCTCAAACTGAAGTCTGTATACCTTCCCGCTCTGGACCCCAATCATTCGATCCAACCTCTGATCTGACCCCTGGGGCCTGATATATACTTTCCTATCCCGGAAAGTCACTAGAAAACCCTTGTCTTCCAGTGTGGAAATAGATATGAGATTCTTCGTCATCCCTGGAACATATAATACATCAGCAAAGCTTATGGGCTTGCCAAACTCCCTCTGAAACGAAACAGTACCAACTCCCTGCGCCTGATACCGCGCATCATCTCCTAACTCAATGTGGAGATTCACTCCACCCTCCTGCAAGCTCTTGAAGAACGATCTATGTCCTGTCATGTGACATGATGCACCGCTGTCAACGTACCAGATGCTATTGTTGATGGAACTTGCCATGCAAGCTATCAAACAAAAGTCTTCATCAAAACTCTCGTTGAACTCATCCACCTCTATTGAACCTGCAATCTGGGTATTGTTCTTCTTCTTCCTCTCTGGGCACTGCGAAGCAAAGTGTCCATGCTTGTGGCATATGAAGCATTTGACCTTTGACATGTCAATGTTCTTCTTACCACCCTTCTTCTTCTTTTCCTTACCCTTGCCTTTGCTTGCTAAGGCTAGAGCCTCTTCATCCATGATCTATGGGGCACTGCTCGATGAAGCTGAACCTTGACCCATACGGATCTCTTCATGTACAAAGTCATCCCACAATCTCTGCCAGTCAAGGAGCTTCTCCCTAGCCACCACGCCTTTGACAAAGACGTCCCATGGTTTAGAAAAGCCATTGAGTGCTATTCAAACTAGCTCCTCGTCCTCAATCTTAGAGCCAACTGCTCCAGGCTTGTCTCTGATTTGTGTGAGCCTTGTGAGATAAGGCACCACTCCACCCTTAGCCATCTTGGTACTACGTAGCCTCTCCTGTAGTACCATCTTCCGGTTATCGTTCTTGCTTTGGTAAAGGATTTCCAAAGCCTTCCACATTTCTGATATGGTCTTCTTCCCGGAAAGGTGAGGGACTATGTGGTCCTTCACCACATCCAAGATGATCAACATGGCTCTAGAATCTACCTTCTTCCACCTTGCCAACTCTGCCAGATCTATGGGAGCAATCTTCTGGTCGTCAATGCGCTCCTCTGCATCACTAACATCCAAGATCCTGGTGATCCTCTCTTTCCAAGTAGGAAAGTTCTGAGCCCCCTGGAGTCTATCCTCAACTCTCAACTGTACGGCCATAATGAAGTGTACCTGTAAACCCTGGAATAGATCTGCCCCTAATCTATCCAACAACTGTTGCTTTCTCTCAGATTTGCTCAGAAGAGCTCTGATACCATGTAAATTTCCTTAAAATCCAATCTTGAGTTAAAGGATGCCAGTTTATTTTTAATTAAACCCAATTACTACTTTTAACCACAAATGGATTTCTTCACAATGCAGCGGAAAATAAAACACTAGGAGAAATATATCATCAGACACATCAATAGAGACACAAATCTTTTTGGGTATAAACCCTCGGAAAAACCCCAGATGGGAAAATCGGTGCAACAGTCTGAGAAGATATTTTATTATGAAGATATATAACAAATACAATCCAGAAAATCGATTTACCCAACCTAGCAAAATCAAACCACTGAGAATAACCAACAGACCTGTACAGCCTCTCTGCGCAACACTACAGCCCTCTCTGCGTCACTATACGGAATCTATACGGTCCTGCGTCAGCTATACCGACAGATCTGTACGACCCTGCTCACACGTGCAGCTGTTGTACGGCCGAGCTACTGTACAGCCTCTGCAAAATCTGTACAGCCTCCTCCTCTGCAAATCCGTACGATCACTTCCTCTGCCTGATCACCCTGTTGATCCTCCAGATGAATGCTCCTCCGTCTTCTCTGCAAACTTCTTCTTCTAACTTCTATTTCTCACTCTCCGACTGAAAGCTATGAGTAAGAAATCTCTCTGTATCTCTGTGTGTCCTCTCCACCAAATCAATCCTCCTTTTAACTAAATGGCCAAGCGAAAACCCTAACATCTCACTATGGATCAATGGATGAGATCCTCCGGTGAGATCAATGGCCAAGATTAGATTAACCATCACTTGAACTTTATAAAAGTGACTCCATTAAGTCAATTAATAATTAGATCACTTAATGCACTTTTCCTAAGTCTAACTTTGGAAAATTACATTAATACATTTGGCTTCCTGTTTTATGTCTTCTAGCATGCAACGACACATGCAATGATAGAAGACCTTCCTTGTTGCCACTTTCTAACAAATAAGGCATCCCCCTCTCATTTCTAACCAATATCATGGGATCAAATATGACTGAATTTTTATTTCTACTTGTCTACATGAGAAACTAAGTGGTGTGCACCTCCTTTCTTGACATTTCTAAGGTTTTTCAAGGAACAAATTTTGATGTTGAGGGTTTTTTACAATCTTGCAAAGCTATTCTAAGGTGAAAGGATTCTGGAGGCTCTTCTCTTCTCCTTTTCTCTATCAATTGTGGTAAGAATCAAGATCTCGAAACTCTTGTCTTGCACTGCTGGATCCATCCAGAGTGATAGCAATTTAGGGTTTTATGCATGATAATTTAGTCTTGTTAGGTGAGACATTCCTCCTGAAGGATCTCGCTTGTTTTGGGCCTTGGCATCTTGTTTGCCCTAATTAGGTCAAGTGCTAACATAATCTGATGGATTTTTTAGCCTTGCCCTAGCTCATTCAAATATTGAATTGCCAATTCTTGGGAGAAACACTAGCCCTGATTTCTCATTACTTAGTGGAATAAGACCTAGGTCTATTTTTCTCATCTTCACCATTTCAATTTTACTAAATTCCTTGTACTATATTGAAAAAATACAAAAAAAAACTAGAAACATAGAAAAAAAACCTAGAAATTAAATATTTTGAAAAATCCAAAAGAAAAATTCATTGCACTTTGATTTATATAAAATTTACTTGCAAAATTTCAAAGTTCACCATGGTTATTTATTTCTGAATTATTTATCTTACTTCAAAATCCATAAAAAATCAAAAAATTGCAAAAGAGGGTGTGTTTTGCAACTGGTAGAGGCCTTAACCCAGGGTAGCGTCAACCCTAGGAGAGTGACATCAACTCCTAGGGGCTGGTACATCCCTAGCGCAGGTCTGGTTGACTATTTTGCAGGTTCACATTTGACAAAGGTACAAACCCTATGGGTTGGAAAAGGGTTATACTTCATCTTCAAACATTATCGGATGCCCTAGCGGGGTTTTGAAGTGATAAATCGAGCCATTCATCAATAGGTACAGATCTGAAGTTGATTCAACAGTCACAAATTGCAACAAGTACTACCAACATTGAGGGGTATAACAAGAAGCTACAAGTCTATCCCTCGTTGGTAAGAGATAAGAGGTACATATCGGTGGTCTTTTCGAGGATTAATCCAAGTCTCATTGTAAGTTATTAGTGTTGGTTTATTAATGCAGTTCATTGATATACCTTAGAGGCAAACAGTACCAAGTTACATTGCTCCTAACCTCCTAGTTTAGGCGTGACCATTCAATTCTTTATTGATGATCTTATTGACCCCATAAGGGACTAGTCTACTAATCCAATAGGAGGGTTTTGTTAGAAGTAGAATTGTTCTCATTGTTGTACTTTACAAGGATACTTCTATCTACATTTGGGAAGCCTCCTGTTGCCAAAGGTGCTGGCCTAAAGAGAGAGGAGAGTGCATGGTGGTGAAAATGGTTGCATCTCCCGAGAAGTTTTCAATCTTAGCACCAGCCATCGTGACCTAACCAAAAGGGTGTTAATTTGTGCAGTAACATTTTTTGACGCCATTGCCGAGGACTTAAAGGAAAGTGACAACATTCTATTCAAAGTGTTCCCTGGTCTAGTTCATTCATTTCCGACAAGCTTTACATTTTGGTGCCAAGAAAGTTGAGGTGAGTTTTAGTTTTGTACTTTGATAAGATTATTTTTAAGGACTAACTTTGAAGGTCTTATCTGGTGACTCCAACTGAAGAAAATAAAAAGAGGTACTCTACAAGGATGAACCCTCGAGATAAGATTATCTTCATCCCTGAACCTAAATTCGTTTATCAAAGAAGAAGACATCATCTACAAGGGAGGTACATGCTTGGCTATCATGGATAGCTTTATTAGATATCCATTGTCTATTTGTTGATCCTATTGTTCCAATGGCGACTCCCTAGTTGGATGATTTGGATGCCCCTTTTGATTTTACTAATATACCAAGGTATCTGAATGATTTGCCAAAACTTAGTAAATTACCTACTTTTGATGGAACTAATGCCATTAGTGCTGACACTAATTGCAAAGCTTTTGTGGCATATATGCGTAAAAAGGGTGTTAAATACATTCGTCTGGTGTAGATGTTTTGCTTTACCTTTAAAAGGTGAAGCTGAGAAATGGTTTACTGGCTTCCCTAAAAACAGCATTGCTGATTTTAAAAAATTGGAAGAGCCCTCTTATGATAAATAGGATGAAAAGAAGGATCCCCATTTCTATTTGAATAATCTTCTTAACATAAAGAAAAAGGAGAATGAATCAATTGATGAATTTCATAACAGATTTGATGAGACAGTGCAGAAAATTCCTCACTCACAATCCCAATGATGCTATCATACTGACGTTATATGATTCGTTGCAAGGAGAGTTTCTTTTTCATCTCAACTTGGCTAAGCCTCCGAACTTGGGAGTGGCTATGCAAAAGGTGAAGGACTCACATGAAAGTTGGAGGGCATCAGGAAGTCCTAATATCTTGCATCCTTCGAGAAGTAAGGTTGAGCAAAAGCCAAAGACGAGTCCAGTTCCCACCAATGAATCTTCAGAAGGTGCAACCAACCTTCTACTTGAAGAAATAAAGAAGTTAAGGGTTGATTTTACTCAGCAAACGACAGCTCTACAGAACTGGATTATCCAAATTGAAAGGAATCAACATCAGGACAGGTTATCTTTGAGAAATTTCAACAATGATCCTGTGAGAAATCTGTGGCCTCCTACATCATTGGAACCGACAAATATGGTAATGATTTTACATACTTTCGTCGAGCATGTCAAGATTTCCACAATTAGAATACATGTGTTCATTACCAGGAATTGAAAAGACGTGGTGGTCAAAGCAACAAAGATAATCTAGAGCTACGTAACAATTTGTTCAAAAATCAGCAACAATTTATTTGAAAATCTAGACCTATGCAACAATAATTTCACTTAACTGACGAGAACATGCGGCAAGTCAAAGAAAAATTCATTGAAGCTGATAAACTCACAGAGATGCTAGGGGAAATGCCTTCTCCTGAAGAAACCAAGAGCTGCTAGGGGAAATGCCTTCTGCTGGTGACTTCTAAGCTATGGATAAGGAGATATGGCCCTACAATTGAGGGGTCCCATGACTCCCATACCAACCAATAGAAGCTATTAATTGTGTGGCTCCAAAAAGATGAAGCTCGTTGAAGAATGTAGATCTAGTAGAGGGTAAGAGATAAAAACCGTCAAGGAGAATAGATCTAGGACCTTCATCATACCAAGCCTGATCGCATGAGATCTAGTAAAATAAGATAAAAATAAGTTTATCAATGTCCAAGTAATGACCAACAAAGGATGGGATTACTCAATGGGAGTGCTAAGGCTGTCCTATAAAAGCAAAAGTATAGCTAATTTATAAGATCTAAGGTCTAAGAACTAAAATCGAAAGTGAAGTACAATCCTTTGTAGAGGGTGCAAGAGTAAGAGCCTCAAGGCTCCACGGGCCTGTTGCCTGAAGATGGAGAGGGGAGGTTGTCCTTTTCTTAATTATCCATTTCCGAATGTGCGACTGTCCTAACGTCCAAGATCAAACAGAAGAAGCTCCAAATAGAGGACTCGCTAGAAGAGCTAGAGCTGTCTCGAGGAATGTTTCCCTGCCTAGGAGAAGTGTCCCACTGTTAAGATCTGGACAAGGTGGATTGTCTTCTGTTCTAGCATAATCTGTATCAATGTCAGAGTCAGGAACTCTGCAAGGGTCTCATCAGTGAAGGCCAGTCGGGTGATTGGATGATGTAAGCTCTATGTTTGAGGGCCTCTTTCATGTATAATACTAGACATTGTTGGTCCAGGTAAAATATGGAAACCCTTAAGGTGACCAGATTGAGAGGCCACAATCGCTATGCCTTCATACCAATTGATATGCACACAATGGGAATGTGAATGCTCACAAACAAGAAAACACAAGAGAGCAAGTATGCAAGTACAAGAAGCAAGCATGAGATGAGAAGAGATTGTCGTAATGTACAAACAATGTACACTCACTTGTATTATTATATACTGTGATTTAAAAATTATAAATTTATATATAGAGTACAAAATTTTGGGAGAGTGATCAAGTTTGACCATGTCTCCCAAAAAAAATCAATAAAGGAAGTTCCTAGGAAAGTACATAGATATATTTGCAATACATTAGAATTTAGAATATACAATAAAATACAATTGTTCATGTGACTATATCTCATCATCTCTAGTCCTATTAATGTATCAAAACTCAAACAAATCCACCAAAATACTTGACCAGGCAATCATATATACCATAAATCCCATAGGAGACTGGACACAAAAGATAAAATGCACCTCTAATTCTAGTTCCCACTGATAAATCCATCATATCTTATAAGGACATGATAATCTATCTCAACTCAAAGCTAATTCGATAACATCAGTCTGGCTCATGTGAGTGTATGCCCTAGAAACATTTTTCTAATGAGCTTCTCCAAAAGTTTGAAGTGTTTTGATTTTTGGAACAGAGTTTTGGTCAAAAAGCTTGAGTGGGAAACCATTTTACACAATAAATAATGGTTCTCATAGAAAAGGTTAATTTGATGAGGCTTCCACATAAACAAGGAGGGACAAGGCTAATTTGACATGGCGGCCAAAGGAAATCGCGAGAAAGCAAGAGCAGAGGGAGTTATAAGAGATAAAACAACAGACGTTAAGGCAATCTTCACAAAGTTCCTAGGCTGCAGAACCAAAAATCATGCGAAAGGCAGAACAAACAAAGGTAGGAATCAAGTTATGGCTAGAAATGAGCTACCAAAAGGTAATCTTTGAAGGATATTCCTAGCTAATAGTCAATAATTTCAACAGTTAAATTAGGAACCTTTCATGGCATGTCAAAGAACACTTGAACAAGATATAGGAGGCAAGTAAAAACTTTCACAATGTTTGGTTCCAGCAGGTGAGGAGAGTAGCAAACCCGCTAACCAGCCTGGAAATAGAAGAGAGGTCCAAGACCTAGGTGAATACCCATCAAATTTTGGGGAGGAGGGCAAATGGAAGTAAAGTATTACTGCAATGGGTCCCAAGGAAATCCTAATGTCTGAAGGTTTTAATCTTTTCCCATGGTTCCGTCAAACCCTAAGGTTAAAATTGCGAGGAAAGATAATCATGAGAGGGAGCAATTTCTTATCAAAGGATTAATGGGGAGGACACATGGTATCCTCCTAATTAGGGAGGAAGGTTTGCTGAATAATATTCAAGGGCCAAAAACATGTGAAAAGGATGTTGTATCTTATTGTCTAGCTAGCTCAGGGTAAGGGAGGTCCAACCAGGAAAATCTTGTTAAGCAAGGTAGGAGCTTCTCCATTGTTAAAGTTAGTGCAGCTACGAGACCCGTTCTCAGAGAGGATGGTACCCTAGTCAGTTAACTAGGGTTCCTGGTCAAGTTAACCGGGCAGAGTAAAGAGTAAGACCCTAGAAGGTACCCTAGGGCCCTCAGCTGTCTCCTGGGGTTCTTGGTCGGGGAACAAGCAGGTTGATGCCATGGCAAAGTCCCTAGCATGTGGCTAGGGCCCCTATTTGTCTCTAGGGTATTTTGGTCTGTGACTAAACAGTTTCTTGGTCACGAGGACCAAGCAGGTCCTGCAAGTTGAGACAGAGACCTCCTGGTCCGAGACCAGGTAGATTCTTGGTCACGAGTACCAAGTAGTTCCTGCAGTGACATACCTGGTCAGTTAACCAGATGGATCTTGGTCAGTGGACCAAGATGATGATGTGTGATGTCCTCTTCTCCTAGGTCTTCGAGATGGTTGAGCTAGATGGTCTTCTCAAGGGACTAGCGACCCCTTGATGGAGCCACTAGCATTTGACCTGAGGAGCAGTCTAGAGGACCACATGATCACATCATCCAGTGTGGACCCTTCCTTATACAGTGATGATGAACTTTCAGGTTATATGGAAAATTTGTACATTTGAGAGAGAGATGACTAGTTGTACCTCCCCCACCTTGATTGATTTACTTTTGGTCCTTACACCTTGCTGATTATTGGTCCTGTGGTACCTTGTCTTTGACTTGTGGTTAATACGGTCATTTACCCACCTTGAGTTATCTTTTGATTTGTACCACCTTTGATGTTTTTGGTCTTATGGGTACTATGGTTGTTTGTCCACGTTTAAGGTACATCCTTTGGTCCTAGGGGTTATGGGGGTCATTATACCCACTCTTGTTTTTATGGTTTTGACTTGTACCATATTGATTGGTCATTGTACCCTCACCTAATTAATTATATAACCCTAGTACCTACCTAAGACACTCTACTTATATTTTATGTTATTAAATGTAACTTTATTGTTTTGACCATAATGAGCTAGTACCCACCTAAAGTCACCCTTATGTTATTATAAGTGACTTTATTGTTTTGACCCTAAAATGTTGGTACCCACCCAAGACACTTTATTTATATTTTATATTCTTGTGATTTTTTGTGGTACCCTCCTAAAACTGTGGAACCCTAACTTAATTAAAAAGGTTAATTAATGATTATTCTAGAAGATTTATGATCCTATATATTGTGATCTATGTTTCCTCATTCGTCATCAATAAATGAACACTCATCTCAGTTCTGATCTTTCTACTTGACATAAAGGGGCTTCACTGCTGCTCTACTGGTTTTTTGGAAGCCACCCACCTGCTAAACATCTCAGATATGATTTTGATGATTGCTGAAGGTTGACATCTAGAGTTATTAGCTGCTAGGGTTCGCTGCTGCTTTATGTGATGGTCTTTTCCTTTAACCAAGACCTTGTGAAGCCTCAATCCTTCTTCCTGTGAACATGCTTGAGGTCTGATCTGCTACTGAAGAGGTCCAATCTGCTGCTAAAAGGTTTGATCTGCTGTTATGGTGTCTGATCTGCTTGTTAAAGGGTTCGATCTGCCAGCAGGTGTTGAGTTAAGGCCCGATCTACCTCCTGTGTCCAAGACGTGAGCCTTGTGAAGATCAGATCTGCAAGTCATGACTTGTTTGGGCTTGCCCTAGGCTGGCCGCATCCTTCAGACATATTGTTTAACTGAGGCTTGACTCTGTTTAAGGACATTCTTACCTGCAGTGAACTTATCTTCTGATTTGTGGGCAAGTTGAGTTTGTTTTGTTGAAGTCTGGTCTATTATTTGAAGACTGTAAACCCTAAGTCTTTTTCTGTGGACAGCTTACTGTGTTTAGTCTGAGATCTGATCCAGTATTAAGTTCTTATTAATTTCTGATCTATAGTCTAAAACTTATGCTGAATCTTACATTTGATTAAACCTTTGTGCTGAGACTTGATTGTGTTTGGACCTATGGTGCTGAGACTTATTGAGGGTCAGATCTTTTGTGTTGAGACCTCATTGAGATCATATTTTTTGTGACCATTGTTGACTTCTATTTGTGCTGGAGGTTGTCTGAATCTGCCACTTTGATATGACTGTTTTTGACTTATTGTACCTCAGCCCAGTCATCCCTCTCTCTCAGGTTTGTAATTATCCTCTAACGAGGGTCAGTTTGTTCCAAGTGTTTGACTGGCCTCTGAGAGGCACACTCTTTACTGAAAGTAAATTCTTCTGAGTATAAAGATAGGAAGGATCCCACACTCCAAGTAAGTATTCTAACCTGCTCTTTTTATTTATGTTATTGTTAATCAGTACTGTGTTACTTATACTACTGCTGATGGTTACATGTTACTGAAGATTACTTTAACACGAGGACCTACGTGGAGTGTTAAAGAGATGAAAAATTATGTCTGATTATTGTGTTTAGCTACTGCTGTATCTTTCTGTTTCAGTATAATTTGTTATAGTGAATTTTGCATTAAAGTATATAAACTTTGATTTTTCTTGCATTAGAGTGTCTAGTGGCTGGTGGGGGAGGAATGTAAGGAATGGAAAGGTATTTTCCATTTGCCTGCAGGAAAGTAAAGATAGGAATATGACAAAGGAAGGGAGCAAGAGGGGAGTCGGCAAGATGGAACGAATAAGTGGGCAGAGCAGCAACTCTTCAGGGCCAGCCCTAGAAGAGTTGATACAGCAAGCATTACTGTGGAGCCAAGTAATATTAATCTGCATGAAGAGTGGCTCTATATGTATATTCCGGAGGCAGGTTGTGAGAGTCAGGACAACGATGGTAAGGAGTTGAGGAATCCCAGCTACTCTTCGGCAAATGGAAACATTTAAGCTGTGGCATCAGGCTTGAAGCAGGACGTAAACCAATCACTGGCTTGGCAGGGCATCTGGTCATAGAACAAGGAGAAGAAAAATGAAAATAGATTGAGGAGATAAAAGAATACATTGACGGCACTGTGGTAAAATTAGAAGCAGACATTGAGCAACACAAGGAGATCTGACAGAACAGAGAGCTAATAGAGGAAGTTGCCCAAAGGCTGGACTGAACTTGGATATGATCTGGTATGAGATCATCAACAAACCTGTCCACATCAATGCAGAGAAGATGGAGTCACTCCTCCCACAGCTTCTGACTCTCTGAGTAATTAAGCTTATTTCGTTTTGGCTTATCCAATACATGGTCGGGAAATCTGGTTTGTCTAAACTCTTATCAATATTTTTTGTTTAATATGTAATGTCAGAGACATACTCGAGTTATTCGCCCAGTTTTCTGGGTAATTTGAATTTAAGGATAGTTTAATAGAAAATAACAGAAGGATGCTTCTGGTTAACTGTCCAAATTTCTGTGTAGATGATACTAGATAGTCAAGGACCGGTTCGTACTGGAATCTCTGAATGGACTGATGGGGATGTCCAGTATCAGACAGCTCTTAAAACCCCCATCAATTTTTGTATGTATGCAAATTTTAGCCCTTCTCAGGCCGGTAATATAAAATATTACTTTTTTTAAGCAAAAAAAAGAAATCCAAATATTGTACTCATTGGCCATCTAATGGTGAATAAAAATCTACTTTGACAATGAAGTTCTTAATGCAATTGCATCATGAGCATCCAAATGCACAAACCTTTAAGGACATATCCTCTCAAAGATTTTTTTACCATTGACAAGCTTGCATGACAACAAAGCTGCAAAAAACTTGCGCACAAACTCATGAGGAAATGTCCTAAAAACCCTACAAGAAAGCTGGATGGAAAAAAATTAAAAATAAAAATAACAATCTCAAGTTCAAGGAAATGAGAAAAAGTAGCAAGGTCGAATGACAAGGGGAACAAAATATGGGAATGCAAATATAAAAATTGTTAGCACTTTGAAGAGTTAATATAAAGAGTTGACAACTCCAAAGCATAGAAGGAAGAGTATGAAAGACGAAGTCTAAGAAAAGATGGGGTTTTTAACACCATTAGACATACATTAGGAACCAATATTGTAGTTAGAGACAGTGGGAGAAGAAAACTATGATGCCTTAGACTAATGACTAGACTGATATTGTCCAAGTGATCGGATATGACATTGTCGTCCTGTTGGCATCATTCGAGCACCAATTTGATCAGGGTCTAGCCACTAGTAGTGCATCAGTTCAAGGTAAGGAAGAACAAGTGATTTATATGACCTTACTCAAGTATCAACTATTTTGAATTTTCAAGCGATGGGTATTCTTGTGACTGCTAAGAGGACTGGGTTAATACTCTGATGCATGCATGCTTAATCAAATGTTTTATCTCTTTTACCCTAAATCTGTTTTAATTAATCTGACTGAACTATTAGGATAGAATCATAGAATCATAGATCCAATATCAAACTTAAACATATCATACAAAATATAACTCATTGCAATGAAACTTGGAAGGAATGGAAAAATATCAGAAGAAAGGAATAAAATGTAACCTGGACAAATTGGTAAAGACCAGGGATGGCCATAAGATCACCACCAAGTAATTTTAGTCCGAAGTCAACATGTGGCTGCAAGGAAGGAGAACATAGGAATACGTTTAAGAGAATCAAAGTAAATGAGCTTGACAGTTTCAAATTATACAATGGATTTCAGTTCTTTAATCCTCACCTTCTCCATAAGAGAGACAAATATCTTTGCAAAGCATGGGAAACTCGGGACAAGAGGCTTCAGTGTGACACGTGGAATTGCAAATACCTGTAAATCCACCAACTGGAAAAACATGCATCCTCCAATCATCAAAAAGGGTCACTAATTAAATTATAATGCATTAAAAATAGTAACTATCTTTTGTATATCAAACAGCTAACCTGCACAGTTGCCCTTAGTCCGAATGCTTTCACTGCCACAATCACATTTGGGTTTCCAGCCCATTTGAGAGCAGGTTCCATGATCAATTCCTTTTCTTGAGTGTCATAGACTTTCATTCCTGCCATTATTGATAGAAAAAAAAAAATCTTCTCAATCTATGCAGCTAAAAGCAAAAAGTCTCTGTCCACATGTTGTGCTCAAAAAGGAAGCATGTATTGCATCTACTATTAGCAACCACTATTTCATGACAATAAGATAAATAATAAAAAATAATTATCTACACGTAGCATTGCCAAACTGTTGAACTTAAAGATGGGAGAGTTCTTTCTATAATCATTCTTTAACTATAAAAAATCTTAAATACAGGATAGGTGTCTCAAGAAGACCAACTATACTAGACACATGTCCAGACAATGAGAACTTAAGGTAAATTACAAAACCTTGAGACACAATAGAAGGAATCATTCCCCGTGGCAACTGCCAGGCTACTGACTGATTGCGCTTTATTAGCTCATTATAGAGAGAAGAAACCATACTTCATTAAACCTGTGTCACTAGTAGCAAAGTTTCAAATTTGAATCAAAATTCTTGTAGCCATGCATGTTTATTATTCCTTAGTTGGATGCCATCAAATCAAGCTACAGTAAGATAATGAAGCTTCTTAGAAACTTTCTAGAAGCTCCTAAACAGACAGGGAGCTTCTACAAGCTCCCAATAAAAAGGGAGCGGCTAAAGCAAGTTCCCAAAAAGCTCCCGAAAAGTTCCCAACAAAAAGGGGACGTTTCGTACCAGCTCCCAAGCTCCCAGGAGCAGGGAAACGTCAGGTACGGGTTGCCAAAATCCCAGGAGCGGTACCCGTGCAACTATGCTAAGATGAGATTTGTGGCTTCACCATAGATCATTGGTCAAAGGCCTTTCAAATTGGTCACATGGTCCATGTGCCTTCATGTGCCTAGTTAGAGATAGTTCCTGATCCTCTAGTGATATGACATCTCTAAACCCTCATTCACTCTTAGCATGTTTTTTGGCATGATGGTATGTTAGCATGAGATATTACATGTATGATTTTATAATGACTCACATACTTAAATTGTTGCTCGTCTTTAATCTAACCCTGGCGTTATTCTTCTTGCTCAATAAGTGTGTTATTACAAGGTTGATTTGTACCTTAGTGAATTAAGTCATGTGATTTCATCCATTTCACAACTTTTTACCTAGCCATATTTGATTTTGCTAACCAATTCACTTATCCCCTTCATTTTTCCCTCTCTCAATGATCTTTCATCAATCACAACATATGGTCATTACTATTCCAATGTATGAATGCCCCAAAATCAAAGCCAAAAGAGTATGGTAGTCTCCAAAAAAAAGGAAGTTGTTGATAAATTAAATGCAAAGGAAAATATCATGGCAGATACTCCCCATCACAAAAGCCTGGTTCTCTTGTCACAGGTTATCAAAGCCAAATCTAAATAAAAGGGGCTAAGCAAATGAAAGGACTAAATGAAATGCAAATGTGAAAAGGCAAATGAAATCTCTAAGGAGAAATAAAGAAAAATGAAAAAAGGGTTGCAATATGAAGGCACAAGGATGGATGACCCATGACAGCACTTCATAGGCACTCATATGGAAGAAACATCTAGAAAATCCTAACTCTTGAAAGTTAAGGATAAACCTATCACTCCTATGTTCCTATGATGGTTGTTTCACAAAGACCCCTTTCTTCCCTATGTACATTGTTCACTCCATATACCTTCACTTGACTTAGTAAGCTGAGCTATGCATAATGACTTAGGAATTTCACACGTAAAAGGGTTCTAAGGCTTACACCAATGTTACACTAGACAAATAGAGTCTAGATTGGATGGTTGGGAGCATTGCTTGTGATGTTCCCCACCCATGTACAAATCTAGTTCTTGACATCAATTTCTTTGGCCCACGGGGGGTAGAGCAATTGGTAATGAGTAATTGAGATGAGAAGTTGTAAATGGAAGGTCACAAGTTTAAATCCCCGTGGGTACTTAAAAGAAAATGTTAGACTAGACAAGTATAAATTATTAATCAATGAGTTATTTAAAAAAAGTGTATTTGTAATGTATATCTTGTGCATTATTATCAAGTTGGACTAACATTTCCTAAGTTTTAATGATGGTTTATCAGATTATCTTATATACACTGGAGTGATTATTTTACGCACATGCTATGACTTCTTGTGGTATGTTGGATGATTATTCGGCACTACTTCATGGAGCGCTCCACTTGATGTTGACCACATATGATACACATGGCATGTTTGAGGAGTTCATCCCATTTCCTAGCACATATAGAGATTCTTCATTGGCACGTGGGAGGTCTAGGAGGGATTCTAGACCCTTCCTCCATACATCGAACCATCATTACTTCACAAACGAACCATTGGACCTGTTACCGCTCAAATTAGCACCCTGATGAAAGTCTTGAACCATGGTGCTACAAGGGTAAGCATAAGAGAAATTGCACCCAATGTCACCACAACACAACTCTTCATGCTTTAGGCCAGCTCTTAGAGACCAAGGGGGAGCCCCTAATATAAGTGAGGTAAACTTGCAAAACAACAAGCGGATCCCTCAAAAGGAACCTATTAGCAAAGATCAGTGCCTTACAAAGTCAAAGCAATGAATACAATTAAGCTTAAGAGGGTAGGAGTTTGGATCATAAACACACACAATGAGGGCAAATGACAAAAAGTTTGCTACTGTTATGAGAGGACAGCAGCAGAATGTGCTCCAAAAATAGATGAAAACGACTTAGAACAATGCCAACTTACCTAGGAATGTGTGCCAAATAGAGAGGGATAGAAACCATACCTTTAGGGCGGCCAATAGATGAATAAAGCAATTCTGGAAATGAATTATCAGATCTAGTTGAGGGCTAATAACAGCCTTAGCAGCGTTGTTAAAAGTGTCGAAGAGCTACCAATAGTGCCTTGGGACACTAGACACCTTGGAGAAGCTTCCCAACAGCTCGTGGACCTTGAAAAATGTGTCAAAAGGTGGCTGCAATTGGAACTGCATCCCTGGTTTATGACCTAACCAACCCATAGAAATCACAAGAACATCAAATCAAGCCACTGAATGGAGACCCAAACGACTAGGGATAGTAGTAGGCTTTTCCCTTAGCTTGTAGGTCCCTTCACACTTGGATTTGGATGGTTGTACCTATCAAAATCAGACCTGAAAAATACACCAGCACTTGCACAAACCATTATATCTCTCAAACTAACCACAAGAAGAAGCCCTTGGAGATTAGCCACAAAATCAAGGCAGCACTGTACTTTTGACGACTTAGATTTTTCACAAACTCAATATTTTTTAGAATTTTCTAATATTTAATTTTTCGGGCTTTTTCTATATTTGATTTTTAGGTTTTTTTGGAATATAATATTTTTTGTATTTTTTCAAATAAAAATGTAGAGATTTTATCAATTTTGAACAAGAGGGAATTAGGCCTTAGTCTTATTCCTAGGGCAACAAGAGATCAAGTTCAATATCCCTTCCTCAAATTGGCCATTCAATATTTATGAACTAGGGTGAAGATTAGCAACCTTACAGGTTAAAGTAATCATTGACCTAATTAGGGCAAAATATGAATTTCCAAGGCCCACACGGAGAGCTCCTTCAAAGGAAAGCCTCCACTAACAATGTCAACAAGATATAGAATAAAACCCTAATGCATGAGAGCGATGTTAGACGAGATTAGAAAATTTTACCCTACATCGAACAAGGAAAAGGGCAAATAGTTAACCCTAGAATCATTTCCTTACCAAGAGCTATCAGCAACCATTCATTGGATCAACCTTGAAAGATTAGAAAACCCTCGAACATCCACAAATCATCAATCAATCCCAAAGAAACATGCCAAGAGAGGAAGTGTGCTACACTTGAGAGCTCATGTATACTAGGAGAAAGATGATAAAAGTCATAATGAACCCATGTTCCTGCTTGATGATTGTTACAAATGAGAGAGGTGCTCTATTTATAGGGAGCGTCCTCCTCCATTTTCTAATTTCTAGCCGACCTAACAAAAATGACTTGTAAATTAAATTATGACTTGTCACCCACAAAATGATTGAGGACAGCCCTAAGACACAAAATAATGATAAATAATCAAGAGGCTTCAACCAAGATGAAATGTTGAGCCAAAAAGGAGGACGCCATGCCCCAACTAGCCCCAAAGATGTGTGTTTCCCTCAATGGCCTCCTTCTTTTGCAAGGTACAACCTTCAATGAGATTTTCTAAGGTGGAGGTTTTCATTTCTTTGACCTAGATGATCGAGAGGAGGAGTGATACAACACAATGAGGACAAAGCGAGCATAAAAGAGTGTGTTAAAGCAGGTACGACAACCCTTACAAGTGCAATCACTTTTATAAAGCATAAAATCATAAGTGTAAGTGTGGCTAGGGGCTCCACAAATCATGTGCCCTAATGGAGTAACCCCAAGATGCACCAATGCCTACCCAAGGCATAAATGCCCGACATCATAGGGGGTTACCACCCATAAAGGGGTCGTCTGCAAGGCCACAAGACCAATACACATTGAAATGAGGACCAAGAGGACCTGCCATGACTGAACTAGGGGTCTGCAACATCGATAGACCAACACTTTTACATAAGATAGCCCAATTTGGCCATTTACAATAGAAAAAGTACCGCCCTCCTTGGCACATCTATTAGGGTGCGTTGTAGAGAATCTGAGGTGTAACAAGACCATAGTGCACTTCATTTGAGGACCATTCGGACCATTTTAAGGCCACACATGTGGAGTTAGATAGATTGGATTTGACCTTTTGACCATATGTTAGAGTTTTGGACTATTTTATATGGAGCACTCTAGGTCTTTGGACCTCATTATTATAATTAGTAGGGTTATGGACCATGTCCCTTGGAGCACCCTCACTTTTTGGACCATGGAGGTTAGGGTTGGTCCATCCTTGTTGAGTGCCGTCACACTTTGGGCCGTTTGTTATGTATTAGGCCATTATTTCAGCTTGTATTGTATCATTGTCAACTTCTTTGTATTGAATTTTAACTACTTTCATAAATAGGTAATTATGAGTGCATTTTTAAAAAAATTCCTTTAGCATAATTACACATGAAAGTATCAACCATATTAATTACTTATGAGCAATAAGACATTAACCAATTGTAACAGTAAACTAAATAGAACAGAAAGTAAACACATCACATCACAATAGACATGCACAGTAGACACCATGTTTTACCCTAGGAAAACCCTCTCTCCTTTTGAGGGAAAAACCCAGCAACCTTTCTTATGATAAATTCATTAATAGAAGAACAAGTATACATCATGACCATGAACATTAAACCCTTCTCGAATGAGGGTAAACAAACCGATAGACCAAGCACTTATCTTTTCATCTAAAGTATAAGACTACAGAGCTGCTACTCTTTCTTCAACGTGACTGTAACAAGTCCTAGGGACAAACCCTCTAAGAAAGATCATAACTGAAAGCCTCATCTGACTGTCTTCATAAACTTCTAACTGCTGATAAACCTCTGACCACTAATAAGCCTCTGACTATTGCAAGCCCTCTAGGGATTATAGATCATGCCAACGTTGGCCCTCTAGAGGCCCAATCTCAAGAGAGAGAGATAAGCCCTCTGGAATCTAAATGCATCCCACTATCTGTGTTTAGATGATGATATCAGACCTGTTGTAGATGATGACAGCCCTAATCCTGTTCCAAACCGATGACGTCAACCCTCTAGCAAGCAATGGCATCCCTCTAGGGCCTTATCAGTGCCACGGCAGCCTTGCTAGGGCTGGAGTAGACCCACGGAAGCCCTCTTGGGCCTAGAGTAGACCCTCGGCAACCCTGTTAAACCCTTGACAGCCCTGATTGGACCTTCGGCAGCCCTATTGGGACTAGAGTAGAACCTCAGCAACCCTATTAAACCCTCAACAACCCTGACTGGACCCTTCGCAGCCCTAATTGGACCCTCGACAGCCCTATTGGAGCTGGTACAGACCCTCAGTGCCTAATCCGTGACCTCACTGAGGTCTATTCACTTGGCCGCAGGCCCTGTTAAGGCTTAAACAAACCCTCGACAGCCCATCTAGGGATTAATCTTAGCTACGGCAGCCTTGTGGAAGAGAAGGCAAATCTATTGAGGAAGACAACAGCGTGTTAGGCTTGTTTGTTGATCCATAAACTTAGAAATGATAGAGCTGAGCTGAAGAACATAAGCAGCAGCTAAAATACCCAAAAATTAAATCATGGACAGAGATAATGATAGAATGGGATGATGATTGATGTCTTGAAAATGTTCTTTACTTATATCTCATCATTGAGTAATCCAAGGGGTAAATTCCATGAATCAAGGAAACCACTAACCACTTTAGTATTTTAATTTAATAATTAAAAAATACTTAAATTACTTTTGTTAGGGTCCTTGTAACTTTATTGTGGGCTTTTAACACTTTATTAGGGCTAATGTCATTTCACTTGTACTATTAACCCACTCTTCTTAGGCAAGTCATCTTGAAGCTTACTTATAGCCCCTCTTGGACTTCATATTCCACATGTGCCCTAGAACTTCTCAAAACATGTGCTCTAGGAAGGGTAGGTCTCTTAAATATATGTCTTAGGGTCCTTTAAATACATCTGGCTTTATTTCTCATTAAGTACTTTACACTGGGTCCTCTACACTATTCAATGGTCAACTTATCTTCTTGAATCTTCATAAGAAAGGTTTATTCATGTTGATGTAGTCTCCTTCAGGAGAAGAACAAGAACATCAACATCCTATTCCTAGACTAGGATCTCGGCCCCGGGTTGATGCCAATCTCCTAGAGAATGGCTCTCAATGCTGCCCAAAAATCAACACTTTGACCATGATTATGAGGGCGCCCTCTCTCTTTGAGGAGTTTGTTAGAGGTTGAGGGCATTATTTTATGTATTTTGACTCTATCTTGGAGAGTCCCTAGGATAGATATAGGGTTTTAGCACTATTATTATTTTATTGTACAAGAAGTTAAGCCCTTCTCCTATAAAAGGAACTCAATTCTCATTTGTCATTTGTTGTTGAGTATTGGAGAGAAATACTATCACACTTTTGCATCAAAGGATCTTTGTTTATTGGGGCTTCTTCACATGGAGTAATACATGATGGATCACATATTTAGGTAATTTATTTTTTATTTTGCCATTGTCAAATTTATTCCTAGTTCACTTCAAAGGAAATCTTACTCAAGCAAAATTTTAGATTTTGCATGTTAGCTTTGTTGCTTGTCATGTGGCTTAGCAATCTTAGGAGCAACTGCAAATCAAGGAGCAAAAGCTAGGATCTAGATTGGAATGAGTTCAAATACCACCCTCCCTTGGTGGGAATTAATACAAATCTTATTAGTTTGGTAGGAATTTGTCTCTCTTTGTTGTAGGAAATTCCAGCCAACCACTCACACTTCAAGGCTCAGGAGAATTGATCCCAACACCCCATTCGCCCAATGTTGAAAGGCACTAGTCCCTACTTCAATTTCTACAACCAAAACCAATCAAAAACCTTAAATTTAATTGCTTTCTTAGGGTAGAAAAATTCTGAAAAAAATCCAAAAAAATACTTAGAAAGTATTCTTAGTTTAATGTCTGTTAGTTCTTAGGATTAGATTGTTGGTTTTAAATTTTCTGTAGCTTTTCTTTAATTTTCTGCATTAGATAGATGATAAAACAACCCTGAATCTTAATTATTTATCACTAACAGGGGTTCAACTACTTGCTGGAATTTGCCATAAAGTTTTCTGGGCATGAAATCTGAAATTTAACTCAATTCCTAAGTAGTTTTAAGTGATGTAATTCATAAAACTTAATTCCAAAATTTTATTTCTGCATAATCACATAAATTTGGAATTTATTTTGTGATGGCAATCACTCCTAAAGCTTGGAATTTCATAATGCAAATTTCTGTAGAAACTATTGGATTAAATCTGAGTTTTAACTTCAATTACTTTGTTGATTTTTCTGCTATAATGTACTAGGGCAACAAGGAAACATTTCTGGAAATCATATGATAACTAATAAATCAGATTTAACAGTAATAATCATTTATTTATTGGTTACAAATGCTTCTTTAAAATTTTGGAAATTCTGTATATTATTTGTCTTAAGTTATTTCAAACAGCAAAGTGTTTTCATGATGGTTCAATGCCCATATCTTGTTAAGTAAATCATCTATCAATTTCTAGAATGATCTCTTGATGAATGGTCCACTTTACTAGCTTTATCTCTCCTAAGTAGTTTTAAGTGATGTAATTCATAAAACTTAATTCCGAAATTTTATTTCTGCATAATCACATAAATTTGGAATTTATTTTGTGATGGCAATTACTCCTAAAGCTTGGAATTTCATAATGCAAATTTCTGTAGAAACTATTGGATTAAATCTGAGTTTTAACTTCAATTACTTTGTTGATTTTTCTGCTATAATGTACTAGGGCAACAAGGAAACATTTCTGGAAATCATATGATAACTAATAAATCAGATTTAACAGTAATAATCATTTATTTATTGGTTACAAATGCTTCTTTAAAATTTTGGAAATTCTGTTTCTTATTTGTCTTAAGTTATTTCAAACAGCAAAGTGTTTTCATGATGGTTCAATGCACATATATTGTTAAGTAAATCATCTATCAATTTCTAGAATGATCTCTTGATGAATGGTCCACTTTACTAGCTTTATCTCGCACAACCTTTATTTACACGTAATTCTGGAACTTTTTATTTGGTGCTAAGGCTCATTGATTATTCTAACAAATTGCTCTTGATGATGAACACGGATCATGGATGCTTAAAGAAAATTCACATAATAAGTTGAATTCAAAGTTTGTGATAAATAAATATTTAAGTTTTAAGCCACATTTTGTTGAAGTGATTTTAGTCACTTCTACAAAGTTGGGCGTTCTATAAATTTGGGTGACACCCTTTTCCAGATAATCTTTCTCTCTAAGAGAGCCTCATTCAAAGATACACTTCACAAACTAATCAAATACTAGATGTTTATGAATTGCACCATTTGATATCTTTACTTGTGGAAGTGTCTTGGACCTTGGTTAATGATCATTGATGAGATATCTTTACTTTCCAAGTATTGTGGTACTTTCCTTTCCATGAGTTATTTTTTCTAAATGTCCATGGTTCAATTTTGATTTTATGCATGAGCAATTTTTTAAACTGTTTAATACATTGCCTATTTCATATCTTGATAATCAGAACACTTTGTGGGAAATCTAACTTAAACATAATTCACATAATCGATCAAGTTAAGATATTTTCCCTTAAACTCCCTCAAAACTCAAATCAAATCATCCTATAGAGAAGCCTCCTTTAGCCTTGAGAGTTGGCCTAAAACTTGAAAAGATTAATACTTTAGGTAATAGTTGTATTTTTCTTTCGGAGTTGCACTCTTTGACACTAGTGGATTAGGAATTTTTCACTTAGGCGCTAATTTGAGTTGTAGCAAGTTGAACCAAGATTACATTGCACCTTTTGGCTTTTTCTTTGTAACCCAACTACTATCATGCAGATATACTATATCGTGATAACCAGGAGACCAAATAAGAACATGGAAGTTGTATTCAGAATAAGAAAGTCTTCAAGAAATTGTTTCTAAAATCTAGTGAAGCAGTGGAGGTTCATCAAGATATTTTTTCTTTTGTAACTTCAGAGGGTATGTATATAGATGTGGGTGCTATGGTGGATATGAAGAGCATGGATCCAATTCCATGGTGGGCAGACCAATCAAATCCATAATTTAGCCATCAAGATATTATCCCAAGTTGCAAATGTCTCATCAATTAGGAGGATTTGGAGTACATACGGCTTCATCATTTGGTGAAGCAAGATAGATTGGCAACAAAGAAGGTGGAGGAGATTGTATATGTCCATTTGAATCTTTGCTTTTTGTTACATATGAGACCAGATTACAAGAGCAAGCCTAGCATGTTATGAGGCATAGAGCCAAAGCTACCTAACTTGAAGATGTCCTTGATTACCATGACTCGTCTGAATTTGATTGATGATGATGCATAAACAGTAGCACAATATCTTGATGCAAAATAATAGCTTGGCAAACTTGCCTAAAGGAAAGCAAGCAATAGGTTTCAAATGGATCTTCAAAACAAAGTTAAGAGCAAAAGGTAGCATAGAAAAAGCACAAAGCAAGACTAGCTACTAAAGGTTATGCTCAAAAAAAAAAATTGACTATAAGAATACATTTCACTGTTACGCCTCATCAGAGTATCTGAAGCGTTCCCTGTTAGTTTTTCACTATTTAATTCAATATGATCTAGGATCTTATCTGAGATAATAACATGCACAACAAATCAAACACAAGAGACAAGAGACACAAAGAGTTTCATCGGGGAAACCATAAAGGAGAAAACCCCGCAACTTCCTCAAAGATAGAATGAGCAACAATACAAAACCCCAAAAGATAGAAATGGTCACCAGCAGCTTCTCTCTTCTTCACTTGTGCGAACTCCTCATCTCTCTCACTAATGTGCAAATGAGTGAGTGAGTGAATGTGTAAATAGAGAGGAGCACCCTCTCTATTTACACTTTACTTCCACTTGACTTTTACCCTAACTGGGTCGACTTCTCCTAGGAGAGTCTAATAACCACCTACAACTTAACTAAGGGCCGACCCCTCTAGGGGAGTCTAATAACCCTTTCAAATACAATAATAACTTTCCCGATCGGAGGAATAAAACCTCTCCGTCGAAAGTACTGTTATCTCCCCAAATAAATTTGTCGAGTTGATCAATTTTAGATGACAGGATGTCATTAGAAAATTCATTTCTAAATTTCTTAAGGCTCATTGTTGATAGCTTTATGCATGTAATAAAGTTTGAAAAACATTAGATTGGGTTCTCGTTTCAAAATTTTCAAAAGACAGGTTTCGGTAGCTAAGCGCTTATTTAAAACGGTTCCTAAGCCACCGAAAGCTCTGCTTTCGGCAGCTTAAACGAAATTTTCAGGGCTCTCCTACCCACCAAAAGTGAAAGGAAATTTTAAAATGAAAGCAGATCAGATAAGAAAATACCCGTACCATTGCAATTTTTTAAAAGCTTATGATTTTGATTGCCTTGGAAAGGATCCGCAAGTGAAAGCTATCATACAATTGTCAAGTCAAGTTTTCCTAGCTGTGCACAAGAGTAAATACAGTGGCACCGTGTGACTGTAAATACAATAGCAGAAAATGACTACTCTGTACATGAAGAATTGCAGCAATTTCAATCAGGAAAATGAAGAATGTTCTAAAGATGGTAAATTTGCAGAAGCTACCACTATAACTAAGAAAAGAGGACCTCCCCTCCGTTTATGTCTTGCATTCCAAAAACACACATTATTAGGAGCAAAGGAATTTTCTGCCACATGCTGAGATGATCTAGAAAGGAGTTTTTTTTTCTCAATTTACAACTTGGTTTTCGGAAAATGCCATGGGTATTTCAAGCAAATAGACTGCTGCAAGAGAAGTATTAAAACAGCAAACAGACCAAACGACTCTCAGAAAACTACTAAAATGTAGATTTGTTTCAGTAGCTTAGGCGGACATGGCAATTGTTCATTAGCTACCGAAAACCCAGCTTTCAGCAGCTTACAGTATGGAAGAAAATTGTCCACAGCTACCGAAAGCACAGAGACAAGCAGAATGATGATATTTTTGCTCTGATCAAATGTTTTCACTGCCAAATCATTTCAGGAAGATTTTAAGTGCCTTGTCATCACCTGGAAGATTGCTGCAACTGTCAAAGACACGAAGACTACCAAGATGGAGGCAAGGATATTTGCTGCAAAAATGGCGTTTTTACTGTACAGAGTCATCATTTTAAAATGATGATTCTAAGCGTCTAGAGAATCTTTTTGCAAAACGCTCGGAGGTTTTTGTTCCTAACATGTCAGAGAACAATAACCTCTCTCCATTTTCCTACAGGTGTTGCAGATTGAGAGAATCGAATCCGTCACTGAGCCCCAATTTTCGGATCCCAGAATCTGCCTGTTTGACACATGTTTTTGAAATGCAGATCTTGGGCAAATGAAAACGGATTTCAAAGATCTGAGAGAGGTTTTTGCTCACAACAAATCAATGTACAATAACCTCTTTCAGTTTATACACAGGTGTCACATATCTGGAGAACTGAACCCATCTCTGAGCCTCTTTTTCAGCAGTTTCAGCAAAAATGGCATTTTTACTGTGCAGAGTCATCATTTTAAAATGATGATTCTGAGCGACTGGAGAATCATTCTGCAAAACGGGCGGAGGTTTTTGTGCCTAACACGTCAGAGAACAATAACCTCTCTCAGTTTTCCTACAGGTGTCACAGATTGGGAGAATCGAATCCATCTCTGAGCCCCATTTTTCAGCAGTTTGGCCAAATTAAAGAGAATTTTTCCCTAGTTTATTGAAAAGGGTTTTGATTTTCTATTTTTAGTGATTTCGACCCAGCTTCTTAGGATCTGGGAAGATGTTGTAAAGGCTATAAAGCCTAGAACTTGAGAGCAAGAAAGGGTTGGACTTTGAAGACTCTAAGACACTCTTTTTTGTAGAAAGACCTCTTTTTAATATATTCAGTAATACAAGCTTCTTTCACTGTTGTTTTCAGACCATTATCTTCTTCTTTCTGTGCTTATGAGCAGAGGTTCTCTTGTCTATGTTTACTTTAAAGATGGTGATTGTCATCTCACTTTCGTATCAATAAACTAGGATCATAAGTAACTATTGCTAGTTCTATTGACCCATCATATGTACTATTATATATGTATGTTCTGGTTAATATAGTTAGTTTTTCTCCACCCATCTAATTCAACGAAAACTATCTGATTAATGGCTTTCGAAGGCCTTGTCCTATCTGGATATTACTAAGTTGTCTTGAGTAAAGAAATCAGTGAGAGTTATTCATCTTGATCCAATTATACACCCATCATTAAAATAAGATTAAGTTACCAGGCTCTTTCGACTGCAACCTAGAAAGACTCCTGGAGAGCTAACAAGTACAATAACATATGACTACAATATAAAATATACAAGTGAATATCATCCGAAGTTACAAATACATTAACACTCCCTCTTAACTAGGAGGGTATTCTCTTGACACAGTTCATCAGCACAAGTCTTCGTCACTGGATCATCATCAAAGCTGGATCATCATTGTCACTGCTGTTGTTATCTAGACCATCAGTCTCCAATCTACTCGTCATAGGGAGTTCTATAGAGCCAGCCCTTTTTCATGCTGGATGTAGGCCTAGCCTCCATGTAGGTCTTCATCATCTTTGTGAGCAAGCCGTCAAGTAGGTACATCTCAGGACTCATTATATGCCACTGCAAAACCTGCAAGATCTCCCAGGACTGATTATATGCCACTACAAAATTTGAAGGAGCATCCCAGGACTGATTATATGCCTCTGCAAAACCTGTGTACCCTACTGTCACCTCATCATCTTCAGACCATCTCATCGTCAACGGAGCACAAGCCCAGATGCACATCACAATGTCTCCAGTATGGGAGGACTTTCCTACCACCATACGAGACCCCGTCTACCAACATGCGAGGACTTTCCTACCAGCATGTGAGACACAGCACTTACATCAACCGACATGGGAGGACTTTACTACAGCCTTTCGGGAAAGGCTCCGCAATTACATCAACGACCATGGGAGGACTAACCTACTACCATGTCGGAAAAGCTCAGCAATTACATCAACGACCATGGGAGGACCAACCTACCACCATGTCGAAAAAGCTCGGCAATTACATCAACGACCATGGGAGGACTAACCTACCACCATGTCGGAAAAGCCCATGTGCATCTGCGTCTTCCGGACTCATCTCTTCCCCTTGGAAGGAACCTCGATCTGAAGTACACCAAGCTTCTCTCTGAAGTATTCAAACTTCACTCTGGCTAGCAGCTTGGTCAACACATCGGCTATCTATTCGTCTGTCGCAACATACTGGAGCTTCACTACTCCTCTCTGCACCATATCCATGATATAGCGGTACTTGATCTCAATGTTGTTCGACTTGTCATGGAACACTAGATTCTCAGACAACTTCACACAACTCTGGTTGTCGCAAAAGCTCAGCAATTACATCAACGACCATGGGAGGACCAACCTACCACCATGTCGAAAAAGCTCGACAATTACATCAACGACCACGGGAGGACTAACCTACCACCATGTCGGAAAAGCTCAGCAATTACATCAACGACCATGGGAGGACCAACCTACCACCATGTCGGAAAAGCTCGGCAATTACATCAACGACCACGGGAGGACTAACCTACCACCATGTCGGAAAAGCTCCGCAATTACATCAACGACCATGGGAGGACCAACCTACCACCATGTCGAAAAGCTCGACAATTACATCAACGACCATGGGAGAACTAACCTACCACCATGTCGGAAAAGCCCATGTGCATTTGCGTCTTCCGGACTCATCTCTTCCCCTTGGAAGGAACCTCGATCTGAAGTACACCAAGCTTCTCTCTAAAGTATTCAAACTTCACTCTGGCTAGCGGCTTGGTCAACACATCGGCTATCTATTCATCTGTCGCAACATACTGGAGCTTCACTGCTCCTCTCTGCACCATATCCCTGATATAGCGGTACTTGATCTCAATGTTGTTCGACTTGTCATGGAACATTGGGTTCTCAGACAACTTCACACAACTCTGGTTGTCGCAATATATACAAGTCGCATCCAACTGGAGATCAAACAAATCAGACAATAGCTTCCTCAGCCATACTGCCTCACAACTAGCCGAACAAGTTGCGACATACTCTGCTTCGACTGTACTCAGTGCCACGCAGGACTGCTTCCTGCTAAACCAAGAGATCACACCTGATCCCATACTGAAGCAGCACCCCGAAGTGTTCTTCCTATCAATGGCACTACCTGCCCAATCCGAATCAACATAACCCTCCAGGTTAATCTTCTGATTCGCATCATACTTGAGCCCATAATTAATTGTACCCTTCAGGTACCTCATAATATGCTTTGCAACAATCAAGTAAACATGTCTCAGATTCGTCAGGAACTGGCTCAATGTGTTCACAGCAAAGCAAATATCTAGTCTCGTATTCCACAGGAACATCAAGGATCCAATCATCTGACGATACATCGTGGCATCAACCGACTCTGATGAAGCATCACTCAATAGCTTCAGGTTCAATGCCATAGGTGTGGCCATGGCCTTGCAGTCCATCATCCCGAACCTCTTCAGGATCTCTACTACATACTTCCCTTGTCAAAGGAAGATTCCATCCGCACTCTGCCACACCTCCATGCCTAGAAAATAGTGCATCATACCCAAGTCCTTCATCTCGAACTCGGCAGCAAGCTTCCTCTTCGTGTCAGCAATCAACCCATCCTCACCTGTCACAAACAGGTCATCTACATAAAGTAGAAGTATCACTGGGTTCCCTTCCTCAACCTTGTAGTAAAGGTTGGAATCCGCTTTACTCTTGGTAAAGCCCAAATTGGTCAGGAAGCTATCAATCCTACCGTACCACGTCATGGGTGCATGTTTCAGTCCATACAAGGATTTCTTCAATTTGCACACGAGTCTCCCTGTCATGTGTCTCAAATCCGAGTGGCTGCTCCACATACACTTCCTCCTCTACTACACCATTCAAGAATGTTGTCTTGACATCCATCTGGTGTACCTTCCACTTCATCACTGCAGCCAGAGCAAGTACTGATATGATGGAAGTGTATCTGGCTACAGGTGCAAATGTCTCTTCATAATCTATCCCTTCCTTCTGGGAGAAGCCACATGCCACAAACCTCGCCTTGTGTTTCTCTATGCTGCCATCTGTAGCATGCTTGATCTTGTAGATTCACTTGGAAGTCACAACAGACTTCCCTACTAGTCTTGGGACCACATCCAAGACATCATTCTTCATGATCAACTGGTACTCCTCAATCATGGCATCATTCCATTCTTTCTTCTCAGCTGCTTCCTCATAGGTGGAAGGTTCTTTGTCAATGATGTCACACAGCAGGGCTACATAACTGGAGAATGGTCTCGATATCTTGCTTTCTCTATGCATTCCTTCTGGAGCACTATACCTCTCTACATCTTGAATTGCTTCTCGTACCCATGTTGGTTTCCTCTTGTGAGAATTCTTCTCACGTGGTGGATCTACAGGTTCCTGTGGGTCTTCCATCTCGCGTTCTCCATAATCTTCTGGATTTACTTCATTCATTGTTGTATCTCGGATCCTGGGTGCTTCTGGTTCTTCAATGTCTTCAACGAATATCTTTCTGGATTTGTGATATGCCGAGTCTTCGTCGAATGTTACATCCCTGCTGATGTCGATCTTCTTGAATCCTAGGAAATATATTCTATAAGCCTTCGAGCTTTCACTATATCCCACGAATATACACTTCTTTCCTGAGGGATCTAACTTCGTCCTCTTCTCTTTTGGAATATGTATGTACACCGGGCAACCAAATATTCTGAGATGGCTGACTTCTGGTTTCTCGCCGGAGAAAGCTACTTCTGGTGTCTTGTTGTCAAGTACTCTATGTGGAGTACGATTATGTACATACACGACTGTCCTTGCATCTTCTGCCCATAAATGCATAGGAAGATCCTGGTCATGAAGCATCGCCCTTGCTGCTTCCATAATTGTTTTATTCTTCCTTTCTGCAATTCCATTCTGTTGTGGATTATATGGAGTGGTCAACTCCCTCTTAATCCCTGACTCTCTGCATAATTTCTTGAAGTCTTCTGATGTGAACTCTACGCCATTGTCTGACCAAAAAGTCTTGATTTTCTTCTATGTGTGGTTCTTGATCAAGGCTTTGAATTCCTTGAACTTACTAAATACTTCATCTTTGCTCTTCAAGAAATATATCCATGTCTTCCTAGAAAAATCATCAATGAAATAAACATAATATACATACCCACTCAATGAAATGGATGACATTGGGCCACATACATCGGAGTGGATGATTTCCAAGATTCCTTTTGCCTTGCTCTCACTACTTGGAAATGTCTTCTTTGTATTCTTTCCCTTCGCACAACCTTTGCAGACGCCTTCATGCTTTGCTTGGATTTCTGGAAGACCTTCAACAACTTTGCTTGCAAGAGGTAGTGCTCTATAGTGCACATGTGCAAACCTTCTATGCCATAGTTCACTTGACTCCATTGATTCATGGACCAAGGCTTGTTCTGGTTGGCCCTTCAGTTTGTATAACCCTCCCTCTTGCTCTCCAATCACTACTGCATCATCTATGATCTTTCCCTTTGGCCACATAAGAACTTGGCCATCTACAAATGCAACCCTCATACCTTTTGCATCCAATGCAGATATGGAGAGAAGGTTCTTCTTTAGTCCTGGTACAAACAGGACATCTTTCATCTTCATAGACTTTCCAAAGTCTAGTTTATAAGAGGCTTCACCACTTCCTTTTATAGGGTACTGGTAGTCATCCCCAAGTTTCACTTTGTGAGGTGACTCATGTTCAAATAGGTTCATAAAGGATTCCTTGAATCCTGTCATATGCTTGAAAGCCCCACTATCTATAAGCCAATCATTGCTTCCATGTGTAATAGTTCCTGTGAGGGCAGAGATCAAAACATACTCTTCATCGCTTGAAGAATCTTCACTTTCTTCTCTGGCTCTCTTCCTGGGAGGTTCATCATCCTCTGCAGTGTAAGCATGATGTCTTCTCTTGTTGTTCTTCTTCTTGTGAGAGCCACTTTTATTTCTAGGACAATCCCTAGAGAAGTGTCCAGTCTCATCACATGTATAGCATCGAATGGTGGATACATCTCTTCGGGATCTAAAGTTACCCCTCTGATTCTGGTGGTGGTGTTTTTCTTTCTTACTGTGGTGCACCCTCTTGTTATCATTCCTCTTGGAGTGTGCTGTGAGAGCTTCGTCTTCATTACCCATCTTCTCTTCTCGAGCTACAAGTCGAGCTTCTTCTTGTGAGCATTCCTCCCACAACCTACTGAATGTGATGAGCTTCTTCCTAGCACAAATTCCTTGAATGAAGGAATCCCATGACCTGAGGAGACCATTCAAGGTGGTCATCACTATTTCTCCATTTTCTATGTCTTCTCCCACAGCTTCAAGTTGTTCTTTTATCTGAGAGACCCTTGTAAAGTAGGACTACATGGTCTCAGCATTTTGTATCTTCACATTCTTCAACTGGTTCCACAATGTCATCTTCCGATTTATATTCTTTCCTTCAAATAGCTTGGCCAAGGAATCAAACATCTCCTTGGGTGTCTTTAGAGATGACAAATGTGATAAAAGATGGTCCTTGATAGAATCTGCAATAATCCTCTTGGCCTTAACCAAGTTCTTATGTAAGGCCTTAGCCTCATCTCCCTCTGGAACTGGAACCTCTTCATTCACATAGGTGTCCAATTCATTCTCTTCTAGGACAAGCCCAATCCTATACTTCCATGCTTGGAAGTTATCAGCCCCTGCAAGCGTATCCTCAAGCTTGGTGTGGTGAGACATCTTTAATGAGTACTTCATATGGAAATAGAAAAGATTTAGGTCTTACCACTTGATTTGCTGAAACAGGATATGGAGTTGGCTAGGGTTTGACAGAGAAACCCTAAAAATCCAAACTTGGAATTTCAAACTTCTGTCTGGATAGAAGATGCGCCCTGCTGAGACAAGCAAGCTGGTACACTTGGATTTTGAAAATTCCAAAAATTGACCCCTCAAAAGTGACTTGCGAATTTCGGATCTGCAATTTCTGGTCCTTTCTGGTTTTCTAGTTTTCTGGTTTTTCTGGTCCAAAAGTCAAACTAGGGTTTGACGTATCCCGGGGTTCTGCCCAACCAAAAACTTCGATCTTGGTCTCTAAATTTCGATTTTGATGAGGAGAACAATCCTGTGTTGAGAGCACTCTAAAATTCCACTTCTGTCAAAAGCCCTAATTTCCTACAATAGTGACGAACCAAAAAATGAAAATGCTCAGAATCAATTTATGTTTCGACAGAAAGATGCGCCTTCCTTAGGTGAGTTAGCCTAGCCTCCTTTTGCTGATGATTTGTGGAGAGAAACCCAAAAATTAAGAAGCCCTAGCTTCCGCAGCTGCACAGTGTCTTCTTCTCAGGTTAGCTCTGATACCATGTTAGTTTTTCACTATGTAATTCAATATGATCTAGGATCTTATTTGAGAGAATAACATGCACAGCAAATCAAACACAAGAGACAAGAGACACAAAGAGTTTCAACGGGGAAACCATAAAGGAGAAAACCCCGCAACTTCCTCAGAGATAGAATGAGCAACAATACAAAACCCCAAAAGATAGAAATGGTCACCAGCAGCTTCTTTCTTCTTCACTTGTGCGAACTCCTCCTCTCTCTCACTAATGCGCAAATGAGTGAGTGAGTGAATGTGTAAATAGAGAGGAGCACCCTCTCTATTTATACTTTACTTCCACTTGACTTTTACACTAACTGGGCCGACTTCTCCTAGGAGAGTCTAATAACCCCCTACAACTTAACTCAAGGCCGACCCCTCTAGGGGAGTCTAATAACCCTTTCAAATACAATAATAACTTTCCCGATCGGAGGAATAAAACCTCTCTGTCGGAAGTACAATAACATATGAATACAATATAAAATATACAAGTGAATATCATCCGAAGTTACAAATACATTAACATTCCCTACAGATCCACCAGACCAAGGAGTTATTTTTTTGCTATGTAAAGGCCAATCTTTGAGTGTAGAGTGTTAATTTGGGGTTAAATACCCCTAATCATGTCATGGATGGTCCTCTTGATTTCCACTTCCAGGAGGTGCTCGCCCTATAGGGGTCGGTGCCCTTGGGTGGCTAATCACTTGGACGCATGACCACACTCATTTATTTGCCAAGTAAAAGGTCATAGCACTTTGTAAAGGGTTTTGTACCCTATTTAGCACACCTTATTTGCTCACTTGGACCTATTTTGTGATATAAAAGCCCTCCTCTGGGTTGTGTTACCCGCAAATTGTATTTCCTTATTGAAGAAGCCTACAAGGATAATGACGGAGGACATTGAGGGCACAAATCTGTTGGGGTTATTTGGGCCATGATGTCCTCCTTTTGGCACACCAAGCACTTGGTGTAGCCTAATTGCATTTTTATTATTATTTTTTTGTCATTTAGAGATATTGTATTGTTATTTTATGAGTGGTTTAGCCCCCATGAAGGAGGACATTGAGGGCACAAATCTGTTGGAGTTATTTGGGCCATGATGTCCTCCTTTTGGCACACCAAGCACTTGGTGTAGCCTAATTGCATTTTTATTATTATTTTTATGTCATTTAGAGATATTTTATTGTTATTTTATGAGTGGTTTAGCCCCCAAGTTGTGGGTGAGCAAGCCAAATGTTATATTTTCACATTATCTTGTAGGCTCATAACTTAAAATTAGGTGAGGCTAGTCTTATATAAATAGTGCCTCCCTCATTGTAAAAACACAACAAGATATGGGTTCATTATGAGATCTTTTCTATTTCTCTTGGTTTATTGGAGCTCTTGATGTTATGCGCACATCTCTTTGGATGATCTTTCTTTCTTGAATGTTGATTTGATGAAGTTCTAGGGTTTCTTTTACACATGTTGTTGGTTGATGCTAAAGAATGGTTGTAATAACTCAAGCACAAATGTGACCTAAGGCACTATTTTGCTCATCTTTGTTAAATGTTGGTAAGTTATACTTCTAACATAGTTTAATGGTGTTTTTATGGTGCATTATTCTAAAGTGTTAGGGTTTCTTGGTCGTATTTTGTTAACCTTGCATAAGGAGCTACGTTGTTGGGAGCGGGGAGCGGAAGCGAAAAGCGAAAAGTGAAATTTTCAAAAGCTTCCGTTTTGGGAGCGTTTCAGGAGCGTTTTTTATATAATATATATTTTGATGCATATATATTAAAAAAAACATGTATTATGCCAAATTAGCTATAGAAAACATGAAAACATAGATATTCATATAACCATTTAGTACACATTGATATAACATCAATCATCTAGGACATCTCAGAAGATCTTCTGGAATGACATAGCTATGGCAATGACCATTTGCAAGTGATGTCTTTAAATCCAATATCAAACTTGCAAAGATATTAAGTTATTGTTAAGATTTACTTTATCAAACAAACTCTATGATTGAATTTTTGTAACAGAAGTTGAATTTTTGTAAGGGAAGTACAAATGTGTAGCTGATGGCATCGACTTTAAGACAATGCTGCATGTATTTGACCCTCATATGTCAATACCATTTTTCTCATATAACCAAACTGTATTAATTAGAATTTGATTAAAATTAACATGCAGACGGTTTTCTATTTTATACTTTTATCCCTTCTTAATAGAATATGAACTTTATTGATATTGCAAAGGTGCTTCTGAAAAGGCCCCTTTACCAGTGTAATGCCAAATTTTCATTATTTATTCGTCCAATTTCTATAATGTCATTGTCTGATATATGATGTGAAGGTAAACCTAAGGCCAGGGTTGACAGACAATGGGATAGACCTTTTTGAAACTCTTGTAAAAGTGTTTTTTTCAAATATACTTCTTATTTTACTCATAAAACAATTATGTACAAGGAGAACAAAATCTGTACAAGAAAAGATAAGAATATACAGACATTGTAGCAGCTATCTTATTGCAGTTACAGCTACAATAAATTCTGAATATGGAGTTATCAATTCACTTTTTTCATCTCTAATGAGCAAAAACCCTTCACCCTTGAGTTGGGCACAAAGCTCATCCATCCACAGCCCTTGAAAGGAAGAACAGTACCACTAGCGTCCTCAAAAACACACTTACAGCACAATTTCCATAAAGAGAACATAACAGCAATATGGATACAATGCCACAAGCCTTGATAAGGTGACTGATGAAAGAGTTAGTCCCCAAGAACAGCTGCTCTCCACTGAATGGTACCCTGGATCATTTCAGAGAACTTCTGCTATGCTAATTTCCAACATTGACAAGAAAACCGGCACTCCCAAAGAATGCATTTGACAGCTTCATCTTGGGGTAGAAAATGCATTTATCATCTATGAAACTACTCTTCGCCAACTTGGGGCACATCAAAGTTTTAAACTATTTACCATGGGAGGCACATCAAACTGTTTACCACTGAGGGCATAGAATGAGTCCAAATGGAGTCCAATAGACTTTATTTGCCCAAATTAACCCTAGCCAATCCCGAAAAAAAAATAATAATAATAATAAAATAAAAAATAAAAAAATCAAGGAATCGCTCAAGAAGCGTTTTCGGGAGCGATTTTTTTGCCCAGGATCGCTCAGGAATCGATGAGGAATCGATCCGGAAGCATAGATTCCGAAGTGATTCCAGATCGATTCCTAAAATTCCAGGGAGCGTTTTTTTCTCCAAGGAAGCGCAAATTACAAAATCGATTCCGGGAGGAATCGATGACGAATCGCGATTCCGAAATCGATTCCTTCCGGATCACGAATTGGGATCGATTCGTGGGGGTGCAGAGCGATTCCCAGCAGCGTAGATAAGGAGACCTTCCTTTTCATAGGAGCTCTCCATTGTTACTGGACCTTGGACTTCTTCTCTTGCCCTAATTAGGCTCTTCTGCCTAACTCTTGTAGTTGCTAATTGATGCCCTAATTGCAAGTATTGAGAGCCATTTTAAGAGAGAGACGTTGGTATCAATCTCTCAATGCCCTAGGATTGAGACAAGAATCATATGCCCTATCTTTTCAACAAATCTATCTCTCTTTTTATCAATTCACATCTTTTATTTCACATGCATCTTTATATATTGAAAAACCCTAAAATATATATATATTGCTGGAAAAACCCTAAAAATCTAAATAAATTCAAAACTCCAAAAATAGTCGTGAGTTTGAAATTTCGATCCACCCATCAATTTCGCCCTAGTGGATTTATCCACAAATCTATGAGAGTGTCCCCATTTGCCTTAGTGCATTGGGAAACATGAAATTGCCCAAATTAGGGTTTTTGCAAGATTTTTTGCAGTTCTGATTGGACCATCAAATGCACCCTAGGCCACTTGATCATCTCCCCTTCAGAGTGCACTTTTCTGAGGTGGTGCCTTGGGAAGTGTGAAACCCCGCCTTGGGATTTGTGAAGTGTATTGAAGTAGTGATATTCATTGACATTGATTGATAGATTGAATTAACTCATTTTATATGATTTATGTGTCTTTGTCATCCATTGTTGACTCCATATAAGGCACTGATCTTAGCCAAAAGGTTTGTAGAAGGATATTTGCAGGTGTCAAGCATGCAGAAGTTGTCCAAATACCTCTCTAGGTACTTTCTTGATTCAACAAGTGACTTTTATGAATTCTTTCCTAAGTCTTCGGAAAAGCACATTGATTAATTTTATTAATTAATGTTGGCTAATGACTAAATGCTTTCTGCAGTGAAAAGTTAAGTGAACTTTAGATTAAGTCGTGACTACTGTTAAGTGAGGCTCAAGATTTAATCTTAGCCATCCATCACTTTGGAGATTGAGGGTTACAGTTTTAGTCATTGAAATGCTATAAAAGAGGGTTACAGTTTTAGTCATTGAAATGCTATAAAAGAAAGCCTAAGGGGAGGAGAAAGACACACAACATTACAATATCATTTTGAGAGAGACATTTTCTCAAAGAGAAGAGTGAAGACTCAGTGGCTGAAGAGAGAGAGAAAAGTGATTTTGCAGCAAGAAAGAGGGAGGTCGATTTGAGAGAGGGGCCGATTCAGCTGATCTGCAAAGGTCGATCCATACAGCCACAGGGAGAGATCCGTACGATCTGTATGGCAGCTGTACAGGGTGACGCAGGGGCCGATTTGCCAGAGATAGAGTCGATTTGCCAGGGAGGTGATTTCTCTCATAAGCCGATTTTCTCCAAGTGGGTCGATTTTTCCATAGAACCGGGTTATAGGTTCTATTGTTGTAAAATTCTGAATTTCTCTGTAAGCCAAGAAATAAAAGAGAACTTGAGTGTTGGTTTTTTCCCATTGGGGTTTTCCAGGGTAAATACTTCCCTCAATGTGATTGATTTCCTGTTTTGTTCCGCTGCAATTTATTGGTTGAATATCAATGTATTTCTGTTTAAGAATTTCAACAGTAATCTACAGCAGTAAATTATTTCTGGGCGTAAAATATTATTAGAGAACAGAAATCAGATCTGGTATTGAGAAAATTAACATCTAAAGCATCTGCTACCCCCCTGGAAACGGGATTGAAATTATCAGTTAGCAGCAATTCACTACCTGTCTATGTAACTTTATAAAGGCTTATCATACCAACATAAGACAGCTTTCAAGATGATAGATCTTGGTTTGCTTTCAGGATTAAAATTTTGGCAGAGAAATGAAGGGATTTTCTTCATAAGAGAACTACTAGCAAGTTCAGGATCCTAGATTGTAAAGCATCTGCTAACCCCTGGAGACCAGTATAGACCCATCTAACTCCGGTTCTACAAAGTGCCAAAAGGAATCAAATCTGCAAACCTTTCACCACTAAACTACAACACACATCCCTCTCACCACTATGCATGTATTCTTTTTTCTTTTTCTTTTCTTTTTCTTTTTCTTTTTCTTTCTTTTTATGGAACAAACTGAAACTCCCCCCCACCGGGGCTCCACTATGCTACAGCACACTAATGCATGCATTTTTATTTTTTATTTTTTTATTTTTATATTTTTATTTTTATTTTTATTTTTTATTTACTTTTTATTTTTTATTTTTATGGGACAGACGTACACTTCTCCCCCACCCGGACTGTAGAAATGCGCCTTCTCAGCGCAACCAGTTGGGATTTATCAATTATCAGTCATTCACCACCTGACTATGTTACTTGATAGAGAAGATTGGTTGATAGCTTAATTTATCATACCAACAAAAGACCAGATCTCAGCTTTGCAGTTCAGATTATTGCTCATTTTATTAAATTGCAAAAAAGATTCATTAAAATGCAGAAGAACAAAGTCTCATAAAAGTGGAGTGCACATGATACTGGGCTTGTGTTTGCCAGATTTGGCAATTCTTGGTTGTGTGGTCAAAAATATTCAGATTGGGCAAGTAATGGATGATAGAATGCCCACTTCAATACTTAACAGCTTCAGCAACAAGAGGCAACTTGACTTTATTGCAACAACTAGAGTGTGATAAAATTGACAAAGAAACCAATTTCTTATGCAAGCACCAAACCTATAGAGGTTCATCACATGGTGTCGGACAACTAATTTGAACTTGTCTATTTCCCACCTAAAGATCAGACTTGTAATATGTTCAGTAAAACTCTCAGCAAAGATAGAAATTCAGAACTTGCTTCCTGTAACGGCCAACAGTCAACCAAATGGCCATTATGGGGGGTGTTAGCATTAATGACTATCTAGTGTTAGGTGTTAGGAGTTTAGATAAAGTTGGGTAGTATTTAATGTATACAATGAACATGATGTGATCATTAAACTAAAGTGTTATTATAAATATAATCATTAATTCTGTAATTAAAGATTAGGTCAGCAGTTTGGACAACCACCATACAAAGCAGTCAACTCGCTCAATGGAGGGGGTCCCTTGCCCACAAACAAGGCGATCTCATACATCAATTTGGTGTACTGCTAGGCCATGACCTTAATATCAGATTATTAATATTATTATTATTACATCTGATTCATGCATAATGAAATTATTGACTGGGTACTCTTTTATTAAAGCCTCTCTCTCCCCTTGTGATTTGACATCCTTCTCAAAGTAAAATGTGTCTCGGTTCAGATTTGGTAGTATAAATAGCATGCCAACTTGAACTGAAGGTGTGAATCGGCAATGTTATTATGTCACCCTTTAGATGTCTTAAATCTTTAAACATAAATCTAAACAAGTTTTCAACGGAGCAAATAAGTTGTCAAAAGAATTTTTATGCATCGTCTAATTCAGGTAACAGGTTGACTGTCTATTGCAGTTTGATGACATTATCACATTTGCTAATATGTATGCAACATGAGGATTAAGAGTGAGAATCCTTGGTATCCTCACCGTTTTATGGAGAAGAAAGCCTCTACAGAAACAGACAGACTATTGTGGACAACATTCTGATCTGCATAAGCAATAGTTGGAGATTTATTTAGATTTATTTTATTATTGTCTATTTCTGATAACTTGTTATATAAGGTTAGGAAGAAGGTATTCATTTTGAAATACTACAAGCTACTGTCTCGGAAACATGAAGCCAATGATAAGACTAGAATAATTCACTTAGTGGGTGAAATGAATTAAAATGACAGATAGGTGGTGTCAGCTTGGTGACATATAATCTTCTAGTTAGCTAAAAAGTTACAGGGTTTGGAGTTTATCAGTACTTCCATTGATTGGCCACGCTCCAGATTATGGATTATAGCATGCCCTTTGTGGCATTAACAAAGTGAGAGGAATGAGTTTACATGTAACATTTGTGGTGCTAGTTTCTGGATTGACAGTAGGCCAGTGCATTGAAGTATTATTTTTAGTGTTGGTGTTATTTTGAGATCAGTAACACAGTACAAGGGTATAAACTCTTCAACATCAATGCCAATATTTTACATAGGAGCTAAATAGAATAACTGACCTTGAAATGTCGGAGGAAGTGTCCCCAATGTAAGGGTTTCAATTTCAATAGATTCTATTTTGAATTTTCCAACATACTGGGCTATCATAGGCTTTGTAGTGTCTCTTATTATCTGACAGATTGCCTGAAGAGCAAACAGGAAGATGAATATTACGTGGATAAAAACTTTCAAGACAAAAGTGTACCGTGGACAGCATTATTTCAACCTTTCTATAACATTCATGTGAGACATCAAAAAAAACATAATTCTACACAAAAACCAGTACATGCTCGAAGCAGGTTGGTAATATGAGAAAGGCTTAATAGTAATACAGAATGGCAATTTACCTTATCAAGATAAGGCCACATATCATGAATAAATGTGTTGAGCCAATCAACCTGCATGAATTATATTTTTAAAAATGTGAAACAACTACCAACAAAAACACAAAAGAGTTCACTGTTACATTAAATACATCAGTATCTAGTTTTTTTTTTTCAAATTTATTTTCAAAGGGAATACTAGCTTTGAACCGGAAAATGTGGCATGGAACAAATTATTCTTACTCTATCATAATCAGGATTTTTCACCCATAACGGAATTTCAGGTAAGAGTCCTTGCAAAGTCTTTGAATCTAATTCTCCAAGAGGCCTGATGATAGGGTCCTGTAAAGACATTGAAACATTTGCACTGATTACAAAAAAGCACCTAGAAGGTAAATAGTAAATACTACTTGCATAGTATCTCAAGAGGTAGAAAGACAAAGTTGCTAAATGTGTCAAGATAATGATTTAAAGGACTACAAAATATAAATGCAAGAAGTACCTCGCTGGCAATGTGAAATGGCAAAGTGATAACTTCTAATCAGTAGTAAGGAATGAAAGTCATGTTTTGTTATAACCCGAGTTACTATGCATAAAAAAAACCAATCATCAATGCAGACAGTGCTAATGTTGAGTTTAAAATAATTAATCAGGTTATTGGACACATTGATCTTAGAACTTAGAAAGCACCCCTGACTTGGACACTAACATCCATGTGAGCAGGGCCCCACTGAGGATGTTTGTTATGATTGCTCCACATCAGAAGGACCCTATAGGAAAATATAACGTAGATGGTTGTGCATTGGCAAGGAGGATGTCTACACCTAAGTTAAAGCTACAAAGATATCTCTGATTTGCCTAATTTCTTCAATATTTTTCTTTTTTGAAAATGCATCTTATATTAAATCACTGCACAAAAAAGAGTACATCAAGGCATACAAATCAATGAGAAAGGACGTGATTCTACAGACTACCCCTCCATGCATAGGCAAGGAGCGCTAGAACATCCACCTTAACCCCCATCTCAAAAGAGTTTATATCCTTATGAGAAAAGCCAATTCTGGCTGAAACATAAACTACCACTCCTACTCTGACAGTGTAGTTTCTCCCAGATGAAAAGAGGCAGCATCTTTATTGAAAGTAGCTCAATATTTTATTTTCTAAGAAAAGGAGATTCCTAACAACCTTATTCTATTCCATATCCCTCTGTGATCATCCACCTGTCTCCCAAAATGACCCCTTTCCGGTGAATAGGGATGACAAAAAGAATGGCATACTCAATTGCAACCCATTCCTAGAATACTCACTGTGCACTCCCAGAATAAATGCTTGAAAGTCTCCATTTTGTGACAAATGGTGAAGTCTATCTTAAACTACTCGGCTCTAGTTGAGCAGAAACCATGCAAACACCCTACTCTTAAAAGACGTGAACTTTCCATATATCTTGACACCTCCAGAGACCTGATCCATCTAGCTTCAGAATATTGCATGGTCCATCTTTTATTAAGCTGTCTTGCAATTGGGGACATTGGCCAGATTTTGTCATATAGTTCTTAAGTCTTGTAATCAATAAAAGGATAGTCACATGGTTGCAATTGTTTTGTATTCTACTATTCTACATGAGTATCCATTGCCCTGTGTTTGGGCCTTTTAGCTTCATATAAAAAGAGACCTCCTTTCCTGCCATTCTTTTCATTTTGGAGAAATGCATCATCTGGAAACTATGCATTTACCCATAATGAACAATTCACATCTGGTCTTGTTTCAAATTGTGCAGTCATCTCAGACATGAATTTAAATATTGGATCTTCTGCCACTTCAATCATATATCTCCTTCACTTATAGTAATTTACCATTCAATGAATGAATATTGAATAATGAATAGGTTGTTTTCTCCAACCAACAACAATTGAAACGGAACAAGAAAGTGTTTATTGTGTCTTCATAAAACAAATAGTTACATCCTGGAACAAAGAGAGTTACAGCAATTGACCAACAGAATTTAAAAAAAGAAAGGAAAGGAAAAGCATACTTTCCTACCATTTTGCTGCATGTGTAACAATAGTTTTGAGCTACCATTGCACATTTGTTGAAAAAGATTAAATTGATTAGGAGAATATAAAGCAGACAACATTTATTGTTAAATTTTGGGTATTTTACAAGGGCAATGAGCATTTAATATATAATGTGTAACTTATGAATGTGGTTGTCAGCATTTATTTCTTTGGAGCAGTGACCTAAATCTATTGCAATTCTGGAGCAACGAACTACATTTTCTGTAGAACAAGCTGCAATAGAGACCTTTACCCTACATATTCATATTCAGGTCTTCAGTCCATTAGGACTCAAAGCACCCTATTGGAAGTTGAACTATGGCCTGCAGATTTGGCAGGATTCTTCATAGAAACTTTCTTATCAAGTCTGGATTTGGATCATCCAAGGGCCATGCTCTGCTAGGGTTTTATGCAATAGGTTTCCAGGAGGCCGCCATGATTGCAGGAAGGCCTGAGGGAGGATCACCCTCCGCCACGTTTCCCAGATCACCTCGTAAGAGCCAACAGGAAGAGGATGGAGCCATCTTCAAGCAAATTCTGATTGGGGCAACATCCAAAAACAGGGGTGAAAGAAAAAGAGAAAATAAATTTGTCAAAAAACTGGAGCAGATCCCAACCCTCAATGTCAAGACTTCAACACCGAAAAAGGACCATGATATTCCCAGAAAGAGCTCTTATCGTCCAGTTCATGGGGCTATGGCTGACTCCCTGAACTGTTGACTGGATACTACTAAATAGAGGGCAATCTGTCTCTCTACATCTGCAGAGGGGGTTATATGCTTTCTTATTCTAGTTCAAGAAGACAGAGATCTTGTTTTCAGAAATCGGCCAACTTTATTAGGTCTGCGAGGGTTGTATCTCAACCGATGTACACTAGACTCCAACCCAGAAGAGGACACTCTTTCCTCAATCCATCTCAGGGTAAAACCCCCAGTTGCGATGGATATTCTAGGACAACCCCACACACTAAATGACATCGGAGACAGTCTGGGAAAGTACGTAGCCAGAGCAGAACCGAAGGACTGCAACTACATGTGCACAAGAATATGTGTGGTAATTGACATAGAAAAGGGGTTACCAGAGGCAATCAGCCTGAATATGGAAGGATGGGTACATACCACACACACAAGCTCTAGAGTCTAGACTGTAAGTAAATACCCTTCAAGTACAATACATGCCATGAATATGGACATTTCGCCAAAGATCATAAGCAAAAAAGGTAGTCACTGAAACCCCAACCAACCAAGAAGAGAAGTGCCTCATGCAACAGGTCCAGTCTAGGAAACAAAGACAAGCTCAACAACAGCCACAGCAACAACACCATGTTAACCAACCTCAAGGCACAACCAAAACACAAACAGATATGAGGCTTTGGTATCCCTAAGTTGGGACTCTGAGGAACAAGAAAAGAGGAAGGGGAAATCCACCATGAAGAGATCATCCAAAAAGCTCCCCAAGCAAGTCCAACCAACAAAAAAGATGGGAATCCACAATCACCAATGCTGAACACAGATCTACAAAAGCCAGACCAAAGGAAACAAATCCTCACAAGATCAGGCCCAAGGAAAGAACCAGTATCCCCACAAACAAACACAACAGTCAACTCGGAAATCCCAGGTTTCGCAGTAAACGTATCCCAAGGAGGTGATGGACCCCCATCCACTGCAGTAACAATGAGATCCAGGTCCCGCCCATGGGGGTATCACCCAGACACAAGAACCTAAAAGAGATAGGTCCAAAGGGAGGAAGAACAGACCCTCTCACAGGTAGCAATCCAATCCATATACGGATCTAGAGAACTCAGATGCACAGCTCTGATACCATGTCATGATTTTACATCCACATGATATAGAGATATGTACTCAAAGAAATAACCTACAGCTAAAACAGAAAGACTGGATACACCAAGCAAGAATTCAGATCGGCATAAACACAAATACTGAATGGGGAACCCAATAGTGTAGACACCACATATCAGAAGATGAGATCAGCTCTGCAAACATATAAAGACTAGATCTAAAAAATCATCAGCGTGAATATAGTGGACAGCAAACAGAAGTTTGGGATAGCAATCACTACCTTCTCTTTCACACAATAGAAAAGTTACAACTGTTAAAATTTAATGCAGATCTGAACAGTAATTATTGTAGCAGAATAGTGACTGATATTTTTTCACTTTTAGCAGAATTTACTTGAGATCATAACACATTAACCACAGATCAAAAACAAATCACACAGTCGGCACAAATATTTACCCTGGGGAAACCTTTTAAGGAATAAAACCCCAGCAAAGAATAATCTTCCTTTATATGAGATGGCTTGAGATTACATGAGCAGATTTTAGAGCAGATTTTTACAACAGAGATGAACTTGCCACTAGGGCACACATACCAAGAGAAAACGGAAAATGAAATGCTTAGGAGAGATAGGTGAAGAGCTGCCTGCTGATATAAGCCCTTCAAATGATGACGTCAGCCCTGATTTTGCCCTCTAGGACCTGACCAAACTAATGCAGCCCTGATCTAAGCCTCTAGGGGCCTTTATTTGCCTGCTGCAGCCCACGAAGACCTGATCCGAGGGATATCTCTGCCTACTGTTACCCACAGTGTTCAGCGTTGAGCCTTTTAAGGGCTGATCTAGCCTGCTAAAGCCTATGGTGATCAGATCGGTGCCCTCTAGGGCCTTGTCCAGCCTCACGCTGCCCACGGCTGCCCTGATCCGGACCCTCCTGGGCCCTGTCCAGCCTCACATTGCCTGCGGATTCCCTGATCCGTGGCCTTTAGGGCCTTCTTGCTGCTGCTGCACCTCTGTCCACCTGACTGTGGCCCTTTTAGGACCTGCTGTAGCCTTCCAAAGGTCTGCGGCAGCCCCTAGGGCTCTGCTGCACTTGTGGCTGCCTGACCCGAGCCTCCTTAGGGTCTGTTCAGACCTTAACTGAGCCCTTCAAGCCTGCGGTCAGCCTGCTGTAGGTGATCTGAGCCCTCTAGGGCTCTCACGTCAGCCTCCTAAGCTTTCCTTCAGCCTCTATGTCCTGTGGCTGCCTGATCCAAAGCTTCACATTGAAGAGAAGAGATAAAACCAGCTTCAAAACCCCACACGAATTCTTTTGGACAGAGATAATGATGATTTGATGTGTGTTGATCACTTGAGAGGGTCCTTTATTTATATTTCACCACTGAGTAATCCAAGGGGTAACTTCCATAAGTCAAGGAGTCAACAAATACTATAAAATACTTTAGTTAGGATCCTTGTGATTTCATTGTGGCCTTTTGACACTTTATTAGGGCTATGTAACCACATCTTCTTAAGCAAGCCATCTTCTCTTGGTCTTCATGGTCCACATGTGCCAACTCAAGTACATCATCATATACAAGGAAGATTATTCTTTGAATCTTTGGTTGTCTTGCTCTCCCCATTAACACCAGGATTATGTGCCAGTTACTCCAACAAGGGGTGGACAATCCCTTGAGGAGTTCCCATAGCCCAATGACCAAGGAGAGGAGTACATCAACTGCCTAGACCCAGTCTAGGGATTTTGTGTTGGCCTGGTAACTAACCAGGTGCCTCAGCCCCAAGCTGAATCAAGTTGACCACTAGTCAACATCTTGGTAACAGAGCAAATGCCTCAGTCCCAGCTTGAATGATATTCCTGGTAACTGACCAGGTGCCTCCATTCTCCCAGAGAATGGCTCTCGATGCTGCTCAAAAATCAACACTCCCTCTCAACGAAATAGGCATTCTCTACAATACCCAAGCTTGTCTTGGAGTACACAAACTTCGTCAAGGATAAAGGCTTGGTCAACACATCTGCTATCTGCTCATTTATACGAATGTACTGAAGTCTCATGGCACCTCTTTGGACCCTATCTCTAATGAAGTGATACTTCATCTCAATGTGTTTCAATCTGTCATGAAACACTGGATTCTCTAAGAGCTTCATGCAACTTTGGTTATCACAATGGATAATGGTTGGCTCAAGCTTCTCACCAAACAAGTCAGCAAGTAACTTCCTAAGCCACACTGCTTCTCGACAGACATCACTGGCTACTATATATTCAGCTTCTACTGTGCTTTGGGTTATAGAGCTCTGCTTCATGCTGGACCAGGAGATCATGCCTGATCCCATACTAAAGCAATAACTGGATGTGCTTCCGATCCACTGCACTGCCAACCCAATCAGAGTCAACATAACCAAGTAACATCACTCCATTGTTGGAAGTGTATATGAGCCCATAAGCAATAGTGCCCCGTAGGTATCTAAGCACATGTTTCGCAGCTACCCAATGTATGTGCTTAGGCTCAGACATAAACTAACTCAGTGCACTCACTGCATAGCATATATCTGGTCTAGTATGTATTAAGTACATCAATGATCCAATAAGCTGACGGTACAAGGTAGGATCCACCAGCTTTGAACAAGAAGCTGACTCATGTAGCTTCTTCAGGTTTGACACCATAGGTGTGCTCATGGGCTTGCAGTCTTGCATCACAAATCTTCGTAATACATCAACTGCATACTTCCCTTGTGAAAGGAAGATCTCATCTGGCTTTTGCCAGACCTCTAGACCAAGAAAGTAGTGCATAAGACCCAAATCTTTCATTTCAAATTCCGAAGTGAGCTCCCTCTTACAGTAAGCTATCAGTTGTTCCTCTCCAGTAAGGAACAAGTCATCAATATACAAGACCAAGATCAGGGAATGGTTCTGAGAATCTGAACAACCTTGAAATACAAGTTGGGGTCAGCAGCACTCTTGGAGAACCCCAATCTATGAAGGTAACTGTCAATTCTTGAATACCAGGCCCTTTGTAATGACCCTTTTTCAAAATTATATTAAAATGCCAATTTTTCCACTTTTTCCCCAATTTCGACCTTTGACTAGTTTTACTGTTTTGACCTCCAAATCAACCCAAATGCTCCCAAATCTTCTGTAGGAGTGTATGAATGGTATTTAGACTTGAATATTAGGTTCAGGGATGTTTTATGGCCCTCCAAATACTGCTACAAACTTGATTTGTATTCTGATCAATATATGTAATTTTGACTAGTAATTTGAGCATCAAATCCCCCCGGGGTAACACTGCAAATGGCCTTCCAAATGCCTCCAAACTCCCACGAATTTATGAACAGAGATATGTAATGTGTTAAGTATGTGATTAAGGTCTCATATGCACCATTAATTGATTTTTACTACTGTTCTAACTCTCTCACATTCAACAGCAAAAACCCCCAATTCGACCCTTGGGGAAATGGCACTATTTCACCTCTCAATACAAACAAACTGAGTAAAAATGCTTCAAATGCTCAAGTACAGTACATGAAACTTGTAGAATATATCCATGGCAGTATATGAATCACAAATATATCAGAGAATCATCCATCCATTCGAAATAATCAACCTTATAGTGTCATACATCAAAGCATTGGGGAAATGGACATTGTTTGCTCATTAATCAATAATTTTGCATACATTCAATGGGTATTTCGAACTGAGAGTTTCTGAATATGAAGAACAGAGGATATGAAGCTATTACAATCAGAAAAAATATCATATGAAGCTCTCCCAATGAGTGCAAGATCTCACCCAAAGCGCAATCCCTCAAGGAGCCCGAATATGCCTTCAAAATTGGAAATGGTGGAGAGAAAGTGTTGCACTAAACCAAACCATGAAACTTCCTGTAGCTGCTACCTGCAAATAAAACTCTATTAAAGCACCATGAAAGACCTGAGTGGCCTCTCCAAACACCAACTTGGATGGGAATCTTTCACCCTCGAAATTGGCTAAGGCAAGAAACTAGTCATCCACTAGTTCTCTCTTCACAAATGCAATTTTTCTCAAATCATCAAAAGCCATTCTCATACTTGATTTCTACATTTTATAACCAACATTAGCCTTCAAGGGGTCGAAATCCTCTCAATAGATTCAATAAATTTCCATTTAGAAAATATTCCTCATTTGTCACTTGTCTCCTAGTTCCAACCTTCCATCTTCTCCCAAATTCGAATTTGAGTCTCTTTAGCTTCCCCCAAATCCATGAGCGCCTTCCTTGAGCCTATTTTTGGGGCTGACACGTCATAATGGTCAGGTGTAAGAAGTCAAGTCTGAATTTTTTCATAAATGTCATAGATGCTTCATTATTGTTGTCATAAAACTAGGGAATCTAGCCCAAGTGTCTACTAGTCGCCAATTTGACTCTTCCTCTCCCATGGAGGTTACTATTCCATCCCATTCGACCTAAGATGCTAAATGCCATGTGTTATGACTTACCAACTCACCCAAGAGTGTTCACCTTCCCATGAATTCGAATGGGCAAGAGAGAGCTGCCATGTGTCATTGAAAAATCGAGCTAATGTGGGTCCCACCACCTCCATATGTCTCCAAAACCACTTGCCACTTAGAATTTATCTTGAATTTATTTATTCACCATATTTATTAAATGCTTGAACCCCTCTAATGTCTAAATATCATTTATTAGCTTCCTTATTACCATCCCACATGTGCCCATCCAACCTAGGAAACTAGTAGGATTGATGGGATTGTCTTACTATGCACTTATTTGAATGGGGACATTACAGTCCTCCCCACCCAAGATTGCTTGTCCTCAAGCAATTTCAGATTTGGATGCTGCAAAATATTCTCCTCTTCCCATGTGGCATCTTCATTTGGTAAGTCCTTCCATCGCACTAAATATTCTTTGATGATTCTACTCCTCAACCTTCTTTCCTGTGTCTTCAAAATCTTTTCCGGAACAAGTGTGAGCTGACCTTCATCATCCAAAGGAGGAAGTATTTCTGAAGTGATGATTTGTTGACCAAGAGCTTTCTTGAGACAAGAAACATGAAATACATTGTGGATTTTACTCCCTTCCGGAAGTTCTAGTTCATATGCTACTTCTCCAACCTTCCGCACTACCTTGTATGGCCCATAGTACCTTGGTTTTAATTTTTCTGCTCCATTCTTTTTTAGAGATGTTTGTTTATAAGGCTGAAACCTTAAATATACTAAATCATTGACTTGAAAGGTTCTTTCTTCTCTATGCCTATCAGCATATTGTTTTTGCTGATTTTGAGCAACCTACAAATTGTCTTTCAAGAGCTTTAAAATTTCTTGGCTCTCTTCCACCCAATCTTTAGCCTTTGAGGCTCTACTATCACCAAATATAATGTCAGCAAATGTAAATGCATCATAACCATATAATGCTTTGAAAGGAGACATTCCTATTGACATATGATAAGTGGTGTTGTAGCAAAACTCACCCAAGTGTAGCCATTTTGCCCATGCTTTTTGTTGCCCTCCCACATAGTTTCTTAGGTATCCTTCCAAACATTGGTTTACCCTCTCTGTTTGTCCATCAGTTTGTGGATGATAGCTGGTACTTGGAGTCAATTGAGTGCCTACCAATCTAAAAAGTTCTTGCCAAAAAGCACCCATGAATCTACTATCTCTATCACTGACAATGCTCTTGGGGAGCCCATGCAATCTGAAGATTTCTTTGAAAAAAATATCAGCCACTTGTGCAGCACTAAAAGATGATGTAACAGCAAATAAATGAGCAAATTTTGTCAACCTATCAACTACCACATAGATGCAATCCTTACCCAAGGATTTAGGCAATTCGGTGATGAAATCCATGGAAATACTGTCCCATTTTTGCTCCGGAATGGGCAATGGTTGTAATAGGCCAGCTGGACATGTAAGTTCTGATTTGTTTTGTTGACATGCTTTACATTCATTCACATACTTCTGAACATCTTCCTTCAGCCCCTTCCAATAAAATCTTTGCCTCAACTGTCTATAAGTTTTGAAGATCCCCGGATGGCCCGCTAGTGGGGAATCATGTGCTTCTTGCAAAATTCGGTACTTGAGCTTGGAGTTATGAACTAAATAAATTCTTCCCTTATAATATATCAGCCCATTCAAAATCCTATAATTATCATCCCCTTTGATTCCATCCAACACATCACAAGCAAATTTGTCTTTGACATATTCAACTAGTAGCATGTTTTTCCAATCCTTGGCAATATCCATGAGAGAAAAAGAAGGCCTTCTTGACAAAGCATCTGCTACTATATTATTCTTTCCTTTGACATATTCAATATCAAAATCATAAGTTTGAATCTTGCTTACCCACTTTTGTTGCCTTTCATTTAGATCTTTTTGGGTGAGAAAGTGTCTTAGACTATTGTGGTCAGTTTTCACCACAAACTTGCTGCCCACTAAGTATTGTCTGAATTTGGCCAATGCATGCATAATGGCCAGCATTTCTTTATCATAGATGGAGTAAAGTTTTTCATGAGGCTGCAACTTTCTGCTCTCAAAGGCTATGGGGTGTTGGCCTTGCTTTAGGACAGCCCCTATTCCTCCACCTGAAGCATCACGTTCCACAACAAAAGGTTTAGTAAAATCAGGAAGTGCAAGTATGGGACAACTACTCATTACCTCTTTCATTTTTTGGAAGGCCTTTTCAGCCTCTTCATCCCACTTGAAAGCATCCTTCTTAGTCAAATCAATGAGTGGAGAAGTCAACTTGGAGAACCCTTTCACAAATTTTCTATAGTAGGTGCATATGCTAATAAAGCCTCTCAATTCGGTAATATTTTTTGGTGATGGCCATTCCAAGATAGCCCTGATTTTTTCCATGTGTACCTTCACTCCTTCTTGCCCAATAATGTGCCCAAGATACAGTAGTTCTTTCATCCCAAACTCACATTTTGATAACTTAGCAAATAAGGACTCTTCTTGCAAGATTTTCAACACAATCTCTAACTGTTGCAAATGCTCTTCCCATGTTTTACTGTAAATGAGAATATCATCAAAGAAAACCAAAACAAACCTTCTTAGTTGCTTTCAAAATATCCTATTCATACATGCTTGAAAGGTGGCTGGAGCATTAGTTAACCCAAAAGGCATGACAAGAAATTCAAAGTGGCCAAAATGACATCGAAAAGCGGTCTTTTGCACATCTTCATCTTTCATTTGAATTTGGTGATACCCTGATCTAAGGTCAATTTTTGAGAAGTATTTGGCCCCATGTAGCTCATCCATGAGCTCATCAATCCTAGGAATAGGATACCTATTCTTGATAGTCTTTTTGTTCAAGGCTCTAAAATCTATGCACGTTCTCAATGTTCCATCTTTTTTCTTCACTAGCACTACTGAAGAAGCATAAGGGCTAGAGCTTGGTCTAATGAGTCCCAACTCTAGGAGTTCTTGGATAGCTTTTTCAATCTCATCTCTTAACTTTTTAGGATGTCTATAAGGTGGTATCTGAATGGGTGAAGTACCCTCCTCCAAAATAATACTGTGCTCAACCCCCCATCCGGTGGCCTACCATGTGGAAGGTCTTTAAAAACCTTTTCATATTTTTGCAAAAGTCTCTCTATCTCCTTTGGGTGTTTGACAATATTTATAGTTCGTTTGGGAGATGTAATATGACATTCAACAGCCCATTCTATATCCCCATGCCTCAATATAGATCTCATACTATTGCAAGTTACTACTTGATTTGGATAAGTGTGTTGCCCTCTCACAATTCTTTGTACTCCTTTTGAATCTTGGAATTTCATTTCGGAAATTTGATAATTTACTGTATGCTCTCCTATTGAATACAGCCATTGTACTCCCAAAACCACATTAGTATCAGCAACATCAACCACATAAAAACTATCAACAAAAGTATAGTTACCTACGGTGACTTGCAGCTTTGGAACCCATGTTTTGCATTGCATTGTGTTGTGACCGGGAATGACAACTGTGAAGCCATCAAATGGTTCAATAGGTATGTTTCTTTTCTCTACCATCTCTGCATCAATGAAGTTATGAGTGGCTCCTACATCTACCAAAACTGAAGTTCTTTGTCCTTGTACCACACCTTTGCATCGGATAGTATGATAGCGAGGTACTGCTGAAAGCACTGCCATTCTTGCTTTGTCCGGTGAAGGCTGATTTTCTTCTTGTCTTTCCTCTTCTACTGCTGTCTCATATGCCTCTTCTTGATCTGAAATATGTCCATCTTCATCCATGCCCCCATCATACCCCTCATTATCAGAAAATACTTCTATGTATTGAGCCTTTCCTTTGGTACATTTGTGCCCCGGTGTCCATGGTTGGAAGCATGTGAAGCACAATTTCTTTTTTCTAAGTTCATCCCTGTTTAGTCCCTCTTTTTTATTCCTCTCAAATGACTCTCTTTGCCAAGGTTTCTTATCATATCCATCCCTTTGCCAAGGTTTCTTTTCAAATTTGTAGCTAGGCTTAGGAGGAGATCTCGTTCTAGGAAGCACATTTTGGAGATCCCTAGTCAAGCTCATTCCATCTTTTAATGTAGTTGGCTTGTGGGCTTTGACCAAACCTCTTAAGGGTTCAGCCAAACCTTCAGTGAACAACAATACTAATCTTCCCATAGATACATCAGCCACCTTGACTGATAATTTTTGAAAGTCCAACATATATTCGGTAGGGGACCCAGTTTGCTTCAATTGAGCTAGTTCTTTGAAAGGCAATTCTGGATCTTTTTGTTCAAATCTTTCTAGTACCCTGTCAACAAATTCTCCATATGTTTTAACCTGATTATGACCCAAGGTTTTCAGCCCATGAAACCACCATTCATTGGCATCTCCTTCCAAATGCAAAATGGCCATTTTTAATGCATCCTCTTCCAACATAGGATTCAGCTGAAAATATACATCCAATTTTTGCACCCAAGTGTTAGCAGAATTTTGAGAAGAACCATCAAAAGTAGGAAGTGACATTTTTCTAATAGCACTATTCAATTCTTTGTTTTGGAATGGACTCCTATTGTCTCCCTTCCTTTTAATCTTTTGCATAGCATCAATGTAGTCACTGAGTGGTACACCTCTTTTACACTCTTCATTCAAATCATTCCAATCATTTACTAGTTTCTTGTAATCCAATTCAAGATTGGGCTCTTCTTTGGGTGTGAGAAATTTAGGTGCAGTATGCCTTTGTGTGTTTTGAAATTCATCAGGTCTATTATGAGGTCCTGTACTTGAGAAAATATGCTCATTCCCTTTCATCTTTTCCCCTGAGTGTGAACCACTATTATCTCCTATCATCCCTTTGCCTGAAAGTTGGCTACCCAACAATTCGAAACCTTTCATCATTTGTTTATTCATATCTAGCATAAGCATGGTAATTCCTTCAAAACATGGTTTTAAGGATTCAATAAATTCCTCCTTATGTCTTAATTTTTCCTCCTCCTCTCTACCCAAACTTTGACTAGTTTTACTGTTTTGACCTCCAAATCAACCCAAATGCTCCCAAATCTTTTGTAGGAGTGTATGAATGGTATTTAGACTTGAATATTAGGTTCAGGGATGTTTTATGGCCCTCCAAATACTGCTACAAACTTGATTTGTATTCTGATCAATATATGTAATTTTGACTAGTAATTTGAGCATCAAATCCCCCGGGGTAACACTGCAAATGGCCTTCCAAATGCCTCCAAACTCCCACGAATTTATGAACAGAGGTATGTAATGTGTTAAGTATGTGATTAAGGTCTCATATGCACCATTAATTGATTTTTACTACTGTTCTAACTCTCTCACATTCAACAGCAAAAACCCCCAATTCAACCCTTGGGGAAATGGCACTATTTCACCTCTCAATACAAACAAACTGAGTAAAAATGCTTCAAATGCTCAAGTACAGTACATGAAACTTGTAGAATATATCCATGGCAGTATATGAATCACAAATATATCAGAGAATCATCCATCCATTTGAAATAATCAACCTTATAGTGTCATACATCAAAGCATTGGGGAAATGGACATTGTTTGCTCATTAATCAATAATTTTGCATACATTCAATGGGTATTTCGACCTGAGAGTTTATGAATATGAAGAATAGAGGATATGAAGCTATTACAATCAGAAAAATATCATATGAAGCTCTCCCAATGAGTGCAAGATCACCCAAAGCGCAATCCCTCAAGGAGCCCAAATATGCCTTCAACATTGGAAATGGTGGAGAGAAAGTGTTGCACTAAACCAAACCATGAAACTTCCTGTAGCTGCTACCTGCAAATAAAACTCCATTAAAGCACCATGAAAGACCTGAGTGGCCTCTCCAAACACCAACTTGGATGGGAATCTTTCACCCTCGAAATTGGCTAAGGCAAGAAACTAGTCATCCACTAGTTCTCTCTTCACAAATGCAATTTTTCTCAAATCATCAAAAGCCATTTTCATACTTGATTTCTACATTTTATAACCAACATTAGCCTTCAAGGGGTCGAAATTCTCTCAATAGATTCAATAAATTTCCATTTAGAAAATATTCCTCATTTGCCACTTGTCTCCTAGTTCCAACCTTCCATCTTCTCCCAAATTCGAATTTGAGTCTCTTTAGCTTCCCCCAAATCCATGAGTGCCTTCCTTGAGCCTATTTTTGGGGCTGACATGTCATAATGGTCAGGTGTAAGAAGTCAGGTCTAAATTTTGTCATAAATGTCATAGATGCTTCATTATTGTTGTCATAAAACTAGGGAATCTATCCCAAGTGTCCACTAGTCTCCAATTTGACTCTTCCTCTCCCATGGAGGTTACTATTCCATCCCATTTCGACCTAAGATGCTAAATGCCATGTGTTATGACTTACCAACTCACCCAAGAGTGTTCACCTTCCCATGAATTCGAATTGGCAAGAGAGAGCTGCCATGTGTCATTGAAAAATCGAGCTAGTGTGGGTCCCACCACCTCCAAATGTCTCCAAAACCACTTGCCACTTAGAATTTATCTTGAATTTATTTATTCACCATATTTATTAAATGCTTGAACCCCTCTAATGTCTAAATATCATTTATTAGCTTCCTTATTACCATCCCACATGTGCCCATCCAACCTAGGAAACTAGTAGGATTGATGGGATTGTCTTACTATGCACTTATTTGAATGGGGACATTACACCCTTGGAGCCTGTTTAAGCCCATATAAGGCTTTCTTCATTTTGCATAAATGGGATTCCATCCCATGGACCACAAAACCTTCTAGATGCTCTATATAGACTTCTTCCTCAACTTTACCATTGAGAAAAGTTGTTTTCACATCCATGTAGTGAAGTTTCCATCCCATAATTGGAGCGAGGGAGATAATCATTCTGATGGAGGTGTATCTGGCAATTGGAGCAAAGGTTTCATCACAACCTATACCTTCCTTTTGAGAGAAACCTCGAGCCACAAACATTGCTTTATATTTTTCAATACTTCCATTAGCAGCATGCTTGATTTTGTAAATCCATTTAGAAGTTACTACAGACTTCCCTTTTGGTCTTGGGACCACTTCCCATACATCATTTTTCATAATAGAGTTCTATTCTTCTATCATTTCATCTTTCCATACATGTCTAGCTGCTTCCTCATAAGTGGCTCTACATCGATGATGTGGCCCAGCTGAGTTATAAGACCAGAGTACCTATGAGGCTTCTTGCTTTCCCTGAAAGTTCCTAAAGGAGCTGTATGCTTTTCTGCTACCTGCAGAGTTTCACGAAACCAAGCAGGTCTTCTTTTGGTAGGAGGAGCCTCAAGCAACCTTTCTATAGACTCTTTTGGTTCTGTGGAATCAACTAGAACTGAAGGCTCATCATCCTCATCCCTCTGGTCATCTAAATGAGGAGAATCTGGAATTTCTGAAGAAGGAGCTTCCGAGTCATTTGGAAGCTCTATGGAATGACGAAAAGCAGCTTCTTCATGGAATATCACATCTCTACTGACCTCAATGTATCTCTGACCGGGAACATAGACACGATAAGCTTTTGAGGTATCACTGTATCCAACAAACATACCTTTCTTCCCGGAAGGCTCCAACTTTGTTTTCTTTTCTTTTGGCACATGGATATAGACTGGACTGCCAAAAATCCTCATGTGATCAACTGCTCACTTCTTACCTATAAACACTTCCTCTGGAGTCTTCTCCCCCAGAATAGCATGAGGGCTTCTGTTCTAGATGTATACTGCGGTACTGGCAGCCTCAGCCCATAGAGACAAAGGAAGATCCTGGTCACATAGCATGGCTCTGGCAGCCTCAGCCCATCGAGACAAAGGAAGATCCTGGTCACATAGCATGGCTCTGGCAGCTTCGCATATTGTCTTGTTTTTCCTTTCTGCAACCCCATTCTATTGAGGGTTGTAAACCCAATGTATAGATGAAATTATGTGACTATTGGTAAATGGGGCGGGCTTCTTGGTCCCTGTTACCCCCTTATTGCATAGGTGTTCACCTAAATTTTTCAGGAGATTCCTGAATTTGCTGGGCTGATTCCGTGGACTAAGGCAACAATTCTTGACCTTTTCTTGACCTCAAACAGCACTAGAAAACATTTCTGTTATGTTTTGTGGGTTAAAACATACATAAATCTCTATTTTATGGGCCTTTGTCAGCGGTAAGCCTTATCATTCTAGACCTGGGCACATTCTGAGAATAAAACAGATGACATGGGACAGGTCTTGGCATGCAAAAAGCCTAAGTCTTCAAATATGGGCACATATGAGGACTGTTCTGACCTCAATCAGTAGAAGACAGCCCTAAAAGGTAATTCTGGGCATAAAAGCTACCTTGATCTTCAGTTCTGGAGATATGAAAGAGGTGAAACTCCACCTAATAAGCAGGAACAGCAAGAAACTTTCAAACCTGGGACAATTTGATGGTAAAAGAAGCAATTCTCAGCCATATAACAGCAAGATAAAGGCTCAGAACTGTGTAAGTTAAAACAAAGTATTTGCTGTATAAGGCAGTACATCCCAGACTCTAGAGGCCACTAGCACACTCGGTCATGCTTAAAAGGGTACTTGTGATGTAGCCTCCTGTAGCAACAGCATTGAGAAACCTTTTCTGAACATGGTATGGTGAGGTTCCTTGGAGCAGCAACCCTGTACCCAATCACAGCTCATGAATTATTCTAATTTTGGTGGAGGATTTTGTCCATAATCCAATAAACCCTGAAGCAGCAGCATTGGAGAGACAAGACATATTTGGAGCTGGAATTCATGGCATTTGGAGAAGTTGCAAAAAAAAATTAAATATCTCTGTGAGGTGATCTTGATCAGCAAGGAGGACAAACTTCACTTGACTAGAGTCACAGGTGCAGCTGGGCAAAATGCTGGCAGATGTGAACGAAAACCACAGGATTTCTGACAGAAGTTGCCCAGTGGCAGTTCATACCATCTGGGATAAAAAGAGAAGTCTGGTTTTGTTCAGAATGACCCTTATCGTGTGCCTAGTGGGACTCTCAGAATTAACTTTCTGATGTACCAGCAAAATGAGGATTCCATGTATGCCCTCAAATGTGACTCCCACGACTGTGACAGCGTTACCATATCAAATGTCAGTAGGCTCAGGTTTACATAGCCAAACAAATATCATGTTGAAGGCTCACAAAAAAGGAAGAACGTACCAAATTTAAGATCGATGATGGAAAATGTCTATGAGCTGGTTGAAATTCTCAATTACGATCGGAAGAGGCCGAGAAAGACAGTGGGTCTGATTCATTCTGGCAGCATAGCGTGGGAACACTCTGGGCCGTTGTCTGGGCGTATTTAAGCTGAGATTCATCATTTGGGCGCACCATAGGCCAGGGCCATTCACCTTTGTATTTTGTGGCATGTTATTCTCTGCAAAATCATGGAATCGAACTGCCTTATTGTGTGGACTTTCCAGCAATGGTATCAACCTTGAAACTGTCATACAATTCTTTGTTATACAACAGCACCGACTTTAACCTTGTCTTCATCAATTGAATTATGGATCAACACAATGGGAGTCCAAGTTGGTCAGTTGCATGTGCCATCCTGGATCGAAGAATGAAGTTTTCGTTGATTTCTATGGAACGTGCCATTCCTATCATGTGGAGGATGCTTGTTGTTATTCGATGGATGCTGAGCCGTTTGGGTTTGGTCCACTTTCAAGCAACCTACAGATCATCTTTGTGGGAGCCCCTAGATGTGTCGAGCATGGTCTAAATACCTTTTTTGAAGTGATTAAGGGTCTGTAACTTTGTTACTTTGTGGACACTTTTTGGAGGGCTAGGCTAAGCATGGATCCCTTTGGAGATTGTTTTATGTCCATTGGAAGTGTGAAATTTCAATGCTCTGAAATCTCAGACCTCAACTTGGTCTCAAATCTCTCTAAATCACATACAAGATGCCAAACCCAATTCTCAACCCCAGAGAATGTATATTAGCACAAACAATTATATATAACATGAAACACATGAGATCTATTTACTTCTTTTAACCAATAGCAATCACACACATAAAATGGACACAGAATTTTTGGTCAATGTGCTAGAAAAACCCTTGCGGAAAAACCAGTGAGAGTAGAATAGCTTTTATTATCTTCAAGCAGTTACAGTAGGTACAATAGAATAGATCCAACACAAACTTATCTATGAGCCAATGGCTCTGGAGCTCAAGCCTGATCTCTGTTGGACGAATGGGTAATGCGCCCCTCCCTGTGAATGCGCCCCTCTCTGAATGTGCCTCTCTCTGAATCTGCTGTCTAACTTGGCTTCATGCCCCTCTGCTATTGAATCACTGCCTCAGTGAAACCTCTCTCGATCTAATGAACTCTATCACAAAGCTCGCCCTCCTCAAGTGAGGTGCGCCCCCCTCCACAGAAATGCGCCCCCTCTCTATATGATCAACCTCTGATCTCTCTACTAATGAATCTGATCTATCTCAGAAGTTCTCTTTGCCTCCAATGGATTCTACCTCAACCTCAGAAGAAGAGTTCTCAATCCCTCTCAGGTCTGCTCTCTTCCTCTCCCAGAAGCCACACCCTCCCTTCTCAAGAATGTGCCCCTCTTCTCATGCACTAATTCGCACTTCTCATGCAAGTCAGTCTCCTCTTTGTAGATGAACTCGCTACAATACAATCATTACCCTTTTTGCCTTCTCAACTCTCTTTTATTGTTTGATTGACTTTTATGGTTCCATGCAAAATTCCCGCCATGCAAACTTTGAATTAAAAAACGCATGCATGCAACTTTTGCATGAAAACTCAAAAATAAAGTTTTGCTTCTACATGAAGCAAAGTTAAGGGTCGGACAACTTTCCTAGTTAACTTTCCAACACTCCCTCTTAACGATGAAAGTGTTCAGCACCACTCTCATCTTATCCCTGAGATAAACAAACTTGCCCTTCATCAGAGACTTCGTGAGAATGTCCGCTACCTACTCATCTATAGACACATACTGAAGCTCAACTGCTCCCCTTTGAACATGGTCTTGAATGAAATGATATTTGATCTCTATATGCTTGGACCTGTCGTGAAAAACTGGATTCTCCATTAGTTTTATGCAACTCTAATTATCACAGTAGATCACAGTTGGCTCCAACTGTTGATCAAATATACTAACTAGCATCTTGCAAAGCCAAATAGCCTCACAGCTAGCCATACCTGCTGCCATATATTTTGCCTCTACAAAAATCAGTGCCATTGACTTCTGTTTCCTGCTGAACCGCGACACAACTGCTGAACCAAAGCTGAAACAACACCCATAGGTGCTTTTCCTGTCCTCCACTGCACTACCTACCCAATCAGAATCTGTATAGCCACTCAATTATACTCCATCCCTCCTCTCATAGTTCAGTCTATTGTCCATTGTACCTCTTATATACCTAAGCACATGCTTTGTTGCCACCCAGTGCACACTCCTGGGCTCCACCATATACTGACTCAATGTATTGGCAACATAGCACAGATATGGACAAGTGTTGACCAGATACATCAATGAACCAATAAGCTGACGGTACCTGGTGGGATCAACCAACTCACTCTCACAAGCTACCAGCTTCTTCCAGATGGTTGTCATAAGTGTGGCCATAGGCCTACAGTCCTCCATCTGAAATCTCTTCAGAATGTCAACTGCGTATCTACCATGTCCCAGAAAGATATGCCCATCCTCTTGCCAAACCTCCATACCCAAAAAGTAATGCATTAGTCCTATGTCTTTCATCTCAAACTCTAAATCAAGATCTCTTTTGCAATTGCCTATGAGTTTCTCCGCTCTTGTAATAAACAAGTCATCCACATACAGTACTAGAATGAGTGGATCCTAACCAACCACAATGAAGTAGAGGTTGGGATCTGCCTCGCTCTTCGAAACCCATCTGCTGCAAGTAAGTACCTATCCTTGAATACCAAGCTCTTGGAGCTTGCTTAAGACCGTACAGTGCTTTCCTCAACCTGCACACATGAGACTCTCCCATGTACCTCAAAGCCCTTTGGTTGCTCAATGTACACCTCCTCCTCTATGCGTCCATTCAGAAATGTTGTCATCACATCCATCTGGTGGATCTTCCAACCCATCTCTGTTGCAATGGAGATCACTGCTCTGATCGAAGTATACCAAGCCACTCGAGCGAAGGTCTCATCATAGTCGACTCCCTCTACCTGTGAAAACCCCCTCGCCACAAACCTAGCTTTGTATTTCTCAATGCTGCCATCAGCAGCATATTTAATCTTGTAGAGCCACTTGGAAGTCACCACTAACTTTCCCTCTGGTCTCAGCACAACCTCCCAAACATTATTCTTCATGATGGAAGCATACTTTTCCACCATGGCATCTCTCCAGACTTGCTCGCCTGCTGCCTGCTCATAAGAAGATGGCTCAAACTCACTGATACTGCTCACCATAGCCATATAGCTGCAAAACCTCTTTGGCACCTTACTCTCACATAGCCCTCTTAGGGGCCCCCACTGTCTGAGCTTCCTTCAAGGTGTCTTCAAGACACTTGGGCTTCCTCTTCCCTGAAGTAACCTCCTGTGGAGTGAACTGCTCATCCTCATCCCAATCAACAGCCTGAGACTGAGTACCTGATTTAGTAGCCCCAATGGTTTGTGACCCTATAGCTCATGAACCTGTAACCTATGAACCTGAAATTGGTTGACCACCACCCTATGATCCTATATCTATACCTATACCTGGGGAACCTGTCACCCCTGATACCTGTGACCCTGAACTCTGTGAAGCTGAACTCTGTGAAGCTGAACTCTGCGAAGCTGAACTCTGCGATGTACCACCCTGAGGTGTAGGAGCCTATTGCTCCCCCTTCTCCAACCCATGTGACTTCCTAAAAGCCTTGTCCTCCTCAAATCTCACATCTCGCCTCACAACAATCTGTCTCCTTGCAAGAATGAATATACGGTAGGCCTTCAAAGTCTCATCATACCCAACAAAGATTCCCCTCTTTGTTGTGGGCTCCAACTTTGTCCTCTTCTCTGAAGGGACATGTGAGTATGTAAGGCATCCAAATATCCTAAAATGCCCAGCCTCGGGCTTCTTTCCTGTGAAAGCCTCTTTAGGAATCTTGCACCCCAAAACCTTATGGGGACTCCTGTTTTGAATGTACACCGTTGTGTTACAAGCCTCTGCCCAAAGAAAGAAAGGAAAACCCTGATCATGCAGCATAGGTCTCGCTGCACCAACTATTGCCCTGTTCTTCCTCTCTGCCACCCCATTCTGCTGAGGTGTGTATGGTACTGTCAACTACCTCTTAACTCCCTCCTATGCATAAAACTCATCAAAATCCTTGGAGATATACTCTCCCCCATTGTCTGATCGCAATACCTTGATCCTCCTTCCTGTCAGGTTCTCCACAAGAGCTTTGAACTCTTTGAACCTCTACAGGACCTCTTTCGATTCCTTGCTCTTCAAAAAGTAGATCCAGGTCTTCCTGTAGAAGTCATCAATGAAGATCACATAGTACTCGCATCCCTTCAATGATACAGTGGACATCGGACCACAAAGGTATGAATGTACCAAATCAAGCGTCCCTGTTGCTATGTTGTCACTACTCAAAAAAGCAATTCTAGCATACTTGCCAAGTGCACACCCCTTGCACACGTCGTTGTGCTCTATGCTGAACTCTGGCACACCTGTCACTATCTCCCTCAAAATCCTTAATGCTGGATGATGTAGGTGGCCCATCCTCCTATGCCACAACTTACACAAGTCACAACCATCACTGCTGCTGTTATGTGCTAAGGCATGATAAAGCTGAAAACTGAGCTTGTATAGCTTCCCACTCGAATTCCAATCCTCACTATTGCAATATCACTGGATCCCTTTGGATTAACGAGTACCTTCCCATCATGGAACTGTACTCACAACCCTCTATCCTCAATTGTGGAAACAGATATCACGTTCTTCTTCAACCCCGGGGCATATAAAACATCCCTCGTTGTTATGGACTCTTCAGACTCCCTCTGAAAGGATTTTGTCCCTCGTCCAACTGCCCTGACTGAAGTATTGTCTCCCAATACAACCTCAAGATCTAAACCACTCTCAGTAAGATCTGTAAAGTACCCTCGAACACCCATCATGTGGTTGGAGGCTCCACTATCTATGTACCATACACCGGTAGTAGATGCACTCAGTGAATGACAAAAAATCAAGTACAATTCCCTGTCACGCTCCTCTATGGAATGCTCATCCACATCTTTTGAAGTACACAAATGACAAGAAATGAGGGAAAACTCCTTGTCAAACTTCTTTGTAAACTGATCAACTTCAGCCGAAGCTGTTGTCTGTTGCTTCTTCTTCTTCTTGTTAAGACACACTACTGCATTGTGCCCCATCTTGTTGTAGGCAGAACACTTTACCTTGCTCATGTCTTTCTTCTGATCACCCTCCTCCTTTTCCCCACCCTTGGGACCCTTCTTGGATTTCTTCTTACCTTTTTGTTGCAAGTGCCACATCTTCCTCGTCATGAATAGTAGAAAAGCTCCCCTGAATTTATCCTCTCTGAGTCTCATCTTGTATGAAATCGTCCCAGAGGCGTTCCCACTTGAGAAGATTTTCCCTAGCCACAATTACTTCCACGAACACTGCCCAAGGCTTGGTCACGACTCACACCATTCACTGTTGTACGCACAAGCTCACTGTCCTCAATCTTCTCCCCAGCTGCTCCTAACTCATCTCTTACCTAAGTGATACGGGTAATATATGTAGCCACGCTATCAGTTTTGATCATCTTGATGGCCTTCAGTTTCTTTCTTAGTACCATCTTCCAATTCTCATTGGAACTCTGGTACAGATTGGTTAAGGCATCCCATATCTAATATGCATTGTCCTTGCCTATCACATGCGGAATAACATGGTCCTTGATGGCATCAAAGATAATCCACTTGGTATTTATGTTCTTTTTCTCAAAGGCTACCAAAGTTGTAGCATTTGTAGGCACCTCCATTGGTTTCACTTGTGTGTTGTACACCAATGTTACAAAAACCGGACCGGTTTAGGGAAAACCGACCGGTTAGACTGGTTCTGGTACCTTTCCGGTCCGAACCGCCCGACTGAACCGTTTTTGGCCGATTCCGTACGAAACAGGTCGATTCGGTGACAGTTAGAACCGGCCGGTTCCGCTCGGAACCGGTTTCAGGAAGAAAACGATCGATCCGTACGGCTGGCCAAAAACAATTTTTTTTTTTTTTAAATAAAAAGGGAAGTGGGTCTTGGGGGGATGAACCTTGACAACCCTAAACACTCCCACGAAGCTATGAACATACCCCCACCCCCTCTCTTTCACTCACACTATTCATTGGAGTCTTTCCAATATTCGAATTCTAAGTTTGTGCTTGGGGGTCTTGAATCTTCGGTTCTTTGAGTGTTGATTGCTAAGGGTCTTCGAGTTGGTTGCTAGGCTGATTTGAAGGGAGGATTGAAGGAGTATTTTGCGGAGTGTATGGACTAATTTGTTTTGGAGACATTTGCAGCAAATTTTTCGTCCACTCAAAGCTGAATTTCTTGGGCAGATTTGGAGGTGTCTATTCAAGGTATGTAAAATGAGCCACGTGTTCCTTTAGTTCTATAGTGATTAGTCTCTAAAATTTGAAATCGTTTTTTTCATAGGAATTAAAAAAGTAGGGTTTTACTTTTTATTTGCAGATTTATATTGCTTTCCATGGCTCCCAACGATAGAAAGGATCCCGCATGGATACATTGTCAATTAGTTAAGGGGAAAATGGTGTGTAACTATTGTCAGAAGGAGGTTGGTGGGGGAGGTATACATAGGCTGAAACAACATTTAGCAGGTGCAAGGGGGAATGTAAGACCATGCCCAAAAGTCTCTGATGACCTGAGAGTTGAGATGCTTGGTCATATTGAATCCTACCAAGCCGAAAAAGCCAGAAAAGAGAGGGTCCAAAAAGAGATAGGGAGAAGTTGTAGCTCTGATTTTTCTGAGAGAAACCCTAGTTTTGAAGAATCCTATAGTTTTCCAAATCCTACCCATGATCCTTATACCATACCTAGGGAAGAAAATGTTGGTGGTGGTTGTGTTGGTAGCAGTTCATTTAAATTTAAAAGGCCCCGTGGCAACCTTGAGTCTTTCTTTCAACCCCGCACTACCCCTGGGTGCTCAGCCCACCATTGATGCCAAATGGAAGAAGGTGGAAAAGGAGGCTGCTTGGGAATGCATTGGTAGATGGTGGTATGATGCAGACATACCTTTCAATGCTGCAAGATCTGTTTATTATATCATCCTCTGCTGGATGTTGTAGCTTCATGTGGTCCAGGCTTCAAGGGCCCCAGTTATGAGGATATTAGGGGCCACTTCTAAAAAATGAAGTGGAAAGAGTATGAGAATACCTATCAGAGTTCAGAAACTCATGGAGTAAAACAAGGTGCACGATCATGTCCAATGGATGGATTGATACAAGGGGTTGCACCATTGTGAACTTCCTTGTTGCTTGCCCAAAAGGAACTATGTTCCTTATATTAGTGGATGCATTTGAACAGTGGATGCACCTGATCAGTGGATGCATCTGATCAAGTGAAGGATGCACATTTACTATTTCGTCTTTTGGATGACGTAGTTCTGGAGGTGGGGGTGGAAAATGTAGTATAGATTATCACAGATAATGCCTCCAACTATGTTGCAGCCAAAAGGATGTTAGAGGAGAAACATCCCACCATTTGGTGGACTCCATGTGTAGCCCATTGCTTGGACCTCATGCTTGAGGATATTGGGAAAATGGAGTGGGTGAAAAAGTGTGTGGAACAAGCAAAATCCATAACAAGATACATTTACAACCACACATGTGTTTTGACCCTTATGAGAAAATGCACTGGTGGAAAAGAGCTTGTCAGGCCAGCTATCACAAGATTTGCAACAAACTTTCTTACATTGCAGTCCTAGATTGAGCAAAAGGCCAACTTGAGGAAGATGTTCTCTTGTGATGAGTGGAATGCTTCTCAATATAGCAAGAACGCTGAAGGAAAAGACATTGCTGACAAAGTCTATGAGAAAGGATTTTGGAAAAAGGCAGAGGAGATTGTACTTTTTAGTCAACCTCTTGTGAAAGTTCTGAGAATGGTGGATGATGACAAAGCAGCGATGGGGTTTATTTATGAGGCCATGGATCAGGCCAAGGAGGCAATAAAGGATGCATATGACGGCAAAAGACAAAAGTATCTTCCTTTGTGGAAAATAATTGATGAACGCTGGAACAAACAACTCCATCGACCTTTACATGCTGCAAGCTATTACTTGCATCCAAGGTAACGACTTTCAAAGTTTTTAAGTTATTTTATTAAATTTTAATTGCAAAAGTTTATCATCTTCTTAAATTGATCATTTGCTTTGTCTTGACTCTTCTAAAGGTACCATTACACAAAAGATTTTGAAGCAGATGGGGAGATAAAGGAAGGATTGTACAAATGCATTGAATGCATGGTCTCTGATCCCGGTAAACAAGACGAGATCCACAGCAAGCTCTTGCATTTCAATGAGAGTCTTGGTATCTTTGGCATGGCTACGGCTATACGATCTAGATCTAATGATCCTCCAGGTAATAATAGAATTTAGAAAGCCTTTAAAGTTTAGAATATGAGTAAAACTTTTTAATTCATTTGCTAATTTTTCTATCTTTACAATGTACATGCAGCGTATTGGTGGCAACAATTTGGTAGCCAGTGCCATGATTTGCAGAAGTTTGCAGTTCGAATATTGAGCCAAACATGTAGTGCTTCTGGTTGTGAACGCAATTGGAGTGTTTTTTAGTGTATACACACCAAGAAGCGTAACCGTTTAGAGCAAAAACGGTTAAATGATATGGTATTTGTTCAGTACAACCTTAGTTTCAGGCGCAACCAATTGCAGAACAGGACCCCTGAATCGTCTTCCATATTCATGGATGATGGTGATGCCTCAGCAGATTGGGTTGTGGAGACCAAGGTTTTAAAAATCGAAATCGGACTCGGAATCGGTCGAGGGTCAACTCGGAATCGGAATCGGAATCGGTAATGAATCGGTAATAAATCGGTCGATTTGAATTTAATGAATCGGTTTGCTCAAAAATACATAAAATATTTAATTTTTTTAAGAAAAACAATATTTTCAAGATTCTAATTCATGATTCCATAGCATTAGAAACAAAATATTCCCCTGGACATATCAAACTGGAAGAAAGGATTGGAACCTATATAATCAATTGCATCTGTTCATAAACTGTTGCTTTGGTGTGTAAACAATGAACACAGATCTCCATCGAGATGTGAATTATAATAGAATAACCCTTTCTAGGAAATTATCTGCTACATTTGCATTGGTGTGTAAACAATGAATATAAATCTCCACCAAGACGTGAATTGTAAAATAATAACCCTTTCTAGGAAATTATCTGCTACATCTTTCTTATGCCTTCCTAGGAAATTATCTACTATGTCTTTCTTATGCCGTAGGGCTATCACATGCCATGAGGTGGGGGGATATGCTGGCGGCATTAAGCTTAACTATCTTAGTCTTAGCTACCCATATGTAAGATTCTACAGGCAGCCACTTACTGAACCTTCATCTCTGTCAAGAAAAAAAAAGTGTTGGCTGTCTTATCAGTTGGTTTTAGCCCCCATCTGGAGCAAACACAAGCTACAGAGATTTGTGGAAATATTTTATGCACCTATCTGTTGCTGCGTTTTTCCAGAGAAGACAATTTCCTACAGGCAGAGGGTTACTGTATTTTATATCAGTTTGTATCTGGATTCTAAGCTGCTTCAGACTGTTGAATGACTGAAATATCCTCAGTATTTGATAGCCTACATCTCCAGAACTCGTGGTGTCTGCTACAGCATTCAAGGGAACAATTTATTGAGACAAGAGGTGTGCAAAAATTCAGATCTGCTCCATATCCAGTCCAGGCATGTAACTTCATTTGTCTCATTTAAATATCAGATTTAGAAATGGCTTGATCTCTGTGGTTTACAAAAGAACTAGTGTATTCTCTCATTGATTTGCAAAGTTTTTCAATATTATGTGCTCTTGATACAAAGGTCTGATATAATTACTTGCAATATCTTCACAAGCATCTACCATAGCACACAACAGTAAACTTGTAAAAATTAACAGGACTTCACCCAGATATCAACCCCAGTCCATTCTAGTTCCAGTTTACAATTAAAGTGAGCTACAGCAGTCTCCATCCAAGAGTTGATTTAAGTACACAACCAATACCTTCATGAGAAATTGATTGGAACCAGTTTTACCATTACAACAGTAATCATCCCAGTATTTTCAACTTGTAAACAAAGCTCTTGTAAAACCCTTAATTAAGCCTAAAATATATATAGATGACCTTCTCATTGAAGAGGTACAAGGAATCTTTCCCTTTCACGCCGGCCGATTCTTCTTCCAAGTGCAATAGGTGCAATAGGGGTTGGGTTGGGTAGGTTAGAGGTAGTTTAGGTTTAAAATTTAACTTATAAAAATTAAAAAAATAATAAAAACCCACACGCAAAAAATCGGTCCGATTTTTTACTTGAATCGGTCAAACCGGTTTTTTCAGATGAATCGGTCCGATTTATTGGTTAAATCGGTTAAATCGGTCCAACAAACCGGTTTGGAGGCCGATTTGAACCGGGCAGGGGATAAATCGGTGAATCGGCCGATTTACAAACCGATTTCACCGATTTTTAAATCACAGGTGGAGACTCAACCACCAGTATTTGACACTGACAATGAAGACCTTTCATGGATGGATTTGGAGCCACTTCCACAACAACAGGATGTGGAAGGTGATGTTGGACAGGTTCCTTCTGGACCAGGGGAGTCAAGTCAAGTGGCCCAAGCCCAAACTCCGCATATTGAGGATCACGATGTAGATGATGGCTCAGAGTCTAAGTCGGAGGCCTCTGAGCCTGAGGATTCAGATGATTATAATGATTAGATTGTTTAGTCTTTGACTCTAGTTTTTTTTATAGGCCATTTAGAGCCTTTTTTATGATGTATTTTGATTCAGACATGTATTGCACTCAGTGCTAACTGCTATTTTGATTCTATGCACTCTTATTTGCTATATAAATGAGATACTTTTCATATTTTGTGTATAATGGTTTGAATTCACATGGATGCACATGAATATATATATAATTTTTCAAAATTTGAATATTTTATGTATTTTTGGTGGACCAATTTTGTGATCCAATTTTTTTCCAGTTTTGGTCCGGTTCTGGTTCACAAAGTCGACTGGTTCAGCCACCGGTTCGGTTTTTGTAACATTGTTGTACACTATGTCCCACAGCTCACATTCCTTCAAAAGCATGCTTATCCTCTCCTTCCATGGACTTAAATTTCCAACCCCATCTAACCTATCCTCAAACCTCAAACCTATTGCCATGATCCTCTCAACTGAAAACTAAATCCAAACTCTTCCTTGGTGAAAAAGAAATCCCTCTCTTTCACAAATATGACCTCTGCTCACACAAATCTGATAGATCTTTCATAGATCTAGCCTCTACTCTCACAGATCTGATAGATCTTATGTGTATCCTCACAGATCTGATAGATCCGATGTCTCTTCTTACAAATTTGATAGATCTGATGCCTAATCTCACAGATTTGGACTTTGCTCTCACAAATCTGATGTATCCGGGCACTGCGCTTACAGATATGATGTTTGCTCTCACAAATCTGGTATCTACCCTCACAAATCTGAACTTTGTTCTTCAGATATGGTAGATCCGATATGTGAACTACTCTGATCTTTAACTGGGCTCTGATACCATGTGAAATTTTCAATGCTATGAAATCTCAAACCTCAACTTGTAATCTCGGACCTCAACTTGGTCTCAAGTCTCTCTACATCACATGCAAGATGCCAAACCCGACTCTCAACCCCAAAGAATGTATATTAGCATAAACAATTATTTATAACATGAAACACATGAGATCTATTTACTTATTTTAACCAACAGCAATCACACACATAAAATGGACACATAATTTTTGGTCAATGTGACCCTAGAAAAACCCTTGCGGGAAAACCAATGAGAGAGTAGAATAGCTTTTTATTATCTTCAAGCAGTTATAGTAGGTACAATAGAATAGATCCAACACAAACTTATCTCTGAGCCAATGGCTCTGGAGCTTAAGCCTAATCTCTGCTGGATGAATGGGTAATGCACTCCTCTCTGTGAATGTGTCCCTCTCTCTGAATGCGCCTCTCTCTGAATCTGCTATCTGACTTGGCTTCACTCCCCTCTGGCCCTCTGCTACTGAATCACTGTCTCGGTGAAACTTCTCTCGATCTGATGAACTCTATCACAGATCTCGCCCTCCTCCACAGAAATGCGCACCCTCTCTAAATGATCAACCTCCGATCTCTCTGTTGATGAATCCAATCTATCTCAGAAGCTATCTCTACATCCAATGGATTCTCCCTCGGCCTCAGAAGAAGTGTTCTCAATCCCTCTCAAATCTGCTCTCTTCCTCTACTAGAAGTTGCACCCTCCCTTCTCATAATGCGGCCCTCTTCTCATGCACTGCTTCGCACTTGTCATGCAAGTCAATCTCCTCTATGTAGATGAACTCACTACAATACAATGATTACCCTTTTGCCTTCTCAACTCTCTTTTATCGTTTGATTGACTTTTAAGGTTCCATGCAAACTTTTAATTAAAAAATGCATGCGTGCAAACTCAAAAATAGAGTTTTGCTTCTGCATGAAGCAAGGTTAAGGGTCGGGCAACTTTCCTAGTTAAATTTTCAACAAGTGGCCCTCCCTTTGAAGCCTTATGTATTTTTGGGCATTGTACTTGTGACATTGACCATCTTTAGAATTTGTTAAAAGTTGCTTAGAAGTTAGTTAGTTAAAGTGGGGATCTTTTATGTTGTTTTACCCCACCCTAGGCTAGATCTAGGGATTTTATTTCTATTTTTTTGTAAAATGAGATTGAGCTGCAACCTATATAAGGGTTGGCCTTCTCATTCATTTGGCACGGTTGGATTTTGAGAGCTCTCTCTCTTATTGGAGCCCAATTGACATATCTTTTCATAAAACATTTTGAAGTTTAAAGGTTTCTCTTCTCTTGGGTTTTCTTGATGGCTGAATATTGAAATAACATGTATCTTTTTATCATTGTAAGATCTCTGACCTAGTTCACTAAAAGGGTAAATTTGCTCAAGTGGAATAACTTTGTTGTTTTGTGGTTTAGCTTTGTTGCTTGCTTGTGGTTGGCTTGTGGTTTGGCTATCTTAGGAGCGGCTACAAATTAAGTTGCACAAGCTAGGGTTAGAGGTTGGATGGTGTGTGCCAAAGAGACACCCTTCCTTGGTGAAATTTTGCATGACTCTCAAATAGTTTTGGGATAGGAACTCATCTTGCTTTGCAAAGATTCCAGTCAAACATATACAAACAAGGTCCTTGGGGGATTATCTTGAGACTCCATTTTTTCCCTGAAGATTGGCACTGGTCTTCATAGTCCTCCCATCACCTATACTATAAAGAAAGACCTCAAGCTTCTAAGATGAGAACTGTCCAAATCTAGAATGTGTTCTCTCGTCTATCTACGGTCCAATAATTCAGAACTCATCCTTACCTTAAGGACAAATGCAGTACATCTTGGCCCTTGAATATTTTAATCATAAAGTTGAAAAACTAAAAACAGATTGTTCCTACTTCCATTAGAACATAAACAACTCCTCGAGAGAAAACCCTCTGTTGGCCTTGAGACTTGAATGGGAGGGTGTACAGTCTATAACTTGCTATGCAAGTAAGTTCTCATAAACAGCAAATGCCAAGCAAAAACCCTAGGTTAAAATTCTTATACACACGGTAGTCCAAATCTATGCAAAGCGTTTCTGTTCTCAAGGCAGACTACCTCCAAATGCCTTACATGTTACAAAACAGGAATCCAGTAGTCAAAGATACATGTTCCAATGACTTAACTGCTTAAAACTAACTTCCACATTATAGTAAAACAAGGGTTCTCTAAGGTAATATGTCTATTTTCTAAATGTGAAAACCCATGAATAATTCCTTTATCCATCTTCTGTGTGAAGATTGACAAATTTCTGCTCGACCTTAATCAGTAAAAAATCAGTGCCTCTTAACCTATGCTTTAATTATAGAATTTGGAAAAGAAAATAGAGATGGCTTCCACCAATGGGGCATTGGTTCACTGGTGCAGTCAACAGAGTATTAATCCATTCACCATGGCTCCATTCTAGTTGCACTCCGCCTCCACTGAATAGCATGTCTCAGACTCTCAAAAAGAGATGAGGCCAAGTGCAAAACCAAAGTGGTTTTGGCAGCGTGGCTACCCCTCAGAGCTAGCACCTAAGTCTAAGGAAGACTGTGCTATGTGGTGCAACACTCAATCTCTTGGTGTATTTCTCAAAGCAACTTACAGAATAAATAGATAAATATTAAATAATAAAGATTGCTCTTATTTTCATAACATACTAAGTCCTTTAGGAACAAAATAGTTTAATTCAGGGTTGCTCATGCATTTACCTTTATAGCTGTATGGTGAGGAACGCAGTTTATAAATTCAATACCAAATTATGATCTCATATATTGTTTAAAAAGTATACAAGTTTCAATACAGAGAGTCCAATATGTAGGGGCGATAGTTATCTCAAACATAGGATCATTGGGAAGAAGTTTTCAAAAACAAAAGAAAAGGTATTAACCATCATATAGTAACACCCAGGTCCCAAACCCTACATAGGCAGCAACAACCACAACTGCAAATTGTCAACAAGAAGAGCTGAAGAAATGAGAAGGCATGAAAACTAACTGAAAACCATATAAGTTTCTTTAAATTTCCAAGGAAACATTTTGGAAGTAAGTCAGGTTTGCAAATTGACATGGTCAATAACCATATTTTATTTTTATTTTTGTGCCAGTAAAACCTAGTGCTCAATCAGAACTTCGTAATTGTTAGGCATCCATGTTCTCCCTGTGGTTTGAGAGGTCCACACTAATCACTTACAATTTTCCAATTATCATGATTCAGATGACTTAGTGCACTCTTGAAATTACCCTTTCATGAGAAGATCCAGCAAATTGGCTTGAAAGGGAGGTGAACAGTAAAATCACATTGATCTTTCTCCCCATGCCCTACCTATACGAAAGTCACTAATGCGAAACAAAGTTGATTTAGTCAAGTTGTTGATAGGAGGAGAGTGCGGACAGAATGCCACGATATATAATTATACAAAACAATGCTGAAACACAATGCAAATCCTAATAACGTAAGATGGACCTCTCCAACATGTGTGTCTCAGTAACTATGTGGAACTATGTGGATCTTAATCTATCTCCACCCTACCAAGTGAACCTGCTAATATTACAGATGCAAATGTCGCAACAGTGAGTGAAAGGCGTAGATGTGTTCTTAAATTCATGAAATGTGGTTCTATACCCTACAGAGTGGATCCGAAAGTGATAAAAGCATCATCTAACTGGAAATTTCGTTTGAAATTTGAATTATAGTATAATGCGAGTTGACAAGATCATAGTTTAGGTCTGCATTTTTTAAGGCTGAAATCAAACATAATTCAAATACTATCGTTGGTTTTGCAACTCCAGTCCTCCGGCTCCAAAGTCTAACAAGGGTAATCAGAATTCATAAACTTCACCCACCCAAAGGAGATCGAAGTACATGGAAGATTAAAGATGTACAATTGCTCTAAAATAACCACAAATCAGTGAAGAGAAATAAGGAAATAAGGCACTCACCTTCACTTCAGTGGGCTGGAAGTAAATGAAAAGGAAATACCCAATAACAACACCAATTGTAACGCCCACTCCAAAGCCGAAGCAACCCACTACAGTACTCACAAAACCCATCTCTGACTATGATTTTCGACCTAAATTATAGCCTGGTAAATGAGCCTTTAAACTGGTAGCAAAATATCATTGTGTAGTCCACTCAAACCGGTTAGTCATCCTGCGCACCGACAATTCAGAAAACGATATCCGCTAGTAGATCAGTAGGAGTCGAATTCACGGGTCCTCGTCACAAGTAACGAATAGCAAGCTACACGAATTTGGCCCACATCATATGTTGTATTTTTATCGTTCACCCATTTTTTGACTTCGTGCTGTGAAACCTTGCGGAGGAGGGAAGATTTACACATGCCCCATCGTCTGGACGAGTCATTGACACGTCTCGCTCGCTATTAAATTTGTACTTCTGGAAGAAAAAATTAAATTAAACTAAATAGACAGAAGGTTTCGGCACTTTTGGTAATACTCAATCCTTTTACATCATATTATTATGTATAGATGGGTGATCGTATGCGCAATTAATGGCAATCTAACATTTAGGGTCAACCATCAACTTTTAAGAAAATGTTCTTCCACTTAAGCTTTTTATATTCTTCAATGATTGAGACGTGACAAAGCTCTTGAAGACATAATAAATGAGAGAGCAGATATTAGAATAGTTGTATCTACCGTTATACCTTTTAATTTCTATAGAGATTAAGGGGTAGAAAAAAATTACAATATTTTTATTTTTAATTTTAGCATGTCTCGAAATGAGGAAGGAAAACATCAAAGGGAATACGAGTTCCTATATTTCTGAGCATAATTTATATGGGTCATTTTTGTTATAGGGTTTAGAGTTGTTTTGGATCAGTAGGTTTTTCAAGTCTTTGATTCTTTTTGGGAGGAGTTTTGTGATAGTATTATATAAGGAGTGAGGCTCCCTTTATTTCCTATGTTATCAAAATTATAAATTTGATCTAGATCAAGTTGACTATGGGAAAGTGGATATATCGAGTTCCTTTTCAATATTTAGATAAGGGATGAATTATTAGAGATATGGAATAATGTTGGGGATTTTAATGAGGATGTACCGAGATCTTCGTAGTTTAGGGAGCCTAGAGCCCACCCACCATGTGGAGCTTGTAGAGTGGACAAAGGGTATCATCCATGTTAGATTGTTCTTAAGGTTGATGTAGAGTCCCATACGGTGCTTTTATCCAAGCAAGCAAGAAAGTATAGAAGTACCATTTCATAGGGAGGTATTGAAGATTGGGAAGACTCTCGTCGTTGAGTCTCCAATCCCTTCGATTATGAAGGCTAACGTTCATCCTTCATCGTAGCCTGATACTTTGAATGTCCAAGGCAATAATGCCTCTATAAAAAAGCATTAAAAGAAGAATTGCATTAGGGCTAATTTGAAGAAGGTGTAGATCATGGTAGGTCGAGGGTTTGATGAATTTGGTACTAGTGAGTTGTTTCATGAGTAAGGTGGTGAAGGGTGGAGCTCTAAAGTCTTGGATGGGACTTGACTGGGGTAAGGTTTTGGGATATATTCCTCGGTTCCACTTGTTGGTAAGAGGTTGCATTGTTTGGAGCTAATATGTGAAAAGAATGTTAACATTATTCTCTATTAACATTTGTTTTGGGGCCCTTCAAGCTTAATGTTAAAGTGTCGAAAACCTAATTTCAATCCTCACCAGGAACCCATGCACATTCAACGCATTTGGGTTTTATTGTCGAGACTATCCCTTAAATGTTGGAATTATGAGATGTTGATTTCTATCGGAATTTGATAAGAAGATTTATCGCCTTAGAGGAGAATTACTATAGCAACTTGGATAAAAGGATAGACATGGATCTAGTAGAATTAGATATTAGAGAAGGACTCTCGTCATGGTTAATAATTAAATGGGGGGGAAGTCTATTAAGCAAAGACTAGATTATTGGAAATTAACCTTTCATTGCTTGACCTATCGTGATATTGGCAACCTTTGACGGATTGTAAAGCTCCTAAGAATAGTTGGCATTTCAAGAAAAAAGTTTGGGTTAAAAGGGATCCAATGGCAATGTCATTGGTTGCTAGAAATGCAGAAGTATCTAAGGGACTAGGAGCTAAGTCTCAACATGCCCCGACAATTGTGATTTAGATTCCTCGACTTGCTATGCTCATATGTGTTTTGACTTCAAATAATAAGTCCCAAAATTCTCCAAGGATGGTATACAATGTTGTTAAGGTACGTTAAGTTTTCTTCCTACATCATAACCTTTAACAACGAATAATGTGTATTCTCTTTCGATAGCCCTTGTTCTTGAAGTTTCAACTAATAAGGAGGTTTCATCCCCTATTATTCCCAAGGACATACATGTTTCTTTGGATTCCCATGACCTTTTTTGGGGGTTTATGGAACCTTGGATCTCAAGAGGGTGGGAATCTATAAATTTGAGAGGTTATTCAGTCGAATACAACTTTAAATTTTAGAAGTCTTCTCTTACAACCCTCCTATAGTTTGCATCCTTGAAATACTATTATGATAGAATACGTTAAGGAAATAAAGTGAGGGTTAGTCATGGAAGTAGGCAATCCCAATCCAATTGAGAGGAAATCTCGTATGTCCATAGCAAGGTCAAAAGTCTTTGGGAAGTTAAAGAAGGTGGGTAGTTGACCATTAATGGGGTTCTTAGAGCAAGAAAATATAAGAAGCATGTTCCTCCATGATCATTCTCTTCGTTAATGTATGAGGGGTTGGGGTGCCCAAAAACAGCGAATTGTCAAAAGGTTTTTTTTGTATACAAGCATGTGTGATGTATTTCAAGAAACTACGCGTTCAGGGTCAAAATCCATTGAAATTATGTCTTCCTTGTTGAAGGGTTGGAAGTTTTGATCCATAGATGATGAGGATTTATATAGGGGTCTTTTGATCGGGTTGAATTTCTAGCATTGATGCCCTTCCCACTCGTTTTTTATCTATAAATATTGTTTTAGAAGGCGGAGCTAAGAAATTAGATAAGGTGTTCAAGATTGTGAGCATTTACATGCCTTATTGGGATAGAAAACTATTATGGAACCTCACAAAGGATCAAGAATCAAGATATAATGTGATAATTGGGGGAGACCTCAGTTTGACTCTATGAGGGAAATTCGAGGTGGGATGGCTAGGCATAACCCTTTGGCTAACTATTTATCTCATTTGTTTGAGGATTTTAGATGGGTAGATGTTGAAAACAATGCAAGTTGTCCCCACATGGAGAAATTCAAGAAGAGGCAGAGCTAGGATGTCAAAAAGATTAGATAGTTTTTTCATGGCTGAGAAGATTGTGGAGGATGTTGTTAGGTTCAAATCACGAGTAGTGTATGTAGGGTATCCTCACCATCTTCAAGTTCTATTTGAAATAGAGGAGGAGGATAAAAAACCAGCTACTCCTTTTAAATTAAATCATGCTTGGTTAAAGGAGGAGGATTTCAAAAACTTAATTATTAGGTATTGGAAAAAATATGATGCTTCTTTGGGAGACTCATTTGAAGATTTTGATAAACTTGTGTAAGAAAAGAAATACTAAACATAATTTAAAATACAAGAATTAACAATGGCTCACACACAATACACAGAGATTTAACATGGAAACCCTTAGTCGGGAAAACTAGCCTACCTGAGAGTTTCTCCACTTTGTATCTCGTTGTATTATCCATTATGTTTACAGTACAATATTATAGCATGAAAACCCCTAATCCATTAACTTGGATTAGATTACAACCCTGATTCTTTAACCAAAATTAATATACAACGAGCCGAAAAAACTCAAAATTGATGAATAATGGACCCAAAATTTTCTTTTGGGGACTCCCACTTGTTGTATTCTTTCAAACAAGGGAGAAAAGGGAAAGCATTCATATAATCAACTACTAGGGACAACCATTCTCATTGATTCTCTGCAACAAGATAAAAGTTTAGCACTATAAAACTTTGTCAGTGAATCTGCAGCTTTCTTCATGGTATCAGCCTTCTTGAACAATGCTTGGTTCCGTTCAACCATGTATCTAACAAAAATGGTATTGTAGATCAATATGATTTGTCTTGGAATGATAAGAAGGGTTATTTGCTAGAAAAAAATGCACTTGAGCTATCACAACCTATCCTCACTGTTTTTTAAACAAAACCAATACCTAAACACAATCTTTGCAACCATGTGGTTTCCGTACTTACATGAGTGGCTTCCATGTACTCAACTTTTGTAGTTAACATTGCAACTACACCCCACCTCTTACTCATCCAATTGATTTCTCCACCAAATAAGTTAAAGCAATAACCATTTGTAGATCTTATGCAATCGAGATCTCCAACCTAGTATGCATAAACAAATCCATGTATACATATATCCCTATGAGGTCCATGTCTTTCTTTGGTAGCATATTGCATAATCTAAAGTGCCATGCAAATACCTAAAACCCTCTTTATTGATGTCAAATGCTCATTCCCTAGTTTTGACATATACTTACTCAAAACTACCATTGCATGGGCAATGTCTAGTCTAGTATAGACCACAACATACATCAGACTTCCAATACCACTAGTGTAGGGAACATGTGACATGTATTCTACCTCTTCTTGAGTCTTGGGACACTGATTTTCATATAAATTTGCACATGCGGGAATAGGGACCTTTATTGGCTTACATTCTTGCATATTACACCTTTGCAATACTATCTCAACATATTCCTCTAACTCAGCCAAAGTCTTTTGTTGGCTCGATCTCTTCTAATTTCCATCCCTAAAATAAAATTTGCAACACCAAGATATTTCATATCAAACTTAGAAGGCAATTGAGATTTAATATCCTTCATGATTTCCTTGTTGTTTCCCATCAACAACATATCATCAACATACAAGACCCCATAAATAAAATGATCACCAACTTGCTTGGAATACACACTGTTGACACAAACCCAATCGACAGGGGTTCTGCACGCTGTCGACACCCAAACCACCGCGATCTCCCTGAGCACCGACCCAGACAGGTTTAACCCTGTCCAGCAACACCTATGGAGTAGATGAGGTCTCACCCAAGATGTTCAAGGGAGAGTTGATGGAACCATGTTTTCGTCGAATGAAGGAGGATGTTGGGCATCAATTGATTAACTTATTGCAACATTCACAATTAGATCTAAGCATTCCATTCAGGCATTAAGCATATTTACGACATTATTCAACAGATATTATCATTGACAGAACCATAACTATGCGACAGATAAAACAATAAAGCATTAATTGCAGCAAGGAAACATCGCATCATTCATATATTCATATCGCAACATGCATTTACCACAGAAAGATGGAAACGACACAAAGGTTCTACTCAAAATCTCTGTCACATCATATTATCTCCGCAAAAACCCAGATACAACAAGATACTCAGTCTTCCACTTCGGATAAAATCTCTTAGGCATCAAGATTTACAATCATGCTCTCTAAAAAGATATCTCAACACTTACAAACCTACATCTATTGATGGGCTTGCGCCTTTACATTTGTGGTCCACTTAGCCAACCGCCTAACTGCTTCTTAACAAACTTCTACAAAAACTAACCCAAAATCCCACAAAATGTGGTCAAACAACCCAAAAATCCCCATAGTGTGGTCTAAATGACCCAAAATATACATGACGCGGTCCAAATGACCCAAAATATACATGACGCGGTCCAAATGACCTAAAAACTACAAAAATACTTGTCACCTTGCTCGTTGTTTTCCTCCTTTCGCGGTACCTTTAGCCTTGCACAGCATCCGCGATGCTACGATGTTGACTTATCAAACCGCCTGCCAACAGGCCCCCAACACAATCTTGTGGCTCGCCCTCGAGCCACGTCAACTGGACATGGTTTACTCGAACTCATCTATGGCTGGACTAGGTCTCTGCGACTGTTCTTGCTGTCTGGATCTCGTTGTTGTTTACGGATCTTGCTGCTATGATGATCGTCGATTCGTTGTCATGTACTTCTCACCCGAAACCGGTCATCCTCCGGCTTGCTGTCATGTACCTCTCAAACTCATCCTCCACTCTCTGGGAACCTGGTGCAGACTGAGGAGAGGTTAACGAACAACGTCGAGGGGCGAAACAGGCCAACTGCTCTGGCACATCTATTTTGCACTGGCGATCACATACAATTGGGACCAGGGGGTTTCCACCCCCGTCATCTCTATGGTCGCAAGGACCACGAAGCTTCGAATTACCACCACCTGCCTAGACATCTCGGATGAGACTTCATTTTTGTAACACCCGAGTGTCTGCGGCGCTGCTTGCTTCAGGCGCTCATGCACACTCATCGTTCGGGCCCTCAGCACACCTGGTGTGCTACCACACGAAATGAAATGGATCATTTCCACAGCCTCCTTGGAATTCCTAACTTAGCTAGATGCCTGACTCTCTTGCAGCATAAATATATCTCAACTGGAAATACCTCTGTGCTCGGTTATCCTCTAGTTCCTATATTTATGCATCGCCCTCGTCCGGACGTCTACCTCGACAATCATTTGTAAAAATCGTTCACGTAAGGTGCCAATCATATCATTTCGCTTTTGCCTGTGTATAGACCAGACTGCTGATGTGCGAAGTGGCAACCATACTATCGTCGATTGCCATTCGTGCCAAAGTGTGCAAACCATCACCCTTGATACCATCGGCCATACTGCCATGGTGTGTTCTTCGTGCCAAACATGTGTTACTTTGGCAGTAATCCGAGCCAGCTAACGATCCTACCCACCAAGAGAAAACGTTCCATTTGCTAATGATTCATAATGATTGTTGATTTGACCCAGTCGCGACCCTGCCGTTGTCGCGAACCTGCTCCCAAACTGTGACACAAACACTCCTGCTTGCGCATTTTGTCCCTGCTGGTGCGCCATCTTGCCACCAAGCATCCTGCATTTTTTTTTCCCGATGCAACTCAGGCATCGCGCTGCTCCAAGCCCGTCCTGTAGGGCTTCAACTTGCTACCATTTATCAACTTTGGGAACATTGCTCCATCTAACTGCTGCAACTGTACTGCTCCTCCTAAAGTGATGCTACTAATGCGATATGGACCAAGCCAATGCATCTGCAACTTCCCGGGATGCTTTAGAAACTTGCTGTCATACAACAACACCAAGTCACCCTGCTGAAACTATTTGTTCTTGATATGGCGATCATGCCAAGCCTTCTACTGATCCTTCTCCACATTCTGGTGGAAGCCTGCGATAAAGAGGTCTTCTTCAAGCTACACTAGCTGCGCCAGACGTTCTCCTAATGCCAATTCATCATCCATACCTGTCACTGCCGCGATGCGTAGACTCAGAACAATGTACTCCATAGGCATAATCGCCTCTTGCCCATACACCAGTTTGAATGGTGTCTATCATGTCAACCTTTTACAAGTGGTGCGATATGCCCATAACACTACTGGAATCTTCAAATCCCAATCGTCGCGATTCGTATTGCAAACCTTTGTCAGCGCATGCTCCAAGATCTTGTTGAAAGCCTCTACTGTCCCATTCACCTGCGGATGATGTGGCGTGCTCTTCTTATGTTGTATCTACAGTTCCGTTGTCAATGCACCGACGGTGCGATTGATAAAATGATTGTCTTGATTGCTCATCAATACCTTTGGGTAGCCAAACCGAGTGATGATGTTGTCGAACAAGAACTGCGCTACTGTTGCCGTGGTGCAATCTATGACCGATGCAGCCTCCACCCATCGTGTCAAATAAACTGTCGCCGTAATGATATATCTTGCATCAGTGCGCTTCCCAGGTGGGTTGATAGGGCTCACGAAATCCACTGCCCATTTATCAAATGGATGGAGTGTAACTGGAGGTTTCAATGGCATCTCATCCCTCCTAGAGGGTTTCCTAGTTCGTTGACAGACATCGCAGGTCTGCGCATAATCTGTTGCATCATTATGAAGCATTGGTCACCAAAGCCCTGTGCGAAGCACCTTTCTGGCAGTCGCACGACCGCCATAGTGTCCGCTAGCTACTCCTGCATGTGCTTTCGACAAGATCTACCCTTGCTCGTGAGGCATAACGCAATGCCTCAAGATCTCGTCGGATCCTAGTTTGTAAAACTGTCCTGCAATCAGCTGGAAATCTGCAGCCTTGACCACCAGCTACTTCTTTTGACTGGTGGTGAACCCTTCTGGAGCAGTTCCTGAAGCCAAAAACTGAATGATTTCTCCATAGTAGTCATCAGCTACTTCAACCTTAAATAGTTGCGCATCGGGCAACCCATCCTCAATGTTGGTTGGTTCCTCTCCTATCTCAATCCGCGACAGATGATCTGGTCCTGCGTTGAAGCGTTCTGGCTTCACAATCACCTCAAAATCAAACTCTTGAAAAGAAGTAGCCAGCGACATATCTTCCCCCCCAACATAGGCTTATTGACCAGATATTTCAATGCAGAGTGGTCTATGAACATCTTAAAGTGACCACCTAATAGGTAATGCCTAAAATTCTGCAGTGCATATACCATCGCTAGAGCTTCCCTCTATGTCGTTGCATAGTTTCTCTCTGCAGACGACAACTTCCGACTTGCAAAAGCAATGGGGTGATCCAGATCCCCTTCCCTTAGCTGCGCAAGCTCTACTCCTAGCGCAATCGATGATGCATCGACATGGACATGGAATTCTTTACTCTAGTCCGAAAATACCAGTATTGGCGCTGAGGCCATCTTAGCCTTTAGCGTTTCAAAACTAACTTGACATTCAGGACTCCACTGAAATACCGCATCTTCCTTTAGCAACTTCTCCATAGGGGTCGTGATCGGTGCATACCCCCTGATGAACTTGCGATAATACCCAGTGTGTCCCAATGTCGCTCTCAACTGCTTGACATTAGTTAGCGGTATTAAGCTCAGAATGAGCGCAATCTTTGCATGGTCGACCAACAATCCCTGCTTGTAGACAATGTGACCCAGCAATATCCCAAATGGTGCACAGAAGATGCACTTTTTCAAATTCAGCGATATCTGATGTTGTTGACAGCCCTCCAACATCAATCGCTGGTTGGCCAGATAATCGTTGATTAATCCGTAGATTGTCCAGTCATCCATGTACACCTGCAAAAACTTGTGAATGAAATCCCTAAAAGCAGCAACTACGACTCGAGAGAATATCATCGGTGCATTCTTCAACCCAAACGACATCACTGTGTATTGAAAACAACTCCACTTCGTCACAAAGGTTGTCTTGTGGTGGTCTTCTTTCGCGATTCTTATCTGATGATAGCCAGAGAACCCATCCGTGAAAGAATACATCTCTTGGTCACCCACGCCCTCCAGTACCTCATCAGTGAACGGGGTCGGAAATGGATTATGCATACATGCGTCGTTCAGCTTCCGCAAGTCGACACAAATGAGCACTTCGCCTATTGTCACGTCCCCTTCCATTCAATCCGATTCCAGGAAGGAAACGTGAACCAAGCTTATCGGGCTTATTGGATAAGCTCAGCCCCATACCTTACTAAGAAATTCATAAATAAATAAAACTTCATGTGTGCAGGTTCAAACTAAAATACACAGCAGAATGAAATCATATTTACACACACACAAACAGTAACGCATCAAAATAGCTATCATAAGTGGATAATGATTCAATGTACAGAGAATCAATCCCCTTCTCATTCCATGCACAGACTTCATATCAATCCCATTAACATGAATATTTATCATTCAGAATTAACACATTGTAAAACACATAATGCATATAAATTAAACCACAGAGAACACTTATCTTGAGATGAAGCTGCCCAAACAACTGGCTATGTGACAGCAACGTTCCACCCAACCATAGATCTCTGTCCAACTTATATTCTTTCAGCTGAGAGATCACCCCCGAGCTGGGTTGTGTATCCACTAAGGAGGAACTAGCTGGGCTCACTCACAGCCATGGTTTCACTCAAGAACTATGCTAAGACAACACACAGTTGGGTTTATCAAGCATATGAAAGACAAAGGAGGGCAATGCTAAGCCAGTGAGCTCAACCACAGAGCTACAGGCATCTCAAATGAACTCAGCAATCATGGTACCCATAATACCTACCTCACCCAACACAAGGAAGGTCCCCTTCTCTGCTGCACAGTCCCTCAGGCGTCCCTTCCCTCCAGTGCTATTCAGGGTGTGCATAGAAAGGTCCAGCTGCTAATTCCTTGAGATTCCAGCCTTCACTGGGTTTATCAAACAAACCTAACCTCTGTTCAAACATTCACACTTGGATTTCTCACAATTTTGTCAACAAATAACTCAATCCCGTCACTGAGTTTCTGGGCTATAAAAACTGGGTTTTCCAATGGATTTCGGGGTATCTAATACTCTCAATTTCACCCCAAGGTTCATATCTATGGATCTCCCATTGGATTTCACTGTCAAATACCAATTCTGAGCATTTTTGGCACTTCAAAACGTGGGTTCTTTCAAAGTTGCGATTTCTAGTTTTTCTCACTGCTGGGCATTCGTTTTTGGATGGAACTTATGCTGGATGATCAACAATGGAGTGGGAATGAGGAATAACCCATTCCCATGAGGTAGAGTGACTTGTGGTACAAGAAAAACAGAGCCCATACCTGCCATACGAATTTATGGGTTGTCCATGCTCCATTGAAGCCATGTACTAAATTCTTCAACAACTTCCTTACAGCAGAATTAAATGTCAGCAAGGAAAGTCAAATGGGTTCTCAAGATGACATTTGGCAGCATATGGTTCCTACCCACAACCCCCCCACCACTCCCTAGTGGAATACACATGGCCTCTTCTCATTCGTTGCTCCCATAACCAGTTTTGGTATTTTATTGCAATATTAATATTTACAACAATTTACAATATTCCATGGCTTAATAGCACATGGGTAACAAAATGTCAAATGCTTGTCCATTTTAAATAAAATACGAACATACACTAACGGGGCCTTGGCCTTGAGCTCCACACTAGGGAAACATACATCGCATGTATACAATATTTACATTAAAAGCCAATATAACATAAGGGTCAAAATTGGAGTATTACACATGTCTTCTTGTCCTGCACCACCATAGGACTAATCCAGTCTGATTCCTCCACTGGTTCAATAATGCCAGCATCCAACATGCAGTCAAGTTCTACCTTGACCCTCTCCTTATGGCACGGATTCAAGCGATATGATCGCTGCCTAATCGGTTTTGCATATGGTTTCAATGGGATCTTCATTTCCCCTAAATCCCCCAAGATTCCCTTCATCTCAGAGAACTTTGTAGGGAACAAGTCTTGGAATTCATGCAGCAAGTCGGTAACTTTCCCCATCATCTCATCATCCCAATATTCCCCAACATTCGCAAACTTTGGACTTTCCTCTGTTCCAATGTTGACTTTTCGGAGCTGCAGCGGCCGATTGATCGGATCAGTTGGTGCATCTGGTGCTACCACATCGCGACTGCCTTCTAATTCTAGAATATTGACATTCCGTGGATCATCACCATCCTCTGGTCGACCATTAATATTATAACATTCCATCATGGACTACATCTTGCAGTGCGTATGCGGATCCGCATCATATGCCATCGGAACAACCTTCAGAACTACGTCGCGGATGAGCTGCAAAGCATTATGGACATCTGGGTTGGCATCCGCAAAGCTAAACGTATGAGTAAAACAAATTGTCAAATCCAACCAAGTGGTAATCTCCGCTCGCAGTTTGGCTGCAGTATACCATGATCGCGACATCTCATCCAGCGTATGGACAAAGGCATGGACCCACTCATCCTTTGGTCGCGATGCCCACAGCATCTGACATTCCATCAAATGACTGCCAGGGTCATTCCGTCCATCATATTTCCCTGTGTGGTAAACTTCGGTGTCGCCAAAGCGAACTGTCAACAATCTACAGCATTGCGGCCACCCCGCAATCGATTGCTTATGTGTCACCCACCAGCATGCTGGAGCAGCCTTAAGCGCTTCCTCCAATGCCAGCAATCACTGTGGTTCTGAGTGTAATAACCTAATCTTGACCCTTATGAAATATTGGATTTTAATGTAAATATTGTATACATGCGATGTATGTTTCCCTAGCATGGAGCTCAAGGCCAAGGCCCCGCTAGTGTATGTTTGGATTTTATTTAGAATGGACAAGTATTTGATATTTTGCTACCCATGTGCTATTAAACCATGGAATATTGTAAATGATGTAAATATTTGATATTGCAATAAAATACCAAAACTGGCTATGGAAGCAACGAATGAGGAGGGGCCATGTGTATTCCACTAGGGAGTGGTGAGGGGGTTGTGGGGATGAACCATATGCTGCCAAATGTCATATTGTGAACCGATTTGACTTTCCTTGTTGACATTTAATTCTGTAGTAAGGAAGTTGTTGAAGAATTCAGTCCATGGTTTCAATGGAGCATGGGCAGCCCAAAAATTTGTATGGCAGAGTATGAGCTCTGTTTTCTTGTACCACAGGTCACCCTACCTTATGGGAATAGATTTTTCCTCATTCCCATTCCATTGTTGAACATCCCAGCATCAATTTTCATCCATTACGAATTCCCAGCAGTGAGAAAAACCAGAAATCGCAACTTTGCAAGAACCCACGTTTTGAAGAGCCATAAACGCCCAAAATTTGGTATTGACAGTAAAATCCAATGGGGGATCCATAAATATGAACCGTGGGGTGAATTTGAGAGTATTAGATACCCCAAAATCCATAGAAAAGCCCAGTTTTTATAGCCCAGAAGTCTAGTGACGGGATTGAGTTATTTGATCACCGAATTGAGAAATTCCAAGTGTGAATTCTAGAATAGAGGTTGGGAATGCTTGATAGACCCACTGAAGGCTGGAATCTCAAGGATTTAGCAGCTCGGACCTTTCTATGCCCATCCTAAAAAGCACTGGAGGGAAGGGACGCCTGAGGGACTGTGCAACAGAGAAGGGGACCTTCCTTGTGTTGGGTGAGGTAGGTAATGTGGGTGCCTTGACTGTTTGAATTATCTTGAGATGCCTATAGCTCTGTGGTTGAGCTCACTGGCTTAGAATTGCCCTCCTTTGTCTTTTGTATGCTTGATAAACCCAACTGTGTGTTGGCTTAGCATAGCAGTTGAGTGAAACCATGGCTGTGAGTGAGCCCATCTAGTTCCTCCTTAGTGGATACACAACCCAACTCGAGGGTGATCTCTCAACTGAAAGAATATAGGTTGGACAGAGATCTATGGTTGGGTGGAACGTTGCTCTCACATAGCCAGTTGTTTGGACAACTTCATTTTAAAGATAAGTGTTCTCTGTGTTTAAATTATATGCATTTTGTGTTCTGCAATGTGTTAATTATAAATGATAATTATTCATGTTAATGGAATTGATATGAAGTCTGTGTATAACATGAGAAGGGGATGGATTCTCTGCATATTGAATCCTCATCTACTTGTGATAGATATGTTGATGCATTACAATTGTGTGTGTGTAAATATGATTTAATTCCACTGTGTTTATATTGAATATGTATTTGCATACAGAAGTTTTTATTATCCATGAATTTCTTAGTAATGTATGGGGCTGAATTCACCAAGCCTGGAATGTCAGTCATGTTCCCTCTATGGTTTGGAATGATGGAAGGGGACGTGACAGAGTGGTATCAGAGCCCATGTTGCAACACTGGGGCTGCTTGGGCCAAACTCTGAGTTTGCGGGCAAGTAATAGAATGTTTTAACGCAGTATTGAAGAAGTTGAACAACATTTTTAATTGGAAAAATGGCAGGATCAGAGTTCTCAAATGGGGCAGAGGACCACATAATTGCATAGATCTCTCCAACAGCGTTCCAACGGTACCATACTCGCCTCATTTGGCCAAGGGACGAAGGAGTCATGAACCCCGCAAGTTGCAGGGCCGGAGGTGTTTCTACCCTTGCGGATTTCAGGATTTCGGGTTGCGGGAACGTAAATTTTTTAAAATTGTGTTTTGGGGATTTCTGTAATTCTGAACCCGCAATTTCAAGATTTCGGGTTGCGGGAACACAAATTTTTGAAAATTGCGTTTTGGAATTTCCGCAATTTCGAACCCACAATTTCGGGATTTCGGGTTGCGGGAACGCAAATTTTTGAAAATTGCGTTTTGGATTTCTGAAATTCCGCACCCGCAATTTCGGATTTTGGCTTTCGGGTTCGAAAAAAAAACAATATAGAGCCCAAAAATTGATTTTTGGATTACAGGAGCATGCAGATTCAGAATTTGATGAGGTTAGTGGCGTTCTGAGGCCATTAATGAACCAATGAAGATTCCGAGCCCATTATGCTCTAATTTGGCATAAATTTGGAATTAATGGCTTTTACAAATCAGAGTCCCGACGCTTTACAGAAGGTCGGATTGAGCTGAAACTGATATGGAACAGCCATGGATCAAGCATAGTGTTAAGTTTGGAATTTTGGAGCCAAACTCCAAAGGATGTGGAGTCGGGGTGTGCAAGAAGGCCAAAAAACACTATTCCGGGCCACTTTTTGTAGATTTTGAAAAGCTTGCAGTGGATGAAAGTGACCCTGTAATTAGGATTTAAGAAATTTACTGAACTCAACATTTCATATTCTCATTGAAACAGACATTTTTCGTTAGACAAAGATTTTCCAGAAATGCACAGTTTCAGAGATAGGCATTTTTGGCCCAAAAATTGAAATTTTGGAAAAAATGTTAAAAATGAAAAGTAGTCAAACCCAAAATTTTATAGAAGATGAATGGTGCATCAGAATAGAGATCCGCGAGTTTCTGAGTGTTCCTTGTTGTATGGAATAACTTCACATGCTAGAAATTTTTTCCTAAATCCTTATAGATTTGCTTCTACAGGTCGCTGAAGTTGGCAGTTCAGGATATTTTACAACTGTGTAAAAATGCAGAATTGTGGTGAAAATTGTCATTTTTGAAGTGATGTAGTTTCCACACCCGAAGTCGGAATGGAGCACGGGGATAGGCATTGGAAATTTTATCCACATAGAATAATGGTGCATGACCATAATTTGAATGAGGTTATCATACCCCATAGATAATTAGAGCAGAAAAGTGCCAGTGACTGTTTTGACATATTGTTGACAATATGGACAATTTCCAAAATTGCATGAATGGGCAAAAGAAATGAAGACATACAAACTCTGTAAATGATTCCATGAGTTTGATTATGTTAAATATTGATTGTTTATGTTTCTATAAGCATTCCTAAGATGTCTAACAAATATTTTCATAATGCACAGTGCTTGCAGCTCATAAGATTTAATAGTGTAGCAGAAGTAGCATACAGGGAAGAGAGTCTCCAAAGAAAAATGGTGACCATAAATGATGCTCAGGATCCTTATGAGCATGAAGAAGATGTGCTAGGAGAAAATGTGCAAGAAGAGAATGTTGAGACTGAATCCAATGGGAGAAGGGAGCAAGTAACTCCTCAGAATTTGGTTGAAACTATGGTGAGCTTCAATGAAAGGTTAATGAAGGCTCAAGAAGAACAAAACCAACTCAATGATGCTATTTTGCAAAGCCTCACTGATATGTAGCAGAGGATAAACCTTGGTTCCAACCCAAGCAATGTAGGTGAAGAAGGTATAGATGCAGAAAGTCGCTCTAGAGGTCGTTCAAAGAAGAGGACTCCAAGCCCAAGAAAGAGTTCTGTGAGCAAGAAGCATAGAACACCCTCTAGATCTTCTTCTAGCAAATCATGTGACTCCAGAGGCTCTCAAAGAAGTCCAAGTCATGTGCCCAGGAAATTTTATGGAAGAAAGAAATTCAAATGCATCTCATAGGGAGAATTCAGGAAGGCAATGCCTCCCACATTTGATGGAGAAGGCAAGACTGGCCAAGAGGCAGAGGCATGGCTTATTGGAATGAAGAAATATTTTAGAATTCAGGATTACTCAGGAAATGAAAAAGCCAGAATTGCCATTTACAATCTAAATGGTAGAGCTTCAATTTGGTGGGACAACCTCTTGCAAGTGAAATGGATCAGTGAAAGAAAGATTAGCTGGGAGAGATTTAAGAAGTACTTCAAGGAGAAATACATTTCTGCTAGGTATTATGATAGTAAGAGAAAATAGTTCAATGAACTCAGGTTGGGAGAAAAATCTATGGAAGAACATGTTCATAAATTTTTGGAATTACTGAGGTATGTGGATTACATTAAAGATGAGAGAGTAAAAATCCAATGCTTCCTCGGGAGTCTACCTCAAAGTTTCAGAGATAGAATTGAGTTTGTTAATCCACCAAGTCTTGATGAATCCATTAGAATGGCAATGCATTGCTATGAGAAAAGTAACGGAAAATCAGAGGTTAACCTAGCATGGAAAGGAAAGCCAAGAGGGAGGTTTGATGAAAAGAAAAGTGGCTTCAAACCACCATTCAAAAGTCAGCCCGGGACCTTTCCACAGGGACAACAAGCAAGGAGTGGATTCAAGCCAGCAGTAGCAGTAGAAAATACATCAAAAGTGCCACTTCAATGTTGGGGATGTGGAGAAAACCACATGCTAAAGGATTGTCCACATCGGAAGGAGAATCCCCGAAGATTGCACAACTTAAAGGGAGCAACTACAGTGGAGTACATGGCAAGGGCAACACCTCGAATTTATGCAGCGTTGGATAATCATCATGCAGATCATCAATCATCGGTGGTGGAAGTTGAAGGTAAGATTGCTAAGTAATTTATTTCTGTTTTGATTGATCCAAGGTCTACTCATAGTTATGTTTCTCCAAAAGTGGTTGAAGGTTGTTCTCTTAGAAAAGTGAAGCACAATAAGTATTGGCTAGTTCAATTAGCCACATGGATCAAGAGAAAAGTTAGTGAAGTAGTGGTGGAGTGCCCCATAGAACTGAATGGACTCCACACACATGCAGATTTAAATGTACCACCATTAGGATCTTATGATGCACTAATTGGCATGGATTGGTTGGAAAAGCATAGAGCCAAGTTAGACTTTTATGATAAAGCACTTGAATGTATTGATGAGGAGGGAAGACCAAGATTGGTAAGAGGAATTCCCAAGCAAGTTTCAGTAAGACAGATTTCAGCCTTACAGTTGAAAAAGTTTTATAAAAAAGGTTGTCAACTATATGCAGCTCATATATCAGATTCGTCGGAGGACAAAGGTCCAATGATAGAAGACTTCCCATTGTTGCAAGAATTTCAAGATGTGTTTCCGGATGAAGTGTTGGGACTACCACCAAAGAGAGATATTGATTTTACCATCGATCTTGTTCCAGGGGCAGCGCCGAATTCCAAAGCTCCTTATAGAATGAACACACCGGAATTGGTAGAGTTGAAGATGCAGCTACATGAGTTAATGGACAAGAGGTATACCAGGCCTAGTGTGTCTCCTTGGGGAGCACCGGTGTTATTTGCTAAGAATAAGGATGAGACTTTAAGGCTGTGTATTGATTACATGTAGCTAAATAAAGTGATAGTCAAGAATAAGTATCCATTGCCAAGAATTGATGACTTGTTTGATCAAATGAAGGAAGCTAATGTGTTTTCAAAGATTGACTTAAGGTTTGGTTACCATCAAGTGAGGATTAAAGAAGAAGACATTCACAAGATAGCTTTCAGAACTAGATATGGTCATTATGAGTTCACTGTGGTGCCATTTGGTCTTACCAATGCACCTGCTACATTCATGTGTCTCATGAATAGTGTCTTCAACAAACATTTGGATAAGTTTGTGATTGTGTTCTTGGATGACATTCTTGTCTATTCAAGGAATGAAGAAGAACATGATGAACATCTAAGGATGGTGGTGCAAGTCCTTAGAGAACATCAGCTATATGCCAAGTTAAGCAAGTGTGAGTTTTACCAAAAGAAGGTGCAATATTTGGGTCATATCATTTCTGAAGAAGGAATTGCAGTTGATCCAGAGAAGATTAATGCCATCATGGATTGGTCTACTCCAAAGAATGTTTCAGATGTTAGATATTTTATGGGTCTTGTTGGTTACTAGAGAAGGTTTATTGAATACTTCTCCAAGATAGCTCATCCAATCACTTCCTTGCAACGAAATAATATCAAGTTTGTATGGTCTGAAAAATGTGAGAAAAGTTTTCAGTAGTTAAAGGAATTACTTACTAGCGCTCCTGTTTTGAAGATAGTAGATCCAAAGAAGGATTTTGTAGTGTGCATAGATGCTTGCATTGAAGGGCTAGGTGGAGTGCTCATGCAAGAAGGAGTTGTGATTTGCTATGAGTCAAGGAAATTAAAAGAGCATGAAAAGAATTATGCCACACATGATTTAGAATTGGCAGCCATAGTACATGCTCTCAAGATGCGAAGACATTATTTGATGGGGAGAAGATTCGATCTTAGAACAAATCACATAAGCTTGAAGTATTTGTTTGATCAGCCAAACTTGAATGCTAGGCAAGCTAGATGGATGGAGTTTCTTTGTGAATTGGATTTTGAAATTAAGCATGTAAAAGGGAAAGAGAATAAGGTTGCAGATGCCCTTAGCAGAAAATTTCATGCTGCAGCAGTAAGTATTTGCAAATCAAATTTGAAGACAAGAGTCCTTGAAGCCCAAAACGGTGATGAAAATTACCTTCAAATTAAAGAGAAGTTGCAGTAGGGTGATATAGATGAAAAGTGTGCAGGATATCAGCTTGGTGAAGATGATATCCTCATATATAAAGATAGATTGTACATTCCAAATATTGCAGATTTGAAGAAGCTAGTGATGGATGAAATACATCAAATGCCATACTCTGGACGCCCAAGATATCAAAAAACTATAACATCAGCAAGAAAGCAATACTTTTGGCATGGTATGAAGAAGGACATAGCTGAGTACATTGCCAGGTGTCAGAAGTGCCAACAAGTCAAGGCAGAGCACCAACATCTAGCAGGATTGTTGCAGCCCTTACCCATTCCAGAATGGAAGTGGAAAGTGATCTCTATGGATTTTATAACAAGTATGCCCATGATAGTGAAGAAGCATGATTCAATCATGGTTGTGGTGGGCAAGCTATCAAAGGTAGTTCATTTTATTCCAGTCAAGTCCACTCATAAGGCTAATGTGTCATGTCCCCCCCCTAGTGACCTTGGTCGCCACTTGGATCTTCCTATCCCTAGGGGTCTAAGTTCACTATTAATTGAGTATTTAATTCATGGGGATATTTTGAGGCAAGTAAACCTTAGGAAATAATTGATTATTGAGTTATTTAATTAATTATGAAGCTGGAATTAATATTAAGAAGTATTTTGGTGTTTTTATTATTTAAATGCTAATAAAATGTTGCCAAGTGGATAATGAAGGCTAGGAGGTCGAATTGGTGATAAGAGGATAACCTTGCCTAAGTGGAGGATATTCCAGAAAGGAAAGAGAGTCAGAATGGAATTAGAAACTGGCAAAAGCTGAGAAAGTTGGCAAAAGCAGGAAAAAAGTTGGCAAAAGCAGAAAAGTAGAAAGTGAATGGAATGGAAAGAATCAGGAAAAGCATTCAGAAAATAATTAACATCATCCAGAAAAGCAGCTAGGGCGCACTTGCCAATTCTGACTGAAGGAAGTTGAGGAAAGAAAGTGGAGAAAGCACAAAACTTTCCAATCTCAGAGAGGATTCGCCCTACCTCACCCACACGTGTGGTTTGGCTTGCCAAGCAAGTTAACTCATATATTTAAGCATGATTCTAACTTCAGGAAAGAACTTTTGATCATTTATGTTTTGTCATGAGAGCTCTGATGCTTCTCTAGTTGAGTGATGTGCCCCAAGGCCCTTAATTTCTAGAGAGTGTTGTGCAGGTCTATGTCAAGATATTGCAGCCAGTAACATATGCTTCCAGCCTCCATTGAAGATCTACAGTCATTCGGGAGAACAGGTTCCTCCAACAGTGATTCTCCAACTAGTTTTGGTGAAGATCCATCCATTAAAGAAGATAGAACTTGGGAGTGTGCCCAAGGGCTGAAGGAGAGTTGGTGCAGCCATTGTTGAAGACATCAAAGGTGTTCAAGATCAGTAATCAGCTTCAGATCAGATCCATACTTCTCTTCTCACTCGTTCTCCATTCACAGCTAAATCTAGAGGAGTTTTCCCTGAAGGAGAGGGTTGACCTAGTGAATGCACTCCAGACAAGTTCAGAAGCTCAGTAAGCAGCCATTTACAGTCATATGACATGTAGATGACCTGATCCTATCACCATAGCAGATCCATAGGAATATTCTATTTCTTCTCTTCATTCTCCATCAAATGTAATGAATATTTAGCCTGTGAGGCACTGTTGTATTGGGAGAAAGTTAAATCAATAAAAGAAGGATTCTGATATATTATTTTCGACCTGCATATGTTCAATATGTTATATCAGATCATTATTTAATGTCATAGCAGAGTTTATCATTTATTGGAGCAGTTTAAAGGATTAAAATGCAAGACTAGCTAGTTTGGTGCTTAATCTAGACTAGTTTCACCATATTTGCTGCTGAATCTTTTCTGAGGATCCATTTTGCATTCTTTCAGTTGGAGGAGGTTATTACTTCAATATAATATCCATATCAGTCCTTGTAATAAGAATTTGAATGCTTTTAACTTCATTTTGGAAATCCTATATTGTGACTAGCTCAGTTGTCCACCATCTGCAAAGAATCCCCAAATTGTTCCAAACCTTTCCAAGTCAATCCAGTCTTAATTCCAACATGCCTTATGAGTTGTATGACTGATATATCTCTATCTTAAACACCTTTAACCCTTACCCAGTCTTGTTGGCATATGCTAGAAGCCCAGGAAGCCTCGAAGTAGGCAATAGATTCATTCTGTTGCTGAAAAGTGAATGGCTCTAGTACCTTGTGCCAAGGACTCCTGCTAAAAACATATTTTGTTGCTGCTGCACCTAATCCCATATAAATTCCAGAATCAAAATTTCATCCCACCATCCTCAGTCTGCACACCAGTACCCCTCACTTACCTTCCGTCCGGTTCGAAGGATTTGCCACAAAATTTCACTAGTAAAAGTTTTAAAGTGGATTTAATATCTAGGTCAGATCTTGCCCAGGATATTACATAATGACATTGCAAATATCTTCATGAGAGAGATATTCAGATTGCATTGATTGCCCAAGGAAATAATTTATGATCGTGATACAAAGTTCACTTCCAATTTCTAGAAGGGATTATTTCAGGAATTGGGAACTAGATTGAATTTCAGTACAACATATCATTCTCAAATAGATGGCTAAACTGAGAGAGTGAATCAGGTTCTTGAGGACATGCTGAGAATGTATGTGATGGATAAACCATCCAAGTGGGAAGATTACCTACACTTGGTAGAATTTGCATACAATAATAGACATCATGCATCATTGGGGATGAGTCCATTTGAGGTATTGTATGGCAAGGGATGCAGGACTCTAGTGAACTGGGACAGCCCGGTGAACAAGGTAGTACTTGGACCAGAGATGATCAAGGAAATGGAACAGGAAGTTGCTAAGATCAGGCAGAATTTAAAGGCAGCTTAGGACAAGCAAAAGAGTTATACATATTTGAAAAGAGTGCAGAAGGAATTTCAGATTGGGGATCATGTTTATTTGAGAGTGAAACCGAGGAAGAGTTCTCTCAAGTTGGGGAGTTGTGCCAAGTTGTCACCAAGATATTGTGGGCCATTTGAAGTCCTAGATAGGATAGGGCCAGTTGCATATAGAGTTACATTTCCTGCTAACATAAGAGCTCATAATGTTTTCCATGTATCTTTGCTTAAGAAGTATGTACATGATCCTAATCATATGATTGATTGGAATGTGATATAGGTGGAACCCGAGGGAGAGTTCCAAGTAGAGCCTATGTGCATCCTCGACAAGAAGGTCACTTTGCTCCGGAACAGAGCCATCGGACAGATAAAGGTCCAATGGGTGCACCTTAGTCCCGATGAGGCTACATGGGAGTTGGAGGATGCCATGAGAGAGGCATTCCCAGTTTTGTTCAGTTTTGAGAACACCGAGGACGGTGTTGTTCTAAGGGGGAGGGAAATGTAATACCCCAATTTTGACCCTTATGAAATATTGGCTTTTAATGTAAATATTGTATACATGCGATGTATGTTTCCCTAGAATGGAGCTCAAGGCCAAGGCCCCGCTAGTGTATGTTCAGATTTTATTTAGAATGGACAAGTATTTGATATTTTGCTACCCATGTGCTATTAAGGCATGGAATATTGTAAATGATGTAAATATTTGATATTGCGATAAAATAACAAAACTGGCTATGGAAGCAACGAATGAGGAGGGGACATGTGTATTCCACTAGGGAGTGGTGAAGGGGTTGTGGGGATGAACCATATGCTGCCAAGTGTCATATTGTGAACCCATTTGACTTTCCTTGCTGACATTTAATTCTGTAGTAAGGAAGTTGTTGAAGAATTCAGTCCATGGTTTTAATGGAGCATGGGCAGCCCAGAAATTTGTATGGCAGAGTATGAGCTCTGTTTTCTTGTACCACAAGTCACCCTACCTCATGGGAATTGATTTTTCCTCATTCCCATTCCATTGTTGAACATCCCAGCATCAGTTTTCATCTATTACGAATTCCTAGCAGTGAGAAAAATCAGAAATCGCAACTTTGCAAGAACCCACGTTTTGAAGAGCCATAAACGCCCAGAATTTGGTATTGATAGTAAAATCCAATGGGGCATCCATAGATATGAACCTTGGGGCAAATTTGAGAGTGTTAGATACCCCGAAATCCATAGAAAATCCCAGTTTTTATAGCCCAGAAGTCCAGTGACGGGATTGAGTTATTTGATCATCAAATTGATAAATTCCAAGTGTGAATTCTAGAACAGAGGTTGGAAATGCTTGATAAACCCAGTGAAGGCTGGAATCTCAAGGATTTAGCAACTTGGACCTTTCTATGCCCATCCTGAAGAGCACTGGAGGAAAGGGACGCCTGAGGGACTGTGCAACAAAGAAGGGGACCTTCCTTGTGTTGGGTGTGGTAGGTACTGTGGGTGCCTTGACTGTTTGAATTATCTTGAGATGCTTGTAGCTCTGTGGTTGAGCTCACTGGATTAGCATTTTCCTCCTTTGTCTTTTGTATGCTTGATAAACCCAACTGTGTGTTGGTTTAGCATAGCAGTTGAGTGAAACCATGGCTGTGAGTGAGCCCATCTAGTTCCTCCTTAGTGGATACACAACCCAACTCGGGGGTGATCTCTCAGCTGAAAGAATATAGGCTGGACATAGATCTATGGTTGGGTGGAACGTTGCTCTCACATAGCCAGTTGTTTGGACAAATTCATCTCAAAGATAAGTGTTCTCTGTGTTTAAATTATATGCATTCTGTGTTTTGCAATGTGTTAATTCTAAATGATAATTATTCATGTTAATGGAATTGATATGAAGTCTGTGTATAGCATGAGAAGGGGATGGATTCTCTGTATATTGAATCCTCATCTACTTGTGATAGATATGTTGATGCATTACAATTGTGTGTGTATAAATATGATTTAATTCCGCTGTGTTTATATTGAATATGTATTTGCACACAGAAGTTTTTATTATCCATGAATTTCTTAGTAATGTATGGGGCTGAATTTTCCAATAAGCCTGGAATGTCAGTCATGTTCCCTCTATGATTTGGAATGATGGAAGGGGACGTGACACTAAGACCTTTTCCTCGATTTCCACAAGAAAATCAGACAAGTTGGGCAATCCTTCATTTACTGGAAGTGCAATAGTCTTAGTCACAACGTGGCATAATGACTGCGTGACTAACTCACACTTGCGAAGTGACACCTCATGTAGGTGGTTCTGCCAATTCTCTAATGCGTCATCAGAGTCAGAAGACACAGAGCTAAAGCTGCGCCACCCAAGCTCACCGTCCACAGTCGGATGAATATAATCTTCTGAAATATTGTATGCATGGTCCCATCCGCTGGGATCTTCATCTTTTACTAGTTCAATATACCTGCATCCTTTAGTCGGATCCAACAGAGCTATGACTCTGAGATCGTGGTTTTCAAAATTCATCATCCGCTTCTTAAAGTTGATTACTGTTGCATTGTCGTTGCCCCATCTAATCCCCAACAACGTGGGATAGGAGCTTCCACCTTCAACAACTTCAATGACATCGAAGTCGGCATATGTCTTCATTCCCTCAATGTCCACAACCAGGCGTGGAACTCTCCCAATCGGTGTCACCTTGGCCTAATTAGCCAGACAGAGTTGTACGGGAGACCAACTCAGTGTGGGACTCCCCATTTTCTGCCAGGCCTACTTGGTTAAGAAGTTGACATCCGAACCAAGATCCAGAATAACTGAATCAACTTCATAGTCTCCAATTTGAGTGTTCATTCGCATCTCCTTACCTGTCTTTTGCCTTTGTAAGGAGTTTACTGCAGACTCTTGTCGTCCCCTGGTTGGTCGCTGCAACATCCCTTCAAGCTCGGCAAGAGCATCTAGATCCCTTGCCAACGATAAAAAAGTTTCAAAAAAATTATATAGGGTCCCAGACTGCCGCGATGGACCTGCCTCTCAGGTGGCATAAAAAACAGGGGGCATGTCACAAATAATTGCCTTACCGTGATCTTTTTCCATCGCACGGTGCGCTTGAAAGAATGCCTCACGCTCGGAATCAATGTCAAACGATACCTTCTTCTGCCCCTCTAATCGGATGAGAGACTGTGGACCATCTTCACCTGTTGTCGTACCTCCATGAGTGATAACTACAACAGCCGCGTCTTGTGTCCTTGGCTCCGCAGAAATTATCGTAATAGTTGCATCCTGAGTCTGATTTAGTGGTGGATTCCCAGGCTGATTCACGTTCTGGTTAACATTCTGATTCGGACGCTGGTTCTGGTTCTACGACGGTTGCTATACTTGATTCTACGCTGGTTGCTGCACCTGATTCTGATTTTGCAACTGCGAAATGTTCCTTACTTGCCATTGCGCAATCAACTGCGGACAATTTTCAACAGTGTGATTGGTAACAAAACAAAACGTACAATGTGTCTGCAATTGTGGGAAATCTCGCTGGCAGTGTCCCCACACTCCGAAATTACAACACTGGATAGGGCCTCAAACTCCTCGTCCTTGTCCTCCTCCGTGACCAAAGTCGCCACCGCGTCCTCCCCGGAATCCTCCACAAAATCCTCCTTGTTGCTGGTATTGCGGTTGCTATTGCGGTTGCGCATATTGCCCAGGCTGCACCTACTGTGGCTGTTGTGCAACCATCTGCATCGGAGCATATTGCGGCATAAACTATTGTGGTTGCTGCTGCGGTACAAACTGCACCTGTGGTTGAGGTAGCGGCTGGGCTACCTATGTCTACGGTTGCGGTTGTTGTATGGCACACTGGTCGTCCTTCACATAGAATGCATCATATGTGTTGGAGCCAAGGCCGCAGCTATGGTAAAAGCTGCGAATTTTGAGGAAAAAGCACAAGTATGGAAGAGTGCTAAGTTTTGAATAAGCGCCAATTTTGGGACAGAAGAAGACGGTGCGCAGTACGGTGCCAGATGGATAATCTCAGCGTAGATTACGGACCGAAAATCGTGGAGCTCGCGCGCACGTCAGAAGAGAATGAAGGTAGCCGAGTGGAAAGCCCAGCTACCACAATCAATGAAGCAATGGAGCAGAGGGCTCAGCTACCCTCATTTAAGGCTAAGTACAGAAGTTATGGTTGCTCGGATCAAGGAAGAGCAACGGACCAAAGCATTGAAGGCGAAGGACGAGGCACCCATACCCGTAAGCTGCGCCGGAATTCATGGAGCCTGCAGGAAGCGGCGACATGACTGCAAGCGGTGCCTACAGTACACCTAGCCATGTGCGTGGTTAGGGTTTTTGGGGATTACTGCTGGGAAAGGCCCACAGTTATGTAAAGGTGCGACCGCCATGGCCACCTATATATATGTATAATTGTGAAGGGTAGATGTTAGTTGGTTAGACAGATAGCTAGCTAGTCAGTAAGCTGGTTAATTAGTGAGTCAGTTAGCTAAGCCTGTGAATGAGCTAGCTAAGATAGTAGATACTGGATGTAAGAAGGATTGATCGAGTTGATCATCCTCTGTTACGATCTTGTTGATTGTTTTCTACCGTGTTGCTAGAAAACAGGAGTTAGAGCTGGTTAGCAGTGAAGCTAATCCTTGAGTTGCAGACAGTCAAAGTCGATGTCTGAACTATTGTAACCTCTGGAGAGGAAGAGAATAGATCGAGAGAAGGGCTCCCAGCTATGTGCGTGGAGTTTCCTGGAAAGATCTAAGGCTGCAGCTGTGTGCGCAGCATATTGTATTAGTCTATCATTTTCTGGTTAATATAAGATACTCCTGTGGACGTGGTTTTCCCCGTGGAGGTGGACTTCATACTTCTCGTTGTTGCGATGTTGTGATTGAAATGATTGCCTGTTTTAGTTTACTAACAGCAAATACAGGAATATTGCATTATCTTTATGAATGTGTTGAGTAAATCAGTGAAGCTTCCTTGGGAACTATAATCGTTAAGGGTCGAAGGAATCGGTAAGACGACGTCGCCGTTGCGATAGGAGAACCTGTTGGTGCGACGAGCACGCAAGTGAAACTACGCATAGAATATCCGCGCAGAGGATAACTGGTCCTAGCGCAGGAGTGGAAGTACCGCGCAGTTCAGCTACCGAGCAGGAGCTTGAGAGCTGTTGCGCTCGTAAGTCTGAAGAAGGGTCAGACATTCACCTTAGAAGAATCGTCGAAGAAGAGAGAACAGTCTCCGCGTCGCCTAGGTTAAGGAAACCTGATTCCTTAGCCTCCCCATAGCCACTTCGGGTGAGACCTCGAGCTGCCGCGCAGCTCGTTGTCGAGAGGGCCAGTGCGCCAAGGGGTTTTGTTGCTGCGCTTCATTAAAACTCGGGTCTGTCCAAAAAGCAGCCAACAAATGGTTCCGTTGCCGCGTGAATGAGACTTGTTATTTCAGCGACACGCGAGATCGAGACGAAACCTAGAGAAAGAAAGGAGCCAACAAATGGTTTCGTTGCCGCGTGAATGAGACTTCCTATTTTTGCGACGAAGAAGATTGTTGCTGAAGCCAACAAATGGTTCCGTTGCTTTGAACCCTGCTGTTGAGCCAACAAATGGTTCTGTTGCCTTGAGACTTGCTCAGCTAACAAATGTGTTACTGGAATCCTACAGCTACATAAATTCAGGAGTGGTTCGATTTAAAGGCTAAAGAGTTCGTTGAACAAGAAAATAAAAGCTCTAGGCTCCAGCCAGAAGAATGGTTGCAGAAGTATATCTATATTGACCTTCACGAAATTTTCTTTGTCACATTTGCACTTGAGTTACATGCTTGGATAGCCAAGTTAGCAGATACTAGACCCACTGTGCATATTGATCGACCAGTCGCTTGGACCCCTGAGCTAGTCAGTATTTTGAAGCGGGTAGACAATTCTGTGTCCCGCGCACTAGACTTTTGGTTGAATAGTCTGCTGGAAGGTTTCATCACTGAGTTTGCAGTGGATACAAGAAAGAGTTTCAGTGAAGCTGAGAGGAGTTTCTTTCAAGCACATAGAGGTAAGTTCCTGAATTCTTTGAACTTATCGATTAAAATGCTTTTGTATGAAAAAGCAAAACTATGTATAGCTTCAGATGAATAGCATAGACAAGTAATGTCCGTAGACTCTGATAGTGACCCTGAAGTTATTGGTTGCACTCGTAGTGGAAAACGGTATAAAGTAGGCCTTGACCAACATTCTTTTGAGTCAAGCCCAGAAGACAGTCAAGTTCCTAGAGCAAGCCACATAGAAAGACAAGGGAGCGCTCATATCCCTTACCACCCTTTTACATCGCAAAAGCCAGACGAAGCTCAGTATAATCCCGCAGTAACACCTTCTAGTAGCCCACACGGTACTTCTAGTACCTCTGTACCACCTTTGTTCGACCAGCCCAGAAGAACTGCTACAGCACCTACACCTCAACCTAGCGCAAGAAAGATGGGTGATGACATGAAACTACCAACTTTTAGAGGAACAGGAATAGAAGACCCTGAGCAACACTGGTTCCTATGTGAAGCCATTTGGACAATTAAGCAAATTAATGATGATGCTGTTAAACTGGTTCAGTTAGCAACCACACTAAGAGAAAGAGCCTTAACTTGGTTCATGAAATACTCAGCAGCACAGAATAGAACGCTTGCTGAGGTAAGAAATGCAATGATTAGAGAATTCAAGAAACCTAAATCAGAATCACAGTGTATAACAGAGCTCAAAGACATCAAGCAGTTATCTACAGAGTCAGTATGGGACTTTGACCAAAAGTTCAAAGCCTTGATAGATCAAGTAAGCTTTGAGTTTGCACCACAACAGCATAAGGAATGGTTCATTGCTGCGTTGCTTCCACACATTAGACTTCCTCTTATGCAACAGAATCTCACTACTCAGGAACAAGCTCTAGAGATGGCTATGAAACTAGAAGCTTCACCAATTGCTGGAACAAGCAACGATGTTGCGCAGCTACAGAACCAACTAGCAAACTTAACCTTGCAAGTGCATGATATTAAGAAAGGCAAGGATGTTAAGGAAGAAATATGGTGTACAAAATGTAAAGCACAAGGTCATTCAAAGGACCACTGTCCCGTTTTCATAGAGTATATTGCAACTGGAGCACCTAACCCTTTACCACAGCCACAAGGACTTTGGTGTGAAATCTGTAGAACTAGAGGTCATAGACCTCAAGAATGTCACTTACTTCAGAAATATGTACAAACTCCAAAGAATCTATATTGTAATTTCTGTAAATCAGTAGGCCATGATGAAAACAATTGCAGAGCATATGACCTTATGATGGAAAGGAAACATGATGTTTATAGAGTACAGTCAGAAGCACAAGGACCCGTGGCAGGTCCACAGTATGACCAAACTTGCGACGGCCGAACAGGAAATTATAAAGGCCGCGGACGTACAACAAATTTTGGCCGCGGAAGAGGCCAGATCACTTGTTATATTTGTGGAGCGCAAGGTCATTTTGCAAGAGATTGCCAAAACCCTACAACCCTTTGCAGATATTGTAAATATTATGATCATTTCATTGAAGAATGCCCTCAATTGATGACTAAAATGCAAGCAAAGACGCCACAGGTCAACCGGAATATTCAATTGATTGGAGCAGAAAAAATGGAACCAGACCGTACAGTTAATATTGTGATGCGCAGTGGAACAACCACTGGTGCGCCAGAATCGGGAACTGGAAAGCAAGCGACGCAATGGGTGCGCCGCGCTAATATTAAACCAACCCCACTTAATCTGCAGAAGCAAAAAGAAGCATTCAAGCAAGCCCAAGAGTATTTCTCGGATCCCAGAGCTTCAAGTTCTGTCGCAACTCCGCATAATGATATTAGATCGCAAGTGCTAAGACAAGACAACCTGGTACAAGAACAGGCCACTACATCCGGAAGGCCCGATGAAGAAGATGCACTAGGTACTGTCCATAATTTTCTAAGGAACTGCTTAAAGTTGTTGCGCAATGAAAAAGCAACTATGGAACTTCAACACCTATTGGATAAATGTCAACAATCTGCTTCGACGAACACGCCGCAGCGTGCTGTTCACCAGATTGGGAGTCACATTAGAACTGGAAAAGAGATGAGGCTCACAGCGTAGATTGGAGCATTTGAGATGGACGAAGTTATTTTAGATGTGGGCTCAGAAGTTAATGTTCTCACCATGCAGACATGGGAACAGATGGGAAGTCCTCAACTTACAAGATCCCCCATCCAGCTAAGACTCGCGAACCAGCAACGAGTCTCTCCATTGGGCAGATTACCCAATGTACCTATTGATATTGAGGGAGTAAGAAGTTCTGCAGACTTTGAAGTAATCAAAATCCTGGATGATAGTAGACCTTACCCAACACTTTTAGGTATAGACTGGGCATTTGATAATTTGGCTGTCATCAATTTGAAGAAAAGACAGATGACCTTCGAGGATGACCAGATTAGGGTCATTGCACCGCTTGATCCTATTCAAGGACCAAGGTATATAGAACCCATTCGGGCAGAAGAAGAAGCGCGCCAAATGGAAAGTTTGTATCAGATGACTGCTAGTCAGAGTGACTATGTCAATCCCACAGCAGATGGCCATATCAGCTGGCGATGCGATAGCTCGTGCACATCAGACTCAGATGCAGTATTGGAAAACTGGCAGAATCGATTACATGAGGTTTCTACAAGACGTTGCGCCATGATGACTAAATCCATTCGATGGATTGGCACAGAATTGACTGACACTCCAATTTTTGATGGTTTAACTAATGTAAGTGAATTCATACAGGCATATGAACAACAGCTTCCAGAACAGCAGCGCATACAGGCATTAGATGTATCACTGCGCGCTACACCCGCAAGATGGTGGGGTGCGCATAAAGAGAATATTCATACATGGCAAGACTGTCGCAGATTGATACTGCGCAGATTCCAGGACACCACAGCAGAAGTGTCGCGCAAATATGAGGGACAGAGTGACCCCAGGTCACACATTGAAGCATGCATTCAGCAATGGTCGGATATTCTGGACGATGAGTGGGTTCACCTATTCATCCACACATTGGACACAGTTCCAAGGAACTGGTACACTGAAACAAAATTGCGCAGAGGCACTCTTACTTGGCCTCTTATGATAGAAAGTTTTCAACTTACCTTCAGCTTTGAGTCAGAGCATCCGAGTATTGATCAGGCTCTGAAGTGTATTAAAAAGAAGGTATTTGAACCATGTCTATTACCAGAATATTCCCAACCAGATTGGGTTGTTCAGATAGAACATGCCCTGGAATGCTATAATTTCACCACTGGAGAAGAGGAGGATGATCCTCGCAACATCAATATCCCAGAATCAGAAGGGACGCGCAATGTTGAAGGTCCTCAGCTTGATATCCCTGCCATTACAGAACACGTCAAGCTCAAAAAGGTTAACATTGGTACAGAAGCCGAACCCAAGTTTGCTTCTATAGGAGACTATTGGGATGATGAAACTGTTGGGCATATTTCAGATCTATTACGTGACTACCAGGATATCTTTCCTACCAAGTTCATAGAAATGAAAGGCATCCTAGGAGACTTAGGAGTGATGCGCATACCTCTGAAACCAGATGCCAAGCCAGTAAAGCAGCGCCCATACAGGTTGAACCCGCGCTATAAAGAAAAAGTCAAAGAAGAAATTGACAAGATGCTCGCAGCAGGTATTATTGAGCCAGTAGAAGAAAGCGATTGGATTAGCCCTATGGTTGTACAAGAGAAGAAGACAAAAGGTGAAATAAGAATTTGCGTGGACCTGCGCAAACTCAATGACGCATCAGCGCATGATCCATTTCCTACGCCCTTTACAGATGAAGTGCTTGATAATATTGGAGGACAAGAGGCTTACTCCTTCACTGATGGATTTTCGGGATACCATCAGATCAGAATCCATCCAGACGACCGCCATAAGACTACTTTTGCGACTGAATGGGGCTCATTCCAGTACACGGTAATGCCCTTTGGTCTTAAAAACGCTCCTGCTATCTTCTCTAGAGTCGTTGTTGCTGTTTTTAAAGATTTCATCCATAAGTTCTTAGAAGTCTATTTTGATGACTGGACTGTATTTGGCTTATTAAAGAACCATATAGCGAACCTGCGAATGATGTTAGAAAAATGTAGACAGCATCAGATTTCCCTTAACTTGAAAAAATGTATCTTCTGTGCTCCTTTTGGTATTTTGTTGGGTCACATTGTATGCAGACAAGGACTCCTGATGGATCCTGCGAAGGTTGCCATCATCGCTAATTTACCTGCGCCCAACTCAGTCAAACAATTGCACACTACATTGGGACATACTGGATACTACAGAAAATTTATCAAAGGTTATGCAAAGATCACAGCACCTATGGAAAGATTGCTGAAAAAGGATTCGAAATTCCAATGGATAGAAGAATGCCAACAGAGCTTGGACACACTTAAAGACAAGATGATCACTGCGCCAATTCTAGTATTCCCAGACTGGAATAAACCCTTTCATGTTCATGTCGATGCTTCTTCCATAGCATTGGGGATCGTACTTACACAACCAGGAAAAGGAGGTATCGATCACCCCATTGCTTACTCTAGCCGAAAGTTGTCCACAGCCGAGAAGAACTACACTACTACAGAGAGAGAAGGACTAGCTATGGTGTACGCCCTACAGAAGTTCAGACACTACTTACTGGGCGCACATTTTAAAATGTATACTGACCATTCTGCTTTGAAATACTTGGTCAATAAGCCAGTGTTAGGGGGAAGAATTTGCAGATGGCTACTACTCTTTCAAGAATATGATTTTGAGGTTATTGTAAAGCCAGGTAGATTGAATGCAGGACCTGACCACTTATCTAGGATCGAGTCAGGAGAAGAGCCTACAAATCTGGAGGACAATCTGCCTGACGCGCAGTTGTTCTCTATTCAAGCAGCAGATGAATATTATTCTGATATCCTTGAGTTTCTTACTACTGGACAAGCGCCAGTTGAGGTTTACAATCCAGCAGAAGAAACAACTTGTCGTCAAAGCCGCAGACTTCACTTTGATAGTAGGCCAGCTTTATAAGTTGGGCCCCGATGAAGTCTTGCGCAGATGTATCCTACCGCATGAAAAGAACTCTATCATCGTAGAAGCGCACTCAGGCATCGCAGGAGGCCATTTCGCAGGAAAGCCGACTGCTCAGAAGATCTTAGCCGCAGGTCTTTGGTGGCCGACATTGCATAAGGATACTAAGGAATTCTGCAAATGTTGCGATGTGTGCCAGCGAATAGGAAAACCTTCAAGAAGAGATGAAATGCCGCTAAGACCTCAGATAACACTACGTGCTTTTGATAAATGGGCCATTGATTTTGTAGGTCCTATCAACCCTCCAGGAAAGAGAACCGGCGCAAGATACATCATCACAGCTACTGAATACCTCACCAGATGGGATGAGGCTAAGCCAGTGAAGAACTGCGACGCTGCCACGGCCGCGCAGTTCATTTTTGAGAATATTATCACTAGATTTGGATGTCCACTGATTCTAATGAGTGATCAGGGTACACATTTCCTCAATGACACTACAGAAGCCCTTACTGAAGAATTCCAAATTAGTCACCATAAGAGTACACCCTACCACCCTCAAGCTAATGGCACGGTGGAGGCATTCAATAAAATTCTTGAGAATGCCCTGACGAAGATCTGTAATCAACAAAGAGATGATTGGGACCTTAGAGTCACAGCTGTATTATGGGCTTACAGAACTACCTGCAAGAAATTAACAGGTCACACACCTTTCAGTTTGGTGTATGGACAAGAAGCAGTTATGTCTATGGAATACATTATTCCCAGTCTCAGAATTGCGCAAATTACAGAAATGACAGATCCTGATACTATGAGCGCAAGACTCTCACAACTGCTTGCCTTAGAAGAAGACAGACTCTTACCCGAATTCCATCAACAGGTACAGAAGGCAAGACAGAAAGCTTGGCATGACAGGCATATTAAGAATAAAGTCTTTCAGGAACGAGACTTGGTACTCCTCTATGACAGTAAATTCATCAAGTTTCCAAACAAGTTTCGTGTACATTGGTTAGGCCCTTTTCAGGTAATAAAAATAACAGAAGGAGGAGCAGTTCAGCTTGCGAAGCTGAATGGAGAAGTACTTCCTACAAAGATCAACGGGAGTCGGCTCAAGCTTTACCGCGACGACCACTCCGCCCTGTCGACTTAAATAGCTGCTCAAAGAAATGCAGATGTCCAGTGTAGTTGAAAGAGGCATCGCATTATCAGTCTACACGGAAGTTGCGAGACACTCAGTCTCCGGCTTCCCGCGCAGTTCCTAGAAACATCCGCGCATACCGAATAAAAATTTGGGATTGAGCGAGCTTATATTTGCGCTCTTGCGAAGGTTCTCCCCGGACTGTTGAACCGGCGCTCTTGCGAAGTTCCCTGTGTCAATTTGCCGCTTGAAGAAGTTTTGTTGTGGACCCCTATAGGCACAGTTTCCTAAGTTGAAATGACCCGCCGAAAAATTTGAATTACAACAGTCATGTAGCCGCGTCTGAATAAATGAAGGATAAGCCCGCCATTTAAGTATAGCCGCTCTGACAGATTCGGCTTGATCTCCGTAAGATTTGCATTTAAACCATGTGACAGAAAGTTTTAGCTTCTCCCGGAAGCCTGTCAGAGCCCATCCATCACAGTAAATGCACCGCAGAGGCGAGGGGGATCGTAGGGTTGTCAACTCATGCATAGCCGCCTATAGCTAGTAGCCCCACTTGCCCGTATTTACTATCACCTTAGCTATAAATACCCCACACTTGTATAATTTCAGGTTACTTTTCTCGAGCTGCATAGTCTTCTTTGAGAATCTAAGCCATTGTTTTCAGAGCCGAGTTGTGCAGAGTGCTTTCTTTGTTGTCAGCGTTCATATCCCACGCTGTTCCGCTGTTTCTGTCCAAGTTCTTGTTACCTATACCCGTTCACGATGGAGAACCTGTCGACTGAAGAAGTTGTTCGTCAATTCCTGCGCCGAGGCCTAGATTTCGGCATGACTACCCCCGTGACGACTTCGACTTATGTACATCCTGGTTATCAGGATCCCAGACAATCTCCGGCCACAAGAGCATCTCAGCCACAGCCAGAAGAGCCCATTCCAGAGCCGTTGGCCACTATGGTGAATTATATTCCGCCGCGTCCAGAAGATGCACCAGCGGTGCATATTCCGAAAAATGCAAAGTATCCACTTCCGTTGCCTCCACTACCGGCTGGCGTGCGAATAGAAGGGTCCTTACTCGGACACCTTCCACTGGTCAAATTCTCTGATTTCAACCTGGGAGACTATAAAACGTATCCTCAGTTCCAGCTAGACCGATATCTGACGGTAGTGCATAATCCCACCAGAAAGGTTGACGAATTCATCCCGAAGGGATTTGCAGCAAATCTTGAGCGCCCTGGACTCCTGAACCTGTTAAAGCTACCGCATTTCGGGCGTAGTAATGAAGTGAACGCAGTTGTTAAAACACTGCTATCTTGCGTTCATGGAGGTTACCTTTGGCTCGGAGGCCAATCGATTTAAATGTCGATTTGATTCATCGCATTACTGGCCTGTCTAAGGTTGGTAAGGATCCCAATATCCATTTTATGGGAAAGGAGAAGGATAGAAAACTGGCTGCAAAGCTGGTGCAGAAATACAACCTTACAAGAGGAGGTCGGGCTTATGACCTCACAATAGTAGAAGACGAAGCACTTAGATTTACAGGAAGTTTGCTCGCGGACAGACTTCTCACGAAGTGCAGACCGAAGGAAGTTACTGGAGCTGTCGTGGAACTTGCCATCGCAGCTGCGGAGGGAGAACAGTACAACTGGTGCCTCTTCCTCCTCAATTCTTTTTTGGAAGACTGCCGGAACGTCCAAGATAACCCCAGTCAGTCGTTCCATTTTTCTTGGCTTTTAATTTTATGTGCTCTCGTCGGGTGGAAGGAGCCCCCGAACACTCAGTTCCTTCCGCGCCGCGCAGGAGAACCTGCCGAAATCCGCTATGTTAACCTTTGGGAATCCCCTAATCCCGCGAAGCGCAAGATGAACCGCACTGTATTTTGTGAATACTACTATCTCCTCAGAGATACCATTCAGGAAATGCCAAGGCTGAGTGAGGAGACAGCGAGGATATATGAAGGAAAGTTGGCCTTTACTACCGACTTACATCAACTTTACCTCCGTCCCTGCGGCATTCAGGAGGAATGGGCCGTAGGTCTTTACAGGATGACCACAGAAGATGTCGAAGAAACTATCAAGTCCTGGTCGGACGAATGGAGAGAAGCCGCCGACATCGCATCCGCGATGCCACCCGCCCCTGCGCAAGAGAAGGATAAGGGCAAGGAAGCCCCTGAGCAAAGAAGTGATGAAGGCTCGACAGAGCCGGCGACCAAGAAACAAAAGGTGTCGCATCCCTCTGAGGCCATTCCCTCGGGGATCGACCAGTATATGAAAGAGCAATTTCTCGAGCTACGCAACACGCACGCTCACATCAGAAGTGCTCTAGATCTGCAGTTTGTGGAAATAAAAGGTCTCGCAGGAAGGATTGCGCAGACCCATGCGCCAGCATCTACTTCGCAGGCGCCACAAGAAATTCCAAGTGCCGAGCGAGTTGAAGAACTCATAGAAAGGCATACTGTCGTGCATATTCCGCCTACGAGCATGACACTTCCGGATCCGCTAGCTGCACTACAAGTAAGCGTCGTTGGGCCCGTTGAAATAAATTTGTCTCTAATTCCTATAGAGACTCTACAGCTAGTGCATGAGAAAGTTTCTCTTGAGTTGAGAGCTAGAGAGCTCTCTACATTCCAGGAAAATCAACGACTACAATCGCAGGAGATAGAGATGAAGGCAAGCCATAAGAATATCTCCGAGAAACTCACACTTTATGAGGCGCAAGACATCGACATCAGAAACGCAGTGGATGAGATTACCCAGGAATTGCCGGCTTGCGAGATTCAACTAGACCTCCCTCTGGTTGAGAAAGTTCAAATTATTGGAGGAAGGGTGAAAACCCTGGAGCATGAAATAGTTGCTATGGTTGAGGGCCATAGAACCCAAATCGCTGAGCTAGAAGCTCGTGTTGCCGTGCAGTTTATAGATGATGCGCAGGAACAATTTGAAGCGCTGAGCAGAGCTTCCACACAGATGAAAGACAGAGTACAGGAAGCCGAGAATCTGATGAGCCAAGCTATGGAAGCTTGGACGGAGCTTGAGAAGCTCCCTTTTAAAGTTGGTCTTTTGGAACAGGTGCAAGCCGCAGAACAATCCCTAACTGTTCTGATTGAAGAAGCTAAGGCCTTAACAGGCTTACCAAAGATGAAGAAAATGAGTGAAGTGCGCAGAATGCAAAAGCAACTCCACAAGCTCAGAACTGAAGATGAGAAGCTCACCAACAGCATTCAGCCATTTATGGATGAGTATGCTGACATCGTTGGCCAAGTCGAGGCAAAAATCAAAGAAATTGCTGAATCTCAAGAGGTGATTGATGCCATAACTAAAGAAGAAGCCACTGCAGAAACGGTGCAGACAGCTGTGGAGTGTGTCGATGAATTGGACTCCGCTATTGCGCAGTGGAAGAAAACATTCGCGGAGACCCAAGAAAAAGCAGATGCGCAAGTAAAGCGACCACGCGCTAGTGCGAGTGGCTCGAGGACGAGCCACAAGTAAGTGTTAGGGGCCTGTTGGAGCCAAGGCCGCAGCTATTGTAAAAGCTGCGAATTTTGAGGAAAAAGCACAAGTATGGAAGAGTGCTAAGTTTTGAATAAGCGCCAATTTTGGGACAGAAGAAGACGGTGCGCAGTACGGTGCCAGATGGATAATCTCAGCGTAGATTACGAACTGGAAATCGTGGAGCTCGCGCGCACGTCAGAAGAGAATGAAGGTAGCCGAGTGGAAAGCCCAGCTACCACAATCAATGAAGCAATGGAGTAGAGGGCTCAGCTATCCTCATTTAAGGCTAAGTACAGAAGTTATGGTTGCTCGGATCAAGGAAGAGCAACGGAGCAAAGCATTGAAGGCGAAGGACGAGGCACCCATACCCGTAAGCTGCGTCGAAATTCATGGAGCCTGCAGGAAGCGGCGACATGACTGCAAGCGGCGCCTACAGTACACCTAGCCATGTGCGTGGTTAGGGTTTTTGGGGATTACTGCTGGGAAAGGCCCACAGTTCTGTAAAGGTGCGACCGCCATGGCCACCTATATATATGTATAATTGTGAAGGGTAGATGTTAGTTGGTTAGACAGATAGCTAGCTAGTCAGTAAGCTGGTTAATTAGTGAGTCAGTTAGCTAAGCCTGTGAAAGAGCTAGCTAAGATAGTAGATACTGGATGTAAGAAGGATTGATCGAGTTGATCATCCTCTGTTACGATCTTGTTGATTGTTTTCTACCGTGTTGCTAGAAAACAGGAGTTAGAGCTGGTTAGCAGTGAAGCTAATCCTTGAGTTGCAGACAGTCAGAGTCGACGTCTGAACTATTGTAACCTCTGGAGAGGAAGAGAATAGATCGAGAGAAGGGCTCCCAGCTGTGTGCGTGGAGTTTCCTGGAAAGATCCAAGGCTGCAACTGTGTGCGCAGCATATTGTATTAGTCTATCATTTTCTGGTTAATATAAGATACTCCCGTGGACGTGGTTTTCCCCGTGGAGGTGGACTTCATACTTCTCGTTGTTGCGATGTTGTGATTGAAATGATTGCCTGTTTTAGTTTACTAACAGCAAATACAGGAATATTGCATTATCTTTATGAATGTGTTGAGTAAATCAGTGAAGCTTCCTTGGGAACTATAATCGTTAAGGGTCGAAGGAATCGGTAAGACGACGTCGCCGTTGAGATAGGAGAACCTGTTGCTGCGACGAGCACGCAAGTGAAACTACGCATAGAATATCCGCACAGAGGATAACTGGTCCTAGCGCAGGAGTGGAAGTACCGCGCAGTTCAGCTGCCGAGCAGGAGCTTGAGAGCTGTTGCGCTCGTAAGTCTGAAGAAGGGTCAGACATTCACCTTAGAAGAATCGTCGAAGAAGAGAGAACAGTCTCCGCGTCGCCTAGGTTAAGGAAACCTGATTCCTTAGCCTCCCCATAGCCACTTCGGGTGAGACCTCGAGCTGCCGCGCAGCTCGTTGCCAAGAGGGCCAGTGCGCCAAGGGGTTTTGTTGCTGCGCTTCATTAAAACCCGGGTCTGTCCAAAAAGCAGCCAACAGTATGTTTGTTCATGGAGTAGCCCATATGCCCGGTAGTCCTTGTATTCATGTTCCATAGACTTGCAGAAGGTACAATACAGATTCATCGATTTTGTGACCATTTTTTGCATGTATTGACATTCCTCGTGGCGGTGCCCATATACTTGATAGATGCAACACCATTGCATATCGCCGTCGCTCAATGGATTCGACGCTCCTGATACCAAATAATTGCGGAAGTCTGGGCAATTATCCTTAGTATGCCCCTCTCCGCAACATCGCGTACACCATACTTCCTCACGCTGTTCCTTTCCTTTCTTAAGGTCTTGCAGCTGTATTGTCAAGTTATCCAACTGTGTCTTAATCTGCGACATACCCGCGGCGTTCTCACCAAGCGACGAAGCTTCCAACCGCATCGCAATCTCTAGAGCTTCACTCGGTGTTGTAATGTTTTGTTGCATCAACGGTAGTCAAATGTGAGGGAGCAATGCCGCGATGAACCATTCTTTGTGCTGGACAGTTCTCATGTCGAAACTGACCCTTGCCATCAATGTTTTGAATCACTAGTCAAAATCCCACACAGTCTCATTGGGGTACTGCTTAATTTCTTTTAGTTCTGTAATATACCGCACTTCAAATTTGAGTTTTCTGAACTCTGCAATCAATCCAGCTCGAACTTCATCTAGCGTCTTTTCTGGAGCATCTACAGGAACTTGCACAAACTTCATGAACCAGTCTAATGTGCGACCCCGAAGGGTTGTCACCAATTGTCCTTTCTTGACATTATCATCAGTAATTTGCTTTACAGTCCATACTGCTTCACATAAGAACCAGTACTGCTCAGGATTATTTGTTCCATTCCCATGGAATAGCGGTAGCTTTGCATCGCCATCCTAAGCTTGCTTCCTACGGTCGCTGAGCTACTAGCAATTAAATTATGTTGATTTGATGAACACGGTGGTGTTAAAGTGGTATTTCTTACCGGTTGAGAGATAGTGAGCGAAGGTGTGGGTACATTGTTGTTGGGGTTTGGTCCTACCTCTATCCTGGGCGTAGCCTGGTGGTCCTTATCGGCACTGTGAGGTCTCTTCGTCCCATGTGGTCTTCCTTCGCGGCCTTGCGTCTCGATGACAATAGGACCTTCTCCTGTCCTTTGCCTCTTTTCCTGTCGAAACCTTGCTCCTCCCCTTGTAAGACCACTCTCTTCCTCGGCTTCTTTCACAGTCTCGTCGTGACCCACATCCATCTACCTGTTAATTTTCGAGCATTAATTCAATATACTCTAGGATCTTTACTGAGAGACTAACATGTACAGTATATCAATGCATATCAATCATAGCAAGCATATCAATCATCATAAGATGCAAACATAAGAGACAATAGACACACAGAGTTTCCGTGGGGAAAACCCTAAGGTGAAAAACCCCACAACTTCCTTAGAGACAGATAGAGCAATAGTACAACCAAAGTACAACCAGAGTACACAGAGATAGACTCCTCCTATCAGCTGATCCTCCTCCTCACATGTGCGCCACTTTCCGAGTGATGGAAGAGTGAGTTATGAAGTGATCCAAATAGAGATCGGGAGATCTCTATTTATACTTGTCCTGACTGCCCAATAAACTTATGGGGCCGACTTGTCTAGATTAGTACAATAACCCAATGTTAACTTAATTAGTGCCGACCCCACACATGATGGTCTAATAACCCATCGACAAGTTACGACACTTGCGACACTTGTCAATACAAATGACGACACTTCCGTATAGAGGAATAGTAACATCTCTATAGGAGTACAATTTACATAGATGAAATACATTCCGAAGTTACATATACATCAACACTCCCTCTTAACTAGGAAGGTATTTCTCGACACAGATCTGCTAGCACAAGTCTTCTTCTCTGGATCATCATCAGCGAATCATCATCCTCGAATCATCGTTATCATCACTGCTACTGCTATCTCAATCAATCTCTGAATCTACTCGTCATAGGAAGTTCTACAAAGCCAGTCCTTTTTCATACTAGATGTAGGCCCACCACCTGCAGGTCTTCATCATCACTGGCCATACTGTGGAATTCTTAGGACTTATTACGTGCGTCACAAAACCTCTCAAGAGCATCCAGGCTGTTACGAGAGCACGACTCTACCTGTCGGATCTCCCAGGGCGCTATTATATGTGACCCCACCACAAAACCTCGAAAGAGAATCCCAGGACTGATTACGAGCACATGGATCAACCTATCAAATCTCCCAGGGAACAAATTACATGTGGTCACCACAAAACCTCGAAAGAGAATCCTAGGACTGATTACGAGCACACAGCTCAACCTATAGGGTCTCCCAGGGCACAAATTACATGTGGTCATGGCAAAACCTCGAAAGAGCATCCCAGGACTGATTACGAGCACACGGTTCAACCTATCGGATCTCCCAAGGCACAAATTACATGCCAGAGGACAAAACCTTGAAAGAGCATTTGCCAGATATCCCAGGGCACAAATTATATGCTTATCTCCACAACCCGTCCACGACCACAGAGTATCGACCTGATACTCACCATACATCATCCTGATGTACACATGATCATCCTGATCATCAACACTGCATCATCCTACTGCATGTCATCTGGAGCAACATCCTGAAGTTCGTCATCCATGATCATCCTGATCATACAATGCGTCCACCTAATGCATACACAGTATCTGCTTGATACATATCATCATACATGATCTACCTGATCATACAATGGATCCACTTGATACACATACAAATACATGATTTACCTGATCATACAATGTATCCACCTGATACATCTACAGATACATACACATGATCCAACTGATCATATCCAGCATCCAACATGATGCGTACATACATATACATATAAATGATCCAACTGATCATATCCAACATCCAAAATGATGCACACATACATATAAATGATCCACTGATCATATCCAACATCCAACATGATGCATACATACATATAAATGATCCACTGATCATACCCAGCATCCAACATGATGCATACATACATATAAATGATCCAATGATCATACCCAGCATCCAACATGATGCATACATACATATAAATGATCCACTGATCATACCCAACATCCAACATGATGCATACATACATATAAATGATCCACTGATCATACCCAGCATCCAACATGATGCATACATACATAGAGCAGTAACTGGAGCATCGTCCTGATGCTCATCATCCAACGCTTCCATCCACAGCCATGGGAAGGGTCCTCCTCTCACCATTCTTGGAATGGCTCCAGCAAATGTCTCCATCACTTCTTCCTCGAAGTATCATGAATCCGAAGAACACCAAACCTCTCTCTGAAGTACTCGAACCTCACTCTAGCTAGTGGTTTCGTCAGTACATCTGCAAGCTGCTCATCCGTCGCAACATACAGGAGCTTCACTGCTCCTCTCTGCACCATATCCCTGATATAGTGATATTTGATCTCAATGTGTTTCGACCTGTCGTGGAACACCGAATTCTCAGACAGCTTCACACAACTCTGGTTGTCACAAAAGATACCAGTAGCCTCCAGCGGGAGATCAAATAACTCAGACAGTAGCTTTCAAAGCCATACTTCCTCACAACTAGATGAACAAGCAACAACATACTCTGCTTCAGCTATACTCAGTGCTACGCAGGACTGCTTCCTGCTAAACCAAGAGATCAGACCTGATCCCATACTGAATCAACACCCAGAAGTGCTCTTCCTATCTGCAGCACTGCCTGCCTAGTCTGAATCAACATAACCTTGCAGGTTAAACTTTTGATTCGCATCATACTTGAGCCCATAGTCAACCGTACCCTTCAGGTACCTCAGAATATGCTTTACAACAATCAGGTGAACACCTCTGGGATCCGTCAGGAACTAGTTCAATGTGTTCACTGCAAAGCAAATATCTGGCCTTGTGTTTGTCAGGTACAACAAGGACCCAATCATCTGACAATACACAGTGACATCAATCGGATCAGATGAAGCATCACACAGAAGCTTCAGGTTCGATGCCATAGGTGTGGCCATGGCCTTGCAGCCCATCATCCCGAACCTCTTCAGGATCTCTACTGCATACTTCCCTTGTCCATGGAAGATCCCATATGCACTCTGCCACACCTCAATGCCTAGAAAATAGTGCATCATCCCCAAGTCCTTCATCTCGAACTCAGCTGCAAGCTTCCTCTTGGTATCGGCAATCAAACTATCATTACCTATTACAAACAGATCATCCACATACATAAGTAGTATCACTGGATTTCCTTCCTCAACCTTGTAATAAAGGTTGGAATCTGCTTTACTCTTGGTAAAGCCCAAACTTGATAGAAAACCGTCCATCCTACCATACCACGTCCTGGGAGCTTGCTTCAAGCCATACAAGGCTTTCTTCAGTCTGCACACATATGACTCCCTGTCATGTGTCTCAAAACCAAGTGGCTGCTCCAAATACACTTCCTCTTTGACTACACCATTCAAGAAAGTTGTCTTGACATCCATTTGGTGTATCTTCCATTTCATTACTGCAGCCATAGCAAGTACTGTTCTGATGGAAGTGTACCTGGCTACAGGAGCAAAAGTCTCTTCATAGTCTATTCCCTCTTTCTGAGAGAAGCCACGAGCTACGAATCTTGCTTTGTATTTCTCTATGCTGCCATCTGCAGGATGCCTTATCTTGTAGATCCATTTGGAAGTCACAACAGACTTCCCTTCACGTCTTGGGACAAAATCCCAAACATCATTCTTCATTATTGATTGGTATTCCTCGATCATGGCATCCTTCAATTCTTTCTTTTCCACTGCCTCTTCATAACTGAAAGGTTCTTTGTTCATGATATCATAGAGTAAATCAACATAGTTGGTATGTGATCTAGTTCTCTTCTTTGCTCTGTGTTCTTCTTCTGGAATGCCATATTTTTCTACATCTTGAATGAACTCTCTAGCCCATGCAGGTTTCCTCTTGTGAGAGTCCTTCTCTCGAGGTGGATCTACATGATCCGGATTTTATGAGCAGAACGAAATGAATACAGATTATTATCAGATGCTTAACACAAAATAATAGAGATACAGTAAAACTGGTTTTCTATTCAATAAGGGAATAAGCTAAAACTATAAAATGCAGTGGAAAACAAGCTTGCTGGAATGGTGGCGGCTTATCTCTGAGAAGAGATGTGATGGCTACGCTCATTTCGCAAGAAGATTGTTACAATGAGGATCTCAAGGCCTTTTACAATAAACAGGAATGTCAAAAACCCTAGACATCCAAAAACCTAACCCTAGGAGATGAAGCGCCAAAAGTCATGTGGGCCCTGTTTGGGTAAGTTAGTACATCAACTTCCCGGGGTCGTAACTTTTGCATACGATCTTCGTTTGGGGTGCTCGGTAGCCCATTGGAAAGGTCTATCCGAGATTTAAAACTTTCGATTGGGGCCAAATATATGTCGATGGCAACCATTTGGTCCCCCAAATCACCAAAAAAGGTTGTTTAGGGCCTCAAAATGGCCCCATAAGTTCAGGACCTGAAAAACTGCTAAAAATAGTACAATACCAAAATTGCCAGAAAATTGTTTTGAGCCAGTTGGAAAGGTGGGTGGCCACCGATATCCACCTGGATCAATCCTCCCTCCTTAGGAAGCAATGGTCTCCATTGCGTTGAGTTCCCCCATCAGATGAGGAAATTTCTGCTGAATTAGGCCCCGGGTGAGCCACTTGCCTTGGTGCAGGAGCTGCCCTGCTTTGACAACTCGATAAAGCTGGATCCTTTGATGTCAAGTGCCCTTGTTCTGTGTGTCTGCAATATGATCACTGGATGCTTGTTGTAGGCATTCAGGGTTGATCTCTGCTGGTGTCAACTTCTCTGCTATCTCTGAGGTGTCTAATAATGGTGGGAAATATGGCCGAAGGAGAGCCACGTTGAAGACTGTATGCAGACCAAGGAAGGGGGGGATGTTGAGATCAAAAGCATGGTCACCCACCTCCTTGGTGATGGTGTACGACCCATAACGGAGTGGGCGAAGTTTTCGATGGGGCCCTGTAAGGTGTTCTTTCTGCAAATGCAACCAAACTTTGTCGCCCACCTGAAACTTATGTGGCACCCGATGTTGATCATGGCGCTGCTTGTACTTGGCATTAGACTTCTGTAGAATATCCTGAACCTCTTGGCGGATATGCTGGATCCGTTCAATGAACCAAGTGACTTTGTCAGCTTTTGGGGACGAGTCGACTGAGGTGGTCGCAAGGGGCAGTGCAACATCCATGGGGCCCAATGGTTGGAATCCCAACCCCACCTGAAAGGGGTTGTGGCCAGTTGAGCTATGCAAGGCTCGATTGTAGCTATGTTGGACATAGGGAAGACTCTCATCCCATGTGCGGGGGTGTGTTGAATTGTACATGCACAAGATATGTACGACCATCCGGTTGACGACCTCGGTTTGGCCATCAGTCTGGGGGTGGAAGGTAGTGGATTTGGTGAGCTTGGTATCCAACAGTGACCAGAGGCTCGACCAGAATGAGCTGAGGAACCGACTGTCACGGTCTGAGATAATGGTCTGTGGGATCCCAAAATGTACCCATACTCGTTCAAAGAAGAGCTTGGAAGTGGCTTCTACTGTGATGTTCTTCTTGCAAGCGGCTATAATCGTTGTCTTGGAAAAGCGATCAACAACCACAAAAACACAGTCATTTCCCCTCTTGGTGGACGGGAGGCCCGACATGTAGTCCATTGAGATGGATTCCCATGGCCTGTCAGGAGTAAGCAGAGGGGTGTATAGGCCCTGTTTCTTAGTGGTCGGTTTGGCAATAGCGCAAGCAGTGCAGGACTTGATATACTTGCCAACATCCTGTCGAAGTTTCGGCCAGTAGAAATGTTTCTACAACACTGCCACTATCTTTTCGACGCCAAAGTGTCCTGCCACCCGACTGTAGTGAGCTTCCCATATCAACTTTGCACGCTCGCTTGATGGAATGCAGAGATGGCCCAGACGACACAACAACCCATCCTGAAGATGGAAATTAGCAACCACTGAGTTGGTTCCCAACATTTGATAGGTGGTGGAGAAGTCAGGGTCTATCTCGTAGAGGTGGGGCCATCCAGAGGTCTCGTGGCCGCAAGAGTCTAGCATCGTGGTGAGTGCCGCGACTGGAGGTCGACCGAGGCAGTCAGTAACTCGATTGGTACTCCCTGTTTTATATTTGATGTTGAGGTGGAACTGCTGTAAATATGTTGACCACTTCTGATGGCGGTCATTCTGCAACTTTCCTTGGGTTTGCATGAACTATAGTGGCTTGTGATCAGTGTGGATGATTGTCTCCTTCCCAAGAATGTAATGTCTCCACTGGCGGCAGGCTTGTACAATGGAGTACATTTCTTTGTCGTAGGTAGGGTACTTACGGACAACATTGATAGTGTCTCACTATGATATGCCACGGGGTGGCCGTGTTGAGTGAGAACGACGCCCACAACATAATCTGAAGCATCTGTCTCGATCTCAAAGGGATGTTGCAGGTCCGGTAATGAGAGTACCGACAATGAGCACAAACACTTCTTCAAGTCATCGAAGGCTTGTTGTTGGGACAGGCCCCACACGAATTTTGCCTTACCACCACCCCTGGTCACTTGGCTGAGGGCCCATGCGATATGAGAGAATCCTAGCACGAATTGGTGATAGAAATTGGCGAGGCCCAAGAAGCTCCGAAGTTCAGTGAGTGTGGTTGGGGATAGCCAGTCACGGATGACCTGGATCTTGGCTGGATCCACATGCACACCATGTCGATCAACGATGTAGCCTAAGTAATGGACCCTGTCCATGCCGAAGGAGCATTTTTCCAAGTTTGCATATAGTTTGTGCTTCCGCAGGGTGTGCAGAACCTGCTGAATATGCTGCAAGTGTTCCTCCCAAGTCTTGTTGTAGATGAGGATGTCATCCAGATACACCACTACAAAAGTATTGGTGAAAGGTCGTAGGATATCATCCATCATCCTCATAAAAGTTGTTGGAGCATTTTTCAAACCAAAAGGCATGACCAACCATTCAAAAAGACCTTCTTTTGACTTGAAGGCAGTCTTCCATACATCTGTCTGTTCTATTGGGACCTGGTGGTAGCCAGACTTCAGATCAATCTTACTGAAGTATTTGGCCCCCGTGAGCTGATCAAGGAGGTCGTCGATTCGGGGAATCGGGTATCGGTTGCGGACTGTGATTTTATTCAGGGCCCGATAATCAATGTAGAGTCGCTAGGTCCCATCTTTCTTCTGCACCAACACGATTGGGCTCCCACAAGGTGATGATCTGGGACGGATGTGCCCCTTGTGGAGCGATTCTTGGATCTGCCTCTTGATCTCCTCGTTTTCCAACAGAGAGCGACGATAGACTGGCCCATTGGGTAGCGGTGCGCCCGGGGTCAGATCGATGGGATGCTTGACCTGGCAGTGCAAAGGTACCCCGGTAGGAGAGGAGAAGATATCTGAGTATCCTTCCACCACCTTATCCACTTGCTTCTGTTGTGTGGAGAGATCGGTCGTGGAGGCCCTGGATGTGGCTGTGATCTTTCTCTCACTCTGAGAGCGAATCACGAAGAAGACAAATTTCCCGGTCTGAGAGATGACCTTCCTGCATTGCTTGGCAGAGATCAAGGAAATAACACTAGGAGGGACTGCCTCGGGATCCTGTACAATTTCCTGTTCAAAGAAATAATAACACTACGAGGCCTAGACTCATATACAGCATGACGTTTCCATAAATAAGGTTGGCCCAAAAGAACATCTGAAACATTGAGAGGAGCAACATCACACAATACCTCATCCTTGAAGGGCTTGATGCCATATGAAAGTCGACACTGTTGGCTGACGCGGAGATCACTTCCTTTGCGGAGCCATCCAATGGTGTAGGGTTGTGGGTGCGGCGTTGTTGGCAGGGCCAGGCGCTTGATGACCTCTGCTGAGATGAGATTCTTCTGGCTACCGCTATCAATGATGAAGTGCAGAGGGGTTCCTTTTACCCACATCTGTGAATGGAAGATGCGTTCTCCTTCTTCTTGCTTGTTTGGTTCATCAGGCTGGAGCTTGGTGGTAGCAATGGTGGCACTGGGTTCCGCGTCAATGATCAGTCTTCCCCTTTTTGGTTCGGAGTCAGAGTCAGAACCCGCATCTGATTCAGATGCTTTCACTTCGGCCACCAGCGACTGCTTTGAGCGGTAATCAACAGTGTTATGCCAGGGGCTCTTATGGAAGTCGCACCACTTCCTGGTATCTTTTTTTGTCTTTCCGGTGTCCTTATTTGCTTATGGCTTGGACTGGTTGTCCTGATACTGTCCATCTTTGCTTTGTCCTTTATTTTGTGGGTTGGGGCCGCCCTTTCCTGTCTTTTGCTGTGAGGGGTTCCCTGGCCCAAATTGCCACGTCTTTTGTTTGAGCTTCTGCTCGATTTTGACGGCATATCGGTAGGCCGCGCCCAAGGAAGAGATGTCCAGAAACTCCATTTCAGTTTTGATGTATCTATGCAGACCACCGCGATACTTGAGCACCAGATGTCGCTCTGAATCTTTGATACCCAGCTTGGTGTGCAAGGTATGGAAGATATTTGTGAACTCTAGCACTGCTTGGTCTCTTTCTTGTCGCAGTGTGGTCCATTTGGTATACAAGTCGTCATAACTTCCAACAGGGTAGTATTGTTCCTTAATAACATCCCTGAAGGATTCCCAGGTGGCCGTGACTGAAAATAATGAGGCTTCTTTTGTGTCCTTTTGCTCGCAGAATGTTTCCCACCAATCTTTGACATGGCAACGGCTTTGAGGAGCGCAAAAGTAATCTTTTCTCTATTCGAAAAGTTATGGACAGAAAAATACCCTTCTGGTAGATTCAACCACTTATCTACAGCGTCGATACCCAATTCTTTGTACCCTGACCTCGTTGGGGACATGCATGAAGACGACAAGGAGCAGACCGCTCTGATACCACTGATCCAGATTTTATGAGCAAAACGAAATGAATACAGATTATTATCAGATGCTTAACACAAAATAACAGTGATACAGTAAAACTGGTTTTCTATTCAATAACGAAATAAGCTAAAACTGTAAAATGCAGCGGAAAACAAGCTTGCTGGAATGGTGGCGGCTTATCTCTGAGAAGAGATGTGATGGCTGCGCTCATTTCGCAAGAAGATTGTTACAATGAGGATCTCAAGGCCTTTTACAATAAACAGGAATGTCAAAAACCCTAGACATCCAAAAACCTAACCCTAGGAGATGAAGCGCCAAAAGTCATGTGGGCCCCGTTTGGGTAAGTTAGTACATCAACTTCCCGGGGTCGTAACTTTTGCATACGATCTTCGTTTGGGGTGCTCGGTAGCCCGTTGGAAAGGTCTATCCGAGATTTACAACTTTCGACTGGGGTCAAATACATGTCGATGGCAACCATTTGGCCCCCCAAATCACCAAAAAGGTCGTTTAGGGCCTCAAAATGGCCCTAGAAGTTCAAGACCCGAAAAACTGCTAAAAATAGTATAATACCAAAATTGCCAGAAAACTGTTTTGAGCCAGTTGGAAAGGTGGGTGGCCACCGATATCCACCTGGATCATTACAGGTTCTTGCGGATCTTCGATTTCACAATCAACATCTAGAATTGCTTCAGTCATAGTAGTGTCTTGAAATCTGGTTTCCTTTGGTTCTTCATGATCTTCAACAAGTGTCTTCCTTGATTTGATGAATGCTGGGTTTTCATCAACTGTTACATCCCTGCTGACATCAATCTTCTTGAACCCTGGAAAGTATATTCTGTAAGCCTTCGAGCTTTCACTGTAACCCACAAAGATACCCTTCTTCCCTGAAGGATCTACCTTAGTCCTCTTTTCCTTTGGGACATGAGTGTATACTGTACAACTAAATATTCCTAGATGGCTAACTTCAGGTTTCTTACCAGAGAAGACCTCTTCTGGTGTCTTGTTGTCCAATATCTTGTGGGGAGTTCTGTTTTGCACATATACAGCTGTCCTAGTTGCTTCTTCCCATAGATGCATAGGTAGATCCTGGTCATGTAGCATTGCTTGTGCTGCTTCCATGATTGTTCTATTCTTCTTTTTTGCAACTCCATTCTGTTGTGGATTGTAGGGAGCAGTCAACTCCCTCTTAATCCCTGAATCACTCCATAGCTTCTTGAAGTCACTTGAAGTTAATTCTCCGCCATTGTCTGATTTGAATGTCTTTATTTTCTTATCAGTTTGATTTTCCATCAAGGCTTTGAATTCCTTGAATTTGTCAAGCACTTCATCTTTGTTCTTCAAGAAATAAACCCAAGTCTTCCTGGAGAAGTCATCAATGAAAGATACATAGTAAACATACCCACTCAGAGAACTGGATGACATTGGATCGCATACATTGGAGTGGATAATTTCCAAGATTCCTTTTGATTTGCTTTCACTGCTTGGAAATGCCTTCTTTATGTTCTTTCTTTTTGCACAGCCCTTGCAAACACCTTCATGCTTGGTCTTGATTTCAGGAAGACCTTCTATAACTTTGCTTGCAATTGGTAGTGCTCTGTAGTGGACATGTGCAAGCCTTTGATGCCAAAGTTCATTTGGCTCCATGGATTCATGTACCATGGCATGTTCAGGTTGTCCCTTCAATTTGTACAATCCTCCCTCTTGCTCTCCAATCATCACTACATCATCAATAGTTTTACCCTTTGGCCACATTAGGACTTGGCCATCTACAAATGCAACCCTCATGCCTTTTGCATCCAATGCAGAGATGGAGAGTAGGTTCTTCTTCAGCCCAGGTACAAATAACACATCTTTCATCTTCAAGGACTTTCCAGATTCTAGGTTGTAGGAGGCTTCCCCACTTCCTTTGATAGGGTATTGATAATCATCCCCAAGTTTCACTTTATGGGGTGATTCATGTTCGAACATATTTACAAAAGATTCTTTAAACCCAGTCATGTGTTTAGAATCTCCACTGTCAATTAGACAATCATTACAACCATGAGAAATAGTACCTATGAGAGCAGAGATTAGAACATACTCTTCTTCGCTTGATGAGTCATCATCATCACTTTCTGCTCTAGCTTTCTTCCTGGTAGGTTCATCATCCTCAGCAGCATGAGCATGATATCTTCTTTTGTTATTCTTCTTCTTGTTGTTGAAGTTGTTGTCTTTCTTCTTCTTGGGACAATCTGCAGCAAAGTGTCCCTTCTCATTGCATGTGAAACACATGAGATCTTTCTTATCTTTATGGTAATGGTTGTGTGAATATTTCCTGTTATGAGATGATTCCTTCTTGGAATTTTCTTTCCTGGCATGTGCTGTGAGTGCTTGATCTTCATTTCCCATCTTTTCTTCTCGGGCCACAAGCATAGCTTCTTCTTGAGAGCATTCCTCCCGCAGTCTGCTGAAGGAGATCAACTTCCTTCTTGCACAAATTCCTTGAATAAAGGAATCCCATGACCTAGGTAGACCATTCAGAGTGGTCATGACAACTTCACCATTCTCCACCATTTCATCCACTGCTTCTAGTTGTTCCTTGATTTGAGAGACCCTAGAAAAATAAGATTGAATGGATTCTCCATTCTGAAGCTTTACCCCTTTCAATTGGTTCCGCAGAGTCATCTTCCGATTTATGTTCTTCCCTTCAAATAACTTGGATAGGGAATCAAACATCTCTTTGGGTGTCTTCATAGATGAAACATGGGGGATGAGATGGTCCTTGATAGAATCAACAATGATTCTCTTTGCCTTGACCAAGTTCTTCTTGTGGAGGGCTTTAGCCTCTTCTCCCTCTGGGACAGGGACCTCTTCCCTTATGTAAGTATCCAATTCATTTTCTTCTAGGATTAACCCAATCCTATACTTCCATGCTCGGAAGTTATCAGCCCCCTCAAGCTTATCCTCAAGCTTAGTGTGGTGAGACATCTTAAAGAGTACTTCAAATGGAAATAGAAAAGATTTAGGTCTTACCACTTGATTTGCTGAAAACTGGATCTGGTCCCGGATTAGGGTTTGTTAGAGAAACCCTAAAAATTCAAAATGTGAATTTCAACTTTCTGAAAGGATAGAAAGATGCGCCTTGATGAGCTGATCAGCCTGGTGTATTCAGAATTTGAGATCTGCAAAGCATCACCCATCAGAAATGCCTTTTAGTCTTCCTGGGTTCACTAAGGAGGACCTTGAATTAGGGTTTGAGTTTCTCGAAGATTTACCCAGCCAAAATCTCGATCCAAAGCTCTAAACTTCGATTTTTCCAAGGAGCTTCCAGCTATGTCTTTAGATTTCAGAAATTCCTATTTTTGTGGAAACCCTAATTTTTAGGGCCAAAACTGAAAGTGCTCAGAACTGAATTCTGATTGGATAGAAAGATTCACCTTGCTGAGGAGAGTCAATCTATCATATTGCTTTTCCAAAATTTGTGGAGAGAAACCCAATAAACAAGAAACCCTGGTTTCCACCACTGCACAATGTCTTCTTCTCAGGTTAGCTCTGATAACATGTTAATTTGCAAGCATTAATTCAATATACTCTAGGATCTTTACTGAGAGAATAACACGTATAGTATATCAATGCATATCAATCATAGCAAGCATATCAATCATCATACGATGCAAACATAAGAGACAATAGACACATAGAGTTTCCGTGGGGAAAACCCTAAGGTGAAAACCCCCACAACTTCCTCAGAGATAGATAGAGCAATAGTACAACCAAAGTACACAGAGATAGACTCCTCCTAGCAGCTGATCCTCCTCCTCACATGTGCACCACTTTTCGAGTGATGGAAGAGTGAGTTATGAAGTGATCCAAATAGAGATCGGGAGATCTCTATTTATACTTGTCCTGACTGCCCAATAAACTTATGGGGCCGACTTGTCTAGATTAGTACAATAACCCAATGTTAACTTAATCAGGGTCGACCCCACACATGGTGGTCTAATAACCCATCGGCAAGTTGTGACACTTGCGACACTTGTCAATACAAATGACGACACTTCCGTATAGAGGAATAATAACATCTCTATAGGAGTACAATATACATAGATGAAATACATGGGTGAAATACATTCCGAAGTTACATATATATCAACACTACCCCCTATCATTGCATGTACCGCCCCCCTGCTGTCGTGGCATCCACACCCTCCGCCCACCAGGGTTCTTACTGATCTAGGTGCATCTTCAGTATGCCCTTCTCGCAAATGAGCATTTTACTAGACAACTGTAGTGACAACAGAAATATACCCCTTGGCTCGTTGAAGAATTCCCTTTCTGCCTCACTATAAGACTTTATTGTATCTACTGCATATTCAGTGGTATATCCTTCCAGTATGCTGTTGACCCAAACCTCAACAGCCTGCGATGCTTTGTTGTCGACTTCTTGCAGCTCCTGGATCAATTCTGGGGTCTAGGCTGTCGGTTCACCACCTTGGAAGTTCCTCTTCTGGAAGGTCAGTTTTGCTAACCATTCATATAGGATGATTGGGAACTCACAGAAAAAAATATTCGTGTGGACCGTCGTGAATGTACTTCGCCAACCACCAATCTTTCGACAACCTCGGGTTCTTATTTTATTTTTCAGCCAACTCTTGCAACTTTAGGTCGAACCAGTCTTGGATCTTCGATCTTGTCGGATGCCACAACATATCCTCCTTTCACTTCGCACTACAGTACCGACAACAAAACCATTTGTTGACACAAACCCAGTCGACAGGGGTTCCGCACACTGTCGACACCCAAACCACCGCGATCTCCCTGAGCACCGGCCTAGACAGGTTTAACCCTGTCCAGCAACACTTGCGGAGCAGATGAGGTCTCACCCGTGATATTCAAGGGAGAGTTGACGGAACCATGTTTCCGTCGAATAAAGGAGGATGTTGTGCATCAATTGATTAACTTATTGCAACATTCACAATTAGATCTAAGCATTCCATTCAAGCATTAAGCATATTTGCGACATTATTCAACAGATCTTATCATTCACAGAACCATAACTATGTGACAAATAAAATAGTAAAGCATTAATTGCAGCAAGGAAACATCGCATCATTCAAATATTCATATCGCAACATGAATTTACCACATAAAGATGGAAACGACACAAAGGTTCTGCTCAAAAGCTTTGTCACATGATATTATCTCCGCAAAAACCTAGATACAACAAGATACTCAGTCTTCTACTTCGGATCAAGATCTCTCAGGCATCAAGATTTACAATCATGCGCTCTAAAAAGATATCTCAACACTTACAAACCTACATCTATTGATAGGCTTGCACCTTTACATTTGTGGTCCACTTAGCCAACCACCTAACTACTTCTTAACAAACTTCTACAAAAACTAACCCCAAATCCCACAAAATTCGGTGAAACGACCCAAAAATCCCCATAGTGCAGTCTAAATGACCCAAAATATACATGACGCGGTCCAAATGACCCAAAAACTACAAAAATACTTGTCGCCTTGCTCATTGTTTTCCTCCTTTCGCGGTACCTTTAGCCTTGCGCAACATCCGCGATGCTGACTTATCAAACCGCCTGCCAACACACACAGTGATCAACTTTGATTCTTGAGAAACCAAGCCCCAATATATAAGTATCAAACTTTTTGCACTACGTTCTTGGCGATTGTTTTAATCCATACAAGGACTTCTTAAGCTTTCCAACGAACTCCTTCTTTACCTTCACTACAAAACCTTCTAGCTATTTCATGTAGATTTCTTGTTTAATATCACCATGTAGAATGTTGTATTCACATCCATCTACTCCACATCATGATCAAAAGCAACAACAATAGACAAAAGAAATATAATAAAAGTTAATTTAGGAACAAGAGAAAAAATCTCACCAAAATCAATTCCCTCCACTTGGAAATATCGCTTAGCTACAATTCGAGCTTTGTACTTCTTCGCCTTACCTTATGCATTCAACTTCTTCTTAAACACCCATTTGCTACCAATAGGTTTTCTTTTAGGAAACAACTCAACTAGATCCCAAATCTCAATTTTATCCAAGGCATCCATTTCTTCAACCATTGCCTTCTTCCAAAGTTTATTATCCTCTAAATCTATCGCCTCCCTAACAATAATAGGATCATCATCAGTAATAGCTAAAGCAAAACTAGAGTAGAAATCAAATGGGATGTACCTTTGTGGTTGCCTTATTTCAAGAATTGATCTCCTCAAGGCCTGAACTTGAGGTTCTTCCTCCTTTGGTCCATCTTCTTCTATTTAGTCGGACTATTCACCCTCAAACTCCACTGTCTCTAGTTCTTCTTCATTAGGTTTGACTTCATGTTTAGGAGGAACTCTAACATCTCTAAATAATACATCCCACCTATCAATAATGTTCTTAGTTACTAGGTTCAAAAGTTTATAACCTTTGATACCATCTTTATAACCAATAAAGATACATTTTTCACCTTTATTATTCAACTTACTCTTATTTTTCTTTGGAACATGCACATAAGCATCACAACCAAAAACTCTGAGTTGTTTAAGAGAGGGTTTTTTTATCAGACCATGCCTCATGAGGAGTTTTATCCACCAGTGTTCATGTAGGTGATCGATTTACCATGAAACATGCAGTATCCACTACCTCTACCTATAATTTATGTGATAACATTGCACTATTGAGTATACTCCTTGGCTTCTCCATCAAGGTCTTGTTCATTCTTTCCACAATTCCATTATGTTGAGGTGTGTATGAAGTAGTGTTTTTCCATACTATTCCACACTTCTTACAAAATTCCTCAAATTCATTTCCGCAAAACTCTCTACCATTATCTGACCTCGACATCTTTATTTTCTTCCATGTCTATTTTTCTACAAGATCTTTAAACTCTTTAAATTGATAAAAAAACCTCATATTTATCATGGAGGAAATAGAGCCATGTGTTCCTCGAGAAATAAGTAATGAATAAAACATAATACATAGATTTACCTAGTGATGGAACATGAAAAATCACCTCCATTGTACTTTTCATATTTACAAAACTACTCCTTGTGAGGAATCATATGAATTGAAGCACTTGAGTCAATCAAGCATACATCATGATTTACACGTGTACATGTAGATGCCAAGTAAACATAACTTCATTATTCTATGAAGATTTTCATTTTTCCATGGAAGGGGCATATATAGGTCCCTTACCTTTATGAACATTCTTAGAGCTACAATATTTATTGTAATGCCTAGCTTTACCACATTTCCAACATTTCTTTTCAAATTTTCCTAGAGATTTAGATCTGCCTCTAGACTTAGATATGCCCCCATAAGACTTATTTTTCCTCTTTCGGGGATGACCTCTCATAGATAAAGCATCCTTGGTCACACCCGCCATGGATTTTCTCCTCATTTCCTCTAATAACGAGGACACGAATACATTTTCAAACTTTAATGTGGATTGAGTGGTACTACCAATTGCTACAACCAGATTATCCTGAGAGTCTGGCAAAGAACATAACAGGGTAATACAATTATCGTATTCCTCCATATTAATACCAACATAGACAAGTCGACTTACCAGAGTATTAAAGACATTTAGATGATTCATCAGAGAGTCACCATCCTCCATCCTAAGATGATACAACTTATTTCAAAGAAATAACTTGTTTACCAGGGACTTTGACTAATACAAATTCCCCAATTTATCCCATAACTTCTTTGCGATGCCTTCTTTAGATACATTCAACAACACTGAACTTGAGAAGCAAATTTGAATCATGCTTCTCACTTTTCATTGCATTTTTTCCCAATCTTCTTTCAACATACCAGTTGGTTTTGTACCAAAATCCACAACAATCCACTATTCTTTATGTACAATAATATATTGATCCATCTTCAACTTCCATAAATTGAAGCTCTAGCCATTAAACTTTTATATTTGTATTTACAAGATTCCTTGAATAAATCCTCCACTCCAACACAAGTTTATCGCAGACCCAAGATATCATTTCTCTTCACAAGATGAACTAAACCCTAGCAATAAAGGCATCCCCCTGAAGCCAATGACCTTTCTCTAATGTCAAATTAAGAGTTTGATGAACATGTGTAAGAAAAAAATTCCAAACATAATCTAAAATACAAGAATTAACGAGGGCTCACACACATAGTACATAAAGATTTACCCTGGAAACCCTTAACGAATATGTTCCAACTTCCAATTTTCGAAATAGGAGATTTACATAATTCTCATGAATAGGATCGAATATTCCTCCACTCATAATTTGTGTAGCATTTCGAAGGGAGGGAAGGTTCTCCTGGAATGTGCACTATAGATCGATCGTAGTTTTACCCATAGCAAAGGAAAGGTCTTACGCATAGCTCTTCAATTGACATCATCCTAGCATGCACCAATATCCACCTAGCTCACTTTCTTTTAGAGAATAACCCTTATCGGATACCTATCACCAACCTACTTGAGAGTTTATCCACTTTATATCCCATTGTATTATCCTTTTCGTTTACAATACAACATTATAGCATCAAAAACCCTAATCCATTAACTTGGATGATATTACAACCCTAATTTATTAATCAGAATTAGTTTACAATGGGATCAAAAAAGCTAAAAACATAACAAAAACATACCCAACATTTTCTTTCGAGGGGGGGTGCTAGGCCCTCATGCCCCCCCAACTCGAACCCAACATTTTTCTTTTAAGGGCTTGTTGGCCCCCCACACCCCCCCAACCAAGGGAGTGATCACCTCCCTAGACCCCCTTTGCTTTGGGAACCTACAAAGAGTGCAACACATGTACAACATCAAACAAGATCCAATTTTGAAATAATTTCAAACAAGTAAAAATGGTGGTTGCAACATTTGCTAGCGAGCACGTAAAAGAAAATAAAAAGACTTTCAAGGAAGTAGAAGTTGAGATTACTTTTATTTTTTAAACAATGCTAACATAGTGTTCATATATGAGGAATGTATAGCTTTAAGAGCTATAGAAGGCAAACACAATAATTTGTTATGGAGGAGACTAAGTGGAGGCTCAAGGGCATACCAACTTGGTTATTGGAAGATGACAATAATACCAAGTTTTTTCATAGTTATGCATATTATAAAAAAGGATAAAACTATCTTGGAAATTGAAGTGCTTGATAGCTCCAAGGTAAGATCTTTTAAAGATATTGTAGGGCACAAAATAATCATTTTCAAGCTCTCTTTAGGGACCTTGGTAATGCAAAATATAACATAATTAATGAAAGTGGTAAGTCTATACTATATTTTTTATGATAGGATGAATGAAAAAATTGAAGTAGAGGTTTCTAAGGATGAATTAAAGGAGATTTTGAAGTCTTTCCGAAAGACAAAAAGTCATGGGTCTAATGATTGGATTGTTGAATTCTATCTGGGTTTTTGCGAGCTGCTTGAAGGGAAGGAATGAAGAGTATATGTCCTCTAGTAAGGTTTGGGTGCTCTTAATTCCACCTTCTCTGCTCTCATTTCCAAAAAGAATGATCATGCTTCATTTGAATATTATAGGCTTTTATCCCTTTGCAACCTAATTTAGAAGATTATCTTGAAGATTATTGTAAATAGACTGAAGAGCACTTTGTCAAAGATCATATTGGAGGAACAACTTGGTCTTTTATTTAATAAAGAGATTCATGACGTTGTTGGGACTACACAGGAAATTTTCATTCAATAAAGGTTGGGAAAAAATTTGCAATGGTGATGAAATTTGACCTTGCAAAGGCATATGATAAAGTGAAATGGTTATATAAAAAATTAGCTCTTTTGCAATTAGGATATGGGTTGTCTGCAATCAACTTCCTTTGTTGTCCTTGCAAATGGCTCCCCTCCATGCTTTTTTAATGCTTTGAGAGGACCTAGGCAATGTTGTCCATTATCCCCTTTGTTTCTAGTATTATCAGGGGATTTAAGTAGGTTGATAGCAAAGGAAAAAAGAAAAGGATCCATCAAAGGTATTAATATTGTTGGCTCATTTGTTGCTACACATTTATGGTTTGTGGATGACATATTGTTGTTTTCTAATTGATTTTTAGGGAAATGAACCGGTACAATGTAATTATGTATATTTGCTACAAATCCATAGGGATGCAAGTCAACATGAACAAATCTTGCCTATTTTGCAATGGTTTGGAGGAGGACTTGGAAAGGCAAATCACTTAGTTGCTTCCTATGAACTCGAGACCCATTGACAGTGGAGATAAATATCTAGGTTCTCACCTAAATCCCAATGATTACAAATTTGCAGACTAACTATGGTTGTCTAAAAACATTTAAGCTCGAATCACGTGTTGGTTTCATAGATGGTTGTTGAGGGGAGGCGAATACGTGTTGGTTAAGTCTACACTAGAAAGTATATGTGTTTATTGGTTGTCAATTACCCATGACCCCAAAGGCATTTTGGATAAGATTACAAAAAAGTGTTTAATTTTCTTTGGATTGGAAAGTGGGAAGTTGAAGTTAACCACTTTGTGAAATGGTCAAGGATAGCAAAACCAAAAGAGGTAAGAGGTTGGGGCCCAAAGAACATTTATGCTTTTAGCCAGGCTCTTATAGCCAAAAGCTAATGGAGAGTTTTGTTTAATGAGGCTTTATGTGGCAAAGTGATGAAGTCTAAATATATATAAGATGGGACTTTGGAAGACTAGATCAAATTAGAAAGAAAATCGGTTAAAGTTTCTGCAAATGTATGGAAAGGACTAGTAAAATCATTTCCAATCTTTGAAAATTGGATTGCATGAAATATTAGCAAAGGGGATAAATAAAAAATAGTTGTTGATCCATGGATTGGGTGTAGTGGAAATCATAGACTATATGATCCTCTTACTCGAAAGGCCTATGCTAAGGAAATAACAAGGTTAGTAGGTGCTTCAAATCAAGAGGATCATGGAAGTTGGCTCCAAGTTTGGAAATCTACTATGGAATTAAATCTACATGGGGACCTAGACTTACAATGGACTCGTAATATATTGTTGTCAAAACATATTGCTATAAGTCTCAAGGATCAGGATGATGTATTGGTGTGGTCAAGAAACAAAGCTACATGAGTTCTAACCGCAAAGTTAAGATATGAAGCAAAGATGGATGAAGAGATAGGTGGAGAAAGCGTTTGGTGGTGGAAATTAGTTTGGAAGCTAGAAATCCATCTCAAAACTAGAATCTTTATTTGGTTAGCTTTAGCCAACATAATCCTAACTTGGGGCAATGGCCAAAAAAATAATTGGTTAGGGTCCCAATGGTGCATTCTTTGCAAGGATGAAAATGAATATGTGGATCGCCTCTTTCTTCCTTGTTCATTTACAAATCAAATTTGATGGAAGTTGTGTAGGCTATTAATGTTAAAACATATTAGGATTAAAACTCATTTTTTAAATGCTTTAAAACTTTTGAAACTTGGATTTTTGATAAATATGTTTTTTTCCCATAAACAGTTGCCATGCTATGTTTTGTGGGAGTATGGATTACTAGAAACAAGACAATATTCAAGGCAAATAAGTGAATCCAAGTTGGGTTTCTCATCAAATTATACTCTCTTATGGAGAATGTTGGAATTTTCCTAAGGAAAATGATCCCAAAGGTTTAAAGGAGCCTATCTTTGACTATTCATATCCTCAGGGCTTCCTTATAGTGCATGCCAAGGTACCCCAAGTATGTGTGGAGCTGGAGATATTCTCTTTTTAAATCATTCGCATTATTATTTCCTAAAATATGGAGTAGGCCAAGTAACAAATAATAGAGAAGAAATGTATGCCCTACGGATTCTAATGAGAATTGTTGTTCCAAAATGTGTTAGCAAGTCACAAGTGTTACGGGACTCCAATATTCTAATGGATTGGGCTAATGACAGATGTCAAGTCTCAAAATTTGGTTTAGGTTATATTGTGGAGAAATCTTCAGGTAAAAAATCACTTTGAAGAAATTTCCTTTGCTCACATTTACAAGGAATCCAATACAAGAGAATATATGCTTTCTAAAGAAGTTATTATGTTGTAGGAGGGTTCCCTAGCAGAGCAAGCTTCTAGGGGAACAATGTTTTTACTTTTCTTTCCAAAAGCTATCAAGTCTCTGTTTTGATCAAATTTTCAATTCGTCTAAGTATAGCAATGTCAGGTATAGATGTCTAAGTGTCACTCTTAGAAAATGATACTTCTATATTAGTACTCTAAATATTATAGGGTGGTCTCTAGCTTGGTGATGAAATAATTTCATATGTCTTTAAAGGATAATATTGAAGTCTTTTTGGTATATTTCTAAGAGTCAAAAGGCTAGATCATGTATATTTTGAAATATTATATATAAATATTTTTTTCTTCGAAAAAAAAGGGTTTAGAGTTGTTTTATGCTTGTGAATATATTAGAATAAAAGGCAAAGGTAGGACAATTCATGTTTTCCTTCCACATGGACAATAATTACAAGTTGGGATTATCCATGAGAACCCATGACAAGAAATAATGGGAATAAGTCTAAGGAGGTGACCTAGAAGATGATCTAGTGACATTTGATCAACACACTATCGATGGATTTTGAAGTTTTGACAGTTGAATGAGGGATGTTAGGGTAGGATTTCAATGATAGTTAGACATACTTAATCAATGGTATGTGGACATTTGGGAGCCCTTTGACATATTCTCCTCGTGAATCTGACATAGTATTATCTGTCAACATGTCATAGGAACCATTGGTCCAACTTATGACGTAAATATGTTATCAACGTATTAAAAAATGGAAGGAAAAGGAGGACATTAAATGATTTTCATGTAGATTCTAAGGAATCCCACATAACACAATGTCCTAGGATTTGAACCATGAGCATTCTGATAGGAACTAGAACCCTCAAATGAAACACTAGAAACCACTAAAACAAAGGAATTAGAATAGTGGATTATCACCGTGAAGATTTGTAATGAGTTAGTTACTACACAGGTCACACTAAATAATGTGTGTATTGAATTTTTGTCACTAGTCCACATGTGTGTTAGTGATGGCTTGGGAAATCTTTATGAAGAGGGAAGAAAGATTATAGTTCCAAGAGGAAAGGTGTCAAAAGTCTCATCTATCAATTCCCCCCCCAAAATATTACCCTTGGGAGTTTATAATGCAACTCATCAAGACTTGGATTAGTAGCTACTAGCTAGCTTTGACTCCTTAACTCTCTAATATTCATCAATAGGAAGATTAATGACAAGACCAATTGCCACTAGTGTTCAAGGTTCATCTTGAGTAATTTAATTGTTTAAATTCTAAAGCATTTTCTTATCAACCAGGGTAAGTGAACTTATGAGTGCAGACACGGTATGTGCAAGATTAGTGCTTATTGTTAACAAAATCTATTGTAATGACAAGTATTATGTGTTAATCTACAATGAAGGCTTTTCTCTAGATCAGTTGCTTATTATGACTTTCAATGGTAGAAATTCAGATCAAAGACTTATACTTGTATATATTTCTATAATGTATACTTCGTTAATTCAAACAAGTTTGAAATCTAATTGAGACACCTATGATTGTAGAGTAATCAAATGGTTTCAAATAAGAACACAATAAAGAAACGCTTGAAGAAAATGTAAATGACCTAAATTGAATCACATAGAGTTAACCCAAGGTTCTAGATATATAGTTGCAATTGTAACAAAAAAGGTTATGCAGTTAATTCAATCACATGAATTGAATTACTTGAATAACGATACTTTGATCAACTGATATAACCATGATTTATAGGGAACCTTGCCTGTGGAAAATTATTGTAAAGGAAGGCTATTAACAGTAAAAATCTATTGTAAGTTTAACCATAAACTATAGGAAATTTATAATAATTACACAGAATAAATGCAATTGTACAAAAGACAATACTTCATAAAACATCTAAATTAGAGAATACAACACATACCAGGGATCCCCCCTGGAGTATGCTGCCAAATAAACTTAGAACGCTAAAGAAATACTAACACCACAAATATAACATAAACGACTTTGTATTTAGTAGTTGGATAAAAGTTACATATTACACAATATATCTCTCGACAATAATTTCAATATCATTTCCTTTTTTTTAGTACATACTTGATCCATGAATTTATAGATATTACATGAAGACAATGGTGTGATCTAAATATAACATTGTGTCCCTAAATTGTTGAATTAGTTACAACGATGATCTAATATTGGAATAAGGAATCAAGGATTCCTGAAGTGTTTGTTGAGTATCTGCTACTATCCCTCTAATTCTTCAGATGATGGAAACACCTAGCATTGATTCCAGGAGCGTAATGTTATACTTGACTATTGTTGGCTCTTATATCCTCTATTTCTAGCTATCATATTAATCATATATTGACTAAAGAGAGACGAATATCTTGAAGGAGACAAAACATGGATTTTTACCCTTTGATGAAGCTCATGAACAGTTCCCAAGTGTCAGATTCCAATATGGTAGAGCGTAGCCACACAGAGCTTCGATGCATAGCATGAAATATTTCCAGAAATTATCCTTATTTGGAATTACTCCCGATTTGATCTATGTTGGAATGTTCTTAATGGGGCATTTGACTGAATGTTGACCACAAGTTGGAGCAAGCTATGATCATTTTCAGTTTTGACTAAGTAACATGAAATTGTATTGATGCATTTGACAACAAAACCCATGTGTTAGATTTTCCCTTGGAGCTATGCAAATATTCCAATCACAGAGGTGGTTATAGGAATTGAATTTGCACAAACCATCATTAGAAAACCAAGCATAATTCTCTTTAAGTCATTAAAAATGAAGAAAATACATGATAATTAACCACTTCAACACTTGTAAAATTTTCGGGGTAAATTCATGAAGAAATATAGTAAAAAAGGCAATAAATGGATGAAAGGATGAAACAAAATGATCACAAATGGCAACCCGACATCTCCCCTTAGCTAAACATGTTGTGTGTCCTCATGCAAGCCCGCATCTGATTCTCTGATGTCTTCCTCCTCTAAAAATTTGGCAATAAACTGTCTTTGCTAGATTTGGAAAATATGACCTTGAAATTTTGAAAAGAAAACACTACTGGAAATACTTGAGTTGCAACTAAGTTTCTTGTGTAGCAACCATGAGTTTTGTAAGTGTTGGTTCTTGTGTGGTAGCACTCACATCTTGCACTTATTATTTTTCTCGCTACAACAAAGAATTCCTCTCTTGTATCCAAGATCTCAAATCATGAAATACACCATGGACAAGAATTCCGGTAACAACTACTAAAAAATTATCATGAGATAGCATCATCTTTATTTAACCAAATTATTTGTTATCGGAATCTATGCTTCCACTAGAATTCTGAAGCCACTTATTATCGCTTTTTATCTTTGATTTCAAACTGGATATGAGTAATTAGAAAACAATATGGTTGCCTATGTTTCACTTGTAAACTTGTTAGTATATCATGTGCATCTGTATCCATTAAAACAACACTATTCCCAACAAAATAACTCCTCAAGCCTATTAAATCCTGAAAATAGGATATGCTCAGAACTAGCTTTCATATGTTCAATAAAGTGTCCAAATTGTGCATGCTTAAAGTTCACAAGATAGAAATATGATGAGTCTACTATTCTTTGTTGGTCAAGCAACCTCTTGCATGCTAAATCAATGCCTTATATATCTCAAGGCATTGCACTGGTTGTTTGCTTAGTGTCGAGTAGTTATAACATAAGTGACAAAACAAAGGATGAATTTAAAACCATCATGGCAAGAATATACCTTAGGGAACAATGCCAAAATCAACTGAGGATAGTCATAACAAGGGTGCGCAAGTTGTTGGTCAAAACAAACCTCAAAATATGCAATGTACCAGTTAGCTTATGTTCTATTCATCTTTTGGTTGTTGTGCATCAAAATGCAATGAAATGTTGCTGTTGACTTTTGATTTGACTGCAGGCTAACGATCTTTGTAATGGAGTTGGTATTTGTTTGATAGGAGGTAAATCATATTGACATGCCTAGGAACAAAATCTATGTCCATTATTATGATCTGAAGAGGTGGAAATATACAAACTGATGAAGCCATAACCAGATTTATGCAAATAGAAAGCTATAGGAAATCCAGTAATTAATGGAATTCTGGAAAATTTCAAAAAAATTGGCTTAAAAAATATGCTCGTACTTCCCTTATTGTGCATTTTTTAAAACTTTTGTTTAGGTCTTACTCAAATTACTATATTTTGCACAAAACCCATATCTTATAATTTCTTAGTTTCGCCTCGGTACTAAAGCATGCCTTGGACATGTAAAACATCCTACAAGTGGTGGAATTTATTTGGGAAGTCTTCTCATATGCAAACCACTGAAGGTGCTACCAAAATCTTACTACAAGAATTCCATGAATTATCCCCCCCACATTTGAGAGTTGGCATGTCCTCATGTAGATGTAGTAGATGACTAATATTCTAATCCACACTAATTGTGTTTTCATGATGGGTTTAATATATTGTGTATGGCAGTCAAGGTGATCAGGTATGAGAAAGGCCAATAGACTAATGTATACAAAAACTCATATTTAGAAAATCGAGTTCCTTTTGATACTTTATTTTTGCATGTGTTTATCTGTGGTAACTGTAAGTAAAATGTTGAGTAAAATATTGCATATTCTATTTGTTCTTCTTAGTCATGCTTCCTGTGATTGGCACATTAACTTCAAAATTGGTTTTAAAGAGTTTCAAAAGTGGTTTTACCTCAAGTTTAACTTCATGAAAGCTTGGATTGGCACATGAGTGATGCATGCTAGAGTTGGAATAATTGAAGAGATAATCATAGAATCTGAAAATGATGTATACTTGAAACCAAAGGAAAGCTGGAGTGTTGTATGTTGATCTTTGACTGCTAGAATTATAAGATAAGAGAAAGGAACTATAGTTGTTGCAACAAATTTGAAACATGTTGGAGATTACCTCTGCATTTTGAACTTTAATGCTTTGAATACTCTGAATGATTTGAATGCTTTGAATCCTTTATCTGAAGAATACCCTATTTTTGTTGTTGTGACTTGTTCATCATTTAGATTTGGTGCATTTCTTTTATTTCATATTGATTTCTAAATTGAAAAATGTTGGAATACAAATTTTAAATGAAAATGTTACCATGCTGCTGAAAACAAAGATTATCCTCTATAACATAAGATTCAGTTTTAGTCTTTGTAATGAAAAAATAAACTCAAACGTTTACAACAGAAGACCTGTTGCAAGAGTATAAGACTCTCCCTTTTTGAAACATTGAACCTATGTCATCAAAGGGCTACCTTTGCACTGAAATACTGAAATTAAACACATGCTTGATGAACTTTCCATGACTACAAGTTCTCCAAGTTCTTATAACTACTGCAAACTGCAAGGTCTTCGCTCATAACCGCTGAAGTACAATTATTTCCCATGTGAATAAGGGTGTTGAAGTCGAACATGGAAGAATTCACTGGATTACTGACCATTAAGGAATATCATTAACCAATGTGAAATGACTCACCATTAATGTCATTGGTCATCAAGGTATAAAAGTACATTCTAGTTGGTGTGAATAAATGAGTTGGAGTCGAACAACTATATAATCTATCAATCAGGGGACATTAATGTATTCCCTCTATTGAAAGTGAGAGAACTTGCCATTAAGGCATGCAAGCCTCAAGGTACTGTAAATGTCTCGAGTTTTATGCCCGAAAAATGTGCTGAAGACAATGGGATAAAACTTTTTGAAAGGAAGGCCTTAAGATATCCTCCATCATCTAGCATGAGCACTAAACCAATATGATTTGTAGAACCAGACAATTTGAAGAGACACCATCAAACATGATTTATTTGGAATCTGGATAGTCATTTTCTTGGTTTTATGACTAGAATCCTGCTAGGATGCACCATAAAATTTGGTTTTCACAGCTAAGCTTATTTTTGTCTTTAATATTTTATTCATTTATTCAATTTCCCTACACTACCCTACTCTACTTGAAAAATATGATATTTTTCAAGTGTAGGAGTATATCCAATGCAGCCATTTACGGAACAAGATCTCTAATGTACTCATATCCATATTTGAGAAATGTACCTCAATAAATGTTAGGATATGAGAGGCTGGCTACTCTTGTAGAGATGGTGACAATAATTATTGAAATACGGAGTGGTACTGTGGCTGAATGACTGTTTGGAACCAATTTTCAATATAATATTTATTCCTTCGACTCTCATTGATTGTTATTCCATAAAGTTCTTCAGAAAATTTATCATCAATTTCTTGAATGCACAAGGGATCCAGTGACAAACATGTTGGAAATTCTTCTATTTTTTGTTCTAGTTTCTTCTCTTCCTTAGATGTTGTCCATGACTTTTTGATTTCTTTGACCTGCTTAAAGGGACTACTAGGATAAACTTATATATACCCCTCATGTGGAGTATGTTCATGGATCTTGTGTTCTTCTATTGCTTCTTGGAATTCGGACTCATCCTTTGTAACAATTCTGGAGTGTGAACAAGGATTTATTTTGGGGGTACAAAATATTATTGTGGTGGCACGCCCTCCTTTACTCAACAAATTCCTAAGCATACTTAAGTTCTTCTACTAGTCCAAATCTCTTGCTCATAAATGGATTAGTATGGGGTTTCTTACAACACTCGAAAAAAAAATCTTATTGAAGAAATGAAATGAAACTAATCGTAAAAATGAAAAACACACTCAAACCAAACTTAAGAAAAATATATCATGTACTCAAATGCCCTCGTGCTACTAAGATTCTGTTGTCACCAAGTTATCCATTGACATGAGTTAACTTCTTTCTTTCCATGAATCAAAAATAAAGAAACCGTGCTATACCAACATGACGAGGGCTCAGAGATACCCACTAAATTGGATGCATTAGGCTATTACACCACAAAAATTTTGTAGTGAGGTCGTCTTTGCGCATTATTGTTTCTCCTCCTCCAAGTCGAATGTTGACACGAAAAAAAAGATAAAATGCAAAAACCAAAAAAAAAACTACTAATGCTCTAATCCCTTTAGCACCTCCCCACAACGACGCCAAAATGTTGAGTAATTTATCAACCAAGATAAGTGAACTTTTGAGGTGCATACACCGTATGTGAAGGATTGGTGCTTATTGTTAACACAATTAGATGTAATGATAGGTATTATGTGCTAATCTACAATGAAGGCTTACCTCTAGATCAGTTACTTATGTTGGATTTCAATGGTAAAAATTCAGATCACATACTTATACAATTGTATATATTTATATAACGTGTACTCCATTAAATAAAACAAGTTTGAAATCTAATTGAGACACCTTTGATTGTAGAGTAATAAGCTAATTTCAAATCAGAACACAAGAATACAATAAATAAATGCTTGAAGAAAACTTAAATGACCCACAATCAAATCACACATAGGTAATCCCATGGTTTCAGATATACAGTTGTGATTGCAGTAAAACAAGTGATGAATTTATTTCAATCACAAGAATTGAATTACTTGAATAACGATGCTATGATCAACTGATACAACCACAATTTATAGGGAACCTTGTATGTGGAAAATGATTGTAAAGGAAACTTATTAACAATACAAATCTATTGTAAGTTTAACCATCAACTATAGGAAATTTACAATAATTACGGGGAATAAATGCAACTATACAAAAAGACAATACTTTATAAAACATAAAAATTAGAGAACATAACACATACCAAGGGTCCCTCCTGGAATATGCTGCTAAATAAACTCAGAATGCTAAAGAATTACTAACACAATGAATAGAACATAGATTCCTTTGTATTCAACAATTGGTTAAAAATTACAGATTACACAGTATATCTCTCTGCAATAATTTCAATATATTTTCCTATTTTTTTAGTACATACTTGATCCTTGAATTTATAGATATTACATGAAGACAATGGTGCGCTCTAAAGATAGTGATATGTCCCTAAATTACTAAATTAGTTACAACCATGATCTAATCTTGGAACAGGGAATCAAGGATTCGTGAAGTATTTGTTGAGTATCTGCTATTGTCCCTCTAATTCTTCAAATGATGGAACATCTAGCATTGATTCTAGGAACAAAATGATATAATTGACTATTGTTGGCTCGTATATCGTTTGTTTCTAGCTATCATATTAATCATATATTAACTAAAGAGAGATGGATATCTTGAAGGAGATAAAACATGGATTTTTACCCTTTGATGAAGCTCACGAATAGTTCTTAAGTGTCAGATTCCAATATGGTAGAGTGTAGCCACATAGAGCTTGGATGAATAACATGAAATATTTATGGGAATTAACCTTATTTGGATTTACTCCCAATCTAGTTTGCATTGGAATGTTCTTAATGGGCATTTGACTGAACGTTGACCACAATCTGGAGCAAGCTATGATCATTCTAGGTTTGGACTAAGAAACGTGAAACTATAGATGCAACTGTCAACCAAACCCATGTGCTATATTTTCCCTTGGAGATATACTAATATGCTAATCATTGAGGTGGTTATAAGAACCGAATGCTAGTTTCAAGAACAACACAAACAATCATTAGAAAACCAAGCATATTATCTTTAACTCATTAAAAATGAAGAAAATACATGATAATTAACCACTTCAACACTTGTAGACTTTTCAGGGTAAATTCATGAAGAAATATGGTAAAGATGGCAATAAATGGATGGAAGGATGAAACAAAACGATCACAAAGGGACAAATTTGGTGGTGAAAACATGACAAAATGGTGACCCAACAGTTCAATGTAACTACATATATGATTTATTCAACAATTAAACGCTACAAGAATCGATTAGATGACTTGTTGGCATTCAAATCTATAATTGTTTCTTTCAACTGTTTGAAAGGAAGGCCTATTGTATCTTGAATAAGACAGATGTCTTGGGGATTTCTGGTTGTTGAAGTATTGACGGTAATTTGGTAGTGAAGGCTTGTGGGCCATTGTGACAATTGAATTAGATTTTAACCCCGTTATTGTGAATAAATAATATTTAGCTCTTAGCTCTTTTAATTAGAACTTGTCCATTGAATATGACTTGCTTGTATGAATGGTTATATACTCTATCCTTGGAAATGCATAGTTACCCTATAGGTGCCTTGTCCCTACATCAATACAGATCTTGTAACAACTTCCTAGCATCAAATTTTGTTCAACTCTTCGTTGCAAATTATATCAAGCTTAACATAAAAAAGTGAAAATTCTCATATTTTATCTACTACTAACAAAAAGTTACAAAATCAAGTGTTGGGAATTGCTAAAATCATTGATAATGGAAATAGTGTGGAGAAAGAGGTTTGAAAAATGATATATGTACATGTCAACAAGTTTTAAGTGCCGAATGATTTTTGTTGGCTATGTGTTGTATCCTTTGCAAGTAGACTTAATCACACCCCGACGGGAGTTCGTAGGGGAATCACCCCACTAGTTTGGGGGCCATGGGGGCCCACTGCTCACCCCCTCCAAGGGTTCGAGGGTAGAGACCCCGATGAATTTTTTTGGTCAGTTAAGTATCATTTAGGTCCATTGTAAACTAATTATGATTAAGGGATTATGGTTGTAATATAATCAAGGTTAATGGACTATGGTTTTGCATGATGCTAAATAACTAAATATTGCATTATGAATAGTGAAGTTAATACAATGAGATATAGAGAGGTGCAACTCTTAGTTGGGATGGTTTTCCCAGATAAGGGTTTCCACGGTAAATCTTGTGTACACTATATAAATGTGTTAGTATAATTGTTATGTTTTAGATTATGTTAGTATTTGCTTTCTTGCATGGGTTTATCAAACTCTTCATTCATTATCAGAGCAAGGTTATTGGATTTAGGGAGATGCATTTGTTGCTAGGGTTTAGCTCATTTCGTGAAAATCAAGGGTACCTTAGGTCTACAATAAACCTATTCTTGAATGGGAGCTTTGCACAATGAATATTGTGTAATGAAAAATGACAAGCAATTCAAGATTATAAATATAGAAGTTTAATGACCACGACTTTGAGTTATGAAAGCTAACAATGGAAATCTTCTTGCAGATAGAGAATAATGGGTTGATGTGGATATAGTTGCAAAACCTATTGGTATGTCAAAAACATTTCAATAAAATATGGAAAGAAATACAAGAAGAACGATTTGACTCTACCTCTCAAATTCAATGTTGTTGAATGTCCTTGGAGAAGACAAAACAAAGAAGCTATGGGCTAAGAGTATATGTATAATTGAAAGTCCTTATTAAACAAAATATATCTTTGAAAGAAGTTGTATCATATTAGGATGGATGATGGAGACTTCGTGGCAAATAATCTAAATTCCTTTAATACTTAGTAAGTCAACTTGTCTATGTTGATATTAAGATGAAGGAAGAAGTTAACTATATTGCCTTGTTATGTTCTTTGCAAGACTTTTGGGATATTTTGGTTGTAGGAATTGGTAAAACTACTCAATCCACGTTAAAATTTGAGGATGTAGTCGCATTCTTGTTATCATAGGAAATGAGGATAAAATTGATGGATGATGTGGCCAAGGATGTTTAATCTATAAGAGATCATCCGAAGAGAGGAAAAATAAGTGTTGATGGAGTAGATCCAAATCTAGAGGTAGATCTAAATCACCAAGATGATTTATAAGGAAAGGTCAAGAATGTGGTAAAGATGGGAATTATGAGAAAGATTCAAAATCTAAGAATGTTTATAGAAGTAAGGGATCTAATGATGCCCCTTTGCCAAAATGAAAACCTCCACAGAAGAAGGAGGCGATGTTTACTTGGCATATACAAGCATACAAGTACGCATTCAGATCATGATGTATCATTAATAAACTTGGGTGCTTAATTTCATATGACTCCTCACAAGGATTGGTTTTGTGAATATGAAAATTACAATGGAGGTAATGTTTTCCTAGGAGGTGACTCGAGAGCCAAAATCATGGGATGTGAAAGGATCAAGTTGCTGCTCAAATATGGAAGTATTAGAACCCTCCCTAAGGTTCTACACATTCTAGATTTGGCTAGAAACTTGATATCTATAAGCAAGATGAGTGAGGTAGGTGTGCATATTGTATTTGAAAAGGAAATATGCAAGATGATTTGAGGAGCAATGGTGTTGATGAGGGGAGATTGGATTGGATTTCTGTACAAGTTGTTGGGAAGCACTATTAATGATAGGTGCAACATTTATATTGTTCTCGAGGTAGCAATGATGAATACATGACTCTTATTATCCCTAGAGAGAAGACAATGATATGGCATCACATATGGAGAAATATAGAGAGAAGGGATTTCAATCATGACATTGTAAAGGCATGTTTAAGGAATTCTCTGATTGCTCATTATATTTCTATTCGAATCGGGAAATATTCCCATTAGGTGCTACAAGAGAAAAAGGAATATTGGAATTGTTACACAATGATGTGTTTGAACTTATCCCTATTCCATAAATAGGTAAATCTGAGTATTATGTTTCATTCTTAGATGATTTCTTGAGGAACACATGAATCTATTTCCTCCGAAAGATATATGAGGTTTTTGGTATATTTAAAGAGTTCAAATTTGTCGTACAAAACTAATTAGAGAAGAAAGTAATGGTGTTGAGGACAAATAATGGTGGAGAGTTATGTAGAAATGAGTTCGATGAATTATGTAAGAAGTGTGGAATAGAAACCCAAACGAATATTGTATATTCACCCTAAGAGAATGGAGTTGCAAAAATAATGAATATGAAATTGATGGAAAAGGAAAGAAGTATGCTTAGTGGTATAGTGTTATCACAAGAATTATGAGTAAAGGTAATGGGTATTACACGCTGCTTGGTAAATTGATGCCCTACATCAATTTTGGTTGATATAACTCCACATGATGAATGAACTAGTAAAAAACCGTCTTAAACATCTCAAAGTTGTTGGTTGTGATGACTATGTGCATGTTCTGAGGGGAAATAGGAATAAGTTGAATAATAAAGTTGAAATTTTTTATGTTTATTGGTTATATAAATGGTATAAACTGTTATAAAATTTAGAAACCAGTAACAAGGAAGCTTGTTTATAGTTGAGAAGTATTATTTAGAGAGGTTAAAAATATTCCCAAATAAGAAGTCCAACCAATGGAAGAAGAACCAGGGAGAATATAGTTTGATTTGGAGGGTGAAGCATCCAACTCAATAGAAGAAGACAAACCAGAAGAGGATGAAACTCATACTCAATCTTGAGGAGATTGGTTCAAGAAGGAAGACCACCATAAAGGTATACCCTACTTGATTTTCATTCTAATTTTGTTCTATCTATTAATGATGATGATCTTATAACTATTAGGGAGGCAATGGGTTCAAAGGATAATAAACTTTTGAAGGAGGCCAAAGTTTGAAGAAATGGATGCCTTGGGTAAAAATGAGGCTTTGGATATTGTTGAGTTGTTGGTTGGAAGAAAACCTATTGGTAGAAAATGGTTGTTTAAGAATAAGTTGAATGTATAAGGTAAGGTATAAAAGTACAAATATTGCATAGCAGAAAATGGATATTCCTAGGTTGAGGGAATTGAACTTGGTGAAATTTTTTCTCCCGTTGCAAATAAAATTTTGATAGATTTATTTGTCTTTAGTTGATGCTTTTGATCTCAAAGTAGATTAGATTGATGCGAATACAACATTCACACATGGATATATTGAAGAAGAATATTGTACATAAAAAATATAAAAGGTTATGCAATGTAAGGAAAGAAGAAGATGGTTTACAAGCCGAAGAAGTCCTTGTATCGATTAAAACAAAATCCAACAAGAATGTGGTATCAAAAGTTTGATACTTATATATTGGGACTTGGTTTCTCAAGAAGCAAAGTTGATCAATGTGTGTATTCCAAACATGTTGGTGATCATTTTATTTATGTGGCCTTGCATGATGATGATGTTGTTAATTGGAAACAACAATGAAATCATCAAGGATGTCAAAGCTTAGTTGTCTTCTAAATTTGATATGAAAGATCTTGGTGCTACAAATTTTATTTGTGTATGGAAATTAAAGGATATAGGGTAAACAAGAAACTCTAGTTGAATCAAAGGAAATATGTTGAGACAATATTGCAGAGGTTTAATATACATGAATGTCAATCGATAAAGGTCCCTATTCTTGTAGGTGTAAAGTTATCTACAGATTGGTGTCCCAAGACACGAGAAGAGGTAGAGGACATGTCCTATGTTCTATATGCAAGTGTTGTTAGACATTTGATGTATGTTATGGTCTATACTAGACTATACATTACCCAAGTAGTGGGAGTTTTGAGTGGGTATATGTGAAAACCAGGGAAAGAACATTGGATAGTTCTAGAGAGTATATTCATATATTTGTGTGGCACTTCAAATTATGTGATTTTCTACCAAAAAATACCTAGATATCACATACAAATACATATACATGGCTTTGTTGATGCATATTGAGTTGGATATCTTGACCATAGGATATATACAAGTGGTTACATTTTTAACCTATGCGATGGAGCAATTAGTTGGATGAGTAAGATGTAGGATATAGTTTCACTATCAACTATAAAACCTGAATACATGGTGGCTATTCATGGAAGTAAGGAAGTTGCATGGTTGAAAATATTGTGTTCAAGCATTGGTTTTGATAAAAAAGAAGGAAAGATTGTGACAACTTAAGTGCAAGTTTTATGGTAAATAACCCTAATTTTCATTTTAAGACAAAGCATATTGATGTGCAATACAATTTTGTTACATACATGATTGAAAAAAATGAAGTATTATTGGAGAAGGTTGATACTTGAAGCCTATGTTGCACATTCATTGACAAAGTTCGTTAGTATTGATAAGTTCAATTAGTGTTGATAATCAATTGGCATTGTTTCCCTCGAAAACTAATTATATGAATGCTTCCCCCAGGCCTCCATTTTTTTTAAAGCATTCAACAAGTAGGAGTATGTTGTAGATGTGTTTTAGCCTTTTCAAGTAGAATTAGTCACATTTTGATGGGGTTTGGATTCCAAATGAAGGGGCTAGTCGATAGTTTAGACCCATTGTAAACTTATTCTTGTTAAGAATTAGGGTTGTAAGCTAATTTAGGTTAACAAAATAAGGTTTTTGATGTCATGGAACACCTAAATATTGTACCGTGAATGATGAAGTTAATAAATTGAGATAAAGAGAGGTGTGATGCTTTGTTAGGCTAGTTTTATGGGTTAAGGTTTCCATGGTAACCTTGTATACACTATGTGAATGTGCCATTTTTATTCTAATGTTATATATTTTGTTAGTATTTGCTTTTCTTTCATAGGTCTATCTGACTCTTTAATTTTTAGGGATACACTTAACTAAAGAAATGGGATGTCATTATTTTTTTTGTAAATCTATTTACATTATCTTAATCGCCAAGAAACCATACAGATGTCAACCATACATATGTCCCTTGGTTGACTTTCCTAGAGGGAAACCATGCCAGCCCTTGAGTCCATGTCCCATAACTTTCTAGAATTTGTCAGACTATTTAGAACCAAGCAAGACCAAAACCCCTTAAGGTAGGCAAAACATATAATATATCATCCAACATCTATACTAAAATAGTTAAACAAAACATTTAGAAGGAATTGAAACCTCTATGCTTCGTAAAAAATAATGACCACATATGCCTTGTTCTCAGGAAACTGGTCACTAGATTGGCTTCTCAGGTTCTGGGCTTGAAAATCCTTCTTGTAGTGAGATTTTCCAAGGTGTTGATTAATTGTGCAAGCTCCTTAATCCCAGTGGCTATCAGGTTCAAGTTGCCATTAATTTCTATATTTGGCCCTAATTCCATTCCTCTATCACTTCCATATGCTTGCTAGACTTTGACCCGTTTCGTTGAGTTTCCATTAGGGTATTCCCCATTAACATTTTCATCTTCCAATACAACAACACAGCTTTAGCATGCTTGGTATCATGAGTTCGAGACGAGCCCGTATCGTCGACCCTCTCCAACCATTCCATTTTATCCTCCACAAAGTTTAGTGACCCCTATTCCTTCTTAATCTTGGGCTCAACACAATCTAAGAACTATCTAGTCTCCTTTGAGACCACCTGGTAATAAGACTAATTTACTTATTCCACCTAACGCTGGACTCTGGGCATGTGATAGCCCCTCTGAGTACCTCCTCAACCTCTTACAATCCTAGGCTTCGCTATTCTTCAGAGAACCCTCACGAAATACCACCTCGGTCCCATACCCACCTCCCCAACAATCTCTTCCTCACTTGATTACTACTCTTCTCAGGAGATAAATGAGGCTTTGGAAATGTGTGTTACCCATGTTACACATCTCATCCACATTGAGTTATAAAATACACCTTGCTACTCTCAATGCAGTTAGACAATTTTCTTTTTTAAATAGGAAGTTGTGTTTCTCTGGATGGTAAACCCGGAGATGAAATTGACCCGCCCTCACTACTTAAGTGGAGCATAAGTTTTATTGGTACCTTTCCAACACCATCTAATAATATGCCTATAAGCTACATAAAAAATATTCAATATAATCAATAGCTAAGTCTGGAAAATCGCATGCAAGGGAGGGGCATGACTGCCAGTATTTGGATCTGGGTCATTGTTGTTAACTTTGGTGTTGTCATTGATGTCAAACAAGAAGCATGATGATGTCAAGTAAGAAGCATGAAGCCTTGATGCCAGTTTGAAGAAATATATACAAAACAAGATGGGTACATTTCATACATATAATGGGATTTTGTGCAATAATCAAGAATATTAAAGTGCGCAGAAAAGACTTAGTTGGCTCAAGCGCATTGTGTTGGCTAAACTTAACCAGGAAGAAAGAGCTAGACGACATAAAGAATCCCATACTTAGTCGGCTCAAGTACAATGTTTGGGTAAACTTGATTAGGAATAAAGAAGTAGCCGACATAAAGAAGCCCCTACTTGTGGACAAATCAATCTAATCAAGGAAACAAGTAGTGATATAAATAAACCAAAGATTAAGGTGAAGGAGGGGTGCACACAATGGAAATGTAAAAGTATTCTATATTTGGAAACTTTGGTTTATTGGGGTATTAATGGCTTGTTGATCCATAAGAAAGAAACAACAGAGAGCCGAGTGCGCAGAACAGAAAAGCAAAGTAGCAAACAGTGGGCAGAACCGAAGTGGTGTACAGTTTGAAGAAGTGTACAGGATCAGAGTAGTGTGCTATATCAGAGTAGTGCATAGAACTGAAGCAGAGTATACAACAAGAGAACCAATGCGCAGAACTAATGTAGAGTACACGGTAAGTGGAGCAGTGTGTAGAACAAATAGAGAAGCATAACAGTTGTATAGAACTGAAGTAGAGCACATAAGTGCACAGAAAAGAAAGTGAAGCAGTGAACAAAAAACGTGTGAAGCTGTGTGCGCAAATTAGAAGGCAATGGAACACAAGAGCATCTACATCTATTTAAGGGTGGCAGTACGAGGCAAGGATAGGAGATCATAGTCTCCTCTCAGGTTGGTTCCCAAACACTTCAAGTTGGTGCTTGTACAGAGGATTGGTGTCCTCACAGGTTGATGCTTGTATACCGCAAGTTGGTGCTTGTGAAGAGGATTGGTGTCCTCACAGATTGGTGCCTGTAATCAATGAGTTGGTGCTTGAATGTGGGATTGGTGTTTGAGTGAGCTGGTGCTCACATCATCGGATATTGGTGTCTCCGACCCATCTATGTAATCAAATTTTTCATACATATATATAAAGTTACTTTCCAAATACTTTGTGCACAATTGTATTTTATTGTTGTGATTTAAGTAGAAGTTGGTGCATAATTTTTAAAGTGAAAATTTGTTTAATCTATGCATGATACTAATTCAACCCCCCTCTCAGTATCATTAAGAATTCAACAATTGGTATCAGAGCAAGTTTCTTAAGGAACAATTTAACAACTAGAACATAGATCATTGCGCATATATGGATAAACAGGAAGGACTCTCTACAAACAGAGCACCAAGATTTGATGGATCAAATTACATCTTCTAGAGTATAAGAATGGAAGTGTACTTACAGTCCCTTGGATTTGATGTTTGGAAATCTGTCGAAAATGGTTATAAAGTTCCCAAGACCCCACTAGTTAAGGCATCTAACAAAATGATGTATGAAAGTAATGCAAGGGCTGGGAATGCAATATTATGTGGTTTAGCATACTCAAAGTTCAACAAAGTCATGCAGTGCATGTCAGATAAAGAAGTATGGAATAAGCTTAGAAACATCTATGAAGGAGATGAGAAGGTTAAGAAGGCAAAGTTGCAAACTTATTTAGGATAATTTGAAACTCTAAAGATGAGGGAAGAATAAAATATTGCATCCTATCTTCTTTGTGTATATGATATTGTCAATGCCATCAGATGTCTTGTAGTACAAATTGCTAAAGAAGCAGTCGTACAAAAAAAATTGAGATCTCTATCGACAAGGTTTGACTCCAAAGTATCAGTCCTAGAAGACAAAGAGAGATTTGGATAAATTAACGATGGATGAACTTCATGGGATTCTTACTGCATATCAGATGAGGACGAAAAAGGAGAATCCTTCTAGAAAAGAAGCAGGTTTCAAAGCTTCCAAGAAGACAAGAGGCAACAAGCATGAGCAGAAAAAGAATTCCTCTGATGAATTAGACAAAGAAGAGGCAAACTTTGTGAAGAAGCTAACAAGGGGTCATGGAAAATATAAAGGTAAGTTACCTTTCAAATGCTTTGAATGTGGTAAAATAGGCCACTTTGCTTCCAAATATCCTTACAAGGAAAGTAGAGATAGCGATAGTGAAGAAGACTTTAATCACAAAGAACGAAGGAAAACATACCACCAAAGCAGGTCTGAACATAAGAAGAAGAAAAAAAGTTTGTATTCCAAAGAGAATAACAATTCATCTGATGAAGATGATAATGATGATAGTTCAAGAGAAGTGATCTTCATGGAAACTGTAGAAGAGCTTGAAAATGAAGATTCAAAAGAAAAAGATAATTGCTAGTCTTCCATTAAGGAAGAATCATAAGATAAGATAACAGTTTCAAATACGACACATGAGAGTCAATCATATCTTACTACGGGAACATTTTGTAATCATTTTTACAATGGAATCTACATCTCACCTTCAAAATACTATGTTGAAAATAAATCTTGTAATCTTCTTGATATGATTAATAGTGAGGAACATTTTGAAAGTGAAGAAGAAACCTTCAAGTCCGAAGATGAGGAAACTACATAAGTTGATTGGGAAGGTGAATTAATTAATAAAAGTAAGAAAATAGAATCTATCTCTGAGAGTAAATCTTCAAAAATATCAAGAGATATTAGACCAACAAAAGGATCAATTACTTAATGCTGAAAGAAAAATTGATTATTTGAAATTTCAAGAGGTTGAGGCCAAAAGGACTAAAGAAGTGCTTACAAACAAAGTACATGAAGAATCAGAAGATAAGAAAAAAGATCTTGAGAGACAATTATCCTGCGCACTGGATGAAATTCAGAAGCTCGAAGAGAAGAATTCCTTGTTGGAAGTGTCATTGGAAGAAACAAAACATGAGAATGAACTATTAACAGAACAATTATTATAGCTTGAGCAAAAGGATACATATATTACTCACCTAAAAGGAGAACTAGCTAAAATAAGAAAATAAAATCAGTCTTTGGAGAATCAAAGACAGCTCTATGTTACCACAAATGGGTTCAAGAATGAAATTCTAGACTGCACAAATACAAAAGGTGACAAGGATTGGTCTGACACAAAAGTTGAATCCAAATTTAGGAATAACACATCAATTTTGGATAAGATATTGAGTAGTCAAAGGTCACTAGAAGACAAATATGGTCTTGGCTATGATAAGATAGTTGAAAAGGTCTGCGATATAAAATAGATTCCAACCACAAATCAATGAGATGTAAATCATAAGGAGTTTGAGAAGGTAAGAAATGTGTCATTAGAGCAAGTTCAATCTAGGTATGAAAATTTCCTCAATGGTTACAGTTTTCCCTATTATGTTTGTAGAAGAAGGTTCAATACAATGAAATGCTTAAGGTGCAAGTATTATGGTCATGTTGCAAAGTACTGTCATACCATAATATGTTATTCCTGTGATGGATTTGGGTATAAGGCACAAAATTGCCAATGAGCAGTAGAACAATCAGAAAGAAATATTCCACATATCTCAGGAAGTAAAAATAGTAATACATGGATAAAAGAGGGAAGTAACTTTGTGCAGTATCAATAAGGGGTCGCGCACACTCAAAAATGGATAAGGATATTTCCACAGACATGTGCAGTTAAATTTAATAATACATGTACTTCTCAAGCATCAGACAATTGCTGCTTACCAGGCTAATTTCCAAAATTATGAATGAAAATCATTGAATTCAATGTGCTATCTATTATGAATTCAAGGAAATTGTAGCAAGAAAATGTTTGAAGAATGTTGCGCAAGAATACACTTAAGTTAAATCGATATTTATATAAAAGTGCAGCTGCTACAAAAAGGGGGGTACATGTATTCAAAAATTGGCCATAAGTGGCCAACATTGTTGTCCTGCAGGACAAATACATATATATATCATGGTCACAAAAGTCCAACAACGACAAGAGTACACTTATCAAAATTTCCTTTAGCATACATATTAGTACCACTGATTACAAAATTGTAGTCGTCAAAGAAGCTAATGCTTAGAACCTAGAAACGACAAAGGAAACTCAGTATCAGAAGAAGATTGCTTCTCGGAACTAGTATAGCTGGGCATTCTTGGTAGATGCTGCAGAGAAATTAGGATGTGCTCCTATTATTTCTCCAATCACTCAACCCAGTCCTTCATGGTTTCAATCTCATCCACATTCATCCGATTTACCTGCGATTGGGCATACCACTCCTTTACATCTGCTTCTTTAATATGAGATGCCCAATTCTCTAAATTGCTCTTGAGGTCTATGAATTATTGATGCTGAGACTGAATTATCTTTGAAAGTCTAGTTATGGTTGTATCAACTCGCTGAAGAGGATTTGCCATTGTGACAAAAGTATTAAACCAAGCTATGAAAATGATAATCAAAACCTCTACAATAGGAAATGTCACACAAAGCTTGATGATTTTTTGTTTACTAAACATGAAAAATGTCTCATAAATATGTTTGAAAATGATTGCCTATGCACTTCGTAATAAATTGAAAGGACATGAAAGTAAATTGCGTTCATAAGTGACGACGCAAGTAAACTAACAACTTTCGTTGACTTAAATTGAAGAGATTGCACATGAGGAATAAAATCTTGAGTATCGAAATTCGCATGCATAAACCATAAATGATATGTCAAAGTCACGTGGGAGAATTGTCGCACATTTCCAATATATCGCATGTCAAATCAGTTTGCCATATGCTATAGGGAAGTGTTTGAAAAACGTGACAAAATATGCACAATCAAAAGTAGCAATGTAAGAAGAACCTTGTCATTAATATAAGCAGTTAGAAATATTGAAGGTAGATTCAACAAATGATGCAGATCTTGTTGCGCAAGAGCATATGCGACATGGCATGAACTTAGCACTGCACTGTAGAAGCAACATGATAAATAAATGGAAGCATGAAGCTAGGGGGAGCATCCCTTTGCCATTGATGCCAAAGGGGGAGAGATACTAGGAAGAAGGTTTTGCAGATAAGTGATGAATCCACGTTTTCGTAGGAACCATGCAAAGAATTACATGACATGAATATTGGGGGAGCACGTTGTGCGTAGAAAATAAGAGCTCATACTCAGGGGGAGATCAGTTTTGATTGGTGTTGACATCAATGCCAAAGGGGGAGATTGTTGAACTTTGGTGTTGCCATTGATTTCAAACAAGAAGCATGATGATGTTAAGCAAGAAGCATGAATCCTTGATGCTAGTTTGAAGAAATATATACAAAACAAGGCTACCTATCCGTGCAACATGGATGGGTACATGTCACACACATACTGGGATTTTATGCAATAAGCAAGAATATCAAAGTGTATAGAAAAGACTTAGTCGGATCAAGTACATTGCGTTGGGTAAAGTTGACCAGGAAGAAAAAGGTAGCTAACATAAAGAAGCCCAGACTTAGTCAACTGAAGTACATTGTTTGGGTAAACTTGACCAGGAAGAAAGAGGTAGCTGATATAAACAATCCCCTACTTGTGGAAAAATCAATCTAATCAAGGAAACAAGTAGTGATATAAATAAACCAAAGATTGAGGTGAAGGAGGGGTGCGCACAATGGAAATGCAAAAGTATTAAGTAATTGGAAACTTCGATTTATTGGGGTATCAATGGCTTATTGATCTAGAAGAAAGAAACAACGTGGAAACAATAGATATCCGAGTGCGTAGAATAGAAAAGCAGAGCAACATAATGTGTGTAGAACTGAAGTGGTGTACAATTTGAAGAAGTGTGTAGGATCATAGCAGTGCACAGAACTGAAGCAGAATATACTGCAAGAGAATCGGTGCGTAGAACTAAAGCAGAGTACATAGTAAGTGGAGCAATGTGCATAATAGATAGAGAAGCATACTAGTTGCATGTAACTGAAGTAGAGCACATAAGTCACACAAAAGAAAGTGAAGCAGTGAACATAACAAGTGTGAAGCTATGTGCACAAATCAGAAGGAAGTGCGACAGAAGAACATCTACATCTATTTAAGGGAGGAAGGACGGGACGAGGGTAGGAGATCATAGTCTCCTCTCAGGTTGGTTCCTGAACACTACAAGTTGGTGCTTGCGCAGAGGATTGGTGTCCTCACAGATTGACTCCTATATACCGCAAGTTGGTGCTTGCGTAGAGGATTGGTGTCCTCACAGGTTGGTGTCTATATACCACAAGTTGGTGCTTGCGCAGAGGATTGGTGTCCTCACAGGTTGGTGCCTGTAATCAATGAGTTGGTGCTTTCATGTGAGATTGGTGTCCCAACCATATTGGTGCCTGAGTGAGTTGGTGCTCACATCATTGGAGATTGGTGTCTCCCAGCTATCTATGTAATGAAATTTTGCATACATATATATAAAGTTACTTTCCAAATACTCTGCGCACATTTGTCTTTTATTGTTGTGATTTAAGTAGAAGTTGGTGCATAAATTTTAAAGTGAAAATTTGTTTAATATGCGCATGATACCAATTCACCCCCCCTTAGTATCATTAATAATTCCAACAATTGTCACAACAACTATTACAAGTTGTAGCTAGACCAAAACAATAAATAAGAAAAAAACATAATTAGAGCCTCTATGTATTATAAAAACAAAATATAATAAACCCAACAACATATACTAATCCTAGTGGTTTTGATCAACCCTTTGTCAAGCCTCTAGTTATATAACTTACTATATTCTAATTTCTAAGTATTCTCAATTGCATTTTGTATTATTTCTATTAATAAATAAATTTAGTCTTTAAAAGAGGAAACCTAAGAAACCCGTAAAAATAGCATGATATATAGTGTACAAGCAAAACATAATATTCATAAAGTCAACTAGCTCAAGGACTTGACCCTACAACCGCCTACTTGTATTTCAAAACACTCGACCACTGAAGCTAACCCACTAGGATTATTATGTAAAGTTGAACTTATGATATTAAAGATCCATTTTTACCTTGATCGTATTAAGCACCAAAATGAATAAAAAACAACCAATATGCAAAATCTATCGACAGTTAAAAAGATGAAGTTAAGAAGAATCTATGTTTGTTTATTTCTAATGTGTGTGTGTGTGTACAAATACACATACACACATACATATATATACATATTTTTTTTCATTTCCATGAAATACATACCTTGGGAAAACTTGCCAAGTACTTCCCTTGATTTTGAGGATGGTACTCAGGGTAAACCAGATTCTTTAGATGCTTGACAAGGCCACTACATCAATATACTCATTAAGAGTTCAATATGTCACTTACAAGAATTTACCTTGGGTGGGTAGTGTTAGTACTAAAGTCTGTACTAGACTACAAGGATACAAAGTTTAGGCACCTCAGAGTTTAAGATTCGGTTTTTAACGTTGGTTAAGTAAGAGATCAAGGGACTATAGGAAAAAGGGGGAGAGTATAAGACACCTGAAAACATCAGTATCTGAAAATCATGAGAGCTGACCAAACAAGAGGAATAAATATATCAAGACTACTCATATTTAAAACTTAATGATATCATGTGGAACAAACTGTTCACTCACATACAACATTTAAAATACCATACTTAGAAACACATTCTTAACACAGACTCGTGAATATTCCACCACAATATGAGCATTCATAAAGAAAACATCAATATAAAGGATTTCATAATAGTAATAGTTTAAACAAAACTACAGAATATTCAAGTTGAAAAGATAGTTGAAAACTGGCCCTTAATATATAAAACCAATCTCACCTTCAGTTACAGGTCTTCAAAATTAATAGAGCATGTCTTAAACTCTCCAAAATGACCTTCTTGACCCTCATATTACTAACCCCTTTTCACATATTACATTTTACAATTTATAACAAAATCAAACTTCTAAAACAGTTTCTGAGATCCAAAAACCTAGGATCGAGTATTGCAATATAGTTACAAACTAATTTTTGGCATTTAAAACTACATGCTTTATTCGATCTATGCTTTTAATTCATTTGGATCAATCCTGTAGGTGGATGCCAGCTGTGGTGTTATAATTATTTCAAAGGGGAACCTGTTAACTTCATCAAAATGAGCCAGAGTATTTGGGAACCTTTGCAGTATTCTCGAGCCTTCTATGTGGAGATGCTAACTAAAATGTCTAATCTGTTCATGACATGTGGATGAAACGTGGAGCTTTGCAAAATTGAATGTTGATTAGTCAAACCCGATGGGATGCCTATGTTAGAAATGCTAATCCATCCAAATCTTGGGATTTATTCTGCACCTGCGAACATTCTCTCTCTGTAGCATGAAGTTTCTTTAGAATCTCTTCAGTTTGTTTTAAAAGTTCTTGATTTCTTTGCTGAGCTGCTTTCCTCCCGTTCATTGTTTCTTGGGCCAATTGGGTCAATTCTGTATAACTTGCGTTCAACTCCTGTAGATATTTCTATAGCATCTGGTTCACTTCCATCATTCTATCATTGGATTCATTTAGATTTTTATTCTGTGCTTTGTATTGTTGAATTTCTTTTTTAAGGTTTTCAATATCCAACTCATTTCCAGAACGAGTTTGATAAACAAGAACTTCCATAGAATGATTCTTTTCAGTTGCAACTTGTTGTCTTTCAGAATATTCAACCTGTTCCTATATATTCATGAATTCCTCTTTGTTACTAAATCCCATAGGATTTGATACTACTTCATTCTCTGAATATTTCATTTTAACATTTTCTTTTATTGCATCACCTCCTTCCAAAAGGTTTGGAAATGCTTCTAAACCCTGCTCAATCTTCTCTAGAACTTCATTTACCAATTTCTCTACCTTTTCTCTATTATTGTCTTCTTCCTCTAAGGAGTCTTCAATTCCAATTATAGTATCCTTTTTAAATCTAGTGTTTAGTATATCCCTCATATTCAGTCTTAATTGGTTCGTGGCTCAAGTCTTGGGCCTTCTTATAGTAGTTTCATTCATGACACAACTATCAATTTTTTTAATATGAGGAGAAAAATATTTAGGCATACCTTGCTTTAATTTCTTCAGGCTATGCTCCTCTTTATTATCTTTGATTACTTTAACGATGCTAATAAATTTCTCTTCTTTCCTAGTGATTTGAATATAAACTTCAACAATTGACACCCCTTGATTCTTGGAAACTTTCAATGACTTATCCTATGAATGTGTTCTTTCTTTATCATCTCCAACTGGTATCTATGAATTCACTTCTTCCACTGCAAGTTCGTACTTAGAATTGTGATGTACCTCATGTTCAAAAACTTCTTCCTGTACATCTTTTCCACCTTGGTCATTACTCAGAGACTACTCTAGTATTCTCCCTGCAGTTTTAGGTTTTTTCCTCTGGTTATCAGTTACATTACCTTTCCCCTTATTAACCACTGTGTCTTCAAGCTTAAAGCTCGACCAAAACAAGAAATGGACCAAGACCTATCTAGTTTCTTCAATTATTCAAGCACAATTAATTTCACCAAACCATGATGAAATACTCTATGACTAGTATGTTCAGGATGATTTTGAACCCTAGTAGCCATTTTAGTTAGACTCTTTAGCAAATAATAGGAAAAATTTAGTTTTTTAATCCATTCTATATGAACTAGAAATCTTAAATGATACATGAAAACAATGGAAAATCTCCTTTCACAGGTAATATAACACTGTACAATACTCAGGATGTCCCGCCATTCTTCTTTTAGGAAACTTTTGTGAATTCCCTTTCTCCAATTAGGATCTTTGTTATGAGGAAGGAGGAACTGATTATAATTTGTGTCAACAAGTTGCTTTTTAAACCATTGTTCGTCCTCGACAACCACACCAATTGCAATCGAAATTGATTCTTCAGAGACTTGGAACTTGAACCCCCCAAAGTTGACTATTGAACCCTTGAAATTCAAAGCGAAATGCTCTATGACTTCAATATTGTAACCTTGGATTATTTCACACATTGAATACCAACCAGATTCCTTTAACTTTTGTGCACAATGCGGGAGATTTTTGGCCCATTCCATATTTTCGGGCTTGAATCTAAGTAATTTTCCACTTGGACCACTTGCCCTCTTCATCTTTGTGAGCATGTACTGAGAAAACTGAACAAGGTGATGTGAACCTCGTCAACTTTTAAAGTAGACTAGTAATGTGAACCTCGTCAACTTTTGGAATGAGATATTATTTGTCAACCTAAAATAATGAAAATAAAGGGTATACAATGACATGAGGACAATATTAATGTGGAATGAAATCCCAATCATGGAATATGTTATTTTAGGAGTAGGACTTGCGACTATTGTTGATATCACATATACAACAACCACAAGTCAAAGAGGGACGATGAAGCATGATATTAAAACCATCAACAATGATAACACAAAATCGAGAGAGGATGTCAACACATGGACCCAAGGATTGGTATTCCAAATAAATACTAGATTAGCAAAGTTTCAATGCGGATAATTCCTTATAAGCCACCTATGTCTCACAATTGTTATGAATGTGGTATTATTCATGTCACAAAAACTCATCACACACAATTAAAAATGGGATAATTAATATGGAACAAAATATCAAGTATATAATATGCCACTTTACAAACGAAACTTACAATTATTACAAACATAACATAGATAACAACCATAACATAATACAAATGTTATATCATAATTCAAAATAATGAAATAAGTTGGTTCAATTTTTTGAGTCAAACGAACTTGGGTTTGAACACAAATAAGATATATTTATAACAAGACGAATAAGAAAGAAGAAATGAAATCGAAGAGTTTATTTTTATTGAGATTTTTTTCATTTAATAACTACTAAGAAACATACTTCAGGGTTTCCAGGTGCCTATGGGGGTGCTCTTTGAACCTAGAGGAAATATTGAGAAAAATTATGCATGGGGATTGGGAATAATGACAAATAATCAAGCGGAAGCGCTGGCTTTGTGGCAAGATTTAAAGCAGGAAAATGGTATGGGTATCCATACATTGAATGTCATTGGGGATTCCATGGCCATAATTCGACACTTGACCTTTCAAATTAATCCTAAAGACTTAATTCGAGCTCAATTGTTTGAGAGAATCTGATGGGAGATTAGTAGTATAGGGGAAATAAAAAAATTTCAAGTGATAAGCTCCCTTAATAAAGAGGCTGATTATCAAGCCAATAAGGCTTGTAATCTCCCCATTGTGGCCATAAGCTTAAATGGTGAAAGTCTATATCTATGCATCATTCCTTAAGCCTACGGATTGGAGAAATTTCAGCGAGGTGAATGAATGGTGGTAGAGTGACCTCAGGAAAAGAGTAGAATTTAAGACCGAATTTAAAGATCAACAAGACGACATGCGCAATCCATCAAATATGACATGCTTCACTAGCAGGGATTACGTGCCCATAATGAATTATGTGGTACACAATTCTCAATTGCATGATGGCAATTCTTTGTATTTGATCTGTGATATTGGGTCATCATTTGTGGTGATCTGATTGAGAAAATTGGAAGTGGTTATAGTGTAGTTTGCAATTCTAAACAGTGGGAAGGTGGTGTTTCTAGAAGCATCCTTGAATGTTTATGGACAAAACTAAATCATAGGTCGTTACCTTTGGAGTATGCAAACTGGATCATTGAGTTGAGTAGGGAGACTGAGATAACAAATATTTTCTGTACATGCTTGTCTTATGGCTACTGAGGAGAGCTATGAAAACGATGAGAGAACAATTTTGGGGATTTACAAGTCATTGTAATGAAGGAGAAGCACTTTGTTGGGAGACAACGAGCAAACATCATTGGACAGGGTTGGAGGTAAGTAATCCTGGATTGGAAAATTTTATTCGCTGCATAGGTTGGGTTTTTAACCTTGAGCTAGAATTTACACATAAAAATAGATATAAACAGGGTTTATCATGCTCTGAGGAATTTGGATTTTGTCACTTTTAGTTTTAATCCATCTTTTAAGCATTGTGAAAGTTTTATAATTTGTAGAACTGATTCTGTTCTTTGGGTTGGAGGTGGATTCAATACCCATCAGTGGGAAAGTGGTGAGCTAGGCAGTATTTTTGAGTTATCTTGGAGGCCACTATTTCAAATATGAACACTCATGTTGTATGTTGGGAATTGGCTTAGTGTATTGGGACATTACACTTCTTTGGATGATCTTCATCCTCCTATATTTTTTGGGAGTTATCGTCAGGGCTATAGCTTCTTGTGGAGAGATTTGAAAATTTGGGGAGTTAACCAATGGGTTGAGGAAAATTTTAATCGTTTCAAAGGTCTGGTTGCTAACCTTGAGATATAATTACTGCATAAAAGAGATATATTCAGGATATATCATGATTTGAAGAATTTGGATTTTGTCAATCATAGTTATAATCCAACTTGGAAGAATTGTGAAAGTTTTATAATTTGTAGAATTGTTGCTATTTTTTTTGGTTGGAGGTAGTTTCAATATCAGTCAGTGGGAAGGTGGTGAACCGAGTAGTATATATGAGTTATCTTGGAGGCCTCTATTTCATAGACCGACACTCTCAGTGTAGTTGTTTGGTGAGAATTGGCACACTGTCTCGATTAGGTACATTGATCTAGATTCTCTCTATCCTCTTCAATCTCTCAGGATTTTTTGTTAGACTTGTTGCTACTTGTGGAAATATTTGAGAAGTTGGGGAGGTAATCACTCGATTGAAGGTGAAGATATTGAGAACAATTGGTATAGATTCAAGCTCAATAATGAATATATAAGTAGTGTTTTTCAAGCAGTCTTTGTCAAGTTGAATTCTTGGAATTTGAGTGACAGTTTCTTTAGAACCACCTTAATTTTATGGGTTGAAGGGGTTTGGAGAAGAATCAGTTTGGAGTATTCGAGCCCATATTCTTCCATTTACTACAACTCTTTCATAATGGCCGATCCTCACGGAAACAAAGACAATAGTGAGCAGAAGGTTGAGATCCCTCGGGATGAATCGAACATAACAGTGACTAGAGATGTCCACAACGTTGAAAATTAGCCAAAACAATGGGGGTTGAGATATGCTCGGGATCAAATAACAACCAAGACAAAATTTGATCTTCTATAGGCCTAAATGAAACATCCGAGAAACCAATTAATTATGGCTGAAGTGGAGATCGAATTTTGGAAGGATAAGGTTAATTCTTAAGAGGATACTACCAATTTGTCTCAGGAGGAAGTTCAAAGTCTAGGACAAGATCATAATGATAACCTTGTCATAGATAACCAGTTTGTAGTTCTGGAGGTCCCTATAACTATTGAGGGGAATGTTGAGAATGAAACTGGGGAAGATTCTCTCCCCATATTCCCTACACAAAAAATCAATAGTAAGTTGTTCCAGATTGTTAGGACTAAATTTCTCCTTAATGTTTTCATATGCAGTATAAGTGTTTTTTGTTTTTATGATAGTTTAACTGTGATTATACATGTCGACACTATAGAATGAATAGAAACAAGGTAGAAAGTAACTATTTTTGTATCTTCATTTTTGTATATTTCAGAACTATACTATCTATGCCGCTCATCATAGAAGAACTAGTTTGTAACTATAGGTCATTTGGTTTGGACACAAAGTTTTTTGATAAATATAAAAAGACTCGTTTTTGTGAAAAAAAACTACTAAGAAACATGCTTCTATAGGAGGTTTTTAGTGTTAATATATGAGCAAATATTTTTAAAAGCAACCTCTACAATTGAAAGTAGAGGTTTTGTTTTGTAAAGGTTTTAATAGGAATTATGTGGAGGTAATTTTTTGCTTCACCTATACAAATATGGCACATTGGTGTGTCATTGATTTGAGCACATTTCTAATTGTAACCCATATGGTGTGATTGTATGGATTATAAAAATAGGTTCACCATCAATGGACATGGGGTTGTGAGGCCATATTTGGAAGCCACGGTGTTTTCTAGTGTAAGTGAAGCACCGATGCTCTGATATTCACACAAATCAATGGGGTTGTGGTGTGGTATTTGGAAGCCATGGTGTTTTCTAGTGTAAGTGAAGCACCGATGCTCTAATATTCACACAAATCACTAGTTCATATTTAGATGTGAGACACCATACCGTGTGTTCCCGCATTTATATTCTATCATGTTTTATAAATTACGAGTGTGTATTGCATCATGATGTAGCATAAGTGCATCAACCGTATATTAAATCGTTGGTGAACTTATGTAATGTGAGAGAACCGATGCTCTCAAGCACATTGCAACACCAACGCACTTCAATCAACTTGAAGCATTGGTGGGATAAAAAGTCAAAATATAATCAGTTCTATAAATATTACAAAGCATTGGTGTGAGACATATGCATGAGTAATGATGTGATAGGTATTTTAAAGTATCAATGTGAGACCTACATCATAGTGTAAATGTGATTACTTCATACCAAAGCACCATTTTATTAACTACCATAACACAATGTTTTGACGTGTATTGTAAATTGAGTCTATCCCAAGTGGTTGTGGGATGGAGTGTTATTGTTACACCAAAATCTTGTCTTCATGAGTTATATGTCCTTCACTTGCCATAATTCCTAAAGCATTGACCCTAAATTGATTGAAGGAAGGGAGTTGTTATGGTTTTTTCCCATATGTTGTCATGCTCTTGCACCTTTCACATTGACAAAGTGCCCCAGACCCTTTACGACACGCTTTGCACATTGACAGAGCGCTTCATTGACACCTTTAGCCTTTGAACAGAGTGCATCACCCTTCAACAATGCATTTTTCCTGTGTACAACTTGCATCAATGTCAGTTAAAAGAGGAAAATAGAAGCTTCAAGTGTCTTCTAGAAGGAATATCTTCGTGGAGGCTTATCCCAAGATGTCAACCAAGGTGGAATTCGATCCCCTACATTCTTGGGATGATCCCTTGGTATTCTATATAGAATCCTCAACCTATTCTATCCATTTGGGCCTATATATACAAGCGTCCCCTTCATAGTTAGGGGAGGAAGGATTAGAGTACCAAAATGCTGGAGGAATTCCATCAGAGCCCTTTCATCCATTGGAGGCTAGATTAGACTTTTGAGGCAAATATCACTTGAAAGAAATTGAGACGTCAAGGCGATGGTTGTAATCTCCTCTCCTTTATTTTCATTAATGCAGTAATATTAATGCTCTTTCCATAAATATATGTCTATTATATGTCTTTAGAACTCGCTTCCTTGATTGCTTGTTTAGATCGATTTATATCACATATTGCTTTCACGTTGGTTTCTTGTCGTTTGTCTTGTGTTGTTTGCAGTTGAGAGACCAAGATTTACATCAAACGAAGAGGAAAAACCACGGGTGTAAGGTAAGCATCCTATACATCTTTTTTGATTAAATAAATATAGGAAAGACATTTGTATTCTGTTTTGCTTTGTTCTAGATCCGAACCATTGGGATTAGGGAGATCGGTTAGTGTCCGCACTAACAGATTCGTCCATTAACAAAATTGGCGACCATACTAGGCTAGAAGGCCAAATCCATTATCTTTGGGTTGTTTGAATTGCGATTTTCATTTTCTTACTTAGCCTCATTAAGCTTCCATTTGCCTCTTCTTGTTGGATCCATCCTTCTATGAGTTACTGGGAGATCCTGTCTCCATTAGGAATCCTTTGCTCAGCCAATTAAATTTTTTTGATTGGGAAAGTTTTTATTTTTTCAACTCTAGATTTTGCTTGACGCACCTGGGTAGTATCATACTCGCGTCTCTGTAATTTTGATGCACTGTGTCTTCAAGCAGACTATGACACTGATGCACTTTACCAGTGTGCAGACAACGTCTTTGACGCACTTTCCATATGTGCAAACTACGTCACTAAGGATCTAACGCCCTGATGCATGCATGCAACCTACGTCACCTTGTGAAATTGGTCTCTAGGCTTGGATTTTCCCACAAAAAATGGTTTTATTTGGCTCTCTGAGATCTGTGTATTGCTTATCTTAGGCTCAGTATTTATCAGAGTTTGATTGCTTCCTTCCTTGATTTATTTGGATATTTGGAGCTTGATTAGATTTCTTAGCGGTCCTAGGTAGTTAAGCGGTTGCTTCCTTAGTCTTGGCTGTCCCCAATCCCTCGCAAGTGCAACTAGTCTTGTGACTTGTTCAAGATCCCTGATCTGTTTTGCTTCGAATTCTAAGTCTTTGATTAGTTTATGTTGTTGTGATTTTGGTACAATTGGGTGTGAATTTTGGGTTATTACACTGTTTGGGTGTTTGATTTCTCAAGAACCTCTGTTTGTTTGAAGATTGTAGTAGAGAATATATCTCATGTTTTGAATCAAGATAGAGGAAATGACATCATTATTACAATCATCAAGTGCATTAGCAAAGAAAATCAAAGAATTTTTACTCTCTTCACCTTGAGTCCATTACTTGAGATTGTTGAAAAGGAGTGTTTGTGTTTTTGATAATTGTTTAAAAGACTTTGAAAGAGTTGGAAATTGTGCATGTTTATTTCTTCTTAGTTTCAAAAGAGTGCAAGTGGAAAGTAGATATTCTCAAAAAATTTTGAACAAGTAAAAAAAAATCTCATATCCTTTGGATTTCTTTCTACCTCTTTTCCTCCTTGATTAAAAAATTAGAAGTATTGCAATCATAAGAAGATCATTTTTCATTTAAAAAAGGAAAAAGAAAAATCTTTTGGTTTAGTGTGTTATTTTTGGTTTATTGGATTGATCGAAAGAGCTTGCTTGCATATGTCTTTTAGCTTCACTTAGGGAGAATAGTTAAAAGGTAGTGTTGTGTTTTAGGTAGATTTTGGTTGTTTTGGAAAAAGAAAGATCTCTCCTTCCTGTAGATATTTTTCATCGAAAAACAAGAAGCTTGCATCTCATTTTTTTTACTTATGCATATTTGTTTGAGCAAACATTTCATGCATTCATCTAACTGTACAAGATAAAATTAACGCGGTAACTTAAGTTAAAATCCTTAGAAACTCGTGTGATCGGTTAGAGATGTGTTACGATGCCTTAAAACGTAGCAGCTCTCATTATTTTTCTGTACTGCATCCCGGGGGCTTGTAGTTCTTCCATGTACTAGTCGGTATATCGAATGACCTTTCACGTACCTTCGGGTATATAGAAAGGTACTTCACGTATTCGACGGTATATAGGAAGGATCCTTTCATATGGTTGTGCATTAGACAACAATACTGCGTATTTGAGCTCCCATGTACCTTGAGTATATTGGGAGACCCCACTAGGATCCTGAAACCATATGAGTCAACCATTGGCTGTATTGGCGTGGCAATACACCGAGAGCAACACTAGAGGAGCTACTACGCATGTACTTCCAGGTAGTCGGGTAATACGGTCAGGGGTACGGTCCTAATCCTCCCTGGTTAGTGCTCTGAAATATTGGGCCGAGTATTACAGTTGGACCCTGTAGTATATTGCGGGTTGCGGTGCCTTGACACTTCTATGGGGATCCGACTTTCAAATCCCTCCTATCATATAAATTTGCTCGTGGATTTAGCTTGAGTAGTGCTTGAAGTGTGTTTTTCTTTAGAATACTCTTAGGAGAAGAATTTCATCATCCATTCTGGCTGAACCACCCTTAAGAAGATCCCGTAGAATACAAAACTTGCCACTTGAATATCCTCTCACCGAAGAAAGAAACATAGGGGAAGATATGGACCAACCCACCACAACTAGGTCATGTGAAGAAGTGAACTCTACCACTGAACTAGGAGGAAACTTTTCTCCTCCAGTAAATTCGCCCATCACTGATCCTACATGACCGTTATTGGTGGAGCAACCTTCTTCACATGACACTACTTTTCATCACTCACTTGAAGGTCAATGTTGTAGAGATTTCTTCCTACAGATAGAAAGAAGCCTTCTTAGGTTAAAGCAGGATAGACTGACTCTAATCTAAGACAAAAGTAAAACAAATGCTACGTTGAATCTTATATCAAACAAGCATTTCAAGATTTCAGTATTTGAAAATATGAGAGAAAATGACTAACCTTACACTCTAATGTTTGTCTCGCTTGTAGTCCAGATCTCGAAGTCCTCGCGATGAACCTGTTAAGATCAGACAAGATACAAGCATATACAATTCTCCAAGTACCTTGAATTACGAGTTAGAATCTAAACCTAGCTAGATACAAATCATGTAATTGATTCATAATCAACATACACAAATTGGGAAACAAGACAAGTTATCTTTATTGGAAACTTGAGAATGCTTACAATGGTTGCTTGATGTCCAAGCCAACTTTCAACTCCAAGTTCCTCCTCTAGCTATCTCTGCAAAAGTCTCAAGATCATAGGTTGGATGCCCCAAGTAGTCCCCCCTTGGCTCATGGAAGGCCTCTCCTTTATAGTGCTTGGAAGGGTTAACCATAAGGAGAGTAAGGTGGATCTAATGAGTGTTTAGTGGATCAACGAAACTAAATAGGGAGAGGGGGTTGGGATCGAATCAGAATTGATAATCCCAAGAAAATATCTCGAAGAATGAGATCCATGATCCATGGAAAAAGGATAAAAAGGGATTTTCATGCCCCTAGGTCTGAGCATAACATGAAAATCATCTCGATTTTTGTGCCTTAGGGAAAGTGAAAAACATGAAAACCCTAATTTTTGCTATCCAGCAGATGTGCAGAGCGCGAAAATCTATGCAGATAGGATCAGTTGCTGTGACACATGGAAGATAAGGTCATGTCTCAGCATTCAGTCAATGGATTTTTCTCCTGGGTGTCCAGATGAGAACAAAGAGGGGGCCAATAATGTGCGACGGTCATTAGGGAGAAATGTCGCTAGGTCACATGGTACAAAGATGCGACATTAGGGCTCGATGTGTAACTTTGAGGTATAAAAGATGCCCCCTAAAGTGTGAGGTTAGAAGAGATTGATGGCCAAAAGACTTTACCAATAAATTTCGCGGAGATAGCATCAAGGGAAGAAACGAGGAGTTGAAACAGAAACAATATGTCAAAAATACCACCGAGGCGAGCATACCCATGCTCGAAACAATTGACTCAAAGCATGGTTGCCGATCAATACAATGCATATCCATGAGTACCGAGATGATATCGACTGTAGACAAATCATGGCTACTATGAACAATCGTAGATCCATGAGGCAATAATGACACAACCACGACCAATACATAAGTGGATTTGTGTGACAATACAACAGTGAGGTCATCCACGTAATGACTGTGTGGAAACCTACTCAATAATTGCCATCACAATGTGGACGTAAACAACATCAAAAGTGTCTAGGGTCTTCTACTCGATCCCAAAACGATATGAATCTAGCCATGTGATTACAAGATGTTGAAGTCGAACATGGTAGAAACCACTTGATTACCAGTCAATGATGTGAACTGTTCACAAGTGTGAGGGAAATCACCAACGATGACAATGATCCCCAAGGTATCCCTAGTACATCTCAATGAAATGCGAATAGATGAGTTGACGTCGAACATTCGTGAGATCATTCGATCAGAGGTCAATGATAAAAACCTACTGTCGAACATGAGGAAACTTGCCATTGAGGCATGCAGGCACCAAGGTACTGATGGTTGATTCCTAAGCCTAATTCCTGGATAGTGAATTGGCATTGACAGGAATAGACTCGTCGAAGGTGGGCCATGATGAATCCCACATCATCGACATGAAATTGGTATGAGAGATGTGTGTAGCAATGGAACAAAAGGACATGTACGGACACAATGGAAAGTTTGACACAAAGCAGAGGCTGACTCGATAGCAATAACCCTTTGAACATATAACGACATGAAGTGAAACTTGGCAGCAGGGACTACTTGAACAGACAGAACCAGTGGAGGTGTGAACTCATAGTGAAGATGAGGATGGATAACCATAATGATGAATCTGTCAACAAGACTGACTACCCAAAGCGGACAAGGTGAGGATGCATGCCATGTTCAAAGGTGACGACTGACAAGCTGCCAACAAGGTGAACTTGACTCATTTCCCATTTTCCCCCGAAATGATGGATGAGTAGCTCTTTGTTATTTTACGAGCTTGAAGAGGATAATAGATGCTCGGTATAGCTCATCTGATGGATGAGTCCAATCTCACATGTTTTACGAACCTGAGAAAGGAGGGGTTCGTCCCAAAGTGGGCCCTTCTATGTTAAATTTTAACGAGTCCAAGGAAGGAAAACTCGACATTTTTTCATATTTAGAGAGTCTGAAAACTTAAAGAAGGCTTCAAAATGTACTTTTTCGTAAATTTAGTCCCCCAGTCCCGAAAAAGTGTAAAACAATTCCTGAGAGAACTCTCCCAATCAAAGGTTGACTAAGGTATTCCTTTCTCGTAAATAGTCTAGACGGGCCGAAAAAGGGGTAACCTATCACCGAATAGACATCCTTTCAGATACTTTTACAAGTGTGAAAGAGACAAGTACACTTAGCAATCTTTTCGCAATGAGGGAGTTCGAAAAGAGCTTAAAGAGAACTCCAACGGTCTTTTTCATAATTTTTAATCACTTTTGCCCGAAAAAAGAATAAAATAATACCAAAATGATACTTTCCTCATCGTTTTACGAGCACGAGTAAAGTTGACTAAGCTCGTCACCGTTTTTCTAGGTTTTAACAAGCACAACCAAGGTGTGAAAAGCGCTTGGAATCTTTTTCATGTTTGGATCCAGAGCATGAAAAAGGAAAAAGTAAGCTCAAAATGAAGGTAAACAAATGTCTCAACACCTGTGTGAATAGCGTAAAAGATCCTGCCACAAATTGGTCAACCACCTTGGAAAACAGGACATTAGTAATATGGAAAATTTGACTCAAAAAGGTTTTTATAATAAAAAAAAAAATGACTCTTTAGATGTATAAAGGAAGGGCAAAAGACGAAATTACTCATTTTACCTTGGCCATTTCACCCAAAGAGGAAAATTACCTTGGAGAGGGAAAATCTTCCAACGGAGATATTCGGAGATCCAGGGCACCATTTCGACCGCCGTCTAAACCAAGTAAGTGATATTGCTCTTCTCTTTCATTTCATATCAGCATTTATCAATTTTAGGGCATTTTTTATTTTCTAGGAAAGATCCTAGGGCATCATTTTCACCCTCAGGAATTTTCGCATTGTCCCCATGTCGGGAAGCATGATAAACTCCTGATTTTCGTACAGCAGGGTCAAGCTGGAAAGCGATAATTACCAGTTATTGCATAGCTCCAGACCTATGCAGCGCGAAAATCGATAGAAAAGAAAAATTTTCAAGTGTTTTCAGTTGTTGAAGATGAAATCAGGTTGCCATCTTCTAATAGATACTCTGTTTGGTTTTTTTCAGGGTTTTACAACTTGTCTGAGAAAAGATGGTTGATTGGAAAGAGAGGGAACACGAAGATGATGACCGATTGGCTTTGAATGATCAAATGACACTGAACATGTTGCGTGAATGTGGGTTACTCAAGTTCTTCAAAACCAGGGATATCCGGAAGCAAGGAAGGCTTTTGAATCACATAATACAACTATGGGATAACGGCATACAAGATTTCCGGATTGGGGAACACACCCTCGAGATTGAGCTCGAGGAAATCTACTTCCTCACTGGCCTCTCCAAGAGAGGGGAAAGGGTTAACCTATCTGGGGACAGGGCCTCAGAAGAAAGCACAAGTGATTTGGTTGCTCGCTATTGCAGACAGGGCTCCCGTAAGTCAAGTGGGAAAGTGCCCATAAAAGAGGTAATAGAACTTCTGTTGAGAACTGTGTTGTTCACCATTACATGAGTAGCGGGTAGTGTGGGTCCCCACCATGCAACATGGGGACAAATGAATCTTGTTATAGAGTGCATGGCACCGACACTATTCAATTGGTGTGAAGGGGTCCTAACTAACCTCAAGTAACAAGTCACAAAGTGTAGAAATGGGGACACTCGCCAGTTTGGGTACAAGAGTATCCTGGTCACCTTCTTCCTGGAGAGGGTGCCATTGTTGCGCCCTTAGGTATCCATGCCTATCTACCCTATGACCGAGCCTCGGATGGGGAGATGGAGTGATTACGCAGGACGGCTCGGCGGACCACAAGTCTTATCATTCAATGAAGATTTATTCTCATGGCTCGAGGAGCAGATCATTATGATCAAGGACTACCCCTATGAAGGGGTGGATTTTCGTGAGGAATTTGACTTAGCACTGCCTGAGGATGTGGAATGGGACAATTAAGGTATATGACCTTCACCATTGTGTTTTTTGATAATTTTTTAATATATGATTTTCAGTGATTTTTCGATGTGTGGAAAGATCTAACTTATGTACATGTTCATACCGCAGATCGTGGACCAAGGAGGTCAGCAGGATACTCGCCACTACACCGAGGAGGCGTTCAACAACTCCCCATTGATGAGGAGGAAGAGGACGAAGAAGAAGCAAGAGGTATCTGCGATGTAGAGTAGAACCTTCAAGGTTTGACCATGGGGGTTCCTACTATGAGGATGGATGATATCCCTCTCCATATCCAGAGGCATATTGTAGGTGTGCCAGGGCATATCGGCCGACTGCTTCGTCGGGTAGCTAGAGTAGTAGTATGCTACCACGAGCATCGTGAGGATGATGATTAGTGCTTTAGATAACAATATTTGTTTTTAGCGGCATGTACACGATATGTAGGCCAGAGAGCCAAATTTTTTATGGGACAAGATCCCAAATTTTGTCTTTGGACACATATTATTATATGTATTCAGAAAAAACATTTTATATGTGATTATATACATGTGTACCTATTTCCATGACTTGTTTATTTACAGCGGCTTGTGTGTTTGTTTATGATGTATTTTATGTATGAGCTAGATGCCAATCCAATATGTAGTTGGCCAATGAGTCAGTTACAATATTGAATTCTCTCGGTACATGTTGATATGAAATATAATCAAATGATTGTTCCAAGAGGCATACCCTTCTAAATAAATGAAGTAACGTAGGATCGCGGACAGTGTAGACACAGTTCAGATGGGATACCACGAGTTGGGAATCCAAGTAGACCAAAAAGGTGCGGATTCCAAGGGAAGCAACTTCGGTTAAGAGTCCGATGACTGCATGGCACTCTACAATGTTGTTGGTTGTGGGGCCCAAGAAAGTTCCACCTGAGGATATCAACTCACCAACAGGAGAATAGATAACCCATGCTGCGAAAGCAAGGTTCCGAGTATGTCGGCTAGCGCCATCTGCGAATCCGTAGTAAGATGACATATGCGCATAGAAGCACAAGTCACGGTAAATAACGGTACACGAAACATAATCCATGCACACACACACAAAAAGAAAATAATCCTGAACAATAAAACTAAGTACACTATGTACAAGATGTCTCACGTAGGGTAAACCTATGCATAGAACTGTTTGACGTACAACCCATTACAGGGCCGTGCCAAAGGTGTGCCATCACAGTTGATGAGCTCGTAAGCTCCTTTTTCCAATACGTGTTTCATGATATAGGGACCGTACCACATCGACTCTAGCTTGCCTTTTCCTAACTTGTCATGCATTTGGTCGTATGTAAGGACAAGGTCTCCCTCGTTAAAGATCCGAGGTTGAACGGATTTGTCATATTGTGCTTTGACGCATTTCTTGTGGTCTTCATTAGCCAGAGAAGCATCGCAGCGAGTCTCATATAGCTTGGCTAGATACAGAAACCGTTCTTCCTCAGAGGTTGTATTGGGAAGTAGCTCAACGACTGTCGTCAGTGACGAAATTTCACATTCAATTGGTAAAATAACTTCCAGGCCATACACCAGTTGAAATGGCGTGAACCCGGTTGCATTTTTTATTGAGGTTCGATAGGCCCACAAAGCCGAAAAGAGAGTAAGTGTCAATTTGAATTCTGGGTACCTACAGTGCATTGAATCATGCGCTTCAAGACCTTGTTTATGGCCTCTACTTGGCCGTTCGCCTGCGGGTAATACGGGGTTGATTTTTTGTGACGAAAACCCAACTTGGCACTCAATTCTTCAATCATATGGTTCCTGAAATAGGAACCACGATTGGTCACAATAGATTGAGGAACTCCGAACCTAGCTATAATATGGTTGAATATGAATTGTGCTGCTATTTTTCCATATTCTGCAAAAGTAGGCATCGCTTCAACCCATTTTGTGAAATAATCTATGGCTACTATGACATAGCCATGTCCCCTGGTTGAAGTGGGCTTACAATGCATGAAATCAATACCCCATTTTGCAAAGGGGCCGACGACAATCACAGGATGGAGTGGAGTAGGGTGGACACTTCTTGACTGTTTCAATGCAATCTTTGAAAATTGAGGGCCAGAAATATCCCGCGCATAAAATCTTTTGGGCCGTAGCCATCCCAGAGAGGTGGCCGCCACATGCTCCAAAGTGGCAGTCATTGAGAACGTGTTCAGCCTCGTCTAAAGTTAGACAACATCGTAGAACAATGTCAACACCACGGCGATACATAACATCGCTAATAATAAGGTAATACTCAACATGGTGTTTGATACGACGATGTTCATCCCAATTGAGTTCGGGTTGAAAGCATTGGGTTTGGAGATACAAAATGATATCCCCATACCAAGGATCATACATGCCAATGAGAAACAACGATTCGTCTAGGAGAGAATCGACGGGCTTTGGTTGTTTAGTGACACGGGGCAAAGTACAAATCAGCTATGCGAAGACCAAAGATTTCTTGGATTTTGGCTTGGAAAATTCCAAGTCAAACTCTTGAAGGACAACAATCCAACGAGAATATTTGCCCCCAAGAACTTGGTGTGTGACGATGTAGTACATTGGATTGAAGTCTACTATGATAGTGGTCTTGCGAAGCAGAATGTAATGGCGGAACCTCTGGACATCAAAAAATGTGGCCAGATCCAGCTTTTCCACATGCGAGTAGCGAGTTTCGAAGTTGAGAAGACTCTTACTGAGATAATAAACCACATGTTATATGCCGTTGGTGTATTCCTGGACTAACACCATGCCAATGGTGGAAGTGGAAGCTGCGAGATACAAGATTTAATCCTGTGTATAGTTGGTGTCACGTACCCACCCATCATACCAGCATGGGAGAGAACATGACTCTGATTCCGGGACATCTACCCCATACACAGTAAACAAGGATTCATAAAAAGAGAAGATGGACATATGCAAATGCAGAAATATTTGAAAACACAGCAGAGTTAAATTCTATTACCCATCCATCATACATTCAAGATATTCATGTCATTCATCAATTAAAACAATATAAGTAAAATTCACTGATGATAAAAGACATGTACATATGCATATCGTAATTAAACACAGCGGAATTAAAATCATGTTAATATCTAAGATACATTTAGCATTTTCATGATAGCCATTAAATAAAGACATTGCAGAATTATAATAGAGAGTGCTTATCTTAAAACAAAGTAGTCCCTAAGCAACTAGCTATGCATTTGCAATGTTCCACCCAACCATAGGCCAGTTGTGCTTATCAATCTCTTGATACAATTGCCACCCCCGAGCTGGGCATGATTTCTACAAGGAAGAAGGGAACAACAGACTCACACATAGACAAAATACACCAAAATCAGCCAAGCCAATCAGCAGTTGGGTTTATCAGGCTGTTAGGAGATGGAAAAGGAAGAATTGCTAAGCTAGTGAGCTCAAGCACAGAGCCATGGATACCCCTACAAGATCTATCCAGCTTGGCACCCACAATGCCTACACACCCAACACAAGGAAGTATTCTCTTCACTGCTACATAGTCCCTCAAGCCATACCTTCCTTTCTAGTGCTCTCAGGGTGTGCATAGAAAAGTAGCCAAAGCCCTCTTGATCTTCTTGAGAGGTTATTTTCCCCACTAGGTTTATCAAGCCAATTTTGTCCACTACCACTCCAAACTTCTTGCTCACAGGTTCAAACCAAAACAGGGATGCACATAACATCAAAAGTATAAATGCTGGGCATGAAGAAATGTTTTTGCAGTGAGATGCACACAGATGGGGTTTCTACCAATTCTAGAAAATCGTGGGAAGCCAAAAACAAAATGGGAGAAGGGGAAAGCAACCCTGGGAGAGCAAATCGTTTTCAGAAAAACGTTTATGGACAATCTGGGGCAAAAAAACGACCTCCATAACAGCCCCAAATCGTGGTCCTCCTCTCCCATCCACTGTGCAAAGCATAGATGAGTTCCCAGACATGGAAAATGTAGGAAAATGGTGAAAAACCTGATGGGGAAAGCCCATCTAGCTCAGACTGCGTGAGAGGGAAAAGGCCATGGGTGAGAGATGGCTTTGGGCACCATTTCATGGGTGTTTTCTTATCCAAGGAGCACAAATACGAATTCCCAGGTTGATGGCTTGCCCATGCATGAAATTGGCTTCCATACCTCTCCATTCCCAAGGCATTAACTGCCTCAACCAACTCTTGGAAGAATTTAATGATTGGGTGCATAAGCCAAAATGGGTAGTTGAGGGTTTATGGGTTTTCCCATTGACACATGGGTTAACACCATTGACTCAAGGGTTTGAATAATTTCCCTCCCTATTCCTTATAAAAATCATGCCCCCATATCTTTGTTGCATTGCATAGCTGGTTGTGGGTATTTCATTAAAATTTGTATTTACATGATGTCTTAATTTACATTGTGCATGTCTAGCACAAGAACCATATGCACCAATTTTAATTGCCGATACATACAAAGCTAAATCGATGGTGGGGCCTTGGCCTTGAGCTCCTCACCGTGATTTAATAACGATATTTACATCATTTACAATTTTAATGCAATAGGGTCAAAATGGGGACGTGACATTCCACTCCCCTTACATTAGCACTATCCTCAGTGCTCATCAAAATTGAACAAAAATGGATATGCCACTCTCATGGCATCCTCCAGCTCCCATGTAGCCTCATCGGGACCGTAGTGCTTCCATTGCACCTTTACCTGTCTGATGGCTCGGTTCCAGAGCAATGTTACCCTCTTGTCTAGGATGCACAATGGATCGGTTTGGAACTCTCCCTCGGGTTCCACCTGGATCACATGCCAATTAATCACATGGTTAGTATCATGTACATATTTCTTAAGCAAAGAGACATGAAAAACATTATGAGCTGTAGTGCTAGCAGGCAATGCAAGTCTATATGCAACTGCCCCTATTCTTTCAAGCACTTCAAATGGCCCACAATATCTAGGTGATATCTTGGCACAACTCCCAATCTTCAAGGAACCCTTCCTTGGCCTTACTCTAAGATACACATGATCCCCAACACTGAACTCCCTATGCACCCTATGCTTATCTGCATAGCTTTTGTGTCTATCCTGGGCTGCTTTTAAATTCTGCCTGATCTTTGCAACCTCTTGCTCCATTTCCTTAAGCAATTCTGGCCCAAGTACAATTCTGTTCACTGGATTGTCCCAAGTCACTGGTGTCCTACACCTTCTGCCTTATAGAACCTCATATGGACTCATTCCCAATGATTCTTGCTGCCCATTGTTATATGCAAACTCTACCAGGTGTAGATAATCCTCCCACTTGGATGGTTTGTCCATTACATACATACGGAGCATGTCTTCAAGCACCTGATTTACTCTTTCCGTTTGCCCATTTGTTCGAGGATGGTATGCGGTACTAAAGTTCAACTGTGTACCCAAATATGCAAAGAGACTTTTCCAAAAATTGGAAGTGAACTTGGTATCCCTGTCAGAAATTATTGCCTTAGGCAACCCATGTAATCTGAAAATTTCCTTCATGAAAATATTTGCAATGGCATTGGCTTTGTGCGTGGGCTTAACCGGTATAAAATGTGTTGCCTTTGTTAACTTGTCCACCACAGCGATGATGGAATCATTTTGTCTCACAGTCATTGGCAATCTTGTAATAAAATCCATGGAAATTACTTCCCATTTCCATTCTAGAATTGGCACTAGGTGCAATAAACCTACTAGGTGTTGGTGTTCAACCTTCACCTGCTGACATGTCATGCACTTAGAAATGTATTCAGCGACATCCTTCTTCATCCCTGGCCAGAAATAATATTTTCTTGCTGTAGCAATAGTCTTTTGATATCCGGGGTGACCGGAGTATGGAGCTTTATGGATTTCATCCATAACAATCCTCCTCAAATCTGCCACATTTGGAATATAGGCTCTATTCTTATAGGTAAGAAGTCCGTCTTCTTCCAAATGATAGCCTTCATACTTCTTTTCAAGGTTTTGCTGCTGCAATTTTTCCTTTATCTGCACATACATTTCATCCTCAGCAATATGGTTAACAATCTGCCATCTCAAATCTGGTTGGCAAGTACTAAGCGCTGCCACATGCATTTCATGTACTTTCCTGCTGAGTGCATCTGCTACCTTATTTTCTTTCCCTTTTATGTGTTTGATTTCAAAATCAAATTCACACAAAAATTCCAACCATCTAGCTTGCCTAGCATTTAAAGTTGGCTGATCAAACAAGTATTTCAGACCACAATGGTCTGTCCTTAACTCAAATTTCTTGCTCATTAAGTAATGCCTCCACATCTTTAAAGCATGTACTATGGCTGCAAGTTCTAAATCATGAGTAGCATAGTTTTTCTCATGCTCCTTCAACTTTCTCGACTCATAGCATACCACGTGGTTGTCTTGCATAAGAACTCCTCCAAGTCCTTGGTTGCATGCATCGATACACACCACAAAGTCTTTTTCTAGGTCTGCAATTTTCAAAATTGGTGCACTCGTAAGAAGATTCTTCAACTGTTGGAAACTTTCCTCACATCTTGGTGACCATTCAAACTTTATCCCCTTCTTTTGCAAATAAGTGATCGGGTTTGCGACCTTGGAGAATCCTTCAATAAACCTCCTGTAGTAACCAGCAAGGACCCTAAAAGATCTCACATCTGTCACATTCCTTGGAGTTGGCCAATTCATAATGGCTTCAATCTTCTCAGGGTCCACCGATATTCCTTCGTTTGAGATAATGTGACCCAAATAATGAATTTTATCTTTATAAAAGTCACATTTGCTCAACTTTGCATACAACTTATGCTCTCTTAGCAATTGCAATGTCATTCTCAAATGTTCTTCATGCTCTTCTTCATTCTTAGAATAGATGAGAATGTCGTCTAGAAATATAAGAACAAACTTGTCCAAATACTTGCTAAAAACGCTATTCATGAGACACATGAATGTAGCCGGTGCATTTGTGAGACCAAATGGTACCACTACAAACTCATAGTGTCCATACCTTGTTCTAGGCTGTCTTATGAATATCTTCCTCTTTGATTCTTACCTGATGGTAACCAGACCTCAAGTCGATCTTTGAAAATACCTTTGCTCCTCTCATTTGATCAAAAAGGTCATCAATTCGAGGAAATGGGTATTTGTTCTTCACAGTAACTTTGTTCAACTGCCTGTAGTCAATACATAACCTGGGTGTTCCATCTTTCTTTTTCACAAATAGAACAGGTGCTCCCCACGGGGACACACTTGGCCTGATATACTTATTTTCCAACAACTCTTGTAATTGCATTTTCAATTCTATCAATTCCGATGTACTCATCTTGTAGGGCGTCTTGGACACTGTGCTGCTCCTGGCACAAGTTCAATTGTAAAATCAATGTCTCTCTTTGGAGGAAGTCTCGGAATCTCATTAGGAAAAACATCCCTGAATTCTTGCAATACATGATAGTCCTCTAGCATAGGAGTTTCATTTTCCGTTGCCTCCAAAACATGGGCTGCGTACAATTGACAACCCTTTCTACAGAACTTCTTCAGCTACATGGTTGAAACCTGCCTAATAGAAGTCACCTTTGGAATGCCTTTTACAACCCTTGGGTTTCCTTCTTCGTCCATGCATTCAAAATTTTTATTGTAGTAGTCAAGTTTAACCTTGTGTGCCTCTAACCAATCCATCCCAATGAGAATATCATAGGAACCAAGTGGCAAAATATTCAGATTTGCATAAGTGAATAGCCCGTCCATCTCTAAGGGACACTTCTCTACAATTTTAGTGACTTTTCTCTTGGTTCCAGTAGCTAGTTGAACTAACCATGATTTACTATGCTTTGACTTCTTAAAAGAACAAATATCAACAATTTTAGGAGTGATATAACTATGAGTAGATCCAAGATCAATCAAAATAGAAACATATTGCTTAGCAATATTACCTTCAACTTCAACAACTGTTGATTGATGATCTACTTGGCGGTCGTCTAGTGCTGCATAGATTCTAGGAATTGTCCTCGCCACTTGACCCACAGTTCCAGCTCCTTGGATGTTGTGAACTTGATTTGCATTCCCATTCCGATGTGGACAGTTCCTAAGCATATGGTCTCCTCCACAACCCCAGCATTGAAGTGGTCCTCTTGGCTCCTTTGGATCTCTTGGCTTGTCTCCCATCATCCTAGTTGGCTTAGTCACAACTTGTGATGGCTGCCTTTGCTGATTTCTGGTATGAGGAGGTTTGAAACCTTTCTTCCTTTGGTCAAACTTCTCATTTTTCTTGTCCTTCCATGCCTTATGGAAATCAGGTTTGCTTTTGTTTTGATCATAGCAATACTTGGCCTTCCTTATCGCCTCTTCTAGAGTTTGGGGCTCATCAAATTCAATCCTATCTTTATATGACTGAGGTAGCTCACTTAGAAAACACTGAATTTTCACCTTATCATCTCGAATATACCTGACATACCTCAGTAGCTCCAAGAACTTGTTTGCATACTCTTCCATGGTCAATTGTCCCAATCTCAACTCATGGAACTCTTTGATCTTGTCATCATAGTACCTGTCAGAGAGGTACTTCTGCTTGAAGTATTTCTTGAACTGCTTCCACACAATCTTTCTTTCATTGATCTTCTTCACTTGCCTGAGGTGTTCCCACCATATAGATGCTCGTCCATTCAAGTTGAAGATGGCGATCCTTTCCTTCATATTTCCAGAGTAGTCTTGGACTTGGAAATACTTTCTCATCCCAAGAAGCCAAGCTTCAACTTCTTGACCAGACTTTACCTCTGCATGAAATGGAGGAGGTTTTGCCTTCTTAAATTCCCCGTGTGAATTGTTCTTGTAATGCTTCTTTCTCTTATTCTTGCGAGATGAAGAGCTTGAACCCTCAATGGATCCTTCAGAGTCAGATGATCCACTAGAAGAGATTTCTGGAGTATAGGTTATGTCTCTAGAAACTCTTCTTGAGATATTGGACCTCTTGCAGGAATTTCTCCTTGAACTACTCCCACTCTTTTCTGGATTTGATGTCTGATGCCTAGAGTTTATTTGCCTTTGGATGTCTGTCAAACTCTGTAGCATGGCTGCATTCAACTGATTTTGTTCTTCCTGAGCTTTAATCATCCTCTCATTATCTTCTCTACAACTTTGCAACTCCACCCTTAGGCTGCTCATGGTGGCTGCAATATCTGGGGGAGTCTCTCAATTTCTTCTCCCATTGGATTCTGTTTCAGCATTCTCCACATGTATATTTTCCCCCATGGCATCTGTCTCAGGCTCATAGGGATCCTGTGCATCATCCATGATGCTGATATTCTTGGCCCAACCAAGACCAGAACTTTCCAACTGCACTTATCTAGAATGCTGCTTTGATGCGACTATAATTCTGCAAAATGTGTTTATAAACACAACTGTTAGCTGCATTATAATATCATGAATTGGTTGCATGTATATGTGAAAATCCTATATTGACAACTTTAAAAAGTGCAGGAATTATTTTTATTTTGGCCGACACCGGCGCATGGATTATCCTTAAAATCATCGATGGACGGACTGTTTTTCTAACGTAGAGTTATCTCCAGCCTTCAGCGCAAGTTCTAACCATAAATCTCTCACCTTCGGCACAAGTGGTAAACCTAACTCTGCCTCTTCGGCGCAGTTTTTAATCATAACTCTGCCACTTCGCCAAATGTTCACTACAATTCAACCATTTTTAGGTGCGAGAACTTAACTATGCTTCGACCATTGTTTTTTTGATCCTTTCTCATGCATGTCTTAAGTTTAAAACTGTCCGCTTATGGCGCCCATCTTAGCCTTATTTTGGCCGCCTTCGGCGCAATTACTAACAATATGCCGGGCGATTTGGCGCATAATTTATCTTTAAAAGGAACCCCGACACGAGGATCCTTTAAGTCTGTTTTCCACGACTCCATAGCGTCCTTTTCATCTGTGCAAATGTTGCGTCTAAAATCCTCCAACTGCCAACCCTGCGACCGCCGACCGTTGCGGTGCTTTTGGGCTTATCTTTGCCAACAAAGTCGCAAGATTTAGCCCAATCTTTTATGCCGCATGCACAAAAAGTTGGCCTAACTTTCGCCGCTGTGTGTATAGAATTTTGGCTTAACATTCGCCGCCGTGTCGCGCAAAGTTAACCCATTTTTTTTCCGCCACCATAGCCCTTAGGCAAAATTTTGGAAATTTTTCTATCTTTCAACGTTGAATTTAACAACTTTGTCCAATCATAGACTTTCCCCGTTGGCGTAAATGTTAAGTCTAAAATGGCCGCCATTGCGCGGTAATTTAACTTAAAATGTGCCGCCCGTGTCGCGGGAATTTAACTTAAAATGTGCCGCCCATGTGGCGGGAATTTAACTTAAAATGTGTCGCCCGTGTCACAGGAATTTAACTTAAAATGTGCTGCGAGTGGCGTGGCTCCTATCGCCAAGTTGCCGCCACGCGTGTCGCAGATGTTAACGCTAATTCTGCCGCCGCGCACACAGAAATTAACGTTAATTCTGCCGCTGCGCACGCAGGATTTAGCGTTAATTCTCTGACCGCACACGCAGGAGTTAGCGTTAATTCTGCCGTCGCAGCCTTAGTAGAAAACTTAGAAAAATAGTAAGAAAAATTTTTGCAAAATTTTCAAAGACAGTCAGAGTTCTCTTCTTGAAATATGTCCTTTGTTTCCTTGCAGAGGTGAGCTACTTACAGATCCTAGTTCGCATATAGCAGAATAGTGAAAGAATGCCAAGAACTTGCATCTCTGGAAAGAGATTTTCTTTTCATTTCAAATTCAACAATCCAACCAATGGATTCACAATCAATATTCAAGCACCCAACAAGCATGGGCAAGGAAACTCATAAGCATAAGGGCATAGTTTTCAAGCTTTTCTCGCTTTCAAAAACCATCAATCAGCCACATAAATGTTGGTTCATTGTAATTAACAAACATCATTAAGATATGGGGCTGTAACAACCAACTGTTCAGGCTTCCAATCATGAATTAACACACAAAAACTCATACCAGCCATGTCCAACATTCAATTTCATGCATTCAAAGCATCATGGACATCCAAGGGACAAAGAGTCATAATTAATCAAGGCCTCAAGCATATGATGCATTATCTCATATGCACAACAATTAGCAACAAACAACAACCAACACACAACAACATGCCCCATGCACAACACACAAAATCATATTTTCCTAATCTGTTGTGTGGATGTTGGCCCAACAGCCTCAGTGTTGTAACCATGGGCTCTGATACCATTCTGTCATGTACCCACGCATCATACCAGCATGGGAGAGAACGTGAATTTGATTCCGGGACATCTAGCCCCATACATAGTAAACAAGTATTCATAAAAAGAGAAGATGGACATATGCAAATGCAGAAATATTTGAAAACACAACAGAGTTAAATTCTATTACGCATCCATCATACATTCAAGATATTCATGTCATTCATCAATTAAAACAATACAAGTAAAAATCACTGATGATAAAAGACATGTACATATGCATATCGTAATTAAACACAACGGAATTAAAATCATGTTAATATCTAACACACATTTAGCATTTCATGACAGCCATTAAATAAAGACATTGCAGAATTATAATAGAGAGTACTTATCTTAAAACAAAGTAGTCCCTGAGCAACCAGCTATGCATCTGCAACGTTCCACCCAACCATAGGCTAGTTGTGCTTATCAATCTCTTGATACAACTACCACCCCCGAGCTGGGCATGATTTCTACAAGGAAGAAGGGAACAACAGACTCACACATAGCCAAAATACACCAAAATTAGCAAAGCCAATTAGCAGTTGGGTTTATCAGGCTGCTAGGAGATGGAAAAGGAAGAATTGCTAAGCTAGTGAGCTCAAGCACAGAGCCATGGATACCCCTACAAGATCTATCCAGCTTGGCACCCACAATGCCTACACACCCAACACAAGGAAGTATTCTCTTCACTGCTACACAGTCTCTCAAGCCATACCTTCCTTTCTAGTGCTCTCAGGGTGTGCATAGAAAAGTAGCCAAAGCCCTCTTGATCTTCTTGAGAGGTTATTTCCCCCACTAGGTTTATCAAGCCAATTTTGTCCACTACCACTCCAAACTTCTTGCTCACAGGTTCAAACCAAAACAGGGATTCACATAACAGCAAAAGTATAAGTGCTGGGCATGAAGAAACTTTTTTGCAGTGAGATGCACACAGATGGGGTTTCTACCAATTCCAGAAAATCGTGGGCAGCCAAAAACGAAATTGGAGAAGGGGAAAGCAACCCTAGGAGAGCAAATCGTTTTTAGAAAAACGTTTATGGACATTTCGGGGCAAAAACAACCTCCATAATAGCCCCAAATCGTGGTCCTCCTCTCCCAACCACTGTGCAAAGCAGAGACGAGTTCCCAGGCATGGAAAATGCAGGAAAATGGTGAAAAACGTGATGGGGAAAGCCCAGCTAGCTCAGACTGCGTGAGAGGGCAAAGGCCATGGGTGAAAGATGGCTTTGAGAACCATTTCGTGGGTGTTTTCTTGTCCAAGGAGAACAAATACGAATTCCCAGGTTGATGGCTTGCCCATGCACGAAATTGGCTTCCATATCTCTCTATTTCCAAGGCATTAATTGCCTCAACCAACTCTTGGAAGAATTTAATGATTGGGTGCATAAGCCAAAATGGGTAGTTGAGGGTTTATGGGTTTTCCCATTGACACACGGGTTAACACCATTGGCTCAAGGGTTTGAATAATTTCCCTCCCTATTCCTTATAAAAATCATGCCCCCATCTCTTTGTTGCATTGCATAGCTGGTTGTGGGTATTTCATTAAAATTCGTATTTACATGATGTCTTAATTTACATTGTGCCTATCTAGCACAAGAACCATATGCACCGATTTTAATTGCCGATACACACAAAGCTAAATCGATGGCGAGGCCTTGGCCTTGAGCTCCTCACCATGATTTAATAATGATATTTACATTATTTACAATTTTAATGCAATAGGGTCAAAATGGGGACGTGACAGTTGGGGGGTTGAATTAGGGGATCCTTAGTGAGGGATGTCTTCAGATTGTTGGGCTTCGTCATCCCGGATGAAAGGGATGTCCTTTTTCAGAAGTCGCATGTAGCCCTTTGTGATCTCTGCAAAATTGCAAATGAAACGACGTAGAAAGTTTGCATGCCCTTGCAAACTTTGGAGTGTTGGGATGTCAGTGGGTGAAGGTAGAGCTAGAATGGATTCTACCTTCGTTGGGTCTAAGGGTATGCCATCCTTGGAGATAATGAATCCCAACAGTTTTCCGGCTTCAACACAAAAGACGCATTTGTGTGGATTTAAGCGAATATTGTAGTGGTGACACCTTGAAAATATGGCGCTCAAATGATCCAGATGATCATCCCGAGTCTGAGAATGGGCAGGAAGGTCATCGAGATATGGTTCCACAGCTTGCGGTACGCGAAGTGTTAATTTTAGCCTAATTTCACAAGCAAGATCACTGAAATAAACACAATCACAAGATAGACAAAGATTTACCCTGGGAAACCCTCATGGGGTAGAAAACCCAACAAAGCTTTCCTTAATATAGATAATCAACCAATACAAAGATGTAGTCCAAGACTAGAGCTCCTTCTCCTCATATGCAGACCTCTCTCTCTCCTATGTGCCAACCACAAGTGAGAGAATGAATGAGATAAGTGAGGAACATACCTCCTCTACTTATACTTGTTTCCCGACCGACTTTTTACCCTAATGGGGCTGACCTCTCCTAAGGGAGTCTAATAACCCCTAAATAACCAACTCAGGGCTGACCTCACATAGGAGATATAATAACCCTAGTTACCACAATCTCTCGGAGGAATAAACATCTCTGGATACATAACAAAGTCCCATCGGAGGAATGAAACATCTCCAGAATAATAAGATACAAATATAACATTCTTAGAAGCTACAATACTTCAACACTCCCCCTTAATGAGAAGGATATTATAACAACATCTGCAGGAGCAAGGAGTCATCAACTACATAATACATGATACATATATAAATCATTGGAAGCTTTCTTCAATAACTCAACCAGTTACTGGAACATCTTCAAGATATTCAATACTGGAACATCAACATCTTCAGTACTGAGTCTTCATCTTCTGCAGCACTCGAACAACTACAGTAACATCATCATCTGGATCCTCTTGATCAACATCATAATCATCACACGATCATCAGAATCATCATCACACAATCATCACGATCAACATCATCATCATCTAGACCATCATGATCAACATCATCGTCATCTAGACCATCACGATCAACAATATCATAGCAGCATACCCTGCAATACACATGATCCATTTAAGACAACATAGCATGTCTAGGGACGATTCAGTCCACTCGTCAATTTAGACAGAGTCTAAGGACCTCTTTTTCGAAGACATATGTCTACGGATCAATTCAGGGACCGAAGTCCGGGGATGATGCAATCCCCTCTCGTCCACTAGGGACCACTTCTCGGAGACATATGTCTATGGATCAATTCAGGGACCAAAGTCCGGGGATGATACAATCCCCTCTCATCCACTAGGGACCACTTCTCGGAGACATCTGTCTACGGATCAATTCAGGGACCAAAGTCCGAGGATGATACAATCCCCTCTCGTCCACTAGGGACCACTTCTTGGAGACATCTGTCTACGGATCAATTCAGGGACCGAAGTCCGGGGATGATACAATCCCCTCTCGTCCACTAGGGACCACTTCTCGGAGACATCTATCTACGGATCAATTCAGGGACCGAAGTCCGGGGATGATACAATCCCCATCACGTACATTTTGAACTAGTGGTTCTGGGATGATGCAATCCCCATCACCTACATTTTGAACTAGTGGTTCCGGGATGATGCAATCCCCATCACGTAAATTTTGAACTAGTGGTTCCGGGATGATGCAATCCCCATCACGTACATTTTGAACTAAGCGTTCAGGGATGATGCGGTCCTATCACATCAACTGACCTCATCGTCAGAACAAGTAGTCTCATCATCGATACAAGTATCCATATCAATACAGGTATCCACATCATCGATACAGTATCCTCATCAATACAGTATCCACATCAACGATACAGTATCCTCATCAATATAGTATCCACAAGTATCCTCATATAGGCAATCTCATCATCGATACAGGTATCCACATCGATACCAGTATCCAAAGATATCTTTATCGACCATATCACTGCCCCTTTCGAGGAGGGTCCTTTTGAACTACACCAAGCTTGTCTCGAAAATACTCAAAATTTACTCGAGACAGAGGTTTGGTCAACACATTAGCAACTTGTTCGTCAGTGCTCACATACTCAAGCTTGATAGCTCCTTTCTGCACCATATCCCGTATACAGAAATATCAGATCTCTATGTGCTTTGACTTATCATGAAACACTGTATTCTCTGTCATCTTGATACAACTCTGTTTGTCACACAGGATCATAGTGGGGTCCATCTCTAAGTCAAACAATCTTGATAACAATTTTTGAAGCCATACTGCTTCACAACTAGTAGAGCAAGCAGCTATATATTCCGCTTCAGCTGTGCTGAGAGCCACACTAGACTGCTTCTTGCTAAACCATGAGATCATGGCAGATCCCAGACAATAACATCCACCCGATGTACTCTTCCTGTCTGATACACTTCCTGCCCAATCAACATCTGTGTAGCCATACAATCTGAAGTCATGATCTCTATGATAGCATAGACCAAAATCTATCATACCCTTTAGGTACCTCATCGCATGCTTTTCAGCTATCAGGTGAACTCGTCTAGGTTCCACTAGATACTGACTTATGGTGTTCACCACAAAGCATATATCTGGCCTGGTATTCGTCAGATACATTAATGACCCAATAATCTGTCTGTACAGAGTCATATCCACTAACTCTGAGGAGTCATCAACTAATAGCTTCAAGTTGGAGTCCATGGGAGTGGCCATGGCCTTACATTCCAACATATCAAATCTTTTCAAGATTTCCACAGCATACTTTCCCTGGTTGAGAAAGATTCCTTTTGGGCCTTGCCATACTTCCAGACCTAGGAAGTAATGCATCAATCTGAGTTTTTTCATCTCAAACTCTGAAGAAAGCTTCTTCTTGCATTCGACAATCTGTTTCTCATTTCCAGTCAGAAATAGATCATCTACATATAACAACAATATGACAGGTACATCATCCATAACCTTAAGATAAAGATTGGGATCATCTTTACTTTTGGTAAAGCCCAAGCTTGTCAAGAAACTGTGAATTCTTCCATACCAAGCTTTGGGAGATTGCTTCAACCCATACAAATCCTTTTTCAGTTTGCACACATGGGTTCTTCCATCTTCCACCTCAAATCCTTGAGGTTGTTTTATGTACACTTCCTCCTCAATCAAACCATTCAGGAAAGCTGTCGTTACATCCATCTGGTGTAAATCCCATTTCATCATGGATGCAAGTTCCATGATGGTTCTAATGGAAGTGTACCTTGCAACTGGTGCAAATGTGTCTTCATAGTCAATTCTCTCTTTCTGAGAGAATCCTTTGGCCACAAATCTTGCCTTATATTTTTCAATGCTACCATCCGCAGCATGCTTTATTTTGTATATCCATTTGGAGGATACCACACTTTTGTATTTTGGCTTGGGAACTATATCCCAAACATCATTCTTCATTATTAACTGGTATTCCTTTGTCATTGCCTCTACCCACTCTTTCTTATGAACTGCCTCTTCATAACTAGTAGGTTCTTGATCTACAAGATCACATCAAAGCCATATAGTTGGAGAAAGGCTTTGGTTTCTTGCTCACTCTAGTGGAGCCTTCAGGAGCTCCATACTTTTCTGCTCCTAGTATAGTGTCTCTTTCCCATGCTCCTAGTAGGGAGTGGTTAACTCCCTCTTGATTCCAGCTTCCTTACAAAAGACTTCAAAATCCTTTGAAGTGTATTCTCCACCATTATCTGTCCTGAGTATTTTGATCTTATTTTCTGAAATATTTTCTATCAAGGCTTTGAACTCCTTGAACTTTCCAAAGACTTCATTCTTTCCTTTTATAAAGTATATCCAAGTCTTCCTGGAGTAGTCATCAATAAATGTAAGGTAGTATTCATATCCACTCAAGGATGTGGAGGGCATTGGTCCACATACATCTAAATGAATCAATTCCAAAATACTTTTAGTCTTTGTTTCACTCTTTGGAAATGGGTTCTTGATATTCTTCCCTTTTGCACATCCTTTACATGTGCCATCATGATCAATATTCAAATCTGGTAGTCCTATGACTACTTTACTCACATGAGGTAGTACTTTGTAGTTGATATGAGCAAGCCTCCTATGCCATAGTTCACTAGGGCTAGTGGCTTCATGAACAAGGGAAGCTTCTGGATGTCCCTTGAGTTTGTATAGACCTCCTTCCTCTTCACCAATAACAATTACATCCTCAATTGATTTTCCTTTGGACCACATGAGTACTTGTCCATCTATGAATTCAACCCTATAGCCTTTATTATCTAGAGTTGAGATAGAAAGTAAGTTCTTCTTCAATCCTGGAACATATAATATCTCCTTCATCTTCAATGGTGTTCCAGAATCAAGCTTGTAGCTTGCTTCACCAATTCCCTGGATTGGATATTGATAGTCATCTCCTAGAGATACCTTTTGTGGAGAGGTCTTCTCTTCAAGTTTTGTAAGAGTTTTCTTTTGACCTGTCATGTGCTTTGAAGCACCACTATCAATGAGCCATGTATTTTATCTAGGTGTTATAGTCCCAGAGAGTGCAGAGAATAGAACATATTCTTCTGCATCTTCTTCTTCTGAGGCCTTTCTTCTTCTTCTTCTTCTTCACTATCATTTTCTGCTAGGTGTGCTTGATGTCTTTTATGGTGGAATCCCTTCTTCTTTTCCTTTGAAGGACAATTTCTAACAATGTGTCCTATTTTATGACAATTGAAACATTGGAATGATGAGTACTTTCTTCCTTGAGTAGTTTCTCTTTTCTTCTGGAATCTTTGTGGAGGTTGAGACTCCTTGTGACTATCCTTCTTGAAGTAGGGTTTATTCCTTCTTCTCTTGGTGTGGGTGGCCAAGGCTTGGTCACCTTCTTTGAGCAAGGATTCTCTGTTGGAAACCCTAGCTTCTTCTTGGATGCAATCTTCCCATACCACATCAAACTTCATGCTCTCTTTTCTGGCACACATGGTTTGGATAAATGACTCCCAAGGCCTAGTGAGACCATTTAGAGCAGTCATGACTAGTTCATCTTCATCAAGGGTATCTCCAATAACATCTAGTTGTTCCTTGAACTGGGAAACCCTTGAGAAATAATCTTGAATGGATTCTCCTTGATTCATCTTGGTGCTCTTCAATTGAGCTCTCAGGTTCATCTTCCTATTGATGTTATTTCCTTCATACATTCTGGAAAGGGCATCATACATTTCCTTTGGTCTCTTCTTGGATGCCACTTGAAGAATCAAGTTGTCTTTTATAGAATCAACAATGATTCTCTTTGCCCTATTTAAGTCCTTCCTATACTTCTCTTTGGTTTCATCTTCTTCAGGTTCTGCAATCTCATCTTTGATATATTGGGCAAGATCATTCTCTTCAAGAATGAGACCAATCCTATATTTCCATGCCCAAAAATTCTCTATACCTTCTAGCTTGTCTTCAATCTTAGTGCTTGGAGCCGTCTTACTCAGGGGTCACAGAGATTGAAGTTTCTCAAGAGATAGAATAGCACTTACTAGGAGATGTGCTTGATTGAGTTGAGAGATCTGGTGTGTTTTGCTTATGGAAACTTCAACTTTTCACCTTCCAGATCTGCAACAGAATTTCTAGTTTTCTGGTGCACAGGTTCGCAGCTTTTCTAGTTCATTGGTGCACATGTGTGCAACTTTTCTGGTTCTCTGGTTTTCTACACTTTTGCTCAAACTAGGGTTTGACTTTCTCGGAGTTCTAGCCAACCAAAAATCTCGATCGAGGGCTCAAAAATTTGATTTTGAGGAGGGCTATCCAACCATGCAATCAGAATCCAAAAATTCCAACTTTTGCAGAAACCCTAATTTTCACCGGAGGAGGAGAGAGAGGTATTTTCACCTTGTGAAAGATGTCCTATTCAGGCTAGCTCTGATACCATGTTAAGTTTACCCTAATTTCACAAGCAAGATCACTGAAAGAAACACAATCACAAGATAGACAAAGATTTACCCTGGGAAACCCTCATGGGGTAGAAAACCCATCAAAGCTTTCCTCAATATAGATAATCAACCAATACAAAGATGTAGTCCAAGACTAGAGCTCCTTCTACTCCTATGCAGACCTCTCTCTCTCCTATGCGCCAATCACAAGTGAGTGAATGAATGAGATAAGTGAGGAACATACCTCCTCTACTTATACTTGTTTCTCGACTGAGTTTTTACCCTAATGGGGCCGACCTCTCCTAAGAGAGTCTAATAACCCCTAAATAACTAACTCAGGTCCGACCTCACATGGGAGATCTAATAACCCTAGTTACCACAATCTCTCGGAGGAATAAACATCTCTGGATACATAACAAAGTCCCATCGGAGGAATGAAACATCTTCGGAGTAATAAGATACAAATATAATATTCTTAGAAGTTACAATATTTCAACACGAAGGTCCCCCATGGACAGATGAAGGCTGTCTTATGCTGGTCTCCAGGGAGTATATCTATCTGATTATAGCCAGAGAAGCCATCCATGAATGAGAAGATGACACTCCCGGCACAATTATCAATAATCTGGTTGATAAACATAGTTGGATAGTTGTCTTTTGGACAAGCCTTGTTCAAATCTCGGTAATCGACGCAGACCCTAATCGTACCCTGTTTCTTTGCCATGGGAATGATGTTAGACACCCAGTATGTCAATGGGACAGGATAGATAAAACCAGCACGCATAAGTTTTTCAACTTCCGCCTTGATAGTCACTGCTTTGCGGGGTTGAACGAGCCAGAGTTTCTACCGAACAGGTTGGGCACTAGGAAAAGTTTGGATTTTGTGGACGACAATTGAGGGGTCTGTTCCTGACATCTCTTCATAACTCCAAGAAAACACGTCGCGGAATTCTTTGAATAAGGAAGTATAAAACTCCATCTCAATGGGAGTGCATGTCTTGCTTATGTGAATATTCTCCACGACACCAGGTTTTACCGAAATGTTAATAGGACTCGTTGCCATGATGTTGGCCAAGTTTCCTTCAGAGAATATATCGTCGAATGAAGTGGGAAACTTGGTTTTGACAAATTCAAGTGAACTAATGGATTTGGTATCTTGCTCGATTGCTTGGATAGTTGGGAAAGAAGATCAATGATGGTAATATTCCCAAGGTGGCTCATCGACGCACATGACCTCCATAATCGATTCGTCGGAAGGAAAAATCTGTGAGAGAGGATCAACAAATGGCGATGATGGACCAGCCTCAGACGAGAGCTGTGCCACTGCGTGATCTGTAACAGAATCGACCCAATCTGTGGTTGACTGGATCACCTAGTAAGTCATGAGGTTCCTGTTCAAAGGCATGGAACTGCCATAGGTTTCAAGCTCTGTAGGACGCGGTATCACCCATGAATCAGTAGGTTCGTTGGATGAAATAACACTCGACAATATCATGTTTATGGAAAATATAGGGGTTCTAAGTTATGGAAATACCCCTATGAGGGAGGAGTCCTTCATAAGACCAACACCAATATCTTCAAAATGGTGCTGGGATTGACCCAACAATGGGACATTGTGGGAAGATTTCTGATGAGCGTCTAGAGTACAAAAATCCAATTGATCTATAGTAACAATTTTCCCTTGATGAGGAAATAGTACTAGTTGAAAGACAGAGGATGCGACGACGGTCATGGCATAGAACCAATTCCGACCAAGTAGAATATTATAGTCTAATGGCACATCTACAACTTCGACGTGTATAGATACTATCTTGCCCCCTATTTCAATGACAAGTGCAGGGATGAGTTCGTATGGCTGGTAACCATGTCCGTCAAACGCTTTAAGCGTAGTAGGAGAAGGTGTAACCTCAGGTGAGCATATGGCTCTCCAACAAGTCAAGGACATGATTGACTTGGAAGCACCCTCATCTAGGACAGTGTGATGAATGTTGTTCCCATGGATCTTCATTTGGATTTGGAAGGCTAACTGGTGGGAAAGTTTAGGCTTAAAATACTCCAAGTTAAACATGATCATGTTAGAAGAATCCGGGTCCACCGTCCCTAGTGCTAAAAGTAAGGTCCTACACTGTGTGGGACAATTTTGTAGAACCTCGAGATTCAACATCGCACATGGTGCTTGAGCTAGGTCCTCAACAATATTGTAATTTTGGGCCGTTCGCACGTTAGGTTTAAATTTCACCTTTCAGGTAGTGCCCTTGGGTGGGCGTAGCACCGTGTCAGTGACAGGTCTCTCAATATGGAGATGACCATTGGGGGAAGGTGTGATAGGAGGATCTTCAGGAAGAGTCTTGCCATGGGATGTCTCCATTTTGTTTGAACTTGGAGGGGTATCATACGTACTTGCTCGAGTGGATATATGGATCTCCTTGTTACTCATCATCAAAATGTCATGGTTTGCGGATGTTTCTCCACGGGGTGGTTTGTTCAGATTGCCCCCTTGCGGGGGATCGTGAGTAACCATTTGTTGCTGTTTATGGGGGAAAGGATCGGTTAGCACTGCTGGGTGGGAAGACCCTTTAACAAATTTATTGAATTCCTCCTTGTAAGGACAGTCTCGTGTATAGTGGTCTTCCTGACAAATAAGGCAGGGAAACTTTGCTTTCCGACATGGTTTTTGATCATTGTTGGTTTGTTGCAGCTTGGGGTTTTCCTGCTGGTTGGGAGGTTTCTTAGATTTTCCTCGATTATTCTTCTTCTTTCCCCCAGATTGTTGTGACGAAGATTGGACAACGTTCACTTCGGAGGAAGCAGCAGGAGGGGTGGAGGTTTTGGGATTAGCCTGGTTCAGAGATGGGGCAACATCTTGTGGCTGCAAACTTGATTTGTTGGTAGGCTGTGCGTTCACTGAACTGATGATTCCATCGACGGGTGGTTGGCTTGGTTGGATCAGTAGTGGTGCGTGAAGTGCGAGGAATAAGCTCGTATAAAGTTCTGGATTGGGTATACACCAAATCCATATATTGAGCGCGATAAATCGCTTATTCCTCCATAACAGGTCCGCCCATGGCAATATCCCTGGCAATGGGAGGCAGAAATGACTTAGTGAACCAATCAGCCAATAATTGGTCCGGGATGGGTGCCTTGATTAATCTTTAGCGTCATCGCCACTCATGAATATGATCAGATATATGCGTGGAAGTGGTTTGACGCAACGAAGTCAACAGGTCTATTCCAGTCTCATATCAGATGGGGAGCTGGAAATGTGTCAAAAACTGCATGGCCAGGGTATTGAAATCTCAAAAAGAGTACTGCGGAGCTTGATATACCATTTTGCTGCCATGCCGGTAAGCGTGCGCTGGAAGAGCCGTAACCGAATGGAGTCATCCATCAATGATTTTGATGAACACCAGAGATGGAAAGTCATAACGTGGTTCTTGGGGTCTTCCTTGGGCTTGGCATTGAACTTGGGGATGTCCGATGGTAGTTTGGACGGGATGGGTGGCCAGTGTGGTTCATGCCATATTGGATTGTTAATGAGTCTAGACAAATCAGGCAAATCGAGCATGGTAAAAAATGGAAACTGTCGATTAGGATGCGGGTATGAGTAATAATTGTAGGGTGTAGGGATACCTGTGGGACCTTGCAAAACATATTGTACCTATACATGTTTCCCGCAGGATACTGCAGAAAATTCTGAGGATAGTAGACCATCTGGTTAACCGGTGGTGTATTCAGAATCATAGGATTTACTGTTTGATTTGGAATCATAGTAGTGACTGGTTGTTGTATGTTTTGCTGGGTGGGGATAGTAGGTATAGTCCCCTGGGATTGTTGTGTCCCATGAATGTTTCCAATTCCTTGATTGGGTATAGTTCCCTGGGATTGTTGTGTCCCAGGAATGTTTCCAACTCCTTGATTAGGTGGTGGATTTCCCATACCTGTGTTAGGGGGTGCCTGAAAGAATGGAGTCCATGGAATGTTGGTTCCACCTTGATTAAGAGGTGGAGGATGAAGAGGTGGGTTCCATGGAGTATTCATGGCGGTGGGATAAGGAATTATGGTGTTCAAGTTAAGGGGAACGAAAGGTTGATGTTGGTTAGGTTTCCCCCCAACTTGATTCCAGTTTCCGAATAAAGAGTACCCCCCAATCTATGGGATTTGAGGTCCCTAAGAAGGAATTGTACCTAACTAGGGATGTTGGAAATTGGTTCCGGTTGGGATATCAACATGAGGTTGTCCACTGCCTGTTAGTTTTTCAGAATTTACTTCAATCTAATCTAGGATCTTAACTGAGAGAACAACATGTACAACATATCAATCATGGACACAATAATGCAAGCACACAAGAGACACAGAGTTTACTTGGGGAAAACCATAAAGGTGAAAAACCCCAATAACTTCCTCAGAGATAGATAGAGCAATGATACAACCCAAGCATAAGAGATAGACATCTCCCAGCAGCAGCTTCTCCTCCTCCACAAGTGCACCACTCTCCAAAGAGTGTGTGTGAGAATAGAATGATAAAATAGAGTGCCTACCGCACTCTATTTATACTTGACTTGACTTGCCTAATAACCTTTACTAGGTCGGCCTCAACTTAACCACATAACATAATGCTGATAGGGCCGACCCCCACTAGGGTGGTCTAATAACTCTTTGGCCCACATGACTTATACAGGGCCGACCCCAACAAGGTGGTCTAATAACCCATCAAGTATAAGTTACGACACTTACAATATAAATGATGACACTTCCGTATAGAGGAATAATAACATCTCTATAGGAATACAAACACTTCCGTATAGAGGAATAATACCATCTCTATAGGAGTACAATATACATATATGAAATACATTCTGAAGTTACATATTCATCAACACTCCCTCTTAACTAGGAAGGTATTTCTCGACACAGATTTGCTAGCACAAGTGTTCTTCTCTGAATCATCATCAGCGAATCATCGTCATCATCACTGCTGCTACTATATCAATCAATCTCTGAATCTAATCGTCATAGGAATTTCTACAGAGTCAGTCCTTTTTCATACTAGATGTAGGCCCACCACCTGCAGGTCTTCATCATCACTGGCCATACTGTGGAATCCTCAGGACTTATTATGTGCATCACAAAAACTCGCAAGAGCATCCCAGGACTTATTAAGGGCACACAACCGAACCTATTGGATCTCCAAGGGAGCTATTACATGTGACCCCGCCACAAAACCTCGAAAGACAATCCCAGGACTGATTGCGAGCACACAGCTCAACCTATCGGATCTCCCAGGGTTCTATTATATGTGGTCATGGAAAAACATCAAAAGAGCATCCCAGGACTTATTAAGGGAACACATCCCAACCTATCGGATCTCCCAGGGCGCTATTATATGCCATAGGACAAAACCTCAGAAGAGCGTTTTCCAGATCTCCCAGGGAGCTATTATATGCCAGCGGAAAAACCTAGCAAGAGAATCTGCAAACCTCCCAGGGTGCTATTATATGTCCTCCCAAAGCAAAACCTCGAAAGAGAATTTGCCAGATCTCCCAGGGAGCTATTATATGCTAGCGGCAAAACCTAGCAAGAGAATCTGCAAACCTCCTAGGGCGCTATTATATGCTTATCTGCACAACCTATCCACCGCCATAGAGTATCAACCTGATACTCACCATACATCATCCTGATGTACACATGATCATCCTGATCATCATCACTGCATCGTCCTGACGCATGTCATCTGGAGCAACATCCTTAAGCTCATCATCCATGATCATCCTGATCATACAATGCATCCACCTAATGCATACACAGTATCTGCCTGATACATATCATCATACATGATCTGCCTGATCATACAATGTATCCACCTGATACATATACAAATACATGATCCATCTGATCATACTTAATACATATCAACATACATGATCTACCTGATCATACAATGTATCCACCTGATACATATACAAATACATACACATGATCCAACTGATCATATCTAGCATCCAACATGATGCATACATACATATAAATGATCCAATTGATCATATCCAGCATCCAACATGGTGCATACATACATATAAATGATCCAACTGATCATATCCATCAATCAACATGGTGCATACATACATATAAATGATCTAACTGATCATGTCCAACATCCAACATGATGCATATACAGAGCAGTAACTAGAGCATTGTCCTGATGCTCATCATCCAGCGCTTACATCCATAGCCATGGAAGGATCCTCCTCTCACCATGCTTGGAATGGATTTAGCAAATGTGTCCATCACTTCTTCCTCAAAGTGTCATCAATCTGAAGAACACCAAGCCTCTCTCTGAAGTACTCGAACTTCACTCTGGCTAGTGGTTTTGTCAGTACATCTGCAATCTGCTCATCCATCGCAACATAAAGGAGCTTCACTGCTCCTCTTTGTACCATATCCTTGATATAGTGATATTTGATCTCAGTGTGTTTCGACCTGTCGTGGAACACCGGGTTCTCAGAAAGCTTCACACAACTCTGGTTGTCACAAAAGATACTAGTAGCCTCCAGTGGGAGATCAAATAACTCAGACAATAGCTTCCAGATCCATACTGCCTCACAACTAGCTGAACAAGCTGCAACATACTGTGCTTCGACTGTACTCAGTGCTACACATGACTGCTTCCTGCTAAACCAAGATATCACACATGATCCCATACTGAAGCAGCACCTGGAAGTGCTCTTCCTATCTGTAGCACTGCCTTCCCAATCTGAATCAACATAACCCTGCAAGTTAAACTTTTGATTCACATCATACTTGAGCCCATAGTTAACCGTACCCTTTAGGTACCTCAGAATATGCTTTACAGCAACCAGGTGAACACCTTTGGGATCTGTCAGGAATTGGATCAATGTGTTCACCACAAAGTAGATATCTGGTCTTGTGTTCTTCAGGTACATCAAGGACCCAATCATCTGATGATACATAGTGACATCAACCGGATCAGATGAAGCATCACACAGAAGCTTCAGGTTCGATGCCATAGGTGTGGCCATGGCCTTGCAGTCCATCATCCCGAACCTCTTCAGGATCTCTACTGCATACTTCCCTTGTCCAAGAAATATTCCATCTACACTCTGCCACACCTCCATGCCTAGAAAATAGTGCATCATCCCCAATTCCTTCATCTCGAACTCGGCAACAAGCTTCCTCTTCGTGTCGGCAATCAATCTATCATCACCTGTAACAAACAGGTCATCCACATACCAAAGTAGTATCACTGGATTGCCTTCCTCAACCTTGTAGTAAAGGTTGGAATCTGCTTTTCTCTTGGTAAAGCCCAAACTGGATAGAAAGCTGTCTATCCTACCATACCAAGTCCTAGGAACTTGCTTCAAGCCATACAAGGCTTTCTTCAACCTGCATACATATGACTTTCTGTCATGTGTCTCAAAACCAAGTGGCTGCTCCACATACACTTCCTCTTCGACTACACCATTCAAGAAGGCTGTCTTGACATCCATCTGGTGTATCTTCCATTTCATCACTACAGCCAGAGCAAGTACTGATTTGATGGAAGTGTACCTGGTTACAGGAGCAAAAGTTTCTTCATAGTCTATTCCTTCTTTCTACGAGCTACAAATATTTCTTTGTATTTCTTTATGCTGCCATCTGTAGCATGCTTGATCTTGTAGATCCACTTGGAAGTCACTATATACTTCTCTTCAGGTCTTGGGACTGCATCCCCAACATCTTCATGATCAATTGGTACTCCTCAATCATGGCATTCTTCCCAGATCCTGGGAACTTCAATATCTTCAATATTTTCAATAGATAACTTTGTTGCTGAACAAATGTTGTAGTCCTTCTTTTGTAGGTGATGGTATATGATCTTTCCTACAAAACAAGTTAAATTGCATGATTAGAAACATCTCATAGTTTTCAGAACAAATTCTTACATCTGAAGAAATATGTCATACAGTCATGCAATTATCTTTAGCCAATGCTTCAATACAACATTTATCCATATCCTGTAACTTTCTAGATGCCTTCCAATCTCTACCAGAACATTGTTAAGAGTGTGCACAACTCCCAATATGTCAGCAACGAGGTTTCATTCTAGATAAGTAGCAATGGAATGTTGTGCAGTGCCATAGGCCACTTACCCATCATATGCAAATTAGTATTATACTGTTCATTAATGCAATTATTCTAATATGCATAATACACACCCTAAGTCTAGGAACATAAGCATATACATCATTGAACAATATTATTTAAACAAACAAATATGCAAGAAATGACAATTACAATACTTATCTTTGTTTGGTTGTAGGGTTGACTCCCTCTCAGTCTTTGCTTCCTTTCTGTAACTCCATTCTGATGTGGATTGTGAGAAGTGGTCAACTCCCTCTGAATATCTGCATCCTTGCAGAAACTACTGAAGTGTGCTCCCTCTTGATCTTTGATTCCTGGATTACCTGTCCTTGAACTTATATCCATCCTTAATCACTATGGATGCTTATTAGTATCATCATTATGTTATCCTCGAGGTCTCATACATAATCACACATTCATTAGTATAATCTTAATACTATCAAAACACAATAATCTTAAACATGTATAGTCATGATCATTTCAAACACAAATAATAAACATTAGTATTCAAGGTTTCAGGGAAGACTTCTTTTACTCATGCATATTCTTATTTGATCACAGGACTCTTCTGGTTAGTCAAATCATCAATCAAGATAAGAGACATAATATGCATAAACCCTTGATTTCTTACATTTCTAACTTTATGAATAAACATAACCAATCATACCAAGTATACTTATATAAGGGATCCTAACACAAGGTAATATTCTAACTTGATATAATAAATACATACCTGGATTACTATGTTAGCTAGTTATGTCTAACATACCCGCATGATGTCTTCTAGTTCTCTTCAATGACTTGTGCTAGTAACCTGCATGTATCATAAGTTAACCAATGTAGAACCAAGTTATACATACCTCGTAAGTAGATCTTCTATGTGATCCATGACAATGGATGAATCTTTGTCTTCATGTCACCATGATCATATGTTCTTGAAGTAGAACATGATTTGTCTTTCTTGGTGTACCTTTCATGTTAGCAAACAACATAAACCTCATACAGCATCACAATGCATTAGTACAATCTTAAGTGTCAAAACCTTAATCAATGAATATATTCTATCATGTATTCATACTTTTATTAAGGTGATACGACAAGTCTAGTAATTAATCAAGATTGTACTAACCGTAATGATATGAAGACAAACATTTTATAAAATTAACCATGAACAGAATTTGAAACATACCTGTAATTCATACCTATCGAGATTGCTTGTAATCTTCTTATGTAAGGCCTTAGCCTCATCTCCCTCTGAAGCAGAAACTTCTTCACTTATGCAGGTGACCAATCCATTTTCTTCTAGGATTAACCCAATCCACTTGAATTGCATAAACTGGATCTGGAGCTAGATTGGGGTTTGTCAGGGAAACCATAAAAAATCAAACTTTGAATTTCAAACTTCTGAAAGGATAGAAAGATGCACCTTGATGAGCTGATCAACCGGGTATACTCAGAATTTGAAAGCTGCAAAGTTTCACCCCTCAAAATTGCCTTTGAGACTTCTGGATCTTCTGGATAGGATCCCGAACTAGGGTTTGATAAAGCCCACCCTTCTACCCAACCAAAAGGTTCGATCCAAAGCTCTAAACTTTGATTTTTCTGAGGATCTTCCAGCCGTGGTCACAGACTTCAAAAATTCCAACTTTTGCAGAAGCCCTAATTTTCCACTTTTCTGATCAAAGTCCCGAACTAGGGTTTGATCAAGCCCGGCCTTCTACTGAACCAAAAAATTTAATCTTGGTCTCTAAATTTTGATTTTGATGAGTAGCATTCAGCCGTGGTCTCCGATTACAAAAATACCAACTTTTTCCGAAACCCTACTTTTCGGAGCCATGAATGAAGGTACTCAAAATCCAATTCTGTTTTGACAGAAATATGCACTTGATTGTTTCTAATGTAACTATGAACTTTCTAATCCATAGGGCCTGAACATTTTTCTTGTGGTATCCTGACCTGTTATATTTTCAACCCCATAGGTCTTACCTCAAATGGATTCTTTGAGAGAGAGTTATTCCAAGTGTCGCAACGTTACCTATTTATGGGATAAAACAGGAGAGCGAACTTGTACGGTGTGCCATGTGTCACTGGTTCAATTTCGGCCTCTAAAAATGTTACTTGATAAAGTACAGTCTGTGAACTACCTGTCACTATTTATGAAATTTCATTTGGAGCTTCCTAGCCCAAGTTATGACCTTTTTTCCTAGGTCACCTGTTTATGACTCAGATCTGGAAGAGGCAGAAACCCTAGATTGTACAGATCATAAAACACAAAGTACAACGAATTAGAAGTTTTCCTTTGGACACAAGATACATGGGGATCTGATCTTCGACCTGTAAAATTTTCAGATCCGAAAACTTTGCCAAAATGGATTTATAGCGAAAGTTCTACGATGAATGGTTTTTCTATATCAAGCCCTAGCATCGCAAGTGCAACAAGTGTCATACATGCCATACCATGCCTTCTTTCAGGCTAGCTTTGATACCATGTTCGTTTTTCAGAATTTACTTCAATCTGATCTAAGATCTTAACTGAGAGAACAACATGTACATCATATCTACAACATATCAATCATGGACACAATAATGCAAGCACACAAGGGACACAGAGTTTACTTGGGAAAAACCATAAAGGTGAAAAACCCCAATAATTTCCTCAGAGATAGATAGAGCAATGATACAACCCAAGCATAAGAGATAGACATCTCCTAGCAGCAGCTTCTCCTCCTCCACAAGTGCACCACTCTCCAAAGAGTGTGTGTGAGAATAGAATGATAAAATAGAGTGCCTCCCGCACTCTATTTATACTTGACTTGACTTGCCTAATAACCTTTACTAGGTCGTCCTCAATTTAACCACATAACATAATGCTGACAGGGCCGACCCCCACTAGGGTTGTATAATAACCCTTTGACCCACATGACTTATACAGGGCCAACCCCAACAAGGTGGTCTAATAACCCATCAAGTATAAGTTACGACACTTACAATATAAATGACGACACTTCCGTATAGAGGAATAATAACATATCTATAGGAATACAAACACTTTCGTATAGAGGAATAATACCATCTCTATAGGAGTACAATATACATATATGAAATACATTCCAAAGTTACATATTCATCAACACTGCCAGGTGTATTATATGTGCCCCACTGAGCAGATGATGCTGATGGAGGGGGTTGTTGAATGGTGCCAGTTGGGGCATTAACAAGTGGTATACCTCCAAAATATGTGTGGGCCCTGCTGAGCCGATGGAAAAGATGGAGGTGTTTGTTGAGTAGCCCCGGTTGGGATGGCACCAAGCAGTTGTCCTCCAACATGCGTGATTAATGGTCCGGCCAGAGGAGGTTGTTTACTGGGACCAACGGTTCCAATAGATGGTTGTCCTTTGGAAATGGTATATATGGTGGCTGAAGGTGAACCTTCGGTCAGAATAGGTGATCCAATAGTATGGATAGATTTTCTTCCAATACTGACACTAGAAGAGTGAGGTAGTGCAGATTGGCCAAGTACACCAAAGGTGTTGACTCATGGAGAGGATCTTCCACGAGTTCCGGATGGTGACGGTGAAAGTATTGGGTTATCCCTCATAAGGGGTTCATCCCCTGAAGTTAAGCTCAACATGTTGTGAGACAATAAGTGTGGGGAGTATAACCGAGGACTTTCAGGTGTCACATCCATAGGAATTGGAATGGTGCGAAGATCATTGAGGGCTTGGCCCGGATTTCTATCCCATAAAGTTGAGGCTGGATAAAAGATGTGAGCTGTCCTATCGAGGTCCGGAAGGAGTTCTGGTATAGTCTAGTATGAAGCTCTGGGCCGATCTACGTATGAGTCGTGATATTCCGTGCTAGATGGAGGTAGGGGAGCTCAAAAACCAGGAGGATTTGTCGTTTGAGAGGTGCATGCAGGGGGGTATTGTGAAGACGATGTGAACATTTGAGCTGTATCACGTCTAAATCGTTCCGATGCTAGGGGTGAATTAGCTAGACTAACCATATTGGATTGGATTGATGCCATGATCTCACGTCCTGAAGGGAGATTAGGGAAGGACACACTGAACGGTGCATTACTAGAAGAGCCCGTTTCATAAGTATGGATACCTGATGATGTAGTGGTGGAAGGTGGAGGTTCCACCTGTCAAGTAGGATATTCAAAATCAAAATGAAATGGTGTAGGAGGTAGTTCAATTTCTTCAATGATTTCAACGTATCCATCCGGGACTTGAATCAAGTTTGTCGTGTCTTCGTCGGATCCTTCAATGGTTTCAATGTACCCTTCAGGGACATCGTATAATGTGGCTGAGTGTGGTGTAGTGCTAGTATCCAGGAAGGTGATGCCTTCCTGCCTAACATCATGTGAAGTGTTGACTTCAGAAGCTAACGTAGTGTCCACTGTGGTGTGAATTTCTAAAACAGAAGTGGAATGTGGTACAACATGAATCTTAGGTGTACTGCTAGTTTCAGTGACTGTAAGAGGTTCTGAGATGATGCTGTGGTCTATGGGTACGGAAGCAACTGAAGATGTTGTACCGGTAGATGGTGGAACAGTTCCCCGACCAACTCTGTAGTCGACAGGGGCAGGGATATGTGATGTAGGCAGACCAGAAGTCCGTGGGGGTGGATCAGGGCTTATCCCTTACTGTCTCCGTGATCTCCTTTGATCAACCATGATGATGGGATTACAAGTTTCAGGGACAGTCTCATAAAAAATAACTCAAAAACCCTAAAGCAGCCGAGTGTGCAAAAGGGGAGGTAGGAAAATACAAGGTTTGTAGGCCAAAAAAGCAATCTCAAAAAACTGTACTGGGACCGGCGTCACATTAAGTGAGCAGAAAAAGCAAAGTGGCTAGAATGCCAACAAGCAGCACTAAAAAAGAAAAAAGACCCTCTAAAAAGGTGAAATAGCAAGCAAACTCCTAACTAAGAGTTGGAGACCTCAACAAATTGTATCCTTCGCAAGGTGATGAAATCCAAGTCGAACAATATGAAATGAGAGACTAAAGTGGAAGGATATCCCTCTACCGAAAGGGATCCTGGGTAAAAGATCCCTAGATGAAAAGTCACTAGGCTACCTCGTTCATGACACGTTGGAGAAAGTGAATTGACACTTCTGTCTTTGAGCCCAAGTATCACCTATATGGTAAATACAAGGAAGACAATGGATAGATATCCTTAAGCGCTAAGTGGAGTACGACATTCCACAAAGTCCATCCGAAACCTGTCCTTGCGGCTTACCCCCATGAAACGAGAGGCCCTCTCCACAAACTGGTCGATGACCGTGTCAATAAGTACAAGAGGATTTTAGTACCCTAGAGGAAAACAACTATGTCTCAGATGAAAGTGAAAAGGGGGAATTATTTGTATGCCTATCCCCGGTGTCCTACCTAACTACCAAATTCTTTTTCTCCTCAAGCAAGGTTAAAGTGTGTTGAGTTAGGGAGTTTAAATTTTAACGGTTGTATTACTCAATCGAGTGATGGAGGTGAAACTTGATGGTGTTATGATGACTCAAACCATGCAAATGAATATGAATCAAAACAAGTGTTTCTTTTCAATGAACGCTAGCTAAGGAAAGGAGAGAGTTCTTCGATCAAATGTAAGCACGAACTTTTTCAATGAAAAAACCACTCCAATTTTTTTTTCAATTTTCATTTCAATATGCCAAACTAATGTAACTACTTTCAAGATGAAACTAGTCTACAATTGATGCAAAGTATGTGACCAGGAATGAAAACCGATTCACCTCCTAAATGCAAGATTACGAACTTGATCTTTTCAACAAAAAGAGAACATGTTCCAAAAAGTCTTCCAGTATTGATTTTTGATAACAAGAATGGTGTTAGAATTTGAGCATTAATTCAACATACTCTGGGATCTTTATTGAGAGAATAACATGTACAACATATCAAGTATAACAATGCATATCAATCACACCAAGCAATCACATGAGACAATAGACACACAAAGTTTCACTGGGGAAAACCATAAAGGTGAAAAACCCCACAACTTCCTCAGAGATAGAAAGAGCAATGATACAACCCAAGTACAAGAGATAGTCTTCTACTAGCAGCTACTCCTCCTCCTCAACTAGTGCGCCGCTTTCTGAGTGATGTAGAAGTGAATAATGAGATGATTAAATAGAGATCTCCCGCTCTCTATTTATACTTGTACCGACTTGCCTAATACACTAGCAGGGCCGACTTCTCTAGGAGAGTCTAATAACCCATGGTTACATTAATCAGTGCCGACCCCACACTTGGTGGTCTAATAACCCATCACAGCAAATTATGACACTTGCGACACTTGTCAATACAAATGACAAAACTTCTGTATAGAGGAATAATACCATCTCTATAGGAGTACAATATACATAGGTGAAATACACTCCGAAGTTACATATACATCAACACTCCCTCTTAACTAGGAAGGTATTTCTCGACATAGATCTGCTAGCACAAGTCTTCTTATCTGGATCATCATCACTGGATCATCGTCATCGTCACTGCTGCTGCTATCTCAATCAATCTCCAATCTACTCGTCATAGGAAGTTCTATAGAGCCAACCCTTTTTCATACTGGATGTCGGCCCACCACCTGTAGGTGTTCATCATCTACAGAGCCAACCCTTTTTCATGCTAGATGTAGGCCTAGCCTTCATGTAGGTCTTCAACATCTTCTACGAGCAAGCCATGAAGTAGGTACACCTCAGGATTGATTACACTGCCTCTGTAAAACCTGCAAGATCTCCCAGGACTGATTACACTGCCTCTGCAAAACCTGCAAGAGCATCTCAGGACTGATCATATGCCTCTGCAAAACCTGTGTACCATACTGTCACATCATCGTATTCATATCACCATCATCATCCACGGAGCACAACCCAGATGCAAATCACACACCACTTACACCACTGACATGGGAGACCTCATCTATCACCATTCAGAGAAGGCTCAACACTTACATCATGACCATGGGAGAACACATCTGTCACCATGTCGGAAAGGCTCACTCGGCCCTTACATCTCACCATGGGAGAACACATCTATCACCATGTGAGAATGGCCCCAGCCCTTACATTTAACCATGGGAGAACACATCTATCACCATGTGAGAATGTCCCAACCCTTATATTTCAGCATAGGAGAACACATCTATCACTATCTGAAAATGGCTCCAGCCCTTACATCTCAGCATAGGAGAACACATCTATCACTATATGAGAATGGTTCCATCCCTTACATCTCAACATAGGAGAACACATCTATCACTATCTCAGAATGGCTCTAGCACTTACATCTCACCATGGGAGAACACATCTATCACCATGTGAGAAGGGCTCATGTGCATGTGTGTCTCCAGACTCATCACTTCCCCTTGGAAGGATTCTCGATCTGAAGTACACCAAGTATCCCTCTGAAGTATTCAAATTTCACTTTGGCCAACGGCTTGGTCAACACATCGGCTATCTGCTCGTCCGTCCCTGATATAGTGATACTTGATCTCAATATGCTTCGATTTGTCATGGAACACTAGGTTCTCCGACAACTTCACACAACTCTGGTTGTCACAATATATACAAGTAGCACTCAGCTGGAGATCAAACAAATCAGACAGTAGCTTCCTAAGCCATACTGCCTCACAACTAGCCAAACAAGCTGCAACATACTCTGCTTCGGCTGTACTTAGTGCCACACAGGACTGCTTCCTGCTAAACCAAGAGATCATACCAGATCCCATACTGAAGCAGCACCCCGAAGTGCTCTTCCGATCAATGGCACTTCCTTCCCAATCCGAATCAACATAACCATCCAGGTTAAACTTTTGATTCGACTCATACTTGAGCCCATAGTCAACTGTACCCTTCAGGTACCTTAGAATATGCTTTGCAGCTATCAGGTGAACATGTCTCGGATCTGTCAAGTATTGGCTCAAGGTGTTCACCGCAAAGCAGATTTCTGGTCTCGTATTCGTCAAGTACATCAAGGACCCAATCATCTAACGATACATCGTAGCATCAACCGGCTCAGATGAAGCATCAAACAGAGGCTTCAGGTTCGATGCCATAGGTGTGGCCATGGCCTTGCAGTTCATCATCCAGAACCTCTTCAGGATCTCTACTGCATACTTCCCTTGTCCAAGGAAGATTCCATCTGCACTCTGCCACACCTCCATACCAAGAAAGTAGTGCATCATACCCAAGTCCTTCATTTCGAACTCGGCAACAAGCTTCCTCTTCGTGTCGGCAATCAATCTATCCTGACCTGTTACAAACAGGTCATCCACATACAATAGTAGTATCACTGGATTGCCTTCCTCAACCTTGTAGTAAAGGTTGGAATATGCTTTACTCTTGGTAAATCCCAAACTAGATAGGAAGCCATCTATCCTACCATACTAGGTCCTGGGTGCATGTTTCAAACCATACAGGGATTTCTTCAGTTTGCACACATGTGACCCTCGGTCATGTGTTTCAAAACCGAGTGGCTGCTCCACATACACTTCCTCTTCAACTACACCATTCAAGAACGCTGTCTTGACATCCATCGGGTGTACCTTCCATTTCATCACTGCAGCCAGAACAAGTACTGATCTAATGGAAGTGTATATGGCTACAGGTGCAAAGGTCTCTTCATAATCCATCCCTTCTTTTTTGGATAAGCCACGAGCTACAAACCTTGATTTATATTTCTCTATGCTACCATCTGCAACATGCTTGATCTTATAGATCCACTTGGAAGTCACAACAGACTTCCCTTCAAGTCTTGGGACCACATCCCAAACATCATTCTTCATGATTGACTAGTATTCCTCGACCATGGCATCTATATTGTATCCCGTATCCTGGGAACTTCATATTCTTCAATATCTTCAATAGATAGTTTGAACTTCGTTACTGGAACAAATGTTGTAGTCCTTCTTTTGTAGGTGATTGTACACGATCTTTCCAACAAGTCAAATTCAATTGCATGATTAGAAATTTCTCATAGTTTACATAACAAAGTATTACACATAAAGACATATGTCATACAATCATGCAATTATCTTAGCCAATGCTTCAATACAATATTTATCCATATCCCGTAACTTTCTAGATGCCTTCCATCTCTACCAGAACATTGTTAAGAGTGTGCACAACTCCCAACATTTCAGCAAAGAGGTTTCATTCTAGATAAGTAGCAATGGAATGTTGTATAGTGCCATATGCTACTTACCCATCACATGCATAAGTAGTATACTGTTCATTAATGCAATTATTCTAATATGCATAATACACAACCTAAGTCTAGGAACATAAGTATATACATCATTAAACAATATTATTTAAACAATCAAATATGCAAAAATTTACAATTCAAATACTTATCTATGTTTGTTTGTTGGGTGGACTCCCTCTGAATCTTTGCTTCCTTGCAGGAGCTGCTGGAGTCCTATTCTGAAGTAACTTCTTCTACTCGTTTATGTTGTGAATTGTAAGGAGTGGTGAACTCCCTCTTAATCCCCGAATCATTGCATAACTTCTTGAAGTCTTTTGAAGTGAATTCTCCACCATTGTCGGATCTAAAGTTCTTGATCTTCTTTTCAGTGTGGTTTTCAATCAAGGCTTTGAATTCCTTGAACTTCATCTTTGTTATTCAAGAAATAAGTCCAAGTCTTCCTAGAGAAATCATTAATGAAAGAACCATAGTGCACATACCCACTCAAAGAACTGGATGACATCGGACTGCATACATCGGAGTGGATAATTCCTTTTTCCTTACTTGCTTGTGATTGCCTTCTTTGTGTTCTTTCCTTTTGCAAATCCTTTGCAAACATATTCATACTTTGATTGGATTTCAGGAAGACCTTCAACTGCTTTTCTTGCAATAGGTAATGCCCTATAATGCATGTGTGCAAGCCTTCTATGCCAAAGTTCACTTGGCTCTACTGAATCATGGACCATGGCTTGTTTTGGTTGGCCCTTCAATTTGTATAATCCTCCCTCTTGCTCTCCAATCACCACTGCATCATCTATATTCTTACCCTTTGGCCACATTAGGACTTGGCCATCTATAAATGCAACCCTCATGCCTTTTGCATCGAATGCAAATATGGAGAGTAGATTCTTCTTGAGACCTGGAACATATAGTACATCTTTCATCTTCATAGACTTTCTAGAGTCTAGTTTATAGGAGGCTTCACCACCCCTTTTATTGGATACTGGTAGTCATCCCCAAGTTTCACCTTGTGGGGTGAATCATGTTTAGATAGGTTCATAAAGGATTCCTTGAATCCTGTCATATGTTTAGAAGCCCCACTATCTATAAGCCAATTATTACTTCCATGAGTAATGGTTCTAGTGAGAGCAAAAATCAAAACATATTCTTCATCACTTGAAGAATCTTCAGTTTCTTCCCTATCCCTTTTCCTGGGAGGTTCATCATCCTCTGCAGCATGAGCATGATGTTTTCTTTTGATGTTCTTCTTCCTTTTGTGAGAGCCATCTTTATTGTTTTTGGGACAGTCCCTGGCATAGTGTCCCTTTTCATCACATGTAAAGCATTGGGCATTTGATATGTTTCTTTGAGATCTGAAGTTGCCCCTTTGATTCTGATGGTGATGCTTTTCTTTCTTACTGTGGTGATGTCCCTTCTTATCATCATGTCTTTTGGAGTGTGCTGTGAGAGCTTGGTCTTCATTCCCCATCTTTTCTTCTCGAGCAACAATTCAAGCTTCTTCCTGTGAGCATTCTTCTCACAGCCTACTGAATGAGATAAGTTTCTTCCTAGCACAAATTCCTTGGATGAAGGAATCCCATGACTTAAGAAGGCCATTAAGAGTGGTCATTACCACTTCTCTGTAATGTCCCCAGTTTGGCCCCATGGAATTAACGTTATAAATGATGTAATCTTAGTATGAAATCATGGTGATGAGCTCAAGGCCAAGGCCCCGCCATCGATTTCGTGATGAATATGGTTTGCATGCTAGCAATGCAAATTGGAAATTCAAATATCATGTAATATGCTTTTTAATAAAAATACCCACAACTAGCTATGCAATGCAACGACGAGATGGGGGCATGATTTCACAAGGGATTGGGGGGGGGGAAACATTCAAACCCTCAACTACCCACGTTGACTTTTGTACCCAACCATTGATTTCTCCCAAGAGTTGGTTGGGGTAGTTAATGCCTTGGGAATGGGGAGGTATGGCTGTCCAAAATCGGGTATGGGCAAGCCACCCTTCATGGAAAATCGTGTTGGTCTCCTTGGGCAAGAATAGAGCCACGAAATTTCTCCCTAAGCCATTATTCACCATGGCCTTGCTCTCTCAGGCAGCTCTAGCTGCCTAGGCGTTTTCCTCCCTCGGTTTTCTGTGTTCCCCTTCATCTTTTAGCTGGGAAGGGGCATTTTTGTGTTGGTTACCAGTGGGGAAAGAGATCAGAACGTTTTTGGGTCTTCCTGGAGGTCATTTAGGCCATTGGAAAGGATCCTAACCAGTGGAGAGAAATTGGTTTTGCTCCTTGGGGTTGAAATCGAAATTCCACAGTTCGTTTGGGTGAACCACGAGTTGGGAGAACCAATGTGGACCCTATTTTGTGAACACCTCTGTTGTAAATGTGTAACCCTGCCAATAATCATTTTGCTGTGAGAATCATGCCCAGCTCGGGGGTGGCCTTCAGACGGACTCAGTATAAGCTGTTGAAGAGCCTATGGCTGGGTAGAACGTTGTAGCGACATAGCTAGTTGCTTGGGCAGTTGCAAAAATGAAGATAAGTGTTTTGATGTCTATGTATTTACTTCTGCATTGTTTTAATTAATTGATGACTGATATTGATATACTGAGTGCATATGAAGATATGTGTGTGGATGAATTTGTTTCCGCTGTGCATAATTGTTTGATATACATCTGCACACTTTGTTTTAACTGTATGCCTCTAATGAATGGGCTGAGCCTTATGAAAAGCCCCATAGATTGGTATCATGTTCCCGGCCTTGCATTGGTTCCAAGGGTGGGTACATGACATTTGGTATCAGAGCTGCTAGTTGCAGCATTGGTCCTCTATGGGCCAAAACCAATTACAGTCATCTCTGAAAGAAAGAAAGTTTCAATTTTTTTTTCCTAAGTCTGTTTGAAAAAATTTTGCTTTGAAAAATTTGTTTTGAAAAAAATTCGTTTAAGTTTGTTTCGGAGAGAATTCCCGAATGTCTTCCGAAACTGCGGAAGCATTCGACGAATTGCTCCGAAACTGCGGAAGCATTCCATGAGTTTTTCCGCAACGCGGAGGAGTTTGGGAAGTCGCCCCAAAATTTGCGGAAGGAATTCTCTTCCAAAATTTGCGGAAGGAATTCCCTTCCGAAATTTGCGGAAGGATTCCGCGAGTTGTCCTGCAACGCGAAAAAAATTCGGTGAAATGCTCCGAAAAAGCAGAAAATTTTCTAAGTGTTTTCGAAAGGAAAATTTCGGAAGGAATTCCCTTCCGAAATTGTGGAAGGATTCCGCGAATCGTTCCGCAACGCGGAAAAGTTCGGCGAGTCGTTCCGAAATTGCGGAAGACTTCGGCGAATCGTTCCGCAACGATGGAAGACCTTGGCGAATCGGTCCACAATTTCGGAAGCTTTCCGCAAAACCACCTGAAACCAGGGAAGCATTCCGCGTAACGGCGGAAGCATTCCGCGAACGGCTCCGAAACGGCGGAAGCCTTCGCCGAATTGCTCCTCAACGGAAGCCTTCGCCGAATGGCTCCGCAATTGCGGGAGCATTCACCGAATGGCTCCGCAGTTGCGGGAGCATTCAGCGAATCGCCCCGCCATTGCGGAAGCGTTCGCCGAACTGCTCCGCAATTGCGGAAGCGTTCAGAGAACCGGCCCGCAACGGCGGCGCGTGAAAAAAAAAAAAAGTGACGAAAACTTGATTTTTGGATAGCAGGAACATCCGGACTCAGAATGGAATGATTCTTGTGGGGCTCGGAGGCCATTGACGAGGGCCACAAAAGAACCAGTGAAGACCCCTAGCCCATTACACTCCGATTTGACAGAAAATGGATAATAGTGACTATTGAAGGACGGAGTCCCGAGGCTTGACGGAAGGTCGGTTTGAGCTGAAATTGATCAGGCACGGCCATGAAGCAGGCACGATGTTAAGTTCAGAATCTTGGAGCGAAACTACAAGGGATGTGGAGTCGGGGTGAGCAAGAGGGCCAAAAAGCACTGTTCCGGGCCACTTTTTCGGGATTTTGAAAAGATGGTGGACAGTAAAAGTGACCCTAGATGTGGGAATCAGAAATTTTACTGAACTAGACATTTCATATTCTCATTAAGACGGACAGTTTCCGTTAGACGAAGATTTTCCAGAAATGCACCGTTTGGGAGATAGCCATTTTTGGCCCAAATTTTGGAATTTTGGAAAAATGTGAAAAGTGAGAAGTAGTAAAACCCAGAAATTCATAAAAGATGAATGGTGCATCGGAATTGAAATCCGTGAATTTCTGAGTGTTCCTTGTTATGTGGACTAACTCCGCCCGATAGAAAAGTTTTTGTGATTCTTCATAGATTTTCTTCCACAGGTGGCTAAAGTTGGCATTCTGGACCAAAATGCAACTGTGCAAAATGTGCAGAATTGGAGTGAAAGTTGTCAGGTTTGAAAAGATGCAGTTTCCACACCTGGTGTCGGAATGAAGCATGAAGATAGGCATTGGAAAGCTTGTCCAGCAGGGAACAATGATGCATGACCAGAGTTTGAATGAGGTCTGCATATATCATAGATATTTAGTGCAGAAGAGTGCCAGCGGCTGTTTTGGCAAACAAATTTTGTTGCCAATATGGGCAATTTCTACAATTGCATGATATGGAAGAGGAATTCCATGTTACGATGAGGGATCGAAAAGGGAATACTTTATTAAACCCCTGTTTGTTATCATACTTATAATTATGAAATTGTCATATGGCATAAAAATGTTAAAAATGTAAAGGATTACATAGATGTATATGCACTAGATGGCATCTTAACAAACATTGCATAGTGCATATAGAAATGCTTGTGCATAAATGGGATATTGCATATTGGTAGAATAATGAAGTCTGCATATGCAATGAACCACTAATGGAGAATATTGTGGTTGATAATCATTATTGATGTTGGTATTGGTTGTAGGACCAAAAGATAACAAAGAGCATGGCTAAATGTGCTGAGGATGTTGTTGCATGAATCCAACAACCTTATGCAGAAAGGATGGTGAAACAAATCTGTGATCATAAAGTTGGAAAAAGGACTGAGCAACCTTGGTAAGAGGCCAACTGATCAGGTGACATCAGACGATGTTAATGGTAACCATGCAGGTAATGATTATTGGTGCCAAATTGCATGAATGTTGAAAGGGGATTTGGTAAGATCTCTTCAACTATGTTTGAGTTATGTTGAGTTAATTTGCAGGTGATATTGAATATTGATTGGGACTGTTAACCTACCAAGCTTGGTAAGGTGTGGGTAAGTGAAGGAAATGATCCTTACACCCTATGATTGTTTAGAAATCTCAATGCATTCATATGAATTCATATCATGCCGTGTGTATGTTGGTTATGTGTTTGATAACCAAAGCAAGTGAGGACTGGTGGTCCTGATTTCGGTAATGCAAGTTATATGAGAAAGTCATGTTTCGATCATAATATGCTTAGTACTCATGAAACAATGCAAGGTATCATTGAGTAGATGTGCATTAAGAGGTCTTATAAATCTTGTGATGCATGGGGATGATGCAGATGTTATTGAAAAATAAATAATGAATGAAATGATGAATTGATGATAATTCTAGGACCATTTCATGGGCTGCTAGAATGCTCTGTGGAAGGACAGAGTTGTATGATGATATGATTGTGAAATAATGAGTATTTACGATTCATTTAAGTTGCATGGATAGTGTAACTATGTCTTGAAATTCTATTGTGATAATGATGCATATATGGAAATATATATATTTCATTGCATTTCAAATGTTAAACAGCTGAAGGTGTTTGAATCATGGAGTATTATAATTCTGAGATCACTTCAGTGACTGTTATGGCAATGAATGATTATGTGCGTAGATACTCACAACGTGTTTGGCTGATTGAAGTTTCAGTTTTCAGGTAGAAAAGTCTTGCGTATGGCAGTGAGGATAAGTCCATAGTAAAGACCGGGATCTACCATGTGCAAAAGCCAAGGGTTATGAGAAGGCTCTCATGGTTGTAAATTTACACATGAAACGAATCTGAAAATTGTCTGGTTTAAGTTTATGAGAATAGTCTCATAGTTGCAAATCTAATTTCTGTAGGAAAACAGAATTACAAATTTCGGATTTGAGAATTTGCTTATAATTGCTAATGATTGTTTGGCTTATATAGAATTGTGTCAGGAGGACATGCTGTAGGTGGATGTTCAGGTATGGTAGCAAGGGTGAAACCATAATGGGTAGAGTGACACCACTTACAAGAGCCAAACAATATGAGGAGAGACTCATTGCTAGGCAAATCAATTTCTGTAGGAGACAGAGTTGTAAATTCATATTGAATTTAATGATTAATGCTATTGATTGGTTATGGAACAATCATATTTGAAGCTTATTGCTAAATGTTGCTGACTGTTTGGCTATTTGATAAAGTGTGCCAGGATGACACATTGCAGGAAGACCATGTGTGATGGCCTGTAGAAGCCAAACTAGATGGGAAGGATCCCATGAGTTGGAAATGGGTTTCGGGTGAAACGCCATTGATAATGTCTCAGCCAAACCGCATGACGGTAAACCATGAAAGTGAGATGGTAAAGCCATGCCCAGAAGGCATGTGAGACACATCTGCAAAATGAATGAGTATTCTGTGACCCTAGACAAGAACATTCATGTCTAAATTTTTAGGGTTAATATACAGAGCATGCTCTATCTTATTTATATTATTGCAGATTGCTTGAGTATGATTAGGGCCTACATGGCGCACATCGGAAAAGTGGTGCACACCTTTTCTGGTGCTGGGTCATGATAGGGTTTTCAATATTGACTACACCCTAAGGGAATGGACGCATTCCTGGTGTTTCAATACTTGATAGTGAATGATAGGAAATGTGGTTAAGAGTTTGAACAGCAATACTGATGAGCTTGCTTATCCTTTTTGTGTTGTCAGCCTACACAGATGCAGATTGATACTGCACATTAAAGGGCAAAGTGAAGAAGGGTACGCAAAAGGATTGTATGGGAATTGGAAACCTTTCTATGCTCACGTGAAATATTACCAGAAGGGATGGAAAGTCCTGAAGAGCTGTGTAATAAGAGAAGTTATCATCCTTGTGTGAGTAGGGGTCATGTTAACCTGCAGTCAAGAAAGTCACCTATAAAGTTCCTAAAAGGAACCACCGATTTGCACAAGAGAAAGAGTGGCCTCCTTGTATCAATAAAAGAGTTGATGTGTGTGAAGGGTTACGGTGCAAGAAGGTGTGGTGACAATGGTAAAGGCATGAAATCTCTATTGGGTTAGCAGTGGGAGGGCGGGCGCCGAGGACTGACTGAAAACCCTGAGATGCCTATTGGGTCAGCAGTGGGAGGGCGGGCGCCGAGGACTGACTGAAAACCATGAGATACCTATGGCTCCATAGTAGAGCCTTGACCTATACTGGTTAGGTGGCGCAGTTTCCTTCCATTGGTCGATGACCTAGACGAATGTGCTGGCTCGGCACTGGAGAGGGCCAACCAGGTATGGGACTGGTTGGGCACCACCAAATGCTTGGTAAATCCAGCCAATGGGGAGGTGTACTGGTTAAGCATTAACTATATCCAAGTCCATAGGCGATCCCAAGGCTTGCGAAGCGAAGCAGGATCCTGTGGACCAGAGGGGAAACACACAATACAGATAAGTATTCGTTTTCATTTATGTCTTGTTTGGAATAATGAAGATTTTAGGTATAAGTCTTCTAATAGCTAAGCTGATACACTATTATTTCTTTGTTGGAAACCTTGGTCATTGCAGGAAGGCAAGACCCTGAAAGACTATAAATTGCTGGTAAATCCAGAGAGTAAATGAGTGGGCGATATAAATTGCTGGTAAATCCAGAGAGTAAATGAGTGGGCGATATAAATTATTAAGAAATCCAGGGAGTAGCTGGTTGAACACTATAAAGTTCTTGATAAGTCCAGAGAGTGACTAGTTGGGCATTAACTACTTGATATGGTAGAGCAGCGTGTACGCTGGCCCAACATTCCCTTAAACAATTGATAAAACCAGTTAGCGTACTGGCCTGGCATTGCCTGTTCGAATGGTTGTGGAGTAGCCTGCGTGCTGGCCCAACATTCATTATTATATCCACGGGAAATCCAATGTTTGGAAAGCAAAGAAGGATCTTGTGGAGTAAAGTGAAGACATCCAATAAAGATAAGTATTTGGTTATCTTGCAACTCTTGCTTATGAATATACATGTGTATATGATTTAATTATGATTTCTTAAATTCTCATTTGGAGATAAACCTTATAAAAATACACTAAGCATGTGAATTGGTTCAATGTTTGAGTGTAGGTACTGCTGGAAGCAAGGACTATGAAAGCATCTGGAGGATGCATGTGGACATATGACTGTCCTAAAGAGCTCAGTATGAGCAGTAATGAAAGATGGTGCTAGTGGACATGAGTGGGTCATAGCAGCCAAAGGTTCTGTAAGCAGAATGGGAAGGGGTACCCAAGTTGAAAAGATTTAAACAGACCTTAGACACCAAGTGTCATATCCAAGAAAGGGCAAGTCAAGCATTCACATTGAAGTGAAAAAGGCTAAGGAGCATAGAACCACCAGTGATGGTGTGGCTCCAGATTGGAACAAGACTAAGAGGGGGAAAACTCTTACTCTTCTCTTTCTTTTGACTGATGCATCTTAGAAACAAAGGATTGTTGAGTGCATGTCATAAATGAAAACAAATTGTGTTTCATTGCTTGAAATGAATTGTGAATGCTGAAATAGTTATTTTCTTGTGAAAGGATGAACATGAATGAGTTCATGTGTGTGTGGGAAAGCATGAAATGTGTGGAAGTATCATGAGTAAAGCATGGACGTTCTAAGTCAATTAGGAAAATAATTGACTAATTTTATTATTGTGTTATGTTTGTCCTAATAGGAATTGCCATGATAAGTCTCACAGATAGTTGCTGGGAAAACAAGAAAGATGGCATCCATGAAATTCCAGACTTGTAGATCAGCTGGAAGATAAACAAACAGAAGGGATTGCTCGGGAGCAATGCCCACTTGTGGAGTTGGAAGACCAAAGCTAACAGGAGCAGCTTGTGGAAGCCAGAGGACTTGATCGTGAAAGGTCAAAGTGAAGAGATGAATTGCAGGCAGACCTTCCACCATCTGTGAATTATGAATCATGTGTAAAGTGGGTATATAGTCCGAAGTGTTGAAACACCGAGGACGATGTTATTCCAAGGGGAGGGGAATGTAATGTCCCTAGTTTGGCCCCATGGCATTAACATTATAAATGATGTAATCTTAGTATGAAATCATGGTGAGGAGCTCAAGGCCAAGGCCCCGCCATCGATTTCGTGATGCATATGGTTTGCATGCTAGCAATGCAAATTGGAAATTCAAATATCATGTAATATGCTTTTTAATAAAAATACCCACAACTAGCTATGCAATGCAACAACGAGATGTGGGCATGATTTCACAAGGGACTGGGGGGGGGAGACATTCAAACCCTCAACTACCCACGTTGACTTTTGTACCCAACCATTGATTTCTCCCAAGAGTTGGTTGGGGTAGTTAATGCCTTGGGAATGGGGAGGTATGGCTGTCCAACATCGGGTATGGGCAAGCCACCCTTCATGGAAAATCGTGTTGGTCTCCTTGGGAAAGAATAGAGCCACGAAATTGCTCCCTAAGCCATTATTCACCATGGCCTTGCTCTCTCAGGCAGCTCTAGCTGCCTGGGTGTTTTCCTCCCTCGGTTTTCTGTGTTCCCCTTCATCTTTTAGCTGGGAAGGGGCGTTTTTGTGTTGGTTACCAGTGGGGAAAGAGAGCAGAACGTTTTTGGGTCTTCCTGGAGGTCGTTTAGGCCATTGGAAAGGATCCTAACCAGTGGAGAGAAATCGGTTTTGCTCCCTGGGGTTGAAATCGAAATTCCACAGTTCGTTTGGGTGAACCACGAGTTTGGAGAACCAATGTGGACCCTGTTTTGTGAACACCTCTGTTGTAAATGTGTAACCCTGCCAATAATCATTTTGCTGTGAGAATCATGCCTAACTCGGGGGTGGCCTTCGGACGGACTCATTATAAGCTGTCGAAGAGCCTATGGCTGGGTGGAACGTTGCAGCGACATGCGGCAGAAAACTAGGACGCGAGATCCATATTGAATAAGATATATATAATTTGAATTGATAAGATAAAAGATGATACAATAAGATCGCCTTTATATAGGGCTTGATCCAACATTGTGAAGGGTTACACCCTTTCACCAATAACCTAATAATCTACTAATTAATAAATAATAATATTAAATAAATATTCATAGCATTGCCTTCCCCTTAGGAAAGCTTTGTCCTCAAAGCTTGAGTATTTTCCTAATGTCGTTCGTCATTCAGATTCAGTGTCGGTATTAGAATCAGACGTGATTTCTTGTGTAGATACTTGCACTTCCTTTCCATTGATGATTTTGCACTGTATTGTCTGATTGTTCCTACATTTATGGCCTGGGATCCAATCATCACCGCATCGACGACATATGTTTTTCTTCTTCTTTCTATTATCAGAGTAACTGTTAGATGGCTTTGATCTATTTTCCATTTCATAGGAATATGATTGAGGTTTGTGGCATTGATGGCCGGGTGACCACGTATCTTCACAGTACCTACATTGTGTCTCTTTTTCTTGTCGATGATGGTTGTCGCCTCTTGTTTTTATTCCTTCCAGTTTGCGTTCTGCGGCTTTTGCTTTATGTCTTGCTACCTCTACGTTAGGTATGTCGTGTAACTTTAACTCTCTTTGGAGGTATGGTTTAAGACCTCCTAAATAGGTTTCGAGTCTTTGCTTGTCAGACAACCCAAATACTCGTGTCGACAAGGATTCCCACTGGTGTGTGAATTCTTCAACACTTCCAACTTGTTGTAATCTCGTAAGTTTACTGAAAAACTCATCTTCCTTGATTCCTTGAAACCTATTAAAAAAAATCATTTTTGAACAAGTTCCAGGTGTAGGAAAAATTGTCTCTCTTCCACCAAAGGTACCAATTATAGGCATACCCTTCCATATGCATTGATGCATATTTCACCTTCTCCTCATCAGATTGAATATTGTAAATGTCGAAGTATTCTTCTGCCTTGTTTAACCAAGCAACACATTGGTCTTCACTTCCATTGTATTTCGACAACTCTATTTTTGCCTTAGGTGGGTACACTATGTAAGGGTGATATTGATTCCCTCTTGCTTTATGTTTTGATGGTGGATCGGAACTACTGGATGACGTAAGTGACATATTTGAACTGCTTCGTTGTTGGCGGTGATTTTTATCTTTTTTATTCTCTACTATCTTACTGATAGCTTCTATTTGGCTGTTTAATCGTGCCTCCATCTCTGGCAGTACTTTTGTTTCTATCTCTTGCTTAAGCGTCGCATTGTTAATCTTTATTTCTTTTTGCAATTCTTCTTGATTCTTGGCAAGTGCTTCCTGTGTGACAATATGAGATGAGGCATCTAACACATCTGGACTACTGACTTGGTCTGTCTTAGGCGTTAGTCTTTGTAACATCTCCATTAATATATTATGGTTTTGCGTCAAGGTGCTCAAGTTCTGGGTTATGGTGTTTATGTTTTGAGTCATAACACTCATTTTGTCATCCCAGTCTTTTTGTTTTTCGTTTAGAGTGTCAAATTTTTCACTCAGCCTTCTTTCTAGTACCAGAACAACTTCATCTTTGATTTCTTTTTTAAGCACGGCATTGTTATTTTTCATCTCTTCCTTAAAATCTTCTTGAAACACTTTCTCAAGTTTGTCCATTCTAGAGTTTAGACCTTCGACGATTTTTAAATCTCTAATTTGGTCTTTTTCTAATTTTTCTAGTCGGTCTCGTAACTCAGCCATTTTTCTTGACCGGGTGTGGGGAGGTGAATATTTGGAATCGATTTTGGTGTTTAGGATAAGAGTTAGGAAAGGAATAAAATAATAATAAATATTATTAAATTATAATAATAATTTATTGTATATTAAAATAATAATACAATAATTATTATTTAAATTATAATAATTTTATTATGTATGAAAAAAAAATATAATAATAAAAAATTTATTATTAATATTTTTGTGTTTTGAATGTATGCAGGTCTTGGGAATGGCGGGAAGTGATAGTGGGGAGGCGGCGGTGGAAGAGTGCGGAGGGGAAATGGAGAGAGCTTAGCGAGGGAGGAAATGGGGCAGGTGTGGCGTGGGTGGAGGCAAAGAGATTTGGGATGGATGAAGTGTGCTGGCGAGATGGGAAGGGATTAGGCGGGAGTGTGGAGTGTGGATGATGAGCACGAGGTAGGCAGCGCGGAAGGGAAATGTGATGCGGTAGGGGATAGGGAAGACGTCGATGGGGAGCACACCGTGGGGAGTAAGAGTGGTGGCGCGACAGTGGGGAGCAGGCGGATGGGAGAGCACGTGCAGAAAAAAGCTGGGTGCTGCGTGCAGGTCACAGAGCAGGTGGATTTGAGCGTGTGGCGATAGGGAGGTCGAGGGGCGAGTAGAAGGTGCTCAACAGGGAGGGAGGGCTCGCAGCAGAGCAGAGGTGGCGTGGGCGTGGGCGTCGAATGGGAAAGGAACGGGGATAAGCTCGCAGGGGAGCGGCGGTTGGGCAGCGTGGAAGGGTGGACGTAGAAGGGTGGCGAAAAGGAGATGGGGAGATGAGGAGGGCGCGGGGAGATGCAGGAGGGCGTTGGCGAACTGGAGGGCACGGGGAGATGTGTAGCGAACAGGAGAGAGGTAGAATAAGCCGAATCCAGCCGAAGGAGCGAGTCCGCTTGTGAGAGCCGAAACCGAGCTCAGTGCTTGAGACTGCTGCAACCGTATCCGATTGGATTTGAAGGGAGAGTCGAAACCGAGCTCTAATTGTGAGCCGAATCCGAGCTCAATGGAGGAGCGTTTCGCTCTGATACCAAATGCGGCAGAAAACTAGGACGCGAGATCCATATTGAATAAGATATATATAATTTGAATTGATAAGATAAAAGATGATACAATAAGATCGCCTTTATATAGGGCTTGATCCAACATTGTGAAGGGTTACACCCTTTCACCAATAACCTAATAATCTACTAATTAATAAATAATAATATTAAATAAATATTCATAGCACGACATAGCTAGTTGCTTGGGCAGTTGCAAAAATGAAGATAAGTGTTTTGATGTCTATGTATTTACTTCTGCATTGTTTTAATTAATTGATGACTGATATTGATATACTGAGTGCATATGAAGATATTTGTGTGGATGAATTTGTTTCCGCTGTGCATAATTGTTTGATTTACATCTACACACTTTGTTTTAACTGTATGCCTCTAATGAATGGGCTAAGCCTTATGAAAAGCCCCATAGATTGGTAGCATGTTCCCGGCCTTGCATTGGTTCCAAGGGTGGGTACATGACATTCTCCATTTTCTATGTCTTCTCCCATAGCTTCAAGTTGTTCTTTTATCTGGGAGACCCTTGAGAAATAAGACTACATAGTCTCTACATTCTGGATCTTGACATTCTTCAATCGATTCCTGTTAGGAACCCATGTCAACCCTTCTCTTTACTATGTTAGTATATTGTTGTTGGACGCATATGCTTTGTAAGTCGTCCCGTAGTATTTGTTGATCCATAGTTTATATTAGCCCATAGTATTGACCCATAGTATTGGATGCATATGCTTTGTAAGTCGTCCCGTAGTATTATATGTCCCATGGTTTTGACTCATAGTATTGGGCATAGACTTAGTATATAAATGTGTGTTGAGGTCATTGAAGGCACCGTGAAGTTAATTGTATTGAGCTTGCTCAAAGGAGGTTTCCCCCTCGAAGTGGCCCGTGATCAATATAAAAGTGATTCTAAGTTCTATTATTTCTGATATCTAGTGTATTTGCATTAATTAATTATTGCAGGTTCTTCACATCTGGTATCAGAGCACTTTCTTGGGCTTGTTGGGTGGAATTTCTGCCAATTTTTTTTTTTTTTTTGCATCTGTTGCAAGTTTGGATCTGGGGATAACCCATATCCGCTTAACTGTGGGAAGTACTTGGGAATAAGCCCTAAAACTCATTGTGAGGAGTACCATAGGAACCCCAAAGTAGCTGTCCCATTGAGAGGACCTGCCAACGAAAAGGGAAACGATCCCTACCTGATTGACTAGTTCCCACCCGTGAGGTAAACCAAGAGCTTTCGTTTGTGGCAAAGCGGTTATCAATTTTACCTGAGCCGTGGAGTGAGGGGTACTGCCCCAATACGCAAGCCGTCAGACAACATTGGTGGCCAAGTGAGTCCCCTAAACCGATAGGAAGCCGCACATACCTGGGGTCGATATCTATTTTCAGCTGAATTGTTGCCAATCACTTCCGCTCCAGATCTAGCCGTTTCAGATCTATTCTGAAATTCGTTCCAGATCCAACCATTTTCGATCATTTCTGCGCTGTTGCAGATCCATCTGTTGCGGATCCCTTCCACGCCGTTGTTGCCGATCCATTTCTGGAAAAAAAAAACTATTTTTCGGCCATATCTCCCTTGTTTCAACTCTGTTTTCCCTGAAACTTCACTAACATCCCTGCAATCCCATCCTGCATATTTCATTCATGAAGACCCTATCCCAAATTCCACTTCCCAAGACCAGAAATCTCACATTTGTCTATTTTTAGGGTTTGCCATAACTCCTTCAATTTTCACCCAAACGCCGTCAAATTTTGCCATCGTGTTCCTTTCCTAATTCTGCTTCTTTGTCCCTCTCTACCAAATTTTCTCATTCTTTCACCCCATTTATGAAATCCCCATTTGTTGCTTCCCTGTCCATCAGAAAGTGTCCAAAACCTAGTCAAACCCCAATTACCCATCCGAGTTTTTCCCAAATCCAAATCTTCCTTCACTTGCAGCCATCCAAATCAAACTCCAAGATCTGGATGAAAAATTTCTCAGCCTCCATCTTCGACATTCAGCCATGAACAATAACTGATAGCCAGAATATTTTGCAGCCACCAGGTTCTCTTCTTCCAGCAATTTTCGCTGGCCGAAGCTTGATTTTCTTCGCTTCAATGGTACTGATCCGACTGGATGGATATACTGAGCAGAACAATATTTCAGTCTGCATAATACTTTTGATGTCTAGAAAGTTCCACTTGCATCCTTTCATTTGGAACAAGAAGCCCTTCAATGGTACTATTGGTACATCAAAGCTCATCCCGAGCCAAACTGGACAGATTTTTGCCAACTCCTTTTGCCAAGATTTGGTCCTAGTGCTTTTGATGACTTCACAGGAGCACTCACTAAAATTCACCAAATTGGCACAGTGAGAGAGTATCAGACAGAAGTTTTATCAATGGTCTCAAGGATGAAATCCGCTCAGAGGTCAAAATGTTCTGTCCCAACACAATGATGGAAGTCCTAGGGTTGGTTAAGTTGGAAAAGGACAAGATCGCAGCTCAACAACGCTCCAAACCCACCTTTGTTCCCTTCAGAAATATGGGTTCCCAATGACCTCCCATCACGCCTGCCCCGCAACCAACTCCTATCCAGCGTTTGTCTGAAACAAAGATGCAGGCACGCCGAGAAAAAGGGCTTTGTTATAATTGTGATGAGAAATTCACTCGGGGACATAGATGTGTTCAACAAAAGCTCTATCTCTTGGATGTGGATTCTCCGCCTGCCTCAAAACTTGATGAAGAAGCTCCAGATACAGTAGATGATCAGGTCGACATTCAACACCCGCCTGTTGACACCCCATCTCAGGATGACCCACTCGAGCTCTCTCTCCATGCTGTAACCAGCGTCACCACCCCACAAATAATGTGAGTCAGGGGATACTTCAAGAAGCTCCCTCTTACCATACTCATTGATTTTGGTAGCACTCATAACTTCATTGAACCTCGGATTGCCAAATAGGATGATTGTTTTGTCCATCCTTGCTCCAACTTTGAAGTCATGGTTGCCAATGGGGGCACCTTACCTTGCAAGGGGAAGTGTCACAATGTGCGTATCTCTATGGAAGATTATAACCTGCGCTCTGACATGTTTTTCTTGTCCTTAGGTGGATGTGATGTGGTTTTGGGCATTCAATGGTTACGCACACTTGGCCCCATCTTATGGGATTTTTCAGAACTTTGGATGCAGTTTTCAGTAAATGGGGCACAACACAAATTAATGGGCTTACAACCAGGGTCTCTCTGCATCATCAGTTCACATCACCTGGAAAAAATCCTTAAGAAGAATTCACATGGTATCATCGCTCAACTCCATTCCCTTCAGATGCACCCATCAACGGTCTCCACTACTTCCTTGGATAGATATGCAGGTGTCTTTGCTTAACCAATGAGCTTTCCGCCTTCAAGAGACCTTTCCGGTAAGAATTTAATCGCATCTACCTCTCAGCAAGAACTGATGGCTATTTTTCATGCAGTACAGAAGTGGCAACCATACCTATTAGGGAATTATTTCTGCATGAAGACTGATCTCCAGAGTTTGGAAAATTTTCTGGAACAATGGGTCTCCTCCCCAACACACCTGAAATGGGTTATCCAACTCATGGGTTATCCCTATGCGATCACTTACAAGAAGGGTAAGGACAATATGGTGGCAGATGCTCCTTCTCGCACAATTGATGACCCAGTTTCTCTTACAGCTCTTTCTCTTCTTGTTCCAAATTGGTTTCAATATGTTCAATAGGGCTATCTCTTCTATGAACTCCATGCTTCTTCATCAGTAGGGCACTTTGGGTTCTTCAAAATGTATGACCGGGAACAATGTAACTTCTTTTGGCAGGGACTGAAAATGACAATTCAACAGATGGTGGCTGACTGTGATACTTTCCAGGTCAATAAGGGTGAAATGACACTCCTTTCGGGATTGCTCAAACCCTTGCCCATCCCTACACAGCTTTGGCCAACTATTTCTATGGATCTCCTAGCAGCGCTCTGGTGGTACAATACCACATCTCAAAGGACACCATATGAAGCAGTCTATGGACAGACACCGCCATTTCTTCTTCCATACACCCTTAGCAGCTCCCCAGTTCAGGAAATTGACTCGGTTCTTTGAAACCGCGATCAGATTCTTCTCATTCTGCAGGACAATCTTCACATGGCCAGAATTCACCTGAAACAACAAGCCAACCAACACCGTTCTGAGTGCATTTTCTGTGCAGCTGATGAGGTTCTTCTTCGTCTATAGCCTTCCAAGCAATCCTCCCTGACACTCCAAAGGCGTCAGTGGCCCGAAATGAAACCTGAGGATGCTACCCAGGGAACCACTTCTTCAGATTCTGCAGCAATTTCTCCAACCAAATCTTTGAGGACAAATCTTTTTCTAAGGGAGAGGGGATGTTAGGAACCCGTGTCAACCCTTCTTTTTACTATGTTAGTATATTGTTGTTGGATGCATATGATTTGTAAGTCGTCCCGTAGTATTTGTTGATCCATAGTTTATATTAGCCCATAGTATTGACCCATAGTATTGGATGCATATGCTTTGTAAGTCGTCTCGTAGTATTATATGTCCCATTGTTTTGACTCATAGTATTGGGCATAGACTTAGTATATAAGTGTGTGTTGAGGTCATTGAAGGCACCGTGAAGTTAATTGTATTGAGCTTGCTCAAAGGAGGTTGCCCCCTTGAAGTGGCCCGTGATCAATATAAAAGTGATTCTAAGTTCTATTATTTCTGATATCTAGTGTATTTGCATTAATTAATTATTGCAGGGTGTCTTCTCCCACAGCTTCAAGTTGTTCTTTTATTTGGGAGACCCTTGAGAAATAAGACTGCATAGTCTCTACATTCTGGATCTTGACATTCTTCAATTGATTCCTCAAGGTCATCTTCCGATTTATGTTCTTCCCTTCTAATAGCTTGGTCAGGGAATCAAACATCTCCTTTGGTGTCTTTAGGGATGACACATGTGGTATGAGATGGTCTTTGATAGAATCAACAATGGTACTCTTAGCCTTGACCAAATTCCTTTTGTGTAAGGCCTTAGCCTCTTCTTCCTCCGGGATAGGGACCTCTTCACTTATGTAAGTGTCCAACTTATTTTCTTCCAGGATTAACCCAATCCTATACTTCCATGCTCGGAAGTTATCAGCCCCTTCAAGCTTATCCTCAATATTGGTGTGGTGAGACATCTTAAAGAGTAATTCAAATGGAAATAGAAGAGATTTAGGTCTTACCACTTGATTTGCTAAAAATTGGATCTGGTCTCGAATTAGGGTTTGTCAGAGAAACCCTAAAAATTCAAACTTTGAATTTCAAACTTCTGAAAGGACAGAAAGATGTGCCTTGATGAGCTTATCAGCCTTGTATACTCAGAATTTGAAAACTACAAAGTTTCACCTTTCATAAATGTCTTTTAGTCTTCCTGGATTCCCTAGGGAGGACCCTGAATTAGGGTTTGCATTTCTCAGAGCTTCACCCAACCAAAAATATCGATCCAAGGCTCTAAACTTCAATTTTTCCAAGGAGATTCCAGCTATGTCCTTAGATTTCAGAAATTCCTATTTTTGTGGAAACCCTAATTTTTAGGGCCAAAACTAAAAGTGCCCAGAATTGAATTCTAATTGGACAGAAAGATTCACCTTGCTGAGGAGAGTCAATCTATCATATTGCTTTTCCAAAATCTGTGGAGAGAAACCCAATAAACAAGAAACCCTAGTTTCTGCAACTGCACAGTGTCTTCTTCTCAGGTTAGCTCTGATACCATGTTAGAATTTGAGCATTAATTCAACATACTCTAGGATCTTTACTGAGAGAATAACATGTACATCATATCAAGTATAACAATGCATATCAATCACACCAAGCAATCACATGAGATAATAGACACACAGAGTTTCATTGGGGAAAACCATAATGGTGAAAAACCCCACAACTTCCTCAGAGATAGAAAGAGCAATGATACAACCCAAGTACAAGAGATAGTCTTCTACTAGCAGTTACTTCGCCTCCTCAACTAGTGCGCCACTTTCCGAGTGATGTAGAAGTGAATAATGAGATGATTAAATAGAGATCTCCCGCTCTCTATTTATACTTGTCTCGATTTGCCTGATACACTAGCAGGGCAACTTCTCTAGGAGAGTCTAATAACCCATGGTTACATTAATCAGTGCCGACCCCATACTTGGTGGTCTAATAACCCATCACAGCAAGTTACGACACTTGCGACACTTGTCAATACAAATGACGACACTTCCGTATAGAGGAATAATACCATCTCGATAGGAGTACAATATACATAGGTGAAATACATTCCAAAGTTACATATACATCAACAAATAGAAAGCTACTTCTGTAAGAATAATATAATCTCTGCAATAATGAAATCAAGGAATTTGATGAACAACAAATAAACTTGATTGTCTTTGAAAGGACCAATCAATTGCAAAAATGGTAAGGAGGTGATCAAATTGGGTACAATGCCACAAAACTCAAAAATCCAAGCTCGAAAATAAACAAACCAAACCAAAAGACACTTGCAACTTTGTTGAAACATGACAAGAGAAATGTGCAGACAAGATGTAAAAGGTAATGAGTAAGTAGGTATGGCTGTAACAGTGACCTAAAACCCAAAATGTCCAATGTGTCTACCAAAGAGTTTTTGAGACCAAGCAAAGACTAAAAAACTTCAAATAGAAATGAAATGCAAGTGATGTACTGCAATTGGACATGTTACAGGTGTCTGATAAATATCAGAACATCAATCAGAAGCAGAGAAACCAAAACTTGACTTAAGGTAACCAAGCAAACTTTAAAAATTTCCCTTTTTACAGAGATTTTCGCGTGACTACAAGCAGCTCATGCGCGATAATTGGGAATTTTTGCGTTCTGGAAAGTGGCTGGGTAGCGAAAATATGGCAATTTTCGCTCTGTAAGCAGTGTAAAAGGCGTGAAAATGTTCAGAAGGACGATAAAGGCAGGAGTTTTACGAAAATATTTTGACTTTTCCAGGGTTTTCCAACCCAGAGGAATAATTGTTCACTGACAGAGGTTTGATGCAGAGAGGAGGGGAGTGAATGGGGGTCTAAAAGACCAACTTTCACAACTTTCACAACCGCGCAGAAAAAGGCCGCGTGGTCACGATGAGCCGCGCGACTGTTGGGCAAAAAGCCGCAAGGCGAAAGCCGTACGCGAACGCCGAAAAATGAACCCGAAAATTGAAAATTTCGGGCTGTTAATGGCTAAAAAATGGGCCAAGGTCTAGAAGAGCAATGGATCTGCTGTCTAGGGTGGCAGATCTATGAATTAAACTACCTAATACTATCAAAAACTAAGATCTAAAGCAAAAGTGAGATCTAAAGATTCGAAAAGCAGCGAAGTCGCCAAAACTGTTGGCTTGGTTTTGCAACCAAGCTTAGTGCTATGGGCACATGCTAACTAGTAGCAGCAGTCTCAATATTAAGCAAAACAATGTAAACTAAATCTAAACTAAACTAAACTAGCATGTGCATTTTTGAATTAAAAAACAAGAACAAGAAATATAGAAAATAAATTTGTATTGAAAATGGGGGCAAGCAAGTGCTTGCAATAACAATACCTCCAAGTGATGAAGGTTGTTGAGTAGCTCCAATGGTGAGCAGCTCCAATCTCCAATGGGTCCTTTCTCCAAGGTTGCTAGAATGGCCAAAAGCTCAAGGGAGATTTTGGCAGCATGAGGATAGGAAGATGGATGGATGTGAAATGAGGAGCCCCTACCACCTTTTTATAAGTTTTGGTGGTGGGGAATACCATTTGTGATTTTGTGGAAACCAATGGTATTGACCAACATGGTTTAGGTACTTTTCCCTATTTTTTCCTTTTTTGAATATTTTGAATATTTTTATTATTTTTATTCCCTTTTTAATATTTTTGGGAATTTTGGACCCTTTTTGAGGGTTTTTTTATGTTTTTTTAGGAAAAATAATCTTTTTGAGTGGGAAAAGGGGTGTACTAAGGTCTTTTGGTGACCTTTTGTTGGCTTCAGAGGCTCAGATGGTGGAAAAAGTGGACAAATGGGTCATGTGAATAAGGAAATGAGCTAGTGAGCACTTTTTAGGTGTTAACAGATTGCCCCCTGATGTGTGAGGGCAGGAGCTCATCGTATGGCCGATAGACATCATAGTTCTTTTGTCTTTTTTCTGGGGTTTTGGGGAGGAGAAGAGACCAATTGGAGACTGGATCCGCGGCCCTTGGAAGCTGCAAAAAATAAACAATATTACATGGCCTCAATATGAATGAGGAATAATTTTTGATAATGGACGAGGCGGGCATACCCATGCTCGTATCAAGACATATCCATAACAATTAGTCCCAAGAAGGGGGATCTAATACATAAAGAATCTACTGGTACATCATAATGGTCCAGAGGGGACATTATTTTGGGATACACTCATGATCATGACATGACTGATCTCAATAACTGATACACTGGAGTAACTGATGAACTGCTGAAACTGAAGGTGTCCAAAATCTGTAGGGACGCAATGACTATGAGCCATCTCTGGGAAGTATATGTGACTGTATACTCGAGGGAGTATAAAACTGGTGTACATCTGAATATTGTCGCCATGCGCAACCCAGATATCTATAGAAAAAGTGTAATTGGTTGTATCCATAGGTAGACTCTCAAGTGTGGAGGAGTCAGGAGGTATCCGGGGTCTTCGACTAATAATTGAGCGAACCAATGCCCTGTGCGAGTCTCAACGATGCGATCAAGGTGTTGAAGTCGAGCATGTGAGAAACAACCATTTGGAGAGGTACTGAGGACTCTTCTCGAAATGATTCGTAGGCACTCATCATAAATGGTGATAAGTCCAAGACACAGGGACCTCTAGGTCTATCCTCTGGAATAAATTTGGTTGTCGTCGACAGAGGGAGACCAACAACTAACAAGGCAATGATGTCCTTGATAGGAGCGCGAGGTGTAGAACTGAAGTGTGGTAGTACTGATGGTAGGACTGACATACTTGTGGGGATGGGAAGTAACTGGGGTCATAGAGTGGGTAGACTCAAACTTCCTTTGTTCAGAGCATGATGACATGGTTGACCTGGCAGCGTAGGGGACTGACTTGCAGGTGCAGGGATCATAGCTTTTAAGGACTGAAGGGTATGTATTGACTCTGGGGGGGAATCAAGTTGATGGGTGCTGTCGAGGGGTTCTCAGGGTGACATACTGCAGAATACTCTGAACAAAGGCGACCAAAATGGGGAAGCTGCCATATGAGTAGACGTGATCTGTCGTGGCACCGAGAAGCACCATTGGGTCCTTCTTCGTAGTTTTAATGAGCTCCAAGAAGGAATAAAAGTGTGCTCTGAAATGGTATTGTCTTGTGGATTTGTGAGCCCAGGACTGTTCGTGCTCATTGGTGCTTTCATTTTTAAGGAGTCTGAAAACGATAAGAAGACTCTGCAGTAGTTATGATTACTGTCCTGTTGGTTTTACGAGCCCAGGATGGTGATTGCTCGTGGTCGCTTTCATTTTTTAGAGAGTCTGAAAGCGGTAAGTGGACTCTATTGGTGTTCTTTTTCGTGAGTTTAGTCTCCAAGGCCCGAAAAAGCATAAAATGATGCAGATGGAGAACTCTTCTAGCCGATGTGACTAGAGTATTCCTTTTTCGTAATTAGTCTACAAGGTCCGGAAAAGGGGTAAGCTTATACCAGGTAGACGCCCTTTCAGATACGTTTATCGAGCATGAAAGGAAGCAAGGTTGCTCGACGATCTTTTCATTGTTTTAGGAGTCGGAAAAGAGCTTAACAGAAACTCCCTAAGTGCCTTTTTCGTAAAAGGGATTGCTCGGCCCGAAAAAGGGATAAAATCATACCGAACAACAAGGGATTGATGGGAGTGAAAAAAGGTCTCAAGCGTCATCATGTGTGCGGGATATTGGATCCGGTGACATAAAGATTGTCCAAAGGGGGCTACGGCCAATGTGGCACGCAAACCGAGTCAATGAGAGGGCACTTTCGAAAAAGTGGCCCAAAAGTATGGGCGTGAGAGTGAGAAATGATCTCGAGCATCATCACAAGCGCGGGAAACTGAATCCAGCGATATAAAGATGGTCAACAACGGAGAACGGTGGATGTGGCACGCAAACCGAGGTGACGAGGGGGCATGGAAAAAATGCCCAAAAAATCTGAAGGTGAGAGCGAGAAATGATCTCAAGCATCATCACGAGTGCGGAAAACTGAATCCGACGATATAAGGTTCATCAAAAAGGGACGCCGGCCGATGTGGCACGCAAACTGAGGCGACGAGGGGGGCATGGAAAAATGCCCAAAAAATCTGGGCATGAGAGCGAGAAATGATCTCAAGCATCATCACGAGCGTGGAAAACTGAATCCGGTGATATAAGGTTCATAAAAAACGGACGCCGGCCGATGTGGCACGCAAATCGAGGCGACGAGGGGGGCATGGAAAAATGCCCAAAAAAATTTGGGCGTGAGAGCGAGAAATGATCTCAAGCATCATCATGAGCACGAAAAACTGAATCCGGTGATATAAAGCTCGTCAAAAACGGGAGACGGCCGATGTGGCACGCAAATCGAGGCGACGAGGGTGTCCAAAAAATGGTCAAAAAATGGACCTGATGAAAACAGGAAAAGGAAAGATCTATCGTGAAGTTCTCGCTGTGCTGATTCCAATGGTACCAACGGTTTGAGAAACGGACGTGATATGAGACCGGAATGGCTATTTGAAAAATGGTGGAATTTCTATAAATAGGGCGTGGGGCCCATATGACGTGTCATTGTTACGCGCGAGTTTGGCAGAGCAGTCAGAGCTCTTTCTCGATTTTTGGGAGATTTGACCGTTGATTTTCGATTTTGCGAGTTTCAAGTAACTCTATTTGCCTTAGCCTTTTCAATTATGTCTATTTTTGTTTGGCGGTGGGCCCCCGAAGGCCGTGAAATTCCACGTTGACCTTCCAACGTGGAATATCGCGGGTTTCGGGTCTCTTCCCGTGATGAACCACGCGGGTTTTAGGCTGACAATCGCGATGTTCATCGTGACTGTGAGGTTGGAACCCGTGATGTTCATCGCGAGTTCATGGGAGATAGTCGCGATGTTCATCGCGACTGTCTGGAAAATACCCGCGATGTTCATCGCGACTGTCTGGAAAATACCCGCGATGTTCATCGCGGGTTTTTGTATGGAGGCCGCGATGATCATCGTGGCTTTTGATGAAAAAGCTGCAATGTTGTATTTTGAAAATTTTGCCCAGGTGCTAAAAATTTCTTTGTTTTCTGGCAGGATGTTGAGGAGACCATTGACTTCATGGCGAGAGCGGGAGATAGATGATGATCTGATGGAGAAGATTCAGACTGATCCGGGGGTCTGGCAGACTCTAGCGGTGAGTGGACTTTTGAAGTTCGCTCAGATCCCACCAATGCGTTCAGTGAGACGACTCCTGAACAAGTTGGTGAGTTGGTGGGTGCCCGCGGAGGGTGCTTTTATGATTGGGGGATAGAGGTTGGAGATCACCCTCACAGACGTATATTTTCTCACTGGGTTGCCTCGTTTAGGGGAGGTGGGAGATCTTCTACCGAGGATCCCGCCCGGTGTTGATATGGAGGATTTGCTGCAGACCTTTTGTGTTGATGGGGCCATTTTGCAGAACAGTGCCTTGAGTTTGCGATCACTACGGGAGTGGGACATGAGGGCTGTTGGGGCATGTGTGCTGCGAGTGCTGGGTGCTGTGGCGCCACATCATTTGTCCGAGGGACAAACGATGATGGTGGACTCTGTGCTTTGGGGGATGTATTATGCATGGGCTCAGATGTTTCTAGCTGGTGTCCGGAGAGATCTGGACAAGTGCTGTCGAGAGGGAGGAGAGTTCTGTTATGCCTCCTTTCTATGTTGTTTTTTCTTCGAGCGAGTGCCGACCTTGCGACCACGGGTGCCCATTCGTGATGGTCTGGTGAGTGAGCCACGCATGGTGCGGTGGGGGCATATGATGCCTCGTGGTGGTGGTGGTGTCCGCGGGTTTTTTACGGAGGAGGTATATGAGCAGTCGGAGCAGATGCCCCTGGTGATTGAGGATTACCCATATGCTGGCATGGACTACCGAGGCGACCCAGAGATGTCTCGAGCCCAGGGACAGGCCTGGGGTTTAGATGGTATGTTTTGTGGTTTCCTTTCTACTATATCAAGTGATTTGTTTATGATTATAGTTAGATATGTATATGATGGTTTACTTGCATTGTGCAGATGTTGGGCCTGTACCACCGGCGGACTACGTGGCTCGTCGGGGGCGGGCGATGGTGGTTGCTCAACCTCCTGCAGCGGTACCACCTCCACGTGGTGGAGGATTTGCAGCTTGTGGGCGAGGGGTTGGCCCTCGAGATGATGCCATAGAGGGTGTCAGGCAGACCTTTGACATGATTCTAGCTGGACTCCCCGAGGATGGCTGGAGAGAATTGGACCGTGATATTGTGGAGCGTTGCTTTGGTGCGCCGCGTGAGTGGCGGTCGATTTTGTTGAGGATAGCGGTGTTTGTGGCAGAGCATAGGGATGGTGCTCAGGATGACCCGGCAGGGCCAACTGAGAGGAGGATCCGTCTACGGGATGATCCAGCGGGACCAGCAGAGCGGAGAGTTCGGGCTCGCCATGATCCGGCAGGCCCGGTGGAGGAGGCGCCAGAGGAGCTTAGGGATCCTGATGACTAGATGATATTGTATCTGCCCCCAAATGCTGATGAGCATATGGGGAAGCACTATTTTGTACGGCTGATGTATTTTTTGTATATTTGGTGCTGAGGGCACCTATGACATGTTGACTATCATGGTTTATATATATATGTATATATATGTTTGGATTCATGGTCGTGTATGCACGTGGATGCACTTGTTGTCTTTATGTTCGCCCATGGAGGCATGTTCAATTTTCTGTATACCCGTGGAGGCACATATTATGCACGTGGATGCACATTTTGTTTTTTGTATATGCCCGTGGAGGCACATGTTATGCACGTGGATGCACATTTTTTTATTTTATGGTATGATGCGATTGGTGTGCCAGTCAAGTACATTGTTGGCCATATGGTCTGCTACACTATTGAGGTTTCTTGGGACATGTGTGAATGAAATGGATTCAAACTGTCGAATCATTTGTTTAGTGCGTAGAAATTTTCTGAACAGACAGGGATCGCGTACCTGGTAATCATTGTTGAGTTGGGAAACTAGGAGTTGTGAGTCCAAGAAAACGTTAAGGTGACGTATGCTCATTTGGAGAGCTATGGCCAAGAGACCGGTCACAGCATCATATTCAGCCTGGTTGTTGGTAGCGGCACCCAAACACACTCCGTCGATGTGGATCAACTCATGTGAAGGGGAATATATTACCCAAGCTGCGGAGGCCAGATTGGGGGACCAACGGCTTGCCCCATCAGTGAAACCGACGTAGCAGAGGGGAACATGTGTGTGACTGGGATCAAGGGAAGGAGCCGACCGGATAGAGGGGTATCCGGTGGAGATCGTATAAATGGCGGGGTCAAGGTCAGGCATTTTGGTATCTGACCAAGTAAAGACATCAGTGAATTCTTGGAAGAGTGTTTGGTATTCTCCAATCTCATGTTCACTGTGGGAGGCTCCTAATGTAATGGTATGAAGGGCACCAGGTGGGTCAAAGGTGTCGATGTGGATGACGGGAGGAATATTGGCCATGTTATCTTCCTCAGAGGCATCAGGAGTAGGAATAGGATCCTTCAACCAGTCGACTTTAGTAGGAAGGAAATCTGTGGACTCAACCGCGAATTGGGTAGCGGTGGTAGATGAGGTCTCTTCTGGGAGGGAGTATGGACGATGGTGCATGTCTTCCCAGGGATAATCCGCGGCAGTAGTAGCCTCTAGAATCTCTTTATCACTGCGGGAGCTGTGAGTGGTCAAGTCAGTTGACGAGGTTTGGGTGGTCGAAGAGATCATATAAATGGTGTTAATATCTGCGGATGAGGATGATGCGGGAGGGTAGATCTCCTCGATAGTAGGGGGCGCCGTCTCAAGATCCAAATTATTCATCTCGTAGGGAGCTTCTCTGTAATCTGGGATGTCGGGACAGTAATGTGAGTAGTGGCCGTAAATACCGCATATCGCACATGGGTGGTTGGTACGCAGTGATTTATCACAAGGCTTGGGATTTGGGTCAAGTTTGACAACCGGGATGTTGGGGTCGTCGTCCAACATTTGCATGTGTTCCTGTAATGCAGGTAACTGTGGACACTGATGAGTTGGATGGCCTAACTCATCACACAATGAGCATTTGGGAGGAGCACGAAACACGGGGGGAGGTTTAACTGCTTTAGGTGGGGGTACCGCAGTGTATGGTTGTGGGCCTCTTCCCCCAGTTGGCCTGATGAGAGGAGGGGGATTCGTTGATGACGAAGGAGTAGCGATATCGGGAGGTGGTTGAGTAGAAGTGACAATGGGTTGCACCGGTTGCAGGATGAAATTTGGTGTCGGCGGGGGTACGGGAGCCGAAATATACCAAACTGGTAATCCCAATGTTAACCCGGGGAGGCTAAGGGTAGCCATAACCGGCGTGCTTACTACGCCCGAAGGAGGGAATAGAAAGGGGATTGTGTGGATGGGTGTAACCCCAATGTGACTAGGTACCAATGGTGGTTTAGGGAACAAAGGTGGTTGATTACCGGGTGTTTGTGTATTCTGTGAAAGAGTACAGAGGTCAGCGATGTGGGTCTCCGGTGACGGTGGTGGAATAGATTGGAATGTAGAAGTCATCGGCGCCTCAGAGTAAATTTCGGGTCCTACTGAGGAAACGAATGAGGTGGTTGCACCACAAACAGGTTGTTCAACCATGGGGAGAACATTTTCAGGTGTGGCGGGGGCCTTGGGATCGTAGTAGGTGAGTTGGTCGACCTTGACCACGCGTCCCTCATGGGGGAACTGCATGGTACAAAAAATGGATGAGGCGACAGCCCACATGGCATACATGTAGCTGCGGCCAAGTAAAAGGTTATAGTCGAGTTGGGCATTGATGACCTCAATGTCAATGAGCACGGTTTTACCCGCCAGCTGGACGGGGACATTAGCTAAAAGACCTTGTGGTTGAGCCGAACGGCCGTCGTAGGCTCGCAACGCAGTGGTGGACTGCTGGAGAGTAGGGGATCCCAACTTCTGCCAAACGAATGTGGACATGATGCATGTAGAGGCCCCTTCATCGATAATGCACCGATGGATGACAAGATTCCAAACGGAAATGAAAACTTGGAATGCTAAACTAGAAGGCAGTCGTGGTTCAGACTGGTCTGAATCGAATGCGATCAGTTGTGAATCATTGGGGTCAATAGCGCCAATGGCAGAGAGCAAAGTCTTGCGTTGCGAAGGACAGTTTTTCAAGACTTCTAAAGCAGACATGGCTGCAGGAGACTGGGCTAAGTCATCTATGATGTTGTAATTCGACGCAGCACGAGCATTGGGATTATTGTTGATGCGACGGAGTGGGAAGCGAGGCGCTTTAGAAGCGCCATCAAGTGGAGTCGGAGGTATACGTAACGTCTGATCTGTGGGATGAACGTTAGTGTTCTTGTCGGAGGGAGGGGCTTCAGAGGTGGAGCCATATTGGTTCCGACGGGTTTGGAGGTTGGCATCGGCAGTTGACATCATCAACAAGTGGTGAGTACCTGAATCGAACATGGGTTTATCAGGAGCTGCATAAGTGATCTGCTGTGGTGGCGCGTTGCCCTGAGGGGGGGCTAACGGCTGAGTGTTCACTACACCTTGGTTTGGAAAGGGGTTTTGCAGCACCAAAGGTTGATGTTGAGGTGGTGGAGGGTTGGGTGGCGGCTGAGGAGCCGCTTGCCCTTGACGATGGGCATCGTCGGTCCAGAGTTGCCGAACTCGCTCCAAATGTGGGCAAGAATGCGTGTAATGACCATAGACCCCGTAGATAGAACAAGGGTGGTTTGTTTTGAGGTTATTATTTTTAGGCTGCTTTGGATTATGATCCGGATTGCGGTTGGGAGGAGCAGCATTATTTTTTTGCGGAGGATTGGGAGGTGGAGGACCTTCCTAATGTTGTTGGTTATTACCGCGATTATGTCCTCTTCCACGGTTCTGTTGCGCACCTTGGTTGCGATGGTTGTTTTGGTACTGGGGATATTTCTGCTGTGTGTACACTTTCCCTTGAGCAGTGGGAGGATTTTGGTTCGCCGCAGGTGCGGGAGCTCGTTGTGGTGGATAATAAGCCGGTGGGGCTAGAGGTGGACCAGTTGCCTGTTGGGGTTGTTGGTAACCCTGAGCTATTGGAGGTGTTGGGCTAGCTGTTGCAGCTAGTTGTGGGTAGTACACTGGTTGAGCTGCAGCTGGGGGGGCGTATGCATGTGGTGTATGACCAAAGCACTAAGGTGGACATGAAGGTCCGTGGGTATGGTGGTGATGTGCCATGGGAGCATATGAATTGGTTGCTCCAGTTTGAGATGTAGCCCGCGAAAGGTCGGGGCCCTGGCTAGGATGTGCAATGGAAAAGGGTTGGGGATGCGAGGCCATACGACCAATGATGCCATCAGTGGCATGGGATGCCCCTGACGCATCATGTTGGGATGACTCACCCCGAGGGGCATCTGGTATAATGGTATACAGATAACCCGACTGGGCGTAAATGAGGTCAAACTGTTGGGCTTTGAGGATGGCCTCTTCTTCAGACTGGGGTCTTTCGGATGCCACATCCTTGGCGATGAGAGGGAGGAGGGATTTGAGGAATCAATCTAAGAAGATACGGTCGTCTAACTTGATTTTGCAAGGGCTTCGGCGTCGATGACACTCATGAATGTGGTCAGTGATGTGGGTGGCTGTGTTCTGTCTGCAAGACAGTAGGATCTCGACTCCTGCATCATAGCGGACAGGTAATTGGAAGAACTGCAGGAAGGTCGAGGCAAGGGAGGTAAAGGTGGCATGCATCCCATGGGGCTGCTCGATATACCACTTAGCTGCAGAGCCAGTGAAGGTGTGCTGTAACAGGCGGAGGCGGACAGAGTCGTCCACTATAGAGTTGGAGGAACACCATAGATGGAAGGACATGATATGGTTCTGGGGGTCCTCACCTGCCTTGCCCTCAAACTTAGGGATGTCGGAGGGGAGTTTGGTGGGCATGTGAGGCCACGCAGGATCGTGTATGATAGGATCATTGGTGAGCCTGGCTAAGTCTGGTAAGTTCAGACTCGCCATGTACAGTAAGCTAGCAGATGTAGTGACTGGGACTGGGACATGCCTAGTCATGGTGGTATGATGTAGGGGTCCAGTAGCGCCTAAAGGTATGCTAGGTATTGAAGGTATGTGTCCTCCAATAGGTGTGGTCTGGTATGGGCCAGCGCTTCCAAGTGCAACATGGGTTACACTTGGGTTAGGAATAGAAGTAGGGATTCCAGGGATAGGGTTTGTGGAAACCAGAGGGGGTGTGACCGCTATGTTGGGCATACCCATAACAGGTGGTGGCCCTGTGTTGGGAATTCCTATAACAGGAGGTGGCCCGGTGTTGGGCATTCCTAAATGTGGAGTGTTGTCCATATTGGGCATACCTAGGGGGGTGGTTGTTGCCATGGATGGCACCGCAGTAGAAGGGTTGATGGACGTCTCTCCTATGGTGCCGGTAAAAAGTGGGTCAAATGGTGTTCCAGCCATAAGGTTGGTTGGGAATAACGCAGTGGGGTTTTCGGATTCTGCCTCAGAATCAGATGTGAAGTGAGGCGTGTCAGAATCAGATGACTGTATGGTTGACCGACGATGTGTTGAGTCAAGGGATAAGGCTCGGCGTCGGTGACATGGCGAGCCAAGTAGACTGAAATTTGGGAGTTCGCCCTGAAGACGACGAGAGCGTCTGAAATTCTCAATGGTGAGAAATAAGTTTTTGTGTAAAAAATCTTATGTGTAAAATGGTAATGTATAAAAAACTCAAAACCCTAATGCAACCAAGGGTGCAAGAAGGGGAGTGAAAATGAAGGTTCTCAGGCCAAAAAATCAACCTCAAAAAGGCACTTATTATAGCAGCTGTGCTATAATAAGTGGAGGGATGCAAAAAATGGTCAGAGTACCAACATGCAAACAGCTTCTAGAAAAAATAGGTGTAACTAGACCAAAGGTGGATTGTATCATGCAAACACCTAACTAAAAGTATTGTGAATCAACAAACTATATTCTCTGCAAGGTGATGAAATCCAAGTCAGACAATATCGAGTGTTGAGTCAACGTCTAGATATCCCCCTACCGTGAGGGACACTGGGTAATCAATCCTAAAGAATGGCTACTAGGATAATCCGTTCATGACACGTCGAGAAAAGGTAAATCTGCCATTTGGTCCTTTATCGCAATACCCCCATACAGGGATATCTCGAGAACTGCGAATGGTAGCCCTTCGGTTACTGAATGGATTTCGGTATTCCACTCAGGCTTCCGGAACCATCCTCGCGACTTCAACCCTCCTAGGGGAGAGGCCTTCCCTTAAACCAGTTGTGACCGTGCCAATAAATACTAAGAGATTTTGGTTCCCTAATGGACAACAACTATGTCTCAGATGTAATAACTGAGGGGTGTTATTGGAACACCTATCCCCTCAATACTACCTAGCTACAAAGTTCTTTTAGTGTTCCCCAAGTGGGGTTAAAAGTGGGTTGAAATTAGGGTAAGTTTTAAGGCTCAGTTTAAAATTAGTGTTTGAGTGGGTGCACGTGTGATATTTTAAACTGAAATTGAAAAAGTAAATGCTAAGTTTTCAAAAAACAAAGGATCTTTTGAAATAGAAAAGCAAATAATATGACTTTTTCAATAAATGGAAATTAAATGCTTTGCAAAGACTATTAAAAAAAACAAAGGATCTTTTGACATAGGAAAGCAAATAATATGACTTCTTTGAGAAATAAATGGATTTCTTTTAAAATTCTGCTATGGGCAAAATATGAAAGAAGTAAACAGTAAAAATTTTAGCTAGATAAAATGCAACTAAATCCTTCTTTCACTTTTTGAAATTTTTTAAAAAGACTCTTTTAAATGTGCATTCTAACTAATAAAATTTTCCTATGGCTGTAAACAATGCTGGAATCTCAGTACTGTAAAATGTGCTATGTGGGCAGAAAAAACAGTAAAAAATTAATTTTTTAAACGGATCGGCCGAATGAAAAAATTTGACATCGCGGGTTTGGACAGAACAGCCGCGATGGACTGCGCGGGTTTCTATCACACAGTCGCGATGGGCAGCGCGGGTTTTGGCCGCGAAGCCGCGATGGACTGCGCGGGATTTCGTCACACAGTCGCGATGTGCAGCGCGGAAAATGTCCGCGAAGCCGCGATGTGCAGCGCGCTAAATGGCCGCGAAGCCGCGATGAACCGCGCGGAAAAAAGGCCGCGCAGTCGCGATGAGCCGCGTGACTGTTGGGAAAAAATCCGCGAGGCGAAAGCCGTATGCGGACGTCGAAAAATGAACCCAAAAATTGAAAATTTTGGGCTGTTAATGGCTAAAAAATGCGCCAAGGTCTAGAACAGCAATGGATCTGCTGTCTAGGGTGGCAGATCTATGAATTAAACTACCTAATACTATCAAAAATTAAGATCTAAAGCAAAAGTGAGATCTAAAGATTCGAAAAGCAGTGGAGTCGCCAAAACTGTTGGCTTGGTTTTGCAACCAAGCTTAGTGCTATGGGCACCTGCTAACTAGTAGCAGCAGTCTCAATATTAAGCAAAAACAATGTAAACTAAATCTAAACTAAACTAAACTAGCATGTGCATTTTTGAATTAAAAAACAAGAACAAGAAATATAGAAAATAAATTTGTATTGAAAATGGGGGCAAGCAAGTGCTTGCAGTAACAATACCTCTAAGTGATGAAGGTTGTTGAGTAGCTCCAATGGTGAGCAGCTCCAATCTCCAATGGGTCCTTTCTCCAAGGTTGCTAAAATGGCCAAAAGATCAAGGGATATTTTGGCAGCATGAGGATAGGAAGATGGATGGATGTGAAATGGGGAGCCCCTACCACCTTTTTATAGGTTTTGGTGGTGGGGAATACCATTTGTGATTTTGTGGAAACCAATGGTATTGACCAACATGGTTTAGGTACTTTTCTCTCTTTTTTCCTTTTTTGAATATTTTGAATATTTTTATTCCCTTTTTAATATTTTTGGGAATTTTGGACCCTTTTTGAGGGTTTTTTATGCTTTTTTAGGAAAAATAATCTTTTTGAGTGGGAAAAGGGGTGTACTAAGGTCTTTTGGTGACCTTTTGTTGGCTTCAGAGGCTCAGATGGTGGAAAAAGTGGACAAATGGGTCATGTGAATATGGAAATGAGCTAGTGAGCACTTTTTAGGTGTTAACAAAGGGTTAATCATAAGGAGAGTAAGGTGGATCTAATGAGTGTTTAGTGGATCAGCCAAACTAAACAGGGAGAGGGGGTTGGGATCGAATTAGGATTGATAATCCCAAGAAAATATCTTGAGGAATGAGATCCATGATCCATGGCAAAATTCTAAAAAGGGATTTTCGCGCCCCTAGGTATGAGCATAACGTGAAAATCATCTTGATTTTCGCGCGCCAAGGAAAGTGCAAAACACGAAACCGTAATTTTCGCTATCCAGCAAATGTGCAAAGCACTAAAATCTATGCAGATAGGGTCAGCTGCTGTGACACATGGTAGATAAGGTCATGTCTCAGCATTCAGTTAATGGTTTTTTCTCCTGGGTGTCCAGATGAGACCAAGGAGGGAGCCAATAATGTGTGATAGTCATTAGGGAGAAATGTCGCTAGGTCACATGGTACAAAGATGCGACACTAGGGCTCGATGTGTAACTTTGAGGTATAACAGTCAACCTGGTGTCATCGATTGGATATTCAATCGACCCCCAAGTGACCCGATAATGACTGCTTTTGGTCTAACAACTTTGTTTTGGGGGACCTCTTTAGGGCATGTTATTTCCGATTTTGGTTCACCACCGATTGTGGAAAAACCACCACAACCTACACGCCCTACTAAATTTCCTATGAATGCATAATTTTTACAACCATTTCAAGATACCATGGCTCTTCTACAGACACTTGGAGAGCGGGCAAGGTGCCAAAGTTTCCAATCCCAATCTACTTCGGAAATAGCACATTCCGAACGCCAATCGCCTATGCATCCTTTTACTCTTCCTTCACCGGGAATGCCTATTCCTCACATGAACTCTTACGAATTGGGCCAACCATATTTTCCACCTGGTCCACATTTGGTCGGTTCTACACCTACTTTGACCCCAATGATTGGTGGGAACCTTCAACCACGGTTAATTTTCTGATTGGAACACAACCTTCACAACAAAGTATGGTCAAAAGTCACCCCCTAGTTAGGTGTCAAAATTTGACCTTAGGGAAACCTATGGTCAGTGGCCAACACTTAATCACGAGGCCAACCTCGTTTGGTGGACAAAATATAACCAGGGGACAACCTCTAGTTAGTGAACACAATCTAATTGGGGGGAAACCTCTAGTTAGTGGACATAATCTAACTGGGGGGCACCCTCTAGTTAGTGGAAAAAATTTAAGTGGAGGAACACCTTCGTTCATGACCTATAATATGACCAGGAGTTCAGTCCCAACCATGGGACATCCTTCGCGGGCAGATCATGCGAGAGGATCATCTCTATGGAACCAACCCCCATGGGGTTATAATTATCCAGGTAATCACAATGTATCATTGAGTCAACTCTATCAAACCACTCCAGGGAACTTATATCTTGGAATACCTTACCCCAGAAACACAAAATCCCCATGGGGAAATCATGGTTTTCCACCGACTAGACCCCCAGCTAGCGGCCCACCACCTCCCCCACTACCCCCCCACCACCTGTCCCACCTCCACCTCTGCCACCTGTCCCACCTCCACCCACACCATCGGGACAAACCCCTCATTCGGGAGGACCCCCTCATGGGGGAAGTGGGCCTCCATCCGGTCCGCCTCCTAACGCGAGAGGGACCCCACCACATGGCCAACCCTCTATGGGAGGACCTTATGGTCAATCGATCTATGTTCTTATTGGTACACAAATTCCTTACCAATACTACCGGTATCCGCAACCAAACCAACAGTTTCCATTTGTGGCTACTTTAGATCTGCCAGATCTGTCATGTTTGACCAACGATCCCATTCAAAATGGAATGAATTGGCCACCCATTCCCGTAAAGATTCCATCAGACATACCCAAGTTTGGCGAAAAATCTGACGAGGATCCAAAAAACCATGTAATGACATATGATTTGTGGTGTTCCTCAAATTCGTTAATGGATGATTCTATCCGTTTGAGGTTATTCCAATGAACCCTCACTGCTACTCCCACCAAATGGTACATCGAGTTACCAACACACTCTTTTGCCGATTTTCAATCCTTGGACATGGATTTTATTACACATTTCCAATTGTTGATCCTCTATGAAACCGATATAGATCTTTTAACCTCCCTCCGACAATCTACCTCCACTCACATTTCGAATCATATTCACGAATGGAGGCGGAGACGCCAACTCATTAAAGCTCCTATTCCAGATCAGCTATTGGACGATTGGTTTACTAAGTCATTTTTACCTATCATATACAAGTACGTCCCTATGGGAGGGGCCATTATAGAATAACATGCCATTTTGCGTGCCCAGTACTTGGACTTAGTCTATGCTCAATCTGGCGCGTTATACGACATAATTCCCAATGCCCCCCACCCTACATACGATGCAGCCAAACCTCCCACGAGATCACATGCCGATGGAATCATTGGTTTCGTTCATGCCCAACCTGCTACTCTATCGGGTGGATCACAGAGCCACATGGCTCCAACCCCCACATCATCACAGGCTGGCAATAACACCAACCAAAAAACCAGTCTTGCTTCCACTGCGGAGGTGAATTTAGTCTGATTTGCTTCATCTCAGAAATCTAGTGGTAAGAAGAAAAACAAAGGGAAATCCAAGAAATATTCTAACCAAGAGGAACCCAGGAACAACCCTGAACCTACCGACACCAAACCACGTCGGAAGAATTCCCACATTGTGAAGAAGTCCAAAATTTCCTCAAAGGAAACCCTACAATCGCAGTTTTAACGGAACCCTTCTCCACACAACAACAAAAAATGGTTGCTCAACAACCAACTCCTCCTCAAGGAGAACCATCCACAACCTCTCATGTTCTCATGATGCGTAGCGAATTGGTCAACTTATCTACCAGGACACACACATACGAATCTGTTCCTAATAAGGAATTTGATGGAGGTAATACTGACAAACCCTCCACATCTACGTCCACTACACCATCACAAGGTCCTTTGACCATTAACAAACCTATACCATATGCAATTTTGCATCCACCGAAAAGCAATTTTCAACCCAATGCCCGGGGCACTCAAAACTACAATATTGTGGAAGATCTAGCCTAGGAACCATGTGCTATGTTGACCCTTGAAGTATTACAAAAATTACCTAATCAGCGTAAGACTCTACTATCTTCTATCGGAGTAGTGGATCCTAATTCTTGTAATATGATCATGTTTAGATTGGAATACTTTAAACGAAGGCTTTCCCACCAATTGGAATTTTAGATCATCACCAATGTCACTGGGAAAACCATCCATTGTACTATTTTAGATGAAGGAGCCTCTACTTCAGTAATGTCATTGTCCAGCTGGAAAGCCATTGGCTCTCCTGAACTGAACCGTTTCCCTACCACATTGAAAGCATTTGACGGGCGTGGATTTCAACCACATAGGTTTCTACAATATTTAGCTGTTGACTTGGGAGGTAAGAATGTTTCCATTAACGTAGAAGTAGTCTCCTCCCCAATGGATTACAAGTTATTGCTTGGTCAAAATTGGTTTTATGCCATGGCTTTGGTCGCCTCATCTATCTTCTGCATAGTACAATTTTTCCACAATGAGAAGATTGTCACTATTGACCAATTAGTTTTTTGTACACCAGACACCACAACTCATATTGCGGATAATGTCCCCCCTTTTAGGACACTCTTCGCAAATATATGAGAGTGTGGGGGTAGGTATCCTAAAATATTCATCCTTAATGGGAGTCTTTCCAATACCTGATCCCCCATCACATGTTTCCACAGTGAACATGATATCATCTGTGATCCCATCCTCCTCCAACCCGACGGATATTTGGATTGTGCTCGATGTCATTGACGTTGATTCGATTGGAGATCACATGCCTCTCATCCCAGCTGAATCCACTTACGAGGCTATCCAATCAACATATGAACCACTTGATGATCACCACATGGTGACATCAAACCCAAATTCTCTCCCCTATCGGCGGAACTCATCATCGCTATCATTCGATCATCTCCTTCAGACTTTTCACTATGATGAATCGATCATGGAAATCATTATCTTAGATGAGCCTCCATGGGAAGACAATCACCATCGATCATCCTTCCTTCCACCATTGGACATGGTAGAGCATTCTATTCAAACCATCGTTTCACTGGATGTCATTCCCAACCCTCAAACTCCCACTCTCACCCAGGATATAGTAACTGAAGGGAATTTCACAAACATCATGTCTACCACTACTATTGACATCTCAGCGAACGTCTTGGAACATATCCACATTAGCTAAACTTGTTCTCCTGATGTAATACAAAATTATATGGCCTTGTTCAAATGATTCCGCGACGCATTCGCATGGATCTACGAGGAAATTCCTGTGATTGATCCTGCTATTTTTGTGCATGAAATCAAAACTTATCCTGACGCTAAACCTGTTTGGAAAAAACTCCATCCAATCCACCCTCGAAAGATTACGACTATCAAAGCAGAGATTGAGAAGCTGTTGAAAGTTGGTTTCATTTATTTAGTCCCCTTGAAAGATTGGGTCTATAATGTCGTTCCGGTTACGAAGAAACAAGGAACCATCAGAGTTTGCGTTTATTACAGGGATTTAAACAAGGCTTGTCCTAAGGACAATTACCCCACCCCATTTATCGACCAAATCATTGACAACTGTTTCGATAGTGTCATCTTTTCATTTATGGATGGCTCCTCTGGATACAATCAGATAGAGATACACCCCGCAGACTAGCATAACACCGCATTCATCTTCCGATGGAGTACATTTGCATAAAACAAACTACCTTTTGTCCTTAAAAATGTTGGTGCCACTTTCTAGTGGGCCATGTCGTATTCCTTTCACTATATCAAGGATTTTGTGGAACCCTACCTCGATGATTTTCCTGCTGATTCAAATCGTCGTGAGTTTCACATCAATCATCTGACGACTGTTTTCCTCAGATGTTGATGGTATAACATCCGTTTAAATCCTCACAAGTGCACATTCTGTGTGGAGTCCAGACGATTCCTTGGCTTCATCATTTCTAAAGATGGGATCCGCATTGATCCCCTCAAGTTAGAGGCTATTCTATCCCTACCTCCACCCATGGACATCACCGAACTTCAAAGTTTGCAGGGGAAGGAAAAATACTTGCGCTGTTTTGTGTGTAAATATGCAGAGAAAACATAGGGTTACATGTGATTGTTAAATAAAGATGTCTCGTTTATCTGGGATGACTATGCCCAGCACGCCTTTGACAATCTCAAGGATGCCATTACCCATGCACCTGTGTTATAGCCACTTGATTACACCAAGGATTACCTCCTTTATCTGGCTACCTTTACCTTGACTATTGGTATGGTTTTAGTGCAGAAATATAGGAACATGCAATAACATGTGATCTACTACCTTAGTAAGGATCTTCTTGGCTCTAAAACCTGTTATTCACGCGTGGAAAAGTTGGCTCTGGCGGTGGTCATCACCGTTCAGAAGTTCCACCATTATATTTTACTCTGTACAACCATTATTATTTTCGATTCCAACCCTATGTACCACGTCTTAACTCGTCAAGTACTAGGGAAAATATTCACACTGGATCGTGATTCTTCAGGAATTCGATCTACAGTTTGAAAAGGAAAAATAAAAAAAGTCACTAGTGTTTGCAGAGCTGATTTGCGATCTTCCCCGTACTGGTCAATACGCTGAGCCCATTGAATCTCTTCCCAATGACTAATTGTTCCTGATCAGTACTTCTGATCCATGGTACAAAGATATCACATTGTATCTCCAAACACAATGCTTCGAACCTCACCTATACCGCGATGAACGTCATCGTATCCGTCATCATGCCAAATACTGCCTCATCATCGGTGACACCCTCTATCACCGTGGCATTGATTCCATCTTACGACGACGTTTAACTCACGAGGAGGCTGAGCATGTATTGAATGATTGCCACTCGGGGGCATGTGGCGGTCATCTCTCTGGGATGGCTACAGCCTAGAATATTTTACGCGTTGGATACTTCTGGCCATCCATATTCAAAGATTGCATGGAAGCTATGAAGAAGTGTCCACCCTGCCAGTTTTTCCACTCCAAAAAGCGCACACACCCGCCCCTCTACATCCAGTTATTGCCATTGGTCCCTTTGAAAAATGGGGAATTGACTTCATTCACTGTAATCCTACCTAGCTGGGGGCATCCCTGTGTAATTGTCACTGTTGACTATTTCACCAAATGGGTTGAGGCTATGCCTACATACAGTGAAGACGAAAAAATAACCGCACTCTTTATTTTCAATCATGTGATTGCTAGGTTTGGGGTTCCAAGAGCCATCGTCACAGACCATGGATCACATTTACAGAACAAAATGGTGGCTAGAATGAGTTCCAAGTTGGGTTTTCATCATGAACACTCAACCCCCTACTACCCTCAAGCGAATGGTCAAGTAGAGGTCATAAATAAGGTCTTGAAAACCATGATACAACACATGGTAGGGACCCATAGATCTAATTGGCACTTGATGCTCTTTTCAACCCTTTGGGAATATAGAACCTCAGTCAAGATTGCCACCGGGTTCACACCTTTTCAATTGGTGTATGGACTAGAGGCAGTATTTCCTATTGAGTGTGAAATTACATCCTTGAAACTAGCCGTCGAACTCATACCAAACACTGCGACTGAGGAAGAAAGATTCTTACACTTAGCCAAACTCGATGAGACTCGCCGTGATGATGCTCTAGCCAATGAAGTGCATAAGAAACACATAAAATCCCAGTATGATAAATCTGTCCAACCACGTATATTCAACAAGGGTGATTTGGTCTTGACATATGACCAAAAACACGATAAGTTGGGGGTAGGAAAATTTGAGTCCATGTGGCATGGTCCATACATCGTAAAACATGTCTTGGAGAAAGGAGCTTGGGTTCTACCTAAAATGGTACTATGCTTAGGTTATCCTGCATCAGTACTCTATATATATTGTATATAATATGTTTTTATTTGGTGTGGCACTTTCATTTTAGTGTGTTAGGGTCTTATCTCGATTATTATCGCTTATACCATGCTCTGCTTGGATGTGTAGATGGAAACCTATTATGGATTCACGGATGGTGCTAGCCGTCACACCCAAAAAATCACCTCGAAAGCTTGGGTACTCTAATCCCTTGCCGGTGAACTGATAAACTCAGGCAGAACTTGACTAGGTCCTACAACAAATAACATCGTCGAATAACACGCAATGACTGGATTTTAAACGACGCATATTCCCTTGGTGTGGACCACATTGTCATCTATCTGGATTCACAACTTGTGGTCTCCCATCTTAACCGAGTCTACCCCATCCGTGACCCCACACTACTTTGCTTGTTTCGGCAAGTACGCCTCTTGGAAAGGTCATTTGAGTTCATTCAATACCAACATATCCCGAGGTGTATGCACACGGTTGCAGATTCATTGGCTAACTTTGTATTAAATTGTCACATTGCACATTCATAAACATTTTATTAAGGATGTATAATTGGAATGGCATGTAAATTATCCATTGATATATAAGAAAACATACATAAGACCCCCATTAATCATGAAGACACATTGTATAAACCGCTAGATAATATTTTATATTGAGTCTGGAAAAATGTTTTACAAAAAGGTACTGGTACAAAAAATCTAAAGCCCGTGGATTTTAGTCTATCATATCTACAAAATATGAAGCTTGTAGCTTTCAGTACATCATCACATATACATGTTATTATTAATGGTGCTCATGGTAGCATATGATTTCCCTAGCCACCCGGTGAAGCAATCGACCAAAACGACCCGAAATTCCAGCTGTCCGACGTTGATAGTTCTGTGGTAGGTCGTCTATAGAGATATATGGAATGTCTGTGGTTAGCCACTGTAGGTTCTCCTCGAGCTCCTCCATGGAATCCCGATGAATTGCTGCCATCTCACGGACTACCCTTTTCCACTCAATAGGTGAGGATCACGCCGGTCTCGAAGGGACAATATCTGCATAAGAAAGGTATAGGGTATCAGTAATACAAAAAAATAAGAAATCATAAAACACATAAAAAATGCAAAACAAGAAAAATATTCTTCTTTCTAAGGTCACCCCATTGCTCTCCCTCGGGAAGCACTAGGTCTGGATCTCCACGGAAATCCACTCCAGCATACGCATAGTCCTCTACCATGAGGAGATGGCTATGCAACCACTTGAAAAAAGTAGGTCCATGGGTGATCATGGGCCCACCACCTCTATGACGAGCCATCACCTCAGTCCATCGCTGCATTCGTGGGTCTTGAGGGTTGAGACCACTGATATCTACCTATGGACGGAGTAGGGGGACCCTCTCCAAGAATAAAGAGACTACGATCGAACCATAGCCAAACTGTTTCAGCTCTCCCCACCTCCATCTGGTCAACTGCTCCTTGAGGTTCGTGAGGATACCCTCACACCAGTTGAAAACTGTGGGTGCCATGCTCTCAATGGAATATAGCATATGGGCCTTGGTATCCTGATGCGGGGCCCTACTACCCACTACCCTTTCAATAGTGAACAAAATGTTCCTCAAAGGATGATCCAACACGTTCTTTATGGGAATCTTCCCACCCAACATTTGTGTACCAGGAGTGCAGAACTGCGTGATCAAGTCCTCGGTGGTTCTATCTCCTCCCCTAGGACCGGATAATGATACTTCCTCCCCACCTTGACAATCTCATAAAGAAATAAATATCCTCAATGTCCAGTGTGAGGATGTGTGTTCCAACCTAAAATTGTTGTTGGTCCGGATCCCACATTTAGATCAAATGATCCAATAATTGTAATTGGGACCTCATCCATTGCACATGGAAGAAATTCAACAACCCGCATTCTCTCAATGCATTGACCGAATGAGGGTAATTGGCTGCTTGAACATCCTCTAATTCATGTTCCCGTTCCTTCCATTGAACCATTTTGATGGATAAACCCCACATAAACACCCATTTAAGAGGTATAATATCCATCTCATTCCAACAAAAATCAATCTTTTGCTTGCACTTTTGAGTTTTTGGGTCACTCTATGCCGATGCACCTCATCTTTGATGATAGGGCGTCAGTGACGCAATTACCCTTTATGGGAGGCGTGTCACCGTTGAGTGTTGAACTTCCCAAAATGGAGAAGTGTGTCACCTAGAGCATGCATTTTCTCCCCTAAAATGACCCTAAAAACCACTAAAACGAGCATGGAAATGAAATTTTCAACCATGAAAATGAAGGGAAGGGGGAATAGAATTACTTGGTCTGGAGGAAATGTCGAATGGTCAACCGAAGATCCCACAATATTTACCACAAATTCTAGCTAAAATGGACTTTTTTCACCCACAACTTGGTAAAAATTCAAATGGTAAATAATTTTTACTTTTACCCCTTTTTATGCATTTGAAATGTTTAAATGTTTTATTTCATTTTATCCTAACTTCTTTTTACCAAGTCGATTATATGTTGTGTTTTGAGTCCGATGATCATTCTTACACTTGTCGTGAAGATTATAGGTTGAAATAAATGAATTCTGGCTATGACGGAGTTCATTTTTTACTTTTTCATGCTCCTCATTAACTATGAAAAATATTTTGAGTGCTTTTTACACCATGATCGTGCTCATTAAAAACCTAGAAAAATGGTGTCGAGCTTAGTCTTTGATATTTCTCATGCTCGTAAATACATGAGAATAAGTCACCGAGTTTTCTTTTATCTATTTTTAGAGGTCATAAAATCATCATGGAAAAGGTACCCCCTCGAAGTTTTCTTTAAGCCCTTCTTAGAATCCCAAAATACAAAAAAGATCGCCAAGTGAACTTGTCTCTTTCACGCTTGTAAAAGGATTTAAAAGGTCGTCTCCACGGTGATAGTTGACCCCTTTTTCGGACCGTGTAGGCTATTTACGAAAAAGGTCTACTCTAGTAATTTTTGACTAGAAGGTTCTCTCAGGTATGATTTTATTCTTTTTTGGACCTCTGAGACTAAACCTATGAAAAAGTAAAATTTCAAGTCTTCTTTAGTCTTTTCAAACTCTCTAAAACATGAAATGACGCCAAGTTTTCCTTCCATGGATTCGTTAAAATTCAACATTGAAGGGCCCTTATAGGGACGAACCCCTCTTATCTTAGGTTCGTAAAACATGTGAGATTGGAATCGTCCTAAGGACGAGATATATCGAGCATCTGTTATCCTCCTCAAGCTCGTTAATAAACAAAGAGGTACTCATCAATCATGAAGGGGGATTAGAAAAGAACGTGTATTTACTTGTGTTAGTGGCAGCTTATAGTTGTACTTGGACATGGCACTTGTTTGCATTTCATTCAAATAGATCGGATAATTTGCTTGTCTTTGAGTCATACCATTTCTTTGAGTCACTATACTCCTTTGGATCATTTGAAGAATGCATCGATCATTAGTTGTATTAGGTTTTGGTGTCTATCTTGTCGTGTCAATGATGCCAAGTCATGCCATTCCATGTTCAAGGAAAGTCTATTTTTTGAGTCAACCTTTGCAGTCAGTATACCTTTCTTCATGTCGATCACTTATGAGTCAGTTTCACACCTCACTCTACAGTCCGATCTGCTCTGACAATATCTTTGATCATGTTCCGTGTTGATGATGGGGGAAACATTATGGCCCTCTTTCAACGGGTTTATCCTTGTCGACTCCAACACATCATCCACGGATTGAACCTAGAAACTAGTCAAGTACCTTGGGCTTGCATGCCTCAATGGTAGGTTACCTCGCTTTTGATAGTAAGTTTACATCATTGAAGTCTGGTTGAAAGATTCCACTGAATGTTCGACCTCAACTCATTAATTCACATTCGGTGGTATGTACTATGATACCTTAGGGATAATTGACATCAATGATGATTTCCCTCACACTTGTTAATTGTTTCCATAATTGACCGGTAATCAAGTGGTTTCTACCATGTTCGAATTCAACACATTGTAATCACATGGTTGGATTCGTATCATTACGGGTTCGAGGTGAAGACCCTGAAGTATTTTTGTTATGTATCTTCCCCAGGTTGCAATGGATATATTTTTTGAGCAGGTTCCACATAGACATCATGATGGAACCCTTATTCTGTCACATAGATCCACATTTTATTGGTTTGTGGCTATGTTTAGTTCATCTCGTAGATCCACCATGTATTCTCTCGTGGCTATGATATGGTCTTGTCATGGATGTATGGATCCACATTTGTATTCCTAGTGGATCTGCAGTGTATTGGTTGGAAACCATGTTCGAGTTATTTGAGACGCATGTCTTAGAGTTAGTGGTACTGCAGAAGTTCTTGTTCAACATTTCGACCAATCATCTTTGCCTTGAATTTTCACATGTCATCAAAGCACTTCACCTATCTTAATCCTATAGCTTCATGCTTTGGGGGGCATTCTGTTACACCAAAATCTTGTCTTCATGAGTTATGTGACCTTCACTTGCCCCGATTCCTAAAGAATTGACCCTAAATTGATTGAAGGAAGGGAGTTGTTATGGTTTTTTCCCATATGTTGCCATGCTGACGCACCTTGCACATTGGAAAAGTGTGTCATACCCTTGACGATGCGCTTTGCACATTGATAGAGCGCATCATTGAGACCTTTAGCCTTTGAACATAGTGCGTCACCCTTCAATGGCGCATGTTTCTTATGTACAAAGTCCGTCACTATCATTTACAAGAGGAAAAGAGAAGCTTCAGGCGTCTTCTAGAAGGAATACCTTCGTGGAGGCTTATCCCAAGAAATAAGCCAAGGTGGCATTCGATCCCCTACCTTCTTGGGATGATCCCTTGGTCTTCTCCATAGAATCCTCAACCCCTTCTATCCATTTGGGCCTATATATATAAGCCTCCTCTTCATAGTTAGGGAAGGAAGGATTAGAGTACCAAAACATTGGAGGAATTCCATTAGAACCCTTTCATCCATTGGAGGCTAGATTGGACTTTTGAGGCAAAGATCACTTGGAAGAAATTGTGATGTCAAGGCGATGGTTGTAATCTCCTCTCCTTTATTTTCATTAATGCAGTAATATTCATGTTCTTTCCATAAAGATTTTTCAATTATATGTCTTTAGAATTCGCTTCCTTGACTGCTTGTTTAGATCGATTTATATCACATATTGCTTTCACGTTGGTTTGTTGTCGTTTGTCTTGTGTTGTTTGCAGCTGCGAGACCACGATCTACATCAAATGAAGAGGAAAAACCACGAGTGTAAGGTAAGCATCCTATACATCCTTTGTGATTAAATCAATCTAAGAAAGACATTTATATTCTGTTTTGCTTTGTTCTAGATCCAAACCATTCAGATTAGGGAGATCGGTTAGTGTCCACACTAACATATTCGTCCGGTAACAATTATCCTCCCCATCCATATTATATTCCTATATATAACATGATTTACTTGGAAACAAATATTTTAAGGTGTATGTAATACTATTTTTTAATCTAGATCAATTAATGAAGTAATTATTAATTTAATTAATAATTAAAATTAAGTAATAATAATGATTAATTAGCAATTTATTAATTAACTATTAATTAATTAACATTATTATTATTTTTCCTTCTCTCCACTTTTTAATTAACATTGATTAAAAAATCCATAAGTAATTGATACCTTATTTTAAATCCTAGCCATCACCATAATAGTTCACTCTCGCCCCATTCAACCCTCTTGACCATATATCTAGGAAGTCGTGCAAACTCCCCTCCCCTTTTTATACTTGCCAACGGCAAGTTATATAGCAATCAGTTTGCATTTATTATTGAATTAGTTTGCAAATTTTTTTGTAAGTTTTTAACAAATTTCTCAATGTTTTAATAAAGTTAGCATATTTTTGTTTATTAATTTGATTATTTTGAAATTAAATTAAATATGTTGAATTTTTTAAATTGCTTATTTTTATTTTTTAATTGGTTAAGTACAATGACAAGACTAAATAACCCTGCTGGGAGATGACTATTTTTAATCAAAAATTAATAATAAAATATATAAAATTTACAAAATTTCAAATATTTACACGTAGTCTTCACAGCTATTTTTGCATTCAAATCTGTTTGAAATTTTTTATATATATTTAATTCTCCACCATACTTATGTACAACTTTATTGCAAAAACGTTTGAGCTAGATACTTCTAACATTTAAAAAAAACAGTGCAATAAAAATATTTGGTGAGTGCCCGTGGTAAAACGTGAATTCAATCATAGTTCTGGGATAATAGGACAACTAAGGCTCATTTAAATTCGTTATGCTTTAAATACCTTTTCCACCATTGAAATATTCTTGACAGTACACCTTTTCTTTTCTAGTAAGGGTAGTAATTTCAATTGCCAAGTGGTTGGTTGATTAATAAAATGTTTTTACGTTATTTATTTATTTATTTCAAATATACTATCTTATTATTTATAATCTTTTAAATATTATAATTTATAATATTAAATCTTTTTATTTATAAGTGATAATCGTACTTTACACACTTTGTAAAACAATAAAGAATAACTTATAAATTCATAAACATTACTTAGTATAAAGTAATTTTAATTTTAATTAAAAAATACAAAATTTACTTATTTTTATATAGAATATTCATTATTTTATTAATATATTTTAATTAATGTATATATGATTTGATTATTAATAATAAATAAATAGTTGAAATTTACATAATATTATTTAATTTGAATTATTATTAAGAATTTTAATTTATAATGTTATTCCATTATATTTAATAAAAAGGTTATTAATTTATGTGATATTATTTAATTTGAGTTGATACTAATGATGTATAATTTTGTTTTCTTTATTTTTTTATTAAAATTAATGGCTTTCACCAATCAATCGAACTTATTATTTATAAATTTAATTAACATTTTAATTGGACAATAATTATTAACTATTATGACATAAAGTACAATAAATATTTATATCTAGATATGGATGTATTTGACCTTAATCCTTACATAACTATGATATAATTCTTCTTTTCTCTCTAAGCAATTTGCAAACTACTCTACAAATTGATTAATTAACAATCGAACTCAATTTTTAGAGTTTAATTTTAATCAATAACCAATTGAATTAATGAATGTATGCTAGCATAAAGCCACATAACACACAACTTCAATAGTTACATTTCATTTTATTATTAATAAAGTGTTGAACCTAGCAATACTAATAGCTAGGTCACCACACTTCCATGGGATTATTAATTTCTTGGTTAACTTCTCTTAAAATACTTAGTATTCATGTAAGGAAATCAATTACTTTTACTTTTGGGCTATTAACTTTTAATTAAATTACATATAAATTAATTTTAAATGGCAGGTATAAGCAACTTTGCTGCTATTTTTACTTGTTTTAGTTTTTGTTTAAGCTAGGCAAGACTATATGTTTCAGTTTTCTCTGTTAGTTTGAGAAGTACATAAAAAACAAAATGTATTTCTTAAAGTTTTGTAATGTTGTGAAATTTTTTATATTTATTTTCAATTATTTAAATAAATAAAAATGAATTTATTTATTTTTATTTAATTTGTGATTGGCTAAATTATTTTAATAAGACTAATTTCTATCATTTACTACATTTATTTTTTCAAATAAAAAACTTAAAAGTACAAAAAAAAAAACCTTAGTATACACCTTATAAACAATGTGTTCTAAAATGTTATTGATAGCAAGTAATGTCTTATCACATATATCATTTCTAGTTTAATATCGATAGCAAGTGCTGATGTATTATTACATTTTCTTTTTAAATATTAAGAAATCCCATACAATCAATAAGAAAACTAATTTTTATTTATGGTTAAGATAATGATTATACTTATATAAAATGTAATATATATATATATATATATATATATTCAATCTTCTTTATTGTACGAGAGATATTTTTATATAATTGTTTAATTTATCTATTGGTTTATTAATTCTTGCATTTATAATTTAAGTTTGAAATTTGAATTTGAACTTTTATTATTATATGAAATTGTTAAATCTAACATTTTGAAAATAATTTAGTTTTTTAAGTATGTTTCATGTATTAATGATATTAAATGACGATAATTCATTATATATATATATAATTGAAGCTTCAAAAATTATGGGTCGATAACATTTTTCAAGTTGTACAGTAACATATTTTTAATTATTTTCATTTATTTATCTTATAAAAACAAGTTAAATTTTTTTATTGCATATACATATGCTCATTATTTACTTATTATTTAATATTTAATCTATTTATATTGTAATTTATAGTTTATATAATTATTTTAAAATTAAATATATTTAGGTTGATGTACTTTATTTATTTAAATTATAATTATAGGTTGGCAATTTTTTTTTTTTGAAATTTACACTTTAAATTTTTTAAGATACTTATACTTTAAAATATTAACCTTTAATATTTAATATATTTTTGTAGAGATATAATATAATGATTTTTATGTTTTATATAAAATTTTGATCACATTAATTTTTTTATCTAAGAATAATTTTAAATTTATTTAATTAAAAGGCATAGACTAAGCTGATTGCAGCTCTTGTTGAGACAATTATGTTTCAAGCCTTAATTTTATCCCAACGAAAATTGTGAAAGAAGTCTACCCCTCTAGATTTGTGAAGAAATTGAAAGTTATCCTAGACTTGAAGTTTCCTCCCACAATTTAAGCATGAAAGTAGTCACTCTAGTAGAGCGCACTCTCATTGGTCAATTAATTGGACTTTGCCCTTCTCGCAAAGCTAGGGAACAATGGGTGCCAAAAAAACATTATGCCTTGATTAAAGGTAAAATATCCTACTTCTTTTGTAGAAAAGGATTTTATGCATTTATGTTTGAGCACAAGGATGACAAGGATCTTATATTTAGAAATGGCCCCTATTTCATGGGCACAAGGGACATGTACTTGAATATATGGACCATAGACTTTGACCCAAAAGTGGATGTTCCCTTAATGGTCCCTATTTGGGTCTACCTTTCTCACCACTCTCTTCATTGCTATAATGACTAGTCTTTAGGTGCATTAGGAAATTTATTGGGGAGGTACATAGACAAGTCAGATCCCAAAATAATGTTTGCATGCACTCAAAACTTTGTAGAAGTGAACCTAGAGAAAGGCCCCTGGGAATCAATTAATATTTCCTTGGACAACTAGACTCATCTCCAAAAAATCGACTATGAATAATTGACCTTCAAGTGCAAAATATGTAATGAGTATGGATAGATTGCCAAGGATTGCGAGCTTGGATCTCCTTCTTGGCAGCCCTTTTATTCTTTGGATGAATGGAAAACAATCAAGTTCTTAGTGGGAGCAAACAATCAACTCCATAAGTGACTTCAACTGCTAAAGATTATCTTCTTATTTCCTCCATTTGTTATTTTACCCTTTCTACTCTTGAACCTTCCACTCAGTCCTCCTTGATCATTTGTTATCCTTCTTTAGATGCTCCTCTACCTTAAAGTTTCCCTTTCCCTCTTAGCTCTTACACCCTTCCCTACCACTCTCTCCCTCTTATATTTATTTTCTTCACCCCGATACTTCAGAAATACCCTATCATGGTCTAGACCCCCCCCCACCCTTTTGATCTCCTAACCAGATGCTTACCTAACATTTTTGTGGCTAGACTTTCTAGAGAAATCATAATCGAATCCAAACATAGTCGTAACAAGGAAAATAACATAGCAAGGTTAGAAAGAAGAAGAGGACGAGGAGGGAAAAACTCAAGAGGAGAGATAATAGAGAAAACAATGAAGATGCAACATCAAAAGATAAGAATATTGGTATTGAGCCCATGCTAGAAGCCTTTAGCAATTGGAAAAAAAACCGTAAGTTAAGAAATGAAGACGATATCTTGGAATTGCAGAGGAATGGGTAGTAGTAATAAGGTGGGAAATATGAGGGACTAACTCAGATCAGATAAAAAAACCTGCCCTATTTCGTCTTCAGGAAACCAAAATAGAAGAAAGGAATACGTTGGAATTAGAAAAAAAACTATGGAAACACTCTAATAGTGTCATTTCTAGAACACCGTTTGGAGGATTATGCATTCTATGGGACTAATTGATCATTGAGCTCCATCAATTTCATGCCATGTAGCACTATATTTTCACATCATTTGAGTGGAAACAATATGGTAAGAAGTTGTAGGTCTTCAATATTTATGCCCATATTCAATATAGAGAAAAACAAGCTTGTTGGTCCACTCTTTCATAGAATGCTGGTTTGTGATCTAAACATGGTATTATCCCTAGATGAGAAGAGAGGTGGGGTGTATATCTGAGATTGAATCAAGAAATTGGTGGACTGCATTATTACAAATTGGGACTAATTTATGAAACCCACACGGGGAAAACATAAATGGTCAACCAAAATTCTATGACCAAGTCCTATAATTGAACACCTAGACAAATTCTTAGTCCATAACTTGCGTCTCTCAGAAAAATTTGGAAGTACATTTTCCTCTATTTTTCTTGTAGTCACATGATCAGAATCCCATCATGTTGTCTCTTTACTATATCCAAGACTATGAGAACAAACCCTTCAAGTTTAATATATTATGGCTCTAGGACCCTTAACATTTCCAAGTGATTGAAGATGCATGGCATCTCCTAGTTCATGTATCATTGTCTTGTGTTTGGGAAGTGAAGATCCAGAAGACCAAGAGACAAATTGAAAGAATATGCTAGAGCACACTTCACCCCACCATTGAAATAACAAGATATCCTCCAAGAACAACTACACTCCATTCAAACTAAATTGGAATATCTAAGAAATAAACTCCTTGCTATAAGTGGAGGAAAAAGTGATCTCTCAAAAATTGCATCTATCTTTCGGTAAGGAAGAGGAGCACTAGAGGTTATAATCTAGGAGTCTTTGGTTACAATATTGTGATAGGAACACAACATTATTCCATAAGCAAGTGACGGCAAGGCAAGAAAGAATCATGGTAAGAAATCATTGTCAAGGATGGGTCAAGGATCAACGTTTTTTAGGAGAATACGGTGGAAGCTTCTAATCACTTCAAGTAATTGTATTCAAAGGACTTATTCATACAAGAACTAGTGCAATGCATTCTTTCCCTAGTCATAGACAAGGATAAGTGGTATCTTGTGAATTGAATTGCATATGATGAAATTATGAAGGAAATTTGGGATCTAGAGCCATTTAAATTCCCAAGACGAGATGGATTTCACTGTCCACATTTATAGAGCCTGCCGGGATATCATAACATTTGATTTGCACTAGATATTGAATAGTTTATGTAAAAAGGAAAAATTGGGAGGGGGAATCAACTCTTCCTTTTTGACACTCATCCCCAAAGAGGATAACCTCACCTTCTTTCTAAGATCCAATTTCACTGTATAATGCTTCCTATAAGATTTTGATGAAGATTTGGAAAATTACCTCTATCATCTCCTCCCAAGTCTAATCTCTTAAGACTAATGAAATTTTGTGTAGCAATGACAAATGCTCGACAACATATTGAAGGTCAAGGAGGTGATCCATTCAAGAAATTCAAATTAAGATCATGGTCTGGTTATCAAAATTGACATGACTAATGCATTTGATCGGGTAAGACATAACTTCTTCTTTGTTGTTCTTAATGAATTTTGTTTGACCCATCTTTTCTTAAATTGAATCAAAGCTTGTATAAGTTGTTGTGGATTTCCCCCCTGGTGAATAGGTGATTGACCTCTTTCTTCCAAAGCTAGTGAGGGATCCACCATGGATGTCCCTTATCTCCTATGCTCCGCATCCTTATGGTTGAACCTCTAGGGTGGAAATCATAACAAGAATGGATATTTGGAAACTTAAAGGGAGTTATCATAGCAAGAGGGATTAAACCTATTAATCATTCACAATTCACAAATGACATATCCTGTTAGAGGGAACCTCTATAACAATTGCATGTTGATTATTTAGTTTACCAAGTATTTGTACCACCTCACCTAAGTTTTTATTGCTTCTTCTTACCTTAGTAGTCACATATATGGTTGGAATACTCCTCTTTATATCATGTAACTAATTGTTCCTGTCTTAGAATATGCATTGGTAAGTGGACACCATTCTCATATTTGGGAGTTCCTATATATTTAAAGTAGTATAAGGTGGATGATTGTTACCCCATTATGAAAAATATAAACAAATAAAATGATACAATTAGGTTCACAATTTTTAATTTTTCATGTGAAAGCCATTTAAATAAAGACAATCCTCTCCACCCTTCCAATTGATTTGGGCTCTACCCTTTTAGCACCAAAATGCATCACTCGACAAATAAAAAAGGCTATCAAAAAGTTCTTATGGAGAGGTGGAAAAATGAATAGAAAGAAGTATCATCTTGTCAATTGGGTAGATGTCAGAGCCCCTCTTGAGAGAGGTGGTTTAGCCATGGCCCTAGGGGCAAAAATTCTTTAGTGATTCATATCATGTATTTTAGAATGGTGGGAGGAAATGATTTACAATAAGCACTTAATTCAAGGCCATTTATGATGTCTTGATGATCATATTCCAACTACTATAGGCTCACTAATATGGTGGCTTTTCAAAGGCTTGATTTCCCTAGTTAGAGATCAGTTATCTTGGGTCCTTGTAAATGGGAAATTAATTAGAATTTGGGTAGGTCATATCATGGGAAGTTCTTTGTTCAGTCATAGTTTGGATCTTTGGATTTTGGATATGGCCATCTAAAAATAACATCCACTCTCTAATTGACTTCTCTAGTTGGTTGTAAGTAGAGAATGCATACTAGATAAGATGGAAGATATTTGAATTTCATGTCCACTTGAGTGATCAATATTTGATGTTGCCTGGTTCTATCCATGGACATTTTCCATGAATATCAAATATTTGATACTATCAAATATGCAAGACTAAAGCTGGAGAGTACTTTGTAAAGCAAGGCTATGTGACAAAGTAGTTGGAAGAAGACCAATCCTAGTAGGAAACAATTTCGAGGCATATTTGGAGTCGGGATTGATTTTCAGAAGTTTGGTTGTTTTATTGGGTGTTGGTACATGGTAAAGTATTGAATACTAAGAACCCAAAGGTTCCCATTTTATCATGCTTTAGAAGAGACAACACAACACTTTTATATGATTTGTAATTTTACTCTCCAAGCATGGAGCATAGCTCTCTTAGACATTGGAAAATTGATTTAGCTACTGTAGATCCAGAGTCATATGTTTGTTACTTGGCCAAATTCATAGCTCGGGAATTTCATCAACAAGAAACTCTTAAAGCGTGTATAGGTAGGATTTCGTAAGTTATTTGTTTGGAATGCGTGTCTAGCTAGAAACCACATTATCTTCTATTAAGATCACATTGCCTCCAATATTTTAACGAGTCAAATGATGGGAATTCCTTAGAAGACAATACATTTCTCCCATATGGGACTAGTTATCATAGATGTTTTTGAGATAGGAGAGAAGGCATGGATAAAATATTTACTCATTGATAGATGATCAATTCCCAAGCATTAAAATAAAATCCCATTTGGGTTCATAATTAACAAATAAGGCTTAAAGATAAAGAGTTCCAACAGTGGCTAGTGGATCACAACTAGAATGCATAAATATATTTTTATGGGGATCCATAGCAAAGTGTGGCATGTGGCTTAAATATAAAGAGTTCCAACGGTGGCTAGTGGATCACAACTAGAATGTGTATATATGTTTATGGGGATCCAAAGGAAAGTGTGGCATGTGCCAAGGGATCCTCTTTAATATTAGAGAACATGTAGAAAGTGATTGTGCTTAGGGTTTATGGATAACAACAAAAAAATGAGGTAGAAGCCTTGGTTATATTTCAAGAACTTCAAATTAGATAAAAAACAAGTTAGGTAAATTATATTACATTTGTGAGAGATTCCTCCATCATAATACATTTTCTCTTCAATTTTTCTACTCCTCATTTAGTTGGTTTAAAGAGAATAATCCAAAGAATTTTGGATTTGTTTGAGCATTTTGAATCCATATACCATTTCCAAGTACTCTCAATAAACAAGGTGGGTTATCTTGCCAATATTAATGTAAATAATTTAGCGGAAGGGTTTATAAGTATAAAAGGTGGGCATCAATCCCCACGCCCCTCCCTTGATTTAATTACACATTTAATAAGCTCTGATCATAGTGAACATGTGGATTATCTTGCATGGTCAATGATATGAGTATTTATGGCCATCCTCCTCTACCCATATCCCATAATCCATATTGATGGGGGGGGAAGTAGCATATGAAATCAAGTGCATAGCATTTTTTTTATTATGTGAGATTATTTGGAACTTATGGTTTCTTCTTTCATTGCTCCAACCTAATTTTTGATATGGCATGAGTATGAGGAATAATATTCCTTGTGTAGTGGGGAGGATTGACGTCCAAGTGGAGTATAGTGATGTCTGGTAGTCAATATGGCCCAATATCGCAACCAAAGACGTGTCATGTTCTATTTGGTGTACTTTAGATGACATATGCGAGCCTATGAAAAGGGGCTAGTTGACGCATAGTAGGATGTGACCAAAGCAACATTACAATGGATTAATTGACATTAGGAAAATTGATTGGTGGAGGCATAGAAGCAGTTGAGGCATTTGATCGAGAATATGATACAAATTCAAACTCTATGGGAGATGGAGAAAGGCATGTAGGACTTCATGTAATTTCAAGCATCGAGATAATTGTCAATGAAAGGAAAGCTAGAATCAATGGTTGCTAGGGTGTATAATATAGCCAATTTTCTAAATTTTCCCAAGGAGGGCACTTTGAATATTTGTCCACCTCTAGTTAGCAAAGAGATTTTGCTTGGGTCTTGAGTTGTCAATTAGGAGGAGAGGAACCTAGAAGTAGCAGTCATAGAAATGCATCTTGTAGCTCATATAGGAATGGAGGACCAAGATTATTCAAGCTAACGAATAGGGGTATGGGGCAACCTTTTAAATTTCTTGTCAATTAAAATGTGTTCCAAGTTTTTTCTTATTTTGGGTATGTACAACAATGTATGTGTTGTATTAAATTATTTATCACTTGGTCAATTATCTTAGAGGTTTTTTTGGAATCCAAACATGGAATTTTGTCCATAAGTTGAGGCTTACTCTATCTATATTTGTATAACAATGTTAATTTATTAGGTTGTGGCCCTTTTTAATGAAAAATTATCCAATGTTATTTAAAAAACCTTACTTTTTTAATGATTTAATTATTGTACTAATTTGTTGTGTTTCAATTGAATACATAAAATGTGAGATCAAGATAATAATTAGTTTATTTTCACAATATGTGGATCACAAATATATATATCATAAACCAAAGTATGTTAAGAAAGGTCAATAGTGGCTTGTCAAATTAGTGAAATTGGGTTGTCGTGATCACCTCATCTAGAGTTCAAGTCTTTCGAATGGCATTCATGCTTGTTCTCATGCTTGTACTGTGCATCATACATGCGATAACAATTGGGCCAACTGTATGTAACGTCCCCATCTTGACCCTATTGCATTAAAATGTAAATGATGTAATATTGTTATAAAATCATGGCGAGGAGCTCAAGGCCAAGGCCTCGCCATCGATTTATTGATGCATATGGTTTGCGTGCTAGGAAGGCACATTGGAAATTCAAACATCATGTAAATATGCATTTTAATAAAATACCCACAAGTAGCTATGCAATGCAACAAGAGATGGGGGCATGATTTTACAAGGAATTGGGAGGGAAATATTCAAACCCTTGGAGCCAATCAGGTCAAGCCAAATGTCAATGAGGTAACCCATCAAACCCTCAACTACCCATGTTGACTTTTGTACCCAATCATTGATTTCTCCCAAGAGTTGGCTGAGATAGTTAATGCCTTGGGGAATGGGAAGTATGGTTGTCCAAATTCGAGTATGGGCAAGCCACCCTGCATGGGAAATTGCATTTTACTTCTTGGGCAAGAAAAGAGCCATGAATTTCTCCCCCAAGCCATTATCCATGACCAGTCTTCTCTCCCTCACGAATGGGGAGATACCTGGGCGTTTTCCAGCCACGTTTTTATGGTTTTTCTTTGTTCTCTAGCTGGAAAGAGGGCATTTTTGTGTTGCAGAGTGGTTGGGAGTATGGGAGCTTGATTGGGGTTTCATTAGGGCCGTTTTGGCCATTTAGATGCCCAAAAATACCCATGGAAAATGGGGTTGGTTCCCTGTGGATGATTTCCCCATCCATAATCCATTTTTGGTGTGCCCACGTTTTGGGGAAAATCTATGGCCATCTTGTTGTGAATTCCATTGTTGGAAATGTGTATCCATGCCCAATGGTTGTGCTTGTTGTGTGAGAAATGAATATGTTGGGGTATGGGTTATAGGTATCCATTGCTTTGGCTTGAGCTTGAGAGTAAGCATCCATAGTTCAAATGTAGCTTGATACACCTAGCTGTGGACTGGCTTGGCTGAGATGAAATGAGTAAATGGCCGTGAATGAGCTGGAATGTCCCCTTTTCCTTGTAGAAATCATGCCCAACTCGGGGGTGGTCTCTGAGTGCTAAAAGAATACAGGCTGGGCAGAGACCTATGGTTGGGTGGAACGTTGCAGCGACATAGCTAGTTGTTTGAGACAATTGCACAACGAAGATAAGTGTTCTCTGTCTATGTATTTTACTTCTGCAATGTTTAATTTGATGAACATATTGATATGTTGTATGCATATAAAATGTGTGTGGATGATTTGTTTATTTCCGTTGTGCATATTCAATTGAGTTGCATCTTCACACAATGGTTTTTAATTGTATGAATCTAATGAATGGGCTGAGTTTTTATGAAAGCCCCATAGATTGGCATCCTGTTCCCTTCCTTGCATTGGGACCACGATGGTTATGTTACACTGCAAGTCATGGGCGACTTTGGCTACAATAACTATAAACTCTCCCAAATTGAGGAAGGGTGACCTTGCAACCTTAGAATAATTGGATAAAAAATGTTATGAAAGGTTGCACAAGAATAAGAAAATGCAAAAAATATTAAATACTATGATTTCATAGTAATTGTAACCATTATAATAGTTTGATAACCCCAACATACTAAATAAGCAAGTAACCAAAAATATAATTAAACATTATATGAATGTACAACATGAATGAGTGTAATGGTTAAGAACATGTGTTTCCTCCTAGGAGGTGACACGTTCAGATATGGAGGGGGTAACAAATGTACACCTCCATAGACGAAGCAGTCAAATCATTGTTTGTAGGGTCCCTTATCCCATAAACAAGGAAGTCTCATACATTTGGTGTTCGGTTTGGCCATGACCTTAACATTATATTATTTTATTTACCTCAAAATACTGTATTGCTTTATGAGATTCACACATTTCTTCAAAGTCTCGTCTCATGCTAAAGTTTATAAATATCATCATTTGGATTCATTGTAAACTTCAGTTCTCGTGTTTGATAGAATAATATTTACTTATTATTATAAGTTACATGTTGTACCAATTTTAAAGTAGCTACAAACCAATAATAACTTTTAACTTGAAAATTAATTGTTGATCTTAAAATTCTTGTTTCTCCATTTTAATTATCTAGTCTCATGGTTGAGTTGGTCTTGGGAATGACTTAGATTTTACTGTTTCTTTCTCATCAACAAGTTCAATTAGACTTCCTCCTTATATGTGTGTAAAGACTAACAAATTTCAGATCCCTTGACCAAGATAACTTCCTCTACTACACTCCTTGTTGCTTTTACACTTTTGTTGGGACATGTGGCTTCATTATGAAAGTTAAAACAATTACAATCAATCCATAATTTATAGGATATGAAATTTAGAAGGGAATTACATTCCCCTTGTGTAATCAATCCATGTATGAGATTCAAGGCATGCACTTTTCACCCAACCTAAAAGAGTTGATTCCAGTTCTTTGGTTGTGATAAATCTACTTGAATATTTTGGAACATCATCACCCAAATCTGGTTAGTAGTCAGACATTCTAAAACAACGTGGACATAATATTATTTATCTTATTTACATATTAAATAGATTGAGTGACCCTTAATCCCCCATATGCAATTTTTTTTTTTGAGATCCTTATTTCACACAAGGATCCATAGCCCTTTTTTATTGTTTATATTCCTCGTTTCCCATGGAATTGATCATATTTTCTTATAAGGGTTGCTCCCTTGAGTATAAGATAAAGATGGTGGGATTCCTCCTTTGTGTGCCTTAGGGGGGAAAAGAGTAATCTAGTCTAATGATGGGTTTGTACTTACTCCTAGATCAAAATAAGTACCAATGAAGTGATTCCCTAAGAATCCAACCAAAGGTCAAATAAGTGAAACCTTGATTTTATTCAGAAGGAAACCACCCATGATTATATTTCCCCATATATCAATTTTTTTCCCATTCCTAGGCTCTAATGAAAGCCTTTTTTGAATTAATGGGGTCACTTCTTTGATCAATCACCAGATATGAGAAGATTTTCATCCTTGAAGAGGTTAATTTATGCAATTTTTTTTATAGTTGGGAATGCATTTTTTTTAAAGAGAATTCTCTCACCACTCTTGTTTACTTGCTACTTGTTTGCAAACCAATTTTCACCCAATGCAATATTAATTAAAAATGGGTCCTTGATTCCCAAGTTGCCATTGTCACAAGGTGCCCTTACCACTACCCAATTGATCAAGTTGATCTTCTTTGCACATATAATATTTCCTCCCATCCACAAGTGTCCCTTATAAGTCTCCCAATGGATTGTAATATTCCTATAGGTGTAAACAAGCTCAAACATAGATAGATGGGGATTGGGGAGATCGACAAATTTATGAGTGTTAGAAGACCATGAGAATTAAGCCAACTTCCGAAATGGATATTTTTTCTGCAATTTTTATATTTTTATCTTATGAATGATTGGAGCCCAATCTATGGATTTATGAGGGTGAAGGGTAATGGGGAATCTGAGGTATTTTATCATTTCCCAATATTTTTGAAGGGATAATTCCGTGACCCAAGTTATCTTATGCAAAGTACCATTATATGTGTTCCACACAAGATGATTACTCTTTGATTTAATGAACAAACCACTAAATGCATCAATGAACGAGTTAAGTGTACATTTAAACCTCCTAGATATAATAATAGAAGTACCCCATATGAAGAGAGTATCATCAACAAATTGTGCATGATTTATTGGCTTAACCCCCATGCTATGGTGACCCCAGGCTGGGGATCACTCTTCCTTTCTCTATCCAATTCTCTTCCAAGGGCTTAAACCATTAGAATGTTCAGTGAGGGACACAAAGGTAATTCCATTAGACATCCATAAACCCTTTGAATAGTTTCATATATCAACCATTTACTAAGATATCAAGCCATGGCCCTCTATTTTTTTTAACAAAAACAGATGAGAGCTTTTATATATTAAAAGAGGAAAAGAAAGACAAAGTTTACATAGTGTAGAAGTTGGTTTGTTCCCTGATAGAGAGAAACAACCTCATCTTCCCAATCATCTTTTACATGTCTGCTGCTAGCATGGCAAAAATTGTCCTAAGAGCGCTATAAGTCCCACAAAACAGTCCTAAAATCCCACAAAACAACCCTAAAATACCTGAGCAGAGATATTACATACTAAAACATTACCCAGGCTTGGAGCCTCAACTACTACATGGAGAACATATCCTAGAAACTGAAGAGCAGAGAATCTGGAGAGTAAGAAAATAAAAAAAGAACCCGAAAGACCATTAGAAACCACAACTTTTTACTGGAGACCGGTTGTTCCACCATGTTTGTGTTGCATGTCCTTCTTCAATCCTCTGATCTCGGCACACATACAGTCGATTTTCCCATCCACGATTCTAAGTCTGCTGTGTAGCGAGGTGAGCTTTGTGCCCAGGTTTACAGAGAATGAACACCCATTGTCCAGAACCTCAGCAAGGCTATCGACCTTCTTGTTAAGCTTGCCACTATTGTCACATACCTCCTTGTTTGTAACCTGCAACAGAGTATACATATGTTGAATAGACTTTTTAAATTCATAATTTTCTCCATGCAGCAGGCGAATCTGGGATTCCATGTCAGCCAAATAATCCTTAAAATCCTTTGGAATGTGACCGAAGTCCTGAGAAAAACCAGAACACACGCCTTCAAGTTTGACAAGGGACGAGTCCGAGTTCACATCGATTGCCGGAGGGTCGGAGCTGCCATCACTATGCGCATTGTGCTGCATCACCGAACCACTCTGATCCTAATGAAACAAAGGAGCTCTCTTCCTGAAATCCGTAGGGTACCCATAACAAGGGATTGTTTTCCGACAGAGGAGACAATTGGCATTTGAAACGGCCATCTTTGCATGCTCTATAATAGAACCATAGTAATACCAGCAGTGATACCGGCAGCGAGCTCCTTCATCCCTGTTTAATAAGCTGTCGTCCCGAATTCCCAACGCCATAAAGGAGTGCATTCCATCCACGTGAAGACCATGTGACTCCAGCGTGAGAGTGGCTCCCTCTCCGAGGTGCAGGGGAGGGTGTAAAACTATATGAAGATCCTTCGAGGCATAGAACCAATTCCAATTATTGAGTTGTGAAGGATAGGTATCGAATCCCCCACCTAACTTAGAAGATATCTCACAAAGAATTGTCGAGAGGGGCTATGCCAACCGAAGAAGAGAAACCTTATGGGATCCATACATTTTCATAAACCTTTTTATTGCTAACCATAATTCCACGATCAAGTCTAACATCGATTTTTTCCATTGCATCCGCTTCCTGGTTATTAGTTCTCAGGATGTGGAGGAAGTTAATGGTGCTAAATTCATTAACAAGACACTTTGGAGATCGGTGAAACTTGGAAACCGGCATTTTGCTATTCTTAACCATGTCTCTTGCCTCTCGAATAATCAGTATGGAGTCCCTGAATACAACCAAGTTAGTGAGCCCCTCTTCCCTTGCAATCTCCAAGCCTTTTATAAGAGATAGCCATTCTGCACTATTATTGGACCTCCTTCTGATACCCCAAGTGAAGTCTTTCCTCTTGCTTCCTTCCGAGTCATAGAGTACTCCACCCGCACCTGCCAACCCTGGAAGCCATGGCCCTCTATTACAAACTCTGATCCATTGAATAAAATTTGTAGAATATCTAAATTTATAAAGGATTGCAAACAAGGAGCTTTGTCTAATTAGATCAAATGTGTTTAACATATCAAGTTTGATAAGCACACCTCTTTCACTCATGGATTGACTAGAGTGTACTTCCTTTTAAACTAGAATGATATTCTCAGTAATGTGGCACCCTTTTAAAAAAGAAAATTGTGCAAAATCTCTTAAAGGAAGAGGAGTTATTGTCATTTGATATTAGATCAAGGAAGATAAATAAGTCTCCCCTCCCAAATTCACGTGTCTCCTTGATACCTCCAACATTCACTTGATTTTTCCTTTGATGATGTGCTAATAAGCTTGATATGAATGATATGAGAAACCATTAAGTCATGTGGGTTTGTCTAGTTTCATTAACCAAAGTGCTTCTTCCATTTTAGTGTTTGAGATTATTGTTATCAAATTTTGATTGTCCTTCTCATATATGACAGAGGGTGTTATTGTCACAATTTTTCTCACAAGAAACATTTTGATGAGTATCCATTGAAGCGTCACTATTTGATAATAATGTAGTGTAACAACACTACCTCATGGCTACTTGACACACCTTAATGAGAAAAATAAACCCTAGAACTTGGTTAGTTATTCAGTATCACATGAAATCCTTCGAAACTCACAAGAGTCTCACGAGAAATGATTTACAACCCACGAGAGTTTGCTAAAGTGGAATATAACTATCTCCATGACACATTAACGGCTAATAGGCCTAGTTTCATCATTGTTGAGTACTCGGCCTCCCAATTCTTACTATGAAGAACTTGAGATCCCATTTTTATGAGGATCATTCACATTGGAACTAGTTCTTCATTGGAGCTCAAATTTTCCCTATGAATGAAAGCCATGGGGTAGCATTTGTTGGGTGTATTTATTGTCTTAAGGAATCACCAAATATTTAATTATTGACCAGGGTTGGTAATCTTAGAGTTGTGGCACAGTATATGCTGAGGTAGAATGGTACTTAAGACATCGGCTCGCCGACCTTAGAAATGTTTAATAATGAAAAGATTGAAAGATATTTCAAAATGAATAACCGAGTCAAACTTCAAAAATACAACTACTAAACTGATTAGACCTAACTAAACCAATAGATCAGAATAGTATCAATCTATACTACTCTATTCTATGAAAAATAACTGAAAAGATAAAAACAACAATACTATTATAGGAAACAAGACTTGATCAAAAGCAAAACTACTCTTACGAAATATGGAAACTACTGATCAATTATTCAACTCTAACCTAGGAATTAGAAAGTAATAACTATGAATTCATAAATCTATCCATGAAATGATTCAGTTTATAACTAACTATGGAAACAAGAAACTATATTATCTTAAAGCAAGATTGAAAACTACTTAACAAACCTAAGAAACTCAACAGTTAAACTATTCATGCATTCGACAAAGACTCAAAACTAAGATAAGCTACCTAATTCCATTCTCCTTGAGGATTTTGAGGAAATGTGTAAAATGTAATAGGGACGGGAGAAAATGTATCCAAATGACTTTCAACTGTGACAAGGAAACATAACATAAGTAAATATAGTTTAACTTCTACAAAGAGATGCAAGCTAAAGAGTGACCAATTACAACTAACTTTAAACATTGTAATCTATTCTTTATCCATAAGAAAATGACATGGAACAAATGTAATCTGGAAGCAAGTAGAAAACTTAATAAAGATATTTACTTGGAAATGAGTTTGATTTAGAAGCAAGTAGAAAACTTGATAAATATATTTTATTTCTGAATCAAATCCTATCCTATGAACATCTTCATTAACTATGTAAATGAGAAGAGAAAATCCTATGTTTGAATTAAGAATTATGTTTAAACTATGAAAAATTAATGTGCTTTTGAGAATGAAATTACTTAATAAAAATGCAGTAAACTAAACTAAGAATGAAATTGACAAGTTCTAGATTAATAACAAGTTCATAAATTAGATATAAAAGATCAATTACAAAAACACAATCTAAAAAGTAAACTAAGGCAAAGTTAAAGAAACGAATAAGAACTAAGAATGGTTATGAAGCTTAAGTGGAACTCTATGTAATTCAAAACAAGGTCCTAATTGCATATATAATTTTTGGTTAACTACAGGAAATGATACAATTCAAAAACTTGAAAAACTGAACTTTAAACAAGCATAAAAACGATACAGAAAATATTAAAGTCCGTATGACAATCCGGATGACAGTTTGAAAGACAGTCCGGATGATTCTAACGCCAGCTGGTTTATGCATATTAATCTATGGTGCAACCAAAGCAGTAAATAAACTGTTTAAAGATGAAATAACAAGAAGCAACTACACTAGTCTACGTCTAAAGAGAGAAATCATTTCCTATTTGCAAAATAAAACAAGGCTGAAAGGTAAATGAAACTAATCTACAGCTACAACAACATTTAACAGAACTAAATCTAACTACAAACTAAACTTGGAACACTAAACTAATTAAACTATATCTAATTGCAATGGAAAGACTGAAAGCAAACTAAAGGAAACTATGCATGACCGGTCACTTCAAATTCTGAAAATGAAAATTATATTAACAACAAGAAATAAATTATAGGAAATAAGACACATCTACAGGAAAACAAGGTTAAATACATATACTGAAAATAAAATCTACTTATTTGCAGAAACGAATAACAAAATATACACAATAAAAACCTTTGTTTGTTGAGAGGCCCTTCTTAGCAATCAGGGATTGGCTAACTCAAATTAATCACCAACAGAACATCATAGCTAAATCAGAAACTTCTATTAATTGAATCAAAGGTTACACAGTCGTTTTCTAGCTCTGCATGTCTCTCCAACTACTGCTGCTAACTAGCTAACTCTGTTTCTCAAAGAGAGACATCTTTATATAATTTTACAATGGGGGAGAAGGTCGACCCTTTAAGTGGTCGACCTATCTAAAAATAGGAGGTCTTAATGGATAAAGAAAACAGCAGTAGGACGGTTCACGACAGCGCACGGGCCGTCTGCCTGATTCCGTGGGAGTTGGTTCACTTCACGCGAGCAGCTGTGCATTGATTCCCCTTGACGTGGGTAGAGTATGCGTTGTCAAGCTGGGTGGACAGGAGCATAGATATTCTAGAATGAGGGCTCACGCACCATGAGGAACACATTGCCAACAAAACTCATGTCACTGTTTTTGTCTTTAATGCCCCGAAATATCCCAACCAACGAATCCAATGGTGCGAACAAAGGGCTGAACGATGGTCCGAATGCGGCCGGGCATCTTCAGCGTGAATGCGAATGAAGGTCCATTTGAAACCCATAGCCTGTAGAACAAAGTCTATATGCCAAGCAGGTTGAGAAACGTTGAATTAATGTTAACAAATCATAATATGATGATAATTAATCAAGATTTGTGTGATATGCAAATAAATTCATACCTGGGTTTGATTGACGATCTGAATGGAAAGAAGTATGTATTAATACACCAAAAATGACAAAATTAGTGCCAACAGAGCACGTTTAATGGCCAAAAACGATGACAAAAATGGACATAAACATTCCCCCAAACCGGAGATATGCCAGGTCCCACTGAGCAAAACAAAGAGGAATTTAGGAAGAAGGCTAAGCTGCGGTAGCAGCTGCCTTCGACTTAGATGAGGAAGTAGATTTAGGCTTGAACTTCCTGGCCTGGGATCTCAAGGTATCGTGCCTCCTTCGGAGAGAGTCATGAGAAGAGGTTATGGTGTTGTTCTGGTCTTTGACACACTTTAATTGCATACGCAGTTCCTTATTCTCTTTGCGAAGCTCATATATTATCTCAACGTACTTCTCATTCTGGATTTTTAACTGCGCTATGTCTTGAGTCAATCTATCCACAGTCTGATGGAGTGGAGTAGATGGTTCTGCAAGAGACTCAGGATCTTTGTGAGGGCTCGATCCCTTTAGACATGTTTCGGGATCAACAGATGTAGTGTGTTCCTCAAGAGCCTTATCTTCAATGTGTGCAGGGGCAGGTTCAAAGACAGGATCTTCAAGCAAACGGGAAGAGACATTGGCTAACGCAAGACGGGGTGTTTCAAGGACAAGGTCGTCTGTCTAGTCATCAAGGCTATCTGAATGCATTGGCTGAATGACGGACTGATCGATAGACTGGACGACGGTCCAGTCGACAAACTGATCACGATTGGCCCTTCTTGATTTTGTGGGTATTGGTGAAAAGAGTGAGTGTTTTGTGGTCGTGTCCTCGTGGACAAGCTCAGGATAGTATGAATGAACAAGGTGCATTTCTCCTGATGCACCCTCACTAAACTACACAGACTTAGTATCCCTTTTTGCTTGGGCAGAGGTTTGAGTAGGCTCATTAGCACAAGTTTTAAATCAGTGATGCTTGCGAGAGGCATAGGATTTAACAAGGGGCTTCTTGACCAAATGGGGGTTCAATACTTCAAACACAAAGCTATCCCATGTTTGCCCCTTTTCCTTCAACTAGTGAATGATCAGGATTTTTATGAGACAGTGATGGTATAAACTACCAGCGGGGTTAACTACATTTTTCCTAACCTGGTTTGACATTTTCTCAAGGCTCTTCAGAAAATAAAATGGGAAATTTAGGGCTTGATTATTAACAAAATGAGCTAATAATCGAAAGTGGCAGGCTTTGAAGATAGTAAATTTACCCTCACAGGTGATCAAACGGATGATAACAGTCAAGGGCTCAAGGTATTTTGGCTTAATCCACTCCCGGTGGAATCCTTTTGTGCCTACAACATGTTGATATTCGTATTTGAGAGAAAATTCATGAGTCACCCGTGGGAGGAAGAGGTGCTTGTGCAACGAACACCCTCCCTGGGAAGCTTTGTGTCCAACGTAATAGACTCCTCTGTTACAGGAAAAGTAAGGTGTCCAACCCTAGCCATTTTTCCATTGAATCCTTTGGAAAATAGCAGTGAGAACTCGTCATCATGGCCTTCAAGAAGACGGAGGAAAGGACCCCAACCTGCTCAAAGAAAAATCTCACGGCAAGCTTTAAATTCAGGGATGCAGAGCAAATCCTGGTAGCTTCCAGGCTCATAGCGGATCGAAATTGTTAAACAGAGGTATATGGATGTAAGAGGTATAGGGGATGCCCGAAATTGCAAGAGACGCGGCTTGATAGACTCAAGAAAGATGAGGAAAAGTAGAATGAGGCAAAATTCACGCAGGCGTTGATTTAAAATGTGATATGTTCGAACGGTTGAATGATCGTGAGCAGATATTTAGCACGTTCGAACGATCACGCTATCATGCAAAGATCTTGAATCATGTGCCATCATAAAAATGCGTGCGTTAGTGAATTCGTATGGTTATGATATATTCAACCATGTCCAAAGTAATCTTTGGACATGTTGAATGTAATTTTCATCATGAGATTATAAGCATAAGTGACATAAAAGAACATGATGACTTTTGATTAATGCAATGATAGATTGCATGACGAATTTTACATATAAATTAATGAGTTAAAACCATATGATAACCATATAATGATTCTGAAAATCGCAATAATGCATGATTAATTGATTCATTTGATGAAGTCGAGATGAGTAAAGGAATGAGATCGAGTGCATAGATGACATTTGATTGATCCTTGGTATGGTGAGTCAATTGGATTTTGTCAGCAGAATTCAAAAATTAGATACCTTAACACACTTAATCATGTTGTTATAAGCTATGGTTTCATTTGGATCATCATTCAACACTTCATTCAGATCGTCATTCATTCGCCTCATTCGTCACTTCATTCGGATCGTCATTCGACCCTTCCTTCGATCCTTCATATGGACCTTCTGTACAAAATGTGCTTTGCTGGATCTAACTGCTATTGATTTTGTAGAGAATTTTTTTGGGCTGCCAGCACACAAAAGGATGATGTAATCCTGCTTTTCTTGAAACTTTAGTCGTGCTCTTCTTTATTTATAATGGATCAGAACAATCTTCTGCTACTTGCATTATCCTGAAAACACCTATCATTTTGTCAGAGATAAATGAATTTTTTTTTATATAAATAATCAGAAAGTAAAGACAGTTCTGAACCTCCCCCAAACCAAAAATATGGTGTGTCCTCAAGCCATCAAAGAAAAACTGATTAATATTCAAATATTTTCAATTAATAGTTTAGCCAATAGCTCTAAAATGCTGTTATTATTTTTTGTAAGAAAAATAAATACTAACTAATAATGGAGATGATTCATATATGCACATTCATAAAAAAAATAACAGTGCTTAGGAAGACCATATGAATAATGATAGTTCAATCGATCGAAAAATGCCATAGGAAAACCAGTCATCCTTGACTCATTTTAAAGATCTCTTGTCATCCAAAGAATATAGATAAAGTTCACCCTGGAGTTCATTAGATTTCTATGGTTATGGGTCCCAATTCTAGGATAATCATATCCTAGGTATTGTTTGAATTAGATGACAGGGTCCAAGTACAACTTACAGCCATTCTCTAATGTCAGTATAAATAATTGGCCTAAACATGTATTTGTATACTCAGGTTTTTTTAGATGAGCCATGTGCATAGTAATGCTTTAACCATATCTCTTTTACCCGATATTGTCCCGCTGTCAGCAGGCCTGTTCAGTACCCCGACGGGTTTATCTTGGTACCATGCAAGCATAGCCCCGCTGCCAGCGAGCCTGTTCAGTACCCCAATGGGTTTACTTGCATTTACCGAGATTCCTTGTTTAAGATTTTACTTAGCATGGACCCGCTTCCAGCGAGCTTGTTCAGTACCCCAGCGGGTTTGCTTCGTATAATAATTTTTATGTGGAAGCTGATTGGCACTAGAGTGTGTTAAGCCTGCTAAACACATAATTCAATTTTTTAGAGCAAACCTTATGAGTAACTTTATTTATAATAGCCTGGATTATAGATCATGTCAAAAGATAATAACCTAAAGCTATTCCTTGACCTCTCAGTCTATCTTCTTCATAGCAGATCAGTAATGTTCCCCACAAGTAGAAATATCACTCACTCTTAGGCTACCTTTTAAAAAAAAACTTAAGAGACATGTTTTGATAATGAGTCTGGGATGAACTAGTAGTCCATAGGTGTAAGATAGAACTTTGAAAAACATGATGATTAGAGTAGGTCTTAAGCAACTGTTCTAATGATAAATCAGAAATGTGCATGTCTGAATCAAATACCATATATAAAAGCATAAAAATGAAATTAATAAAAAAAAATCATAGAAGAAAGTGGTTAGAAATGATATAAAGAACACTTTAACTTTTCACTATAAATTTTCAATTTTCAACAATAATCGAAAGAGAAGGAGTTAGGATGCATTATGAGTTTTTTTAGAGCACTTCCCTTTTCAGATAATATTTCATGAGCTGATTATAGAGATAAGGTTGTAATCAAACTGCAAAACCACTTGTTAGATGATTCAAATTTATTCACAACAAAAACATATGTACAAAGAAAAGTCATATGAAATTGATCAAAATTAGGGAAATGAAAAGAGTCTTCCTGTTTTAATTGAAAAAATTCTATAAGATGATCATAAGAATGAATTTCCTATATAAATGCAATCAACTATTAGCAATGACTCTTATTTATTTAAAGAAACAAAAATATATTTACATATATACACATGAAGATAACCCAAAATAATTCAAGAACCAGGAGAAGGAGGAATGACTTCCTCTTCAACCAGCTCCATCTCCTTCTGTTGTAAGGCATTCTGCACAAAGTCTTGTTTAGATATTGGTTGGTGATAAAGTCTAAGTCTATGTCCATTTACAACAAAGGAAATTTGTGAATCATCAATTGTCTTAATCTCAACAGATCCATTATCAAAAGCTGTAACAATTTCATATGGACCCATCCAACGAGTAGTTAATTTACCTTTAAAGTTTTTGTACCTTGAACCAAAAAGTAATTCCCAGTCTCCAGTTTTGAATTGTTTTTGTTTAATATATTTATCATGCCACTTTTTGCGTTGGTTTTGTATTAAAATTGTATGTTGAATGGCATCTTGTCTAATCTCGTCTAATTCATTTATTTGCAGGATTCGTTGTCTCTGTGCTTCTTCCAGATCCATTCCTAATTGTGCAGCCATATGAAAGGTTTTGACTTGAAATTCAATGGGTAGAAGAACTTGTTTACCGTAAACAAGCTCATAAGGTGTGTGGCCAGTGGTATTCCTCCAAGTTATTCTATAAGCCCACAAGGCTTTTGGAACCCTGTCTGCCCAGTCTTTGTGGTGTAAATGGATAGTCTTAGTCAGGATGGCTTCTAATACTTTGTTGGTAGACTCTATCTGACCATTGGCTTGCGGGTGATATGGTGAAGATTTACAATGTCTAATACCATGTTTTTCAGTAAGCTCTTTCATCAACATGGAGTTAAATTGAGATCCTTGATCGGTTACAATTTCCTTAGATACACCGAATCGGGTAAATATTTCTTCATATATAAACTCTACCACATATTTCTCTGTGGCTCGGAATAAGGCTTTAGCTTCCACCCACTTGGTGACATAGTCTGTACAGACTAGAATGTACTTCTTCTTGCGAGACATAGGGGAAATTGGCCCAACGAAATTTAGAGCCCATTTTTCAAAAGGTTCAATCATAACCTGGAGCTGTAAGGGCATCTCATCGGATGGTGTAGGTCTACCCATTCTTTGGCAACTGTCACATCCCTTGACATACTTGGCAGCATCTTTAAAAATGCTTGGCCAATAATATCCAGAGTGCAACACTTTGCATGTTGTTCTCTTATCAGAAAAATGCCCACCACAAGGTCCACCATGACATGCATGGAGGATCTCTGCCATCTCATCCTCTCGTACACATCGTCTAATATTAAGATCCAGACCAGTACGAAAATATCATTGTCCACCCAAGAATAATTAGAACTTTGAACTATGATCCTACGTTTCTCGGGTGGGGAGAGATGGTTTGGTAGCTTTCCAGTTGCTAAATAATTGGCTATGTCTACAAACCAAGGGGTTCGAACAGACACAACGAACAAATGTTCATCCGAAAATCTATCATCGACGGGACTGGCATTATCGTCAATTTGAATTCGAGAGAGAAAATATGCTACCACATTCTCTCGACCGGGACGATCAACAAAAGTGATGTTAAATTCTTGTAACAAAAGAAGCCACCGAGTCACCCTGCCATTGGTGATTGGTTTATTCATTAAAAATATAATGACGGAGTGGTTTGTGTGTACAAAAACTTCATATCCTGTGATATAGTGATGAAACTTGTTTATGGCATAGACTACTACCAGAAACTCTTTTTCAGTAACAGTGTATTTTGATTCTACAGGAGTCAAATTTTTGCTAGCAAAATAGATGGCATATGATGTTTGTCCTTCCTTTTTACCTAAAACTCCTCCTATAGCCATGTCGGAAGCATCAGTGGATATATGGAAGGGAAGGGACCAATTGGGCCCCCTAAGTATTGGTGCCACTGATAGCTTTGCCTTCAAAGTTTCGAAGGCGTGTTGACAAGGTTCTGTCCATTGAAATTCTGTATATTTCACGAGTAGTTTGAACATAGGTGCATCTATCTTAGTGAATTTTTCAATAAAACGTCTATAAGAGCCTTCATGTCCAAGAAAGCTCCTTACCTCCTTTTGAGTTTTTGGAGGAGGAAGATTAACAATTATTTCTATCTTGGCAGGATCCACCTTGATACCTTGAAGAGAGACATGATGTCCCAAAACTATGCCCTCGGTTAGTAACATCTTACATTTTTCATGAATAAGGGCTAAGTTCGTTTCTTGGCACCGAATAAGAACCGTTTCAAGGTTATCAAGGACTTCTTGGAAGGTATTACGATAAGCTGTAAAATCATCCATATAAACTTCTACACAGTCATGTATATGGTCAGCAAAAATTCCTAAGACTGCACGCTAGAAAGTGGCAGGTGCATTACACAGGAAAAATGGAAACACTCGATAGGAATATGTCCCCCAAGAACAAGTAAAGGTTGTCTTGTCTTGATCCTCAGGTGCTATTAATATTTGGTTGTATCCGCTATACCCATCAAGTTAAGAAAAGTATTGTTTTCCTGACAAGATATCTAACACTTGATCAATGAAAGGTAAAGGGAAGTAGTCCTTAAGAGTAGCCTTGTTCAATTCTTGAAAGTAAACACAGATACGCCATTTCCCTGTAACTTTCTTTGTAACTACTACCAGAGGAGACACCCATTTACTATTAGAAATTGGGTAGATGAAATCAACATTAAGGATTTTTTGTAATTCATCTTTAAATATATCCTTTAGGGCTGGATTCATTCTTCTCTGGGGCTTCCTGACAGGAGGTAAGTTTGAATCTGTGTAAATGTGGTGAATACAAGTATTTGGGTGTATACCCTTCATATCGTTGTATTCCCATGTGCATTACTCTAGTTTGACTCTTGAGAACTTATAGTAATTTTTTTTGCTGACTCTCATCTAAACCTGCATTTATATGTAGAAATTTTTTAGGACTAACCTCAAAAGGTATGGTATAGGATCCTATATGTTCTTCGATTGCGAAGACACAAGGTGTGCTTGTAAATGTTGAGAGGCTCATGTTTTCTTGGAATTCATCTCCAAAGATTTGGTCAAGTTGGGAAAAAGACTGAGGAAAGTCTATACATGTTCTGGAAGAGACAAATTGGTTCAACACATTTTCGATATTTTGTTCTTGAAGTGCCTAGGAGAAATCACTAAAAAGGGAAAGTTCTTCCAATTTCTCATCCCCAAAAGGAAAATCTAACCAAAACAGGTTTTCGGTTACTGGTTGTGCTGGTGGGTATAAAGCAAGTTTTCTTGTAGACAACCCATCAGAGATAATCATCTCTCCATCCCTACATCCTATAAATGCATTAGCAATGGCTAACCAAGGTCTTCCCAGAATAATGGGGTGTCCTTTGGAAGGGTCCTTTGATTCTATGACCATAAAGTCCATGGGATATTCCCATGAAGCCACTAATACAATGATATCATCTAAGATCCCAGTAGGCTGCACCATAGTGCGATCTGCTAATTCTAGCATTGTTGGGGTAGGGCGAAGAAACTGTCCTAAATGGAGAGTTTCTAAAACTGTGGTAGTCATCAGGTTAATAGCAACCCCTAGATCAATAAGTGTGTTTTCTATGGCAGTGTTATTGATGATAATCATTACCAAAGGATTTCCTGGATTTGTATACTTTGGAATTCTAGGTTGGTTTGTTATGTAATCTGACATTTCACCTATGACATGAATCGTCAGAGGGTCTTTTTTCTTTTTACCTGGTCTTTTAATATAGAGTTCCTTTATCACTTTACTATAGATTGGTATATCTTTAATGGATTGTAACAAAGGGATATTGATACAAATATTTTTCAATTCGTTAATGATATCATACTCTGGATAAGTTACAGGCTTTTCTATTACTAGATGCTTCGGATATGGGGGTTCTTTTTCTCTTGGAATTACTTCTTCATGAGGATGGTCAAGTGTGTTGAAGCTTTAGGAATAACCACATCTTCAAGAATGGCATCATTCAAAATTTCATTAGGTATGTCTTCTTCTTCATTTTCTTCTCGGATAACAACTGATGATTTGGGATGATCTTGCAAAACTCTCCCAAACCGCAGTTGAATCTCATGCATTGGTGCGGTCGAAATGGCATATGATGGGAGAGGTAGAAACCCAATGCTATTAAGAGCTTGAGTTGGCTTGTTGTTAGGATTTGGTATCGGTTGTGTAGGTAATATTGTGGGTCTTGGGGGATTCATATTCTGGAAGTGGTGAGGTTGATTTGTGATAAGGGGTAGTGAAGGAGGAACAAATCCAGGAAAGAGTTGCTGGATATTAGGTGGGTAAGGATAGTTAGGCATAGGAGGAGGTGGTTGAGCATAATATTGTCCTCTCCATTCGTGTGGCCATTGCTGCTGTTGAGCATTATGAGGAGGGTATTGAGGTGGCCAATTTTTCCAACCTGAAGTGTTCCATTGTTGAGGAGGTTGATAAGGATGGTAATCGGGTGGAAATTGTAATGATGGATCTTGATATGATGGTTTATCTCTAGGTTTCCAAGGCCTCCTAGATGTTTCACCAAAATTCCCACTCTTATATACAACTTGCAACCCAGGCAACGATGGACAGTTATCAGTTGGATGTTCTTCTCTACAAAGGTCACATATTGAAACATTATTCAATGGACATTCCCGTTGGGGATGTTTAGTTCTACACCTAGGACAGAAAACACTCATTGTTGCACGCTCCTCATCCTGTCTCTTTTTAGCTTGTAATGCATCTAATTGGGAACCCATGGCTCCTAAGATATTTGTTTTGAAATTTTCTAATAGGTTTCCCAACTCTACCCTTGTAACTCCACCAAGACTGGATGTATTTACTTTTAGGTTTCTATTATAAGATTCTCGAAAGTGTCTTCCACTTTTCCCTCTGCTCCTAGAGTAATTCCTACATAGCTCAAAAATCTGTGTGAAAGACTTATGAGATATAATGTCCCCATTTTGACCCCATTACATTAAAATGTAAATGATGTAATATTGTTATAAAATCATGGTGAGGAGCTCAAGTCCAAGGCCCCGCCATCGATTTATTGATGCATATGATTTACGTGCTATCCAGGCACAATGAAAATTCGAATATCATGTAAATATGCATTTTAATAAAATACCCACAACTAGCTATGCAATGCAATAAGAGATGAGGGCACGATTTTACAAGGAATTGGGAGGGAAAATATTCAAACCCTTGGAGCCAATCAGGTCAAGCCAAATTTCAATGAGAGAACCCATCAAACCCTCAACTACCCATGTTGACTTTTGTACCCAATCATTGATTTCTCACAAGAGTTGGTTGAGGTAGTTAATGCCTTGTGGAATGGGAGGTATGGTTGTCCAAATTCGGGTATGGGCAATCCACCCTGCATGGAAAATCGTGTTTTGCTTCTTGGGCAAGAAAAGAGCCATGAATTGCTCCTCAAGCCATTATCCATCAACCAGTTTGGCTCTCTCACGAGTTGGGAGCTAGTTGGGCATTTTTTCCCATCGAAATCTCGTGTTTTCCTTCATTCTCAGCTGGGAGAAGGGCGTTTTTGTGTTATATACCAGTGGGGAAGAAGGCCGAGAATCGAATTTGGGTTCCATAGAGACTGTTTGGCTGTTGAAAGCCTAGTTAGTTGGGAGAGAATTCGTTTTCCTCCCTGTGAATGTTTTTCCCCATCCCACAATCTGTTTTTGGCTGGAAACAATTTGGGGAAATCCCATGGCCATCCTGTTTGTAAATCCCATTTTTAAATATGTGTATCCATGCCCAATGACCGTGTTTTGTTGTGTGTGTAAAGGGTATGTTGGGGTATGGGTATGGGTATCCATTTGTTTGGCTTGAGCTTGAGTGCAAGCATCCTGGGTTCTGATTTAGCTTGATAAACACAGTTGTGGACTGGCTTGGCTTAGATGCATTGACTACTTGGCTGTGTATGAGATGGATTGTTCCCTTTTCCTTGTAAGAATCATTCCTAGCTCGGGGGTGGCAGTTGTGTTGAGAGAATTGATGAACACAACTGGCCTATGGTTGGTTGGAACATTGCAGCGACATAGCTAGTTGTTTGGGACAATTGCACAATAAAGATAAGTGTTTTTCTGTCTATGTATTTACTTCTGCAATGCATTAATTTGATGACTGTTGATATGCTATATGCATGAGTAATGTGTGTGGATAGTTTAATTCCGCTGTGCATGTTTGATTTGTTTGCATCTGCACACCTTTGAATTTATGTGTATGCATCTAATGAATGGGCTGAGTTTTATGAAAAGCCCCATAGATTGTTAGCATGTTCCTTTCCTTGAATTGGGTCCACGGGAGGGTACATTACATGAGAGATGTCTCCTGCTTCCATGAGATTAAGGTTTTCTAAGAATTCTTCTGAGATTCCCTTAAGGAAGAGTGTTCTTACTGCATCCTCCTGAAGATCACTATACTTGGATTTATGTAACACATAGTTAAATCTTTCGAAATAGTATTCTAGGATCTCATCTTCAAGTTGTTGTATTTTGAAAATATCATTGCGAGAGTCCTTAGGTTTACAGTAATCCTTATATTTCCGTAGAAATGCAGTCTTCCTTTCTTCCCAAGTTCTAATACTAGATTCTCCTAACCCCATAAAACATCGAAGAGCAGAATCTTTTAATGTGGCAGGAAAAAGTTTTAGCTTTTGGCCATCTTGTAGGTAGTTATAACTCCTACACAAAATGTCAAATTCGAATAAGAATGTATCTGAATCCTCATTACTCTTCCCATAAAAGGTCGGTAGTGAGGAGGGAGGGATTTTTTTCATGGTGACATCTTGTGCAGTGTCTAGGATAGGGAAACCAAAAGTACATTTAGTTATAACTTCTCCCTCTTCTTCCTCCTGTCGGACATGATCTTCATTTTCATTCTCCATAAGAACTTGATTTCCAAAGAGAGAATACCTAGGTTTTTCCTTTCTTGGTGAATATGGGATGTCCCAACGTTCTGTTTCAGGAATAGTATTCCTCTTTTTAGGAGAGGAATTACCAGCTACGTGGGAGTCCAGTTTTGAAGGTCCTACAATTGTTGTCTCAATCTGTGAAACAACTATGTTCATGGAATTTTCAAAAAGAGCGTCTACTTGTGCAGGATCAACAAAGTCTACTAGGTTTGGACCACCTACTATTGAAAAGGTAGTGTCTTTGGGTTTTTGAGCTAATGGAGGGTTGAGAGGTTCTGATGTTTTATCCTTTTGAATTTCCTCTTGTCTAAGTTCAGTCTCAATATGAGCTTGAGGTTCTTCTAGTGGAATTTATTTATGAACAAAATTTTTTGATGTCTCTATGGTTTCCCCTAAATGATTTCCAGAAAGGATTTCCTTATCTTTCCAAGTAGGACTATCCCCTTTAGGTGTTTTCTGATACCTTTCTGCTGAGTTAGTAGTTGGGGTGGCATGCCCCCTGTAAAGGTTAGTAGGGATTTTAGTAGGAAGGCTAGTTTTAATGTATCTACCTTTTGAGTCTCTAGATCTATTCATGAAAACAAAGCTAAAACTGAAATAAATTCTAATTGCATTACTACAATTATTGGGTTTTGGGGATGCCTATTATAACAAATGCACAGGTTCTTACCTCTCGTCTTACTACTCACCCACCACCAGCCTATTTCTAAGTTTCAAAGAGGAAAATTCTATCAATCACTAAGTTTTTAGAAGAAAAGTCTACCTACCTACAACTAAATTCTACCTATCTACAACTCCCTGGCAATGATGCCAAAATGTTGGGTGTATTTATTGTCTTAAGGAATCACCAAATATTTAATTATCGACCAGGGTTGGTAATCTTAGAGTTGTGGCACAGTATATGCTGAGGTAGAATGGTAGTTAATACATTGGCTCGGACGACCTTAGAAATGTTTAATAATGAAAAGATCGAAAGATATTTCAAAATGAATAACCGAGTCAAACTTCAAAAATACAACTACTAAACTGATTAGACTTAACTAAACCAATAGATCAGAATAGGATCAATCTATACTACTCTATTCTATGAAAAATAACTGAGAAGATAAAAACAACAATACTATTATAGGAAACAAGACTTGATCAAAAGCAAAACTACTCTTACGAAATATGGAAACTACTGATCAATTATTCAACTCTAACCTAGGAATTAGAAAGTAATAACTATGAATTCATAAATCGATCAATGAAATGATTCAGTTTATAACTAACTATGGAAACAAGAAACTATATTATCTTAAAGCAAGATTGAAAACTACTTAACAAACCTAAGAAACTCAACAGTTAAACTATTCATGCATTCGACAAAGACTCAAAACTAAGATAAGCTACCTAATTCCATTCTCCTTGAGGATTTTGAGGAAATGTGTAAAATGTAATAGGGACGGGAGAAAATGTATCCAAATGACTTTCAAATGTGACAAGGAAACATAACATAAGTAAATCTAGTTTAACTTCTACAAAGAGATGCAAGCTAAAGAGTGACCAATTACAACTAACTTTAAACATTGTAATCTATTCTTTATTCATAAGCAAATGACATGGAACAAATGTAATCTGGAAGCAAGTAGAAAACTTAATAAAGATATTTACTTGGAAATGAGTTTGATTTAGAAGCAAGTAGAAAACTTGATAAAGATATATTATTTCTGAATCAAATCCTATCCTATGAACATCTTCATTAACTATGTAAATGAGAAGAGAAAATCCTATGCTTGAATTAAGAATTATGTTTAAACTATGAAAACTAATGTGCTTTTGAGAATGAAATTACTTAATAAAAATGCAGTAAACTAAACTAAGAATGAAACTGACAAGTTCTAGATTAATAACAAGTTCAAAAATCAGATATAAAAGATCAATTACAGTAACATAATCTAAAAAAGTAAACTAAGGCAAAGTTAAAGAAACGAATAAGAACTAAGAATGGTTATGAAGCTTAAGTGGAACTCTATGTAATTCAAAACAAGGTCCTAATTGCATATATAACTACTGGTTAACTACAAGAAATGATACAATTCGAAAAACTGAAAAATTGAACTTTAAACAAGCATAAAAACAACACATAAAATATTAAAGTCTGTATGACAATCCGGATGATAGTTTGAAAGATAGTCCGAATGACAGTCCGGATGACCGAAAATGATATAAACTATAAAAATGAGCAGACTAAATGATTCTAACGCCAGCTGGTTTATGCATATTAATCTATGGTGCAACCAAAGCAGTAAATAAACTGTTTAAAGATGAAATAACAAGAAGCAACTACACTAGTCTACGTCTAAAGAGAGAAATCATTTCCTATTTGCAAAATAAAACAAGGCTGAAAGGTAAATGAAACTAATCTATAGCTACAACAATATTTAATATAACTAAATCTAACTACAAAATGAACTTGGAACACTAAACTAATTAAACTCTATCTAATTGCAATGGAAAGACTGAAAGCAAACTAAAGGAAACTATGCATGACCGGTCACTTCAAATTCTGAAAATGCAAATTATATTAACAACAAGAAATAAATTACAGGAAATAAGACACATCTACAAGAAAAGAAGGTTAAATACATATACTGAAAATAAAAGCTACTTATCTACAGAAAGGAAATAACAAAATATACACAATAAAACCTCTAGTTGTTGAGGGGAACTTCTCAGCAATCATGGATTGGCTAACTCAAATTAATCACCAACAAAACATCGACAACTAAATAAAAAACTTCTATTAATTGAATCAAAGGTTACACAGTCGTTTTCTAGCTTTGTGTGTCTCTCCAATTACTGCTGCTAACTAGCTAACTCTGTTTCTCAAAGAGAGACGTCTTTATATAATTTTACAATGGGGGAGAAGGTTGACCCTTTCAGTGGTCGACCTCTCTAAAAATAGGATGTCTTAATGGCTGAAGAAAACGGCTACAGGACGGTTCACGACAGTGCACAGGCCGTCTGCCTGATTCCGTGGGCGTTGGTTCACTTCACGTGAGTAGTTGTGCGTTGATTCCCCTTGACGTGGGCAGAGGATGCGTTGTCAAGTTGGGCGGACAGGAGCACATATCTTCTAGAACGAGGGCTCACGCACCATGAGGAACACGTTGCCAACAGAACCCATGTCACCATTTTTGTCTTTAATGCCTCGAAATATCCCAACCAACGAATCTAATGGTGTGAACGAAGGGCTAAACGATGGTCTGAATGTGGCCGAGCGTCTTCAGTGTGAACGCGCGTCTGAATGAAGGTCCGTTTGAAACCCATAGCCTATAGAATGAAGTCTATATGCCAAGCAGGCCGAGAAACGTTGAATTAATGTTAATAAATCATAATATGATGATAATTAATCAATATTTGTGTGATATGCAAATAAATTCATACCTAGGTTTGAGTGACAGTCTGAATGGCAAGAAGTATGAATTAATATGCCAAAAATGAAAAAATTAGTGCCAACAGAGCACGTTTAATGGCCAAAGACGATAACAAAAATGGACATCAACAACATTTAAATATGAGAATAATTGAAAGTTATGTTGGAGGAATGAGTTTGGAGATCAATTATCTCACTTTATCATCTCTCCCATTCATTGCCCTCATTCTTACTTGTGTTCTTTCGTCAAGGAACCAAGGTTTCTTCATTCAACATAGTTATAGTAGATTTTAAGAAGGGAAACCTCGGGTTGTTGAGGGGCCCTTCTCAGCAATCAGGGATTGGATAACTCAAATTATTCACCAACAGAACATCAACAGCTAAATCATAAACTTCTATTAATTGAATCAAAGGTTATACAGTCGTTTTCTAGATTTGCGTGTCTCTCTAACTACTGCTGCTAACTAGCTAACTTTGTTTCTCAAAGAGAGACGTCTTTATATAATTTTACAATGGGGGAGAAGGTCGACCTCTCTAAAAATAGGAGGTCTTAATGGCTGAAGAAAATGGCTGCATGACGGTTCACAACAGCGCACAGGCCGTCTGCCTGATTCTGTGGGCGTTGGTTCACTTCACGCAAGAAGCTATGCGTTGATTCCCTTTGACGTGGGCAGAGGATGCGTTGTCAAGCTGGGAAGATAGGAGAACGGATCTTCTAGAACGAGGGCTCACGCACCATGAGGAACACGTTGCCAACAGAACCCATGTCACTGTTTTTGTCTTTAATGCCCTGAAATATCCAAACCAACGAATCCAATGGTGCGAACGAAGGGCTGAACGATGGTCTGAATGCGGCCGAGAGTCTTCAGCGTGAATGCACATCTGAATGAAGGTCTGTTTGAAACCCATAGCCTGCAAAACGAAGTCTATATGCCAAGCAGGTCGAGAAACGTTGAATTAATGTTGATAAATCATAATATGATGATAATTAATCAAGATTTGTGTGATATGCAAATAAATTCATACCCGGGTTTGATTGATGGTCTAAATGGCAAGAAGTATGGATTAATACACCAAAAATGACAAAAGTAGTGCCAACATAGCACGTTTAATGGCCAAAAACGATGACAGAAATGGACATCAACAACATTTAAAGATGATAATAATTGAAAGTTATGTTGGAGGAATGAGTTTGGAGATCAATTATCTCACTTTATCATCTGTCCCATTCATTTCCCTCATTCTTACTTGTGTTCTTTCCTCAAGGAACCAAGGTTTCTTCATTCAACATAGCTAGAGTAGATTTTAAGAAGGGAAATGACCCATTTCAAGGATACTTTTGAAGCCCACTTACCTCTAATCATTATTACTAGGTGATATTACACATTTTATGCTTTTCCATTCCATTGGACTAATATATGAGTATTTCTATTTCCCCCAATTTTTATGTTTGGATGACATTATTATAGTTAGTATTGCAATATAATTGCATGCACATGTGGTTTGGGGACTTTCCTTAATGCCTAAGCTGATCCTCTGAGAGGGCGGGTTAGGATATATTTCAATTTTAGTCTAGATTCTAATGATTCTTTCCTTAGATCTACATGCAATTTAATTACAAAAGGGTAAAAGGAGGTAAGAGAGTAAAACATGTTTCCTTATGTTGTCTATTTCTCTTGAGAGTGTTGGTCCTTTCAATTTATCATTGCGATGATGTTCCTATTCTTGCACACAAATCAAACAAGTACCTTCCTAAAATAATTTTGCATCATATTAACAAATCATACATATAAAATCTAGCTACTTATCAAACAAAGTAAACCACATCCCAAATGACATTCACTCATTATCAAATAGACAATAATAATAATATATATCTGTGTGGGGATTAATTGATTTATATTAAATGAAAAGGTAATGAGACATGAACATGGATACCTGATCTCTGATGCAGCGTGCCCTTTACGAGAGTTTAGATTCTTCTATTCTTAGTGACATGCATTGATCCCTTGTTGATGGTGATCTCAAATCTTACTATGGTGGAGGAACCATTTGGTGGTTCTTTAATATCCACTTAAGATCCTTGTGCTACTGAAGGAACTAATCACTATCTTCTCCTCTTAAATGGAAATGTAAACCTTGGAATGTTTTCACCTTATCACTATGAATTATTCTAGAGTTTGGAAGCTTGATATCACTTTCTCCATCCTTCTCCCTTAACCATGGATCTTGCATTTATAAGCTGGAAAGGTGATAAACTTGAAGTTGAGAGTGCAGGCATGTCACACAAGTGTGTATCATGCATGATCTACACTCATGGATTTTCTATTTTCAAGCTTTATTTCCTAATTTGTTACTTTAATATGTGGTTGTGTTTCTTATAGTGAGAAACTACAACCTATCATAATTATCCTTCAAAACGACTATGAAGCTCGTGTTTTTCCTGAATTAAAAGTGCATCCATGTGGTAAAAAGACATGTGAACTCTAGATAAAGACATGCAGGCTTCATGTGCTCAGTCAATTTTGACTAGGGGTGTCATTTATTTTTCATATACCAAGGGTGTAAAATGTTCATATCACTAATTCCCTCCAATGTATGAGGTAATAAGAGATACATATGGATGAAATTCATTATGAACAAAATATGCTAATTAAATGTATAGGAGGAGTTTCATGGACCCTGGATTTGGAGAAACTTGCAATCGTAAACCAAATATCATATTTAAAACATTCCCTTGAGGTGAGCATACCCATGCTCAATTATATAATGATCATAACTGCTAAAAATACACCCCATATTTATGGGATATGATAGTGCGAAAGAGCATGGTCACAAATAAGACATAGTGGATGCATGCCAAATAGGATCATAGCCACCGATACATACAATGTGGATCTACATGTCAATGGACATCAAATAAATGCCAAGAACTTGGAAATATATATCAATTGATCTTCCAATGTTCTCAACATGTAGTGGTACATTTGTGTGCAACTTGGATGACAATATCAACCAATGATGCTATCATGTCCCAAGGCCTTCAATCCAAACTATCAATTGTATGCATTTATCTATCTGAAGAAATGATCTATTATCTAACATAGAAAAACACCATTTAATTACCAATTATTGATAATGATAATGGGTGCCAAGGTACTAAGTACAAGCATTCAGTGTGAATAAACGGTTTAATGTCAAACACCTAATTGAATCAATTGACATGAGTCAATGTTGTATACCCACTTTTGAATGCGAGGGAACTTTCCACTGATGCCCACAAGCCTCTAGGTACTCTAAAAGGTCTCTAGACTTTCTTCTTAGACAATGAGTTATGAAGAGTTTCATTAGAAAAAATGAATCAAGGAATATCTCATCAACTGACACAAAACATGTAACTAAATTGATTGATGAAGCCAAAGGTAACAAACCACTAGACACTTCTTGATACTAGGATGGCCTACAGACATGGTCAAAAAATCCGAGTAATGGTTGACATAGGTTTACTCGCTTCCCTTGAACATGAACATGAAACTGATATGACTTGGGAAACATCTAATACTTAAAAAAAAACCAATGAAATCCATCAATGCTAGAGGCATTGGATGTGTGCTCAATGATTATTGTAAGGATAGCCAATCAATAGAGTAAACTCATCATAGTGGTACGAATTCCTAAAGTAATACTAAATTGAACTACAAGATATTTGACGCAAATAGATTCCATGTTCAAGGGCGATAATCGCTAAGGGATGCAACATTAATATAACAAATTACAAAGGTTGATATCCCCCCTATTTTGTTTTTTTTAATGTTTTTAATGTTTTTATTAGTGCGGAAAAGTAAAAATTATGCTATGTTACAGTGGAGGGAACACGTGTCGTAAGGGCATATGGATACATTCTAAGCACACAAGGTAGTCTCGTGCAAAATAAAGGAAAAAAAATTGTTAGGCTAGTTATAAACACTCATAAATTGGCCCCCTCCATGGTGAATGGGTCAAGATGCACAAGAAGTTTTTTCCAAATAACAAGTGGCAAAGGTGATGACAAAATTCATAAGCTTGGAAGAGCGAATGACAATGAGGCAGTATGTACAGTTGTGGAAGTAAAAACACGTAAAGTGATGTAAAATTATAGGAGTGGGAAAAGGTTTGGCACAATTGAAGGTTACATGTGTGTTTTCTCAAGTCAACAACCTATCATTATATGCCAAAACAATCAATCTTCCTAAATATTGGTTGAACACAAGGTGAAGAAATGACTCGACAAGATCATGCACATGGTCAACAAAGGTCAGTATAACAAATCCCCCCCCAAAAAAATCTAAGTAATGAAAATGATGGTATCATGGCCGTTTTTTGCAAAACATAGAAAAAATGGCTATTCTATTGTTTTATGAGGAAACAAATTGGTCCAAAATGACTTAATATGGTAAAAAATGATTTAATTGTTCATCGTTACCATATTAAATTGGTGAATTTGGAGAAAAATATTTTTCCCTTGGCTTTTAATTGTTGGTTGCAGAAGATTGGATAGATGTTTCATAGTGGGATAACTAGAGGTAAATCATATCATCTCCCTCTTCAATTCTATAGGTTTTTGTTTTTAACAGAAACGAGTATAAAATTTATATTAAAAAGAGCTGAGAAACAACCAAATTTTACAAAGCATTCACACATTAAGAGAGGTAAACCAAATATGCATGCTTACAGTCCAAATTTCCCAATCGTTGAAAAATTATAGTCAAAAGTTTCCCAGTTGCTACAAATCTTCTTATGCTATATATGAAAATATACTACCCTAACAAGACATCACAACTTTAATACATAACAAAAACAAAAAGAGAAGGACCAAACTAAAACATCATGAACTATCCTCAACTGGATTTCTCGAAAGAGTCCAAGTTGATGCATTGATCCTTGGAAGGTTGGAGATAGAGCCTTCTTCCTAAGCTCGATGAGCTGTGAGTGGATGATTTTTGATAATGGATTTCCTGAACCAGATTCAACAATTTTTCCATATATTCCATCAATTTTTCAATCTGGCCACCCTGCACTCTAACATGGTCCTCAATATTGTCCAACTGAGTGTCTAGAAGGGAAATATGATAAGAAATTTGACGTGTGGCTTCAACTAGACCATCCCAACGAGACTACATAATTCATAACATGGCCTTGAAATCGTTGATCTCAACCCGAATTTCTCTCAATGTTTCCTTCCACGATGGCATCCTAGGCTCTATGAGTACCCCCCTTCGCAAACAAGACATACCAATGTACCTTACCCCATGACCTCCAACAAAGGAAACAAAGAACATATTCAAAGGAAACATTGACCCAGAAGGAGACCCTACTCTAAGAATTGAGCGAGGTCCCTTCAAACCAGAAGACAAAATCACACATAAAATTGTAATTTGAGGGATTACCTGTTTATGAGCTTCCAAGGTTGCTATTGTTTGTGTCTTGAATAGGAGCCTGAGAACTAAGACTACCCAAAGGTTATGCCTTTGCATGCACAATACACCAGAATTGTAATACCCCAATGTTTTAAGCCCCAGACATATGTAATTATTATTTTTTGTTTTGTTATAGTGGCACAAGGTGTGGGGACTATGTACTTGGAAATTAATGTTATTATTGTTGCTTAATAAAATTAGCTGGCTCACCATGGACTACAACGATAATGGGGGAACATGGTTTCCAATTGCGAGGGGGTTGGGGAGTAGGAGTTGTTTCTCTCGCTAACATTAGTTGTGGAACCCTATTCTTGATTATTTTGACCTATGGAGTTACTATTGCACCTTATTCATGGTTAGTGGACCCCTCTTTCTCTAGTGTGCCCTCATGAAGGTTTGGTGGGCCCCACTTTGTGAATGCACCCTCCTTGGATGAGAGATACTCTTTTTTGGGCTCCACTTGCTCTAAGGATCCCTCTCCCTAGGTTCTAGGAGTTGTAAGCTAGATTTTAGCTTCCACAAGCTAGAATTTAGCCTCCACCACCACAAGTGCGCCCCACTCCTCTATTCAATGGATATGATCCCTATTTTTGTGCTTACAGGTTATTTATGATCCTATTGGACCCACTCTCTCACCTCCCATGACTAGTGTTCCCTCCTTGAGATTTTCTTGGCCTCCACTCCTTGGTTTTTGGTAACTCCTCCTCATAGTGCTAATTTTTGGAAGGGAATATCCTAAGATAAGCCACCACTCAATCAATTTGAGTTAAGTCTCCACAATGAATCCTAACTACACCTTAACCAACTTGAGTTGGTCTCCTTGGGTTCGAATTTCCCTCCTTGAGCCTTATTTATACATGAGCTATCACCTTGTTGTGCTAGTTAGTGAGTGGGTTGGATGGTGCTCATTGAGACATGTGTTAGGTGTGAGAGAGTGATGTTACCAGAGAGTTTCTGGTTGATTACTTTTTTCCCCTCATGGACCATTACTTGTCCCTAGTCTAGTGTGTAAATCCATTATGTGAGGGCGGTGATATCTGAAGGGCCGTGGTGAGCATGGGTAGTCATAACTCATCGGTAGTGTAGACGAAAGGGAAAGTAAGTGGTGAGGGAGTGAACTACGACTACTCTAGTTGAGAGTACCTCTACTTGTGGAACCATGTCCTCAGCTCGGGGGTGACTGTCATGCTGAGAGATGCATGAGCATGGCATGTCTATGGCTGGGTTTAATGTGGTCCTGTTGAATCCAGTTGCATTCTTGAGATAAGTATTTGCTTATGTGTTATTTATTCTATTTTATTATGCATATGTACCGTGGAAGCTAAATTAATTTATGTTTATGTTTATGGATGTTATGTTAGAGATTGAATGCAAGATGGGCAGTCTATCTATGTTATAAATATTGTTACATTAATAGTTGAATGTAGGTGGATGGCCTTCGTGTGATATTGAATGAAATTGCGAAGAACGTTCCCTACCTTCTCTAGATTCTCTAATTTCTCTACTCTCGCTCATGGTTCTGCAACTGTAGGTGGCAGCCATTTCTTCTCTTTCTCTCATGATATTCTATGGCTGTAGGTGGCAACCATCTCTTGTATTTATCTCACATTTTCTAAGGATTTAGATGGCAGCCTTCTCTTCTATTTCTTTTATGAATTTAATGGTTGTAAATGACAACTTGAGATCCAATGTATTATAAGCCTAGATGGTTGTAGATGATAGCCAAAAAAATCTGATTGTAGTAGTGTTGGATGGATGTGCATGATAACCATAAAAATCGGATTTGTACTAATGATTGATGGCTAGACGGGGGAAGCCATGAAATTTGTTTTTTAGTGAATGGTGGATGTAGGGGACAACCATGGGATTTGGTTTGTGTGGTTTTAGATGGAATCCCATGTCTATGATTTTCTTATGGTCTATGTGGCTGTAGATGTATCCTTAATGTTTATATTATTCACTATCTAAAATCAACACTCACATAATCAAACTAATAATCTCATATCAAAACACAATCGGATGATAAAGAACAATTTGTGCACTTACGATCATCTACAATTGCCTATAATTATGTTTTTCACTAGCACTACAATTCGACAATTACGATCATATACATGAGCTAAATATTTGCACTTGGCCATTATAAGATCATCTATCATGATTTTACTTATAAAAAATCAATGTCTGCAAGTGAAATACATTACTTTGCACAACGTGTGTTTTAGTAAAGGATATGTTTTTACTTTATGAAAAAGGGTTGAATGTTAATTTATTGGCCTTGGCATGCTGGCCTAGTCTTAGTAACCTTAGTGCGCTTGAGTCAACATTCCCACCCGGTTCTTGTGGTGTCTCTGGCCTTGTTTTTAGGATTGGGCACACCACAATAATCGCCAAAACCAAACGTAGAAAAAGCATAGGGTCAAAACCGCATTGAGTACATAACACATTTTGTTTTCTAGAATTCATGAAGTTTTCCATCCTCTTGAGGGGAAGTAATGATAGTCATGGAGATGAACTTGCAAACACTGCAATATGAGTACAATGGGAAGATATCGCATGAGGGGGAGTTAAAGCAACCGATATGCCTCGAGAGTCCTTAGGTTCAGGTGCCCTTTCCCAACCATGTAGGCATTGTATTTATTTAATGCCATAGGTTGTTTTATAAATTCGGTAAAACTATGGAATCCACTTTCGTTAGGTTGAACCATCTAAGTGGACACAAACACCCTTATCCAAGGTAATTCCTTGGTTAGAGCATCAACAATAGAATTATTTTTCCTTTTGATATGAATAAGATCAATTCCTTTATCTCCTTAAGATACCAAAGGACATGCTTTTGAATACGTCCCTCAGCGATCTCGTCATGTCCTAGTCCTTTCCTAGCAGAGAAAATGACGAGCAAGGAGTCACTGAAAACAATCACTTTCCTCAACTAAATAGTTGCATCATATTCTACTCCCATCATCAACGCAATCCATTTCGCTTGATTGTTAGTGGTCATACATGGACCCCAAGCAAGGTGTTCACAATTGTACCTCTGGGATCCATGAAGGCCCCTCCCCTCCCCCCTGCAGCTACCACCCCTATTAAAATATGTGTTGGAATTGATGTTAAAGAATGATCGAAAGTTTTAATTAATTAATTAATTAAAAATCAGTAATAAACAAAGATTTGGAAAGGCACGAATTGGAAATACACAGAATGGAGAGGTGCGATATGAAATATAAGAGGTATTTAAATGAAGTTTTGAATTAGAAGAAAGTGTCTCAAAAGTGCAGATCGTAACAATAGTAAGAAAAGAAGAGACCAAGAAGCATGAAGAATTTCCAGAGGCAGAATTGATGAATTAAGAAAAGATTGCGAAGTTATAAATATCAGGGAGGCAGGGTGGTGCTGGAGGCAAGTTGAAGCCTGTCAGGGAGGTTGTAGCCTCCTTCCAGTAGTAGCTGGAAAACATGGGTGTTGTAGCATCCTTATCTGTTGGTGCAGATAGAAAACTAGGATGTTGATGCATCTTTTCTGTTGTAGCATAAAAACAATTTTGTAGAAATCATTTTATTAATGAGTTTGATTTTGTGGTTTGCTTTTTGAGGTTTCCACGATAAAATTCTTTGTCGTTGCTTGTTTGGTTATAGCATATTTTGTTTTAAATACTAATTGTTTTAATAAAATAAAAAGAAGGCAATACCAATTCACCCCCCCCTCTCAGTGTTGCTAGATAAACCAACAATTGGTATCAGAGTAGGATCATTCACTAAAGTTTAATCACCGGAAGGAAGATCCTATTAAAACACTATGGATCAACAAGAAGGTTTAGCTGCTAACAGACCTCCATTATTCACAGGAGAAAATTATGCATACTAGAATGTAAGAATGAGATGCCATCTAATGTATCTTGGATGCAAAGTTTGGAATGTTGTTGAAAAGGGTTATAAAATACCAAAAAATCCACCTACATATAAAGATGAAAAAGATAAATATGAAGCCAATGCAAAAGCATTGAATGCAATTTTGCATGGATTGTCAAATTTAGTGTTTTTCAAAGTCATGCAATGTAATACAACAAAAAATGCTTGGGACAAATTAAAAATTTTGTATGAAGGAGCTACCAAAGTCAAAAAATACAAACTCCAAACATACAAAGGACAATTCGAAAGTTTAAAAATGAAAGAGGAGGAAAACATTGCAGAATATCTTCTAAGAGTAGATGAAATTGTCAATTCTATCAGAGGCCTGGGAGGAGAAATACCGGAGAAAGAAGTTGTTGAAAAGGTACTAAGAACACTACCAATGAAGTATGACTCAAAAGTGTCTATTATAGAATATCGAGATGATATTGACTTTCTAACAGTGGATGATTTACATGGAATCTTCACTTCCTATGAGATGAGAATAGAACATAATAAACCATCAAGAAAAGAGGCAACATTTAAAACCACGAAAGAGTCAAAGAAATATGAAGCATTACCCAAAAACCACTCCGAGAACTCAGATGATGAAGAAGATCTTTTCATCAGGAAACTTGAGAAAGGTACTGGAAAGTACGAAGGAAAGCTACCCTTGAAGTGATTTAACTGTGGAAGAAATGGGCATTTTGCCTCAAAATTTCCCTATCCCAAACAAGATGATAGAGAAACCTCTAAGAAAGTCAAGAAGAAAACCACAACAAACAAGAAGAATTTTAATGGGAAGAAAAATATCTTTTACACTATGGAATATAGTGAAGATGAAGAAGCAGAAGATGAGGAAACAAAAATTATATTCATGGGAATAAAAACTCAAGCTCTAGATGATGAATCAGATATGGAAGGAGAGGTGGACCTAAAGGCCAAACTCGTAAGTGCTCTTGAAGAATTGAGAAAAAGTAAAAGGAAGATTAAATATTTAAGAACACAACTAGCTGATTATGAAGAAGGAAAAACGACAAGAGATAAGGAGTCAAGACAAATCATTGTAGATCTGAAGATCCAGCTCCAAGAGGCTAATAAGATTGAAGAGAACCTAGAATTGCAGCTCAAAGAAAGAATGCAAGAATCTGAAAGACTTGAAGCAGAAATTATTCAGCTTAAAAGGAAACTTTATGAGAAATCTATTAAAACAAAATTTGAGAAGAGCTCGAAGACTCTAGATGACATCCTAAGTGCCCAAAGACCATCAAGTGAAAAAACGGGTTTAGGATATAACAAAAAGAGTTATGTTGTTGTACTTATGAATCCAACCAAAACAAGGGATAGTTAGAAATCTAATCCTCACTTACATGAGACAATAATTTTGGACATACAACCCTGAATTGAAAAGCATATGGAAAGGTTCATTTTCATAAGAAGAATACATATAACAGTTATCCAAAAGAAAGAAGAGGAAACCATAGCTCCTTTGCACCTCTATAAAGATATGAATGAGGAGCTGGACCAAATAGAGAAGAACCAAACCTGGGAAATTGTACCAAGACGTAAAGACAAGAATGTAATTGGGACCAAGTGGATCTTCAAGAACAAGTTGAATGAATATGGTAAAGTCATAAGAAACAAGGCTAGACTATTATGCAAGGGATATGCTCAGTGGAAGGTATTGACTTTGAAGAAACGTTTGCCCCTGTAGAAAAACTTGAAGCAATCAAAATGTTCTTAGCTTTTGCATGTTACAAAAATTTCAAAGTATATCAAATGGATGTTAAATCTGCATTTATGAATGGAAATCTTGAAGAAGAAGTCTATATTGAACAGCCTGAAGGTTTTCTCTTATCAGAAAACCGAGATTATGTTTACAAACTAAAAAGGGCACTCTATGGTCTCAAACAATCTCCAAGGGCATGGTTCTCAAGACGTGACAACTACTTGAAGCAACAGGGATACAGAAGAGGGGCAATTGACAGTAATCTCTACATAAAATTTAAAAATGAGAATATGATAATTGTTGTTATCTATGTTGATGACATCATATTTGGAAGTGATATACAAGTCATGAGTGTAAACTTTGCTTCAAATATGAAGAAATAATTTGAAATTTCATTGTTGGGAGAACTAACATTCTTCTTAGGATTACAAGTCACTCAATCAAATAAAGGGATCTTCATTTCTCAAACCAAGTACATTAAAGAGATGCTAAAACAATTTAATATGGAAGAATCCAAGCATGTCAGTACCCCCATGATCATTGGCTGTAAGTTAAGCAAAGATGATGAATCTTTGGAAGTGGATCATGCTATGTATAGATCTATGATAGGTAGTCTGCTATATGTGACAGCTACAAGACCAGATGTGATGCAAGCTGTAGGATTGGTTGCTAGATTCCAATCAGCCCCCAAAGAAACACATGTAACAACAGTAAAAATAATTCACAAATATTTGAAAGGTACTATGGAGTATGGTTTATGGTACCCAAAAGGCCAAGACTTCACCTTAAAATCCTTCACTGATGTAGATTGGGAAAGACGTCTTGATGACCGAAAGAGTACTAGTGGAGCAACATTCTACTTGGGAGATTGTTTGGTATCATGGCTAAGCAAGAAACAACCCTCCATTGCACTATCTACAACAAAAGTTGAATATATTGTTGTTGCATTATGTTGTACTCAAGTCATTTGGATGAAGAAGACATTGGAAGCAAGAAACAACCCTCCATTGCACTATCTATAGCAGAAGCTGAATATATTGTTGTTGCATTATGTTGTACTCAAGTCATTTGGATGAAGAAGACATTGGAAGACATACTTGTGAAGTATGAGCATCCCATAGTGATAGATTGTGACAATACTAGTGCCATAAACATATCAAAAAATCCCTTCATGCACTCTAAGACTAAGCATATTCCAATAAAATATCACTTTCTAAGAGATCAAGTGTCACAAAATGTTTTCAAAATGGAATATAGTGATACAAAGGAACAGATAGCTGATATCTTCACTAAGCCATTAACCAAAGAAGCCTTCGAGTATATTAGACAAAAATTGGGAGTAATCTCCTTACAGTAGATAAAAAGAAGATAATACCTTGTCAGGGGGAGACGTGTTGACAGGGGGATATGTCAAAAGGGGGCCTTTGTCATTGTTGTCAAAGGAGGAGACTATCTTTGGTGTTTCCATCAATGCCAAAGGGGGAGAATGTTAAAATATGTGTTGGCATTGATGTTAAAGAATGATCAAAAGAAAATAAGTAATAAACAAAGATTTGGAAAGGAACGAATTGGAAAGACATAGAATGGAGAGGTGCGATATGAAATATAAGAGGTATTTAAATAAAGTTTTGAATTAGAAGAAAGTGACTCAAAAGTGCAGATCGCAGAAGCAGTAAGAAAAGAAGAGACCAAGAAGCATGAAGAATTTCCAGAGGAAGAATTGATGAATTAAGAAAAGATTGTGAAGTTATAAATATCAGGGAGGCAGGGTGGTGCTGGGGGCAAGTTGAAGCCTACCAGGGAGGTTGTAGCCTCCTTCCACTAGTAGCTGGAAAACATGGATGTTGTAGCATCCTTATATATTGGTGTAGATAGAAAACTGGGATGTTGATGCATCCTTTCTGTTGTAGCATAAAAACAATTTTGTAGAAATAATTTTATTAATGAGTTTGATTTTGTGGTTTGCTCTTTGAGGTTTCCACGATAAAATTCTCTGTCGTTGCTTGTTTGATTAATTGCATATTTTGTTTTAAATACTAATTGTTTTAATAAAATAAAAAGAAGGCAATATTGATTCACCCCCCCTCTCAGTATTGCTGGATAAACCCACAACCCCTACAATTCTATAGGTATAATTATTAAATTTTTTATTTTTTTGAGATGTTAAATGTTGCTTAGACTGTGACTATGCTACTGCAGTTTTGTAATAGAATGATCATGAGTATATGAACCTACTCGCAGTTGTTCTATATGAAATCCATGGAAGGCTACGACTATGTGTGATAATAGTCATTGTTGCACCCTAAAAAAGAGTAAACTTTGAAACGTTTCCATAGAAACTGTCCCCAAACTTGGTTTTAATTGTTTGCAGGGTTATCCACTATGATTGAGTAGAAGGAGTGGGATCATGAGGATAATGACGTGGATTCCATGCATGACTATCCATATTTATATGCCTTGGGAGACTACAATATTTTGAATTTTTTCTAGAGCTAAAAAATTTGCAAACATGGTGATCTATTATAGAGACTACAACTCGGCCCTTGTGGTCAACATGTGAGACCAATTGACTTTGTGTAAGACATTGAAACATAAGAAATTCATGCATGCTCCTATTTTGTGTGCATTTTTCATGGAGAGGGTACTAGCAATGCATCCCAATATTTCTCCTTCACGACTTGGGCCAAGAGATCCCAAGATGTGTCGTTGGAGTGATCTCATGACCCAACTAGGTGGTAGGCTACATATGAGTACATTTGACTAGTATTTATTTGACCGGTGGAGATAAAAAATCATCATTATAGATGATTATCACTACTCTAGAATGAACTTTTGGTAGGATCCATGTATGGATTCCCCCCTAGAGTCGAATGGGGTTCTATTAGTATGAATTGCATCCCCATCCTTTGTTTTCAAAGTGTTTTTGTGTTTTTTGCAAAAAATATTTTGGAAAAATGTAAAAAATAAATACTTTTTGTTTTTGTAATATGTAGTGTCACTAACGGTGTTGTATTTTGATGGCATATATGTTGGTCCAAGGTTCCCTACAAGGATTCTCCCCAATAGGAATAGAGTGAGAGATGAGGAGCAACTAGAGGTTGACTTTGAGGACAAGGATGCTACTTAGACCATGTTCAATGCGCACATGAACTTGGAGGGAATTACTATGGAAGTCCCTAAGATTAGGATTGAGGAGGCTCCCAGAAAGCTCTAGAGACATGTAGTCGGGGTTCTATCCAATATCATAAGACTATTGTGATGGGTATCTACCACTATGATATGCTACCATGGTTGTTCATGTTGATGAGTCTAAGGGCGAGATCCTAGACTGGATTCTTGTATTTTGTAGTTCTTCGCTTATGTTTCTATGCGAGGAAGAATAGCTTGATGGTGTATATAATATTGTATATCCATTTTTTGTATTGACATGATGATACATATCTATTTTTATAATTACATGATTTCATGGGTTTTTTACTTATACTTCTTCAAATGATGTGTTCATTTAATTGTAGTAGTTGTATTATACATGCATGTGATTGGATAATAGATTAATGTATAGACGCCAATTATGGATGCAATTAGCTAAAGAATCAAACAATGCATTAAATATTTGTAGAATTTGAACAAAAGTTATAAACTCAAATTGCCATTCAAGAAAATGTACCCTTAATAATTTCCTATAAAGGATTGGATTGTGAACTCGGTAAACCTTGTTTAACTGAGACATTACTAAGTAGGAATCCAAATAGATGGTGATGTGTTGAATGCCGAGAATTGTATCCTTTGTGAGAAGTTGGATAAAGGAATTATACTCAATGACATTGTTGGTTTCTTAACCGAGACAAACACCACCAAAACTCACAAGCTAGTCATTGGATGAAAAAATCACCCATTTGGTGAAAGTAATGTTTTGAGTGTGATGATTGGCATTGTCTGCAAATCCTACATATAAATGTGTACTTGTTTTTATGTATAAAGGTAATACCAAGACATGATATGTAATGACCTAAACCAATTCAAGAGAAAACATAAAAATGAGTAAAATACAAATTTTATTTTACAACATGTTACATGGAAATGCGAAGCACGAGTGCCCATGCATAATAGTTATTTAGATAAAGCTTATTGTAGGGCTCAACTAAAGGAAAATATTCATAGTTTACCCACTCATATGCCCCTTTAAGTAGTACACAACCACAATGTAAGGACTATGCCACATAGGTACAAATTTCCTTGCCCCTAATTTATCATGATCTTGGTTATAAATCAAGACTAAGCCACCTTCAAAAAATATTTGAGGATGGACACTCTTGTCAGATTTTACTTTGATGCATTTCTTATGAGTCTCATTGGCTATGGTACCATATCTATTATGTTTGGAAAGTTGTTCTAAGTATGCAATGCATTCTTCTTGGGCTAAGGTACGAGGGACGAATTCGACAACTAGTTTCAAGAAAGGTATTTCACATTCGATTAGTAAAACTACTTCCATGCCATGCACTAGCTAGAAATGAGTAATTTGGTGGCAGTGTTTACTAATGTTCAATTATCCCATAGAGATTACAAAAACATTAGATACCATTTGGTTTTGTTTTTATTTATGGTCCTTTGTAAGATAGTTTTCAAAACTTTGTTCACCACCTCAAATTGGATGTTGGATTGAGCATAGTAAGGGGAATATTTTTCTTCAAAAACTTAACTTATTTGCTAGTTCTATCATCTTGTAATTCTAGAATTGATATCCATGACCAATAATGATTTCTTGAGGGATACATACTAAGTAATTATGTTATTGAATAGAAAAAAAATTGTCGTAGCTATATTGTTTGTTAAGGTTGATTCGTCATTAGTTAAGGTTAGCATTGCTTTGACACACTTAGTAAAGTAGTCAACAATCACTATAATCTAATGGTGAACATTCATTGGAGCTAGTTTACATGTGATGAAATCAATTGCCTAGTTAGAAAAGAGGATAATAGTAAATACATGGTGGAGTGGAGCGGGAGCGACACACATTTTATTTGTGAAAATTTGATGAGGATGGAAAATTTGGATGTCTTTAATACAATCTATGAAGACATAGAACCAAAAGTAACATATGTGTAAAATTTTATGGGTTGTTACCATTATAGAAATATGAACACCCCCATGCTCCCACGTGGAAACCATTTAGAATTTTGCAGCTTCCTCATGCATTAAGAATTGACACAAAATCTAATTGTTTCCATGGAAATACAAAGTGTTATCGATAATCAGAAAGGTTTTTTTCCCGATGATGGATTCATTGACTCTCATCTTCAGACAAGTGAAAAGGACACTGCTGAGTTTGAAGATACACTAAGACATCTCCATACCATGGGTAAGAAGAGGCAACGAGGAATAAATTTTTTTCCATAAAGGATTCATCAACAACGAGAGCATTATTACCTCCCAGATTCTTAAGCATTGGCTCAGTAAAGGCTAAGGAATGATTGGATTTGGATTTGGATGTGGTAAAATATAAATCAAAACCTTGGAGGATGATGATTTGTTTAGAATATTTCGTCCCAATTATGCGTGAGGTTAAAAAATGTTGCATAGGGTTGTATTCTACCAAAACAAGCATGCACGAAAAATGATGTAACATTTAAGGCTTTAAACATCATATAGTGCTTCCAATGTGAATTTATCGACATGGGAATATTGCAATTAAAGACTGAGAAATCCCTTGGTTAAGTAATAAATCACATGTTTTTGTTGCAATTCATCTTCTTTTATCAAGACTGTGCCAATGGTTGGATCTAATGTTGTGAGATATAATAAAATATCCTTGTTGTAATCAATAAGATGCAATAAAGGAGTAGACACAATAGGGGTTTTCAAGGCATCAAAGGATCATTCGGCTTGATCATCGTAAATAAATGGAATCCCTTGTTTTAGATAGTGCGTAAGGGCCTTTCACAATATCAACATGGATTGGAACCTTGCAAGAAGATTGATTTCCCTTGAAAATTTTGAAATTGTCTAATAGTATGTAGGGGAGGAAATTGAACTATTGTTTCCACCTTAAAGGGATAAACCATGATCCCATACTTGGACACAATGAACCCAAGCGATCTCTCAGAAACCACACAAAATATGCATTTATGAGGGCTTAATTGAATGTTATAATATTTGCATTAATAAAGAAAACACGAAGATGAGCTAGATATTTTGTTTGTTATATGGAGCAAGCAACTAAGTTATTTAAATAAGCCTCAATTTTGTGCTTAATATCATGAAAAGCATGAGGCGTGGCCCACTCAAATGTTGCTCGATCATTTTTAATACAAAATGGCATCTTGCGATAAGCAAATGTGCCCCATGGACATATAAAGAATCTTTTCTTCCCCTGGTCTTTAGGTTGAATATGGATCTGATTATAGGAAAAACCATCCATAAAAGAAAATATAGCATTCACAGTGCATTCACCAATAATATGATCAATGAAAGGGGTAGGATAGTTGTCTTTAGGGAAAGCTTTGTTCAAATTCCTAAAATCAGTGCAGACTCAAACCATGGTTGTTTTCTATCAATTGGGATAGGATTGGATACCCATTCCATCAGAGAGACATGATAAAACACATTATACAAATTGATGAGAACTATAAACTCAAAACGAGAACTCTAGCTATTAAAACTCATATTTTTGCATAAAACACCAAAAACAACCCCCAAATCAAAAAGTGGTTCTACTAGTAGCATTTTTTTTCCAGAGTTAAAAATACAAACATGGCCTTAATAACCCATATTGTTGGTAACAAAAACCTTAAATTCAACCCTTGAATTGAAACTAATGCTATTGGTAGCATAGTTTTTTTTTAGGGTTAATATTACAACTTATTTGAAACCATGGACTTAACAATCAGTATCATTGCCAGGAAAATATTAAAATCAACCTCTAAATTAAAAAGTAGTGCTACTATTAGAAAATTTTCTTTTCTTTCGTGCTCAACATTGCAACCTATTTTAAACCATTTCCTTAACAACTGCTATTATTGCAACACAAATATTAAAAACAAACCCCAAATCGAAAAAATGTGTTGCTCCCCCCCCTTTTTTTTTGGGGGGGGGTGCTTGAAATTGCAATATTTTTTTGAAAACATGGGCCAAAAAAAAATCTATTGTAGAAAAATTATAAAATCAACCTTAAAATGCCCACTCATTTAGGGTTAATTTATGATATTATCATAATCAAAATCGCCCCCATCCTCCCTAAATCACCTAATCACTTGTTCAAAGCACTTGTCCAATGACCTATACAATACTGCAATCTTTTTTTATTCTTACGCATACGTCAATTTCAATATTTATAATAAAGGCTATTTAAGGTGTGAGAGATCCTTTTAAATGAGTAGTTATTACATATATAATATATGTAATGAAACCCAATCACAATAGTAGGGCTTAGAAAAAAAATGACATCTTTAATGTTAAGTGAAATTAAAAGTTAGGTATAATAATTAAAATGAATAAAAATAACAAGTCATAAAATAAAATAAATGAATATGGATCTATTTTACTTGTAAAATTTTGAACACAAAAATTTATTATTTCATTAGTTTTGATTTTTTTTTCTTTTTTCTCATGTTGTATGTGTTCTTTGAAGGGGGGGAGGGAGGTTCCTGGAATCGTCCCCTTGTAATACCCCCAGTTTTGATTTGGAATGTATTTCACCAAAATTATGTAAATAATGTAAATATGCTAGTATGGATTCCTAGTGCGGAGCTCAAGGCCAAGTCTTGACTAGTGAATGACTAGGCATGTATGATGTATATATTTTATTGGGATTGCGTGGTTGGCTTCTTATGATGATTTAGAATATATGTAAATATTATGTGCATAAATAATAAAATGGTCCAAGAATGGCTATATAAAGAGCACCAAAGGGGCTATGATTCCACCAGAGGGGAAGAGGAAAGGGGGTCTATGGGAGACTAAATCGTTGCTGCCAAGTGTCAACCTTAGAATTCACCCAAATTCTGTCATGTGCTTTGAATAAGCGAATTATCTCATTTTTGACTATTCTCCAATCATTGAATGCATGTGTGAGGTTGGCGGGAAAAGTCACCTCATGCAATTATTGAAGCATGGGGCTGACTGCACTTTTGTGACAATCTTGTCATGATAGAAGTTTGTCTGCAGCTTCCAAGAGTCCTTTCTTCTATTGTCAGAATCTATATTGGTTGTATTTTCACCATTTTCTCATATCCCTTGGAGTCAACCCTCATTATCTCATTCTCTAATGCATATCTACACTAGGAATAGCTCTCCATTATTGTCAATGAGCTTACCAGACTGTTTTTAACCCATAATTTCGAATTTGGAGAGAGTGTTGCAGATTTGGAAGTGAAAATTGATGGTTGTAGGTGAGTGGAGAGGTTGGGAAAGCTAGGAACCCTTACCGACTGAGTTCTGTTGCTCATAGGTGCTTGATAAGCCATGAATTGAAGCTACAATTTGTTCTATAGCAGCACATAACAAATTGGAATTCTTCTATGCACACACTAGAACCACCAGGAAAGACGAATCACCCAAGAGAACCATGGATCGGTGAAGGAGATTCCTGAGTCAAGAGGGGTGTTGTGTGGCGTAGGTATTGTGGAAGCCAAGGATGTGAGGGTTGTGTGAGACCCCTGTAGAGCTTTGTATGAGCATTTGGCTAAGCATAGAGATCAGAATGGGTTGTGGGATGAGAGAGAGAAGCCTGTAGGTGTTTACTTTTCCCTGATGGCCTCATAGCCTAGCTTGGGGGTGGCCTCTCACTAGAAAGAGTATATGTTGGATAGAGTGCCTATGGTTGGGTGGAAAATCGCTCTTACATAGCCAGTTGCTTGGATCCGCGTTGGATAAAGATAAGTATTCTCATGCATTTGATTTTGAAACGTTTTTATTTCATGCTTGTAATATTTATGCTTATATTTGCATGATATATGTGTGTGGATATATTTTAATTCCACTGTGTATGTTTATTTATATTTTTGCACACATTTCATACGTTGAAATTCGTATTATGGCTTTGGGAAGAAATTTGAGAGCCCAAAATCAACTAGTGTCCCCTCCCGATGGTTGAATTGGGTGAAGGGGATGTTACACCCCTCTCCCATTTCATTGTGTAAGAGCAATCCCCTCTTTAAAGCACTTGACTATTGACCAATCTTGTTTTGTACATTTTTATTTTATTTAGTTTAATAAATTTTATTGTTTTAGTTATTCTGAAATATAATAAAAAATAAAAATAAAATAACATTTAAAGCATTTAACTTATAATGTTAAATATATTAGGATGTTAAATACAAGACGATGTTAAATTTACCCAATACACGAGGATGTTAAATACATTTTACAATATGTATTAAAATATTTCTAATAAACTAAAAAAAATGATATCTTTAATGTGAAGTGAAATTAAAAGTTGACTATAATAATTAAAAAGAAATTGAAACGCCTAACAATGTGTGAGATCGTAATGTTCAGAAAGAAAAACAGAAGGTCCTTCACCTTGTCGCTCCAATGTGATAGTAGATCCACCTGCAAAGTAGAAATATTCCTAATCCAATCGATAATAATCTTTGAGTCTCCATATATCCTTTCCAAATTTAAGGATTTGATTTTGGCAAAACTGAGGATGCCCCATAAGGCCATTAATTCCATTCTGGTATTGGATCCTTGGCTGCATCCCATCCACAGGGAATATTTTCTCTTCTCGTCAATGTGTATGAGCATACCTGCCCCACTACTATCCTTCATCGTTGCACCATCAAAAAAATCATAGATCTTGTTCCTTGGGAAAATCAGTTCAGCATTAGACTTTGAAATCTTTTCAAGCCTCTATTTGTATAAATCTCTATAAATACCAGTACTTTTTGCTGAAATAATCTTCGAATAGATCGATTTATCCTAAAAAATTGCCACATTTCTCGCTTTCCATATGAACCAACAGATAATAAAGGGTAATGATCTGAAGTTGGTAGCATTTTTGTACTAGGTGGACCAACTAACAAAGAAATCATCCGACGATCAACTTATTGGAGTCTTTAAATTGGAGGTAATATCCTCCCAAACCGCACGAGTAAATGGACAATCCTTAAACATATGTTGCATTTGATCATTTTTACAGAGTACGCGGAGACTCGGTCTGTTGAATACCCTTTTGGATAAATTTTCCCATGTAAGGATTGTGAAATTCAAATCACAGTAGGATCAACTAGCTAAAGATATCCTCACAATTAATAATTTGACTAAGTATACAAGAAAACAGTGTAAAAGAGGCACAATGAACACACAAATGATCAAATAGCAGGTTATTCTATTACTGTCCAACCCATAAATGAGTTGTGAACACCCTTATATTACATTTTGGAAAAATTGTGATCCTTTGGAAGCATTAGAAAGAGCTACAAGTGGATAGATTACATTGGACCTCAATCCCCCCTAGGTTGACCAATAGTTTCCCAAATCACCTCAAACTGTCACAAATTCCTAATTTGAACATTGGGATGGCATGGGAGTACATTAATGATGGTGGTACATGAGTGGGTGAGGATTTGGAGGAGTGTAGGTGGCCAAGGATAGGCCAAAACTGCCAAGGAGGGGGAAAAATGACCACATTCAATGCATGGACGCCTCAGGTCAAATCCAGTTCCACAAAACAAGGGATAAGGGCACGCTTCAATTAGGTAGTGGTAATAAATGAGGGAGGTGTCCATAAATGAGGGCGCGTAACTTCCTGTTTGACCGAAACTGGGCCCTTAAGTGGTGGAATGTGTCATAAATTCCCAACAACCTTCTAACAACCTTTGATTATCATCAATAACCAATTTTTTAACCATTAACCATCAAAATAACTTATGAGACTATGGTAATAAGTGTAATAATGTTCTAACACCCACCCTTAAGATAGAATTATGTATCCAAAACAAAGATGAGGTCTTGGCAACTAAAGCTCAAGTCACCTCTTACAATTTTTATTAGTCCATGTAACCAAGGTAAGGAGGAAAACCACATGGGAAATAAAACCTCCCGTCTAAAATGGACATGAAACAAAATATGGAAAATATACCAGTATTCACCATGCATCACCCAACCTAAGGAGTGATCTAAGGTAGGTGAAGGTCTTCTCAGTGAAACTCTTGGTGAAGATATCAGCAGTTTGTTCAGCATATGGGCAATACTGCAAGGCAATAATCTGGTCATGCACTAATCCTATGATGTAGTTCATGTGTATATCTATGTACTTGGTCCTTTGTCTCTATACTATATCAGTGGAGATCTTGATTTCACTTTGATTATCACACAAAATGACCATGGATGAATCAAATGCAAAGCCAAACTCTTCAAGAATACCTTGCAACCACACACATTATGTAGTTGCATTCACTGCTCCCCTGTATTCGACCTCAACCGATGATAAGGAAATAGTGTGTTGCTTCTTGCTAGAACAAAAAATGGGACCATGTGCAAGAATAAATACATAACCAAAAGTGGACTTCCGTTTAGTGCTATCTCCATCCCAGTCTGAATCAGTAAAACCAACTAGTTCAAGTGATGAATTAGCTGCATAGTGTATCCCAAACTCCTTGGTTCCTTGCAAATAATGCAATATCATTTTGGAATCCTTCCAAGGGATCTCATGAGGTTCTTTCATGTATATAGAAACAACACCTACTGCATAAGCCAAATTTGGTCGAGAGTGAGTGAGATACAACAAGCTCCCAACTAGTTGTCTATACAACGAATTGTCCACCAATGGTGAGGAACCCCAATCATGAAACTTTACCCCTAAAAGGAAGGGAAACTTAGTAGCCTTACATTCATCCATTTTGAAATTATGTATCATATATGAAGCATACTTTGATTGTGAAACTTTGATCCCTTCATCAAATTGATCAATCTCCAAACCAAGAAATTGTTTCAACAATCCTAGATCTGACATGAAAAATGCACTATGTAATGCAGCTTTAACTGAGCCTAGTTCTTCAATGCAAATACCAATGATCAAGAGATCATCAACATACAGTACAATAATAAAAATAAGGTCACTAACATGCTGCTTGTAAATATTTGGATCATATTTGCATCTCTCAAAACCTTGTGATAGCAGAAAATTGTCCATCTTGGCATACCAAGCTCTAGGAGCTTGCTTGAGACCATAGAGAAACTTCTTCAACCTGCAAACAAGTGAGGGATCATCAATGAAACCTTCAGGATGCTGCATATATATTTCCTTATGAATATCCCCATGAATAAACTTGCACTCTTCACATCCATGTGATGAACCTCCCATTGCTTGGAAGCTGCAATGGCCAAAACTAGCTTGATTGAGTCCATCTTTGCCACAGGTGCGAATGTCTCTATGTAGTCCACTCCATGGAATTGAGAGAATACTTTAGCTACTAATATGGCCTTATACTTCATATCAGAACCATGAACAACCATCTTGGTCCTATACACCCACTTGCATTGCACCAACTTCCTCTTGGAAGGAAGAGGGACCAACTCCCAAGTTTCATTGTTGTAGCAGGTAACAGACTTGAATCCGCCGGCAGGGCGTCGGAAACCGTCTGAGAGCCGCGGTCGGGTCGCGGGTAAAGGCCTGAAAGACGCGGTCGGGACGCGACTGCAGAGGGAAAAAACGCGGTGTGCGGCGGCCGAAAGGGACAGCCGAAAAGAAAAAATTATAAACGAAACCAGAAATTCTAAATCTAGTGGAGTCGCCAAAACTGTAGCTAGGGTTTTACCCCAAGCTTGTGCAAATGAGCACCTACTAAGGAGAATGGACTCCTTAGTAGCAGTTCAGTAAATGTAAATAATTAAGCTAAAACAGAAATTAAATTAATTCTAAAACATGCATGAAACATAAACATCAAATTTAAAGAATGGCTTTTTGTATTGATATTACCTTCAATGTGAAGGTTTGATGAAGCTCTTTGCAATGTCCAAGAGGATGCTCCAAGCTCCAATATGCTCCTTCTCTTTCTCCAATGGTGGGAATGGGCCAAAGGTGGCTCTCAAGGTGAAAGTAGTTCAATGGTGAACTAGGGTTTCGAGAGAGATTTTGGCAGAGTAAGGGTGCTTGTGATTGTGGATGTGAAATAAGGGATCTCCATCACCTATTTATAGTTTTTTGGTGGTGGAGTGCTGACCCATGGTTTTGGGAAACACATGGTTTTGGGCAGCTGTAAAGGGTTTTTTTTCTCCTTTTCCTCATTATTTTATATTTTTCTTCCCTTTTTAGGGTTTTTTTTGCTATTTTTGGAGGAAAAAGGGGGGTTTTTTAGCCTTTTTTAGGCTATTTTGAGGGTTTTGTGGCCTTTTGGAGGCATTTTAGGCCTTTTGGAGGCTTTTAAATGGGAGTTTTTGGGATTTTAAGGGAAATATGGTAGGAAAATGGACAAATGAGCCATATAATGTGGTAGATGAGGTAGTGAACACTTTTTGGGTGTTAACAGATTGCCCTCTGATGTGCGAGGGCAGGAGCTCATCGTATGGCCGATGGACATCATAAGTCATGAATGGTTTTCCTGGGGAGTGGAGAGAAGAGAAGAAACAAACTGAAGCTCGGAACAACGATTCCGAACAACTGCAAGAACTAAAAGTACATATCCTCAATAATGGATGAGGGATCATCTGATCATATGGACGAGGCGGGCATTCCCATGCTCGTATCAGGATATAACATAACAATAACAATAATGGGGTCCAAAAAATGGGGCCCTGACATATACATGACCTCAAATACTGACTGAGGAATAATCTCAATGTATGGACGAGGCGGGCATACCCATGCTCGTATCAAGATACATAAACAGAACTGTGAGGCCCGAAAAGGGGGACCTGTAAGATACATAGCCACTGTGTACATCATAAGAGTCCAGAGGGGACACAAAATCTGGGACATACTGCTGAGCTGATCATGTATGAGCTGAAGAACTGGTGCACTGGAACAATCAACAGTGCTACTGAGTGTGGTACCAAAGGGGCTAATGAGCTGCTGGATCAGAGTGACAAGGGGTACACTCGCAATGGTACACTGAACTTGAACTAATATGGGACTGAAACTGGGTACTCAAGGAAGCATGTAACTGGATGGCTTCTGAATACAAACGCCAACGCAGCCCGGACATCCGCAGGAACATATAACTGGTCGTTCCAAAAGTGACTCACCAATGTGCTAGAGTCGGGGGAAATCCGGGGTCTTCGACACATAATGTAACGGATATAACCCTACGCGATTCTCAACGATGCGATCAAGGTGCTGAAGTCGAGTATGTGAGAAACAACCACGCGGAGAGGCAATGATGACTCCTCTCAGAATGGTCCGTAGGCACTTACCACAGATGGTGATAAGTCCAAGGCGTAGGGACCTCTGGGCCTATCCTCTGGAATAGAGGGGCTGTCGTCGACAGAGGGAGACCTGCAACTATCAAGGCAATGATGTTTCCTTGATAGGAGCGCGAGGTGAAGAACCAAAATGTGATAGTACTGAGGGTAGGACTGACAAACTGGTGGTGACAACTAGGCAAGTAGAGTGGGTGGACTCAAACTTCCTTTGTTCAGAGTATGATAATGGGAATGATCTGGAAGCATATGAAACTGACTGAGGGGAAAGGGATCATAGCTGTAATGGATCTGGGAGGGTAACTGGGCTGAGGGAGACTCAAGCTGGTGTAAAATGGCAGGAGATTGCAGGATACTCTGAACAAAGGCGACCTGATTGGGGGTGCTGCCGAGATGATCGATCATAGTGCCAGGAGGCACAGGAGGAGACTTCTTCATGGGTTAATGAACTAGAAGAAGTGTGTGTAAAATGGTACTGTCGTGTGGATTTATACGAGCCCGGGACAGTTCATGCTCATGGTTGCTTTCAATTTTAAGGAGTCTGAAAGCGATAAGAAGACTCTGAAGTGATGGAATGGTACTGTCGTGTGTATTTTACGAGCCCAGGACAGTTCATGCTCGTGGTTGCTTTCAATTTTAGAGAGTCTGAAAGCAAATAAGAAGACTCCAGGGGGTTGCTTTTTCGTAGATTTAGTCTCCAAGGCCCAAAGAAGCATAAAAGGATACAATGAAGAACTCTTCTAGCCGGTGTGACTAGAGTATTCCTTTTTCGTAATTAGTCTACCAGGTCCGGAAAAGGGTTAAACTTATACCAGATAGACGCCCTTTCAGGTACTTTAACGAGCATGAAAGGAAGCAAGATTGCTCGGCGATCTTTTCATTCTTTTAGGAGTCAGAAAAGAGCTTAACGGAAACTCCCTAAGTGCCTTTTTCGTAAAGGACTTGTCCGGCCCGAAAAAGGGATAAAATTATACCGAACAAAAGGAATGGCCAGGCAAGGAGGAAGTGTTCAATCAAGGATCAGTAATGATGATCAAGAACGAGGGTAGGGGGGAACACTGGTGGGACTCCTTGCGGGGTAGATGAAATGGTGGCAAAATAACGAAACATTTGCAGTATGATAGGAGTGAATGGCTCATGTAAAAATGTGGAACAATCCGATAGCGACCGATGTGGTGCGCAAACCGAGGAAACAAGGTGTCGGGACACAATGTGGAAATTGTACCAAGTGAAAGCGAGAAATGATCTCAAGCATCATCACGAGCTCGGAAAAATGAATCCGGCGATATAAAGGGTGTCAAAAACGGGTAACGGTCAATGTGGCACGCACACCGAGGCGACGAGGGCGTTTTGGAAAAATACCCAAAAAATTGGGGGGTGAGAGCGAGAAATGATCTCAAGCATCATCACCAGCTCGGAAAAATGAGTCCGATGATATAAAACATGTGAAAAACGGAGAACGACCGATGTGGCACGTAAACCGAGGCGACTAGTGGCTTCTGAAAAATGGGCAAAAAATGATGGTGTAAAAATAATGCAACGAGGTGACCATCATGACGGTCTCGTCGTGCTGATTCCAGTGGTGGAAAATATGTGTAAAACAAAAACAACAAGAAAGTACACTGTACAACGCAGACCAATGAGGCCGCAGGTTTCTTTTATGGGTAAAAGCGCTTGAGATACAACCCATTACGGGGGTTGCGCAAAGGATGGCCTTCGGAGTCGGCTAGGATGTATGCCCCCTTTCCTAGGCAGGTTTGCACGATGTAAGGGCCTTGCCACATGGATTCAAACTTCCCTTTGCCAGTTTTGTCGTGGGCTTGGTCATAGGCGAGGACGAGGTCCCCTTCATGGAAAGTTCGAGGGTGAACATGTTTGTCATAACCGGCTTTGGAGCGGTTCTTGGCAGCTTCGATGTTCTGGAGAGTGGCTCGACGGTCTTCATCAGCTTGTTCGAGCGTCAACAAACGCTGCTCGAGGGGGGAGGTGAAGATATCACAGAACTCGTGGAAGAGTTGTTGGTAGTCCTTAATCTCCTGCTCGCTGCAGGAGGCTCCTAAAGTGATGAGTTCAAGGGTCTCAATCGTAGCTTTACCAGCTGGGAGCTTTGAGGGATGAATGGGACACTGTTTCTGATGAACGGGGGGTTCATCAGGCCATGTGTCAATGTGGTGGTCTATAATGGCGGGGTCAAGACCAGGCATCTCGGTATAGGACCAGGCAAAGACATCACGGAATTCTCTGAAAAGGTTTATGTAGTCCTGAATCTCTTGTTTACTGCAGAAAGCTCCTAAAGTGATGAGTTCAGGGGCACGTCCTGGGGCAGCGATATCAACTTGGATGACGGGTGAGATGTTGGCCATGTTACCTTCCTCGAAGGCGTCAGGAGCAGGAATAGGGTCCTTGAACCAGTCTACCTTGGTGGGGAGGAAGTCTTTGGATTCAACCGCAAATTGGGTAGCGGTGCTGGAGGAACATGCTTCTGGAAGGAAATACGAACGATGGTGCATGTCATCCCAGGGATACTCCGGGGCAGTGAGGGCCTCAAGAATCTCCTCATCGGTACGGAAAGTTTGCGTCGTCAAATCGGTTGACGAGGAGGTAGTGGTTGAAGAGATCATATAAATGATATTAACCTCTCCAGAAGGGGGAGAAACCGGGGGGTAAATTTCCTCATTGGTGGGTGGTGCCGTCTCAAGATCCATATTGTTCATCTCATAGAGAGCCGCTCTGTAATCCGGGAGATCGGGACAATGATGGGAATAATGCCCGTAAACACCGCATATGGCACAGGGGTGGTTGGTACGCAGGGATTTGTCTTTGGGCTTAGGGGTGGGGTTTAGTTCGACAACCGGGATGTTGGGGTCATCGTCGAGCATCTGCATGTGCTTCTGCAATGCTGGTAACTGTGGGCATTGGTGGGTCGCATGGCCCAACTCGTCGCACAATGAGCATTTGGGAGGAGCACGAAATACTGGAGGGTTTTTGACTGTCTTGGGAGGTGGTACAGCAGTGTAAGGTTGTGGACCTCTGCCCCCAGTGGGTTTGGGAGTAGGAGGAGGAGTCGTGGAGGACGAAGGGGTAGAGACACCGGGAGGTGGCTGAGTGGTAGTAGCCATGGGTTGCACCGGTTGGAGGACGAAGTCTGGTGTCGGCGGGCGAACGGAAGGCGAAAGATACCATACGGGTAATCCCAGAGTTAAGCCAGGGAGGCTAAGGGTAGCCATGACCGGGGCGCTTACTACTCCTGATGGAGGGACTAGGAAGGGGATCGTATGGATGGGTGTAACACCAATGTGGCTAGGTACCAATGGTGGTTTAGGCAACAAGGGTGGTTAATTGTTAGGTGGTAGGTTGTCGTGGGACAAGGTACATAAGTCAGACACTTCGGGCGTAGATGACGGGGGAGGAATGGATTGAAAGGTGGAGGTCATCGGCGCGTCTGAGTAGACTCCAGGCCCTGTAGAGGAAATAAACGAGGTGGTGGCGCGAGAAACAGGTTGTTCAACCATGGGGAGAACATTTTCAGGTGCCGCGGGAGCACTGGGATCATAGTAAGTAAGTTGGTCGATCTTGACCACGCGTCCGTCATGGGGGAACATCATGGTACGAAAGACCGAGGAAGCGACTGCCCGCATAGCATACATGTAGCTGCGACCGAGTAAGAGGTTGTAATCAAGCTGGGCATTGATGACCTCGATATCGATGAGGACGGTTTTACCACCTAACTGGACAGGGACATTGGCTAGGAGACCTTGGGGCTGAGCCGAACGTCCGTCGTAGGCGCGTAACGTAGTGGTGGACTGCTGGAGTGTAGGGGATCCCAACTTCTGCCATACGAATGTAGACATAACGCATGTGGAGGCACCCTCATCGATGATGCATCGATGGATGACAAGATTTCGAACGGAAACAGAAACTTGGAATGCTAAGGTGGAAGGCAGGCGTGGTTCGGACTGGTCCAAATCAAATGCCATCAAATTCGAATCATTTGGGTCAATCGCCCCAATGGCTGAGAGTAAAGTCTTGCGCTAGGAAGGGCAGTTCTTCAAGACCTCTAACGCAGACATGGCTGCGGGAGATTGGGCTAGGTCGTCTACAATGTTGTAGTTTGACGCAGCGCGCGCATTGGGGTTGTTGTTGATACGACGAAGTGGGAAACGAGCTGCTTTGGAAGCGCCATCGACCGACGGGGGAGGGATACGTAACGCTTGATCAGTGGGATGAGCGTTAGCGGTTTTATCAGCGGGAAGGGCTTCAGAGGTGGAGCCATATTGGTTCCGACGGGTCTGTAGGTTGGCATCATTGGAAGACATCATCAACAAGTGATGGGTACCTGAGTCAAACATGGGTTGATCAGAAGCGGCATATGTGATCTGTTGTTGTTGGGGTTGCGCGTTAGCTTGAGGGGCTAATGGCTGAGTGTGCACTACGCCTTGGGTCGGTAAGGGGTTTTGCAGCACCAAGGGGGGTTGCTGAGGTTGGGGGGGTTGGGCGGTGCTTGGGGAGCCGCATGCCCTTGGCGATGGGCCTCATCAACCCAGAGTTTCCGAGCTCGTTCCAAGTGTGGGCAAGCATGTGTGTAATGGCCATAGACCCCGCAAATAGAACAAGGATGGTTCGTTCGCAAATTGGGGTTTTTAGCCTGTTTGGGCGGGCGATCAGGGTTTTGATTAGCGGGGGTCGCATTGTTGTTGTCGGGGGGATTAGCCGGCTGACCAGCTTGGTCTGCAGGTTGGTTATTCCCACGATTACGGCCCTTGCCGCGGTTTTGTTGGCCCTGGTTGCGTTGGTTATTCTGGTTTTGCTGCGGATTTTGTTGGGCGTAAACTTGCCCTTGGGCAGCAGGTGGATTTTGAGGTTGCGCAGGTACTGGAGCAGGCTGCGGTGGATGATATGCAGGTTGAGGCTGAGCAGGTGCAGCAACCTGAGGGGGTTGCTGATATGGCTGCGGAGCGGGTTGTGGGTGTGCCGCAGGGGCTGCATGTGGCGGATAATAAGTGGGTTGGGCTTGTGAAGGCGCAGGAGCTGGGGCAGCCTGCTGATGGTAGTAAGGCTGAGGTGCGACTGGGGGAGCATAAGCAGGAGTCGCATAACCGAAGCACTGAGGTGGACATGAGGGTCCATGGTGATGTGTCATGGGAGCATACGAGGTGGTTGCTCCAGACTGTGAGGTATCCCGCGAAAGGTCGGGGCCAGGGGAAGGACGTGTAATAGAAAATGGTTGGGGATGCGAAGAAACACGGCCAATGATACCGTTTGCAGCGTGGGATGCCCCCGGTGCATCGTGCTGGGAGGACTCGCCGCGAGGGGCATCAGGTATAATGGTATAGAGGTAACCCGACTGGGCGTAAATGAGGTCGAACTGTTGGGCCTTAAGGATGGCCTCTTCTTCAGACTGGGGTCTTTCTGAAGCTACATCCTTAGCAATAACAGGGAGAAGGGATTTGAGGAACCAATCTAGGAAGATACGATCGTCTAGTTTGATCTTGCATAAGCTACGGCGTCGACGCCACTCATGGATGTGGTCCGTGATATGGGTAGCCGTGTTTTGTCTGCAGGATAGGAGGATCTCAACGCCCGCGTCATAGCGGACAGGCAACTGGAAGAACTGCAGGAAGGTCGAGGCAAGGGAAGCAAAGGTGGCATGGGTCCCATGAGGTTGCTCGATATACCATTTGGCTGCAGAGCCAGTGAAGGTGCGCTGTAAGAGACGGAGGCGAAGAGAGTCATCCACTATGGAGTTAGAGGAACACCATAGGTGGAAAGACATGATATGGTTTTGTGGGTCCTCACCTGCCTTACCCTCGAACTTAGGGATGTCAGAGGGGAGCTTGGTGGGCATATGAGGCCACGTAGGGTCGTGTCAAATAGGATCGTTGGTCAATCTGGCCAGGTCAGGTAGGTTGAGGCTAGCCATGAATGGAAAACTACAAGAAGGATGTGACACAGTAGTGGGTTGGACCAAGTTGGGGCCAATGCCCCCAAGTGGAGGGACAGGATTTGGGATGGTGCCCCCAAGTGGGGGAACTAAGGTGGTGGAGGATGGTCCAGCACCACCATGGGTAGTGTGAGCCACTGATGTAGTGGGGATAGGTATTCCCGCTGCGGGAATAGGTACTGTGAGGGGAACAGTAGATGAGGGTCCCATGGAGGGCATACCCAAAACAGGTGTGGTAACTGGTGTAGTGGTGGATGTGCCACCAATGGTCCCTATAGCAAAAGGAGTGGAAGTCGCGCCAGCCATGGGGCTAGTAGGGGCAGTGTAAATAGGGTTCTCAGACTCTTCTTCAGAATCAGAGGTAAAGTAAGGAGCGTCAATATCTGGTGACGGAGTCCTATGTCACTGACGAGTGGAGTCAAGTGACAAGGCTCTAGATCTGTGATGAGTGGTATCAACGGATAATGATCGGAATCTATGACGTGTGGTGTCAAGAGAACCGTGCTATGGGGGCTCGCCCCTGAGGCACCGAGAATGTCTCGGGGACTCAATGGTGACGGATGGTGTCAAATCTTTGTGGGTTGAGGTGAGTAGAAAAATAGCTCAAAAAAGCCTAATGCAACCGAGTGCGCAGAAGGAGAGCTCAAAAACAAGGCACTCAGGCCAACAACCAACTCAAAACACCCACTGCAACAGCTGTGCTACAATAGGTGGAGTATCAACAAAGATGGTCAGAATACCAACAAGTAGCAGGTTTCCTAAAAAGAAAAAATGGTGGACTCACTAGACCAAAGGGAGGTAAAGGAGCATGCAAACACCTAACTAAAAGTATTCTGACTCAACTAAACATATCCTCTGCAAGGTGATGAAATCCAAGTCAGACAATATGAGTAGGAAAGCCAAGTGGCTATGATATCCCCCTACCGGGAGGGACACCGGGTAGTCAATCCTAGAAGAATGGCAACTAAGATACCCCGTTCATGACACGTCCAGAAAGGTGAATCTGTCGTTTAGTTCGTTGACCGCAATACCCCTATACAGGGATATCCCGCGAACCGCGAAAGGTAGCCCTTCGGTTACTGAATGGAGTGCGGTATTCCACTCAGGCCTCCGGAACCAGTCTCCCGACTTCAACCCTCCTAAGGGAGAGGCCCTCTAATAAACTGGTCGTGACCGTGCCAAAAAGTACTAGGGGATTTTGGTTCCCTATTTGGACAACAACTATGTCTCAAGTGAAAGTAACCGAGGGGTGTTATTGGAAGCCTATCCCCCCGATCCTACCTAACTACAATTATTCTTTTGTGTTCCCCAAGTGGGGTTAGAATGTTGGTTCAGTTAGGTACTTTTTAAGGCTCACTTGATTTATGTGACAGAGTGTGTGCTCGTGAGGTTATGAACCCAAAATAGAAGTGCCACAAGGGGGGAAACTTCTAACTATCAATAATGCTGGAATTGAAACTTTAACTTGCAAAATTTTCTGAATTAAAAATACTGAAATTTTAAAAGAATTATGTAAAGGGAACAAAAATTATGTTGCAGAAAGGCTGTAAGGAAGTGGGACTGCAGGGAGGACAGGGGGCTGTTCAGATGCAGAAAATATTGCAGCAAAAGGGGTTGGGCTCAAAACAAGAAAAATGCAGAAATCAGACCGCGGGTCTGTGGCGAAACAGAACAGGCAGACCGCGGGTTTGAGGGCAACAGTGGCGGTCAGGTCGCGGCTTTCGGGCCAACAGACGCAGTCGGGATGCAGAAAATAGGGAAAAAGACGCAGTCGGGTCGCGGCAAAAGGGCTAACAGACGCAGTCGGGACGCGCGAAAGAGACAGAGAGCCGCAGTCGGGACGCGGGAAAATGGCCGACAGGCGCAGTCAGATCGCAGCAAACAGGCGGATTAGCCGCGGCCGGATCGCAGGTAACAGACTTGAATCCGCCGGCAGGGCGTCGGAAACCGTCTGAGAGCCGCGGTTGGGTCGCAGGTAAAGGCCTGAAAGACGCGGTCGGGACGCGACTGCAGAGGGAAAAAACGCGGTGTGCGGCGGCCGAAAGGGACAGCCGAAAAGAAAAAATTATAAACGAAACCAGAAATTCTAAATCTAGTGGAGTCGCCAAAACTGTAGCTAGGGTTTTACCCCTAGCTTGTGCAAATGAGCACCTACTAAGGAGAATGGACTCCTTAGTAGCAGTTCAGTAAATGTAAATAATTAAGCTAAAACAGAAATTAAATTAATTCTAAAACATGCATGAAACATAAACATCAAATTTAAAGAATGGCTTTTTGTATTGATATTACCTTCAATGTGAAGGTTTGATGAAGCTCTTTGCAATGTCCAAGAGGATGCTCCAAGCTCCAATATGCTCCTTCTCTTTCTCCAATGGTGGGAATGGGCCAAAGGTGGCTCTCAAGGTGAAAGTAGTTCAATGGTGAACTAGGGTTTCGAGAGAGATTTTGGCAGAGTAAGGGTGCTTGTGATTGTGGATGTGAAATAAGGGATCTCCATCACCTATTTATAGTTTTTTGGTGGTGGAGTGCTGACCCATGGTTTTGGGCAGCTGTAAAGGGTTTTTTTCTCCTTTTCCTCATTATTTTATATTTTTCTTCCCTTTTTAGGGGTTTTTTGCTATTTTTGGAGGAAAAAGGGGGTTTTTTAGCCTTTTTTAGGCTATTTTGAGGGTTTTGTGGCCTTTTGGAGGCTTTTAAATGGGATTTTTTGGGATTTTAAGGGAAATATGGTAGGAAAATGGACAAATGAGCCATATAATGTGGTAGATGAGGTAGTGACCACTTTGCCTGTATAAAATTTAGAAATTTCCACATCTTCTTGAGTGAAAATCACTCTCTTTGCCGAACCAGTGTGGGTCATTTGGTAAACATAGAGGAGATTTGCTGCAATATTTGGCACATACAACACATTGTTGAAGTGCCCATTGTCTAGACTCATCTTTCCAATGCCTCTCACTGGGATCTATGAATCATCACCCATGAGAATAGGAGGACCACTGTAAGGTGAAAGAGTAGAGAAAGTTTCTCTTGCAGAATACATGTGCCTTGAGGCACATGAATTTATGATGCAATAAGAGGATTTTGAGATACTATCCATCAATACATTGCATCTCTCCTTGTCTTTAGAAACACCCTCCTTCTTCTTTGAACTATATGGAAGAGGAATGTTATTTTTCTGAAGAAGATGAGTCATCATGTCAATGGTCTTCTTCATGCATGCACTTTCAGGGTGCCAACCCTTTTGACAGTAAGTGCATTTGGTGTTCTCCTTCTTCTTTCTTTTCTCCTTGATAGGGTTCGAACCCCCTTCAGAAGATCTAGGCTTCTCCTTGTCTTTCTTCTTCTCTTTTTTCTTTGAACCTTTAGGCTTTTGCTTCCCCTTTGATTGCTTCGAATCACCAACTGCAATAACTTGGTCCTTTTGCTTGATGGTACCCATTTGAACCAATTTATCTTGTTCTTGTGTAAGCATCTCCATGAAATCTGCCAAAGATGGCATCTTCCAGTTTTGAACAGTGAGCTTGGTGGGATGGAATGTTGAAACAAACATAGAGTACTCAAGACCCAACTTCAAAAGTATGGACAACACCAGTTGTTCATCCTTCTTCTCAATGCCACATTGCTTGAGCTGCAAGACCAAGGATTTGAACTTAGTGAAGAAGTCTTGGATAGTTTCGAAACTACTTGGGCTCAAAGAGATCAACTCATTCTCAAGTTGGTGGCCCCTCAACTCATCAGTCTTCCCAAACAATGACTCAAGCTTGAGCCACACTTCATTTGGAGTAGTGAGAATGTCAATATGAAACAAGAGGTCTCTTGAGATGCTGAGACAAAGCATGCCAAAAGATTCATCCATTCTGTTGAAGAATTTCGACTTCTCTAATGCAGAATTTGGCTTAGTTTCAGTCCCCATGGTAACTTTGAAGAGACCCTTGGATCTCATCTGGATTATCATTTTGGCCTTCCATTCAAAGTAGTTGAATGGAGTGAGCAAGATGATATGAGACTGCTCCATTTTGTAGCTTGCGCATTAGGTGACAAAGAACACTGTAGACCTGTAATGCAAACACTTAGGAGGGGATCCTAAATCACTAATTAGAACCCTGCATTGACAGAAGGCACATTTAGGAGTGCATCACACCATGGGTAGAATCCAAAGGATTGCTCCAATGGCTTCAAGGCAATGGCCCTGGGTATTTCTATGGTTGCTCCATTGCTTCTAGTGCACTTCTGAAGCAAACTGGTTCGAATAGAAGAACCAATAGCTCTGATACCATGTGAAATTCAAATCACAGTAGGATCAACTAGCTAAAGGTATCCTCACAATTAATAATTTGACTAAGTATACGAGAAAACAGTGTAAAAGAGGCACTATAAACACACAAATGATCAAATAGAAGGTTATTCTATTACTTTCCAACCCATAAATGATTTGTGAACACCCTTATACTACATTTGGGAATAATCATGAGCCTTTGGAGGCATCATAATGAGCTACAAGTGGCTAGCTTACATTGGACCTCAATCCCCCCTAGGTTGACCAATAGTCTCCCAAATCACCTCAAACTGTCACTAATTCCTAATCTGAACATTGGGATGGAATGGGAAGACATTAATGATGGTGGCACATGAGTGGGTGAGGATTTGGTGGAGTGTAGGTGGCCAAGGATAGGCCAAAACTGCCAAGGAGGGGGGAAAATGGCCACATTCAATGCATGGATGCCTCAGGTCAAAGACAGATCCGCAAAATAGGGGATAAGGGCATGCCTCACTCAGGTAGTGGTAATAAATGAGGGTGGTGGCCATAAATGAGGGTGTCTAACTTCCTTCTTGACCAAAATTGGGCCCTTAAGTGGGGGAATGTGTCATAAATGCCCAACAACCTTCTAACAACCTTGGATTATCATCATTAACCAATGTTTTGGACCATTAACCATCAAAATAACTTATGAGACTATGGTCCTAGGTGTAATAATTTTCTAACAAGGATATGTTCCTCCAAGCAACACTAGGCAAAGCAATAGATTTTGAGTGGACATGAGAGTTTCCACATAGATTTTGAACACCAAGGAAAACATGAATTTGAATGAAAGGAGGATATAAAATCATACCCGCACTTAACTGAAAGCTGACCAATCAACTTATTAGGAGACTAGACCAGTTGATCTGGCTTGTCCTGTAGCCGTATGCCCAGATGATTAAGGCGAGAGAGAAAATAAGACCATTCCTTTGCAATGGAGTTTTCTAATCCAAGATCATGCGCAGTGAGCCAATCATATGAGGATCCTATTGCCTTCTTGATTTGAACCATTCTGAAAATACCTGACGCATGAAGTTGAGAAAGGAGCCCTTTAGATAGCTGAGAAAAACCATTGCCTCCAATGAAGGAGTGTGTTCCAAGAAAGATCATTCGACCATCACCTATATTCCAAGTTAGACCTGCATGTAACCATTTTAAAATTTTCATTAACCGCTTCCAAGTCGGAGAATCCCATGGCCACTTTAATGGTGGCTCTCTAATCCAATGTAAGTAAAGCAATTTTACTTTTTTTTTTGGGTAAATAGTGCAATTTTTTTTATTGTTACATATACATCAATTTCATTATTTATAATAATAAAGGTTATGTAAGGTGATACTATATACAATGAACCTAGTCATAATAGTAGAGCATTTTTTTAATTTTTTCATTAATACTACTATTTTAATTTCATAAAAAGTAGTAAAGTGATTTTTACATTAAAGTATGGACAAGATGTATAGCTAAAATAACATTTAAATTAAAACATTACCTGAGAAGCCTAAGAAACATTTAAATTATAATGTTAAATACATTTTACAATTTGATAGGGATAAGATTTATACTTTCTTTTAATAAATTAAAAAGAAAAAAATGGCATCTTTAATGTGAAGTGAAATTAAAAGTTGATTATAATAATTAGAAAGAATAAAAAACAAGGTATAAAATAAAACAAGTGAATAATTTAGAGATGTTTTAATTTAATAGTTGTACATAGTCCAAAGTTAAAGCTAAAGTTTGACAAAAAACAATTTGATAATAAATAAGAAGTGGGTAAGAAAATGCCATTGTTATTTGGAAATATCAAATTTATATTAAATACTTAATATTGAAGGTATTAAATGTGTAGTAGTTTCTGGAGATTTTACAAAATTTAAACTACCAACCAAAAAATGTGTACATGTGACCACTCGCCACTTACACAAGTCAATAAAAACTTATACATAGAGTAGAATAAATATTAAAAATACAATAAAAACATAAAATAAAAGCTCCCTATAATAAAAACAAATTATTACTTTTCCAGAAAAAATTCATAAGTATATTAATAAAAATATAGCAACCTTTAAGTCAAAAAGGTTTTTTTTTTTTTGCAATAGAATAAGCACATCCTCACAATGTTACAAAACTTGCATTCAAGACAGTAAAAACTTACTTAATCTTAAAAAGTTCATACTCTTTTACTGAGTATTAAAATATCAGACCTCCACTCGTCCACTTCCCCCAAAAAATTTCATTCTTTTTCTTTCAAAAACAAAAAGCATAAAACAGTTTTGCATACATGTTATGGATAAAACCTAACAACACCTTGTCAATTGTTTACAGAAAATAAACATGATAATATCCTGTTATGTTTTGAATTTTGATTTTATAAAATATACCATTCATACATGTTATGGTTAAAACCTAACAACACCTTGTCAATTGTTTACAGAAAATAAACATGATAATATCCTGTTATGTTTTGAATTTTGATTTTATAAAATATACCATTCACCTTCCTGCATAAGAGATTCACACTTTACCTGTTCATCTGCTAATATATTTCTTTCTCTCTCTATGCTTTATGCTTTATTACTTAGTAAGTTTAACACTTTACCTGTTGGTCTGCCAATATATTTATTTCTCTCTATGCTTTATGTTTTATTACTTAGTAAGTTTAATAACAATTTACATAGAAATCTACTCTCTATATTAATTAGTGTGTAAACTTAAATTATTTTTTTTTCAGAGAAAAAAAACGTACTTTTGTTATTTCGTAGAAATCAAAAAGTACAAAATCAGAACAGTTCTTTTCCAAAACGTAGCTTTCAGCTTCCATACCGACGTTGAAAAAAAATAACCAACCACCCAATACATATATCCGGTCATCCTAAAACAGTATCATCAAATCAACCCATGCTATAAAAAGCACTTACAAGAAGACTGTAAAAATAGACATGATCTATAAGATCACTGCCAAAAAGACTAGTAAAGTTCAGATAAAAAAGAAGTATAAGAACCAGAAGAAGTGAGCTCATCCTCCACCCACTCTTCCCAGAAAAGTATGCCCGGATCACCATCAATGGCATCCTTTGAAAGTGCATCAACAACATCATTATTCTCTCGATATGTGTGCTTGATAGTGAGAGACTGAAAGCAATTGAGTAAGATAGATATCCTGTGACACCACTGTTGTAGAGAAATATTTTTAAGGTTAACCTTCTTGTTGGCCCAACTGATGACTACTTGAGAGTCTCTGAAAATATAAAGAGTATTTAAGCCACATAAAATTGCCACTTTAAGTATACCCTAGAGACCCAACAATTATGCTTTAGTATTAGTCCCCATTCCACCTGATAATCTGAATTTTAGAATTAGAAATGACCCACATTTTATATAGAAACCAGCCCCACACTTCTGTGAAGTAGAGGCCCCATCGAAGAACCTACCACTTTATCCATATCATTTATGTTAATAGGACAAATTTTCTTGCAATTCTGAGACCTTATCAAATTTTGTGGATAAAGTCTAAGAAGTGTCAAGATAGATAAAACACTCTGTTTCAAGCAAGGTTTATGATCTTGGAAGATAACTCCATTACGTACCTTCCACAAGATCCATGCCAGTATACCAGGCATATGGGATAGATTCCTATGATTTTGCAGCCAAGTGAAGTATGCATCCTCAAAGTCAGAATCAGGCCAGGCCTGTTGTATCTTCAAATCCAGGCATATCTTAACCCAAACAGCTTTGGAGAATTCACATTTTAGAAATAAATGACTTTGTGGTTTCCTCAGAATTCCTGCATATAACACACATATTTGGCCCATATTTTCCTCGCCGAATGAGGTTCTCCCATGTCAATATTTTATTATTGAACACAAGCCATTAAAAACATCTAATTTTCAGTGGTAAATTCCACTTCCATAACGCCAAAAACCACCATTTGCTCTGCACATCTGTAAAAAATTCAACTAAAGCCAAATAAGCATCACTAGCAGTGACTTGTCAAGTATCTTTTTTTTTTACCCAAACCATCAAATCTTTTTTATTAGATAGCCGGATACCACCAGAGTTAAGATTTTGAGTATATGCCTACCACTCCGCTTTCCAAACACCGTGTAATCCCAGATCTGAAGCAGTAAGCCAATAGCTAGTGTTTGAGAACATACTGTCTGGATCTTCTGAATTGATTTAATGTAAATAAACCAATATTTGCAAAATAATGATTTAAACCCTGTGATAGGTGATAATTCCCATTCAAACCCACAATAGGATCGATGCCCATGTATACCTCATTCCCATCCCCAATCCTCCATGCCAGGTGCGAGCTGATCCACGACAGAATTTTCAGAAAGCCCTTCCAGATGACCAACGCATTCCTTGCAGTAACCAGAGGACTTCTTAACCATATGTAGATATCATTCTTAATGTATTTTTCAAGCATAATTTTTGTCCATAACTGATTTCCAAATAAACCCCACTAGCATCTCTTCATCAGTAGAGCCGTATTGAACTAGTAGATATTTTTAATATTCCATCCTCCAAATTTCTTCGGTAAAGATAACACTTCCCAATTTGCTAGGTGATACTGACCACCCTCAGTATTCCCGGACAATAGGAAGTGGAACAATAAACTATTTATTTTGTGTAATATGGATTGAGGAATATTTGACAGTAGATCCCAATAGACGTGTATACTACTCAGAACAGCTTTCAAGAGAATTAAACGACCCCCCAATGATAAAAACTTGAACATCAAAAGATTGATTCTTTTCTCAATTTTGGATAATAGCCACCTCCAGTCCTGTAATCTGTAGCAATTTGGCTTTATGCAGTAACCTAGATATTTTAATCCGTCATCCAAGTTGGAGATATTAAAAGGTAGGAAACTCCTAATCTCAGTAATGACAGGGGAGTTCATTACATTGCTGATAAAATTTGATTTTGCTGGACTAATTGGCATGCCCGATGCCTTACAAAAGAGGGACAGTATATCTGCAAGGACACACCATTCTTCCACTGTATCGGTACCAAACAAAATGACATCATCTACGAACAACAGATGTGTGACTGAAAGGTTCTTTGTAATTTTAACTCCTTTCACCAACCCTTCAGTATTTGCTTTCCCAATCATAATACTTAACCCTTTGATGACCAGGAGAAAAAGCAATGGGGAGAGGGGGCACCCTTGCCTCAACCCTCTGTGACTCTTAAAGAAAGAGGTAGGATTTCCATTTAGAAGCACTGAATAATTTGCAGAAGTAACACAAGATAAAATCCAATTGCAAACCCTGATAGGAAGACTGATCTGCAATAGAATTAATCTGAGAAAGTCCCAGTTAATATGATCATAAGATTTTATGAGATCAATTTTCAGAATAATGGACTGCTGCTTATTTGCCTTAACAGAATGAAGGACCTCCTGTGTGATACGAACCACATCCAAGATTTGTCTATCCTCAAGAAAGCCAAATTGTTGTTGGGACATCCATCTTGAGAGAAATGGCTTGATTCTATTAGCAATAATCTTTGAAATAATCTTATAGACTAAATTGCACAATGCAATAGGTCTAAAATCATTGAATGAAGATGGCTTGTTGGATTTTGGGATACGAGTAAGAAAGTTCGCATTTAAACCACCAGCAATCCAGCCACCAATACGAGTATACTCCACCATATTTAGTATATCAAACTTCATAATGTCCTAAAAGGTTGTGAAAATTTCTACTGACCACCCATCCGACCCAGGGATTTTTTCTTTCTTAAAAGCCTTCAAAACGCCTTCAATTTCATCTAGTATGACCGGTCTGTCAATCATCACCCCCTCCTTAGCCGTAAAAAAGATGGATAACATTTTAGTACCTCCAACTGTGCTAATATATTCGAGGTCTTTGGATCCTCGAAATGAGTTTCAAAAAAATTGAGAGCCTCGTCACCTATTTTCTTCGGGTCACTGATCTCCATGCCCTGACTATTTTTTACATCCTAAATCGTATTAAGATTCCTTTTATGGGAAGCGAAATTATGAAAGAACCTGGTATTTTTATCACCAAGTTCCACCCAAAGAGCCCGGCTCTTAAGTCTCCACAAACACTCCTCATTTTTCAGAATTTCATTCAACCTTGTCTACAACTGCTAAAGCTCCACTTTTTCCTCCTCTAAAAGAAAGCCATCTAAATGTAGCTTATATAGTTGAATAATATGACCTTTGATAACAGTACGATCATAATCATCCCTTTCCTTCTTCTGCTTCTCCCACACTTTTGTCTTCTCTTTCATCCCTTTTAATTTGAAGATCAAAGAGTCAACCGGATTATAACCAGCGGGGACAGTAACATGTACCCAAAAGGACTTGACCAAGCTATAGTAATCAACGTCCTTCAATCAGCTGCTATTGAATCTGAAGGGTCTCAAAACATGTTGTTGTAAATCATCAATTTGAAGAACAATCATTTAGTGGTCAGATATGTTGGAATACTCTGTCCAAGTCCTGTACCTCCTGAGCAACTTAGCTAAATCTTCAGAAATAAGAAACCTGTCAAGTCTTTTGCTCACAAAACTTGAACCAGAACGTTTGTTACTCCATGTGTAACCCATTTTTATGGGCATAACATCAATCAAGTGAGATATTTGAAAAGGATCAAGAAAAAAACTTGCCAAATCATCAACCAAATTTGTTGAACCCCATACCTCAGATGTAGAGATCGTCAGATTGAGGTCACCTGCCACAGTCATATTTTTAACATTAAATAAACCTGAAGATTCCAAATTTCTCCAAAAGGCTTCTCTATCTCTGTAAGGAGCATGGATATTCAATATGGCCAATTCACTGCTGCTATTGATAAAACGACCCTTCATGAGAAGACCTCCCGGGGTGTGATAGGTTCGAAAGGTTGTAGTAGTAGGGTTCCACCCAGTTAAAAGCCCACCGGAATGACCACATGAGTCAATGGCACTGAAATGCCAACCTAGCCAGTGCTTGGTAAAGAAATCAATCGCCTGAATAGCAGGACAAAGTGTTTCTTGAATTAAAAAGACGTCTAGACTAGTAGCCTTAATAAAATTGACCAGGGCCCTAGCCTTAATAGCCCCGCCAATACCCCTGATATTAAAAGATAAAAAGACATTAAAAATCGGAGTGTGGGGACAAGCTTTCTCTAAGGGTCCCAGGGGGGTTTGGGGTAACGGTTGAAGACTCAACTGCAGCGTGATCGAGCCACAATGACAAAGGAATAAACTGATCCCCAACTTCTTTTTGTTTCCCTTTTTTTTTCTTTATGATGGTAACATTTTGACACCGGATCGAGGGAATAACCAAGTCATCTGAAGGGTTAGGGTTAAGAGCATAAATTTTAAGAGGTAGGCCATCAATGCCTTTCATGTGGATCAATGACTCAGGGATAGTAGAAGGACACGAGATATCAGGGGAAATAGAATAATTGGACTCAGTCAAGTGCCCAATCCCCTCCCTGCCTAGAGGGACATTCAAACAGGGCGAAGCAGCAAAAGTATCCGAGCTAGAGACAACCAAATCCTCAAAAATATAGCCAGCAGGTGGATCAAGACAAGGGTTATCCATAATAGGAGAATTGGTCAGTGGCCGAGGTTGTGTAGTATGCAATGGTGAGGTAACAAGGGGAACAACCTTCCCAGAGCCCGAAGGTTTGCCCAAACCAGGTGTATTCGGGGAGGCCTCAAAATCATCAGAATTTAAATCATTTAATAAACTTCTCTCGAGTGGTTTTTTAAGAGATAACCTATCATCCAGAGATTTCTACATAGACAGATAAAAATCCAATTCCCCCTTTGTAATCCCTTCGTAAATTGAAGGCTCATCAAGAGACTTACCCAGTACATCCACAGAAGCCCGAACCAGAACAGTAGAGGGAGTCGAGCGGTCTGAAGAGCAAACACCCAAATTTTTGGCCAGCAATGGACACTTCAACTTTACATGTCCCGTGCCTCTGCATTGAAAGCACCGAAAATGGATGTTTTTATAATCAATCTTTTGTTTGTAAACTTTTCCCCTCCAAAGGATATCAACATTTGCAGGCAACCCTTTTGTTATATCAAATTCAACCAGGATAGAAGCCAATTTCTTATTGACCCTGAAAATAAGATTTTTCTCCAATTTTATAAACCTGCCCAAGAAATTCCCTAAACCCTCAAAAACGAAAGGCAATCAAAGTTCAAAAGGAAACCTTGGGAGGAGAACCCAGAGATGACGAAGACGCATCTGTTCAGTGGCCGGGTTGAAATTAACATGCCACCGCTTTAAAATCAAAGAGCCCTCCTTCAGCAGCCAGGTTCTGTCCAAGATTTCATTAATAAACTCTTCCCTTGGAAGGATGAACGCCACCCACCCTCTGGATAATAGACTAGTGCGTGGAGGAAGTATCATAATAGGTGACCAATGCAGATTTACCCATTCAACCAGTTCGGATTGGGACAATTTGGTTCCTTCTACCCTACCCACAATACAATGGGGAAACAATGTTTCTATTTTGTCCAGATCAATACCATCATCCAATGAAAAAACGACAGTTTCCGCCTGTGCCTTATAAGTTTTATGGCGCCTTCACAATCGAGCAGCGTCACCAGTAAGTTTTGTGCATGGAGAGCGTTTCTCAAACCCCCTATATGCATCCTCTGGCAGAGCCACACCACATGCTGCATCGGCGAGACAAGAAGATCCGGGAGGTTTGTTGGTACAATGTAACTCATGAGGTACGTAAGTCTTGGTGGAGAGCACCCCCGACGAAACTGTAGAACAAATGTGATCCATTAAAAAAACAAAATGACACCTGTGCAGCTCTAGGTGTCCACCACAAAAACCTTAAAACCCCACTAAAAAAGCAATAAAAAGTAGGCAAATAACCACCAAAAAGCTTCACCAAAAAATAACTGCAGAAACGCCAAAAAAAGAAAGTGGTCCCGGAAGTTAGGGAAAAACCCTGCAGAAAGGAGAGAGAAGCGTCCCCGAGACAAAAATAAAAAATTCCCACTTTTTGATGCCTTGGTTGGTACTAGAGCCAGCCAGGAAAGCTAGCCAGACTCCAAGGTGTCTCGGTTAGCCCTCCTCATCGTGCAGTAATTTTTCTGGCTTCCAGCACCAAAAACCTTAACTTGGCCCTCCTCATCAGATCTATCCAAACCGCAAGTGTGTAAACTTAATTAAAATTATACATAAACCTAATTCAAACTTGTATGTTAGATAATGGAGTATATTAATCTCTAGTCTTTATTTTCAAATTAGAACAAAAGTATCAAATCAAACCACATTGCAATTACAAATTTAAATAACATTATAGTTAGGTTTCTTTATATTGGTATATTCTTGATGGTATATTATTGTTAATATTAAGTAAATATAATACCAATTCCAAAATTTTATTTATATTCTTTTAGTTGCAAAGTTTATATATATATATATATTAAAATAAAATATTTAAAAGATATATCAACTTGAATTTACTATCATTTATCTAATTCCCAGTTCTCATGATACTTATCGGCAAATGTGGATGTATTAGTTTAATATTCGTTTGATTTCATAACAAAATCCTATTTGAAAATCTATATATAAACAATGCTACATGCCTAAATCGGAATATAGTAGGAAATTCAATAATAAATTAATGAGAATAAAAACAAATTGTGTATTTGTGGACCGTAAACTTATATATTAGTTTAGTGTAAAAATCTCATGGAAATTTAATAATTCTTAGTATAAAAACATGTGTTTAAACATAAAAATTATTGTATTAATAGATGTTGCTTGTTGTCTATGCGATGCGTTTGATCTTTGGAGTCGGTGGGGATGAAGAAGATGCTTAGCTATCGATTTCGGTGAAGATGTCGGTGAGCAGTAGTTTTTTTTTTCACAGAAAAATTTAACTTACTATTAATATACGAAATAGTAAACAATACCAGCTGTCAGAAATATGTGCTTCTCACAAACCCTGTCAGAGGGTGCACATCATGCCAGATGTATCAACGACAACATCAGAAAAGTCCAAATAAATGTCCATATGACCACATAATAACATCAGGAATCCCTCCAACAGGAGAAACGGATCCAATAATCACCAGTATATCAAAGTGTCCAAATACATATAAATATAAGGTCACATACAACAGTCAGTCACATCAAACAAAAATCAAAGACCGCATATAATGCCCAACAAAATATAATACCAAGCCGCAGCCATATGTGGCTGTCATATGAGCCGCAAAAATGAAGAGGATGTATGACAAAAACGTCCAACAAGAAGTTGGAGTCAGCCTCTAGGTAGAATCTGCACATAGAGCTAAAAAACATATAAGTATCCACCTGCGAATAAAGGGCATCAAATACATATAATGAAAAAAATAAAAAACAACCAACATCATGTCCAATGTAAATCATAAGAACCCTGAGTAATAAGCAAATCAGCCTGCCATTCTTGCCACATGATGACCCCGATCGGAGAGTTAAGTGCCCTCTTAGAAAGTAAGTCCGCCTCCATATTTGCCTCCCTGTATACATGTTCAAAATGTATATGTTGGAAGTTCCAGATAAGCATCTGAGCTGCATCCATCCAGTGTTTAAGAAGCAATACATTGAGTGATGTCTTGCCACTCGCCCAAGTGATAGTAGATAGAGAATCTCCAAAAACTACAAGAGAGGAGATCTTTCTCATCCGAGCCCAGAACAATAAGAGCCAAAGTGCACATAACTCATTCCTTGTATTGGATCCATTGCCCAGGTTCAGCCAGATGTGAATGGAGACATCGATGGAAATGTGTAAAGTGGCGCTCGCACCACCCCCCCCATACCGGCTCACAGCAACCCCATCAAAGAATCCACAGGGATATATCAGCACAGGGGGGGCGCGACGAAGGTTCCTATCCAGTTTGACATTATCAACAAGAGCACAATGGACCGAGACAAATTCTTTATGTGAAGCAAGGGTTTTAAAACATATCCCATCCTTATAAAGTATTCTATTCTCAAATATATAAAGATTACGTGCCTTCCATACCTCCCAGATCATAAAATATGGGAGTTCTGGACACCCTGCATCAAAGCGAGACCAAGCTTCAAGGCATTCATTAAGTGTACAGTAGTTCCATCTAAAGTGTACACCAGCTTTGTTTGCAATCAAGTTCCAGAGGTCCCTTGTGTACAGGCAGGAAGTGAATAGATGATCTACCGATTCCTCCTGTGAGCAACAGAGGGAGCACCATCCCGGGCCACAAAAACCACGGCGACATAGATTGTCCCAAGTTAGAATCTTGTTGTACAATGCAAGCCAGACAGAGCATTTTATCTTGAGGGGTAAAACAAGTTTCCAAATATATTTATCCCACCAGCGAGTCAAAAACTGTGATTCAACAAACAAAGCATCATATGCCAATTTTGCAGAAACATTTCCACCTGCCACATCCCATGTCCAAACCAATCTGTCTGCAGCATCTAATAGCCTTATATTAGATTGATAGATCGGCCGGATATACTCATCCCATTCTTTCCCCAAGGAACCCATAAGTCCCAGCTGATCAGCCGAAATCCACTGAGCTCGTCCATCCACATATCGACCAGCCGCATGTGCCAAAGTATAGTATCCATTTGCTCTAAGATGTGTCCTCAAAGCCAATGATAGAATGTGTCGCGTTGATCCACCCATGATCGGATCCAGTCCCAACTTAATATCACAACCATCTCCGGGCAGCCAAGCAATCCAGTGTGTAATAACCCCGAAGGCACCCATCAAGCCATTCCAAATATTAGAGACCCCCAAAGTAGCAGGTCTAATCAGGCGCAACCAGTTTGCCACTGATACATTTTTCAGATATTTGGCTCTGATAATCCTGCCCCATAACGATTGATCAAAAAGAACGTGCCAGAGGATTTTTGCGTGCAGGGCCGTAACAAATGAATCAAGATCCTTAATATTCCAGCCCCCCAATTTCCAGGGGCGTGCCAAAGCCCTCCAATTCATGAGGTGAAATTTCTCCTGATTTCCACCACCAGACCACAAAAAGCTGAATATCTTCCGCCTGATCAGACATAGGATGGATCGTGGGATTTTGCAAAGTGAGAACCAATATACTCCTAAGTTCTGTAAAATGGCTTTCACCAACGTAATCCTACCACCCAAGGATAAATACCGAAAGCACCAGTGACTAATACGCATTTCAAATCTATTGACAAGCCATGACCAATCATTTATCAGGTAATTAGATGGCTTAATGAAGAATCCCAGATATTTAGTGCCAACCTCAAGTTCATTGAATTTTAATGGTAGGATAATGCTGATCGACTGTTCCACTTCATCCACCAATGAGTGTTTCAAGAAGAAAGATTTTATATAGCTGATAATCATGCCAGTAACCGAGTAGAATAAGTCAAGTATTATCTTGTATTGTATCCATTCAGCAAGAACGCCCATGCCAAAGAGCATAACATCGTCCACAAACAATGAGTGAGTGACAGAAATCTCCCTTGATATTTTGATGCCAGTAATCCTCCCTTCCCTACGAGCCTTGTGAATGGATAGAATCAATCCTTCGATGACCAGCAAAAATAGGAGTGGTGATAGGGGACAACCCTGGCGAAGGCCCCGTGAAGCCTTAAAATAATCAGTAAGGTGTCCATTGATCAGAACAACATAATTGACAGAGGTTATACATGCCATTATCCATTTCATCGCCTTCCATGGTAGGCCGATCTGGATAAGAATGAGTCGCAGGAAATTCCAATCAACCTTATCGTATGCTTTCACCAGGTCCAATTGTAGGATGAGTGCTTCAATTCTCTTCTGTTTGATAGAATGGAATATTTCCTGTGTCACACCCATAGCATCATGAATCTGGCGACCACAAAGGAACCCATATTGCTCCATAGATATATGTCTGGAAAGCAACGGTTTGATTCTATTAGCAATTATTTTAGCAATAATCTTATAGACCAGATTGCATAAAGCTATCGGTCTGAATTCATCATAATTATTTGGATGGGATGTCTTCGGAATGAGTGCCAGATAAGTAGAATTTAGTGCCCCAAAGACAATGCCCAGTTTCCGAGATTCATCCACAGCCATCCGAAGATCTTCTCCCATAATATCGAAGAAGTGAATGAAAATTTCCACTGTCCACCCATCCGGTCCAGGAGATTTATCTTTTGCAAAACCACGCAGGGTTTTTTCCACATCATCCAGAGTGACATCCAGGAATATATTGTCCCCCTCCTCATCATTGAACATCCGTGGATATTCCTTGATAAGTTTAAACTGTTCAGCCAGTGTTGTATTTTTAGGGTCACAATAGTATTCCTGGAAGTGACGAACCGCCTCATTCATCAAATTTTCCTCCCCCCATATCCGCCGGCCCGTGTGATCATTCAGGTCCCAGATGGAGTTTTGCATCCTACGAGAGTCATGAAAGTGATGGAAAAATTTAGTATTTAAGTCCCTCGCTTTGAGCCAAGTAGCTCTGCTCTTCAATCTCCATGATTCTTCCTGCATCAGAAGTATTTTCATTTTTTGACACTCCAGTGAAGAGAGTTTGGAAAGATCCATATTGTTCAGTGCAGTACCGACACCACGGTTCATCAGAAATTCTACTTCCAATTCAATCTCAGCAAGTTCCTTCCCCATCAAGGCTTTTTTGTTTTTTTCCCACTTGATTGTATAGTCTTTAATCATCTTGAGTTTCACCGCCAGCTTGTCCATGGCAGATCTCTCCCCCGAAACATCCACATGAGTCCACAAATTCCTCAGCCCCGAAGTGTAATCCCCCTCGGAGAGCCATGTGGAATTGAATTTGAATGGGAAGGATTTATTGAAGGGCTCATCATCAAATTGTAGGATAATCGGGAGGTGATCGCTGATTTTGATTTGATGCATCCAGGACCTATAATTCTGAAAGCATGATAGCAGTGATTCCGATATCAGGAATCGATCAATACGTTTCTGTATCAGGTTGTCACCCGACCTTCCATTAGTCCAAGTTGGAGCCAATGGCCGCGGGGCCACATCAACTAAAGAAAACTTCATGAATAAATTAGAAAAATAAGGGCCCAGGGGGTCCCTCCTGGCCAAGCCCCCCCAAAGCTCCCCATCTCCCCAAGTGAAATTTAAGTCCCCAGCAATGATTAGGTTCTCCAAATCCAACAAGTGTTCCGAGACAGCCAAGTTCCAGAAAGTATCCCGATCACAGTAAGGGCCATAGCAATTTATAATATTAATGTTTTTCTCTGATCCCCTGATGTTACCAGCTAGCAGAATGCCCAGAGTAATATGAGATGGAATTAATCTCAATACTGCGGCTTTATCGATTTCACTGTTCAAAGTACTTGACTATTGAGCTATATAATAATAGTGCAATATTTTTTTATTCTTAATAGTAGGGCTTAGCTGTCTATAATTCTTATTTTCTTGTACATTTTTATTTGTTTTTTTTTAAATTATATTGTTTTAATTTTAATAATTTCATAAAATATAGTAAGGTGTTTTTTACATTAAAGATGGATGGACACATGTATAATTGAATACATTATTGAAAATAAAATAAATTAATAATACAAAATAAAATAACATTTAAAGTATTTAAATTATAATGTTTATACATTTTATAATTTGATATGGATAAGATGTATATTTCTCATGGAAGAGAAAGCCATAGAAGGTAATTTTTACAATAAAAAAGCATATGACCTTTGATAAAAATTAAGTTGATCTTTTCATAAATGATTTTAAAACTGACTTTTTTTTCAAGAGAAAAAAATATGTAACTTTGGTATTATAAGAAATAAAAATCAAGTTACATCTTAGAAGTCCGAGAATTCCGTAATCATCCTTTACATTGTTACATTCGGAGACAGATTAACAGACATGACAAACAGTTTAAACTTTGTAGGCTAGCAAGTGGCAAAATAACAAAATCAATCCAGAGAACTACAAAATCAACATCCTAAAAAGGTCTTCTTTCAGCGAGTAAGAAAACATGATTAGAAGTCATCAGGCAGAAACCCAAAAAAGACAACCTTCAAAAAGTTTTGAGGTTTCCATGATCCACCACAACTCCGTCAAGAGTTTCACAAAAATGCAAAAAACAATTGATCGGACCCAACGCCAATTTGGAAATTTGATCAGCTTCCACATTTGCTTCCCTGTAAATATGCTAGCAACTGATCGAGTCGAACGAAGCACTAATACTTCTCACTTCCTCCATCCAGGGCTCCAAGAGGATTGCATTGATCATATGCTTGCCATTGAACCAATTGAGTGTCACTAGAGAGTCACCAAAAATAATGAGAGATAGGAAACCCCTCCGGCGAGCAAACCATAATAAACACCTCAGCGCCAGTAATTCTGCCTTTAAGCCATTGCCATTTCCAAGGCCAACCTGAATCTTTATGCTATGGTTGTTGCGGATGTAAAATAGTATCCCTGATCCACACAAACCAATTTGGGAAGCACCATCGAAGAAATCATAAATGCACCCCTCCTCCATCAAAGGGTGTACTACCCGTCATATCTTAGCTTTTCCCTATACATCCGGCTGACCATTCCAGTGGTAGAGAACTCTATTAGTGGTGGCCTCTACCGGTGGTAGTGAATCTTCAAAGATCCCCAAATTTCAAGCTTTCCAGACATCGATAATCAGAAACAAAGGTAGAAGGCTATGGTTCCCATTTTTTCCAAACCAGTTGTGAAGGAATTCCATCATATCGTTCCCAACCCAAAAATCAGGCACATGCAACCAACCTCGAATAACCATCCAAACAGCTCTCACAAATAGCACTAGAATAAAAGATGTTGTAAATCCTCATCCGCTGCTCTGCACAAGATGCACATTCCAGGGCCACACAAACCTCGTTTCTGAATGTTTTCCCAAGTAAGGATTTTGTTTTGGACACAGAGCCATAAAAAACACTTATTCTTTAAATGGATTTTCCACCACCAAATCCTATGATGTCACCAACTTTTGATCCGGGGATTCGAACCAAAATATGCCAACAAGTTGTATACTGTCTCCACCGTCATAATGCCCAATGCACCTGGACTGTCCCAAACCAGCTTGTCTGTCGAATTGTTGAGCTTTATCCCTGCATAAGAAACCCTGGAAACGTAGTTTTCCCACTCCAAATGCCACCTAGGCGAAAGGATTAGTTCATCCGTCAAGAGCTAGCATTCTTGAGGAACATCGCTATGAAGTTTAAAAAACTGAGAAAGGACCACCATCTTCCTACCATGTAGCTTGTTGATAAGATCCGTAGGTAGCCTGTAATCCCCATCATCCCCAATGAATGGATCCACTCCGACGAAAATCTCAGAACCTTTCCCAATTTTCCACTTAATCCACGGTCCAACATAGCAAAAGGTGTTACTAATGAATAACCAAATTGTAGAGGCCCGAGAGGAGCATGGTTGATAATGCCAAAGCCACTGGATAGTATTATACGTTTTCAAATACTTAACACGAATAACCCTTCTCCACAGGCCATCATCCGTTAGAGCCCGCCAGAGAGATTTTGACTTGTTTCTTCTATCAAGTACAAACAATATAGATAGTCCTCTTATATTCCATTAACAAGTTCTCCATCGAAGTTTTGAGTAAAAGGAATAATAGATGAGCCAATCCATGGTACGATAAAGAATGTGAAAATTTCAGAAGATCCATCAAGGAAGCTATTGAAAAGTCTCTAAAAATTGACAAGATAAATAGTTACAAAGCCTCAATTAAAAGAAAAAGGTGGCATTATATAAATAAAAAGTAGGAAAACCTTTTACACCTCTCTAAGGTGGCTCCTAAGAAATTCTGGAGACAAATTCTAACTAGTAAAACTAAAGATAATAATAGGATTGTTTTGAAAGATTGGGATTCCTACCTTAAAAAGCTCTACGAATTCCCAAATGTCATAAATAACACTCAAAACATTTTTACAATGAAAGAAGTCTTCTCGTTGGAAGACATTGAATTTGGGGTTAAGCACCTGAAAAATGGAAAAGCTAAGGACATTAAAGGATATCAAGCATAAATCTTTAAAATTGGAGGATAGGTTCTCATTCCTCACATCCACAAACTCTTCAATCTAGTGGTCACACAAGGTTTCCCTAATCCTTGGAATCAAAGCCTCATTATTTATATCTTTAAAAGCAGTGATAAAAATAACCTCTCTAATTATCAGACCATTATGATTATCCCTATATTAGCCAAACTTTATGTTATCATTTTAGAAAACAAAATCAGTGTTTGACTTGGAAGTGAAGGTAAGCAGGCTAAAGATTAAACGAGCTTTAGAAGACATCACTCTACCATGGACCACCTCGTTACTCTTAGGATCAATATTGTGGAGGAATGTCCTAATATTAAATCCAATCTCTTTTTATGCTTTGTGGACTTTAGGAAAGCTTTCGATATAGTGCCTATTTGTGGAATCATTTAGAGCAGCTAAAGGTTCATTTTGAGTTGAGAGATTTCGCAATAAGGTTGTACGAGACTGTAATTGCCAAACTTAAGAACCCTGAGGGGTGGTCAAAATCTATTAATTGTAATATTGGAGTTAAGCAAGGCTGCCTCCTCTCCCCTACCCTTTTTGGCATATACATCGATAAGCTAGAAGATTGTTTAAGAGAAGTAAGTTATGCTACCACGACCTTAGCTGGAATAGTCCTCATCCTCCTTCTCTATGCTGATGATATTGTTCTTATGGCAAGGTGTCCCTATGACATTGATAATCATTTAAGAATTCTCACGGATTTATGCTCTAATATGGGTATGATTGTTAACACCGAAAAAACTAAAGCTATGATTATCAAGTCCAAGCAAGACACTTATGCTAAGTTTGTTTACAAAAATAACAACTTGGAGGTAGTTTCCTCTTACAAATATCTCGGAATTGATATCCATCACAAGCTCAATTGGGACTATAGCATTGCGAAAAGAATTAACAGAGTGTGGAAATCTTATTTTGGTTTAGAGAACAATTGTAAATCAACAAACCTTGTGATGTGGGATACAAATAAATTCCTTTTTGAAACTCTCGTCACTCCCATTATCTTGTATGGTTATGAAGTTTGGGGTTGCAACGTCTATAGAGAATCTTGGAGAAAGATTAAGCAAATTCAAAATTGTTTTGCCACATATAACCTCAAAATTAAAAGCAATATTCCCTATCCTATTTGTTGGAACACAATTGCCGTTAAACCAAAATCCATAGGCGTTAATCTATGATACGGCATCCAAAGTTAAGATCTATGAGAGGGGGTTAACTTGTGTCACGAAACTCATGGATGCAAATGCCAACAATCTCCCCCCCAACGTTACTTGGGTGAGTTTTAAACTCGAGACCTGTCACTCTGATACCATTTGTTGGAGCACAATCACCATTAGACCAAAACATGTAGGCATTAATCTCCAATACAATCACCAAAGTTAGGATCCATGAGAAGGGGTTAACCCATGTCGCAAAACCCATGGGGATCACTAAGTGCAAATGCCAACACTCTTCTCCTTATAGAATTGGGTCTTCCCCCCATCGAAAGCATCGCTATGACTAGGTACTTTATGTACAAGTACAGGATAAATACCATGGTAGACCAAAGACTCCCTAAAATTGCTTTAAAATCTAGTCAAGACCATCTACGACTCAAAAGATGCTAGTATAAAGACGCCACGACCTGGTTAAACCATTGGAGGATTGATGAAAATGCCACTTTACAAAATATCAACAACATTAAAAATACTATCACATCTAAGTTTAAAGAGAAAATGTGGGACGATAAATATTTCGAGGATAAAATAAAATTAAGATACTATAAGGAGGTCATTAACCCTAATCTGGAAGATCAACACATCTCTCTGCCTTAACTAGTTCGAAGAATAAAATTAATATAGCTAATATAAGAAGGAACTCCCATGAGATTCATAGTGAAACATGACGATGGAAAATTCCTAAAACATCGTGGGTGGAAAGGATTGGTCATCTCCGTGAGACTATGAGCATTGAGGATGAAAGTCACTTTCTCTTAGAGTGTTCAACTTTCTCTTAGATAGTCCAACGTACACCCGCATTCGATCATAGTTTCATAATATTTTCTACAATACTAACATCCCTAACCTTCTAACATGTCAAAAATAGGCGACCTAGGAATGCTTCTTTCTGTGAGAATTTGTCACAGCTTGAATCTGGTTCACTGAATAAACCTCACTATTAGTTTTGCAAGAATGCAGAGAAGGAAGAAAATTTCAGCAGAATTAACTTGAGAGAAGAAAATCAATAGGATAAAAATCCATTATCACATTAATGAAAAATAATAGTACTAAGTACAATAAATAATACATCTCTGATAGAGAATTCGAATGCACTAAAGTAAATTCGAGTAGCTCACAAAAGGAAGGCTTACTAAAAGAAAAAAAAAACCAATAGTGGAAACATCAGCTTTCCAACTCAGTCAAGGACCTCACAAATTATCTAAATTAGATATGGAAGCTAATGAGTGATGAAAAATATGGAGGACATGTTGGCTAAAAAGTAGACAACTTCCCAAGTCCATAAAGGTGCCATACTTTATCCTTATCCACTGAAAAGCAGAAAAAAGCAGGAAAAGCTGTGTAAAAGCAGGAAGTGCGCTCTTACCATTCTGGAATATCATAAAAGTAGGCATAATCTATTTGAGGGAACTCAAGTGGATAATGATGACAAGTTGTGAGCCTAACAAGGAAACATAGGGCCAACCACCTAGTCTAACACCTAGGAAAGTATAAAAAAATGAATAATAACTTATATCTTGAGTATAGATGGGTTTTTAATATTCTAACACCCCCCCTTAAGCCTGACTTAGAGTGAGTAAAATATGATTAGGGTGCAAGAAACAAAGTCTTATGGTCACCCCATTACAATTATTATCTGTCCATGTAAACCGAGGAAACATGGAAAACCTCATGGGAACAAATCCCTCCCTCAAGAATGGACATGAAACACACCAACAATTGTTGCTCCAAACTCAAGTAGGTGTGATGCTTGATTCGATGTCTGGAGGTATCTTCCTCTTTGATAGAAGAGAATCATGCTCCCAAAACATGTGCTTGAATTCTCCACCAATGGATGCAAGCGAATATGGAAGCTCTCTAGAACCAATTGTACCATGATATGCTTGAGACTTGAACCCAAGCAGCAATGAATGCTCTTCATACTTGAACATTGAACCATGTGAGTTAATATTAGGTCCAAAAGAGACTTGATGAGCTTGAGAATCAATCCCAAGCTAGTGGTGGTGTCCTCCATCTTCAATACAACCCCGAGGAAGCGTGCAAGTCATCTTGTAGGAATATGTAGAAGGCATGAGATCATTGTCAGTGAGTGCAAATGGATCACCGTTGAGATCTAATCTAACCTTCAAATCATCCTTCAGATTAGCATATTGTGCACCATCATCTTGTGAAGTATGCACATGATCATCAACAACTAGCTTTCTATCCTCAAGATCAAAATATGAAGAATGATATGAGAACAATTGTTCAGGATCTTCATGGAGGCTCTGAGAATTGATGCAAGGAACCAAATAGTATTTGCTAGGATGCATGAGACCAAGGGTAGTGAGTGATAAAACACATATGAAACTTGTTCTAGTTGGGAAATCATACAAGAGATCACAGGGTTGCACATCAACAACTAGTGGAGTATGCATAGGGTGTGAAAGATCTGGATTTGGGATCTCATAATCCATATTCAAAGATCAAAGATGAGAGGTGGTAGGAGAGTTCTCATGTCTCTTCAATAATGGCAGAAACTCCCTTAGTTGAACCTTATTCATCATCAACATCATAGGAAGAGGATTTAGGATCTTCTTCATCATCTAGAGCCACATAAGAAGTGATCTCTTCAATTTATGCTTCTTGACATGAAGCATTCGAATCAAGGAGATATTTTCCAACAAAAACTGACTATGTTGAAGAAATTTATGCAATTTATCCTTTTTCATGAACAACTTCTTCAGAGAAGATTGAGGCCAAGACAATAGTGAAATTTGTGAGCAAATATGAGGATGTCTCTCTGATAGGATCGCTCTCCAAATGGATTATATCTTCCTTATCATCTTGTTGGCCAAATGCTCTATCTAGATTACTCTAGAGCTCACTTGGGATATCAACTATATCAATGAGGTAGTGCATGCATGGAGGAATATCCAAACACATAATTCCAAAGGATCTATCACTGTTATTCATCCATGCATCTTTCTCCTCAAAGGATTCTGGATCTGTAACAATTCCAATATACATATCAAAGAGATCCAATCTCTTCAGATGCTCTGATATCTTCAATTTCCAAACATAATAGTTTGAAGAAGATATAAGAGGAATTGAATTCGAATCCATGAATTTGTAGCTGCATAAAAACCTGCAAAACAAAAACACTCAGGAGGAAATTCAATACTACAGATCTTAGATACCATGTGAGAATTTGTCACAGCCTGAATCTAGTTCACTGAAGAAATCTCACAATTAGTTTTGCAAGAATGCAGAGAAGGAAGAAAATTTCAGCATAATTTACTTGAGAGAAGAAACTCAATGGGATAAAACTCCATTGTCATATTAATGAACAATAATAGTACAATAAATAATACATCTCTGATAGATAATTCGAATGCACTAAAGGAAATTCGAGTAGCTCACAAAAGGAAAGCTTACTAAAAGCAAAAAAACCCCAATAGTGGCAACACCAACTTTCCAACTCAGTCAAGGACCTCACGAATTAGCTAAATCAGATATGCAAGCTAATGAGTGATGAAAAAGAAGTAAGATGATGGATTTTGGAGAGAAAAATATGGAGGATGTGTTGGCCAAAAATTAGACAACTTGCCAAGTCCATAAAGGCGCCATGCTTTATCCTTATCCACTGAAAAGAAAAAGAAAAAAAGGAAAAGCTGTGTAAAAGCATGAAGTGCACTCTTACCATTCCGGACTATCATAAAAGCAGGCATAATCTATTTGAGGGCGCTCAAGTGGATAATGATGACAAGTTGTGAGCCTAACAAGGCAACATGGGGCCAACCACCTAGTCCAACACTTAGGAAAGTATAAAAAAATGAATAATAACTTATATCCTAAGTCTAGATGGGTTTTTAATATTCTTACACTTTCTAAGCTTCTTGATCATAGGAATAACATTTTACATCAATCCAAATAATTCCTTCATCTTCTCTTAAGGTCCGATAGACCAAGTTGGTCTTAGTGGACGTTAACCATCATCATCATAAAAAAATTCTAATAAACTTTAAAAAATGATGATTTTGACATACTTGACATTGTTGATTAGTTTTAAGATGTCATTGAAAAACATGCTCAATTTGACAAATTATTAATAAGTTATGTTGTAATGTTTTGCCTTTAAGATTTTATATTAAGAATATATATATGGTTGTTTTATGATGAATATTTTTAATATGTTATTTACCATATTATATAATTTACGTTTTGACTTTGGTTTTTATGTGAATTATTATTTTTATGAAAATAATATGAAATATTGTCATTTTTATGTATGAAATTTATAAAATATGTATATATATATATTATTATTATTTTTTTTTTTATTTTTTTTTTACTTTAGTTTTTATGTGAATTATTATTTTTATGAAAATAATATGAAATATTGTCATTTTTATGTATGAAATTTATAAAATATGTATATATTATTATTATTATTTTTCTTTCTTTCTTTCTGCTGTCAATTGTCACCATAAAAATACTTTATTTAACATGAAATTTTAAACAAAAATATTCCAAAATGCATATGTTTTTTCATTATAAGTAGATTTTAAATGTTTGCTGCAAATTTTTATGTATGAAATTTATAAAATATGTAAAAATATATATATTTTTTTGTCAATTGTCACCATAAAAATACTTTATTTAACATGGAATTTTAAACAAAAATATTCCAAAATGCATATGTTTTTTCATTATAAGTAGATTTTAAATGTTTGTTGCAACTATCATCTATGAATTGAATTAAATCTAATAAAGTGTTTAAAAAAACAACATTTTGCATTGTATTTAAAATGTATAGCATCCTAAATTAATCAATCACGCATAATTTCATGGAAAAATATAACACCAAAAAAAATGATATATAGCATTTTTAATATCGTTAAAAATAACAGATTTTATGTTTTATTTTTATTTTTTCTAACACTGGAAAAAAAAAAAAAAAAAAGCAAGAAAAACACCATTTAAAAATAAATTTAAGATGGACATTTTATAAAAAAATGGAAGAAAGTGGGAAAAAAGATTCAAAATGTCAAAATACTAACTCAAAAAAAAGGTGTTACTAGTAGCACCACTTTTTAAAATGAGAATAAAAACAACTGTTGATGTAATTGTAACTTCAGAATGTATTTCACCTATGTATATTGTACTCCTATAGAGATGTTATTATTCCTCTATACAAAAGTGTCGTCATTTGTATTGACAAGTGTCGCAACTTGCAAGTGATGGGTTCTTAGACCACCAAGTGTGGGGTCGGCCCCGATTAGTATAACCATGGGTTATTAGACTGAGTTAGACAAGTCGGCCCTACTAGGTTATTAGGCAGGTCATGTCATGTATAAATAGAGTGCGGGAGGCACTCTATTTGATCATCTCATTATTCACTTCTACACTACTCAAAAAGTGGCGCACTAGTGGAGGAGGAGGTTCAACTGCTAGGAGGACTATCTCTGTGTACTTTGGTTGTATCATTGCTCTTTCTATCTCTGAGGAAGTTGTGGGGTTTTTCACCTTTATGGTTTTCCCTAGTGAAACTCTATGTGTCTATTGTCTCATGTGATTGCTTGGTGTGATTGATATGCATTGCTATACTTGATATGCTGTACATGTTATTCTATTAGTAAAGATCCTAGAGTATGTTGAATTAATGCTAAAAAATTAACATGGTATCAGAGCTAACCTGAGAAGAAGACACTGTGCAGTTGCGGAAACTAGGGTTTCCTATTTATTGGGTTTCTCTCCAAATATCTTGAAAGCCAGTAGGGTATTTTAACTCTCCTCATCAAGGTGCATCTTTCTGTCCAATCAGAATTCAATTATGGGCACTTTCATTTTTGGCCCTAAACATTAGGGTTTCCACAAAAATAGGAATTTCTTAAATATGAGGACATAGCTGGAAGCTCCTTGGAAAAATTGAATTTTAGAGGTTTAGATCGTACTTTTTGGTTGGGTGAAGCTCCGGGAAAATCAAACCCTAGTTTGGGGTCCTATCTAGTGAAGCCAGAAATTAGGGCTTCGGCAAAAGTTGGAATTTCTGAAATCTGAGACCATGGATGGAAGCTCCTCTAAAAAATAAAAGTTTAGAAACCAAGATCGAACATTTTGGATGGGTGAAGCTCCAGGAAAATCAAACCCTAATTCAGGTTCCTCCCTAGTGAATTCGGATGTTTGAAAAGCAAATTTGAGGGGTGAAACTTTGCAGTTTTCAAATTCTGAGTATACCAACTTGATCAGCTCATTAAGTCGCATCTTTCTATCCTTTCAGAAGTTTGAAATTCAAAGTTTGAATTTTTAGGGTTTCTCTGACAAACCCTAATCCAACACCAGATCCAACGTTCAACAAATCAAGTGGTAAGACCTAAATCTTTTCTATTTCCATTTGGAGCACTCTTTAAAGATGTCTCACCACACCAAGCTTGAGAATAAGCTTGAAGGGGCTGATAACTTCCAAGCCTGGAAGTATAGGATTGGGTTAATCCTAGAAGAGAATGAGTTGGGCACTTACATAAGTGAAGAGATTCCAGTTCCAGAGGGAGAAGAGGCTAAGGCCTTACACAAGAGGAACTTAGTCAAGGCTAAAAGGATCATTGTTGATTCTATCAAAGTCCATCTCATGCCACCTAAGAATATGTTTGATTCCTTGACCAAGCTATTTGAAGGGAAGAATATAAATCAGAAGATGACCTTGAGGAATCAATTGAAGAATATCAAGTTCCAGAATGCAGAGACCATGCAGTCTTATTTCTCAAGGGTCTCCCAGATAAAAGAACAACTTGAAGCTGTGAGAGAAGATATAGAGAATGGAGAAGTGGTAATGACCACTCTTAATGGCCTCCCTAGGTCATGGGATTCCTTCATCCAAGGAATTTGTGCTAGGAAGAAACTTATCACATTTCAGTAGACTGTGGGAAGAATGCTCATAGGAAGAAGCTTGGATTGTAGCTCGAGAAGAAAAGATGGGGAGTGAAGATCAAGCTCTCACAGCACATACCAAGAAGAGGACACTTTTCCTTAGATTGTCCTAAGAACAAAAGGAACAACAACAACAACTACTACAAGCAATCTGACAGGTATGACTTACAGGTATGTTTTGAAATCTGTTCATGATTAAGTTTATAATATGATTGCCTTCATGTTATTGAGTTTAGTAACAATCTTGTTTAATTTTAGACTTGTATTATCACCCTAGTAAAAGTATGAATGCATGATAGAAAACATTCATTGATTAGGGTTATGACACTTATGATTGTATTATGATTGTACTAATGCACTGTGGTGTTGTATGAGGAGAATGTTATTCGCTAACATGAAGGTAAAAATCAAGTTCTAGATCAAGACCATGGTGACATGAAGACAGAGACTCATCCATAGTCATGGATCACATAGAGGTATGTATAATTTGGTTCTACAATGGTTAAATTATGAGTTATGCAAGTCATTGAAGAGAACAAGAAAACATTGCTAGACATAACTAGCAAATATGATGACCAGGTATGTTTTTTCCTATATCAAGTTAGAATCCTACCCTATGTAAGGATCTTATACTTTTGTATGATTGATAATGATTACTCATGAAGTTACAAGTTTGAGTAATCTAGGGTTTACGCATATTATGATTAATGATATGACTAACCAGAAAAGTCCTATATAAACCTTGAATACTAATGCTTATTATTTGTGTTTGAAATGATCATGACTATACATGCTTAAGATTATTGTGTTTTGATAGTATTAAGATTATACTAATAAATGTATGATTATGTATGATATCTCAAGGATAACACAATGATGATACTAGTAAGCATGCATAGTGCTCGAGGATGAATATAAGTTCAAGGACAAGTAATCCAGGAAGCAAAGATCAAGAGGGAGCACACTCCAATAGTTCCTGCAAGGAAGCAAAGATTGATAGGGATTCCACCCAACAAACAAACAAAGATAAGTATTTGAATTGTCATTTCTTGTACATTTGATTGTTTAAATAATATTGTTCAATAATGTATATACTTATGTTCCTAGACTTAGGTTGTGTATCATGCATATTAGAATAATTGCATTAATGAACAGTATACTACTAATATGTATGTGATGGGTAAGTGGCATATGTCACTGTACAACATTCCATTGCTACTTATCTAGAATGAAATCTCTTTGCTGACATGTTGAGAGTTGTGCACACTCTTAACAATGTTCTGGTAGAGATTGGAAGGAATCTAGAAAGTTACGGGATATGGATAAATGTTGTATTGAAGCATTGGCTAAAAGAATAGCATGACTGTATGACATATATAATTTTATGTGTAAGAATTTGTTCTGAAAACTATGAGATGTTTCTAATCATGCAATTTAACTTGTCTTGTAGGAAATATCGTATACCATCACCTACAAAAGAAGGACTACAACATTTGTTCCAGCAACAAAGCTATCTATTGAAGATATTGAAGTTCCCAGGATCTAGGATGAAGTAATGGAAGAATACCATGATCCGTCGATCATGAAGAAATATTTTTGGGATGTGGTCCCAAGACCAGATGGGAAGTCTGTTGTGACTTCCAAAGATCAAGCATGCTGTAGATGGCAGCATAGAGAAATGCAAAGCGAGGTCTGTAGCTTGTGGCTTCTCCCAGAAAGAGGGATTGACTATGAAGAGAATTTTGCTCCTATAGCCAGGTACACTTCCATCAGATCAGCACTTGCCCTAGCTGCAGTGATGAAATGGAAGATACACCAGATGGATGTCAAGACATCTTTCTTGAATGGTGTAGTCGAGGAGGAAGTGTATGTGGAGCAGCCACTTGGTTTTGAGACACATGACAGGGAGTCATATGTGTGCAGGTTGAAGAAAGCCTTGTATGGCTTGAAGAAAGCTCCTAGGACTTGGTATGGTAGGATAGACAGCTTTCTATCCAGTTTGGGCTTTACCAAGAGTAAAGTGGATTCCAACCTCTACTACAAGGTTGAGGAAGGAAATCCAGTGATACTACTTTTGTATGTGCATGACCTGTTTCTTACAGGTGATGATAGATTGATTGTCGACACGAAGAGGAAGCTTGCTGCCGAGTTCGAGATGAAGGACTTGGGAATGATGCACTACTTTCTAGGCATGAAGGTGTGGTAGAGTGCAGATGGAATCTTCCTTGGACAAGGGAAGTATGCAGTAGAGATCCTGAAGAGGTTTGGGATGATGGACTGCAAGGCCATGGCCACACCTATGGCATCGAACCTGAAGCTTATGTGTGATGCTTCATCTGATCTGGTTGATGTTATGGTGTATCGTCAGATGATTGGGTCCTTGATGTACCTAACGAACATGAGACTGGATATTTGCTTTGCGGTCAACACATTGAGCCAGTTCCTGATGGATCCGAGAGGTATTCACCTGGTTGTTGTAAAGCATATTCTGAGGTACCTGAAGGGTACAATTGATTATGGGCTCAAGTATGATGCGAATCAAAAGTTTAACCTACAGGGTTATGTTGATTAAGATTGGACAGGTAGTGTTGCAGATAGGAAGAGAAATTTTGGATGTTGCTTCAGTATGGGATCAGGTGTGATCTCTTGGTTTAGTAGGAAGCAGTCCTACGTAGCACTGAGTACACCTGAAGCAGAGTATGTTGCAGCTTGTTCGGTTAGTTGTGAGGCAGTATGGCTGAGGAAGCTACTGTATGAGTTATTTGATCTCCCGGTGGATGCTACTGGTATCTTTTGTGACAACTAGAGTTGTGTGAAGCTGTCTGAGAACTCGGTGTTCCACGACAGGTCGAAGCACATTGAGATCAAATATCACTATATCAGGGATATGGTGCAGAGAGGAGCAATGAAGCTCCTGTATGTTGTGTCGGATGAGCAGGTTGCAGATGTGTTGACGAAATCACTAGCTAGAGTGAAGTTTGAATACTTTAGAGAGAGGCTTGGTGTTCTTCAGATTGATGACACTTCAAGGAAGAAGTGATGGACACATTTGTAGGAGCCATTTCGAGCATGGCGAGAGGAGGATCCTTCCCATGGATGTGGATGTAAGCGCTGTGTGATGTGTTGATGTATATGTAACTTCGGAATGTATTTCACATATATGTATATTGTATTCCTATAGAGATGTTATTATTCCTCTATACAGAAGTGTCGTCATTTATATTGTAAGTGTCGTAACTTATACTTGATGGGTTATTAGACCACCTTGTTTGGGGTCGGCCCTGTATAAGTCATGTGGGTCAAAGGGTTATTAGACCACCCTATTGGGGGTCGGCCATGTGGGTCAAAGGGTTATTAGACCACCCTATTGGGGGTCGGCCCAGTCAGCATTATATTATGTGGTTAAGTTCGAGCCTACATGAGTTAGGTAAAAATGCAAGTCAAGTCAAGTATAAATAGAGTGCAGGAGGCACTCTATTTGCTCACTCACTTCTCACACATGCTCTCAAGGAGGAGAGGCGCACTTATGGAGGAGGAGGATTGCTGCTAGGTTATGGCTATCTCTATTGGTTGGTTGTATCATTGCTCTATCTATCTCTGAGGAAGTTATTGGGGTTTTTCACCTTTATGGTTTTCCCCAAGTAAATCTTTGTGTCTCTTGTGTGCTTGCATTATTGTCTCCATGATTGATATGCTGTAGATATGCTGTACATGTTGTTCTCTCAGTTAAGATCCTAGATCAGATTGAAGTAAATTCTGAAAATCTAACATGGTATCAGAGCTAGCCTGAAAGAAGGCATGATATGGCATGTATGACACTTGTTGCACTTACGATGCTAGGGCTTGATATAGCAAAAACCAGTCATCGTAGCACTTTCACTATAAATCCGTTTTGGCGAAGTTTTCGGATCTGAAATTGTTACAGGCCGAAGCTAAGATCTCCAGGTATCTTGTGTCCAAAGGAAAACCTCTAATTCGTTGTACTTTGTGATTTATGATCTGTACAATATAGGGTTTCTGCCTCTTCCAGATCTGAGTCAAAATCAGGTGACCTTGGGAAAAAGATCATATCTTGGGCTAGGAAGCTCCAAATGAAATTTAGTAAAAAGTGACAGGTATTACACAGTCTGAACTATCTCAGAAAACGTTTTTAGAGGCCGAAGTTGAACTAGTGACACGTGGCACGCCGTACAAGTTCGCTCTGCTGTATTATCCCATAAACAGGTCACGTTGCGACATTTGGAATAACTCTCTCTCAGAGAGTCCAATTGAGGTCAGACCTGTCAGGATGGAAAGGTAACAGGCCGAGCTATCTCAGAACACGTTTTCAGAGGCCGAAGTTAAAACAGTGACACGTGGCACGCCGTACAAGTTCGCTCTCCTGTTTTATCCCAAAACAGGTCACGTTGCGACATTTGGCATAACTCTCTCTCAGAGAATCCAATTGAGGTCAGACCTGTCAGGATGGAAAGATAACAGGTCAGGCTATCTCAGGAAACTTTTTCAGACCCTGTGGATCAAAAATTTTGGAGTTACACCAGAAACAATCAGGTACATATTTCTGTCAAAACAGAATTATTTTTTGGTACCTTCATTCATGGCCTCCGGAATTTAGGGCTTTGGAGAAAGTTGGAATTTTTGTAATCGAAGACCACGGCTGGATGCTACTCATCAAAATAGAAATTTAGAGACCAAGATCAGAATTTTTGGTTGGGCAGAAGGCTGGGCTTGATTAGACCCTAGTTCGGGACTTTGATCATAAAAGTGGAAAATTAGGGCTTCTGTAAAAATGGGAATTTTTGAAATATGTGACCACGGCTGGAAGCTCCTCAGAAAAATAGAAGCTTAGAGCTTTGGATCAAAAATTTTGATGGGACAAAAGAGTGGGATTCATCAAACCCCAGTTCAGGGTCACGTCCAGTGAATCCGGAAGTTTCAAAGGCAAAATTGAGGAGTGAAACTTTGCAGTTTTCAAATTCTGAATATACCAGTTTGATCAGTTCATCAAGGCGCATATTCCTATCCTATCGGAAGGTTGAAATTCAAAGTTTGAATTTTTGGGTTTCTCTGACAAACCCATATCCAGCTCAAGGTCCAGTTCTTGCAAATCAAGTGGATTGGGTTAATCCTAGAAGAAGATGGATTGATCACCTGCATAAGTGAAAGAAGTTCCTGTCTCAGAGGGAGATGAGGATAAGGCCTTACATAAGAAGATTACAAGTGATCTCGACAGGTATGACTCATCGAGGTATGTTTCGATATTTGTCCATTATTAAGTTTATGGTATATTTGTCTTCATGTTATTATGGTTAGTACAATTTTGATTTTTGATTTGTTGTATCACCTTAACAAAATTATGAATGCATGATAGAAGATATTCATTGGTTAGGGTGTTGACACTTATGATTGTACTAATGCATTATGGTGTTGTATGAGGTTTATGTTGTCTACTAACATGAAAGGTACACCAAGAAAGACAGATCATGTTCTGGTCCAAGAACATATGATCATGATAACATGAGGACAAAGATTCATCCATTGTCATGGATCTCATACAAGATCCATTCACGAGGTATGTATAACTTGGTTTTATAATGGTTAACTTATGAGACATGTAGGTTACTAGCACAAGTCATTGAAGAGAACCAAAAGACATTATACGGGTATGTTAGACATAACTAGCTAACATGTTAATCCAGGATAACACATTCATGATACTAATAAGCATGCATAGGGACCAAGGATGAATATGAGTTCTAGAACAGGTAATTCAGAAAGCAAAGATCAAGAGGGAGCACACTCTAGTTGTTCCTGCAAGAAAGCAAAGGAGCACACTTCAGTAGTTTCTGCAAGGATGCAGATATTCAGAGGGAGTTGATCATCTCTCTACATTTCACAACAGAAAGGTGTAGAAGAAGCTACCTCATATTAGGACTCCAGCAGCTCCTGCAAGGAAGCAAAGACTCAGAGGGAGTCCACCCAACGAACAAAGAAAGATAAGTATTTTAATCATCATTTCTTGCATATTTGTTTATTTAAATAAAATTGTTCAATAATGTATATACTGATGTTCCTAGAATTAGGTTGTGTATTATGCATATTAGAATAATTGCATTGATGAACAATATACTACTAATATGCATGGGTAAGTAGCCTATGGCACTGTACAACATTCCATTGCTACTTATCTAGAATGAAACCTCTTTGCTGACATGTTGGGAGTTGTGCACACTCTTAACAATGTTCTGGTAGAGATTGGAAGGCATCTAGAAAGTTACGGAATATGGATAAATGTTGTATTGAAGCATTGGCTAAGATAATTGCATGACTGTATGGCATATTTCTTTATGTGTAAGAATTTGTTCTGAAAACTATGAGATGTTTTCTAATCATGCAATTTAACTTGTTGTGTAGGGAAGATCGTATGCCATCTCCTACAAAAGAAGAACTACAACATTTTGTTCCAGCAACAAAGATATCTATTGAAGATATTAAAGATATTGAAGATATTGAAGTTCCCAGGATCTGGGATGAAGAAATGAAATGCCTTGATCCGTCGATCATGAAGAATGATGATTGGGATGTAATCCCAAGACATGAAGGGAAGTTTGCTATGACTTCCAAATGGAACTATCAGATCAAGCATGTTGCAGATGACAGCATTAAGAAATATAAAAGTGATGAAATAGAAAATACACCAGATGGATTCAAGACAGCTTCCTTGAATGGTGTAGTTGAAGAAGAAGTGTATGTGGAGCAGCCACTTGGTTCTGAGACACATGATAGGAAATCATATATGTGCAGAACTTGGTATGGTGAAGATAGATTGATTGTCGACACGCAGCGGAAGCTTACTATCGAGTTCGAGACGAAGAACTTGGGGATGATGCACTATTTGTTTTTGGCATGGAGGTGTGGCAGAGTGCAGAAGGAATCTTCCTTGAACAAGGGAAGTATGCAGTAGATATCCTGAAGAGGTTCGGGATGATGGAATACAAGGCTATGGCCACACCTATGGCATCGAACCTGAAGCGCCTGTGTGATGCTTCATCTGAGCCGATTGATATCACTATGTATCGTCAGATGATTGGGTCCTTGATGTACCTGACGAACACGAGACCAGATATTTGCTTTGCTGTGAACACATTGAGCCAGTTCCTGACGGATCCGAGGAGTGTTCACCTGGTTGCTGTAAAGCATATTCTGAGGTAGCTGAAGAGTACAGTGGATTATGGGCTCAAGTATGAAGCGAATCAAAAGTTTAACCTGCAGGGTTATGTTGATTCAGACTGGGCTGGCAGTGCTGCAGACAGGAAGAGCACATCTGGGTGTTGCTTCAGTATGGGATCAGGTGTGATCTCTTGGTTTAGCAGGAAGCAGTCCTGTGTAGCACTGAGTACAGCTGAGGCAGAGTATGTTGCAGTCTGTTCAGCTAGTTGTGAGGCAGTATGGCTACGGAAGCTACTGTCTGAGTTATTTGATCTCCCGTTGGAGGCTACTGGTATCTTCTATGATAACCAGAGTTGTGTGAAGCTTTCTGAGAACCCAGTGTTTCATGACAGGTTGAAACACATAGAGATCAAATATCACTATATCAGGGATATGGTGCAGAGAGGAGCTATGAAGCTCCTGTATGTTGCGACGGACGAGCAGATTGCAGATGTGCTGACGAAGCCACTAGCCAGGGTGAAGTTCGAGTACTTCAGAGAGAGGCTTGGCGTTCTTCAGATCGAGGACACTTCGAGGAAGAAGTGATGGACACATTTGCTGAAGCCATTCCAAGCATGTTGGAAGGAGGATCCTTCACATGGCTGTGGATGTAAGCGTTGGATGATGAACATCAGGATGATGTTCTGGTTTCTGCTTGGATATGATCAGTTGGATCATTTATGTATGTACGCATCATGTTGGATGATGGATATGATCGGTTGGATCAAGTGTATGTATTTTGTATGAACGCATCATGTTGGATGCTGTTGGATACATTGTGTGGATCATGTATCTTTGTATGATCAGGTAGATCATGGATGCTGTTGGATACATTGTGTGGATCATGTATCTTTGTATGATCAGGTAGATCATGGATGCTGTTGGATACATTGTGTGGATCATGTATCTTTGTATGATCAGGTAGATCATGGATGCTGTTGGATACATTGTGTGGATCATGTATCTTTGTATGATCAGGTAGATCATGGATGCTGTTGGATACATTGTGTGGATCATGTATCTTTGTATGATCAGGTAGATCATGGATGCTGTTGGATACATTGTGTGGATCATGTATCTTTGTATGATCAGGTAGATCATGGATGTTGATGGATACATTGTGTGGATCATGTATCTTTGTATGATCAGGTAGATCATGTATATTGATGGATACATTGTGTGGATCATGTATCTATGTGTGCATCAGATGGATGCATTGTATGATCAGGATGATCGTGGATGACGAGCTTCGCCAGATGACATGCAGCAGGATGTTGCAGTGATGATGATGAGTATCAGATGATACTTTGTGGTCGTGGATCAGGTTGTGCAGGAAAGCATGTAATTTGTTCCCTGGGAGATTTGCAGATGGTCTTTCGAGGTTTTGCCTATGGCATGTAATTCGGTGCCCTGGGACATCTGGAAAATGCTCTTGGGAGGTTTTGCTTGGGAGGACATGTAATTCGTGCCCTGGGAGATCTGCAGATAGTCTTTCAAGGTTTTGCTTATGGCATGTAATTCGGTGCCCTGGGATATCTGGCAGATGCTCTTGCGAGGTTTTGTCCTATGGCATGTAATTTGCTCCTGGGAGATCTGGACAGGATGAAAAAGGCCTCAGATGCTTCAGCCAGGTTTTGCCATGACCACATGTAATTTGCTCCTGGGAGATCTGGACAGGATGAAAAAGGCCTCAGATGCTTCAGCCAGGTTTTGTGGTGGACCACATGTAATTTGCTCCTGGGAGATCTGGACAGGATGAAAAAGGCCTCAGATGCTTCAGCCAGGTTTTGTGGTGAGATCACATGTAATGTGCTCCTGGGAGATCCGACAGGTAGAGCCGAGTGCTCGTAACAGCCTGGGATGCTTCAGCCAGGTTTTGTGATGGGTCACATGTAATGTGCTCCTGGGAGATCCTACAGGTAGAGCTATGTGCTCGTAATAGCCTCGGATGCTGCAGCCAGGTTTTGTGACGCACGTAATAAGTCCTGATGATTCCACAGTATGGCCAGTGATGATGAAGACCTGCAGGTGGTGGGCCTACATCCAGTATGAAAAAGGACTGGCTCTGTAGAACTTCCTATGACGAGTAGATTCAGAGATTGATTGAGATAGCAGCAGCAGTGACGATGATGATGACTCGATGACGATTATCCAGTGACGATGATGATGACTCGATGACGATTATCCAGTGACGATGATCCAGAGAAGATGACTTGTGCTAGAAGAACTGTGCTGAGAAATACCTTCCTAGTTAAGAGGGAGTGTTGATGTATATGTAACTTCGGAATGTATTTCACATATATGTATATTGTATTCCTATAGAGATGTTATTATTCCTCTATACGGAAGTGTCGTCATTTATATTGTAAGTGTCGTAACTTATACTTGATGGGTTATTAGACCACCTTGTTTGGGGTCGGCCCTGTATAAGTCATGTGGGTCAAAGGGTTATTAGACCACCCTATTGGGGGTCGGCCATGTGGGTCAAAGGGTTATTAGACCACCCTATTGGGGGTCGGCCCAGTCAGCATTATATTATGTGGTTAAGTTCGAGCCTACATGAGTTAGGTAAAAAGGCAAGTCAAGTCAAGTATAAATAGAGTGCGGGAGGCACTCTATTTGCTCACTAACTTCTCACACATGCTCTCAAGGAGGAGAGGCGCACTTATGGAGGAGGAGGATTGCTGCTAGGTTATGGCTATCTCTATTGGTTGGTTGTATCATTGCTCTATCTATCTCTGAGGAAGTTATTGGGGTTTTTCACCTTTATGGTTTTCCCCAAGTAAATCTTTGTGTCTCTTGTGGGCTTGCATTATTGTCTCCATGATTGATATGCTGTACATGTTGTTCTCTCAGTTAAGATCCTAGATTAGATTGAAGTAAATTCTGAAAATCTAACATGATGAGCATCAGGATGATGATCTAGTTACTGCTTTGTATATACATCAGTTGGATGCTTTGTATCATCAGTTGGATCATGTATATGTATATGCATCATGTTGGATGCTTGGTATGATCAGTTGGATCATGTATATGTATATGCATCATGTTGGATGCTTGGTATGATTAGTTGAATCATGTATATGTATATGCATCATGTTGGGTGCTTGATATGATCAGGTGGATCATGTATGTGATATGCATCAAGTAGATGCATGATATGTATTAGGTGGATACATTGTATGATCAGGTGGATCATGTATGTGATATGCATCAGGTAGATGCATGATATGTATCAGGTGGATACATTGTATGATCAAGTGGATCATGTATGTGATATGTATCATGTAGATACTTGGTATGCATCAAGTGGATGCATTGTATGATCAGGATGATCATAGATGACGAGCTTCATGATGTTGCTCTAGATGATATGCATCAGGACCATGCAGTGACGATGATCAGGATGATCACGTATGATGAGTATCAGTACGATGCTCTATATGATATGCATCAGGACGATGCAGTGACGATGATCAGGATGATCACTTATGATGAGTATCAGGACGATGTTCTAGATGATATGAATCAGGACGGTGCAGTGACGATGATCAGGATGATCACATATGATGAGTATCAGGATGATACTTTGGATGATGTACATCGGGATGATGTACTGTGTGATGATGATCAGTATGATCATGAGCATCAGGATGATGCTCCATGCGATGATGATCAACTGGATCATGAGTATCAGGTTGATACTTAGAGGTCAGAGATGATATGTGGCAGGTTGTGCAAGTAGCATGTAATTAGTCCTCAAAGATTCGATAGGTTGAGCTGTGTGCTCATAATCAGTCCTGGGATGAGGTATTGCTATGGAGACATGTAATCAGTCCTAGAGATCCGAGAGGTTGATCTGTGTGCTCGTAATAAGTCCTGGGATTCTCTTTAGAGATCTTGTCGATCATGCTGCAGCACATAAATGTTCCTAGGATGCTCTTTAAAGGTATTGTCTATTCACATGTAATCAATCCTGGAGATCCGAGAGGTTGAGCTGTGTGCTTGTAATAAGTCTTGGGATGCTCTTTAGAGATCTTGTCGGTCGTGCTGCGGCACATAAATGTTCCTAGGATGCTCTTTAAAGGTATTGTGAAAGGGATGCATGTTATCAGTCCTGGGAGATCTTGTCGGTCATGCTTAGGCACATAAATGTTCCTGGGATGCTCTTGTCAGGTATTGCATCAGCACATAAATCAGTTCTAAGAGACCACCTCTATCAGACTGTTCGCACAGATGATGAAGACCTACAGGTGGTGGGCCTACATCCAGTATGAAAAAGGACTGGCTCTATACAACTTCCTATGACGAGTAGATCAGAGATTGATTGAGATAGCAGCAGCAGTGACGATGACGATGACATTGATTCGATGACGATGATCCAGCGACGATGATCCAGAGAAGAAGACTTGTGCTAGCAGATATGTGTCAAGACATACCTTCCTAGTTGCACCGAGTGAAACGAGGTGCTCTACAACCCAGTATGGGGGAGATCCTATAACGTTTGTCCATGTTTGTCCTTATAGTCGGCCATAATAAATAAAGTTTGTCTTTGACATAATAATAATAATAAAATAATATTATGTCGGCGATTAATAAAAGGACGTGTATTTTTGCTTGAATTAAATCCTAGGCTATAAACGTTTGTCTTTATTATTGTCGGCCATTAATTAAAATGTAAAAAAAAGTAAAATGTAATGGAAAGTATTTAATGAAAAGTAAAAAAATAAAATGTAATGAAAAGTAAAAAAAGTAAAATATATTGTTGGCCATTAATTAAAATGTAAAAAAAAAAATTATGGAAAGTATTTAAAAAAAATCCATGTCGGCTCATAAAATAAAATATTATGGAAAATAATGCAAAAATAGATGTTCGTATATAAAATAAGATTTAAAACTTAAACCCGGATCTATCAATCAAGAGAGATTAAATTTCTTGAGTTTAAATTTAAAAAAAAAGAAATACACCTCAAGAAATTGGATCCCTCTCGGTGCTTGATAGATACGGGTTTAAGATGGATCTATGCTGGTTAAGAAGGAGTGTTTATGTAATTGTAACTTCGGAATGTATTTCACCTATGTATATTGTACTCCTATAGAGATGTTATTATTCCTCTATACGGAAGTGTCGTCATTTGTATTGACAAGTGTCACAAATTGCAAGTGATGGGTTAATAGACCACCAAGTGTGGGGTCGGCCCCGATTAGTATAACCATGGGTTATTAGACTGAGTTAGACAAGTCGGCCCTGCTAGGTTATTAGGCAGGTTAGGTCATGTATAAATAGAGTGCGGGAGGCACTCTATTTGATCATCTCATTATTCACTTCTACACTACTCGAAAAGTGGCACACTAGTGGAGGAGGAGGTTTAGCTGCTAGGAGGACTATCTCTGTGTACTTTGGTTGTATCATTTCTCTTTCTATCTCTGAGTAAGTTGTGGGGTTTTTCACCTTTATGGTTTTCCCCAGTGAAACTCTGTGTGTCTATTGTCTCATGTGATTGCTTGGTGTGATTGATATGCTGTACATGTTATTCTCTCAGTAAAGATCCTAGAGTATGTTGAATTAATGCTCAAAAATTAACAACAACCACTAAATGCAACCTCTAAAAAAATGAGAGCTCTGAAGATTTCTCGTCAAGTTGTATGATGTGTTATAAGTGAAACCGATGTGGAGTAACTTATCCACCTCTTCCTTGATAGAATAAATATTTGTTTGGGTTGATAGGGCATAACTTTTGATAAATTTGTTTGACATTATTATAAGTTTTCATCTCATGTTCGATGATCTACGGATCAATACTATGCATTTATTCATAGGACTAAGCAAAAAATCCACGAAATTATGTGAAAATAATAATGTACTCCTCATTTTCTTGAGAAGAACAATAAACCACAATAAGAATATTCTTGATAGTGCCAAGCTTGATAGAGATATTGATAATTCATGTTTTTGAAATGTTGGACAAGTTAACTTCCATGAACACAACTTCTGTAAGAATGAGGCACCAATACCAATCAAGATCACATTGACAAAAAATGGTATCTAGGTTGACCTCCATATTCTTGAGCTTGGGTAAAAATGATGACTGATGATGCATATATTCTCAAGGTCATTATGGAGTCTAGAATATTTATAAGATGGCTCCATATGAAGGCAAAACCATGTCTAAGAAGTCATTATAAGTAGGAGAATTGATAAACCAAATGGGGGAGGTAAAGTGATCATACTCCTCTTGAAGGTGGAGATTTGGATTAAGATTTGTGGAAGCCATTTGAATGGATTGATAATATAGTTTGACCACATACAAAGGCATACTCATCCCCATCAAATTGATCTCGAATGTGCTAGGTAGGACCCATGGATATTTTTCCATGGTTGCAATGGTGACATATGATATGGTAAAGATGGGAAAAGTGCATACATTACAAATCAACAGAGGTAGGGTAAAAATACCCATAAGAAATGAATCTTTAAACATCCCCATGATGATACTATTAAATGTCACACTAGAACCATTGATAAATGGAATGGTAGGTTCTGACAAATTCAAATCACAGCCTATTTTTTATCAACTAGGATAGGATTAGATACCCATTCCATCAAAGAGATAAGACAAATGAAATCGATGTGGAGTAACTTCTCTAACTTTGCCTTGATAGTGGGAAGTTTATTTCAAGTTGATAGGCCATAGGTTTTTATAAATTGGTTTGACATTATGATGAGTTTTCATCTCATGTTTGATGATCCAGGGATCAATACTGGGCATTTCTTCATAGGACCAAGCAAAAAAATCATGAAATTATGTGAAAAGCGCAATGTACTCCTCAATTTCTTGAGAAGAGTAATTAGCTCCACTAATAATGTTCTCCACAATTCCAACTTTGATAGTTATATTTATAGGTAAATATTTTGAAATGTTGTCCAAGTTACCTTTAGTGAGCACAACTTGTGTAAGAATGGAGCACTAGTACCATTCAATATCACCTGGATAAATGAGGGTATCTAGGAAGACCTCTATATTATTGAGTTTGGGTAAAAAGATGAGTGATGATGCATATATTCCCAAGTTCATTATGGATTTTATGATGCTTCTAATTTGGTTTCATTTGAAGGTAAAATCATGTTTAAGAAGTCAATGGAAGTAGGAGAATTGATAATCCAAATGGGTGAGGTAAAGTGATTATACTTCTCTTGAAGGTAGAGTTTTTTATTAGAATCTATGGAATCCATATGAATGGATTGATAATATAATTTCACTATAGACAAAGGCATACTCATCCCATTGAACCAATCTCAAATGTGGTAGGTAGAGCCCATGTATCTTTGTCCATGGTTGCAATGGTGACATATGATGTGGTAAGGATGGGGGAAGTTCGTGCATAACAAATCGACATAGACAAGGTAAAAATACCCATAATAAATGAATATTTAAATATCCCCATGATGATACTATCAATGTCATTTTAGAATCACCAATAAATGGAATGGTGTATTCCAACTTTGCTCTAGAATCAACGATCAATGTAATGGTGAATTCCAAGTTTTCTCTAGGATCAAGCATGTTATAATCTAACTAATTGATGGTAACCACTTTTCCTTCTTGAGGAATCTGAAAAACCCCAAAAAGAGAAGATACAACAACCGTCGTCATATATGTCCAACTACATCCCAAAAGAAGATTACGGTATAGTAGAGAATCTACAACTTCTAATTCAATTGAGACTGTCTTACCCCCTTGTTTAACTAGGAAGGAAATAATGATTTCATGTGATTTGAAAGAATGTTTGTCAAAATATTTAATAGTGTGGACGATGGATTCATCTCTAAGGATCCCAAATCTCTTTGCAAATTTAATGAACTGACATAGGTAGAGGCTCCTTCATTGACAATGCATCGAAATATGTTTGTCCCTTGTGGTGATACATGAATTTGGAATGTGATAAGGTAAGGTAGTATTGGATGAGTTTGGTCAAGGTCAAAAATTAACAAATGAGAATATGAAGGTTCGATCTTACAAATATATTTCAATAGTGCTTTTTGCTGCAATGGGGAACTTTGTAGGAGTTTTAGGGCCAACATAGCACAAGGGGCTTGAACAAGATATTAAACTATATTATAGTTTTGAGTTGCTAGTGCAATAGGGTTGTGTGTTGACCTATGGAGGTAACCTTTAGGAATCCTATGCATCATGTCATTAAATGGTCTCTCTATCCATAGAGAGCCATCGAGATATGGTAGAGGATAATTAGTCTTAGAAGTCCCCATCACAAGCTTATCATGAGTCTGGGTGTGAGTTTGAAGCTTTACATATTGTTCACACTTGAATATGTTTGTAGTTGAGGTATTTCTCCCCATGGATGGTTTCCATGGTTATCCCCTTGGCAAGTTGCAGGATTGGTGGCAACCATCTGTTGATCCTAAGGAAGGAAATGATTAGAGAGGGAATGGGTTTCTATGGAGCCCCCTGTTGACCTAGATAGAAATGAATTTCATCCATTTTAAAACGTTCATGGGTAAGTGGTCTTCAGTACAAAATTTACATGGAAATTTGGACTTTCATATTTCCTTCTTACCACCAGCATTGACATTGGTGTTTTGCGCTACCCCATCCCCAATGCTATAATTCTTCTTCTTATCACATTTCTTATATCTGGGTTTTCGGTTGTCTTTATAAGTGATAAAATAATCATAATGAACGTCATAGGTTCCAGTCAGGGTAACAACATTATGGCTATATTGACAAGCTGCAAGCATATTTTGATGAATGGTCACTTGGCCAATCTAGCTTGCCACTTGATCAACCATAATGCATTACTCATAGAGCACTCATGCTATCAACATGCGGTCCTTACATAGGTTTAAAAATGTTAAATTAAGATTGAGGTGTATGGGGGATGAACTCATATAGCATGAGAGATTCAGAATACATCAAATCCAACTATTGCACACAAAAAATAACTTTCTCTTCTATAAGAGCCCCTGACATCGCTACATCCTTGACTATGTTTAGAAATAATTATTTCACAAACCAATCCATGAGGAGCTGATCAGAAATATTGGTTGTAATAATCCTTCATTAACTCCTCCACTCATGGATATGATTAGATATATGAACGGATGTGGACTACCAAAGCAAAGTTAACAATTTAGTCCCTGTTTTGTAATGAATGGGTAACCAAAAATTTGTCAAAAAAAAAATTGCTAAGGATGAAAGTTAGCAAAATAAGTGCAAGGTAATTCAATTTACCCCTTGGTATTACTATTGGTCAAGGTATGTTGAAAAAGACACAATTGAGTGCTATTGTTTACTAATGAGTTTGACGAGCACCAAAAATGAAAGGTCGTGGCATTTGTTGATGAGTATTTTGCATATTTACCATCAAACTAGGGAATATTAGACGACAACTTGGTTGGGATGATGGGCCATGTGGGTTGATGAAAAATAGTGCCATTTGTTAGATGTGATAGGTTTAGTAGGTTCAAGGATGACAAAAATGGTGAACACGTATGATAATACCCATTGAGCTTATTAAAGGAACTCTTTTCCAACCTATAGGATGACACTTCCTTGGACACAATTTCCACCATGATCAAACTAAACCATTGGAATTTACTACCCTTAAGAACACCTCAATTTCCTAGGATATTACTCCCCTTGCATATTGCTGCCACTAGGTGTATTACTACTTCCTGGGACATTGCTAGTATTAAGTGGAGGAGTAACATCAGGAGGAATATTCCAACCATAAGGGAAACCTAAGTTTTCAATTTCGTATCCACCTATTGGTATACCATATGTGGGTGCAAATACACTTTCTACATAAAATCTAGGACTATTACCTCCTCCAATGGAACCATAAAACCTTAAACATATCACAAACACTTGTATTCATCATTTAATAGAAACATAGACAAAAGATATAACCATAACTGAACATCTTATTGCGGATCCATACAAAACTGCGAAAACAAAGCAAAACCCAATCGAATCGCATAATCATGATGATAATGATTCTACAATCCGATCTAGCATCGATGCCCTTAGGCTTACATTCTTACTCCTATTTATATCAAACTAAATGGTTACAAAACGGTCCACATGACCCTTTCTAACAACCTAAACTAATCTTGCACTTCCTCGTTCTCCGCTAATGACCCTTTCTTCCACGGATGATCCTTCTTCGCAGCTGCCGGCTTTCACACTTTATGCGGACTGATCCCGTGCCAACATTCCCCCAACACAAACTTGTGGATCTCCCTTAAGCTACCTCTGGTGCATTCACCTGCTATTGGAAATCATCGTATTCATTCTTGAACTGGTCGACCATTTCCTTTGCCGACGTTCTGAGTTGCGTACATTCTTCCACTTCCTGGTCTGTTGGGTGTTCGCAAATTTTTCATTGCGCTTCCTCCAATTGCTGCTTAACCTGTTTCATTGCTTCCATTACCTGTACTGCGAGAACTTCAGCTTTTGTTTGGAGCTCGTCCAAATGTGTGTCCCTTCTTTGTTGTCTTTTGTGGGATTTCGTTATGCGCTGCTGCATGCTTTAGTTCTGTTTCCTTTGTCATTTGTATCAGTGAGGGCATCGCTTTGATCGATCCCTTAAAGGATTCTAGCTGTGCTTCTGCTTCGCTGAGTGTTTCCTTTAGCGCGGTTAGTTGGTCATACTAGACTACACAGCCCCAAAAATATGTGATGCCCTCTGCAACTGCCTGGGTTGTCTTTTCCATCTCCGTGATTTCCGTCACGGATTCCTCAATCGCATTCTACCCTCCCTGAATCTGGTCCGGTGGTGTGCTCGGTACCACCCTTGCTTGCAACTTTGCATTCTCCTTCCGCAAGTTGGTGATAAGTACACCTAACAAAATTTTCTTCGCCTCTGGTAGTATATCCTGATCTACATCAGAAGTTTTCTCGCATACTGTGGATAGTGCCTCTTCCAACCGCTTCCTATCCACCAGGGCCTTCTCCTTTTCCTCTAATGTTTGGGCCTTTTCTACCTGAGGACATTATGCCTCCGTCTCATTGATGTGCGCATGCTGCTTGTACCGCACCATCTTGTCATGCATTGCGGCCTCACATTCACTGAGTTCTTTCATTACTATAGTTTGGATTCTCTGTAGCATCATCAATGGTAGTAGGTTGAAATCGACCACGATTGAGTCATACTTCCTCAGTTCCACATCCAACTCTTTGTTTCTTGTTTTCATTGCATTTGGAAAAAACTGATCTAACCTTGGGTTTGTGTCGACCTCTACTTTAACCTTGCTTGTCGACGCACTCGGTCGAACTTCCCCATGCGGTACACTAGACTCTACAATTGCATGCGACAATGTGGAAAGCAGTTTGGTTACCTGGTGGAAGTATCTGCTTGAATGCTGTGTGACTCTCGCACTGTTTTCCTGTATGACCTCGGTTAATTTCTCCAGGAGCCTATTAACCTGCTCCTCCGGAAGACCTCCACTGGTGCTTCCTGTGCCCCGATCCATCCTATGCTTTGTCCTTCGTTCATCGTACTGTGCATCTAGGTCAGAATCTATTGGGATGGCTGCGGTTGAGGCTCCATCATGGCTAGACCCCTCTGACTTCTCTTTCACAGGGTCGTCTTTTCCTGTGCCTTCCATCCGACTAACCGAGCCTTTGTCTTCCTCGGCTGGGGTTAGTCGAGTTGTTGCCTTCCCATTTTCTAGGTTTGATAGATCCTTCTCATCATCTAGAACTTTCCACTCTACCGGTCATCTTTCAATGATGGCATCCAAATCTTCCTCAGTGAGCTTGTACTACGTTGGTATCCATTGTCGCGATGTATCTGCTCGAGCTTGAAGGTAAATTTTATGGGACTCGACCGATAGCCTTGAGATCGATCGATACTTCCTTGCTACTTGTTTCGGTATCCATGGCATCTCTTGTGCATCTATCTACATCCTTTCTAAGTACAAGTAAAATTGTAGAACATTTTCTACCTGCCGCTCTTTATCAGTTGTTGCCCAAAAGTTCTGGTACCACGCTCCTTCACGTACCCGAGATTCTACTGTGTCCATAACCTGATAGTGCTCAAGCTCCCTCCAACCTGCTAATGTGACCAGCATTATGAGCCATGAGTATGTAAACACCTTCCCATGCTCCTGCGCATCGTATGCATCTTCGACCAATTGGTGTAGCAGGAATTTGGAGCAGTTCATCCGCTCTCCGGTGACACATAGTTCCGCGGAGGCAATGATGCTTGAAGTACATTCCTTGGGCCTGTTATTCCACACCACCTTAACTACTAATATCCTTGCCTCGACCGTGACGGCCTGATTCTTGATTGTGTGGATTAGCTATCCTTTGTAATTTTTCTCCACACCATACTTCGTCTTCAACTTTTCTGCGAGCTTCTTGTCATTATCCTTCCCCTCAAAAAATTGGGAAGGGTCATTTCTTTCTTTAGGCAACCCAATGACTATTGCGATCAATTCAACTGTGAATGGAATCTTTGCATGCAGACACAAGTACCCACCATGAAAACAAGCCAGTAATTTCTTTACGTATGCATTGACCTATGCTAACCGCCCGAAGTGCGGTATCTGGGTGAGGCCTCGCAGCCCTGAATGCTCCAACCCCAATGCCCATCCTACGGGTTCCTTCGTGGTTGGGCCTCCTTTTCCATAGCAGACATCAACGTAGCTTTCTGTGCTTTCTGGGAAATTCGCGAGGTCGTGGTCAGTATACTGTAGATCTTCAAATTTGCTACAATGTTCCTGACGTGAGGAACTCCTTGCGGTATCGATGACATTGCAATACTATAACATTAGTTCTTATTTATCCGCACCATTGGTGCTCCTTTCTGGAATGGTGGAACATACCCTGGTATCATTGGGCCATAATGCGCTTCTTGCAATGCTTCATCACCTGAAGTACCTGCATCTTCGTCAGTGAACCATGCTGAGGTCCGGGTTCCTTTCTTCGGTTCTCAACCGGTGGCTGGAGGTCGATTGGTGCCCCTCTTCTTTTTTAGTGGTATTCCAAACATGACTTCTGGTTGCGCCTGTGTAACTGGCGTTGGTTCTGTCCGTTCGGTACTTGTGCTCGAAATATAAACTTCCATGCACTTCTTTGCAGATTCTTGCTTAACACACAATGCATCGAGATGTTCCCCTTCCTCATATTTATAGTGGTGAATTGCCACATCCATCCGATATTGGACCATAATTTCCAAATCCAAAATCGATTCCCCAAATCCATCATGTGCGTCGGGGATTAATTGTGTCAGTCTTTTGTTTTTTCCATCGGTCATTGTGGCTTAACTGCTACATTTATGGTCGGATTGGACCCTTCTACATCGTGGCAGCTTTCGACTCCCCGAAGCATACCGCGTCTTGGTGTAATCTGCGATTAACTTGTCAACCATTTTTTTTTCAAGCTGCGATACCAGGCCTTCGCTGGAGTCGCTCCCTGTTACTCTTGTCGCGCTCCTGAAACCACAGGTTCAACTGACACGGTTGCTGGGCTCTTAGGTCGACGCTGATTCTGACACCATCGATTTTCTTATCCTGGACCACCATTGGGTTGATCCACTCTGATTCCTCTACTGGTTCTATAATGCCTACTTCCAGTATTCTCTCAATATCAGCCTTCACCCACTCCTTGTACCTGGGATTCAACTGGTAGGACCGCTGCTTGACTGGCTTCGCATCGAGTTTTAAGGGGATTTTCATTTCTCCTAAGTCCCCGGAAATTCCTTTCATCTACAAGAATTTCGTTGGGAACAAATCTTGAAACTCATGCAACATATCAATCATCTTTACAACAGTCAAGTCATCCTAATAATCTCCAATACTTGCGAACTTCGGATTCTCCTCCGACCCAATGTTCACTTTATTGATTTTCAACGGTTGCTAAAACTTGTCGGAAAGCATTTCGGGTTTCTTGACACTGCAACTTCCTTCTGACTCCGGTAAATACATAGCCCTCGGAAAATCCTCATTGTCTAGTTCTCCTGTGATATTGTAGCATTCCATTAACATTTGGGGTATCGCAGTCCACTGAATCCCCATAGGTTTCTCTGTCGGTACTGCGTCGAATACTTTCTGTTGGACCTCTTGTAAAGCACTATGGATGAAGGGTTTTTCGTCAGAGAAACTGAACATTTGGCTAAAGCCAATTGTTATTTGTTCCCATGAGATTGTTCTGTGTCACAGTTCTAATACGATATACCAACTTCATAGTATTTCATCCAGTGTGTGAATAAATGCATGGACCCATTCTTGTTTCGCTCGTCGTACCCATTCGCTTTCACATTCATCCAAATGTGCCTTCGGATCTCCTCTGCCATCAAAATTCCTTCTGCCATATCCTTCTGCATCGCCGAACCTAACTGTCATTAGGTGTCGACATAGTGGCCAGGTAGTTATGGTGGACTTGTGCGCTGCCCACCATCGCGCTGGTGTAGCCTTCAGGGCTTTTTCCAAGGCCAAGAGCCGCTGTGGTTCTGCCACTTTTTCTTCAAATTCAGTGAGAAATGTAGCCAAATTGGGAAATCCCTCGTATGTTGGTATCTAACACTCTTCTGTTGCTACCCTTCGCAGCAACTGATTGATCCTTGCACACCTCCTAAATGACACTTCGTGCAGCCAGTTCTACCAATTTTCAAGTGCTTCGTCCGAATATGATGATGCCGAACTGCTACTACGTCACCCTAACTCTCCATATGCGGTAGGGTTGATGTAATCTTCAAAAATGTTGTAGAGATTATCCCATCCCTCGGTGAACTCATCCCTTGTTGGTTCAACATACCACTGCCCTTCCACGGGATCAAGAGGTGCGACAACCCTTATCTCGCGGTTCTCGAACAACATAGTTCTCTTCTTAAAGTTGATAATAGCCTGGTTCTCCATCGCCAAGTCTATCCCTAGCAGCACTGGGTAGGGGCTTGTATTATCCACAATTTCGATCACATCGAAATCTACATATGTATTGAGGCCCTCATTCTCCACAAGGACCTAGCATAGTTGACCGATTGGGGTGACCTTACTTTGGTTTGCTAGGCACAATTGCACTGGGTACCAATCCAACTATGGTTTCCCCATCGTTTCCCACGTCTGTTTGGTCAGGATGATCACGTTCGACCCCAAGTCCAAGATAATGGAGTCGACATCAAACGCTCCGACTTGCACAGACATCTGCATCTCTCGGTCCATTTTTCTCTTATGTATGCGATTGAACATCCGCTCCTGCCGTGCACCCTCTCATCGATGCAGCAGGTTGGATATCTCATCCAATGCATCTTGATATTTTTCTAGCTCTAGGAAACTCTCTAGGAAGGCTCGTAAAGTGTTCGCCTTTGCAAATTCGTTGTGTCAAATATCGGTGGCATATCATATGTAACTTCCTTCTGGTGAAGAGGTGGCTGACTCAATTGCCTTATTTCCTCCTGTGCTTTCAAAAAAATGTCCCTTTCAACTTCCACATCAAATGTGACTTGCTTCTTGGTTTCGGTCGGACTCTAGCCTGTGACTTGTCAGCCCTTGTCACAGCTCCTCTTCGAGTCACTATTCCAACAAACGCACTTTGAATTCTAACCTCTGCTGATATTTTTGGTACCACTAGGGAATTCTGGTTCTGATTTTTATTTTGTGGAGGTGGGGGCAGGTTCTTAGTTTTCCACTTTGTGATGAGTTGAGGTCAATCTTCGACTCCATGGTCCACAGCATTGCAATAAGTGAACTCTGGTGCTAGATTCGGGAAATCCCTCTGATAATTCCCCTTCTTCCCACAACAGTAACATATGATGAGTCCTCGACCTTGTCCAGCAGCTCCTCCTCGGTCGACACCAGTACCTCGGCCTCCGCGGAACCCCCCTCTGAATCCTCCTCGTAGTGGCCTGTATGGCGAGTACTGCGATTGAGCATACTGCGGCCATGAATATTGCGGTTGACTATATTGTGGTTGTTGCATTTGTGGTTGAGGATATGTCGGTTGGCCATACTACAACTGACCATATTGTCGTTTCTCATACTAGGGTTGCGGATTATATTGAGGCTACGATTGACTATACTACTGTTGCTGCTGTATCGTTGGTTGCTCCTCCCCTTTCATGAAGAAAGTGTTCGCAATCCTTTCTTGGAGTAGGTCATAAGCTCTGCAGTCTTTCTCATCTTGACCAACTAATCGACAAAACTTGCAATACAAGTTCACTGGTTTCAACACCATCTTCTGCATGTTCACACATTATTCTGGTTGATGTCCTCTCGAGTGACAGACGCGACACCAAGGCAAACCTCCCTGACTGAGGGGATTTGGTGCACCTGATTGCAAATATTCTCGGAATTCTAGGCATTGATCCTTGTGATGTACCTCTATCCTACACCTAATGCACCATATGTCTTCTCAGGCCTCTTTTCCTTTCTTCATGTCTTGTAGTTGGATCTTCAAGTTTGCCAGCTGCGCTTGTATTCGATCCATGCCCAAACCTGTTTCGCTGATTGGTGAATCCTCCAGCTTCATTGCGATCTCCAGTGCTTCTACCTGAGTCGCTACCTTCTGTTACATCAACATTCCATGAATGTGCAACACCAACCCAGTGATAAACCATTCTTTATGCTACATATCATTCATCCCAAAACTCACTTCACCATTAGTGTTTTGTATCACTGGTCTAAGTCCCATACTGACACGTTGGGAAACTGTTTGATTTCTTTGAGCTCAGTAATGTACTGCGACTCAGATTTTGGTTTTCTGAATTTATCGATCATCCCCGCTTTGATTTGTAGTAATGTTTTATCTGGAGTTCCTGTCGGTACCTTAGTAAACTTCATATACCAGTCTAGTGCACGGCCCCTAAGGGTCGTCATTATTTGTCCCTTTTTTATATCCTCATCCTAGACCTTCTTCATGGTCCATACTGCTTTGCACAAAAACCAGTATTGTTCGGGATCCTCAGTCCTGTTACCTTGGAAGGTTGGCATCTTTGCGTTGTCACCCGCCATTCTTGTACTTATACTATTATTATTTACTGATGCAGTACTCTAACTATTGTCTGGCATGTAGGACAGCTCTGCGAATAACGTGTATTTCCTCTTATCAAATTTTGAGTAGTGCACGAAGTTGAAGGTACGTTGTAGCTTAGGGTCCGTCCTTGTTTGGCTTCTGGGGTAGCCTGTTCACTTCCTTCTTCATCGCAATAAGGTCGCTTCCTCCCTTATGGTCCTGTTTCACATTCTTCTGTTTCGGTCCTCTCAGGAGACTCTCTCTCAGTCCTCCTCTTCTTCTCAGTACATTAGAATATCACCCCACTCCTCAAGGTACCACACTCTTCGTCAGTTTCCCTTAAAAATTCATCGTCGCTCATGTCCATCTACCCCGCATCCACGCGGTACCCACAAATTCCGCACACTGATCTTCTAATCATTGGATCTCATCCTTAGTATGCCCTTTTCGCAGACGAGCATCTTAATCCACAGCTTCAACGACAACAGGAATCTCCCCCCGGGTCCTTTGAAAAAATTCATTTCTACGTTGTTGTATGATTTGATCGTGTCCACGACAAACTCACTGATGTATCCTTCTAAGATACTGTCTACCCAGAAGTCAACAGCCCGTGATACCTTATTGTCCGCCTGTTTTAGCTGTCGAATCAGTTCTAGAGTCCAATGGTCAGGCTCAGTCTTTTGGAAATGGTTCTTCTGAAACGTCAGCTACGCTAACCACTTGTGCAGTAATACTGGGAATTCGCAGAAAAATATTTCGTGGATATCTAAATAAATATGCTTTTCCAACCAACTGCTTGTCGTCTGCCAGGGGTTTTTCTTTTCTCCTTCCGTGAATTCTTCTGCTTTCTTATCAAACCAATCCTGGATCTTCGGTTTCATCGGGTGCCACATCATGTCCTTATCTTTCTTCTTCAGTGTCCCAGAAACGCAACCATTTGTTGACATAGAAACTATTGACAAGGGTTCACTTCGCACTGTCGTCAACAAACCCAACCAAACACCCTTAAGCACCGGCCCATAAATTTTTTACCCTTTCCAGCAACACCCACGAAGCTAGTGAAGTCTCACCTGAGATGATTAAGGGGGATGCAGGAACCAAGTTTCTGCAGTGGGGAAAGGACATGAAACTACTTCAACTCTATCACAATAGAAACCAGAGATTCAGATTCGCATACATTCATACATTCATAATTCACAGATTCACTATTCACATACTCAATACATAGTGGACATTTGCATCAACATGGTTAAACTTATCATTCGCATCAACAACAATTACTGAACCATAAAAACTTAAACATATCACAAACACTTGTATTCATCCTTTAACAGAAACAGAGACAAAAGATATAACCATAACCGAACATCTTCATGCATTCATCAAAACCTGTGGTATAACCTTCGTAGAAACAGTTCATAACATATTATTGCGGATCCATACAAAATTGCGAAATCATAGCAAAACCCAATCGAACTGCATAATCACGATGATAATGATTCTACAATCCGATCTAGCATCGATGATGCCCTTAGGCTTACATTCTTACTCCTATTTATATCAAACTAAATGGTTACAAAATGGTCCACATGACCTTATCTAACAACCTAAACTAATCTTGTGCTTCCTTGTTCTCTGTGAATGACCCTTTCTTCCGCAGATGGTCCTTCTTCGCAGCTGTCGGATTCTACACTTTATGCGGATTGATCCCATGCCAAAATCTTCTCCAAATTATGAGAAATCAACCATTTCCCAATTCTTCAATATTTGCTTCAAATCCTTGATTTGCTTTTCTTGAACTGCATATTTACCTTTAAGATGCTCGATTTCTACCTTAGATGGAATAATATTGGTGGTCATCTTGTTTCCCTGCTCACTTATAGCCTTAAACTGATATTGTGTAATGGAAATGTTTCTACTCATTATAGCCTCCAAATTTATATTCTTCTCCTCCAACTTATGCAAAGTATGCATTGCCGCATCTTGATCTCCCCATGCATGACATCAAATTCCCTAACCATCATATCCATTTGCTCACCAAGATTTTCCATAGTTCTCTTTTTTTCCCTATAAGTTTCAACTCCCAGGTATCTAATAATTGGAGAATTATAATAAAGGAAATTGTATGCTACATGAGACACGAAATCAGTGCTAATGAGACAATTCGGTTGATAATTAATCCCACTACAAATATCCTTTCTCCTTTTCAGTAGGATAACTAAACACTCAATTGACAGAGTGCTTATATTTAAAATTAATGAACTACAATTGAGGCTAAGATTCTTAGGTGAACTATCCACAAACCCCACCTCCATCTGATGTCATTTCAAATTAATATAACAGAGCTGCCTGCCGAAACTGTCCTCCAATACCAAACTGTAACCCTGAATCGTTAGACACCAAATACTATCTAAGTTATTCTTTGAATACATCTACCTCTCATTAATATTCCAACTTATACTGACAACATTCCACCCTAGAAAACTATTACAAAGAGGATTGAGAGCTACAAAAAATTCAAAATTGATGGTAGTGATTCGATCTAATTAATGGTACCTGATACTTCTACCCTTTCTATAAATGAGAGGATTAAACAAGCACTCAATGAATAGAGTGCTTCTCTTCAAAATGGTGCACTACTAATATGACCAAGATTCTCAGGAGAATTGTCCACAATCCTCACATACAACTGTTTCCAATGAACACAATGATGATTGTCGAAGTTTTTCTCTAGAAGCGATATGTATCCTTGTAACCTTATACACTAGAAGATATTAGAAGTGCTCCTCGGATTTACCTTCCTCTCATTAATTTTCCAACTTATACCTTCAACATCATGACAATAATTCACCAACCTTGCTTCTCTCAAACATCCAATTTGGAAGATTGCTTCTCCATTATTAACAAATCCCAAATGATAACTCAATAGAGGTGACACAATAATCAATGATTTTCATTTCATCATACCCTTATGTTATGAATGAAATATCATTCAGACCTTCTATCATTTCCACCATTATTTCATATGCAGAGCAGGACTTCATGATGATAAAAAATTATAAATGCAATCCGTTAATAATATGGTTCTTAAATGCAAGGTTCAAGATGATGTCAATAAGCCAATGGTTGAAATGTTATCCCCACCTGTATTCAAAATTAAGCTTCAATATTCAAAGGGTTTCAAACTTGATCAACTTTGTGTCTATAATTAATTAAATTTGCCAAAAGACAACAATTCTAGGGAATAGTGAAATAGCCAACCTCTCCCCCATTTAACTCCATTTTCCCTTGTTCTAATTGGCATGCATGATTATATTGGAGGTCCAATTGTTTTTTTAATTCCTGTTAAACATGAAAAAATTTAACTTCTTCAAATTCATTTACAGATTGGTGCACTCTCCATATAATTCGACAAAGGTATCCTTCCTTCGGTGTCAATTTTAGAGCCAAATATTGAATTATTATCATTGAGACTCCGACAATTATTAGATGTCGATTTTATTTTTCTTTTGGATAACCGTAAGCCTTGCCAAAGTGCCATTTCCTTAGCTTGATTATTTTAGGCCTCACCAAATTCCAAGCGAAAGTATATTCTTGTTTTCCTCTGGGGTAAAATAGCACCCCCCTGCACCTACCATCCATGACCACATGAATGGATTATTACTTGTCATTGCACATGAAGAATGACTCATAAATTAATTCATTTCCCTTTCAAATTAGTGATTTATGCTATCACAAGTCACAAAAATATGGGACCTAAAATCTCTCTCATCACTAGTATGTTGCTTGCCTTGCTCTCATAAGCAATCTTGGAAAATTAGAAAGAGGTGATACAATTAAATTTAAATTTTGGGTTGTATGTTGCAAAGTTAGGAACACTTAGGAAAATAATTAGACAGATAAAGAAACCCTAAAAGTTAAATTATTTTTCATTGCAATTTCTCAAACGTTTTGCAAAATTTCTGCAATTTATTTTCAAGTCCTTCAATAAACTATTGTGGTTTGTACCTCCAATTAGACACATGAAGGACCTAAATAGTCTTCTTACCTTAGTATTCTCTTCATCTTGAACCCATAAAGTGACCTAGATGAATTAGAATGGGAGAGAACTCTTAAAATATCTCCTTTATCATATCATTAATCAAATTCAGTGGTTCACGATCTCAATGTAGCCCCCTTAAAAATAACCAACAAATTATCTAACATAGTTAATTCCTCCAATTGAGGTCACAAAAAAATTATAGTCTAATTTAAGACGGTGGGGATAGGCATACACATAAATCCAAATAGTCGTTTATCATATGAAACATAGTTGTTTTCCAAGGGAGCTTAAAATACTTTTATAACGAGTGTGAAAAAACCAAGATAAGGAGATAACTTGTGGGGTCATATGCTAAGGTTAGGTTGTCTTTACCAGTATCCCTGAGGCACCCATCTCTTTTTTTATTGCGACCCTTGATTTCTAGAGGCTAAGAGTCCCTTGTCTGCACTTGTGAAATGTAAGTTAGTGGCCAACATTTAGGATTTCTACCCAAATGGACTTTGTGGGTTGTAGTTACACCTGAGATAGATAAATTTGGCCATTGGAAAATTTCACCGGTACCATCGGGAAATGCTTCCAGTGTCATTCACTATAACTAAATATTTCATATTTTCACTTGCCATTGTTGATAGAATCACACCCCATCAATTGAGAGATTTTGAAAGGTCCAATTACATTTTGAGTGGAAGGTAGCTAGAGTCACAAGATCATTCTTTATTTTTTTCAAGGCATCATGTGAAAACATTACATTAAATCTCTACATTGTGGTTTATTAAACACAATTGAAAACAACATCTGTTCACAAGTTAAGCACGTTTTTTCTTTGAAAACATGGATTTTGGAACCACAATGAAAAATAAATTTCTCGAGGGCATGACCCCCAAACTCCCAACTTGCAAGGATTCTCATAGATGTCATCGGGAAATTTAATTTTGTTCCATATTATAATGTGGTGCCATCCTTTTCCTCCAAATTTATCCAAATCTGGTCCCTCCATTAGATCCATTATGGACATCCACCACTCAAGGAGAGGAAACAAAATACCACACACTATAAGATCCTATGGCAAGGGGGAAATACTACTAATGTTCGGGCACCTATAATCCCTGCCATAAATATAGTTGAACAAAGTTCGAGGCACCTATAATCCCTGACAACCACCCTTGCAAACTTTGTGAGTTCTATGGTCACCCACTTTATCAGTGCCTTGATATCACGTTAGAGCTAGTCGAAACAATCCATTTAGAGCATGCATATTGCATAATGTAGTACTCATTTCACTACCTTGTAGTTCCCCCTCCCTCAACATGAACCTATTGTTTCATTGGGTGAGGTTCTATATACTTCAACCTTGATGGTTATCCCTTGTGGGGGCAACACCCTGTCCCATCCATTCTACTTCATGGATAAGACACAATCATATAGAATTAGGGGCACCCCTTCCATCTCTAGTGCCACAATGTTCACTAGGAATTCTAGTTGTAAGGAAAATGTAAGTGCTTACCAACATTTGACACAAGCCATCACCTTTTATCGGGACAAACAGATCCATCCACATCTCCCATATTCTACCCCATTTCAAATTGGTTCATTGTTAATCAATTTATGATGTATTGATGTATTGTAGATGATGGAGATTCCTCATGTACTATTTCCTCGACATAACAACACCTAGGATTTCCCAAACCAATTTATGATCCTTTGATGATAGATTTGTCCTCGCTTTGGAATCATTCCTATTCTTCCCATTGCGTTAGATGTTACGACTATTATGGTTGACATTGTTTCCATGATGGGTCCAATGGATTACAATATCTTGATTGGGTGTGATTAATTCTATTCCATGAATGTTGTGGTGCCTTCACTCTTTTGGTTCATCTAATCCCTTATAAGGGACACAACAACACCATCGATAAACTCTCATACTCCAATCCTCCATCACATGCTTCATAGGAAATAATTACATCTTCTATCACTCACATCGAGTCCATGCACATATATTGACCTTCATTAGTTGTGCACCATCCACTGTCATTGATTGTGATCCCATGGCCCCAGAATCACCTCCACACCTCTTCGGTTGGGAGGTTAAGCGAATTCATTCACCCATCAATGTGTCCCCTCGGGGTGTAGGAAAAATATCATTGATTAACTGTAGTTTATATTTTCAATGTAATTAATCTAAACATATTTCTTTATTTGACATTTTATTTTATAAATTTGTTGGTTGCACATGTATTATAGAAATTTTTTCCATGCTTCTGATAATTGTTTGGTATAATGTTTGAAAAAACTAATAGCATTTTGTTTACTGATATCATTGATGTAATCTTCAATGTTTTTGCAATTAGAAATATGACGACAAGCAACTTGTCCACCATTTTCCATTGCACCCAATTCCAATGTCAAATTGAGAGAATGCTATTAAACGAGAAGATATTAGAGAAGAAGCATACCAAGCATGGTTGAATCAACCACCTATTCAATTATCACTATCCCCTGAGTCGCCAATTCAGAATGTCTACAGTAACACTAGTTCTTCACATGTCGACAATGAAATAGAGATGGTATGGATTTTTTTTACAGGATATGAGTGCCATGGAGGGATTGTTGTTACATGAATTATAGAAATATGAGTCGTGGAATGATGCTCATATCACTGAAACCTTCTTTTAAAGCCCAAAATATGCCTCCACCACCCCTCTCTTTAGACATGGATCAAATTTTACCCAAGGAGGGACAACAATGTTATTGTACGACTTGAAATCAATGCATGGTATGTTAGATGCACACTTCTTGACACTTTTGATGTAACTAACTATTAAGTCCCCCATATTTTGAGGAATGTTGTTACACAATCGACTTTGAGAATTGTCAATTTTATGAATGCTTGATGATAGTGTACATTTTATATATTGCTCACTAATTGTAGGTTATTAAAAATTAAGGTACTTTCAAATGATAATGTATTTCCAAACAAGTGATAAGGTTGGGTGTTGAATCATATCATTCATGTTCAAATTATTGTATAATATATAGAGGCAAATATGTATATAAAGAGCTATGTCTAAAACATGGGCATGACAGGAACCATGAACAAAAAAAAAGGTAAAGAAGATGGTCCTCGTCATTAGATATTGAGTCACATGCCTATAATCCCAAGGATTCAAAGGATTTTCTTTTGCAAAGAATTAGCCATGTTGCAAGGGTGGCATGCCTTGCATAGAATTCAACTAAGAGTTATGTGAATCCCAATAGATTCATTAGCCATGAATGATATAGAAGATACATGGCCTGATACATTCAAGAATGAAGTATAAAGCCTTCGAGTGAGAATAGCTATGGATGGAGTTAACTTGTTTTCCCTCCAAAACACCAACTATTATGTTTTTCCAATATTGGTGATCAATAACAATACCCCCCCATGGTTGACCATGAAGAATGAACATATTATGTTTGATCTTATAGTCCTTAGTAGAAGATAAGTGAAGAATATGAATGTCTATCTACAACCATTGATTTATGAATTGAAGCAATTACGGGAAGGAATACATGTATATGATGTTTCAAGATCAATCCCAATGGATAGGTCAATTACATTGTATGGCATATGTGCATACACAACAAACGATTATTTAGGATTATGGGTTTTCTCTAGTAATCATGTTGATTAATTTGTTTGAATTCATAACATTATTTGGCATAGTTAATTTGGTGCAATTGTCTTTTTAAACACTAATGTGCTATGTAGACAATAACAATGCAGGTATTCTAACAAGAGGGTATCATGGATGTAAATGTTGTGGAACTTTTATAAAAGCTAGGTTTTCAACCATCTATATTGAAATCCGATGTACAATTATTTGGGGGTATTCCTCGCAGAATACCACCCTTACATAAGATTAACATATTATTTCAATGAAAAACTAGAGAGAACTCGAATACCTAAACTAATGATACCAACTGATTGGCTTAGGGAATATGACATAGAGAAGGAGAAGGACATTGAAAAATTGTTTGATTCAAATAGGGATCCTATGTTTGATGATTTGGAATTTTTATACACCTAGGTTGAGAAAATGTCCATTGGGATAAAAATAAAATCTATATTTTATGAGCTTCCATATTGGAAGCATCTTAATATTGCCCACTTATTGGATCCCATGCATATAATTAAAAATGTTTCATATTCTTTATGGAGACACATATAATTGAAAAAATGTGACAAACTGGGTGTCAGAAGAGATCTTATTTCTTCAAATACTAAAAAAGGAAACATTGGCCAAGAAAAGAAAGCACAGGAGAGGTTGATCCCTCTTGGTCTTTTAAAGAAGGTGATGTCCCATGGATTTTGAAGAAAGATGATCTTCCTCTACCGAAGGAATTTATATTGGGTGTGAATGTTCCTTCCTTATACAAGTCTACTCTATAACTTTGCTTCATTGTAGAATAACATTTGTCAAGGTTGAAATCGCATGACCATTTGAACCTTCTAAGGGTATGGATGTTGAATACATGATTTTTTCTTTGCAGTGTAGGTTATAATATATTATGCACTCACAATTTTATGGCAGTTAATTTTGTATATTTTTATTTTGTATTATCATTATCCTTTGCTCATGCATGGTTGTGTGAACCATGACTCCCCCCAAGACATGCGGTGTGTTATATCTAAATTATCTACATTTCTATGTCGGATCACACGAAAGGATATTCATATGAATATCATTCCACTGTGCATTGAGAGATAACTGAGATAGTTTGTATGATTGGGAAGGAAATCCCCACAAGTTTCATTGACTTACAGATTTTTCTCCTAATTCACCTAGACGACGAGGTTGAATTAGCCAGGGTGGCCTCATGTTGTTGGATGTTATTCTTAGGGAGACATGGAAAAACTAAAGGGGTTTGTTTGACAAAGGGGAAAACCATAGGGGTCTCTATATGAGTCATTCTATTATGCTAGTGAACACATCAAGAAAACTGATAACATACCAGACATAGTGGTTTGGGATGACCAATGAGATGAGGACAAAATGGAAGAGGAGTTACTCCAATTAAATGGAAAAAGGTGCATGATAAAGAGTAAGTCACTTATCTTTTACAAAATTTCTAGTGAGTAGTTGTTTACACTAACTTGATAGTATATATTTGATCTCATACTATTCATTTTGATTTCATAAATACTGCAACTAATTTAGAAATTAATCCCATAAATAAATTTATTCTTTACACCATAGACGAAATGCAACCGTGGGTCACATTGTATGAAGAGAAGAGAATAAAATGGGATAGCGATATGAAATAATTCATATGATTGAATAGTATAAGCATGCCTTATCCTAATCATTTAAAAGAAAATATGCCAACGATTTGTCCCAACAATTGGGTGGTTGTCCATCTAAATTTGAGCATTTTGAAATTACAATTCAAAACTAAAATTGGTGCTCTGATTCTACCCAGATGCACACATGCACAAATGCACAATTGAAGCAACTAAAACTTCTAATTTTAGAAATAATTTGTTGAATTCCAAGGTCTTCACCAAAAATGGGGCGATCTAATGGCTAGATATCACACGCTATCTAAAGCCTCTGCCTTCACGTCTCCCGAAAAGCATAGGACAACATTTTGTTTTACCGCCATTTCAGACACTTCGTTAACATGTTTCTGCTTTGCCCTCGAAGCCTCATTCCAATAAAATAATTGATACATTAATTTTCATCTTGCAATTGCAATTTGGATTCATTTTGAAAATTCTTACCTCAGTCTAGATGGTTTAAGAAACTCAGACGAGAAATGATTTCAAGTTGGGAATTGCTACTCACAAAATGGGTCATCTGAATGATATTGATATTACCCCAAGATTGGTGGAATGTGTAGTGCAAGTATGGAGGGATCTGACCCTTATCAGTGACCTTCTTTTCTCCAAGGAATGTCCCTTATAAAAACAGTTAAACGTTGTTGACCGAGTATTGCAAATTGAGTATTTCTCGGGGGGCAGTAGAAGACAGGATTACTGTTATGGGATGCAAGTTAAGCAGCAAATGGTTCAAGTTGAACTAAGGAGTAACAGGCGCACACAAAGACGTGGTTAAAAAATATTTGTTGTATAGATCTTCGACAAAAGTTGAGCAAGTTGCAGATGAGGTAAAATTGCTTCACTATTCTAATCTACAAGCAAATCTGATTGCATCAAATATTGATAGTTTATACAGGGAATTGCTCAGAATGAAGTCAATTGTTGATCAAGCAAGAGATCAACTAAAACTTACAGACAAGCTGATAGATCTGGTCAGCGATGTTTTGACTGACATGTATGTATTAAAGGCAGCCTTAGCAAAGGTAGAGAGAAGAACCAAAATACTCGAACCAATGCTTAAGACCTTAAAAAGAATTCAAGCGTCTAGAGCAGAATCCAAATGCTCTTGAAATCCTTCCAACCCCAACAGAGGAAAGGGCTCGGGAAGGAAAGAAAGATTCAAGTCATTTTGACATTCAAAAACAACACAATTTTGGCTTTCCGGTGAAAGAAACCCAAGGTCCACAGAGAAATGGATAAGATCCAAAAGTTCATTGAAGATACCAAAGTCATGAAACATAGCAATAAAAAATAGAAAACGCATACTTACACATAAATTTTCGTGTTTGAATTCCAACTTAAGCAATCATTTTAACTAGTTTTTAGCCAATTTTTAGTTTTTATAAAAAAATTAAAATATAAAAAACACATTCTTGCGCTTGAACCCAACTTTAGCAAGAAAATAAAAGCTAAATTCTTGTGTTTGAACCCAACTTTAGCAAGCAAATAAAAGCTAAATTCTTGTGTTTGAACCCTGTAACTTTTAGCCAAAAACGACTTTTTAACTTTTTTATATAGTTGAATTTAAAGGCATAGGGACATTGACACTTATGAGTTAAATGTGAAAAATAATAATGCATTGCATCATTTCACATGTAGGTTATAGTTGAATAATAATGGTCACCGATGAGTTAAATGTGAAAAATGCATTGCATCATTTCACATGTAGGTTATATTTTTGTTCAATAATTATTTTCCTATTGTATTTTGTTTTATTTTATAAAGTGGTTGGTTGCATATGTGATTCAACATTGGTAGGTAAGGTAAGAATTGTGCACTTATTGTGTCTTGAAATATAAAACTTATAACCGTTACAAATGCATAACCGTTACAACTATCCTTTCACCCTCAACCACTGTAATCTAAAATCAATATGAACCATATCCATTATGACCATTAGTCCCTAAATTTTAAACCCTTTAACTCTCAATCAATATTACTACTATAATCGCTAATCCCCTAACTTTTATGTCTTATCACCTCTAACCCCTAACCAATATAACCTCAAAACCTTATAACCACTTACTCATTACCCCTATAATCTCTAATTCTTAAGGTACAATCTTTGTAACCAATATGCCACTAATCCATATATCCATTTTACAACTAAATTTTAATCCATATAACACATAACATTCCACACCTTGAAATCCTAAAAATTAACCATTATAAACCCTAACACCTTTAACACATACCCCCTTATAATTCTAAGCATAATTCTATGATAATTTTAACCTATGTATCTCTTGACCCTTAAACCCTATAACCACTTTTTCCTTATAATTTGCAATCCATATAAAACATAACAACTCTAAGCCATAAATCATAACCTCTAACTCCTAACCTCTTTAACACATATTCCTTCTAACCACTTTTTCCTTATAAGTTGTAATCCATATAACACGTAAGACCTATAACTCATAAATCATAACCTATAACTCCTAACCTCTTTAACACGTATTCCTTATAACCATTGAACTTAATAACCACTCACACATATAACACCTAATCCTTATAACCTTATCATCCACGATCTATATAACCTATACATGTCTTAACCCCTTACCCTTATAAACCTTTATTTGTATAACCCCAACATTTATAACCCCTATTCTTTATAACCACCAACCATTAACACCTAATATCTATATGCTATATTGCTTAAAACCTAACTTCTGTAAACATAGATCCTTATTACTCATAACCCTTGTAACTTATTTCCACTATAAACCTTCAACACTTTTTCCTAACCACTTTAACACATATATATTGTAACCACCCGTAATACTTAGAACCACTTATTTGAACTATTATATTCCAAACTTGTATCCATATAATCCATAATTTGTGACCAATATAACCCTTATAACCTATAAACATTATAACATCTATCACCATAACTCATAAATTTCACATCCCTTGACTAATATTATCTTAAACCCCAACCCCTATAACACCTAACCTTGATTAATACAACCTACAAAATATATAAACTATTAAATTATATGACTCATTCAACACCTAATGTCTATAACCATTATTAACTAACCCTTATAACCTCCAACCTCTACCACTGAATTCTTAACATCCATAACTTATAACCTGTAACCCATATTAAACTTATAATATTAACCCTTAATCCCTAACCCATATAACCCATAAAACTTAACCATTAAATCCTACCTCGACAGTAATTAGTATAACCCCTACCCCTATAGTGACTAACCCACATGATACGTAATTAAAAACCTATAAAGACCTTAAACCCCATAATTCTTTATACCTATAACTCAAAAACCCATTATCTTTGTACCCCTTATAACTCCTAATGAATATAAGTCCTATTACCCTCATCCATTCCCTTTTTCCTATTCCTTATAACCCCTAATCTTAATTTTATAACGCTTAAACTATTTGATATGTCCTATAAGTCCTGATATCTATAGATTCTAACACCTAGCCCATTCGTGACCTTCTATAATCTCTAGACCCGATAACCCCTAAGTAATTGTATTGCTCTAATGAAACCTTAACAACTTTTGTAAATCCAAACCACTATCATAACTAGGTTCTAATATTTAACACATAAAATCAAATCCCTATTTGGTTTATTGCTTCTATACTTTGTATTAAGGATGTTTCATGGTATATGAATGTACACATATTATGTTTTTATGAGGAATCATTTTAGGTGATTCATATTTATTCTTTACTTTAAAGACGATATTAGTTTATGGTGAGTATTATGGCTATTTTGACTTATGAGAAATGAGTTTTTTTATTTTTTTATTCTTTTTATTATACGTAATAACATGCATTCTAATCTAGGATTGCGATAGCAAAACGAGCGAACCCTAGCTGGTTCACCTTCTGGTTGGCGGCAGAGGATTCTGAGTTGGGTTCTGACGCCATGGACCCTCCTCCTGACCCGGGACGGGTGCCCCTCGATGCCCTTTTCCGTTCTCTGGTAGCAGCGCAATCTCAGCCCACAAAGTCGGCTGAATCCACGGACTCAAGATTCGTCAAAAAATCTGCCATTCCTGAGGTTAAGTTGGGCTCTACAGCTTCGAAATGTAAAGCCCTTGCGCTCTCTGAAAAAGGACTGGTAGGGCACTTTACTGGGCTATGGCCCTCCCCGAGATCGATCGAGCTATGGCTAAATAAAAACTGGCAACCCCTCATTCAAGGAGAAGTCCAGCAGATCTTCTGTGGCAAGGGATTCTTCGTCTTCTTTTTTGAAAAAAAGGAGGATAGGGACTTAATTTTCAGGAACGGCCCATACTTTATGGGACCAAGAGGAATGTATATCAACAAATGGGACCTCTCGTTTGACCCGGAAAAGGACATTCCCTCAGCCGTACCAGTATGGGTCAAGCTACCTCACCTACCGTTGTACTGCTGGAATGATGAATACTTGAAGGCAATTGGTAACTCGCTAGGGAAATATATTGACAAATCAGAACCTAAACCCCCGATGTTTTCCTATGCCCAGATATGTGTAGAGGTGGACCTAGAAAAAGGGCTCCCAGAAGCAATAAGTTTGTCAATGGATGGCTGGAATCATTTGCAACCTGTTGATTATGAGCATATACCTTTTAAATGCAAGGTATGTCACGAATATGGGCACTTTGCCAAGCTATGCCCTAAGAGAAAGACGCAGGAAATGGAAGAAAATCAAGAGGGAGAGCGGAATGAGATGAGAAAAAAGAATGGGAAAGCCCCAAATGCACACCATCCACATGCAACCCCAAAGAGAAAAGAAACGGCAGGAAAACAACAAAACCCTAGAGAAGCTAACAAATTTCATCTATTATCTTCTGCAACGACTGAGGAAGAGCAGGAACAGGGATTGGACACAGCCCAGGAGGAAGCAACAGAACAAGCAAGGGAAGAAGAAACGCAGAAAATAGCAAAAAAGCAACTAGAGGAAGGAGAAATCTAGACCACAGCTATATCACAACAGGAAGAGCCTGAAAGCGAGCTACTTAAAGCATGGGGCGGCTCCGTCACAAGAGCAAAGGCAAAATTATTCCAAGAAGAAACCTCAGAAAGCAGAGAAGAAGAAATGGAACCCCAGACAAAAAAGGGCAGAAAATTAAATAAAGTGGTAAGAGAGCAAGAAACGATTCGCGAGAAAGCGGCGGGTAAGAAAACCAGCTTAGACCAGCATGTAAGAATTCTATCCAGCTCAAAGCAAATAACAGGGACATCAGAAGAAAAGAAGGAAAAAGCAGGCTCCAATCTCTCCAAAAAATAATGAAGATAGTCTCCTGGAATTGTCGAGGTTTAGGAGGCAAGCAAAAGATAGAAGCACTTAAAAGAATAAAAAAGTTAGAAACCCCCTCAATCCTCATCCTCCAGGAGACTAAGATGCAAGAAGCAGACTGTCTCAAAGCCCTAAATCAAATCTGGCCCAAAGGAGAAGGCATTGCAGTCAACTCTACTGGAGCTTCGGGAGGGCTCCTCACTTGGTGGGACAGAGGTAAGTACAAATGCATCTCTTCATTTAGCAATAGAAATTGGCTTTTTACGGAAATAGAGGATATATCGAGCAATGAAAAACACTGGGTAGGAAACATCTATGGACCTACGCTTCACAGTCTAAAGGAAAAGTTCTGGAAAGACCTCATTGATCTTCAAACTGGAAGGAATCTATCTCCTTGCGTGTTAGCTGGAGACTTTAACGTCACAGTAAGTGTTAATGAGTGTAGAGGAGGTTCGAAGGTGAGAGATCAGTTTGGGGAGAGTCTGGAGGATCTTCAGGCATCTTGGAATCTTGTGGATATAAAACCTAGGCAAGGGAACTATACCTGGAATAATAAAAGAGTTGGACCCAGACATATAGCAGCAAGACTTGATAGATTTCTTCTCAGCTCTGCCTTCCTAAGTAGGCCTCTCCTGCCCGACTCAAAAATTTTAGCTTCAGCTGCTTCTGACCATCGACCTATTGCCCTTTTTTTCTCATCCCCTGGAAACCTTGGGCCTCTACCTTTCAGATACAATCCGCTTTGGCTGGAGAACGAAGACTGCTATGAAGAGGTCAAATCTACTTGGAATCAGTTTATCCCAGGATCACCAGGTTTCATATGGGAAAACAAACTTAAAAATACTAAGACTGTTTTAAAGAGATGGGCTAAGGAAAACAAAAAGAAGTCGGGAGAAGAAATAAACTCTCTGCAAGAGGAACTCAAAACTTTGCAAAATCAAATGGAAACTGAGCAGATAACTGAGCACATTCTGAGAAAAGAAAATGACTTGGAAGTACAAATCAGACAGGCGGCCAGAAGAGATGAGGAGGAATGGAGACTGCGCTCAAGATGTTTATGGTTAAAGTTGGGGGACAGAAACACCAAGTTCTTTCATGCACAATGTAAAGAAAGATACAGGAAAAACAACATTTTCAGCTTAACGAAGGAAGATGGAGCTAAAATAGAGGATACTGAGGCAATCAAGAGGGAAATCAAAAGTCACTTTGAGTCACTTTACAGTGAGGAAGGGGATCCCCCAGTTGAGGAAATTGAGATAATGGGTCAGGAGATACCCAAGCTCATAACAACAGAAGACAACAGTATGCTCGCAGATGTGGTTACGGAAGAGGAAGTTAGAAAAGCAGTGTGGGCTCTACACCCTGAAAAATCCCCAGGACCTGATGGCTTCACCATCCACTTCTACAGGAAATGCTGGCATCTACTGAAAAAAGATCTACTCAGAATGATAAATTGGACGAGGAACCGAGAGAAGATAGGAGGAGGCACCAATACATCGTTCATAGCTTTAATTCCAAAGGAGAAAAAAGCCACCTTGATAGGGAGATTCAGACCCATATCTTTATGCAACTCCTCTTACAAGATTATTACCAAAGTCATAGCTAATAGAATCAAGAATCTGCTCCCAAGAATCATCTCACCTAATCAGGGCGGATTTTTTCCGGGCAGGCAAATCTATGACAATATCCTCTTAGTGCAGGAAGCAATTCATACCAGCCAGATGAACAAGGATGCAGGTATGGCTATTAAGCTTGACATGGCCAATGCTTTTGATAGAGTAAGACATGATTTCATCTATAACATTCTGGAAAAATTTGGATTTGATGGAAACTTCATTAGATGGGTGAAAGCCTGCATTGGAGCGCCATGGATCTCTCCTCTTCTAAATGGCAGGCCCACCTCCTTTTTTTGACTCTCTTGAGGATTGAGACAAGGATGTCCCCTTTCACCCTTCCTTTTTGTCATAATGGCTGACTCCCTCAGCAGAAAGCTTAACTCTCTCCTGGCTTCAGAATCACTCCCTGGTATAGCCTACGCTCGAAATGTCCAAGCCATAAACCATGCTCAGTTTGCTGATGACACCATCCTTCTGGGTAGTGCCTCACCCCAAATAGCATCCCGCTTCAAAACCTCACTAGATCTCTTCCTCAGGGCCTCAGGAGGCAAAACAAATGACAATAAATGCAATCTATACACTTGGAACTGTCGACCTGCCACCATTAGGCTCATCTCTGCCATTTTAAACTTCAAACCCTGTCTCGATTGGACTTCCTTTAAATATCTTGGTACTCCTATATGTCTTAAATATCCTTCCTCCTCTGTTTGGCTGCCTATTCTAGAGAAATTCAAATCAAAAATAAATTCGTGGGGCACCCGATGGCTGAATTTAGCAGGAAAAGTCACCTTGATCAAATCTGTTTTGTCTTCTCTGCCCATTTTCACCTCTGCAATAATGGCAACCCCAGTTTCTATTCAGAATGCCTTTAGCAAAGAGATAAGAAAGTTCCTGTGGCAAGGGGGAAAGATACAAAATAAAAAATTTCATCTGATCAGTTGGAAGGTGGTCAAAGAAAAGAAAAATAGAGGAGGGTTAGGAATTCGAGAACCTATGTTGGTAAGCAAAGCATTGGGAGCCAAGCTTGCCTGGAGAATTGTCTCTGGAAAGAAAGAATGGTGGAAAGAAGTAGTTAGGAAAAAATACTCCAAAAGCTCAAGATTAAGATGTCTGGAAAAGACTAATAACAAAAAGGGAACGGCAATTTGGAAACTTATCTCCTCTTCCTCGACTTTGATTACTGAAGATCTCTATTGGATACCAGGTAACGGGAAAAGAATAAACATTTGGATGGACAGAGTCAATGGAGAAATGCCCTTGGGACAAATGAGATGTCTAGATCCTATTCGCACTTGGTTGCAAAACATGGGAATTACCAAACTCATAGATCTAGTGGATTGGAAGGATAATGGAGATTGGAAAGGATGGAAGAAATGGAGACCTCCTTATAATCTCATGAATGCCTATAAAATTTTCCTCAATACCCTGCATGGAAAGGCTCCGGTGAATATAAGGGAAAAAGACTGAAGGAGCTGGGGGAAAGCAGGGGAATACTCAGTCAAAGTAGGATATGAGAAACTCACATTCTCTAACACTCCGGTTCTCAAAAACTGGGGGAAATTCTGGAATCCGGATGGCATCCCTAAAGTTAGCATCTTCTTCTGGCTTTTGAATCATAATAAGCTCTTAATGGCAGAAAATCTCAAAATTAGAGGGATAGAAGGACCTTCACGATGTACTCTGTGCAAGCAAGCGGAAGAAACTACTTTTCACATCTTTCTGGCTTGTCCCTTTTCCAAGCACGTCTGGGCTCAGGTTTTGGGGAATCAATGGAGGATATCCATTCTTCCTAAAACATTTAAAGATCTTAGCGATCACTGGGGACGCTCCTTTCCAGGAAAAAGCAAGAAAACGATGCGAAGAATATGGAATATAGTCCCAATGAATATCTGCTGGCAGATCTGGATACATAGAAACAAAAGTCTCTTTGAGGGAAGGAACCCCAATAGCTACAGAGCAGCCATCAAAGCCACTACAATGATAGCTGAGTCTCTATCTGCAAAAGGTGTCACCATCCCTGCTCAGGAACCTCTCACCCTATCTGAGTTCCAATGGTGCAATGTCTTTGTAAGAGCAGGCTCCCTTCAGTCCAAAAAGAAACATTCCTACCTTGACTGGGAAATCCGGAAGGAATCTGATGCTTTCTCCAGGTGGTGGAAAGAGCAGAATTCTTATAGTATTTTCTTCGATGGGGCATCCAAAGGGAACCCTGGGGTGGCAGGTGCGGGTGGGGTCTTATTTGATCCTGGAGGAAATAAAATTGAAACTATCTCGTGGGGATTAGGAATCAAGACAAACAATGAAGCTAAATGGCTTGCTCTCGTCCTATCTTTCAATATGATCTCCTCCCTCAGCATTGACAATCTCAGAGTTTATGGGGATTCCAGACATGTCATTCAAACAATGAGAAGGGGCGCCGCCCCGCAAGGATCTAGAGCTTACAGGTACATGCAAAGAATAAAATCTAATCCTCATTTTTCTCAGACTTCTTTCTTCCACATCTGTCGAGCGAACAACAAGTTAGCAGATGAAGCAGCCAACAAAGGAACGCTGCTAGATATCGGGCACATGGAGGGACTAAATGGTGCCTTGGGATTTCAATTTATACCATAATCTAACTGTTTAATGGAAAAAAACGTTATTGTTATGGGTTTGAAGGGGCTTAGTGGTTTGAGGGTCCCCCTCCCCCCGTCCCCGTCCTCCTCCGTAGACGAAGTATCGTGTGCCCCTTCCACACGCCCTCCTCTCCACCGCGCATGGCACATGGGCCCTCGTGGTGCTGTCAGCTCCCACGAGCAGTTATTAACTCGGCCATCCGCCCCTCCCTCGCAGTATCACGATATGGCTCATCCCCTCTCCAGTGCGATGAACCGGCTTTCCCTCGGTGACTTGGGCTCTCCATCCTCCCGTCCCGGACTGTTAATCCACCCCAGGGCGGGCACTATGCAGAACATTATGGCGGCCACAGCCGCGTTGAGTCGCACCATGGTTGATATTAAGCTTTCTGTGCGAAACACCTAAAATGAAGTATGCACCAGTGTAAATCAGAATGAGGAAATGGCCAAGGACTTGAGCTACACCGTGAACCAGCTCGCATGCCAGGACTCCAGAATAGACGACCTGGAGAGAAATCTGCTCGAATTGATGGGCAAGGTGGATAATATGCAGGAAGACATAGCAGTCATCACCGGGAAATCGCAGGGAAGCTGCGTCCATGGCAGTCTGACGGTTAATCAGGAGATAAAGCAGGAAAGGCAGGATGCGGCTTCTGTCTACCTTAAAAAATATGGATAGTTAGCAGTCTCAGGTCAGGTTCCTCTTTTTTGATGTTTAAGACTCTATGTTTTTTTGTATATTCCTAAACCAGCAGTTCGTCAGGGTTTATTCCTGCTCTACTTTGAACAGTTTTAGTAAGGTTTTGTTTAGAACTCTTACAGGTAGACAGATAGAATCTTCAGCTATAAATTCTCAGGCACTTGTTACTCTGTCAAATTTTTGTGAAAACTTGTAATGAATGGTTGTGCACAGCCTTTATAAATACATCTATTTCCCCTGTTCTTGTTAAAAAAAAAACATGCATTCTATCTATAAAGAAATACTCAAATATGTTTAGACCTAAAATTTTGCTAAATTAACATAGTATGTACAACATCTACAATAGTTATTTTTAAACCAAATTACATATAATTTGAGTCACACAACTTCTAAAATAAATGATATTATATGAAATCCTAGTTAGCTATGAGGAATCTTATAAAATAGGTGTTACATTTGCATCCTTACATCATGTTTTCATATGGGAGCTTGTGAATGATTTTTATTGACATAAAATACATTATAATATAACTTTGACATGAAAGTTATTAGCCTAAAGTGTATGGTGATCATAATCACCATTATGTGCTTGAAAAATCCAAAACTTAAGTTTGTTTTGAATACTATACAAAATATCTTATATAATATAGCATGTTTTCATATGGGATCTTGTAAATATGTGTTTGTAAATCCAAACTAATCCAAACCGTTATCATAACTAAGTTCTTATCTTTAACCCATCAAATCAAACCCTTATTTAGTTAATTGCTTATTTACTTTGTATTAAAGATGTTTTGTGGTATATGAACGCACACATATTGTGTTTTTTATGAGTAGAATAATTTTAGGTGATTCATATTTATTCTTTACTTTAAAGGTGATATTAGTTTGTGTGGAGTAATGTGGTGGCTTTGACTTATGGGAAATCATTTTTTTAATTTTCTGATAGGTAATAGCATGTATTCTATTTAAAGAAACAACCAAATATATGTTTGGATCTAAAATTTTGTTAAATTAACATAGTATATGCCCTATTTACAATAATTATTTTTAAACCAAATAGCTTATCATTTGAGTTGAGCAACATTTGTCTTCTAAAAGTAATGATATCATATGAAAATCCTAACTATTTATGATGAGTCTTGTAAAATAGGAGCTACATTTGCATCCTTATATAATGTTTTCAAATGGGTTATTGTGAATTATTTTTATTGACATAAATATTTTATAATATAACTTTGACATGAAAGTTATTAGCCTAAATTGTATGGTGATCATAATCACTATTATGCGCTTGAAAAATCCTAAGCTTAAGTTTGTTTTGAATATTATACAAAATCTCTTATAGAATATATCATGTTTTCATATGGTAGCTTGTAAATATATGTTTGTAACTCCAAACCATTCCAAACCACTATCATAACTAAGTTATAATATTTAACACATAAAATCAAATCCCTATTTAGTTTACTGCTTATATACTTTGTATTAAGGATGTTTCCTGGTATATTATGAACACATACAAATTGTGCTTTTTATGAGTGGAATAATTTTAGGCGATTGATATTTATTGTTTACTTTAAAGATGATATTAGTTTATGTAGAGTATTATGGCTATTTCGATTTATGGGAATTTTTTATTTTTTATTTTCTAATAGGTAATAGCTTGTATTCTATCTAAAGAAACAATCAAATATATGTTTGGATATAAAAAAATTGTTAAATTAACATAGTATGTACAACATTTGCAATAGTTATTTTAAAATCAAATTGTAGATCATTTGAGTCATGTAAGGATAAACTTCTAAAAGTAATGATATCATATAAAATCCTAACTAGTTATGAGGAGTCTTGTAAAATAGAAGATACATTTGCATCCGTATATCATGTTTTCATATGGGAGCTTGTAAATGATTTTTATAAACAAAATACTTTATAATATAACTTTGACAATAATTATTACCACCAAAATGACATTAAATGATTTTAACTAGAGTTAAACATTATATTCCATCGTTAATTTAGATCCTAACACATAATACATTTTATAAATCAAACAATATCAACATGACTTGGAAAGACAAACAAATATACATGAACACTATCAACATGATATACATGAACATTAACATCAAGTTTAAAGTTACATAAATTTAAGTTTATAACTAAGTGCATTATTATTTTATTGAATTCATACATAATAAAGTTAAGTTCGAAGCCACATAATTTTATCTTTTATAAACATAGAGGAAAGTCAAGTTCATTATTGATCTCAAATACATATTTTTAGTGTATTGCAATTAAAAGTCACCATAATTTTAATTAATAGATTGTTAACCAGTTAAATTGGTTAAACATTATATAATGACATTAAATGATTACTACATAAAAATGACATTAAGTGATTTTAAACTAGAATTAAACATTATATTGCATCTCTAATTTAGATTAGTGACACACAAAACATTTTACAAATCAAACAATATCAACATGACATGAAAAGACATATAAATATACATAAATGATATCAACATGATATACATGAACATGAACATGATCATGATATGAAAAACTCATAATATATATGAGTAATAATAACAAAATCATAATATATGTCCAATATACATCAACTAACTAGTCCACCAATGGAGCCAGATGATCAATGCCTCTATCACTAGAGTTAAGGGAATCGATACCTATACCAGTAGAGCTAGATGAATCAGTACCTTTGACAGATAATAATGTAGAATGAAGAAGCTTGTATATTTTTCCACCATAATCTATCTGATTCGATGAGACCATCTCATCTATAGATCTATTGAATGGATCAATGGGTGTCACAATTGGTCAGTCAACTTGGTCATGAGGAGAAGAGGGTGGTTGATCGACTTTATGAGGAGGAGAGGGTTTTCGATTGATTGGTGGAGAAGGAGAGGGTGGTTAGGTGACTCCGTGAGGAGGAGAGGGTGGTTAGTTGACTCAGTGAGGAGGAGAGGGTATTCAATCAACATGTGTAGGAGAGAGTGTTATGTCAGCTCAATGAGGAGGAGAGGTGGTTGATTGACATGTGTATCAAGAGAGCATGGTCAGTCAAATTGATGAGTAGGAGAGCATGGTCACTTGGCATGTCGAGGAGAGGGTGTTCGATCATCTAGGTGATCCAGAGAGTGTGGTCACTCGATATGTTGAGGAGAGGGTGGTCTATCGACATGTGGAGGAGAGGGTGGTCACTCGACATGTGGAGGAGAAGGTGGAGGTGGGTAAGGGGAAGGAGATGGAGGAGGTGTACGAACCCTCGACTCTATAATCCTAGCTAGACTAACATTATGATGCATAAATAGTGGTATATTGGGAGGAAGGGTCACCCATATAGTTGTGGGATTAGGGTCTCGTAAGATATACTTAGCTATTACAAGGCACACTTCTTGTCAATCCAACAATGTAGATAACTATTCAACCACCTACTCGCGGAATCTACATTCTGGCCTATGTCATAAGTTGGGTCTCTATAATTAAGGAATTTCCCCAACCTTAAACATATCCTCATCATGTTGGGAAGGAATCTCTCCAACACATGCGCTGATATATGCTAAGAAGTAATCAAAACTAACTATATAATTTCAAATAAAATGTTACAATATATCACATGTGTGCTAAATAAGATAAAAAATGAAACTAGAAAATTAATCAAAACATACTGCTAATATTACCTCTATAATATGGTGGCTCATCTTGGGTAAAAAGGATGTTTAGAATTCCTTTATAGTCCATCCCTACATACAAGTGCTACACAATATCCATGGTGTGATCATCCTCACTTGCAAACATATCCAGGACCTATGAACTGATCCTAGTTGGGAACTCTACCTGGCTCCTCTTGGGCATCATATTACCCCACATATGCATATGTGCCTCGATCCTTGGAATATGAGGGTGGTGGTCACATGATGATCTCATTTCTATAAACCTCTCAAAAACTAAACAAAATAAATCTAATCGAAAAGGGAATCCCATTATCCCATTAAACATAGAATGACAATGATCCAGAGCTAAACAAAAATATCACAAAAAAATGGTAGACCACCTAACCAATTTGGGTATTTGCACCAATGAATCTACATGGTACAACATAGGGAAGCTAATTCACTACCCATTTGAGGTGTAGTGGGACACTTTCATGACCATAATACAAAGGCACCTAACCTCCTTTGCATTCAATGCAATAATACGCAACCAATCACCGGCAACCTGGAAGTCAATTAAGGAAATCGTGTCCTCACCGACACATCATTGAACATATCATAATGGCTTTCTCCAGCAATGCTAGGTGGGAGATCAAGGAAATGGGTAAAATGCTCCCTTCTTATAGAAAAATTGGTAATAAATTATATCTCCTCGCTTGTGGGATGGAACCATAGATCGAGACCGACCACAAGTGCCACATGATCCCAATGATAGATAAACTGCACCAATTAGCAAGAGTTCCCCGTAAGGGATGTGTCCTCCTACAAAAATTGAGGAGGCCAACATTCCTCAAGAGGGATTGATTATTTGTTGTAATAGGTCAGTAAATCCCTCTCCCTCTCTCGAGCCTCTCATGCCTCCTGTACAAAGTTGTATGAGTTGACCCACTCTTGTTGTTGATGCTACCACTCATCACTATTTGTCTTTGATTCACTATATAAATATAACATAAAAATTTCTATTAAACAACCATTTGTATTTATTAATAATCATTTTTTTCAAAAAAATAGTCTAACATAATTGATGCACCTTAAAAAATAGAATGCACAATTTGCCAGGATTAAGTAAAGTAAGAACACCGTCAACAATAACTTAGTATTCTGCATCATTAATGCAAGGTGAATGTTGGTAGTATTAATCGATGATCCCCTAATAAGCGTTCCAATTACATCGGTGTTCCACTATCAAAATAAGGCATTATCACAATGTGCTAAAAATGAACATATCACATTGGTACGATGCTTCCAAAAAAATCAAAAAGCACCGACCTATTTGGATATTCAATAGCTAAAAATTATGAACTGTGTGTTTATGACATCATTATGCATCGGTATATGTGCTCAATTAATATTATATGTATTGAATACCTAATTGTTGGTTGGGGTTTCTATGTTTATCTGATGTGGTTTCAATACTCATATGCATTGTTTCCAGTGATTCAAGGTAGTAATAAGAGCACCGCTCTATTGTTAAAATGTGCAAGATAGTGATGCATTTTGTTTAAACTTTTTATGATGCACCATTACATGTTTTTGCAAGTTTACGGGTTTAAATGGTGCATTTGTAATATCATTCCACACCACGCTTCATTGTATTACAAAGTGCAATGAATGATGTTTTTTTTAAATAAATAAATGTTTTACAGTGCATTTTTAGTTGCAATAAACACCATTCATGGTGCTTATTGTTAATAAGCAACACATTGGTTAACTAACTCCAAAGTTAACCACGCTTTGGTATGCTTTTTTTAATTTTTTAAAATTTTCTGGGTGTGTTTTCATTTATAATAAGCATTGTATATGGTGCTTGTTTTCAATAAACAATGCAATGGTTAACTAAATTCAAAGTTTTTAACCATAATTTATTCAATACATATATGAAGTATTCCCATTGTTTCTAATGTTTTTTAAGTACACTGATTATCCATAGTTGTAAAATCTCTCATGCCATTAATGGTGCATTTCTTGAAAAACATTAGAAGCACCACTAATAGTGCTTTTAGGTACAAAAATCGACCGGTAAAACACTAACAAAAACTTCTCTTGACATTAATGTTGCATCTATATTAATTCACTATATGTAGCTTGAATATTTCACCATAGAACAAACTGTTATCAGTGCAATCCGAATGGCTCGAATGCACCACATAGTTTTTTTCTTGTCTGAAAAAATAGGCAAATAATTGTCAAATTTGAAATTTTAATTCACTATAATTTTAAATAAATAGTAATAAACACTTTACTTGGTGTCTTTCATGGTTGTCATGTACACAAAAAGCCATTTTTCCAATATTTTTGCACAATTCAAAAACTTGTTTAATCAACCAACGAATCAAAGGACAGGGAATATGATAGGTAAGTAGCACTGAAATCGATACAATTGTACATTAATGTCTCACACTATTGCTCTCTCTTCTAAGAAAAATGAAGTTATAGGCGGGTTTTAATTTTTATTTTACCTTATTTTAAAGCACTTTACAGTATGCTGCATTAATGCACATGTTTCCCTTTAAAGCAATGTTCATTGATGCATTGTGGAATTCAAGCAATAAGCAATTAACTAAAATGCATTGGTGAATTTGTTCAATGTCAGACCAAGGAGTTTATGGAGATTTAAAAAATACCAAACTCTATTTTTATTCCATTTGTGATCATATTGAGGAGAAAATATTATTATGCACGTCGGTGCATTTGATAATTTAACACACGCCATTCAAGTTTTAAAGAGTATTAAAATTAAAAACTTATATTATTGACTATTTTATCCATCCTCAGTGCTCCATTTATTATGTAGCATCGATGCTTTGTATCAATTATAGTGCATCATTTTAGTAGTGAGAATAAGTTGCACTTGTGCTCTATTTATAGTAATGCATTGGTGCATTTCCATGTATCTAATGTACTGTTTATGTTTTTATATATTTTTACAATAAAAATGTGTCATTATCCATAAAATAATGACAGTAACTGGTGTGTTTATTAGCGTTATTCCTATATTCATTTTTTCATATTAAATGCACCAGAAAAAACTAGGTGTTAAAATTTAAAAAGAAACATTTTTCTTTCAATATTGAGGTATTTTGTTTTCAGTTATTTATACTTTATAATGCACTAGTTCATATTATAATATGAGACACTAGTGCATTATGTCCCATTTAAGCTCACTGTTAATAAAATCTCCTCTAAAACCTTCGGCCACCCACCTTCACTAGTAACCTCCATTATAAATAGACAAAGGAGACATTTGTTGAAGAGGTTGCACAAATACCTCTAATAGAAGGTGTTTTCCTTATAGTGATTTTTCTAAGAAACAAATTGAAGTATGATTTTGTTGAGGCTTGATTTTTTAAACCCAAGCATTGTCATTTTGTTCAATTCTCTTGGACCTTATCCCCTTTCATCTTGATTAATGTCAACTTCTTCTTGTTGAATAGATTGATTCTTACCAAATGCTTGTATGATCATTTAACTTCATATCACAATCAATGATAATTTTTGGTAGTCACATTGCCAATTTAGCTTGATCACAATTTTTTTTTTTTTTTAGCGTCCATCACATTACATGTATCATAAATTGCATTCTTATGCCTTCTGGATTTAGATGGCCTTAACCTATATGTAATTGCTATAAAGTTTTGTCTAGGCTCAATTAAACATTTTTGCATCATTAGCTAGCTTAGAGTTGTATTTCATGATGAATCATCACCCTTGTCAAGCACTGGGTATTAGGAGTTATGGATGCTTGTGGACTATTTTCATGGATTAAAATCTCTTAGTTGTTGAAGAATTATGTTTGTTTCACTTATCATCTTAACATACTATATATTGAAAACAATTGGCGAGGTGAGATAATTCAGTTTAGGTAGAGCATAATTTTGAATGATGCTAAGGTCTCCACAAGCATGAAAACTAGAAGTTGAGATCCCCTTGTTAGCAAGATAGTTGAAGCATCATATGTTATAAAAGGAACTATTTGAATATTGAGAAATATGCATAAACATACAACAATACATTCACTAACATGTAAATCAATAGCAAGAATCAACTAGTATAGTCTCTTATCCATACAAGCACCAAATAATCTAATAGTAATAGAGGGACAAGAGAAAAATATATAGTACACTAGATATACATGGTAAACCCCCAGATGGGGAAACATCCATGGGAATGTATGATATTATTTATTCTTCAAAAATCACCACTCTTACACTTGAGCTCCACACATCACTCTCCATATTCACATCATGTCACAATAATGCACAATAATGTGTGCATACCATCATGTGTGCAAATGAGTCCCCTTGACCTCTATTATATAGCTTGAGGTATGAAATATTTACATCCCATAATACATGTGGGATAAATAGTTTTCCACTTTTTTGATATAAATAATGGTTATAAGAGAATTTACTTCATGATGCATGTGGGATAAGTCTTATTTATAATATAGAGAGTTATGAAGAGTATTATGCCTTCTTTTTCTAGGTAGTTCATCATAACATCTTATGACATCTCACTAGACATCATTACACATATCAACAAAATCACACTAGTCATCATTACATATTCCAACATCCCCCCTTAATGATGACTAGGTAGAAATAACACAAATGGAGGAAGATGACATTACATTAACATCCCCTTTGATGCCAACTTCCAGAATATGAACAGACTTTTCCTCAAGGATTTGATAAAGATAAAAACCACTTCTCATTGATCATGAAATTGCACTTAAACCAAGATGTATGATTAACTCTTGCATAACACCAAAATAGTGTATAGAAACCTCAAATGGCCAATACAACAAAAAATGTGGCTAGCAGAAAATCATCACAGTCGTAATCCATCTGATAATTGAAAGAACTTTGCAACATACCTCATCTTCAATAGAAGAACCTCATATGGCCTATACATAAAAAAATGTGTCGTGCATGCAGACTTTACAACAAGCTGAAATATGCAAGAAATCTATAGTAGACCTCATAGAAAATACAAGAACCCTAGATGGTCCATACATCGAAAAATGTGTCCATCATCTACTCTAATGAAGATTACATCGTGAATACAAGACCCTTAGATGGTCCATCCATCGAAAAATGTATCATGCAAATTATCATCATGACTTACAGGAAGAAGATGGTCGTTCATTTAATTACATTATAGCTGGAAGAATGTGACATTGTATGGTATTTTATTACATTACAGTTCTTCTTAATTACAACTTCAAACATCCCAAATAAAATGGAAAAAGGTTTCAACTTTTCCGCTGTCAAGGATAATGTAATACCCCAATTTTGAACCCTTAGGCAATATTGGCTCTAATGTAAATATTGCAAATACGCGATGTATGTTTCCCTAGCGTGGAGCTCAAGGCCAAGGCCCCGCTAGTTTATGCTCGGATTTTATTTAAATTAGACACGCTTGATATTTTGTTACCCACGTGCTATTAAGCCATGGGATATTGTAAATTGATGTAAATATTTAACATTGAAATAAAATACCAAAAACTGGCTATGGAGGCAACGAATGAGAAGGGGCCACGTGTATCCACTAGGGAGTGGTGAGGGGGCTATGGGATTAAACCCTAGGCTGCCATTTGTCATTATGAGAACCCATTGACTTCCCTAGGTGACATTAATGCCTGCTGTAAGAAGGTGGTTGAGATTTCAGCCCATGGCTTCAATGGAGCATGGGCAGCCCTGAAATTCGTATGGGTGGGCATGGGCTCTGATTACTTGGGCAAGAAGTCACTCAACCTCATGGGGGGTTGCTTGATTCTCACCCCAGTCCATTGTGAAACTACCTAGCATCATTCCCATCCAAAAACGAGTGCCAGCAGTGAGGAAAAACCAGAAATCGCGACCTTGAGAGAACCCCGTTTTTGAAAGACCAAAAACGTCCAGATTTGGCATGGGACAGGGAAATCCAATGGGGGATCCAATAGCATGAACCTTGGGGCAAATTTGGGAGCATTAGCTACCCCGAAATCAATGGGAAAACCCAGTTTTTGCAGCTCAGAAAACGAGTGACGGATTTGAGCATTTGGTGAGCAGAATGGTGAGAAATCAAGTTGGGATTGACTATGCAGAGGTTGGGTGTGCTTGATAAACCCAGTGAAGGCTAGGATCTCAAAGATCAGCAGCTGGACCTTTCTATGCCCATCCTGAAGAGCACTGGAGGGAAGAGTTTCCTGAGGGACTGTGTAACAGAGAAGGGGATCTTCCTTGTGTTGGATGTGGTAGGTAATGTGGGTGCCTAACTGTTGAGTTCACTTGAGATGCCTGTAGCTCTGTGGTTGAGCTCACTGGCTTAGCACTACCCTCCTCTATCTGCTTGGATGCTTGACTGAAGCCATGACTATGAGTGAACCCAGCTAGTCCTCCATAGTGGATACACAGCCCAGCTCGGGGGTGATCTCTCAGCTGAAGGAATATAGGCTGGATAGAGATCTACGGTTGGGAGGAACGTTGCCTTCACGTAGCCAGTTGTTGGACGTCAAATTCTCAAGATAAGTGTTCTGTGGATTATAACTTGTTCCATTTTGTGTTCTGCAATATGTTAAATTGCCCATGTGTAATGAAATGAATTAATATAGAATCCATGCATGGCATATGAATGCGCTTGGGTCTCTGTAGGTGGAATCATTCTCTGCTGTGATTGATATGATTGCAATTACTGTCTGTTTGAGTGCTTGTTAGCATGTTCATTCCGCTGTGTTTTATATGGAAACGAATTTGCATATAGAAGTTTTAAAATGTTAGGAATTTATGTGCAAAAATTATTGGGGCTAAGTCTCCGATAAGCCCGTGTGTTGTTAACGTTTTCCCCTCCTTGCCTTTGACGATGGAAGGGGGCGTTACAGATAAGATGATGAGAGGAGAAATGTTGAATGACTAGAGATAACAACATCAAGATGCTTAAGATAGGAAGGAACTACAGAACCAAGTTGTCCCACAACTCTTCACAAAGACCCATGCAGAGAAAGTGAAGTAAATAGAGAGCTAATATGCACAAATAACTTTCAATGGTAAAGCATATAATGAACATGATAATCCCATAATGACATGATACATGAAATATATAGGATCATGAAATTACATTTACACAAAAAAGGGTTAGCAATACCAAATAAGTAATGACCAAAATATGGATGAAACATTTTGTTTGTTTGTTTTTGTATTAGGGGAATTGACAACTGGATTTGGGATGGTACTTGTGTGACATGGTGTCCAAGGATCCATATCGCTACCACTATAACCCTAGGTACATCCACAGGGCCTGAGCCATGGCGCACAAGTAATATTGGGGGGATTCAAACACGTGAACTTTCATTTACACCTGATTACAACTTCTCATATTTACCACTTGAGCTACCCCACATAGGTTGATGAAACAAAAAATTGATATCGCTTATAGATTTGAAAATAATTTCATTAAGCAACTAAGCCTTAAGCATCAGTTGGTTCCTTGTTACCACCATGATAAGATGCTAGAGATACATGTCCCTAAAAATTTCAAACATCTTTCACACAAGAAGGTTAGAGACAAGTAAAACATGAACAAGAGACAACCTATAGAACATGATGAATAAACTAAGAAAATAAACCCTTATGCAAAAAAGGAAAGGAAGCTAATGGCAAGAATAATCAGTGAATAAAATTGACATTTCTCACCAATGATGAAACCCTACAACACCTTACCAACAGATTCACAAATACTCAACAGAAACAATTTAATACCCCTAGTGTGCTAATCCCCTGGACACGTGTTTTGATTATTATTTGTGTTGTTATGTGCAACTAGGTGCTTAGACTATGGACTATGGACATTATTATTATTATTTTATTATTAATTGCTTTTAATTAAATAACTATCTCAACATGGACAATTACTGTGGTTGGGGGGTCATGGATTCCACATGTGAGGGGGTTGGGGACTAGGAGTTGTGGCTCACCCTAACAACACTTTTTGTTTCCTATGTTTGATTAGTTTAGCCTATAATGGTACTATTGAGCCTAATTCATGATTTAGTGGGCCTTCCTTGGTGCTTGAGTGAATTCCACTTGTTGAATGTTCCCCTTTGGTGGTTTTGTAACTCCTTTTTGGAGGACTACACTTGGTTTTGTAACCCCCACTCGCACAAGTGTGCCCTCATTGACTGTTGTTAGCCTTGACACGTCAAAAGTTGTGTAACTCCTCCTTTACTATTCTGGGAAAGGAATCCTTTGTTTGTGTAACCTTCTCCCCACCTAATTTGAATTTCCTTCATAATTGAATAGTCCCCACTTGAATTCAAGTTAAATTGGGAGGTTTGGACTCTCTCTCTTGGAAATTCGAATTATTCTCATGAGAATTGGAATGTTCATAGTGGAAGTTGGAGAAGCTTCCAATAAATATTATGGTTACTCTTCAGTTAACCTGAGTTAGTTTCTACCCATGGAATTTGAATGGCTATAATAGGACTCATATTTGCTTCATGGGGGCTATTCTATGATCTGTTCTTGAACCTCTAGTGAATTGGAATGTTGGTCTATGCCAGAGTGTTTCCTGGATAGATATCATTGGAGGAATGCTCTATGCTAGAGTGTTTCCTGGATAGATTTCAAATATTGAAGGCCTTGTAATGAGGTATGAAGAATACTCTATGCCAGGGTTTTTCTTCGATAGATTTTTATGTGCTTTCTCAGGATGTATGTCTTGAGTTTCATGTGATGGAAATCTATTGTACTTTCTCAGGATGTATGGCTTGAGTTTCCCGTGATGGAAATATATTGTGCTTTCTCAAGAGGAGTGCCTTGATTTTCTTGTGATGGAAATCTATTGTACTTTCTCAGGATGTACGGCCCGAGTTTCCTGTGATGTAAATGTTTTTTGCTTTCTCAAGTTGTGTGGCCTGAGTTTCCTGTGATGGAAATATATTGTATTTTCTCTGGTTAAGTCGAGGAGGGAGAAACTATATGTTCTGGTTCAACCACTTCTGAGCATTTCTATATTATGATACATGTACCATTGCGTCTGAAGTTATTTTTCTAGTAATCTCTCACATTTTGTTTCATTGAAAAAAACTTCCAAATGACTAAGATATTGCTATTTTATTGTGGCAGGGTTTTCCTCATAGTGGTGAGAAGGGAAAAACTATATGATCTGGTTATCCTATTTATAAGAATTTATGGGTTATGAGACTTGTTCCATTGTGTCTAGAGTTATGTTTTCCAGTAAGGAATACCTTTTGAATCATTTAAAAAGCGTTATGTATGGTTGAGATATGATATTTTCTGTGTGGTAGTGTTAACAATGTTGAGAAAAAACACACCCTATTTTTTGGGTTGAGAGTACCTCTGCTTGTGTATTCATGGCCTCAGCTCAGGGGTAGCCTGTTCAAGTATGGATTGACCTGAATGTGTCTATGGCTAGGTGGAAATTTTTCCGGTTGAAGCTATTTTCCCCTTAATCAAATAAGTATTTTATTGTATGTGTATTTACTACATCCTTGGAATTATATTTGCTTATGGATCTGATTTGCATATGATCTATATGGTTGTAGGTGACAACCTTGAGATATGATTTTATATGGCTATAGATGATATTTTTCATACTTGAAGTTTTTCATTTTTATATGGCTATGGTTGGTAGTATGTGATGATTATTTCAGTATGTGCTTATTTGCAGTACTTTGATGTACATAGGCTCTTAGATCTAGTTTTTGTATATGGTTTGTAAGGCTGTAAGTGAAATCCCTGAGAACTTATGTTATTATCATCTATATGGATATAGATGGAATCCATCATATCTAGTTTTACCTATGTTAATATGGTTGTAGGTGGTAGTTAGAAGATCTAATTTCTAGCTTGTCAATGTGGTGGAATATGCCAACATGTAGATCTTTTATTTTGTATTGATTAAGTTAGTTTGCAAATATGATTTTGAAATTGGTTATATGGTTGTGGTAGATATGATTAATTGATATTATTTTACATATTAATAGCTTGTTCATATTTGATTACATTCATTCTTGTATTTACCTTGCTTGGCATGTGCATATGGAAAATGATATGTATTGAAAGTTTGCGTTGTCCTTAAAAAGACTAATTGTTTTATTTGATTGGATGGTTGGCATGATATCCTAGACTTAGATAACCTTATTCCATTATGAATTTACCTTGATTTGGCCTACCCTTGGGTTCCTAGTGACCTTGGACTTGGTTTTGGGGTTTGGGACATTACAAACAACAACAAAAAAATTAGTGAAGTTTTTACCACAAAACAGGTCCGATGCACTTTCCTAGAGAATAAGGCACATGTGTATGTACCTCCTGTGAATAAAAGGAGATGATGTGTATGCACCCCTTGTTAAGAAAAGGTGAGTGGTTTCTATAAACTATTAGAAACTGGAATTTCATGAATGTAGTTGTCATCTGGACGGAAACCTATGAAAAAACACAAATAGAAATAGATAAAAAACTAGATATGTTGCAAGAAATATCAGATCTTATATAGAAAGTTAGTATGCAATGGATTTCAACTTACATCTATAGAAAATATCAGATCTTATATAGAAAGTTAGTATACAATGGATTTCAACTTACATCTATAGAAAAAACCAAGGAAAACTTGAAAAAATTTCGATTTTTTTTTTTTTAAATGGTGAGGGTTAGGGTTTTGAGAAAAAAATCTCAAACATGTATAAAAATGCCTAGATCCAAAGAAAAGCCTCAATGGTTTTCCAGATATGATGGAAAATCTACTAAAGAAGGAGGCCCAAAACAAATTAAATAACTTGGTGCTTGATTGTTTTTAAACAAAAATAGCAAAGGAGGTAGAGCATAGTAACTAGCTCTGATACCATGTTCGAATATCGATAAATATGCATAAACATAAACAATACACTCACTAACATGTAAATCAAAATCATGAATTGACTAGTCTAGTATCCTATCTATACAAACACCAAATAATAAAATAGTAAGAGAGGCACAAGAGAAAAAGGGATAGTACACCAGATATACATGGTAAAACCCCAAAGGGGGAAACACCCACGGGAAGGTATGATATTCTTTATTCTTTAGAAATATCCACTTGAGATCCACACACCACTCTCCATCTTCACATTACGTGACAACAATGCATAATAACATGTGCATACCATCATGTGTTCAAATGAGTCTCTTTCACCTCTATTATATATATAGAGGTATGAAATATTTACATCCCATAATACATGTGGGATAAATAGTTTTCTACTTCTATTACATAATGAATGGTAATTAGAGAATTTACTTCATGATGCATGTGGGATAACTCGTTTATAATATAGAGATTTATGAAGATTATTATGCCTTATTTTTCTAGGTAGATCATCATAACATCTTATGACACCTCACTAGACATCATTACACATACCAACAACCTCACACTAGTTACCATTACATATTCCAACATATAACCAAGTTGGATCTAAAGTTAACCACACAACCATTTATTGGAAATCCCATTCTCTCCTCTATACATTTCAAAAAACCATTTGCCAATCAGAGGTTGGATATCAAAGTTACAAATTTGCAAAGTTTGTTGATTGTAGGTATCCCCGTGCTTTTTCTCAATGCCTTAAGTTTTGGTTTTCAATTGTTCTTCATTCTTTTGAAGTCCCATGACTTTTCACAACTATAACATATTTTTTTTCACCTTTGCAAGTCTCAATACTTTGCTTCTTTCCAAAATTCACAAAGTATTCAAAATTCCCTCCAAGAAACCTTCTTTTAATTCATGTGATTATTGCACAATTTTCACAAAGATCAATCTTTAAGAAGTTTCGTGAAATTTGTTTGTACACAATCTGTTAATGCAGACAAAAATTGATCTCTCTAGCCTAAATGATTTAGATCTAGAAAAAAAGAGTACATAACATAATTATCTTTCCTAGTTGGATTAAATTGCAAGGTAGATCAGAAAGTGAGTTACCTTCTGATTGCAATTCCCTTCTCCTCGTTTGATCTACTTCCAGTTCCTTGATCTCCGGCTGCAAAACAAGATGGAGCAAGTAGAAACAAACGAACAATATGAAAGCATATGATTATGAATCTAACTAGATCAGCGGTCAAAGAAGCCAATCCTAAACATTATTATAATACACAACAAGTTTATGGAAATATATTTATATCAAATGTAATTTGCAGCAAATGCAAAGTGGATATTTACAACCGATGCCTTGATGTTATGACTCCAACTCAAATGATCTTTCCTCAAAGATCAAAGCCTTCTATCCTCCTATGGATGAAGAAGATAATCCTGACCAAATTCCACCAGCATATGGGTGTTTTATCCTTCCTCCATTAACAATGGAGAGGGGGTTCATATATATAGGGCTAAAGGGATAGGAAAGGTTGAGGATTTAGGGGAGAGGCTTAAGGGATCATCCCACTAGGTTAGGGGATCGAGTGCCACCTTTCTAAGCATCTAGGGATACGCCTCCATGACACCAAGATTCGAGAATTCACTCAAAGCTTCCTTTTATCCATTTTAACCAACTCCGACGCACCTTACATGAAGGCAACATGCGTCAAAAGTAGATCACCGCACCTTGTACACAGGCACACTGCGTCATCGATGCACTTTGCTAAGGTGCAAAGTGCGTCACCTTGAGCTCGACGCTCCTTGATATAAGGTATGACGCGTCGAGGTGACAACAAAAGGTAAGGGAAAGTACAACAACCTTTCTTCTAATGTTTTAGCCAAGGAAATTCAGGGATTAAGGCATAGAGATGACACATGACTCATGATGACGAGATTTTGGTGTAACAGAATGCCCCCCAAAGCATGAAGATGGTAAAATAGAACAGGTGAAATGATTTGCAATATGAAGGATTGAGGCAAGGATCATCTGTCGAAATAGACTTTTGCAGTACAACTAACTCAGAGATATATGTCTCACATGACTCATAACATGGTTTCTGACCAATACATTGCATATCCATGATAGTAAAGACCAACTAAACACAATCATGGCTACTAGGCACACGCACAGATCCATGATGAGATGATAACACATCCACGACCAATACAAAGTGGATCCGTGTGATATGACTCAAAAAATCTCCATCACAACCTAAGAAAGATACATGAGTTAACCCAGGGTCTTCAAGCTGGACCTGCAATGATACGAATCTAACCATGTGATTACAATGTCTTGAAGTTGAACATGATAGAAACCGCATGATTACCGATCATTGATGTATACCATTAACAAGCGTGAGGGAAATCACCATTGATGTCAATGATTCCCAAGGTATCATAGTACATACCATCGAATGTGAATAAATGAGTTGAGGTTGAGCACTTGATGGAATCTTTCAATCAAGAGCCAATAATGTGAACTCATGTTGAAAGCGAGGTAACCTGCCATTAAGGCATGTAGGCCCAAGGTACTTGATTGGTTTCTAGATTCAATCCTTGGATGATGTGTTGAATTCGACAAGGATAAATCCGTCAAAGGAGGGCCATGATGTATCCCCCATCATCGACACGAAACATGATCAAATATTTTTTGGAGTAAATCGGACAGAAGAGAAATGTTTGAGACTGACTCAGGAAAGGCCGACATGATAGAAGGTAGAATGACTACAGATATTGAATCAATGAACAGACCTCTCTTGAACATGGGCATGGAATGACTTGGCAGTATTGACATGACGAGAATGACACCAAATCATTAATGAAACTGATGGTGGAAGAATTCTTTGGATGACCCAAAGGAGTAAAAAGACTCATGGAATCAGTAGGAATCGAAGACAAAGTGATTACCTAAATGTTTGAATGCGAATGCAAATGAGTGTCATGTTCAAGAGTGACTAAGTACTGCCATAATTACAATGAAACACAAATTCTTTCCTTATCCCCGTCATGATTGATGAGTACCTCTTTTGTTTTTTAACGAGCTTGAGGAGGATAACAGATGCTCAGTATAGCTCATCCTTCGGACGAGTCCAATACCATTTTTTACAAACCTGAGATAGGAGGGGTTCGTCCCAAAACGGGCCCTTCAATGTCAGATTCTAATGAGTCCAAAGAAGGTAAAATTGACGTCATTTCATGTTTAGAGACTCTAAAAAGAACTAAAGAAGACTCCAAAGATTCATAAAATTTATTCTCCTCATCCGAAAAAGGATAAAACAATATGAGAGAGAGCTCTTACAGTCATGATTAACTGGAGCGTTCCTTTTTTGTAAATGGTACCTCTTGGTCCGAAAAAGGGGTAAACTATCACCAAAAAGATGATCATTCAAATACTTTTACAAGCATGAAGGAATCAAGTTCGCTTAGCGATCTTTTCATATTTAGGGAGTTTGAAAATAGATTAAAGAGAAACTCGAAGGGATTGCTTTTTCGTAGGAGTTTTACAAGCCCGAAAAAGGGATAAAATGTAACTCAGTGCCTTATTCTGATTGTTTTATGAGCACGAGAAAGAACAAAAAGTAAGCTCGATGCTATCAATACTTTTTTTTACGAACGCGGCGATAACATAACAAATGCTCGAAGAGTCGTTCATACCTGAAAACAAGCATAACAATGACCACGATAGTCGCCGAACAGTCATAACACAACTTTACTTGACCTGTGAACTCCAAAAATCGAATTAGAATCGACAGTGAAGTGTTTAGGCATAAAAGATTACCAACTATAGTAAAAAACCCAAAAGAGAAATATTAAAAAGGGAATATTCCTTTCGTTTTATATAAAAAGTGAAATAGTAAAGAAATTTTCACCATTGTTTTTTACCCATTTGGAATAGTGCAAATCGCCCTTTGGAGCTCGATCTTCAAGCATCGATTGCGAGAGCTTCATTCAGCCATTTTTCACCTAGTCAGCGTCAGGTAGGCCTAAACTTCATCCTCTACATTTCCAATGGATTAGTTTTTCATTTAATTGTCATTTTTTTTCTTTTGGGGACTTGTAAAAAGGGTGATTGCACGCCCTCTAGTAGACGTGCTTTCCCCTTGCAGGAAGTGCGTCGAGGGCTCTCTCACGCACTTCTCGCATGGCAAAAGTGCGTCTCTGGCGCACTGTGTGTAAATCCGGGGTGTGTCGGCGCTAACCCACTTGTCAAAATTAAAAAATAAATCCCAAAGAATCCAAACCAAAGCCATGGAAATGTCCTAATACTTGTCTAATTGTTGTTTGGATAGGTTTTGGCTTAAAAAATGGTTCAATGGAATGGGAACAGGAAATGGAGGATGCCCCAGCAGAAAATGATCTGCATTCAATGAATGCACTAAAACAATGTGGGTTGCTTAAGTTCTTTCACGTCCAGGGCATGAGGGCCCAAGTACCACTACTAGATTACATGATCAGGTTATGGGACCCTAATCAACAACACTTCCAAGTTGGTGTCCACACTCTGACTCTAGATGTGGAAGACATCTATTTTCTAATGGGGTTGTCCAGGCGAGGAGCCCCTGTCTCATTATTGCGGACACGAGGTAGTGATCAATCCACAGAGATCTTGGTAGCTCAATTTTGTACTCCAGGGACGCAAATTCTTGCTGGGAAAATTCCCATCAAGAACGTGTGTGATAGACCACTGCGAACGGTTCTATTTGCCATAGAGAGGGTGGCAGGGAGCAGAGCTCCTCATCAGGCCACCAAGGCACATATGCTATATGCAATAGAGTGCATGGCTCCGACAGTGTTTAACTAGTGTGAGGGTATCCTCACAAGCCTAACAAAATATCTAACCAAGTACCGCAAGGGTGAGCTGAAGTAGTTCGGGTACGGATCTATCGCAGTCTCGTTCTTCCTGGAACAAGTTCCACTGTTGCGGCCTCAGGTAGAGATAGGATATCTCGATTCGCAAGATCTTCACATGGTTAAGTGGTCCTATGTCATGGCTCGCCATGGAGGCAGAGGTCCCATCATCAGTTATGGTCCCACCTTCTTTATGTGGCTACGCAGGCAGCTCCTCATGGTTGAGGACTATCCATATGTAGGTACCAATTTCAGGGGTGACCCAGAATTAGTTCTTCCTGAGGGAGAGTAGTGGGGGAACATAGGTAAGAATGAAACTCTGTTGTGTTTATGCATTTTATAGGTTTTTGATGTTTTTTGGGCAGTACTGATGGTTCACACTTGTTTTGATGTAGATGTTGGTCCATCTTGACCTATAGGTCTTCTCCTATTGAGAGGAGAGGAGTGGTATGAGACATGGGGGATGCCCATCAAGATGCAACGGAGTATTTGGATGAGCTAGAGGAGAACCTCTAGAGACTAATGGTGGACATCCCAGATATATCCATCGACGATCTTCCTCGTGCGTACCAGCGCTACATAGCTGGAGTGTTAGGGCGCTTCGGTCAGTTGCTCTGTAGAGTAGCCTGAGCCATTATATGCTATCACGAGCATCCTCAGGGATATCTCATTGTGTGATGGGTGTACTGAAATCCATAGGCTTCATATTTTGTAGCTAGTACTTACTGAAAGCTTATGGGCTTCAACTTTTGTATCAATACCACATTTTTGTACATGATGATTATATATATAAAAACACTATTTTGTGGATTTATACATTATGTGTTCTATGATGATTTGGGAGCTTATGCATGTTTTAGCTTATACATTATGAATGATTTACATGTTATGTCATTTTTACACATATGTTTGATCAAATGTTTATGAATGTGCAATGTACCAATCCAATATGAAATTGGCCATGGAGTCAGCAACCATGTTCATGTCTCTCGGAATATGCAGGTATTGAATGGACTCAAAGGACCTCTCTAAGAGACATACTAGTCGAAATAGACGGAGTAACAGGGGATCGCGGATAGCGTAGACTCAGTTAAGATTGGAGACCACTAGTTGTGAATCAAGATAGACAACAAGGTGGTCCACACCCAAGGAACAAGTGTCGTTTAATAATCCAATTACCACATGATACTCGGCGGCATTGTTGGTCGCAAAACCTAAGAAAGTTCCTCCTGAGTTAATCAGTTCACTGGTAGGGAATAAAGTACCCAAGTTGCCAAAGCGAGGTTACGGGTGTGCCGGCCAGTGCCGTCTGCAAATCCAAAACACGTTTCCATTTGCACATCTAGGCAACATGGTATAATCAGAATGATAAGATCCTGAACACACTAAAAATAAAGTGTCACACCAAGCAAAACACATGTCATGTACAATATATACAAAGTACCAATGCGTAAATGAATCAGGCGTAGTACCGATTTAGGTAGATCCCATTGCGAGGATCTCCTAAAGATATTATGTCGTAGTCCTCAAGTTCATATGCTCCTTTTCCAACACACGCTTAACCACGTACGGACCGTGCCACATGGACTCATGTTTTCTTGCCCCCAATTTATCATGTTGTTTGTCGTAAGTGAGGACCAAATCTCTCTTGTTGAAGATACGAGGTTTGACTGACTTGTCATATTGGCCCTTGATGTGCTTCTTATGATATTCGTTAGCCAGATCCGCATCATGGTGGGTTTCGTCAAGTTTTTCCAAGTACAGAAAACATTCTTCCTCGGCGGTGGTGTTGGGTAAGAGTTCAACATCGAGTTTCAATGACAGAATCTCGCATTCTATAGGTAGGACTGCCTCTAGTCCGTAGACCAATTGAAAAGGATTAAAGCCAGTGGCAGTTTTGACGAAAGTCCTGTATTCCCATAGGGATGAAAAAATCACGGTATTCCAGTTGGACATATGTGTCCCTACCATACGTTGAATCATGGTTTTCAAGACCTTGTTGATGGCCTCTACTTGCCCATTCGATTGAGGGTAGTAAGGATTTGAGTTCTCATGTCGAACCCATCCTGGCACTTAGTCTGTCCACCATCTTTTTCTAGAAATGTGATCCATGGTTAGTGACGATGGATTTAGGGACTTTGAATCGCGCAATGATATGATTGAATATAAAGAGTGCGGAAATTGCGCCGTCTTCTTTGTACGTAGGCATATCCTCGGCCCATTTGGTGAAGTAGTCTACTGCGACAGTAACATAACCATGCCTCCTGTCCAAGGTAGGCTTACAGTGCATGAAGTCAATGCCCCATTTGGAAAAGGGACCTACAACGATAATTGGATGTAATGGGGTGGGATTTGAGCATTTTTTGTGATGAAAAAGCTAGCAAGGAGGACACTTCTTGACTTCTTCAATACAATCTTTGAATATGGAAGGCTAATAGTATCCAATGCATAGTATTTTCTGAGTTGCCATCCCATAAATATGACTGCCACATGCCCCTGAGTGACAATCATTCAGTACAAGTTCGGCCTGGTCATGAGTTAAGCAGTGTTGGAGGATAGAATCGACACCAAGACAGTACAATGTGTCACCAATGATGAGGTAATACTTTGTGTGGTGTCGCACATGACGACAGTCGTCACGAGATAGTTGAGGACCGAAGTGTTGGGTCTAGAGATACAATGTCATATCTCCATACCATGGGTCAGAAGTACTGATAAGAAGCAAGGACTCATCGGGGAGAGATTCCATGGGATCAATTTCCGTATCAATACAGGGAAGATCACAAATCAGTTCCACGAAAACCAAAGACTTCTTTGATTTATCCTTCTCAAATTGGAGGTCGAATTCCTAAAGAATCACAATCCAGCGTGAATATTTTCCCCCTAGTACCTGGCATGTAAGAACGTGGTACATGGGGTTAGAGTCAGAAATGATAGTGGTGGTGCAAAGGAGGATGTAATGACAAAAATTTTGGAAAATAATGACTGTTGCGAGAGCTAACTTCTCGACATGTGAATATCGGGTTTTAGAGTCAATGGGAGCCTTACTGAGGTAGTATATCACGTGCTCCTGGGTGTTACTATTATCCTGAACCAAAACCATAGCGATTTTGGAAGTGGAAGCAGCAAGATAAAGTATGTAATCCTTGGTGTAATTGGGTGGTTGTAACATAGGTGAATGGGTGATAGCATGTTTCAGGTTATCAAAGGATTGTTGAGCATAATCATCCCAAATGAATGGGACGTCTTTCTTGAGCAACCGCATGTATCCCTGTGTCTTTTCAGCGAAATTGCACATGAAACGCCTTAAGTATTTTTCCTTGTCCTGCAAACTTTGAAGTTCCGAAATATCTGTGGGTGGTGGTAGAGCAACAATGGATTCCACCTTGAGGGGATCCATGCCGATCCCATATTTTGAAATGATGAATCCTAACAAGCATCCAAACTCGACACAAAATATGCACTTTTGAGGATTGAGATGGATATTGTACTGTCGACATCTAAGGAATACAACCGTCAGATGATCAATGTGGAAATATCGACGATTTGAATGAGCAGGGAGATCGTCTAAGTAAGGTTCCACAAAGTCCTTCACATCGTGGAAAGCATGCGACATAGCTCATTGGAATGTAGCACCAGCATTTTTAAGGCCAAAAGGGAGTTTGCGAAAGGCAAACGTACCCCATGGGAAGATGAAATCCATCTTGTGTTGATTGGAAGGATGGATCTCTATCTTATTATAGCCGAAAAATCCTTTCATGAATGAGAAGATGACACTTCCGACAGAATTGTCAATGAACGGGGTAGGGTAATTGTCCTTGGGAAAATCCTTATTCAAATACCTGTAATCGACACAAACCCTAATGGTGCCCTATGTTTTGGTAAAGGGGACGACATTAGAGACCCAATTTGTTAAGGGAACCCGATAAATGAACCCAACCTTCAAGAGATTTTCTATTTATGCATTAATATTCGTAGTTTTCCAAGGGTGCACACGGTGTAGTTTTTGCTAGACAGGGTTTGCATCCAGATATGTTTGAATCTTGTGCATAACAATAACAGGATCAATCCTGGAAATTTTCTCGTAGCTCCATGCAAATACGTTGCATAATTGTTTAAACAAGGCCATAAAAGTGGCGACTTATTTCGGAGAACAAGTTTGTCCTAAGTGAATTTGTTCCACGACTCTAGGTTTTATCGAGATGTCGATCGGAAAGGTAGACGTGATGTTAGCCAAGTTTCCCTCGGTTACCGTATCCACAGTCAAGATAGGAGATTGGGGGTAAGGAAATACATCCCGTGAAACAATCGTTTCAATGGCGTTCTCTACTGTAAATATATTAGATCCAGAGATCACTACTCCCTCTGGATCACTCTAAGATCTCAAGTGGTATGAATCTCAATGTCAGTACATACTAATAAAAACATAGACTCAAACAACTAGATCTGCATTTACAACTAACATATAAATGCAATCAACCATATAGACAACATATGTACCCTGGAACCCTTTCGGGATTAACTAGCTAACTAGGGGGCTATCTTCTCTCTCGAGCCCACAACATATAGAAGTATAAATGACAGTACAATATAGGATTACCTCAGCCGGTAACTCAATCCCTCTGAAACAGGACAGACCTCAAATTTGCATGCATCCAAATGATGCATGCACTGAAGAAGTAAGCCCTAACTGCCAAAACGGATCTGAGTGCTCTGACGGTGCCTCTGACTGATTTGCCCTCTCTAGATATCTCTGCTTTGATTTTCTCACTCTGAAGACTGCCCACTTATGAAATCGACCCTCTCTGCATGCACAAGTGCACCCTCCCCTCTGGATGTCAAATGCTCGTACTAGTACAGATCTCGACAGATCTGAGCTCCGATCATCCCTAACCTTCCTCAAATCTCGAGGCAAGGCTATCCTAGAAGTCATAGACTCTGAATCGGTCAATCTAGCTCACAATGAGCTTCTCCTCCCTTGGGAAAAATGTCCTCCTCCAAGAGAACTCGGCCTCCTCCAATCTCCTCAGTAATCTCACTGTTGAGCTCTCTCAGCTCATAGCAATGTGTATCTAGTCTCTCTGGAACTGAAGGTCACTGATCTAGCTCAGATCTGACCTTCCTAGCTCCTGCAGCAACTCCTCTCTATCTCAGAAAGTCACCCCACATGTGCAGATTCGCCCTCCTCACTCTAGCAGTATCTCTCTCTGATGATACAACTGAGTAACCTCATCTGGGGACCCCCTGCCTCTATAAATAATCTCACCGATGAATTAGTTTTGCCAAAACCCTAATTCTCGGTGCATGCAAAATGTCACTTTTGCATGTAATCACTGATCGCTGATAGGTCCTGCAAAACTCATGCATGCAAAGGTCAATCTCCCCGGAAGTTCCGCATGCAACCCCCACTGGACTCATGCCACTGAGTAGAGTGCATCTCACCCTCTACTCCATCCTGATGCCTATGCAGCTAATGTACCTCCATGTAAGGCATCTGAACCATGGAGGACATCCTAAAGTTACCATAATCTAACATCTACTGAATCTAATGGCAGAAGGAAAGACGATCTATGGTGGATATCTTCCCATGGGAGTTCATCTGTGCTCATAACCTCCATAATTGACTCGTCATAATGAAAAGTATGGAGTAGAGGATCGGGTAGGGATGAGCTCCGCTATAATGGCAGAGAACGTGAGGTAGATGTCATTACAAAGTGGACATCTGGTAAATCAGGTGCTGATTGGATGGCCTCGTAAGTAGCTTCTTTGGGGTTGCGAGGCATCACATATCCAATCATATCCAAATGATCTGGATCAGGAACAATCCATTGGTCCGTTGAGTAGTGATAGGACGAAATCATGTTCATCGTGGAAACATGGGTAGGGGAATCTGATGTTGGAAATACTCCCATGAGGGATGAATATTTAAGGAGTCGTACCCCCACACTCTCATATATCTACATCGAGTGTCCTGAAAGAGGGACATTGTCCGCGGGATGAGTAGTGTTGTCAGGTGTACATAAATCTAATTCATCAATAGTGACAATCTTCCCTTGGTGGGGAAATTGCACAATGCGGAAGACAGATTATGCAACTGCGGTCATGGCATAGAACCAGTTGCGACCAAGTAGTAGGTTGTAATCCAATGGGGTAGCGTCGACTTCCACATTAATGGAAACAGTTTTTCCGCCCAACTCAACGGTCAAAGATTTTAACAGCCCATGAGGTTGAAATCCACGTCCATCAAAGGCTTTCAATGTACTGGGGGAACGGTTTAACTCGGGAGAGCCAATGGCTCGCCAACAAGATAACGACATAATCGATATAGAGGATCCTTCGTCTAAGACAGTACGATGGATGCTTTTCCCAACAACGTTAGTAATGATTTGGAACGCAAGTTGGTGGGAAAGCCTCAGCTTGAAATACTCTAACTTGAACATGATGGTGTTGGAGGAATATGGATCTGCAGCTCCAATCGTGGATAACAGGGTATTATGATGAATGGAAAAGTCTTGTAAGACTTCTAACGTCAACATAGCATAAGGAGCTTGCGCTAAATCCTCTACAATATTGTAGTTTTGAGTAGCCCAAGCATTTGGATTGAAAGGGGCTTTTCGAATCGTGCTCTTGGGTGGATGCAATATTGAATCTAGTAAAGGTTTCTCTATGACGAGAGGACCTTGAGGTGAAGGAATGATAGATGTATATGCGGGGGATTTTTCAATATTACCCTCGTTAGATTCCTTTGTAGAAGGAGAGTCATATGATCGTGATCGAGTATTTACGTTAACTGTTTCACTCCGCATCATGAGAACATGAGCAATGGTGGACGTTTCTCCTTGAAAAGGAGATTGTTGTTGCGCAATCATCTATTGTTGTTGTGTGGGGAAGGGATCAATTAAGACTTTGGATGTGGGGTTCCCTTTAAGGAAATTTTTCACTTCGTCCCGATGTGGGAACTCTTTGGTGAAGTGGTCACCACCACACAGTAAACAAGGATACTTAACCTTTCGCTTTTGTTTGGTGTCATCGGGATTGTTCTTTGGTTCCTGCTGGTTAGAAGACTTTTTATTTTTACCTTTGTTGTTATTTTTATCACTGGATTTTTAAGGTGAAGAAGATTGAACTGAATTCACTTCCTCAGTGGAAGCAGGACTAGGTGATTTTTTGGTATGATTTCCAGCCTGTGTGGCAGGTGGAGTCGAGCTATGATAGCTTTGTGATCCACCAGATTGTGTGGAAGGTTGCATGTGAACGGAACCAATGATGTCTTCGGCAAGAGGTCCCATAGGTGTTTTTGTTGGATCATACGTAGGGCGGGGGCATTAGGAACAATATCATATAAGGTGCCATATTGAGCATAGACAAGGTATAAATACTAAGCACAATCTATAGCGTATTCCTCCGTAATCGCCCCACCCATAGCTACGTCTTTAGCTATGATAGGCAATAGTGACTTCGTGAACCAATCTACAAGGAGTTGGTCCGGAATGGGAGCATTAATCAGACGTTGTCTCCTCCTCCACTCATGAATATGATCAGAAATGTGAGTGGTAGTAGTTTGACGAAGAGAAGTCAAAAGATCTGTGTCAGTTTCGTAGAGGATTGGTAATTGAAAGTGAGTCAAAAATGACATAGCCAAAGATTGAAAGTCATGAAAGGAATGTGTTGGCAACTCAATGTACCACTTTGCAGCGGTGCCGGTAAGAGTCCATTGGAATAACCTCAAGCGGATAGAATCATCCATTAAGGAATTAGAGGAGCACCATAAATGTTAATTCAATACATGATTCTTAAGATCCTCATCGAGTTTGCCATCAAACTTCGGGATATCTGATGGTAACTTCACAGGAATCGCAGGCCAATTTTTGCCATGATAGATGGGAACGTTAATCAAACGTGACAAGTTTGGAAGATCAAGGGTATCCAGAAATGGTAATTGTTGGTTCAGCTATGGATACTAGTAATAATGATAAGGAATTTGTGTACCAGTAGGACCATGGACTGATTGGTCATAAGGTCCTCCTGTAGGAAATTGGCCATATGGGGGTGGGCCTCCTCTGTTGGGAGGTGGACCTGAAGGGGGTAGTCCTCCGCCAGAATAAGGTGGTCCTCCATCGGAAGGTGGGGGTCCTCCTCCTCCAGAATAAGGTGGTCCTTCGCCAAAAGGTGGGGATCCTCCTCCTCCAAAATAAGGTGGTCCTCCACTGAAAGGTGGGGGTCCTCCTCCTCTAGAATAAGGTGGTCCTCCGCCAGAAGGTGGGGGTCCTCCTCCTCCAGAATAAGGTGGACCTCTTCCAGAATGCAGGGATCCTCATCCTCCAGAATAAGGTGGGCCTCTTCCAGAATGCAAGGATCCTCCTCCTCCAAAATTAGGTGGGCCTCTGCCAGAATGCGGGGGTCATCCTCCTCCATAATAAGGTGGCGGTGGTGGTGGTGTACCGAATGGTGGGGGAGGTGGAGGGAAAGCTGGTGGAGGTGGTGGAGGTGGTACACCAGCTGGAGGTCCAGTCGGTGGAACGTTATGGTGCCCCCATGGGGGGTTCATGTTTTCGGGATAGGGTAATCCATGAAAATGATTTCCTGGATAATTGGGTCCTATAGCAGCATTATGATGGCCTGGATAGATATGTCCTAATGGGGGTTGGGTCCAAATAGATGGTCCCCCTGTGTGATGTGTCCAGGTACGTTGTCCCATGGTTGGGAGAGAACTGCCAACCATACTATAGTTCAAATGTGAAGTATGTCCTCCACTCATGTTATGTCCACTAATTGGGTGATGTCCCCCAGTTATATTAGGTCCACTAGCTAGGGTTTGCCCCCTAGTTGAAAATTTCTCACTTACTGGAGTGTTCCTAGTAACCGAATGTTGACCATTGATCATAGGTTGAACCATAACTAAAGAATGACTACTAACGAAGGGGTTACCTCCACTTGACTATAAATTAACAGGTATATTATATCCTCCCCTCGAATTTTGAGGTCGGGGTGGTGGAGGTAATGTTCCAGTAACATAGTTAATAGTGGTTCAAGGTTTCCCTCTAGTGGTTGGGATCGAATGAGGCATTGAACCGGTCGCCTGACTCTTAGGTGTAGTCATCGAGAATGATGGTTGACCTGGTTCATGAGTGGTCACAATAGGTGTAGATGTTCCTGGTGAAGAAAATGATAAATAATGGATAGGGGAAATTTGTTCAACAAATGGCACTTCCGGATTAGGCCTAGGTGGGAAAATCTGTCGTTTAATTTGTTCACCGAATGTTTATAAATGGTCAATAGTCGTGTAAACAAGTGAAAAATAGACGTCATTAGGTATCCATGGAGGAAACTGAATTGGAGTTTCCACGGTCGGAAGTGACTCAAAATCGAAAACATATCATCATAAATAAGTGTCCCAAAATGATGCAGTTGGACCAAAGGATGTTGATATCGTGTCGTCTTGGGGTTGACTGAAGGTCCAGTCTGTAGCTCCAAGATTTCCTTCCATAGAATGATGAAAAGATGTGTCGTGTGAAGCAAGTTGTTCCACAATCAACAGACCCATAGGATCAGTGATAGGTGGGTTTGCGGGAGGTGAATAGTTCATTCCTGACTCCATGGTAGAAGTACCTTCTTCATGTAACATAGATGTGGTAGGTTGATCCATATTTGTGCCCGAGTTATCCTCCTAATTAAGGGGATATTCATGTGGCAAGTTTAAAATCCCGTGGGATCTTCTTAAAAGTTGATCATCCAGAATGATTGAACCAAAATTTCTCATAAGATTTTTATATACAAAAAGAAAAATACACTCCAAAGTCCACACAAGCTAAAGCCGCAATCAAAATTATGTGGTAGGTGTGGATTCAATGGTCTGGAACCTCACGGGATTATCAAGGCAGTGCAACTCGTGATATACCATAGGGTCCAACAGTTATACTCAGCCCAATCTTTCATAGCACTAACTAGGGAGGATTAGGACCGTACCCCTGACCGTATAACCCAACTACCTGATAGCACGTGCGTAGTAGCTCCCCGAGTGTTGTTCTCGGTGTATTGCTACGCCAATATGACCAATAGGTTAACTCAGATGGTTACGAGAATCCTAGAAGGGTCTCCCGATATACACAAGGTACGTGGGATCTCAAATCCGTAGTGGTGTTGTCTAATGCACAACCGCAAGACAGGATCCTTCTGATATACTATCGAGTATGTGATGTACCTTTCTATATACCCAAGGGTACGTGAAAGTCTATTCGATATACTGATTTCTACGTGGAATAACTAAAAGCCCTCGGGATGTAGTGCAGGAAAATAATGATAGCTGCCACACTTAAAGACGTCGGAACATGTCTCTAACTTAACACACAAGTTTCTATACAGTTTTAACCTAGTGCTACCGTTAAATTTTATCTTGACGGTTAGGTGAATGCATGAGGTGTAGACAGGAATTTAAAAAGATGCAAATCTTAACTACATGCAAATGCAAATCATTTCTTTTTCTTTTTCTTTTCAATGAAAACTAACTAAGGTAAGGAGAAATTTTCTTTGTTTTCGACAATGAAATGAACAAGTACCTCTAAGTTCTCAAAATTAACCAAAAGAATCAAAAGCACTATTTCACTAATCCAACAAAAAAAGGAATAATACAACAAATCTAAATGTTTTTTTCTTTTTATCTTTTCAAGTTAAACGAATCTACGAAAAAGTGAAAAGAAGAATTTCCTTTTGAATGCAATGACTTTAATTTTCCAAAATAAAGATAAAAAAGTGGAAGAAAATAAAAAATGCAAGAATATTTCAATCTTTTGAATGCTTTGTAAAATTTCAACTGCACTTGAAATCTTCAAAGAAATGATAGATAAGTTTTCATAACCAAGAAAATGCAAGCTAATAATTATCCTTTCAAACTTTTCAAAGATCTTCTAATGATAATTTCCAAAGTATGAAAAAATCTCTACAACAATTCCAAGAAAGAAACTTGAAATGAAGATAACGAACAATTTTGATTTCCTACTCAAATGAACTCAATAGATATGAGAATGATACCACTTTCCAGATCTATATTCAGAAAATGAGAGAATACACTACTGCAAGCTCTAATCAGTTGGAAATTCCCAAAGAAATGTGATCACCCAAAATCTCAATAACACTCAAAACACACAAAATCAAGCAAAAAATCACAATAACCAAATATGGGAAGGCTCGAAAGTCAAATTGAACAGATCAGGTGAGACGATTGAGAGTCACAAGACTGAGTACATCGATGGGGGATTGAAATTTCCCACAACAACTGAATCACTCACTTAACTATCTAGGACCCTAATCGACACTTAAACTTCACAATCAAGCCAAGGATAGAACATGTTGTGGCTAGGGGTTCTTTCATTCTAAGGGGAAACACAGAACTCGGAAAATCAGACCAAAAACCAACTTTGAGAATTTTTTATAGTAAGTGCCAACTAATGGAGGGCGACGTGCCCTGCAAGTGTGCACTGGGCATTGGAAGACCCAACGACGCACTCTTCTAATAGGAAAACCACGTTAGTGACGTAGTTTGCAAACAGCCAGAGAGCGTCAACGACGCAGGTTGATAACTAGTAAAGTGCATCAGAATTACAGTGACGCGGTTGTTAAACCAACCAGGTGCGTCGGGTGGGATTTGAGCAACAGAAAATAAAAATACTCTAAGAATAAAAAGGTAACAGGTCTAATGATGATCCTAAGTGGAGTCTAGATAACCTAGAGACTCTCTAATGGTCAGATCCAATGGAGGGAAAGGAAATTAGAGGCTCAATCAAGAAAAATCAAGAATTGAAAACAAATCAAAACTATGATCTATAACATCCCCAATATGGTCTCCATTTTTGTTTGAATACAATTTGTTAATGCGGACAAAAACTGATCTCTCTAGCCTAAATGATTTAGATCTAGAACACAAGAGTACATAACATAATTATCTATTTCGACTGTGTCAACCTTACCTATTTGGACCCTATCCGCATCAACTATGGCTGCATCAACTATACCTGAGACAACTCTAGCCCCTGGAACAAGTCAACAAAAGATTCAAAGAAAAGCAATAAAAGCAATAAACCCAAAAGTGATCACCATATTACTTTTCCAGTTCAGCGGGGAGTAGTATCATCACCAACAACAACCGTATTTGAACCATCCAAAGAAATCGACCAAGAACTTGATGATTTTATTAAAATTACCACTAGAGAATGCAGCAAAAGATGGTTGGAAGACAACAAAAGATTCAAAATCATGAAGGAGAAACATGATAATGCTTGGAATTTTTGTTAACAAAGGTGCAACAAATTATGGGAGCCTTACTAGAACCCAATTGGAGAAAACAATTAACAAACTAGAAAACCTAGTTGAATCAATATTAGCCAGCTTTGAAAAAATTCAGAAGCAGTAGGAACAACAATATCAAGAGGAAATAGGTCTACTCTTTGCTGACTAGTTCAAAACATTTGAGGAGAGTGATAAAAATTTGAAAGAATATGAAGTTCAAGCAACCAGAGAAATAATTGTTCTCAATAACTAGTACTCTTCTTATGGAAAAATCAGTGTTGAAATCCAAAACATACAAGTTATATTATTGGAACTTTATACAAGGAAGAACTCTACCGACCTAGCAATAGCGTAGACCTTGGAAGAACAACTTACCATGGAACATAAATGATGGGTGTTACACCTAAATATCATCATCATGAGTCTTGTGTCAACTTCATGCCTCAATCCCTGAAGTTTCCCTGACCAATAACACACAGAACAAGTTGTTGACCCTTGTGTACACATTTTCTAGTTGCACTGGCGCAGGTTGTCTTCCATCAATAGGAGCCAAATCATGCCTAGAGCATAATTTCATCTGGTAGGATGCGCCAGTGGCTCAGGTTTCCCTCATGCAGCCTGCGCTACTCCCTTCCTAGCGCCAGTTGCCTTCATGCAGGGTGTGCCAGGGTTGGTTAAATTGGATAAACAAGAGCTTCGAGCGACTTCTCGAAGCATGGTGAGGTGGAAGTCTATCCCTAGTTAATAGATGAGTTGTCCTTTTGTTTCCTAACCTCAAGGGAGGATCCCTTAGACTTCTCCCATTAGTCCTCAACCTACTCTATCCATTTGGTCTTATAAATATGAAGCTCCTCCCCATTGGAAAGAGAGGAAGGCCTATAGCACTCTCATGCTGGTGGAATTATCTTAGGTGACCTTTGTTCATATTTGGGAGTCTTACTTCATCCTTGGAGGCTTGGTTTGGCTTGTTGGAAGGAAGGTTGCGATGTTAAGGCATAGGTTGTAACGTTCTCTCTTATTGTACTCTCCTTTATTACAGTTAATACAATCTCGTCCCATATACATTGTCGTGTTGTTAATGTTTAGAGCTTACTTCCTTAACTGTTAGCTTAGATCAATCATATGCGATATATGCTTTTACTGTTTGTTTGTGTCTACTCATTCAATAGGGATTTGCAGCTGCATATCTGAAGGTTCTAGAGCGTTGGATCAAGCAAGGAGCAAAGGGAATTGCGAATCTCGGGTAAGAGATCTACTTGTTACTTTACACTTATATTCATCTAGGGAAGTTGATTATATTCTGTACTTATTTGTTCTAGATCCAGTTGGACTAGGGAGATATGGCCTTTAAGTCTGCTTAGGTAGATTGTCTGAAAACAAATATGGCAACCATACTGGGGAAAGACAATAGTTTGATTTCAATTTGATCTGTTTTCATTGATTTCTTTTGGTTCATTTTCTAGCCTCCTAAGCCCCTCCCTCCTTTGAATTTTCACCATTTTAGATTTTGTTGGCACCCTTATCCTGAGTATAGCCTACGTCATTGGTGCTCTTAGCCTGCACACAAACTGCGCCTGGCGCTCTGGTGCATAAGAACAGAGTGCGCCAGCATCTGTTGCTTGGAGTTTAGCATACTTTCTCCATTTTTGGTCATTTTGTCTGAGTGATAGAGCTCTGTGTACTGCGTGATACAGTCACAGAACCCCTAGACACAATATACTGTCATTTTCCTCCATTTTTGGGTCTTTTTGAGATTTGGATCCATGTTTGGCCCTTTGAGTCAAAAGCAGTGTTTTTCTTGTATTTTTAAGCGAAATGGGGGGCCATGAATCGTGTATCCTACAGTCATTTTGACCCATATTGAAGTTTTAAGATAATTTTTGATTTGGTGTGGATTGGGTTGTTTTCAAAGACTTTAAAAGTGTGGGATATCCATGTCTTTTTTAGCCTCTTTTCTTTGGGTTGTGCATCTTGTTTCCCTTACATGCTGAGCTATCTAATTATTGTTGGAACAGCTTGATTCTTTGTCTCCACTTTAGTTCAAGAAAAGATTAATTTTGTCCCTCTTTTGATAGATTCACAAATTTGGAAAACATAGATATTCTTCTTGCTTTAATTTGATCATTTGACATTCTTGGTCTTACACTTATAAGAATAAGAAAGGCTTGTTTCATATTTGTGTGCATTTGAGTTAGACAAGATTATTGAGTTTTTTTTTTTGCCTTGCATTTGATTGGAAACGTTTTTGGAATCCTTCTTTCCATAGCTTAGATGTTTCTTTTTCGAGTGTAAAGAGATAGGAAACTGATTATAATTATTGCATTTGGTGTTCATAAAAAGATATTTTTATCGCTTCAGGTTAGTTTTGGGTGTATCTTCTACTTCTTTCTATTATTTTGAAAAGAGTTAAAATTGCATTTGCATAGGGTTGTGCATTTGGGAAGAAAATATATCTCTCTCTCCTTCTTAAGTAGGACTTCATAGAAGAGAAGACTTGCATTTTCATATAGATCATATTTGCATCTTGTTTAAATTCCAAGTCTTCACTTCATGGATTCACTTAACCGTACAAGATAAAATCAAGCGCTAGTTTAAGTTAAAAACTTTTAGAAACTTTTGTGTTAGGTTAGATACGTGTTTCGGCGTCTTTAAGCGTGGCATCTGTCGTTATTTTCCTGCACTGCATCCCGAGGGCTTACAGTTCTTCCACGTACCAACCGATATAATATCGAACGGCCTTTCACGTACCCTTGGGTATATAGAAAGGTACTTCACGTACTCGGTAGTATATCGGAAGGCTCATGTCGTATGGTTGTGAATTAGACAACACCACTACGGATTGGTGCTCCCACGTACATTGAGTATATCGGGAGACGCCATTAGGATTCCTGGAACCATCCGAGCAAACCTTTTGACCGTCTTGTTGTCGCAATACACCGAAAACAGCACTCGGGGAGATTACTACGCACGTACTGTTAGGTAGTCGGGTTATACGGCCAAGGGTATGGTCCTAATCCTCCTTGGTTAGTGCTCTGAAAAATTGGGTTGAGTATAACTGTTGGACCCTATAGTATATCACGAGTTGTGACAGCTTGACACACCTATGAGGATCCATCTTTTACATCCCTCCTATTCACAAGTTTGCATGTTTCTTTTAGTTTGAGTAGTGTTTCTTGTGCATGATAATTAGAAGGACTTAGAGAGTTTAGATATGGAAACCTCTTCTAGGACTACCAATCAAGAGGCCCCTTTTCAAGGGGTACCGTTTTTCTTTCCTCCAGTTGGAGATATTGGTCCTCCCTTTATTGTCACTTTAAATCTTCCTGGATTAACCATAGGATTACCGGTATGGTTATTCAATCTCGTGATTCTGGATGTACCCAATGTTTCAAATGTTAACTCTCCACCACGAGAGTGTCAATCCCAAATTGATCCTTCCCCTTCTTTGTCGGATGCTTCTTCTTCCATTTATTCTTCCTCGCCTGATCAAATCAATAGTGTTAGTAATTAGGAGGATAAGAAGAAGAAGAAAAGGAAGATTAAGAAGAAGAAGAATAAGAAAGAGACTAAGCATCAACCATCTGCCTCTGATGGCACTCATTCTATTTGAACACCCCATAGACCCAAGTTCCCTTGCAAGCTTTGCAAGGGTGATCACCTTCTCAAGGATTGTCCTGGTCTTCCCAAAGTGTTAGAAGAGTGGTCTAAAGCCTCCAAACCACCTATATCATCAGCCTCTGGACATCATACTGATTATACCCCATCAACTAATGACTCTATGGTTAAGGCTCGGAAAGGTAAAGTCAAGAATCCTTGTTTGTTATGCAAGGGCATGTACCTTACTTACCTTTTTCCATGCATGGATGAAGCTTCACAATTGTTGGAAGACATTACTGTATCTCAGAAACACTTTCCGACTAAATATCGTAAGTTGTCCCTTGACCCCCCATTGGTTGATGAAGTGGTCGATCCCGTCCCATCCTCGGTCGATCCCACTCTTTCTTCAAAGAGTGAAGTTGAAGTGGTTAAGTCGATATCACCTCCACTCAATCCCACTCTTTCATTGGAGAATTCCCAGAATGAAGTAGTCACCATGATAAAATCTTCGTCTCATTCTAGTCTTCTAGTTGAGAGTGAATTGGAAACTGCTGATGTTTTCCTAGTTAGTTCAGATTGTTCTAGGAAAGGGAAAATCCTGTCCATTTCCATAGGACCCCCTCCAAGTACTGAGGTCAATTCCTTTGATTGGAATGGTCTAACAGAATCTTGTCTTCCTTTGAGTGTTCCTTTCCAGATATCTGTAGGAGTTTCTGATAAGGAAATCTTTCACACTATAATTGATGAGGGAGCTTCTATTAGTATTTTATCCTCAACTGCTTGGAAATATATAGGTTCCCCTCAGCTTGTGCCAGTCACTGACTAGATATTGGATTTTGAAGTCCTACTGGACCTTTAGGGATCCTTCCTCAGTTACCTATCACTTTAGGAGGAAAAATTGTCCGTATTGATGTTATGTTAGTCCAAGGTCCCTTATATTTTAATCTACTCCTTGGACGAGACTATGTTTATGCAATGCAAGCTGTAGTGTCCTCAATATTTCGAATGATGTATTTTCCTCATAATGGGAATATGGTGACCATTGATCAGCTTTCCTTTGTGACACCCACTCATCGTATGACTCCTAGTCATCATACTTCCCTGAATGTTCCACATGTTTTAGTGGTTTCTTCCCCCTAGAGATGGGGGGCATGTCTCCAGCCTCTGGACAACATGTTGGAGTTATTCCCCTAGCTTCTTATGATGTGGGGCACACTACCAACCTATGGACAGAATGTTGGGTAGGAACTAGTCCCAAGCATAGTTTACCTTTGGTTTCAAGCTTGTGTAAAAATGAAACCAATCCCAAGCATATTTTCCCTTTGGTTTTGAGCTTGTGTAAGAGTGAAACCATTCAGGAGCATAGTTCCTTTTCTGTGTTAAGCTCGTTAAAAAATGAAACATGCTATCATGATCATAGTTTCTTTCTGTTTTAAGCTCGTTAAAAAATAAAATGGGTCCCTTCAATCATAGTTATTGTCTATTTCAAGCTTGTGTAAAAATGAAATAGATCTTCCTCCCATTTAGTCGAGTCTCCCACTAGATTTAGGACTTGAACCTTCATTTCATATGCCTATGTCACTTGACCCTTGTTCTTCCTACCCCTTTGGTGAACATATTCATATTAGTAGCCAGGATTTTAATTGGGTAAGGAAGTAGAGTGGTCAGACCAAACGAAGCTTGGGGGGCATGTTAATCCGCTAGAAATCATGATGGGGGCATCTACCAACCTATGGATATCATGTTGGGAAGCAACCCGTCAGTGGGTCTTAACCATGAGCATAGTTCCCTTTCTGTGTCAAGCTCGTTAGAAAATGAAACAGGTTCCCATGAGCACAGATTAGTCTTTGATTCCAAGCTCGTTACAAAATGTAATAGACCCCTACAAGCATAAAGTTACCTTTGGTTTCAAGCTTGTGTAAAAATGAAACCGTTTCCGAGCATAGTTTACCTTTGGTTTCAAACTTGCATAAAAATGAAACTAGCTTCACGAGCAGAGTTTTATTCCTGTGTCAAGCTCGTTACAAAATGAAACAGATGATTACAAGCATGGTTCTATTCCTGTGTCAAGATCGTTAAAAAATGAAACAAATCCCCTCCCTCTAGAAATCGTACTAGAGGTTAGCCATCAGCTTCTTATGCTGGGGGGGAACTTCCAACTCTGGGTATCATTTTAGGAAGAAACCTACCAATGGGAATTATACTGAGAATAGTCTATTTTTTGTTACAAGCTCGTTAAAAAATGAAGCAGATACCATGAGCATTCTTCCAACCTATCTTCGAGCTTGTTAAAAACAATAAGATGGTGGTGAGCTTACTTTTCCACTTTTTCAAGCTCTTGTTAAAACGTGAAAAATATGTGTCGACCTTACTTTTTACCTTTTTCGTTCTATGGTCAAAAACATGAAAAGTAGTTTGAGCTTACTTTTTCCTTTTTCGTGCTCTGGATTCAAACATGAAAAAGATTCCGAGTGCTTTTGATACCATTGTCATGCTTGTTAAAAACTAAGAAAAACGGTACCGAGCTTACTCTTTGTTCCTTATCGTGCTCGTAAAACAATGAGAATAAGTTACCGAGTTATCTTTTATCACTTTTTCGGGTTCATAAAACTTCCATGAAAAAGCGACCCCACAGGAGTCTTCCTTTAAGCTCTGTTCAGGATCCCTAAATATGAAAAGATCGTCAAGCGAACTTGATGCTTTCGAGCTTGTAAAAGTATTTAAATGATCATCTTTCTGGTGATAGTTCACCCATTTTTCGAGCCAAGAGACACTATTTACGAAAAAGGAGAACTCCAATCAAGCATGACTGGAAGAGTTCTCTCTCACGTTATTTTATCATTTTTCGGGTGAGGAGACTAACTCGAAGAAAAAGAACTTTTGGAGTCTTCTTTAGTTCTTTTCAGACTCTCTAAACATGAAATGACGTTGAGTTTTCCTTCTTTGGACTCTTTAAAATCTAACATAGAAGGGCCCGTTTTGGGATGAACCCCTCCAATCCTAGGTTCGTAAAACATTTGGGATTGGACTCGTCCGAAGGATGAGCTATACCAAGCATCTTTTACCCTCCTCAAGCTCGTTAAAAAACAAAAGAGGTACTCATCAATCATGATGGGGAATAGGGATGAGATTGTGTTCATCATAGTTATGCAGTACATAGTCACTCTTGAACATGGCACTCAGTTGCATATGCATTCAATACTTGGGAAATTTGTTTTTCTTCGAGTCCTGCTAATTCCATGAGTCTTGTCACTCCTTTGGGTTATCCGAAGAGTGCTTCCATCATCAGTTGCACTAGGTGTTGGTGCCATTCTCGTCATTTCAATACTGTCAAGTCATGCCATGCCCATGTTCAGGAGGCATTCGTTATTCATCATCGACAGTCACTGTACCTTCCTTCATGTCGGTTTACCCTGAGTCAGTCTTACACATCACTCTACTATCTGATTCACCCCAAACATCTGTGATCGTGTTTCGTGTCGATGATGGGGGGTTCATCATGGCCCTCCTTCGGTGGATTCATCCTTGTCGACTTCAACACATCATCCAGGGATTGAATCTAGAAACCAATCAAGCACCTTGGGCCTGCATGCCTCAATGGCAGGTTACCTCGCTTTCAACATGATTTTATAGCATTGACTCTTGATTGAAAGATCCCGTCGAGTGTTCAACCTCAACTCATTACTTCACACTCGATGGTATGTACTATGATACCTTGGGAATCATTGACATCAATGGTGATTTCCCTCGCGCTTATTAACGGTATACATTACTGACCGGTAATCAAGTGGTTTATACCATGTTCGACTCCAAAACATTGTAATCACGTGGATAGATTCGTATCATTGCGGGTTAAGTTTGAAGACCCTGGGTTGTTTCATATTTCACCCAGGTTGCGATGGAGATTTTTTGAGTCATATCACATGGATCCACTTTGTATTGGTCGTGGCTGTGTTATCATCTCATCATGGATCTACAATTGTGTCTAGCAGCCATGATTGTGTTTAGTCGGTCTTTACTACCATGGATCTGCAATTTATTGGTCGGCATCCATGTTGTGAGTCATGTGAGACTTGTATCTCAGAGACAGATGTATTGCAGCAGCACCTTCCGACCAACAAGTCCTTGCCATCTATCTTGCAAAGCGTATCACATGTCTTATTTTTTCAGCTTTATGCTTTGGGGGGCATTCTGTTACACCTAAATCTCGTCATCATGAGTCCTGTGTCAACTTCATGCCTCAATTCCTGAAGTTTCCCTGACCAATAACACCCAAAGCAAGTTGTTGACCCTTGTGTCCACATTTTCTAGTTGCACTAGCGCATGTTGTCTTCAAGCAGCAGGCGCAAGAGCATGCCTAGTGCATAATGTCACCTGGAAAGATGCGCTAGTGGCTCAGGTTTCCCTCATGCAGCCTGCGTTGCTCCCTTCCTGGCGCCAATTGCCTTCATGCAGGGTGCGCCAAGGTTGGTTAAATTGGATAAACAAGAGCTTCGAGCGACTTCTCGAAGCATGGTGAGGTGGAAGTCTATCCCTAATTAATAGGTGAGTTGTCCTTCGGTTCCCTAACCTCAAGGGAGGATCCCTTAGACTTCTCCCATTAATCCTCAACCTACTATATCCATTTGGTCTTATAAATATGAAGCTCCTCCCCATTGGAAAGGGAGGAAGGTCTATAGCACTCTCATGCTGGTGGAATTATCTTAGGTGACCTTTGTTCATCTTTGGGAGTCTTACTTCATCCTTGGAGGCTTGGTTTGGCTTGTTGGAAGGAAGGTTGTGTCGTTAAGGCATATGATGTAACGTTCTCTCTTATTGTACTTTCCTTTATTACAGTTAATACAATCTCTTCCCATATACATTATCGTGTTGTTAATGTTTAGAGCTTACTTCCTTAACTATTAGCTTAGATCAATCATATGCAATATATGCTTTTACTATTTGTTTATGTCTACTCGTTCAATAGAGCTTTGCAGCTGTAAATATGAAGGTTCTGGAGCGTTCGATCAAGCAAGGATCAAAGGGATGCATGGGACAATTTGGTTCAGATTTATGAAAAGAATGATTAAACACTAAGCTTCATCTAAGAATGAAATTTCTTTAAATAGGGATGCAAGAATACGAGAGCATGGTGGCACATATAACAGTTTTGTTCCCTAATGGAAAAGATGGCACCATGTTGTGTTCAAGTTTATGATGAAGAGGTCATCATTATTTTTCTTGTAGGCATGTCTGCTTCATATGAAGGAATAGTGTTGATGTCGAGGTTTAAGGTCACATTGACCTTTGCGGAAGCATGTGTTGCTCGTTGAAGGAAGAGGTTAGAAAGAAGGATGTTGGGTTAATCCCAAAGTAGACATCAACATTATTTTCATCAAATGGTTAAGGCATGGGTGCTTAAGAAGAGACCACATCATCCACAAAAATAACATTCCCCGAAGGAGAATTCTGAGAGAAAGAGATGAAATGCTACCACAACCATGAATGGGGGCATCTAAGAAAGAATTGTCCCAAGTTTATTGTTCAGAAAAGAAAGAAGAGTGATGAGAGAATTGTCCCAAGTTTATTGTTCAAAAAAGAAAGAAGAGTGATCAGGCTAATCTCTCTTAGGAAAAACTCTTCTCAGCAATATATATGACAGGAGTGATCTCTTCTAAAAGTTGGTGTCCGGATTTTGGTGTGAGTCATTGCATGCCCTTTGAACAAGCGTGGTTTGTGAAAAGGGAAAGGATGTGATTTTTGGATGTTGAGAAGAGCCTAAAGGTGCAGGCAAGGGCACTGTCAAGGAGACAATGCTAGAAGGTGCCTACAAAGAAATTCACAATGTCTTGCATGTTCTTACACTGAATAAAAACTCGTTGGCAGTGACTCAATTTGCATATGTTGGATTCACTGTGGAATTTGTTGCAGTTGGAAGCAAACTAACCTAGTAGTTCTTCGAGAGTGCAGAAAACAGCTTGAGCATTTAGCAGTCATTGGTTAGAACCTTTTACTACAGCCAGAAGTTCCTTACAGAATTCGATGTGATTGAAACAAGTAGAAAGTTCTCAAAAAATTAAAGAGACCTTGGAAAGGAAAAATTCAGACTCCAAAAAGGCCAATAGAATAAAGAACGCATAATGAAATATATTCAAGTTGAAACAGAGACAAGGAAGCCACAAACCAAGACAAAAGGAGCCCAAGTTAGATCTCGATAAACTTGGATAAGGATGGTAGTGTTCCTGCAAAAAATCTCCAATAAAAGTCAACATTTCAACATTGGGATATACACGGGCATGGGATAGGGCTGAGTGTTACTTATACCCCTAATGCTTTCCCTCTTCTCAACTATTGCTCACATGCAACAAAAAGATATTCCTTTTCCTCTCATGTAATTTTCCAATTAGTAGTAGCACTTACTAATAGCAAAAATACACCTTTTCTGTGTACTCAAAAGAACTTAAAAGGATATTGTTATTGACTTAGCAACAAGACTCTATAAAAATCTTGAGCCATATTTGCTTCTCATTAAGACAAGAAAGAGAGTTCAAGTGCATCGCAGATAGCTTCTTTCTTTATTGCACATGGAAATTACAAGGTCTTCGCCAATCTTTTGTGAATTAGTTCAAAGTGGACTAGTATGTATGCCCTAGGCAAGACGTTAACACATTTCGTGAGGATGATGTTTCAATTATTCCTCATCTACTGAACTTGTAGGTGGGGACTAAATTAGCTACCTATTTTCTGATCGCAAGAAGTTCAGATGGAGGTTAGAAAGTTAGATAAAGTAGTGGTAGCAAGTAGTCTTCAGAACTTTTCTCGTATATTATCAGGGAATATTTTATGTGTTTGATAACTTTACACTTCGTATTAAATTGCTGCTATTTTGCAACTTCATTTTTAAATTGAAGAATATTTATATCTATAGGAATGTTAGAGCCATATAAAACAAGCAAGGAGAGAGTACAAATTTATTATATGCAAGAGAAACCAAAGAAATGGACTGAACTAGAACAGCTTCCAAGAGAAGCCCTTTAAAGGTGGAAATGTGAAGCAGAGGCGGGCATTTATTGAATGCAGAATCTACTAAATACGAAAGCATTGAACGCAAAGCCAGACAATAACACAAATGCACAAGAATGCGGTAGTGCTGAAATACAAAAGCATCGAAATCCGTAAGCGTGTAACAACTCCTCTCCCCAACTGCAAAAAAATGAAAGTTGGATTGTTATTACATTGAGTGGTGGTAACTAGTAGACTTTAAAACTTTTGCCTCTTGTATTCTCAAGGGATCTATTTGGCCATATGTGTAATTGATAAGTTCACACTTGTATTACAGCTTGCCGCTATTTTGCAACCTTGCTTTAAATTGAAGAATATTTATATCTATAGGAATAGTAGATCCATATAAAACAAGCAAGGAAAGAATACAGATACATTACACAAGAGAAATCAAACAAGTGGAGTGAACCAGAACAGCTTCCAAGAGAAGCCCATTATAAGGTGAAAATATGATTGAGCGGAGGCAGAGATGCATTTATTGAATGCAGAGTCTACTAAATAAAAAGCACTGAACACAGCCGGACAATAAAACAAAAGCATATAATGCAAGAGCGCTAAGTAAAAAACACCCAAATTCATAAATGTATAAAACAACTTCTCTCCACAACTACAAAAAATATATCACCCATAGGGCCATAGAATAGCCATTCAATAGCAAACATTAAAATCGGAGCTGCATAGAAGATACTTCATAATTCCAACCATTAGATTGTCATATTCAGTGTAAGAATGAATGTGCATTCATATGCATGTTCAATGTAGAAGATGCAGTATGACAACAGTAACAAAATTAAGCAAGCAGTTTAGTCTGCAAGAATCATCCATTTACAAAACACTGTACATATGCAACTGACTATCCGCATAATGCTGATAAAGTTTCATTGAAAGCATTTGGCATTGTAAGCATGGACCACCATGAAAATAAACCATTAGAAACTGATTATTCAGTCTTACTGATATACATAGATATGCTTTTCATTAACACCTACCCTTCTTAGAAACACATCACTCTCTATTGATAAACGTTTTCAACCAGAGATAAACTCTTAATTAGAAAAGCAGTTACATCTTTCCTGACTTTCCAGGTCTAGTAGAACTTTCCTGACTTTCCAGCACATCTTTTACTCACAAACAACTGCTAACCTGATCTCAACAACTATTCTGCCACGAAACACAATTTAAACCACTACAATTAGAAACTGATTTTTTTAGTCTTACTGACATACCCCTTGTAGAAACCCATCGTCACTCTGTTGATAAATGCTTTCAACCAGAGATAAAATTCTTTATTAGAGAAGCACTTACACTGAAGCAGCTGACTCCAGGTCTAGTATAACTTTCTTGAATTTTCAGCCCAACTTTTAGTCACAAACAACTGCTCACCAGCCTGTTCCCAACAACTATGTTGCCACCAAACACAACTCATAGATTTCCATCCCAAATAAAACCACCTGTTCCCATCCAAAAAGCCATCAATATGTTTCAAAATAGATTCCAACATTCATGCAAACACGATTTGTAGATTTCCATCCCAAATAAAACGCCCACCTGTTCCCATCCAAGAAACCTTCAATATGTTTCAGAATAGACTCTGACATTCATCCACCGGTTACCATTTTCTCCACCATAGGTGTATCAACTATAAACAGAAGCCTTTCAAACTGACCCAGCACCTTTGAATAGACTCTGACATTCATCCACCGGTTACCATTTTCTCCACCATGGGTGTACCAACTATAAACAGAAGCCTTTCAAACTGATCCAGCACCTTTCAATACCTGCCAGGACCTTGCTTTGACATCACCAATAGGAAAATAAAAAGGAGAAATCTCTTGGCCCGGAGGATCAATAACTACAAGGCAGAATGGTAACCTATTCCAGACATGAGAATCATACTGACTTAACCGGTATAAGAAGCTCTGTGGCTATCCCTCATACAGGTAAGCCTCTTGCAAAAATATCTGCTGACACTACTTGAGGTGCTCCATTTAAATCATCCCCTCAATGCCATTAGAGACACAGTAGAAAAGAATTAGTCTTAGCCTATTACTTCCTCCTACTTAGCTTCGGCAATATACAAAGTAGCAAGCTGCAATACTATATATCATAGTTACTGAACTGCTAAAATCTGATCAAGGTGGATCCCATTGGAAAAAATGAGGAGATCGTAACCATGTCATGTCCCTATCCAATCCTGTATTTAGTGATATCGGCTTTTACCCTATCCAATCCTGTGCATCAGATTTGACTCTTTAAATGAATGAATGAATATAATTGTCTTATCTACATCTATATGGATTGTTCATTCTCGCCATCTTCTTGTGTTAATAATGAATGAACTCTCTAATTGTCTTCCATGGATGGTTCATTCTTGCCATATTCTTGTATTAATGATGATTTAGCTCTCTAATATATACATGGAATTTAGATGGTTTATTATGGTGGCGGTGTGTTTTGGTGTTATTGCTTTGTAAGCTCATTCCTTTCATTGATCCATTAAACTACAAAATTGCAATACATTCATGCAAACAGCCTGTCACATCATAAAATTTAACTAATTAAATTAAAATAATAAAAATCGTATTTTACACAGTACGAAAACCCAACAACAGTTTTCAGATGGTGCAAAGATTAAGTTATACCTTAACAACCAAAGCCATGACTACTCCCAACAATGGCGAAAGCTAATTACACAAATTCAAAAAAGATTAAGTTATACCTTAACAGCCATGACTGTGGCGAAAGCTAATTACACAAATTCAAAAAAGATTAAGTTATACCTTAACAACCAAAACCAAAGCCATGACTGCTCGAAACAATGACGAAAGCTAATTAAACAAAATCAAAAGCAACCCAGGACTGCATGTTAAGAGCATCAATATGTTAAGGATAATTATGAAATTATATGTTATAAATATAACTATAGTACATATAACATGCTAATATCAATCGTTTCTTGCATGAACAACCTTATTCAAGCTTTCGGTTCCCTTCATCATTGGTTGCTTTGTTCGCATTGTGGTTCCAGCCAGTAGGTTGAGTAGCACGTAGCAAGGGACAAATTCGCTCATGGCCAACTATCCCTGTAGATTAACATCCAAAAACTTCCAAATCTCTTTCTTCTTAGCGTGATATTCTGTGTGATTCTGAGTAATTAAGACAATAGATTGAGATACACGTTCAGTCTTCTTAAAAATCACTTCGCTCATGAACTTCTCATATCCGATAATAGTAACTTACTCAAAAAGGTCCAATTCTCTCTCGGTCTTCCAGAATTGACCCATTTCACATAATCGCTTATCAATATGTCTATGCTTACATTTCATGTGTGTATTACCACTGTGACAACTTGTTTTGACTGAATTTATGAGTCTTCTTACAACTTCTGAAAGTAGATGAATTGACCCATTTCACATAATCGCTTATCAATATGTCTATGCTTACATTTCATGTGTGTATTACCACTGTGACAACTTGTTTTGACTGAATTTACGAGTCTTCTTACAACTTCTGAAAGTAAATGAATATACCATCAATATCCCGAACACTGGCAACACGAACAAAATAGATATCATAACTAAACAAACTCTTTGATAGTAGAAGCTATTGTATGCTCATATGTATTGGCTGTCTCGCAGAAAGTTGCAACTGACGATGATAGATTGTTGCATTTATGAGAAATGTTTCATAAGAGTGAGCAACAGCTTTTTTATATATAGTTGCAAAATTACAATCGCTTTCTCGATGTGAGAGCATGAAACAGCAACAACTTGATCTGTGTTTGCTTCAACTGTATAATATGCTTCAGTAGGAATCCTCGTCCACAAAACCAATAACTGTAAGCTCTCTTAACGAATATTGACAACTCTTCAACTAATTAAGGAAAAAATAACTGATTTCTTGTTGAGAGCTCTCGGAATGGTCCATGACTCCCTCAACGGTTCTCTATCTTCATCTGTGGAACAATTGACACATAACCAATAGAAGCTTGATGGAAGCTGGGCTATAAAGACTTCTGTTTGGTCCCCAAACTTGCTAACTCAATCTCCTTCAGTTTTGCACCATCAATCAGAGTGAGCAGAGTTTGAAAGTGCCATACGGAACTGTTGTTTTGGTCTATCGGATGGAAGAGGTATTGGACAGAAGGTTTTGGTCTATGCCGTAGATTTTGCTTGAGGTATTGCCTCAAGCAAAATCTCAAATCAGAGTGTGAGCAACATCAATGGCTGGAGGTATGATTATGACGGCATACATTATTAATTCTTTTCGATTCTTTAAAAAGTTTATTCCGCATGTAAAGAATCGTAATTTACTATCATTTGGTATCAGAGCGTAATTTTATCTCTGCCTTGATGTTTGGACTGCTGTATGTCCATTGGGGTATTGCTCATACATTTTATTGTTTAGTTTTTTTTGCGTCCGTGTTGATATCTATCCGGAACCACCGTTTCTTTTCCAGAACTTTTATTAACTACAACAATGCATCTGTGTAAACTTCAACCAATCCATTTGACTGTATCCCTTTTCAAATGGAATCTTTGCTCGACATACTGGTTTTGCAATTGAAACAGGTTGCTTGAATGCTGAAACTTTTGCTATGGCTATCTCTTGTTTTTTTCAAAGCCTTCTGGGTATGGAAGGTGTGTAGCGTCGGTGCACAATGTGTTTTTTAACTGAGTTAGAGGTCACATAAATTCACTCCCAAAACCTTTGGATGAAAAGAGTATGTAAACTTGTCTTTTTGCAATGCGCTTCTATTTTTTATGCTTGTTCTGCTGCTGTCTCCCCCACTTTTGCCTCTACGTAATCTGTTACTGGTCCTGACTTAGCTGTATGGCTTGTTCTTTATGGATCAACTGGATCTCAATCTATATATATACGGATATCTGGCTCGCGGGTGGCTGTGAGTATGGGTCTATTGCTGTTATTTCTTTTTTCTTTTTACGAAGAGACCAATGCTCAACGCATGCAGCCACAGGCCGTCGACAATCTGACAACTGGTAGGCAATAAGAATATATTAACCTTACTGTTGATTGATGGGTTAGTGAGTTGAAGGAGCATCCATTCTTTTGATAGTGATTTCGAACAAGCCATGATTAATTAATTAGCAGGAATGCAACCATTAGATCTCTTCTAGGAGATGTGCCATAGTCAGGACCATCCGATGGATTGGTGCCAAGTTGTGGGATCCCCCAATATATGATGGAACCAAAAATGTATAAAATTTAGTAGATGTTACGGAATAAACTTAAATCTCAAATTTCATTTTAACATGTAATTTTAAATGTAATATTTCTAAAATTTATTATTATTGCATGTTCTTCAGCCTGGGGCGATTGCATCTCTTACATTTCCTGTGTGTTATCTATATGTTTATCCAGGCGTTTTTGTTTTTATTTTAACCTGTGTAATGATGCTAGGGTGCTAATTAGGAATTTTTCCTAGACCACTTGTTTATATATTTCATTTGCATGCTATTCTCTAATTAAATAATGTTATATATTATGATTGATTAGGATCACATAAAGAATATTTAGACATTAATTGTAATTAATTATACTAAATATAATAAATTTTATCCCACAGGAATTTTTATTATATTTATATAATTAATTAAGATAAAATATTTCATAACTTACCCACAGGAATTATGAATTAATAGTTTTATCATGAAGTTCAATTCTATCATAAAGAATCATTGAATCTGCTTGAATTGAAAATTTAGCCCACAGGCAATTTTTCTTGTCATTAGATTCAATTTTAAGCATGAATTTACATTAGTAAAGCATGAAATTTTATTTTTAAGGCCTCAATTTAAAACAAGCATTCCGCCAATGGTATTTGAAATTCCATAATGTAATTTCTTCTTTCGGTTTTGTAGAAAACATTATGGATCAATGTATATACCTGAAAGTCAGTGGGAGTAGCATTTGTTTTCTTGTTTTATATGTGGATGACATTTTGCTGGCAACCAATGATAAGGGTTTGCTACATGAGGTGAAACATTTCTCTCTAAAAATTTCGATATGAAGGATATGGGTGAGGCATGTTATGTCATTGGCATTAAGATCCATAGAGACAGATTTCGAGGCATCGTGGGTCTATCTGAGGAAACCTATATTAATAAAATTTTAGAGAGATTTCGGATGAAGGATTGTTCACCAAGTATAGCTCCCATTGTGAAGGGTGATAGGTTCAATTTGAACCAATGCTCGAAGAACGACTGTGAAAGGGAACAAATAAAGAACATTCCATATGCTTCTGCTGTCGGAAGCCTAATGTATGCTCAGGTCTGCACAAGACCTGACATTGCATTTGTTGTTTTGTTCGTCTCCTGTTTTGAGGCTACTTTACATGGTGTATGGCTTAAGAGTTTCATTTATGGGCTTAGAATTATGGATTCTATCTCTAAGCCATTAAGAATGTATTGCGACAATTCAGCTGCTGTTTTTATGGCTAAAAACAACAAAAGTGGGAGTCGAAATAAACACATCGACATTAAGTATTTAGCTATAAGGGAACGTGTTAAAGAAAAGAAAGTGGTCATTGAGCACGTCAACACTAAGTTGATGATCGCTGATTCTTTGACTAAGGGCATGCCACCGTTTAAATTCAAGGATCATGGATTGAATATGGAACTTGGTTCCATTATGTAGTTTATCATTGTATGGACAATGTTATTTTAATGAAATTCTTAATTATTGTGATGTTTTTCTCATACTTATGTGCACATTAATTTAATTGAGAGAATTCATTTGTATAGGACCAAGAATAAACATAAGGTTTATTCATTAAGAAATTGTTGCCACATAAATTTTAATAAGAATAAATACATAGTAATACATGGAAAATAATACTCGTCTTAAAAAGACTTATCGCCATGATTCATGTATTTATTTTTAATATATATTATTAATGGGTTTTAAGAGAGACATTAAGTTTGGAAGTATGGACCAAGTAGGAGAATGTAAGCTCTCTTAACGAATAATGACAACTCTTCAACTAATTAAGGAAATCATTGATTTCTCGTTGAGAGCTCCGGGAATGGTCCATGACTCCCTCAACAGTTCTCTATCTTGATCTGTGGAACAATTGACACATAGCCAATAGAAGCTTGATGGAAGCTGGGCTATAAAGACTTCTGTTTGGTCCCCAAACTTGCCAACTCAATCTCCTTCAGTTTTGCACCATCAATCAGAGTGAGCAGAGTTTGGAAGTGCCATACGGAACTGTTGTTTTTGGTCTATCGGACGGAAGAGGTATTGGACAAAAGTGGATTGCCTCTAGCAAAATCTCAAATCAGAGTGTGAGCAGCATCAATGGCTGGAGGTATGATTATGACGGCATACATTATTAATTCTTTTCAATTCTTTAAAAAGTTTATTCTGCATGTAAAGAATCGTAATTTACTATCAATAACTTGATTGGTTGCACTGCAAGTCCAAACGATTGCGTATTTGATGAAATTTCAGACCTTTTACAAAATCAATGGCAGGGAATATGCAGCAAAGTTTTAGCCTGTATTATCAAGGGATCTATTTGGCCATATCTGTAATTGATAAATTCACACTTGTATTAAAGCTTGCCGCTATTTTGCAACCTTGCTTTAAATTGAATAATATTTATATCTATAGAATGGTAGAGCCATATAAAACAAGGAAGGAAAGAGTACAAATAGATTATATCGAGAGAAACCAAAGAAATGGACTGAACTAGAACAGCTTCCAAGAGAAGCCCAAATGTAAAGCAGAGGCGCGGAGAAGCAATTATTGAATACAGAATCTACTAAATAGAAAAGCATTGAACGCAAAGCCAGACAATAACACAAATGCAAAAGAATGCGGTAGTGCTAAAATACAAAAGCACCGAAATCCATAAGTGTGTAACAACTCCTCTCCCCAACTGCAAAAAAATGGAAGTTAGATTGTTACATTGAGTAGTGGTAACTAGTAGACTTTAAAACTTTTGCCTCTTATATTATCAAGGGATCTATTTGGCCATATGTGTAATTGACTCAAGTTCACACCTCTATTAGAGCTTGCCGCTATTTGGCAACCTTTTTTAAATTGAAGAATATTTATATCTATGGAATAGTAGAGCCATATAAAACAAGCAAGGAAAGAATACAGATACATTACACAAGAGAAACAAATCAAGTGGAGTGAACCAGAACAGCTTCCAAGAGAAGCCCATTATAAGGTGGAAATATGATTGAGCAGAGGCGTAGATGCATTTATTGAATGCCGAATCTACTAAATCAAAAAGCACTGAAAACGGCCGGACAATAACACAAAAGCATATAATGCAAGCACCCAAATCCATAAATGTATAAAACAACTTCTCTCCTCAACTGCTAAAAATATATCACCCCTAGGGGCCATAGAATAGCCATTCAATAGCAGACATTAAAATCAAAGCTGCATAGAAGATACTTCATAATTCCAACAATTAGATTGTCATATTCAGTGTAAGAATGAAGTGCATTCATATGCATGTTCAATGTAGAAGTGCAGTATGACAACAGTAACAAAATTAAGCAAGCAGCTTAGTCTGCAAGAATCATCCATTTACAAAACACTGAACACATGCAACTGACTATTCGCATAATGCTGATAAAGCTTCATTGAAAGCTCCAAAATATGTTCATGGCAGTCCATGCTTACAAAGCCAAATGCTTTCCAAACCATATTGGCAGATAAAATATAGATTTACCACTACCATTAGAAACTGATTATTCAGTCTTACTGATATACATAGATATGTTTTTCATTAACACCTACCCTTCTTAGAGACACAGCATCACTCTCTATTGATAAACGTTTTCAACCAGAGATAAACTCTTAATTAGAAAAGCAGTTGCACTGAAGCAACGAAGTCCAGGTCTAGTAGGACTTTCCTGACTTTCCAGCACATCTCTTACTCACAAACAACAGCTAACCTGATCCCAACAACTATTCTGCCACCAAACACAATTTATACCACTACAATTAGAAACTGATTTTTTAGTCTTACTGACATACCCCTTGTAGAAACACATCGTCACCCTGTTGATAAATGCTTTCAACCAGAGATAAAATTCTTTATTAGAGAAGCAATTACACTGAAGCAGCTGAATCCAGGTATAGTATAGCTTTCTTGAATTTTCAGCCCAGCTTTTAGTCACAAACAACTGCTCACCAGCCTGTTCCCAACAACTATGCTGCCACCAAACACAACTTACAGATTTCGATCCCAAATAAAACAACCACCTGTTCCCATCCAAAAAGCCATCAATATGTTTCAAAATAGATTCCAACATCCATGCAAACACGATTTGTAGATTTCCATCCCAAATTAAACGCCCACCTGTTCCCATCCAAGAAACCTTCAATATGTTTCAGAATGGACTCTGACATTCATCCACCGGTTACCATTTTCACCACCATAGGTGTACCAACTATAAACAGAAGCCTTTCAAACTGATCCAGCACCTTTCAATACCTGCCAGGACCTTGCTTTGACATCACCAATAGGAAAATAAAAAGGCGAAATCTTTTGGCCCGGAGGATCAATAACTGCAAGGCAGAATGGTAACCTATTCCAGACATGAGAATCATACTGACTTAACCTGCATAAGAAGCTCTGTGGCTATCCCTCATACAGGTAAGCCTCTTGCAAAAATATCTGCTGACACTACTACTTGAGGTGCTCCATTTAAATCATCCCCTCAATGCCACTAGAGTAAGCAGACACTATAAGTAGAAAAAAACTAGTCTTACCCTATTACTTCCTCCTACTTAGCTTTGGTTATATACAAAGTAGCAAGCTGCAATACTATATATCATAGTTACTGAACTGCTAAAATCTGATCAAGGTGGATCCCATTGGAAAAAATGAGGAGATCGTAACCATGTCATGTCCCTACAATTGTGCATTATGCTGAATATGCAAAGAAGACCTATAACATTAACATCTGCCTAAACTACCATAAAGGTAAAAACACACAGCTTCCTACTCTAAACCTAACAGACGTCTAAGATCTTTTGTTGCTGACGTATCAACTCTGACTTGCGTAGTTGTCGACTTCCCATTTTGTCGAGCAGAGAACTTTGGCAGGGGTAAAGAACTTGGAGGCGGGGAATTGCAAAATGCAGGAACAGACCATTTCCTTAACTCAAAAGTAAGCAAAGGATACATTTTAAGGTCATGATCCGTACCAATTTTTACAGAATCCAGACATTGAGAAGAGCCACCGGACCCAAATGCTAGTGGCAACATTGACAAATTATCTTCCACGGCCTCTGGCACACTGATTCCTGAGGAAAAGGACCTTAATATCCCCGATCTTTCCTTTGGAAGAACACTGGGATCAGGTCCTAGGCGTTCTGTTGAGGTTATGACCAAGTCATCATCCAGTTTCTGTGATTTTTCAGCATCGCCGACATTCTTTTTTATCATTTTCTTGGCATTGGCATCATCAGAATTAGCAACCTTCGGCACAACTTTAGAAGCTCCAATACCTTTGGATTTCTGTGGCACTACTTGCATGGCTGTGCCCACGGTACTCACAGGAACCCTGTCTTTCAACAGTCTTTCCTGTTTTCCAATAGGAAGGGGCCCCAATTCACCTCCTGTTTCTACAGCGTTCTGAATCGTTTCACCCCTTTTCAAAAGGGTAACTTGCTCCATGGCCAGCTTCTTACCAAGTTTCTTCTCAGTTCTTCCACCATGCATACTATCTTTTCTAAAAGCAATTTGTGTCTTGTCAAGCAAGCTTACAGCCCTGAAGTTCTTGCTTCCACCCTTGCCTGAATCTGACTGAAATTCTTCAAATGACTTATTCTTCGTGTTCCTTGTACTGTCAGGAACCGGAAATGAACAGCCCTTTGGCCTCCGCATTAAGCCATCCTGCCCATTCCTGGGAAACCGCTGCTTTGCTTGGATTCGATCTACAGATCTCTGCCCATAAGAAATTGATTCAAAAGACAATTTCTGTGGATCCAATACAGGAGGAGTACTTGAAGGCCGCCGCAATTCAGACCAGTCAGATGGTTCACTTGTTGGGGAATACATCACTGAATAAGATGACTTTCCGGCGGACAAACTTCCACCATTCACAAAATTTGAAGAAGGGCTCGAATAGCTCCATTCCTTCTCAACGTGGTGGGATTGGAGAGAGATAAGTTTAGGGTCCATGTTAGGGTTGCCATAATCAGAGCTCCCGCCAACTACTTTCCGCTTTGATTGATAGGAATTCCGCCCAAAAGCATAAACCAGGCCTGTATTCCGCCCAGAAGCATAAACCAGGCCTGCATGCCCATCCCTTTTCTCTTGATACGAAGAAGAGGTCCAGTAATCCGGGGTAGGCAATATGGCCGCAGCCATTTTTCTCTTCAAAAAGGCTGAAAAGTCAGTACCTTGTCAATCCTTGACAGATCAGGTTATGAAAACAAATCCTGCTGCGTTTTCTAATCCGTCAATTGATAGAAATAGAAGGGGATAGAAATTAAAAATACATCCCTTCAACATAAGCAAAGGGAGTCATTCTCAGGTCTGCTGCTTAACAGACGGAAAAAATACTGCCTCGGACCAGTTAGAAACCCCCACTTCCTTGCCAAATGACAAAACCCCAAAAACGAAAAAGGAACTAAGCCGAAACCCTCAGGCTACAACCCTGAAAAAATACAAAATCAAAAACTAAATCACTACATAGCAAATTACGGCTGAAAATATGTCTATTATAGACCTAAACAAGATCGATACATCAGCTTTTCAAAACTCAAAACAACCTAACCTTTTGCCTATGAATGCAACCAATAGTACAAAATTCGATAATGAAATCCAGACAACTATAGCAATATCATTGACGAGAAGACATTAAAATCTTTACCAGATAATAAATCTTGCCCACAGATCGACCCCCGTCCACTCCAAGATCTTGCAAAAAACCAAAGCCCTCCAGTGGGTCGATCGATTTCGGATAAATTGGTGCTTTGCGTCGCAAACATCCACCACCGTACTTCCCTCGCGTCGACCTTCAACCCTCGTTTTATCGACGCGCAAATGATTTTTTTACTCATTTATTTTTTTATCCCAATTTAAAAATGGGGCAGAGTTAACGGCTCTCTGGTAAACGCGATTTTCCACACAATTTTCATTTATTTCAATTTGCCGCCCAACCAATGGGAAGGCGGGGTAGCAGATATTCTGTGACCAAGGATCCCCTGACCCTGAGGGTTTCTGAGCCAACGATTTTGGGATGTGGGGCGTGGTCGGCAACCGCCCCAGCTTTCTCGGCCATAGATTTACCTGCCCGACTGACCCATCCCCTGCCACGTCACTTCATACAGACCACGTCACCGCCCTTTGAATTTCAAACACAGAATCCAATTTAATATATACCATCCAATATATATTAAATTACCGCCATCCACAACGTCCAAAGGAGGGTGGCGGACTTGGATCTTAAAATATACAGCACTAGAGTCTAGAGTTAACCATGGACTATATATATGTATGGACTTTGAAATTTAGCTATAACCCCACATTTTTAAAAATTTGTATATCATAATTCTATAGTTGGACATTATGAGAGTTGATTTTGAGTCTATTCACTTAATAAAATATGTATGACATAATTTTATGGTTGGACATTATGAGAGTTGATATTGAGTATAAGTTTTAGAGTTCACTTAAAAGTATTTTTTTAATTTAATTTTTATTTTATATTTTAAAATATATATATAACATTTTATTATGTATTTAGTGATATTTTGGTTAAACATTTTATAAGTTGGTTTTAAGTTTAATATTTTTGAATCGATGTAATTCTATTTTTTCTTATTATGTAACTAACATTGCCTGCAGTTTTTATTCATGTTTTGTTGGTTTTTTTAATTTGTGATGGTTAGATATTTTATAAATTTTATTTTAATAATATCTTTTTATTAAGATTTTATCCTATTTTAATATTTTTTATTTTTTTATAATTAGAAAAATATAATATATTATTTTTTTTACATATATAATATTTATATGGTAATCACATTTTTGTTAAATAAGCTGGTTATATTGGTTTGTATATTCATTTATATTTTTATTAATTTTTAAAAGAAAAGAAGAATTCAAAAATAATAATTAATAAAATATAAATATTTTTCTTAATATTTAAAATCACGATGAATCTATATTAATGTACTTTCTTTTTATATATAGAGATTTCTTTTTTCTTTTTTTTAATCCATTGGTTGTAGTTTGGGTGGTTGGGAGAAAAGATTGTTGCCCTCCCCACCTAGGTTCAATTCTCATAAGTGACATGATGCTCTTGTTGAACCCCATTGTAATGATTGTATTTCAAGCTTTCTTTGATTCCTTCAGGAAAGGTGATTTTTCGACAAAAAAAAAAAATCATTTTTTTTCTATACAGTTCTACATACACCCCCAAAAATAGGGTGGAGACATCCTTGGAGCCCTTGTACAATCTATGCATACACATTCTATTTACATATACAATATTAATATAAATATATTTATTATATACACAATAATAATATATCTCAAATATAAAAATATTATTTAACTCATATTATATATTATATGAATGTTATATTTTCTTCCATATTATACAAGAAACATGCAATAATATTTTTATTTTCAATCATTATTTAAATATAATACATACACATTTTATTTGAATATACAATATTAATATTAATATGTTTATTGTATACGCAATATTAGTATTAATATACACTATTCCTTGATTTAAGTGCTCAATGGTGGAAACCATGAGGTGATAGAGCCCGTCAGAGGACATGGAGGCTCCTCCTGTAGTCACACCCCATATTGATGAGGACATGATAGCCAGAGCATGAGTTGGAGACCTGGACATCGATCCATACTTCGAGTATAAGCAATAGGCATGCCAAGATTACCCAAGGATCCAAAAGAGGACTGTTAATTATGGTTCCCGGTTGTGATTTGGTGAGCCACCTGTGTCATTCATCCACAAAGGATGATGGGTTGTTAACGCATTGCAGGGAAGCTCAACCAATGATGGCCATGACAACCGGAATAGACAATAGAGGTGGGCATATCGAAAGTTAAGACAATGTCATTCTAGAAATCTCTTGGATTTGGAAATTGTTGTTCTTAGGCTAGTTTTTTCCCTAGAAGATACTCTTTGTTTACAGCTTATCAGTGGTGATTTTCTTGAGAAGCGAGATAGGGGCATTGTCAAACAAACTTGGAGAGACATTTGGACTTGGCTCTTTTGGGATACTAGCACGCAACAAACCGAGGTCACAAAGGTAGGAAAATCCAAAGGTGCCAAAGGTCAAGGCGATTATAGGGAAGAGGTTTTAGCCACCATCCATAGATTATGTAAGAGGTTGAGACCTCAGCCTCTCGATATTGCAGCAACACCCCAAGAAGGATCCAATGAGAAATTGAGAAGGAAAAGTATGGGTCAAATAGGAACAAGAGGTGATGAGCGAAGATGACATTCAACATGACATGCGGTCTTGGATTCCTGATATGAGGAACTCACATACTAGAGAAATCAAATATTTTTAGATAGTTTTGCTCTATTGGCACATGAAATATCTATTGGGTAAAGTTATGTTGAAACATAAGGAGTAAAGGAAGGAAAATCTCTTATAGATGATGAACACTAGGATCAAACAAGGCAGGTGAAGAAAGAATTACATGTTTAAATGAAGCACATGAATACAAAGATTAATCTAATAGCAAAAGTCGCTACCAGTTTTGAGTTCGCCAAGAGAGTTGTTTAGGATGAGAACCCTCCTCCCACCTCAACCCAAGAGGTTCCCTTCATCTCTTTTTTTATGATGAAGAACACTCTCCTAGCCTTAGAAGCATTATACTTTATTTTGCTTATTCCAATTATCATAGATATGTTTTAAAAACTTTTATCATAATTTTTTTTAGCACTTAGACTAGGCACGGGATAATTAGAAAATGGGTATTCATAAACTCTTGTTATAGAGTATTGAGGATCCATAATGATAATTTATTGTTTTTGTTGTTGATCGAGTTTTTCAAATGACTTACTGGCATGACTAACTCTGTAATTTTTTCTTTTTAATATAATTAATTAGCTTAAAACAATATTAATATACAATATAAATATATTTCTACTATAAATATGTTTAAGAAGACTTAATTTTCAATTGAACGTCAAAGATAAATCTCTTTAACAAAATATCATCCTCTTCTCCAATAAAATAAATAAATACCATTGTTGACCTTCAATTGTCTCTGCATATAGCGTCGTCTCAACCACTTTGTGTTAAACTAGCTTGTTACCAATTCATTGAGATATTTTGAATCTTGATGCTTGGATGTCCATGTTATTGTTGTAAAAAATTATGTATTCCAATCATGGTTCCAATCAAGATAGGGCTTTTGTAACGTCCCCATCCCTCAATCCGGTCAACATGAGGGGACATTAACTAAACCAGGGCCTCTAAATTATGCCCCATATCTGTAATTATGAATTTATACAGCTAAAATGCATGTGCATACATGGAAATAAAAACACATGAAATAAATTCAATCCACACACAACATGCAATTTACAGGCATAATTATCACATGAATACAAATAAAAATTGTTGCACATCAAATAGATAAGACTACTTATCTTTCAACAAGGAAGATCTAAGCAAATGGATGTGTAAGAGTGACTTTCCACCCAGCCATAAATACTTTGTCCAGCATATACTCTTTCTGCTGAGAGGCCACCCCCAAGTTGGGCTATGAGGCCACCAGGGCGAAGGAAACACCTACAGGATTCTCTCTCTCATCCCACAACCCACTCTGCTCTTTATGCTTATCCAAAATCTCCAACATAGCTCTACATGGGTCTCACTAAGCCTTCACCACCATGGCACTCCTTCCAATTGCCCCACATAACACAAGGACAACATTTCCCTTCACTGATCCACAATTCCCTTAGGAAATCCAACCCTTACGGTGCACACCAGTGTGTTTAGTAAGAGTCCAACCTGTTGCAAGCTATTGGAGAACCTCCTACAACATTAATCCATGGCTTCTCAAGTATCCAAAAGTAGCAGAACTCAATGGGTAAAGGTTCCTAGCTTTCCCAACCTCCATGCTCACCTACAGTCATCTATTTTCCCTTCCAAAAATGTAGCTTTGTCTCCAAATTCGAATTTTTGGGTTAAACACAGTCTGGTAATGGACATGAATACCAATGGAAAACTCTTTGTATTGTAGGAACATGCATGAGAGAATGATCAAAAGAGTGTTGACTTCAAGGATATGAGGTAAGGGTGAAAAGACAACCGACGTAGCTTTTGACCATAGAAGAAATAGGATTGGTGGGAGCTAACATAACTCTCACAACCCCCATGCTTCAATAACTACATGAAATGACTTTCCCCACCAACCTCACACATGCATTCAATCATTGGGTTTAATCGTCAAAAGAAGGTAATTGGCTCATTTAAGGCACATGGAAGAATTTTGGATGAGTTCTAAGGTTGATGCTTGGAAACATAGGATTTAGTTTCCCCATAGGCCCCCTTTCCTCTTCCCCTCTGGTGGAATCATAGCCCCTTTGGTGCTCTTTACACAGCCATCTTGGACCATTTTATTAATTTTCAACATAATATTTACATACATTTCGAATTGGCATGATAAGCCAATCATATGGTCCAAATAAAAATATATACATCATACATGCCTAGCCATTCACTAGTTGGGCCTTGGCCTTGAGCTCCAAACTAGGAATCCATACTAGCATATTTATATCATTTACATAATTTTGATTAAATACATTCCAAGTCAAAATTGGGGGTATTATAGCTTTGTGCTACTACATTAAGAAAGCATAAAAAATTCAACTTGGGATAACAAGGCAACAACAACTATTGACACATTTATTACCGAAAATCAACATAGAAATGTAATCACTCTTGAGCAACTCTAATACCATTGTAATTGTAGCATTATGGGTGGCTTTTACTTTGTAACTTAACGGTATTTGTAACACCCCTCTTGGAATAGTAGATATGACTATGCAACAACTTTAGGGATTGTAACACTTTGTTGATGACTAAAATATACTAACATATCTGATATTATTTTTGATATATGATGTTAGAGTAATGTTATGTTACTTTGATATTTAATGGGGACATCTTTCAAGTAATTTCTTTTATTTTGAGGATGGTATTTTATGTAAAATGTTTGGTTGTAGTTTTGGTAACCAAATCTAGTGGAGACATCAAGTGAGGCCCACAATATTCACAAAAGTAGCAAATCCATGGACATGATCTCATGACCTCTTGCTTGCAATTCACGACGCTCAACCACTCAAACTAACCCAACGGGATTTTACCTGGTGATGGACTTATAATATGGGTAGTGATTATTTATGGCATGGGTTATATGTTTGGGTGAAAATTATTACATTATTAAGTATGTGGATACTATTAAGAGTTGCAAGTATATTGAATTACATTTGATTTGATATATTCTAAGGACTTGCACTAACATTTGTTAGGTGTTGCAAGCAACCGAAACATTGAAAATATAATTATTGTGGATAATGCACTCCTTGGAAAAGGGACTTCTTGTTGAAGTCTAGTGTTTTAAACTTAAAATACCTTTGGGGAGCCTAAGTGAGGATTTGATGAGGAATTATAATGAATTAAAAGTGATTTATTAGTGTAAAGTGATTTTAAGGTTTTTAGCCATGGGATGTAATGTTGTGGTCAAAGGGAGTCTATCATGGGGCATTACCTAATGTTGTCTTAAACCTAATTTTACCTCTAAACTTATTTAAGGGATGTAAATAGCCCCTTTTTTTAGAGGTTGAACCTATTTGTAGAGTATTTTGGGTATTTGTGTTGGAAAATTTTGGATGTATTGTTGAGTTAAAATTTTCCTTGGGGAACTATGTGCTTTGACTCAAATCCGTGTTCCGTTGGAAATCCTTGGGAAGGGTAGTGTTGGTTGTGAATTGATGTGTCATTTTCCTATAGTTGTGTCCTCTATTAGTTGTTCTCATTCGTGGTAGATCATGAAGGGAAGTACCATAGCCTACACGGTGAAGGTATTGTGACCTATTTGTAGAGTATTTTGGGTATTTGTGTTGGAAAATTTTGGATGTATTGTTGAGTTAAAATTTTCCTTGGGGAATTATGTGCTTTGAATCAAATCCTTGTTCCGTTGGAAATCCTTGGGAAGGGTAGTGTTGGTTGTGAATTGATGTGTCACTTTTGTATAGTTGTGTCCTCTATTAGTTGTTCTCATTCATTGTAGATCGGGAAGGGAAGTACCATAGCCTACACAGTAAAGGTAATGTTCCCTGCTCTAGGTTATATGTGGGAACATAGCCACAAGAGGTGAAGAACACTATGGCTAAAGTCAGTTGCAATCCATTTTTACCAGGAAATGTGTAGGCCAAAACTGTTGATATTTTTCCAATGGCCTCTCCATCAATTTAAAAGTTATGGCTTTGTGCATGTCACGTTTCACATTGATACCTTGTTATTAAGTCAATTTGTTGACATCTTATTTCCTATTGGTTTTGGGGATAACTATTAGTGTGTTTGAAAGAACCTATTCTAGTACTTGAGTTTGATGCCCCTTCATGATGGGCATTGTTAACATCCGTAGGAGTGAATCTCCTTAGGAGGAAAAGCACCTATCACAGTGTGTTTCCCGGATAATTTGTTGATTTGGTTTGTAGAAGCCCTGGATTGCACTAACAAGGGGACTCCTACAACATGTTTTGGAAACAAATATGTGATCAATGGTTATTTAAGCTTTCATTTTATCATATATATATTTTCTTATTATATGTTTACTTGCCTTGAAAATGCTAGAAAAAGTGTTAGTCCTATTTTATTCTTGTTTGGTTAAAATAATGCTCAAAGTTGTTGTTGAGAAATAGTTAATTTAGTCATGTTGTAACAAGCCCACAATAGTCTCATTGGAATGGATTGTTACAATTTGGTATTAGAGTTGAGGTTCTAATCCTAGGAACCTAAGACTCTAGTAAAAACTTATGGTTAAACACTTCCAAATTTATGTGGTTTTGCTTGAGCCTACTTCGTCAAAAACACATCTCAATTGCAAAGGGATTGAAAGTAGTATTCTAAACTCAACAACATATAAAAAAAACTTTTTTTCCTTTCTCTCAATCTCAATGGTAGTGTTATCATTAGGACAGGTTGTTGTTCATAAAAAAATTGAATAAATAAATGAAAACTAGAAATAGAAATAATATGTGTGTGTGTGTATGTATGTATGTATGTACGTATGTATGAAACTAATGTAAAGTTATTTTGAAAGAAGCAAAGGGAAGAAGTCACCTACAAACATAGTCAAGGCATGTGCTTTTCTCTATAAAATTTCTCCCTCATGAGGTGGGCATTCCCATGTTCATGTGGAATCTAGTGAAAAAGTTATGTTATATCAAACTCACAATTGTTCATGCCTCACAATAGTTAAAAGAAATCGCCATTTCCTTTTAGTCTAGAAAGTCTGCCTCTTTGACTACAATACATTTGCTTCAGGGACATGATTAAGAGGGTTTTTTGTACCTTGGCACATTGCTTGGAATTCAACAATGAATCGAAATCATCAATTTTGGATTAAATTATTCCTTATGTGTTCAACTTCAACACATTTATTCATGCAATGGAATATTGCACTTTGTACCTCGGTCCCCACTTTCATCATTGGTGGGATACCTCATCTCTATCAGTAATTTTCATTATTGGTTACTAACCAAACAGTTTCTCCTCAAACTCAACCTCAACACATTAACTCTCTTGAAGATATTTGTACATGGACATAGTGTTTTAAGATCCCATTCATATACTGAAACTAGTTAAGCCAAGACATTGCACAATTTTTTCATGAAGCTAACTCAGTTTTGGCTCCAACACATTTTGGAGACTCAATCAACATGATTTTTTTAAGCACCATTGCTCTAGTATTAGATTTTTTAAGACCAATACAACCAACTATATTGAATACTTTGACATAGATGGCTACATTTGCTCCAAAATACACAACCAATATGGCCTATTAAGTTATGGTAGTCAAATACCTTGTATATGGTAATAATTTTCATCATTGATTACTAAACATACAGTTTCTCCCCAAGCTCAACCTCAACACACTAATTTCTTTAAGAGATTTATACCTGATGGAAGTGTTCCATGATCTGGTTCATATACCAAAACCAATTAATCCAATGGATTGCACAATTTTTACACGACGCTAACTCAATTTCAATGTCAACACATTTTGGAGACTTAGTTAACATTTTTTTGTAAGAACGATTGTTCTAGTACCGGGATTTTGAGTACCAATACAACCAATAATATTACATACTTTGACATATATTGTTAACATTTATTCCAAAGTACATAGCTATAGCAACCTAACAAAACCTAATGGTTGAATCATATATTAATGATGATTGTTAGCTTAGGGTATAATTATTTTTTGACACAAATCCACATGAACATGGGAATGGCCACCTCATGAAGGAGACATTTTGTAAAACAAAAGACATGTTTTTTATGTCTATAGGTGACTTCATCCCCCTCTTTGATCCAATGAATTCCCTTATAAATCTATCTCCTTAGCAAAGCATCTAATGGTATAAAAAAAAATGAATTTCAACCATATATGTCAATCCTGACCTAATTCATCAAGGGCCATATGTTATTCATGGTTTCAATTATCATATGACAAAACTATATATTTTATGAAAACCTATGAAGAAGACCACTTCTAAGACATTTTCCAAATCTATACTAAAAAAATAAATATCTATCCCTACATAGAAGGAGTTGCATGCTTATGGGTTGTAGGTCTTGGAACCACACCCTCTCTTTGTACTCTTGAATCGTCTCCTTGAGGAAACAGAATAGTAGAAATCACTATGCCACTTATGAGCTACCTCTAATAATTTGGAAACCACAACAAAGCCACAAGGTGCTCATGGTTAATTCCATAAAGGTTCACAAATTGCATCCGTTGAGTAAAGATCTCTAATGTGTCCCTCACAATATCCAGAGTGAATAATATAGGATTCACATGTTGCCTATGTGCATGTGGCTCATTCTCCCCAACTCCCTCCTCATCTTGCCTTTGATCTAGTGGTGGTGGAGCAAGTACAAAATTTGTTATGGACAAAATTCAATTAGATAGATCCTACTCAATTAAATGCAATTGGAAACCTATGTAACAATACACACACACACACACATAAAGTATTACTAAGGTAGCCAAACTACGAAAATAAATGTTCTCCTTAAGTTAGAGAAGGATAGAAGAAGAGATGACCTAACCTTTTATAAGTTCCTGAAGTGGTATTCTCTTATTCGATTTTCTTGATGAGCAACAAAAGAAGCAATAAACAATACGAGAGATCTGCTCCTTCATCTGCATACAAGCAAACATCCAATACATCACTCATTCCTTGGAAAGATTTAGAATCATCAATCAAATGTTGGAAATACATGAGCTCATCCCGATATCAAATCTAAGTAAATAACAATAACGTACATTCAACTTTTAGACAATGATTTTTGGGCAGAAAGGAAAACATCAAGATTGTATTAAATAGGGGACATCATAATTCTATTGATATACCTATCCATTGTTGTTAGTAATCTCCAAACCAAACTTCTTGACTAGTTTATTGCTTGTCAAAATATCTCTTCCCTAATTGACCAAGTAACAATCCAAAGGCCTTTTTTCCCTCAAGATCTTGATTCAAAGAGATTGAGCAATGGATCAACAAACTCACAACATAACTTTGCAAAAATGGAGATTATCAACATCAAGGAAATAGATTTATTTTACAACTTTTAAAGAAATAACAAAGCATGAGTACACTTTGTACTTTATTCTATGAGTATGTCTCAATAGGAATATAGGAATCACCTCATGTTTTTAATGTTGAGCTTTTTGGCATGTTTACCCACAATGTATGAGCATTTTTCTAGGGTTTGTTACAAGATTATGACTTTTATGGATATTCCTCTGGATGATGTTCACAAGTATTGAGGAATTACATGTGGTCATCCTTTTTCTTATCTTAATTTTTTAGAAAACATGCCATATTTTCCATTAGTATTTCTTTTTGGAGTATGGATTTGGAAAATGGCCTAGAGGTCTTCTCGATAGCTTTTCGTAAAATAAGTGGTTTTGTCATGTGATAACAAAAACCACGAATAAAACAATATTTTATTTTTCTTGTGAATATATTTATTTTTTGAAAACCATCTCTTTAAAAATCATGCTAAAGAAAATGTATTTTAAAATGAATTAACATATTTTAAAAAAAACCACAAGTATCGAGGGCTTACTTATGGTCGTCCTTTTTCGTAGTCTTTTTTTGAAAACCATGTCATATTTACGATTAGTATTTCTTTTTGAAGTATGGATTTGACAAATGACTTAAAAAGATCTTCTTATAGTTTTTTGTAAAATTAATGGTTTTGACATATAATAACTTAAACCTTGAGTAACAACAATGTTTCTATTGTAAATATATTTATTTTTGAAAACTATCTTTTTAAAATGCATCGAAAATAAAATGTAAAAAAAAAACGTATTTTCTCAGCAAAATGTGCATTCAAATATAAATAATTAAACATGTAATATTATGTTTGAATCAGGTCTCTATAGTATATTTTATATTTTTTACAAACTAGTGTCTTTAATAAATTAATATATTAATTAAAATATAATTATGATTTATATTTTTTACAAACTAGTGTCTTTAATAAATTAATATATTAATTAAAATATAATTATGATTTAGTGGTTGAGATGAGTGATTACCATATTAATACCTTAATTTTTACTCAAAATAATATAAAATTTTAAATATTTAACTATATTATTAATTCAAATTCAAATTTTTAAGAAAAAATTAATAAAATTAGATAATAATTAAATTATTTTATAAAATATGAAATATATTTTAAATTATTTTATAATATATATGTATATATATATATAAAATAATATATATATATATATATATATATATACATATATATATATATATATTATAAAAGAATATATATATATATATATGTATATATATATATATATATATATTATTTTATATATATATATACATATATATTATAAAATAATTTAAAATATATTTCATATTTTTCTATTAAATTATTTAAATATATTTCACCTATTGAAAAGAGACCATTAAGCTAAATGACATAAGTGACTTTGCAAATGTGCAAATGAGAAAGGGAACTACCCCAATCAATGTCGATAAACTTCCATTACCAACTATAACAATGGTTGAGTACAAAGAGTTGGTATACCTAATGCAATATATACTTGCAAAATAAGATATAAGATGGTTTGGATAGGAGAAGTCACCAAGACGTCTAAAAAGTTATTCCGACTCATGTTATGTCATATTATATTGATCTTGGGTTTTCCATGATGTTTTCATATGATTATACCTCTCAAGTAAGAAGTCTTTTTTTAATGTGTAAACATGTCCCAAACCAATATTTCATTAATAAGATAATAGTTATATATTTATTGACATAATATATCTCTTATGAGATGTAAACATGGGATATTAACAATGACAACCAGATATCTCTAACATTTGAACTCACCCATTGGAGTATACATAAAGTGAGAATACATGCATCCTTTATTTTCAATTTCTATGAAATGATTTTTTTTTAATGTGGTTATATGATGATGATGATGCACTTAAATATGAATTAAATATATAATGTATATTGTAAATATATAGTGTATAGTTTTTTTAATTTTTAATAGATTTAAGTATAAGAAGTTAAAATCAATAGGTTGTCTAAAATGAAATATTAACTTTAATATATGTATTTTTTCCACGGAAAAAGAATTATGATTTTATTTGTCTAAGAAGAGTACAAAATTACATTTCTTAGATATATGCTCCAACATATATTTGAAACATTAAGAACTAAAAGGAATTACCCTATTTACACCACATAAAGACTTTAGTAAAAAAGAGGGCAACAAAGAGACATAACCTTTTTGGCATTGCTATTTGATCTACATATTCTGTATATGCTTACAATGGTTTTGTTTCAAAAATAAATTAGCTGAGCAAAAGAAAGCTGAAAAAAGTTCATAATATTTCCTATTATAAAATTGATATATATCAGTCATATATATTTTTGATGAAATGAAAGGGCATGAGGCCTTCATGTATCATACGAGATTGCTAGTTGCTTCTGAATTCGGTGATGATGAGTTTCCCTTTATCCAAATTAATACGTGTTTTAGAAAGGGAGTTTGCCTCCTGGTTTCATTCTCTGTAGACGTGCAAACAAGAGAAAAAGTAAAAAATTCCTTTGATTAAAAGAACTTAATCTAAGATCAGGCTCAAACAAACGTTTATGCGTCTTTAAACACCTTTTAACAAGTTAATAACCAACATGGAGTCCCAAAATATTTGTAGGTTCCGACAACCATTTTCTAAAGCAATAAGAGAAATGTATTTCAGAGCTAACAGTTCGACATACACGAGAAATGTATTTCAGAGCTAACAGTTCGACATAAATGTTATTTCTTCACCAAAACCCAAGGCAATCTTAAAATAATGTGTTAATCTAAAAGGTATAGAACTACCCCTCCTCCACATAACGATTGATCTCTCTGCGAAGCGCCATTGAAGAACGACCATGGTATAGATTTGTTGATCACCTCCTCTTGAATATGATGGGTTATGGGCATCCCTTTTCCTTGTAGAAAAAAACAAGAATGTCGATACCCTGTGAAGAGATCAATTTGGGGCACATAGGCTTGTCCTAGAAGATCGATTTGTTCTAAGATATCCATAAACCCCATGCAATAATTAAATGGAGAGCTTTAAAGTTATAAGGGTTTGAAAACCAACTATGTAAGGCGGGTTCCATTGAAACTCCCTTCCAAATACAATTATGGCCTAACGATCTGGAAGTCTCCTACCAGACTACTTTTGAGAAAGGACAATGCACAAAGAGATGGATAGTTGATTCCTCTTCATATTTACACAAAGAGCGCTAGCCAAGGCATTCTATTATGTGCTTTTGAATAATATCCTAGGTAGGAACCTTGTTTTCTAGCAAGCACCACATGAAAAGACGAGACTTTGCAAGGCACTTGAGTTTCCATAAACCTTTCCACCACCAATACATGTCTCTGTGAAATATTTCAAATTTTAACTAAGAATAACCCTATTCTGGAGAATAATGGCCAGAAGGATCAATATCCCATATCAGTTCGTCTTCCCTCTCAATTAGTTGAATGTGAGAATCCTCGAGAGCATTAATATAAGTGGAACACAACTATCGTTCTTCATTTTTTAGACCCATTGTATTTGTGGACATCCAACATTGATTCCACGGAGTAGTAGCAAGAGGATCTGCCACTTAGTTTAGAGAAGAAAAAAAAACTATCTCTTGTAAAGATTGGATAATGGCAGGTGGTAATAAATGTCTCTCCTCGCTTCTAGATCAAGGGTCTAATCCAATTCTAACTTCCAACCATGTCGAAAGAAAAGATGTTTGCTTTCCAAATTACAGATATATTGGCCTATTTTTTTATGGGGATCGTATCCAATCTTCCAAAGAAGCCAATGCAATATACTTATGTTCTACAACATAGGACCATAAGATTTTAGTGTTAATCAACCTCTAAACACTTTTGGCCACCAAGGATTTCAAAAAGAGAAATATGTTTTCTAACCCCAAACCTCTAAGAGGTTTGGGGATTGCAATCATCTCCTACCTGACCCATGGAATAACAAAATTATCCTTGTTTCCCCTCCTGGAAAATTTAAAGCACAAATGGTGAGATTTCTCCAAATTTCCCTTTGGAATCCAAGCTAAGGACATCCAATAAACAAGAATTGCCTCCATAACCGATTTAACCAAAACCAATATGCTTTCCCTAGATAACCATTTATGGCTCCAAACCTATAATCTCTTTTCTAATTTGGAAATCAACCACAACCAATCCTTTTTTGGATAGTTATTGGGTTTTAAGTGAAAACCCAAATATTTGAGGCCCAGATCAAAGTCAACCAATAGGAAGGAAAAAGGAGAGTGATAATTCCACACTTCAAGTTCTTCCATATTCGAACAAGAGAGAGAATATTTACTACCATTGACTTGTATTCCAGTTTCCCATTTAAAAAGAACTAGAATATTAGCCAATTTGTCTGCATCTCTTCTCAAACCGTCACAAAACATTAAGATATCATTTACAAAAAGGAGAGGTGAAATGAATAAGGCTTAGGAGATCTATATACCTTTAAAGCTTCCAGATCTCTTAACTTCTAGGAGGATTGACTTAGACCTTCTACCACCAAAAAAATAATATCGGTGAGAGGGTAAATCCTTGTCGTAGACCTCTTTCAACATGAAAAAAGGTGAGGTTGACCTGTTGATCAAACCGCAAAAGAAATCGACGTGATGCAACCCATAATCTAGTTGATGAAGGGGATCTCAAATCCTAAATGGGTCAAAAGGAGGTGAATATAAATCCAATTAAATCAATCATAAGTTTAGAGAGGTTGATTTTCAACACCACACCCTTCAGTTTTATGAACTTGATGCTATGTAGTCCTTCTTGGGCTAGACCAATAACTTCATGAATCTATCTTCCTTCCAAAAAAAAAACTGTTCACATAATATAGAATTGGAAAGAATCGCCTTGATTTGTTTTGCAATAATATTATCCACCACTTTATAAATGACATTGTAGAGATAACTCAATCTAAAATCATCAAAAGGAGTAGGATTGTCATTCTTTGGAATGAGGGCAATAAAATTTGTAAAGTTAAAAAGAAGATAAATGTAAATTCCCTAAGAATACCTTATGCCCTTCCACTCAAATGTAACTGGGCCTCCCAAAATCACAATTGATGGTGATGATGGTATCCATGCACCAATTGACTAGTGGAGGTAACAAAGAGCTAGTTCTATTGGCAATGGGGCCAATGTTCCAATCAAGAAGACAGAGGCAACACCTACCAATGGAAAAAGCTAACTTCAAGAGTCAATTGCACTCACAATTGCTCCTTGGTGATGTCCTAAGTTTGGCCACTAAGATACCTTGCATCAAGTGTAGATTAGTGGTTTGGCCTGCACGATATAATGTCATCTCCCTACAACAAGTTGAGTGGCTTGTAGGGGAGAGCAGGGAAACTATACCTCAGCTTTCACCTCCTTGGTCATAGCGCACTTCTGATCCGAGATTTCTTTGAACACTTGCGTATAGCAGGATTTTGTAAGTACCCTATAAGACAACAATGCCATATTTCAAAAAATATCGCTAATGAAACTAGATTGGTGGCATTGATGGATGCCTAGCCCAATCAATCCTTCATAATGAAACTAGATTGGTGGCATTGATGGATGCCTAGCCCAATCAATCCTTCCTAACTAAAATGCTATTTTGATACCTCCCGTGGAGGATTTTAGTTGGTTGGATAATTTACAAAGTTGATTTTAAGGGGTTTGACTTTCACTTATGGAGTGTAAAAGAGGTATTTCACAATTCTTACCTTTCTAATTCATCAAGCTCACAAGAAGTGCAAGGTGAAGAGCATACTAGGATAAAAAAATTCTTTAGGTCTCTTAGTGTGTGCTAGTGGTGCAAACACATGTGATGAAAACAAATCGATTGTCGGGAAATTAACTAGAAGAGTATATAAAGTAAATGCAAATGTATTTTAACTCTAAAAGATGCTCATGGTGCTTTGTAAATAAAAATGCTAACTAATATGAAAGTGTGCAATGGAGGTATTTCACACTTCTCACCCTTTTCTAATTGACCAAGCTCACATGAAGTGCGAGGTGAAGAGCATACATCGGGAGACACGAGTCTTTAGGTCCTTGATTGTGTGCAAAAAGTGGATTCTACACTAGCATTGATACTAAAAACATGTCAATTGTGCATAAACAAGAATGGTCTTGAATACTAGTGACAACAATGAGGCCCGTTGAAAGCCTCAAGGTTGGTAACGTAGGTAAGTTTCAAGAGAGATGAACTCTTTACTTCCTAATCTTGGTCTAGGTGGACTAATTACTAAAAAACTAAGTAATTATATGAATTTAACTTAATTTGAGTTCATTAGTTAGCAGCAATCGAACTGTCATATTATACTATGCAGATAATAAGCAAATAACAAATCATAGCGCAACCAAACAATACACTGTCGCATGGGTAGTGCGGAGAAATACAAAATAGATGCACTGGTAGCGTGGGTGATACACTGATAGGATGCATGGGTCAACCATATGGGAGGTCGCGCGGGTAATGATCTGATTACCTGCTCTAGTAGCACAGTTGTTGAAGGCGTTTTCGCTCTGGTAGCGTGGCTGAGAGGCCAGGATCCATGCTACTATGTATAAATTAATTGGGACCGACTTGGGGCCAAATTCTGGAGCAAGAGGTGGAATACCTGATCTCCTACAAATGAAAAACACCCAGAATTAATTACTTAGCATAAAACAACCTAGTTAAATAAGAAATGAACAAAAATAAGTGGAGTCACCATTAGAACTATTGTGGAAAAAATTGCACAATTGTGCACTCTTCCACATGGTAAGGGGCTAGGCCTTGTAGGCTGTAGCAAGGCCTCAGTCCTTGGAGCCCCTGTGGGGGTGGTTGGTTGTCCTCCAAGTGATCCTGCAATATATTGTTAGTGCAATTCACATAAAACAAAGAAATATGGATAAAAAGAAAAAGAAAAAGAAAAGAGATGGGGAAGAATGAAAAATCCAATAACAATCCAAGATATGCTAAACCAATTTTGTATTTCCCAATGGTCAAGATATACAACACCTAGGAGGTGTGGGCTTCAAGGGAAGCCAACAATCTCCCTTAGGGAGACCTTTTTTGTCCAAACTAAATGCTAAGTCAATGGTGGAACAATGGAGAGGAACTCTTTCCCCTTGAAGGAAGGTGGTGTTGTGGAAAAAATTGCACAAGTGAACTCTTCCACTTGGTAAGGGGATAAGCCTTGTAGGTTTCTGCAAGGCCTCAAACCTTGGATCCCCTTTTGATGTGGTTTGGTATTCCTCCTAGTGATCCTGCAAGAGATTGTTAGTGTAGTTCACATCCAAACATGAAAATATTGGTAAAAATAAAATGAAAGAGATGGGCGTAGGATGCAAACTCCCATGAGAATTATAAATAGTTTCATAACCATGAAAGAATTCTAATAGCCAAGGATCTTGAAGCAAAGAAGTCCTCACAAGAATTTATTTAGAGATATGCAAGAATAAGAAGAAATATTGAAGCAGAAACATAAGGGAAGGAATTCAATTGATAGAAATATCATCTCTGTGTTATTCATCAATATGAATACAATATATAATACATCTCAGGAGAGAAAATAGAATGCATTGAACGCAAGTTGTAAATCATACAAAAGGAAGGCTTACTAAAAGCATAAAAAACCCCTAGGTGTCAAAAGCACCTTCCAAATCAGTAAAGAGGCTCACGAATTAGCTAAATATGGTATGGAAGCTAATGAGTGATGAAAATGGAATATGATGATGACTTTTGGAGAGAAGAAAGAGGTGGAGGTCGAATTGGCCAAGTGGAGACAATTTCCTAGTCAAACTAGCTTTACCTTATCCACTAGAAAGCATAAAAAGTAGGATAAAGCTATCTAAAGAAGGAAGGCACCTTTCTAACTCAGGAATAGAAAGAAATCAAACAAAATCTCAGGAAATCTTATCCAAAATCTCCTCAAGTGCGCCCTAGTGACTCGGGATGGCGTGTGGTCCATTAAAGACAAAAATAGGCCAAATTACCTAGTCAACACTTAGGAAATTAATAAAAAAATGATTAATAAATTATATCCTAAGTATAAATTGGTATGAATGGGTTTTTAATACTCCAAGACCCCCCCTTAAGCCTAACTTTATGTGGTAAATATTAGAAATATAGGGCCCAAGCAACAAGGATTATGGTCACTCCAATACAAAACTTTATTAGTCCATGTAGGTGAGGAAAGAAGGAAAACCACTTGGGAAGAAAACCTCTCCTCAAAATCATGGAATACACCATAATAAGGCTCTCCAAACTCCAAGCAGGTGATAACTTGGTCAAATGTCTGGAGGAATATTCTTCTTGGGAAGAAGTGGAATGTGCTCACTAGACTTGAGCTTCCTAAGATCAGGTCGAAATGAGTCTTGATGATGTCCTCCATCTTCTATGCAAATTTGATAGTAGGTTCTAACCATAATCATGCATGGATCAGAAGCATGAAAGTAAGAGCGAAACTAACCACTCCAAATTGTAATTCTGCCTCTATAGCATCCAATAACACACTAAAAAGCAACCCAAGGAGATGTTCTGGGCGTGTATGAGCTACAACAACTAGATGATGATTCTAATAAGACGACATATGAGAGAACTGAGATGTGTCTCAAACTTCTTGAAAAATGTGCTGGAAATCATGCAGGAACTGGTAGGAGCATGGACAGAGGAAGTTAATCCGCAACCAACAACCTCAATTGTATACTGAATTCCAAATAACTATAGATCACCTTCTTGGATACCATTGACCAACAAATGATCCTCAATATCTGAAGTGTAAGAGGAGAACAATGATGAGATATGGAAAGATGTAAGTTCTTCTTCAACAATAAATTTATGCCATTTTATCTTTAGTACCTGCGAAACAAACTCTCTGAAACTTATACTGGAAGACTAATTTAAGCAAGAGCTCCCAAGATTTGATACCATGAGAGAATTATATGGCTCTGATACCATGTGATAATTCTAAATAGGTTTATAACCATGAAATAATTCTAATAGACAAGGATCTTGAAGCAAAGAAGTCCTCACAAGAATTTATTTAGAGATATGCAATAATAAGAAGAAATATTGAAGCAGAAACATAAGAGAAGGAACTCAATTGATGGAAACATCATCTTTGTATTATTCATCAATATTAATACAACATATAATACATCTTAGGAGAGAAAATAAAATGCCTTGAAGGCAAGTTGTAAAGCACAAAAAAGGAAGGCTTACTAAAAGCATAAAAATCCCTCAGGTGTCAAAAGCACCTTCCAAATCAGTCAAGAGACTCATGAATTAGCTAAATATGGTATGGAAGCTAATGAGTGATGAAAATGGAATGTGATGATGAATTTTGGAGAGAATAAAGAGTTGGAGGTCGAATTGGCCAAGTGGAGACACTTTCCTACTCAAACCAGCTTTACCTTATCCACTAGAATGCGGAAAAAGCAAGATAAACTTGTTTAAAGAAAGAAGGCACCTTTCTAACTCGAGAATGGAAAGAAATCAGACAGAATCTCAAAAAATATTATCCAAAATCTCCTCAAGTGCGCCCTAGTGACTTAGGATGGCATGTGGTCCCATAAAAGACAAAACTAGGCCAAATTACCTAGTCAACACTTAAGAAATTAATAAAGAATGATTAATAAATTATATCCTAAGTCTAAAGTGGTATGAATGGGTTTTTAATACTCCAACAACAACCAAAGATATGCTAAACCACTCTTGTATTTACCAATGGAATAGTTGTACAACACCTAGGAGGTGATGGATTCAAGGGAAGTCAGCAATGTCCCTTAGGGAGGCCATTCTTGTCCAAACTAAATGCTAATTAGATGGTAGAACAATGGAGAGAAAACCTTGCCCCTTGATGGGAGGTGGCAAGCAATCTTGGGAATGGTTACAATGGTAGGAAATGGTGGGCTATGAGGAAGCTCCAACTCAAATCCAGCAGCATAACCTTGCTCTAATTTTTCTTTACAAAATGCATGTCAATGGCTTCCTTTAATAGGCCAAGAGGTGGCCATCAAAAAACTAGATCCAAATGTGAACTCTCCTCCTTCATGAACTAGTTCCAAGGTACACAAGGGGTGTTCATTAATGCCCCCAGGTGTGTGAAGATATGAATTCTGATCCTTGGGGAGGATTGAGTCTTCAATGCGCCACTAGGAGTGAGTGGTCCCGTCGTTTTGACAATAGCACAACTATCGAAGGAAAAGCTTTGCGAGTGTAGCATAGGAATTGTTCAGGTAACCTGTGCTATAGCACGGGTAAAGTGTGTAATACCTGCGCTACCCTTTGTTTTGACTATTTCTTGGCACTTATGGACTCATGTTGTGTTTTGGATATGATGAGGATGCTTGTGGCGAGATGCATTATTTATTTTGATGATGCCTTACTGGATTAATCGCCAAAATGTCGCATGTGTGTGACTTTAAGGTGTTAACAGATGCCCCTTGATGTATGAGGTTCAAAGGGTATTGTAGAGTTGATAATGCATCATTGGTTTTATGTTGTTTCTCTCCTGTTCTGTAGGACAAAGCATATGTGGTCAAAGTAAGGTTATACCATGGGAGAAGATTGTTGGTGATGACCGTTGGATTTGTAATAAAGAATAGTTTTTATACAAACGAGGCGGGCATACCCATGCTCGTGAAATCTTGTGAAAGGTGTCAACTCTGCTATACTATTGTGACATGGATTAAGGAGGCTTCAATCCATGTTAGAGTAAATTCCCCTAGAGTTGCTACGAAATATTGAAGAAGTGGAACTGTTGGTGACCATGATAAATGCACTATGGTGGGGGACTATACTGGTATGTAAATATTCCCGAGGGATTCACCGTACCAAATAGATTGCTGTCATGATTTCCAAATGTGAATACTGCTACCTTCAAAAGTACGTTTCCCCCTAATGCGAAGATGTGTTGACGTCGAGCATAGGGGAAACCACTTACTTAGGGAGCACTAATGACTCTCCCTACTACGTTCGAGGTGATCCCTTATAGTGATTGAAAGGGATCCCAAGGTACAACTGCAACTACTGCAACTCTGGAAATGTAGTGTTTTGACGTTGACGAGAGCTGAAGTATATGATAAGACAAGGGTCATATCCTAAGAATTGAGATCATATTGTAATCAAATAGTGGACAGACATACCTGACACAAGACTGGTTGATGAGCGTGGGGCTTATAAAATTCATTTGATTGATGTAAACATGGGTAGTGGGGACGACATCTTTTCTTTCGGGATGACACTGATTGAAACTGGTGGAAACAAACTGCAATTGAAATGGCTTTGATGGAGACGCAAAGAAATGGTAGTGGTAACCGAAAAAATAGATATTGTTGAACATATGGAGACTCAAATACATCGATCAAAGGCGACCATGGGTTGCTGCCAAAATAATATGATGTTCCCTCAATGTGAGGTGATGAGGTAACTTGTTTGTACCTAAAGAATATCGGTGGGGTCTCCACAGTTTTGGGTGTATCGGGGGACCAATTTGATGATGGGTGGAATCCCCATGGTTTTGAGTGGATCGGGGGACACTTTCCAATGATGAAGTGAGGGTTAACTTGCATATGCAAAGACGGGTGCCCCATGAAACAATTCCATGCAGTGTATACCTGCAGGATAACTGAATAGAACTGGTTACTTCTGAGGGTGGGGGGGGGAGCATAGGTGTCTTTGGGGGGATGATGATACGAGGGGGATTACGAAGGGTAAAGTGATCATGGAGGTATGAGGGGGATTTGTGAATAATTCTAGTAACATGTCACAAGGGATCTGACGAGTGTCTTCTTGGTGGAGTAAATGCCCAAATGCAAAAATGGTACTCGAAGAGGGGTCTTTTCAAGTTGGGTCAGATGCCTTGGACTTGTGGGGGGTCGACATAATGCATACCAATTGATGATGGGGATGGTGATGGTGCGCACACTCATGGGGGAACGTGTTATTCAAAGGAATGATGTTGAGGGCACATCAAGGCCATGAATGAGGACCTTATGGTTATTAGTGGGAATATTGGGATATGCATTGTAAACGAAGGGTAAATAGAGTCTATATGTCAGTTTCAGAATGATACTTGCAGTAGTGTACGTGCCCCTTGTTGTTAGAGCTTTGGAGTCTTATTAATATAATGGAAAAAAAGAGGATCCATATTGGCCTGATCACGATCATGCACATGCGGCGCACATACCCTAGTGTAGTAAAAGTCATAACCAAGGTATTGACAATGCATAAATCATATAACCAAAACAGTGCGTACCTATGGGGTACTTAGGTAGAAAAATAGTGGCCTGGTGAAATTGGTATAAATTAGGATTGGTCGGTTCCATGTCGAAGAGCTCGAAGCACTGGTCGTCGTGCTGTGAACGGTTTTTGAAACAAAGTTATGATTTGTCCGTGGCATCAGTTGGAAGTTTGGGTCAAAAGTGTATAAAATAGGGGTGGGGCCCACTTTTCGAAATCATTCGTACTTTGTGCCATTGACCTCCTATAGTGCATTTCGAGCATTTCTAGGATATATGGTGTATTATTCTTCGAGTCGTGAGTTCCAGGTATGCCTGACTCGTGTACTCTTTAATTTTATCTAGGTAGACTTAGGGTTGGGGGTCTCCTGGGTGGCATGGGGTCCTTTTTATGTTTTTAGGACTACCATGAAGGATTTTGAGAAAATTATGTGCGGTAGTGCGGGATTTTTGGAAAATCTCGTGCTGTCTTAGCATGAGTTTTTTTTAAAATCGCGCGCGATGTAGCCCGCTCACAAGCACAGAAATAATGTACTATACTGCGCGTAGCGCGGGATAAATATGCTTTGGCTACGTGTTGGTATTAGTGAAACTATTCCTTGAACAGTCGTGTGGCACACGCAACCGGGCTGTATATCTCCTGCAAGCTAGTTCGACATGGTCGAATAGTGTTTCAGCCGCGCTACATGCGGAAATTATGTATAATGTCACACTACGCATGGATCTTCTTAGGGAAGGTCGGGTTGATGTTTTTACAAGTCTAATGGGTGATCATTTCCTTGTGCAGGTGGTTACTTGTCAGTGATGGCCAATATCCGAGATGTTGAGTGGAGAGAGAGGGAGTATGATACCCTCCGCGATCTTGTATCTGTTGATCGAGGCCTTACATGATGTTGGGCTCTTGAAGTTCTTCAAGTGTCCTCTAATGCAGTCGGTCGATCACCTTTTGTAGTGGTTACTGGACATGTGGGTCCTTGTCTGAGGAGTGTTCCATGTGGGGGGCGATGATTGTCTTCCCGAGGAGGGTTCACCATCATCTTCTTTTTGGCTTCCACTAACTATTGGTAGTTAGGGATAAGAGGACAATGATGTGTGTAATGACCATAATCGCCGCAAATGGAGCAACACTAATTGGTTCCGAGAGGGGAGATTATTCCCTTGTTTAGGGGGTTGTTATTCCCTATATTTGGATCACCTATATTCTAGTTTTTCTAAGGAGGGGTTTGCCCCCTTGCCTCGGTTGTTGATTTGGTTTGTTCTTACCTTTGTTCTTCCCATTATTCTATGGATTATGGGGATTTGTGGCGTTCAATTACTTGAATTGTTGAACTAATTTAACCCCCATGTGGGGGGTTGGTTGCTGACCAGTTGGGCATGGGAATGGATAATATGGGTTATATCCCGATGGTGGGATAAATGCAGTTTGTGTTCCACAAGAGGTTGACGTAGGAATGACTTAAGCCATTGGCAGTGTGGGAGCCGTCATCGCTTGGCTAACATTTGGGTAGGTACGAATATATGGTCCATACTGTAATTAACCAACTGATGGTGTTGTTATCGGTGTAGGGGGTACCGACGTAGGTGGCATGGATGGGTAATATGGAACCATGTTGAATGGAATCGATGTGGTACAAGGAGCCTTTCCTAGATGGGAAATGGACCCAATAATCCTATTCGTCGAATGTGACGAGCCTGGAGGTGTAGGATCCAACAACCGATGTCGAGGGGCATCAGGGAGGATTGTGTAAGGGAATACAAATTGTGCATATATGAGGTCGAAATGTTGTACTTTCAAAATGGTCTCTTCCTCGCTTTGTGGCATGGAGGTGGCGACATCTTTAGCTATGGCGGGTTGGAGAGATTTGATCAACCAATCCAACAAAAAGGGAGGTTGTATTTCGATCTTGCATAGTGTGTGGCATCTATGCCACTCATGGATGTGGTCCACGATGTGGGTGGAAGTATTTTGACGAAAATCAGTGAGAATTTTGAGGCCTAGATCATGTTGGATTGGCAGTTGAAAGTACGTAAGAAATGCGGAGGCCAATGTCGCAAATGTGGAATGGGTTCCACTTTCTAGGTTGATGTACCACTTTCCTGCCATTCTGGTGAGGGTACGCTGGAAGAGGCGAAGCCTCACGAGGTCATCCACTATGCTATTAGATGAACATAATAAGTGGAAAGACATAATGTGGTTGGAGGGATCGTCTCCCTGTTTTCCTTCAAATTTGGGAATGTCGGAAGGAAGCTTGTCGAGCATAGCCAACCATATTGCATCATGAGCGATGGGATCATTAGTCAGTTTGGAAAAATATGGTAGATTTAAACTAGCCATAAATGGTAAGGTAGGGATGATTGGTCTTGCCATTCTGTTTGGGATGTGATTTCCACGAGGGGGAGACCCAGGTGGTGTTGTAAACAACAGTTGACCTCCTATGAGAGAGGATGGGTCAAAGGGATCCGAGGGATCTCCATGGGGAGAAGCCAGTGAGGAACTACTTTTGATGGAGGAAGAAGTGGTGTAATTAATAGATTCTTCGAGGGGAGAAAATGTACCTAGAAATACTTGGACTTGACTAGATGATCCTATCAATGCTGTCTGGGAACAACTTAAGGTGTGAAAACACACCTCGAGAGAGGGGATGGTCCTTGCAGTCTACGAGACTGAATTAGGATAAAGTTTTGTTCCTCAATGGTGAAGGCTTTGTGTCAATATGAGAGTGATAGTGGAATAAACACAATTGAACAAATGCAAAAATATGCCAACCACAACAGATGCAAAATGGTGCAATAAGTGAGTGATATGTGCAATGTTGGTTTTAGTGTATAAGTCCCCACATGTAGGTTCTTTTTATTACGAGTTTATTGAATTGCATTTAAAAATAAAATAAATGTAAATTCCCTAGAAGACCTAATGTCCTTCCTCTCAAATGTAACTGGGCCTCCCAAAAACACAATTGATGGTGATAATGGTATCTACTCACCAATCGACTAGTGGAGGTAACAAAGAGCTAGTTATGCTGGAGATGGGGCCAATGATCCTATCAAGAAGACTTGGAAGCACCTCCCAACGGAAATATCTAACTTCAGGATTCAAATACACTCAAAATTGCTCCTTGGTGATATCCTAAGTTGGTACACTAAGATACCTTGCATTAAGCATGGATTAGTGGTTCGTTCTGCATGGTATAGTGTTGTCTCCCTACAACAACCTGAGTCGCTAGTAAGGGAGAGCAAGGAATCTATACCTCGTCTTTCACCTCCTTGGTCAAGATGCACTTATGATCTGGGTTTTCTTTTAACACTTGCTTTATAGCAGGATTTTGTAAGTAACCTAAAAGACAACAATGCTATGTTTCAAAATATTGCGAATGAAACTATATTGGTGGGAATTACTAGATGCCTAGACCAATCAATCCTACCTAACTAAAATATAGTTTTGTGACCTCCTGTGGAGGATTTTAGTTGGTTAAGACAATTACAATGTTGATTTTAAGGGGTTTTGAATGTTTCACTTATGGAGTGTAAGAGGGGTATTTCACAATCCCTACCTTTCTGATTCACCAAGCTCACATGAAGTACGAGGTGAAGAGCATACTAGGGTAGAAAGAGTCTTTAGGCCTCTTATTGTGTGCTAGTGGAGAAAACTCATGTGATGAAAGCAAAAAAATGATTTTATTGGCAAATTAACTAAAAGAGTATATCAAGTAATGTGTACTTCTAACTCTAAGAGATGCTCATGGCGCTTTGCAAAATCAAAGTATTCTAACTAATAGAAAAGTGTGCAATGGAGGTATTTCACACTTCTCACCCTTTTTCCGATTCACCAAGCTCACACGAAGTGCGAGGTGAAGAGATTACTTTGGGTGACAAGTGCCTTTAGGTCCTTGCTTGTGTGCAAAAAGTGTTTTCTACACTAGCAATACTACTAAAAACCACATGTCAATTTGATTTATAAACAAGAAATGGTCTTGAATACTAGTGACAACAATGGGGCCCGGTGAAAGCCTCAAATTTGGTTACCTAGGTAAGTTTCAAGAGAAATGTACTCTTTACTTCCTAATATTGGTATAGGTGTTCTAATTACTAAAAAAATTAGTAATTGGGTGAATTAGCCTTAATTTAAGTTCACTAGAAAGCAGCAATTGGGCTGCCAAACTAAGCTATGTAGATAAAAAGCAAATGACTAATAGTAGCATGGCTAAACCGGACTCTGTCATGTAGACGCACGGGAAAATACAAAATAGACGCTCTGAATAGAATGGGTAATACACTAACCTTCCATGCGGGTAATACACTAACCTTCCCCGGTATGGTTGCCATTAGAATTGTTATGGAAAAAATTGCACAAGTGCTCTCTTCCACTTGGTAAGGGGCTACTCCTTGTAGGTTGTTGCAAGGCCTCAGTCCTCGGAGCCCCTTTTGATGTGGTTTGGTATTCCTCCAAGTGATCCTGCAAGAGATTGTTAGTGTAGTTCACATCCAAACATGAAAATCTTGGTAAAAATAAAATGAGAGAGATGGGGGGAGGATGAAAACTACAACAACAACCAAATATATGCTAAACCACTCTTGTACTTCCAAATGGAATAGTTGTACAACACATAGGAGGTGAGGGATTCAAGGGAAGCCAACAATCTCCCTTAGGGAGGCCTTTCTTGTCCAAACTAAATGCTAAGTAGATGGTAGAACAATGGAGGGAAACCCTTGCCCCTTGATGGGAGGTGGAAAGCAAGCTTGGGAATGGTTACAATGGTAGGAAATGGTGGGCTATGAGGAATCTCCAACTTAAATCCAACAGCATAACCTTGCTCTAATTTTTATCTAAAAAATGCATGCCAATGGCTTACTTTTATAGGCCAAGAGGTGGCCATCAAACAACTAGATCCAAATGTGAACTCTTATCCTTCATGAACTAGTTCCAAAATACACAAGGGGGGGTGATTAATGCCCCTAAGTGTGTGAGGAGACGAATTCTGATCCTTGGGGAGGATTGAGTCTTCAATGCGCCATTGGGAGTGAGTGGTCCCTCCGTTTTGACAGTAGCGTGGCTATAGAAGGAAAAGCTGCATGGGTGTAGTGCATGCATTGTTCAGGTAACCTTCGCTATAGTGCGGGTAAACTGTGTAATACATGTGCTACCCTTTGTTTTGACGGTTTCTTCGCACTTATGGACTCATGTTGTGTTTTGGATCTATTGAGGATTCCCATGGTGAGATGCATTCTTTATGTTGATGACACCTTACTGGATGAATCGCGAAATGTCACATGTGTGCGACTTTTAGACGTCAATAGGTGGAAAGGGAGCTTGACAATGCTTACAATTATAGGAAGAGGTGGCCTATGAGGAAGCTCCAACAAAAATAAAACATCATAACCTTTCTCTTGATTTCTCTCTACAAAATGCATGCCAATGGATTCCTGTTATAGGCCAAGAGGTGGCCAACAAACAACTAGATCCAAATGTGAACTCATCTTCTCCATGAATTAGTTCCAAGGTACACTAGGGAGGCTAGTTAATGCCACCAAGTGCGTGAGAAGCCAAATTCAGATTCTTGGATATGATTGAGCCTTCAATGTGTTGAGGGAAGTAGGTGGTACTTCCATTTTGACAATAGCACGGTTATCGAAGGAATAACCACGCAGGTATCGCGCAGGCGTTGTTCTGGTAACCTGCGCTATAGCATGATTTAACAGTGTATTAGCCGCGTGAACCCTTTTTTTGACTGGTTTTTGACACTTTTGTAATCATGTTGTTTTTTGGGATCTGTTGAGGATTCCTTTGGTGAATTACATTCTTTATGTTGATGACGCCTTACTGCAAGATTCGTCGAAATGTCGCGCGTGTGTGAAATTTAGGTGTTAATAAGGTTGAGCACATAATGAATTCTTTGGTGGGTTATCTTCATACTCTTAAGGGACTAGAGAAGGAAGAGGCAACGATGGAAAAGAACGAGGCCCAACAAATGCAACCTAAACCCTAACAACAATATGTCAACAGTATTAAGCCAAGCATCCATACCTCTGGGTTTTTCCTATTACCATGTTTTTATATGAATTATGTTTTGTAAAATTAAATTTTGTTGTAATCTTTTTATAAGGGTATATACCAGTTGAATTATAGTAGCTAATACTATATTTATGAAGCTTTGGACATAATGTAGAGACTCTGGTATTTTTGAACTTTGACAAACAAAATCGTCTTTTGAATTTATATGTACTCTTCTTGGCTAGACGGTTCGGTTGTAGCCTCCCTTTTAATATAAATATAGCCCATTTCGGTTAAAAATATGTAGTGATATCATAATGTTTATTTTAAATATTTCAAGTATTGGTTTGTACCCTTTTTTATAATGATTCTTTGGTTTATCTTTTAAAAAATGGAAATTACTTGCAAAATATTAATTTTCTTTTATTTATACTTTTTTTATTATTTGAAAAATAAAATTGTAGTTGGAAGTATATGAAGTGAGACGTTAGAAAAACAACAACAAAAAAATCATTAAAATGTATAATAACAAATATTGAAATGTTAAACATTACTATATGGTAATAATAGTGAAACCACCCATACAAAACCATAGTGACTATCAAACCGCTCAAGCCACTTAATAAGTTGATTTTTTGGAATTACAAAACCTCTTAATTGTTACATGGAAAATGTTTGATGCAAACTCTAAAAAAAACTTATTGACTAGAAGTAATATGCCCAAAGTGGATAAATGATGCTCTTAGACCAAGGAAGAGCATTGGTAGCTTTGGTGCTTCAAGAGAAAAATGGAGCATTGGTGCTCGTAGACAAAAGGGTAGCACTGGTGCTTCATGAACACCAATAATACCACCACGCATGTTGAAGAAACTCAAGAACGTCCATAGAAAGGAAGGTGAAAAGTTTGGACATGCACCCATGTTGTAAAAAATGTGCTTATTTCTTGGTCAAGCTTGCCCCTCATTTTGTATCCATATTTGTTGATATAAAATACTCCATTAATCTTCAAATAAAGGGAAAATCCTCAAACAAATAAAAAGAAAAAGAAAACCCAACTAATAAATAAGGAACAATATTGAGAAATTGAAAATAACATGAAGAATATATATATATATATACTAGTTAAAAAATTAGGAACGATAGTGATAGATGGAATAAAATAGAAACAAAATCAATAACATGAAGAAATTAAATAACGAAGAGGAAAAATAAATGGTTATTTGGCTGCAATGCTCTTTATCATTCCTTGCATTCATGGGTATTTGCATTCCACTCTCATGTAGAGATCATTCCTTGCATTCATTGGTATTTGTATTCCACTCTCATGTAGAGACACCTCCTCTTCCTCTTCTCTCATGTGAAATTAAGAAATGAAACAAGCCCTTGCTTTTCACTCTTTTTAAGAATCATCTTTCGGTTTTTCCTACTTATTTTAATAATTTTTGAAAAATGTGAATTATTGTTTGGTGTTTCATCATATTATGAGGATTGGTGCACCCATACCTAAAGAGGAGTGTTGGAGGAGCCTAGTCAACTACATTGACTAGGTCCTCCCGATCGACCATCGACTAGTCGGTCTGCTCTAGTCAAATGGGTTAGGCTGACTCTTAGATAGTCATGCAGTTACAACTGTCTAACTAATTATATAGAAAGTCATGTTAATGAGCCAAATTTTATAGAGATGATTATCCTTCTTTTGTATAGTATGTCCTAATAATATAATAAAATAATTCTTGTTGTTGTCTTCATTACTTTCTTACTTTATTGCTCTCTTTATGTATGTGTGATCTCGTATTTGATATATGTATGATGTGCTATTGGTAACCACATGTAATCTCGTTAATTACAACATTGGTTCCGTTTCCAGTAGTACTGAACCAGGATATGAAATTATTATGCATACATAAATGGTGAGCGAGGAAGAAATAAGAGAGTGGTGGAATGAAAAAATCATGAACTATACTCAGAACTATGCCAGAAGGAACAAGTTGACAATTGCATAGGCCAAAGAAAAGTTCTTCACTGAATCTCTTGAACGGTTCATAGAAGTTGCTCCACATGAAATAAAGAAGTTATTGGATAGTGTTCATGATCAAGTTAGATGCCCATCATGAAATATTGTTAATGCAAAAGCTATACAGCGATGGGAGGAAAAAATTATACGAGTGACATGAAAAGATATGCAACGACTTTTGTGAAGAGCAAGCTATTGAAGAAAGAACTTCCCTCAACGAAGTTAGAAGCAAATTCTATACCAAATTCTATGGCAATTTTTTTCTATACAATTATGATTTTTATCTATAAGTTTTAATTGAGAAAGGATTCAGTCACATAGTTGAGTATCGACCTCCCTTGGCCCTTGGTGCTAGTTCCAACTGGGATCATAAACAAAAAGACTAGGGCACTTCGTTCGTGAATGAGAGTGGGAATATTTTTTGAGTAAATGAAAACCATTGCTGAACCCACTTATATCGACCAATAATAGTTGGGTTGTCAATGGGGGGTTAACCGACCATGTGGAATGAATGAATAGAGGATGACAATTGACAAAATTGGTAAGAATTATGACTTGTAAGAAGCCAAGTTCGACTCGAAGAAAGTTGATGGCCAGTCACAAACAAATAGCTGATATTTAGAAAATTGAAAGGGAAAAATTATTTAAAAATGGGAAGAATTGAGGGACCATTCAAGTCCACTCCATAATAAGAGGATATGAAGACGATGGTAAAAAAAACTGAGTAGCCAAAAATCCTACCCGAGTCGAGGAAATTTGGTCAAATGAGAGAGAGGATGAGGTGTTGACCAAAGGACCTTTGCTAATGTAGAAAAATCTGAAAGTGTTGCAGATTGCTAATCCTAAAGATACGAATCCCGTCAATACAATCCCAATCCTTTTGAATCATAGCCCTAGTGTACGATATATTTCCAAGTGCGACTTGGGAATTGGACCTGGCTAGAGTACAATATGGAGCCAATTAAACAACTATGGAAGAATTATGGATCGATTGATGATCTAGCGAACACACCATGGTAACTGGATCATCTTTACACTAGAGTTTGGAAGACATAGTTTTAACTTATTCTATTCAGAACGCGTGGAGGTACCCCCTGCTAGCATTACTATCTATTGCAAAGATAATCCCATCAGATATCTGTCATAGCAACGAAGAATTTATAAAATAAGTATGACTATGCTAGTATAAAACTCATCGAAAAGAAGTATGTACATAAACTCATTGCAAAGAAGTAAGTTCGTCCATAGTTGGTCATGCATCACCAGCAAGTAATCTAAATAGAACTCAAAGTAGAATCCAAAAGTATGTTAACATGGCTTACAATCATTCAATAAACACTCATATATATGAATGGGACAAGGACCCTAGAAAACATTGGTTTGTCTGTGAAACCATCTGCGAAGCTAACCTTATTGATGATGAAAATGGACAGATAGCTCTATTCGTAGGCGGCCTCAGAAAAAAGCGCTCACATGGTATATGAAATTTATTGAATATGGAACAAAAACAAAGCAAGACATCAAAGAGAAGTTTCTAAAATTCTTCAAGACGCAAGACAATAGGCACCTGACAACTCACAAGTTAAAATAAATTACGAAGGTGATACAATGTGTGAATATCACATAATATTTAAATACTTAGTCAAATTCCCTCCAAGATGGATCAAGCAGTCTTGATCCAATGGTTTGTTGCAGGTCTACATCCAAAGATCAAAACACCCTTGCTCTTACATGAATTTACATCGTGTGACAATGTTCTAAATAAAGCTTTAATGGTCAAGTCAAATGCATATTTCTCAGTTGGACCTGTCAACCAAAGATTGGAATAAAAGTTAGAAACAATGAAATGATCACTTCAAAAACTTACTTTGCGGCACAACAACTTGTGTTGCACGACATGTTTGTTGAAGGGTCACACCAAATACATCTGTCGATACGATGATCGACTCCAATTCCATGACAACAGAATAATGTATCACAAATAAAGAATACCATTCCTAGAGGAAAGAAGACTATTACAAGAAGAACCAAGACTATTTCCAAAAGAAAGACAATAATACAATTTTTTGAATTGCTCAAACAAGCTATTATTGCGACACATGTGAAAGGTTTGAGCCGCATTCGATGGTAGAGTGCCCATATAATGATAACACTATCAAACTAAAATGGTGTGGAATCTATCGAACCACTCAACATAACATTGTATAATGTATAAAGAATTTGAATAGCAAAGCCAATTATTAGACAGTCTATCAAGCACAAACCATTGACCGATGTAATCAAAAGGGTCGAAACTTTCCTAATAATGACCAATGTAACAATGGATATAACTAATGTGGTGGCTACAACTGTCATGGGATATATAACAATAATCATGGTAACCACCCTTTTGGTTGAGGAAAACCTCATTTTTTTATCTGCTTCAGTGAAGAACACTTGTGTCCCGACTGTTAGTGGAAAGACGAGACATATATCAATTTTTGTACAAAATGTGGGGTGGGAGAGCATAATATAGAAGAATTCCCCATCATGCTTGAAAATATAAATAAAAAGAATGTAATCTCTTGTCTGGAGTTCCTAAGCATGAAGTATTGAATTCTAAGAGTTTGCATATAATTACCAGGCTAGTCAGACGACCATGGGAAAGAAAAATGAAATCTTCCATATCACTAGAAAAAGATAGAATAAAATTGAAAGGTGAAGGTAAAAATGTCATTGTAACTATTCATCTATCCCAAGGAAAACCTTGGGTAGAGCCCAATGACAACGATGTAGACATAAGGAGCTTGTACCAAGTCATGCAAACTAATGAAGAATCATTCGAACCAAATGAATATGGGGAGATCCATTTGGGCTCACCCATGTTGGTCGGACATAACTATGACTTGTAACATTACGATTGACAAATTGAAAACTATGAAGCACATGCAAGAGAATGTTGAACAATCGAAGTCATCTCGCGTAGACCAGTACGAGAATGCTTTGTAATTACAACAACACCAAAAATATTTGAGAAGAAAGTAAGAGAATACCCCTCTTTAGTCTCAATGAAAACTGAGCCGACTAACCTTCCACTACTCATATACAAGGAACGTGAGTCGCCATCGATTCATGTCAAAGAAGTCTCTAAGAATGTTGGAGAAAAAGGATGAATTTAGAGCATAGTCAAAATCTTTATTGGTCATGCATCTAGATGGTGGGATACCCATTAGTTTCGTCTGCAAACTTGGATGACTACTTCAGCTTATTTTGTGGAACAATTTGGAGGAAGAAAATAACTGCACAAACATAAATTTAGAATTTTTTCCAAGGTCAAGACCCAGCCGAGCACATTAACATGTGTGAAAAAAAATGGAAAAGGCTTGGTTATAGAGATGAGTAAGGATGGCCACATATGTTTACTAATACATTGGATGACCTGCCCAACAAATGGTACAAAATGGAAGAAGCTAGGGGAGAAACATTTAACTGGAAATCCCTTAAAGAAAATTTTATTATATACTTTTCATTCTCTCATGTAGAGGGTTGTCTTAAGGAAGGAATCCAAGAAATTCACCAGTTCATCAAACAGACTGAAAGACCAATTGATGCAACCGATGTTATCAAATGACCAAGCTCTGAATGTATCATCGTTACGACTACCTAGAAACAACATATTTATCTACCGACTCGAATGGAATTGGATAATGCTAAAACACCAGGAGAAAGTTTTCTCTGGAAGAAAGATCATCTTCATATATCCCATTTAGTAAAACCAATGCTGAAAATCTCTACTAGAGAAAAATAAGATGATCATGAACTTGGACATTTCCCCCCATTCTTTACATAATTCAAGGAAGGATATTGAATGATCGACAATTCAAAAGCACTAGAATGGATGGAAGCGGACATAAAAAAAAGGTGGATATATCTATCGACGAAAAACCCAAAATGGTAAAAATTGGAGATTATTGGTTGCAACAACAAATAGCTGAAATAACAAATCTACTCAGAGAATATCATGATGTATTTTCTAGAGATTACAAATATTTGGAAGGGTTGGTACAAGAAATAGGAGAGATGAAAATTGAAATCATTCCAGATGCAAAGCTTGTTAATAAATGACTGTATAAACTAGCCCATAAATACAAAGACATTGTCATATACCCTATAGATCAATTGGAGTGGGCTAGACCTATGGTCGTCCAACCAAAGAAACATGACCCCAAGAGACTGAGAATCTGTGTTTCCTTCAAAGGCTTAAATAAAGTAAGACTCACAGACCCATTTCTGACACCTTTTGCCGACGAAATTATTAATGAAGTCGTTGGCCTTGAATGTTATTCCTTTACAGACAGTTTCTTTGGACATAATCAAGTTCCTATAGCAAAGGAAAATAAACATAAGACCACATTTGTATGCGAATTTGAGTCATTTTCATATAAAGTTATGACTTTTGGTATGAAAAATGCACCATCAGTCTTCTCGAGAATTGTTATAAAATCCTTTCAAGAATTTATGTTTAATACTATGGCTATCTACTTTAATGAATGGACTATATACACAATGCTCAAAGACCACATACAGTGGATCCAATTAATGTTGGAAAGGTGTTGACAAATCCATATCTCAATAAACATAAATAAATGTATTTTTTCCATGCCCATCGGAGTATTTATGGGGCATGTTGTTTGCAAGGATGGTATCAAAGTTGATTTAGCAAAAATCAAAGTTATCCTCGACTCGAAACCTCCAGTAAATCCCAAGCAAGTTAGGATATTGTTCAGACATACATGATATTATTGAAAATTTATAAGGCATTACTCTGACATGACATTCCCCTTAGAATAATTGCTCAAGTTAATGTTGAATTCATCTAGATTCCATAATATTCATTCATTTGAACTCCTAAGAAAAAATTGGTCGATTCACCAATTCTCATATCATCGAACCGGTCCAAAAAGTTTCATGTTCATATAGATGAATTGGGCATTGCAGTTGACACAATACTCACCCAACCCGAAGATGGCAGAATCGACTACCCTAACACATATCCTCAGTCAGAAACTAAATAAAGTGGAATGAAACTATTCAATGACTGAGTGAGAAGCGTTGGGCATGATTTTCACACGACAAAAATATCGACACTCTCTATTGGCTAACTTGTTCATTTTTTTCACAGATATTTAGGATCTCAAATAATTCTAAACAAACCATTGCATCATGGTCGAATATGCCACCAACTTTTGTTATGCTAGGAATTCAAGTTTGAAATACTAGTCCAACTTATAAAATCAAACATGGAACACAATCATCAATCGTGTATAGAGACCGGTGAAGACTTAGTTGGCATAGATGACGAGTTGACTAATGCACATATTCTCCAAGTCAAGTTTATTCTGATTGAGCTCACCGACATTGCCCAATTTTTGCAAGAAGAACAAGCTCCTAAAGGAACCTTAGAAAAGAAAAAGAAAAAAACTAACAATGAAAGCAATTCCCTATACCTTAATCTATGGATATCTTTATAAATTAGGACCTAATGACATACTCCATCGATGCATGCTCAGCCATAAGAGGGAATCCATTATGGAAGAAGCTCACTTGTGTGCAGCAGGAGGACATTTTCATGCTGACACAAATGCTAGGAAAAGACTACAATCTGGAGTATGGTGGCCAATGCTAAATAAAGATTGCAAACCATATATCAACAAATATGACAAATTTCAATGAATGGGTTGACCCTTGCGACAAAATGAAATGCTACTTATACCAGTAAACCACAATCTAACATTTGAGATTTGGGATATCGAGTTCGTCGAACCCTTCCCTGTACTTGGATGATGGTTGAGCACTTGATATATAATTACAATAGTGGAGTATGTCACCAAATGGGCCGAAGCAAAATTGGTTGAGGCCTGTACAAGTGAGGTTGCAACAAAGTTCATATATGAAAAAATTATTACAAGATTCATATGTCCTCTTACTTTAATCAGTGACAAAGGAACACACTTCATAAATAAAACTATATATGTTTTACTCAAAGAATTCATGATCGACCATTATAAGAGTTCGTCGTACCACCTTCGGTCGAATGGTGTTGCCAAGTCATTTAATCAAACATTGATTAAGGGACTTACAAAAATATGTAGCATCAACAAAGATGACTGGGATGATAAAATCCATATGATATTATGGGCATACCAGACAACTTATAAAATATCATCCAGGAAGACTCCTTTCAAGCTAGTATATGAGCAAGAAGCAGTCGTCATGTTTCTTTTTAAACAACAAGACGTAGTTATTGCATAAGTACTTCATTTAGATGTTGTATAGGCCACACATGATAGAATATTTGAACTTCAAAATCTTGAAGAACATAGAATGGTTGCTATTCATCATAAGGAAGTGCAAACACAACAACATAAATCTTGGCATGACAGGAATATTAGGAAAAAGTACATCTTATTCAGAGACCTTGTACCACTGTATGATAGAAAAATAAAAGGGAAACCGAAAAATCTTTAGACTGCCTTGTTGGGACCATATATAGTGGAAGAAATAAAATATAATGGATCTATATGATTAAAAATGCTTCAAGGATGAGCCTTTACTAAATTTTTCAATGGAACCTGACTAAAAATATACTAAATGTAAAGAGGCACTTTGCCAACTAGTGGCCGTATCACCACTAGTTGATTGTCGTGTCCTAGGTTTGTGTAGAATTAGGAAAACTAACTATTTGTTAAAAAATAGTTATATAACTAACCTAACATCAATTGCATATAAAAAGAGTACTAAGACTTGGTTTTTGGTAGGGATCACGTGATTCAACACACATGATGGTTGATTGGGTAGAAGAGGCAAAGCGAGAAAGTGAAAACATGTCACAGTCCAAGAGTTACAAACCCTCACCTAGTCTCAAATGGAAGCACAAAGAAGCATAAAAGTGGAAAATGGATTCTTCATATAAGAGATTGGCCAATATAACCCCTCAACGATCGATGAGCAACAAAAAGAGGAGAGAACCAAAGCATAAACAATACTACTGATGGGAACACCGACCATCAAGCGAACTGACCATATTATGAACACAAATTCTCATGCAAGTTTCACCGTGCATGCAAACAAGCTATCCACCACAAATATCACATTTAATTCTTTCACCTATGTGCAGTAAAATCCCACCAAAAACTGTGCCTATAAATACTCCTGTACTCAAATAGTGCTGGGAAAGATTATGTATTGAATTAGAGGATGCACATTCCATAAAAAATCATAGAACTACCATTCGATTGATCCGTCGTAGATTACTAGCAACCAACCATGGCACCAAAGAAAGCTTTTGCATCATCCAAGGGAATATTTCCCGAAGAAAAATCAAAGATACAGCAGGAAAAAGATGGCATGACCCCTCTGCAAGCCAGACTTCACAAAATTTTAAAGGCCAAAATCGAAGAACACAACTTGGCCAAGTAGTACATGGAGATCAAAGAATGTGGCATCAAAGATAACAAATGGATAGAGGAAGCCAATAGACTATCGACTGCAAAAGTTCACAACTATTTAAATGCGCCAATGTTAGCTTCCCATGGAAATCTAAAGGACCTAATTACGAAAGTCATCATCATCTGTTACCATGATGATAAAATTTGGATTGATTCACCCGTAGAGATCACACATTCTCTAATTGCTCAAATTACGGGTCTATCAAGCAAGGGACCACCAATAACAATCACAACTAAACCAATGATGCTTGTGGAAGAATTTATAGGGTCCCCACAAGGTAAAAATTCAAAAGGGATCATCATCAACAAAGTACTATATGAGAAAGTAAAATGGACTACAGTGAGAGTATCTCTTTGTCTCACAAGTTTCAGTTGACCTTCCGACCTAAAAATTGAAATACTCGACACACTTAAGCTCATAGCAACTGAAGACAAAATTTTCAACTAGGCCGACCATTTGGAAAACATAGTGACAACAAATTGAGAAAGATGTCAGGAATCTAGACAAGCAATCTGATTTCCATCTCTCCTCATATGGATAGTAATGTTGATGATTAACCCATTTGATGAAGTAGATTCACCAATATAAATCCTCCTCTGATGAACAATTTCAAAATATTTGCAAATAAGGGATCAATCCAAATCCTTGCAAAAGCTAAGACTTACCTGGAAAATTGGTTCCAGGTAATAAAAACTAAGTACGACCACTAGAGAGTACCTCAACACATTTGTCATAGTCTACCCCAATCGGTGCATTTTGAACTTGGCCTTGACCATACCAGGGTATGATACATGAAGGGTGTAGCAGGAGTTGCACAAGAGTTGGAATACTATCCCAACATTCAACAACTATTTGATGACTTTGCTAGGTAGTCAAATACAATGTTTATGGTGCCAACCATAGCTTACTATGCAAAACCAAAGCCTATTCAACCTCTGACGGATGGAGAAAAAGAAGTTTGATCTGCAAACCAGAACAAACAATTGACAAATTACAAAATCTAGTTGATTTTGTACTAGAGAACTATGAAAGAGTATAGAGCCAACTGATATAGAAACAACAAGATGAAACATGCCTACTTATGGCCGACCAATTTAAAGCATTTGAAGAGTGTAATAAAATGTTGAAATACTACGAAGTTAGAGCAACTAGAGCATCAATTGTACTCAATAATTGGTACTCTTACTATGGAAAAGTCTGCATCGAACTTCAAAACATGCAAAGTACCTTATTATAACTATATACAAGGAAGAACTTTATCGACCTAGTAACTAGACATACCTTGGAAGAGCAGCTTGTCGTGGAACATTATCGACATGATGAACTATGGAATAAAGAATACCAATGATTGCATGAGGCCAAGAGAGCACACGGAGAAGCCAATCAACTAGCTAGTCATATCTACAAATTAATGAGAGTCGTAGAACTTCAACATTAGCATTTTGGTACAAATATGCAATACATGTTGAACCAACACATGTAAATAAAACTGCTTTGACTATCCAAGCTTACCAGTGTCATTACAAACATTCGTACTATCTTAATCGACTGTGAATAGTTTTAAGACCACCTCACAGTTTCTTCCTTGGCCATTGTCAAAGCATGTGTTGATTTCACTCCGCTAGGTGAAGCATCTAGTTCTCAACAACAGTGAAGACTTAAATAATTTTGTAATTGTATCAATTTTTTGTAAAAATTTACGTCTCCTGTTCTCTTTAGGGTGAAGAAATGTTTTTGGGTGGGGGATATGTTGGAGGATACTAGTCGTTTGTGTTGACTAGGTACTCCCGACCGACCACTGACTAGTCGGTCCACTCTAATTGAATCAGTTAGGTGGACTCACAAACAATTATGCAATTACAACTGTCTAACTAATTATATGATCCATATAAATAGGTTGGTGAGCCAAATGTTATAGAGATGATTATCATCATTTTGTACACTATAGCCTGATAATATAATAAAAGAATTGTTGCTGCTTGTTGGGCCCTAGAAATGCCCCTTTTTGGCCATACTAATTACATCATTTTTCCCTGATTATATCCCATTTTCACAAGCCATATATATGCCTTTCTTCCATATCAATCAATTATCTTGACGGGTATAACTCATTATTGCTTTATTCATTGTATGCCTAAGATTGTTAAAGTTATGAATTCTGGCCTTTGATTTATGCTAACTTGTGTGATTTCATTAAGTAAAGATCAAAGCATAGGTGTATCAGTCGCCATGCCTTGGGGAAAGAATCATATGTGGCCCAGTTGTTACTCTTCTAACTCCATTCCTCATATTTTCAAGGGACAGCATATCTCTCCACGTGAGCTGTAATAGGTCGCTGAAACAGAGCATAGCTGCAACAAACAGGACGCTTCCCGATTGGTTGAACTGTTGATCCATTGACTGCCAGTGTAACAACATCCTTCATGACTAACAGCCTCATTCATTATGGCTGTAACAATTAGTTGTAACTCTGCAGCATGAAGATCATAGATCTTCATTGCTGCACGAAATTAGTGGATCACGAACTGTATTCCTCATGTATAAATTCAGGATGGTTTTCCAAGTCTGGGGTTGGATAATTATTATTTTGTACGAGCTGTAACAGAGAACTGAGACTGTGAATTACCATTTTTAATGAAGAGCAGAGTTACTTCCATTTCTGTATCTTAATTCGTGGTAGTTCACGGCATCTCTGTTAGAAGGCCAGGGCTCGCCTTCTCACAGAGATTGTCGATTTAGTTAGATAGTTAGATTTATTCATTTCCTGTTGTGTGTTGTGGAATTGCATTAGGTATATTTCTGATAGCTGCAACAGAGAGTTATGATTGCATTCTTTATTGGTAGTTTATTTCCTGCATATGAATAGCTGTAACTGCATGGTGTGACAGTCGACTGTGTAGGTTAGTTTGATTAATGCATGTGTGTTCAATAGCTGTTACAACCAAGCTCAGCTCCATCCCTTTTAGTCATTTATGCTTTCTAGGATTTCTAATGGTTATCAATTTATAGTTCAAGTTTATTTCTTAATTCTGGTTGCTATTGTATCTTTCATTGAGTTCATAGATTAGGCAGATCATGGTTGAGTTACAATAGTTACTGGATGGATCATTTTGGTAAAGATTGAATATTGTAGTTTGATAATTATAGGATTTAACTTCTTGCAAAAGTAATCTAGTTCAATTTCATTCTTAGATCAATAATTGCTAGGTTGATTTCTGTAGGAAGGTAGTTGTACTTCGAATTCGTAGATGTATGAGTTAGATTATTTTTCTTTATGGAATGAGTTTGGTTGAGCATATAGGTAGGATTGTTATCTTCATTTATTCAATCAACTGCTAAAGATGTTTATGCATAGATTGTGCTTATTTCCATTGAAATAAAAGACCTCCCTGGGTTTGACAATTTATATTGAGCATCCTATGTGTTAGTTTTAATTAATTGACATATAGGGTGACCAACAATTTGGTGTTGTTGCCGAGGATGGTAATAGATAGACATAATTAGTAGTTGGTTTTATTTGATTTCATTTTAGTTTAATCATTTATAGCATGCATGAATACAAGAAAAACAAATCGAGAACCCCCTTTGAATACTAACACTGCAGGTGGAAGAGGTCGAGGTCGTAATGCAGTTCAGGGAAGACACACATACTTTGATGAAATAATTACTAGAGCTGATTCTTCCACTAGACCACCGCGGACATCTACAAGTAGAGGAAATTCTATTCCTCCCAATCTTGAGAATTCAGCATCAACAGTGGAGAATACAACGGGACCTTCAACTCCTGTTGCAGAAAATAAACCTCCTGAAGATAAGGGAAGCGTTGTGGGTGTACCAGATAGAGAGGATGTTTATCATATCAACAAAACCATAGTTACTAAAGAAGTGTGGTTGGAGACTCGTCGAGTATCAGAGGAAGAGAGGAGGCGAGAAGAAGAGAGGAGAAGAGAAGCAGAAGCGGAAGCAGAGGAAGAACACATAAAGGAGGCCATTGAATTCTGGACTAAAAACATGGCTGATAGGGAACATGAAGGTGAGAATGAACATAGGGAGAATCGGGAAGAAGAAGTGGAAGATAATCAGCCTGGTAATACTGTGGCTACATTAGAATTCCCTATCCTCTAGACACCTGGAGCAGCTCCCATGAAAAACATCTCACCATCAGTTCTCCCGAATTTCCATGGTAAATCTTCTGAGGATCCTGATGAATTTCTTTTTGAGTTTGATATCCTCTATCGCAGCTATGACTATACCTCTAGTGCTTAGAAGCTAAAACTGTTCCCAGCCACCCTGAAAGGAAATGCTCTGCGCTGGTTCATGAGTCTAGGTCTTGAGACCATTACTACTTGGGACCAAATGAAAAACACCTTCCTCTCTAAATATCAAGAATATTGTAAAACCAGGGATAAAAAGGAAGAGTTGTTTAAAATGGTTCATGTTAAGATTTAATATGCTAATACAGAAAATAGCAGCATTACATTCCATTTCACAATAATAGCATATACAGGATTACTGAAGAAACAACAAGCACAGCATAAACACAAGAGAGACAGATTTATCCTGGGAAACCCTCATGGGGTAGAAAATCCAGCAAAGCTTCCTCAATATAGATGACCAACAATATACAAATATGCAAACCAAAGATATGATCTCCTCCTCCGCCATAACAGACCTCTCCTCCACAAGTGTGCTATATTCTGAGTGAGGGAAGTGTGTGTATAATGAGGAACACACCTCCTCTATTTATACACATCTCCGACTTGTACTTTATATTAACTAGGTCGGCCCCAACTTTACCACTGGGTTAAACACCCCACTACAACTGACTGGGCCGACCCCACTAGGGTGGTCTAACAACCCTTTGACCCACATAACACATACAGGGCCGACCCCCACTAGGGAAGTCTAATAACCCAAGTTACCACATTCCGACGGAGGAATAAACATCTCAGGATATACAATAAGATCTTCACGGAGGAATGAAACATCTCCGGAATAATAAAGTAGAAATATAATATTCTTAGAAGTTACAATATCTCAACACTCCCCCTTAACGAGAAGGATATTATAACAACATCTGCAGGAGCAAGGAGTCATCAACATCATACATGATACATCTATAAATCATTGGAAGCTTTCTCAACATCATCAGTAACTCAAGCAGTTACTGGAACATCTTCAATACTGGAGCATCAACATCTTCAATACTGAGTCTTCTGCAGCATCCAAACAACTATAGCATCATCATCATCTGGATCCTCACGATCAACAACATCGTCGTCACATGATCATTAGCATCGTCATCATACGACCATCAGCATTGTCATCACATCATCTCAATCTACAGCATCTGGTTCATCATCTCGATCTACAACATCTGGATCATCACGATCTACAGCATCTGGATCATCTCGATCTACAACATCTAGTTCATCACGATCTACAGCATCTGGATCATCTCGATCTACAACATCTGGATCATCTCGATCTACAGCATCTGGATCATCATCTCGATCTATAGCATCTGGATCATCTCGATCTACATGATCAACGACATCGTCATCTAGATCAACACGATCAGCAGCATCGTCATTTAGATCATCAGTATTAGTATCCACACCAATACAAGTATACACATCATCAATACAAGTATCCTCATCAATACATATAATCAATACAAGTATCCATACATCAATACAAGTATCCTCATAATAGCAACATACCCTGCAACACACACACAATCATATTACAGGATGATCAATCCCACTCTCTTTAGGACTTAGGTCCATGGATGATACAATCCATATCAAGTTCTAGGATGATCAATCCTTATCACTTTAAGACAAGTCTTATGTCTAGGGACGATGCAATCCCATCACGTACATTTTGAACCAAGGTCCAGGGACGATCCAGTCCTATCATGTACCTTTTGAACTGAGGTCCAGGGACAATCCAGTCCTATCATGTACCTTTTGAACTGAGGTCCAAGGACGATCCAGTCCTATCATTCAATTCTCGGAGACCTTTTTCTATGGATCAATTCAAGGGACCGAAGTCCGGGGACGATCCAATCCCCATTCTCGGAGACATCTTGTCTACGGTTCAATTCAAGGGACCGAAGTCCGGGGACGATCCAATCCCCATTCTCGAAGAAATATTGTCTACGGCTCAATTCAAGGGACCGAAGTCCAGGGACGATCCAATCCCCATTCTCAGAGACATCTTGTCTACGACTCAATTCAAGGTACTGAAGTCTGGGGATGATCCAATTCCCATTCTCAGAGACATCTTGTCTGCGGATCAATTCAAGGGACCGAAGTTCGGGGACGATCCAATCCCCATTCTCGGAGACATCTTGTCTACAGCTCAATTCAAGGGACCGAAGTCCGGGGACAATCCAATCCCCACATGTCCACCAAGGACTTCATTTTCGAAGACATTTGTCTACGGTTCAATTCAAGGGACCGAAGTTCGGGGACGATCCAATCCCCACATGTCCACCAAGGACTTCATTCTTGAATACATCTGTCTATGGATCAATTTAGAACATGTGTTCAAGGATGATGCAATCCCTCTTCTTTCTCAGAGACATATGTCTATGGGTATCTTTAGGACTGAAGTCCAGGGATGATCCAATCCCCACATGTCCACCAAGGACTTCATTCTCGAAGACATCTGTCTATGGATCAATTTAGAATATGTGTTCAAGGATGATGCAATCCCTCTTCTTTCTCAGAGACATATGTCTACGGATCCTTTTAGAACATGTGTTCAAGGATGATGCAATCCCCTCGTCAACTTAGACCCTGCCTAAGGAGCATCCACCAACTTCTCTGTCGGCATCACCAATATAGGTATCCACATCATTGACCTTACCGTCGATGCAGGCAATCTCATCATTGGTGACCACATCACTCCCTCTTTCGAGGATGGTCCTTCTGAACTACACCAAGCTTGTCTCAGAAATATTCAAGCTTTTACTTGAGGTAGAGGTTTGGTTAGTACATCGGTAACTTGTTACAAATTCGAACTTTATAGTTCCTTTCTACACCATATCTTGTTCGATCCCTATGTGCTTTGACTTATCATGGAACACTGGATTCTATGTCATCTTGATACAACTTTGTTTGTCACATAGGATCACAGTTGGGTCTATCTCTAAGTCAAACAATCTTGAAGCCATACTTCTTCACAACTAGCAGAGCAAGCAGCCATATATTCCGCTTGTGCTGACAGCCACACTGGACTGCTTCCTGCTAAACCACAAGATCATGGCTGATCCCAGACAATAACATCCTCTTGAAGTTCTCTACTTGTATGATAAACTTTCTGCTCAATCAACATCTGTGTATCCATCTGAAGTCATGATCTCCAAGATAGAATAGATCAAAGTCTACCGTATCCTTTAGGTACCTTATCACATGCTTTGCAACTATCAGGTGAACACATCTAATTTCCACTAGATACTGATTCATGGTGTTCACAGCAAAGCATATATCTGACCTAGTATTCGTTAGATACATCAATGACCCAATAATTTGTCTATACAGAGTTACTAACTCTGATGAGTCATCTGCTAATAGCTTCAAGTTGGAATCCATGAGAGTGGCCATTCCAACACATTAAGTCCTTTTAATATTTCTCGGCATACTTTCCCTGGTTGAGAAAGATTCCTTTTGAGTCTTGCCATACTTCCAGATCTAGGAAGTAATCCATCAATCTGAGATCTTTCATTTTCATTTATGTAGCCATCTATTTGTGCCATCTCTCGTTAGATGGGTCTACTGATATGATCCTCAATATCATTCGAACTCTGTGGTGAGTTCCTTCTTGCATCCATGTCATCTGTGTATAGAAACCATATTCAACCTTGTAGCAAAGGTTGAGATCCACATCACCCATGGTGATCATTAAGCTCATCAATTGACTATCGATCCTGGGACCTGTGCAGAAACTGATTCACACTTCTTCTTTAATTACACCATTTAAGAGAATGGTCTTATCTATCCACTTGGAGCAAACATCTCGTCATGATTTTTCTTCCTCTTTCTAAGAGAATCTTCTAGCCACGAGCCTTCTATATATTTTTTGATTTGTAAATCTTCTTGTTGAACATCCATCACTTGTTCGGTGTTCATCATTCTTCATGATCTTTCCTACAAATCAAAATTAAGTACATGATTAGTAATATTTCATAATCATGAAATCATGTTGACATGATAACCTATTATGCATACAGATATCATTTACATAGTTATGCAACTATCTTGACCAATACTTTGGCACAACACTTTTCCATATCCTATATGCATACAGTGGCTATCTAGATTCCTTCCATCTCTACCAGAACATACTATCGAGAGTGTGCACAGCTCTCAGCATGTCAGCAAAGAGGTTTCATTCTAGAAAAGCAACAAGGGAATGTCTGTCCAACTTACCAATCGTATGCATATTAGTAGTATATTGTTCAATGATCTATGAATGTTTACACTTAGCATGATATATTCTAGGAATACAAATATGCATACAACCTATTACAAGCAATATCATTTACTATTTCAAATAACAACTCAAATACTTATCTTTTATGTTTGTGTGGTTGCCTCCCGCTTGATCTTCTAAATGTCTTTTGAACTTCTATTCGTTCTGTACCACTGTGCATGCTCAAGTGTGCACTAGTATTATCCTCATGATCTCATACACAAATATACATTCATTAGTATATTATAAATATAGATAATAAACATTATAGTTCTAAATAATCTTGAATATGTATAGTCATGATCATAGATAATAAACATTAGTATTCAATATTTCAGGGAAGTCTTCTTTTATTCATGCATATCATCAATCAAGATAAAAGACATAATATGCATAATCCCTTGATTACTAACTTTATGAATAATAATATCTAATCATATGTAATGTCCCTTGATAGGAATTTGATTAAAATGACAATTTTTCACTTTTTCCCTAGTTAGACCTTTGACTAGTTTTGATCTCTAGGTCCCAAATTGGCCCCAAATGATCCCAAATATTTTGTAGGAGTGTATATGAATGACATTAGAACATAAATATGTGTTTTAGGGATTCCTTTGGACCGTTAAAATACTTCTACAAATCCTCTTTCAATTCTGGTCAATGTAGGTAACTTTACTAGTGATTTCCCTTTGACTAGTATTGGTCTCTAAGTCTCGAATTGACTCCAAATGCCTTAAAATATTCAAGGAAGGTGTATGAATGATATTAGTACTTGAATATGATATTCAGGGATGATATATTTCCACCAAAATACCTCTGCAAACTCTCTTAAGATTCTGGACCAAGTATGCAATTTTACTAGTAATTTGGGGTTCAAATCCCCCTGGGGTAAGTACTGAAAATGGCTTCCCAAATGCCTCCAAAGACACAGAGGTAGGGAATATATTAAGGATGTTATTAAGGTCTCATTTGAACCATTAATTTATTATTATATATGTTCCAACCCTCTCCCATTCAACTGCAAAAATCACCAATTCGACCCTTGGGGAAATGACACTATTTCTTCTCCCAATGCAATTAAACTGAGTAAAAATACTTCAAATGCTCAAGTACAGTACATGAAACTTGTAAAATACATCCATGGCAGTCCATTAATCACAAATGCATCATAGAATCATCCATTCATTCGAAATCATCATCAATACATTGGTTCACAACAAGGCAGTGGGGAAATGACATTGTTCTTCCATTAAAAATGAGATTTATACATTTCTACTTGGAATTTCGACCTGAAAATTTTTGGAGATGAAGAAAAAAGTATTTAATTCATATTAAAAAATAAATGGGACATAAGAAGCTCCCCCAAAGAGTACAATATCTCACCAAAAACGCCCTCCCTCAAAGATCAAGAATATGCCATCAAAACTGGAAATGGTTGAAGGAGTGAACTGCAATAGAAGAAACCATGAGCTGCCCTGTAGCTTACACCTGAAAATAAAGACTCCATTAAAGCTACAAATGAAAGGTCTTAATGGCCTTTCCAATTACCAACTTGGATGGGAATCTTTCACCCTCGAAATTGGCTAAGGCAAGAAACTAGTCATCCACTAGCTCTCCCTCTTCACAAATGCAATTGCAAATTCTACAAATGATCAAAAGCTAGTTTCATTCTTTTTTATTGGCATTTATAAAGTTCTAATGTCCTCCATGGGTCGAATTCCTTCCAAGATACTCATGCCAACTCAAGTTGGGAAGAGATTCCAAAGAACGCCACTTGTACAACAATTCCTAGTCTCCCACTTCCACCAAATCACATGTGGAAGCATATTAGCTGCCCTAAAACCCTTGAGCGCCCTCTTGGAGTCTAGTTTTATCCCTGAAATGTCATATATGTCATATTTCGGCCTTCAATTCTAATTTGTGTCATAGGTGTCATAGCATCTTCATCATTGTTGTCATAGAGCTAGGGAATCTAGCCCAAGTGTCTCACTAGCTCCAAATTGCCTCTTCCTCTTCTATGGGAGTTACTCTTCCTCTATATTTCGACCTTGGATGAGTCATGCCATGAATAATACCTTTTGGACTCCCCCAATTATGTTACCATTCACCTTGAATTCAAATTGGTGAGAGAATGATGCCAAGTGTAGTGGGGAAATCTAGCCATATGTGGGTCCCACTTCCTCCATGTGTCTTCATGATCAAATGCCACTTTGATTTTCACTTGTATATATTTATTTATCTCATTTGTTAAATATTTATGCCACTCTAATGTTCAAACATCATTTATTATCCCCATTATTCCAAATCCCAAAGCTTCCACCCCAAACCTAGGAAACTAGTAATCCTCCTTGGCAATTATTTGAACTTTAGCATCAATTTGACAAACTCTACTGAATAGGGAAAATGTGATTAGGCCATTGTGACCCAATGCCAAATTTGGGACATTACAAATCCTCCCTTCCCAATATTGCTTGTCCTCAAGCAATTTTAAACATGGGTGTTGAAGAACCTTCTTTCTGTATAATTCTTTGAAGTTGCCATTGAATTGCCCAACCTTGAGTTTTTGAGTTTCCATGAAGATTTTAGAGAGGAACAACCATGCTTGTTGCTGCACTACTCTGATTAAAATCAATTTATTAAATGGGGAATCCATCTCCCATACTGCTTGCTTCCCCTAAAAAAATGAAACCAATGAGACAAAAATTATTCCAGGGTCCCATTGCTTGTATTGAACCCCAACAATTAAGAGTGCTCTCCAACTCACACCATTAGATAAGAGGATTCCTGGATCCCATTTTCTTGTATGCATTCTTCCAAACTTCATGAGTACCAAATATATATCATCAAAGTACATAACAACATAGTGAAAATGTACATCAAGAATATGCTTCATCAAAGAGTCATGAAAGTGCTTATACCTCCAAGCAAGTAGACCACAATTTTCCAAGTGCATATAAGCTTCAAGTTACCAATCAAATCTGCTCAAATGACATAGGTGAGGATCCCATGTCCTATAATGCTGCTCCAAAAGGATGTGATATGCATCAAAATATTCAGCCATGTATTCTTTCATCCAAGAAGTGAATGAAGAATCTCCACTAAAATCTGAACCAAATAATGAGCAGAAAAAACAAGGAGACTTCAAATGACTCAAAGAAGTCTCGCCAATAAATCCATGAATGTGAGAATCATAAAAATATAACAAAGTATGTGGCTGCCAACAAAAATGTTCTCCAATCATAAATCTATTCTCCCAAGTGTTGGATGAAGTTCCTCCAACATCAAATGAATCAAGTATTGAGCAAGAAAAACCATGAGTCCTCAAGTGACTCAAATGCATATCATAGGTGCATCCATGTAGATTTGCATCATCATAAAGTGACAAACAATGTTGCTGAAAATGCGAATAAGAATGTGCTCCAACCATGTCATCATAAAAGGTAAATCTAGGAGTTCCATACTCCTCATGTGGCACCATCAAAAAGAACCCTTTCACCCATACTTCATTGAGACTAATACTGCAAAACATGGAATTGTAGGATGTAGGAGAACGAACTAACTCACCCAAATGATCAAAAAGTGCAGAAGTTTCATCATGGGAAGGATCCATGTGGGTAGTATCATGCAGCTCCTTCAAAAGTGAGAAAATTTTGTCATAGATTGGTTCCAATGTAGAGGAATCATGCTCTTCTTTAAAAATTGCATAACCTTCATCAAGAGACAATTCAAGTTCCTCTTCCACCACATCAAGTGTTTGGATCTCTTCAAGTTCATCTTCAAACACATTAAGCACATTCAAATTCCTACATTTCTCATGATCCACCATGTCATGAGAATCCTCCAAACAATCTACCATTTGACAATCTGAAACATAGGAGGAAAAACAAGTATTTTTCAACTTTTCAAGAAGTTGCTCATTTTGAATTGTGAGCTTATGAATATCCTCATTATTCTTCAAGTATGAATCATGTAACAATTCATTAAGCTCAAACAAATGGTTTCTATCAAAAAGCAAAGACATGAAATTACCTTTGATGTGGCACATTGCTCTTTGAATCTTCTCCATGTTTTCAAGGAAGGATGTTTCCTCCAATGAAGTAGCTCTCCAACAAGAATTTGACACCAATGCTTGAGTGTCATGGAGAATGATGAGGGACTCTTGGATCTTATTTTCATTCATCTTTAAGGACCCTTCAAGAAAATGAGGCTCTTGCAAATGAACCTCCTCATCTTCTTCAATTTTGCTTGGACCAACTTCATAAAACTCAAGTGGTAATGGGGAAGTTGATCTTGGTTCTTCTTCAACTGCTACAAGGTCTTCATTATCATGCTTAATGGAACTTGGGCTTGCAGTAACACTTTCAAAAGTGATCTCTATGTCACCAACATAGAGGTGTGAGCACCCATTAGTAGGTACTCCTTCATACTTTAAGCATCCATCAGTAGATGCTCTTTGGTTCATGTATAAGCTAGAAGGTGTCTTGAAATGATCTTCCATATTTTCAATAGAATATTCTTCATGCTCTTGTGATGTCTCTTCATTTTTATCCTTCAAGAAAGATGATGCATTTTGCTCCTTGTTTTCCTTATGATCAATATCTTTGGAATCTCTTTTTGAAAAATTCCCAAAAGCTCTCCTTAAGTGGGACATAATTTCATGCACACATGTATGATACTCACTCCAAGGTTCTTTACAAGAAGGGCATAAACCTTTCTTTACTAACTCCACATCTTCATTTTTGGGCCTTTTTTCAAAAACATGTTCAGCAAAGTACTCAAAAGACATGGCATTTTGTGTATTTTTGCTAAAAGCAAGATATTCTTGATATTTTTGATATTGTTGGGACAAGGTTTTATATTTTGCTCTCCATCTTTGGAACTCACTCATAGAATTATCCTTGGTTGGTGTGACACACTCATATTCATCAGATTTAAAGTCATAAGAATAATCTTCATTTCTCTTGAAATTGTAAGAAGTGTTGCATGATGGCATCTCTTCCTCATACCATTCACATTCTGCTTCATATTGCTCATAAGCATCTGCATATTCCTCATAAGCATTGTACTCATAGGATTAATCATAATAGTAAGACATGGCTGCCTATTATTCTTGAATGTATGTACCTAATACACATGTGCAAGGACCATGCTTTGATACCACTGTAATGTCCCTTGATAGGAATTTTATTAAAATGACAATTTTTCACTTTTTCCCTAGTTAGACCTTTGACTAGTTTTGATCTCTAGGTCCCAAATTGGCCCCAAATGATCCCAAATATTTTGTAGGAGTGTATACGAATGAAATTAGAACATAAATATTTGTTTTAGGGATGCCTTTGGACCTTTAAAATACTTCTGCAAATCCTCTTTCAATTCTGGTCAATGTAGGTAACTTTACTAGTGATTTCCCTTTGACTAGTATTGGTCTCTAAGTCTCGAATTGACTCCAAATGCCTTCAAATATTCAAGGAAGGTGTATGAATGATATTAGGACTTGAATATGATATTTAGGGATGATATATTGCCACCAAAATAACTCTGCAAACTCTCTTAAGATTCTGGACCAAGTATGCAATTTTACTAGTAATTTGGGGTTCAAATCCCCCTGGGGTAAGTACTGAAAATGGCTTCCCAAATGCCTCCAAAGCCACTCAAATTTCTAAACAGAGGTAGGGAATATATTAAGTATGTTATTAAGGTCTCATTTGAACCATTAATTTATTATTATATCTGTTCCAACCCTCTCCCATTCAACTGCAAAAATCACCAATTCGACCCTTGGGGAAATGGCACTATTTCTTCTCCCAATGCAATTAAACTGAGTAAAAATAATTCAAATGCTAAAGTACAATACATGAAACTTGTAAAATACATCCATGGCAGTCCATTAATCACAAATTCATCATAGAATCATCCATTCATTCGAAATCATCATCAATACATTGGTTCACAACAAAGCAGTGGGGAAATGGCATTGTTTTTCCATTAAAAATGCGCTTTATACATTTCTACTTGGAATTTCGACCTGAAACTTTTTGGAGATTAATAAAAGAGTATTTAATTCATATTAAAAAATAAATGGGGCATTAGAATCTCCCCCAAAGAGTACAATAGCTCACCAAAAACGCCCTCCCTCAAGGATCAAGAATATGCCATCAAAACTGGAAATGGTTGAAGGAGTGAGCTGCAATAGAAGAAAACATGATCTGACCTGTAGCTTAAACCTGCAAATAAAGACTCCATTAAATCTACAAATGAAAGGTCTTAATGGCCTTTCCAATTACCAACTTGGATGGGAATCTTTCACCCTCGAAATTGGCTAAGGCAAGAAACTAGTCATCCACTAGCTCTCCCTCTTCACAAATGCAATTACAAATTCTACAAATGATCAAAAGATGGTTTCATTCCTTTTTATTGACATTTATAAAGTTTTAATGTCCTCCATGGGTCGAATTCCTTCCAATATACTCATGCCAACTCAAGTTGGGAAGAGATTCCAAAGAACGCCACTTGTACAACAATTCCTAGTCTCCCACTTCCACCAAATCACATGTGGAAGCATATTAGCTGCCCTAACACCCTTGAGTGCCCTCTTGGAGTCTAGTTTTAGCCCTGACATGTCATATATGTCATATGTCAGCCTTCAGGTCTGATTTGTGTCATAGGTGTCATAGCATCTTCATCATTGTTGTCATAGAGCTAGGGAATCTAGCCCAAGTGTCTCACTAGCTCCAAATTGCCTCTTCCTCTTCCATGGGAGTTACTCTTCCTTCATATTTCGACCTTGGATGAGTCATGCCATGAATAATACTTTTTGGAATCCCCAAAGTATGTTACCATTCACCTTGAATTCGAATTGGTGAGAGAATGATGCCAAGTGTAGTGGGGAAATCTAGCTATATGTGAGTCCCACTTCCTCCATGTGTCTTCATGATCAAATGCCACTTTGATTTTCACTTGTATATATTTATTTATCTCATTGTTAAATATTTATGCCACTCTAATGTTCAAACATCATTTATTATCCCCATTATTCCAAATCCCAAAGCTTCCACCCCAAACCTACGAAACTAGTAATCTTCCTCCTTGGCAATTATTTGAACTTTAGCATCAATTTGACAAACTCTACTGAATAGGGACAATGTGATTAGGCCATTGTGACCCAATTCCAAATTTGGGACATTACATCATACCAGGTATACTTATATAAGGGATCCTGACACAAGGTAAGATTCATAGGAAACATACATGGATTAGTATATCTATTTAACATACCTAATCAACATCTTCTTTGTTCTCTTCAATGATTTAGAGATCCTGTGCTAGAACCTACATATCTCATAGGTTAAGCATAATATAACAAAGTCATACATACCTCGTAAGTAGAACTTCTATGTGATCAAATATTATGGAGGAGTCTTTGTCTTCATGTTGTCATGGTCATGGAACTTGATTTGTCTTTCGTGATGTACCTGTATCTTCTTAGCAGACAACATCAACCTCATACAACACCATAGTGCATTAGTACAATCATATAGCCCTAATCAATGAATGTCTTCTATCATTCACATGCATTCATACTGTTACTAGGGTGATAAGACAATTCTAACATTAATTGAGATTGTACTAACCTGAATAATATGAGGACAAATATATTATGAACTTAATCAAGAATCAGATTTCAAGACATACCTATATCTCCTTAAGACATACCTGTCGAGACTTCTTGTAGTCTTCTTATGTAAGGACTTAGCCTCAACTCCCCCTGAAACTGGATCTGGAGCTTGAGTAGGGTTTGTTAGAGAAACCCTAAAAATTCAATCTTTGACTCACACTCTTCTGAATGGATGGATAGATGTGTCTTGCCGAGCTGATCAAAACTTGCATACTTCAATTTTGAAATCTCCAAAATTTGACCCCTCGAGATTGCCTTTGAAACTTCTGGATCTTCCGGACAGGATCCCGAACTAGGGTTTGATGAAGCCCACCCTTCTGCCCACTCAAAAGTTTTGATCCAAGGCTCTAAAATCTTACGTTTCTGAGGAGCTTCCAGCCGTGGTTACAGACTTCAAAAATTCCAACTTTTGCTGAAGCCCTAATTTTCCACCTTTCAGATCAAAATCTCGGACTGGGGTTTGATCAAGCCTGATCTTCTGCCTAGCCAAAAAATTTGATATTGGTCTCTAAATTTTGATTTTCCTGAGTATCTTTCAGCCGTGGACTCAGATTCCAAGAATTCCAACTTTCTCCGAAACCCTAAATTCTGGAAGCCATGAATGGAGGTGCTCCAAAAATAATTATGTTTTGACAGAAATATGTACCTGATTGTTTCTGTTGTAACTCTGAACTTTTTGATCCACATGGTCTGAAATTTTTTTTTGTGGTATCCTGACCTATCATCTTTCCATCCTGATAGGTCTGACCTCAATTGGATTCTCTGAGAGAGAGTTATGCCAAGTGTCGCAACGTGACCTGTTTATGGGATAAAATAGGAGAGCAAACTTGTACGGCATGCAACATGTCACTGGTTCAACTTTGGCCTCTGAAAAAATGTTTTCTGAGATAGTACAGTCTGTGTACTACCTGTCACTTTTTATGAAATTTCATTTGGATCTTCCTAGCCCAAGTTATGACCTTTTTTCCTAGGTCACCTGAATTTGACTGAGATCTGGAAGAGGCAAAAACCCTAACTTGTATTGATCATAACTCACAAAGTACAACGAATCTGAGGGTTCCCTTTGGACACAAGGTACATGGGGATGTTATCTACCACCTGTAAACTTTTCAGATCCTGAACCTTCGCAAGAATGGATTTATAGCGAAAGTTCCACGATGACTGGTTTTTGCTATATAAAACCCAAACCTTCAAATTGTCGCAAGTGAAGCAAGTGTCATAAGTGCCATACATTGCCTTCCTTCAAGTTAGCTCTGATTCCATGTTAAGATTTAATATGCTAATATAGAAAATAGCAGCATTACATTCCATTTCACAATAATAGCATATACAGGATTACTGAAGAAACAACAAGCACAGCATAAACACAAGAGAGACAGATTTATCCTGGGAAACCCTCATGGGGTAGAAAACCCAGCAAAGATTCCTCAATATAGATGACCAACAATATACAAATATGCAAACCAAAGACATGATCTACTCCTCCACTATAGAAAACCTCTCCTCCACAAGTGCGCTATATTCTGAGTGAGGGAAGTGTGTGTATAATGAGGAACACACCTCCTCTATTTATACACATCTCCGACTTGTACTTTATATTAACTAGGTCGGCTCCAACTTTACCACTGGGTTAAAAACCCCACTACAACTAACTGGGATGACCCCACTAGGGTGGGCTAACAACCCTATGACCCACATAACACATACAGGGCCTACCCCCACTAGGGAAGTCTAATAACCCAAGTTACCACATTCCGACGGAGGAATAAACATCTCCGGATATACAATAAGATATTCACAGAGGAATGAAACATCTCCGGAATAATAAAGTAGAAATATAATATTCTTAGAAGTTACAATATATCAATTGTTCAGAAGGAAGAAGAGAGCTTGGAAGAGTTTGTGGAAAGATTGTTGTACAATTTACAAAGGTTTGGACACACTGAGATTGGAAAAGATGTGCTTAAGATTATTTTGCTACGAGGAATTAGGGAAGATTGCCTTGATATGTTGAATCTATTGGGGAAAGGAGATATCTCAAAAGAACCTTTCGAGAATATCGTTGAATTATGTCGAAGGTACTCAAGGGGATCTTCTAGAACTAACAAACGAGACACGGATCGAGATCAGGATGTCTTCACTAGGACACATAAGTCAGCTAGTGGAGGAGCCACTCGAGCAGAGATAGGCAACTTGATGGAGAATTTTAAAACTGATATGATGAGCTCCATTTCCTTAGAGTTAGATGTCTTGAGAGAAAAACAGAGGCAAGTGGTAGAAGATCTTACACTTGGTGTATTCTGTCCCAAATGTAGGAAAAAGCACCCACTGAAAGAATGCGCGCTTGACAAAGCATAAAAGTGTAGAATATGTGAGTTGGAGCATGACACCAAGGAATGTCCCTCACTACCTAAGGTCAAGGTAGTTCTGTAGGCATCCACTTCAGATGTGGAACAAGCTTACTTCATTGCACAGAAGAAACCATGGCAGCCTCGCAATCAAGGTATGAATCAAGACCCATCATTTTTTCTGAATAATATGAATGGTATGAACAATATGAATAATATGAATACACAATTCCCTTCACATTATTCTGGTAACCATTGGAATCCATCTCAAAATCCAATGCAAAATACTAATTCTTGGACACCATGGTCACAACAGTCAAACAATCAAGCTCCTTGGAATTCCAACTGGAGAAATTCTTACCAAGGAAATAACTTTCCCCATTACCAAACTCAGTATCAACAATATCCTCCTCAACAGTATCCTCACCAACATTACCAACAACCACAGCTTCAATTCCAAAACAATGTTGCACCTGTGAATGCACCACTTCGACCACAGCTACCTGCACAACCTAACCCAAACCCGAACAATAAAGTAGTCCATCAATTTGAGACTGCCAACATGCCTACGTACTCCATTTCCCAAGTTCCCTGCAATGATATATGATTACGATCAGGGAAGGTATTGGAACCCATCATTACTGAGGATGTTCCATCCCCAGTGATTGAAACTGGAGTGAGTCAGCACTATGAGAATATTGTTCATTCAACAGTCCCCATTATTGAGGATGTTGACATTCCTATTGAAACAGTGGCTGAAACTCAGGAAGTAACACATGACGAAGCACAGCCTACACAATTGATGAGAGAACCACCATACCTTGAACGATTGGCTCTGCAGAGAACAGTGGAACAACCTCGATTCAATCTCTTAGCAGAATTGAAAAATTTGTATGTCAAAATTCCATTGTTACAAGCCCTCCATGACGTACCCATTTATGCTAAGACTGTCAGGGATTTGTGTATCAAGAAACCAGGAAGAAAGCCTAGGGATCCTCCCACTGTCCATGTATTGGGAAAACTTTCCGAATTGATAATGGGGAAGACTCCTGTGGCAAAATATGATGACCCTGGAAATCCTATTGTGACAGTTCACATAGGAAACACACAAATCCCCAACGTCTTGGTAGACTTAGGTGCAGCTATTAACGTTATGACCATAGAAACTGTGAAGAAACTTGGATTCACTAACCTTCGGCTGACCCCTGCTATTTTGGAACTTGCTGACATATCAACAATCAAGCCTGAAGGGATCCTAGATGACCTCGTAATCTCAGTTGACTCGTGGGAATACCCTGTGGATTTCTTGGTGTTAAAATTGAAATCTTAGTTGGGGGGACACCCACTGATCCTGAGAAGACCGTGGTTGGCCAAAATAGATGCCTGTATCAGCTGTTGGTCAGGATCTATGACCATTTCAGATGGGACTGAGATCAAGAGCCTAACCTTGTACCCTCCAGCTTGACCAAGCATAGAAGTTGAAACTCCACTTTGGGTAGATTTGGAGGAGGAAGAAGGTGTTCAACCATTATTAACAATAGGGACAATGCCATTAACAATTTCATCAGTGCGCCCACGTCTGTCAACAAGCACATTTACCAGATTCTTAACAGTACGTTAGATGAAGTAGAACAAGAAAATATTACAGAAGAAACTCTAGTCATTGATGCCAGTATAATTCTAGTACTTCAGAATTTGAAAAGTGCACCAGTGGAAATTGAGCGAGGGAAAACATTGAACGTCAATTCAAACCTTGCGCCCAGTGAGCTGGAACAACTAGTCACCTTACTGAAACAACGTAGAGAAGCTTTCGCTTGGGAGTCTGCAAACATGAAAGGGATTCCTTCTAATCTGTGTACCCATCACATTTATATTAAGAGTGACTCGAGGCCTGTGTGTCAACCACAACGAAGGATGAACCCGAACCTAAGAGACATTGTGAAAGAAGAGATACAAAAACTTTTGGAAGCAGGATTTATATACCCAATTTCGGACAGTAAGTGGGTTTCTCCACTCGTGATTGTGCCAAAGAAGAATGGGAATGGAGGGTCTACGTGGATTACATAGAATTGAACAAGGCAACGCAAAAGGACCACTTCCCCTTACCTTTTATCGATCAGGTCCTTGATACCTTGTCTGGGAAGAAGTATTTTTCCTTTCTGGATGGTTTTAGTGGCTACAACCAAATCCAGATTGCTCCAGAATACCAGGACAAAACCACTTTCACCTGTCCCTGGGGGCTTTTGCATACCGGGTACTTCCTTTTGGGTTGTGCAACGCACTAACCACATTTCAGAAAGCAGTGATTGGAATCTTTTAAGAGATGGTAAATGATTGCATGGAGATTTTTATGGATGACTTTACTCCATATGGTGATAGTTATGAAGAAGCACTGAAAACTTTAGTAAAGGTCTTGAAACGTTGTGAACAAAGCCAGCTCTCTTTAAGCACTGAAAAGTGCCATATGATGATGAGCGAGGGCATAGTGTTGGGGCACTTCATCTCTTCTGATGGTATCCAGGTATATCCCTCCAAAATCAAGGTAATTGAAAACATACCAACTCCTGGAACACATAAGGATGTACGTAGCTTCCTGGGGTATGCTGGCTATCACAGAAGGTTCATAGAAATTTTTTCCAAACTAGCTTCTCCTTTGTTCACTCAGTTGATGAAGGATGCACAGTTTGTCTGGAATGTTGCATGCCAAACATCATTTACTGAGATAAAGAAAAGGATATCTACATCACCTATCTTACGAGGGCCCAACTGGGCTCTACCTTTTCATATTTCTTCAGATGCTTCAGACACTGCCATTGGAGCAGTTTTGGGACAGCAGGAAGGTAATGCTCCTTATGCAATTTATTACATTTATAAGAAATTATCTCCTACTGAACTAAACTATATTGTCACAGAAAAGGAATTTCTTGCCATTTTTTATGCCATCAACAAATTTAGACATTATATTATTGGATATTCCACTTTTGTGCACACTGATCATTTTGCTATCAAATATTTAATGAATAAACCAATCACGAATACTAGAGTTACTAGATGGTTGTTACTGTTACAGGAATTTGATATCACAATTATTCATAGACCAGGGAAGGAAAATGTTGTTGTAGATTTTTTTATTATCTCGACTTACTAACAGTGATGACAATTTACCAGTCGAAGATTCCTTCCTTGATGAACATTTGTTTGCAGTATCAACTCATTCCCCATGGTATGTAGATATTGCTAACTTTTTGGCTGTAGGTAAGCTCCTAGCACATCTGTCAAAGAGAGAAAAAAGAAAGATCATACAACAGAATGCTAGGTACCGCTGGATTGATGGCCATCTTTTCTACACAGGTCTAGATTTAGAGATCAGAAGATGTCTTAGAGAAGATGAGATCTTTAGTATTCTTAAAGCTTGCCATGATGAGCCCTGTGGGGGACATTTTGCTGACAAAAGGACAGGTCATAAGGTTTTGAGGATGGGTTATTTCTGGCCCACATTGTTCAGGGACGCAAAGAAGTATGTTTAGGAATGTGATAGCTGCCAAAGGATGGGCCAACCCAACAGATTAGATGAAATGCCCTCGCAGCCACAGCTCGTGGTTGAACCATTTGACAGATGGGATCTAGATTTTGTAGGGCCTATCAAACCTCCTTCAAAATAGAAAGTTCACATCTTGGTTTGCACAGATTACATGACCAAATGGGTAGAAGCTGTAGCCTTGATTAAGGCTAATGATCAGGCTGTGATTGATTTCCTGTATGAAGAAATTTTTACTTGGTTTGGAGTACCCAAGGAAATCGTCACAGATGGTGGACTGCAGTTTGTGTCTCATAAGCTGGAAGTGCTGTTACAGAAATTTCATATTCAGCATAGAATAACCTCGCCATATCATCCACAGGCCAATGGCCAAGTGGAGAGTTCAATCAAGGTTATTGAGGCTATTTTGACAAAGACAGTGAAGAGCCATCGTAAAGATTGGGCTGAGAGACTTCCAGAGGCACTATGGGCCTATCACACTACATGGCGTAACACCACTGGTTTTTACCGATATGAGTTAGTGTATGGTAAGAATGTTGTTTTCCCAATTGAATTTGAAATCAGGACTTTGAAAACAGTTGTAGAAGCAAATATGGATTTATCAGAAGCACATAGGAACCGACTGAATCAACTTAATGAATTAGATGAAAAGCGCACAACAACAGTAAATCATACAAATTTAATCCAACAACAGCGCTCTAAGTGGCATGACAGATTCATAAAGAAGAAAGTCTTCCACGAAGGAGACTGGGCTCTATTATATGATTCACGGTTTAAGAGGGATTTCAAAGGCAATCTACGCACTCGTTGGTTGGGACCTTATCAAATAGATCGTGTATTTGACAATGGAACAGTTCGGTTGATCACCATTGATGAAAACATACACCATTACTCGCAAATGGTCATCGGTTGCGACTATATCACAAATCGATCTCAAGGGATGCTTTGATTTCACAAGTTGCAGCAAATCCAGATTATCAATTAATGCTAGGGTAGGGAGTTTTCTCAACCCTTGTGAATTTTTAGAACTGCAATATCCACATCAGTTGTACATAAATAATTTATTTTTCATTTTGTATTTTATCTATTTTTCATTTTTCACTTGATCGGTTTGTTTTGAAGATTTGTGTGCAGGGATTGATTGGAGGAACAACATTCATGACTGGGCCAGACGATTGCAGGCACTTTACATTGTTTCCTGATTTAATAAAGCTCTTTGAAGAAGATGGATGATTCGTTAGTTTTTCAGTAGCCAGCTAAAAGTCTACCTGTTACTCATTTTTGCACAGTTGCGACTCCTTACCTTGCTCATTCTTCCTATTTCTGCAGCTGTAACTCCGTCATTTTTCCATTCACTTCATTTTTGCCAGCAACTGCGACTCCGCCATTCTTGCCTATTCCGCTAGTCTAGTAGCTGTGACTCCACTATCTCCATTTCATTTTTCGCTTTTTGCCAGCAGCTGTGACTCCGTTATTCTTGCCTATTCCACTAAGTCTAGCAGCTGCGACTCCGCTATTCTTGCCTATTCCGCTAAGTCTAGCAGCTGCGACTCCGCTATTCTTGCTTATTCCACTAAGTCTAGTAGCTACAACTCCGCTATTCTTGCTTATTCCACTAAGTCTAGTAGCTACAACTCCGCTACTCCCACTTCATTTTTTCCTTTTTTCCAGCGGCTGCGACTCCGCTATTCTTGCATATTCTGCTAAGTCTAGTAGCTGCGACTCTGCTGTTTCCATTTCATTTTCGCCTTTTTCTAAGTAGCTATGACTCAACTACTTTTGTCTATTCTACCAAGTCTAGCAGCTGCTATTCCACTATCTTTGCCTTTTCTTTGAATTTTTGCAATTGGAACTCCTCTATATGTCACCGAACTCTGCTCAAATTAATATAAGTCTGCAGCTGTGACTTCGCTAGAATTTTCATATGCCCAGCTGCAATTCCACTAAGTTGTCGTTTTTTTTTCCAAATTAATGCCGCTTATAATAACTCAATCTGGTGTCAATTTGAATGTTTGCTCCATAAGATCCAATCGCAATCCGCCAACAAGATAGCTATTAGGTATCTTGGGCATCTGTTAGTCGGGTGGCGGTGGCCAAATCACTTCAGCACATGCGCATTTATGCTCGTTTCATTGGGAGGCGGGCTATAATGGTAACTCACGGCTGAACGCATAATGTAAAGGTACGGATTCAGACTTTTTACATTATTAAGCATGAAATTGAATATGGTAATAATGATTATGCACTGTCTTTTAGTCCCTGTCAGCAAAGCCGTACCATTTAAACACCAGGGAAGATGTCAGAGTCATGCTTGTATCTATTGCATTCCTGTCACCGTACCCGATTCATATCGAAATAACCCAATTATGCCAACTTTCCATAACTGTCTCATTCCACCGGAATTTCACACCTATGCTGACTTTCCTAAAATACGTGATTTTAAATTCCAACGATTCCTTGCATGTTCATATGCTACAACTCCCACGTCTGGACTGTTACTTGTTGTATTCGTCACTTGAATTTTGAAGGAAGATTGCTATGGGGAACCCAGTTCGGCATGAACTCGTGAATACAGAAGCCTTGCACGCCAATGTAGCAGTTCTTAACATTTTCATGGCAGCAGGCTGGATGGAATATTTTGAACGGTTGAACGGTTTCCACACAGAAGCTGCATTGCAATTCGCCCTTAACCTGACTGATACTCACTCTGAGGTTAGGGGACTGCGCATGGATGTTATAGAAGAAATTATAGCAGAAGTTACTGGCTTACCATGGGTTGGAAAGAATTCATTTGGACATAAAGCACATAATGCGACGGCTGTAAGAGAATTTCTCGCAATCGGGGAAAATGTTCGTCCAAAACGCCGTGGGTTAGAATTGGCATCATTACCACGACCCTGGAATCAAGTGGTAGTCTTCGTGAAGAAATACATCTCTTGCGAAGGTAGGTACCAAACTGTTTCCTTCTCTGAAATTCCCTTATTATCTCACTTACGCCATGGAATTTTAGTAAATATGTTATTCTATCTTTTTAAAGCCCTGCAAACCATGGCTGGTTATGCAAAAACAACCCAACACCCAGTTTCCTTCCTTACCAATCATGGCCTAATTAAACTGTTAGTCTTAAGGGCCCTTGGAAATCACAATTTAACCTGGGAGCAATTTCTTGTTGGGGACGGTCCAATTAGGGAACCTGTATTAGAAATGGGGGATGTTGGTGAAGGTAATGAAGATCGGAGCTCCTCCAATCTAGTTGGGGGGGAGGTTGGAGCATCAGGAAACCAGGCTAAGGAGGTAAATATGGGAGAAGCTGCAACTATAGAAGCAGAAACTCAGGAAGAAGAAGCTGAAACTGGAGCAGCTATTAAGGCTGCAACAATAGAAGCTGTAAATGCAGAAGCAGAAATTCAGGAGGAAGAGTATCAGGCAGAAGCAGCAGGGGAAGGAAATGTGGAGGTTTTGGATGTTGTGTCCTCTCCTGAGATAAGAGGGACCATTATTGAGGAGGAGAAGACCGAAGAAAAGACCCCTGTGTCAAATAAGCAAAGAAAAATGCCAGGGAACAAGGGTCAGACATCCACCACAGCAAAGAAAAGAAAAACCAGAGCTATCACAACATTAGTAGCAGCATGTAGTGGAGACTAGCCAGTGGAAATGGTGAAGAAAAGGAGGACTCGATCTATGGCAGCAACATAGATAGCAGGTGCAATTGGGTTCAATAGTGAAGCACCTTCAGCAGAGACAACAAATGCAATTGGGGTTAACAGTGAGGCACCCTCAGCAGAGACAGCAGGAGCAACCAGAACAAATATTGGGTCACCTTTGGCAGAAATGGCACCTGTAACAGGGGTAGACATAGAAATTCCCATTATGAATCCCAAGTCACCTGCTGTTATACAGGAACCTTTCATTAAAGAACCTCAAATTGAAAACCTCCTGTTTGAAAATGAATTATTAAAGGAGGAGGTGCAGACATTGCGAAATGAGTTGGAAAGATTGAAGGAAGCAATTGGGAAACAAGCAGAGAATAATTTGAACACATTGTTAGATGCTGCAAATTTATTAGAAAATTCATCTTCTGCATTAGAAAATGAGGAGCAAGGAGAGATTGTTTTCCCAGAGTGTGGAGACATATTCTTTGCAGTAGGACACAAAGTTATGGTGTTGGGACTTGTATCACAAAAGCATGCACAGATAGAGCAGGAGGAAGAGAAAGCACCAGAAATAGAATTAATGGGGGAAAATGAGCCAAAAATTGAAGTGATCCCTGATTTGAATGTAGGAGATGAAACAGTGCAGTCCCAGCCATCAGGGGATACCGAACTTCTTTAGGACCAGTCTCATCAGTCAGAGGAATTTGAGATAACCCAGGAACAATCTCAGCAATTTGAGGAAATTGAAAGGTAGGGGGTTGTTACACAAGAACCAACACCCTTGGAAATATATAGTGAGGCTGCAACCTAGACAGCAATATCTGACATCAAGAATCAAGTAGAAAACACTGTTACACAAGAACCAGTGTTTTCAAAAACATTTGCTGAAGTTGCAACACAAATCGAGGTGGTTGAGGTTGGTACTCAGGTAGAGGGTACTGTTACACAAGAACCAGTACTCTCGAAATTGTCCCTTGATTTGGCAAAACAGACTGAAGATGAGGAAGTTGAAGTACAAAAAGAAGATGTTGATACACAAGAACCAGCATCCTCAAAATCAATTGCTGAGACTGCATTACAGGCACAGGCCACCGCAACACCAATGGAGGATGAAACTGTTACACTACCAGAGCAAAATAAGGAGGTTAGTACAGTGGAGGATAAGGTAGAAATACAACCTTCTCGGGAAATCATTTATCTGGACTCTGATGATGAAAAGGACGTGGAGAATAGGAGAATTCAACGGTTAGAGAAAACGATTCTATGGATAAATCTTGAGTTGGATAAATGGCATAAATATATTGATCAATGCAGAACAGGGATGATTTCTCTCCATGAGCATATAAGTACTATCAGGGAGTTGAGGGAAAAGTGGGCTGAGGAGTTATTCTTTCAGAAAATCTGTTGGGAAATTTTTTGAAAGAAAATGTTGGAAGAATTGGAGAAACTTAAGACCCTGCAACAAGAAAAAGACCAAATGTATACTCTTTACCTAGAATTATTAAGTTGCAGGGCTCCATCCCCCTCTTACCCTGTCTTTCTTCATAAGCAAACAACTTTATTCAAATTGAGGGCCCTGAAGGAAGGAAGATCATTTGATCTAGCAACAGCTGCCCAGTTTTTAGAAACTTTTCTGGGAAGTGACTTTGATGATCAACCTCTGTTATGTGAATTATATTTACATGATAGGGATTGTTACATTAACTCTCCCTCTAACCTTGTGCCTTGTTTGGGGGATGTTCAGTTGAGGGCATTTGCCTCTTTTGTCATCAACCATGTGAAATGGCGAAATGCTTTCCAAACCATCACAAAGAATGAAGAGAATTCTACTCTCTGGATTAGGGATGAACCCCAGGATCCAAAAGAACTCATAGCAAATCATGCTGGATCTCTCAGGGTGCCTGCAATTGCCCAATACTTTGAAATCTTGCGAGATCAAATCCTCACTACCTATGTCCAGATGATTTTTAATATGCAGCAGAGTGCTTTGGAAGGTAGTGAATATAGATGGCTATATTCTTTTTCATCTCTGATGGAAGGGGATCCATACTGCTTTGAAAATTTTAAGCAAGCCCTGACAAGGATTCCTGGGTATGTGCAGTGTATGAAAACATGTGGTCCTTGGTGGATTGGATTGAGATTCAAATTTCCCCTCATATGGCAGCCTGTGACTCCTTACAGGAACAACTATGTTTTGACTAAGGAAGAAGAGAAGCTGTGTTGGGAGAGATGGACAGCTTGCTATGGGTTTGTGCCTTATGGGGAATCATCAGAACTTGCCTATAGTCTCACTAGTCTTCACAAATACAGCTTGGACTTAGATTCAGACTAGTGGGGGTTGTTGCATGAGGATATGCAATTGGAAAGTTGGGGGGAGATGTTGGGCCCTGGAAATGCCCATTTTTGGCCATACTTATTACATCATTTTGCCCTGATTATATCCCATTTTCACAAGCCATATATATGCCTTTCTTCCAGATCAATCAATTATCTTGACAGATATAACTCAATATTGCTTTATTCATTTTATGCCTAAGATTGTTAAAGTTATGAATTCTGTCCTTTGATTTATGCTAACTTGTGTGATTTCATTAAGTAAAGATCAAAGCACAGGTGTATCAGTCGCCATGCCTCGGGGAAAGAATCATACGTGGGCCAGCTGTTACTCTTCTAACTCCATTCCTCATATTTTCAAGGGACAACGCATCTCTCCACGTGAGCTGTAATAGGTCGCTGAAACAGAGCATAGCTGCAACAGACAGGATGCCTCCCGATTGGTTGAACCGTTGATCCATTGACTGCCAGTGTAGCAACATCCTTCATGACTAATGACCTCATTCATTATAGCTGTAACAGTTAGCTGTAACTCTGCAGCATGAAAATCGTAGATCTTCATTGTTGCACGAAATTAGTGGATCACGAACTGTATTCCTCATGTATAAATTCAGGATGGTTTTCCAAGTCTAGGGTTGGATAATTATTATTTTGTACGGGCTGTAGCAGAGAACTGAGACTGTGAATTACCATTTTTAATGAAGAGCAGAGTTACTTCCATTTTTGTCTCTTAATTCGTGGTAGTTCACGGCGTCTCTGTTAGAAGGCCAGGGCCCGCCTTCTCACAGAGATTGTCAATTTAGTTAGATAGTTAGATTTATTCATTTCCTGTTGTGTGTTGTGGAATTGCATTAGGTATATTTCTGATAGTTGCAACAGAGAGTTATGATTGCATTCTTTATTGGTAGTTTATTTCCTGCATATGAATGGCTGTAATTGCGTGGTGTGACAGTAGACTGTGTAGGTTAGTTTGATTAATGCATGTGTGTTCAATAGTTGTTATAGCCAAGCTCAACACCATCCCTTTCAGTCATTTATGCTTTCTAGGATTTCTAATGGTTATCAATTTATAGTTCAAGTTTATTTCTTAATTCTGGTTGCTGTTGTATCTTTCATTGAGTTCATAGATTAGGCAGATCATGGTTGAGTTACAGTAGTTACTGGATGGATCATTTTGGTAAATATTGAATACTATAGTTTGATAATTATAGAATTTAACTTCTTGCAAAAGTAATCTAGTTCAATTTCATGCTTAGATCAATAACTACTAGGTTGATTTCTGTAGGAAGGTAGTTGTACTTCGAATTCCTAGATGTATGAGTTAGATTACTTTTCTTTATGGAATGAGTTTGGTTGAACAGATAGGTAGGATTATTATCTTCATTTATTCAATCAACTGCTAAAGATGTTTATGCATAGATTGTGCTTATTTCCGTTGAAATAAAAGACCTCCTTGGGTTTGACAATTTATATTGAGCATCCTGTGTGTTAGTTTTAATTAATTGACATATAGGGTGACCAACACTGCTATCTCCATTACTTTCTTACTTTCTTTCTCTCTTTACGTATGTGTGATCTTGTATTTGGTATATGTATGCTATGTTATTGGTAACCACATGTAGTCCCATAGATTATAACAAAGAGCATTGGTGCATCCAAACCTTATAGGAGCACCAGTGCACCCACACCTTATATAGGAGCGTCGATGCACCCATACCAAAGAGGAGCACCGGTTCGCCCATACATAAGAGGAGAACTGGTGCTCCAATATCGCATGGAAAAACACTATGTTGTATAAAGAAACCTCATGAAACTGCAAATAAAGTGTGGTGAAAGCCAATGTGGATATGCACCCATGCTACACAAAATTGTACCCTTTTCTTTGTTGAACTTGTTTTTCATTTCCTAACTAGATATGTTGATGTAAAACCCTAAAATAAATGCACCATTAACCTACAAAATAGAGAAACAAACCCTCAAACTAACAAAAAGAAGAAGCAAACTATCTAAGAAATTAGAAAAAATAGTGGGAAATGAAAAATAATAGAAATAAAATAAATAATGGGAAGAAATGAAATAATGAAGAGGAAAAAAAGGATTACTTGGTTGCAATAATCTTTGTATTTCCTTGCATTCATGGCTATTTGTATTGTATTCTCTTGTATAACAACCTTATCTTCCACTTCTCTCTTATATAACCATTTGAAATGAAGACATGAAACAAATTCTTTATTTTTTCTCTTTTTAAAAGTCATCTTTAGCTTTTCCTTGCCTCTTTCAATAAGTTAAAAGAAATATGAATTATTGTTCGGTGCATTGGTGTCAGAGGAGCAACATTTTTCCCATACCTAAAGAGGAGCATCGATGCATCAAAAGCTCAAAAAGGAGCACTAGTGTACCCATACCAATGATGAGTACCAATGTGCCCACACCTTAAAGAGGAGCACTGGTGTACTATTATCAAAGAGGAGCATCGGTGCACTCTTCTTAGAGAAGAGAATCACTATTTTTTAGGATATTGATTCTCTAATGCACATGGGTCATGGCACACCGGTGCTCCTAAACCAATGTGAAGCAACGATGCACCATGACCAAAGAGGAGCACTGGTGTATTTTGGGGTTGTTGACACTTTGGTGCACATTGGTATCAAAGCATGATATGCTTATACCAATGTGGAGCATTGGCGTATCTTGACCAAAGTGGAGCATCGATGCCTTTTGGGCATGTTGTTGCTCTAGTGCACTTTTAGTCATGGAGTGCTGATGCATTTGAAATTAAATCACATCTATGAGCCATAATGGTTTAAGCACCTTGACAAAAAAACATCAACTAAAACCTTCATCTTCTCGCCTATGCTATCAACCTTCGCTATAAACAAAGAAGGGATCATTTTTTGAGGGGAGGTTGTGCAAATAATTCCACTATAAGTTGTTTTCCTTATAGTTTATTGCCATTTTTATGTTGAATATTCCTTAATAAATGTACCTTGTTCATTTCATTTGGTATCAAAACAACATTTTAATCTTAGCCTTTGACCCCACACATTTTATCAGTTATTTGGTTAATAATTTGTTACCCTTACCAACATACCTATCGGCTTCTAACTACACCCACATTTTGAGAGTTTTTCTAATTTTCCAGGTCTTGACCTCAGCCCATAATCTTTGCCCTATCACTTCCACTACTACATAAATATTTATCTAGCATCAATGACTTTTTTAATTCCATAAGCAAATCGTTTGATTCAAGGGATAGTTAATCGTGTCTAAGAAAATAAATCTTTTGTAGCTACGGTGTTAACGGTCATTGGAATCTCACTTGTTAACATGAAGAGGATGATACAATTAGATTCCATTTAGTTCCCTATGTGGAAAAAGCCTCTCTAAATTAAAGTTTAATCCACAACCAAGGAATTAAATAAGAGTCTACAATCCATTAAAAAATTTCACATTCCTTACGATTATAGGGAAGGTTTAGTCAAACAATAATCCATCACTACTGCCCTGCTCTTTTCCATTTTTCACTGTGGTTCATTCCATAAGGATAAAGACTATTGAAGGTGAATACACCGCCATTCCCTATGGACACAACCTTTCATAACTAATACCTAAAGTAAATACTAAAATTAACACATAAATTAATGGGAGGTTTAACACACAAATTAATGGGAGGTTTAATTGAAAAATTATAACGTTATAAAATTATTAAATCTTTTATAGAAGTAATTCTTAAGTCTCAATTCAAAGTTTACGTAATATCCATTTATAAGTTCAACGAAGCCAGATTACCACGTTTCTACGCCAAAACTCCAAAAAGATATATTAAAAGTTTCATTAAAGGAGTAATTAAAGTTCTAAGTATTTAAGTATGGTGACGTTAAAAATTTTTATTTAAATTTTAATAAAAAATGGAAGATTTAATTATAAAGGTCTTCTAAGTCTTTTTTTTTACATTATTTAAATTCAAAAGAACTGTTCAAAGAAAAGTTATTAACATTATTATTAATCTAAACGACAAAATGAATCACATCAAAGTTGATGTGGCCTATTAATTATTGATTGATTCTTAATATAAGTATGGAGTAGTCTATTTATTCTACGTTTTCGACTTTATGGTAGGTTTTGATCGAAATTCGGTAATTTTTCTTTTGGTAAAATCTAAATTTCTATGTGTTTAAATTGTATTTTTGAATCCATAAATAGATTCAACACCCTCAAATACCCCCATTGCATCCAAATTATGCAATTTCTATAGCTAATATATGTGATTCTAAGATTTTTTAAAGATTCCCAATCATAATACGATTGCAATTAAATGGAAAACATGCTCGGAAAAGGTTGAAAACATAGAATATTTAGACTACACCTATAAGTATTATGAAAAGATAAAATTTAGTGATAAAAACTAGTATGATATAAATGATCGGTTATTGAGAATTAACAATTATATTTGCATATCTCAATTCACTGTTACATTTATGTTTGATAAAGATGTTGCCATAATTCTAGGCTAATCCTCTATAAAAACACAAGGGACTTTCATCTTGAACATGAAGAATTTATTTTTGACATTTTCTTATTAGAAGAAGAAGATAACATTGCGATATGTTACAAGAAAGTCATGCTCAACAATAGACTCATTAGAAAACCTAAGGGAAGTATTAGAAGAGATCCTTTAAGATAGCTAGAAGTTAATGCATAAGTTGTAGGATTGCCATAAAGAATTTGAAAAGGCTATCATTAAAAAGTTAAGAATAAATGTCTAGCATAAAATATCACAGTAAAAAACAATTTATAGAAATCAAGAAGTCTAGGGACATGAAGCAGTGTAATCACAAATTAGAATAGGAGAATCAAGAGCTCAAGAAGAATAAATAAAAAAAACTAAAGAAAGTCCTAGCCTAAGGAACCTTAATTAAAGGTTGCTTGAACGAATCAAAAGGTTAAAAGAGAAGAGACCAAAGAATCAAGACCTTAAGAACAAATTTGACAAGCCAAAAAATATTAAGGAACTCTCATGCTCAGGAGGACATAAGCAAACTTTATTTATACAAATTAAGAAGTTAAAGAATGATAAGAAGTTGTTACAATAAAAGTTAGAATGTAACTTACCAACAAAAAAACATTGATCAATAAAGAAACAATGGTTGGTCCAATTATATCATAAGAACTACTAGATATTAAAACCATATACATACGGAAAAACACCAATGCCAATCCAATTAATATCACAAATCGAAATGATGCTTATGTTGGAATATTATCAAATTGATAAATTGCTATAAGGAACAAACACCAAATGTTCCAACACTAAAATCATGACACAAAATAGAGGGATGCGTTATTGTAATGCAAATCAAAAGAGTCATCGTAACTAAAGACAAAATCAATGTGCGAAGCTAAGTGAAGATCCTATTATATGGAAGAGAAGTTCAAGTGTGGAATCTTATCATTTCCTAATTCATAAAATTCAACGCCACACAGTTCAATAGAAAATTGAATTAGGGTGGTTTGTCCCTTTCACAGCAAGACAATTTTGGAACACTCTATAACTCATATTGTTTTGTGTTATTAACCAACATAGCTTTGAGGACAAAGAAAAACATAAAAATGCATTACAAGCCCAAAAGAAAAACTTTTCAATAAAAAGATACGAAGACAAAGCATCTTAAAGAAATAAACATAAATATATCAAATAAATAATAATAATAAAAATGTGTAGTCTAAAAGTTCTACAATTTCAAACGATTTTTTATTTTTATTTTTGCGGCACGATTTTGAAAAAATCGACATAAATTTTTAAAAATCCTGGTTACAACTCTCAAACTTTGAAATTTTGGGTGCCCTAGGGGTTTTTTATGGTGTTAAATCTATTTCAACCATCAAAATCGCCATTAAAACACAGTTAAATTCAGATTTTGTAAAATAAAAAACATCAAATTCCAGTGAAAACCCCATCCAAAACAAATCATCAATATTTGTGACTAATCAATGTTATATTATAGATACATAATATCATATGGCAATATCAGCGTATCATTCATTCTATTTCATTCAATTATTTATACATGATTTATCTTTTGTGAATTTAACCAATGATCTTTTTATATTAAATATTCCTCATAACCTTTTTTTCATTTCATCCAATGATCTCCTTGGACTTTTTAACTTAGCTTGCGTATCCATTAAAGCTTAAACTATACACTAAGAACGTATGCTCAATTACATTTTTAAAGGTTTCATAGGTTTGCAATTTCAAATGATATGGAAATGAAGAGACTCTAACATATGGTTAAATTACCTTATCTTAAAAGTATGTGAACATAATATAATAAAAGTAAAATGATAAAGGTCTTATGTCGGCATACCATATAACAGTTAAATAAATTTTCTTTCTACTTTCAGTGGTTGCCATTTGTAAAGTCATTTAACACCAAGCTTTTCCTTTTAAGGGAAGAAGTTGATGAGTGGATGAGATAATATTGACGGCAACCAAAAAGAAAATAGCAAGTTTTTGAAGAAATGCAATAAATATACTTTATTCAATTTTATTAAATCCCCTATACTACAACTATGCATTTGTTTATCTGCATAATCTATGCAAGAAAGTGGGATAAAATTACTTTATTTATTTTTCTAATATCATGTAGTACAAGAATGTATTAATTATGGATTTTATCTTTATTATCAATTTAAAAAAATATTGTTTTGAGTTTTAAATAAAAAATTTAATATAATATATATTAATATTTTGATTTAACATAATTAAATTTTTTTTTTTAATTATGATGATTTGTTATAATTATATTTTATTTTACATCAACATTAAATAACATTTACAATATCATTGAATTTTATAAATATTTGAATATTTTATTTTCATTATTGGTAATCTATATCACCAAGATTAGATGTATCATTGAATTTTATAAATGTTTGAATATTTTTTTCTTCATTATTGATGATTTATATTATCAAGATCAGATTTATCAATAAAAACTCAACATTACATCATCATTGGATTTTTATGAGTGGTAGTGTTTGGCTATTTTTTTGAGATGAAATTTATAACAATTATCTTTTTATTTAATTAATCTAAAATATCTGAATATTTTTATTTTCATTATTGTTGATTTAGATCACCAAAAACAGCTTTATCAATTAAAAATTAACACTACATTATCATTGGATTTTTATGAATGATAGTATTTGGTTATTTTTCTTTTAATTATTGGCAATCAAAATAAAATCTATAAAAAATTATCTTTTATTTAATTAATCCAAATTTATATTAAGTAGTATTTATAAGTTATAGAATCATTTAATTAAGTTTTATAAATTAATTAATTATATTTATAAGTAATGACTTTTAAATGAGTTTATGTTATTTAATTATTATTTATTTGAAATAAAAGTATTACTAAAGATTGATTGTATTGCATTATTATTTTATTTTTTCACTTGTATTGTTTGAGTAGTTGTATATAAAATCATCACCATTTCATTTATAATTTATCTAATGCACTTATCATATCATAATATGTTTTTTTTTCTCACTTTGGTCAGACACTTAATTGATTGCTCTTATGCTAGTGAAGGTTGTTACTATATTAGCTAATTCATGCATGACTTGTGCAGATAATCCTTTGATATCTGCACGACTCATGTAGATAATCCTTTAATATCCATGTGATTATTGTAAACTCAACAAAAAACTAGTCAATGCTTCATAAATGCGCGTGTGCTTGTTTAGACGATGTAGTGGGTATGCATGGACTTGTTTTGAGCCTTGTTTCCATTAATGCCAATCACTTAGCCTTTTGTAATGCACACTAAGATTGTGGACATTTATTAAAGAATGAGGAGAGTTCATGTGGAATCTAGTTCAAGATTGGGGTTTCATCGTTCACCTATATAAATAAGTCATGGTATTGCATTTTATAATAAGAAGAAAGAGCAAGGTTATATTGTTGAAATGTCTTTGGAGAGATATATAACTCATCCATATTTCTTCACTATTTTAGAGTTTCATGCCCTTTTGCTTCTACCATTGTGCATTAACAAAAGGAGCTTGCTACTGCAACCTACTAGATTTGGAGATTGAGCATACAAGATGAAAAAGGAACCCTCTCAAAGAGAGCTTTGAGTCCGCTTGCTACAAACTCCATGTGTTATTGTTTATCCCTTGCTTTGTACATTGGTATAAATTAAAGTTCTATTATTTTCCCCCAAATGCTTTTGTTTGAATTTGATTCAAAAGTAGTAAATCCATAGTTCTAATGCTTTCTTTATTTAATGCATAATTTAGGGTTAATTTTAATGCTTGTGTGAGTCTCTTGTCCTTTCTTTATTTTGTTTATACCTATTTTAAGCAACTAACTAAATTAGGGTTCTTTTGCACACTAATTCAACACATTACTTACAACAAATTACAACAAATTGGAGACACCTTGAAGATTTTGATCCAAATGTCAATCTCGATTGCATGTATGATTGGTTTTTGCATTTTAGTAGTTAGTAAGCTCTATCTTTTATTTTTTTTCCATAGTAGTCATCTAAAAAGTGTCATTTTGCTTAAACCGTAGTTTTTCTAGCCTCAACCATTAACACAACTATCCCAATTTTTCCATGTGAGGAGCACACTAATTTTTCTTTTGAATTTACATGTTGTTGCATAGGATACCTGATACACATGTACATGCTATGTCTATGTAGAAGGTCCCTATCATGAGTGCACAACCTACATAGGTAATTATACTAGATTCCATCCATATGTAGTTGTCGAGTTGTTTTCTACACGACCATACACTTTTTTACGTTTTTACATTTTTGTTGCTTCTCTTATGAATTTTTACAGACAATTTTGGTTTATTTCTAGAAATACCTTTATTTCCGGTACTCACATATTGTAAGGTTCATCATTTTTTCTTAGCTTTGTTCAACATTAGTTCATAATTTGTTTGTTGTTTATTATATTCCAGTTGCTTAAAAAAATGATGAGCAAAATAATTTGATAAATAAATAATTCTTTTGTTTTAGTCTTTGAAAATTGTATTTATTTTCCTTTCTTGAAATTTCATTTGACTTTGTATTTTTACAAATATTTATTTCATTTCCAACATTTTATTATAAGTACTCTATTTGTGCACATGCTTAACACCTTAATCATTGATGTTTGGTTCATGACCCCAAGCTTAGCCTTCTAAAATCAACAACTTAATCACAACCAATAAATTCCTCACTTGAGGATTAAAATAAATCTTGTAGTTAGATTAGGATCGTGGAATATGGATTTAAATAAAATTTCTCCATAATAATTTACATTGAGGAATAACTATTGTCCTTTCGGGTGCTTTAAAATAATTTTTTAATAGGCATAGTCACAACTCATTTAGAAAAGGATGTTCTCTCTTTTGAGTGTTAATGCTTAGGTTGGAATCGAGGATTTGATGAAGGTGCCCAACACTTTCATCCTTGTTGTCGTCATTTGGGCATCAAAAGTCGAATACCCCTTGTACACATTTGTGAAAAGGTATCTTAGTGGCCAATAATATGTTCCTATTAGATGGATTTTGTGGATTATAGAGGAAAATTAGGCAATTAGGTGTTGTCAGCTAGGTGATATTCCCAATGTTTCTCACTATATCTAACTCTATCATAGCTTCACATGCTCCTTTGATGGATTTCATTACCATTTGTTGAGAGTGATTAATTGAAGTCCCAATTATTATAGATGATTTGAGAGGAAGGTCGTTATATTTTTATGTTAATTTCTTTTTCTTTTCATAGGATGATTTTTTTTACATCAGACCTTTACATTATCGTGCTTTATTGAAGCACACTTATAAGAACATAGGTTCAATAGTAGGCACATATTTCTTTGAGTACTTTGCTTTTGCATAGGACTAGCCCTTAGACCCTTCACCTAGTCATTAAGAGAGATTTAAATAGGGGTGAATCCATGAAGCTCCATCACAATTTTTGGCAAGACAACCTGGTGTGAAATAGTGCAAGCAGACCATCAATCACAAAAATGTTAAGCTCTTTATTAAGTTTTTAATATCTCTATCAAGTGTTTATTCAATCCCTTGATGGAGGGTTTTGTTGGATGGAACATACCCTTGATCGAGGTCTTGATAGAGAGTTAAAATAACACTCTATCAAGAGTTAATTAGGACCTCATTTGAGGTATTAATATCAATCAGGCCCTACAAAAATTCATGAGATCTAGAGAGTGAGGACCTCAATTGATGTATTAAGCTTGAAAAAGGTCATATTTTTTATATAACAAGAAAAGATAGGACGCAAATCCTAGATTCATTTCAAAAGAGATTGATGAAAATGACGATGACCCACCTTCATACCATGATCCAACATTTCCCCAACACCTTGATTTCTACACTAACCACACTTGTACACAATGACAACTACAATGAGAGGTAGGTAATTTTTTAAAATTACTTTTAATAAAAATGAAGGAAGGCTTAATTATGAAGGTCTTCCAACTCCTTTTTTGACATTATTAAAACACAAAGGGAATATTCAAGAATTTTTTTTCTTAACATTGATATTAGTATAAGTGACAAGGTGAATCACATCCATGTTGACTTTGTCAATCAATTATTGATTCTTGAGATGAGTATAAACACAAATATAAAATTCAGGAATGAAAAACGATATGAAATAAATGATTTATTATTCAGAATTAACAATTATATTTTCACATCTCAATTCAATGTTATGTCTATACTTGATAAAGATGTTGACATAATTCTATGTTCATCTTGGTTAGAAACATGAGGGGTTTTCATCTTAAACATGAAGAAAAAGTTTTTGATGTTCTCTTACAAAAAGAAGAAGATAATATTGTGTGATATTACAATAAAATCATGCTTAGTAGTGGCCTCATTATAAAACCTGAAGGATGTATAAAAGGTGATGCTTCAAGATAACTAAAAGTTAATACAAAAGTTGTAGGATTGCTACAAAGAATTTGAGAAGGTTATAACTAAAAAACATGAAGAAATTTCTTTCCTAAACTATTACGGTTAAAAACTACTTACATAACTCAAGAATTCAAGGGACACGAAGTAGTGCAATAAATGCAAATCAAGAATTCAAGGGACACGAAGTAGTGCAATAAATGCAAACGATAGGATCAAGAGATCATTTTTTTAAGACTTATGCAGTTAATTGGGTTGTCCATTGAGATTTTAAGAGCATTTGCATTGGATTGTATAGTTGAAATTTCTAACCTTTGTTCAAGCTCATCATCGGAACCATAAGAAGTCAAAAAAGGAGAAGGATTCCATGGATCAATGAGTAGTATTCAAGTCAATAAGATGAATAAAGGGAGGGTCGTATCAAAGGAAATTAAATCTAGAAAAGAAAAATGTTAAAAATGACAAGATCTAATATAAAAAAACTAATAAAAGGTTAAAGAAGCTACGGTAAAGTACACTATAAATAAGTATACAATCACATTATTAAAGTAAAGGATAAGAACACAGGGAGATAGAGCCAAAAATACTAAATATCCAAAAACATGAAATCCCTAAAAGATGGAAAGAAAAATAGAATAAAAAAGAAGAGGGAGAAATAAAACCAAAGAAAAAGAGGAGTGCAACACCTTATTTTTACCTTAACATGTATTGATGTAAATATGTATATAATGATGAAATGGCTAGAAGTAAGACAAAGATGGTATAGTATGACCAAGGTGATGTAATCATGCACATTTTATGTTTAATATGAAAACCATGACTACTATAGACAAAGAAGGAGGAAGAAGAGATGAGGGGGATACTATTCCATGAGAGGGGGATGTGAGAAGTGGGTCTAAGGGGGAGATGACCTTAGTGACTAATAATTTAAGCCATATTCCTTATTATTATGTTTCATCCTAAGTTGTATAAAGACCTCTTTATTAAAGTGCATTAGCCTTAATCTTGAGTTAATTATCCTAAGCTTGGGATTAGTTGGGGGAAAAGGTAAACTTCCCATGTATGCGACTTGTCTAGTTCTCATCACCCATGGATTCCACTTTGCTAGCTCCCAACATGCATACAAATGATTGAGAACTAGTTCATTCACTCATTATGCTATCATTCACTTAGCCATAATCTTTCGTCATAATTAAGCTATCATTTGATACCATATCCTAGATTCATACATGAGAACATGACTGGGGAAATCACAGAGCTGTAAGTGCATGTTACCCATGGATATTGGTGCTGGGAAATTGAGTTTCCTTATGAGAGAACTTGTCTTGTACCTAAGTTCCCTAAAGTCCCAACATAGAGAGTCCCTGGATGGCCTGTGCTAGATCCTTGGAAGGGAATTAGGAAAATAGCCAGATGGACTGTTAACTTAGAGAAGGGAACCCTGGGGTCTTTAAACTCATAGAGTGGAACCCCATTCCTTGGGTTGTCCAGGATGATGGAGGAGGAGTGCTAGTGGATTGGGATAGTTGTAGAGAGGGTTTGAAACCTTTTTGTGGATTGATAGCAACAACTTGGGGGTGGCCTCTGCTAAAGAGATAACTAGTATAGTAGGGTTCCTACGACTAGGAGTAATGTCCTTCGTCTGTAGTCAATTGGAGGATATTTCAAGATGAGTTTTATTTGTGTATAAAATGTTATGTATATATCTATGTTATGTATTTTATTTACTTATAATTGTTATGCAATTATTTGATTGCATGGATTTCCTACCATTGTATGATTACATTCATGTAAGAATTTCCTATACATTTTTGTATGCGTACATTTAATTTGGGAGACCATATATATATATATATATATGATTTTGTTGTAAATTTGATAAATAATATGTGAAAGTGAATTTGACTATCATAGCTGATTTTGATAAGTGGTTTGAGTATCCTATGGTCCCAAAGGCATGGTGTGGTCACTGGGTATGTGACAAGGAGGAAGAAAATCATGAGATACAAAGAAGCTACTAATGTCGAGGAAACCAAGAAAATCAATCTATCAAAGAAGGGAAGGAAGGGGGAAAATATAACTTAAATAAAGAGAAAGAATTTGTCTTGAAGGGAAAATACCATAAAAAATCGAAGCTAAGGGGTACCATGATAGGTAAATAAAGACAAAGAAGGACAAAGAGGAGGGGGACACATGAACAAAGGAGAAAGATAAAGGGAGTAAACTAAGTGTCGATTCTTTACAAAATGAGGGGATTTGATGACTACTAGCCTCCCAACTACCATCTCTATTGAGATTATGAATATGCTTTTGATTTCGATGGCTTACCTAAACTTGTGCTTAGAGTAGTTATATTATTTGTCAAGAACTTTCGTGCTATCAAGGGCTTGCGAGTAATTGATCAGAAAAAAAATATGAAGAAAGTTTTAGGACTAAGTAACACTAATCAAAGGTTACTTGAACAAATCAAAAGGTTAAAAGATAAGAAACCAAAGAATCAATATCTTAAGAACAAATTCAACGAGTCATAAAATATTGAAGAACTTTCATGCTTAAGGGATCATAATCAAAGCTTACTTACACAAATAAATAAGTTAAAGAATAATAATTCATTTTAGGAAACGTTAGAACAACTTACCAAGAAATAAGTAATGATCAGTAAAGAAATAATGAATGATCCAAATGAAGAAGAAGAACCATAGAGATTAAACTATAATACATGGACAAAATTACCAATATAGATCCATCAATATCATAAATCATAATGATGTTTATATGTGATTTCTATCAATCATTAAATCACCAAAATGGATAAACAATGAACGTTCCAACATTGAAATTACGACAAAAATAGAAGGATGCCTTATTGTCATCAAAGTTGCAAGAGTAATTTTAACCAAAGACAAAATCAACATGAGAATTTGAGTGAAGATCCTATTACATGGGAGTGAAGTTCAAGTGTGGAATCTTATCATTTCCAAAATCACAGAAGCTGTTGCCACACAATTTTGTGGAAAATTGAATTAAGGTGGTCTAACCCTTTCACAGTAAGACAATTATGTTCAACACTCTATAACTCATATCGTTTTGTCTCGTCAACCAACATAACTTGTAGATAACATAAGATAATGAGAAGGGATTACAAGGCATAACAAAGACAATTTTTTTTATAAAATGCTTGTAGGACAAAGCATCTTGAAGGTATAGGCAATTTAACGAGTACAAATATATCAAATAAATAATAATAATACATGAAATAAAGTGACACGTCTCTAACTAAAAGACATGACCTAGTAAAAAGACATGATGTATCAACCATGACGATGTCTAAGCACTTAGTTGCAGAGCATTAAATACTCTACAACTTGGGGTGTGCACCGTTCGATTTAAATAACTTTAAATCGAATGATGCACACCCAAGATATATATCATTCAATACTTTGTAAATGAGTGTTTAGCTTTCGGCATCAACCATTATGATTAATCAATACTTTAAGTACACCGTCACATAACAATATCAACATATGATTCATTCTATAACATTCAATTATTTAAAAATTATTTATCTTTTATAAATTTTGACTTATTATCCGCTGAATATTCTTTTTAGCTTATTTCATAATGGGCCATGCAATCTCCTTAATTAAACGGAATTACTCATTAACATACCCATTGGAGATTAAACTAACGTAATATATATAAATATGTTATCCAAACAGAAAAAAGATAGAAGCCCGGGCCCGGACGGGTGGACAGCAGAGTTTTACCTGTTCTTTTTTGACCTGGTCAAAAACGATATGCTGCGGGTGGTGGAAAAGAATAGGAGTCAAGGGGTTCTGAAAGCAAGTTTAAATTCGACATTCTTGGTCCTGATTCCTAAGGTGGAGAATCCTTCTACGTTTGGGGATTTTCGTCCTATTTCTTTGTGTAATGCTTTCTATAAAGTTATAACGAAGCTGATTGCAGAGAGAATTAAACCTATTCTTGCCAGACATATTTCAAAAGAACAATATGGCTTCTTACAAGGGCGTAGCATTCATGAGGCCATCGGCTGTGCCCAGGAATGTATTCACTCAATTAAGAGGGGAAAGATTCCGGCTAAGGTCCTTAAAGTGGATCTGTCTAAAGCTTACGATCGTACCTGCTGGCATTACCTCAGATTAGTTTTAATCCATACTGGTTTTGGGACTCCTATGGTTAATTGGATCTGGTCATGCTTAACAACTGCAAGCTTTGCAGTCCTTATAAATGGATTGGCGTCGAGTTTTTTCAAGCCGGCTACGGGCCTCCGGCAGGGATGTCCGTTATCACCTTACCTGTTTCTCTTAGTTATGGATGGTCTAAGTAGGATGATTACGGAAGCAGTGGAAAATAACGAGATGGAGGGACTCTGTTTCGGATCCACTCGCATTACCCATATTTTCTTTGTCGACGATGCTCTTTTGTTCTTGGGAAATTCTGTAGGTGAAGCCCGCGTGGTTAAAAATTTATTCTGGTTGTTCAGTAAAGCTACGAGTGTGGAGGCTAACATGGATAAATCTACCTGCTATGTAAATGAGTTGGAATCGAAAGACGTGACCAATTTTACAGAGATCATGCCAATGATTATTGCTCCGCTCTGGGAGGGCTTCAAGTACTTGGGGTTTCATCTAAAACCCAATGGTTACGGTCTTAAAGATTGGAAATGGCTTGTCACGAAAGTGGAAAAGCGTATTAATTTCTGGTGCAACAGGTACCTCTCTCGGGGAGGGAAAGTGGTTTTGTTAAAAAGTGTGCTCAGCGCGCTTCCGGTGTATTGGATGATAAACGCCAAGCTTCCACAGGGTACGCTACATACGCTTCGCAAGCTGTTTTTCAATTTTCTATGGAAGGGGAAGGAGGTAAGATGTATTCATTGGGCTTCATGGGAAACGATTTCTAAACCTAAGGAGGCAGGCGGGTGGGGATTCAAGAATCTGCTCTTCTTCGGAAAGGCTCTGGCGTCTAAAATGACATGGCATTTCATATCCAAACAAGGTATTTGGCAATCCATTCTCAGGTATAAGTACTTGGGAAACGATACTATCATAACATGGTTAAGAAGGACGGAGAAGACCAGTAAGGGTGGATCACTCTTCTGGAAATCTATTGTAACAGCTCTGCCTTTTGTGGAGGAAAGATTAGTATGGGAAGTGGGAGATGGGCAACAGGCCAGAATTGGAAGTGACTCCTATAGAGGAGTGAAAAAAAGCCCTGACTTCCCTCAGGATCTGAAAATTTGGCTGCAGACGCAAGGTTACAGGGTCCTAGCAGACGTGGCTTCGCACAGAGAAGGTCTCAGACAGCATTGGCTTTCTGCGGAAAGGATGATGATTCCGGATGTATGGGGGGAGATCTGGTCTACCTGGATCGACGAATTAAGGAGAGGTTTTATCAGGCTGGGAGAGGCAAATGATGTTTTACGCTGGCAAGGAAAAGAGGATAGGGGAAATTTTACTGTTAAAGCTGCGTACGAGGCCATCACAACCAATGGTCCTGTGGATAAACCGTGGTGGGGAGCCCGGTTATGGAAATCTCATGCTCCGCATAAAAGCAAGATCATGGTTTGGCTTGTTATTCAAGACAAAGTGTTAACCTGGGACAAACTAAAAAGACGCAATTTGGCAGGCCCAGGCCGATGCAGCCTCTGCATCAAGGAGGACGAAGATATACAGCATTTATTCCTCAAGTGTTCATACACTAGACAGATTTGGACAGAGGTAGTGGACAAGCTCCAGCTGGGGAAGATCAGGGAAGCCGAAAGTATTGAAGGGCTGGTAAAGGTCTGGTTTGAAGACGAGGTGCTTAAAAAAAGTAAAAGTATCCTCTTTCTAGTGATCTGGCAGGTTTGGGTGACTAGAAACTATGCTATTTTCGAGGATAAGTTGGTTCCGAGCTTCGTAGTTACAGCTCAAGTCCTATCCTTGTATAAGTTTTTCAAAGGCAAGGAGCATAAAGAAAAGGTCAGAAAAGTGAAGGAACATAACCATAAAGAGGGAGATTCAGTTGGTTATGTTGATGGAGCATGCGCTAATATGGTATGTGGGTTGGGAGGTCACATAGCACACCTTGGAAAGGTGGTGACTTTCCAGGCCAATGGAGGAGAAGGTACTAACAACAGGGTAGAAGGACTAGCGTTATTAGTACTCCTGATGTCGGCGGAAGCTCTTGCAGTGAAAGAACTCAGAGTTTACGAAGACTCTGAACTGTGGATCAAAAGAATGAACAAGGACATCAGCTTTCAAAATCATGCTTTGCAAAATCTGGGGATTAGAGTAGATAGTATGGTACAAAAATTTCGAAAGGTGGACTTCGTACACATATTCAGAGAGCAGAACGACAAGGCAGATGGCCTATCCAAAGGAGGTCTTCTTGAAGAAGCGGACATGTGCAAATTAATTTATATCTTTCAGGACACTCGAGAGGAAAAGACTAGCAGGCTGACATCTTTTTTGTTCTAAATCCCTTCCCGGTTCAGATTTCAAGTCTAAGCTCTGTAATTAATAATAGGTGGCTGGTGTAAAATGATACAGGTTTCCAATTCACCATTTTGTAAAGTTTTTTAAATGGCTGGGGCGCATAGCAAGGTCTCTTGTTGTAAACTGATATCCATATTACCATTTTGTAAAGTTTTTTGAAGCAAGGCTGATAGCAGCGATAAGTAGTCAAGTGATTATGCATAGTGCTTTTCAAACAACACCTGAGGAATGTATTCAGATCTTATTAAGATGAATGAATATGATTTTTTTTTCTAGAAAAATAAAAAGGTTTGCAAATTCAAATAATATGGAAATTAATGGCCACAAACACATAATTAATTACCTTATCTTTAAAGTATGTAAACATAATATAAAACTAAAATAAAAAAACCAAAGGTTAAAGATCTTATGTCGGCATACCGGTAACAAGGAAATAAATGTTCTTTTATAAATAAATAAATAATAAATAATAATCCTATTCTGATTTTAGTGGTTGCCATTTGTAAAGTCATTTTACTTTCTACGAAAGAGATGATTGCCATTTACATTTAATATTAATACCAACCTTTTGTTTTATGGAAAGAAGTTGATGAGTGGATGGGATGGTATTGATGGCACCAAAAAGAAAGGACAAGCTTTCGAGGAGATGCGATAAAATTATTTTATGAAATTTTCTAATCAATTATTGTAAAACTATGTATATCATTATTATAGAATTATATAATGCACTTCATTATATTATAATTTATTATAATTATTTATATTTCATTTATCTTATTCAAACTTTCGTTTTTAAGTTAATTAAGTTAATTATTTATTTATGTATGATGGGTATATATAATTCGTAGATATTTGTATAATTCATGTAGGATAATTTTAAAGGGTGAAATATTGTCAATTGGAAATTTTGTCAATTGACTAGTTTATTATCATTTTTATGTTGAATATTCCTTAATGTACCTTTGTTTATTTCATTTAGTATCATTGCCCTTCCATTTTTCACTGTGTGGTTCATTCCATAAGGATAAAGATTATTGAAGGTGAATACACCGCCATTCTCTATGGACACAACCTTTCATAACTAATACCTAAAGGAAATACTACAATTAACACATAAATTAATGGGAGGTTTAATTGAAAAATTACAAGGTTATAAAATTTTATTAAAAAAATTATAAAAGTAATTCTTAAGTCTCAATTCAAAAGATAGAAAGGGGTTATTCAAAGTTGATGTGATATCCATTTATAAGTTCAAGGAAAACCTAGGGTTTCATGGTGAAAACCTAGGGTTACTAGGCCTGAGATTCAAGCGGCGGTGAACGGGCGTGCCTGGGGATGCGGAGTTAACCTGGTTATGAACGTTTACGGCTAAAACAGTCTGAAAGCGGTTTAGTGGCTCTGTTTGTGGGTGGTTTTCATCATATGCGGCTGGTTTAAGACATTGTCGGGGAGCCGGAACCTTGAGATCCGGATCTGTCATTCTCTGGCGCGTGGTGGTCGTGTGGTCGTGTGGGTCTTCGTGGTGTGCGGTCTGGGTATTTCCTTTTAATCATTCAACTGGGTATTTCCGTTTCTTTCATAAAATCTCCCGTGTTAGGATATTGTCTGCTGGATAGATTTGCCGTTTCCTTTTTAAATAATCACCCGTGTTCGGACGTGGTCTGCTGGAAAAGGGTTGCCGCATTTCTCCATATATCTCTCGTTTTCCGGGTTAGCAACTGCTGGAAGGGGTTTTCGGGCCGGTTCCTCGGCGGTTTCGTTTTTGTGGTTAAGGGTTGCTGCATTCCTCCATAAATCTCTCGTTTTCCGGGTTATCAACTGCTAGAAAGGGTTTTCGGGTCGGTTCCACGGCGGTTTCGTTTGGTGGTTAACAATGGCCACCGGTTTTGGAGACACGGTGCCGGAACCCATCATCCCGGAAGACGGCAGCTTGAATGTATCCGACTACATGATCGAAGAGGCAGGGTTATTCCAGTCGGATGAACATTTCCGGGAACAGTTAAAGGGCAAGAGGGCCCTGAACGCCGGTGGTCGCCGGAATGCTCCGCGTGGCAAGGTATACAGAAGACACCCGGCTGGGCGCCGAACACATGGCGGTTCGGGGGGTCGGACCCCTCCGTGGGCAGTGAACAGGATTACCCGGAGATGGGTATCAAACCTAACCCTGGTTCATCCTCACGTGCGGCTCGTCGTCTGAATGGGAGGTATTTTCGGCGTCCTGGTGAGTCTTGGATGACTGTTGGCCGTGACATTGGACTGGAGGAGGTCGTTGAGGCCAATATGACAGTTCTTGTGGGGAAATTTTCTTACCATGCTATGAACCGGAGAGATATTGTGGCTTGGGTCACGGCGAAGTGGTGGCCTCTGCTTAATTATACTCCACAGATTTTCGCCATGGCTTGTGGGTGGTATGGATTCAAATTCGAAGAAGAGGCTCAGTGCACTCTTATTATGGACAGAATTTGGTTACACGGCTCTGGAAGTTTAATGCTGCAGAAATGGCAGACGGATTTTGATCCTGAAACTGCCTCGGTGCGTCTCCGTCATTTGTGGGTTCTTTTGCCTGGGCTTCCCCTTGCACTTTGGAATCGGGGAGCCTTTGAGGCTATTGGTAACAGTTTGGGGAGATTTCTGCATGTGGAGGATGAGCATTTGAACGGTTTTGATAGACGCATGGGACGGGTCCTCGTGGAGGTGGACATTTCTCTGGGCTTAATCGATGTATTAAACATCCGTTGGCGTGGCCGGATTTTTGCTCAGATCATTGATTATTGGGGCATTCCATTTCGTTGTTCCAACTGCAAGGAGGTGGGGCATTTGTGGTGTCAGTGCACGGCTCCTGCTTCTTCTGGGCGTCGCAAGGATGGTGGTCCTTTCTGGTCGTCAGACGACGGAAGTGATATTGAGCGGGATACCTCGGGGTCGATGGACGGCTTCTCCAACCGAGTTCCCACTCTGGATGCTCCGGAATCAGCTCTATTCCGTAAGTTAGAATCTCAGGACCCTAATTTTTTTCATTCACTGAATGAGTTGGATATATCGTTTATAAATGCACTTGATTTAAATCATGGAAATAATGGGAATTACATGAGTCGCAATCATCACATGATTTCCTCATCTTCTGGTACTGAATACATACCAAACGAAACCGGGGGGGGTGGGTAGCCACGACACGGGGAACGGGCTGCCTGAGATTGGGTATTCGGCGGGGCAGATATACACTCCTCCTGATAATTCGGTATCTCCCGGGATACCACTTACGGACACTCCGACCGTGATTATATCCAGTGATATTGACGCCCCTTTGATGCCACGGGGTGTTGGTGCGACGGGTGGGGGGTCGTTGTCTTTGATAGAACCTTTGGTGGGGACTGCTACTGAACCTGAGGGGCCCGAGGTGGGGGCTCCGGTTGTCGATTCGGTTAATGGGCTGATAAACTCTGCGGAGCCTGGCGATAGGGTATTACTCATACCTTCCTATTCTGAGATGGTTAAGAAGGCTTCTATTCCTACTTTTTACAAAAACTGGCCGGTTGGAAGGACGATGATCCTTGGTGATGGTGGGGGGGTGGCTAAAGATGCGCCCGGCACTGATTTGGGGGGGGGGGGACATCCAAAACTATAATAGATATTGGTACTACGGGGGACTCTTGTATTCTTAAAGGAGCCCGTAGGGGTGGACTGGATCTGGAACTCTCCCCTCTGAAAACGAGGAGCGCCAGGAAAAATAAGAAGGCTTCCACGGGGGGGATTGTGGATGCCTGTGTCACTGTGAATTCCCCCTTATCTACTGATACCCGGGCTCTTAGAGGATTGAAAGCCCTTGCAAGGGTTCGAAAATGATATTTTTCTCCCTAAATATACGGGGGGTGGGGGGGCTTCCCAAACAATTAGCCCTCAAGAGAGTACTTCATATTACAAATCCAGATTTGGTACTGTTGCAGGAAACTATGGTGTGTGGTGAAAGGGCACGTATTTTCTTTAATAAAGTCAAGCCGGGGTGGATGGTTTGCACTGCCGACGCTGTTGGTCTATCGGGAGGTCTTTTAGCTGCTTGGAACCCAGCGGTTTTGAGACTTGATCCCTCTATCACTTCTATGGGCATCTTATTATCGGGCAGTATCAGAGGGTCAGATAAAAATGTCAATATCATCAACTGTTATGGGCCTTATGCAGACAGGTTGACTTTCTGGGATGAAGCGGTCACTAATAATTTGCTGGAACTAGAAAACTTAATCGTGGCTGGGGATCTCAACTTCACTTGGGATGATGGGGAGGTCTGGGGTTCGGTGGCTCGTAGAGACATGATGGGACCATTCTTCAAACAACTCTTCATGAAATTCTCACTAGTAGACATTGTGCCATGCCCGATGGCTCCCACTTGGTCAAATGGCCGGGGGGGTGATATGTTGATCCAGAAACGCATTGACCGTTTTCTTATCTCTGAATCTATGTTGGAAGGACTTCACAATTACAGATCCTGGATCCATCAAATCAAAATCAGCGACCATCTACCTATTATTTTGCAATTTGAGGTGGAAGCCGGTCACAAATGCTATCCTTTTAAATTCAATTCTACTTGGCTCCTGGATGGGGAATACACTCAGAGTGTGCGGAACTGTTGGCTACAGACTGATGCTGCGGGGGAATGCTCGGCCATGGACATGCTGGCGGTGAAGCTGAAGAACTTAAAGGATCACACTATTAGATGGGAAAAAAACAAAAAAGCTGATTTGGGCCGCGAACTAAAGGAGATTGAATTGGAATTGACCTCGATGATGCTGGGTTCCACTGGGACTGATTTCAGCCCTGAAGATGCATTGAGGATTTCCTCGCTGGAGAGCCGTAAACTGAGTATCCTTCTTATTCAAGAGGAGTCCTGGAGATTGAAGAGTAGGGCTATATGGATCAAGTCAGGAGACCAGAATACAAAATTTTTTCATCAGTTTGCTGACTCTCGACGGATGCAAAATACTATATGGGATCTTAATGATCACTGTGGAAGGCGGATATGGGGGGCTGACGAATTGATGGGGGAAGCTGTTCACCACTTCCAGGAATACTATTGTGATCCTAAAAATACCTCTATGGCGGAGCAATTTAAAGTTATTAAGGAATACCCGTGCATGTTCAATGAGGAGGAGGGGGATGATATATTCCTGGAGGTCACACTGGCTGAAGTGGAAAGTACTTTGCGTGGGTTCTCCAAAGATAAGGCTCCGGGTCCGGATGGGTGGACCGTTGAAATTTTTTTACACTTCTTTGATATTATGGGGGAGGACATCAGGGAGGCAGTTGAGGAATCCCGGAGACAAGGAGCTGTATCTGGGGCTCTCAATTCCACATATCTGACCCTTATACCGAAGTCCTCACACCCGAATAATTATAATGAGTTCCGTCCTATAGCACTCTGTAATTTGGTCTACAAAATTATTGCAAAAGTTATTGCTGACCGGATCAGACCGATATTATCCAGACACATATCTGCTGAACAATATGGCTTCTTGCAAGGTAGACAGATCCATGATGCTGTGGGTGTGACTCAGGAAATATTCCACTCTATTAAAAAGAAACATCTTTCTGCCCTTACTCTTCAGCTGGATCTGGTGAAAGCATATGATCGGGTGAATTGGAACTTCCTGAAATTTATATTGATACAAATTGGGCTGCCTTGGAGGGTGATGAAATGGATTATGGCATGTGTAACCTTTGTAAATTATGTAGTGCTGGTCAATGGTCTTCCCACGGACTTTTTCAAGGCCTCACGGGGTCTTCGACAGGGTTGTCCACTATCACCTTTTCTCTTCCTTTTGGTCATTGAAGGCTTGAGTTTATCTATACATTCTGCCAAGAGGGATGGTCGGATACAGGGCATACATATAACCAGAGATATTTCTGTCTCTCACTCCCTGTTTGTGGACGATGTAATGCTCTTCGGTATGGGAACTCTTGAGGAGTGGACTCAATATAAAGGGATACTGGAACTGTTCTGCTCGGTTTCTGGTATGATCATCAATTATAATAAGTCACGATTCATTAAACACTCTCTATCGGGGGAGGTTGAAAACTCCATTGGTTCAATATTTCCCTTAAATTTCTTGGAGCTGGAGGCTGGTACGAAATATCTTGGCTTCTTTATAAAACCGTCTAACTATTTGGTGAAGGATTGGAGCTGGCTCATCCGGCATTTCGAGGGACGTATCAGTCATTGGAGCTACCGCAATCTATCCCTGGGAGGCAGACTCACGCTGGCAAAAGCGGTTCTACAGAACCTGGGAGTGTACTGGTTTACACTCTGCAAAGTCCCACGGTCTGTTCTATGTCAAATTCGACGTAAGTTGTACAATTTTTTATGGTCCGGCTGTGGTGGACAGGAAAAATATCATCTTATTGGTTGGGCCCGGCTGGCTCGGCCCTGGAGTTTGGGGGGCTGGAATATAAAAAACTTAGACTTTTTTGTCACAGCCCTGCATGCGAAGAGCCTGTGGCGTGCTCTTTTTAACAACTCTGTATGGGGTCGTATTATTCGAGCCAAGTACTTGAAGAACACTCCTGTTGTCGTCTGGCTCCGGGGGAATCGGCCAGTCTCGGTGGGGGTATCCAATATCTGGAGCGGGTTGCTTGGATCTTTAAAAATCATTTCCCAATGGATTGCTTGGCTACCAGGCAATGGACGCGACATAAAACTGGGTCTTGACCCGATCCTGAGTGGTCCTTCAGAGCATACACTGTCTTCTGAATTGAGGGCCCATCTCAGCTCAAATGGTTATTACACCCTGGATCATGTGATGGGTTAGTACGGGGAGGGACGGCCCCATTGGATATCGACCACTCAGCTGGGTTTATATGGCGCTATGGCTTTGGAGTGGGACGCTTATATTGGGCCTCTTTACCAATCTAATACACTACTATCTGATAAGGCCGATAGATTGGCTTGGTCTTGGGATGTGGCTACTGGGGTGCCTTCTGCAAAATTGGTCTATGATGCTCTATTTTCCGATTCCTGCGCTGACATCAGTTGGTGGGAACCATATATTTGGAAACTGGTCATTCCGCCCAAAGTTAAGTGTTTTATTTGGCTGGCGTTATCTAACCGCATACTCACGTGGGATAACTTATGTTTCCGTGGTTTCTGTGGACCGGGATGGTGTCCACTATGCCGCTGTGCTGTGGAGACAGTGGATCATCTGTTCTCGGCTTGTTCTTTCGTACAGGAGCTATGGGAGCAGGTGGCTCACCGATCTGGCATACTGTTCTGTTGGGGGGTTCAATCATTTGCTGAATGGTTGGAGGCTTGGACAAGACTTCACTCCGATGATGTCGAACTTCCTTTCTTCATTATCTGGGAGGTGTGGCGTGCTCGCAATGCATACATTTTTGATGATCGGAAACCACATTGTGCATCATTATGCAATAAGATCATTGCTGCTCACAAGGAATACATATCTGCATTTGGTGGGGGTGTTGGCACGAGTACTCGGTCATTGAGAAATCGTATGACTCCTCCTATTCTTGTCTTTCCTTGTGGTTTTTTTGATGGGGCTGCTGTTCGTTTGAATGGCACTGGGGGTGCCGGAGCAATCATTCACATCACCAATACTATCTCTGTTCATTATTGGCTGAACCTGGGTAATGGTTCAAACACACGAAGTGAGATTTGCGCCCTATGGCTCTTATTATTTTGTGCCCGGAAACGGTTGATTTCCTCCCTGGTTATATTTGGTGACTCGCAGGCCATTATTGCCTGGGCTAAAGGTATTGCCTCTCTGAATGTTCTCCTGCTCAAACACTGGTTGGAGGAGGCTAGAAAGCTCATGCTTGAATTTGAGCACATTCACTTTGAACATATCTTCCGGGAGGTCAATCTGGAGGCGGATATGCTCTCGAAACGAGCCCTCAACTCTCAGGCTGGGGTCATCATGTGGCAGGAATGGCGGGATGATTTGCTTTTTTCTCATGGTTCCTACATATTACATTGGTCTTGAGGGAGTCTGTCATATTTTGCTCTTATATTTATCTTTCCATAGTTTTTATGCGGCTGGATACTTATATGGTTTTGTAGTTTACTTGTGCAGATACTTGATACGCCCAATATCTTGTTGGGCAAATATATATTATCTCTCATATACTTTTGCGGCCTTATCTCATCCACATGCAGATGCTGACTCAGATAGGGTGTAATATTAGTATTACACTCCATTCCCTGCAGGGGTGATTTCGATAGTTATGTTTTTATGGACAGCTATATTTTGGACTTTTTATGGGATGCCTATATTTATGATGTTGAGGCATTCTGCTTATCTGATATTATTGGACACATAGCAGACTGTATATGGATATGACAGCTTTTGATGACTGTTTTAGACAGACCTCTTGATTTTCATATTGATGATATAACCGGTTTGTTCCGGGGACTACATATTGGCAGATTTGCATGTATTTGATCAGTGACTTGACAGTTGGACATATTTTACTATTTCGCATATTAATAGTAAGTTATATTTTTCTATGAAAAAAAGTTCAAGGAAGCAAGATTACCACGGTTCTACGCCAAAACTCCAAAAAGATATATTAAAAGTTTCATTAAAGGAGTAATTAAAGTTCTAAGTATTTAAGTATGGTAACGTAAAAAAAATTGAATTAAATTTTAATAAAAAAATGGAAGATTTAATTATAAAGGTCTTCTAACTCCTCGTTTGACATTATTCAAATTCAAAAGAGTTGTCGAAGGAATAATTATTAACATTATTATTAGTCTGAATGATAAAATGAATCACATCAATGTTGATGTGGCCTATCAATTATTGATTGATTCCTAATATAAGTATGGAGTAGTCTATTTATTCTACATTTTTGAGTTTATGGTGGGTTTTGATCGGAATCTGGTAATTTTTTTTTGGTAAAATCCAAATTTCTACGTGTTCAAATTGTATTTTTGAATCCATAAATAGATTCAGCACCCTCATATACCCCCATGGCACCCAAATTATGCAATTTCTATAGCTAATATATGTGATTCTAAGATTTTTTAAAGATTTCCAATCGAAATACGGATACAATTAAATAGAAAACATGCTCGGAAAAGGTTGAAAACGTAGAATATTTAGACTATGAAAAGATAAAATTTAGTGATAAAAACTAGTATGAAATAAATGATCAGTTATTGAGAATTAACAATTATATTTGCATATCTCAATTCAATGTTACATTTATGTTTGATAAAGATGTTGCCATAATTCTAGTATAATCCTCTATAAAAACACAAGGGACTTTCATATTGAACATGGAGAATTTATTTTTGACATTCTCCTATTAGAAGAAGAAGATAATATTCATATGTTACAAGAAAGTCAAGCTCATCAATAGACTCATTAGAAAACCTAAGGGAAGTATTAGGAGAGATCCTTTAAGATAGCTAGAAGTTAATGCACAAGTTGTAGGATTGCCATAAAGAATTTGAAAAAGGTTATCATTGAAAAGTTAAGAATGAATTTATAGCATAAAATATCATAGTAAAAAACGACTTATAGAAATCGAGAAGTCAAGGGACATGAAGCAGTGTAATCATAAATTAGAATAGGAGAATCAAGAGCTCAAGAATTAAAAAAATAAACTAAAGAAAGTCCTAGCCTAAGGAACCTTAATTAAAGGTTGCTTGAACGAATCAAAAGGTTAAAAGAGAAGAGACCAAAGAATCAAGACCTTAAGAAAAAATTTGACAAGCCAAAAAATATTAAAGAACTCTCATGCTCAAGAGGACATAATCAAACTTTATTTATACAAATTAAGAAGTTAAAGAATGATAAGAAGTTGTTACAATAAAAGTTAGAACAACTTACCAAAAAAAAAGTATTGATCAATAAAGAAACAATGATTGGTCCAGTTGTAGCAGAAGAACTGTTAGATATTAAAACCATATACATGGAAAAACACCAATAACAATCCAATTAATATCACAAATCGAAATTATGCTTATGTTGAAATATTATCAAATTGATAAATTGCCATAAAGAACAAACACCAAATGTTCCAAGACTAAACTCATGATACAAAATAGAGGGATGCCTTATTGTAATGCAAATCAAAAGAGTCGTCGTAACTAAAGACAAAATCAATGTGCGAAGCTAAGTGAAGATCCTATTATATGGAAGAGAAGTTCAAGTGTGGAATCTTATCATTTCCTAAGTCATAAAAGTCAACGCCACACAGTTCAATAGAAAATTGAATTAAGGTGGTTTGACCCTTTCACAGCAAGACAATTTTGATCAACACTCTATAACTCATATTGTTTTGTGTTATTAACCAGCATAGCTTTAAGGACAAAAAAAATCATGAAAATGCATTACAAGACCAAAAAAAAAAAACTTTTCATTAAAAAGATACGAAGACAAAGCATCTTAAAGAGATAAACATAAATATATCAAATAAATAATAATAATAATAATAATAAATGTGTAGTCTAGAAGTTTTACAATTTCAAATGGAAAAATTTGATTTTTGCGACACGATTTTGAAAAAAATCGATAGAAATTTAAAAAAATCTTGGTTACAACTCTCAAACTCTGAAATTTTGGGTGCCCTGGGGGTTTTTGATGGTGTTGAATCCATTTCAACCATCAAAATCGACATTAAAACACAGTTAAATTCAGATTTTGCAAAATAAAAAACACCGAATTCCAATGAAAACTCCGTCCAAACAAATCATCAAATTTTTAGACAACTCCAAATAAAAACAACATATCCTAATTAAATCACATGATCTCTATATTTGTGACTAATCAATGTTATAGATACATAACATCATATGGCAATATCAACGTATCATCCACTCTATTTCATTCAATTATTTATACATTATTTATCTTTTATGAATTTAACCAATTATCTGTTTATATTAAATATTCCTCATAATCTTTTTTTCATTTCATCCAATGATCTCCTTGACTTTTTAACTTAGTTTGCGTATCCATTAAAGCTTAAACTATACATTAAGAATAGTCAATATGGCAATATCAACGTATCATTCATTCTATTTCATTCAATTATTTATACATTATTTATCTTTTATGAATTTAACCAATTATCTGTTTATATTAAATATTCCTCATAATCTTTTTTTCATTTCATCCAATGATCTCCTTGACTTTTTAACTTAGTTTGCGTATCCATTAAAGCTTAAACTATGCTCAATTACATTTTTAAAGGTTTCATAGGTTTGCAATTTCAAATGATATGGAAATGAAGAGACTCTAACACATGGTTAAATTACCTTATCTTAAAAGTATGTGAACATAATATAATAAAAGTAAAATGTTAAAGGTCTTATGTCGGCATACCATATAACACTTAAATAAATTTTCTTTCTACTTTCAGTGGTTGCTATTTGTAAAGTCATTTTACTTTATGAGAAAGATGATTATCATTTAATATTAACACCAAGCTTTTCCTTTTAAGGGAAGAAGTTGATGTGTGGATGGGATAATATTGACGGCAACCAAAAAGAAAATAGCAAGTTTTTGAAGAAATGCAATAAATATACTTTATTCAATTTTATTAAATCCCCTATACTACAACTATGCATTTGTTTATCTGCATGAAAGTGGGATAAAATTACTTTATTTATTTTTCTAATATCATATACTACAAGTATGGATTCATTATGGATTTGTTTATCTTTATTATCATTATAAAAATAAAATATTGTTCTGACTTTTAAATAAAAAATTTAATATAATATATATTAATGTTTTGATTTGATATAATTAATGTTTTTTAATTATGATGATGTGTTATAATTATATTTTATTTTACATCAACATTAAATAACTTTTACAATATCATTGAATTTTATAAATATTTGAATATTTTTCTTTTCATTATTGGTAATCTATATCACCAAGATTAGATCTATCATTGAATTTTATAAATGTTTGAATATTTTTTCTTCAGTATTGATGATTTATATTATGAAGATCAGGTTTATTAGTAAAAAATCAATATTATATTATTATTGGATTTTTTAATGAGTGATAGTGTTTGGTTATTTTTCTTAGATGAAGTTTATAAAAATTATTTTTTTATTTAATTATTTTAAAATATCTGAATACTTTTATTTTCATTATTGCTTGCTGATTTAGATAACCAAAATCAGATCTATCAATAAAAAAATTAACAATGCATTATGGTTGGATTTTTATGAGTAGTAGTATTTGGTTATTTTTCCTTTAATTATTGGTAATCAAAATGAGATCTATAAAAAAATTATCTTTTATTTAATTAATTCAAATTTATATTAAATTGTATTTATAAGTTATAGAATAATTTAACTAAGTTTTATAAATTAATTAATCATATCTATAATTAATGATTTTTAAATGAGTTTATGTTATTTAATCATTATTTATTTGAAATAAAAGTATTATTAAGGATTTATGTATTGCATTATAATTTTATTTTTTCACTTGTATTATCTGAATAGTTGTATATAGAATCATCACCATTTCATTTATAATTTACATAATGTACTTATCATATCATAATATGTTGTTTTTTACTCACTTTGGTCAAACGCTAATTGATTGCTTTTATGCTAGTGAAGGTTATTACTATATTAGCTAATTCATGCATGACTTGTGCTGATAATCCTTTGATATCTGCACGACTCAAAAACAACAACAACAACAACAACTAGTCAGTGCTTCATAAATGCGTGTGTGATTGTTTAGACGATGTAGTGGCTATCCATGGACTTGTTTTGAGCCTTGTTTCCATTAATGCCAATCACTTAGCCTTCCGTAATGCACACTAATATTTTGGACTTTTATTAAAATTAGTCAGTGCTTCATAAATGCGTGTGTGATTGTTTAGACGATGTAGTGGCTATCCATGGACTTGTTTTGAGCCTTGTTTCCATTAATGCCAATCACTTAGCCTTCCGTAATGCACACTAATATTTTGGACTTTTATTAAAATTAGTCAATGCTTCATAAATGCGTGTGTGATTGTTTAGACGATGTAGTGGCTATCCATGGACTTGTTTTGAGCCTTGTTTCCATTAATGCCAATCACTTAGCCTTCCGTAATGCACACTAATATTTTGGACTTTTATTAAAGAATGAGGAGAGTTCATATGGAATCTAGTTCAAGATTAGGGTTTCATTGTTCACCTATATAAATAAGCCATGGTGTTGCATTTTATAACAAGAAGAAAGAGCAAGGTTATATTGTTGAAACTTCTTTGGAGAGATATATAACTCATCCATATTTCTTTACTATTTTAGAGTTTCATGCCCTTTTGCTTCTACCATTATGCATTCACAAAAGGAGCTTGCTACCACAACCTACTAGATTTGGAGATTGAGCACACAAGGTGAAAAAGGAACCCTCTCAAAGAGAGCTTTGAGTCCACTTGCTACAAACTCCATGTGTTATTTTTTATCCCTTGCTTTATCGATTGGTATAAATTAAAGTTCTATTCTTTTCCCCAAATGCTTTTGTTTGAATTTAATTCAAAAGTAGTAAATCCATAGTTCTAATGCTTTCTTTATTTAATGCATAATTTAGGGTTAATTTTAATGCTTGTGTGAGCCTCTTGTCCTTTCTTTATTTTGTTTATACCTAGTTTAAGCAACCAACTAAATTAGGGTTCTTTTGCACACTAATTCAACAAATTACTTACAACAAATTGGAAACACCTTGAAGATTTTGATCCAAATGTTAATCTCGATTGCATGTATGATTGGTTTTTGCATTTTAGTAGTTAGTACGCTCTATCCTTTTTTTTTTCATTGTAGTAATCTAAAAAGTGTCATTTTGCTTAAACCCTAGTTTTTCTAGTCTCATCCATTAGCACAACTATCCCAATTTTTCTATGTCAGGAACACACAGATTTTTCTTCTAAATTTGTGTTGTTGCATAGGATACCTAATAAACATGTACATGATATGTCTATGTAGAAGGTCCCTATCATGAGTGCACAACCTACATAGATAATTATACTAGATTCCATCCATATGTAGTTGTCGAGTTGTTTTCTACACGACCATACACTTTTTTACGTTTTTACATTTTTGTTGCTTCTCTTATGAATTTTTACAGACAATTTTGGTTATTTCTAGAAATTGTTGATTGCCTATGTTGTTTTGCTAAGGAATATAGAAGGACATTCTGGGTAGAGAAATAAATACCTTTATTTCTTGTACTCACATCTTTTAAGGTTCATCATTTTTTCTTAGCTTTGTTCCATACTAGTTCAAATTTTTTTTGTTGTTTATTATATTCTAGTTGCTTAAAAAAATGATAAGCAAAATAATTTGATAAGTAAAGAATCCTTTGTTTTAATCTTTGACAATTGTATTTATTTTACTTTCTTGAAATTTCATTAGCTTTTCATTTTTACAAATATTTATTTCATTTCCAACATTTCATTACAAGTACTCTACTTGTGCACATGCTTAACACCTTAATCATTGATGTTTGGTTCATGACCCCAAGCTTAGTCTTCTAAAATCAACAACTTAATCACAACCAATAAATTCCTAACTTAAGGATTAAAATAAATCTTAATCATTGATGTTTGGTTCATGACCCCAAGCTTAGTCTTCTAAAATCAGCAACTTAATCACAACCAATAAATTCCTCACTTCAGGATTAAAATAAATCTTGTAGTTAGATTAGGATCGTGGAATATGGATTTAAATAAATTTTTGCATAATAATTTACATTGAAAAATAACTATTATCCTTTAGGGTGCTTTAAAATAATTTTTTAATAGACATGGTCACAACTCATTTGGAAAAGGATGTGCTCTCTTTTGAGTGTTAATGCTTAGGTTGGAATCGAGGATTTGATGAAGGTACCCAACACTTTCATCCTTGTTGTCGTTAGTTGGGCATCAAAATTCGAAAACCCCTTGTACACATTTGTGAAAAGGTATCGTAGTGGCCAATAATATGTTCCTATTAGATGGATTTTGTGGATTATAGAGGAACTTTAGGCAGTTAGGTGTTGACAACTAGGTGTTATTCCCAATGTTTCTCACTATAGCTATCTCTATCATACCTTCACAGGCTCCTTTGATGGAGTTCATTACCATTTGTTGAGAGTGATTAATTGAAGTCCCAATTATTATAGATGATTTGAGAGGATTGTTATATTTTTATGGTAGTTTCTTTTTCTTTTCATAGGATGAATTTTTTTACATTAGACCTTTACATTATCGTGCTTTATTGAAGCACACTTATAAGAACATAGGTTCAATACTAGGCACATATTTCTTTGAGTTCTTTGATTTTGCATAGGACTAGCCCTTAGGCCCTTCACCTAGTCATTAAGATAGATTTAAATAGGGGTGAATCAATGAAGCTCCATCACAATTTTTGGCAAGACAACCTGGTGTTAAATAGTGCGAGCAGATCATCAATCACAAAGTTTTCAAGCTCTTTATTGAGTTTTTAATATCTCTATCAAGTGTTTATTCAAGCCCTTGATGAAGGGTTTTGTTGGATGGAACATACCCTTGATTGAGGTCTTGATAGAGAGTTAAAAAAACACTCTATCAAGAGTTAATTAGGACCTCATGTGAGATATTAATATCAACCAGGTCCTACAAAAATTCCATGAGGTCTAGACAGTGAGGACCTCAATCGAGGTATTAAGCTTGAACAAGGTCTTATTTTTTTATATAACAAGAAAATATAGGATGCAAATCCCATATTCATTTCAAAAGAGATTGATGAAAATGACGCCGGCCCACCTTCATACCTTGATCCAACATTTCCCCAACACCTTGATTTCTACACTAACCACACTTGTACACAATGGCAACTACAATGAGAGGTAGGTAATTTTTTAAAATTACTTTTAATAAAAATGAAGGAAGGTTTAATTATGAAGGTCTTCCAACTCCTTTTTTGACATTATTAATACACAAAGGGAATATTCAAGAATTTTTTTTCTTAACATTGATATTAGTATAAATGACAAGGTGAATCACATCAATGTTGACTTTGTTGATCAATTATTGATTCTTGAGATGAGTATAAAAAAAATATAAAATTCAGGAATGAAAAATGATATGAAATAAATGATTTATTATTGAGAATTAACAATTATATTTTTCACATCTCAATTCAATGTTATGTCTATGCTTGATAAAGATGTTGACATAATTCTATGTTCATCTTGGTTAGAAACATGAGGGGTTTTCATCTTAAACATAAAGAAAAAGTTTTTGGTGTTCTCTTATAAAAAGAAGAAGATAATATTGTGTGATATTGCAATAAAATCATGCTTAGTAGTGGCCTCATTATAAAACTTGAAGTATGTATAAGAGGTGATGCTTCAAGATAGCTAGAAGTTAATACAAAAGTTGTAGGATTGTTAGAAAGAATTTGAGAAGGCTATAACAAAAAAACATGAAGAAATTTCTTACCTAAAATATCATGGTAAAAAACTACTTACGTAAATCAATAATTCAAGGGACACAAAGCAGTGCAATAAATGCAAATGATAGGATCAAGAGATCATTTTTTTAAGATTTATGTAGTTAATTGAGTTTTCCATTGAGATTTTAAGAGCATTCGCATTGGATTATATAGTTGAAATTTCTAACCTTTGGTCAAGTTCATCATCAGAATCATAAGAAGTCGAAAAACGAGAAGGCTTCCATGGATTAATAAGTAGTATTCAAGTCAATAACGAGAATAAAGGGAGGGTTATATCAAAGGAAATTAAAGCTACAAAAGAAAATTGTTAAAAATGGCAAGATCCAATATAAAAAAAACTAATAAAAGGTTAAAGAAGATACGATAAAGTACACTATAAATAAGTCTACACTCACATTATTAAAGACAAGGATAAGAACACAGGGAGATAGAGCAAAAAATACTAAAGATCCAAAAACATGAAATCCCTAAAAGATGGAAAGAAAAATAGAATAAAAAAGAAGAGGGAGAAATAAAACCAATGAAAAAGAGGAGTGTAACACCCCATTTTTACCCCAACATGTATATATGTAAATATGTATATAATGATGAAATGGCTAGAATTAGGACAAAAATGGTATAGTATGACCAAGATGATGTAATCATGCACATTTTATGTTTAATATAAAAACCATGACTACTATAGACAAAGGAGGAAGAAGAGATGAGGGGGATACTATTCCACAAGAGGGGAAAGTGAGAAGGGGGTCTAAGGGGAAGATGACCTTAGTGACTAATAATTTAAGCCATTATCCTTATTATTCCGTTTCATCCTAAGTTGTATAAATACCTCTTTATTAAAGTGCATTAGCCCTAATCTTGAGTTAATTATCCTAACCTTGGGATTATTTGGGGGAAAAGGTAAACTTCCCATGTATGCCACTTGTCTAGTTCTCATCACCCATGGATGCCACTTTGCTAGCTCTCAACATGCATACAAATTATCGAGAATTGGTTCATTCAATCATTATGCTATCATTCACGTAGCCATAATATTTGGTCATCATTAAGTTATCATTTGATACCATATCCTAGATTCATACATGAGCACATGATTGGGGAAATCACAGAGCCGTAAGTGCATGTTACCGATGGATATTGGTGCTGGGAAATTGAGTTTCCTTGTGGGAGAACTTGTCTTGTACCTAAGTTCCCTAGATTCCCAGCATAGAGACTCCCTGGATGGTCTGTGCTAGAGCCTTGGAAGGGAATCAAGAAAATAGACAGAGGGACTGTTAACTTAGATAAGGGAACCCTAGGGTCTTTTAACTCATAGAATGGAACCCCATTCCTTGGGTTGTGCAGGCTGATGGGGGAGGAGTGCTAGTGGGTTGGGATAGATGTAGAGGGGGTTCGACACCTTCTTGTGGATTGATAGCAACAACTTGGCGGTGGCCTCTGTTGAAGAGATAACAAGTACATCAGAGTGACTACGGTTGGGAGTAACGTCCTTCGTCTGTAGTCAATTGGAGGATATTTCAAGATAAGTTTCTATTTGTGTATAAATTGTTATGTATATATCTATGTTATATATTTTACTTAATTATAATTGTTATGTGATTATTTGATTGCATGGATTTCCTACCATTGTATGATTACATTCATGTAAAAATTTCAGGTACATTTTTGTATGCATATGTTTTTTGGGAGACCATATATATATATATATATATTTGATTCTGTTGTAAATTTGATAAATAATATGTGAAAATGAATTTGACTATCAGAGCTTATTTTGATAATGTAAAAATTTCATGTACATTTTTGTATGCATATGTTTAATTTGGGAGACCATCTCTCTCTCTCTCTCTCTCTCTCTCTCTCTCTCTCTCTATATATATATATATATATATATATATATATATTTGTTTCTATTGTAAATTTGATAAATAATATGTGAAAATGAATTTGACTATCAGAGCTTATTTTGATAAGTGGTTTGAGTATCCCGTAGTACCAAAGGCATGGTGTGGTCACTGGGTATGTGACAAGGAGGAAGAAAATCACGAGATACAAAGAAGCTACTAATGTCGAGGAAACCAAGAAAATCAATCTATCAAAGAAGGGAGGGAAGGGGGAAAATATAACTTAAATAAAGAGAAAGAATTTATCTCGAAGGGAAAATACCACAAAAAACTTGAAGCTAAGGGGTACCATGATAGGTAAATAAAGACAAAGAAGGACAAAGAGGAGGGGGACATATGACCAAAGGAGAAAGATAAAGGTAGGAAACTAAGTGTCGATCCTTTACAAAATGAGGGTATTTGATGACTACTAGCCTCCCAACCACCATCTCTATTGAGATTATGAATATGCTTTTTAATTTCGATGGCTTACCTAAACTTGTGCTTAGAGTAGTTATATTATTTGTCAAGAACTTTCGTGTTATCAAGAGCTTGCGAGTAATTGATTAGAAAAAATATGAAGAAGTTTTAGGCCTAAGTAACATTAATCAAAGGTTACTTGAACAAATCAAAAGGTTAAAAGATAAGAAACCAAAGAATCAATATCTTAAGAACAAATTCAACAAGTCATAAAATATTGAAGAAATTTCATGCTTAAGGGATCATAATCAAAGCTTATTTACACAAATAAATAAGTTAAAGAATAATAATTCACTATAGGAAAAGTTAGAACAACTTATCGACAAATAAGCAATGATCAGTAAAGAAATAATGAATGATCCAAATGAAGAATAAGAACCATAGAGATTAAACTCTAATACATGGAGAAAATTACCAATATAGATCCAATCAATATCATAAATCATAATGATGTTTATATGTGATTGCTATCAATCATTAAATCACCAAAAGGGACAAACAATGAACGTTCCAACACTGAAATTACGTCAAAAATAGAAGGATGCCTTATCGTCATCAAGATTGCAAGAGTAATTTTAACCAAAGACAAAATCAATATGAGAATGAGAGTGAAGATCCTATTACATAGGAGCGAAGTTCAAGTGTGGCATCTTATCATTTCCAAAATCACAAAAGCCGTTGCTACACAGTTTTGTGGAAAATTGAATTAAGATGGTCTAACCCTTTCACAGTAAGACAATTATGTTCAACACTCTATAACTCATATTGTTTTGTCTCGTCAACCAACATAACTTGTAGATAACACAAGATAATGAGAAGGGATTACAAGGCATAACAAAGACAAAGTTTTTTCATAAAATGCTTGTAGGATAGAACATCTTGAAGGTATAAGCAATTTAACGAACACAAATATATCAAATAAATGATAATAATACATGAAATAAAGTAACACATCCCTAACTAAAAGACATGACCTAGTTAGGGACATGACCTATCAACCATGGCAATGTCTAAGCACTTGGTTGCAAAGCATTGAATGCTCTACAGCTTGGGGTGTGCACCGTTCGATTTAAATAACTTTAAATCGAATGATGCACACCCAAGATGTATAGCATTCAATACTTTGTAAATGGGTACTTAGCTTTAGTCATCAACCATTGTGATTAATCAATACTTTAAATACACCATCACATAGCAATATCAACATATGATTCATTCTATAACATTCAATTATTTAAAAATTATTTATCTTTTATAATTTTTGACTTATTATCCACTGAATATTCCTTTTGTGCTTATTTCATAATGGGCCATGCAATCTCCTTAATTAAACTAATTTACTCATTAACATATCCATTGGAGATTAAACTAACATAAAATATATAAATACGTATGCTCAATTCCATTTTAAAGGTTTTCGAGGTTTGCAAATTCAAATAATATGGAAATCAATGGCCACAAACACAGAATTAATTACCTTATCTTTAAAGTATGTAAACATAATATAAAGCTAAGCTAAGATTATCACTGTGGCTGGTACTTTTTTTCACTTCAAAAGCTAAGTTCAAAAGCTAAGATTTAAGATTATCACTGTGCCTTGCACTTTTTTTCACTTTAAAAGCTAAGATTATCTTGGAGCAGGCTGCGGGTGATTCGATGACCATTGTGAACTAGGTTAATGTTGAAGCATCTATAAATGCTTTGGCTCTTTCTACTTGGTTGGATCAGACTATGTCACTTATTTACCTATGTCCACAGACATCCATCATCCATATTTTCCCCGAACACAACACTGTGACGGATTCACTATCCCGGTATGGTCTTGGGTCAGATGCTGGCCAGATATATTATGAGATTCTGGAGGGCAGCATTCCCTCCCGGGATTCTGAACCTTTTTTTGTTTGATGGTTTTTTTACATTTTCCTGGCAAGGGGCCTTGACCTTTCTATATCAGTATCTTTGTATATTATTTTTCTTACTTTCGGACTTTTTGAGGCTTTTGTATCTCCTAGGGGATTGGTATATCCCAGTTTCACTATATTACCTGTAGTTGGGGTTGTTTTCTCTTAATTTGAAAGACCTGGTGCAATCTCGGCTTACTTTTGGCCTCTTGGGCTGTGGTTTTCTGTTATGTTCTGGTGATTAGTACCACAATACTTTTTTAATAAAGTATGTCTTTTTCATTGTGAAAAAATGTAAACATAATATAAAACTAAAATAAAAGACAAAGGTTAAAGATCTTATGTCGGCATATCGGTAAGAAGGAAATAAATGCTCTTTTATAAATAAATAATAATCCTATTCTACTTTTAGTGGTTGCCATTTGTAAAGTCATTTCTCTTTCTACGAAAGAGATGTTGACATTTATATTTAATATTAATACCAAGCTTTTTGTTTTATGTAAAGAAGTTGATAAGTGGATGGGATGATATTGACGGCACCAAAAAGAAAGGACAAGCTTTCCAAGAGATGCGATAAAATTATTTTATGAAATTTTATAATCAATTAGTGTAAAACTATGTATATCACCATTATATGTATAATTTATATAATGCACTCCACTATATCATAATTTTTTATTATTATATATATTTTATTTATCTTAATCAAACTTTCGTTTTTAGGATAATTAAGTTTATTATTTATTTATGCATGATTTGTATAGATAATTAGTAAATATTTGTTTTTAAAAAATAAATTTGTCATTATTTTTAATTTCTAATATGGTTTATATATATATAAAATTTGGTTTTTATTATTAGTCAAATTTTACATATTTCAGGAATAAATTGCAGATATGTTTTATATTTAATATTTTTTCACTTATCCATATACATTTTTTTTTCAATCCAAAATAATTGTCTAGAATACTATATATAAATATAATATTAGAATCCTTAAAAAACCTTATCTTCAATATTTACATGATAAATAATTTATTATTGAGAATTAACAATTATGTTTTTATATCTCAATTTAATGTTATATTTATGTTGATAAAGAGATTGATATACTTTTAGGTTCATTCTAATTAAAAACATGAAGGACTTTAATCTTAAATATGATGATTTTTTTTAGATTCTCCTAGAAGAAGATACCATTGTAAGAAGTTATAAGAAAATCATGTTTAGTAATAGTTGTATTAGAAAACCTAAGGGATGTATCAAAGGTGATGCTTCAAAATAAGTATAACTTAATACAAAAGTTGTAGGATTGGTAAAAAGAATTTGAGAAGGTTATCATTAAAAAAAGATAAATAAATTTATTGCCTAAAATATTATAATAAAAAACTACTTACACAAAATTAATTAACAAGTCAAGGGACATGAAGCAGTGTAATCATAAATTAGAATAGGAGAATCAAGGGTCTGAGAAGAAATTATCAGAAAAAAAAAAAGATGAAAAAGTTATAATGTAAAGACCATTAATCAAAAGTTGCTTGAACAAATCAAAATGTTAAAAGATAAGAAATCAAAGAATCAAGATGTTAAGAACAAATTCAAAAACTCAAATAATTGAAGAGCTTTCACGCTTATGGGATCATAATCAAAGCTTGCTTACACAATATGAGAAGTTAAAGAATGATAAGCATTCACTATAGGAAAGTGAGCACAACTTACTAATAAAGAAGCAATAATCAATAAAGAAATGATGCCTAATCCAATTGAATTAGAAGAATAATTAGAAATTAAAACTCGAGAAAATTATGAATATAGATCCAATCAATAAATTGGAAGATTAATTTTAATAAAAAACAAAATCAACACGAGAAGATAAGTGAAGATCCTATTATATAGAAGAGAAGTTCAAGTGTGGAATCTTATCATTTCCCAATTCAAAGAAATTGTCACCACATATTTTTGCATAAAATTGAATTAGGATGGTCTAACCCTTTTATAGTGAGACGATTATGTTCAACACTCAATAACTCATATTGTCTCATGTCATCAACCAACATAACTTGAAGAACACAACATCATGAGAAAACATTACAAGACATAACAAATCATACAACGTTTTCATAAAATGTTGTGAGGGCAAAACATCTTAAAGAAACAAACACTTTAATGAACATAAATATATTAAATAAATAATAATAATAAAAAAAATATTACACATTCTAACTAAAATGAATAACCGAATTAATGAACATATTCTATCAATCATTGTGACCAATCAATACTATAAATACACCACCACATATAAATACACAATCACATAGTAATATCAACATATCATTTATTCTATTACACTTAATTATTTATCCTTTACAAATTTTGGTTTACTATTATTTTTATTAAATATTCTTTAATAATTAAGTATTTGACCATTTCATAATGGATCATGCAATCTCCTTAATTAATCTAATTGACTCACTGACCTATCCATTGGAGATTAAACTTTAATATATATGTTTGCACCTTCAAATAATACGAGAATGAGGGGACACTAACACATAAAGTATGTGAGCATAATATAATAAAATAATGAGGAGACACTAACACAAAGTATGTGAACATAATATAATAAAAAAATAATCAGGAGACACTAACACATAGAGTATGTGAACATAATATAATAAAAGTAAAATACTAAAGATTTTATGTCGGCATACCATGTAACATGGAAATAAATTTTCTTTTATAAATGATACTCTTATTCTACTTTTAGTGGTTGCAATTTGTAAAGTGATTTTACTTTTGACTACCATTTAATATTAATATTAATACCAAACGTTTCCTTTTATGGGAAGAAGTTAAAGAGGGTATTGTCGATACCAAACTTTTCCTTTTATGGGAAGAAGTTAAAGAGGGTATTGGATGATATTGAGGGCACCCAAAAAAAAGGACAAGCTTTGGAAGAGATGCGATTAAACTACTTTATTCAATTTTCTAATTTCTTGTAGTATTGCCTATGCATTTTTTATTTAGAAACATCACTATCCTAGCTATAATTAATATAATGCATTTCATCATTATCATAATAATATGTTTTATTTTTAAAATTATTTCTTAGTTACTTTGTTCAAAATTTAGTTGATCATTTTTAGGTTAGTTAAGTCTATTATTTAGTCATATATGTGACTTGTGTAGGTACATAATATAATGCATTTCATCATTATCATAATAATATGTTCTTTTAAAAATATTTCTTAGTTACTTTGTTCAAAATTTCAGTTGATCATTTTTAGGTTAGTTAAGTATATTATTTATTTGTATATGACTTGTGTAGGTAATCACTTAGCCTGTGTTCAAAATTCCAGTTGATCATTTTTAGATTAGTTAAGTTTATTATTTATTCATATATGACTTGTGTAGGTAATCACTTAGTCTTCTAGATGACATAAGGCTAAGTTATTACCAGTTGATCATTTTTAGGTTAGTTAAGTCTATTATTTATTCATGTATGACTTGTGTAGGTAATCACTTAGCCTTTTGTGTTCAAAATTCCAGTTGATCATTTTTAGGTTAGTTAAGTCTATTATTTATTCATATATGACTTGTGTAAGTAATCACTTAGCCTTTTGGGTGACATAAGGGAATGGTGAGTGGGTGTATTGGAAAACCATAGTTTGTGAAACCTTTGTTTGAGTTTTGAAAAATCGATTCATGGAGTTTAATCTTTGGTTCTTCGACAACCTAATGATAACTATATAACAAAAGTGGGAAGTTTTTATTTTTTGGGAATTTGTTTGGGGTTTCTCTTTTGTTGTTGGTGGGGTTTAATTTTTTCCATTTTTGGTTTATGGAGAGTAACAATTTGGATTGTTGTGTGACTAAGGACTTGGCTACCATAAATGTTTGAATATGGGATAAATATTGTTGAAGTCATGGTTGGAATATGTATTTTACGGTATCCAAGGAGGGTAGATGCTTTAGATCACTGTCATCTGATGTTGGACCTTGTCAGGAGTTGGTAGCATCCTTTAAGTCTAATGTCCTTTCCTTGATGGATGGATATCGGGGCTTGGGTGATGAGACTCTTCATCGGTGCTCGATCTAGGTTCAAATTATTTCGCCAAAACGTTCATTTCTCAAAGACAATGGTATTGTTACCTATTCTCCTCTCTATTCTCCGATCCCTAGTTCTTTCGTCGATTTGAACTTGTCAAAAAGGAAAATCCCCCCATTTGGGTAGCAGAAGACTGGTCATTGTTTAGAGAAGGACTTTCTAGAATCGGATGAGATTTTTGTGTTGAAGGGAAACAACCTGTCACAAGGATTTATCTAGCTCTAGGGAAGGCCCGCCATTTTAAAAAGTCCCTGAACGCCCAATCAGAACCTATCCATATGGTTCTTGGAAGAGATATTTATATGAAAAGAGTTGGTAACCTATCCAAGCGCACTCTCGTGGGTCGACTGAAATACATCTCTCCATCCCAATCATATTTACTTGAATGGTTGAAAGAAAAATTGAAACCACTTATTGGTTATTTCCCTATAACTAGTATGCTGGTTAACGAATGGTACTGTTTCCATTTTCTCGCAGATGAACATGTTGCTTTGATATTGGGTAAACCATGGATGTTTGGATGGGGGTCTTTGGTTCTATATCATTAGTATCTGGCTTTCAATCTGGTGAAAGCAAAAGTAACTAAGAGGCACCTTTGGATTCTTTTATCAACTTTTCCTTTACAACTATGGGACAAGATGATGTTTGAATCAGTGCAAATCTGGTTGGGTGTTTTATCTACATGGAGAATAGTATGATTTATGGGGTTGATAAAAGGATGGCTTCTATTCTGGTGGAGGTTGAAGTTTCCAAAGGTCTTCCAATGGAGTTATATATCTCTGGGGGTGATTATAAATTCTATCAAAGAACTGATTATCTTAAAGTTATCTTTCAATGTTTTCTTTGTCGCAAAATTGGTCATATGAAGGAAAACTGTCTGGGGATTCCAAATAATGATTCAATGTCTAAGGAATTGTCGCCTTTAGGGGTTTCCCCTGATGGGGCACAAATGAATACTATCCATGAGTCGATTGCAATTTTGGAGGAAGATAATTTCAAATCTCCATAGTCTATTGGACTTCCTTTGGCTACCAATTACTCTGCAAACTTTTTGAGTAAGTTAAAGACCTTCTTTCCTGTTTTTTTTAAACTCTTTGTCTAAAGAAGAGTTAAATTTGATTGATGAAATATAATCTAGAAATCATGTTGGCATGGGAAATTTTGACTTTGAGATTGTAATCAACCCATCTTCTGATTCTTATTAGAAAATTAATTTGGGGGTTGGTATGGACAAGGGTTGTGATGATGGGAAGATTTTTCCTATTTGTTTAGATTTAGATAGGGTTATTTTTGTCTTTGGATAAGGATTTTCTATCATCTGAAAATTTAAAATTCTCTACCGAAGGTGTTTCAAGTCGCTTTCCCCCGATTCCTCCAATATGGAGGACCCTGCTTGGTTAAAGCAAAATTTTGAACCTTAATAGACCTTTAAGAAGAGCTCCTCTCATACCCTTTTGCCAATGATGGTTTTTTTTAGGACTTTGGTCAAGATACCAATCTATATCTAATTTCCTCCCTAGAGAACCTAGTTATCAATCATGATTCTCTTAAATCTTTTGTTTTGTCCTCTTTGTTAAATTCGACCAAAACCCCTTTTCAAGTTTTCTCGGATAAACCTTGTCGTTCTGAGACTGTTCCTATCTCTTCAATTATATGTGAAAATGTGAGTATCTGTCGAGAGAAGAATAAAAAAGGTAAATCTAAAGGAGGAAAATTGGATAGAGGGGGTTCTGGGTGTTCTTGTCAATCCTATATTCCTTTGTTGACTCGTTTAGATTTGCATCATCCTTCCTCTGAGGGGGATTTTATTTCCCAAGTTTGGGGATCTTATAGTAGGTCAACCCATTTCTCTGGTTGATCAATGAACTTAATCTCCTTCAACATTAGAGGAATGGGGGAAAGGTCATTCAATTCTCTCAAAAGGTTGTTAAGTATATATCGGGTTGATATTGCACCGATACAAGAAACCACGTGTATTGGTGTTGAGGCTTTTGTGAGTTTTTCTTAAAGATATTTTATGGTTGGGAATGTTTTGCTTTAGATGCTTCGAGACACTCTAGTGGACTATTAGCAATATGTAATCCTTTGGTGGTTGATTTGAAGCCATTCTCTTCTATTGTAGGTAACCTTCTTGAAACTAAAATTCAAGGACTTGAATTTCCTGTTAAAGTGATTAATTGTTATGGGACTTACTCGGGAAGAGAAGAGTACTGGAAGAGGATTGAATGTAGTGGTATTTTAAAGGAGGATTTCATCATTTTTGTAGGATATTTAAATATCACTATGTCTATTGTGAGGTTTGGGGGTCAAATTCTCACTTAGATCCCTTGGCAGATTATTTCTGTCAGTTGTTTCAATATTCTAACTTGATTGATGTTTCTCCTAGTCCTTTGTCCCATATGTGGAGTAATGGGCACATTGGGAATGTAGGGGTGTCTAAAAGAATTGATAGATTTTTTATATCAGCAAATTTCTTAGATGCAGTTAATAGATACAAGGCATGGACTATTCATTCTAGGATATATGTTCACTCCCCTATCTGTCTCCAAGTTAATTTTGGAAATAGTGGTAAAAAAATTCCCTTTAAATTTAATCATAGTTGGCTTGAAGATCTAGATTTTCACTCCCTGGTTAAAGATTATTAGTCCTCTTATCCTGTGGGTAGGGGGATCTGCTATGAATAATCCAATCTCTAAACTAAAAGGACTGAAGAAAAAAGTAATTCAATGGGAAAAAAAGACAGAGAAGGAAATGAACCAAGAATTATTGATGGTGGAAGAGAATATTGACTCTATATTTGTTCTCAATCCTTCAGGTATTTGATCTAACAATACTAAAATCCATCTGGTGGAATTGGAATCACATAAAGCTAAAATATTAATGATTAAGGAGGAAACTTGGAGATTAAAAAGTAGAGCCATTTGGATTAAGCAAGGTGATAATAATACTATTTTTTTTCATAAATATACTAGCCAAAGGAGAATAAATAATGCAATTTGGGAATTGAGGTATAGTCAAGGAAAGGTGATTAATACACAAAAAGAATTGGAAGGAGCTTCTATTTCTCATTTTGAAAATATCTTTAGAGATCCAAAAAATTCCAATATTTCTGCACAACTTAAAGTGATTCAACATTTTCCCATATTTTTCTTTGAGGATGAAGGCAATCTGATTGGCAAAGAGGTCACTTTGGAAGAGATAGAAAATATCATCAAAAATTTGCTAGATCCAAAATTCTGGGCCCAAATGGCTGGACCGTGGAACTCTTTTATGCTTTCTTTGATTTGATGAGAAATGAGTTACTGAAAGTGGTTGAGGAGTCTCGTGTTAAGGGGAATGTTTTCAGAGCATTAAATTCTACTTTTATTGATTTTATTCCTAAGAGCTCTAATCCCGAGACATTTGATGATTATAGACCAATTTCAAATTATAATCTTGTTTACAAAATCATCTCCAAGGTGGTATCCAATAGGATTAAGCCTAAACTTGCTGAGTCTCTGTCTCTTGAACAATTTGATTTCCTCAACAAGAGACAAATCCTAGATGCTATAGGATTCACTCAAGAATGTATTCATTCCATCAAAACTAAGAAATTGAAGGCTCTTATTCTAATATGGATATGATGAAAGCTTATGATAGGGTGGAATGGGTTTATCTCATATTAGTTCTTCTACAAATTGGTTTTCCTTTGATGGTGATAGATTGGATAATGGCATGTGTTTCCTCTGCATATTTCTCAGTTCTAGTTAATGGAATCCCTACTATTTTTTTCAAAATTTCCAGGGGCCTTAGACAAGGATGTCCCTTATCTCCACTATTGTTTTATTAGTGGTGGAGGGCCTTAGTAGGATTATTGGGAAATCCAAGTAGGAAAAAATGATTGGTGTGAATGTGACTTCATCTCACAATATCACACATTTTATGTTTGTGGATGATGTTCTCCTATTTGGATATGGTTCTGTTGATGAATGTAAAATAGATTATGAGATCATTAAACTCTTTTTTGAATCCATAGGGATGGAGACATTCAGAAGTATTGTTTCTTTCAAAATGAAATTCAAGAAAATGTTTTGGAAAGTATTCATGTGTTCTTTCCTTTTAAAGTTAAACTCTTGGCAAATGGTTTTAAATATTTGGGGTATTTTTTAAAACTCAACAATTATGTCAAGGATGATTGGATGTGGCTCTTGAAAAAAATGGAAAGAAGGATTGGCTATTGGTGTTACAAGTGGTTATCTATTGGTGGAAGACTCACTCTCATAAAGTCAATACTGGAGAGCATTCCAGTATATTGGATTTCACTTGCCAAGGTTCCTATGTCCAACCTACAAAATATGAGGAGGAAAATGATGCAGTTACTGTGGTTAGATAATGCAGATAAGTCAAAATTCCATCTCACTAATTGGGAAACAATCTCCTCTCCAAAATCCATGGGGGGTGGGGTATACAAACTCTTCATTGGTTGAGTACTACTTTGAGCCTAAAGATTTTGTGGAGGGGCCTCTTTGGCAGTGGGCTATGGAAATATATTCTATCTAATAAGTATCTAAAATATAAACCTATATTTGAGTGGATTAGGAATCAAATAAAATCTTCATCTCAAGCTTCCAATTTTTGGAAAGGCTTCATGGACTCTTTTCCTTGGATGGGATCCAAGATTGCTTGGAATATTGGAAGTGGAAATTTTTTGCATTTGGGGATTGATCCCTTTATTGGAGGAGATGAATTTGATATGCTATCACAATCTCTTTGTGGTAAATTCACAAATCTAGGATATTATAGATTGGCTCATTTAAAAATTTGACAAATGATTTGCACTCATATTGGTTGACTGTAGGTGAATTGGGACAAACAGGTGATCTTGAAAATGAATGGAACCAATTCACTACTTGGATTTCAAATCTTAGTATTTGTCTTTCAGAGGAAGATGATAAACTGTTATGGTCAAGGAAAAAAAAGGCCAAATTAAAGCTAAAATGGCTGATGAAGCTATTGCATAAGAATCTATTGAAAAGCATTGGAAAATGGTGGCATAAGCAATTGTGGAAGTGGAATATTCCACTCAAAATTAAATTTTTACTTGGCTTTGTTTTGAAAAAAGAATATTGTCCTAGGATAATTTATTAAAAGGGGTTTTGTTGGGCTCAATATATCTTTCTTATGAAAAACTATTTCTGAGTCTGTTCATCATCATATCATATATTCGATGGTGTACTAAAGAAGAATATTCTCATTGAACCAACTTTCCTAAGGATGAAGTTATTGGGTTTTTTGATGGGGAAAACTCTTCAGAACAATGTGGAGCTGTTATGCTGATTAGAATATTTGTTAAGAAATGCTATTTGTTATGGTTTGGATGTGGGAGAGGTACCGATACTCGGGAGAAAATCTTGGAACTGTGGGGTTTACTTCATTTTTCCTTTCCAAAGGGTATTTCATCTCTTCAGGTTTACAGAGATTCAAAACTACATTTGATTAGGTTTTGGGTAAAGCCTCTCTTCAGGTGGCTGTGCTGCAGCAGTGGTGTCACAAGATCAAGCAGTTACAAACTTCCTTTTCCAATTTATCTTTTCATGACATCTACATATATTTTAGTATGCTAGCTGATCACTTATCCAAAATAGTTTTTGGTGGGGATTCTTCATTTTGAAAAATTTGATGACTTCAATAAAATCTCTGAAGGCTCCATAAAACTATATTAGTAGTTTTTAGTTGATGGTTTTCCATTACAGTTTTTTTTTTTTATGTTGTTACATGTTATATGGCTCTGTTTGATAGTTCTGTCCTTCAAGTATGGTTTTAGATAGCTATAGGAAGTGTTCCCCTTATGTTTTGTCATCTTTTTATGGTGTCCCATGGTTGGGATACAATATGGAGATTTTTGAGCTATTACGTTGAGTGAAGACTTTATTGTAAAAGCAAGTTATAACTTTGATTCTCTAATGTCCATTAAGCTTGTGGAATTTTATTAATGAATGAGAATAGTTCATATTGAAGTTAGTTATAGATTGGGGTTCTATTGTTCATCTATATAAATAAGTCATGGGTTGCATTTCATAACAAGAAGAAAGAGCAAGGTTATGTTGTTGACATTTATTTGGAGATATATAGAGCCCTTATTCCATATTTTTTTCACTATTTTGGAGTTTCATGCCCTTTTGCTGGCTTCTACCATTGATCATTCACAAAAGAAACTTGCTACCACAACCTAATAGATCTGGAGATTGAGCATACAAGGTGAAAAAAAGACCTTCCCAAGGATATCCTGGAGTCCACTTGCAACAAACTCTTCCCATGTGTCTTTTTCTATTTTTTGCTTTTCCCATTGGTATAAATTAATATTGGTATTTTCCTAGATACTTGTTTTTGAATTTAATGAAAAATAGTAAATACATTGTTGTAATGCTTTCTTTATCTGCATCCATAACTTAGGGTTAAATTTAATGCTTTTGTGAGCCACTTTTCCTCTATTTTTTTTTTCTATACCTAGTATAAGAAACCAACTAAATTAGAGTTATTTTGCACACTAAGCCAACAAATTACTTGCAACGGATTGGGGAATCCATTGGGATTTTTGATCCAAAATATCACTCTCAATTTCATGTATGGTTGAATTTTGCACTTTGGTAGTTAGTAAGCTTTGTATTTTATTTAATATTTCCATAGAAACCATCTAGAAAGTGTCTTTTTACTTGAAACACTATCTTTTCTAGTCTTGACCATTGGAAAAACTATCCCATTTTATTTTGTGAGGAGCACATGGATTTTCCTTCAAAAATTGTGTTGTTATGTAGGATACCCATTCCACATCTACGTGATAGGTGTACACAGAAGTTCCCTATACCGACTACACAACCTAAAGAGATAATTAGATTGACTATCATATGCATGCAATTGTCAAGTTGTTTTCTATGCAACCATACACATTTTTCCATTTTTTTAGAATTTGTTGGTTATGTTTTGAATTTTTACAAACAATTTTGGTTGATTATAGAAATTTTTGGTTGTCTGATGTTGTTTTGCTGAGTAATTAAGAAGGATATTGTAGGTAGAGAATGAAATACATTTACTTCTATTACTCATGGCTTTTAGGGTTCATTGCTTTTGCTTAGGTTTGTTCATCATTAGTTTAAAATTTGTTTGTTGTTTATGATATTTGAGTTGCTCATAAAAAAGAATAAGGAAAACAATTTGATAAATAAATAAGTACTTGTTCTGTTAGTACTTGTCAATTGTATTTATTTTCCTTTCTTGTAATTTCATTTGGCATTTTATTTTTACAAGTATTTATTTCATTTCTAACATTTCATTTCCAATACTCTACTTGTGCGCTACTAAAATATTACCATCGCGAGACTCAGTGTAATCATCCCTAAAGTTTCCTTGACTAAGTCATTAACCAAGAAGAGCTGTAAGCCCATTCATACGAGGTTTTGAGAGGTCGTCGTAGGTTGTCCTCAAGCAACCTGCGACGTCGCAGGTTGGCCTCTTGTAGCCTACGACAATCCCAGTTAATGGAAAAAAATAGCTTCTTCGAGCCCATTCTCGAAGCTAGATGACATGGATCCCTATCCCTGACCTTTTGGGAGAGTTGGCACTCGGTTCCTAACCTCTTGGAAGGATCCCCTATCTCTCTCCTACAATATCTCAACCTATCCTATCCACTTAGTCCTATATAAGTGAAGTTCACTCCCATTCCAAAGGGAGGAAGTCTATAGTGTCTACATGTTGGTGAAATTACCTTAGGAGAGATCTCTACTCATATATTGGGAGACTCACACTTCCTTGGGAGGCTTTGGCATTGGTTCGATCGGATGAGGATTGCTACATCAAGTCTATGGTTGTAATGTTTCTATCCTATGTACTTCCCTTTCAATACAGTAATATAAGTGCTTTCCACCAAAATCTCATTGTGTTAATGATGTCTTGTGTAGTTCGCCTACTTGACTGCTTACTTAGATCTATTATTGTATAGATGCATCTTACTTGTTTTGTTGTCTTGACAGATTTTGCAGCTTGGATCTAAAGATTGTCAAGCTTGGAGCAACATTCAAGGAGAAAAGGATTAGCGATATATAAGGTAAACGTATCTAGTTCCTTGATCCTTAATTAGATCTAGGAGAGTGATTTATATTCTGTCCTATTTGTTCTAGACTTGTGTTGAGCTAGGGAGATCATGCGTCGAGTCCGCTCTTGGTAGATTGTCCGTCAAACAAATCTGGCGACCATACTGGGGAAGACATTGTTTGTAGTTTTCAATTTGAATACCATTTTCAGTTGATTGCTTTTGCAAACCATCCATAATCTTATTTTCCTTCTAAGCCTTGTTTCACCATCAGATCTTCACTTTGAAGAGTCTGTAGTCCTCCTATGAGTATGCACTCAGTCTTTTCAAACCATTTCATTGCTCATTGTTTGGAGAATTGGTTCATTTTTGAAATTGGATCTCGCCTGTCGCACCTGGTCAGTGGACTTAGAGCGACACTGTGTCATTTTTTTATCTCTGTTCTCTGTCTGTCGACTTATCATCATAACCCTTTCATTGGTCTACTGCGACACCATCACACTTCCCACATTGGTAAATTGCGATGTCACACTATGTACAAACACATACTTCGCCGATCTGTCGAATTTGGCACACAGGTATCCCTTCTCCATTTTTTCATTTGCATTTTGGTTTGGTGTATAGACCCTCTCCGTGCTTCAAGATCCAGCTAGATACCCCATTTTTTATTTGTGTGTTGAAGCGTTTGGTTTCTTTTGGAGTTGTTTTGGGTTCCATCGTGGACAAGTTTGAGATTTGGTAGTGGTGGACACTCTCATCTCCCCCATCTGCATCAACTCACCCTTGCATTCCCTCCTCTCCTTGCCAAACCTAGTCATTGTACTGGATCAGTTTCCAGACCTCATTTACATACATTTTTGAGCTTTGCTTGCTTTAGTGTTGCTTGCTACTGATTGGTTTTGAAGTGTTTGTGTGCATACTTTCAGTTCATTGAGTGCTCGTCATTTTCTGAGTTATTGGAGTACTGCAAGTAATCTTTTCATTTCAGTATTTGTGTTTAAAAACATCGCTGTTATCAAATTGTTATTTTTGATACATCCATTGAAAAATCAAAAGTATTTTATTTCCATCATTTTTCAAGCTCATTTGAAGAACTGTACGTGCATTGGAATGTCTCGTTTGTAGATCTTTTGGAAAAGTTGAAAGAAAATTGAATTATTTGTGTTTTTCACGAATTATGAGCTGCTCATTTTCTTGAAAAATTTGAATAGATATCAAGTTTTGCAAAAGTAGTTCCATGCTTGGAAAGTTAGATGCATCTTTTGGTTCTTAGGCTTTTAGGCCTTTATAGTGAAAGTGAAAATCTTGCATACTCTATTTAGAAACCCTCTCTTTTCATCACTTAGCATCATTTTTTGTTTTGGAAAGATAAAAGAAAAATAAAAAAATGCTTTGATTTGGCTTAGTAGCGTTGTGTCATTTTTTTGTTTGTTTGTTTCGCTTGAAAAAGAAAAGAATACTTTATAGTCATTTTTTGGTAGATTTGGGATTTGTGTTGTATTGAGTTGCGTTGGTAAAATCATTGGAAAGAAATTTCTCCCTCCCATACATAGAGTTCATCAAAAGAAAAGTATATTTTTTGCATGTAGTTAGGGCCTGCATTATGTTTACGATTATGTACTCACCTCATGCATTCACCTAACCGTCCAAATAAAATTAACGGTAGAACTAGGGTAAAATTTTTAGTAACTTGTGTGTAAGTTAGAGACATGTTCCGGCGTCGTTAAGCGTGGCAGCTGTCATTATTTGCCAGCACTGTATTCTGGGGGTATTGTAGTCTTCCACGTACTTATTGGTATATCGAAGCTCTTTCACATACCAACCAGGTATATCGAAGCTCTTTCACGTACCCACCAAGTACTTGGCATATATCAAAAGGTGTTTCACGTACTTGGCATATATAGAAAGGTGTTTCACATATTCGGTCGTATATAGGAAGGTCTCGTGCTGTACGGTTGTGCATTAGACAACACCACTACAGATTTTAGCTCCCACGTACCTTGCGTATATCGGGAGACACCATTAGGATTCCTGAGACCAACTATGTTAACCTTTTGGTCATCTTGGCAGAGCAATACACCGAGAACAACAATCAGGGAGATTACTACGCACGTACTGTCCAGGTAATCGGGTATTCAGGAAAGGGTACAGTCCCAATCCTCCTTGTTGCATTTTACTGGTGGACCCTGTGGTCTATAGCGATTTACGAAGCCTTGACAATCCTGTGAGGTTCCAGACCTTTGAATCCACTCTTATCACATAAGTTTGCTTGTGGCCTTAGTTTGTGTAGGGTTTTTCTGGTCTGCTTTTCTTTTGTTTAGCTTTCCTTAGGAGAAAATTTTGTTTTAGTCATTCTGGCTGACTTTCCTTGGAGAAGGTCTCGTAGGATTCAAAACTTACCACCTGAATATCCCCTTAACCAGGAGGTAATTTCGAGGGTAAGAAGGGACCCATAAGCTAGGGTCGGATCACATGAAGTGGAAAACCCTACTTTGAACGTTGGAGGACTCTTGTTTCCTCACACTTCTCCAGATTCACCTGTCTCCCACCCCCCGCAGGGTGAAGAGGCCCCAACTTCCACTTCATAAGAATTACCTCCCATTTCGCCTGGAGAGCCTGGATCGTTGGAATGGATAAATCAACCCCAGGATGACCCCACAACAACTGTTTCTCCTTCAACAACTTATTGGACATCTTCTCTAGGCCACCCAGTGGCCCATTTTGCCATTGCACCCCCACCCAGTGGGACTACTTCGGATGATCCCTTAGCTTACTATCATGGCCAATTGGCTCATTTTCGTTCTATGGCTGAGGAGATTAAGAGATCAAGTCTCCATCGAAGGGTTGAAGACCCGACATTACCCCCTTACCGACCAATCCCAGGTCACTCTTTATCTTTTGAGTCACCAGAATCATCCACGCAACACGTGACCACTTCTGAAACTGGTCAACCATCCATTCCTGCACATACGTCCCCCAAACAAGAGACCATTTTAGTACCTCTAACGACCCAAACTGTTGAAGAACAACAGTCCAACACACCTGTGACCACCACAGTTACGTCACCTGCTCCTCCCCCATCCCAAACTTCAAGGGGAGGATACTCTTTACCCTCCTACCTTCTTTACAGGTAATGGTATTCCTATGGTGAATAATCAACAACTAGTGTTGGGTCAACCTTTACTTAGTGGTGAGCAAGTTGTTGCTGGGGGATAACCCTCATCTCTTAACCATAATACCGCAGCAGGAGTTCCCATCGATCCTCTCATTGGAAACTCCTTACCTCTTGGACCTTCCACTATGGGAGTATCCCATGTTGGGGGACCGTCCAACGTAATTCAACCACCATCGAGTCAAGCGTATCCAAGTCATCTTAACCCTATTCCGGGTCAACTTAATCCTGGAAACGCACTCTACGGGGTACCCTACCTCGGAAATCCTTACACTCTTTAGGGGCAGCAAAATATTTTACAACATGGACCCCCGCTTATAGTCCCTCAAGTCCCTCCACCCCCGTTTGGTCCACCCCCACCTCCCATTGGAGGCGGCGGACCCCCACATAACTCTGGAGGAGGCGGACCTCTACCTTCTAGCAGAGGACCACCTCATTCTGGTAATCATGGTCGACCCCCCCTGGTGGTGGTGGTGGAGGACCATCCCACCCTAGAGGTGGTGGTGGAGGACCATCCCATCTTGGTGGTGGTGGTGGGGGACCATCTCATCCTGGTGGTGGTGGTGGAGGACCTTATCATCCTGGTGGTGCCAGTGGAGGACCACCACCCTACTATGGCGGAGGTGGCGGAGGAGGCTCTTACCCTTCCAGCGATGGTGGTGGCCCACCACCCCCTCCTGGCAGAGGTGGTGGAGGCCCACCCTATTCCAACGGTGGTAGCGGACCACCACCTCCTCTCGGCGGAGGCGGTGGTGGCCCATTCTACCCTGGCGGTGGAGGCAGACCCCCACCATTTGGAGGTGGCCCACCCCCTTTTAGCGGCAGAGGAGGCCCCCCTCCTTATGGAAATGGGCCACCTTATTATGGTAATGGACCACCTTACTATGGCGGTAGACCTACGTTTGGTCCAGGCGGTCTGTACCCCTATGGCCAGTTTCCTCCTGGAACACCCTATGGCCAGTTGATACAAGGTCCCACTAGTCCTTACATGCCTTATCAGTACTATTAGTACCCGCATCCTAATCCGTAGCTTCCCTTTTTGGCTACTTTGGACCTGCCTCACCTGTCTCCCCTGAGCAACGACCCCATCTACCATGGAACTAATTGGCCACCCATTTTGGTGAAACTTCCATCAGATATCCCAAAATTTGATGGCAAGCTGGGTGGGGATCCAAAAAACCACGTGATGACATACCACTTGTGGTGTTCATCCAACTCCTTGATGGACGATTCGATCCGTCTTAGATTATTTCAAAGGACTCTCACTGGTTCGGCTGTCAAGTGGTATATCAAATTGCCACCCCATTCTTTTCCTGATTTTGGTTCTATTGCTATGAATTTTTTGACTCATTTCCATCTGCCTATATGGTATGAAACTGGTACAGAGATTTTAACCTCGCTCTGCCAGAATACTGCTACTCACATCTTAGATCATATACATGAGTGGCAGAGGAGACAACGTCTTATTAAGGATCCTATTCCAGACCAACTCCTAGCGGACTTGTTTACGAAGTCTCTCATCCCTACCATAGCACGAGCTGTTGCCATGGTAGGCGCTGTCACTGAGGAATAAGCCATCGCCCGTGCCCATTGATTGGACTTAGTCTATTCTCAATCTGGCACATTGTTTGATATCCTTCTCGACACACCCCATAACACGTATGACCCCGCGAAACCACCTAAGGGACCCCAAGTTGATGGCATCATTGGATCCCTTAACACCTAGCCCTCTTCTAAAACTGTTGGATCGTTGAACCCCCAAGGTTCTTCCCCATCACCAACACAAGATGGTCATGGCACCACCAAATCATCCACTCCTGCTATCACCAAAGAAGTGAATTCTGTTTCATCAGCTTCACCTCAAAAGTCTGGTGGTAAGAAGAAGAACAAAGGGAAACCTAAGAAATCTCCCACCCAATAGGAACATAAGAGAACCCGTGATGATACCAAATAGAAAAGGAAGTTGAAGTATACTTGTCTACTATGTGGTGATGACCACTTTTATAAAGAGTGCCCCCATAGAGATGAAATTCAAAAGTTTCTTAAGGAAAACCTACATCCGCAGTTCTCAATGACCCCTTCCCTGCTCAAAATCAGAAGTTGATTGCTCACACCTCTCCTTCCCAAGGAGAAGCATCCACCACCGCACATGTTCTCATGATGCATAACAAGACCATCAACTTGAACACCCATTCTCGTTTGTATGACTCTGTTCCGACAAAGGAACCTGTTGGAAGTAATACTGAAAAAGCATCCACTTCGATGCCTGACATCACCGTACCGACTGCTTCTCTCACCATTAAGAAGCCCTCTTTCGAGTCAGTGTTGCATCCACCCAAGATCACAATTAGAAAATCAGTTTTCAATCCCAATGCTCGGGCTGCTCAAAAATACAATATTGTAGAGGACCTAGCACAAGCCCCTTGTTCTATGTCGATGCTCGAGGTCTTGCAAAAATTCCCTAATCAGTGCAAGACGCTCCTAGCTGCCATCGGTGCAGTTGACCTGGATTCATCGAACACCATCATGTTCCGGCTGGAATACTTCAAACCGAGGCTCTCCCATCAGTTAGCATTTCAAGTTTCCACAAACATTGCCAGGAAGACAATCCATCGTACCGTTTTAAACAAAGTTGCCTCTACGTCAGTCATGTCGATCTCATGCTGGAGAGCCATTGGCTCTCCCGAGTTGAACCATTTTCCTACCACTTTGAGAGCATTTGACGGACGTGGCTTTCAACGTCATGGGCTGTTACAATCTTTAGCAGACAAGCTGGGGGGAAAGACTGCAACCATGAATGTGGAAGTGGTCGCTGCCCCGTTAGATTACAAAATTTTTCTTGGTCGTAATTGGTTTTATGCCATGGATACGATCGCATCATCTGTCTTCCACATAGTACAATTCCCCCATCAAGGTCGAATTGTCACAGTCAACCAACTGGATTTCTGCACACCTGACACCGCTACTCACCCAAGTGATAACGTTCCATCAATTGGACAATCTTTGCAATAGTATGAGAGCGTGGGGGTCGGCCTCATTAAGGACTCATCCCTTATGGGCGTTTTTCCTACTTCGAATCCCCCAAATCATGTTGCCACGGTGAACATGATCTCCTTGCAGATTTCATCTACCCCCAACTCGACTGATTCGTGGCTTGTACCTGACGAAGCCACCACACACCTGATTGGAAACACGATGCCTCTGTCACCCATCGAACTCATGTACGAGGCTATCCAGGCAGCACCTGAAGACCACTTAGCTGTGGCCTCCACCTCCCATTCTCCATAGCGGACTTCATCCGACTCCCTGCTATGGACTTTTCATTCTTACGAGTCCATTATGGAAATCATGAGTGTGGATGATCCTCCGTGGGAAGACCTCCATCATCGTTCGTCATTCCTTCCCTTTTTGGACTCTGTGGAGAATAGCATTAGCACCATCTTTACACTGGATGTCTACTCTGGTTCTTAGTCCTCGATACTCACGTGTCAAACGGACTTCGAAGGCAATTTAGCCAACATTGAGCCTACCACTTCGATAGACATTTCAGTTACTCCTGGTGTAGTGGAACACATTCAGTTAGGCCAGAAGTGTTCCCCTGAAGAAGTCATTGCTTATACAGCCTTATTCAAGCAATTCCGAGACGTGTTCACTTGGACCTACGAGGAGATGCCTGGCATAAACCCCACCATTGTTTTACACGAAATCAAAACCTATCCCGACATCAAACTTGTCCTCCAAAAGTTGCGACCGGTACACCCTCGGAATACTACGACAATCAAGGCAGATATTGAGAAACGCTTGAAGGCCAGCTTCATCTACCTTGTCCCATTAACATAATGGGTCTCAAACGTCATCCCTGTTACCAAAAAATAGGGTACCATTCGTGTCTGTGTCGATTATCGGGATCTCAACAAGGCTTGTCCTAAGGACAACTACCCGACTCCCTTTATTGACCAGATTATTGATAATTGTGCCGGAAGTGTCATTTTTTCATTTATGGATGGCTTTTCCAGATACAACCAGATTGAGATCCACCCTGCCGACCAACACAAGACTGCATTCATCTGCCCTTGGGGAACATTTGTGTATTGTAAACTTTCGTTTGGTCTTAAAAACGCTGGTGCCACATTCCAGCGGGCCATGTCGTATGCCTTCCATGATGTGAAGGACCTCATGGAGCCCTACTTGGATGACCTCCCTTCCCACTCAAAGTAGCGTGAGTTCCACATAGATCATCTGATGGCCGTTTTCCTCAAATGCAGACGGTATAATATCCGTCTGAACCCTCATAAGTGTATTTTTTGTGTCGAGTCTGGACGCCTCTTAGGGTTTATCGTCTCGAAAGATGGGATCCGCATTGATCCCTTGAAGGTGGAAGCCATTGTCGCTCTTCCACCTCCAACTAATATTACGGAACTTCAGAGTCTACAAGGAAGAGCGACTTATTTACGGTGTTTTATCTGTAATTTTGCGCAAAAGATGCAGGGTTACATGAGATTGATGAAAAAAGACGTCCTGTTCATTTGGGATGAACAATCTCAACAATCTTTTGATAGTTTGAAACATGCCATCATGCATGCCCCTGTGCTCCAACCGACGAATTACTATCGAGATTACATTCTATACCTCGCTGCTTTCGACACCACGGTCTCCATGGTTTTGGTGTAGGAAGACCAGAACACCCAAGAACATGTGATATATTATGCCAGTAAAGGTCTTATTGACACTGAAACTCGATATTCACATGTTGAGAAGCTCGCTCTCGCGGTAGTTATCGCCATGCATAAGTTCCGACATTACATTTTGCTTTGCACCACCACCATCATCGCTGATTCAAACCCCATGTATCACGTTCAGACTCGTCAGGTGCTGGGGGGAAAGTATTCACACTGGATCGTGATACTGCAAGAATTTGATCTTCTTTTTGAAAAATCCAAGTCTAAAAAGTCTTTGGTGTTTGCTGAGCTCATCTGCGACCTCCCCCGTGCTGAAGTAGAATCTAAGCCTAACGACTCTTTTCCAGATGAGTCATTGTTTCTTATCAGTATGTCTGATCCGTGGTATGGAGATATCACTTTATATCTTCAGACCCAATGTTTCATCCCTCAATTGTTTCATGATGACCGTCGTCGAATACGCCACCATGCGATGTATTATTTGATTATCAGCAATACTTTGTACCGTCGTGGTATCGATTCTATTCTTCGATGTTGTCTGACTCATGACGAGGTTGAACACGTCCTAAATGACTGTCACGCTGGGGCTTGTGGCGGTCATCTCTCTAGGATGGATACAACCCAGAAGATTCTTCGCACGGGATATTATTGGCCATCTATCTTTAAATATTGTATCAAGGCCGTAAAAAAATGTCCTCCATGTCAACATTTTCATACGAAAAAGTGCACCCATCTCGCCCCGTTACACTTGGTTATTGCCGTTGGCCCCTTCGCTAAATGAAGCATTGACTTCATGCATTGTAAGCCTACCTCGGTCGAGGGGCATAGTTACGTCATTGTAGCTTTGGACTACTTTACAAAGTGGGCCGAGGCAATGCCTACATACACGAACAACGGCAAGACCGCCGCACTCTTCATGCTTAATCATGTAATAGCGCGGTTTGGAGTTCCTCAAGCGATAGTTACTGACCATGGTTCTCAATTTATGAACCATATGGTTGACGAGTTGAGTGATAGATTGGGTTTTCGCCATGAAAACTCAACACCATACTACCCACAGTGAAACGGACAAGTAGAGGCCATCAACAAGGTCTTGAAAACCATGGTCCAACGCATGGTGGGTACGCACAAGTCCAATTGGCATAACATACTCTTCTCCGCACTATGGGATTATTGAAATTCCATTAAAACTACCACTAGATTTACTCCCTTCCAACTAGTGTATGGATTGGAGGCTGTCCTTCCTATTGAGTGCGAGATTCCGTCGCTCAAGCTCGCCATCGAACTTCTCCCCAACATTACTGCCGAGGAAGAACGCTTCCTCTACCTAGCTAAGCTCGATGAAACTTGCCGAGATGCCGCTCTTTCCAACGAGGCTCATAAGAGGCGCGTCAAAGCGCATTACGACAAGTTGGTTGAACCTCGCGCCTACAGCGAAGGAGATTTGGTCCTTACATATGACCAAAAACATGATAAGTTGGGGCAGGAAAGTTTGAGTCCATGTGGCATGGACCTTACATAGTGAAACGCGTCTTAGAGAAGGGAGCTTATGAGATTGAAGACTACGATGGGATATATTTGGGTGAGCCCCGCAATGGGCTCTACCTGAAGAGGTACTATGCCTGAGTATTTCATCCATAAGTGATTTTGTATATACTGTACATGGCGTGTGTGTGTTTTTGTGTGGTGTGATGCTTTGACTTTTTGCGTGCTTAGGTCTTGTTTCATTTCTTATACCATCTTTTGTCTGCGTGTGCAAATGGAAACTTGCTATAGATTCACGGACGACACCAGCCGACATACCCACAACCTTGCTTCGGCAGCCTGGGTACTCTATTCACCTATTGGAGAGCTTATTAGCTTAGGGGGAATGTGTCTAGGTTTCGCGACCAACAATGTTGCAGAATATCAAGCAGTCATTGGAACCCTAACCGACGCTATTTCTTTGGGTATGGACCACGTTGTCATCCATTTGGATTCTCAACTAGTTGTATCGCATCTTAACCGAGTCTACACCATCCGCGATCCTACCTTACTCCATCTCTATAGACAAGTCCATCTTTTGGAAAGGTCCTTCAAATCCATTCAGTACCTGCACATTCCATGAGACGTGAACACAGTTGCCGACTCCATGGCCAACTTCATCTTAGATTGGTACATTGCACACACATAAGCGTATTCATGAATTGTTAAAAGTAGACATAACATGTAAATAACTCATTTTATAAGCAAACACATAAACAATATCACATCATTCATCCATTTAAAACACATAATGTATAAAACCGACAAAATGTCTGTATATATATATCATCATAAAAAGTAGTGCTGGTACAAAATCTGAAGCACGATGAATTTCAGTAAGTCTATACAAAATCTGAAGCCTCATATATTTCAATAGTGCAAAATCTGAGGTTTCTAAGCTCTCAGTACATACATAATAACAACATAAGGCCTAACACCTGGCCCGTACACCCCTAGGTCTCGCAACTTTAGCCTGCTGAGTATGGAAGCAATCAACTGCTCTCACGACCCTGCAAAGCAGCACATTGAAGCGCACAGACGCTCCCACCGCATACCTCTGCATAGGCCATGGTAACGCGTCCATTATCGGCTCTGGAACGTCTAAGGTCAACCCCGTTAGGTTCTCGTAGATGTCCTCTATCTCCATGATGGAAACATGTACCGCTGGGGCCATGGATGCTCCCCCTCCTCTCCTCGCAAGAAGAGAAACTCCTACTGGTCGCACGGGGCCCACATCTGCACACACATGTTATTAACTTATCAGCACTATAAAAAAAATCATAAATACACAAAACTAAAAATTACAAGGGTCATTGTTCTTACCGATGTCTCCCCACTCTACTCCCTTGGGCAGTGCCAAGTATGGGTCCTCCCTGTAGTCCATACCACTGTACGGGTAATCCTCTACCATGAGAAACTGGCCTTCCATCCAGGTGAAGAACTCAGGACCATACCTGATGATAGGACCCCCACAATGGCGGGCCATCACCTCTGTCCATCTGACCATGTGAGGATACCTAGGATCCCTGTCATCCAGCGCTACCTGCGGGCACAAGAGGAGAACCTGCTCCAATAGAAATGAGATCACTATAGATCCGTATCCAAACTTCTTGAGCTCTCCACGCCGACACTTGGTCAGCTGAGCTCAAATGTTTGCGCGGAGTCGCTCGCACCAGTTGAATACCGTCGGAGACATACAATCCTCCGTATACAACATTTGGGACCTAGTAGCTAGATGTGGTGCCTGGCTCCCTTCTATCCTTGTGATGGTGAAAATAATGGCTCGTAGTGGACGTTCTCATACCTCTTTGATGGAATCTTCCCAATAGAGGCACGGGTGTGAGGAGTGCAATGCTGAAGGATCAAGTCATCTACTGTCCGATCAATTCCTCATGATCCGGTAAGAGCCACATTGTCCCCCCTCCGGGACAATCTAGTCAAGAAGTAGATGTCTTCCACATCTATGGTCAAAGTGTGCTCTCCGATCACAAAATACTACTGCACGTCATCCCAACAACGGACCATATGTTCTAGCAGTAGTACTTGGGCCCTCATGCCATGAATGTTGAATAAATTCAGTAGCTCGTAGTTCCGTAGTGCCTCTACACATAATGGGTCACTTGCAACTTGCACATCATCTATCTCGTGTTCTCATTCATGCCACTCTAAGACCATGTTGGCTGCTACTAACCTGCCAACATCATTAGAACTCACTTCAACCACTGAAAGTTTATCTTTTGGGCTAGGTTTGTTGGTGGGGTTGGAAATTTCCGCCATCTCACCCCGTCAATACTGACAGTACGACATCGTCGCAACCTAATTTTGTGGTATTTGCGACGACCCAGGTTCGTCGCAGTTCCCGTAAAGGAGACCTGCGACAACCCGAGGACGCAATAGCCCTCCACAAGCCAACTAAAAAACCCAAAAAATGAACTAAACTTAAAAATGTAAACCACTGGAAATGTGATGGATGAAGTTTAGAGTTACCTGCTCCGAACGGCTTGTGAAATGGTTGCTCGCAGCTCCCGGAATCGACAAGTGAACTTTGGCTCCAAATGGCACTTCTTCTCCCAAATTTGGCAAATGAACAATGGTGACTATATTTGGTTTTTTGTTTCTATTTATAGACAAAAGGCATATTCTTTTTCAAATATTTGATGCTTTTTAGGTCATTTTCTATAGTTTGGATCATTTTTATGGCATTTGAATACCCGGTTGGTTTTTTGACCTAGTTTTCAAGTGTGCAGGAGTCGTTAAGTGTTCTCTGCGCGCTGTTCTTACATTACAACGGTCATTTCAGGTATGAACAATCCCTTGAATGTTTTGTCATTATTTTGTATCCGTTAGATTGTAATTATTTAATGATGATGAGCTTACTCTTTGTTCTTTCTCGTGCTCTTAAAACCATGAGAGTAAGTTACCGAGTTACGATTTATCACTTTTCCTGGCTCGTTAAACTCCTACGGAAAAGGAACCCCCCCAGAGTCTATCTTTAAGCTCTTTTCAGGCTCTCGAAATACAAAAAGATTGGCAAGCGAACTTGTCGCGTTCATGCTTGTTAAAGAAGTTGAATGGTCGTCTCCCTGGTGATAGTTTACCCCTTTTTAGGACTAGGGGGCACTACTTATGAAAAAGGTATACTCCAGCTAATCATGACTGGAAGAGTCCTCTCCCGCGTTGTTTTACCCTTTTCAGGCGATGAGGCTAACTTTACGAAAAAGGACCGTTGGAGTCTTCTTTAGTTCTTTTCAGATTCTCTAAACATGAAATGATGACCGAGTTTACCTTCTATGGACTCGTTAAACTTTCACATTCAAGGGCCCGTCATGGGACGAACCCATCCTATCCCAGGTTCGAAAAATATTTGGGATTGGACTCATCTATGAGATGAGCTATACCGAGCATCCGGTTACCCTCATCAAGCTCGTAAAAAACACATGAGGCATTCATCATTCATGATGGGGAAAAAGGAAAGCATTTATGTTACACTATTTATCTGTGGCAGTACCTAGTTGTTCTTGAACATGGCACTCATTTTCATTTGCATACTGCTCTTGGATCATCCATTTGTCCTCGAGTTTCACCCACCTCCTGAGTCTTGTCACCCCTTTGAGTCATTCAAATAACGCGTCCCTCATCAGTTGCATTAGGTTTTAGTGTCGTACTCGTCATGTCAATACTGCCAAGTCATGCCATGCCCATGTTCAAGAACATTCTCACCATTCATTTTCTACAGTCAGTACACCTACTACCTTGTCGGTTTATTCTAAGTCAGTCTTGCATGTTACTGTACCATCCGATATACTCTACACATCTTTGTCATGTTTCATGTCGATGATGGGGGATTTCATCATGGCCCTCCTTCGATGGATTCATCCTTGTCGACCTCAACACATCATCTGAGGATTGAATCTAGAAGCCAACCAAGTACCTTGTCCCTGCATGCCTCAATGGCAGGTTACCTCGATTTCAACATGAGTTCACATCATTGACTCTTGATTGAAAGATTTCATCTAGCATTCGACTTCAACTCTTTTATTCACGCTGGATGATATGTACCGTGATACCTTGGGAATCATTGACATTAATGGTGATTTCCCTCCCGCTTGTTAACGATATACATCAATGACCGGTAATCAAGTGGTTTCTACCATGTTCGACGTCAAGACATTTGTAATCACATGGATAGATTCGTATCATTGCGGGTTCGACTTGAAGACCGTGGGGAGTCATGTTTTACCTAGGTTGCGATGGAGTTTTGTTTTGAGTCATATCACATGGATCCACATTTGTATTGGTCGTGGCTGTTATCATCTCATCATGGATCTACGCTTGTATCTAGTAGCCATGATTGCGTTCAGTCGGTCTTTACTATCATGGATATTCAATGTATTGGTCGGCAACCATGTTGTACGTCATATGAGACTGTGTACTCAGAGTCAGTTGTACTGCAGCAGCGTCCTTCGTCCGACGAACCAGTGCCATTCCTTCTATCAAAGCATTTCACCTGTACAATTTCAAACAACTTCATGCTTTGGGGGGCATTCTGTTACACCTAAAATCTTACCATCATGAGACTCAGTGTAATCATCCCTAAAGTTTCCTTGACTAAGTCATTAACCTGGAAGAGATGTAAACCCATTCATACTAGGTTTTGAGAGGTCGTTGCAGGTTGTCCTCAAGCAACCCGCGACGTCGTAGGTTGGCCTCTTGCAGCCTACGACGATGTCAGTTAATGGACAAAAATAGATTCTTCAGGCCCACTCTCGAAGCTAGATGACATGGATCCCTATCCCTGACCTTTTGGGAGAGCTGGCACTCAGTTCCTAACCTCTTGGAAGGATCCCCTATCTCTCTCCTACCATATCTCAACCTATCCTATCCACTTAGTCCTATATAAGTGAAGCTCACTCCCATTCCAAAGGGAGGAAGTCTATAGTGTCTACATGTTGGTGAAATTACCTTAGGAGAGATCTCTACTCATCTATTGGGAGACTCACACTTCCTTGGGAGGCTTTGGCATTGGTTCGATCGGATGAGGATTGCTACGTCAAGTCTATGGTTGTAATCTTTCTATCCTATCTACTTCCCTTTCAATACAGTAATATAAGTGCTTTCCACCAAAATCTCATTGTGTTAATGATGTCTTGTGTAGTTCGCCTACTTGACTGCTTACTTACATCTATTATTGTATAGATGCGTTTTACTTGTTTTGTTGTCTTGTTGTCTTGACAGATTTTGCAGCTTGGATCTGAAGATCGTCAAGCTTGGAGCAGCATTCAAGGAGAAAATGATTAGTGATCTATAAGGTAAACGTATCTAGTTCCTTGATCCTTAATTAGATCTAGGAGAGTGATTTATATTCTGTCCTATTTGTTCTAGGCTCGCGTTGAGCTAGGGAGATCATGCCTCAAGTCCGCTCTTGGTAGATTGTCCGTCAAACAATGCATACTTCACACCTTAATCATATATGATTGGTTCATGACCCTAGTATTACCCTTCTAAAATCAACAACTTAATCATAACTTATAAATTCCCCACTTGAGGATTAAAGTAAATCTGCTAATTAGATTAAGATTTTGGGAATGTGTATTTAAATAATTATCCATAATAATTTACATTGAGGCATAGTTCTTGTCCTTTAGGGTGCTTTGGCTTCCTTTTCAATAGGTATGATCATAACCTATTTGGAAAATGATGTGATCTCTTTTAAGTGTTAATACTTGGGTTGGGTTTGAGGGTTTGACAAAGTTGTCCAACTTTTTTAGCTTTATTGCTTCCATTTGATAATTGATATTTTAAAATCCCTTGTACACATTTATCAAAAGGTATCTTAGTGGCCAAGCATAAGTTCATATTAGGTGGATTTCATGGATTGTGGAGGCACCTTAGATAGATAGATGTTGACCACTATGATTTATCCCTAATGCCACTCATTATAACTATATCTATCATACCTTCACACACTCCTTTGGTGGAGTTCATTACAATTTGATGAGAGTGATTTCAAGGCCCAATTATTATAGATGATTTGAGGGGAAGATTGTTAAAGTCTTATTGTAACACCTCGTTTTGACCCCAGTATGTAATGATGTAAATATGCATATATTAATGAAATGGCTAGAAGCTAGACATGGATGGTCTAGTGTGACCAAGATGATGTAATTATGTGCAATTTTACATTTAATACAAAAACCCCAAATACTACAGACTAAGAGGGACGAAGATGAGACGGGGGGCTACGATTCCACAAGAGGTAAAGTGAGAATGGGGTTTAAGGGGAGAGGACCCTAGTGAATTATAAGTTAAGTCATTACCCTTATTATTCATTTTATCCTAAGTTTTATTAATCCCTCTTAATTTTAAGTGCATTAGACATAATCTTGAGTTAATTATCATAAGTTTGGTATTAGAAGGGGGGAAAAGTGACAAATCCCACATATGCCACTTGTCTAGTTCTCATCACCCATGCATGCCACTTGGCCAGTTCTCAACATGCACACACATTATTAAGAACTAGTTCATTCAATCATTATGTTGTTATCATTGAGCCATCATCTTGTACCAGATACTAGAGTTGTACGAAAGAAAAATCAAAATTATAGAGTTATAGATGCTTTTACCCTAAGATATTAGTGTTCCCTAGTGAGAGAACATGTATTGCAGTTGAGTTCCCTAGAGTCCCGGTACAGAGAGTCCTCGATCAACTTGTGCTAGAGACATGGAAGGGAAATGGGGAAATATCTCGAGGGACTATTAACTCAGAGAAGGGAATATCATTCCTTGGGTTGTGTAGGTTGATGGGGGAGGAATGCTAGTGGATTGGGACGACTATGGGTGGGGTTCGACACCTATGATTTTGTTGAGGCATTGAGATGAGTTTTCCTCCTCGTGGATTTATAACCCCATCTCAAGGGTGGCCTCTGTTATGGAGAGAACTGGTATGACATAGTGCCTATGAATGGGAGGAACATTCTCAGTTTGCACCTAGTTGGAGGATATTTTAAGGTATGTTTCTACCTATGTATAAGATTTTATGTATATATATATGTTATGTATTTTTCTTAATAACTATTATGTGATTATTTGATTGGATGGATTTCCAAGCATTGTATGAATGCATTCATGTTATATTTTCATGTATGTTTTAGTATTTACATCTATTTATATATTTAATTATGTTGTAAATTTGACAATTAATCTGTGTAAAACGAATTTGAGTATAAATGGTGATATTTGTAAGTGGTTTGAATATCCCATGGCCCCAAAGCCATGGTTTGGTCACCGGGTTTTTTGAAAAATTGGTATAAGAGCCACATGTTGCAACACTGGGACTGCAAGGGATGAAATTGAATTCTCCAGGAAAAATTACAATTTGCACATGAAGTGTTTAACGAAATGCATTAGGGAAAGAATTCGGGGAAAATGGTTTTAAAATCCTCCATTTTTTAATTCAAAGATGTAATTAAACTACTGAATGGGTGTTTGAAGGGTTGGGTTGAATTTAGTGAGTTGTTGTGGTAAAATTTGTGAGTTTTAGCGAAATTTTGGCAAAGTTATAGTTTACAGGAAAATATTTGATAAATTCCTTATAGAAATTCTTGGCTTGAAGTGCTCAGATTTGGTTTTCGGAACTAGAATAGAAGCTAGTAATAAATAAAACCATGAATGTAAGACTCAGGTCTTCAAAATTTGGGCAGAACTTTGCATCAGAGAATTTTTTTTTCTAGTTTTGTTAACCAACGAAAATTTACTAGTATGGAGAAAGAGAAAGGAATGCTTAGTTTTATTGGTTGAAAAAGTAATTTCCACTCTTGGGAATGTCCAGGCGTAAAATTTAGGAAGACACTTGTGAATAAAAAAACCCAAGTGTAAATTTCATAGAGCCACCTATTAAAAATTTTGAATTTTTGGAAATTTTATGTGGATCCCTTAAGTGTCACATGGACAATATAATGTGGAGGTGCCACATGGATCCTACATGATGTGGATATTCCACCTGGATGAGGGATGTGATATGGGCCAGACACATCAACCGAGGCTATGAACTGCGAGTAAACCATGAGGAACCAGATCATTGATTCTGGTCCGGATCAATGGTCCTAATTCATTTTCCATCGATGAGTTGTCTGAGCTTTAGCTCCAATTGTACGATGTGAAATCATCAAATAATGATTTACAACTGAGATGATTTATTTGGTTTGTCATAGTATTAGTGGATTTCCAATACCACTAATTCCTTGAGGAAAAACCACTTTACGTAGTGGGATATAACTGGCATTCCCCTCTCGAGGAAAATTATCCCACCAAATGAGATATAGTCAACAATAAATCGGAGGATGGTTTAGTTCCACATGGATCAATTGGAAGGTGAAACATAGGAACCTAACTAAAACATAAACAAAAACATGACACATCATCATTCTTCCATGTCAACATCATGCCACATCAACATCAATCCATAACAGAAAATGAGAAAAGTTGAAAAAAGTTTGGAGCCTAAAAAATAATTTGGCCATAATAGGATCGAAATTGGTTAGAATTGGGTGAAACCAGTGGCATCCCAATGCCATTTATAGAGGCCATATAAATTCTAGAGCTAGATATCATCCTATTCCGCTCCAATTTTCTCAAAAATTGGAATTAGGGTTTTGTAAGACCAACACCTAGAGGATGGACGAGGGCCCAGATTGAGATGAAAACTTTATAGTGGAGTCGTATTCTAGCCACAAAATTAATTAGGGTGTAAAATGGTGAAATTCCAAACAGTGTGAAGTGGAGATGTCAAAGAAGGCCATAATCCACTATTTGGGCGTGCACATGGTCAATTTTTGAAAATTTGGAGGCAAAGTGACCCAAGAACACATAACTGGATTTTTGTTTTGTTTTTGATTTAGACATTTTTCCTAATCATCGATCCAAACAAATTGTAATGTCCCTCCTATCCTACAAGGCTATGGAGAGGACACTAACAATAATACTGGACATCTAGTCCCATACTTAATCAAATAAGCATTCATATAAATTGTAGATGGAGATATGCAAATGTATAAAATCTTGAAAACATAGCAGAATTTAATTCCATTACACATCCATCATACATTCCATATTTTCATGTTATTCATCAATTAAGCAATATCAAATTAGCAAATGAGAATACTTATCTTAAACCAAGTAGTCCCTAAGCAACCAGCTATGCTTCTGCAACGTTCCACCCAACCGTAGGCCAGTGTGCTCCTCAATCTCTCAGCACCACTGCCACCCCCGAGCTGGGCATGATCTCCATAAGGAAAAGGGGAAAGCAGGCTCTCACATAGCCAAAGATACACCAGAATCAGCCAAACCAATCAGCAGTGGGGTTTCTCAGGCTGCTAAGAGAGGGACAGAGGTGAATTACTAGGCTAGTGGCTCAACCATTGAGCTATGGATACTTTATTGGGCTCATCAAGCCAAATCTGTCCTCTTCCACTCCTGAATCTCCTACTCACAGGTTCAAACTAAACAGGGAGGGACATAATAGCCATAAATGCAAGTGCTGGGCGTTTTTGCAGTAGGATGCCCAACGATGGGATTTCAACCAGTTCAGAAAAATGTGGGAAAGCCCAAAACAAAAATTGGAAAATGGGAAAACAACCCTAGGAGCATAATCGTTTTCAGAAAAATGTCCATGGGCATTTCATGGGCAGAAACGGACTCTATAACCCCAGAAAATCATGGTTCTCTTCTCCACTCCTGAATCTCCTGCTCACAGGTTCAAACAAAACAAGGAGGAACATAACAGCCAGAAATGCAAGTGCTGGGCATTTTTGCGGTAGGATGCCCAACGATGGGATTTCAACCAGTTCAGAAAAATGTGGGAAAGCCCAAAACGAAAATTGGAAAATGGGAAAACAACCCTAGGAGCATAATCGTTTTCAGAAAAACGTCCATGGGCAGAAACAACCTCTATAACTCCAGAAAATCGTGGTTCTCTTCTCCCAGCCACTGTGCTAACTAAAAACGAGTTCCCAGGCATGGAAGAATGCAAAGAAATGGTGAAAACATGAAGGAAAAACCCCAGTTCGCCCCAAGCTGCATGAGAGAGAAAAAAGACCGTGGTTCAGAATGGTTTGGGAAGGAAAAACATTGGTGATTTCTTGCCTTGCAAGCAAAAATTTGAATTCCCAGATTGATGGCTTGCCCATACCTGAAATTGGATGCCATACCTCATCATTCCCAAGGCATTAACTGCCTCAACCAACTCTTGGAAGAATATAATGATTGGGGCATAAGCCAAAATGGGTAGTTGGGATTTCATGGGTTTTCTCATTGACTCCATTGGCTCAAGGGTTTGGTTATTTTTCCTCCCTATTCCTTGTAATATCATGCCCCATCTCTTTGTTGCATTGCATAGCTGGTTGTGGGTTTTTCATTAAAATTGCATATTTACATGATGCCTGAATTTACATTGTGCACGGCTAGCACAAGAACCATACGCATATATTCTAATTGCTAATACATAGAACGATAAATCAATGGCAGGGCCTTGGCCTTGAGCTCCTCACCATGACTAAATAACAATATTTACATCATTTACAATATTAATGCAATAAGGTCAAGATGGGGACATTACATTCCCCTCCCCTTGGAATAACACCGTCCTCGGTGTTCCAACACTTCGGAAATAAATATCCACTTTACATATGTCCAAAATTCACAAAATGTGGTAGGTTTGTCCTGCATTTCACCCTTTACTTGGGTTTGTCAGGACTAAGTCCTTTGGTCTTTACAAACTGCTCTTGCTGGCTGGGACCTTCTAGCTCTGCATGAGGACATCGTTCTAAAACAATTCCTTCATTTTCTTTTCCTTCCAACTGGTCCACGAACCTGGGGAATTTACGGTTGCTACCCTCTTGACATTCTCTTGTTGGGCAGTCATGGAGGCAATGATTTCCTCCACATCCCCAACATTTCATTGGCGGCTTTACCTTTTCCCGGTCCATTTCCTTTGAGTCTTCCCACTTGGAATGTTTCTTAATCGGACGATTGGATGAATGCTTCTTCATTGATCCACTTTCCTTTCCCTTGCTGATTGGTCCCAGAATGATTTTTACCTCTTTTTGTAGATGAATAGAGTCCTGCAAAGCCTCATGGTTTATCTCATTCTGTTGCCTCTGTAGCTTGAGAAACTCCCCAATATTTTCTTAGGTCCTAGCAATTGTTTGAAGAAGACTTTCAACCAACTCTAATAGCCCTCGGTCTGCTGCCATGGTCAATGGGCACAACTGAACACACTTTGCTTACTAGCAACACTTTCTTGTGCCGGCTGCAACCAATTATTTCACTTTCTTACCTGTGAAATTCATCATGGGAATTCTTTGTTAGGACAAGCATAACATAAACATTAATATTAGTCAATTATTTTTCTAATTGACATGGAATGTCCATGCTTTATTCATGGGACTTCCACACTTTTCATGTTTTCCCAACATACACATGAACTCATTCATGTTCATCTTTTCACAGGAAATTTACTATTTCAACATTCACAATTCATCTCAAGCAATGAAACATAATCTATTTTCAGCCATGATATGCACTCAACAATCTTTTGTTTTATAAATGCATCAATCAAAAGGAAAGAGAAGAGTAGGGGTTTCTCCCTCTTAGTCTTGTTCTATTATGGAGCTACACCATCGCTGTGGTTTCATGCTCCTCAATCTCTTTCACTTCAATGTGAATGCTTTGACTTTCCTTTCTTGGCTATGACACTTAGTGTCTAAGGTTTGTATATGGATTTTCAGCTAGGGCACCCTTCCCATTATTGCCTACAGAACCTTTGGCTGCTAGGATCCACTTGTATCCACTAGCACCATCTTTCATTACTGCTCATATTGAGCTCTTTAGGACGGTCACATGTCCACATGCATCTCTACGATGCCTTCATAATCCTTGCTTCCAGCAATACCTACACTCAAACATTGAATCAATTCACATGTTTAGTTCATTTTCATAGGGCTTATCTCTAAACAAGAGTTTAGGAAATCATAACCAAATCATATACACACATATATTCATAAGCAAGAAGCTGCAAGGTAATTGAATACTTATTTGTATTGGATGTCTTCACTTTATTCCACGGGATCCTTCTTTGCTTTACGAGCCTTGGATTTCCCGTGAACACAATAACAAATGTTGGGCCAGCACGTAGGCTACTCCACAATCATTCGAATAGGAAATTCTAGGCCAGTACGCCAACTGGGTTTATCAATCATTTCATTTAGCAATATGCTAGGCCAGTGCTCCGACTGGTTTTATCAATTGTTTAAGGGGTGTTGGGCCAACATAAAAGTTGCTTTACCATATCAAGTAGTTAATGCCCAACTAGTCACTCTCTGGACTTATCAAGAACTTTTTAGCATTCAACCAGCTACTCCCTGGATTTCTTAATAATTTATATCGCCCACTCATTTACTTTCTGGATTTACCAGTAATTTATAGTCTTTCAGGGTCTTGCCTTCCTGCAATGACCAAGTTTTCCAACAAAGAAACAATAGTGTATCAGCTTAGCTGTTAGAAGACTTATGCCTGAAATCTTCATTATTCCAAACAAGACATAAATGAAAATGAATACTTATCTGTATTGTGCGTTTCCCCTCTGGTCCACAGGATCCTGATTGCTTTGCAAGCCTTGGGATCGCCTATGGACTTGGATATAGTTAATGCTTAACTAATACGCCTCCCCATCGGCTGGATTTACCAAGCATTTGGTGGTGCCCAACCAGTCCCATACCTAGTTGGCCCTCTCTAGTGCCGAGCCAGCACATTCATCTGGGTCATCGACCAATGGAAGGAAACTGCGTCACCGACCATTATAGGTCAAGGCTCTACTATGGAGCCATAGGCATCTCAGGGTTTTCAGTCAATCCTCGGCACCCACCCTCCTACTACTGTCCCAGTAGAGATTTTATGCCTTTACCAATGCCACCACACCTTCTTGTACCATCTGACCATTATAGGTCAAGGCTCTACTATGGAGCCATAGGCATCTCAGGGTTTTCAGTCAGTCCTCGGCGCCCGCCCTCCCACTGCTGTCCCAGTAGAGATTTTATGCCTTTACCAATGTCACCACACCTTCTTGCACCGTAACCCTTCACACACATCAACTCTTCATTTATACAAGGACGCCACTCCTTCTCTTGTGCAAATTGGTGGTTTCTTTTAGGAACTTTATAGGTGACTTTCTTGACTGCAGGTTAACATGAACCCTACTCACACAAGGATGATACCTTCTCTTATTACACAGCTCTTCGGGCCTGTCCATCCCTTCTGGTAATATTTCACGTGAGCATAGAAAGGTTTCCAATTCCCATACAGTCCCTTTGCGTACCCTTCTTCACTTTGCCCTTTAATGTGCAATATCAATCTGCATCTGTGTAGGATGACAACACAAGAAGGATAAGCAAGCTCATCAGTATTGCTGTTCAATTCTTAACCACATTCCATATCATTCACTACCAAGTATTGAAACATCAGGAATGCGTCCATTCCCTTAGGGTGTAGTCAATATTGAAAACCCTATCATGACCCAGCACCAGAAAAGGTGTGCACCCCCTTTCTGATGTGCGCCATGTAGAACCTAATCATACTCAAGCAATTTGCAATGATATAAACAAGATAGAGCATGCTTTGCATATTAACCCTAATAATTTAGACATGCATGTTCTAGTCTAGGGTCACAGAATACTCATTTATTTTGTAGATGTGTCTCACATGCCTTCTGGGCATAGCTTTACCATCTCACTTTCATGGTTTACTAGCATGCGGTTTGGCTGAGACATTATCAATGGCGTTTCACCCGAAACCCATTTCCAAAGCATGGGGTCTTTCCCATCTGGTTTGGATTTGGCAGACCATCACTCCTAGTCTTCCTGCAATGTGTCTTCAGAAATTGATTCACTTAGACATGAGCATGTTCTTATATCGTTTGGTTCTTGTTCACGGTAGATTCCAATCTTCTTTATGGATTTATCCATATTTGCCATGCCCAAAACAATCTACCTGAAATCTGAAACTTCAATCAGCCAAATGCTTTGTAAGTTTCTATGCATATAATATTTCATTGCTGCCACAGTCACTGAAGCATTTTAATATCACCAAAACAATCTACTTCTTGTGAATTATTACCATACTACAGTTGCATGGTTCGATTTCATCATTTTATGCAATTATTCTCTTGCTCTTAAGATTGATAATAGTTCACCATTCCATCTATTATCTAACTCAATGAAAAATACATCACAATCATGCATTCTCACAATGCATCTCATCATGTGCACCTATACCTATGCATGCACATTTACATCACTCACATAATCTTTTAATGTGCATTCACTCAATGCATAACCACAAGATTGTGCATAATATCTTAATGCACATTTCCTCAATGCTACCTTGCATTAAGTTATGAGTACTATGCGTTCAACATAATTCAAACATAGTTGAAGGGATCTTACCAAATCCTCTTTCAACATTCATGCAATTTATGCACCAATAACCATTACTTGCATGGCTGTCATTTACATCACTTGATGTTACTTGATCAGTTGGCCTCTTACCAAGGCTACACAGTCCTTTTGCCAACCTCATGATCATAGATTTGTTGCACCATCCCTTCCTCATACGGTTGTTGGTCGTATGCAACAATCATCATCCACATCTTCAGCCATGCTTCGGTTGTATTTGATCCTACGACCAATGCGAACATAACTACTTATTAGCATCCATAATGACTATCTTAAGTGGCTCATTGCATATGTAAAACCTCACTATTTTACCAATATGTAATATCATATACATGCACAAACATTTTCACATGCACCGTGCAATATTTATTTTTAATCTATTACTCTCTTGCATTTCCAGCATCCTTATGCCATAATTTTCCAGTATATAAATATGATAGCGAGAGAGGAGTTAAGGAATTCTTCCCAATTCCTCATTTTGTCATGGAGTTCCTCATCCACATCATAGCTAATCCTTTCCTTGGCTTCCTTACCAAGCATACAAGCAATCATTAGCTATGATATTATCATGAATTAGCAATTCAACATATACATATGTGCAATCATTCATTCTTGCTGTTTTCCGATATGCAATTCTTATGCTATAAACAGAATTAGTTTTAAGGTGAGGAATTTCCCATTTCATCTTCCATAATGGATATCACAACCAATTTATCTTACTGAGAATTCCACCACTCTTTATGCAATCCGTGCTCCTCATCCCAAGAGTGCATTTCACACTTTCAATGACTGTCTCCGGGGGACGATGGGGGTCAAGGGGGCTTGCCCCCTTGTGGCTTCCCTACGCCATTGCAGGGTGGGTCGAGGGAAGCGCCCTCATTTTTTTTGTAAAACCTTCAATTTTGCGCAATCTGGCGCACAAGTTCCATGGCATTTTTCAACTTTCTGCGCATGAAAAATCTCTTTGAAAAATGGCTGAAATTCCTTGTTTCGGAGCAACTCAGCAAGTTCTTCTGACCTGTTTCGGGCCAACTCGCCGAGTTCTTCCGGTTGAAGACTCAGTTTTTCCTTCTGATCTGTTGTGGACCAACTTGCCGAGTCCTTCCACTGTTGCGGGGTGACTTGCCGAGTTCTTCCAAAATTTTCTCTTGGACGCCGAAAAATACTTAGAAAAACCTTCCGCCATTTCGGACCATCTTGTTGAGTTCTCCTGCTGTTTCGGAGCAACTCGCCGAGTTCTCCCGCTGTTTCGGACCAAATCGCCGAGTTCTCCCACTGTTTCTCTTTTCCATCTTTCCGTTGAACTTATTGATTTGTTTTTCCACGTTGCGGACCAACTTGCCGAGTCCTTCCGCAGTTTCGGGCCAACTCGCCGAGTCCGACTGCCGAAAACAATTAGATTTTTTTTTGAAAATTTTCTTCCCTTCCCCAGGCACTTCCGCAACTTCGGGCCAACTTTCCGAGTTCTTCCACCGTTGCGGAACAACTCGCTAAGTTCTTCCGCAGTTTCAACGAACTTATTGATTTCCTGTCGCGTTGTGGAACAACTTGCCGAGTCCTCCCGCCGTTGCGGACGCACTTACCGAGTTTTTCCACCGGCTCAGTTTTTTTTTTTTTTTGGCAGAAAACTCATAGATACATAGAAATTTTTTTGATAAATTTTGAAAATTTGAAATTTTTCCTAACAGTCTATGCTGGGCAGGAAGCATACTTACCTCTGCAAGTTGTGACAGGTAGCCCATGAAGGCCCAATTATGCAACCAGCAGCTCTGATACCAAAATGTAATGTCCCTCCTATCCTACAAGGCTATGGAGAGGACACTAACAATAATACTGGACATCTAGTCCCATACTTAATCAAATAAGCATTCATATAAATTGTAGATGGAGATATGCAAATGCATAAAATCTTGAAAACACAACAGAATTTAATTCCATTACACATCCATCATACATTCCATATTTTCATGTCATTCATCAATTAAGCAATATCAAATTAGCAAATGAGAATACTTATCTTAAACCAAGTAGTCCCTGAGCAACCAGCTATGCTTATGCAATGTTCCACCCAACCGTAGGCCAATGTGCTCCTCAATATCTCAGCACCACTGCCACCCTTGAGCTGGGCATGATCTCCACAAGGAAAAGGGGAAAGCAGGCTCTCACATAGCTAAAGATACACCAGAATTAGCCAAACCAATCAACAGTGGGGTTTCTCAGGCTGCTAAGAGATGGACAAAGGTGAATTACTAGGCTAGTGGCTCAACCATTGAGCTATGGATACTTCATTGGGCTCATCAAGCCAAATCTGTCCTCTTCCACTCCTGAATCTCCTGCTCACAGGTTCAAACTAAACAAGGAGGGACATAACAGCCAGAAATGCAAGTGCTGGGCGTTTTTGTGGTAGGATGCCCAACGATGGGATTTCAACCAGTTCAGAAAAATGTGGGAAAGCCCAAAACGAAAAATTGGAAAATGGGAAAACAACCCTAGGAGCATAATCGTTTTCAGAAAAAACGTCCATGGGCAGAAACAACCTCTATAACTCCAGAAAATCGTGGTTCTCTTCTCCTAGCCACTGTGCTAACTAAAAACGAGTTCCCAGGCATGGAAGAATGCAAAGAAATGGTGAAAACATGAAGGAAAAACCCCAGTTCACCCCAGGCTACGTGAGAGAGGAAAAAGACCGTGGTTCAGAATGGTTTGGGAAGGGAAAACATGGGTGATTTCTTGCCTTGCAAGAAAAAATTTGAATTCCCAGATTGATGGCTTGCCCATACCCGAAATTGGCTGCCATACCTCATCATTCCCAAGGCATTAACTGCCTCAACCAACTCTTGGAAGAATATAATGATTGGGGCATAAGCCAAAATGGGTAGTTGGGATTTCATGGGTTTTCTCATTGACTCCATTGGCTCAAGGGTTTGGTTATTTTTCCTCCCTATTCCTTGTAAGATCATGCCCCATCTCTTTGTTGCATTGCATAGCTGGTTGTGGGTTTTTCATTAGAATTGCATATTTACATGATGTCCGAATTTACATTGTGCACGGCTAGCATAAGAACCATATGCATCTATTCTAATTGCTGATACATAGAACGATAAATCAATGGCGGGGCCTTGGCCTTGAGCTACTCACCATGACTAAATAACAATATTTACATCATTTACAATATTAATGCAATAAGGTCAAGATGGGGACATTACACAAATTTTCTTAGAGGCATTTTTTCCAAAAATGCTTAGTTTGTGAGATAGCAGTTTTCAGTGAAAATTGTAAGTCTAGAAGAATTGCAAAAGTTAAAAGTTGGCAATTTCAAAAGTTTATTAAATATGAATGGAGCATTAGATTGGAGTACTAGAAGTGTATCGGTACTCAAAATCATATGGGATATCAGATCCTAATACAATTTTTTTTTCTAATTCTTTACATATTTTCTTCTATAGGTGTTAGAAGTTGGTCCTTTAAAATAAGTGAAGTTAAATGTATAGGGTAAAATTGGCCAAAAATTGTGTCTTTTTAGAGTTGGAACTTTCAACTATGAAATAAGAAATGAACATGGGTATAATAAATAGAAAGAGGATCAGTAGGATATTAAGCACATTTAATATTATTATGAATTGATATTTCTTTTTTCCAAAAAAATTATAGAAAAGGGGCCTGTAGTCTAATTTGACAAAAAATGTGAAATGGGTGTCTGCCATAATTTTTCTATATACATGAAATATTTTTTATGAAATTTTGGAAAAGGGTTTAACTAAAAAAATTGATTTAGGAGCATATTGCAGATATTAGGTACAGGTGTTAGCAATGGGTATTTTTTTGAAATTTAATTCACTGCCTGATCTTGCAAAGCAAACAATTACTCTCACAAATTGTCATGCAAAAACTAGTCAAATATCACTCAAAATAGTCATGAATTTGATGCAAACAATAAAATTCTATTGAATAAGTGCACATCAGATATTTGAAATCGAAAGAAGGCATTCGAAATCCTCGCAAAAGAAGGCTTACTAGATGGGTGAACCCCCCTAGGTGACAAAATCACTTTCCAAATCACACCTAAAGCTCACAAATTGGAAAAATTAGTGTCATGAGGTGTTGAGTGATGGAAAACAAACTAAATCATGGATTTTGGAGAGAATAAAAATAAGGTGGGCGAGTTGGACAAAAAGATCTTGTTTCTAAGTCAACTAGCTTTACCTTTTCCACTAAAAGCAGAGAAAAGAAGGATAAAGAAAGAAGGTGCCCTTATATTCCAGGAGTAATAATAAATCTAACATAATAAGAGTAATCCTTATCCAAAATATTTTCAAGTGTTCCCTAGTGACTTAGGATGGAAAGTGGTGTCATAATAAGACAAAATTAGGCCAACTACCTAGTCAACACCTAGGAAATTAATCAAGTATGACTAATAAACTATATCCTAAGTATAGAATTGGTTTTTAATATTTTAGAACCCCCCCCACCCTTAAGCTTGAATTTACGTGAAATATCATAAATATAGGGCCCATCGACAAGGCTTGGTTACCTTTTTTACATACTGCTTGTTCACAAAACAAGGAAAGAAGGAAAACCCCTCATGAGAAAAATCCTCCCCTCAAAACATGGACATAAACAAACTTGAGAATTTTTCTTTTCAATCCTTATTCACCACATGTTCATCCATCCAAATTATTGATCTTAGATGGCTGAAAATATTCTCTAAGAATGCTTTGGTGAATATGTCTTCAACTTGCTAAGAAGATGGGAAAAACTGCAGAGCAATGATTTGATCATGCACTAGATTCCGGATGTAGTGCATATGAATCTATATATGCTTGGTTCTTTGGATTTGAAATGGGTCAATTGATATCCTTATAACACTTTTATTTTCATAAAATATTATTGTGGGAGTGCTAAAGTCAATCCCAAACTTTGAAATTATACCTTGCAACCACACACATTGAATTGCAGCATTCACTGCTCCTCTGTACTTGGCCTCTACTAAAGGGAGTGCAATGGCACTTTGATTTTTACTTGAAATGAAAATAGGTCCTCCTCCAAGCATGAAAACACATCCAGAAGTTGATTTCCAATTTGAGCTATCACATCCCAATCAGAGTCTGAAAAACCAAGAAGATCCAAGGAAGAATCAATGACATAATGAATCCCATGAGACTTGGTGCCTTGCACATAATGCAAGATCCTTTTAGAATCCATCCAATGAATATCATGTGGATTCTCCATGCACCTTGCTACATTCACTGCATATGCAATATCAAGTCGAGTGTGAGTCAAGTACAACAAACTGGCAACTAGCTTTATATACAAGGAGTTGTTCACCAAAGGTGTAGATTTTGCATCTTCAAGTCTAACTCCTTAAAGGAAGGGAGTCTTTGTAGGATTACATTCTTCCATATTGAAATTATTTAGTAGGTTTTATGCATAATTTTACTGAGATACTTTAATTCCTAAGTTGGACTAAGAGATCTCAAGACCCAAGAATTGTCTAAGTATTCCCAAGTTTGTCATGGAAAAAGCTTGATGCAAAGCAGTCATTAATGAAGCAATACCATCAATGGATCTTACTTTAATCAAAATGTCATAAAAATATAACACAATAATACAAATTGAACCATTTATTAGCTTCATGTACACATTCAGATTAGATTTGTATATACTAAAATATTGTGACAGGAGAAAACTATCCATCTTGGCATACCAAGCTCTAGGAGCTTGCTTAAGCCCATATAGTGACTTCTTCAACCTGTACACAAGATTAATATAATAAATATATCCATATGTCTTCTGCATATAGATATCCTCCCCAAGGTCTCCAAGGAGTAAAGCACTTTTTACATCCATATGATGCACTTCCCAGTGCTTGGATGCAAAAATTGCCAGAACTAGTCTTATTGAATCCATCTTTGCAACTGGTGCAAAGGTCTCATTATAGTTAATGCCTTGGAATTGGGAGAATCCATTAGCCACTAAAATTGATTTGTACTTCACTGCTGCACCATCAATAGAAAACTTGTCCTGAAAATCCACTTACACTTTACCAACTTTCTACCAGGTGGAAGCTTGATTAGCTCCTAAGTTCCATTCTTTTGAAGAGAATGAAACTCCTCATCCATGGAAGCATGCTATATTGGGTCATGTGAGGCTTCATCATATGTTTGAGGATCATATTCAACCATAAAGAAACACTTCTCATGTAGGAAAGGATGTTTGATAGAAAGAGCATTCTCAAACTGAGATCTAGTCCTCCTAGGATCTTGAGGATCAACCACAAGTTCTCCAGCTACTTCAAGAGTTTTTGCATTCCACTTAGGCCTTGTAGGCGAGCTTGGATATGCAATCATATGGTATTCATCCTCATAAATATCATAATCATAAAATTTATGAGAAAATCCACTTACTTCAACAAGTGGTGGTTCGAAGGATTCTCTAATTTCCACTACTTGCAAGGGTTCTTCTTCGAATTGAACACTTCTTTCAATGAAATCTATTTGAGTAGTCATATTCAAAAAATTATAATCCTTGGAGTCTTATGGGTATCCAACAAAGATGCATGGATTGATTTGTGGCTTCAAATACCTCCTCTTCTCAAGTGGAATTCTATCCCAAGCCTTTGAGCCAAAAATCCTGAAATGAGACACATCAGGCTTGTCTGCACTCCAAGATTCAAAAGAAGTGATTGCTTTCAAGGATTTATGTGGAACCCTATTCTGAATATAGGCTGCATAGTTGATGGCTTTAGCCCAAATTATTGGAGACACAGACTTGGACTCAAGCATGCAAGTAGCCATCTCCTTGAGAGATCTGTTCTTTCTCTCAACAACACCATTTTGTTGAGGTGTGTATGGCACTGTATGCTTCATATGGATGCCAGCATTAGCATAGAGTTGTTGAAAATCATATTTGATGTACTCCCCACCATTATAAGATATGAGGACTTCGATCTTCCTACCAGATTGGTTCTATACTGAGGCTTTAAAAATCTTGAAAATGCCAAAAACTTCAGACTTGAATTCAAGGAAGAAGACCCAACATAATTCAGAAACGTCATCTATGAAGGTAAGGAAATATTTGGCATTCTTCAAAGAAAAATTGGGGAATGGACCTAATATATCATTGTGACTAAGCTCAAGGGATGCAGAGGTTCGCTTAGACTTGGCTCTCTCTTACTTATTCTTAGGGTGTTTTCCAAGGATGCAACCTTGACAGATTCATTTGGAAAATTTGAAGTTGGGAATCCCTATGACCATGTTATTCTCATGCAATTGGGAAATATACTTGTAGTTAAGGTGACCAAATATCTCATGCCACAATTTTCTTTCTTCATTTGCATGAGTGAGGAGAGCAGAGCGTGATGAGAAAGGTAGAAAGGGGGAAAACCTATAGACTTTTGAGTTATGATCAACAGTTCCTATGGCAACAAATCTACCTATGGAAATATCAGAAATTTCCACATCATTGGGGGTGAATATGAACTTTTTAGAACACCTTGTATGATTCATCTGATAGAATGACAAGAGGTTGGAAGCAAGACCTAGGACAAACAACACATTAGTGAAAGAACCATGATCTAGATCAATTCTACCTTTACCTTTGGAAGCAATTTCAGACTCATATCCCAACAGAATTGTTGGACCACCAGAAGAATCAAGAGAGGAAAAAGACTCTCTTGTGGACACCATATGTCTTTATGCTCCAAAATCTATGATGAAAGAGGAATATTTTGATGTGATGGCCATCAAAGCATGAAATATATCCTTGTCTTCATAATTTGAACCTCCCTCCTTCTTCCTTGCGTTCTCTGGAAGATGAATGCTATTCTTCTCAAGAGGTTGAGCCATCATGTCAATGTTCTTCTTCATACATGAACTCTCATGATGAAAGCTCCTATTGCAGTATGCACACTTGGACTTCTCTTTCTTCTTTTGTGGATTCTTCTTGGATATTGTGGAATCCTCATGTGCTTTTTGCTTGTCTTTCTTCTGATTTGGTGGCTTTTGGGATTAGCCTTGCTCTTTCCTTTTGAATTCTTTGAATCTCCAACAGCCAAAGCATGATATTTTGATGGCTTTATGGATCCCATCAAGATCAACTTGTCTTGCTCATGAGTGAGTGATTCCATGAATTATGCTTGTGAAGGAATTTTCCAGTTTCAAATTGTGAGATTGGTGGCATGGAAGGTCGAAACAAAGACTAAATATTCAGGGCCCAATTTTGAAAGAATGGCCAATATTAATTGCTCATCTTTATTCTCAATTGTGCACTACTTCAATTGTAGAACAAGTGACTTGAACTTGGAGAAGTAGTCTAGTAGGGTCTCGAAATTGCTTGGACTCATAGAAACAAGTTCATTATCCAGTTGGTGGCCCCTCAATTCATCAATCTTGCCAAATAAAGCTTGGAGTTTTAACCAAAATTCATTAGGAGTGGTAATACCATCTAGATGGAAAATAAGATCCCTGGAATTATTGAGACACAAGAGACCATAATCTTCATCTCTTCTGTTATTCCATTGAGCTTTCTCAATGACTGCAGTAGGCTCAATATCAATAGCCATCGTCACTCCGTAGAGGCATTTTATCCTCAACAAAATCTCCATCTATTCCTTCGAATCAAAATAATTGAATGGATTCAAGATAATTTGCTGTGATTACTCCATGGATTCATTGAAATGTGCCCATGTGATGTTGGATCACGCCCCTCTGATGTTGAGTTGCATCCTCTAAGAGACTGGTTCGATCCTGCAAAAAAATATAAGGATAATACTGCTGCTAATTGAGATCTGATACCATGTGAAAATTAATTTGTAGGTTGATCCTACAAAGAAAACAATTACTCTTACAAATTGTCATGCAAAAACTAGTCAAAGATCATTGAAAACAATCATGAATTTGATGAAAACAATAAAATTCTATTGAATAAGTGTACATCAGCCAAACTTGGGCTATGTCATGGATTTCCAAATATATAATTACATCATAGATTTGAAATCCAAAGAAGGCATTCGAAATCCTCACAAAACAGGCTTACTAGATTGGTGAAAAACCCCCCTAGGTGACAAAATCACTTTCCAAATCACTCCTAAGGATCACGAATTGGAAAAAGTAGTGTTGTGAGGTGTTGAGTGATGGAAAACCAACTAAATAATGGATTTTAGAGAGAATAGAAACAAGGAGGGTGAGTTGGCCAAAAAGATCATGTTTCTAAGTCAACTAGCTTTACCTTTTCCACTAAAAGTAGAAAAAAGCAGGAAGGCACCCTTCTATTCCAGGAATAGTAAGAATCTCACAGAATTAGAATAAATATTATCCAGAATCTTTTCAAGTTCACCCTAGTGAATTAGGATGGAAAGTGGTGTCATAATAATAAAAAATTAGGCAAACTACCTAGTCAACACCTAGGAAATTAATCAAGGATGATTAATAAGCTATATCTTAAGTATGGAATGATTTTTTAATATTTTAGCAATTTTGAGATTCAAAACAACTACAAGAACAAGGCAGTATTGGGAAAAAGTGCTAACTTTGGGAAATTGTAATTTTGTAATATACCCTGGTGCTATCAGAGTGCCAAAGGGACATATCATTAGCTATTTGAGGCTAATTACTTGATTTTTAGTGCAACAGATGAACCATAAACATTTAATTTATATTTTTCCAAAATTAATTGCGACACAAAATCTAATAATTAACAATAACTTAATATAAATTCATTAACACATCCAACATCTGATATAAGGGCTGGGAAGTATTATTAATATCATCTAACATCATCAAAACTTAAATCCAATCCATATCAAAGATTATAACCACTTATAAAGGCTAGTTATTCTTAATCACAGTTAACTAGTAATTAAGGTGTTAATTACAACACTTAACGACACTTAGTGCGCAAATGACGACACTTATAAAAAATCCAATTGTTTAAAAAATAACCATCTAATATCAATCCCAATGGATTAATAACATCTAATTACATGTAAATAAGGACTAATTACCAAAATTACAATAATTATTCATGGTAATCACGAAAGCGAGTCCACAAGACTAGTTAACTAGTTTTCCAATATGAACATCTAGTCTTGCACAAAATCAACTTGTAACCATGCCATTAAACCGAAAATAAATCCTACAGCCATTAAAACATATTTAAGCATGCACCTACAACTAATTAAAGGTTTATTTGCATATCATTCCAACCGCACATAAGGTGATCTTTTCCATCAATTCCAATGAAACTAGTTAACATTCACCGCAAGGAATTGAGTCTAAATAACTGAACCAAAATGAAAATAGAGATTTCAATAGCCACATGCATCACAATAACATGTTAGAAATAGAGCACATGGTTGTAGAATTCCGTTTTTATGAAAACAAAGATTTCAATCCACAACTAGTTATCAATTTTAACTGCAATGTACCTAATTTCAATTTATCTTTCCGAATTCCAATAAAGAGAAATATATGACTAATACATCTCATGGAAATCATATCAGGGGTCACCTAGAGTAATATCGATGTATATTTATTCCCATATACAGTCCATTAAATAATTCAAAAAACTAGCTAATTCTACTCATCCGAATTGACCATTAATTCTAGGAATCGCTAGAATAATTAAATCCACATCTCATAGAATCATTCAAATTCCATTCCAAATATAATTAACATGCTTTTATCAGCATAAAATATGTATATCTGATTCGACTTCAAACACTTCGTATGCAAAGTCACAAATCTACTCAAAACAATTCCGTTGAAGGAGCTAGAAATTGGAAATTGATCTAGAATTTCAGTAGACATTTCCCAAACACTATCAAGAAGATTTCCCCTCACATTATCACACAAAAGTGTATTTATCATACATAAGAATAAAAATAATAATCGGGCATTTTTACAAACACTTCATGTTCCAAGACTTCAAACTATGCAAAACAATCCAATTGAAGAACTAGTTTTCGAATAAAAGGTAGAAGCATCAAAGATAAGTGTCTTAAACCATTCAGAGGCTACTGTACCATCAAAATACACACTATATAATGAACAGGGGCATAAATATCAGTTTTGTAGCAGAGGTTCCAAAGAATAATTTCCTCCAACAATTTGTGCACAAAATCCCAAAAACTAGTTTCCAATTCCTTCACAAAATTTACTTGCATAAATAGATTGAATTCCATGAGAAATTTCTTCCAGAAATAGCTCGTACATTTCATAAAAAATTTCATGTGCATCCATAAATAAATTAGATCAGATCCAAATAAATTAAACAAATATTAGATAAAGCATTTATCTTCTCCAAATACGCAACCGAAATCGACCGTGCCACGTTCCACCTAGCCATAGACACAATGCAAGACAAAAATATGTGGAGAACCTGCAACAATTAATTAATAAGAATATGCAAAATAGCAGAAATGACAGAACCCAGAATCACTTTTATTGATCGCAGGCCACTTCGAGGGGGAAACCTCCTTTGAGCAAGATCAATACAAATAACTTCATGGTGCCTTCATAGGCCTCAACACACACTTATATACTAAGTCTAGGCACCAATATTATGGGTCAAAACCATGGGCCAATACAAACTATGGATCAACAATACTACGGGCGACTTACAAAGCATATGCGCCAAACAACAATAACACAAACTATGGATCAACAAATACTATGGGACGACTTACAAATCATATGCATCCATCAACAATACACTAATGAAGTAAATACATGGGTTCCTAACATCCCCTTCCCCTTAGAAAAAACTTTGTCCTCAAAGCTTGAGATGTGGAAATTGATGCAGAATCTAAAGGAGTGGTTCCCTTGTAGCATCCTCGGGTTGCATGCCGGGCCACTGACGCCTTTTGAGTTTCAGGGAGAATTGTGTGGAAGGTTGTAGATGAAGAAGAACCATATCAACTGCATGAAAAGTGTGCTCAGAACGGTGTTGATCAGCTTGTTGTTTCAGTTGAATTCTTGCCATGTGAAGATTGTCTTGCAGAATGAGAAGAATATCATCACGGTTTCAAAGAATCGAGTCAATTTCCTGAACTGGGGAGCTGCTGAAGGTGTGTGGAAGAAGAATTGGCGGTGCTTGTCCAGAGACTACTTCTTATGGTGTCCTTTTATATGTGGTACTGTACCATTGGAGCGCTTCTAGGAAATCCATATAAATAGTTGTCCAAATTTGTGTAGGGATGGGCAAGGGTTTGAGCAGTCTCGAAAGGACTGTCGTTTCACCCTTGTTGACCTGGAAAGTTTCATAGTCAACCACCATCCGTTGAATTGTCATTTTAATTCCCTTCCAAAAGAAGTTACATTGTTCCCGATCATATGTTTGGAGGAACCCAGAGTGCCCTGTCGATGAAGAAGCATGGAGTTCATAGAAGAGATAGCCCCGTTGAACAGATTGCAACCAATTTGGAACAAGCAGAGAAATAGCTGTAAGAGAAACTGGATCATCAAATGTGCGAGAAGGAACATCTGCCACCATATTGTCCTTACCCTTCTGGTAAGTGATCGCATAGTCATAACCCATGAGTTGGATAACCCATTTTAGGTGTGCTTGGGAGGAGACCCGCTGTTCCAGGAAATTTTCCAAACTCGGGAGATCAGTCTTGATGCAGAAATAATTCCCCAATAGGGATGGCTACCACTTCTATACTGTATGCAAAATAGCCATCATGTTCTGCTGAGATGTAGATGCGGCTAAATGCTTATCGGAAAGGTCTCGTGAAGGCGGCAAGCCCACTCGTGCAGCAAAGACACCCGCATATCTATCCAAGGAAGTAGTGGAGGCCGTTGGTGGGTGCATCTGAATGGAATGGAGTTGAGCGATGACACCATGTGAATTCCTCTTAAGGATCTTTTCCAGGTGATGTGAACTGATGATGCGAAGAGACCCTGGTTGTAAGCCCGTAAATTTGTGTTGTGTCCCATTGACAGAACACTGCATCCAAAGTTCAGCAAAATCCCATAAGATGGGGCCAAGTGTGCGTAACCATTGAACGCCCAAAATCACATCACATCCTCTTAAAGACAAGGAAAACATGTCAGAGAGCAGGTTATAATCTTCCAGAGAGATACGCACATTGTGACACTTTCCCTTGCAAGGTAAGTGCCCCCATTGGAAACCATGACTTCAAACTTGGAGCAAGGATGGATAAAACAATCATCCTGTTTGGCGATCCGAGGGTCAATGAAGTTATGTGTGTTGCCAGAATCAATGAGTATTGTAAGAGGAAGCTTCTTGAAGTAACCCCTGACCCGCATTGTTTGGGGGGTGGTGACGCCGAATAAAGCATTGAGAGATATATCTGGTTGGTCGTCTTGAGATGGGGGGTCAATAGGAAACTCTTGAATGTCGACCTGATCATCCATTGTATCTGGAGCTTCTTCACCAATTTTAGAGGCATGCGGAGAATCCATATCCAAGAGATAGAGCTTTTGCTGAACACATTTATGTCCCCGAGTGAATTTCTCATCACAATTATAACAGATCCCTTTTTCTCTGCGTGCCTGCATCTCTGTTTCAGACAAATGCTTGATAGGAGTTGGTCGAGGGGCCGACGGAATGGGAGGTCGTTGAGAACCCATATTTGGGAAGGGAACAAAAGAGGGTTTGGAGCGTTGTTGGGATGCAAGATTGTCTTCTGCCAACTTAGCCAACCTTAGGACTTCCATCATTGTGTTGGGACATAACATTTTAACCTCTGACCGGATTTCATCCTTAAGACCACTGATAAAACAACTCCTGTAGAATTCATTAGACAATCCTTCTGTGTGATTGGCTAGTTTCTCAAATTCTGTTTGATACTCTCTCACAGTGCCACTTTGACGAAGTTTAGTGAGTGCTCTGGTGAAGTCATCAAAAGCACTAGGACTAAATCGTTGCAAAATGAGTTGGCAAAAATCTGTCCATTTTGGCTCATAATGAGCCTCGATGTACCAACGGTACCATTGAAGGGCTTCCTGTTCCAAAGGAAAGGATGCAAGTGAAACTTTTTGGACATCAAAAGTATTATACAGATTGAAATACTGATATGCACGATAGATCCATCTAGTTGGATCAGCACCATTGAAGCGAGGAAATTCAAGCTTCGGACCACAGAAATTGCTGGAAGAAGAGAACCCATTGGCTGCAGAAGATTCTTGCTGTCGATTATTGTTCATGGTTGAATGTTGAAGATGGAGGTTGAGAAATTTTTCATCAAGATCTTGGAGTTTGGTTTGGATGGCTGCAAGTGCTTCCTCCATGGTTTTTGCTCATGCGCGGGTGACAACCACAACCGGGAGTTTTTTATTTTTTTATTTTTTTTGGGGGGGAATGGATAGAAAAACACAAACAAAAGCTGCTTTAGTAAAGGAAAATTTGGATGTGGGAAAAAATCGGAGGGGTAATTGGGGTTTGAGTAGGTTTTGGACACTTTCTGATGGACAGGGAAGCAAAAAATGGGGATTTCAGAAGCGGGGTGAAAGAATGAGAAACTTTGGTAGAGAGGGACAAAGAAGCAGAATTAGGAAAGGAACTCGGTGGTAAAATTTGAAGGCGATTGGGTGAAATCTGAAAAAGTTATGGCAAACCCTAAAAATAGAAAAAATGTGAGATTTTGGGCTTTCGGAAGTGGAATTTGGGATAAGGTCCTCAGGAATGAAATATGCAAAATGGGATTACCGGGGTGTCATGGAATTTTCAAGGGAAATAGAGTGAAAACAAGGGAGATATGGCCAAAAAACAGAATTTTATACTTTTTTTTTTTTCCAGAAATGGATCTGTAATGGCACGGAAGGGATCTGAAACAGATAGATCTACAATGGCGTGGAAGGGATCTGAAACAGATAGATCTGCAATGACGTGGAAGTGATCGGAAGTCAAGGGATATGAAGCGGTGTCGACTAGATCGAAAACGGCTAGATTTGAAATAGATTTGAAACGGATGGATCTTGAACGACTTTCAGAATGGATCTGAAACGGTGCGACAGTGATCAACAACAGTTCAACTGAAAATAGATATGGATCCCAGGTATGTGCGGCTTCCTATCAGTTCAAGGGATTGACTCAGCCACCAATGATGTCTGACGACTTGTGTATTGGGGCAGTACCCCTCACTCCACAGCTTAGGTAAAACTGATAACTGCTTTGCCATAAACGATAGCTCTTGGTTTACCTCACGGGTGAGAACTAGTCAATTAGGTAGGGGTCGTTGCCCTTTTCACTAGCAGGTCCTCTCAATGGGCCAGCTACTTTGGGGTTCTTGTGGTACTCCTCACAATGAGTTTTAGGGATTATGCCCAAGTACTTCCCACAGTTAAGAGGATAGGGATTATTCCTAGATCCGAAGCTGCAACAGATGCGAAAAAAAAATTGGGAAAAAATTTCACCCAGCGAGCCCAAGAAAGTGCTTTGATACCAGATGTGGAGAACCTGCAAGAATTAATTAATAAGAATTTGTGAAATAGCAGAAATGACAGAACTCAGAATCACTTTTATTGATTGTAGGCCACTTCGAGGGGGCAACCTCCTTTGAGCAAGCTCAATACAAATAACTTCACATTGCCTTCATAAGCCTCAACACACACTTATATACTAAGTCTAGGCGCCAATACTATGGGTCAAAACCATGGGCCAATACAAACTATGGATCAACAATACTACGGGCGACTTACAAAGCATATGCGCCAAACAACAATAACACAAACTATGGATCAACAAATACTACGAGACGACTTACAAAGCATATGCGTCCAACAACAGTACACTAATAAAGTAAAGACATGGGTTCCTAACAAACTCACTTTGCAATGGTCACCCCCAAGCTGGAACCATGATTCCACAAGCAAGAGTGCACTCAAACAAAAATTCTCTCAATAAATCAGTCCAACCATAACCCAATGGAAAGTGTGGCCTCTAATTATACTCCATGGAAATTCTAGTGGCTCCAAGACAATAGTCCAACCATATACCAATGGAAAGTAGCACTTCCAATCCAGGAAAATTCCAATGGCTCCAAGACAACCTCAAATCCAAGGTTGTGGACCTCACCCCTATTTCCAAACTAGGATCTCCAGAGTCAATACACATCTCTGTCCAACTTAAAATCCAATGGTAGTGGACCTCACCCCTTCTGCCAATCCAAGATATTCAGAGGCAATTCCAGGACATACACCAGTGGTTCCAAAGTAACTAAGCTTGGGAATAGGCTCACAAGGGCACAATGACCAGCAAGGATCTTATACCACGAGTATAAAAATTGAACCACAAGTGCCAAACACAATCACAAGGGAAAAAGCATGAACCAACGCACAAGTGTGACTAGCCAACACAAGAAAATCAAATTCCTTCATAAGAAATTCGAATTGGGAGAGAGAGGGGCACATGCACGAGAGTTACATTCCTAGAATAATAAACTAGAGTTACACATCAGTTGACTACACCAAGAGACACACTAATCCAACTCATGAGGGTGCACTAGGTGAGAGAGGGACTCCAACCCTCAAATACAAAATTAATCTCACGGTAAATAAAACCAAGGAGTGACATAACACATCAGAGTGCATAACCAAGAGGGTCAATAAGGTACATAATAAGGGTGTACAACATCAACATAGGCTCAACACACATAGGTAAATACCTTTCCACAACCCCTTGCTCGTAACATCATGGTTCCTCATACTCTCTTTCGTGGCATCAGTCGTCCGGTTGTTTTTATTTTATTAGTTATTTTATAAGTTCAACAGAATAAAAAAATAATAATGTGCAAACCATATTTCAGGCACCTTGTGCCACTATGTCCAACATAACAACAATAATAATATGTCCAGGGGCTAAACCAGAGGGTATTACAAATTTATAGCACATAACCTAGAATTAAGAATATCTATAGTCACTGGAAAGGTAATATAAAGGGAAATATAGAATATAGATCTGATTTTTGAAATAAGTTTCTACTTATTGAGAAAGTGCACAAAACACAACCTCTAGGCTTAATTAGAGAAGGAATAATGCAAATTGAATGAATTCACAAATTTTGGAGGAATGCAATTTCTCAGTGTAAGATCAGAATGGGGTGTGAATATAGTCATTGCTTATTTGATATGGAGAATATTAGAGTGGAAGGATTATGAATTTGAAATATCTTTCTCAATTTTTTAGAAGGCAAGCATAACAGAGCCTTTGGGCTTAATTTGACATGACAATTGTCCATCTGGGTAATTTCCAAAGTAACCTAAATTTTGGAAAAAGTAGTTTCGTGATATAGGAGTGTATCAAAGATGAAATTGGTTAAGTATAGTGGTATGAACATTATTATGGTGCTCTCACAATTAATAAAATGCATGATTCAGAAAACAAGCAGAGTAAATTATTGGTTAACTAGAAAGGTGCAAGATTAAACCAAATAGAGTTGAGTGCTTGGTATATGGAGTATTGAGTGATGAGCAACGTCAATCATGTCTTATTAAGAAGGAAGGAAGATATCAACAAAGGTTGTTGGTGACTTGAATAATGATGCATTCCAAGTATTGGTTGGGATTAGTATGTACACTTTGAACTCAAGGTAGATTTAATGGATCTTGTATTGATTGAAGTGGAAATATTATGCCGTGATGGAAGACATAGAATGATGGAAGGCATAGAAAATGTATTGAAGTTGTTTGCAGGTAGAGAAGATAAGTGGGGATTCATGACCCTTATAGTGAGGTTTTATGTACAACTAAACATCAATGACAACGTACTAACTTGGCACTATTGAACATATTAGTAGGTGAGGATTATGGAACATATAATTGGATAAAGGGCAATGCATCTCATATAGGATTTGAGTGAAATACCCATGTGAATAAAGTGTAAGAATGAAAAAAAGAGTTGTAGGATATGGAACACCAATTTATGTGTAAAGAATGAGAAGACGCGATAAACCTCCACTCAAGTGGACGTTGCTAAATTGATGGAATAAGACATTCCAGTGGGTGGATCTATCACGTGGTTCATAATTATGGTGAGGATTTTGATGGTAAAATGAAGGACAACTCCAAAATTGAATGGAACTTAAATACTACCACATAATCTAATATAGCGACTTCCGAAATTGAATTATGAATAAGTCATACAAGTGAAAAGTGAAATTGAACTTGGCATGGTTTGAAAAAGAGAGTGGAATTTTAATGGATTCCAAATGGATATGGGACAATTTTTTTTGCAACATTATGAACTTCTAAGAAGAGTAGATAAAGAAAATTTTGAGGAAATATTATCCCAGGGAAGAAATTAGTAAAAGAAGTCGGTAATGTTGATATGGATTGGAAAAGAGGAATGGCCAAGATGGAATTGGCTATAATTGCTCAAAATAAGTGGAGCAACAAGGAAATGGGAGAAGAATGCATAGGAAACTCAAAATTGAGGAAAATGTAGTTGCATATTCAAAGCGCCTGAAGACAACTCAAGACAACAAAATAAACTACTACAATGTTAAAGGAATCTTCATAAGGCTGCAAGTGTTGTTGTAGTAGTAAATGGTGAAGATGGACAACATGGAAGCAAAAAATGAAAGAGATTGGATCTCTCAAATGCATATGCATTAGTAGGCATACTAAAATATAATACATAGTGCATGTGAATATGCTTGTGAATACATATAATATTGCATACTGGTAAAGTAGTATATTTTTACATATGCAGTGAGGCACTTATGATGATTAATGTGGTTAATGATGATTGTATGACTAGAGATAGTTGAAGCATGATTGAATATGTTTATGATGTGATTGAATATAACATGTAACCATGTGTAAAAAGGATAGGACAATACTATCTATGATCAATAGTTTGGTGAAAGGATTGTGCAATTCCTTCCAAGAGACCAATTTGTCAAGTAACCTCAAAGGTGTTGAGGGAAGCCATGCAGGTATCACTACATCAAAATTGGAAATTAGCATCCCATTTAGTGTCCATTTTTAGTGTATTTTTCCCCATTGAGTGTCCCAAGCAGACGCTAAACCCGGTCATGGACAATTGTTAAATCTCCTAAATTTGTGTCCCAAATAGCATCCCAAATAGTGTCCCATTTAGCATCTCAAAGATCATCCTGAATATCATCCATAATAGCATCCATAATAGTGTCCCAAGTAGCATCTGTTAGTCCCATAGACGTTCTAAGGCTGCTTTTAGAACTGTGCCTGGGCATCAATAAAATTTGCTGTGTTCTTTTGCTTTATCAAAATCACATTGACCATAAGATAAAACAGATAGCCAATCTTGGAATAATGTGGGCAGTATTTCAATATGCCAATTACAATAATTTGAATGAATTGATGTTAATGGAATGGCACAAAACAAAGGTACTGCAGAGAGTAAATCTTTGTTTTATATTTGAGAATAACATACTGAGCCTAAGAGAGGAATTCAGTAGTTTTAACAAAAATGATCACAGAACTAAACCTGAACAATATGAGGATATTATTTCCAGATAACCAAACATGAATACTTCATGCCATAATCATACGAGGAACAATAATTTTAAGCTTGCAACACTCGTATTGAAAACATAATGAAATTCATAAATCATGAGTAATATGGAAGAGATGAATTAACAGGAGAAAAGAATACTAACTGGACATATCAAAAGTTTGAATCCATAATACTCTAAGATCAGGCAAAAATGATGTTCTTCTTTATATACTGATCGGACTGCAAAATATCAGAAGTTACACTTCTTACAAAAAGAGTCGACCATTGGCCATTGCCTATTCTACTATATATAACCTTCACAGGCTTTACAAAATAAATTGTTACAAAGAGCTTGTTACAGCCTAACGGCTTATGCAATTCTGTTTGTACTTTCCAACAAATTCTGTTACATAAAATAGTCATACTGACTACTACTGACATCTATGACTGCGACTAGAGTCCATTCAGCTGGTGAAGTAGTACGTCTTGCCGAATGGAAAAACACCCGCTAATCTGAGGAGAACTCGTATTATTAAAAGTGCTTCTTTACTTTTAGGTATGTTCTGAGCTTGATAACCGTCAGACCATTTTTTGGCACCATGGAGATGCTGATGAAACTGCCTCATTGTCATGTGTTGCTAGCAAAACCTTCATCATCTATCTCTTCTACCCCATCCAATCCTTTTGCTCTCGAACCTTGTTTTCAATGGGGTGAAAGTTCATCTACGTCATCGAGTTGTGAAACAAGACCTGATCTCTCTCTTAACAATCTGAACCGTTCAGGTACCACCGATTCACAATTTGATCATCCTCTGCTGGGACCGACATGCCCCTTCCTTCCGTGCTTCTGCATTCAGAAGGCCTATTTCGGTTGAGACCTCAACATTTTCCCATTTGAATGTCTGTGAATGTGCATCTGTGGGCTGCTCGTGAATGCTGGTCGTCCGTTCCCTTAATGCTCCTTGTGTGCTTCCACTGGAGATGAAATGGGCCATCGAAACCATGTATCCTCCCTACTTAATCTAGACAGCTCTGGTAGATTCATGCATTAAGATTTGCGTTCTGGACTAATGAGGCTTAAGAACTCCATGATTCAAACTTATACAACTGTTCGAGTATTTATAGCCTCACATGCTCACTCCTTGAAAATCGTGCTGTCCTTGGGTAATGATTTACTAGCTACTCATCGGGATTTTGTGTGTTGGGAGAAGACTACACTTTGTACGACGACAGTGACAATAATGAGTGTTGAGGGACGTTGCTTCAAACCGACAATGGTGTTAGTAATGAGTGTTGAGGGACGCTGCTTCAAACCGACGACGGAGGATGACATGACCGCTTTCAAAGGATTTTCTTTTGAACCATGCGGGGGATGAAGTACATCGAGAATTCGTATGTTATAAACCACAAGTGGTTTCAGGACCGCCAAAAGGTAGTTTAGAGAGACCACTTTTAAGTCCCTGAACAATCCTGGAGCTGCCACGTGGAGGTAGCGGTTTTGTTCCAGGGACGCATTGTGAGTGTTAAAATCCAAGCATTTTTATCCCACTGACGCTTAGGTGATCGTCGATCTTATGATAAGTCCTTCTCGAGATCCATTCCAAGTGGGCGCAACTTTTGAGAGTGGGTCCCTTTTTCACATGGCCCATCTGTCTGGCGATCCGTGGCCTAAAAACCACCATGGTGACTTAGCGGTTTCAGGGCCCTGGAAAGGTTGTTTGGAAAAACCGCTTTTAGACCCCTGAACAATCCTGGAGCTGCCACGTGGAGGTAGTGGTTTTTTTTACAGGGACGTATTGGGAGTGTTAAACTCTGAGCAACTTTACTGTCCTGAAGCACAGTTATTCGTTGATGCTACCTCCTTACTTCCTTGAGGTATGCAATCAGTCGGTGCAGCTTTATCAGGTGGACCTACTTGTCTTGGTGACTTTATACATTTCAACATTTGTGCGATTATAAACCATGATGAAAGACCTTGGATGCTTTCAGGACTCCAAACAAATGGTTTTAACCATACTGCCTTCAAGGCTCTGAACTACTTTGAAGCTGCCACGTGTTCGTGGTGGTTTTTCATCAGAGGTGATCTGAGCTAGGTAAACGCCAGGTGTTTGGGGGTCTTGACTGCACCATCCACTGCTAATTTTGTGAATAGCCCTTCTTCTGAGCTTCAACTACATCTGACGGTCGCCATGGTGTGACTATTTTTCAACTTTGTCTGTGCCATTATTGCTCCAGACTTTCACTCTGAGGTCTTCCTCAGCTTGGTGTATACTAGAGCTGCCTTCGGCTGATCATGATGAGGATATTAGTACTAACAACATCCATAATAGCACCTAAAATAGAATCCCATTTAACTTCCAATATAGCGCCAGGTTTATCTTCCAATTTAGATTTCCTTTTAGCATCCACTTTTCCCAATCACACCAAAAATTGCATCCAATTATCATCTAGAATAACGCCAAGTTAGCATATATTTTGGAGTCTATTATTTTATCCACAGTAGGACCATGTTTGCATCGATGTTAGCATCCAATATTGCATCCATGTGTGCCACCATATTAGCACCTTGGATACATTTTCATTTTGGACCATGTTTTGATTCCAAATTGGAGCCAAGTTTTTCTTTCCATTTTCGCCATGTTTTGCTTCCAAAGTGGCTCCAAGTTTTGCTTCCCATGTAATTCTATGTTTTGCTTCCTGTTTAGCGACATATTTTTCATCCATGTTAATGTCAAGTTTTGCAACCATGTATGCTACCACATTAGTGCCATGTTTGGCTTCCTCATTAGAACCAAGTGTTGCATCCTTTTTAACACCTAGTTTTGCATCACTGTTTGCATCCACATTAACACTTGGCTCCATAGTGGTGCCATGTTTTGAAACCACTTTAGATCCCAATTTAGCATCTTTTTTTTATTCCACAACAATGCCACATTTTTCTTCCCATTTAGCTTCTTGTGTTGCTTCGTCATGAATGCCACATTTAGCGCCTAGTTTTCCTTCTTTGTTGGTCTCTAGTTTTGCTTCTAGTCTGGATTCTACTTTTTCTTCTACAATAACACCAAAATTGGCTTGCAAATTAGCACCAAGTTTTGTGTCCAATGTTTCTTCTATATTTGTGATAGATTAGGCTTCCATTTTAGCTCCTACTTTTGCTTCCTTATTAGCACCACATTAGGATTCCTATTTAGCACCTACATTTGAATCCAATTTTGTGCTAATATATTCATTAATTTTAATAGTTCTCAAATAAGATAATGAAACATACAAATTAAGAAGATGTCACTATTGAAATTAATTGCATAACATTTATGAATAAATTTAAGAGAAATGGACAACATTCATCTGAAATAGTAATTTCATCATATTTATTAATTCGCCATCTAAACATCATCAACAAATTCCAATATATATAAATTTACAATATAATACCAATAACATCATCATTATATTTCATCAAAAGAAGTGTAAGTAGAATATATCATCACATCAATGACCTCTCATACATATCATTATAGTAAAGTTAAAAGAACAAGTGAAAGATATATATATTGAAAATACCAATATCACAAGAAATAAGTTATTTGATATCCATATATAGTCAAAATGATAAAGGGTATTCAACTTATATATGTCAACATCAATCCATGATACAAATCAATATGACCTAGAATGTAATATGAACTTGGATCATCATAAAAATAACAATACATGTCCAATAGAATGGATAAAGTAATAAACATCCACAATCCCATTAGTACCATTAGTAGCTATGACCGCCAACATCAACATCATCATCTTCATCGAAACCAACATCATCTCCATCATCATATTCATATGTTCCATCATAATTATCATCAACACCTTTCTCTAGTCCACCGCCAACATAGTCTGGATCATCATCCAAGCAATCATCTTCACCAATTTTCTGGAAACAAAAAGAAATATTCAATATTAAGTGTTAGTATTAATTTCATGCCATAATACATATTTGTTTTATATTGCAAATTCTATTATAATTCATGCATTCTCATGATTTTCCAACTATGAATATAGACATCATCTCATCAAAACATAGTAATCACACATATCAAGTCTATCCACACACACACACACACACACACCCCCTCAATTTTCAAGTCATAATAGAACAAGACATCAAGTCAACCAAAAATAGATATCGATATTATATATAAAGTGAAGAAAAATAGGACATCACATATACTCTTCTCTTTGAACAATCTTTTTCCCAAATTTGTTATGTCATTCAATCTATATATAACATGTCATTCAATCTATATATTTAATATCATATTAGCCATGGTTTTCATTTCTCAATCAATCTCATGAAGTGTTATCTTAGTTAAACATTGCAATCACAAATTAAATTTTAAGATAACACGCTTCACAATATCCCCTCATAAAACATGACTACATGAATATTATTATAGATATAGTTTTTAACATATTAACCATATCATTTGTATAACAATCACAAAGCTTACAACACAATAAATAAAGTACATTTCCAACATTAAATGTCCATATGATCATACTAGTAATGACCCTGCACAGAAAATGAATAGTTCATTCAATGATGAATTTTTCAATTCAAATAATAACCACTATTATTAAATTATTCATTATCATAGTCAAGAATTCAAAATCATTTTACATAGTCGAATTCAAGTCATGGGTCGCTTACTATCATTAAATTAAAAAATTCATGCAAAAGAAGTATAATATATGGTCCTTTAGTAACATGCAATGCATTAGTGTCCTTCATGGGATGAGTTTTGAAAGTTGTTTCCAATGAAGCTCAATGTCGTTACTTCAATTTGATTTTGTGTCCCGGATTGAAATTCATCAAGTATCCCTGAATGGATATAGGAAGTGATATGAAACTCATAATAAATTGAAAATAGAGACTTATATGAAAAAACCGTCGATTCCATTGGGCTCAGGACATTGGAGTAGCACTAGGGACACCACTCTAGCATGAGTCCATGGACCGACAATTGTATATTTTGACGATTTTTGCAACTAGGGTTTTCTCAGCAACATGCAATGCAATGTCTACATTAGAGGGTGAATTTGTGAAAAATGTGTTGAGAGAGGTTGACGGAATTTTGGTCATCTCGGCCTTGCCCAAACACACTTGAAGAAGGTTACGACACTTAATTCCATTACTTGGTTTGGTTTTTATGCCCCCGGTTGAAATTGTTTAAGTGTCCCTAAATGAATTTTGGTAGCGATTTGAAACTCACCATAAATCAATAACTGAGGCTCATATGGACAAACTGTCAGTTCCGTCAGAATCATGACATCAGAGTACCAATAGGGACATCCCTCTCCAATGAACACATGGGCTGAATGCTACCTATTTTGACAATTTTCACAACAAGGGTTTGCCCAACAACATGCAATTCAATGTTTTCATTAGAGGATAAATTTTTGAAAACTTTTCCGAATGACGGTGTGTGAATACTAGTCATATGAACCTTACCAAAACACACCTATAAGAGGTTACGACACTCAATTCTACTTCTCAGTTTAGTTTTTATGCCCTCGTTTGAAATTCACCAAATGTCCCTGAATGGATTTGGGAAGTGATTTGAAACTCACCATAACTTGATAATCGAGGCTCAAAGGAAAAACCATCAGTTCCATTGGAATTGTGACATCATATTACTACTAAGGAAACCACTCTAGTGTGAGTTCGTGGGTTGACCATTGTGTTTTGGAGAAAACTCACTATGGCTTGGGGTAGACCACAACAGACAGCTGACTACCAGAAATTAACTCAATTCTCAGTACTATGCTATATAAATGACAATACTAGGATAATGAAGAATATAGCCTACCTCGATCCAAACGTTTGATGTAGATCCCCGTTGGAGCTTTCAATCCGTGCACTTTAACCTGCAAATTAGTATTGACAACCAATATACAACAAGTGCATATAAAGTATAAACAACATCAACATCATCAATAGCAATGGTCCATGATATTATAAGCAAATGCAACCCAATGTAGTATAAACAACATTCACAACATTAATGGATGAGAATATGAGTATTTCTATTAATAAATAGCAAGAAGTATAATGTGATACGACCTCTTATCGGCAACCAATCTGAACCAAGATCTGGGTCAATCCACTTGTGCCTCCACCACTTCAATCCTCCATGGAATGGTAAACTCAAACTATGATAGGAGTTTGGAAGGTGAACATAAAGGGTTCAAAACTACAAGGATCAATGAGTGTAGAATCAAGATAGGGAAAAAATCCACTAGAGTTCTCTTGCTCTTTTTCTCCTCCTCCCGTCCATAAGCCATATGTGCTCAATATATAGTCCTCCCAAAGGTAAGTGAAAGGACACATCGAGGCATTTTGGGGCAAATGTAGGGCCAAAGGTCACCCCATGACCACTTTTTGGGAGTAAAAAGTAATAAAGTAGTGATTTTTACCATTTGACATGCTACTTGCGGGCTATAATGATGCAACTCGCGGGTACGCCCACTGTAGTGATGCAGCTAGTGTACAAGGGGAAAAATAGGGAAAAATAGTGTTTGAAGGATATAAAGTGGATCTGAGTTAGTGAAATGGATCCTGCAGGACAAAGAATGTGATGCTCACAAGGTGGAAAATTACGCTGTAACAGATGCCCCCTAATGTGTGAGGTCAGAGATTGATGCTACGATGTTCGAAATACATTATAAATCTTAGAAGTGGAGTGATGGAGACACAAGTGGAAGGAGCAGCTCACTCGTCATAGTACAATAGTATCCTTGAATACATGTCAGTATAGTACAACAATCCGATACAATGGCCATGAATAGGCTGTACATAATGAATACATGTCATAAGTGATCATAGCCATGATCCCTCTACAGTAAGATATGGTCTCCTGCTGAAAAGGAAACAACTGGTGCAAACTAGAGGTACAACTGCTGATATCTGAGAGGTGATATCTCAGATGTAAAGTCATAATCATAAGTAGCATACTAAATGCCACTATCGCCTGGGGTCTTCTACACAAGTATTCGACGCTGCAAGTCCCGTAAAGTGAATAAAGGAGTTGAGGTCAAACCTGATGTGACATCGTCTGATTACCGGTCGATGATGTATACCATTAATAGATGCAAGATAACCCACCAATAATAAAAATGGGTATCAAGGCACATAGTACAATCATCGAAATGTGAATAGATGAGTTGAAGTCGAACACTAGGATGAATCCATCGATCAGGGGACATTGATGTATTCCCAAAACTGTCAATGGCGAGAGAACCCACACTAATGATTACAAGCCTCAATGTACTCAACTGAACTCTAAGCCTCAAGTCCTAGAATAAATGGGTTGAAGTCGAAGGAATGAGACTCATTGGAAGGAGGGAATTAAGGCATCCCCCCTCAACCAGCACGAGGTACTAGCTATGCTGAAAGATTTGTAAGATCTCAGGTGAAACAGACTGACTCAATAAGGATGGCCAACATGCAATAGTCAAGAAATCTGAGGAGTGGCTGACTCTAGTTTCAGGGCTTCCTTTGAACGAGAGCATGAGCAGATGGATAGACTCAATATAGACTGTGTGGTGCAGGAGGCACCACAAAGGGCTCCATAATGACTGGAAGCTTAACCAATCCGTGGAGTAAACTGAGAAACAAGTACAACTCCTAAGGTCCAACTATAGTCCCGACTCATAATGTATGGAGTGGAATGAATACTCTGTTCAAAGGTGACACAACAGATGCCAACTAGAAGTAGTAACCATAATCCCGTCCGGATTTTTGGAATATTTGATTTTTTTGGTCTTTTCATATTTGGAGAAAGCTTGAAAAAGAATAAAATTGCTTATAGTACAACAAGTGAGGGAAAGAGTGTCAAATAGCGAGTCCCAAGCAGTGGAACATACCTATGATCAATGCAAGGAAGCACGTGCAGGATGTGGACACTCAGGGGAATGTTCCCTCAGGGTAAAGGGTCATCAAGCTGCGAAAGATAAATTAAGTCTCTGCTGGGCTCAGAAGGTAAAGTGCTCTGGCACATGGCTAATAAGTGAGTAAGCGGGAGCCAACACAAGGCTCAAGTGGAAAGTATGATAATGCAATGCAATCACAAATCGACATAAAAGGGAAGTCCTTTTTCGTAAAGTTAGTCTTCTCACCCGAAAAAGTGTAAAACAATGAGAGAAGATCTAGTCACGTATGACTAGAGTATACCTTTTTCGTAATTAATCCACAAAGGTCCGGAAAAGGGGTAAAATTATACCTAAGTGAATGTCGCTTCAAATCCTTTAATGAGTCTGAAATGACAAGTATACTCGGCAATCTTGTTTGATTTGAAAAAGTCTAACAAGGGCTTAAAAAAGACTTTATAAAAATCTTTTTCGTAAAGGTTTAACGAGCCCGAAAAAGTAAACTCGTGACCTCCTTCCTATTTTTAACTAGCTCAAAGGAGAGATGGAAGAATGCTCGTAATGAGAGCACACGAGTTTCAGGGACATGAGAGACTAGTTCCAAGCGCATGGGACAAAGCTGTGCATAATGCAAGGAACATGAGCAAAATAAGGACACTCAGGGTGTCTGCGAATTCGGATAGTAATAGGTTCAAGTGCATCATAACAATGGGGAGGCCTAAACCTATATGCAAGGTTCTGAATATTCCTGCCATGACCGAAGCAAATGTCAAAAAGGACTAGTAAACAAGTATAAGTCCAGTTAAGAATCTTGTCTCCAAGAAACATAAGTACCAAGATCATCTCTAAAACGTACATAAAGAAAAATCTGATACAGGTCACTGTGGTAGAAAAATTGTCAACTTCACTATTATCACCCTCAGACATAATGTAGGGAGAGCTAACCACTGAAGGTGCCATAGTACCAACACCTGAGGGACCAAAATGATTAACTTTGGAATTAAGAGAAAAACTGAAGAACATGGAGGAATCTGCAGTGGCAAATTCATCATCACGGGAGTTGGAAATTCTAGAAGTAGAATCGAACTCATCAAGATCACCAATTTGCGGATCTATAGGAGAGTCTACAGACTCATCACTAGGGATATCAAACTTTAATGTCAAACCGGGGCTAGACAAAACTATGCCTGGATCAAAATCCAAATGCATGGCAGGTTGTACTCAAGGCTCATCTCATTCAATAAGATCAAGGGTAGGAAGGAAATAAAATTGATGATGAGAATCCTCCCAAGGATTGTCATTACCCTTCATGGCCTTGATAAAAATTTCATCTGAAGGTAGAATACCATCGAGGCAATCATGTGAACAAGATGGGTCGACTACACACGTGGGCAGCAGAATGAGATCTTCTTCCCTTGTCCGTGAAGAAGAGAGATCCGACTCTGAAGTGACTTGTTGAATATACTGGTAAGCAAGCTCAGCTACAGATAGTGGCATAGACATCCCGACGGGCGCAATGTCTCCAGACGTAGAACTTGTGGATGGTAAAGTCCATGGATCATCAAAATATGAAGTTCAGAACGATACATTATGCAAAGGAGGAGACGCATCATTGGAAATGGTTCTAATAAAATTAACGGGTGCAGGGAAATCATAAGATCCCATTAATGAAGGGTACATACCAACACCCATATTCCCAGTTGCCTGTTGAGAATCTATAACCTGTGGGACTATGGATCCTGTGGATGCTTAAGGAGGAGGATTAATGAAATCCAGCTGATCGATTGTCACTATCTTGCCTTCACGTGGAAAGCAAATAATCCTGAATACAGTAGACGCGACAAATTTCATAGCGTACATCCAATTTCGACCCAATTAAAGGTTGTAGTCGATGGGTGCATCAACCAATTCGATTTCAATAGGCATAGGATTATGCCCTAAGTGGACAACAAGGGAAGGGATAATCCCGTGCGGCTTAAATGACCGACCGTCAAATGCAGTGAGCATGGTTCTATACGTGAGCAGGGGAGGAGAGCCAAGAGCTTTCCAACAAGCTAACGACATCATTGATGCAGAAGCACCTTCGTCAACCACCATTATTTTGATGAAATTCTTAAGGCACTCCACATGGATTTGAAAAGCCACGTGGTAAGGTAAGCGAGGTTGAATATCAGTAGTGTCGAACTTGATAACGTTTGGATTTACTCCATCTTGAGTTCCTAACGCAGTCAAAAGGGCATGCCTTTGAGAAGGACATGCCTTCAAAACTTCAAGATCCGACATGGCACACAGAGTTTGGCCCAAATATTCTACAATGGAGTAGTTCTGGGTGGCTCGTGCATTGGGATTATGCGTAGAGTGCTTAAGAACACCTTTCGGTATCTGCGGCATAATAGAGGGCTTCTCGATATGCACCATAATCGCATTGACGAGTAGCAACACTAACCTCTGATTGAACCATATTCATGCATCCATAACCACTAGTATTGGAAGAAGACGTTGCAGTCTCATTAGGTCCATAACCAGTGGAGGGAGCATGCGAAGCCATGTTTTGGTGATGAGGAAGGGGATCCTTCAACATAGCTGGGCTCTGTGCCAAATGCTTCGATGCTTCTTCGATTCGAGGACACAAGTGAGTAAGATGATCTTCCCCGCAAAGCTTACAAGGAAAATTCACCTTGCGCCTAGATTTACGGTCCTCACCAGCATTTCCGCCTTCCTAAGGAGGGTTGGAATTCTCCTTATGAGGGGTATTGCGATTGCTATTATTTTTCCTATTGTTTCCACCCTTACGATTGTTTCTCCCCTTTTTCTTACCACCAGGTTGCTGGTTACCCAATGGGTTCGTCGATTGCACACTGTGTACATCGAATGACGGGGTGTAAGTGGACAAGGTGTGAACCTGTTCGGGAGTAGACTGGTTTAGCGACAAATTTTACATTTGATTAGCCACCAAATCTATAGGGTGAGTGCTTGCGGATCCCACAATGCCATCGGCATGCGGTCCAGGAACTGTCTTGGGATCATGGCATGTTTGCGGCGTGTTAGGAATAATGTCATACGAAATGCCAGACTGAGAGTCTAATAAATCTAACTGCTGGACTTTCAAGATGGCTTGTTCCTCAGTCACAATGTCGAACATCGAAACATCCTTAGAAATATATGGGAGTAGAGACTTGAGGAACCATTCCAACAGAAATTCTAGAGGAATGTTGGCTTTCACTAACCTCTTCTGCCGACGCCACTCTTGAACGTGGTCAGAAATATGTGTGGCCTTATTTTTACGGAAGGTAGACAAAATTTTAGTACCAGTATCATAGCGAACCGGCAACTGGAAATGGTCCAAGAAAACCAAAGAGATCTCATTGAATCCCCTATAACTGTTCCCAGGAAACTCAACATACCACTTCGTAGCTGCCCCCGTGAGGGTGCGTTGAAATAGTTGTAATCTAATGGAATCGTGATTCAACGAGTTGGAGGAGCACCAAAGGTGAAACGTTGTGACATGATCACTCGGATCCTCACCACCTTTCCCCTCAAACTTAGGAATGTTCAAAGGGAGCTTGGTAGGGGCCGGAGGCCAATTAGGGTCATGACCCACCGGATCATTCGTGAACTTCGAAAGATACGGAAGATTCAAATGTGCAAGGAACGGGAGCTGTGGCTGGAAAGCTTGATTATAAGCCCCCATAAAAGGTTGGTTGAACGGAACCGAATTATAAGGTGGTCCAAAATCTTGACCATGAGCATTAAACTGCTGATAATGAGGACCTGACGGACCATAAGCTTGACCATGGCCATAAGGTTGATAACCTCCTCCGACCTGACCTGTATGAGAGTAAGCAGGTATATAAGTGTTTTGGGCACCATATTGAGGTGGGTTGTACTGGTGGCCAGCACCGACTGTGTTGTAGTAAGGGTTTCCACCATAGGTATGGGGCATATACGTACTATTCGTAGCAAGAACCGTGTTGTAATTACCATAATGGTGAGGTATGTTCCCACCCCCAGCATTAGTATTAGCATGGGAAGTCATGTGGTGACCATAAGCATGAGATGTATTCCCAACCCCAACATTGGTGTTACTAGTAGCAGGAATGGTGGCGTTATGACCATGAGGATAAGATAAATTTCCACCTCCTACATTAGTATTACTAGTAGCTGCAGTGGACGCAAAAGTATGCGGTATATGTCCACCCCTGTGTTTAGGAGGAGCATTAACATTTGTGAAAGTGGTCCTAGGTTGATGGACAACGACATGTGTATTAGGTGTTGGATGGAGAGTTGTGTTGCGAACAGTCTTCCTATTAGGTTGGGTATCCATAGGAGGCGGCCTTCTTCCAACATTAGCATTGTTAGGAGGAATATGACCGGTCCCCATACTATGTGTGTGAGTGGACAACGTGGTGCCCACGGCGAGGGTATTGACCCCAGTGGGTGCAGTGTTGCTAACACCATGAATGGCGCCAGCATGACTACCAAAAGCAGTGGAAGGATCAACTGTGGTGTAATTTGGCATACCATATGAGAACACAGTAGGGTTGACCGTAGGTCCTGTGTCATCATGTAACTCTGGTATCCTGTATAGATAATTATGCAGATATGAAGGATCGAACGGGTTGTCCTTGGGTGGAGTCGGACCAAATAAAATAGGTTGGGTCTCGGGTGGATCTAGACCAAACAAAATATGTTGGGTATTAGGTGGATCATCCCCCCATGCCTCACGAGGAGTAGGGGTTTCTGAAGTGTGCTCAACTCTACCCGATGGACTGGTTGAGATTTCTCCTGTGCCAAAATGTGCAGTCATGGCGTCGATAATGTATGTCTCATAAGAATCCAAAGATTCAGAGGGATCCCGGCGGCGTCCCTTCTTGACATGGCATGAAAGCTTGGCAGTTGGTAAACCAACCAACCGACAAGATTGATGGGGAGCACGACTCCGCACCACGATATCTTCGGATAGACTATAAAATCAAAACGTCCCCTGAAGGCCAACTATTGATCAAAAACAATAAATCAAAAGCACACACCTAGAGAAACTACATCCAAGAGCAGACAAATAGAGTGGCTAAATGAGTTCCCAACACTAGATCCGGTATGTCTCGCCTAGGAGAGGCTTGAGACTCCCAAACTATAGCCGGATGTAACAGAATCAGTTATAATGGCCCCAAGACTTTACTGCATGCACAGGGTCAAGTCCCTATACAACGGAAACTGTGCTGTCCGACCCCTATCTAACTCAGGACACAAATAACATAACCACTGCAAGTACCCTATGCGATACCTAGGTAAGGCAACTATGGTCACCGCAATATAACCAATGCTCAGGGGGACAGTCGCAGGTGGGATCCATAGTATGGGTAGGGTAGTTAAGCCCGAAGAACAAGAGGATGAAACTCTGGTACCCCCAAATACGAACAAACCCTGGAAATATCTCCCACGTTTAGCCGGTATTGGAGGGATATCTCCTCAACCAACCTCCTGTGACCTCGTGCTTAACTCTAGTTTAAGTAGAGCTTCCTGAGAACACCGATATATACCATGGACTCCTCCACTCCCTGGTCAGACACCTTCATCTAGTAGTCTTGGATTTTTAACTCACAATGATCTATTCCAAGACTCTAAACCTATGCTAGTTGGTGTACCCTACAAATAAAATCGGTCTAATCAATTTTAAGATTAAGCGTTAATTTTAATGGTTGTGGTTACTCAAAGGATATGGTCATGAAACTAGTGATGTATATGACTCAATAGTCTGCAAAATCGTCAAATCCTATACTCATTTAACCAATAAAAACAATGCCACTAGCATGCAAAATCAATCCAACGATTTTGAAATAAAAATGCAACTCTTTTATATTTTCAATGCACAGGCAGAACCCAAATGAAAGCAGCAAGCACTCAATGCAAAATGAAATACATAAAAGGAATTTTTTTTTGTATTTTCTCTTATAAGCAAAAGGAAAATGCAAAACTATATGTATTTTTTTGTATTTTTCAATATAAGGAAATGAAAAATGCAAGCAAAATCCTACTATTCAGTCACTGAAATGCCAAAGAGATCACTAAGATAACCCAGCAGATCCCAAACAGTAAGACTCAACCAATGGAGTGAGCTCGATAGGGAAAAACCAACAAGGCTAAATCCAAATATAGGTAAAAAACCAATAAGGCTCAACCAAGAGAAGAGAAGAGTTCTGGTCACAAACAAGGCATGGAATAGTCAAGAATCAGGCCAACAAAGACTTAGGATCATCCAAAGCCAAGCCAACAACAACCAAGGGTCATGAAACAACCAAAGCCGGAGTTGTACGCTACTGTCGAAGGAATACCTGTGGGTACCCGTGAGCAGTAATGTAAACAGAGGCGAGTGTATGCAGGCAGAGCTAAGCTCACTCGCGGGTAAGGAATGGAAAATGGGAAAACAAAGAGTCCAATGGCTCAGAAAAAAACCAGTTTTCTATAGTGTATCTCAACGTCCAATCAGTGATATAGAGCTTCGACAAACAACAACTCTAAATAAGGACTAATGCTCAAAAATCCCCCAAAAATGGATGTTTTCCCCAACGGAGTCGCCATTTCTGTTTTGGAGAAAACTCACTATGGCTTGGGGTAGACCACAACAGACAGTTGACTACCAAAAATTAACTCAATTCTCAGTACTATGCTATATAAATGACAATGCTAGGATAATGAAGAATATAACCAACCTCGATCCAAATGTTTGATGTAGATCCCCATTGGAGCTTTCAATTCGTGCACTTCAACCTACAAATTAGTCTTGACAACCAATATACAACAAGCGCATATAATATATAAATGACATTAACATCATCAATAGAAATGGTCCATGATATTATAAGCAAATGCAACCCAATGTAGTATAAACAACATTCACAACATTAATGGACGGGAATATGAGTATTTCTATTAATAAATAACAAGAAGTACAATGTGGTACGACCTCTTTCCGGCAACCAATCTGAACCAAGATCTGGGTCAATCCACTTGTGCCTCCACCACTTCAATCCTCCATGGAATGGAAAACTAAAACTATGATAGGAGTTTGGAAGGTGAACATAAAGGGTTCACAACTACAAGGATCAATGAGTGTAGACTCAAGATAGGGAAAAAATCCACTAGAGTTCTCTTGCTCTTTTTCTCCTCCTCCTGCCCATAAGCCATATGTGCTCAATATATAGTCCTCCCAAGGTAAGTGAAAGGACACATCAAGGCGTTTCGGGGAAAATGGAGGGCCAAAGGTCACCCTATGACCCCTTTTTGGGAGTAAAAAGTAATAAACTAGTGATTTTTACCATTTTACATGCTACCCGCAGGCTATAATGATGCAACTCGCGGGTATGCCCACTGTAGTGATGCAGCTAGCGTACAAGGGAAGAAATAGGGAAAAATAGTGTCTGAAGGATATAAAGTGGATTTAAGTCAGTGAAATGGATCCTGCAGGCCAAAGAATGCTGATGCTCATAAGGTGGAAAATTACGCTGTAACATGTTGTCTATTTTGACAATTTTTCAATCAAGGTTTTGGTCAATAACATGTAATGCAATATATGCACTAGAGGGTAAATTTTTGGAAACTGTGCCGAATGAGGGTGTGGGAATTATGGTCATATCGACCTTTCCCAAACACACATGCAACAGGTTATGGAACTCAATTCCATTGCTCTATTTGGTTTTATGTCCCTGGTTGAAATTTTCCAAGTGTCCCCAAATGGATTTTCGTAGTGAGTTGAAACTCTCCATAACTAGATAACTGAGGCTCAAATGGAAAAAACCGTATGTTCCATTGGAACCATGACATTGGATTACCATTAGGGAAACCCTCTCTAGTGAGTAAATTGACTGAACATTGTCTATTTTGACGATTTTCACAACTAGGGTTTTCCCAACAATATGTAATTCAATTTTTGCATTAGAGGGTATATTTTTGATTTTTTTTCCAAATGAGGGTGTGGTCATCATGGTCATCTCGACCTTGCTGGAAAACACCTATAGGAGGTTATGACATTCAATTTTGTTGTTAGGTTTGTTTTTTATGCCTCCGCTTGAAATTCACCAAGTGTCCTTGAATGACTTTGGGAAGCATAACTTGATAACTGAGGCTTGGATGAACAAGCCATTAGTTCCACTAGAATTGTGAGATCAGAGTACGGCTAAGGAAACCACTCTAGTGTGATTCCATGGGACAACCATTGTCTATTTTAATGATTTTCACAAATAGGGTTTTTCTCAGTAACATGCAATGCAATTTTTGCATGAGTGGGTAAATTTTTGAAAATTGTACCAAGCAAGGGTGTAGGCATCATGTTCATATATTCCTTTCTTAAACACACTTGTAACAGTTTTGACACTCAAAATCCTTTGCTTGGTTTGGTTTTTATGGCCCTGGTTGAAATTTTCCAAGTGTTCCTAAATGACTTTGGGAAGTGAGTTGAAACTTGCCATAACTTGATAACGAGGATCAAATTGATAAACTACCAGTTCCATTAGAATTGTGACATTAAACTACCACTAGGTACACCACTCTAGCATGAGTCCATGTAATGTCCCCAAGTCACCTTAGTGCCCTTTAGAGGAAATGGGAGACAACCCTTGAAACACCTGTTAATTTATTTTTTCCTTCTTCTTACCAAGCAATTCAAAGGCTCCGCAACTCTGAAACTGAAATCATCATTGATCCACAATCTGAAGTTCTGCAATGACCTCCGATCCGGAGCCCGCAATCAAAAATCAAAAGTTGGATCACTAAATTTATCCTTCCGCAGAAATCTCCCTCTCGACTTCCGCAATTTGCAATGTGGAAGTCGGAAGTCAAATCACGACCCCATATAATTTCCCTTCCGACATCCCGCAATCCACAATCCGCATGCGGGATTCGGAAATGCGGAGGCCTAAATACGCAGATCTGATGAATTCACTTTTTCGATTCCGCAATCTGCAGTCCGCCTTGCGGAACTCGGAAACCAGAACGCCCATCTCACCAATATGAGAAATAACCCTCTGCAATCCGTAATCCGCAACCCACCTTTAGATGCAAAAATGCGAAAAACAAAATTCGCCAAACCCATGGAATCCGACCTCCCACAACCCGCAATCTACAACCCACTTGCGGATGTGAAAATGCGGAAGTTCAATGGGACATTTCCATTGAATTCTCCCTTTCGACTTCTGCAATACGCAATCCACAACTCGCTTGTGGATGTGGAAAGGAGGAAGTCTAACCACGCAACCCCGATGTTGCATCCCTATACTCCACAATCTGCAATCCGCATCGCAGATGCGGAAAGGTCCTTGCAGATGCAGAAAGGGTGGGACCACAGACCCCTGTACCAGCCACTTCACCTTCAAAATTTAGAGGGTGATAACTCCTCCATCCTTGGGACAAATTGGGCAAGTTTGGTACCATTGGAAATCTCTTGGAGAGATCTATCCACTGGTATGATCCTCTACCCAATCTGAGCACTCTAACCTTGTATTTTTTCCAACTGAAACTCTAGACATAAGCTCCCCTATGTGCCTTTACCCTTCTGCAATAAGATCTACTCCACTTCTTCCAAGTCTTCTCTCCTTCATCTGATCCATAGGGTGTCCATTCCTTTCCCAAATCCTAGCTGGAGTGGTCCTGCACATTTACCAGACTTAGCCCTAATTCATCCAAGAACAATTCAAAAGCACTACCAAGGAAATTACAAATATGCATAAGCCTACTACAGGAACACCAGGGATGAAACATGATCCACACCCTTAGAATGGAATGCATGCACATATTTATCCTAGGAAGAGTGAGGAAAGCTTCCGGGGGCTTAGTCCTATCCCTCAAGCATGACTAAATATACGTATCAACATAAGGATACGCATGTAAAGGTGTAAGAACGATGCAATTGACATACACACATAAATTAGCCATCAATAACAATCATTACTAGTTAAACAGTGCAGAAGCAAGATGAACAACATACACAACAGACTTAGCACCATGCATAGGCATACAGTCCTATTCATAAATGGACCATTCCCATAAGCAAATAGATGCATGAATGAGTAAACACATACTATGAAACCAAAGCTATTCAATGCATCTATAACTTGCATGGTTAGCAACATATTAACTCAAGCAAATGATTAAGCATTTAGACATGAATTCAGACTCATACTCAGGCTCATACCTAGCTCCCTAATGATTAATCTCATGCAACCATTCAATCAATAACTTGAACATAAGAATCATAACATAACACATGAAATAACATCATTTAATCACCACAAGGAACACTTATCTTCTCATGGAAGTCTCCAAGCAACTAGCTATGGGTTGCAATGTTCCAACCCACCAATAGATATCTACCTAGCCTATATTATTTCAGAAATCAGATATCACCCCCGAGCTGGGGTTATGTATCCACTAAGGAGTATCACTCAGTCTCACTCATAACATTGGTTCATAGTCAATTAGGGCATCCAACCAACAGTTAGCTTTGTCAAGCAAATGTGTAACGTACCCTCTTGTGGGCCCAATTCAAGGAAGGGAACATGATACCAATCTCTGGGGCTTTTCATAAAACTCAGCCCTTTCATTAGATTCATATACATAAATTCAAAGGTGTGCAGATGCAAATTAAGCACCTATGCACAACGGAATTAAAACTCATCCACACACACATATCATATGCATACATCATATCAAAAGCGTCATCAATTTAAACATTGCAGAAATAAATGCATAGGCAAGAAAACAATTATCTTCATTGTGCTTGTCCTAAACAACTAGCTATGTTGCTGCAATGTTCCACCCAACCATAGGCTATTTGTGTTCATCAATCTCTCAACACAACTGCCACCCCCGAGCTGGGCATGATTTCTACAAGGAGAAGGGGACATTCAAGCTCAGGCACAACCAAGCAAACATTGCATCTAATCCAAGCTAGTCCACAACTGAGTTTATTAGGCTAAAGATGAATCCTTGGATGCTTGCGCTCAAACTCAAGCCAAAACAATGGATACCCATCTCAACCCCAACCTTCACTTATACACAACAACTAAAAAATGGGCATGGATACACATTTCCAACAATGAGGTTTACAACAGGATGGCCATGGGTTTTCCCCAAATCGCGGCTCACCCAAAACGAACTGTGGAAAGGGAAATTTGTCCCCAGGGAGAAACCCAATTTCTTCCACAAGTTATGAGCGTTTCAAATGGCAAAAATGGCCTCATTGCAACCCCAAATTTATCTGTTCTCTTCCCCATTGGTAACAAAAAAGAAATGCCCTTCCCATCTTGAAAGATGAAGGAAAACACAGGAAATCCATGGAGAAAAACATCCAGGTAGCTCCAAACTCGTGGGAGAGCAAAGTTGATTCATGGGAATGGCTTGGGGAGCAATTCATGGCTCTTTTCTTGCCTAAGGAGAAAAACACGTTTTTCCATGGAGGGTGGCTTTCCCATACTCAAATTTGGACAGCCATACCTCTCCATTCCCAAGGCATTAACTACCCCAACCAACTCTTGGGAGAAATGAATGATTGGGTACAAAATTCAACATGGGTAGTTGCGGGTTTTATGGGTTCTCTCATTGACACGTGGCTTGACTTGATTGGCTCCAAGGGTTGGAATATTTCCCTCCCAATTCCTTGTAAAATCATGCCCCCATCTCTTGTTGCATTGCATAGCTAGTTGTGGGTATTTTATTAAAATGCATATTTACACGATATTTGCAATTCCATTGTGCTTGGCTAGCACGTAAACCATATGCATCAATAAATCGATGGTGGGGCCTTGGCCTTGAGCTCCTCACCACGATTATATAACAATATTACATCATTTACAATTTTAATGCAATAGGGTCAAGATGGGGACGTTACAAAATGGGGAAGGAATGTAAGGGTTTCTAGCTCAATAAGCTCATCCACAGAGCTATGGGCATATCCCAATGATCTCAAACAGGTTCAAGCACCCTCACCACCATACTCTCAGCTTAGGAAAGGTTCCCTTCACTGCTGCACAGTTCCTAGGGAACCCCTTCCCCTAGCACTGACCTGGGTAGTGTGGCTGGACTTAACTGCTGAATCAAAGTAAATAATCCCTCTCAGGATTTATCAGGCACTCTAAAAACCTCTTGGCTCCTTCCCACTCAAGTTTTCTTCTCCACTTTCTCTGGACGAACAGTGCTATCTCGTAGCTGGGTTATCGGCCACCAACGCAAGGTTTTCCTCATGGTTTCCTGAGCATCTTACGCTTTGCAATTCATCCACAAAGTCAGATCCAAGGATAACCCCATCGTTTTTCTTCCTACGCAGAGTTTTCTAAGTTTATTCAGCTCTGTAAATCGTGGCCCTGCAGAGAATCATGATTTCCCTTCCTTGCTTCACGGCTCGACTCCCCTGTGATGCATAAGGGTTCAACTTATGTCTCTGTGATCAACCACAGTCTGTGAAGGAGGAATACAAACTGCTAGGAGTGGAGTGATTTGCGGGTCAAGGAAGCAGAGCTCCATACCTTGCCATCCGAATTTTAGGGGGTTTCCCATACTTCGCGACCTCATGCATAGTTCTCCAGCAGTACTTACCTTGCAACAACAATCAATAGAAACTAGGACATGTCAAAGGGGTTCTCTAGGTGACCTATGGCAGTATAGGTTCAATCCCACACCCCCTAACCACTCCCTAGTGGATACATAGTTCCCCCTCATTTTGTTGCAACCATAGCTAGTACTTGGTATTTTATTTACATGGCATTATTTACATCCTTTACAATCTTCCATGGCTTACTAGCACATGGATTATCATAATATCCAATACTTGACTATGCAAATAAACCTAAGCATCCACTAGTGGGGCCTTGGCCTTGATCTCCACACTACGGAAACCACACATTGCATTTTATGCAATATTTACTTGATAGCCAAAATAGCCTAAGGTCAGAATGTGGGATATTACATCCTTCCACCCTTAGAATAAGACCGTCCTCGGTGTTCCAATACTTAGGAATACATATACAATCTACACATGTCCAAAATTACAAAAATGTTGTAGGTCTACCCTTCATTTTTCCATTTACTTTGAACTTTCAGGACCAAGTCCTTTGGCTTCCAAAAGCTGCTCCTGCTGGATTTGATATTCCAGTTGATCTACAATTCTGGGAAATTCATAGTTGTTATCTCTCTTGTTGTTTCTTGTTGGGAAGATGTGGAGGCAATGATCTCCTCCACTTTTCCAACATTTCACGGGTTACTTTATCTTTTCCTACTCAATTTCCTTTGATTCTTCCCACCTAGAACGTTTCTTAGTGGACTGATTGGATGGATACCTCTTCATTGGTCCACTTCCCTTTCCACTGCTGGTTGCTTCCAGAATGATTTTTACCTCCCTTTGCAGAAAAATAGAGTCTTGCAAAATCTTGTGGTTCATCTCATTCTGTTGCTTTTGTAGCTTGAACATCTCTTTAGTATTTCCTTGTGTCTAGGCAATTGTTTGAAGAATGTTTTCAGCCAAATCCAATAGCCTTTGATCTGCTGCCATGGTCAATCTATACAACATCCCACACCTTCTTGCTAGCACCACTTTCCTTGTAACTGCTGCAACCAATTTGATTTCAATTTCTCACTTGTGAAATTCATCATTGCATATCTTGTTAGGCCAAGCATAACATAAACATTAAAATCAGTCAATTCTTTACCCAATTGACATGAGAGTCCATGCTTTATTCATGATACTTCCATACTTTTTATGCTTTCCCAACATACATATGAACTCATTCATGTTCATCATTTTTACACCTCAAATTGTCACACTATGTACCATTGAGAGTCTTCATGTCATATCACCATGAGAAATATGATGTTTATGCCTCCTAAGGATGTTAGGACCCTTTGTCATCATTTTCGTACCTTCCCTAGTCACACTTGCAAGCAAATCCAACAACTTAGGGGTCGAAAATCACTTGACCTAACCCATTTATGGGCCACCTAGAGATATTTTCACGCCCTACTAGTGGTACAAGTTGCGAAAATTCCTTATTTTCGTGTTTTTCATGCCTATGGGGGCACAAAAATTACAACATTTTCGCGCTTTGCTTAGTAATAGGGTGCAAAAATCCCTAAATAGCCATTTTCCTTAGATCTTGGATTTTTGATCTCGAGGAGATTTTCATGGGATGAGGTTCCCCTTCGAATTCTCTCTCACATTCCCTCCTCGGCATGTTTCAGATCCTTGATCCACATCTTCCTCACTTAGATCCACAATATCCTCTTAGTGCTTGGCCTCCCAAATCCTATAAGAAGAAGGCCATCCATGAGCTATGGGGGAAGGTGATATTGGAAGCACCAAACTTATTATCCTATGAGTCTTGCAAGGGTGATGTTGGAGAGATTGGAAGGAGGTGCTTCTACTTTGGACATCAAGGTATAACATTGTAATCAACTTCTTTTGGCTTTCTTATCATTAATATAACTTATCCCATTCCGCTCATTTTTATGTCTTTAATGATGAATGCATGAAATTGTCTATGTTTTTATAGTTAGATGTTTGTTTATACATATATTGCTTTGGAGAAGGTGTTGTCTTTCCTTTCTGAACAAGTTCATAAGTCCATAATCAAAGGCTAGAGTTGGAGCAACTTAGGAGCAACAAGGACAACCATCAAAGTAAGGTATGCCATCTACTTGCTTTGTCTTTCAATATCTTGTTAGCTGATGTGTGATCTAGATCTAGGAGGACTTTAGTGTCTATTTGTTTCCTCTCTATCTTGGGTAGGCAACTAGGGTCCTTTTCTAATCCCAAGGGGTTTTCATCTTACTCGTAGGAAGAAAATCTCACCACAGAAATTGACGACTCCGCTGGGGAATTTTTTTCCCTAGTTTCACTTTGATTGCTTGTTTGGATCATCCAATCCTCTTTTAAGTGTTGTTTCCCATCACCTTAGATCCTCTTTAGTCATCATTGAGGACTATCTTGAACCCAACACTTCATCCCTGCTCGGATCTAGGCATTAATTTTCATTTTTTACACCTACAAGAAAATTTTTGCTTCACCAAAACACCTTGCAGAGCGAAAAGTTCCATATTTTCACGCCCCCAGAGTGTCCTAAAGCACGCAAATTTACAAATTTTTGCTACCCCACAGTGTTCCCAAGCGCGAAAATCTCATATTTTCACTCCGTGTTGGTCTGTATAGGGGCATAAATCCTTTGTTTTTGGTTTTTTGGGAGATTTTTGATGTGGTTTGCCTTGGTCTGTTGGTTCAAGGATATTTTCCTGACCTCTTGCTATTTGTTAAGAGCTGTAAGTGATCTTGCATCCATAGTTTGAGTGCATGTTTGTTTGCATTTTTAGGACTTTTTTGCACTAGATTTGATTAAAATAAACATCAAATTTGAATCTTTGACCCTTTGAGCCATCCTACCATCTCTTTGATCGTGTATCCTACAGTCCCTTTGACCCATATTAAGGTTTTTTCAATATTGTGGGATCTTTGTGTCATTTGGATTGCTTTGATTGGCTTTGAAAAACTTGGGACATCCTTTTCTTTTGAAGTCATTTTCTTGGGTTTTACCCTTTGTTTCCTTTGCATCTTTAGCAATTTATTGGTTATTGGAGTAGATCGATTCCTTGTTTCCATTTTTGTTCAAAGAAAATATTCTTTTTGTCTCTCTTTTTCTAGATTTACAAGCTTGAAAAACAGAGATATTCTTCTTACCTTAGTTTGATAATTTGACATTCTTGGTCTTACATTCATAAGAAGGATAAAATATTGTTTCATATTCTTGTGCGTTTGAGTTACAAAAAGATATTGAATGTTTTTCTTTGCATTGCATTTGATTAGAAACATTTACAGAATCTTTCTTTCCCATAGCTTAGATGTGTTCTTTTTAAGTGTAAAAAGATAGGAAACGAATTATAATTTTTGCATTTGTTATTGATAGAAAGATCTCTTTTTGTCATTTTAGGATAGTTTGGGTATGGTTTTACATGATTGGTTATCATTGATTAAAAAGATAAAATTGCATTTGCATTGGGTTGTACATTTGGGAATGAAAAGAACTCTTCCTTCCATAGCTAGAAGTTCAATGAAAGAGAGATTTGCATTGATTCATCCAAATTTGCATGGTTTGAATCAAGTCTACACACCACCAAGTTGCACTTTCGTTACCTTTTGAGTAAGAACAAGCCTTTAAAATTAACACGCTAACTAAACACAGATTAACCTCATAAAAATAATTGTGTATTTAGGTAGGACATCGGGGATAGGAATCCAAATAAGTCCCCCTTGTCATTAAACATCTGAGACATAGTTGTTTTCTCTTAGGTTGCTAAAATCCTCTTGTATTTGTTGACACAGTTATACACCAATTTGTTGGGGGACCTCCCGTTCCATGGGGGTAAGTAGCGAGGACTGCTTCTGGATGGACTTTGAGGAATGCCGCACTTCACTTAGTGCCCAAGGACATCAATCCATTGTATTCCTTGTATTTTTCGGACACCATACTAGTTGTACAAGGGCCAAAAGGCAGAAGCTCCAGTAAACCTTCCCATATGTGTCATGAACGAGGTATCCTAGTGGCCATCCTTCAAGGGATCTTATTCTCGAGATCACTTTCGGTAGAGGGATATCCTTTCAGACTTATTGGTTTCTCACTTCGTATTGTCCGACTTGGATTTCATCACCTTGCGGAGGATATGATCAGTTGAGGTATTTAGATATTAGATAGGATGATTGATTTCTCTTATACCTTGTAGAGGGTCTTTTATTTTCTTAGTGCTTCTTGTTGGCTTTCTGGCCTCTTTGTTATAGCTCGCTTGTTGTGGCATCGTTTACAGTAAAGTTTTTTGAGCTTGCTTTTTGGCCTGTGTGCCTCTTTTTCTTCTAGCTCCCCTTTTTCACTCTCGGTTTACTGAGGGTTTTTGAGTTCCTTTTAGCAAGACTTCATCCACATCACTTAGTCTTGTTCCATGGAAAATCCATCTCCATGCACCCAAGCTCCTTCTGGGACTACCAATCAAGAGACCCCTTTTCAAGGGGTACCTTTTGATTTCCCTCCATTTGGAGATATTGTTCCTCCCTTCAATGCTACTTTGAATCTTCCCGGATTGTCTATAGGATTACCAATATGGTTATTCCTCAATATGGTGATCCTGAATGCACCTAATGCTTCAAATGTTAACTCTCTGTTGTAGTCCTGAGGGTCACGTGGTTACTTGAGATACATTATATATTATAATCATGCATGCACAATGATACAGATACAAGAGACGAGATAGTGGAGAGAAGCACAATCCTTTGTATTAACTAGCAAGAGCAGAATACAACATAGAACCAATCTAACTAGTACATCGACTCAACAGCCTATATATACATATCTTTCAATATAGTTACATTACAGTCTGTTAGTCTAACCGACCGATCCGACCTATACTAGTTGACGCGACCTGTCGACATATACTTCAGAATGGTTGGGAGTAGGTCCTAGTCGACAGGCCAACCTAGGCCCCTCCAACACTCTCCATCACGAGAGCATAAATCCAAAATTGATCCTTCGTCTTCTTCGTCGGATGTATCTTCTTCCGTTTCTTCTTCCTCACATGATACAAGCAGTAGTTCTAGTAATCAGGAGGATAAGAAGAATAAGAACAAGAAGGTTAAGAAGAAGAAGAATAAGAAAGAGACCATGCATCAATTGGTTACTCCTAATGATGCTTTTTCTAGTCATGCACCTCGAAAACCCAAGTTCCCTTGCAAGGTTTGCAAGGTGGATCACCTTCTTAAGGATTGTCCTGTCCTTTCCAATGTATTAGAAGAGTGGTCTAAAGCTTCCAAACAACCTATATCATCAGCCTATGGACATCATACTGATGATACCCCATCGACTAGTGACTATATGGTTAAGGGTCGGAAAGGTAAAGTCAAACATCCTTGTTTATTATGCAAGGACATACACCTTACTTACCTTTGTCCTCGCATGGATGAAGCTTCACAATTGTTGGAAGACATTACTGTATCCTAGAATCACCTTCCAACCGTATATCATAAGTTGTCCCTTGACCTCTCATTGCTTGATAACATAGCCTATCTTGCTCCATCCTTGGTTGATCCCACTCTTTCATCAATGAGCGGAGAACAAGTAGTTCGTCCCTCTTTTCCTTTTAAGAATGAAGTTGAAGTAGTCGAGTCAACACCATCTCCACTCAATTCCATTCTTTCATTGGAGAATGTTGAGATTGAAGTAGTCACCATGACACAGTATTCATCTCATCCTACTCTTCTAGTTGAGAGTGAACCAAAAACCACTGATGTGTTCCTTATCATTTTAGATTGTTCTGGACAAGGGGGCATTTCACCCATTTCAACGGAGCCTCCCTCAAGTACCAAGGTCATTTCCTTTGATTGGAATGATCTAACAGAATCTTGTCTTCCTTCAGGTGTTCCTTTCCAAATATCTGTAGAAGTTACCAGTAGGAATGTACTTCACACTATTGTTGATGAAGAAGATTTTGTTAGTATGTTATCCTCAACTGCTTGGAAAGCTATATGATCTCCTCAGCTTGTGCCAGCTACTGATCAGATATTGGATTTTAATAGAAGGCCTATTGGACCTTTAGGTATCCTTCCTAAGTTACCTATTACCTTATGAGGGAAAAATGTCTGTATTGATGTTATGGTAGTCCAAGGTCCCTTAGATTTTAATCTGCTTCTTGGGAGAGATTATGTCTACACCGTGAAAGCTGTAGTGTCCACACTTTTTTGAGTGATATATTTTCATAATCATGGAAACATAGTGACCATTGATTAGCTTTCCTTTGTTACACCTAATAATTGTATATCTTCCAGCCACTAGACTTCCCTGAATGTTCTGCATGTCTTAGTGGTTCCTCCCCCATCTTCAACTGTGTCTCTCGGCTCTGGACATCACACCGGAGTTTAGTTGTTAGCGAACTGATGACTTCTTCCCATCATGGAGGAATCTTAGAGGGAAATGTTTCCAGCTTCTGGACATCATGCAATATTTAATACCACTAACTTCTTATGATGGGGGGAAACTACGAACCTCTGGACATCATGCAAGATTTAATACCACTAGCTTCTTATGATGGGGGGAAACTACGAACCTTTGGACATCATGTTGGTAGGAACCAATCTCAAGCATAGTTTGCTTTTGGTTTTAAGCTTGTGTAAAAATGAAACCAACCATCATTCGAGCATAGTTTCATTCCATTTTAAGCTCATTAAAAAATGAAATGGGCCACTTTGAGCATAGTTTCATTCTGTTTTAAGCTTGTTAAAAAATGAAATGGGCCACTTTGAGCATAGTTTCATTCTGTTTTAAGCTCGTTAAAAAATGAAATGGGCCACTTCGAGCATAGTTTCATTCCATTTTAAGCTCGTAAAAAGTGAAATTGGCCACTTTGAGCATAGTTTCATTCCGTTCTAAGCTCATTAAAAAATTAAATGGGCCACTTCGAGCATAGTTTCATTATGTTTTAATCTCGTTAGAAAATGAAACCACTATGAGCAGAGTTCTATTTTTGTGTCAAGCTCATTAAAAAATGAAACAAGTCATCATGAGCATAGTTCCCTTTTTGTGTCAAGCTTGTTAAAAAATGAAATAGATTCCTCTTCCTTTGAGTCGAGTCTCCCACCATATTTAGGACTTGAACCTTCATTTCATCTGCCTGTGTCACTTAATCCATATTTTTCCTATCCCTCCGGTGAACATTTTCCGATTACTAGCCAAGAATTTAATTGGGTGAAGAAGAAGAATAGGTAGACGAAACAAAGCTTGGGGGGAATATATCCAGCCTTTGGACATCATACTGGAGGTTAGCCATCATCTTCTTATACTGGGGGAAAAATTTCCTACCTCTGGACATCATGTTGGAAAGTAACTCATCAATGGACAATCTCATTAAAAAATGAAGCAGATACCATGAAAATTCTTCCAACCTTTCTTCGAGCTCTTTAAAAACAGTAAGATGGTGTTGAGCTTACTTTTCACTTTTTTCGTGCTCTGCTTGGAACATGAAAAACGGTTTGAGCTTACTTTTTACTTTTTTGTGCTCTGGTTCAAACATGAAAAATATTCCGAGTTCTTTTGATATCATTGTCATGCTCGTTAAAATTTGAGTAAAAAGGTGTGTCTAATGAGCATAGGTTTATAACTTTATCTAGCCTCGCTAGACTACTTAAGGAAAATGAATTGTGTCGAGTTTACTTTTTTCCTTTGTCGTACTCGGTCACCAACCATGACAAAGTTGTACATGGATTCCTCTTTAAGTTCTTTTCCGACTCCCAAAACAAGAAAATATTGCCAAGTGCGCTAGTCTCTTTCACAGTTGTAAAAGTATTTGAAATGTCATCTATTTGGTGGTATGTTATCCCATTTTCAGACCATTTAGACTATTTACGAGAAAGGTACACCTTAGTCAACCTTTGACTAGGAGATTTCCTCCAGATATTATTTTACACTTTTTCGGGTCTGGGGACTAAATTTTACGAAAAAGTCAAAACCTGGAGTCTTCTTTAGATTATTTCAGACTCTCTAAACATAAAAAATCACCTAGTTTCCCTTCCTTGGACTCGTAAAATCAAACATTGAAGGAACCCTTTGGGATCGAACCCCTCCTTTCTCAGGTTCGTAAAACATCTGAGATTGGACTTGTCCAAAGCATGAGCTATAGTGATCATCTGTTATCCTCCTCAATCTTGTTAAAAAACAAAGAGGTACTCGTCAAGAATGATCGGGGCTGGGGAGAAATAAGCTAAGTTTGTTTTAGACATATTTATGGAAGCTTGTGTCGCCCTTGAACATGGCACCTGTTTGCATCTCGTATTACAGTTGAGTAATTTGCTTGTCTCCGAGTCATGCCAATTATATGAGTCGCCCCGCTCCTTCAAGTCACCTAAAGAATGCCTCAGTCATCGTTGCATTATGTCTTGGTCTCTGCCTCGTTGAGTCAATGCTGCCTAGTCATTGTTGTCGTGCCATTCAATGTTCAAGGGAAGTTTACCTTAGTCAGCATCTGCAATATTATCATCCTTTGCATCCTTGTGTCAGTCCATACTCATTTGTTTCATTACTTCACATCACTTTCTTATGTTGGTTTCATGTCTATGATGTGGGATTCATCATGGTCCTCCTTCCATGAGTCTATTCCTATCGACTTCAACTCATTATCCAGGAATTAGGCTTAGAAACCAACCTTAGTACCTTGGTACATGCAAGACTCAATGGAAGGCTTCCTCGTATTCGAAAGTAGGTTTTCATCATTTACCTCTGATCGAATGATCTTGCGGATGTTCGACATCAACTCATCTTTTCACATTTCGTCAAGATGTACTATGATACCTTGGGAGTCATTGTCATCATTGGTGATTTCCCTCGCACTTGTTAACGGTTCACATCATTGACCAGTAATCAAGTGGTTTCTACCATGTTCGACTTCAACACCTTGTAATCACATTGTTATATTCGTATCGATTTGGGATCGAGTAGAAGAACCTGGATAGTTCCGATATTTATTTTCACATCCAGGTTGTGATGACGATTTTTGAGTAGGTTCCCACATGGACATTATGTTGGTGACCTTATTGATGTACTGTCACACATATCCACTCTTGTATTGGTATTGGTTGTGTCATTGTCTTATCATGGATCTACGCTTGTAGTCTAGTAGCCATGATTTGTCTTCAGTCATTGTTGAGTCAGTATTATCATGGATCTGCAATGTATTGGTCGGAAACCATGATTTGATTCAGTTGTTCCAAGCATGGGTATGCCCACCTCGGGGTCATTAGACATATTGTTGATATTATCTTGCAAATCTTCTCCAATTCTCCTTCAGATATTCTTGTAGACTTATTATTGGTAAAGTGTTTCGGCGATCAGATTTCTTCTAACCTCACACTTTAGGGGGCATCTGTTACACCTCAAGTTGTCACACTGTGTCCCATTGAGAGTCTTCATCTCATATCACCATGAGAAACATGATGTTTATTCCTCCTAAGGATGTTAGGACTCTTTGTCATCATGTTGGTCCCTTCCTTAGTCACACTTGGAAGCAAATCCAACAACTTAGGGGTCGAAAACCACTTGAACTAACCCATTTATGGGCCTCCTAGAGATTTTTTCGCACCCTGCTAGTGGTGCAAGGCATGAAAATTCCTTATTTTCATGTTTTTCATGCCTACGGGGGCACAAAAATCACAACATTTTCGCGCTTTTCTCATTTACAGGGGGGCGAAAATCCCTAAATAGCCATTTTCCTTAGATCTTGGATTTTGGATCTCGAGGAGATTTTCATGGGATGAGGTTCCCCTTTGAATCCTCTCTCACATTCCCTCCTTGGCATGTTTTAGATCCTTGATCCATAGCTTCCTCACTTAGATCCACAATATCCTCTTAGTGCTTGGCCTCCCAAATCCTATAAGAAGAAGGCCATCCATGAGCTATGGGGGAAGGTGATCTTGGAAGCACCAAAATTATGATCTTATGAGTCTTGCAAGGGTGATGTTGGAGATCTTGGAAAGAGGTGCTGCTACTTTGGACATCAAGGTATAACATTGTAATCAAATTCTTTTGGATTTCTTATCATTGATATAACTTAGCCTATTCCTCTCATTTTTATGTCTTTAATGATGAATGCATGAAATTGTCTATGTTTTTATAGTTAGATATTTTTTTATACATATATTGATTTGGATAAGGTGTTGTATTTCCTTTGTGAACAGGTTCATAAGTCCATAATCAAAGGCTAGAGCTAGAGAAACTTAGGAGCAACAAGGAAAACAATTAAAGTAAGGTACTCCATCTACTTGCTTTTTCTTTCTATCGCTTGTTAGCTGATGTGTGATCTAGATCTAGGAGGACTATAGTGCCTATTTGTTTCCTCTCTGTCTTGGGTAGGAAACTAGGGGACTTTTCTAATCGCAAGGGGTTTTCATCTTACCCATAGGAAGAAGATCTCATCACAATCATTTCACAGGGAATTAACTATTTCAGGCTTCACAATTTATTTCAAGGAATTAACCACAATCAATTTTCAACCAAAACATGCATTCAACAATTTTCTTTCTTCTAAAATGCATCAGTCAAAAAGGAAAGAGAAGAGTTAGAGTTTTATTCTTTCTCCAATCCAGAGACACACCACCACAGTGGTTCCATGCTCCTTATCCCCCTTTTTTTATTCTCAATGTGATTGTTGTCTTGCCCCTTTCTTGGCTATGACACTTAGTGTCTAAGGTCTGTCTAAGGATTTTCAACCAGGGAACCTTTCCCCATTGTTTCCTACAGAACCTTTGGCTGATAGGACCCACATAATTCCACTATAACCATGCCCATTGCTTCTCATATTGATCTCTCTAGAATATTCACATGTCCCCATCCATCCTTAGGATGCCTTCAAGGCTTCTTACTTCCAAAAATACCTACACTCAAACATTGAATCAATTCACATGTTTAGTTTATTTTCATAGGGTTTATCTCTAAACAAGAATTTAAGAAATCATAACCAAATCATATACACATGTATTTTCATATTAAATGAGCAAGAAGATGAAAGATAACCAAATACTTATCTTTATTGGACACTTCCTCGCTACTCCACACGTTCCTTTTCTGCTTTACAAGCCTTGGATCACCTGTGGGGTGGATGTTTTGCCAACACACATGCTTCTCCACAACATCAAGTAGTCAATTCCAAGTCAGTACACCGATTGGGTTTAGGAGGCATTGATGGTTCCAAACCAGTCCCATACCTGGTTTCCCCTCTCCATTTCCAATCCAACACATCCGTCTGGGTCAGAGGCCAATGGAAGTAAACTGCACCATGACCATTTCCAGGTCAAGGCTCTACTACAGAGTCATATGCATGAAACAACCTTTCACACACACAACAACCCTTCATACACACAACAACCCTGCCTGCACACAAGAACCCTTCACCACAACCTCTTCACTTTGCTTCTTTAGTGTGCAACACCAAATTTCATATGTTCAAGCTGACAACACAAGAGGGGTAAGCTAGCTCATTAGTACTGCTACTCTAAAATTGTAAACATATTTCATAACATTCGCTATCAAATATTGAAACACCAGGAATGCGTCCATTCCTTAGGGTGTAGTCAATATTGGAAACCCTAACATAAGAAAGCACCAGAAAGGTGTGCACCCCTTTCCGATGTAATCCCTGTAGGCCCTGGTCACACTTCAAGCAATATGGAAAAATAATGAAATAATAAAACATGCTCTGCATATTAACTCTTATAACTAGACATGTATATCCTTAGCTAGGGTTTTGAAACACTTATCCATTTGTAGATGGATATTCATTCATGAGGAATGGGGTTTCCCTTCTCTGAGTTGACAATCCCTCGGTTTTCCACATCAATCCTTTTCACATTCCATAACCCACATATTCCCTATTGGCATAATTTTTACCATCTCACTCACATTGTTTACCAATCATGCAGTTCAGATGGAAAAATGTCAGTTCCATTATAATAATGACATCAAAGTACCACTAGGGACACCACTCTAGAGTGATTACATGGACTGAACGTTGCTTATTTTGACAAAGTTCACAACTAGGGTTTTGCTCACTAACATGCAATGCAATCTCTACATTAGAGGGTAATTTTTTTTTAAATGTGCTGATCAAGGGTGTGGGATTCATATTCATCTTGTCCTTTTTAAAACAACTATAAGAGGTTTCGACACTCAATTAAACTGTTTGGTTTATTTTTTATGGCCCTAGTTGAAATTCGTCGAGTATCCCTGAATGGATTTGGGAAGTGAGTTGAAACTCACCATAAATCGATAACCAATGATCATATGGATAAACCATTAGTTCCAATGGAATTGTGACATTGAAGTGCCACTAGGAACACCACTCTAGCATTATTCCATGGATTGATCATTGTCTATTTTGATGATTTTTGCAACTAGGATTTTGCTCAGTAACATACAATGCAATTTTTGCATTAGAGGGGAGATTTTTTATAATTGTGTGGAGTGAGAGTGTGGGAATCCTATTCATATTTTCCTCCCCCAATCACAACTGCAAAAGGTTATGACACTCAATTCCATAGAAAATTTTCTTCTAAACCCTAGTCGTCTACCCAATTCAACCTCTTATGTGGATTTTTAAAAAATGATTCAAACTTTGGTTATGTGTTTCTTGGTTTAAAATTTACATGTTAACATGTGTAGAATATGTTATACCTACAGTGATCTTATTACTAATATTCCATGAAGTGAATCATTGGCCATACAACTAATTCATCCTTCCTAAATACTTGGTCTTGCATTTAAATGGTTTGTTGGCTACTGGTTGACATGGAATGTTAAGGAGGCCATCCTTTTGAAAGGGCCTCCAATACATCCATTGAGACTAGTGTTTCCTATTGGATGAACGTTTAAGGAAGTCCCTCTAAGATATCATCCTATTGACTCCATATTCCCTAAGTTGGATTGGCACTAGTATTTTGAAGTGGGTTCCATTATCCTATGGGGCTATTTAAGAATCATGGATTTATTTTTTGAGTTCATGATTGTTGGAAGTTTCTTGTAATTGAAAAGTTGAACCAACCTTGTAAGTCAGTGTAATTCAATTACAAGCAACTTCCAACCATCATGAACTCAAGGAAAAAAATGAATTGAATTATAAGGAATAGTCCAATAGAACATTGTATTCATTTGGGAATACAATTTATCGAAAAGTAGATTGATAGACCCAATGATAGGTTTATAGATTCAGGGTACCTAAATTTTTTATTCCACATTGTTATTTTTAAAAAGAGAATGAAATAAATTTGAAACAAAATGATGGTTGTTACACCTATGTGAAAATTTTGGCATTTGAGACTCGTTAATAATTAATAAGGAAGAATGTGATGGTGGAATGGAAAATTTTGTTGTCAATTTACATTAAGCATATCCAAATAAAACATGTTTGGAGCATGGGAACAATGTGTAGGTGAATGAGATCATTGTGACACCTTAAAAAATTTGATGTAGATGTGAAAATTGTTCTTAATCTTTTGCTAAGCACTACTAGTTATTAAAAAGAGTCCGTTGAGTTTTTATCCCTATCGGAAAAGGAGTGGAATCAGGTAGATTGGAATTTAGTCTATGAAACTTATACAATAATTATGTTTCTACAACCTCTTACAATAGGTTAAGCAAGTTTACAATGAAAAATATTTTAATCAACACTATAAGGTATAGTGTTTTTTATTGTTGGAAGTTTCTTGTAATTGAGAAGTTGAACCAACCTTGTAAGTCAGTGTAGGCACCACATCAAGAAAATAAAACAAACAAAAACATCAAATGAAAACTCATAAATGTAATAACTGATTCCCCATCCATATGACAAAGTCTATCCATTTCCTTTGCTACATCATTTCTCTTTCAATTTGGGTGTTCATATTTTAATACATGTTGGAATAGGACAAATGGGCAAATTATATATCATAGATTTATTTTTTATAAGAAAATATTAAAATATGAATTCACATATTGAATATATTTACATAATTGGAAACCAATGATTTCAATCCTCTTTGGTCACTATGATGTGTGGCATTTGTCTTTGAGAGTCTTTCCCTCATCGCCTTATCCTGAAAGATAAAAAATTTAAATTCGTAATCAGTATTGATACATTTCAAAAAAAATGTTTAACATAATATTCAATACTTGGATGCTCTCCTCGCTAGCCTTTCTTTGAGCATCCAACTACCCATAGTGTGTTAAAATAAAAACCTACATAGTGTGTTTATATAAAGGTCTACATAGTGTGTTAAAATAATCACCTACGTAGTGAGTGGAAACAATTGCCTAAACGTGGGTTTTCAAAAAAATATCCCTTGCAAGGGATCGATGAGTCTCCTATGACGTTTGGGCCCATAATAATCCATAAAAACACCTCTCCCTATTCTCACACCTACCCCCGAAGAACTGCTTTCTCACTGACCCATCCCAGTAACACTTGATCGAGGATATCTCCGAACCCAACTTAATATGTGATTCCCAAATTAGCTCAACACCTATATTCGAGGAAAGATACCCCTACCTTATATAAGTATATATCCCAAGCTACAGAACTAAGGAAGATTATATTGTGAGTGTTATATATTGACTAATAAGTGGAATATACAAATATTTTACCCACCACTTATAAAGTTAACATTCATCATAAAAAATTGAATCCTCTTATCTAGTCTAATGAGCCTAGATAAATATTTGTTACGTACACCACTATAGGGAAAACTATAGATATAGGAATTCCAAGGTTGATGGTGTTACTGAGTAATGTCCTTATATAGTTATTGTCTTATTTGCATCAGCTCAAAATAACATTCAAGTTATCCATATATATTTGTTAAATGGAAATTAGGTTTCACCTCTCTTTTAGTCACTATTTAACTAAAAGGATCTAGCTTAGGTTACTTAAAAACCACATTTTCAATTATAATTTCAATCACATCCCTATTATGTTCATTGTTTCAATTTTGATAGGAATAATTTATGATCACATCATATGCTTTAGGCCATGATATTTTAGACTATTATGTCTTTCATAAGCTATTTTTTCAATGTCAAACCAATTAAGAAGCTAAAGAGAAATCTTAAAGTGTCTTAACTCATCTAAATAATTCTAAATCAAGGGCATAGACATACCTTGTCCGAAGATAAAGATAATTGTCTTGTTTGTATGATAAGGAGATATTGCACCCTAAGGTAAACATAATAAAAAATTTAGAAAGAGCTACATGAGCTACAAACCTAGTTCTCTATAACCTCCTCTTATTAAACTGCCATTTCTTTCACTAGATATCCCTCCATATTAGATATCGGACCCTATTGTATTGTTTATTCCACCTACTATTAGATTAGTAGATCAAACTCGTTGTAGTACATGTCCCTATTTTATATTTCCTAACCTTACCTACCTTAGAGTGAATATTTGTATTTGGTTATAACAGAAAAATCCATCCATAACAGACAACATTTCGCTACCCACACATGAATCGATGATTTGGTCGATGAATGGGGTAGAGTAATTGTCTTTGGGGCAGGATAGGTTGAGATCGTGAAAATATATACATATTCGAATGGTGCCTTGATTCTTGTTACTGGGATAGGTTTGGAGACCCATGACGTATAAGAAATGGGGAAACTAAATCCAGCATGGAGAAGTTTCTCAATCTCAGCTTTGATAGTTGGTGCCTTAGAGGGGTGGACAAGCTATTGTTTCTGTTTGACTGGGGTGGTGTCTGTCCAAGTATAAATATGGTGTTCGACAATTGATGGTTCTAAGATAGGAATTTCTTCGTACAACGATGCAGAGACATATCAAAATTATTTAAAGAGAGAGGTAAAGTCGGAGATTTCTTTGCGCGGAGCATGATGCACCGATTGAGATGTTTTCGATTAATCCTGGTGTGACAGAAATATCAACTTGAATTGTGGGGGATATATAAGCTATATTTCCATCTTCAAAGGAATCAAGGGATGGGATGTGGTTTTTGAACCAATCGATATGACTAGGGAGTAGAATATATTTTGATTCAATCATATATTGTCGGGATACTATGGTGATCGGTGGATAATGGGAAGGGACGAAAGATGACCTATGATGGAGGTCATCCCAAGGGGGGATCCTCTAAATGCATAGCTTCCATTATTTCTTCATCGATGGAGAATAAATATTCTTCTAACATGTCTTCATCAGAAGAGAAGGAATAATCTGAGCCAATAGGAGTGGGATGACCATTGCTGGTATAAGTGATGGGATCTATTGGTCAAGTAGGGTTAACACAAGCGAGACTATCATTCGGTGGAAGGGGTATCAAGTCAATATGGAGGATAACCACATAGTGTAGGGGATTTTGTAGAGGGGGAATAATATCCTATTGTGGGAAGAATAGGGGATAAAATTACTTTTTGGAAATTGGAGATGGAGGTTCATCACTGCTAAGGTGCAGAGAGGGAAATAGTAGATCTTTGTATTCATCATCCTCAGTAGAATTGCTTTGTTCTTCAAATTACCATAGGGAGGGTATTTCCCAAAGGAATGAGGTTGTCTAATAGTTGCTTATGTGTTGCACGAAGGGTGCATAATGTGACCAACAAAGGATATTAGAAGGAGTGATGAGTCATCAACCTGCATGATCTAGATGGACAAGTAGCACAGGTGTGATTGAGGATAATGTCTAGGATTTGAGGATGTTGAGGAAAAAATAGTTGATCATGGGGTGATAGAAGTGTCTCTCCCAATTAAGGTGTTGCGGAGGCACTTACTATGGGAATGGATTTCGTTGTGGTAACAGTATTGATAGAAGTTGTTTTGTGAGGGTGAGGTGAAGAAATTTCAACCAAAGGTTGGGTGAGACGAATGGTCACCAAGGCATCTCGAAATCGAGGGAGGTTGGGGAAATGGTGTGTGTAATTCCCAAACTAAGAGAAAATCGAGCATGTGTGATTGGTATGTAGCGATTTGGACTTAGGTGTCAAGTTGGGTGAATAATATGTGCCCCCTTTTACCATGGGTGGAGCATGCATCACACTAATAGGGGTGTTAAGGAGATTCCCGAGCTTCGGCAAGGTGGGGTATAGGTTGGTCATGTGGCCTTGTTTCCCACATAGGGAACATGGTGGAGTGACCCTAGTCGCAGGAATAGTGGTTTTCATTACTGGGGATTTAAAACATTGTTAGGTTATGCCCCATGCGTTAAGCTTGGTGACCCCCGATGATAATTCAGGAGCAAGGTTGGGTATGAGAGGGGAATTTCAACTTAGGTTGTATCATTCCCCCTTTGGTGGGTTTAAAGACTATCGATGTTGTTTTAGTCACAGGTGCCGAAAGCTTAGCTTGTGGTACAGATGTAAACAACCTAGATGGAATAACAACCAAGAAAGGGGAAAAATCATAGTGGGATACCGATTTGGAATCCATATCTAGGTAGAGTGGAATAAGGTACCACACATGTATACCCAAAGTAAGCCCAGGTAGAGTCAGCTGAGCCATAACCGGTGTCCCTTGCACTCCCATGAGGGGGTACAAGAATGGTACTTGGAATATGGGAGGCATTGATGGACTCAATGTTTTTTCAATGACATGGATCACGGGAGCTACTGATGGTGATGCTGAGGGTGAGGTGGGGACAATTTCAGAGGTAAAATGGTGCACATAAATCCATTGGTAGATGCAGGAATTTCAAGCGACAGATCAAAATATACCCATAAAAAGTTAGATTTCTTGTAGACTCTTGGGCCAATATCAAAGTAAGGGGTTGACTAGTCCCATGGATAGTGGGGAGGAAATTGTCGAGGTTGGTGTTGGTATTAGAGTCATAGTAGTTGAGTTGGTCGAGGGTGACTATTTTCCCATTAAAGGGAAACATCATGATGTAGAGGATCGAGGAGGAGATTTCCTTCATGGAATACATGTAACTACAACCCAAGAGGATATTGTAGTCGAGTTGTGCATCGACTACTTCGATATCAATCATGACCATTTCCCCCCCAAGCATGATGGGAACATTCTAGTTCAATACCCTAGGTTGGGATGGCCTTCCGTCATATGCACGAAGCGCAATATACGAGGGGACTAACTCAGGGGACCCCAACCATTTCCAAACATTAGAGGACATGAGACATGTGGATGCACCCTCATCGATGATACATTGATGAATCATAAAGTTTTTAACCGTAAACGGGACTTGGAATGCAACTAATGAGGGTAGTCGCGGTTCACCTTTGTCAAGATAAAAGGTCATAAGGTGTGATTTAGAAGGGTTAAATATGCAAAGTACATTGAGTAATGCCTTTCGTTGGGTTGGGAAATACTATAGCACCTCTAACGTGGACATGGCAGCTGGTGATTGAGCCAAATCATCCGCAATACTATAATTGTAGGCAAATTTCATGAGTGTTATGAGGAGTGCATCGGAATGGTACCTTTGGTATCTGTGGGATCTTCTCACCACTTGGATGTAGTATTTGCAAAGGAACCCCCGAGGGAGTAGGTAAATATTCCACTTAGGGGGGTTCAGTCCTGCCATATCCTTTGGCTCGAGTTTGGAGGTTAATGTCTGTCGTGTTCACATAAATACTCTGGAAGGAGCCATTGCCGGAGGGGCGGGGATGTTGCTACTGAGTAACGACCCCTTGATTGGAAAAGGGTAGTTGCAAGATAGTGGTTTGTGGTTGTTTAGAGGATCCTAAGGGGTATTCATGGGTGTCTTCTTCTTGGATTCCACCAACTATTGGAAGTTAGGGATAAGATGAAAATGGTGTGTGTAGTGGCCATATTCTCCACCAATGGAGCAAGATTAAATGTACTTAAGCTAGTGTTATTCCATTTCCAAGGGGGGTTATTAGCCCCCACAGGTTGGTTACCCAGGTTCTGGTTCTGTTGGGGAGGGGGATTTCCCCCTTTCATTGGTTTCTAGTTCTGTTTGTTTTTACCCTTCTTATTCCCCTTATTTTGATGATTCTGAGGATTTGTTGTGTTAAACTACTCAAAATGTTGACCTTGTTGTGAGAAAGAAGGTTGGACTAAATTAACCGCGAAATGTGGCATGGAGACAGAACCAGGAGGACATGGAAATGGGTAATAAGGATTATACTCTGGTAGTGGGATAAATTTGGTTTGTGCCGCGTAAGATATTGATGTAGGGGGGGCTTGCGCGATTTGAAATGGGGGTATTGTTGATGCTTGACTTGCAATAGGATAAGTAGGACTGTAAGGTCCATACTGTAACTCACTAAATGTAGGATTTGGTGTAGAATAAAGGGGTGCTGACACATGAGGGATGGGTAGGTACCGTGGTTCCATGTTGAATGGAATAGGACTAGGAGGAGAAGGAAACTTTCCTTGTTTGGAAATGGACCCGATAAGCCCATCCAACAAATTTGATGAACTCACAGGTGTAGGATACAATGACCAATGCTGAGGGGCATAAGGTATAATGGTATACAAGTATTTATATTGTGCATGGATAATATTGAAATGTTGGGCCTTTAGGATGGCCTCTTCCTCAATTTGTGGCATATAGGTTGCCACAGAATTTGCAATATCCAGTTGGAGTGATTTGATGAATCAATACAATAGAAACTAAAGTTGTATTTTGATCTTACACAATGTTCGGCGTCTATGACACTCATGGATATGGTCCTCTATGTGTGTACATGTATTCTGTCGAAATTATGTAAGAATTTTGGGACTAAGGTCATGGAAAATGGGAAGCTTAAAGTATGTGAGAAATGCAGTATCCTGTGTCACAAAGGTGGCATAGGTCATTCCTAGTAAGTTCACATACCATTTGGATTTTGTTTCGGGAAGGGTTCACTGAAAGAGGTGAAGCCTCACCGAGTCTTCCACTATGTTCTTGGAGGAACACCATAAGTGGAATGACATGCTGTGGTTGGATAGATCATCTCCTTGTTTCCCTTCAAACTTAGGGATATCAGAGGGGAGTTTTTCAAGCATGGATGGCCATGTTTGATCATGTGCTATAGGGTCATTGATTAATTTGGCCAAATAAGGGATATTTAGGTTAGCAATGAAAGGTAGGTTGATATTAGGCCTTACCATTATATGTTGTGTGTTGTTTCCTCGAGGGGGATAATGGGGTATATGTGGTGTTTTATTTGATGGGAATACAAGGATGTTCTATTCCCTCCTCCCAAAGAGGGATAAGATGTAGGTGTATTTTCGTTGAGAGGTGGAAATAAAGTGTGGACACTTTTGTGAGAGGGAGAACCAAAGGGGTCCAAAGTGTCTCTAAGGGGAGGAAATAAATGGTTTCCTCTTTCATGATAGAATGAAGCAAAATGATCTACACCTTCTCTGAGGGGAGAAAATGAATCAAGCAAGGAGAATCCTTTCTTGGATGATCCTATCAAAGTGGCTTGGTATCATCCCTTTTTATTTGATGGGAATACGAGGATGTTGTATTCCCTCCTCCCAAAGGGGGATAAGATGTAGGTGTATTTTCGCTGAGAGGTGGAAATAAAGTGTGGACCCTTTTGTGAGAGGGAGCACCAAAGGGGTCCAAAGTGTCTCTAAGAGGAGGAAAGAAATGGTTTCATCTTTCATGATAGAATGAAGAAAAATGATCTACACCTTCTCCGAGGGGAGAAAATGAATCAAGCAAGGAGAATCCTTTATGGGATGATCCTATCAAAGTGGCTTGGGAGCATCCCCAACTAGAGTATCTCCCATGTGAACCATGGGGAAAAAGTGGGTAAACACTGTTGACACAGATCTGTCGACAAGGGTTCACTTCGCACAGTTTCAACCACAGGGGCTTCAATAGAAGGCAATATAATACCACGTTCATTCATATTGCAGTATTAAATATTCATGAAAACCTAAAAATTATATTGCTTATATATTAAGGGGCAAAGGGTTTTTTTTATTTAATGTAACAATACAAAAATACTTTGGGGTCTTTTTTATATGGGCACGCTGACAAATATCCTCCAAATGGAGATGGCAGGATCACGACCGGATGAGAAATCGGGTTGAGGAAAGGCTCAAGCTTACCAGTATGCAGGGAAATCGCATCTTGAGGCATGCTTGAGGCCAGGGGTTTCATGGTGAAGTGGGTTTCCAGTCGATCATAGTCGAGAGACAATGGTCATTGACAACCAATTGTTACGAATAGCACTCAGCCAATTATTACCAATAGCCTTGGGAGGCTCTAAGCCTCCAGGGCCTGTTATAGGCCCTCGATAGGCCTTAGGGGCTTGAATACCCAACCACTCATGCCTATTATAGGCCTTGGGAGGTTTAGTCAGCCTCCTAGAGCTTGTTACAGGCCCTGGGGGCTTGGAAACCTAGCCCACAACAGGTTTAGTCAACGATTGGGGAACTAAAACATGCAATCTAAATGTTGTACTATGTGCATTGGCTTTAGTGACATACAAGAAGTGATCTCCTATCTCTTCATTAGACCATTAGATGTTGCAAATCATAATGATATGTGGTTGAGTAATTGCATTGTGGGTGAAGTAATGTGCATCCACGATATACATCGAAAGAAGCAAGGTGCATTGTAGAATGCATGTGGGGTCATAAGAGGGGTATCATATCAATATACTAGGTAGAAATATAAAGGGGTATAAAAAATGTTAATGAAAAAATTGATACATACAATATCTAGTGAAAATAGGTGTTTTTTAAAATTGGGAAGGCATATTGGGAGGGGGTTAAAAAAAATGATTTTGGAAGGTATTTTCCAATATTTAGTGAAATTAGGGGTATTGTTTCATATGCCACGATCGAACATGCTATGATAGCTGTTTATTGAGTGAAGCCCCCGTGGTTTCAACAAAGCTCGACACAAACTCCCATAGATACCAGCCCGGAAAGGGTTTATACTTTCCAAAAACACTCGCAAAACAAGTGAGGTCTCACCTGAGGAACCTAAGGGGGTTGCAGGAACCAAGATTCCGAAGGTATAAGAGAACATGCATAACCTACAGTTAATTGCAGCACAACTTAGATATCTACATAGTTAGAAATTGCATCATAACACCATCATTGCATACCATGACATATTAATCATATATACGCAGTAACACATCATAGAAACATATTCAATAGATCCGCAATACATATCTAACTGTCACATAACAGATCTAATTATAAGTGCAACATAACACAAGTAATCATCATTGCAACATAACATAAGTGAGACAAAGTAATTTTCTAAAACATTCTTTCTCATTAACATTAGGATTCATACATCAAAACCATCTTATGAATCACAGGATCGACATAAACACATATATGCAGAACCAATCCTCAATAACTTAGATAAAATTCGATACAAAAATAGATTGAACCATCGAATCAGATACACATGGACAAAAAGACCAATGATAAGATAAGAGATGCCCCAAGGATTACAATGGGACCTCTATTTATAGGCTCAATGGACATTACAAAATTGGTCCACTTCGCCAAGTGGTCATATCTTAACCACTAAATCTAACTAACTATACTCCACTTTCTCTGCTTTGTCCACTTTACTTCCACTTTATCTGCTTTTTTGCGCTCCACGATTAGTCTTTTTCCCTTGTCGTTGTCCCCTTTGTACCAAAACTTCTGCGACTTAACCTCGTGCCAACAGGCCCCCAACACAAACTTGTGGTTTTCCCTCGAGCCACTTCATTCGAACACTGCTGGTGTGTTGACATGTGTCTTGAACTCTTCGAATGTTGCTTTGATTTGGTTGAAAGCTTCCCTCACTGCAGCTTTGAGCATTGTGAATTCCTCAACCTTCTTCTCCTTCGGATGCTCGCTTTTTGACTACTGCACTCTCTCTAAATTTTCTTTGATTTGCGTCAATACTGGCATAGATTCGACTTCCAATTGCTCCACTCTCAACTAACTGGTCCAAATGTGTTGTTCTACTCTGTTGTCTGGTCCATGCCTTGTTGACCTAGTGTTGCAATTCCTTCAGTTATGTCACTTTAGCCATTTGCGCAAGTAGGGGAATCACCTTTAGCGAGCCACTTAATGCCTCTAATTGTGCCTATACCTTGTCGAGTTGCATGTTCAGTTGGTGAAAATACTCGTATTACACGAGACTTCCCAAAAATTGCGAGACCTCCTCTGCTATGTGTTGCGTCACCTTCTCCAATTCCGCGATCTCTGTCGCAACATCCTCAATAGTTTTATTCCTCGCTTGCACTTTCTTTGGTTGTGTGCTTGGTGCCACCCTCATTTGCAATTTCTTGTTGGATTTTCTAATATCTGTAATGACTACAACTAGCTTTAAGGCCTTGTCCTCCATGACCATCTCTTTAGATATATCTGGTGCATCTTCACATGCCATAGAAATGGTATGTTCCAGCCTCTTTCTATCATCCAACACTCTCTCCCTGTCTTTCATTACTACCTCCTTCTCTTTGTGGAGTTGTTCGATATGTGCCTCAACCATTCTTACCTGCCTCTTGTAATTGATCATTTGGTTCTGTGTTGAGGCTTCACACTCACGAATTCTGTCTTTGGTCCCAATATGGGTGCGATGCATCATGAACATCGGTATCATATTGAGATCGATACTTACATTATCTAGTCCGTGCAAGGCGACGTCTAACTCTTCATTTCCTATAGTGATCGCACCAGGTAGCACCTGCACAATATGCTGCTGAGTGCCAATATCGATCTCATTCCATTGCACTTCTGACTGGCTTGGTCCTGCAAGTCCTTGATGTACCCTGGTTTCCATAATTGCGTTGCTCAACATTTGTAGTAACTACTACACTTGATGGAAGTAGTCTGTCGCATGTTGGGTTACTTTGGCTCAATTTTCTTCCACCACCATTGTCATTCTGTCAAGAAGCGTGTTCATTTGTTCATAGAGGAGACCAATAGTGTTACTCCCTTGTTCTCTATCCCTATTCCTCTTCATTCTCGCTTCTTGTCACTGTGCCTCCACCTCCGAATCCGTTGGAGTGTCAGTCGACCCACCCTGACTTTTTCCCATTTGTCCTGATTGGTTGTCCTCACCTTCATCTTCATACTATAAGTATTTTGTTTCTTTATGCATCTTTGGTACGTTTATTGGCTTCCCATCCTCTAGATCCGACAGTTTGTCATTTCCGATCGGGGTCTTCCATTCATTGGGCCATTTTTCTATGATAACATCCAGATCCTGTTTAGTCAATTTATACTGCGTTGTCAGCCATTGTTTGGCTGGGTCTACACATGCTTGAATAAATAATGCTTGAGGTCCCACCATGAGCCTCGCAATCCGTTGATATTTTGTTGCCGTGACCTCTGTCAGTGGAAAAAATTTTACTGCTTGGGCGTGCAATTATTCCAAGTAGATGTAAAATTGGATACTATTGGCGCGCTGCCTACATTTTTCATTCAATGCCCATCAATTCTAATATCGGGCCCCTTGGCACACTCTGGCATACTCCATTTCCATCCCTTGGTACTACGGTGGCTCCATCCACATGACTAAAGCGATTAGCAGCAAGATCCATGAGTAAGTTAAGGGCTTACCCTTTTCCTATGCTGCGACTGCGTCCTCCATAAATTCATTCAATAGAAAGAGTGACTAGTTCATCTGAACTCCGGCCGCACATTGCTTTGCTGATGCGATTACTCCTGATGTGCACTGTTTGGGGAGGGTTTTTTGTGAACTACCTTAATGGCCAACAAATTTGTTGCGAGCCTGACCGCTCGGTCGTTGATTGTGTCTACTAGGTATCCGCAGGTGTTTTTGACCACCCGATACTTAGCTTTCATCTTCGTCGCCAAATTCTTTTCTTTGTCTCTACCTTGAAAGTACTGCGATGGGTCTACACCCATATTGGGAAAATCAGTAATCTGCGCAATAAGATCCACCGATTGGGATCTTCCTATCGAGCCACAAATATCTGCCGTGAAAGCAGACAAGCAATTGTTTGATGCACGCATTAACCTCCGCGGAACACCCAAAATGCAGCATGTGGATAATTAACAACAATCCTGATCGCTGTAGTCCCAACTACCATGGCATTGGTTCCGTTACAATTGGAACTCCTTCCTCCTAAACTCTTTCCATAAACGTCTGCTGGGTGCACTCAGGATATGCTAATACGTCATGGTCAATGTATTATAGATTATGCAACTGCTGCAACACTCCACCGGTGATGTGGACACCCTCCAGTGTCGTTGGTTCCACTATCGTGTATTTGTTATTCTTCCCCAACCTTATCGATGGAGCCCATTCTCTCCTCGATGGCACATATCCTAGAATGTCCGCTACAGTTAGACCTTGCTACTGCCTGGCCCTTCCTCTCACTGTTGTTGTCTCTTCTCTTGCGGTGCTTGAAGTGCCTACTTCTCCTCCTGTGGATGCAACTTGTGTCGTACTGCAAGTAGTCTTTGTTCTTCTTTTTGTATCCACCGGACGATTGACACTTCTTTTATTTCAGAAAATCTGGGCCGGTGCAGATGCAATCTCTAGTTGTTCTTCAACAATTGGTTCCATCACCCTGGGTGGCTCCTGCATACTGGTGCTAGATATCACATGTGTGTAACACCCCCATTTTGAACCTTAGGATATTTTGGTTGTAATGTAAATATTGTATGCATGTTATGTATGATTCCTAGCGTGGAGCTCAAGTACAAGGCCCACTAGTGAATGCTCAGCCTTGAAGAGGTGATTATTTGGTATTAGGGTAACCATGTGCTAGTAACCCATGAAAAATGTAAATGATGTAAATGATACCATGTAAATAAAAATACCAAGGGATGGCTATGGATGCAACCAAATGAGGGGTAACTATGTATCCACTAGGGAGAGGTGAGAGGGATGCAGATGGAACCCTAGGGTTCCATATGTCACCATGAGAACCCATTTGACTGTCCTAGGTTCCATTGAATGCTGTTGTAAGGAGGTGGGTGAAGAGCACTGTTCATGAGGTCGATGGAGAATGGGACATCCCTGAAATCCGTATGGTAGGGTATGGCTCTGTTTTGATTATCCCTTAATCCACTCTACCTTCTAGGAATTCTCTCACCCTAATTCCTATCCCATTGTTGACCAACAACCTTAGGGATCATGCATTGCAGAGCCCAACCGTGAATGAGATAGAGGAAAAATCGCGATTTTGTGTAAGCACGAATTGGCAGAGCCGAAAACACATAGAAACCCTGCGTGGGAAGCATAATCAATTGGGAAATCCATGGAACAAACTCGAGGTGTAAATTATAGAGCATGAGAATCTTAGAAAACCCGTGAGAACACCTCGATCTAATAGCAGAAGACTGAGTTGAGAGACAGAGCTTCGGCCACAACCCTCATAAGATTCCAGCTAGAATAAAAGAGAAAAGGATTAGACAGAGGTTGGATTTCCTTGATAAACTCAACTGTATGTTGGCTTAGCATCCCCGTCCTTGTTTCCCTTTCATGCTTGATAAAACCAACTGTATGTTGGCTTAGAATTAGGGTGGAGCCTTGACTGTGATAGATCCTATTTATCCCTCCTTAGTGGATACATAGCCCCAGCTCGGGGGTGGTCTCTGAGTGCTGAAATAATACAGGTTGGGCGGAGACGTATGATTGGGTTGGAACGTTGCAGTCCATATCCAGTTTGCTTGGAGATTCAAGGAAAAAGATAAGTGTTTTCTGTGCTTTGAATCATTCTATCCTGTGTCCTGCAATGTTTCATTATTGATTGAATGGTGGAAGTTAAATGATGCATGATAGATATGTGTGAAGACATTATTTCATTCCACTGTGTGTTAATATGGCTAATTTCTGCGGTGTGTTTTATTTACTATGCTCTTGCACACTTACAATCCTATCCTTATGTTGGTACTCATATGTATTTATGCTTGTGGAATAGGGATAAATATCTACAAGTTATTTCATTAATATGTCTGCGAGAGATATGTTGATGTATCCCATTATATGTGTGTGGATAATGCTTCATTCCTTGTGTGTTCATTGCGTATGCTTCTTCACATTTGCATTTCCCTTAGTTATGCCTATTCCATATGTTTTTCCCTGCCATGGTTTAACTAGTAATTACTGATATTGATATGTTGAATGCATGGCAGTTGTCTGTGTGAATAAAGTCTCATTTCATTGTGTTTAATAGAGCAGGCATATTCCCACATGTGTTTCCAATTACCATGAATTGTCCTTGATGTATAAGGATAAGTATTTGAATGGCTCTTTGATTAATAGGACTAAGTGTAATGCCTAGGAGGTGAATATTACTTCATCCATGACCGTGGGAAAATAATAGACACCCCAGTGGTGTTCATGACCTCTGTGTACCAGTTGAAGGAGAGAGGATATGGCAAAGTGGTAAGGAGGCATAGATGGGGTTTAAGGCCATATTTTGGAGTGGAAGAAGGATGGGATCAATGTTCTCAGGTGTGTATGAATACCCTGCAGTTGCATATTTCTCACCAAGATATTTCCAATGGTGCCAAACTTTCACAAATTGGACTTAGGATGAAGAAGTTATGGGCTGGAGAAGTTGTGCAGTTGAGCTTCTGAATTTCTGAATCCGCATGCAGATTACAGATTGCGGAGGTCGAAAGGGAATTCTCTACGGAGTTGCGAAATGTTGTTTCTGACTTTGGAGTCCCACATGCGGATTGCGGATTGCAGGAGTTGCAGAGATAATTTTTCAGGTTGGCAAATTTGAGGTTCCGATTTCCAAATTCCGCAACAGGGATTACGAATTCTGGAAGTCGGGTGAGCCATTCAGTGAGGTGGTGAATTTGACGTTTCAATTTTTGAGTTCCAAAGTGCATATTACATAATTGCGGACGTTGGAGATGTGGTTTCCGATGCTGTGTAATTGGGCGCTTTGATTTCTGATTTCCGCACTGCGGATTGTGGGTTGCGGATCTCAGAGGCTCATTTCTTCGGCGACGTACGATTGGGGATTCCGACTTCCGATTCCCACAAGGAGGATTTCGGTTTGTGGAATTTAAAGAGGATATTTTCGCCGGAGTTGTAATTGGTGTTCTGATTTCTGAATTCCTACGTGTGGATTGTATATTGTTGCTTGTGGAATTGTGGGTTACAAACTGAAGACCAATGCGGGTACAGAGTTGCGGAACCTTTGGACTGCTTGGAAAAAGAGAAAACAATTAGCAGGTAGATCCAAGGGTTGTCTCCCATCACCTCTGAAGGACACCGAGGTGACCAAGGACGTGACAAATGGTATCAGAGCCCAAGGTTAAAGCACTGGGGCTACTTTGGTCCAAATCATGAGTTACAGGCATATAGATTCCATGAATTGGACCATTCTAGGATGGAGAATCAGAGGGAGAGGATTCCTCAACTATTCTCTTGTTGTTATATTACGTATTTGAATTTTATATATATCATGTCATGGCATAGGAATGTTGAAAATGCAATAGATTAGATAGATGAAATGTATATGCATAATAGGCATAGTAAGAGATAAGGCATAGTGCATGTGAACTTGCTTGTGCTTGCATGTGGTATTTCATATTGGAAAAAGTTATTAATGAATCACATTACATTACAATTTGAATGCACACCTAATAGAGATATGTATAAAATATGTTTGAGATTCCTTGCTTACACTTTGCTTGGGAAATGATGAAATGTTGTTTTTGGTGGTTCTTCATTTTACCAAGATAACATAAGCATGGTTGAAGATGAGGATGATAATGATATTGCATGTGACCAGTAGCCCTGTGAAGAAAGGTTGGAGCAAAAATCGATGATCAGGAGGTTGGTGGAAGGACTGTGTAGTCCTTGGTAAGAATCCATTGATCAGGTAACATCAGGTATGTTGATGGCCGCCATGCAGGTAATGTTTAATTCTATTGATTGTACAAGTGTTGAGGAAGGATGGGTAAGAATCCTTTAATCTCATGTTAACCATCATAAAATGGTATGCATTTATGTGAATGACATCCCACATGGTATGGTGAGGTATGTTGTTGGCTTACAAACTGATCTAGAGGTTTTCTAATGTAGACCCAGGTTCTTCGCGGTTTCACTTAACCAACAAAATGCCTTCTCACCAGCCCTTTCGGAAACAGCTTACGAACAGGTTGAGGTCTCACCCGAGGTGTAGATAATGGGGGCACTGCGGAATCAGGTTTCCATAGTGGTGTGATGCGTTGTTTGGACATGCTTAATGCACAACGCACTTATCGGACTTGCGCTGCGAACTGAGGACTGCGTGACGATAGACTGCATCGCGGTCCGCGGCTCTATGAATAGACTACTTGCGCAGCCAGTGTGTCCGAGGACTACGCGGTACGGCGGGATGCAAACTATAGGACAATGCAACTGAATTATGCACTTCCTCTTCTGAGCTTAACCAATTTTAAGGACTTTACTTCAACACTTAGCCATTCATTTGCTGCCTTAGATTAAGTAGCTTATCACAATTGCAAGCAGACGAAACATACAATACTGCGCGCAGCCAGTGTTGTGCATCAAAGGGTTATACGATTTGATCCCTTCATACATATGTGATTATCCAATAAAATGATGCTTCTGCAAACTTAAAATACTAAGAATTCATCATTCATCCATTCACACAATACTTAACATATAATTCCCATTTCTCTTCTATGGCAAATACATATAAAAGAATTAATATAACAACTGAAAAATGAGAATCCAAACATCCACTGTAAGCAAATAAGCAAATGCAGAAACAAAACAATCACACCACACAGTATTTAACGTGGTTCACCCCCCGGATGGAGGCTACGTCCACAAGAACTGTTGTTATATTAGTCTTTGGGAAGGGTACAACAGTTCTTTGTCTGTGCACTCAGTTGCAGACTCTCTTCTCTCTCAACCACATCTTTACGCACTCAGCTTGCAGAGTCTTTACAATAGCACTAAGATTAAAATATGCAACAATATTCAAATCTTAACCAAAATGAAGAGTAACCCTTTCCCATACAAAAATGCCTTATTTATAGATCATGCGTGTAGGTCATGTCTTTACAATCTGCAAGCAAAAACCCTTAGGTTTACAAAACTATCACGGTTAACCCAAAACCGGACTACTGGCTCCTGGTAGCGAATATTCCATCATGGCATCCTTCCATGCATGCTTTACGTTGCTATCTGCCTTCCTGTTGCATGCATGCCAACAGGTTGCTTTCACCGATCCGTTCCTCCTCTAACGGTCTCGTGCAACTGGTTTAGGTAGTGGTATCTTTCGCGTGTGCGACCAGTCGCTTTCTTCACGATTTGCTCCTACCCATCACTTGGCACTCCTGGAGCATCTTTACCAAAAATAGACCACCGACGGTCTAACCGAAACACGTTCCAGCTTCCATCCAACACTCTGCCTTGCTGGATCTCCATAGACTGGACACTTCATAGCACTGTATCCTCGCATCTCTTCCGACGCTGCGCTGCATGCAACTTCGCAGCATCCCAAAAACTTCTACAAAATTGTTTCAACTGAACTGCGCTCAGCTCCACAGTTCCAAAACTCCTTGCTAAAAAATGCCCCACTTGGGCCAGGCCCAACATATGTGATAGTAAATAAATAGGAATTATACCATGTAACTGTTTAAATTTTTGAATGTATCCATAAGAATAAGAGCATGTTATGTGTGAAACCATGAGTGTGTTGAGTGGTGAAGTCCACAGTGCTCAACAAGTATCCCATGAACTCCCTATTGATGCCAATTTGGGATGAAATGTCTTTTCCTACAACCAAGGAGTGAGAGGACTCCTGATGTGTTGTGTTTGGATGAAAAAGAAGGCACCCATATAGTTAACCAAGTAATTGGGGAGATGGATGGGTATTGTGTTGAAGCATTGACTAAGATGCCCAACTTATGATGAAAGAAACCTGTGTAGGTGCAACAATGTTTTAGATCAATGTTGTAGTGCACTGGGTGCATTAAGTGAATGCAAATTAATATATTATGAAGGTCTTGTTGATTATGCATGCCTATGTGTGGTTACATATATGTTATTATGCATTGTGTGGATACATGACTATGGTTTACACCACTGAAACTAGATAATAGATGAAATGATAGAATTGTAAAAATAAAAATAAAAATTCTAAGATCATTTCATGAGATGCTTTGGGAAAATAATTTCATGAAGAAGGTAGTCAGGTTTGATGGGATACCCAAATCCTTTGTTGGTAGGACAGCGTTGCATGAAGGGATATGACTGTGAAGAAATGTGAATTGGAAGTGTTTAAATTACTTAGATGATGCGGTGGTGTCCTGTAATTTTACTGTGATAACGATGCATATAAAATAAACCTATACATTTCATGGTATTTAAGATCATTAGCAGTTGAGAGTGTTTGAATTATGGAGTGTTATAACTTTGAAAACACTTCAATGACTGTTGCAACAATGAAATATTATATGCATGAAAAATTACAAGTGTTTGGCTGATTGGAATTTTCAGATTTCAGGTAGGAATGTCTTGGGCATGGAAATGTGGGTAAGCCCATGATCAAGGCTGGAATCTACCATGTGCAAAGGCCAAGTATTGTGAGAAGGATCTAATGGATTCAAAAACATGATATCTACATGAAACATATCTAAAAATGTTCCGATTTAAGTTATGATAATGGTTTCATGGTTGCAAATAAATTGCTACAAGAAAGTAGATTTGCAAATCTCAGATTTGGAATTTTGCTAATCAATTACTAATGGTTGGTTGTATAATCCATAATTGTGTTGAAGGGACATGTTGTAGGTGGATGGTTGTGTTATGGTAGCAAGCATAAAAACCTAATGGATAGAGTGGTACCACTTGCAAATTCCAAACAATATGAGGATGGCTTCATGGTTGAATAAACCAAAATTATGTAGTGAACAGAATTGTGAATTCAGATTTGAGCTTGATTGAGGAGGACACGGGGTAGGAAGAAACAATACATATGCAAAACAGATAATTAATTGTGACCCTTGTTAAAATTATGCATGTTTGATTATTAGAATTAATGCTCGGGGCATGTTTTATTTCAGACTGTTGGAATGTGATTATGTGTTTTTATTCTCGACTGTGTGAATGTGATTAGGTGTTTTCATTTTAGACTGCTTGAGTGTGATTAGGGGTTACATGAGTCACATCAAAAAGGGGTGCACACCTTTTAAGTGCTGGGCTATGTTAGGGTTGTCAATATTGACTACACCCTAAAGGAATGGACGCATTCTTGGTGTTTCAATATTAGAGAGTGAATGTTATGAAAATGTTTACAAATCTATATCAGCGATACTGACGAGATTGGTTACCCATCTTATGTCATCAGTTGAAACAGATGCAATTTGGTGTTGCACACTAAAGAAGCAAAGTGAAGGGTTGTTGTGTGTGTGAAGGGTTGTTGTGGGTGTGAAGGGTTGTGGTGGTGTGGCTCTGTAGTAGAGCCTTGACCTAGAAATGGTCATGGTGCAGTTTCCTTCCATTGACCTGTTGACCCAGACGTAAGTGCTGGATTGGAAATGGAGAGGGAAAACCAGGCATGGGACTGGTTTGGAACCATCAATGCTTGATAAACCCAGTCGGTGTACTGGATTGGCATTGACTACTTGATGTTGTGGAGTAGCATGTGTGATGGCCAAACATCCATCCCACAGGTGATCCAAGGCTTGTAAAGCAGAGAAGGAACCTGTGGAGTAGCGAGGAAATGTCAAATACATATAAGTATTTAATTATCATCTAATCCTTATTCCAAATAATGAAAGATTGCATGTACAAGTCTTATAACAACCAAGTTGATACATTGTTGGAAACTTAGGTCATTGCAGGAATCAAGGACTTTGAAGGCATCCTAAGGATGTATTTGTACATATGACTATTCTAGAAATCTCAATAGAAGCAACAATCGAAAAATGGTGCTAGTGGACTTGTGGGGGTCCTAACAGCTAAGGTTCTATAGGTAAACCATGGGGAAGGATTCTCTGATTGAGAGGCCTTGGATAGACCTTAGACACTAAGTGTCATCGCCAAAACAATGAAAATGAGAGTCAAGCATTCACATTGAAGTGAAAGAGGCTAAGGAGCATGGAACCACAGTGGTGGTTGGGCTTCGGATTGGATCAAGACTAAGAGGGGAAAACTCTCACTCTTTTCTTTCCTTTTGATTGATGCATTTAGAAAACCAAAAATTGTTGAATGCATGTTATAGTTGAAATTTGATTGTGTCTAATGCTTGAAATGAATTGTGAATGCTGAAATAGTTAATTCCCTGTGAAATGATGAACATGAATGAGTTTATGTGTATGTTGGGAAAGCATGAAAAGTGTGGAAGTCTCAGGAATAAAGCATGGAATCTCCATGAAAATTGGCTAAATAATGGACTAATTTTAATGTTTATGTTATGCTTGGCCTAACAGGAATTGCCATGATGAATTTCATAGGTGAGAAATTGACAATCAATTGGTTGCAGCTGTTACAAGACAAGTGGTGTTAGCAAGCAAAGTGTGGGAAACTATGCACATTTACCATGGAAGCAAAACAAAATCTATTGGAGTTGGCTGAAAATCTTCTTCAAACAATTTCCAAGACCCAAGAAAATCTTGGAGAGATGCTCAAGCTACAAAAGTAGCAGAATGAGATGAACCACAAGGTTTTACATGATTCTATTTGTCTGCAAAGGGAGGTAAAAAGAATTCTGGAAGCAACTAGTAGTGGAAAGGATAGTGGATCAATGAAGAGGCATTCATCGAATGAGTCCACTAAGAAACGTTCCAAGTGGGAAGAATCCAAGGAAATTGAGTAGGTAAAGAAAAAGAAGCCACTGAAATGTTGGGAATGTGGAGGAAATAATTGCCTCCACAAATTCCCAACAAAGGAAAACAAGAAAGCTAGCAGGAATAAAGATTCCAGACTTGTGGATCAACTTGAAGGTAAAGAGAAGGAATGGATTGCTATGGAGCAATGCCCACCTGTAGAGCTGGAAGATCAAAGCTAGCAGGAGCAACTTGTGGGAGCCAAAGGACTTGGTCCTGAAAGTTCAAATTAAAGGATAAAATGCAAGGTAGACCTGCAACATTTTTTGTAATTTTGGACATGTGTAAAATGTGAATGTATTTGTAGGTATTGGAACACCGAGGACGGTGTTATTCTAAAGGGAGGGGAATTTTAAAACCCCCATTTTGACCCTTAGGATATTTTGGCTGTAATGTAAATATTGTATGCATCTTATGTATGATTCCTTGCATGGAGCTCAAGGCCAAGGACCGCTAGTGAATGCTCGACCTTGAAGAGGCAAGTATTTGGTATTAGGGTAACCATGTGCTAGTAAGACATGGAAAATGTAAATGATGTAAATGATACCATTTAAATTAAAATACCAAGGGCTGGCTATGGATGTAACCAAATGAGGGGGAACTATGTACCCACTAGGAAGAGGTGAGGGGGATGTGGATGGAACCCTAGGATGCCATATGTCACCATGAGAACCCCTTTGACTATCCTAGCTTTCATTGAATGTTGCTATAAGGAGGTGGGTGAATAGAACTATTCATGAGGTTGATGGAGGATGGGATATCCCTGGAATCCGTATGGAAGGGTATGGCTCTATTTTGCTTGTCCCTTAAGCTACTCTACCTCCTGGTAATTCGCTCACCCTAATCCCTATCCCATTGCGGATCAACAACCTCAGGGATCACACATTGCAGAGCCCAGCTGTGAAGGAGAAAGAGAAAAAATTGTAATTTTGTGTAAGCATGAATTGGCAGAGCCGAAAACACATAGAAACCTTGTGTGGGAATCATAATCGGTTGGTAAATCCATGGTCCAAACCATGGGGGTAAATTACCAAGCGTGAGCAGCTTAGAAAACCCATGAGAACACCTGGATATGACAACAGAAGAATGAGTTGTGGGAAATAGCTTCGGATGCAACCATAAGAAGATTCCAACAATAATAACAGAGAAGAGGATTAGACAGAGGTTGGATTTTCTTGATAAACAAAACTATATGTTGGCTTAGCATCCCCCTCCTTGTTTCACTTGCATGCTTGATAAACAAAATTGTATGTTGGCTTAGCATTAGGGTGGGGCCTTGACTTTGAGAGATCCTATTTAGCCCTCCTTAGTGGATACATAGCCCTAGCTCGGGGGTGCTCTCTGAGTGCTGAAATAATACAGGCTGGGAAGAGACCTATGGTTGGGTTGGAATGTTGTAGTCCATAGCCAATTTGCTTGGATATTCAAGGAAAAAGATAAGTGTTTTATGTGATTTGAATCATGTTATCCCGTGTCCTACAATGTTTCATTATTTATTGAATGGTGGAAGTTAAATGATGCATGATAGATATGTGTGAAGACATTATATCATTCCACTGTGTGTTAATATGGCTAATTTATGTTGTGTGTGTTATTTACCCTTCTCTTGCACACTTACAATCCTATCCTTATGTTGGTACTCATAAGTATTTATGCTTGAGGAATAGGGGTAAGTTTCTACAAGTTATTTCATCAATTTGCCTAAGAGAGATATGCTGATGTATCCCATTCTATGCGTGTGGATAATGCTTCATTCCTTGTGTGTTCATTGAGTATTCTTCTACACATTTTAATTTCCATTATTTATGCCCATTCCATTTGTTTTTACATGCCATGGTTTAACCAGTCATGACTGATATTGATATGCTGAATGCATGGAAGATGTGTGTGCGGATAAGGTCTCATTTCACTATGTTTAATTGAGCAGGCATATGCCCACATTTGTTTCCAATCACCATGAATTGTCCTTGATGAACAAGGCTAAGTATTTGAATGGATCTTTGATGAATAGGACTAAGTGCAAGGCCCAAGAGGTGCAAATTACTTTAGCCATGACTGTGGGAAAATAATAGACACCTGAGTGGTGTTCATGACCTCTGTGTACCAGTTGACGGAGAGAGGATATGGCAGAGTGGTAAGGAGGCATAGATGGGGTTTAAGGCCATATTGTGGAGTGGAAGAAGGATAAGATAAATGTTCTCAGGTGTGGATGAATACCTTGGATCTGCATAGTGCTCACAAAGAGCTTCCCAACGGTACTAGAATTTTCCAAATTGGACTTAGGATGAAGAAGTTTTGGGTTGGAGAAGTTGTGCAGTTGCGCTTCCGACTTTCCGAATCCGCATATGGATTGCGTATTGCGGAGGCTGGAAGGGAATTCTATATGGAGTTGTGAAATGTTGGTTCCGACTTCTGAGTCCTGCATGCAGATTTCGGATTGCGGGAGTTAGGGAGGTAATTTTCCAAGTTGGAGAAGTTGAGGTTCTGATTTTCGACTTCCGCAACGCGGGTTGCAGATTGCGGAAGTCGGGTGAGCCATTCGGCGAGGTGGTGAATTTGATGTTTTTATTTCTGAGTTCTGCACTACGAATTGCAGAATTGCGGAAGTCGGAGATGTGGTTTCTGACGCTATGTAATTGGGCGCTCCGATTTCTGATTTCCTCACTTCAGATTGCGGGTTGCGGATCTCAAAGGCCCATTTCTTCAGCGACGTACAATTGGGGATTCTGACTTCCGATTCCCGCAAGGAAAATTGTGGATTGCGGATGTCGGAGAGGATATTTTTGTTGGATTTATAATTGGTGTTTCGATTTTTGAATTCTGAATTGCGGGTTGCTGCTTGCGGAATTGCGGGTTGCAGACTGAAGACCAATGCAGGTGCAGAGTTGCGGAACCTTTGGAATGCTTGGAAAAAGAGAAAAAAATTAGCAGGTAGATCCAAGGGTTGTCTCCCATTGCCTCTAATGTACAACAAGGTGATCGGGGATGTGACAATGCGCCATCGCAACTCTTCGACTTCAACTCTGCTTAGATTCGATGTCTAACGTCTTCAACACTTCTCACAATGTGCAATGAGGTGTATCTGTGCGCATCCTTTATAACCCATCGAATCGATTTGGACAATGATTATCCAAATCCTCCATCGATTTACCCAATCTGATGCAATGATGTGGCATTAAATGCATCTCCATCCACTTGCGCTGTCATTTTCCACGTCTTAACTGCTTCATTTCTTGCCCGATATGACCAGTTCACACTTCATTGGTGTCGACAGGGTCCAATCCTTGTCGCCATTCCATCGCCAGGTATATGAGCTCGAGCCCTGTCACAGTTCCAACGACAAATGTATGCACTCAAACCTTGTCTCCGTTTAATCGATCGACTCCTAAACTGTGCGGTGTACCAACTTTGTTACTCTTTTTCCTTTCATCATCATTTTTCTTTTAAATTGACTTGTTATCTTCCTCAGTTGAGGTGTGTTGGGATATCCTGATAGGGATTTATCCGGCTCCCATTCACTAAGCTCATCAAAAGTGTTCCATTCAAATTTTGCAATGAACTGCGCCGCCATCAATAATAAAATTTATGACATATGGACCAAGCCAATGAATTTGGAGCTTACCTGGGTGTTTTGCAAACTTACCGTCATACAGGAGTACCATGTCTCTATGCTAAAAGTGCTTCTTCTTTACATGGTTATCATTCCATTCCTTCTGTCAATATTTTTCCACTTGATGTTGAAATGCCGCAATGAATCGATCTTCTTCTAGTCGTAGTAACTGCGCCAATCTTTCTTCAATCGCACCGTCATTGCTCATGCCCGATGCTGCTGCTATTAGCAGACTAGGGATAACGTACTCCATAGGAATTATTTCTTCTTGTCCATATACCAGCTTGAAGGGGGTTCGTCCTGTCAATATTTTGTACGTCGATCTATAGGTCCATAATACCGCAGGAATATTCAAGTCCTAGTTGTCACAGTTTTTATTGCACACCCTAGTGAGCGCATTCTCCAGAATTTTGTTCAGTGCTTCAAATTTTGCATTCGCGTGTGGGTGGTATGGGGTACTTCTTCTATGATGAATATGAAACTCCTCAGTCATTGATTTGATGGTCTGATTTACAAAATGCGTACCTTGGTCGCTCATCAAGATTTTTGGACACCCAAACCTGGTAATCACATTGTCGAAAAGATATCTTGCTGCTGTCGAAGCTGTACAATCTTTCACTGGTGCTGCTTCAACCGATCTTGTTAGGTAGTTTGTCGCAGTAATGATGTGCCTCGCACCTGTCCTCTCTCCTGGTGGGTTAATGGGCTCCACAAATTCTACTACCCATTTGTCAAAAGGTTGTAATGTCGACTGGGGAACCAATGGCATATAATCTCGTTGTGATGGTTTCCCCATCCTCTGACATACATTGCAACTCTTGGAGTAATCTGCTGTAGCGTTATGAAGTGTTGGCCACCATAAGCCAACTCTAAGTATCTTTCTAGCAGTTGCATTCCCTCCATAATGCCCTCCTACGGTCCCACCATGAGCCTCATCCAACACTCTTTCTTGCTCATGTGGAAGGACATATCGACGCAGAATTTCATTTGGCCCCATCTTGTATAACTGTCCCTCGATCAATTGGAAGTTAGCAGCTCTGACGACTAATTGCTTCTTCTGATTAGTGGTGAACTCTTCAGGTGCTCTTCCTGTGGCCAAAAAATGAACAATTTGTTCATAATGGTCGTTGAGCATTTCAATGCAGCATAAATGGACGTCGGGTAGACCTTCATTGATTCTACTTGGTTCCTCACCTGATTCATTCCTTGATAGATGTTCAGGTACTGCGTTCAATCATCCAGGACTCACGATTATTTCGAAGTCAAATTCCTGAAACAACAACAACCACTGACATATCTTCCCCCCAAAACATGCTTGTTGACCAGGTAATTCAGTGTTGAGTGGTCAGTAAACATATTGAAGTGTCCTCCTAGCAGATAATGTTAGAATTTTTGCAATGCATATACCATCAACAGGCCTTCTCTTTCAATCGTTGTATAATTTTTCTCTACGGTGGACAACTTTCGGCTACAAACATGATAGGATGGTCGATCAAACCTTCTCCAGGCTGGGTCAATATCACCCCCAGTGTGACTGTCGATGAATCTACCTGGACATGGAATTATTTATTCCACTCGGGGAAGGCTAATATCGGTGCCGCAACCATATTTTCCTTCAATATGTCTAGGCTCTTTTGACACTCATCGTTCCATTCAAACTTCACATCTTTCTTCAATAGCTTCTCCATGGGCGTAGTAATCACTGCATACCCCTTTATGAACTTTCTATAATATCCTGTATGGCCGAACATGGGTCTCAGCTGATTTACTGTCGTAGGTGCTGGTAATTCGATAATGATCGCAATATTTGCTGGGTCGACCAACATACCTTCCTTGTAGACAATATGTCCCAACAAGATACCAAGTGGTGCACAAAAGATACACTTCTTTAAATTCAAAGAGATTTGATGATGTCGGCATTTTTCAAGCATAATCCTGAGGCTCTCGACATGGTCTTTAACCAATCCATACACAGTCTTGTCATTTATATACACCACCAAGAACTTGTGAATGAAGTCTTCGAAAGCAGCGACAACTAATCTTGAGAAAATTGCAGAAGCATTATTGAGACCGAATGACATTACTGTGTACTGATAGCAGCCCCACTTTGTTTCAAAGGTGGTTTTGTGTTGATCTTCTTTTGCAATATTGATATGGTGATATCCTGAGAACTCATTTGTGAATGAATATAATTCCTGTCCCACGACACCTTCAAGTACTTAATCTGTAAATGGCATGGGGAATGGATCATGAAGGAATGCATCATTCAAGTTCCTTAAGTCGATTTAGATCTGGATTTCTCCAGTCTTCTTGTCCTGGACGACCAACGGGCTGATCCATTCTAACTCCTTGATAGGATCAATGATCCTTGCGTCCAACATCTGCTCTATCTCATCCTTCACTTGTTCTTTGTATCTGGGATTCAACCTATATGGTCATTGATTTACTGGCTTAGCATAGGGTTTAAGGGGGATCTTCATCTCGCCTAAGTCCCCGAAAATTCCCTTCATCTTAGAAAAATTCTTCTGGAACAAATATTGAAATTCATGTAGTAAGTCAGTGACCTTTCTGATCGTTGTGTCATCCCAATAGTCTCCAATACTGGCAAACTTTGGATTCTCCAATGACCCAATATTTACTTTCTTAATTTTCAATGGTTTCTTGAATATGTTGAATGGCATATCTGGTGCTTCAACATCGCGGCTTCCTTCTGAATCTGGGACATAGACAACTCTAGGATCTTCGTCATCATCAGGTCCTCTTAAAACGTTGTAACATTCCATCATCATATTTGGTGTTGCAGTCCATTGTGGTCCCATTGGTCTTTCGGTCGAAACTATCTCAAATATATTTTCACGGATTACCTGTAGTGCACTGTCAATTAGAGGATTCTCATCGGTGAAACTGAATGTGCGACTAAATCTAGTGTTTAGATCCTCCCATGTGGTTTTTCATTGTCTTAGCTCTACTGAGACATACCAACTCCGTGGTACTTCGTATAACATGTGTATGAATGCATGGACCCATTCTTGCTTGGGTCTCAGCCCCCATGTAGCCTGAAATTTTCCTAAATGGTCCATTGGATCCATCCTCCCATCGTATTTCTTTCCTTGGTAGCAGTCATTTTCCCAAAATATTACTTCCATTAATCATCGACATTGTTTCCAGTTTGTTATTGATGGCTTGTGCGCACCCCACCACCTCGCTAGAGTGGCCTTTAATGATTCATCTAATGCTAGTAGGAGCTGTGGTTCTGATACTTTGTATTCAAACTCATTGATGAAGATTGCCAAGTTAGGTAGTCCTGCATATGTCGGTAGATCACATACTTCTGTCGAGACCCATCTTAGTGATTGAGTGATCTGTGTGCACTTTTTGAATGATACCTCATGCAACTGATTTTTCAAATTCTCTAAACCCTCGTCGGATTATGATGATGCCGAACTGATACTTTGCCACCCCAATTCTCCATCGGCGGTGTGATTGACGTAATCTTTTGAGATATTATAGATATTGTCCCATCCTCCGGTGAGCTCGTCTCTCATTGGTTGAACATATATTTGTCCTTCAAGTGGATCAAGTGGAGAAATGACCCTCATGTTGCAGTTCTCAAAAGACATCGTTCTTTTCTTGAAATTGATAAATTCCTTATTTTCCATTGCCCAATCTATCCCCAACAACGCAGAATATGGACTAGTGTTATCAATTATCTCTATGAAATCGAAATTTGCATATGTTTTCAAACCTTCTACCTCGACTGGTAGATGAGTCAATCGAGCAATTGGTGTAACCTTGATCCGATTTTCTAAACGAAGCTGCACAGGGGACCATACCAGTTGTGGCTTCCCCATCGCTTCCCATGTTTTCTTGGTTAGTATATTCACATCGAATCCTAGATCTAGAATGATGGAATCCATATCGTATGCACCGATCTCGACATTCATCCTCATCTCCCTTCATGTTTTCTTCCTATATAGGCAATTGACTATGAGATCTTGTCGCCCCTCTTCCGGTCGATGCAAGAAGTGAGTTATCTCTAGTAATGCTTCCTGTTCCTTTGCTAATGTTAGACAAATTTCTAGAAAACGTTTAAAAGTATTGGTCTTTCGTGGTGACTTTTGCGACATTGTTGGGTCAAAAATATACGAGATCCCATATATAGGTTCTTTATGGACTACAAGTGTCGATTGAACATTATTCTTTATCAGTGCATCTCGTGCTTCCCAAAAAGTTTCTTTCTCTGCTTCGACATCAAATCGTACTTGTTTCTGGATCGCGGGTCGAACATTTGGCGGTAGCCTATCTTCTCCTATCGGAGCTCCTCCTATGGTCACTATTGCGACATTTACTGGTTGAATTCTTACCTCAGATGAGATATTCTACACATTATGAGGTGGATTCAGGTTCTGGTTTAGGTTCGGGTTTAGTTGTGGTTGCGCCACATTCTTAGTCTACCACTTTGCGATTAACTGGGGACAATCTTCGACGGTGTGATCAATTGCTTTGCAATAGGTACATTGCGGGGTCATATTTGGGAAATCCCTTTGATAGTGTATGATCTGCCCACAATTATAGCATGTGATCGATGCTCGACCTCAACCAAAGGTTCCTCCACGACCAAAACATCCGCTACAACCACCGCGATATCCTCCTCTCAGTCCTCCTCATTGTGGGTTGAATCGTGACTGATTGTACTGAATTGGATTGTACTATGGCTGATTATACTGTGGTTGATTGTACTGCAGCTAATTATACTATGGCTGATTATATAGCGGCTATGCTAGATGTTTCTCATCTCCCTTCATTAAGTAAGTATCAACATTCCTTTCTTGAAGAAAGTCATATGATTGACAATCTTTCTCATCATGGCTGAAATATTGATAGAAGTTACAATATAGATTAGCCAGATTTGACACAACCTTCTGCAAATACACGCATTCCTCCGAGCGATGCCCTTTTTTCCAAAAAACTATGCACCAGGTAATTCCTCATTGAATGAGCAGATTGGGAGCACCATACTGTATATATTCACGGAATTCAGGACACTGATCTTTATGATTCCCTTCATACTTGCACCGACTACACCATATCTCTTCACGAACTTCATTCCCTTTATTAATCTCCTGCAGCTGGATATAGCTCATGTCAATCCCTATTTCGCCAATTGGTGAATCTTTGAGCTTCATCGCAATTTCCAACGCCTCCGCCTGAGATAGGATATTTTGCTACATCAACGACATCCGGATGTGCGGTATCAACCCTGCAATAAACCATTCCTTATGTTGTACATCGCTCATCCCAAAACTAACTTTAGCCATCATATTTTTGAACCTATGATCAAACTCCCACACCGACTCATTAGGGAATTTCTTTATCTCCTAAATTCCATGATGTACTACAATTCTGATTTAGGGTTCTTAAACTCATCGATCAGCCCAACTTTGATTTCTGGAAAAGTCTTCTATTGAATCCATGCAGGTACTTGTATAAACTTCATGTACCAATCCAGTGCATGACCTCTAAAGGTTGTCGCCAGTTGTTCCTTCTTGATATCTTTATCCTGTACTTGTTTTACTATTCACACCGCTTCGCACAAGAACCAATGCTGCTCGGGATCCTCTGTCTCATTTCCCTGAAAGAGAGGAAAATTCACGTCGTCACCTGCCATCCTTGGTTTTCTACATATGTTTATGGTTATCCTGGTCATGCTCTTCATCGCTGTAGTGTCTCTCAGTCCCTTGTGGACCTGCTTCGTAGTCCTCCATTCCGGATGCACTAGGACTCTCTCTCTCTCTCTCTCTCTCTCTCTCTCTCTCTCTCTCTCTCTCTCTCTCTCTCTCTCTCTCTATATATATATATATATATATATATATATATATATATATATATATATATATATATATATCAGTCCTCCTCTTTTTCTCCGGCCGGAACCTCGCCCTACTTCTCAGGAGGCCACAATATTCCACAGCTTCCCTCACAATTTCATCGTAGCTTATTTACATCTACCACACATCATTCTATCAGACCCGCATCTGCGCAATACCCACAGCCTCCGCACATCAGATCTTTACTCGTCGGATTTCATCTTCAATATTCCCTTTTCACATATGAGCATTTTAATCCACAATTGTAACGCCAATAGGTACCTTCTTCTGGGTCCTGTAAAGAACTTCCTTTCCACATCACTGTACAATATAAGTGTATCGACAACAAAGTCAGTAATGTACCCTTTCAAAATTTTGTCTACCCATACGTTGACAACCCCTGAAGCTTTATTCTTAACATGAATCAATTGTTGGATCAGTTCCGAGGTCCAATGCTCTAGCTCGCCTCCTTGTAAATTCTTCTTCTGAAAATTTAAGTTAGACAACCATTCATACAGAAGCATAGGAAAATCATAGAAAAATACCTTGTGGATATCAGTATAGATGTACTTCTGCAGCCATTGCTCTGTCGACCATTCAAGTTTCTGATTTTCTTCCTCAGCAAATTCTCGCATCTTTTTATTGAACCACTCCTTGATCTACGGCTTTGTCATATGCCACATCATGTCCTCTCTCTTTCGCACTAGGGTCTTGACAACAGAACCATTTGTTGACACAGATCTGTCGACAGGGGTTCACTTCTCACAGTGTCAAAAAATCTTGACACAAATTACCATAGATACCAGCCCAGAAAGGGTTTATCCTTTCCAGCAACACTCGCAAAGCAAGTGAGGTCTCACCCGAGGCACCTAAGGGGGCTGCAGGAACCAAGATTCTGCAAGTATAAGAGGACATGCATAACTTACAGTTAATCGTATCACAACTTGGAGATTGACATAGTTAGCAATCGAATCATAACACCATCATTGCATACCAAGACATATTAATAAGATCTACACAATAACACATCATAGAAACATATTCAACAGATCCACAATACATATCTAACTGTGACATAACAGGTCTAATTATAATTGCGACATAACATAAGTAATCATCCCTATGACATAACATAAGTGAGACAAAGTCATTTGTTGAAACATTCATTCTCATTAATAGTAGGCTTCATAAATCAAAACCATCTTCCGAATCGCAGGATCAACAGAAACACATATCCACAGAGCCAATCCTCAATAACTCGGATAAAATTTGATACAAATAAAGATCAAACCTTCGAATCAGATACACATGGACAGAAATACCAAATATAAGATAAGAGATTCCCCAAGGCTTACAATGCGACCTCTATTTATATGCTCAATGGCCATTACAAAATCATTCCACTTCACAAATTGGCCATATCTTAACCACTAAGTCTAACTCACTCTGCTCCTCTTTCTCCGCTTTGTCCACTTTACTTCCACTTTATCCACTTTGTTTCACTCTACGATTGGTCCTTTTCCCTTGTCATTGTCCCCTTTGTACCAAAACTCTTGCAAATTAGCCCCGTGCCAACAAACACCCATCGAGAGAGGGGAAAGGACTTGTAGTTTATGGGACTTCTTTAGGGGGTTTTGCTCCTCAATGGTGGAATTTTAGTAACAAGTGAGAGCGATGATGGAAATAAACACAATTTGAACAAATGCAAAAATATGCCAACCACAACAAATGAAAAATGGTGCAAAGTGAGTGATATGTGCTATGTCAGTTTAGTGCAAGAGTTCCCACATGTACATTCTTTTTAATTTTGAGTTAGTGAACTTGTATTTAAAAATAAAATAAGTGTAAATTCCCTAAAGAACTAATGTCCTTCCTCTCAAATGTAACTAGGCCTTCCAAAAGCACAATTGACGGTGACAATGGGATCAACAAACCAATTGACCAGTGAAGGTAACAAAGAGTTAGTTATACTGATGATGGGGCTATGTTCCGAAAGGATTGGAAACACTTCCCAATGGAAATATATGACTTCAAGAGTCAATTGCACTCACAATTTCTCCTTGGTGATATCCTAAGTTTGATCATTAAGATACCCACGTCAAGTGTGGATAAGTGGTTCATCTTGGGTGGTATAATGTCACCTCCATAAAAGGATGAGTGGATATTTGGAGAGGGAAGGGAAACTATACCTCGAATTTGACCTGCTTGGGCATAGCGCACTTCTTATATGGGTTTTCTTTTAACACTTACTTATAGAAGGATTTAATAGTACCCTATAAGTCAACAATGCTATGTTTCAAAAAATTAATGAAACTATATTGGTGGGCATTCATGGATTCCTAACCCAATCAATCCTACATAACTAAAATGTTATTTTGTGACCTCCCGTAAAGGATTTTAGTTGGTTGGAATTTACAAGTGTTGATTATTAGTGTCATAATTCACTTAAGGAGTGTAAGGGAGGTATTTCATAATTCCCTTCCTTTCTGATTCACCAAGCTCACAAGAAATTCGAGGTGAAGAACATACTCAGAATGAAAGAGCTTTTAGGTCCCTTAGTGTGTGCTAGTGATGCAAACACATGTGAGATAAGAAAATTGATTGTTGCAATTAACTGAAGAGATTTAAAGTAAACACAAATGAATATTTAACTTCAACTCTAAATATGTTAAAGGTGATTTCTAACAAATTTCTCATAAAAGTGTGCAATGGAGGTATTTCACACTTCTCACCCTTTTTTGATTCACCAAGCTCACAAGAAGTGTGGGGTGAAGAGAATACTTGGGGAGAGTATATTTTTTAGGTCCTTTGCTTGTGTGCAAATGTGGATTACACTACTTTTCCTAAAAAATGAAAAGTAAACAAAGAACATTGAGACGTCTTGAATACTAGTGACAATAATGAGGCCCATTCAAAGCCCCAAATTTGGTTACCCAAGTATATTTCAAGAGAGAAGGACTCTTTACTCACTAATCTTGGCCTACGTGAACTAATTACTAAAGAAAAACTAGCTATTGCAAGTTAATTTTGATCTAGTTCATTAGTGAGCAGTCATTGGGACTGCAAGATTGTATGCAAATTGATAACAAGCAAATAAAATATAGTAGCAAGGAAAACAAAGAAACAAATACGCAGTAGCACAAATAATACAGTCACTAGAACATAGTAGCATGATTCCAACACAGAAAGGCGTTGCCAATAGAGAGTAGATTACCATGTGGGTGAGGGTCTATTAAAATGTGTGGGTAGCGTGAATTTTGAACCAAAATCTGTGTGGGTAGCATGCTCGGGGCGTTGGGATCCGTGCTTGTGTAAAAATCAAAACCATCCAAAAGGAGCCTAAATTTGGGGATTGAAGGGTATAGACCTCTTCACCTACACAAGACAAGAACCAAGAATTAGCTATTCAAAAAATAACAACCTAGTTAAATATAAATGAACAAAAATAGAGTGGAGTCTCCATAAATACTATTGTGGGAAAATATGCACAAGAGGAGTGTAACACTTCCCACTTTGGTGGTTAAGCCTTTGAGGTTGTCGACAAGGCCTAGTATTGTAGTACAAAAATAAAATGTGATTGAACCCAAATTGATCCTACAAGCCCTTGTTAGTGAACCAAAGAAAAATAAAAACAAAAACCTGAAATAAGTTGAAATAAAACAAAGAGGGGTGAGAGAATGCAAACCACAATAAAGAGAAAATGCAAGAACCAATTTAGATTTCCCAATGGCCAAACTCGTTATAAGAAGTGTCACATAGGATGTGTAGGCTTCAAAGGGAAGCCAACAATCTCCCTTAGGGAGGTCCCTTTTATCCACACTAAATGCTAAATAACTTGAGAGGGAGCGATGGGAGAAACAATTGCCCCTTGGAGGAAGGTTTCAAGGGAGCTTGAATAATGCTTGAAGGTATGGGAAGAGGTGGGATAAGTTCCAACAAAATTCCAGTTGCATAACCTTGCTCTAATTTCTCCTTACTAGATGCATGGCCATGGCCTCCTTTTATAGGCCAAGAAGTGGTCAAGAAACAACTAGATCCAAATATGAAATCATTAACTCCATCATTTGGATCCAAAGTGCATAAAGGGGGTCCATTCAATGAATCCAAGTACATAGGGATACCAAATTCAAATTCTTGGAGGTGATTGAGCCTTAATGAGCCTTCAATGCACCACAAGTGGTTGTGGTCCCACCGATTTTGACAATTGTGTGAATTTTGAAGGAAAAACTACGCTAGTAAAACACTAGCACAAGATTGATAATATGCGTTGTAGCGTAGTCTATTACAGGGGTAACTGTGCTACCTCTATTTTTTACCGCCTTTTGAAATTTTTGGACTCATGCTACTTCTGATTTGATGAGGATGTTTCAGTGGGCTGCATGCTATATGTTGATGACACCTTACTATAATATTAGTCAAAATGAAACATGTGTGCGAAATTTGCACGTTAACATTGTCATTATCATATATCATCATCATAGTCATTCATGACATCAAGATTGTGATGATGAACAAGGAATATTACTACATTACAAGAATTTCATAGAGGATGTTTTCACTCCCTTAGTTGGGATGTGTCTTAATAATTATTAATTGTAATGATATGCACTACCATTGTCATCATCATCATCATAGACATCGACATTATCACCATAGTCATCATCATTATCATCATCATCATATATCATCATAGTCAATGTCATGATGATCATCATCATGATTATCATTATGATGATGAAAAAGGAACCCAACCACGTAATTACATGAGTTTCAAAAAAGAGATTTGGCCTCTAAGTGGGAATATAGGCATCAATTATCATTGTTATCATCTTATAATAAAATAATCGCCAATGCTATCATCATCTTCATGTTATTAGGCTCACTCAAAAGTTTTTAGGGACACTCATATGCTATTAGTGTCATTTAGGTGACATTAGGGTCACTCAAACACCATTACTATCATTTAAGTGCCATTAGGATCAGTCATGATCAAATAGTGCTATCACATGCATCATCGTCATTGTGTCGACATTTTCATCGTCATCATTGACTGAATCATTATCGTCAACATCATACACATCATCATTGTCATTTCCATCATCATCCTCATTGTGATGATAAAAAAGGAATCTTAATACCTTACATAAATTTCATATAGGAGCTTTGGCCTCTAACTGGGATGGGACATCAACATTGTTGTCATCATCAACATCCTTATCATCATTGTTCTTCTCATCATCCTCAATTTCGTAGAAATCATCATTATCTACATCATCATCATCATAGTCATTGTCATTGTCAATGTCATAATCATTATGATGATGAAAAAGGAATCCTACTACCTTACATGAATTCCATAAAGGTAATTTTCCCTTTAAATGGGATGGGTCTTAATTAGTAAATTTTATCCTCATTGTCATCATCATCATTGATGTTATCATTATCATCATCATCATCATCATCATAGACATCGACATTTTAGACGTAATTGTCATCATTGTCATCGTCACATATCATCATAGTCATTGCAGTAATCATCATCATCATGATCATTATTGTGATGATGAAGAAGGCATCCAACTAACCAATTACATGAAATAGGTAAAGTAGCTTTGGCTTGTGAGTGGGAATATTGTAGGCATCATTAGCATGTTCTGAGCACTATAGGTGTGTCAACGTACTTAATTAGTAATTGTCATCATCATCAATGTAGTGCTTATTGTCATCATTATAATATTATAATAAAATCATCGCCAACATCATCATCATTGTCATAATGCATCATCATCATCATCATGGTCATGTTGTTAGGGACACTTAGATGCCATTAAGTTCAATAATCAAATGTTGTTAGGGATGGTCATATGCCATTAGGGTTACTAAGGTACCATTTAGGTCACTTAGATCCCATTAGGGTCATTTCGGTTCCATTAGGATCAATCAAGATCAAATAGTGCTATCACATGCATCATTATCGTTGACATCAATATTTTTTGTGTCATTATCATCCTAATTATCATCATCAACATCATATAGTACATCAACATTTCATCATCATCATTATTTTCATTATCATATATCGTCATGATAGTCATTCATGACATCAACATTGTGATGATGAGCAAGGCATCATACTCATGGTATTTTTTAAGGATTCTAATATTATAATTAAGTATAGTATCCTAGGGTATTAGATTGGATTGAAAAAAACATGTATATAGATAGGTAGGAGAATATTAAATATGACACATACAATTTACTACTGAAACGTGTAAATTTTGGCGAATATTATGATAAAAAAACATATTTTATGTAAATATAGGCTATATTAGAGACTAAAAATGACAAAATAACGATTTTGTTTAAAAAAAAAAACCCAAAAAATAGCCAATTGGCGAAATTTCGCCCCCAAAAAATACCCTGATCCTACTACCTTACAAGAATTTCATAAAGTACATTTCCCTCACCTAAATAGGATGGGTCTTAATAATCAGTAATTTTCATGTTCCTCATCAGCGTCGTCATCATCTACGTTATCATCATCATCGTCATCATATAAATTGACATCATCACAATAGTCATCATCATATATCATCACAATCAATGTGATGATCATCATTATGATGATGAAAAAGGAATACAACCATGAGTTTCTAAAAGAGATTTGGACTCTAAGTGGGAATGTAGGCATCAATTGTCATTGTTATCATATTAAAATCAAATAATCATCAATTCCATCATCATTGTCATCATGCATAATCATCATCATTATCATGTTGTTAGGGTCACTCAAAATTTGTTAGGGGCACTCAGATGCAATTAGTGTTATTTAAGTGACATTAGGGTATCTTGCATGCCATTACAGTCATTTAGGTGTCATTAGGATCAATCAGGATCAAATAGTTCTATAACATGCATCATCATCATTGGAATTGAAATCGTCATCATTTGAATCATTATCATGAACATCATACACATCAACATTATCATCATTGTTATCGCTATTTTCATCCTCACTGTGATGACGAAAATGCATCTAATACCTTACATGAATTTCATATAGGAGTGTTGTAGCCACAACAGATCCCATGCTTAGCTAAGCATGGGAGCCCCCAATTTTTAATAAACGCAAAAGTATGTGGGTGAGTCATCTTGAAAATTTTAGTTTTTTGATTTTACCTCTAAATTCTTCACCCATGCTTTTGGTCTACTCATCTTTAAGAGTTTGATTATTCCTTTCAAGGAGTTCCGGTCTACAGAAATCCAAAATTTTGAGTATTTTGTTAACTGGTATCATCATCCCGAAACCCGACATTTAGAGAACCCGAAACCCGCAACCCGACAGCTGTGGGTTGCGGGATTGTTGTTTTTTTTTTAAATTTTTGGTTTTGGTAATTCTGAAACCCGCAACCCGACGGCTGCGGGTTGCGGAATCATTCTTTAATAAAACTGAGAAATAATTTCCCCGAAACACGAACCCCGCAATGGCGGCATTCGGCTTTCGGGATTGTGTTCTTTTCGTTTATTTGGTGTGTGTTCCCGAAACCCGCAACCCGTAATTTCAGGATGCGGCTTTTGGGATGGTTATTTTACGTCACAGTTTAACGTTCCGAAGCCTGCCACCCGCATAGTAGGTTTTCAGCTTTCGTAAATCCTTTTTTTTACTTTCATTTTTGTGAACCCACAACCCACAAATCCGTACTTTCGGGTTTCGGCTTGCGGGATCTTTGAAAAAAAAAAAACTCCATGAAAATGTTTGAACCCGATTCCGCATTCCTCTCCAGTTAATCTCTGCCGTTCGTCTATTATGTTCTGGAGAGCATGTTGATTTTGGTAATAAGTTAAGTCAGGCTTTGTCATCTTGTCTTTGAAACTTGGTTCTGCCAAATTATCATTCTTCTGTGTAATTCATGACAGCGGACATTATTACAAGTCTATCAGTTACTTCATGTCGGATGGACGCCATCTCTCTGCCTTAAGTTTGCCATGTCTGGACTCGAGCTTTGACACCTTGTCGTTTTTGTTCTGCCTCTTAATGATCAGATTTGTTACATGCTAATAATTGATAGCCCGTGTATTGGAAATCCTAGTCGAGACCTTTTGCACATCAATTTTATCATCGTAACCTTCATCTCCATTATTAATCACCAGTCATAATTATTGATAGGAGATGACTTATAACAATGTGATCGTAAAGGTAGTTTAAAATCATGCGAGTAGTAATTGAACTCGTACTTCGCACAAGCCTTGATCCGACTGGCACATTCCTCGGCTCTTTTCACTACAATTGAAGTAATTACAATGAACTGATTGGATAAGTTTAATCATTGCAGATTGCCCTTGCCCGATTTTCATCGACCCGCTTGTTGGCCTTTAAATGGTAATTAACATGAAATCTCCAGTTCATCCCTTGCCTTCTGGAAGATGTAAGACTCTGTGTAGTTTTCTTTTTTGCGTCCTATTATCCAAGGCTCATTCAAAATCAGTAATATTCATGTAGATGATGAATTTTCTAATGTTCAGGTTGAAAATGAAGAATTCTACCCCTTGTTATATCAAGAAATGTTGTCACCACCATTTGATGCAGGTGTTCCTGATCTTAGCAGCGGTAGCAGTGAAGAAGACTTCGAAACTTTGTTTGCCTACATACAGAACCCCGAAAATCAAAGGAAGGAAGTTCTGGGGGAATCAACTGATCTCGATACTGATGTTATACAAGACTTTATAATCAATGAAGAACCTGACAGGCCGGCTACCGTTCCTGAAGTAAATTCGCTGATGGATTTCTCTGTTTTTCACAGTGGGATCCTCGACCCCGAATTTTCTACGGCGGATGCTCTGCAAAACACACCACCTGTCGATGATAGTGAAAAATCTGTGATTGAATTTTAATGGTGCCACGAGACCTTATCCGATTAAAGAGCAAGTCTTTCTTTTGTGAAAGGCGGCGGAAAATTGTTTTAGCTTAAAATAGCAAGATTTCTTGGATCGACGGTTTGATCCGATTTTGTAATCCCTACTTTGTATAATTTCTCCTTTTGGAACTCTGATGTAAATTTAGTATATAAGGAGGAATATTTCCCTTAGCAAAGGGTTGGGAATTTTGGAATTGCAATTCAACGGGAGTTTGGACTGAAGATACTTTGTTTATCAGAGTCATTGTAATTTTTGTACAATGCTTCTCTAATGAGGAAAGTTATCTTTTAATTCACCTCCTATTATTCTTCAAATTTATTTGGGAATTGCTGAGTTAATGTTTCAAATTTATCATCGATCATGTGTTTAATCTTTTGCAGGAAATTCGTTAATGCATAAGATCTCTCATATTGATTTCTCTGTATGTTTGGGTTCTGCTCAAAACTGTTCTATTAAATTTCTTTAATTGGACGTTATTTATTTATTTATTTATTTTATTTTATTTCTGCAAATGATCCGATGCAAACAAATATGTTTAATCAAATGTTAATTTTTCAATTGACACAATGATTATAGATCAAATATTTGAATAGGCTTAAACACTTTGAAGAATTGTCACTTAATTTTCATTAAATGATAAAACTTTAAATTAACAAGTGAAGAACCCAAAGACGTTTCTGTTTAAGGTACTTAACTACTTGTTCATCTCACTTCAAATCTGATCTGCACAACATCAACTTCTCCTTTTAGGTTAGATCTAACTTAGCATAGTTTCCTTCTTTTTATAGGATAAGATAGGTTCGTTAACTAGCCTTCATAATTTGTTTTCCTTTATGGGAAAACTGATCTTTCAAGATCAAATATTTTACTCATAGAGTGCCAGCGGAGGCCAAATATCCGTGGGTGATTACCATCCCAAAAATCTCGAGGATAGGGTAACTCTTGCGTAGGGTTAATTGAAGCCTTTGGCTAGGTTTTCATCCCTTATTGTGTGCCTTGGAACCCATTCCAGCACTTTACACTTACCCTACACCCCCGAGGCATCAACAAATGGCGCTAGAAGGATGGCCACTAGTAAAACATGCCTAAGAAAACTACTAATAAGCCTCCTCCAACAAGTACTTCAACGATTCAAACCTGAAGCCAGACTAGGGCTTCAACATCTGAACAACCAACTGATTCACAACCTACAGTTCTCCCTGTTACATCTGCGCAACCTACAGTTATACTTGTCACACTTGTGATACAATAGGAAAACATAGGGGAAATCATTTTCACATCACCCACAAGGGGACCCATTTCGCTAGAGTAGATATTGAAAACATCTGTCGATAGGGTCTTAAGAGCAGAACAATGAATTGCCAATCAAATAAGATGCGGCCTGGAAGATCTAAACTTAGAAAGTACTTTGCAGGCTAGCGATCAGGAAGATCAAGAAGTTCCCAACTCACAAACCACTGATCCACAGGTTCAGCATACCGATAGTTTTAACGTACAGGATCAACATACAAATGATCACCAAATTGAAAACCAAGACCTAGTTAATCGACTAGATTCTCCTGAATATAACCGTGAGACCACCCACATAGTAACACAAGGTCAACCAAATCTTGGAAGCAGTGGTCCACCACCATCCCCTCCTTCATCCTCATCATCTTCCTCAGACGAGGATAATTCTTCTAGTACGTCATCTAAAGAAGAAGTACAAGAACCTCCAATGGCTGGAGAAGGTCAAAATAGACCTTGGCTTGACCAAGGTGCAGTTTTCATATTGGTCTATCAGCATAGATTACCAAAGAATCCTGAGAAATGGCTGCCCAAATACAACCTTGATGATAAGATACCTGCGTTGGATCACATAAAAAATTTCATGCAGGCAATCAAGTTTAGAAGCGTGGTATATGAGGATGTAGTATGCAGACTTTTTCCATACAGCTTTGAGGGTAGAGCGGCCACTTGGTATTTTGCTTTACCGGCTCAATCTATAACGTCCTGGGATGAATTCGAGAAACATTTTACCCATAAATTCGGGGATGACAAAACACCACAAGATCTTGTCTTAGAGTTATCCTCCATGAAAGCCAAAGGAAAAGAAAGGGTAAAAGACTTTAACCAAAGGTTTTCATATCTCAAAAACATAATTCCTACCAATCTTCTTCCTGCTGGAGAATTGTTGGTGGCTTATTATGAAAAGGGTCTGCCTCCCCCAATTGCAATATGGGTTAAAATAGCACAGAAGGGTACTCTACTGGAAGCATTTGATGAAGCAATCGAAGTTTAGAAGGACATCTTTTGTCTGGAAGACAGCCCTGAATCCTTAGAAGGACAACCGTCCACTTCGAGAAAGAAAATTGAGATTGTCCCTAAACCCACAGTTCAGAACAAGGATTCATTTGATATGACTGACATAAAAAATTCCTTCAGAAGATGTCAAATGAGATGGTGGATTTGAAGAAGAACACTAATGACAATCAGAATTAGAATAGAGGTTTTGTAAGGCCACCATTTAGGAGACCTTACCAGCCTCCACAAAATCCACCTCCATAAAATCCGGCAGATGCACTCACTAACGACAAACTCTTTTCTATTTTTAGAGCATTGGTAGCAGAATCCCAAGTCACCCCTGACACTTCCAATGATCAGACTACCCCGGATCCTCCACTACCTAAAGAAGAAGCAGAAGATGATCCACAGGTCGATGCTGTGGATTGATTTTCGGAACTTCCTATGTGTGAAGAAGAAGAAGAACGTGAGGCGGTGTTTAACACACAACATCCTTATAATACAAGGTCAAGACCGTAGCCACCTCAAGAACCTTCATCTTCTTCCCCGGTTCCCACAAGTAACAAGACTGTCCCACAGAAGGATACAGTCCTCCCTCAAATGGAGTACAACCTGGTTGAAGACCTAAAAAGAGTCAAAGAAAACATATCTCTGTTTGAGTTACTCAAGATTCTTTCTATGAGAGACTCTTTACCTAAAAACATGATGGTCAAATAGCCTAGAGAGTCACAGAATAATAATCTGGACTCTGTCACTAAAACTAATGATCAAAAAACAACAAGTAAGAGAACACCTCCTTTCTTGCTTACTTTTGACATTTTCAACCAGAATGTACACAACTGCATGATAGATTCAAGAGCATCATCAAATGTGATGCTCCTCTTTGTTTGCAGAAAATTGAATGCAACGTGGGAACCCTGTCCAACCCAGATTGTGCAACTCGACAGATCCAAAGTCAGAGTGGTTGGAAAATTGAGGAATGTTCTGCTCACGCTGTCAGCTAATCCCAGGATCCATCAGACAGTTGAGATTGTGATAGCTGACATCCCAGAAGCTTATGGGATGTGGTTAAGCAGGGACTGGTCAGAGAAACTTAAAGGTTATTTTGCAACCGACTGGTCCCACTTATGGTTGCCATACAATGGTCAACCGAATAAAATTAAGATTAGCAGAGAACCTTTTATGAAACAAACAGTTACTGATCTTAATGATTCAAGTGAACCTGCTGGTTATCTCACTTCTCATACTGAGCACTTTACATTTGATACCTTTTTCGGTGAATTCCCAGCTGATGCCTCACCAGAGGAAAGCATCCGAAACGAATCACATATTACTCAGGTTACTTCTGTACCTTTTTCTGGTGAAATTGTGCATAATGTATATAATGTGAATACAGATTTTCGATTAGACCCTGTCTCATGGACTTTGTTTTTTGATGGCTCCAAGTCCAAGGAGGGAGTTGGAGCAGGTTGTGTTCTTATTAATACTAAAGGAATAAAAATCATGATTGCTTGCAGGTTAGAATTTGACTGCACTAATAATGTAGCCGAATATGAAGCTCTTATGTAGGGGCTCAAGAAGGCCATTGATTTGGGTGTACAAGCAATGGAATGCTATGGAGATTCCGAAATTATAGTCAAGCAAGTCAGGAATAAAATACACTGTTTATCTCCGCGTTTGGCTAATTATCAAAAGTTGGTAAGGGATCTAACCAACTCATTTTCGGCATTCAATATTAAATCAGTTCCCAGGTCACAAAATTTTGATGCAGACTTGTTAGCAAATATAACATCTAGACTGATTCCGCCAGAATGTCTGTCTCCTCAAACGTTTTCTATTGAATTGATGTACAGACCATCTATTCCAGATAATGTGAGTAATTGGAAAGTGTTTGATGATGATCGACAGATACTTGACTTCCTCACTGCTTAGGATACGTTTCAAGAGACGGCCATTGATGAAGCAGAACATGAAAATTCTCTCACTGATTCCTCAAATGTCATCCCGAAGTCTGTGATCAATCTAGAAAAGTTTTATGATTTATAAGACAAGTTCAAATCTCAAACTAATTGTAAAACTCAAAGCTCATCATTAAATTATGAATGAGTCAACCTAGGCACCGAATAGGAACCTCGCTTCATCAATTTGGGAGTTGATTATACCCCTGAATAATGCAGAGCCATTATTGCATTGTGTAAATAGTATAAAGATGTTTTCTCCTAGACGTATGACGAGTTGAAAATGTTTGACACTAGCATCATGTTTCATAATATGCCCATGAAACCAGAGGTTAAGCCATTTCAACAAAAGCTACAGAAGATGCACCCAAGTTTGGAGCCTTCTGTAAAAAAGGATTTGGAGAAGCTGCTCACTGCTCGAATTATCTTTCCGATCAAGCACACTCAATGGATCGCTAACTTAGTACCTGTCCGTAAGAAAAGCGGGGAAATTTGGCTGTGCATCGATTTTAAGAACCTAAATCGGGCTTGTAAGAAAGACAACTATCCTGTTCCACCAATGGAGCAGATTCTTCAGAGGGTATCCGGGTCAGAGATGTTTTCCCTCCTAGATGGTTTTTCAGGGTATAACCAGGTTATGGTTGCCCCGGACGATCAATTGAAAATAGCTTTCAGGACCCCATGGGGTACCTTTGCCTACAGACAGATGCCTTTCGGGCAGATCAATGCAGGAGCTACTTTTCAAAGAGCTACGGATATAGCTTTTCGAGGGTTAATGCATAATTCTGTCGTGGTTGACCTTGACGATATCACTATTTAATCTAAAAAATGACATGAACATGTGTTTGCTTTGAAACAATTTTTTGATCGCTGCAGGAAATTCGGTATTTCTCTCAACCCGAATAAATCTATTTTTGCAGTAATAGAAGGAAAGCTATTGGGCTTCATTGTTTCAAAAGAAGGTATGATTATCGATCCTGAACGTACCGAGGCTATTTCAAAGATTGGTTTACCAGGCTCGCAAAAAGCAATGCAATCCTTCTTAGGTAAGATTAATTTTGTACATAGATTTGTACCAAATTTTGCCCATATTGTTAAACCGCTACAACTTTTGGTCAAGAAAGATGTGCAGTTTGCTTGGTCGCAGGAACAGAGAGATGCGTTTATCCGAATTTGAAAGGCCATTGCAGAAGATCCTGCTCTCATGTCCCCATATTTTGATAAGGATTTCATTCTTTATACTTTTTCCACTGACTTTTCTTATGCAGCTGTATTAACTCAAAAGCATGACAATGATACTGAAATCCTGATCTCTTTTATGAGCTCAACATTCAAATGTGCAGAGCTTAATTACTCATAGATTGATAAGCAAGCATATGCGGTCTATAAATCTGTCAAACATTATAGACCCTACTTGCTGAAGTCTCAAACCAAAGTCATTGTTCCATATTCTACTATCAGAAATGTCCTCATCTAGAAAGAATTGGGGGAAAAGAGGACCCATTGGATGACCGCACTACAAGAATATGATCTTGATATCCGACCGGCTAAAATTGTAAAAGGCTAAGGCCTTTGTCTTCTTACTACGCAATCCAATGACCCTGCACAACAACAGTCCGAATGGGATCACGAGGAAGAAATTCCCTCAGGTGTTGTTAATGTTATTGATGCCCCGACATCAGAATGGTACGGCGATATCAGATTTTTTCTAAACCATGGGTTTGCTCCTGAAACTCTTGATTTTAAGAAAAGAAGGGCTTTAATACTGAAATCTGCTCCTTATCAATTCAATGATCAAGTTCTTTTTAGAAAAATTTATGACGGAGTATTTCTTAGATGCTTGGAAAAACATGAAACTGATGACATTTTGTTTCAATTTCATGCAGGTCCTGCTGGAGGCCATTTTTAAGGAGAGACTACAACACACAAGATTCTTAGGGCCGGATATTATTGGCCCACGTTGTTTAAAGATGCCTATGCTTATGTGAGGAAGTGTGAACCATGCTAGAAATGCACAGGGAAGTTTAGGAAACCTGCATTTACTCTACAACCGGTTACAATTCAGTTTCCATTTCAACAATGGGGAATGTATTTTGTTGGGCCTATAAACCCTCCTTCATCCCTCCAACATAAGTATATCTTCACAGCCACAAACTATTTCACTAGATGGGTGGTGGCAGCTCCTCTTAAACAATGTAACGCTGCCCAAGTAATCTCTTTCCTTGATAGCCAGATCGTCACACGCTTTGGCGCTCCAGAGTACTTAGTTTTCGATAATGCATCTTACTTCTCTTCAATCGATATAACTGAATATGCCTTAGAAATAGGGATTAAGCTTAAGTTTTCTGCCAATTATTATCCTCAAGGTAATGGTTTGGCAGAGTCATCAAACAAAAACTTGATAAACATTCTCAAGAAGACTGTAGCTTCTCATCACAGAGATTGGCACACAAAATTGTATAATGCATTATGGGCAGATTGAATTACCTCAAAAGCAACAATTGCAAATTCTCCCTACTATTTGGTTTATGGAAAAGAAGCCATCCTCCCCACTAATCTTGTCATTCCTTCTCTACAATTGGCCCATTCTGTCCAAGAAGATGATTCTTCTCCCCTCCAGCAAAGAATTGACACCCTCTTGAAGCTAGAGGAGGATAGGGAAATAGCCAAGAACAAGTTGTATCAACATCAACAGATGGTGAAGAGATGGTTTGATGAAAAATCTTCATCTGACAGGGAATTTTTTGTTGGTGACCTGGTTCTAAGGTGGGATAAACAACGTAAAGATAAGAACCAGTACACCAAGTTCCAACGCCTTTGGCTAGGACCTTTCATTATTACAGAAACGATTGGTCCCAGCACTGTTCGATTACAGACGCTAGAGGGAGTTGTAGACATCTTCCCAGTGAATGTGTCTCTTCTCAAAAAGTATTTTGTTTGAACAATCTGATGCACTTGTACATAGGTGTGATTTGTTTTTCAATCATTTGTTTTATTGCGTTGATATTTTGATTGGTTTTCTTGTTTTGTTTTGGTTTTCATTAATAAGGCTTCATACTTGTGGTAATGGCTTATGATCACTTTTCTTAGCAATAATTGCTTCTGAAGTTTCAGCATCGTGATCAATCTTACTTTCTGGCTTTTGATTAGAATTAGCTCTGAAGAATAAACAGTCAAATAAGTGCAGTGCCTTTGGATACTTTTCACTTTGATCATTATCTTTCACCATGCTTTATTTGTGTAATTGAGGTATGGAGGATGGTCATCATTTCTCTATCTGGTGTTTCATGGTTGAACGACATATCATAATAACCTAATCAGTTTCGATTGCTCATGGGTCCTTTTACGATCACTTTGAATATGAAATTTGTTTAAAATTATAAGTTACAAGGTGGGTGGTCTTGTTATCAAGCCAACCCATTAGGTTCATAGGTGTTTAAAGTGGAATGACATCTTCACATCAAGCCACCACACTTGGAAGATGACTTTTAGTTCTCCTGGAAGGTGGAAGATCCTATTACAGGTCGATCCATTCATGATCTGCAAAGAACTAGTGAGTAACATTATCACTATATGGTCACCAAGCCATGGTAATGCCTTGTAGCTTATGCCAAAATAAATTGTTTTGTTTTTATAATATTTTGTTGTATACAAGGACAAGGGGGTCTTATCACAAGCCAGACCTGCTATGATCATAGGTTTGACCTTGGACTGGAATTATCACTATGTGGTCACCAAGCAATGATAATTTCTTTTGGTCTTACAACCAGAAGGAAAGGAGTCTCGACATCGAGCTAGCTTGACCAGCTTCTAGATCAGGCTTGTGAATGGCACTGTTTCATCTGATCACCAAGTCAGTACAGTGGTATTGTATCAACAAAGACTTATGTATATATATAAAAAAGAAAGAAAGAGAAAATTAAAAAGAAAAGAAAAGAAAAGAAAAGACAAAAGATAAGACGATGAAGTGTCATTGAATATACATGTAATTAATAAATCAAGGGGATCTGTAAGTAGGATATCCATGAGCATTTCTAAGACTGTGCCCAGGTTCAACACAAGCTGGTTTTCTATGATTACATCATGGTAAAGATTTGGTATTACTCTCTAAATCTCCTTATCGGATGAGTGTTATCTTTAAAAATGGTTGTCGTTGAGATCTATCCATTTTCATGTTCACTGTTTGTTGGCTGTTATCTTTTGAGTATCTTCTTTGAATTGAGTTTCAAGAAATTGGTTGATTAACATGTTGTCTTTAGTTGGATTTGATTGCAGAGATAACTGGTTCTTCTCAGCCAGTCACCATTTGTTGTAGCCACAATAGATCCCATGCTTAGCTAAGCATGGGAGCCCTCAATTTTTAATAAACGCAAAAGTATGTGGGCGAGTCATCTTAAAAATTTTAGCTTTTTTATTTTACCTCTAAATTATTCACCCATGCTTTTGGTCTGCTCGTCTTTAAGAGTTTGATTATTCCTTCCAAGGAGTTTCGGTCTGCAGAAAGCCAAAATTTTGAGTATTTTGTTAATTGGTATCATCATCCTGAAACCCGCAACCCGACAGCTGCGGGTTGCGAGATTGTTGTTTTCTTTTTAAATTTTTGGTTTTGGTAATTCCAAAACCCGCAACCCGACGACTGCAGGTTGTGGAATCATTTTTTAATAAAACTGAGAAATAATTGCCCCGAAACCTGAACCCCACAATGGCGGCATTCGACTTTCGGGATTGTGTTCTTTTCATTTATTTGGTGTGTGTTCCCGAAACCCGCAACCCGTAATTTCGGGATGCGGCTTTCGGGATGGTTATTTTACGTCACAGTTTAACATTCCAAATCCCGCCACCCGCATAGTAGGTTTTCGGCTTTCGGAAATCCTTTTTTTTACTTTCATTTTTGTGAACCCGCAACCCACAAATACATACTTCCGGGTTTCGGCTTGCAGGATCTTTGAAAAAATAAAAAAAATCCATGAAAATGTTTGAACCCAATTCCGCATTCCGCTCCAGTTAATCTCCGTCGTCCGTCTGTTATGTTCTCGCGATCATGTTGATTTTGGGTAATCAGTTAAGTCAGGCTTTGTCATCTTGTCTTTGAAACCTGGTCCTGCCAAATTATCATTCTTCTGTGTAATTCATGACAGCGGACATTATTACAAGTCTATCAGTTACTTCATGTCGGATGGACGCCATCTCTCCGCCTTAAGTTTGCCATTTCTAGACTCGAGCTTTGACACCTTGTCGTTTTTGTTCCACCTCTTAATGATCGGATTTGTTATGTGCGAAGAATTAAAAGCCCGTGTACTGGAAATCCTAGTCAAGACCTTTTGCACATCAGCTTTATCACCATAACCTTCATCTCCATTATTAATCACCAGTCATAATTATTGATAGGAGATGACTTATAATGAACTCATACTTCGCACAAGCCTTGATCCGACTGGCACATTCCTCGGTTCTTTTCACTACAATTGAAGTAATTACAATGAATTGATTGGATAAGTTTAATCATTGTATATTTCCCCTGCCCGATTGTCATCGACCTGCTTGTTGGACTTTAAATGGTAATTAACATGAAATATCCAGGTCATCCCTTGCCTTCCGGAAGATGTAAGACTCTGTGTAGTTTTCTTTTTTGCATCCTATTATCCAAGGCTCATTCAAAATGAGTAATATTCCTGCAGATGATGAATTTTATAATGTTTAGGTTGAAAATGAAGAACTCTACCCCTTGTTATATCAAGAAATGTTGTCACCACCATTTGATGTAGGTGTTCCTGATCTTAGCAGCAGTAGCAGTGAAGAAGACTTTGAAACTTTGTCTGCCTACATACAGAACCCCAGAAAGAAAAGGAAGGAAGTTTTGGGGGAATCAATTGATTTCGATACTGATGTTATACAGGACTTTATAATCAATGAAGAACCTGACAGGTCGAATACCATTCCTGAAGTAAATCTGCTGATGGATTTCTTTGTTTTTCATAGTGGGATCCTCGACCCCGAATTTTCTACGGCGGATGCTCTGCAAGCCACACCACCTGTTGATGATAGTGAACAATTTGTGATTGAATTTTTATGGTGCCATGAGATCTTATCCGATTAAAGAGCAAGTCTTTCTTTTGTGAAAGGTGGCGGAAAATCGTTTTAGCTTAAAATAGCAAGATTTATTGGATCGATGGTTTGATTCGATTTTGTATTCCCTACTTTGTAGAATTTCTCCTTTTGGAACTTTGATGTAAATTTAGTATATAAGGAGGAATGTTTCCCTTAGCAAAGGGTTGGGAATTTTGGATTTGCAATTTAGCGGGAGTTTGGACTGAAGATACTCTATTTATCAGAGTCATTGTATTTTTTGTACAACGCTTCTCTATTTAGGAAAGTTATCTTTTAATTCACCTCCTATTGTTCTTCAAATTTCTTTGGGAATTGCTGAGTTAATGTTTCAAATTTGTCATCGATCATGTTTTTTTTTTTATTGCAAATGATCCGATGCAAACAAATATGTTTAATCAAATGTTAATTTTTCAATTGACACAACACAATGATTACAGATCATATATTTGAATAGGCTTAAACACTTTGAAGAATTGTCACTTAATTTTCATTAAATGATAAAACTTTAAATTAACAAGTGAAGAATCCAAAGACGTTTCTGTTTAAGGTACTTAACTACTTGTTCATCACACTTCAAATGTGATCTGCACAACATCAACTTCTCCTTTTAGGTTAGATCTAACTTAGCATAGTTTCCTTCTTTTGATAGGATAAGATAGGTTCGTTAACTAGCCTTCATACTTTGTTTTCCTTTATGGGAAAACTGATCTTTCAAGATCAAATATTTTACTCATAGAGTGCCAGCGGAGGCCAAATATCCATGGGTGATTACCATCCCAAACAGCTCGAGGATAGGGTAACTCTTGCGTAGGGTTAACTGAAGCCTTTGGATGGGTTTTCATCCCCTGTTGTGTGCCTTGGAACTCATTCCAGCACTTTGCACTTACCCTGCACCCCCAAGGCATCAACAAGGAGCTTTGGCCTTTGACTATGATGGGTCATCAACATCGTTGTCATCATCAAAATTCTTATGATCATCGTCATCATAATCAACATACTTATGATCATCATCATTCTCATCATCATCAAATTCATAGACATCATTATTATCTTCATCATCATCATCATAGTCATTGCAACTGTCATTGTTATCATCATTGTGATGATGAGAAAGGCATCTTACTACCTTGCATTAATTTTGTAAAGGGAATTTTCCCTTTAAATGGTATGGGTATTAATTAGTAAATGTTATCCACATCCTCATCATCATCGTCATTGTCATTATCATTATGATCATAATCATAGAAATTGTCATTTTGGACACCAACATAGATCCATCCTAGAACTAGATCTATCAAACACCAAGAGGGATCCAATTTCTTGAGGTGTAAATTTTTTTAATCTTCAAATTTTTACACATGAATACAAAAATTTACACCTCGGTAAATTGGATCACATCGGTGCTTGTAAGATGGATCTATGTTGGTTTTAATTCTTTTATTTTATGAGCCAACATGATTTTTTTTAATTAATTTTTTTTTGTTAACTTATGAATTAAGGTTAATTTTTATTTCTTTTTATTTTTGGTAACTTGTGATCCGACATGAAATTTCTTAATTATATCTTTTACTTTTTTATTTTTTGGGAACATTATGTTACATAACGTAATGTGACAACATCTCCCCCATACCGGGTTGTATATCACCTCACTTAGTGCAATAATAATCATCATTGTCATCCTCACATATCATCATAGTCATCATAGTCATTGTCATCATTATGATGATGAATAAGGCATCCAAATAACCAACTACATGAAATAGGTAAAGTATCTTTGGCCTCTGAGTGGGAATATTGTAGGGATCATTAGCATGTTTTGATCTCTATATATGGGTCAATATACTTAATTAGTAACTGTCATCATCATTGTCCTCATCATCGATGTAGTGCTCATTGTCATCGCTATCATATTATAATCAAATCATCGTCAAGTCCATCATAATTTTCATAATGCATCATCATCATCATGTTTTTAGGCATTCATATGCCATTAGGGTCACTCAAATGTTGTTAGGGACACTCGAATTCCATTAGGGTCACTAAGGTGCTAATTAGGTCACTCAGATGCCATTAGGGTCATTTAGGTTCCATTAGGATCAATAAATATCAAATAGTTCTATTGCATGAATCATAATTGATATCAACATCATTTTCATCATCATCAAAATCATGCAATACATCAACATTATCAGCATAATCATCATTGTAGTTGTCATATATCATCATGATAGTCATTCATGACATCAACATTGTGATGATGAACAAGGAATCCGGATACCTTAAAAGAATTTTGTAAAGGACATTTTCCCTTTCCTAACAAGAATGGGTCTTAATAATTAGTAATTTTCATGATGCTCATCGTCATCCTCATCATATCCATTATCATAATAATAATAATAATAATAATCATGATCATAGAAATCACCATAATCATCATCATTTCCATCATCATATGTCATCACAGTCAATGTCATGATCATCATTATGATGATGAAAAAGGAATCCAACCACCTAATTACATGAGTTTCATAAAATATATTTGGACTTTGAGTGGGAATTAGGAATCAATTGTCATCGTTATTATCTTATAATCAAATAATCATCAACACCATCATCATTGTCATCATGCATCATCATCATCATTGTCATGTTGTTAGGGTCACTCAAATGCCATCAGGGTCACTCAAAATTTGTTAGGGACACTCAGATGGCATTAGTGTCATTTACATGACATTAGGGTCACTTTAGTGCCATTACGGTCATTTAAGTTCCATTAAGATCAATCATGATCACATAGTTCTATCACATACATCATCATCATTGACATCGACATTGTCATCATCGTCATAATCTAAATCATTATCATCAACATCATACATGCCAACTTTATCATCATTGGCATCATCATATATCATGATAGTCATTATCATCGTCACTTCCATCCTCATTGTGATGAAGAAAAATGTGTCCTAATACCTTATATGAATTTTGTATAGGAGCTTTGGATTTTGAATGGGATGGTTTATCAACATTATCATCATCATCAACATCCTTATCATCATTATCCTTCTCATCACTGTCAAATTCATATACATCAACAATATCTTCATCGTCATCATCACCATTTTGATGATGAAAAAGGCACCCTACTACCTTACATGAATTTTGAAAAGGACCTTTTCCATTCAAATGGGATGGTTCTTAACTAGTAATTGTAATCATCATCGCCATCATCATCATCACCATTATCATCATTTCCATCATCGTATACATTTACATTTTAGACATAGTCGTCATCATTGTCATCATCGCATATCACCATAGTCATTGCAATCATCATCATTGTGATGATGAACAAGGAATCCAACTAACTAGTTACATGAAATATGTAATGTATATTTGGCCTATGAGTGGGAATATTGTAGGAATCATTAGCATGTTCTGAGCACTATAGATGGGTCAATGTACTTAATTAGTAATTGTCATCATCATCGTCCTCATCATCGATGTAGTGATCACTGCCATTTTTATCATCTTATAATCAAATCATCATCAGTGTTATTATAATTGTCATAATGCATCATCATCATCATCATCATTTTCATGCTATTAGGGTCACTCAGATTCCATTTGGGTCACTCAAATGTTGTTAGGGGAATTCAGGTTCTAGCAAGGTGTTGGATTATCATATGCTGACCCAAAGGGTTTTCAATAAAGACCCAAATTCTTCGCGGTTTCCCCTTGACCAACAAAACCCCTTTGCACCGGATTTTCGGCAACAACCTGCGAGCAGGTTGAGGTCTCACCCAAGGTGTATCTATGGGGTACTACGGAATCAACTTTCCACAGTAGGTGATGAGTTGTTTAGTCTGACGTACTGCACAGTGTGACATGGGACGTGTGCTGTGGGGAAAGACTACGCGGCGATAGACGACACCACAGTCCAAACCTTTAAATTCTACTTCCATGGAATTTCTTTGTGACTACGGCCGATGCAGTTCACACTAAGACTTGAAATACTTGCAGTTAACTAGAGTACTGAAGTTATTAACACTCAATCAATCATTCATTCATTCATTCACTTAGGGTGTTTGCTACTCAAGCATGTGCCCCGGAGACAATCCAACTACCATGCATTCTCGCTACTATGTAATGTGAAAGTGCTTAAACAATATCTAACACTTAGCTGATAACTGATTCATTACTGCTTCATAAGTAGAGTCCAAACATTCACCATTCATCTATTCATGCAGAACTTAACATATTATTTCCATATTCTCCTGATGGAAAATACATATAAAAGTCCTATCATAACGGTATGCAAAGGAAAATTCAGACATTCATTCACAGGAAGTAGATAAATGCACAATACACAAATCAATCACACTGCACAGTATTTAACGTGGTTCACTCCCCAGGTGGGAAGCTACGTCCACAAGAACTGTTGTTATATATATCTTTTGGGAAGGGCACAATAGTTCTTAGTCTGCATGCTCAGCTGCAGACTCTCTTCTCTCTCAGATAGGTCTCTGTGCACTCGGCTGCAAAGCCTTTACAATATATTTACTCAGAAAAGATTTTACAATGCTCAGTATTAAACTTCTAACCCTTTCCCATACAAAAATGCCTCCTTTTTTAGATCATGCCCGTAGGTCATATCTTTACAATGCTAAAGGCAAAAACCCTTAGGGTTTCCAAAACTGCTACGGTTTCTCTAAACCAAACTCCTGGCCTCTGGTAGTGAGTGCTCCATCGTGGTGGTCCTCCATGCCTTCATCCTGTCACTATCGGCCTTTCTATTGTGTGCATGCCAACAAGTCACTTTCCTCGAGTCTCGTTTCCTCTAATGGCCTCGTACAGCTGGCTCAGCTCCCAGTCACTTGCATCAAGTCATTCTTCCTCTAACGACCTCGTACACCTGGCCGCCGCTCGACCTCCCTAGAGCATCTTTGCCAAAACTAGACCGTCGACGGTCTAAATGGTACCTATTCCCATCCTCCGTCCAACACTTTGTTTTGCCGTCTCCACGTGGACTGGTCACTTCGCAACACTACTTCCTCACAGCACCCTTCAAAGTACTGCCAAAATTTGGTTGCTAGGCGCAACTTCGCAGCATCCCCAACACTTGCACAAAATTGTATTTTTGTTGAGCTGCACTCAGCTCCGCAGCTAAAAATCCTTCTGTTATCAAAATTTTCCCCAACTTGGGCCAGGCCCAACATGCCCCTAATACTTACATGTGGCTCATCCCCGAGCCACCTTCAGCTTCAGCCTTTTTTATCTGCTCTGCGACCTGCGGAGCTAGCTTTTCCATGAATTCATTGAATGTGCCAACCAGCTACTCCATTATTTCCTTTGTATCGTGCTCGACTTGCCTGACTGTGTCAAGCATCTCCGCAGTTATTTTTTGTCCAATTTGTCCTTCCACATTCTCCTAGTTCTCGCGCAAGTCCTTGAGTTTGTCTTCAATCTGTTGCGATATTGCAATGGCATCCTGCAGTAGTGGTTGGGATTGATCGTCCATCACAGTCTCTTTCTCCCTTAATGCCTGTACCTCCTTTTTCAAGTTGGTTATTTCCCTGTATTTTGGAAGCCTGTCTCTGGCTGACAGGGCCTTAACTTCCATATCTAGTGTCTCCAGTGCGTCCTGCTTTTCTTTGAATGTAGTCTTTACTTGCAGTAGCCCTGGATCCTCTTCGAGGTCAGTGAATGCCTTCGAAGCTACAGTCAATAAAATCTTGGCAGTTAGCCACATCCATTGCAATATTCCACATTGCGGCCTTTACTCCTTGCTCACTTAACTGCTGCTCAGTTAATGGTATCTCCGTATTGATTTTTTCCTTCAGGGTGGTAATATCAGCCTCATGAAGAATCTCCTTGTCCAGTATTTCTATCTTCAGAGATTTTACTATATCTCCCATTCTCAGAACGGTGTCCGTAGGATCGCTCTGGGGTTTGAAATCTTCAATGTCATCTGCGACAGAAGTAATAGTGGCCTCCAATCGTAGCTGACGGTCCTGTTCATTGTGTAGTTGCATATCTGTGTGCGAGCTAGACTTCTCGAGCTGCCTATTTGCGGCTTGCAGCTCAGCTTGGGACTTCATCAAATCAATGGTCCTTTCATGCATTTCGTCTACAACCTGCAGGTGCAAAAAGTGCAAGCCAGGGAATGGAATCTTGGCCAGGTCGAGCTCTACCCGCTCGACACACTTTGTATCCAGAATCACTTGTTTTGACATTGGCAGCGTTATGCTCATTGGGTCCAGATGAACGAGCTGAGTCTTCGTTGGTAGCGTCATGGCTAGCTGCGGTGGTGTCTGCTGCGAGGTTTCTCCCGACCTCCCTTCCGATTCTTTGTTACGCGGAAAAGGTAGCCTTTTCTGGACATCATCCATCTTCTGCATGAACCCTTGCAGTGCGAGCCAATTCTTTTGTAGGTCATCCTGTATGGCCGTGTCCTTTTTCTCTTTGTCTGTCATCAGCTCTTCCATCTGTTCTGTGACTTTTTTGGCAGTCAGGTCGAAATATTCCTCATTAAGTATTGTTTCTGACTGACCCTTGGTTACTTTCATCTTCTTCCACGCCTTTGGCTTTGGCAGGATTTCAAGTTCTTTCCTTTTTCCTTTTTCCTAAATAATTGGGCATGGCTACGGAATTGGTTCATCTTCTTCTGAATCGGTCAGAACATCCATGACCTCAACATGGAACTTTTCCATCCAGTCCCTCATGAGGATTTCAATGTCTTCCTCGTAAATATGGTAATTACCCGCATACCATTCTGGATTCTTCATTTTTGCTTTGGGTGAAATAAAAATACAATGCATGTCCGCATGAAAATTGATAATGCGAATGTATTTTGACGTTACCTGCTTTGTAATGTGCGATGTAAGGGTGATCGCCTCGCGCAGCTGGGTGTAATACTGGTAGAAGATTTCAGCTGTCGCGTGTTGTCGCTCTACGTTCAAATTTTCCCAAAGGTTGGCATATTGAACTCATCTGGGATCATTGGTGTCTGCAATTACGTCGACATAGTACTTCGGCTCCTTCCATCCATCAAAGGTGATCAGGATAATCAACCATGTGAAGTGGAATTGACCTCCATTCTCCTGGGTGTCATTGAGTTCATCTAGGAACTCATTGAAAAGGTATTGACACCAATTGAACTCGGTTCCTTCAGCCACCGTGGCACCGAGTAGTACTATGCCTATAGGAACCTCTGGAGGCCTGGCTATTCTTAGGATTTTTCTGGCCAACAACTGTGTAACAAACTTTTTCGCTCTATCTTCAATTTCTTCTGTCGAAAAATCTCTTTTTCCTTTCAGCAATGCATGGCTTTTCTTCATCTTCGCGACAACTTCTTTTTCCTTACTCTTCCCTTAGAAGAACTGCTTGGGGTCCTTGCCGCGCTTACTTAGTTCCATGACATGGTGGATTAAGTCGATGGTCAAATCAACATTTCTGTCTAGCCACAGGTATCCCTGATGGATTCGTTCCATCAAAGTGCGAACCACCACATTGACTTCTGCTGAACGATCAAAATGGGGTAATCTCAACAGGTTCAACAATCCTAACTGGACTACTGGTGTCAGCCAGCTTTCGGCGACCAAGTTAAGTATGCCTTTAGCATCTTTCTTCCAGCACATGTACTGGTCAGGCTGGAAGTGTGGGAACTTGGGATCATGGGGTTCTTCCTTTTGCACACCCAGGAGGTCATAGTCTTCCCACTTACACTCTGGGATCTTTCTTAGAAAGTTATGGGCAACGTCTATGTGCTTAGAGATTGGCGACAAGGGGATTTCATAGCGGGCATTCTTGACTAGTTTATAGACTGTGGCATTTGGCGCCCGTGTTGATATGTACTCTGGTGTAAGCTTTAAGGGTATCTCCTTCTGAAATACCGGTGACCGTGGCACCACCGAAATTGGCCTAGGGTTCTTTGTTCGTGGCCCGACTGTATCTTTCCCCCTATCCTGCATGTCTGGGTTGTGTCTAGGTGACCTTCGAGATGCCTGACCTAGTTCCAATGTAACCTTCTTGGAAGGGGTTTTCATTAACCCTTCAATCCCTCCGTGCTGAAAGACTCTGACCGCTTCTTGGATTGTAAGCTCTTCTTCTCTGTGCGACAAATTGGACATTCAGTGGTGAGAGTAGGAAAATGTTTCAGATATGTTACTAACGATTGCTAACACATGAGTGAGCGCATGGAAATTCTAAGTGTTTGATAATGCTCGCGAGTCCTTATGCAACATTACTTATAGGCACAGGTGAGTCATCCCACGCCTTCCAACGGCTAGATGAGCATTAAATGTGGTGTCCATTGGCCAAATTGAGGAGATCCTTCTGTCCCTTTCTTCATCAGCATGTTCAGAACAACTATCTTTGCGTTAAATGCTCAAGCGGTTGTTGGAAACGGTCATATAACGGTTATTTTTCTCACGGTCAGTGTAACGGTTATTTTTGTGAGAGCTGGGAAGCAGGCCATCTCTGATCCTACGCAGTTACTTTGCAGTGTCGATGTTTCATCCGCGTGGCTCCCTTTTTGTTTTGTTTTGTTTTGTTTTGTTTTTTGGTGTGTAGCTTCAGCAGTGCTGTGCATGACATACATTGTCCTACTTATCGTACATGTACAGACTCCTTTTCATTTCCAGTGTCCAATTTCAACTGTACTTGACACTTAGAAATTTCTCCCTCTATTTATCATTCAGGATTCTGCGAAGCAGGACTATCGTGGTACAGCTTTAGTCTGCTCCCATTTATCAAGCTTGATAAAATATCGCCAGCTAAGATGGCTAACTGGATTGCACTAGTGTTAGTAACATGTATCACAGTATATGGACCAAGCCAATGCATCTTAAATTTACCAGGAAACTTCATGAATTTGCTATCATACAAGAGAACTAGGTCGCCTACTTGAAAGGACTTGTTCTTTATATGGCGATCATGCCATGCTTTCTTGCGGTCTTTTTGCACTTGTTGGTGAAAGCCTGGGATGAAGCGATCTTCCTCCAATCCAACCAAGTGTAGCAATCTTTCTTCTAGTGCTGTGCGATCTGCCATCCCTATAAATGCAGCGATTCTCAAGCTGGGGACAGTATACTCCATTGGAATTGTAGCCTCCTGTCCATAAGCCAACCGAAAAGGTGTGTGTCCTGTCAATTTCTTGCAAGTGGTCCTGTATGCCCATAACAAAGATGAGATGCGCAGATCCCAGTCATCTCTATTCACATTGCAGATCTTAGTGAGTGCATTCTCGAGTATTTTATTGAAAGCCTCAATAGTGCCATTTTCCTATGGATGATATGGGGTACTGCGTTGATGATGGATGTAGAATTCCTCTGTGAGAGCTTAGATAGTTGTGTTCAAAAAGTGAGTGCCTTGATCGCTCATTAAAATATTCGAGCATCCAAATTGTGAAAGTATATCTTCAAAAATGAACTGCGCAGCAGCACCGGCATTGCAGTCCTTTACTGGTTTTTATTCTGCCCATCTGGTGAGGTAATCAGTAGCAGTAATGATGTACCTCGCACCAGTTCTTTTCCCTGGTGGGTTTACGGGACCCACGAAGTCAATGGCCCACTTTTCAAATGCTTGTAAGGTCAACTGTGGATTCAGCAAAATTTCATCTCTGTGTGAAGGTTTTTCTGTCCTCTAACAGACATCGCAGTTCCAACTGTATTTGTTGGAGTCTTTATGGATCGTAGGCCACCATAGCCCTGCACATAGTATCTTCTGCGCAGTAGCCCTTCCTGCATAGTGGCCTCCTGTGATCCCTGAATGTGCATCTGCTAAGATGAATGGCTTCTCATGGTTTAGAATGCATCTACACATGACTTCATCCGGTCCGAGTTTGTATAGCTGACCTAAAATAATAGTGATGTTTGCAGCGCGCACTACCAGTTGCTTCTTCTACTGGATGGAAAATTCCCGAGGTGCTAATCCTGTTGTTAAGAAATCAATAATATCCTGATAATAATCATCAACAACCTATATAGCAAATAACTGTGCATCAGGTAGACTGTCTTCAATGTTTGTCGGCTCTTCTCCTGACTCAATCCTGGAGAGGTGATCAGGTCCCAAAATCATAACAACAATCTCAAAATCATATTCCTAGAATAGCAACAACCATCTGCATATGCGCCACCCTAATACTGGCTTATTGACAAAGTATTTCAAAGCGGAATGGTCAGTAATCATGAGTAAGTGCGCACCAAGCAAGTAGTGTTTGAATTTCTGCAGTGCATATACCATCGCAAGACCTTCCCTCTCAGTAGTAGTGTAATTTTTTTTCCGTTGTTGAGAGCTTTCTGCTTGAAAATGCAATGGGATGGTCAATACCTCCTTCTCCTAGCTGAGCTAATACGACTCCCATGGCAATGCATGATGCATCAACATGTACATGGAATGGATTCGCCCAGTCTGGGAAGACTAGGATCAACGCAGTAACCATCTTCTCCTTTAGTGTATCAAAACCCTACTCGCACTCTGCGTTCCAAATGAACGGCGCATATTTCTTTAGAAACTTCTCCATTGCTGCAGTTATTTGTGCGTAACCCTTTATGAATTTCCTGTAATATCCGGTATGGCCTAAGGTAGAGCGCAACATCTTGACTGAATTTGGTGTTGGTAAATTTACAATAATTACAATCTTCACAGGATCCACCATCAATCCTTTCTTACAGACAATGTGTCCAAGTAGAATCCCGTAGGGAACACAGAAAATACACTTCTTCAGATTTAAGGAGATTTGATGCTATCTACACTTCTCAAGCATCATTTTGAGATTCGCGCAGTGGTTCTTCAATAGTCCAAACACAGTCCAATCATCAAAATAGGCTTCCAGAAACTTGTGCATAAAATCTTTAAAGGCTGCGACGACAACTCTGGAAAAGATGGCAGGTGCGTTCTTCAGACCAAAAGGCATTACTGTGTATTGGAACGACCCCCATTATGTAGCTAAAGTCGTCTTATGCCTGTTTGTGGGATCAATCTTGATCTGATGATACCCGGAGAAACCATTAGTAAAAGAGTAGGCCTCATTCCCTCCAACATTATCAAGTTCTTCGTCCATGAAAGGAGTAGGGAATGGGTCGTGCATAGAAGCATCATTTAGTTTTCTGAGATCCACACAAATCCTGATCTCACCTTTCATTTTCTTGTCTTGAACGACCATGGGGCTAATCCACTCGGATTCTTCAACAAGTTCAATGATTCTTTCTTCGAGCATCTTATCTAGCTCTGTGCGGACTCTTTCTTTGTACCGTGGGTTTAGTCTGTATGGACTCTGCTTCACAGGCTTGGCGCCTGGCTTCAAAGGTATTTTCATGACACCTAGGTCTCCCAGACAGGGTAATTTTTAGGGGTGAAATTTCATTAATTGGCTATTTTTTGGGCTTTTTTACAAAAAATAAATTCTCTATTTGGTCATTTTTAGTCTCTAATATCGCCTATATTTACATAAAATATGTTTTTTTATCATAACATTCACCAAAATTTACACGTTTCAATAGTAAATTGTAGGTTTCATATTTAAAATTCGCCTACCTATCTATATCTATGTATTTTCCAATCCAAAATAATCGCCTAGAATACTATACTTAAGTGTAAAATTAGAATCCTTAAAAAATACCCTACTCCCAGAATGCCTTTCATTTCTATGAATTTCGTCGGGAATAGCTCCTAATACTCATGTAAGATGTCTACGATCTTTGCAACAGTCTGATCATCCCAATAGTCTCCAATTGATGCGAACTTTGGATTTTCGCTTGGGCCAATGTTCACCTTCTGCATCTTTACTGGTCCACTCATGTCTGGGATTTCCAACGGAGGTCCCTCTACATCGCGTGCACCCTACGATTCTGGTATGTTTATGTTGTGCGGATCATCCTCATCGTCTTCCTATCTATCATCGAGTACTTCATCTAGGTTATAACACTCGATGGGATGTTTTCCATGTTCCTTCCATTCTGATTGTAGGTTTGTGGGAATGCCATCTGCCCCGAAGAATCCTTCCCACGTTATATTTTCGTGAGGATAGTCTTCCCTGAAAATGCATTCCTTAATTATCTGCAACGTGTCATGGATCAGTGGGTTGTCGTCGTCAAAGCTGAAGTCCTTCTAGAAGTTTGCAGTCAACATATCCCAATCAGTGGTTTCCCTGCGCAACTCCAAGTCTAGGTACCATTTCTTTGGAATGTCATCGTCTAGTGTATGTACAAATAGATGCACCCATTCTATTTGTGGACTTTCCACCCATGCCTATGAACAGACTTCAATATGCTGGATAGGATCTGTATGTCCATTAAACTTTTCAAAAGGTAAAGTAACCCTGTTAGCAAACCGAATCTGCATCTTAATCCTGCATTGATCCCACGTAATGAATGTCTATTTGTGTGCAGCCCACCATCTGGCTAGTGTGTCGCACAGTGCCATATGCAATGTTGGTAATCTATGCTCATCTGCAATAGCTGCAGTATATTCTTGGATGAAAGTGTAAACATTAGCAGAACCATCATACACGGGAATAGGACTTACCTCTTTTCCGATCCAACACAGTGATTTCGTAACCTGCGCACACTTTCTCGTTGATACTTCATGCATGTGGCTTTGCCAATTTTCCATTCCTGTCTCTGAGTCAGAGACACAAGAGCTGTCACATATCTAGCTGAGTGTATGATCCGCAGTTGGATTAATGTAATCTTCCTGGTTCGCAGTGATTTGGTATAGTCTGTCCAAGTCCTGAGCCTTTGATTCCTCCTGAATCGGCTCACTGTATCTGTCCCCATCTTTAGGATCCAATGGTGCGATGACCCTAAGATGATTTCCTTCAAATGTCATCTTATTTTTCTTTAGGTTTATGATAGCCAGGTTATCCATGGCCTAGTCAATTCCTAACAGTGCAGGAAAAGGCTAACTATCATCCACAATCTCAATAACTTCAAAGTTTGCATGACTCTAGACTCCATCAATGTCAACTACCACATCAGATAACCAACCAAAAGGTATGAATTTCTCTTGGTTAGCCATTCTCAATTGGATAGGTGACCATAAAAACTTTGGTCGACCCATCTGTTGTGATGTCTGCTTAGTCAAGACATTCACTTCAGATCCCAGATCAAGGATGACTTCATCCATCTCGAAATATCCTATCTGCGCGGTAAGCCTCATTTCTTGGCATGTTCTTTTATGCTTCCTTATGTGATGTACGACGCTATCAAAAATTTTTATTCCTGTCTGTGGTTCATATTGGTTTATGAGATTATGTAGCTCTGCTATGGCATTTTCACTTTTTAGTAGCTTCATGCAGCTTCGCAGGAATTGTGCAACGGAAGTGCCGACACCCGTTGTGGTACTTGTTTTGTCATAAGCAGCTGGCATGTCTTCAACATACGGTTTTTCACTGCGCAACGTGATCCTCGGTGACTTAGTTTCCAATTCTCCGAAGGTATCCCACGCGTCGATAAAGACCTCCTTGTTCTTTCATAGGTCGAGAGCAGGTGTTTTTCCCGGAGCTTTCCTTATCAATACTGTCTCAAGAGGGGTCTTCTTTGTGTGAGCCTCCCCTGATGTTGAAGCTTCTGCTCCCCTATCATGGCTTGTCTCAATGCCACTACGCATGACCACATTGATGCTTGGTTCCACTGGTCTATTCTCTGCTGTGATCCACTGGATGTTTGGAGTTGGTGCCTCCGTCCGTCTTCTTTTCTGCATTTCCACCTCTAGCACTAGGCAATCTTCAATAACATGCTCAAATGATTTAAATTAGTTGCATGTAGTGCATGGGTTAACACAATCTCTAGACACGTGGCATGGTTGGCCACAATTATAACAAATGACTGGGCTGCGGCCTCTTCCCTGCGTCGGGCCAGCATTTCTTCCTCTACCACAGTATCCACCACCATGGCCTCTGTATCCTCCTTGATCATATTGCGTGTTTTCTTGTTTGGGTTGGTTTTCTTCTTGTACGCGGTACAAGCTAGTGCCTCTCAGTGCGTCCATATCTTGTTTTCTTTTGTTCATTAGCTCATATGCACATTAGTTGGATTCATCATGTCCAACTGATTTACAGAGAGTGCAATATAAATTTTTGGGTGTTTTCACATATTTCTGTATGAGATAGCAATCTTTAGGTCCATGTCCTGTAGTTCTACAAATTTCACACCATGGGGCCTGATTCTGATTTATCGGGTTGGGTGCACCACTGTTAAGATAGTTGTGGAATAAAGGGCGATGCTCGCAATCATGGCCTTCTCCTTTACAACTTGTACACCAGACCTCATGCCTAGGTTCATACCTTTGTTCTTTTCCATTCTTCATGCTTTGCAGTTCTAGTGTCATGGTGGTTAGCTGGTTATGGATCTGAGACATCCCAGAACTAGTCTCACCAATCAGCGAAGCCTCTAGCTTCATTGCGATCTCCAAGGCCTCTGCCTGCGATGCAACCTTCTGCTACATCAATGGTAATTTAATGTGGGGAAACAACGCAGTAATAAACCATTCCTTATGTTGTTCTGGAGCTATAACAAAGCTCACTTGGTCCAATAAGGTCTTGAAATTCTGATCAAACTCCCAGACCGTTTCAGTTGGTCTTTGCTTTATTTCTTTCAACTCGGTTATACACTGAGATTCAGATTTTGGTTTCTTAAACTCTGCCACAAGCGCAGCTTTAATTTCTGTGAGGGTTCTCGGCTGTGTTTAGGAGTACTTAATAAACCAATGTAAAGCTCTGTCTCTAGGATTCGCAAAGAAACCAATGCTGGTCAGGGTCTTCTAGACTAGTTCCTTTAAATATCAGTAGCTTCATATCAGTGTTTTCCATTGTCCTATTAGTAGCAGCACCCGGATTTGTGTGCGGCTGTTGTGAGGGGCTCTGCGCAGTGAAAGTAAATGGGAAAATCGGAGTAGATGTACTCGGCTGAGTATCCTGAGGGGTGGGCTGTGTAACGGGTAGGATCTGAGATAAGGGAGGCATGGTCTCTGCAATCGATGGATTCTGAGGGGTGAGTGGTGGCACGGCTTTGTTGTGAAGGTCACAGGGAATCTCAGTATCTATATGGAGTCTAGTGCCTCCAAGTGTCTTATTAAATTTATATCTCTTCCCACTTCTAAGATTATGGGTGTCTTCATCAGAGTCACTATATATACTATTTACCATGGCAGACTTGAAAATATTACTGCATTCTTAAAACACCTTTCTCAGCTAACAACATATTAATGTATAGACTGAGATTGTTTAGTTACTTACCTTGGAATCCATCGAAAAAGTATGCTTCTGCTTGGCTGTATGATTTGAGTGTGTCTACAACAAATTCTGTTACGAAGCCTTCTAGCATGTGATCGACCCAAAATTCAACTGTGCGCGTCAATGGGTTGTCTATTGCTTTGAGCTGCATTATGAGCTCTGGATTCCACTCTGTAGGAACTCCTCCTTGAAAACGGGTTTTCTTCTCTGCAAGCCGTGACATCCACTCGTGTAGCTTGTCTAGAAATGATGCCTAGAAAATATCGTGAATATCTTTCCACAGATATCTATTCAACCACTATTCGTCAGATAGATGCGCGTGTCTATTCTCTTGCCTTGCAAAGTCTCTTACGTTCTTGTCACACCAAGCTTGGATCTCTGTCTTTTCAGGATGCCAATTGTTGGAGCCTTCCAAGAACTGATGTTCTTCATCACACATTACGACTGTAACTCATCACAGATTCTAGCACGGAAACTGAACCATTTGTTGGATTATCATATGCTAACCTAGAGGGTTTTGAATAAAGACCCAGGTTCTTTGCGGTTTCCCCTTGACCAACAAAAACCCTTCACACCGGCCCTTTCGGAAACAACCAGTGAGCAGGTTGAGGTCTCACCGGAGGTGTATCTATGGGGTACTATGGAATCAGGTTTCCACAATAGGTAATGAGTTGTTTAGTATGACGTACTGTGCAACGTGACACGGGACGTGTGCTGTGGGGAAAGACGGCACGGTGATAGACGACACCACGGTCCGCACCTCTAAATTCTACTTCCATGGAATTTCTTTGTGACTACGGCCAATGCAGTTCACACTAAGACTTGAAATACTTGTAGTTAACTAGAGTACTGAAGTTATTAACACTCAATCATTCATTCATTCACTTAGGGTGTTCGTTACTCAAGCATGTGTCGGGGAGACAGTCCAACTACCATGCATTCTCCCTACTACGTAATGTGAAAGTTCTTAAACAATATCTAACACTTAGCCGAATAACTGATTCATTACCGCTTCATAAGTAGAGGCCAAACATTCACCATTCATCTATTCATGCAGAATTTAACATATTATTTCCATATTCTCCTGATGGAAAATACATATAAAAGTCCTATCATAACGGTATGCAAGGGAAAATTTAGACATTTATTCATAGGAAGCAGATAAATGCACAATACACAACACAATCACACTGCACAGTATTTAATGTGGTTCACTCCCCCGGGTGGGAAGCTATGTCCACAAGAAATATTGTTATATATATCTTTTGGGAAGGGCACAACAGTTCTTAGTCTGCACGCTCAGTTGCAGACTCTCTTCTCTCTCAGATAGGTCTCTATGCACTCGGCTGCAGAGCCTTTACAATATCTTTACTTAGAAAATATTTTACAATGCTCAGTATTAAACTTCTAACCCTTTCCCATACAAAAATGCCTCCTTTTTTAGATCATGCTCCTAGGTCATGTCTTTACAATGCTAAAGGCCGAAACCCTTAGGGTTTCCAAAACTGCTACAGTTTCTCTAAACCAAACTGCTATCCTTTGGTAGCGAGTGCTCCATCGTGGCGGTCCTCCACACCTTCATCCTGTCGCTATCGGCCTTTTTGTTGTGCGCATGCCAACAAGTCACTTTCCTCGAGCCGCTCTTCCTCTAACGGCCTTGTACAGCTGGCTCAGCTCCCAGTCGCTTTCATCAAGTCGTTCTTCCTCTAACGACCTCATACACTTGGCCGCCGCTCGGCCTCCTTGGAGCATCTTTTCCAAAACTAGACCGCCGTCGGTCTAACCGGTACCCGTGCCCGTCCTCCGTCCAACACTCTGTTTTTCCATCTCCATGTGGACTGGTCACTTCGTAGCACTGCTTCCTTGTAGCATTGATCTTCACAACACCCTTTGAAGTACTGCCAAAATTTGGTTGTTGCGTGCAACTTCGCAGCATCCCCAACACTTGCACAAAATTGTATTTTTGTTGAGATGTGCTTAGCTCCGTAGGTAAAACTCCTTCTGTTATCAAAATTTACCCCAACTTGGGCCAGGCACAACACAAGGCAACTAAGGTACCATTAGGGTCATTTAGGCGCCACTAGGATCAATCAAGATCAAATAGTGTTATCACATGCATCATCATCATTTACATCTACATAGACATCGTTATTATCCTCCTAATAATCATCGTCAACATCATATTTGTACATCATCATCATCATCATAATCATTGTGATTGTCATATATCATCATGATAGTCATTCATGTCATCAACATTGTTATGATGAACAAGGAATTATACTACCTTACAATAATTTTGTAAAGCATGTTTTCCCTTGAATAACTAGAATGGGTCTTAATAATTAGTAATTGTTATGATCCTCATCATCATTGTCATCATTTTCATTATCATCATCGTCATTTTTGTAGACGTCAACATTATCACCATAGTCATCATCATATATCATCAGATTCAGTGTCATGGTCTATATTGTCATGATAATCATTATGATGATGAATAAGTAATCCAACCACCTAATTACATGAGTTTCATAAAATACATTTGTCCTTTGAGTGGGGATGTAGACATCAATTGTCATCATTAACATCTTATAATAAAATCATTGTCAAGGTCATCATTATTGTCATAATGCATCATCATCATCATGGCCATGCTATTAGGGACACTTAGATTCCATTAGGGTCACTCAAATATTGTTAGGAACAATCAAATTCCATTAGGGTCATTTATGCGACTTTAGGATCACTCAAGAACCATTAGGTTCATTTAGGAGCAATTAGGATCAATAAATATCAAATAATTCATATCAATGCATCACCAACATCATTGAAATCAATATCCTTGTGATCCTCATTCTCATTGTTATCACTATCATTATCATAGATATTGACATTATCACCATAGTCATCATCATTTTCATTACCATATATTATCATAGTCATTGTCATCATCATCATTGTGATGATGAAAAAAGATTCAAATTTCCTAATTGCGTGAGTTTTGTAATATAGATTTGGCCTTTGGCTGGGAATGTAGGCATGATGAACATGTTTTGAGCACTATGGATGCATGGGTCCTAATTAATAAGTAATTTTCATCATCATCGTCCTCATCGTTGATGCAGTGCTCATTGTCATCATTGTCATCTTGTAATCAAATCATCATCAATTCCATCATGATTGTCATCATGCATAATCATCAACATGGTCATGATGTTAGGCCGGTCACTCAAATGTTGTTAGGGACAATAGCATGCCGATAGGGTCATTTAGGTTCCATTAAGGTCATTTAGGGTCCATTGGGATCAATCAAGTTAAATTAGTGCATCATCATCAATATCATTGTCGTCACCATCAGCCTAAACATCATCATCAACATCATACAAATCAACAATATCATCATCATTGTCATCATTTTCATCATCGTCATCATCATAATTCTAATGATGAAAAAGGAATCCTAATACCTTACATGAATTTTGTATAGGAGATTTGGAATCTCACTGGGATGGTTCATAATTACTAATTTTGATCATCATCATTGTTGTTATCATTAGTGACGCGATCCTTATATACATCAACATTATTGTCATCATCATCATTATTGGCACCATATACATATCATTATAGTGATTGTCATCATCAATGTCATGATAATTATTGTGATGATGAAAAGAGAATCCAACTACCTAATTATAACATCAATTTGGAAAAGGATCTTTGGCCTTTGAGTAGGAATGCATGCACCATTAACATGTTCTAGGAACTATGCATGGGTCTTAATTAGTAATTGTCCTCAACATTGTACCCATCATTGACATGCTCATCATAGTCATCATTATCATCTTATAATCAAATCATCATCAATTCCATATTTTTCATTGTCAAGATGCATCATCATCATCGTCATCATCATCATCATTGTCATGCCATTAGGGTCACTCAGATGTTGTTAGGGACACTCAGATGCCATTAGGGTCATTTAGGTTCCATTCGGGACTCTCATATGAAAAAAGGGTCATCTAGGTTCCATTAGGGCCACTTAGTGTCAAGTAGTGAAATAACATGCATCATCATCATTATCATTGTCATCAACATTTTCATCATCAACATTGTCTATATCATCGTCATTATCATCATAGACATCAATATTAACATCTCATATACCCCTCCCAAATGTAACCCTCAACTCCTATAACCAATAGCCTTTGTTCCATCTATTAACTAACTCATATGACGAACTAGGCTCAATTCTAGGAGCAACAATCGGTGCTATTTTGGGAGGAAAACAAGGCACAATACTAGGAGAAAAATGTGGTGCTACTTTGGGATAAAAACTAGATCCTACACTAGGTGCTATTTTTGACACAAAACTTGGTTCTAAACCTACTAAAAAATTAGGAAACTAGGTGTTGAACATGGTGCTAATGTTTACGGACAATCTGGAAGGGAGGGCTCAAACAAATCTCCCTAGTCTGAATGGTTCAGATCTAGAAAAAAAGCAATACATAATACAAATTCCTTTCCTAGATCAATTGAAATGAAAGATAAGTGAAAGAGATGGCTTACCTTACAGGTGCAGTTCCTTTCTCCTTGTTGATCCAAGTCTCGATCTTTAGATCTTTAGCTGCAAAACCAGACAAAACATGTGGAAACATACAAGTAGTAAAAGCACATGAATATGAATTGATCTAGATCAACGGTTAAAGAAGTTAATCCTAAACATTATCAACACAACAAGTTTATGGAAAGGATTTGCATTAGATTTAATAATAAGAAGTACAATGAGAGATATGTTATGATCGATGCTTTGACGTCATAACCTCCTTCCAATAATTCTAACCTCCAAGATCAAATTCTTAGCCTCCTAATGGATGAAGAGGATCACCTAGAGAAATTCCACCAGCATATAGGTATTCTATCCTTCCTCCCTTAACAATGGAGAGGGGGTTCATATATATAGGGTTAAAGGGATAAGAGAGGTTTATGATTTAGGGGAGAGGCTTAAGGGATCATCCCAATAGGTAAGGGGGTTGACTGCCACCTTCCCAGATATGTAGGGATAAGTCTCCACGCCACCCAAGCTTTGAGAAGTCGCTCGAAGCTTCCCTTTATCATTTTTAACCAACAATGGCACACCTTGCACAAGATAAACTCGCGCCAATGGGAGGCCGACACACCTTGTGCAAGGTAAACTGTGAGGAACCTCCAACAATTAATTAATGAAAATGCACGATATATTAGAAATAACATAACACAAAATAGATTTATTGATCGTGGGCCACTTCGAGGGGGAAACCTCATTTGAGCAAGTTCAATACAAATAACTTCTGGATTCCTTCATTGGCCTCAACATGTACTTATATACTAAGTCTATGCACCAATACTATGGATCAATACCATGGAACATATAATACTATGGGCTAATACAAACTATGGATCAATACCATGGAACATATAATACTATGGGACGACTTACAAAGCATATGTATCCAACAACAATATACTAACAAATTAAAGAGAAGGGTTGACATGGGTTCCTAACATCCCCTCCCCCTTATAAAAAGCTTTGTCCTCAAAGATTTAGATGTGGAAATTGATGCTGAATTTGAAGGAGTGGTTCCCATGTAGCATCCACTGGTTGCATTCCATGCCACTAAAGTAATACCTCTGTGATAGATCAAGAGTGAAGCTGACGAGTGCGCCTATTGAGGATGGAGTCTAGCTCCAAAAGGATGGATCCTTCATTATCTAGTTCTGGTAAAATAGTTTGTCCTCTGATGTTGGTGCCAAGAACTTTTGTCAGACAAGAGACATGAAATACTGGATGAATATGGAAAGAAGGAGGAAGTTCCAATTTATAAGTAATGTACCCAATATTCTGAAGAACCTTATAGGGCCCATAGAAATTTGGAGCAATCTTATGACGCCCTTTGAGTTTTAGGGAGGATTTCTTGGAAGGTTGTAGACAAATAAAAACCATATCACTTGCTTGAAAAGTGCGCTCAGAACGGTGCTGATCGGCTTGTTGTTTCATTCAAATTCTTGCCATGTGAAGATTGTCCTACAAAATGCGAAGAATATGATCGTGGTTTCGAAGTACCGTGTCAATTTCCTGAACTGGTGAACTGGTGAACTGTTGAGAGTGTATAGAAGAAGAACTGGCGATGCCTGACCATAGATTGCTTCATATGGAGTCATTTTTTATGCAGTATTGTACCACCATTTAGTAAGAGGGAGCCACTTTTCCCATTTAATTTGTTGTTTGGAGGTGAAGCAATGAAGATAAGTGTCCAAAAATTTATTGGTAATTTCAGTCAAACCATCTGTTTGTGGGTGAGACCTTGAACTCATCTTCAGTTTGGTGTTAGTGTGGCGAAATAGTTCTGTCCAAAAATGATTGGTGAAAGTTGCTTCACGATCCGAGACAATGGAAGAAGGGATTTCATGAAGATGGAAGATATGGTGCAGGAAAATGTGTGTGATTGAGGAGGTTGTATAGGGATGGACGAGGGCACAAAATTGACTATATTTGTAGAGGTGATCAACCACAACCAAAATCATTGTCTTCCCTCCATATTTAGGGAGCCCTTCAATGAAATCCATAGAAATATTTGTCCAAATCCATGTATGGATGGGAAATGGTTCGAGCAATCCCAGAAGGAGTGTCATTTCACCCTTGTTGAGCTGGAAAGTATCACATTCAGCCACCATCTGTTCAATTATCCTTTTCATTCCCTGGAAACTAGGTGCTGAACATGGTGCTAATGTTTACGGACAATCTGTAAGGGAGGGCTCAAACAAATCTCCCTAGTCTGAATGGTTCAGATCTAGAAAAAAAGCAATACATAATACAAATTCCTTTCCTAGATCAATTGAAATGAAAGATAAGTGAAAGAGATGGCTTACCTTACAAGTGCAGTTCCTTTCTCCTTGTTGATCCAAGTCTCGATCTTTAGATCTTTAGCTGCAAAACCAGACAAAACATGTGGAAACATACAAGTAGTAAAAGCACATGAATGTGAATTGATCTAGATCAACAGTTAAAGAAGTTAATCCTAAACATTATCAACACAACAAGTTTATGGAAAGGATTTGCATTAGATTTAATAATAAGAAGTACAATGAGAGATATGTTATGATTGATGCTTTGACGTCATAACCTCCTTCCAATAATTCTAACCTCCAAGATCAAATTCTTAGCCTCCTAATGGATGAAGAGGATCACCTAGAGAAATTCCACCAGCATATAGGTATTCTATCCTTCCTCCCTTAACAATGGAGAGGGGGTTCATATATATAGGGTTAAAGGGATAAGAGAGGTTTATGATTTAGGGGAGAGGCTTAAGGGATCATCCCAATAGGTAAGGGGGTTGACTGCCACCTTCCCAGATATGTAGAGATAAGTCTCCACGCCACCCAAGCTTTGAGAAGTCGCTCGAAGCTTCCCTTTATCATTTTTAACCAACAATGGCACACCTTGCACAAGATAAACTCGTGCCAATGGGAGGCCGACACACCTTGTGCAAGGTAAACTGTGAGGAAACTCCAACAATTAATTAATGAAAATGCACGATATATTAGAAATAACATAACACAAAATAGATTTATTGATCGTGGGCCACTTCGAGGGGGAAACCTCATTTGAGCAAGTTCAATACAAATAACTTCTGGATTCCTTCATTGGCCTCAACATGTACTTATATACTAAGTCTATGCACCAATACTATGGATCAATACCATGGAACATATAATACTATGGGCTAATACAAACTATGGATCAATACCATGGAACATATAATACTATGGGACGACTTACAAAGCATATGTATCCAACAACAATATACTAACAAATTAAAGAGAAGGGTTGACATGGGTTCCTAACATCCCCTCCCCCTTATAAAAAGCTTTGTCCTCAAAGATTTAGATGTGGAAATTGATGCTGAATTTGAAGGAGTGGTTCCCATGTAGCATCCACTGGTTGCATTCCATGCCACTAAAGTAATACCTCTGTGATAGATCAAGAGTGAAGCTGACGAGTGCGCCTATTGAGGATGGAGTCTAGCTCCAAAAGGATGGATCCTTCATTATCTAGTTATGGTAAAATAGTTTGTCCTCTGATGTTGGTGCCAAGAACTTTTGCCAGACAAGAGACATGAAATACTGGATGAATATGGAAAGAAGGAGGAAGTTCCAATTTATAAGTAATGTACCCAATATTCTGAAGAACCTTATAGGGCCCATAGAAATTTGGAGCAATCTTATGACGCCCTTTGAGTTTCAGGGAGGATTTCTTGGAAGGTTGTAGACAAATAAAAACCATATCACTTGCTTGAAAAGTGCGCTCAGAACAGTGCTGATCGGCTTGCTGTTTCATTCAAATTCTTGCCATGTGAAGATTGTCCTACAAAATGCGAAGAATATGATCGTGGTTTCGAAGTACCGTGTCAATTTCCTGAACTGGTGAACTGGTGAACTGTTGAGAGTGTATAGAAGAAGAACTGGCGATGCCTGACCATAGATTGCTTCATATGGAGTCATTTTTTATGCAGTATTGTACCACCATTTAGTAAGAGGGAGCCACTTTTCCCATTTAATTTGTTGTTTGGAGGTGAAGCAATGAAGATAAGTGTCCAAAAATTTATTGGTAATTTCAGTCAAACCATCTGTTTGTGGGTGAGACCTTGAACTCATCTTCAGTTTGGTGTTAGTGTGGCGAAATAGTTCTGTCCAAAAATGATTGGTGAAAGTTGCTTCACGATCCGAGACAATGGAAGAAGGGATTTAATGAAGATGGAAGATATGGTGCAGGAAAATGTGTGTGATTAAGGAGGTTGTATAGGGATGGACGAGGGCACAAAATTGACTATATTTGTAGAGGCGATCAACCACAACCAAAATCATTGTCTTCCCTCCATATTTAGGGAGCCCTTCAATGAAATCCATAGAAATATTTGTCCAAATCCATGTAGGGATGGGAAAGGGTTCGAGCAATCCCAGAAGGAGTGTCATTTCACCCTTGTTGAGCTGGAAAGTATCACATTCAGCCACCATCTGTTCAATTATCCTTTTCATTCCCTACCAAAATAAGTTACGTTGTACCCGCTCATACGTTTTGAGGAACCCAGAGTGCCTTGAGGATGGAGAAGCATGGAGTTCAAAGAAGACAACCTGTTGAATATCTATGCTCTGGGGAAGCACCAAATGACCATTGTATCTCAGGGAAGTACCATCCCAAGAGTAATGCGGTATATTATAAGGGTTGTTGGCCAACCGTTGGATGATTTGAGATAATGAGGAGTCAGTGACATAGCCCTGTTGAACAGACTGCAACCAATTTGGAACATGCATAGAAATAGATGAAAGAGAAACTTGGTCATCAAATGTGCGAGAAATAGCATCCGCCACTAGATTTTCCTTACCCTTCTTTGTAATACCCCCAATTCGACCCTTAGGATATATTAGCCTTTAATGTAAATAAGTGTACATGTGATGTATGTTTTCCTAGCGTGGAGCTCAAGGCCAAGGCCCCGCTAGTGAATGTCGAATTTTATTTAAAGGGCAAGTATTTGATATTTTGATACCATGTGCTCTTAAGCCATGGAAATTGTAATAGGATGTAAATAAACATCAGGCAATATTAAATGTCCAAAGCTGGCTACGGAGGCAACGAATGAGAAGGGGCCACGTGTATCCACTAGGGAGTGGTGAGGGGGCTATGGGAGTGACCCATAGGTTGCCATTTGTCATTATGTGAACCCATTGACTTCCTTTAGGTGACATTAATGCCAATTGTAAGGAAGTGGTTGAGATTTCAGCCCATGGCTTCAATGGAGTATGGGCAACCCTGAAATTCGTATGGGGATGTATGGGCTCTTTTGACTTGTCCCACAAGTCACTCTACATCTTGGGGGTTGCTCCATCCTTATCCCCATTCCATTGTGGAAGTATGGGACATCTTTCACCACCCAAAAACGAGCTCCCAACAGTGAGAAAACCAGAAATCGCGACTGTGGGAGAACCCACATTTTGGGAAGCCAAAAACGTCCCGATTTGGTATTGGACAGTGAAATCCAATGGGGGATCCATTGGTAGGAACCTTGGGGCGAATTTGGGAGAAATCGCTACCCCAAAAGCCATGGGAAAACCCAGTTTTAATGGCCCAGAAAATCAGTGACGGATTTGGGTTGTTTGTGACAGGTTTGTGAGAAATCCAATTGTGGATGTATGAATAGAGGATAGGATTGCTGAGTCTAGTTTGAAGGGTATGTGGCTCTGGGTTTGAGCTTAGTGGACTAGAATCCTCCTCCATCTCCCATTGCATGATTGAGAAACCCAACCGTGTGTTGGATTAGCATGGCTGTTTGAGTGAAACCCTGACTGTGAGGGAGCCATCTAGTTCCTCCTTAGTGGATACACAGCCCAGCTCGGGGGTGATCTCTCAGCTGAAAGAATACAGACTGGACAGAGATCTATGGTTGGGTGGAACGTTGCTCTCACGTAGCCAGTCGTTGGATATTGCGTTGCAAGATAAGTGTTCTCCGTGACTTTAATTTGTATATATATATATCTGGGTTCTGTAATGTGTTATTTGAATGATTATTCTCCATGTTAATGAAATTGAAATGAAGTCGGTGCATAGCATATGAATGGGATTGAACCCTGCATATGGAATCATATTTGGTTTGTCCTCATGTGTGTTATTACGTCTAATTTCCGCTGTGTTTTATTGAAGTCGAATCTGCATATAGAAGTTTTAAAATGTTAGTTATTTATGTGCAAAAATTATTGGGGCTAAACTTACAAAAGCCCGGTATGTTGTTAATGTTTCCTTCCCTGTTGTTCTATGGAGAAGGGGACGTTACATTCTTGTAAGTGATCTCATAGGCATAACCCATTTCTGTTGTGTTGGGGAGGAGACCTGTTGTTCCAGGAAATATTTCATACTCTGGTGATCAGTCTTGATGCAGAAATAATTCCCTAATAGCTACGGTTGCCACTTATGTACTGCTTGCAAAATAGCCATCATTTCCTTCTCATATGATGAAGGTGGAAATCCCACTGAGTCAGCAAAGACACCTGCATATCTATCCAAAATTTGTTGTAGATCCAAAGGATTAGTGGAGACCGTTGATGGGTGCATATGAAAGGAATGGAGCTGAGCGATGACACCATGTGAATTCTTATTAAGGATCTTTTCCAAGTGATGTGAAAGGATGATGTAGAGAGACCCTGGTTGTAAGCCCATCAATGCCTGTTTTTGACCATTGACTGAAAAATGCATCCAAAGTTCAACAAAATCCCATAAGATGGGGCCAAGTGTGCATAACTATTGAGCACCCAAAACCACATCACATAGGAAAACTTGTCAGAGTGCGGGTTATAATATCCCATAAATATACGCACATTGCGACACGTCCCCTTGCAAGGTAAGGTTCCCCCATTGGAAATCATGACTTCAAATTTGGAGCAAGGATGGACAAAACAATCTACCTGTTTGGTGATCCAAAGGTCAATGAAGTTATGAGTGCTACCAGAATCAATGGGTATTGCAAGAGGGAGCTTCTTGAAGTAACCCCTGACCCACATTGTTTGTGGGTTGGTGAAATCGACTAAAGCATTGATATATATCTCTCAGTGGTCGTCCTGAGATGGAGGGTCAACAAGCAGCTGGTGAATGTCGATCTGATCATCTATTGTATCTGGATATTCTTCACCAAGTTCAAAGGCAGCCAGAGAATCCACATCCAATAGATAGAGCTTTTGCTCAACACATCTATGGCCCCAAGTGAATTTGTAATCACAATTATAACAAAGCCCTTTTTCTCTACGTGCCCGCATCTCTACTTCAGATAAATGCTTGCTAGGAGTTGGTCGAGGAGCTGGCGTGATGGGAGGTTGTTGGGAAACCATATTTCTGAATGGAAAAAGTGGATTTGGAGCATTGTTGGGTTGTGATCTTGTCCTCCGTGAACTTATCCAACCCTAGGACTTCCATCATTGTGTTGGGACAGAACATTTTAACCTTTGATTGGATTGCATCCTTGAGACCACTGATAAAACAACTCCTGTAGAATTTATTAGACAATCCTTCTGTGTGATTGGCCAGTTTCTCAAATTCTGTCTGATACTCTCTCATAGTTCCAATTTGGTGAATTTTAGTGAGTGCTCCTGTGAAGTCATCAAAAGCATTAAGACCAAATAGTTGTAAAGGGAGTTGGAAAAAATCTATCCATTTTGGCTCTTCATGAGCCTTGATGTACCAACGGTACCATTGAAGGGCTTCATGTTCCAAATGAAAGGATGGAAGTGGAACTTTATTGACATCAAAAGTATTATGTAGACTGAAATATTGTTCTTCGTGGTATATCCATCCAGTTGGATCATTACCATTGAAGCGAGGAAAATTAAGCTTCGGACCACGAAAATTGTTGGAAGAAGAGAACCCAGTGTCTGTAGAAGATTCTGGATGTCGTTTATTGTTCATGGCTGAATGCTGAAGATGGAGGCAAGAGAAATTTTTCATCCAGATCTTAGAGTTTGGTGTTGAGGGATACAAGTTCTTCCTAAATGATTTTTGCTCCTACGCAGGTGACAACCATAACCAGGAGTTTTTTTTGTGAATGGGTAGAAAAACAAAAACAGAAGATTCTTTAATAAAGGACAATTTGGATTTGGGAAAAAATCTGATGGGTAATTGGGGTTTGACAAGGTTTTGGACGCTTTCTGATGGATAGGGAAGCAGAAAATGGGGATTTCAGAAGTGGGGTGAAAGAATGAGAAAAAATTTCAAAGAGGGACAAAGAAGCAGAAATAGGAAATAACATTGTGGCAAAATTTGAAGGTGATTGGGTGAAAATCGAAGAAGTTATGGAAAACCCTAAAAATAGACAAATGTGGGATTTATGGCGCTGGGAAGTGGAATTTGGGATAGGGTCCTCAAGAATGAAATATGCAAAATGGGATTGCAAGGATGTCAGTGAATTTTTCTGGATCCGCAACAACGCGGAAGTGATTGACAATAGAATGGATCTGCAATGACGTGAAAGTGATCAGCAAAAGTTCTGGACAGATGTAATCTGTGATTTATCAGCTGGCAATAGATATGTACCCCAACTATGCGCGGCTTCCTAAAGGTTTAGTGGATTCACTCAACCACCAATGTTGTCTAACAACTTGCGTATTGGGGCAGTACCCATCACTCCACGGCTCAGGTAAAATTGATAACAGCTTTTCCACAAACGATAGCTCTTGGTTTATTTCACAGGTGGGAACTAGTCAATTAGGTAGGGGTCGTTTCCGTTTTCACTGGCAAGTCCTCTCAATGGGGCATCTAATTCGAGATTCCTATGGTATTCCTCACAATGATTTTTAGGGATTATTCCCAATTACTTCCCACAGTTAATCAGATAGGGATTATTCCCGGATCCGAACCTGCAATTGATAGGAACAAATACATATGTGAAAAAAAATTTGGCAGAAATTCCACCCAACAAGCCCAAGAAAGTGCTCTGATACCAGATGTGAGGAACCTCCAACAATTAATTAATGGAAATGCACGATATATAAGAAATAACATAACACAAAAATATTTATTGATCGCGAGCCACTTCGAGGGGCCAACCTCCTTTGAGCAAGCTCAATACAAATAACTTATGAATGCCTTCATTGGCCTCAACATGTACTTATATACTAAGTCTATGCACAAATACTATGGATCAATACCATGGAACATATAATCCTACGGGATGACTTACAAAGCATATGCATCCAATACTATGGATCAATACCATGGAACATATAATACTACGGGATGACTTACAAAGCATATGCGTCCAACAACAATATACTAACACAGTAAAGAGAAGGGTTGACACGGGTTCCTAACAGCATCATGCGCCACCGACGCACTCTGCTAAGGTGTATATCACGTCACCTTGATTCGGATCCACCTTGCCAGAGAGCATGGTGTGTCGGGGTGACAACATAAGGTTAAAGGGATGAACAACAAATTCCCTTTTGATGTTTTAACCCAAGTAATTTAGGAATCAGGGAATATAAAGGACACATAACTCATGATGACTAGATTTTGGTGTAACAGCTAATCCTTGCTTAAATCCATGCACAACCTAGGAAGCCAAACTAGGTGCAATTCTTGGCTTAAAACCTGGCACTATTCTTAGTGCAAAAAGGAAGAAAAAATGGCATTAATCTTGGTTTTGTTTAAGGTGCTATTCCTAGCGCTAAAGGGATAAAAAGTAGGCACTAAACCAGACACTATTAAGGGATTTATTCCCAACGATAAATTAGGCACTAAATTAAGCACTAAACTCGATTCTAATTAGCATCTAGTTTAGTGCCTATTTTCAAAACATGTCACAAAAAATTCCAAGAGAAGCGCCATCCCCATGAAATAGCGCTGAATTTGCCTAGAAAGTGAATAAAAATACACTAAAAGTGTCGGGAGATGCCAAACAGGGAGCTAAAAGGGATGCAAATCACAGGGTTTTTCTATAGTGTAATGAATTTATTTTTTCCAAATGCATAAGTGTTCGGAAAGGAATTGGCTAAGAATCCCTTCGTCCATATTTAAATATCATGGATTAGTATGCATATGATAATTAAATGCATTTGATTTATTGTTATTCCACTGGAAATGATGTCATATGGTGTGGTAGAGGCAAGAATCCTTATACCTATATGACTATTTGGAATCTAGAATGTATTAATGTAAAATTAAATAACATTCCATGTGTTTGTTAGTTATGAGTAAATAACCAAGTACAATCAAAGTTTGTGAACCTATTATGGTAATCATGAATTAGTGCAAGGTTGCATTGAATGTGTGTGCATTAGTACATTATGTAAATATCTTGGTTACACATACAAGTATGTGGGCATATATGTTGAATGCATTATGTGAAAGAAATTTATGCCATATTTTATTGCATAAAATGTTAATAGATACAATGGTGAACTTATTGGTAATACATAATTCCGAGATCATTTCATGAGTTGTGAATGCAGAGAAATAAATGCATGAAAAAGTAGTCACATTGGAATGACTATAAGAATGCGCTATCAGGAGAACATAGTTGTATGAAGGAAAGAGATGTCTTGGACATGGAAATGAAAGTGAACCATAATGAAGACATGGACTATTTCTCATGCCATTGAAAGCTAAGTATTATGTGTGGAACTCATGTTATTATTATAAATTCAATTGTTGTAATAATGATTTCCAAGATAATTGATAGATAAAATAATGGCTCCTAATACATGTATGCTTATGTTTATGACATAGGTGGATGGTCAATCCACCTACTATAAACGTATGATGGAAATTGTAAGTTGGAAATCCTGGGAAGAAGACCACTACAAGGATAGGAGAACCCTATAAGTTGTGCTCTTCTTATGTAAGAAATCCTTAGTGAGCGATGGATCTTCTTAAGGGTTGTTTGTCACAAAAGGGGATGCCTAATCTTGAAGGGTGAATGAATATATATAAGAGGAAACTTTAATGAATCTATTATGAATGATTCATGATATATCTAAATTTCTAGCATGGATATTCCTTGGCAAACTGTGCTGGAACATTGGAGGGAATTGGGATAACATAAGGGACTGCAGGAAGAGAAGGAATCACATTCCTTGTTTTTTGTAGGATGATGGGGGAGGATTGCTATGGATTAGGAAAATTGTAGAGGGCGTGTCAAGAGGAGCAGTGAGCTGAATTCTTTCCCATGGAAACCTTGCGAAAGAAAAGAAATAAATAAGTATTGGACAGAGAGTTCATACTTATTTGATGAAATGAATATATGTCCATACCTTTTGGTATTGGAAAATTGCTCTGAACATTATGACTATTTCAAAAAAATGATTATAACATGCATACTTCTTCTTAATGGTTGATATAGGTACGTGTGGATGTGCCAATCCTGGGAAGGAAACTAGGGCATTGGATAATCAATGTTGGTGCTTTGTGGATGAGATGGGGGTGAATCCATGAAGATAGGTGTCTATTTTGGGGGGTTCCGTGAGAAAATAATTCTGAATTTTTCATGTTTTCCATCTTTGGGCGAATAAAAGTGATATTTTTGTTTGGAATTTCACTTTTCACTAAAAAGCAAACTTTTAGAGAATTATGTTAGCTTGCTATCCATATTTTTTTCAATTTTTTATATTGAGATTTGATATGTCGATTCGACAAATGTTTGACAGTGTGTTCTTATAAAACAAAAGGACTACAAAATGGCCATGTTTTGTCGCACACGTAAAATCATTGTTAAACTTGTTTTTCGCAAAAAAAAAATATGCTACAACAATCTACACACAATATACTACTGCATGACTATAATTTTGTAGCAAATGGATCTATATACTAATTATTATATTTATTTGAATTCAATCAATGGGGAAACCTTGTCGATTTTCAACATATTTTTTGTCGCAAAACTTTTCTCTCAACTGAATATAAAACTAAAAATTCTATGAATACCCTTTTGAAGTAGACATGCCAATTAACTGCACCATAGTTTTCTCAATTTTTTTCGTGGTGTATTTTTAAAGTTATGGAGTTTTCATTTCACCACATTTTGAAAGAGATGAAACTAGACTCGACACCTGTTAAGAAAACAAACAATTACAAATATCAGATCTTACCTATACATAAAGAAATCTATATATTTGGAAAGTAGATTCAGTAACGAAACTAATGGTATCAAGTCCGATAGTCACCATGGAGGAATTGCGTTTTACACCAAATACAAGACGTCTACAAGTTTCTTAGATGCAATAGTGAGAGCTGCTAGTGGACGCGGCGAGGGTTCCTTAGAAGGCGAAGTTTATCTGCTCTCTCGGCATGGATCCACCCCCGGATCCGGGGCGTGATGCTCCAGGTGAAGCTCCACTCCTCATTTCGGACCGTTTCAGATCGTTGGTTGCTTCTCATCCAGTCAACCCTAAAACGTCTGTCCCGAATGCCTCCAAGTTTGTTAAAAAATCAGTGGTTCCAGAGGTCAAATTGACATCAACGGCTTCAAAATGCAAGGTCGTGGCTCTAGCTGAAAAGGGATTAGTCGGGCGCTTTACAGGATTATGGCCATCGCCTCGCTCGATTGAAACATGGCTCAACAAAAATTGGCACCCTCTAATCCAAGGGGAAGTACAACAAATCTTTTGCGGCAAGGGGTTCTTTGTTTTCTATTTCGAAAAAAAAGATGACCGAGATTTAATCTTCAGGAATGGCCCCTATTTCATGGGGCCAAGAGGAATGTATATCAACAAGTGGGACCTTTCCTTTGACCCGGAAAAATACATTCCATCAGTAGTCCCTGTCTGGGTTAAACTACCCCATCTCCCTCTGCATTGCTGGAACGATGAAGATCTCCGAGCCATCGGGAACTCATTGGGGAAATACATAGACAAATCTGAGCCAAAACCCCCAATGTTCTCATGCGCAAGAATATGTGTCGAAGTAGATCTAGAAAAGGGATTGCCAGAAGCAATAGACTTGTCAATGGATGGATGGAGTCATAGGCAAACAGTTGATTATGAGCAAATATCATTCAAGTGCAAAGCATGCCATGAATATGGGCATTTCGCCAGGTTATGCCCAAAAAGGAAAACCCTAGAAGACGAGGAAATCCAAGGGGGGGAATGGAATGAAGTCACAAGGAAAAAAGGGGGAAAATCCAATGCATCTACAATCGCTAAAACCCCAGTGAAAAGAACAGAAACCACAAATAAATTTCAAGTTCTGACCACAGAAGAAATCGGCGAGGAACAGGAGAAGGAAACACAAATAGAGGAGCAACAAGAAAATGAGGAGCAAGCCAATCCCAGAAAAAAGGACCCTGTCATTCCGGTACACCAGCACACAGCTGTAGAAATGGAATCATCATTAAACTCAGGAGGATCAATAACACGAGAAAAAGCGAAACACTTTCAGGAAGAGACCTTAGTTAGCAAAGACGAGGAGCAATAACCTTTGGTGAAGAGAGGAAGAAGATTCAATAAAACAATAAGAGAGCAAGAAGCAGCTAGAGAAAAGGCGGCGGGCAAGCAAACCATCCTGGACCAGCATGTAAGGATAATTGCTAGTGGGAAGCAGCAACAAGGAGCTCAGGAGGAAAGAAAGGACAAAGCAGGTCCTCAACCACCAAAAAAATAATGAAAATAGTCTCCTGGAATTGCAGAGGATTAGGCGGATAGCAAAAAGCAGAAGCAATAAAAAGATTAAAAAAAATGGAAAAATTATCAATCCTTCTGATCCAGGAGACTAAAATGCAAGAGGAGGACAGTATCAACCCCATGAAACAAATCTGGCCCAGTGGGGAAGGAAATGCAGTGAGCACCTCAGGAGCCTTCGGAGGACTCATCACCTGGTGGGACAAGGGTATGTATAAAAGCAAAACTCTTTTCTTAAATCAACATTGGATTTTTATAGAACTTGAAGAAATATCAAACAAGAAGAAATTTTGGGTTGGAAATATTTATGGCCCCACTGTCTTTGGACAGAAGGAGCCCTTTTGGGACCAGTTAATAGGTTTAAATCACAGTTATGCCAATTTCCCTTGCATCCTTGCGGGATATTTCAATGCCACCATCTCAGCGGCTGAGAGAAAAGGGGGATCCAGAGTTAGAGATCCCTATGGAGAAAGAATGGAAGATTTGATGTCCGCCTGGAACCTCATCGGCATCAAACCAAAGCAGGGCACCTTTACGTGGAGTAACAAAAGAGTAGGTCCAAATCACATAGCAGCCAGACTTGACAGGTTTCTAATAAGTACTTCTTTTCTCTCCGGTTCAAAGCTCCCAAACTCAAATATTCTTGCTTTTGCAATTTCCGACCACATGCCCATATCTTTTTTTTTTTCCTCCCCTGGAAATTTAGGTCCTCTGCCTTTTAGATTCAACCCTTCCTAGCTTGAAAATGAGAGTTGTATGGAGGAAGTGATAGCCGTTTGGAGACAATTCATCCCCGGATCCCCAGGCTACATTTGGGAAACAAAGCTAAAGTTGGTGAAAACCACGTTAAAAAACTGGGTTAAAAAGAATCACATAAAACCTGGAGAAGAATGTGATAATCTACAAAAGGAACTAGAGGAGCATCAACTCAAAATGGAGCAAAATCCAGTGACGGAAGATATGCTCAGGAGCGAAAAAGACCTCGAAGGGAAAATCCAAAAAGCAGCCAGAAAGGAAGAGGAAGAATGGAGACTAAAGTCTAGGAGTTTATGGTTAAAGGCGGGAGACAGAAATACCAAGTTCTTCCATGCTCAATGCAAGGAGAGGTACAGGAATAATAACATTGAGAGTCTTACAAAGGAGGATGGAGTGAAAATAGAAGGCTAGGACCTCATTCTAAGAGAAGCTAAAGTCCACTTTGAAAAGCTATACAGCAGCAATGACATTGCTCTCCAAGCGGACATGGATCAAATGAGTAAGGAAATTCCTAATCTCATATCCGAGGCTAACAACAAAATATTAATGGAGCGGATCACTGAAAGTGAAGTCAAAAAGGCAATCTGGTCACTCCATCCGAATAAAGCCCCTGGTCTGGATGGTTTTACAATAAAATTTTATAGAAAATGTTGGCACTGGTTAAAAAAAGACCTCATCAGAATGCTAAATTGGACCAGGAAAAGAGAAAGAATCAGGGGAGCTACTAATTCTACTTTCATTGCTCTTATCCCCAAGGAAAAAAATCCTCTCACTATAGGAAGATATAGGCCAATCTCACTTTGCAATTCTTCCTATAAAATCCTCACAAAAGTCATTGCTAACAGAGTAAAGGGTCATCTCTCTTGAATCATCTCACCAAATCAAGGAGGTTTCATTACTGGTCGTCAAATCTATGACAACATCCTCCTAGTTCAAGAAGCCATCCACTCAAGCATTCAAAGGAAAGATTTAGGTATGGTCATTAAACTTGATATGGCAAATGCATTTGATAGAGTTAGACACGAGTTTCTCTTCACAGTCATGGAAAAATTTGGCTTTGAGCGAGAGTTCATAAACTGGATCAAAGCTTGCATCGGCTCTCCATGGATCGCCCTCCTTGTAAATGGCCGACCCTCATCCTTCCTCCGCATGTCCCGTGGATTGAGGCAAGGATGTCCTCTTTCCCATATCTTTATGTAATCATGGATGACTCTTTCAGCAGGAAACTTAACAGTCTTCAAGACATTGGTTCAATTCCTGGAATTGTAATCGCTAAAGATATCCCTCCTATAAACCATGCTCAGTTTGCAGACAACACCATCTTGCTCGGCAGCGTCTCTCCTATTATTGCTTCCAGATTTAAACTCACTCTTTCCCTCTTCCTGGGGGTGTCCGGGGGTAAAACAAACAGTCAAAAATGCAATATCTATAGTTGGAACTATAATAATCTCCAACTCAGGAATTTAGCCAATATTCTAGATTGCAAGCCTTGCTTTGACTAGACCTCCTTCAGGTATTTGGGCATCCCAATCTCCCTTAAAAAAAAAACTCATCCTCTTGGATTCCTATCCTCGAAAAAATCAAAAGCAAAATAAGTTCCTGGGGGACTCGCTGGTTAAACCTGTCAAGCAAAGTCATCCTAATCAAAGCCATTCTTTCCTCCATTCCAATTTACACGGGTGCAATCCTTTTGGCTCCAATCTCAGTTACTAATGCTATCTGCCTGGAAATCAGAAAGTTTCTTTGGAAGGGGGGGAAAACCCAGGGTAATAAATTCCATCTCGTTAAGTGGAAAACAGTCAAGGAGAAACGCCAAAGAGGGGGTCTGGGGATTCGAGACCCAGCAACAATGAGCAAGGCTTTGGGAGCCAAAGTAGTTTGGAGAATGATAACAGGAAAAAAAGAGTGGTGGAAGGAAGCTATCAGGAAAAATTACATCAGGGGATCTAGGCAAAGGTGCATGAATAACTTGAAAAAGAAAAATGGAACAGCAATATGGAGGCTAATACATTCTTTAGCTGGTCTAATCAAAGACAATTTGTACTGGATTTTAGGTAACGGCAAGAAAATCAATATATGGAAAGACAGCATCAATGGAGAATACCCTCTAGGAGAAATCTGTGAAATACACAATGTCAAGATCTGGCTTCAGGATTTAGGAATTCACAAATTGGCAAACATGGCAATTTGGACGTCTACTGGGAGGTGGAAGGATTGGAAAACCTTGGTGCCTCAGGATATTCTTGTTGAGAGCTACAATGTTTTCCTTCAGTCATTGCATGGGAAAGCTCCAATAAGCACCAGGGTCAAGGATGTCAGAGGATGGGGGAAAACTGGTAGGTACACAGTCAAAGCCGGATACGATCTTCTCACCTCAAATTGCCCTCCAGCTCATAAAATTTGGCAGAAAGTTTGGAATCCTGACAGCATCCCAAAAATCAATCACTTTTATTGGATACTGGCACATAATAAACAACTGACTGCAGACAATATAAAGCTTCGTGGAATCGAAGGTCCCTCCAGATGTCATTTATGTCAGAATGCAAAAGAAAGCTCTCAGCACCTATTTCTTGAATGTAGCTATGCCATACAAGTCTGGCAGGGAGTTTTCAGTCCCCTCTCTAATGTTCTCTCAATCCCCAATCAAACTCAGCCAATGATCGAAAACTGGGCCAAAGGATATCAGGGAGCTGGAAAGAACAAGCCAAATTTAAATAGAATTCTAAATCTTCTCCCGATGAATATATGCTGGCAACTGTGGCTGGAAAGGAACCAATGCGTTTTTGAAGGAAAAAGAAAGACAGAAATTAAAATAGTCAACAAAATCTTATCCCTAACTTCAGAAACCCTGAGAGCCAAGGGGATAGCCATCCAACAACGAGAATCATTAAGTTGGCAAGAATTTCAGTGGTGTCAAAACTTCATTGATGGGAGTTCGCTCTAGTCCAAAAGACCTCCAATCCTCCATGAATGGGAGATAAGAAAAGACAATCAGACCTTCAACAAATGGTGGAAAAGCCAAAAAAGATACACAATTTTCTTTGATGGGGCTTCCAAAGGAAACCCAGGGGAGGCAGGTGTGGGGGGAATTATATTTGATCCTGGAGGAAGAAAAGTTGTTGACTTCTCTTGGGGACTAGGCATAAGAACTAATAATGAAGCAGAGTGGTTGGCGATGCTTCACTCTCTTGAGTTGGCCTCCACCTTAAACATTGCAAAGTTATAGGTATTTGGAGACTCCAGGCACGTAATTCAGGCTATGGAGAATGGCTCTCTGAGAAGATCAAAGAGTCAAAACTTTCGAAAAAGAATAGAGCTCCTTCTTCTTCCCTCCGACATCCTATATTTCCACATTCTTAGAAGTCTTAACTCTGAGGCTGATATGCTTGCAAACGCTGGAGCTAACTTGAAAAAAGGCCAATTATTCCAAAATCAAATTATTGATTATAAATTTATCCCTTAACGAGATAGCAAATGAGCAAAAAATCAATTTTCATGGTCAGTTGGGAGTGCTCTCTCCACCGTGGGCACTTGGCCTCATTTTCCTGCGCTCCTCCCCAGATGTCACGTCCTCGCCCATGTGCCTTCTCCATAAGCTTTAATGCTCTCACGCTTCAGCACTTAATGAAGCAAGGCGGTCTTAGGGCCTTGTTACGAGGCATGGAGCAGTCCAATTTTCATTCTCTCGGCCCTGAGCTCATGCAGTTGAACCTGTCTGCCGCTGATATCGATCCTCGGCAGCTCGAAGATGTCCCCCGCTACAGCTGTATGCATCACGGTAATATGGAAGGAATTCGGCAATCCATTGCAACTCTTAGCCAGCTCACTTCGGAGGTTAAAGTCTATCTGAGCAGGACATATTCGGCTGTGTGTTCTATTGTGGAGCAACATAAAGAATAGAACATGGAATTTAAGTATATCCATTCTCGTCTCTCCTGCGTTGAATCACGTCTGGACGACATTGATAGGAACACCATCAACCTTCTGGGGAAGGTGGACAATATTAAAGAAGACCTCTCAGCCTTCATCAGTAAAACCCAGTTTAGCCAGGTTCAGGATGCGCCTTCCGTCAACCAGGGACTGCTAGAAGCTGCTTCTTTTCTGCAGGAATTATAGATGATTTCTCCTTTAAATTTTGGAAAGTTTTATCCACAGGTCTTCAATGAACTCTTCTCTCTGAATGTTTTTTTGTATTTTTCTATGTAATCAGTTTGTAAGGGTATATCCCAGTAAAAAGAATAGAACCTCCAGGAAGATTAGAAACAGAGATTCAAAGAGCCAAACCCCCTATAAATTCTACATTTTCCCTCTCTATGAAGCATAATACTGGCTCAAATTTGTAATGAATGGCTGTGCACAGCTTTTATATATATATATATCAATTCCCCTGTTTTTGTTAAAAAAAATGTCCGACAGTCGCCTTATAGTGTAAGAGATCATTTTTACCTTCCGAAATTGGAGAAACCTGAAAACTGTGAGTGGCAATCAGATTTTCAGGTTTCAGAGGTTATTCGGCCGACTAATTATTCGGCCGATTAATTATTCGACCGAATAATTGTTTTCCGTAACGGCGACGTCAGTTTAATCAAAGGTTATTCGGCCAAATAACCAAATATTAAAAAAAACTCGTCGATCGAAAAAAATAAAAATAAATCTTTTCTACACTTATATAAATAAAACTAAATACTTCGATTAATTTCACACATTTCAATTTCGCATACTTTTTGGTCAGAATATTTTTTAAGGGATTTTCTAAGGAGCTTTTTTTGCAAAGAGAGTTTTTTTTATGAGGTATTTTTTTTCTTACTTCTTTCTAAAGAATACATTGAAATAATTTTTTTGCAAAATGACTTTTTATTCCAAGCTTTTTGCACTTCTTATTTCTTTGCAATGGGTTTTTTTCAAAGGATTTTTTAAGGAGCATTTTTTTGCAAAGAAATTTTTTTTATGAAATATTTTTTTCAAGCTTTTTGCACTTTTCATTTTTTTGCAATGAGTTTTTTTTCCAAGAATTTTCTAAATAGTTTTTTTGTAAAGAGAGTTTTTTTTATGAAGTATTTTTTTTTTTATTTCTTTCTAAGGAATACATTGAAAGATTGTTTTCTAAGGCATTTTTGCAAAATAAGTTTTTATTCCAAGCTTTTATATTTCTTAGTTCTTTGCAATAGGTTTTTATTTCAAGTTATTTTTTTAAAGGAGTTGTCTTTTTCTTTCTTATTTATTTGAAAATGATTTGTTCAAATGATATATATATTTTTTTTTATAAATATTTTTGCAAAAAACGTTTATTTCCTTCTTATTTCTTTGAAAATGGTTTTTTTCAAAGTCTCCCAAGTTATTTTTGCAAAAACGTTATTTCGTTGCAAAGGTTTTTACAAAGATATCTTTTTCCCGGGTATTTTTTCAAAGAAGTTGTTTTTTTTTTTTTTTTTTTTTTTATTCAGTGGATTTACAAAGAAGATTTATTTAGAAAGTGTTCTTACTATTTTCCAATGAGTTTTTCAGCAAATGTTTTTTTTCCAAAGTGTGCATTTACAGAGTTTTTATTCCAAGGCATTTTTGCAAATAAGATTTTATTTCAAGTTATTTTTACAAAGGAGATATATTTTTCCTTCTTATTTATTTGAAAAAGGATTTTTTCAAAGTCTCCAAAGTTATTTTTGCAAAAAAATTATTTCGTTACAAATGTTTTTACAAAAAAATCTTTTTCCCAAGTATTTTTTGAAAGTGTTCTTATTCTTTTTCAATGAGATTTTTTCAAAGGTGATTTATTGTCAAGGAGTTCTTATTTCATTCAAAGAAGGTTCTTTTCAAAGGAAACTTATTTCGAAAGAATTTTTCTTCAAAAGACTCAAGTACAAGATTTTGATAAGGTGAAGTAAATTTCAGTTCATGTGTTCATAAATTTCGTAACTGTTTTTAAATCTTCATTTTGTTTATTTACAATAAAATGATGATTATTTAATTTATCATTTATAGATTAAACAATCATGGGCAGCAAGAGAAACCGTCAAAGAAAATATGATTGTAAACGTGCTGATGATAATGATAATAGAGAAAAGAAAAAACTTAAATATCATGCCAACAAAGCAAGCCTTGCAGAAACGCAAGCAACGATTATTGAAGATACAAATACAATTTTACATGATAATGTTGATGAAATGAAAATTGAAAATAGAGTACAAGAGGAACAAATCGAAGTTGAAGAAACCATTGTTGAGGATGTAAATAGTGATTTACATACTAATGTCGATGAAGTCAATATTGAATATCAAGTTCAAGAACCAAAAATTGGACCAGGTATGTATATATTGAATGTATTTTCCAAATTTATTTTTTATAATGAATTGTATTTTTTGATACATGTTTTAAATTAAATTTACCTTGATGTATAGGTACTTTCACCATTGATGACGAAACGTTATAAAACGTTGATTGCAATAAATATGGAAAAAAAATACCCATACACGCTGCACGATATCGAGCTCAAAAAATTTATTATGATGTTCTGAAGAATTATTCAGCAACAGGACAAACACAAATTTTGAGATGTTTATTAGTGACCAAGAAGTTAGAAGATGCTACATCATTATTAGGTATTCACAAGGAGACCAAAGAATCAAAATTAAAACATAATGTGATAAAAAATATAGGTGATGCAGTAAAAAAGTTTGGAAAATATAGGAAGAAAGACATTAGTGATGCACGAAAAGCAATTCATACAGCAATTATTTCGACTAGTACTAAACAAAAACGTTTGACAACACAGCTAGCAAAAGCAGTTGGAACCTCAAGAAAGACATTATACAGACATAGCAAATTCAGAATGCAAATAGATGAAAATGATGAACTTGCTTGCTGGGCAATTATTTGTAGACAACCTTACAAATATAGAATGGGAGCAGGGGTTAAAGATATTGTACGGGAATATTGGTTGACACATGCTTGAGTTTCACCAAATTCAAGAGATGTAATACGACAAAGAGTATCACGAGGAGTATATGTAAGCAGTCCAAAACATATAATGGATATGACACAAGTACAATTGTTCAATAAATTCAAGGAAGATCATCGTGGAATTAATGTGTCAATCACCTTGTGTAGAATGGTGAGCCTCTTGAGAACCTTGCTCTGCACCCTCATCCGTCTCCCTTGCTTGCTCTATCTCCCTCCCTATATAATTACAAGCATCTTCCGAACCATGCTCTGCTTCAAATGAAAATAAAGTTTTGTTTAAACACAAATACAAATTTTGTGCACACAAAAAAACAATTTGCAGATACATGTTAAAAGATCGATATTCATATACCAATAGAGGGTCAAGATCGACGTTCTCCCATAGAAGATATAGGGGAATCATTTGTACCCCTTTCGCCTCGTCGATGTGAACTATACAATAAACTAGAATCCCGAGGGGAGGTTGACAACCTCCGATTATCACTTGTAACACCAACCCCAGAAGTTTGTGAAGACCTCCTATGCTTTCGCCTCAAAGAATCCTCTCATTCCATTTGATATATAATGCCTACACTTGCACAAATATCAACTAATTACATATTCAAATCCTACATGTGAATTCTAGAAATTCTAAAACCTAACTACTAAAGAGACTAAGTTATTAAATAAGGACCTAGATTTACCTAATATCATCTAATAGTTCTTAAAAAGAGTATAGCTAATATTGTTAGATGTGTGAAGAATTAATGTACCAATTTTCTAAGTGTTTTTGATGTTTAAAATGAATGGAACCAATATAGTTAAGTACTAAGTGAAGGGTTCATTTCATTATGTCAAAGAATGAGTTCATGAACCTGTTTTAACTTCTAACCTAAATCTTAAATTAATAACTTAATTGATATTTTAATACTTCAAACATAAATTACATCTTCAAATATTTTCATTATTGCATAAAATAAAATAAAAATTGACAATTCATGGTATTATGTTTTGAGTTTGATATGTTTTCCAAATTTGCTATGTTCGATAATGGTTTTCAGTTTCTTAAATTAATAATTTAATCAAGATATTTTAATACTCTAAACATAAATTATATCTACAAATATTCTCATTATTCCATAGAATAAAAAAAGTTGACCATTCATAGTATTATGTTTGGAGTTAAATGACATGTTTCCCAAATTGGCCATGTTCGACAATGGTCTTCAATTTCAATCTGATAACGGTAACGATTCTTGGTATTATGTTCTCCAAGTTTGCCATGTTGCAAACAAAGAAAAACATAATACCAAGAATTGCCACCTTTACAAAAATAAAACTCAAGACCATTGTGGTATAATATCACCTAATCGTTTATAAAATGACTATGACTATTATTGTTCGATTGTATAAAACTTACTATAGTACATCTAAATTAAAGTCTATTCATGTCTATAGTTTCGTTGTACCTAAAGTCCATTTAAAGTTTTGTTGTATCAAAAGTAGAGTTTAATTGTATAAAGTTTGGTTGTATCTATAGCTATCTATCAACACAGTTTGTAATAGAACTAATATATTGATCTTTGCACTCTGTAAACATAGACAGAGTTCATGAACTCAGTCCATGTCCATGTTGACAGAGTTCATGAACTTTGTCCTCGTCCATTTCAACAGAGTTCATGAATTCTGTCAACATGGACATGTTGACAGAGTTCATGAACTCTGTCCATGTCCATGTTGACAGAGTTCAACAAATAAAACAAGCCTATATATAAATGGGATATATCATTTGCAAATAAAATTACTGTCCTACTTTTATTTTCATTTCTAAACACAGGAAAAACCAACAATTTAAAAAAAGCAACTAACTGAACACTCAATATATTCCTCTTTTATATTTAAATTTAAATCATTTTCGACATACAATTTGACCAGAGTCCAAGAACTCTGCGGAATTGGACAGAGTCCTTGAACTCTGCCCATTTGGGCAGAATTCATGGACTCTGTCCATTTGGGCAGAGTTCATGGACTCTGTCCAATTGGACGCAACCGAAACGAAAGCAGCCCAATTGGACAGAGTCCATGACCTCTGCCCAATTGGACAGAGTCCATAAACAACCCAATTTTGGGCAGAATTCATGGACTCTGCCCATTTGGGAAGATTTCATGGACTCTTCCCATTTGGACACAACCGACACGAAAGCAGACAAAACGATTGCAGGCAAAACGAAAGCAGGCGAATTAGAAAAAATAATTCTACTTACCTCTTTAGACGCAGCCGAAACAAAAGCAGGCGAATTGAGATCTGGCCGAAGAGAGTTCAAAGAGGAATTTGAAACAGCCGAGACAAAATGAGCGAAGCTGATGAAAACTAAAACCTGCAATAACAATAACAACTTAAATAAGAAACTTAAAGACAAAAAAAACAATTACAAACGAAAGATAGGAAAACTTTTACCTCTGCACACTGCCGGGTTGATATGTCCCCAGCTACAGCACCTCACTAATGTTAGAACGTCCATAGGAGAACACTCCGACAAGAAAGCTCCACCAAAAGATGTGCAATTGCACGATAAACATTAACTGTCCAGACATAGACTCCACCATATGGTGTTCAACCGCCGAAACAGAAATACGACCCCGCAGGAAAGGCAGAACCTCACGTACGTGCAGATGGCGGGAACAGAGGGTGGCGGACAAACGAATGGCAGAGGTAGGGTATGGAGGCCTAACACTCCAGCAATGACGAACCGCCGAGCATATCCTCACGCGTAGGGTGGCGGATCAGCAACACACAACAGCGAGGAATCGGGTGGCGGAGTTCGCCAACGACAACCTAGACAGCAGAACGGGTGGACAGGTGACAGAGCAGACTGTTGATGCAGAGGCGGGGCCACCATCAGCGCCAAAGGGGTCCACAGAATCAAGCGAAAGTGACCGAGAATGGCCACGTATGAGCTTTTACGCAAATTAATTATTCGACCGAATAATTATTCGGCCGAATAATTGGACACAGCGCCGTGCGTTTTCTCCATCTGGCTAAAAATTTGCACACACATCGAGGCCACCATTAGGTCTAACGGTGGCCCTTTAATTGTTATTCGGCCGAATAAATAAATTATTCGGTCGAATAATTAAACTTATTCGGCCGAAAAACCGTTGCTATAGTTCTTCGGCGGTTGATTCTCACCAAAGTGTTACCCACCTTCGTGTTTCCAGCCATGGCCAACAACTATACCATATTGCAAGGGCCAAGAACGTTGTGGAAAATGTGGCTAAGGAATCAACTTGAAAACTAAAGGATGTCGTGCAACAACATATTGTACGTCTTTAAAGAAATGTTAAATTTTTTTATTGTATATATAGTGTTGATGATGCATCGAGGACAATGCATAAATTAAGGGGGAGGGGAATATAATGCCCTGTTTTCACCCCAATATGTAATGATGTAAATATGTATATAATGATGAAATGGATAGAATTCGGACATGAATGGTCTAGTGTGACCAAGAAAATGTAATTATGTGCATTTTACATTTAATATAAAAAGCACAACTATTGCAAACTAAGAAGGACAGAGATGATATGGGGGGCTATAATTACACAAGAGGTAAAGTGAGAAGGGGGTTTAAGAGGATATGGCTCTAGTGAATTATAAGTTAAGTTATTGTCCATAGTATTAATTTTATCTTAAGTTTTATTAATCCCTCTTAATTTAAGCACATTAGCCATAATATTGAGTTAATTATCATAAGATTAGGATTAGAAGGGGGGGAAAGTGACAAATCCCATATATGCCACTTGTCTAGTTCTCATCACCCGTGCATGCGACTTGGCTAGTTCTCAACATGGACACAAATTATTGAGAACTAGTTTATTCAATCATTACGTTGTTATCATTGAGCCATTATCCTATACTAGAGCCTAGAGTTGTATGGAAGAACAATCCAAATTACAGAGTTGTTGATGCTTTTACCTTGGGATATTGATGCTTGGAAATTGAGTTCCCTAGTGAGAGAACTTAACCTGTAATTGAGTTCCATGTACTCCTGGTATAGAGAGTCCCTGTTTGGCCTATGCTGGATCCTAGAAGGGAATTAGGGAAATCACTGGAGGGAATGTTAACTCAAAAAAGGGGATCTCGTTCCTTGAGTTGTCCAGGCTAATCGGAGAGTAGTGTTGGTGGATTGAAATGACTATGGAGGGGGGTCGACACTTGTGAGTTTGTTGAGGAATTGAGTTGAGTTTTCCTCCTTGTGGAATGATATCCCCAGCTCGAGGGTGGCATCTTTTATAGAGAGAAATGGTATAAGAGAGTGCCTACAATTGGGAGGAACATCCTTATTATGCAGTCAGTTGGAGGATATTATAAGATAAGTTTCTATCTCTGTATCAAAATTTTGTGTATATATATTTGTTATGTATTTTGATTAATTATTGTTATGTGATTATTTGATTATTTTTTATGTATGAATGCATTCATGGTAGAATTTATTGTATGTTTTAGAATTTACATCTGTTTAAATTGGGTGACTATATATTAATTCCATTGTAATTTTGATAATTAATCTATGTAAAATTAATTTGAGTATAAGTAGTGATTTTAGTAAGTGGTTTGAATATCTTGTGGCCCCACATGGTGTGGTCACCGGGTATGTGACACTTATGGTAGTGTCTTTTTATTTTCATAAGATGAAAGATTTTACATTATTGTGCTTTATTGAAACACACTTATAAAACACATGTTGCACCATCTGAGAACATAGGTTCAATATTAAGCACATATTACTTCAAGTACTTTTTTTTTGCATAGCACTAGCCCTTAGAACTATCACCTCACCATTAAGAGAGATTTAGAACTATAAAACACATGTTGCACTATCTAAGAACATAGGTTCAATATTAGACAGATATTACTTCAAGTACTTTGTTTTTGCATAGCACTAGACCTTGAACTATCACCTCACCATTAAGAGAGATTTAAATAAAGGTGTATCCATGAAACTTTATCACACTTTCTAGAAATATAGGGTGTGAAATAGTGTGCATAGACCCTTAATCAAGCAAATTTTCAAGCCCTTGATTGATTTTGTAATACCTCTATCAAGTGCTTGTTCAAGCCCTTAATTAAGAGTTTTTTTGTATGAAACAACCTCTCGATTAAGGTCCTGACACTGAGTTAAATAAATTCTCGATCTAGAGTTAGAACCTCATTCAAGGTCTTAAACTCAATTGAGGCCCTTTAAAAAATCCACGAGGCTAAGAGAGGACCTTGATCAAGGTATTAAGCTCAAGAAAGGTCTTGGTTTTATTTTTTAACAAAATAGACATGCCACAAGGCCCACAATTCATTTCAACAAAAAATGACACAAACAATAATAACCCACCTTCATACATTGATCCAACATTTTGCTCAACACCTTGATCCATCTTGTGCACTATCTGCACCCCTACATGATTAAATCTACATTTAGAGGTAGGTGATATTTTTAAATAAGTTTTAATCAAAGGGAAGGAAATTGTAATTATGAATGCCTTCCAAGTCATTGTTTGACATTGTTAAAACTCAAAGGGACTATTCAATGAAATTTTATTAGCATTGGTATTTCTCTTAGAGAAAAGGTGAATAACATCAATGTTGACTTGGACAATCTAGTATTGATCCTTGAGATGAGTATAAATGAAAAGATAAAATTCAAGAATGAAAAAATATGAAATACGATCTATTATTAAGAATTAAGAATTATATTTTCATATCTCAATTCAATTTTACATCTATGTTTAATAACGGTGTTGACATAATTCTAGGTTGATGTAGGTCAGAAACACAAGGGAATTTTATCCTAAACATGAAGAAATTGTTCTTGGCATTCTCCTATAAGTAGAAGAACATAAGATACATAATGTTACAAGAAATTCATGCTTAGTAGTAGCCTCATAAAAAAAACCTAAGGGATGTATCAAAGGTGACGCTTCAAGATAGATAGAAGTTAATACATAAGTTGTAGGATTGTCAAAAAGAATTTGACAAGGTTGTCATTGAAAAAGATGAATAAATTTCTCACCCAAACTATCATAGTAAAAAACTACTTACACAAATCAAGAAGTCAAGGGACACACAGAAGTGCAATAAAAAAATAGAACAAGAGAATCAAGACCTCAAAAATAAATCAGTAGAAAACATATGAAGAAATTTATGCATAGAGAACCTTAATCAAAGGTTCCTTGAACAAATCAAAAGGTTAAAAGATAAAACAAACTGGAGAATTGAGATCTTAAGAATAGATTCAACAAGTCAAAAGATATTGAAGAACTATCATGCTAAGGGGATCATAATTAACGCTTATTTACATAAATTAAGAAGTTAAAGAATGATAAGAAGTTGTTACAAGAAAAGTTAGAACAAATTACTAAACAAAAGCATTGATCAGTTAAGAAACAATTATTGATCAAATTGAAGGAGAAGAATCATTAGGGATTAAAACCCAATACATGGAGAAAAATACCAATATAGATCCAATTAATATCATAAATAAAATGATGCTTATGTTGGAATGTTATCAACTGAAAATCACAAGAAGGGACAAACAACGAATATTCCAACACTGAAATCATGGTACAAAATAGAAAGGATGTTTTATTGTCATCCAAATCACTAGAGTGATTGTAACTAAATACAAAATCAATATATGAAGCTAATTGAAGATCCTATTATATTGGAAGAGAAGTTCAAATGTATGACTTTATCATTTCCCAAATCATAGAAGTTGATGCCACACTATTCAACATAAAATCAAATTAGGGTGGCCTAACCCTTTTATAGTGAGACAATTTTGCTCAATATTATGTAACGTATATTGTCTTGTGTCATCAACCAACATAACTTCAAAAACAAAAAATCATAAAAATATGTTACAATATAGAACAAAGACATACAACTTTTACGTAAAATGTTTTAAGAACAAAAATTCTTTAAATAATAAATAATTTAATGAAAATAAATAATAATAATAATAATAAATAAAATGACACATCATCACTTAAAAGATGTAACATATTAGGCCATTATAAAGAAATATGACAGGTAATTTTTGGAAGTGAGGCTGTTTGGATGGCGTTCCCTGTTGCAATACTAGTCGGATTACGTTCCAGGGTTTGGTACTACGATGGTGGGGGTTTCTGCTGAAATCCTTAGTAGCTTGGAGTCAAGCCAGTTCATCTTGGACTGGCCCAAAACCCGCCAAGTAAAAAAAGTGGGAATAGGTTTAGTTTTGGTTCTTCTTATCACTCGCCTGGTTAAGGCTTTGGTTTGGGTGTTTTGTGGGGGTGTGCCTCTTTTTCGGTTTCTTCTGCTGTCACATCTAGTGTAGGACCTTCTCTACTCTTTTGCGTGGTTGTTTTTGTGGCGGAGGTGGACACGTTCCTCTTTGGGTGGACAGTTGGAGGGGTAGGCTACCAGTTTTTCCGGTTTGCAAAATCCCTTTTACCCTCGTATTGATTACGATATGTCATTTTCCACTCCTCTTGGGGGCTCTGCAGGAGCTGAGGCTATTGTATATGGCTCTAGAGATGGGGCTCAACCTTTAAACCCTAACCTATTTGGTAAACGGGCAAAGGCGCGACACAGGGTTAAAACTTTGAAAGCCAGAGAGAAGGTAGCGAGGTTTGTTATCGAGGCTGATATGAATCTTGAAAGAGTTGAAATGTTGGCCGATAGAGCGCTGGTTGGGTGTCTGGAGTATACCTCGGGGTCAAAAGAAGATATTGTCGAGTGGGTTAAGAATTCCTGGGTCCCTATCACAGGCATTACCCCTCGCATCACCTTATTAATGAATCAGTGGATATTATTTACCTTTTCAAAGAAGGAATTCTTGCCGTAGATACTAGTTGGTACCTGGCTTTTTAAAGACGGGTCCTTGGTGCTCAAGAAATGGCACATTGCCTTTGACCCATTGCGCGAAAGGCAAGGTATCAGACATTTGTGGATGTTGATTCCTGGTTTACCTATTGAGCTTTAGACGGAAGAAGTTATTGTCGGTCTTGCTAATACTGTTGGGCGGTTCATTAGGGTTGACAAAAAGACCCTGTTTGGGATTGATCGCCGTTATGCCAAAGTAATGGTTGAGTTTGACCTTAGCTTGGGATTGCCGGCAAAGGTCGAGATTGTTTGGGGTAATCGTTTGTGGAAACAAAGACTGGATTTTTTTCGAATCCCCTTCAGATGTTTTCAATGTCATTCGGTTGGGCATGTACAGGAACAGTGCCCTCTGCGGCTGGGTGGCTATATTGGGGTTTCACCAGAACCTAAACATTTTCCACTGTCTTCGCTTCAGTTTGGTGTGACTCCAACTCTTCAAGTTAATGGTAAGCCTAAAACTTTACCAGAATCTGCATACACTACTGTTACTAATGATGATTTAGACTATATTTCAAATTGGGAACGGGACTTAGATAAGTGTATCTCCCTTGGGGAAGTGGTGCTGCGTCATAATATTAAATCTGTGGGGGAGGGGGGGAATGTGAGGGCTGGGGAAATAAAATCTATGGCTCGAAATTTGGATGGGTAACTAGCCTTAGTTGAATGCGGTCCAACCTCTGTTACTAGACCTAACCCTGATTTCCCTCCTTCTACAATTCTGATGCCTGACTCATTATCCAATCCTGACACGTGTCGTGGACATAATTCTCTCTGTCATAAGGATGTAGGGTTGAAGATTGATGACTTGAATGTTAATAATAAGATGAGTAGGGTTTCTTTTGATACTGTTACTATTCCATTGGCTCCTGTTCCTATTGATACAAATTTGGAACATTTTTCCCATTCTATACCTGCGCCTGGTCAGGGCATATTTAATTCTGGTCATCAGGGTTTGGGGTTGGAATCTAGGGTGAATGAGAGTGTAAAGGTTTCGGCTTCTTCCTGTGGTATTGTGGGAAGGGGTTCAAAGGAATTTTCTCCTTTGCTAGTATACTCAAAGAACCCTCCTTTGAATTCTAAGGTTTTGCCTATTAGCTCAATAAAATATCAGAATGTGACTATAAGGAAAAAGAGAAGAGGGAAGAAGGGGGTTGATAAGGGGATTGATGAGGATTTGTCAGTTGATGGGTATCTTACTGTTGCTGATAGATTGAAAGCTGAGGGAAAAGATTTTTTTTCAAATTCGGGTCTTAGAGCAGAGATACCTAGGGGTGAGGGTTTGTGATGTCGATTTTGTCCTTGAATGTTCGTGGGTTGGGGAAGGCTTCCTGGGCTAGGGCCTTAACCAACCTCTTCCAGGATACTAGTCCGGGTATTGTATTGTTCCAAGAAACTATGTGTTCGAGCATTGATGCGATTACTAAGATAGGTGGGGTGTTGCCTTTCTGGGAGGTGTCAGCAGTTTTCTCCAATGGAATGTCTGGTGGTCTTGTTGTTGCATGGAACCCCAATCTCTTTTCATTCAATATCTTCAAAATGCCTTGGGGTATTCTGATGAGGGGTTTTTGCTTGGGTTTGAATTTGGATTTGACTGTGTTTAATTGCTACGCTCCTTATAGTGACAGACAAATATTTTGGGAATCATTGGATGAATATGGTATTCTTAATGTCGAAAATATCATTTTTGCAGGTGACTTAAATGTTACTAATTCATCTTCTGAAATCTGGGGTCAAAAGGAAAAATTGGATCCTATGGCAGAATATTTCATTTCCTTTCTTGAACATAATGCACTCATTGATGTGGTCCCGGTTAAGATGTGTCCATCTTGGTCAAATGGCAGAAAGGGAAGTGAAGGTATCCATAAGAGGCTTGATCGTTTTCTGGTGAAAGAATCTTTGCTTGGAAAATTTCAGAAGTATAGATCGTGGGTTCATGAAATAAAATTTTCAGACCACTGGCCGGTTCTCTTTTAATTTGAAGAATATTTGATAGCTCTTGGCTCTGTCTGGAGGAGTTTTGTGCGATGGTGAGGAACTTTTGGAGTTCTGAAACTGGTGATGGATTGGATCCTATGGATTTCTTTTGTAAAAAAATGAAAAAGCTAAAATTTGTTGTTAGCAAATGGATTATGGAGAAAAAAAAGGCAGATAAAGAGGAATTGGTTCAATTAGAAAATGATATTCAGAAGCTTCAAGCTGCAAATGTTTTGGATTCTTTGGATTCAGAAGGGTTTGAAGTGGCAAAAAAATATGAAAAAAAGAAGGAAGAGATGTTGTTACAAGAAGAAAAGGAATGGAGATTAAAGAGTCGTGCTTTATGGGTACAACATGGTGATAAAAACTTGAATTTTTTTCACTCTTATGCATCTGCTCAGCGCAACATGAATACTATTTGGAATTTGAAGGATGAACTGGGAAATATTATCACTGGTGTGGATCCCTTAAAGAAAGAAGCAGTAAACGTTTTCAGCAAGATTTATAAAGAAGATGGTTCAGGCACTCTGTTGGATCAGATTAGAGTTGCAAGGCTCTTCCCAAAATTTTTTGATGATTCTGAAGCTGCTGAGTTGGGAAAGATGGTTACTTTGGATGAAATTGAACAAACTCTGAAAATTTTCAAGAAAGAAAAAAGCCCGGGGCCTAATGGCTGGCCAGTGGAGGTATATATCCATTTCTTTGACATTTTGGGTAAGTATTTACTCAACATGGTGGAACATACTAGAGTGAATGGATTCACTGCCGGGGCATTGAACTCTACCTTTGTTACATTAATTCCCAAATGTGATAAACCATCTACATTTGGTGAATTTCGGCCCATTGCACTTTGTAATCTTGCATATAAGCTTATCTCAAAAATTATTGCTCAGAGGATAAAGGCTGCTTTATCTGATCACATTACTGCTGGACAATTTGGATTTCTGCACAACAGGCATATCCATGATGCTACCGGTGTGTCTCAAGAGCTCATGCATTCTATCAAAGCAAGGAAGTTGGAGGCTATGTTATTAAAAATGGATCTGGAAAAGGCTTATGATCGGGTAAACTGGGTTTTTTTAAGATTGGTATTGATTCAGATTGGGACGCCTCCTCTTGTCATTAATTGGATCATGGGCTGTGTATCCACGGCAAGCATTGTTGTATTGATTAATGGGACACCATTTGAGTTTTTTCAGTGTTCGAGGGGTTTACGTCAGGGGTGTCCATTATCACCACTATTGTTCATTTTGGTAATTGATGCTTTCAGTAGACTTCTGAATATTGCAAAAGAGGAAGGTTATATTAAAGGCATTGCTGTTGGTGGGGGTTTTGTGCTCACACATCTTATCTTTGTTGATGATGTATTATTAGCTGGCGTTGCTACAATTGAGGAATGGATTGTGTTTCGAAATATTATCAATTTGTTCCGCAATGTCACGGGAATGAAAGTTAGTGCTACAAAATCAAGTTTTTCAAGTATAATGTGAATCCATCTAAATGTTTGGAGATTGGGAATATTTTGCCTTATAACTGTTGTGAGTTAGAAGATGGTGTAAAGTACCTTGGGTTTGTGATAAAACTGAACAATTATCAATTATTAGACTGGCGGTGGTTATAGAGAAAGGTGGAGGCCTGTGTCTCACACTGGACCTATAGGTTTCTGTCTATTGGGGGCAAGCTCATCCTCTTAAAGGCTGTCTTAACTGGCATCCCTGTGTATTGGATGTCTCTATTGGAGGTTCCAGTGACGATTCTGAATGTTGTACGAAAGGTATGCTTTAATTTTTTGTGGACCGGTAGTGCAGATCGGGCTAAGTTGGTCACAACTGGATGGGAATCTCTCTCTAGGACAGAAAGGTATGGTGGCTGGGGAATTAAATACCTTTATGTTTTTAATATGGCCCTGCGGCTTAAAAGCTTGTGGCGTGGAATTTTTGGGAGCACTCTCTGGTCCCGTGTAATACATATTAAATATATAAAGGAGGATATTCACTCATGGATTTGGAAACCATTGAAATGGGATGGCTGCATTTCACCTATGTGGAGGGGATTGTTAAAGGTTTTTGGATGGCTTATTGATGATATTAAATGGCAAGTAGGATCGGGTGAAAAGATCATGATAGGGAGAGATACTATTCTAGGTATGGAGAATGCGCAGAATTTATCAGATCATCTGCTGGGTTATTTAAAAGTTCTTGGTCTATATACTTTGAACAAGCTATGTATTGGTGCAAGATTCAGTGGTGTAGGTTCTTATTGGCTTAGTGCAACAGATCTGGGTCTTTCGGGCGAGGATGCATTACATTGGAATGATTATGTTCATAAATTATGTGCAGCCGGTGTGCATATAAATGATGGTGTTGATAAATTGGTTTGGTCTGGTGATAACAAATCTGGTGTGGTGACAGCAAAAGCAGCCTACTTGAGAATATTGCAAAATAAGTTCATTTTCCCCAAAATTGGTGGTACAAAAAAATATGGAAATGGGATTTTCCGCTGAAAATAAAATGCTTTATTTGGCACTCTCTACAGGGCTCCCTTAAAATGTGGGACTGTCTGATTAGGCGGGGCTGGACTGGACCCAGCTGGTGTATATTGTGCAAACAAGATCTGGAAACTGTAAGTCATCTATTTGTTGAGTGTAGATTTGCTAAAGATATCTGGGATTTGGTGTGCTCAGATTTACATATTAATGATGTTTGGGATGTTGGTGAATTTAGCATTTGTCTTCTGAACTGGTATAGGAAGACAAAGGCACATATGTTCTTACCAATATTTGTGTCCTGGGACATCTGGTTTGCTAGAAACAGTGCTACATTTGAGGATAAGTTACTTGATGTCAAAACATGTGGGATTAATATACTGAAGATGTCTGATCTCTATAAGTTTGAATGTGTGAAACCTTGTCCTATTAGAAACAGTAGTTTCTCCTTAATTGTAAACCAGCCAACCTTTTTTTCGATGGGGCAGCACAGCATGGAGTGTGTGCTGCTGGCGGTGTGATTTATATTAATAATGATCACTATTTTACTCTCTGCCTCTACTGTGGATCTGGCACAAACATGAAGGCGGAATTGCTGGCATTATGGTGTGTACTGAAGATAGCAAATATCTTTAGTTTGGTGGACCTTAAGGTGTATGGTGACTCACGGGTCACAATTAAGTGGGCAACCAGGGAATATACATTACAGGTTCTGGCTCTTCAACATTGGTGCAGTCGGACATGGGCAGAGATTGATAAATGTGATCAGATTTCATTTGAGCACATTTTTAGAGAACACAATGACATGGCAGATAAATTATCAAAGCAAGCATTAGATGGTATTGAAGGCTATCTCTGTTGAGAGGAATGGTTTGCACAAGAGATCCTGGATGATGGGTCTTTTTACTATTTTGTTGAATTTTGAGGTTGAAATAGGATTATTATGATGATTACTTTTGTAAAAAAACCAGTTACTGGTTGGATATGTTTCTTTTTTTTTGATGTTATGTTTCTCGTTCGAGCCTACGTGCTTATGATATTTTTGAAGAGAAGTCTTGGAAATATGAGACTGGATATATCTTTGTACTATTTGATTCCAATGAATAGCAATAGTACGTTTTTTTTTTCTCCTGAAAAAAAAAAAGATATAACCTATTAACCATTATGACTTATTAACACTATAAATATATCATCACATAACAATATCAACACATCATTCATTCTATATCTTCTCAATTACATTTTATAAATTTTAAGCTATTATCGTAGCATTAAAACATTATGCCGCAACGAAACAAATTGACCCACTAAAAAGCTTAAACTAATTAATTACCTTCAAAGTATGTGAACATAATATAATAGAATTAAATTAAAGGTAGAATGTTAAAGATCGTATGTCGGTAGGTAAATAAATTTTATTTGTCAATGATATTCATATTCCACTTTCCTTGGTTGTCATTTATAAAGTCGTTTTACATTTTTTAAAAAGAAAAAAAGTTTTTTGATATTTATGAAGTGAATCAAAAAAATTACAAATATGTCTTATCCAAAAATATAGTAAATAAGTTATGTAAGACTAATAATTATAAAAAAATAAATTATAAATACTTTTTCAAATTGTATACCCATTAATCTATACATATAAAAACAAGAGCTGCGTGCAGTTTAGTCCTTACTTTAGTTATATCTAAACAAAATATTTTATTTAACCTAAAAATAATAAATTATCAATTTACTTTTTATTTATTTCAAAAATACAAAATAAAAAAGAAAAAGAAGTTCAATGCATGTTTTGTTTTTTTTTACAAAAATAACATATAGTAGACTAAAATTAAAAGGTTAGAATAGAATGATGACTAATAAATGTCTCACTAACGCAAAGCAAACAACACATCGATTAGATTGAAGTAGCGACCTATTTAAGTTTAAATTTTGACAAAATTACACTTAACTAACATATAACATATACAGAAATATTATGAATTAAAATTATTGAGACATACTCAAAGCCCATCTATATATGCCAAATTATGAATTATAAATATTAGAAGAATATGATCAACAACCTTCTTCAAAAAAATCCAAAATATAATTGTATTGCTTAACAAGCTGCGTCACTTCAGTTTAGAAGGGGCAATTCAAAAAATAATAACATTACATCTAAGCCACATTGTTTCTTCACATTTAACATGTTCTGAACATATGCCATACTTGTCTATTAAATATTGATTCTTGCCATATTCTTTATTATTGGTTCTTAAAGTACTTTTTCCCCAACTTTAATAAACTCATTAATCAAATTCTACTCCTTAATCTTTCAAAACAATAACTTTTGAACATTCCATCCAATTTTGTTAAGATTGTGCTTCAAATATTTATACATCTTTTTTTAGCATTCCTTAGGAGTGGCAAGAATACATGAGAACAAAGAAGTTAGATTATGGTTATGATTTTGTGACCATAATTTATGGAGGTTGTTGAAAGCTTTCAATTGAAAATAAGCTCGGTCATGCATTCAAGTCTCCAAAGTGATTGCCTCTATGAAAGAGCCTCACTCGATGTTGCCAATGATAGATATTGTGTAGACAAAGAGAATGTTTCAAAGTTTTAAGTTGCTTAACAACCTACTTGAATTAAAGTAATAATTAATTCAGTATTTAATGATCACAATAAGTTTTTTTCTATTAATATCTTAATCATTATATAATACATAACAAAGCTAAGTTTGTTTTCGTTAATTTCTCAATTATTCAAGTTCTCAAAGGACAAAACGCATAGCACAGTGCCACAGGGTTGACAGGTTCGATAGAAGTCAGACTCCAAAGATATTTGGATAAAATGGTTGGGATGGCTTGGAGCACATGTGAAATGCGCCCATGATAACTAAAGATTCGGTGGATTGGAGAGATTGACATCTCAACTTCGCATGATGCTAGCACTCAGCAAGAGATGTAGGATGAAGTGCAAGGAGGAGATAAGTTACAAGAGAATCTGATGGAAGCCACAGAGAACTGTTGGGAAAATATTAGGTGTGGAATGGACAAGGTGTTTGTAATGTCCCTTATTAAGAATTTTATTAAAATTGCAATTTTCCACTTTTTTTCCCTAGTTCGACCTTTGACTAGTTTGGATCTCTAGGTCCCAAATTTGCCCCAAATGATCCCAAATCTTCTGAGAAGGTATATGAATGATATTAGAACATAAATATGTGTTTCAGGGATGCCTTTGGACCTTTAAAATACTTCTGCAAATCCTCTTTCAATTCTGATCAATGTAGGTAACTTTACTAGTAATTTGCCTTTGACTAGTATTGGTCTCTATGTCTCGAATTGACTCCAAATGCCTTCAAATCTTCAAGGAAGGTGTATGAATGATATTAATACTTGAATATGATGTTCATGGATGATATATGGCCACCAAAATACCTCTGCAAACTCTCTTAAGATTCTGGACCAAGTATGCAATTTTACTAGTAATTTGGGGTTCAAATCCCCCTGGGGTAAGTATTGAAAATGGCTTCCCAAATGCCTCCAAAGCCACTCAAATTTCTGAAAAGAGGTAGGTAATGTATTAAGGATTTTATTAAGGTCTCATGTGCACCATTAATTGATTATTATATCTGTTCCAACCCTCTCCCATTCAACTGCAAAAATCACCAATTCGACCCTTGGGGAAATGGCACTATTTCTTCTCCCAGTGCAATTAAACTAAGTAAAAATACTTCAAATGCTCAAGTACAGTACATGAAACTTGTAAAACACATCCATGGCAGTCCATTAATCACAAATTAATCAGAGAATCATCCATTCATTCGAAATCATCATCAATACATTGGTTCACAACAAGGTAGTGGGGAAATGGCATTGTTCTTCCATTAAAAATGAGATTCATACATTTCTACTTGGAATTTCGACCTGAAACTTTTTGGAGATGAAGAACAGAGTATTTACTTCATATTACAAAATAAATTGGGCATTAAAAGCTTCCCCAAAGAGTACAATAGCTCACCAAAAACGCCCTCCCTCAAGGATCAAGAATATGCCATCAAAACCGGAAATGGTTGAAGGAGTGAGCTGCAATAGAAGAAACCATGAGCTGCCCTGTAGCTTACACCTGCAAATAAAGACTCCATTAAAGCTCCAAATGAAAGGTCTGAATGGCCTTTCCAATTGCCAACTTGGATGGGAATCTTTCACCCTCGAAATTGGCTAAGGCAAGAAACTAGTCATCCACTAGCTCTCCCTCTTCACAAATGCAATTGCAAATTCTACAAATGATCAAAAGCCATTCTCATACTTCATTTCTACATTTTATAACCAACGTTAGCCTTCTAAGGGTCGAAATCCTCTCAATAGATTCAATAGATTTCCATTTAGGAAATATTCCACATTTGCCACTTGTCTCCTAGTTCCAACCTTCCATCTTCTCCCAAATTCGATTTTGAGTCTCTTTGGCTTCTCCAACTCCCAAATTCGCCTTATTTGAGCCTATTTTTGGGGCTGACATGTCATAGTGGTCAGATGTCAGAGGTCAGGTCTGCAATTTGTCATAGTTGTCATAGATGCTCCATCATTGGTGTCATAGGGGCTAGGGAATCTAGCCCAAGTGTCCACAAACTTCCACTTTGACTCTTTATCTTCCATGGAGGTTACCAATCCTTCCCAATTAGACCTAATATGCTCAATGACATCTTTTATGACTTACCAACTCACCCAAGAGTGTTCACATTCCCATTAATTCGAATTTGCAAAAGAGAGATACCATGTATTATGAAAAATCAAGCTAGTGTGGGTCCCACATCCTCCATATGTCTCCAAAACCATTTGTCACTTAGGATTTCTCTTGAATTTCTTTATTCACTCTATCTATTAAATACTTGAACCCTTCTAATGTCTAAACATCATTTATTATCCCCCTTATTCCAAATCCCAAAGCTTCCACCCCAAACCTAGGAAACTAGTAATTTTCCTCCTTGGCAATTATTTGACCCTTAACATCAATTTTACAAACTCTAATGAATATGGATAATGTGATTAGGCCATTGTGACCCAATTCCAAATTTGGGACATGACAAATCCTCCCTTCCCAATATTGCTTGTCCTCAAGCAATTTCAAACATGGGTGTTGAAGAACCTGCTTTCTGTATAATTCTTTGAAGTTGCCATTGAATTGCCAAACCTTGAGTCTTTGAGTTTCCATGAATATTTTAGAGAGGAACCGCCATGCTTGCTGCTGCACTACTCTGATTAAAATCACTTTATTAAGTGGGGAATCCATCTCCCATACTGCTTGCTTCCCCCAAAAAAATGAAACCAATGAGACAAAAATTATTCCAGGGTCCCATTGCTTGTATTGCACCCCAACAATTAAGAGTGCTCTCCAACCTACACCATTAGATAAGAGGATTCCTGGATCCCATTTTCTTGTATGCATTTTTCCAAACATCATGAGTACCAAATATATATCATCAAAGTACATAACAACATAATGAAAATGTACATCAAGGATATGCTTCATCAAAGAGTCATGAGAGTGCTTATACCTCCAAGCAAGTAGACCACCATTTTCCAAGTGCATACAAGCTTCAAGTGACCAATCAAATCTGCTCCAATGACATAGGTGAGGATCCCATGTCCTATAATGCTGCTCCAAAAGGATGTGATATGCATCAAAATATTCAACCATGTATTCTTTCATCCAAGAAGTGAATGAAGAATCTCCACTAAAATCTGAACCAAATAATGAGCAGAAAAAACAAGGAGACTTCAAATGACTCAAAGAAGTCTCACCCATACATCCATGAATGTGAGAATAATAAAGATGTAACAAGGTATGTGGCTGCCAACAAAAATGTTCTCTCATCATAAATCTATTCACCCAAGTGTTGGATGAAGTTCCTCTAACATCAAATAAACCCAGTGTTGAGCAAGAAAAACCATGAGTCTTCAAGTGACTCAAATCCATATCATAGGTGCATCCATGTAGATGTGAATCATCATAAAGTGAAAAATGATGCTGCTGCAAATGTGAATAAGAATGTGCTCCAACCATGTCATCATAAAAGTTAAATCTAGGAGTTCCATACTCCTCATGTGGCACCATCAAAAAGAACCCTTTCACCCATACTTCATTGAGACTAATGTTGCAAAACATGGAATTGTAGGATGTAGGAGAATGAACTAACTCACCCAAATGATAAAAAAGTGCAGAAGTTTCATCATGGGAAGGATCCATAGGGGTAGTATCATGCAGCTCCTTCAAAAGTATGAACTCTTTGTCATAGTTTGGTTCCAATGTAGAGGAATCATGCTCTTCTTTAAAAATTGCATAACCTTCATCAAGAGACAATTCAAGTTCCTCTTCCACCACATCAAGTGTTTGGATATCTTCAAGTTCATCTTCAAACACATCAAGAACATTCAAATTTCCACATTTCTCATGATCCACCATGTCATGAGAATCCTCCAAACAATCTACCATTTGACAATCTGAAACATAGGAGGAAAAACAAGTATCTTGCAACTTTTCAAGAAGTTGCTCATTTTGAATTGTGAGCTTATGCTTATCCTCATTATTCTTCAAGTATGCATCATGTAACAATTCATTAAGCTCAAACAAATGGTTTCTATCAAAAAGCAAAGACATGAAATTACCTTTGATGTGGCACATTGCTCTTTGAATCTTCTCCATGTCTTCAAGGAAGGATGTTTCCTCCAATGAAGTAGCTCTCCAACAAGAATTTGACACCAATGCTTGAGTGTCATGGAGAATGTTGAGGGACTCTTGGATCTTCTTTTCATTCATCTTTAAGGACCCTTCAAGAAAATGAGGCTCTTGCAAATGAACCTCCTTATCTTCTTCATTTTTTCTTGGACCAACTTCATGAAGCTCAAGTGGTGATGGGGAAGTTGATCTTGGTTCTTCTTCAACTGCTGCAAGGTCTTCATTATCATGCTTAATGGAACTTGGGCTTGCAGCAACACTTTCAAAAGTGATCTCTATGTCACCAACATAGAGGTGTGAGCACCCATTAGTAGGTACTCCTTCATAGTTTAAGCATCCATCAGTAGATGCTCTTTGGTTCATGTCTAAGCTAGAAGGTGTCTCTAAATGATCTTCCATATTTTCAATAGAATTTTCTTCATGATCTTGTGATGTCTCTTCCTTTTGCTCCTTCAAGCAAGCTGATGCATTTTGCCCCTTGGTTTCCTTAAAATCAATAATTTTTTCCACAAGTTCGATAGAAAACAATTCAAATCCTTCCTTAAGTTGCTTGGTCATATCTTCAAATATTGTTTTCATAATTTTTATATGCTCCTCACCATCATATGAGGCTCCCTTTTCATCCCTAGTCATAGTTTCCTCAAAAAATTTGCTCTTCTTCTCCTACTTTTTTTTTTCTTCAACAAAAGCACTTTTGGTTTCAATATCTAATGGTGGTACCTGAATTATTGTCCTCATGAATATTATACCACATCAGGTGCCAAGATCATGCTCTGATACCACTGTAATGTCCCTTATTAAGAATTTTATTAAAATTGCAATTTTCCACTTTTTTTCCCTAGTTCGACCTTTGACTAGTTTGGATCTCTAGGTCCCAAATTTGCCCCAAATGATCCCAAATCTTCTGAGAAGGTATATGAATGATATTAGAACATAAATATGTGTTTCAGGGATGCCTTTGGACCTTTAAAATACTTCTTCAAATCCGCTTTCAATTCTGATCAATGTAGGTAACTTTACTAGTAATTTGCCTTTGACTAGTATTGGTCTCTATGTCTCGAATTGACTCCAAATGCCTTCAAATCTTCAAGGAAGGTGTATGAATGATATTAAGACTTGAATATGATGTTCAGGGATGATATATGGCCACCAAAATACCTCTGCAAACTCTCTTAAGATTCTGGACCAAGTATGCAATTTTACTAGTAATTTGGGGTTCAAATCCCCCTGGGGTAAGTATTGAAAATGGCTTCCCAAATGCCTCCAAAGCCACTCAAATTTCTGAACAGAGGTAGGTAATGTATTAAGGATGTTATTAAGGTCTCATGTGCACCATTAATTGATTATTATATCTGTTCCAACCCTCTCCCATTCAACTGCAAAAATCACCAATTCGACCCTTGGGGAAATGGCACTATTTCTTCTCCCAGTGCAATTAAACTAAGTAAAAATACTTCAAATGCTCAAGTACAGTACATGAAACTTGTAAAACACATCCATGGAAGTCCATTAATCACAAATTAATCAGAGAATCATCCATTCATTCGAAATCATCATCAATACATTGGTTCACAACAAGGTAGTGGGGAAATGGCATTGTTCTTCCATTAAAAATGAGATTCATACATTTCTACTTGGAATTTCGACCTGAAACTTTTTGGAGATGAAGAACAGAGTATTTAATTCATATTACAAAAGAAATTGGGCATTAAAAGATTCCCCAAAGAGTACAATAGCTCACCAAAAACGCCCTCCCTCAAGGATCAAGAATATGCCATCAAAACCGGAAATGGTTGAAGGAGTCAGCTGCAATAGAAGAAACCATGAGCTGACCTGTAGCTTACACCTGCAAATAAAGACTCCATTAAAGCTCCAAATGAAAGGTCTGAATGGCCTTTCCAATTGCCAACTTGGATGGGAATCTTTCACCCTCAAAATTGGCTAAGGCAAGAAACTAGTCATCCACTAGCTCTCCCTCTTCACAAATGCAATTGCAAATTCTACAAATGATCAAAAGCCATTCTCATACTTCATTTCTACATTTTATAACCAACATTAGCCTTCTAAGGGTCGAAATCCTCTCAATAGATTCAATAGATTTCCATTTAGGAAATATTCCACATTTGCCACTTGTCTCCTAGTTCCAACCTTCCATCTTCTCCCAAATTCGATTTTGAGTCTCTTTGGCTTCTCCAACTCCCAAATTCGCCTTATTTGAGCCTATTTTTGGGGCTGACATGTCATAGTGGTCAGATGTCAGAGGTCAGGTCTGCAATTTGTCATAGTTGTCATAGATGCTCCATCATTGGTGTCATAGGGGCTAGGGAATCTAGCCCAAGTGTCCACAAACTTCCACTTTGACTCTTTATCTTCCATGGAGGTTACCAATCCTTCCCAATTAGACCTAATATGCTCAATGACATCTTTTATGACTTACCAACTCACCCAAGAGTGTTCACATTCCCATTAATTCGAATTTGCAAAAGAGAGATACCATGTATTATGAAAAATCAAGCTAGTGTGGGTCCCACATCCTCCATATGTCTCCAAAACCATTTGTCACTTAGGATTTCTCTTGAATTTCTTTATTCACTCTATTTATTAAATACTTGAACCCTTCTAATGTCTAAACATCATTTATTATCCCCCTTATTCCAAATCCCAAAGCTTCCACCCCAAACCTAGGAAACTAGTAATTTTCCTCCTTGGCAATTATTTGACCCTTAACATCAATTTTACAAACTCTAATGAATATGGATAATGTGATTAGGCCATTGTGACCCAATTCCAAATTTGGGACATGACAGTGTTCGAGAAGCGAGTTCCGCAACGCATGAAAGAAGTACAACGGTTGCAGGAGCTATCGGACTAGGCATAGGCTTGGAGGATGGCAAAGTTAAAGTCAGTGTACAAAATAGAAGACACCCAAAGGGGAACAACACATAAGAAACCAAAGGTATGCAAGAGGCCATGAGGAAACGCAGGATGCTACATTTGCGAAGAAGGTCACTTCACAAGAGGTTGTCCAAAAAGGAAAATGTTGGATGCTTGCTTAGATGCAGAACAAGAGAGCCCAACTATGAGGCTGGCCGCTATGAGTATGGTTTAGGCACAACAACCTTTAGATAAAATTTCTGAGGTAGTCGAGGCATTGAAGGAATGCCTTGGCGACTTAACGTTGAGTCAAGATGTTAGTTCTCAAGAAGACCAACATGGGTTGTGTTTTGTGGATGCGGTGGTGAGTGGTTCGAAGGTGGCAACATTGGTGGACACCGATGCCACTCATAGTGTGGTGAGCAGTCAAATCGTAGCATCAATTCATAGTTCAATTGAGTTTAGTGAGACCAAGTTCAATATGGTAAACTCAGTTGTGAAGCCACTGATGGGAAGGGTTCATGCAACACCAGTGAAATTTGGTCTATATTGCATTTGTATGGTTGCAGGATTCTCTAGCGCTTTGATGTATTTTTGGTTTGATTGAGGGAAATTGTGATGTAGTGAAGAATTGTAATTGGGTGATCGGAAGGCTATACCCAACATCTTAGGTTGTTGGGAAGTGGTTTTCTACACCGATTTCTTTTTACAGTTTTTGTATAGTTGTATATGTTTTGCTTTGTTCTGAGGAGGTTAGCCTACTTCTATAGGATTATGATCATGTTTGTTAATGAACAATCATTATATACTTTGATTCCATGTGAATATCAAATATAGCATTCTACTTGGGGAAAAAAAGAGAGTTTGAAATAAAAAAATTGCCTCATTTTGTAAACAAAGATAAACTTAGTAATGACTATTAAAGCATAAAGAATGTAAGTTGAAAGGTGAACCTTTGAAGGCATAAGGCATAAAGAATGAAAGAACAAAGTCAATAACTGAAACCATATGCTTTTACATAATCATTTAAGTGCTTAAAATTTAGAGAAAGTTCTCATTATGTTTTTCCTTGTTTCAAATATTATTGTCTAAGACATAACTTTGAATAATGTATACTCTATTTCTATAGGAACGTTCTCATTATGTTTTGCGTTGTATATCTACTTTGTATATGTTTCAACTCATATATAATCACCTTTTTACTCTTATGATACATAAAAATGAACACCTTTTTACTCTTGTAACTTTTTAAAATGAGTTTATTGTTATTTTTTGCTTTTTATTATTTCGGCATATACTAATTGTATCAAATATAAAAAGAAACATTGCAATGAGACGATCATACTCAATGCAGGGAGAACCTAAATGTACCACTCTCATACTTTTTAAATTATAGCCAAACTCATGCTTGGCGTCAAAAGGAGAGGTTTTCTGGTCGAAATCCACACACGACGTTCAATATTTGAGAAGACGTTTTAGGTTGTGAAATATAAGTTCTAAGATGTTGGTTGTATTCCATTAGAATATTTCAATTTAAAGGTGAAATTTTATACTGAACTAAGTTTTAATTTGTTGGGAGGCTAAGATTTTGTACTGAACTAAGTTTTAATTTGTTGGGAAGCTGAGATTTTGTATTGAACTAAGTTTATTTCAAGTTGTTGAGAGGTTGAGATTTTGTATTGAACTAAGTTTCAATTTGTCAAGAGGCATAGTACATGCATTGGGATTTTCCAAAGTTTTCTCAAATTTCATATGCAAATGCAGAGAAGCGTGCTTTGTCCCAAAAATAAAATCCTGGTGATGCTTTTGTAAACAAAGTAAAAAAAGGAGATAAAATGGACCAGAAGGACACTTACATGGACTATTTGGATGCAGGCTTGTCAAAAAGCTTACAAAAGTCGCACAAGAATCCCACCTGCGACCTCAAAGACACCAGCAAGATCACATGTGGACATTTATCTTCTTTCTCCATTTCCGATGTCATGGGTTTAGGGTTTTGATTAGGGTTTTAAGGTTTTTTTGTTCGTGCTTGTTTTCAAAGGAATTGGAAATTGGTCGTTGAAGCTACTCCATAAATCAGAAATGAGGAATTGGAAATAGCCTCCAAGTGAGAATCCACTGACTTGAAGCAAAACTGGATGTTAAAGGTTTGTCAAAGGTGGATTATAGCGTGGGAGAGGTCTCTTGTAAATAACTTCGAACCGGAATTCTTAGTGGCCAAAAAAATCGATGCACAGGAAAAAGGTATGACCCCGAACGAACTCCTGGCAATGTAGTCTGAAGGCCCATCAAACAATGTTCTATGTTGAAGTCTTTCCACCCATGCCATCCCTTTATGTAATAAAGGATGATCTAGGCGATCCATTGCATATTTTGAACTTTAAGTAATAATTAAAATTTACATAAATATCCAAAACTGTACAACCTTATAATTAAAGTATCGCATTAAAGTATCCCTTGTGCCCTCTGGCCCCTTCCCATTTTCCTTCTGTAAGTTATTACATTATTGTAAACTAAAAAATATAGTTGAAATTTGTCATTAATGTTTTGACTTGAAAATCAAGTAAACAAACTTCAATCGGCATCTATAAGTTGGATAAAGTTACTGCACTCTATCATCCTGCAACAACTCCCCAACAATGATTGAAGCATTCAACCAAAATACATTGGAACAGGAGCTTATACACTGTTAACCCAAAAATTATGCCTAATTCCAGTTCATGAGTTGAATATTGGCTTCTAAATTTTGCTTCAAAAAGTGTTGAAAAATGTAGAGGAACTTGCATATTTGGATTTATAAACTTTGTTGTAGAAATTCCACAAAATATAAAAACTATAAATTATGCTATACATTTGTATTTTTTTAATACTAAATACAATTTCAATAATAAGAAAAATACAATTTCAATAATAAGAAAAAATATAATTTTAATAAGAATAGAAAATGTGAAACTAAATAACTATCGATAAAGTATAGTCATCATAATACATTCCTTAAAATTAGATATCTCAATCTAGATTCCTCTTGATGAAACAGATTTGGACTTCAATATAACATATTTGTCTTTACCAAATGGCACCCATTTCAGACACATTATTGCAGACTATAATCATTTTTTTCCTGTAAAATAAATCTTCAGATGCATTTCTTTGAATCTAATTGCTATTCAATATTAGTTAGTGAGGATAACCATCACTTTATAATCCAAATCATATGATATTTGGATTGCATAATTTGATAAACCAATCAAGCACCCATTACATAAAATCAGTCAGGATTTCCATCGTTACTATGAGCCTTCAACTCATAAGCATGTTTCAGCATTTTCTTCAGTCTCTTCAAGCCAGGCACCTGCAAGGGTTCAAAATACATTGATATGTTAGCAAAGCAAATGAATTGACACAATCCCTGACAATCTGTTTATAAAATTCCCATATCGCAAAGGTCATTACATACATGCTGCACTTTTGTAGCCATGTATGTTAATTGCATGAGCACCAATGATACATCATTAACTTAATAATAGCATCCGACAAGATTTAGATAAAAACATTTGGAAGGAGAAAAAAAGTCCTCTACGAAATCTACCTCTAGTCCATCTTCATCATCAATTGACTCGCTGCAACTATCAGATTCTCCATCATATTCGTGCCTTCTTTTGCTTGGCAATGCATCTAAAAGATCTGCAAACCAAACTCAAATCACTCAGGTACAAAATTAAATTTTTCTTTTGCTCGGCAATGCATCTAAAAGCTCTGCAAAATTGCCTCAAGTACAGAATTAAAGGAATGGTAATCCAAAATCAAGGGTTTCATCTTTACAATCTATGTTCTGCTCTACATCCTGCAACAAAATAAAATTTCCCAGCAAACAATGCAACATACAGGTAAAAAATAAAAAATAAATATCGTCCAAAAGCACCCAATTGTACCTACAGGACGAAGACCCATAAGTCCGTTATATTCTTCTCGCGATATGTCTACATACATAGAAGTACTCTGAGGGATCGTAGCAGAAGTATTCGTAGCAATGACTTCATCCAATATCTCAAAAAGATAGCATTGCTCTTAGGGCTCTATGCATACTAATGCAGGCCATTATTTAGCAGGAAAAACCATATATAGAGATCTATCTTCCGCTATACATACTGCGACCAAATAAAATTATCTGGGCAAAAGATTGCAAGGGCAGAGGGAAATATCGAATAAAATAATGTTAGCCCTAATCCTCTACGGTTAGTTGTTTACCCATACCAAGAATGGCCGATTGCGTGCCTAAAGAATATGTCCCTGCACAGAGTATGAGAAATCGAATTAGTGACTGTTTTATTCCTTTTGAGGCGAATGGATGTATGAATCTGAAGAAAAATCAGTGACTAGCTTATCTAACAGAATGAATGAGGCTAAAAGAACGTACGAACCACCAATAAGGATATTGCACGTTAGTAATCTTTGTCCTATATCATACCTCGTGTCACTTAATCTCGACAAATTGCATGCAAATCATTTAAAGACCACATTAAAAAGATTTGACAGAGAACCGCATCTGTGGCAAATTGAAATTTGAGACAGATAGATATCGAATCAAGTCTGTAAAAATATGACAGATACAGAGACCAAAGCTTTTGGTCTCCTCGATGGCTAAATCTCCTCTTCACCTGTTCCGAAATTAACCAGATCAAACCAATACGTAAGAACTGTAAAAAAGAAAAAGACTTAAAGCACTTGCGATTTCCCACGGCTTCACTATGAATAAAAATGGTTTATCGAAGAAATTCGACATTACCTGCAAGGTGTTTTCTCACTGGACCATAAACCCTCTCCTTTCGACGCCATGCTTTGGCCCATATTCGGTTTTGTAATTAAAAAGCATCTTCCATTCTGTAAGTAAAAAGCAACCTAAAACGAGGAATGTATTCACTAGCTTGATAGTAATAAAGATTGGAAATTAGATCCATACAAGGGGTCGCGATCCAGCTCTAGTGTTTCTGCCGCTCTGCTCCTGCATTTGACATCGCCATGGTTGTTCCTGGGGGAGGGTCCCCCACTCCCTCCCTTTCCATCTCTGCGGAAGAGGCCTTCCGTAATCTTACTAATCCGAGTGGTAAGAAAATTGTCGCCAACGTGATTCCCAAATTTATCAAAAAACTGGACGAAATTCCTGAAGTCGAGCTACCATCGGAAAGAGCCATTAAAACTGCTCTGGCCCTCTCATCTCGTGGACTGGTAGGCCAGTTCATGGGCCTGTGGCCATCGGCGCGAACTACAGATGATTGGATACAACGGAATTGGAGGCCTCACCTGAAACACAGTGTAACGTGCTACCCAGTAGGAAGAGGATTTTACATTTTTGAATTCATCTCAAAAGATGACAGAGACCTAATCTTCAGAAACGGGCCCTATTTCATGGGGGCTCAAGGACTCTACCTCAACAGATGGACCCCATATTTTGATCCTAGCATTGACGTCCCAAAGGAGGTACCGGTATGGTAAGGCTTCCAAACCTGCCTGCTCATTGCTGGAACCCTGATGCGCTGGAAACAATTGGAAATCGCCTGGGAAGGTACATAGATAAAGCGGACCCAAAGGGACAATATTCGTGTGCCCGAATCTGCGTGGAGGTTGATCTAGAAGCAGGTCTACCAGAAGCACTCAAGATATCTATCGGTCCCTGGAGTCATTTTCAAAAACTGGATTATGAGCAACTGCCATTTAAATGCAGGCTCTGCCATGAGCATGGACATTTTCAAAGATCCTGCCCAAAAGCCCAATCCCAGGAGGAGACTGAGGGTTGGCATCAAGTCAAGAAATCCAAAATAGCAGCCAAGATCCCAGAAAAAAGATCCATCGTCAAAAGAACCTTTCAAAGCCAAAGAGACTGTTTCGGGGAAAAAAGCAGCAGATCAACCAGATGTTCCCACATCGAGCAAGGTAAATCACTCTCAGGACTCAGATATAGAAATAGTCGGGCTGGTTGAAAATACAAATACTAACCATGAAGATAACCTAGAAGCTGGAGAAATCCCCCAAGGGACAAATGAAGGAAAGTCTTCCCAAGATCAAATAAACAACCAAACTCCAGACTCCCCGAAACTATTATCTGATCCAAAAACTCCAAAAGATCTGGATCATGAGCCCACCAATCTGGACTCTGAATCAGGGGGATGCACAGATGAAGAAACCTCAGATTCTAGCAGCTCACATGCTACCCCTAATCAACCTGCCAAAGCTCTAGGCCGCAAATCCAAAAAAAAACACAGGGAAGAGAAAGCCATTCAAGATATAAACAAAGGAGCACAGCAAACCATTGATTCAATGATTACCAGATCAAAGCAAGGCAAGGGCCGCAAAAAGGCCCCCACCCCTAAAAGAGTTTAAAATGCGATACGCCTCCTGGAACTGCAGAGGTCTAGGCACCAAAGCTAAGCAAGAAGCTATGAAGGACATCATCAAAATCAATAAGCCTGACATCCTCTTAATTCAGGAGACGAAATTGGAGGAGTTAAGCCTCCATCAAGCTGCATTCAATTTCTGGAAGAAAGGACCGGGGAAAGCTATCAGTTCTAGAGGAGCCTCGGGAGGAATTGCCACATTCTAGGACGAGTCCAAATTCAACCTCATCAAAGACCACTACAGCATGCATTGGATCTACACCAAACTACAGCATATTGACTCTGGAACACAAGTAAGTCTGTTCAATCTCTATGTTCCTAATCTGGCCCCTGATAAAGCTCAATGCTGGGAGTCACTGGAAACCTTCCTATCCTTGCACGATCCACAAAATATTATCCTAGCAGGAGATCTCAATGTAACCCTGTCTGCTGATGAAAAGAAAGGAGGCTCCCCAATAAGAGACCAATCCAGAGAATGGGTGGAGGATCTTATAATGGGATGGGACCTCATAGATATCAAACCGTCGGTTGGAAATTTCACCTGGACTAACAAAAGGCTGGGCCCGGGCCACATAGCGGCTAGGCTTGACAGATTCCTGATCCATTCCGATTTCCTTCTGCTAGGACTTTTAGCAACCTCCAAAATCCTACCTAACTGCATCTCGGACCACAAACCCATCCTGCTGGAACTCTCTTCTGAAACTAATATGGGCCCTATCCCCTTCCGCTTTAGCCCTCTCTGGCTTCTTCAAGAGGACTTTCTCCAAGTCGTCGATAACTCTTGGTCAGTCCCTATCCCTGGTTCTCCTTCTTTCTCTTGGGAACAGAAAATTAAAAGACTGAAATCGGACCTCAAAGTCTGGGCGAAGAATATCACCTCTCCTTCCACAGGCAGAACTGAATCCCAAAAAGTCCTGGAAGACCTTCAAATCTCTCTGGAACCTATCACCCCCACCCCTCAGACTCAAGCTGCTGAAACTGAACTCCAAAAGCATTTCTACCAAGCTTGTAGGGTAGAAGAAGAATATTGGCGTCAAAAATCTAGGAGCCTGTGGCTTGAAAGTGGAGACAAAAACACCTCCTTTTTCCACAAACAAGCGGAGGCCAAAAAGAACTATAAAGCAGTCACAGAGATCAACTACCAAGGCTCCATTTTAAATAACTTCAAGGATATCAAAAAAGCTGCTTACAACACTTTCAAAGACCTCTTCTCGGCTCCAATTGAACCTCCCCTGAATCCCTTTGATCACCCTTTTGATACCATCCCAACCTTGGTCCAAAATTCTGATAACATATTTCTCACTGCTCCCATATCCATGAAGGAACTTAAATTAGCCCTCTTCAAAATGAAACCTGACAGCGCCCCAGGCCCGGATGGACTCACTGCAAGATTCTACACCAATTGCTGGGACCTGATAAAGCTGGACCTTCTGAGAATGGTGAGACATACGCAAAAAACCAATAAATTGGGGGGAAGCACGAATTCTGCCTTTCTTACTCTGATTCCAAAAGAAAAAGGGGCCATTCATTTTTCTAGATTTAGACCAATATCCCTCTGCAATCTGAGCTACAAAATTGTAACCAAAATCATAGCTAATAGACTCAAAAAAGTGCTGCCTCGAATAATCCCAGAAAACCAAGGAGGTTTCATAAAAGGTCGACAGATTTAAGACAACATTCTGCTGGTCCAAGAGGCAATACACTCCAGCCATCAATCCAGAGAAGGAGGCATGGTGATCAAACTTGATTTAGCAAATGCCTTTGACAGAGTCAATCATGAATTCCTGCTCCTGGTCATGAAGAAACTAGGGTTCTCAGATCCATTTGCAAATTGGATCAAAGGTTGTATAAGCGCACCCTGGATAGCTCCCTTGGTCAATGGACGTCCCACTGATTTCTTTCAAGCCTCTCGGGGCCTTAGACAAGGCTACCCTCTGTCCCCGCTGCTCTATGCAATCCAAGCCTCGGTCCTAAGCTTCCAACTGATAAAAGCCCAGCAACTGAATGTTATCCCAGGTCTCCATATGGCAACTAATGTGAACAAGATCAATCATGCTCAATTTGCAGATGACACACTTCTGCTGGGCGTAGCTAGTACCCATGTTGCAAGGAGATTCAAACAAGAGTTGGACATCTACAGACATGTCTCTGGCAGTAAGATCAACTCCCAAAAAAGCAAGATCTTTGGATGGAATTGCACTACAAGAGAGCTGGGAGATATAGCTAGAATCTTAGAAATGGAAGCAGTCCATGATTGGGATTCCATCACCTATCTCGGGGTGCCAATTGCTAAAGGCATTCCCAAAGAAAACCATTGGATTCCAATCCTGGATAAAATTAAAAATCGAATCCAAAACTGGGGCTCTAATTGGCTAAATCAGGCAGGTAAGACAGTCCTAATAAAATCTGTCCTGATGAGCATCCCGATTTACCAAAACTCCATCCTCCTCGCCCCTTCCCTGATTATTGGGAAAATGGAGAAACTAATCAGAAAATTCCTTTGGGAAGGAGGAAAAGGAAACAATCACAGACTTCACCTTGTAGGATGGGATAAAATTCAAAAGCCCTACAAGGAAGGAGGACTACATATCAGAAGTATGGCTAGACAGAATATGGCCATGGGAGCAAAAATACTTTGGAATCTAGTATCAGGCCGTGATACTTGGAGCAAAAAAGTCATAAGGAAAAAATACTTCCCTGGCTCTAGATTAAATTGCCTTGATAAGCCACCTCAAAGAAAGAAAGGATCCCCTATCTTCACTCTCTGCAACAAGGTCCTTGATCATTTCACTAGCCTCCTCTACTGGATCCCTAGTAACGGGAAAAAGATCAACATTTGGAAGGACTCCATTATGGGAGACCAGCCCATAGGTGAGGCTAATGATATTGGAAACCTGAAAGCCTGGATGCAGCACAGGAACATAGTTACTCTATGGGACATATCAAACTGGGAGGAGGAAGGGAAAAAAAATTGGACTGATTGGAATCTAGGTGAGGTCCCTGAAAATCTCTTAGGGGAAGCCGAGATCCTGTTGCATTTGCTTCAAGGTAAAGCCCCCCTCTCTGAGCACGCCAAAGACAAAAGAGGTTGGGGCCACGGATCTGGCCGCTATACAACCGCAGAAGGGTATAGATCTCTCCAAGCTTTGCATCAAGCCCCCAATAATCCTGCTAAGTGGAACTTCATCTAGACATCACCCATCATTCCAAAAATAGACTTTTTCTGCTGGACGGTAGCACATAACAACATCTTAACGGGAGACACGCTTAAGAGACGTGGAATGGAAGGGCCTACAAGATGCCCCCTGTGTCTCACAGATGAAGAAACAATAATACATCTGTTGCTAAAGTGCTCCTTCTCAAAAGAGGTCTGGCAGCAGGTTCTCCTTCCAAGCCATGGGAATCTGGATAGATTTGGGAGTCTATCTGATCTCTTCTCCATCTGGAGTAAAAATTCCCCTTTTGATCTTCATAAGAAAAACCGTCTCAAATCCATCTGGATGTGGATCCCAAAAGTAATATGCTGGAAGATCTGGCTGGAACGCAATAACCGAATCTTTAGAGACAAAGCAAACTCCAATTCCAGGGTAGCTACCAATTGCGCGGCCTTGTTGGGGGAAGCGGCGGATTCCAGAATTATCTCCAACACAAGAAGTCTTAGCCCCTTTGAGGCAACTTGGCTGGCTAAATTTAAACTAAAAGAGGCCTCTGAAGCAGTCTCAACTATCTCTCACGAAAACTGGGAAATTCGGATGAGCATTCCTGAGTTCAAAAACTGGAGATCGTCACTAAAGGAGAAGTGCCTTTTCTTTGACGAGGCCTCCAAAGGCAACCCTGGAAAAGCTGGATCGGGGGGAATCCTCACCAACAATCATAATGAAATCCTCTTTTCCTTTGCCTGGGGCTTAGGGACGGACACTAATAACAATGCGGAAGCGCTGGCCCTCTGGCAAGGGCTAAAGCAAGCCATTGATAATGAAATCTCTGAGCTCACCGTATTCGGAGACTATAGGATCATAATTCAAGCCATGAATTTGAACAAGCCACCTCCACAGCTCAATCTTTCTAGAATCCTGCGCAGAATCTTCTTGCTCATCTCCAAATTCAACAAAATCAACTTTTATCATATCCTCCGTGATAATAATGGACTGGCTGACTCAGAGGCCAACAGGGCCGTGCTCCTGGGCAGGAGTATCTTGTCGACTAATGACAGAGAATCATTTTGCTCTATCCCTTAAGACAAATATGATCCTGACAACGAATATTTGCTGGATTGCTGTGACATTCGCTGATCAGATGTGCGCGATGGTCAAGATTGCCATCGAGGATAATCCCCATATCAGTCTGCTTCCCCAGGACGGTGTCCCTGTAACCCGTGACTCTACGGATCGCCTCTCCTCCTACTTAATCAGCCCGACTGGAAACAGATCTCTCCATTGCGCAAATACTAGAAACAGAAGCAAGAAGTCCAGGAAACGACTGAGCAGAGCAACATGGCTTCGGTGGGCTCAACTTCAGGAGGCAAATCAGTGGAGGACAGACTGGACGAACTGCAACAGTCAATTAATCTCCTTAAATCTAAATCAGAGGAGCAAGAAGGGCGACAGCAAGCCAGCAATGCAGAAGATCTCCAAAAATGGAGAAAGTTCAACAAAGACCTCCAGAGCATTAAGGAGGAAATTAAAGATTCCAAGGGAGAAGTCTCCTACTTTGAAGAGGTGGTCTACACCCACTTCAAGGATCTGGCCAACACCTCAGGGAACTACGGGAATCGAATTGTTGCACTGGAAGCTGCTGTCCAGAAGATTCTGGAGAAGCTCAATGGCGCTTAATCTCTGCTCAGAACTCTCCCGTGCCCTCTTTGTTACACTCAGTCCTACCTCTTGTTTCAAAAACTTGTCCTCTGTAATTTTGCTTCATAAATCTGAAACTTCTGGGCAGCTTAAGCCTAAGAATTTTGTTATTTCAGATAGCGATAATTATGTATTCAAGCACACGGTGGCTGTTTCACCGTTTATTAATTAAAACTTCCCTATGTTTTTGTCTAAAAAAAAAAAAAAAAAAGCAACCTAAAACCTAAAAAAAGGGGGCGAAATAACAACAAAATTTTTTTGCAGATCCAAGCTAGAGCCTAAGAAAAAGAAAAGTCTAATGATATTTGATGAAAGGTGGATAATGCTTGATACTCTTGACCGAACAAAAACATCTCAATGCATAGCTGGACCTGGACCTGTTACTATGTGGATCATAAACATATAATTCAATATACGAGAGATTTCACAAACTATAACAATGAAATAATGCCTATGCATCATAATGAAGATGGATTTCACTATAGAAAAGACTATAAACATGTGGCAGTGCGAGCTTGCAAACGTGTCAACTCTTGAGCTTGCAGACCTGTGAACTCTTATCAAATTGAGACAAGTATGCTTGTCAATCCACTAAAAAGAAAATATTTAGATTAACATTAGCAAATTTAAAGTCTTCTTGTATTTTCATTTTATTTTTATTTTTCTTAATACTTACCAATGATAAAAATTGTCTTTTCAAGCCCTTTCAACCAATAATACTTATACATTTATTAAAATAGTTTATTAAATAAACATAAAAATAGATAAATTCTTACAACATTAAATAAACTATAATCAAATTTTAGAAATGTTTCTATACAAAATAAATGAATAGGATAAAGCGGAATATATAATCTGTGCGACAAGGACTAAAAATAAAATCTGTGTTCCCAATCTAATAACCATTGTTCCAAGAACTAATACTTGCCATGGAAGACACGAAAGAAAGAGACAATAAGTTTTTGAAGAGACGTGATTCTTCATATTTTTTCCAACAACCCAACTATTCTTGTAGTACAACTAGGTATGTATTTCATTTTCAATGGAGAGAAAGGTAGATAAAATTACTTTATTCATTTTTCTAATCTTCTATAGTACGACATTGCATTCCACATTTACAGCCATGTATTTGTTTATCTCTTTTTTTTCACAGCCATGTATTTGTTTATCTCTATTATCAATGAATAATAATAAAAAAAGTCGGTCTATATTTTTAAATCTAAATCAAAATATTATATATAAAAGATTCAATGGTAGATAGCTTTTTTATTTTTTATTATTAAAAAATATTTGTGTATCATTGAATTTTTATAAGTAATAGTGTTTGAGTAATTTTTTTAATTATTGGTGATTAAGATGTCATTTATCATTATAGGTAGGTATATGTAAAAAATTAACGTTATATTAGCTTCTTACTTTGATGTAGCTTGATAAGTATATTAAGATAGAAATATTTATTAGTGCATCGAATATAGCGAACTCTAGCCGCACATGACCTTAAACAATCTATCATCGTTCGGTCATAGACTTGGCCCCTGTAGGGGGTCGTCCAACCCCTTGTGGATGAAGAAACTCTGGCCTTATAGGCGCTTGTCTCCTCCCTCAATCTAGTAAAGAAATTGAGGCCAACAAAGTTTGTCAAAAAGCTTGATGATATATCTAAAGTTGAGCTCGCCCACTCTTCACCAAGATCAATGGCAATGGCTCTAACCAACCAAGGACTAATCAATCAATTCACTAGGATTTGGCCATCACCAAGAAATACGGAAAAATGGATCCAGAAAAACTGGGTGGTACTAATCAAAGGAAAACTCTCCCATTTTTCTATGGTAGAGGCTTCTATGCCTTTCTCTTTGAGAATCAAGAAGACATAGATTTAATTTTTAGGAACGGGCCACACTTCTATGAAAATGGAGGAATGTATTTAAATCAATGGACACCAGCCTTTGATCTGAAACTGGATCTACCCTTAGCGGTTCCAGGATGGGTCAGTGTTTCACACTTACCACTCTACTGCTAGGGAGATGAATCCTTAAGAGAAATTGGGAATAAGCTGGGAAAATACATCGACAAATATGAACCCAAAGAAGGCATGTTTGCATGTGCAAGAATATGTGTAGAATTTGACTTGGAAAAAGTTTGCCTGAAGCAATTTTCTTATGTTTGTACAACTGGAAGCACTTGGAAAAATTGGATTATGGGAAACTCCCATTTAAATGCAAGACCTATCATGAGTATGGTCTTTTCACGAAAATTTGTAAGAAAAAACAAAACGCTCCTCCAACAACCATGGATAAAGAAGATCAATGGAAAAAGGTAAAAAGGAAGGAAAATCCTATGAAGTAGGTCACAACTCCCTTTGTTTCGTCATCATCCATGCATCCTCCTCCTAATAAGACTAATCTTCCTCCCAAAGACATGCTTCTGTAAGTCCACCTATCAATCCTTTACTCATACTTCTGAAACAACCACAACGAGTCTTTGACACCATTTCAGTTCGACTTTAAAAAGTAGCCTAAGTATTTGAATCCATAATTTATGTTGGACATCTTGTAAGGGAGGAAGGATGAAATATGTCTCAAAGACCCTCATTAGCCTCACTTTTGAGAAAAGCTGATTTGTTAACACTAACTTCCATGCTAGATGCAATGCAGAACACACACACACACATATTTCAAAAAGATATACACACAAGATTTACATTTGTTGTAAAAATAATAATAAATAAAATAACACATCGTAACTAAATAACATGATCTATCAACCATCATAAGTAATCAACTCTATAAATATATATCACATATCATTCATTTTAAATTTTTATTCAATTATTTATATATTATTTATCCTTTATAAATTTCGATTTAGTATCTATTTTATATTAAATATTATTTAATATTTATAAATAAATTTTATTCATTTTATAGTAAAATTTTATAATAAACCTTGTGATCTCTCTTGTGAAAAAAGATCTTGCGATCCCTTAAACATTAACGACATTATGCCTTCACGAAACGAATTGACCCACTAAATAACTTAAACTAACTCAGTATATATAAATACGCATGCTCAATTACATTTTGAAGGTTTACAATGTTTGCACTTTCTAATAATATGAAATGAAGAAACCCTAACACATAATTAATCACCTTATTTTAAAAGAATGTGAACATGAATATAATAGAAATAAAATAAAAGTAAACATCTAGACAAATTTTCATTGTGAATGATATTTCTGTGGTTGCCATTTATAATGTCGTTTTACTTTCTATGGAAGACATGGTTACCATTTAATATTAATATTGAGAGAGCACCCAAAAAGAAAGAGACAAGAAGAAGAGACGTGACAATACTTTCTTCAGTTTTTTTCTAACCAACCAACTGTTGTACAACTATGCATTCAGATAGTAAAACTATGCATTTGTTTATCTTTATTATCAATGAATATAAAATTGTTTTTATTTTTAAAATCAAAATTTAAATATTATATATAAAAAACTTGATTATATATAATTAATTAATTAATTTTTTTAAAGAAAAACTGTAATTTTTATCATTAAATTCAAAATTATATTTTTTCAAAAAGCTATTTCAACATGTTATGTCTAAAATATCATATTCATTTAAAATGCTATTTGAGCATGTTATGTCCAAAGTAATCATATCTACCACCATTTCTTGAATAGTTGTGTCTTGTTCCATCTTTCTCAAAATCATTGTACAAATCTTTTTTATAGTTCAAGAAATCTTTTTTCTTCAATAGGAGAGTTTTTAGTGTTGTAACTTCATAAAACTGTACAAATATTTTTGTAACAGACTTTTGTAACAGTTCAAAAACTTTGAAGTTTTCAAGAATATAAAAATCTGATCCGAGCAAGCAAATCTTTTATATTTGCTGGCATCTCTCGTCTCTTTTGCCATTCTTCCAGTGTTTTCACATTTTTTTTTCCTCCATTCATTTAAACCTTACCTACTAGTGGTGATCCTTCAAACCCTGTTTAAATTATAAAACAAGTGATAGATATAAACCTTTTGTTTTACCTTACTTGACTTTTATTAAAAACCATTCACCATGTTGCATGGCTAGACCACTTTTTGAGAGAGTGTCTTCTATTATATTCCTTTCCCTATAAACATGTGTGGATGTTGTCTGTTCAAAATGTGTCTTGAGATTCTTTACCTCATCCAAAATAACCTTCAAGAAGATATTATGGCTCTAATTTTCCTCCCTTATCTATTTGATCACTATCAATGCATCACCGAAAACCTGTAAGCATTTAACTTTCCTTTCCACTGCTAAAACCATTAACAATCTTAGAGCACTCAATTCAACAAAAATATTTGAACCATTCTCAGACTATCTTTGAAGTTGATCCAATGATCTTTTGACAAATATAAAATCCCTCCAACTCCACACATTCTAGGCTCCCCCTACGTGGCCCCATCAAAAAAGGCCTAGGATTCATTTAAGTTTATATCCTCATCAATAAGGACTCATTGACCTTTAGATTGAATTTCCCGAGAGAATTTTGTTGAGATACCCAAACATTGTATGGCGCATTTTAAAGGGTATATATATATATGTCTTCAAAGCAAGCCACATTCCAAACCTTCTATATGCTCCATTTTATGATTAAAGGAAGGGCATTGTATTCTTCATTGATTGGATGTTGACACCATATTGTTTCAGACAATTCACCACCAATGATCCTACCCATACAATTTTTTTATACATTAACACTTCCAATTCCTTCCAAACCTGCAACAAAAACATACATTCAACTGTGAAGTGGAAATTCGATTCCTCATTTTAATTACACATATGTCATTTACTAGGTCCCTCTTTTTTTCTTTTTTTGTAGCATATCCCAAGTCAACACTTTATTGGGCACAAAAAACCACATCAATATCTTCCCCTTGGAAGGACAATGAAATTTCCAAACTTTCACACCCACAAGCAATTATTATAATTTTATTTTATTTTATTTGTATATCATATATGTACATTGAAATAATTTAATTTAATTTTATAGAGAATTAATGTTTGTAGGAAGGGTCCCATTGAGATATTAATACTAAATGATATTTATGTTATCATTGAATTTTTATGAGTAGTAGTGTTTGAATACATTTCCATTAGTTATTAATGGTAAATATGAGATTTGTCATTATAGGTAGGTATATGTCAAAAAATTATGAGTGATCATGTTTAGTTACTTTTCCTTTAATTATTAATGATCAAGTTGATGTCTTTATTTTTTTATGTGATTCACAAGAGATTGGTGCTTGCTACATCCAGGAGATATTGTCGTTGTGAATGTTGCTCAACAAGAGCATCATATATTCCCATTAAGGGCTCCAACACATCACTTATAAGGATTGAACCCAGGTGAGGAAGATGATAGACATACCTCCCAACCACCCAAGCTACATCAACAAGTTGACGCCTTTAATTATACAAAGGAAAATGTATTTTACTATTTGAATAGTTAAAATTTACAATTACTTATATTTGTAGGCTTGAGATCCATTTAATTAAGTTTTGTAAATCAATTAATCGTTTTTTATTTCATTTCATGTTAATAATTATTTATTTGAAATAAAATATTATTAACAATTTTTATTTTTTTATTGTATTATCACTTTAATTTGATAATCATGTTTACGCTCTAGGCGTTTACCAATGAGAAGCGCTACCTTCCACCTCGGAAAGATTCGTCGTCTATAAATCCAATCGAATCTTGCCGCATGTTTTGCCGCTTTCATGCATTCCGACCAGATCACACTGATCGTCTCGTCGAAATTATTTGCCCCTTTCATGCAAACCTCCGCCCGTGTCGCAGCGATTTGCGGACTTCAAGTCGACTAAAAACCTTCGGATAGATTCCTCGTCTATAAATCCAATTGAATCCTGCCGCTTTCGTGCACGCCGGCCAGATCACGCCGAGCTTATTTGCATTATTTGCATTCGACTATCGACCATGTTTTTTTAAGTAAAGTGACCCGACCATTTCGACTCCCGACCATATCTTATAAAATAAAATTACAAATTCATATTAATTGTTTCATATGTCAATCATGTTTACACAGTGAGAATTTCATAGCGACCAATTTTTAACGCTCAACCAACTCGACTATCGACCATATTTGTTTGCCCCTTTCACACAAACCTTGGTCCGTGTCGCAACGATTTGCAAACTTCACGCCGACTAAAAATCCTGGAATAGATTCCTCGTCTATAAATCCAATAGAATCCTGCCGCGTGTTTTTCTGCTTTCGCGCACACTGACCAGATCACGCTGATCTTATTTGCATTATTTGCATTCGACTATCGACTATGATTTTTTAAGTAAAGTGACCCGACCATATCTTACTAAACAAAATTAGAAATTTCATGAAGACCAATTTTTAATGCTTGACCAACTCTACTATCGAACATATTTTTTTGCATTACTTTACCCCTTTCACGCAAACCAATAGAATCCTGGTGCGTGTTTTGCCGATTTCGCCCATGCCGACTAGATCACACCGACTGTCTTGTCCAAATTATTTTGCATTACTCTGCCCCTTTCACGCAAACCAATAGAATCCTGCCGCGTGTTTTTCCGCTTTCGCCAATGCCGACCAGATCATGCCGACCATCTCATCGAAATTATTTTCTCCTTTCACACAAACCTCCATCCGTGTCACAGCGATTTGCGGACTTCACGCCGACTAAAAATCCTTGGATAGATTCCTCGTCTATAAATCCAATCGAATCCTGCCATGTGTTTTGCCGCTTTCGCACACGCCGACCAGATCATGCCGAGCTTATTTGCATTATTTGCATTTGACTATTAACCATGTTTTTTTAAAGTAAAGTGACCCGACCATTTCGACTCTCGATAATATCTTAGAAAACAAAATTACAAATTCATATCAACTGTTTCATATGTCGATCATGTTTACATAGTGAGAATTTCACGGCGACAAATTTTTAACGCTCGAACAACTTGACTATCGACCATATTTGTTTGCCCCTTTCACGCAAACCCTGGTCCGTGTCGTAGTGATTTGCAAACTTCACGTCGACTAAAAATCCTCGAATAGATTCCTCGTCTATAAATCCAATGGAATCCTGCCGTGTGTTTTGCCACTTTTGCGCAAGCCGACAAGATCACGCCGATCTTATTTGCATTACTTTAACCCTTTCACGAAAACCCTCCTCCGTGTTGCACTAATTTGCAGATTTCACACCGACTAAAACAAAGTGTCCATCAATTTGACCACAGAGTTAAGAGTCGACCAATTTTTAAACGCTCGGAAAGATTCCTCGTCTATAAATCCAATAGAATCATGCCGCGTGTTTTGCCGCTTTCGCACACGTCGACCGTCTTGTCAAAATTATTTGCATTGCTTTGCCCCTTTCACACAAACCCCCGTCCGTATCATAGCGATTTGCGGACTTCATGCGGACTAAAAATCCTGGGAGAGATTCCTTGTCTATAAATCCAATCGAATCCTGCCACATATTTTTCCACTTTCGCGCGTGCTGATCTTATTTGCATTATTTGCATTCGACTATCCACCATGTTTTTTTAAATAAACTGACCCGACCATTTCAACTCCGGACCATATCTTACTAAACAAAATTACGAATTGATATCAACTGTTTCATATGTCGATCATGTTTACACAGTGAGAATTTCACGGCGACCAATTTTTAACGCTCGACCAACTCTACTATCGAACATATTTTTTTGCATTACTTTGCCCCTTTCACGCAAACCCCCATCCGTTTCGCAAAAAATTGCAAACTTCACGCCAACTAAAAATCCTGGAATAGATTCCTCGTCTATAAATCCAATGGAATCCTGCCTCGTGTTTTGCCACTTTCACGCAAGGCGACCAGATCATGCCAATCTTATTTGCATTATTTGCATTTCTTTACCCTTTTCATGAAAACCCCCATCCGTGTCGCACTGATTTGCAGACTTCACACCGACTAAAACGAAGTGTCCATCAATTCGACCACGCAGTTAAGAGTCGACCAATTTTTAAACGCTCGACGAACTCCACTAAAGTGAATCAAAATGGTATTATCTGATTTTACAAATATTATTGGAAAGAAAATTACAAATTCATATCAACTATACCAACTTGACTATCGACCATATTTTCTTAACTAAAGTATCTCGACCATTTTGATTCCCGACCATTTTGACTTCCGACCATTTTTTAAAGGCTCCAACAACTCCACTATCGACTATATTTTTGTAAAAATAAAGTTACCCGACACAGTTAAGAGTCGACCAATTTTTAAAGGCTCATTTTAACTTCCGACCATATGTTAGAAAGTGTCTATCATTTCGATGAAATAGTTAAGAAGCGACCAATTTTTTTTAACACCTGACCAACTCGACTTTCGACCAAACTCGCCAGCATTTGGGTTGATACAATCTAAACAGGCGGCTCAACTCTGCATGGAAAAAGCTTGCAAGATTTATACTTATGATTATAAACTTTAGCATTCAATGATGGATGGGACATTGAACAACTTTCTATAAGGTTACCCACGTGAACGTTGATTTTGTTGCGTTTAATCCATCACAAAGTTATGAACTTTGCTTCAGTAGTACAGATTTCTGCCTGTGGACGTATATCTGGATTTAAGGGATTGGACCTGCTGGATATTCGATGTTGTGGAGATACAAGAACAGATTTCAATGCAACAATTGTTAAATGTGGTCAGACACGAATGCACCGCCATTACTTTTCATCGTTTATAAAATTCGATGGGTAAAGCCTCTCTCATTCTTTTGTTCTTCCATACTGTTATTGTGACATAATCTTAGTTTTTTTCTCAGCATTCGAATCGCCTTCAATGTGTTGCTCTTTTACAGACCAGCAACCCTATCGAGGATCTAAAGATTGTTGTTTCCTATTCAAAAAAAGGTTCTCCTCTCAAACAAAAGTCATTTCCACTGCTATAATTATGCTGTTCTAAATCCTATTTCTGTTTAATACATTCAAATGAGATTCTGTTGTCTTTTTTTATGTTTTTTCTTGAAAACTAGAGTCTATTTATGTCAATTATTTACTGGTTTCTATTTGTTGCTCTTTTACAGACCAACATCCCTGTCAAGGATTCAAATATTGTTGTTTTCTATTAAAAAAAAAGGTTCTCCTCTCAAACCAAAAATCATTTCCCTTGCTATAATTATGATGTTCTAAATCCTGTTTCTGTTTAATACATCCAAACAAGATTATGCTGTATTTTTTTATGTTTTTTCTTGAAAAGTAGAGTCTGTTTATGTCAATTATTTACTGGTTTCAGATGAATGATTACTTGACTGGTATATATTCATTTTTTTGTCTCCTAGGAAAATTGCCCTTGCAGAAAAGTAATCTTTAATTTAGTCATTTGCTATCTGGACAATCCTATCTTGTTCTCACTGTTCCTGTTTAATATTTAAAAACAAGGTTGTCAGAGTAAATTTAGCCAGAATTATGTTCTCTTTTTTGTTGTTTTTTGTTTGAAACTAGCTTATGTTTTTTTGTTGTTTTTTGTTGTAACTTGTATTTGACCATTTACCTCATTTATTTACTATTTTCAGGTGAAATGTTACTTGACTGGTATATATTTATTTACTAATTTTGGAAAACAAGACCCAATTTATCTAAAATTATCATGTTTTTTGTTTCTTTTGTTTTTTTTTTGTTCAAAACTACACTTTGTTTCTACTATTTTTTGTTGTTGTTTTTGTTGGAAACTAGAGTCTATTTCACTATTATATATTCATTCCCTTATGTTTACCAAGCCCTTCATTTCTGTATTCTTGCCACAATTATTCCTATGTATTGCATGAAATATGAAATGATGTTTTGTCATGTTTACTCTTGCAAATATTTCGTGTATAGTATTTTTCTGCTACACCAAATGTAGCAGAAAGTCCACAACCACTAAACACCTTTTTTTTAGGCATGCCAACCAATGCTAACAATTATCAACAGAATGCACGTAGAAGACTTGTATATGATCAAAAGAAAACTACAAACAACAAGCGTCAACAAGCTGCTCGTCAACTTGTTCATATCCCTTCTCCGTTTCACATTGCTCAACCTCCACTTATACCCTCCACACCATTCGCATCCACAACAATGCACCCAACAAGCTTGAACCTACATGGTGCACAACAACAATTTCGTACAAGATTGGACAAATTATCTCTTGTGAAAATATGCTCTATATGCATGGAGTCATATCCTGGAATTAAAATAAAACACTCTTCTGGTGCATATGCATGTTCTCGGTGCAATGCGGAACAAAATGGCCACCGCTATTCCATTGCAAACAATATGGATCCTGGAATACAACCATTAGTGCTAGCAGCCCTTACTCAAGTTGAAGAAATGTTCATTTCTCGAGTTAACCCACTTTTACAAGTCACTCATGCTCGTGGGGGACAATATACATATTCTGGCTACTATATCAGCTTCCCACAAAACATTACAAGCATTTCCATTTTCCTCCCTCATTTACTCTCAGACATTAACATCCTTATTGTTCGTAAATGTAGTCCTATGAAAAAGCCTTATGACTTCTTTGTTAGTCGAACACGTGTTCTTGCTGCTCTTGAATACAAGCTCTCAAATGATCCATACTAAAAAGATGTCCAAGTTAACTCAACTGCATTATCTTCTTTGCCTCTTGAACCAACTGACATTTCATCCCTCCTTCATCATGTGACACCCGCTGAAACCCCATTTGATGAACATACCTCAACTTCTACCATTCAGTCATCCAACTTCCTCGAAGCCCATGAACAACAATCATCCTCCTTTATATCTACATAAACAAATTGTAGAACTGAAGTTGATGAAATCAAACACTTCTTAGGATCAAGCCTTGCAGGCACTCTACCTTCGATTGACTGGCCCCCAATAGACAGTTGTCCTATTAATGAGTATAACACAATAGGCCTCCTCTCAATGGCCTTCCCAACCTTATTTCCCACAGGAGTTGCAATGCTTAAACAACCACAAATACAAGAGGTTGGTATGGACAATTATGCACTGCACATTCTTAGATATCATGACAATAGATTTGGCCAACATCCTCGTTTTCGTTATTACATATATAACTTGATGATGCGCCATTGTAGCCAATCTACTGCTTCCGTGTTTGTAAAGCGTAACATTGAAGATACATTGCCTCCAACCATATCAGAACTTGTACAACAATTACAAGACTTTCCTGATGCTAAAATTGTTGAGCAAGTCATGCGCTTTGGCTCCACACTTCATGGGACACGCTCCTACTGGAACAAAAGCAGGGGTGAGCTAAATGACATGATCACTCAACAAGGGACACCTACATTCTTCTTCACGCTCAGCGCAACTGATACAAAGTGGCCAGATTTGCATTCTTTCATGCCCGGACAAGCTCCATCCACTTCAAATCAACAACACCAATGGATAATTTGCAACCTTATATCCAATCCACACATTGCCTCTCAATACATGGACAATAGATTCAAAATAATCCTAGAAGAGGTTCTTCAAAAAGGCCTTCTTACAAAAGACTACTGGTGCAGGTTTGTAATAACTCATATTCCCATGAAAGTTCAATGTATTTAAAACTTAGAATATTTGTTCCTTATATTTATATTTTACATGTAGGTATGAATGGAAACACAAGGGATCTGCGCATATACATGGATTCTTGTGGCTATAAAATGCACCCAATATGGACACGTTAGACTGGGAAGATGCTACAAAGGTTGAAGATGCCAAATTATACTTTGACAAGTTTGTTACAGCATGGAATCCTCGTGTCAACCATTCTCAAACTCCAACCTTACAAGCCTCTACTCTAAATGATCCATGCACCATTGGATCACAATCCATACTTGTAACTAATCACTTGGATGACTATGAAGAACTTGTTAATTGTGTCCAAAGGGACACAAAATGTTCAGAATCTTCTTGCCTAAGCAGAAAAGGATCATCTCTTCAATGTCGTTACGGGTTCCCCTTTGATCTACAGCCTACGTCTTCCTTATTCATTGATGCAAAAGGAAGGAAAACATACAACCCTGCAATGAATGATGCCCTTCTAAATATTCACAAACCTATGATGCTGTCAATTTGGCAAGCTAATGTTGATTGCCAACCTGTTCTTTCTAGACATGCTGTCCTCAAATATATCTCAAAATATGCAGCAAAGGTAGAGCCTAAATCATAAACCTACCATGCACTTCTTTCTCGGCTTGCACATGCAACTCCACATGATGCCCCCATCTTTCTACCAATAAGACATTTTCTATCTGAAACTATTGCAGAAAGAGACATTGGTACACAAGAGACTTTCCACATGCTCCAAAAACTCCCACTTTGTCTTTGCAGTCGTTCCTTCCTTTCTTTAAATGTTAGCCAAAGTGTTTTCCGTCGTATTTCCAATGACTCTCCTGACATCCCAACAACACCCACCTTCATTTCTGCATACATGCAACGCCCACCTGCACTCGAACAACTTACCCTTATTGAAGATGCACGCTCTTGGTCATACTCACCTGATAGAAAGTAATCGCAATGGAAACCAAAAAAACCTCCCAAGATTGTTTGTGTCTTTCCTCGCTTCACTACCATTCCACCCATTACTGTAGATTCCTTTGTTTCCTTTTGTTGGAGTGATCTCCTCCTATACAAGCCTTTTCGCACTCTCCACAATGACATTGGATCCACAACATTGGCCATAACTTCTAATTGGCTTCGCATTAAAGACACATATACTGCATGGCATGTTGATCGTTTGCCATAACCCCCCGGTACCCCTTCCTTTGATGACTCTACCTCTACTTCAAACCACTTCCCCTTAGCCCCTTCCATGGATGAATGGGAAATGCTTTCTCAACTTCGCCCTAGAAACAACCTCTATGTTGATGACCTTAACATGCTTGGTCATCGTGACTTTGACAAAGACCACAATTGGACTGAAAACCATATTCCTTCAAACATCCATGCAACATCTATATCATTCGTTGACGTCATTCAAACGTATACACATGTTGAACCTAACACCTTGTCATCTTCATGTTCTCCTGCCTCCTTGTCTCCCACACAATGCATGGCCTATTCCCTTATCATCGCACACTCCACAAATGCTACAACCCTTCCCCCACTCAAAATGATAATTCAAGGCATTGTAGGAACAGGAAAGTCTTTCTTGATTTCTTGCCTTAGATCTACACTCCAACATGCCTATGGCGATAACCCTTCACCCTTGCTCCTCTTTGCTCCCACTGGTGTTGCTGCTTTTAACATACATGCATTAACAATACATTCTGAGCTTCGCATACCCATTACAGAGATGCATCCTCTTGAAGGAAAATCCCTTTCAAGATTCCAACAACAATTTCGCCATATCTGATACATAATCATTGATGAAATGAGTTCCGTTGGCCCAAAATTGTTAACTCGAATGGATGACCACTTACGACAAGCATTCCCCTCCCAATGTACAAGTCCATTTGGTGGGTGCTCCATCATCTTCCTTGGTGATTTTGGACAACTACCACCTGTAAAGGATATCCCCATGTATGTTGGTGCATCATGAGGGAATGCTCTTTGGCATAGTTTTGACACTTTTGTCACTCTTTCAACCATCTTTCGACAACAAGGCAACACCCCTTCTCAAGTTTCCTTTCGACAACTCTTGCTCAATATTCGCAATCCAACACCAACTCTTGAAGATTTGATGCTACTGATGTCAAGAACAACTTCGTTCCTTTCACATGAAGACAATCATACATTTGACCAATGTACTCACTTGTACGCAACTAATAGCTCTGCTGCATTTCACAACAAACAAATGCTAAAACTCCTCAACATGCCAATTGCACATTTCTTTGCAGAGCAAAAGAAACAACATGTACAAATCTCAATATATAATGATCAACTTCCATTCAAGGTTCTACTAGCAATTGGTCAACAAGTCATGTTGATAACCAACTTGTGTGTCTCAACAAGACTTGTGAATGGCTCGCTTGGGAAAGTTATTGCAATTGTCTACAATTCCAATGATCAACCACCTACATTGCCATCTTATGTTGTAATTGATTTTTTCCACTACAAAGCCCCCCTATGGGATTCTTTCAATCCAAATTATGTTCGCATTCCTCCTATAACAAGGGGTTCACGAAGGCAAGTACCACTTCGCATGGCATGGGGTTTAACAATCCATAAAGCACAAGGGATGACCTTGCAAAATGCAACAATAGATATTGGCAGCACTGACCGACAAGGACTTACATTCACTGCAATATCAAAAGTAAAATATCTATCAGGGCTACGCATATCTCCACCTTTTCCCTTTTCTAGGTATTCTCAAATGAAAGATAGTCCCTATGTGCAGCGCATAATACAAGAAGAGAACTTAAGTTTGCTTCAAAGTCTTTGTAGCCACATGCCCAATAAAGTTATATTCCTGCTCCTTTGCAACTCCATTTTTTTTACATCTTCTATTCTTGTTGCTACCATCATTCAATATTTTCCTATGAAAGACAAGAACATACTACTATAAAGAAGACAAGAAATTTAATCTTCGTATCAGCACTTTTCTTGTACTATTGTATCTTATTTACTTCAATGTGTTGTCATCACTTTGATCTTATCTTAGTCTTTTTTCCACTAAATATAAAATGTCACTATGCTGTTGAGGATGTGTCCACAAAATGTGTGCATGGGATAATGAAGTAATGTCATCGAAATGATAATCGATTCTATGTTTGACTAACAGTCTCAGTCGTTATTTTCTATCTTCAGAAAACTATTAAATACACATGGTTATTGTATCGAAGTCGACGATCGACTAATTGTCTTCCTTTTCGACCGGCCAGAGTTTCAATATAGTTCTATCGACTTAATCCTCGACTTCTTTTGTCGATTGCTTTTTTTTTTATCTTAAATGAACCACTCTTACTGAATTCTAATAATGGTCAAACTCCATAGTTGACATAAGCAAGAATATCACCCTGGTCAATGGTCAATCAATCTGCTCGCTGCTCACGCAACAATATGTCTAGAATGTTTACAGAGTGGCATACTTAAGAGTCGTCCATACCTTAGAAAAAATGTCGAACAACAAATTAAATATTCATATCAACAATTCAATATGTTGTTAATGTTTACACAGTAACAACTTCAGGCCGACCAAAACAAATTGTCCATCAATTGAACCACATATTTAAGAGTCGGCCAATTTTTAAACGCATGGACCAGCTCAATCAATGGTTAGCATTTACCAACCAAAAATGATGGTATTCTTAAAGTGAGTTTTTAAAGTGATCATCTTCTTTAAAAGAATCAGATTTTTGACAACTAGTCCAACCTCGACTAAAAAACAGCTCCATTGAAGCAATTGCTTTTTGTTGTATTCTTTCCATTTATAGTTTTATAACTTATATTGATTCAACATTTCATTACTATTGTTTATGCACAGAATGTACTATATCCTCTGCTTACAACAGCAATATAAGTTTACAACTTATCTATGTTTAAGTTTACACATTTAGACAGATAACAGTGATTTCTCCATATTAAATACTAGGTACCTTGTAAACATTTAAATCAATATTCCTAATTATTCACACTGTATGTTTTCAAATCAGGTATGTTGCAAAAAAACGACAAAAGAAAGGCTGAACAGATGGACCTTGCAAAGGAAATGACTCAAAAAATACAGATGGAAACACTATTTAAAGAAACTAAACCCATCATAGGTCGTAGTGCTGAGTTCAAATGGGGCGAGTTGTACATAGCTATCAGAGACGGGAAAATACCTAATTCAACCTTGGAGGAAACCATAATTTATGAAAACATCAAGAGGTCCAACCTTCACAAGGAAACTACGCGGCCAGAACTATTTCACTGCTCAAAGGTTATTGCATGGATGTTTCCCCATGTAGATACTACAACAAGGATAATTTCAAATGCCAATGGGAATAGCTCGCATCCTTCCAACCAGCCCACCTTGCAGCCGCATACAAGCTGCCTACCTCCAATGTATTTTTTACTACTGATTGGATAAGACGTGCCAATATAAATAATGTTGAAAGTGCAAGGGAAATGTTGCTACCAGACAAACAACTTAGACCCAAACATACCAAGAAATATGTCACTGAAAACTTAAGGACCCCCTATAGAATCATAGCCATATTGTTAAGCAGACTCTTCGGTTTACCAAACGCCAACAACTATAAACTCAATTGGGTTCCATTGATATACCATGTTTCCACCCATGGTACAATCTTCAATTGGGAAACTATTATTTCAGAAAGTATGGCATCAACCATTTCTACAGCTCAAATGGGCCTTTCACAAGGCAAATCAGAAATTTTCATGTCTAGCTACCTTATCGATTGCATATTAGTCAGCCACCCTTTCCATAATTTGGGATGTACTTAGAATCAGAATAAAACTCCCATTCATGTAGCATATCAGGTAACTTGGGCTCACCGATATGCAGGGTACTACAAATTAGTATGTGAAGAACTAATCATGCCCCTTTATTTACTTGTCTTCAATAAAGAAGCAAATTGTATGTCAGACAATGCCTTGGATGTAATAGGTGAATATGGAGACTATTACTTCTCATCAGAAGGCACATACATTAGAATGTATGGGGGCACAAAACCTCCTTTTCTATTGCCCAAATATGCTACAGATTACATTGTGCATAAAGAAGCGATCATACAAGTATTCATCAATGGAATTGGTAACTATCTCAATCACAACAAAATTGTCTCTTACCCACCTGTACCATTCAACACTGGTGGATACAAATTTCATAAGATTAAGGTAGTGGAAGCCTTTATTGTAGACTTGGAACCTTTTCACTTTGCAACAAAACTATTTGTAAGAAATGACAACAAAGGAAAAGTGTCTAAACATTGTGCTTCTTACAAAATCACTTTTTGGAAGAAGAACAAATATATAAAAGGGTACACAACATGACAGAGCTACACAAAAAACTATATCTGAAGATTGCATCTACTTCTACCGAAACTACAACCAAAGAAAAGCAACCAGAAATACATAGGAAAAGAGAAGAAACAGTAACAGTTGGTCGAATTAATCAATCACCCCCGACTAGCCATAGTCGACAATTTCTACAAGCAACAAGCAGTCGAGATCACCCACCAATAGATGGGAAAAACCCACATTCACGCGACAACTCACAGATAGGCTGTCAATCGGAATTAAATAGGTTTTCAAATCATTATTTAATGCAGTCATCTACTTTTAATTCACATGTGCCAAACGCTTCCTCCTTAAATGCTGACCTAGAAGATTGTTGGATACTCTTTTTCTAAGCACTAGAAAACGAGACTTCAAAGAAAACATAACCCTTCTGCAAACCTGAGAGTTCTACAGAAACAATGGCGCCAAAGAAAGGTCGGATTACAACCCATTCAGTGACAGCTAAAGTCCGTCAATTGGAGATGGCCCAAACATCGCTGGAAACCCGTTTATAGCTGATTCGAAACGCTAAGGTACACGAGCCACACTGGTGAAAAAATTGGAAAGATATTCTTCAGTGGGGAAAGGAATCAAATGGCCACTGGAGGGAGCCAGCTCAAAGACTGCGGACTGCTACCATTCTCCAATACATGAGCGCACCTCTGCTGGAACAGTTTGGTGGAATGAAAGATATTATTGCTCGATTCATAGTAAGCAGCTATCATAATGGAAAATTCTATTTTGATGTTCCAGTCGAAATAAATGGTGAGCTCATTAACAAAATTACAGGGTTATCAAACAAAGGTGCAGATATACCTAATCGACAAACACCAGAATTGATCAAGAAGTTTACAGACCACCCAATTGGAAAAAATTCTCGAGGGTTATTGGTGACCTAGATAAAATTTGAAAATGATAAAATAGCTGCGCGAATCGTGTCCACCGCTTTGTCAAGATCTGGTTGAGGGTCCGATTTAAAAATCGAAATGCTAGAGCCTTTCATGAGCATGGCAAAAGAAGGGAAAATATACAACTGGGATAAGTACCTTGCCGAAATTATCAAGAACATATGTATGAAGTGCCAAGAGGTTGGAGCGCCCATTCGCTACCCATCTCTAATCATCTGGATAACAATGACGGCTGTAAGACCAGTAGGAAATAAAGACTTTACTAAATAAGGGCCTGTGTTGATGAACAACTTCCATTTCTTTACGAAAGGAGGCAACAGACTTGGGTCATCAATAATAAAGATTTGGCTAGAAGCCTGGTTCGAAGACTTCAAAGTTCGTTCGACCAGATGGAGGGTATCTCAGAATGTTCATAGGAGTCTTCCTCCGACCGCTCACATTGAACTTGCACTAGACCATACATCAGTTTGGTACTTGGAAGGAGCATCTGGACCCGCACAAGATCTCGACTATTACCCTTCGCTCGAGGAAATCTTCAATGAGCTTCAAAGGCATTCCAACACAAAATTGACAATACCTGCTATCACACACCAAGTCGGCATTTTGATAGTCGAACCTTTAAGGGATGCAGAAAAAGAAGAATCGTATGAAAGCGGCCTATATATGGACAATTTTACTTTTCAACCTCAGCCCGCATCCGGATCAGAACCATTAGCACTTGCACTCATTCCACACCAAGATTCATCGGATGGACCTGAACAACCGGAAGAAGAGACCCTGTCGGACAATCTTAAGTACGCCTTGACGACCGATAATATCCACCAGATGGCCAACCAATTATCCATAGGTCAACATTCAAGAGTTGTACAAATACAGGGCAAGGGAAAAAGAAAAATGACTATTGACCATCCAACAGTGGAAGATGAATCTGAATTATACGACAGCGCAACACGAATACTGGAAGATGCAGCTAAGAACAAAATACCCATCGACGAGCTGTTGCAGAAATTTCTGGAAGCTGAGAACCCTCGACCCAAAAAGAAAGTCAAGCTTATCATCTACGATGTTGTTGAACTGTCAGATAACTCAGCTCCACCATCGCCGACCATTGTCACGGAGGATAGTATTTTTTCTACACCTATGGTAAGTACCCCATTTGCACTTCAACCTGCATCTCAAGTTTCAAATATTGTACAAACTCTTCCTTCCTCACTTTGAGAAAAAATCCAAAATGATAGTGACATTACCCAATTCATGACTCAACTCCCAGCCATCTTCCCATATTAGCGAAAAGTCATAACCAAGAAACGTGTATTCGTAGACACTAGTTCACCGATAGATTCTACCCCTCCTGGTCTCATCCCAATGGAAATTTTGAATCCATCAGATACCTTAGCACTACAACCAATTGGCATGCACCATACCCTTCTAGAGCCCAATCCTGACACAAACAATCCAATTTTTGCTCAACAGACCTCTTCGTTCATTCCTTTTCAAGTCAATCCGTCGATGCAAGCCCATTCACCTCCCCGAAATATCGTGAACTCACCACAACATGTCCCCGATGTTCAAGTTTTAGATGTAGTCTTATCCCCTGTAGTCAGTCACGAACCGTCTACCAGTTCAAATCCTAACGCTCGTCTTCCAGTCAACAAAACACATGTGTCATCGATAGGTGAAATCAGTACTACTTTACCATTCCATGACTCTGCCAAAGCGACGACCACAACATCAGAACCAATCCAACTTCAATAACAGGAAACACCGGTTCTAAAAGTCTTGAAAGCAGCAGAAACAACTGAAGCAGCAGCCAAGTCAGGAGAAAAAACAACTTACGCAACAGTCGAGACAGTAGACCAAGCAAAACAAGTAACAAGTGAAGAAGTAGTTCCAACAAACACAACAGAAATACCAAGAACATCAATACAAGCATAACAGTCTACTGAAGAAGCACAAACACAAACAGAACAAACATCAACAATGGTCGAGAATAAAAAAGAATTAGAACAGCAATTAGCAGCGCCAAAATCCAAACGAATATCCAAGAAAAAGGAAAAAACAAAAAAAGGCGCCAACAGAAACATCTTCAGCAACAACAACAGCATCTGCACCACATATCTCAATTGAGTTGCTTGTCTGTACATCTCGACCAATTTGGGCTGATCACGACATACTATCCACAACACACACCACAAGAGAAACTCGACTTACTAGCTGATGCAATCAACCGAGAACAGCGACATAGACGACTGGAAGCAGAAGACCGGATTCACAAAGTGGAACAAGAACAAACGCTATTTTTGACAAAGTGTCAAGAATTAGCGCAATAGGTCATACCAATTCTAGTCACCTCTGACACACAAGCACACTTGACAGAGCATTTCAGTTGTTCGAATCTGTCGTGTCATAACTATCTGAACAGGTGACCAAGGAACGAGAAGAACAAGCGACAGTAACAACGTCATTGATGTCGCAACAGTTTCTAGCATTCAACTCAGCACACAGTCAGCTCATACAATATAATGATCAAGCAGACACAGTAAACAACGTTCGCCGCAATTGGTACAAACATTATGGAAACGTGTTTACAGAAATGCGGGAGACAAGCAAGACAATTGAAAGTCTTCATACAGAACACCAAGTAGCTGATGAAACCATGGCCATAAGTATTGAGGAACAACTGATAATGGAAAATAGGAAACTAGAGAAATTGGAAAAAAGTGAAGCACAATGGTTGAACCAGGCTCGTAATAACCTTGACAAAGTAGAGCAACTCCGACCACGTCTTTGAACATTGCTTTCAGTTGCGAATAAGAAACTAGATCTCTTTGGTTCCGACCTAATTCATTTACAGGGAAAAACTACTCAAGAACAGATAGCCCACTTATCGACCCTTACAACACTTACTATTGACATCCAGAACACAATGCACCAATGGGAGAGCTTCCAGCACCAAATGTCAGTTTCAGCTAAAGCAATTATCGAGGTGTGTTCCACTCCAGATAACTCATAACAGCTGCATTTATCACTTAAAGCACAGTTATACAAACTTTTGTTCAATAATTTTGCACACTCCGGTGGACCAATGCAATTATGTTGGTCAGTTGCACCAACATTATAGTTGTATAATTGAATGTAAAATTCTATATATACACTATTGAACCTTGATATTCAACTCAACATCTCATATGGTTGAATTTTTGCAGCGTTGTTTAGATTCTCTTATCCTGCACATTTCCCAGTATAAATTTATTATTTTTATTAGTTAACAGATATTTTGTTTTTTTAAAGAGTGGTTAAAACTTCAATATGGTCAGTCTCTTCAGTGGATAGTAATTTGTTCGATATTTTTATGTAGTGAGTAATTATTACTTATATGTTGTTTTTTTGTTACTTTTTAGTATGATATTTTTTATGGAGTAATATTTACTTAAATGTTTAATTTTGTTTATTTATAATGTGTTTATTGCTTTTTTAAGCTGATTTTTTTTCATTAGTGGAGTGACAAGGTTAATTTGGGGAAATATTAAATTCATCAAATGCTCAATAACTCAATATTCAATAATATGGACATTGATATATATTTTTATTGGAGAATTCGATGAGGTCGCAGCAGGCCAGACAGGTTGGAGCACGTCGACAAGGTCGGAGGAAGCCGGTCTCCTAGAGTGGTTAAAACTTCAATATGGTCGGTGTCTTCGCCGCATAGTAATTTGGTCGATGACCAAATATCATCAGTCGCCTTTGCCAAATATGGTCGACTTTTTTATATTTATAATTTTTTTTTTTAATTGATTATATAATATTTTTTATGGAGTAATTTTTACTTAAATGTTGTAATTTTGTTTATTTATAATGTGTTTATTATTTTTTTAAGCTGATTTATTTTCATTAGTGGAGTGACAAGGTTTTTGGGGAAATATTTAAATTCATGAAATGGTCAATAACTCAATATTCAATAATATGGACATTGATATATATATTTTCATTGGAGAAGTCGACGAGGTCGCAGCAGGCCAAACAGGTCGGAGCACATCGACGAGGTCGGAAGAAGTCAGTCTCCTAGAGTGATTAAAACTTCAATATGGTCAGTCTCTTCGCCGCATAGTAATTTGGTCGATGACCAAATATCATCAGTCACCTTTGCCAAATATGGTCGACTCTTTTATATTTATACCTTTTTTTTTAATTGATTATATGATATTTTTTATGGAGTAATCTTTACTTAATGTTATAATTTTTATTATTTATAATGTGTTTATTGTTTTTTTAAGATGATTTATTTTCATTAGTGGAGTGACAAGGTTTTTGGGGAAATATTTAAATTCATGAAATGGTCAATAACTCAATATTCAATAATATGGACATTGATATATATATTTTCATTGGAGAAGTTGACGAGGTCGAATGAGGCTAGACAGGTCGTCGAGAAGGTCAGAAGAAGTCGGTCTCTTCGGTGCGTAGTAATCTAGTCGATGACCAAATATAATCGGTCGCCTTTGTCAAATATGGTTGACTCTTTTATATTTATACAATTTTTTTTTAATTGATTATATAATTTCTAAAGGTAAAAATGTAAGCTTTTAATTGTTAAACCCACTTAAATAACAATTTCCTTATCATTGTATATATACAGTCTTTGTGTTTATTAATTCGTTGTATACTAAAGGGAAAGAAAAATAGTCTCTAACATGTTACAAAATTCACTTTTTTCCTAATGGCGTTCACTTTTGCACCTTCAGAGGCAAATGCTAGTTTATATGATTTCATGTTATTTAATCATTATTTACATGAAAAAAAGTATTATTAATTATTTTTGTATTGTATTAGTACCTTAAATTGATTCATTTGTATCATTTGGGAAGTTGTATTTGAAAACATCACTATATCATGTATATTTTATATAATGCATTCCATCATGTTATAATATAGTTTTTTTTAATCTCATTTAGTTTCGTGAAAATTTAAGATGATCATTTTTACACTAGTGCAATTTATCATATATTTCTTGCACAACTTATGTGTATAATCATTCAATATTTGCATGAATAGCAAATAATCTTTCGATGTTTGTGGGATCTCCATAAACTGATAAATTAAAAAAAAATCTAGTACGTGGTTCATAAATGCGTGCTTGCTTGTTTGGAGAGTGTAGTTGGTATATATGGAGTTGTTTTGAAGGCAATCAATATGCACCTTTCTATGGGCATTTAATTCGCCAACGGGGTGCATATAGACCATTGGATGTGAGACGCCCTCACATCCGACGGCCTATATACACTCCGCCGACACATTAAAGGCCCCACATTGGGGTGTATATTGTTCACATGTTTTGAAGCTATATTCTATTAGTGTTAATCACTAAGCTTTCCATGATTCCCATTGAGCTTGTGGAATTTCATTCAGTAATGGATGAGAAGATTTCATATGGAAGCTAGTTCAAGATTGAGATTCCATTGTTCATTTATAAAGAAATCATGGGGTTGCATTTCATAACAAGAAGAAAGTGCAAGGTTATTCTATTGATTTTTTTTGGGAAATATATAGATCCATCATCTGTATTTCTTCACTATTTTGGAGTTTATTACCCTTTTACTTGCTTCCACCATTGATCATTTGCAGAAGGAGCTTGCAACCACTACTTACCAGATTCGAAGATTGAGCATATAAGGAAGAAAAATGACCATCGCAACGAGAGTTTGGAGTCCATTTGCTACAAACTCTTCCCTAGTGTTTATTTATATCTCTTGCTTTATCATAGGTATAAATTAAGTATTTTTTAATTATTTATTTTTAATAATAATGGTTACAAGTTTATATTAAAAAGGTTGCAGTCAAACTGTACAAAAAGGTATACAAAAATAGTAGATAATCTAGGTATCGGCATGAGATATTCCAAAAAAGGAACCTATCAAAATTGAGTTGTTTGCCTTTTCAAAGAATATTAGACAACTACTAAATGTATGTACCCAATAAAATAAGCCTAATACATAATCAAATTTGCATAACATGATATAGTTTTAGTGCAAAAATGATAACTCTAAGCTTCTCCTGGCTCTCTATTGACTTGTTTCATACCTAGATTCTCAATCTCCATATCTTCAAATAGTTGAGAAACCGATTCTTCTTCTTTGCTTGTTTTTGAAGAAGAACTTAAATATTTTCGATGCTTTGATGTTGTTGACTATGTTCCTTTGATGAGATTAACAATGGTGAATTTAAGAATCACACATTCTGATTCCAAAGCTTCGATTTGTCTCCTTTACTTCATAACAATGTCCACGATATTGGGATTCTAGGAAGTGATGGCATCATCTCCTTGCTTTGAAGTTTATTAGAAAGGGAAAGAGTTGAGGTCCTATTTTATTTAATGTAATCCTCATGTCTTTGCAAGATCATTTGAATGTCATAAATGTCCCTTTGACATTTCCCATGACATCCTAGTCAATCCATGGTTTGCATTGCCCAGGAAGGTTCAAACTATAACAGGGGAGAAAAAAAATTAGATCCTTCAAGGATGGCAGGATACACAACAAGGGAGACACCCTAATTATTCCATCCCAAAATGGACTATAAATGTTGAAGACTCTACACATAGGAGAAGAGTCGAATCTCTCTAACCACCAAATAAGGATTTAATTCACTAACAATGAACACTTGTGGTATGCCAACTTAAAAGCATAGATTATCAAAGACAACCAATGCCTATCCCTATTGTTGCAACCATAAACGAAAAAAGAAATGTTGAAATTGAAACTTGACCTTTTTTTAGCACATAGAACATGATTTAGTCTTTCAAAACAACAATATGGGATATATTTCACTAATAAAATTCACCCAAGGTGTGCTACCTTAAGAACAAAGAATCATTTCCTATCCAAGCCTGACTTAGAGTAGAAGAGGGACGAACTTCTAAGAGGACAGAGGAGGCTTGAAGTCTCACAATGATAAAAACAAATCCATAGGGATAAGAGTCCTATTTTCAACTGAATACATGACCTAGAGAATTGAGACCTAGTTTTAAGATACTACCAAACTATGACATTCCATGGAATTTCAAACAAGCAGATGTTCCATTTCAAGTTAACATCATCGTATGTAGACTCGATGAGGTCGAGCTCAACAACATCCACTAGTTACAAATGAAGCAAGACAACACGATTCTTATTATCCCACTTTTAACAACAAATAACAATAGAAGGCATTCAAAATGACATGATGGAGGAGGGAAATGCATGTGTGTTGGTACCCCATACTTGTCCTAGTCTTTAAATGCACAATTAATTATCTCATCCTTCAGGCTACTATTTTTGTTTATGCATGTCATTTGAGTTGTGATAGCTTGACTCATGGATTAAAACCTTAGGGGATAGGGAGATATGAGTCCTACCCAATTTTTAAATTGTCCCTCCTTTAATTGTGTTGCTAGATTGGCCTAGTGATCTGCTTCCTTGTTTAGGCCTCAAAGGATGTGATAAAATTCAGTGACTCTAAAACAAGAGGCTTCATGCGTAATCTTGGAGACTAAGTGAGATAGAGAGACTCTCAATAAGTTGTGCCTCTTATTCATGAGCTTGATTATTATCGTCGAGTCCCTGATTCCAATATATATTGCATCTTAGTAGAATCAATACTATGAAGTCCTTGAAATAGTGCATAGGCCTAAGATTAGTTATTGACTGTGATTCCAAGACATCGATCATATATTATTTCTAGATCTCCTTTGAGATCAATAATGACCCCTCTCCCCCCCCGTGCCTACCAACCTTGTAAATTATTCTTCTTTCCCCAAATAGTTGTGTTTGAATTTTATCTAAATTAGTGAATCTATAATTCTAATGATGTCTTTATTTTCATCATAATTTAGGGTTAAGTTTAATTCTTGTGTGATATTATTGGATTTTCTTATATTTAGTTTACAGGGTGAATACATGAACCTTGGTCACACTTTTTGGCAAGGAAACATCTAAAAAAAATGTTGTCATACCCTCGATTGAGGTAGTTTTTAAGCAATCAATAGAGCTATTAAAACCTTGGCAAAGGGCCTAATAAATCTCCCATTTAAGGTTTTTTAGGGTGCCAACAAAACCACAATCGAGGTTTTGGACAAGGTTAAATAGACCCTCAGTCAAGGTTGATAACTTGATTGAGAGTTAAAACATTGATTGAGTTACCTAATTTTTTTGTTAAAGAAATAAAAACAAGCATGAAAGCCTCTTTTGTTTGCATTCACTATGACTAAGACATATAGGAGCTTAATCCAACTCAAAACTTCGATCCAATGTATGACCTCCCACCTCTCCTTTGACCACCACAACTACATCATGACATATAACCTAAGAAGTAGGTGTCTTTTTAATATATTACAAAAGTTATGTGCAGGAAACAATAAACACTACAATTTTTTTTTTCAATTTGCCAATAACACACAAAGGATTAAAATCATTAACCAATGCATTGTTGAGAACTAACACTAGGAAATTAGTACAAATCACATGTTATTGAGCAAAGACTATTTGGTCTTGAAGATGGATTCCTATATGAACCCGAAACATTGACACAATAATGACTAACCAATTCATTGATGAGAACTAACACTATAAAAATAATAAAACTCACATGTTATTGAACATAGACTTTTTGGTCCTGATGATGGATTCTTGTATGAACCCAAAATATTGACACAAAAAATTACTAACACTGAAGAATATTTGAATCTTGTTAACAACTTGAAAACAATCGTCCTACTAATGACCATCAAACATCTGGAAAACCCAACAATCAACTTGTTTATCACCATTGTTCACTCAAAATGACACTAACATAGATAAATAAATCACAACTATAATATATTGTAGCCATTAAAACAACACTAATCAATACATTGAACGATACACACTAACCTAGGCATTAACAATGTCAGTCATCTTGGAGTGAAAACATGAATCTTGTTTAGAATCTCATGAGAATCACATGCAGGAATTCAAATTTCTCACGTTTTTAGCTAGATAGTTATATTTAACTTTCACCCAAATGATATTTTCGGCTGAAACTTAAACTTGATGGAGGGTCTATAAATTTGTACCAACTAGTTTTTATCCGTCTTTTCCTAGAATTTCTTTTCAGTTGACATACTTTTTTTTGTTTTTTTGTTTTCATAGAAAAATTCAACTTACTATTAATATGCGAAATAGTAAATAAGTCCAGCTGTCAGATCATACAAATTACATAATCCCTATCAGATAGAGCCATATGTCAGCAAGTGATAGTATAGTGTCAAAAACCATATCAGAATAGTACAAAATAAAAAGAACCATAAGTCCCCAGGTCGTCCACAAGTCGGACCAGAAATATATCCAGTATAACAGTACCCAACAGTCATCTAAGCAACATTATACAATCCAAAATAAATAATAAGTCTCAATTATAGTCATCCTCAACTGCCATCCACCAAGTGCATCATAAAACTATCAACTATGCTAAAATAACCAAATAGTATCTATAGGAGGCTGTAATAAATGCCGCAAAAAGATGGTGAGAATGGATATGCACGCAACAAGTAGTTGGACCCAGAATCCTCAAGGATCTGCACATAGAACTAAAAGTCAAGTAAGTAATGTAGTCCACATAATACAGGTAAGAAAAACAAAAAATGTATATGAAATAAAGACAAGAAGCCTCAAGTCCAATGCAAATGATATGAGCCGTGAGAAAACAGTATATCCTCCTGCCACTCCTGCCACATGATGACCCCAGCCTGATAGGTAAGAGCCCGCTTGGAAAGCATATCCGCCTCCACATTAACCTCTCTAAATACATGTTCAAAATGTATATGTTCAAACTCCAGGATAAGTTTATGAGCCGCATCCATCCAGTGAGAGAGCAGTAGTACATTGAGTGATGACTTGCCACCAGCCCATGAGATAATAGATGAAGAGTCACCCAATACTACAAGAGATGTGATCTTTCTCCAACGGGCACAGAACAGTAAGAGCCAAAGGGCACATAATTCGCTCCTTGTATTGGTTCCATTCCCCAGATTCAGCCAGATATGAATGGAGACACTATTGGAAATGTGAATTGCAGCACCCGCACCACCCCTCCCATTCCGACCCACAGTGGCCCCATCGAAGAAGCCACATGGGAAAATCAGCACTGGAGGTGCCAAACGATTCTTCTTAATCAGACTATCCCTGCCACCAACAGCTGCATGGATAGAGGTAAATTCTTTGTGTGCAGCAAGAGTTTTATAGCAAATCCCATCACAGAAAGGTGTCCTATCTTCAAAGATAAGAGAGTTTCGAGCTTTCCAAACCTCCCAGATCATATAATAAGGGAGTTCCGAACAACCAGCAGATACTCATGACCATGCCTCAAGAAATTCACATAGAGAATGATGGTTCCAACTGAATTGAATGCCATCTTTGATTGCAATTTGATTCCAGAGTTCCTGAATGAATTGACAGGAGGAGAATAGGTGATCAACTGATTCCTCCTGTGAGCAAAAAAGGGAGCACCATCCCGGTCCATAGAACCCACGCCGGCACAGGTTATCCCAAGTTAGAATCTTGTTCCACAACGCCAGCCAGACAAAACATTTTATCTTGAGGGGCAAGATAAGTTTCCATATAGTTTTATCCCACCAACGAACCGCATACTGAGACTCAGCAAATAATGCCTCATATGCCAATTTAGCTGATACATTACCGCCAACCACATCCCATGACCAGACAAGTCTGTCTGCAGCATCAGACAATTGAATATTTGATTGGTATAGCGATCTGATGTATTCATCCCATTCATTCCCCAAGGTACCCAACAGACCGAGCTGTGAAGCCGAGATCCAGAGAGACCACCCATCCATATATCGACCGGTCGCATGTGCCAAAGTATAGAAACCCTTCGCTCGGAGGTGAGTCCTTAATTCCAACGTAAGTGTATGACCAGCTGGTCCCCCCAAGATCGGATCTAGCCCCAATCTTATATCACGGCCATTTCCAGGCATCCAAGCAATCCAATTAGAAATAACCCTGAAGGATCCCATCAAACCATTCCAAATATTAGAGACCCCCAAAGTAGCAGGCCGATTCAATCGCAGCCAGTTTGTGACAGTAATGTTTTTCAGGTATTTAGCTCTGATTATCCTTCCCCAGATCAAATTATTGAAAAGAGCACGCCATAGACTTTTTGCGTGCAAAGCCATGACAAATAGTTCCAGATCCTTAATATTCCAGCCCCCCAAATTCCAGGGCCGGGCCAATACAGTCCATTTCATAAGATGAAATTTTTCATGTTCACCACCACCCGACCACAAGAAACTGAACAGCTTCCGCTGAATTAAACAGAGGATGGTTCTAGGGATTTTACATAGCAAGAACCAATATACACCCAAGTTTTGTAATACGGCTTTAGCCAAAGTAATCCTGCCACCCATGGATAAATGGTGAAAGCTCCAGTGACCAATACGCATTTCAAACCTTCTAACAATCCATGACCAATCATTTATCAAGTATTTAGTTGGCTTAATGAAAAATCCAAGATATTTCGTTCCAGCATCGAGCTCCATGAATTTAAGAGGCAGAATAGAGCTTATTGACTGTTCCACATCAGCCAATAGTGAGTGCTTCAAAACATGTGATTTTATATAGCTGATAATCATGCCAGTAACCAGGAAAAACAGGTCAAGTACCTTCTTGTATTGTATCCATTCAGCAAGAATACTCTTGCCAAACAACATAACATCATCCACAAACATTGAGTGTGTAACAACAATATCTCTTGTAATGTTAATGCCAGCAATCAACCCCTCCCGTCGAGCCTTAGATATTGATAGACTCAACCCTTCAATGACCAGTATAAAAAGAAGTGGTGAAAGAGGGAAACCTTGTCGAAGGCCCCGAGAAGCCTTAAAGAACTCAGTAGGGTGAACATTTATCAGTATAGCAAAATTAACCGATGTTACACATGCCATTATCCATTTCATTACCTTCCATGGCAGACCGATCTGAATTAATATTAGTCTCAGGAAATTCCAGTCCACCCTATCATATGCTTTCACCAAGTCCAATTGTAGGATGAGTGCTTCAATTCTCCGCTGTTTAATTGTATGGAAGATTTACTGAGTCACACCCACAGCATCATGAATCTGACGGCCCCTTAAGAACCCATACTGTTCCATGGAAATGTGTTTAGAGAGTAAAGGCTTGATCCTATCAGCAATGATCTTGGAGATAATCTTGTAGACCAAATTGCAGAGAGCAATTGGCCTGAATTCATTATAGTTATTAGGATGGGATGTCTTCGGAATGAGTGCCAAATAAGTAGAGTTTAAATCCCCTGAGACAGTGCCGAGTTTCCGAGACTCATCCATAGCCATACGGAGCTCCTCCCCCATTAGATCAAAGAAGTGAATAAATAGTTCCACCATCCAGTCCAGGAGATTTATCCTTAGTAAACCTACGCAGAGTGTTCTCCACCTCCCCCAGGGAAACATCCAGATAAATATTGTCCCCTTCCTCCTCATTGAATATCCGAGGGTATTCCTTAATGACCTTAAACTGTTCAGCCAGAGTTGTATTTTTAGGGTCACAATAATATTCCTGGAAGTGTCGAGCAGCCTCATTCATCAATTCCTCCTCCCCTCTGATCCGCCGTCCCGTGTGATCATTCAGATCCCAAATAGAATTCTGCATCCTTCGGGAGTCCGCAAATTGATGGAATAATTTTGTATTTAGATCCCCCGCTTTGATCCAAATAGCCCGGCTCTTCAACCTCCAGGTTTCCTCTTGCAAAAGTAAAATTTTCAATTTCCGACACTCCATTGTAGAGAGTTTTGTAGTTTCCACTGGGCTTAGCCCAGTACCAACATATCTCTGCATCAGAGATTCCAATTCCTTTTCAATCTCATCCATCTCCCTATCCATCAGAGTTTTTTTGGTTTTCTCCCACATAATAGTATAGTCTTTGATCGCCTTGAGTTTCACTGCTAGTTTGTCCATAGCAGATCTCTCGCCCGCAACATCTACCTGAAGCCACTTAGCTCTCACCCCCGTTGTGTATTCAACATCCGAAAGCCACGTGGAGTTGAATTTGAAAGGGAAGGACTTGTGATAGGGCTCCTCATCAAATTGAAGAATTATAGGAAGATGATCACTAATTTTGATTTGATGAATCCAGGACCTATAATTCTGAAAGCATTCCATAAAAGATTTCGATACTAGGAAACGGTCAATGCGTTTCTGAATTAGATATTCCTCCTTTCTACCATTTGACCAAGTTGGAGCCATTGGCCTCGGAGCCACATCAACCAAGGAGTATTTCATGAATAGGTTACTGAAGTAGGGACCCAGGGGATCCCGCCTAGCCAGGTCGCCCCAAATTTCCTCATCCCCCACAGTGAAATTTAAGTCCCCAACAATGATTAAGTTCTCCAGTTCCAGCAGATGTTCCGAGACCGCCAAGTCCCAGAAAGTCACCCGATTACAATAAGGGCCATAACAATTGATAATATTGACGTTCTTTGCCGATCCCCAGATGTTCCCAGACAACAAAATACCCAATGATATGTTTGATGGTAATAGCCTTAGCACAACCGGGTTCCAAGCCGCTAGGAGACCACCAGAGAGACCATCAGCATCCATAGTACAAACCATCCATCCCGGTTTAACTTTGTTAAAAAAAATGCGAGCCTTTTCCCCGCAAACCATACTTTCCTGAAGGAAAACCAAATCAGGTTTGACAATTTGTAGAACTCGTTTGAGGGCCAGTTGTTTGGGTAGGCCCCCCACACCCCGGATATTGAGAGAGAAAAAAATCATTTTCGAACCCTCGCAAGGGCTTTCATTCCTCTAAGAGCCCGGGTATCAGAAGTTTTGGGGGAATCCACCTGGCACCGATCATCCTCTATCCCCCCCAGAATGACCTTCTTGTTTTTCCTGGCACTTCTCGTCTTCAATGGGGAGAAGTCCTGAGCAAGTACACCCCAAGTGCCCCCCTTTGTATACAAATGTCCCCAGTAGTTTTGGGTGGGAGAACAAGAATAGAATTGTTATTATCTCCATCCGGGTCAGTATTCTTCATACCCAGAAAGCCCTCCAAATCCCCACCAGTTGTCTCATTAATGTCTACCACCCTGTTTCTGTAGAATGTAGGTAAGGGTGTCTTTTTCACCATGTCTGAATATGATGGGATGAGGAGAACTTTCCCAGCAGGATCCGTAGTTGTATCGGGTCTCACAATGGGGAAAACCAACCCCAGCACATTCTCAGGAATCAAACCATAGGTCCCCATCCCCCCACCATCAGGTCCAATATCAGCATTACCAGAAACCGCCTCAACTTCCCCATGTAAATCAGCTGGATCAAGGGAAGGTAGTTCAGCATCAGTGGATACAATAACCGTCGGGGCAACAGAAGAAGGAGGACCGGGAGATACCGAGATAACCGGAGAGGATTCTATAGGACTGAGGTTGGTCATTCTTGAAAATAGCTCATTCTCTGTTACAGGGTCATCATTCTCAGAAGTTTCATTTGATGTGTGCTCAGTTCCAGAGGAGTTTGTAGTCAAGTTATGTCGACGACTCATATAATTTCCATTATTACCATTGTTTAAATCTAAAGCGTTTACAAATGAAATATCCAACTCATTTAATGAATGAAAGAAGTTAGGATCTTGAGATTCCAACTTACGGCACAAGGATGAAACCGGCACAGGAGGATTGAGCACCCTGTTGGAAAAGCCATCTAATGAGCCCATCGCGTCCATCTCAATGTCACTACCATCATCAGAAGACCAAAGTGGACCCCCATCTTTAAGTCGACCAGACGAAGCCGAAGCCCTACATTGCCGCCACAAATACCCCACCGCCTTGCAGTTCGAGCATCGAAAAGGTATGCTCCAGTAGTCAATGATCTGAGTAAGCTTGCGGCCGCGCCAGTTAATGTGGAGCACATCAATAAGCCCCAGAGAGATATCAACCTCCACCAGAACCTGCCCCATGTGTCGGTCAAATCCATTAAGATGTTCCTCATCTACATGGAGAAACCGCCCAATACGATTTCCAATGGCTTCAAAAGCCCCACGATTCCACAATGCCAGTGGAAGTCCAGGTAGTAGAACCCACAAGTGTCGAAGATGAACCGAGGTAGACTCCGGGTCGAAATCAGTCTTCCATTTCTGCAGCATTAAGCTACCTGCACCATAGAGCCACAGACCATCCAGAATGGTAGTACAGTGTGCCTCTTGCTCAAACTTAAAGCCGTACCATCCACACGCCAAAGCGAAGACCTGAGGAGTGTATTTCAGAATGGGATTCCATTTCTCCTCCACCCATTTGACAATATCTCTCTGATTCATAGCATGATATGAAAACTTGCCAACCAGTACAGTCATATTACATTCCATAACCTCTTCAAGCCCTATATCCCTGCCGACCGTCAACCAAGCCTCCCCAGGCCTGCAGAAGTATTTTTCGTTCAACCTCTTAGTCGCACGGGATGACGAACCAAGTCTTTCACCGAAGCCTCGACCAGCAGGTCCCCTAGCACTACCCACGGACGGGCCTGAACCTGAGGCATCTGCAGGTGTCTTTCCCAAAGATAGGTGTCCCTTCTGTGTCTTAGCAAGTGGCACCACCTGTCAGAAAGTAGAGTTTAAAGCCCGCTTACCCTTCACCTGATTTTTGAAATAAGAGTCCAGTTTGAACAGCCCCGCTTCCTCAATCATGAAATCCGACACGTTGAGGTTATTATCTGCCGGAATGATGGATTTCGGCATGTTATCCCCCATACCGGCAGCCAAAACAACGATGCCCAGATATCACGGGTTCAATACCCCTGTCGTCAAAACCCTGACAAATGTGATAAGCAAATACGAGAACCACGGGTCACAGCATAGCCCACCAGCAAAGAGTGCCCAACAAACCTAGGAAGGGTCAAGAATAATAATAAATGGCCAGCAAATCGGTGGTCCACACATCGTTGCATCAGCAAGTATATATACCACCAGCCACGGGAGTAAAACACACTTTTAACGGCGACCCACGAAATACCACAGAGTCAAACCCACGGCGTAAACAGTATTTAAATAGTAACAGTTGATGCCCAAATCGCCCAACAAATTTATAATAAACCGACAATTTGTGGTCCTCACACCACGACCAAACAAACCCGGAGAGACTTAACCAGTGAACAGTTCGGAAATAATTACCCGCCTAAACCATGGAGAGAAACCCCGGGTAGTTGATAGTTCCAAAGGCTCCCATTCAAGTGTTTTGTAATGGCTACCAGCAGATAAATCCAGGAGACGACAGGACGGTTCTACACTCCACGCCTACAGAAACCCTGTATAAACCCTAGCCTCCATACTCGCCCTCCGCTCCGCTCCCTTCAGGCGTAGTGAATCTATACTTTTTTTTGTTATCAATGGAGAGAAAGTGGGGTAAAATTACTTTATTCATTTTTCTAATATTCTATGGTACAACATTGCATTCCGATAGTACAACTATGTATTTGTTTATTCTATTATCAATGAATAGAAAATCGTATTAATTTTTAAATCAAAATTTAAATATTATATATATAAAATTTGATTGCATATAATTAATTTTTCTTTTTTATAAGGAATTATATATATATATATATTCCTTAGAAAAAAAACCTCATATCGATTTGTGAAATGAAATATAGATAGTCAAACCAATGATATATCACCTCCATCTTCATCTCAAACAAAAAATATCAAAACAAAACACGATCCTCCTATCACTATTACAAATCTCTAGTAAAATTCTACTTCAAACTGAATTGGTAATACTACCAAAAACAAGAATCATCCCGACAATGTTTGTATGCTAAGAATAAAATTGACAAGCCGACCCAAATATGAAACTAAGAGAACTATATCTTTAAAAAAAAAGACCGATATTTCCGCTTGGAGATGTTCATTACTAAACTCTTGCTTCAGGAGAGTACCTGCATTCAAAACTAAAGCTTGCTTTGATAGGAGATCAACTTCCTGATTTAATTCTTTGTATATATGTGAAAAAGAAACCCACCCAAAATATTTTAATTATTCTAATATTAGGTCCAAAATCAGTCTCAGGATGAGGACTTTAATTTTACACCTCATTTTATCCCAATCAATAACTTATTTAGAATCACTCATGACCTGTAGCTTCTTGGATCCTTTTTGAACTTCACTTCTCAACAAAATCCAGAGTGCACACAACTCAGCCTTAATGTTTGATCCTCAACCGACTACGTATTTCATTTGAAAGGAATGATTGGAATTTTTATGTAGGATCGCACCTGCACCTCCTATCTATGGATGGCCCTGGCACGCTCCATCAAAATAACCCCATGGAACTTCGTATTCCAAACTCAAAAATTCCATATCTTTATGTCCTCGAGTCTTAATATCATTCTTTTATTCCTTGATTTCCATAATAACTTTGTGAGCGACCAACTCTGTTGGAACATAATTGTTTTGAAAAATATTTTGATTTCGAACCCACCATATCTCGTATACCAACACGTTTGTCATAGCTTTATATTCCTTAACTGTCGCATCCATGATCCATTCTTTGACACAAACTTCTAGAGAGACAACCGATCAATGAATGCTTGGTTTAAAGGAAATATTTATCGCCTTCCAAATATCTCTTACAACTACACAAGAAATGAACAAATGATAAACTGATTCAAAGTCTTGTAAACAAAGACAACACCTGCCCGGGCCACACCATCTGCACTATCTTGTTGTCCCAAGTTAGCAATTTGTTATCCAAAGCTAACCATAAGGTTATATTTTCCTTCAAAAGACCATGAAACTTCCAAATTGTACACCACACCACCTTCTTTCTATAGTTAATTCTTCTTCCACCACCACTATACAAGCTAGTTTTGTCATTAAAACCCTGGTTGCTTTGTTTTTAAACAAAAACAAAATATCCTCCTCATTCATACACTTGAAATAACCTAATGAAAATTTCTTAATATATCTCTCCCAATCAATTGCACAATTACCATCTAGCCCGAGATCTGCTACTGATTTCCATTTTTGAATATGACTTGATGTCTCCACAAACTTTACTACATCTCTCTGATAGAAAAATCCTTTGTCATGCAATGTGTTCACTATCTCCCCAGAAAGTAAATAAGGTTATTTTTCCTCGATCCACGGGTCTTCACCAATCTGTATTCTCCTACCATCTCCAATTTTCCAAGCTATCCAAGGCCCTACTAGCGAGAAAGCATCAATAAATGCCTTCCAAACTATAGAACCACCTTTCAATCTTTTCCTACTATCACCAATCGAATCTTCTATTGATATGCCTTTTAGGTATTTTGATTTCATACATTACCCCACAGAGTCTCATTATGGATCAGGGAAGATTTTAAGGACCCCCCCTAAATTTCTATGTATAATAATTGGGCTAATCCCCATGATACATAGGAAAATATGAAGGTTCTTTTATCAATTAAATAATACGTATATATAATATTTTGGCGAATGTCACACCAAATTATATAATCTTGTATAATCTTGGTGAATCTTTTATTGAATTATAAAATGTTGTAAAAACTTGGCGAATCTTTCACTAAATTATAAAACCTTGTAAAGTCTTGGCGAACCTTTTATTAAATTATAAAACAATATGAAGAGTTGGGGAATTTTTCAATAATGCATAAACCACATATAATAATAAAACAACATATTCATTAAACTATAATATCCTAGAGAAAGAGCCATTATCCAGTACTTGTTGACTTACGATAATTTTTATTTGATTTCTTGCCTATTCACATAGGATTTATTCAATCAATTCCATTATGATACAATTACATCAAACTAGGTTTGGCTAAAATCCATGTTTTTCCATTCTCGTAAGTAACCAAAAGATCAACCTACGAGTTGTTATTGCAATCACATAAAATAACATCAATAGAGTACTCTGAAGTCTCAAACACTTTGACCAATTCATATGCATCTAAACCCTCAAACCCTAGTCATTAATCTAAACAAGGGTGATAAAATTAAGAAAAATCCACGTGGAAGCTCAAAGAAGGGAGTAGAAACTAGAAAGAACAAGAGTTGCACGCAACTTGGTCATTGCCTTGTAGAAATACAAACAATAATAATATTATGAATATATACAAAACAACACTAAACAATAATAAATTGATGTCTATGTTGAAAAAATGTGGGGTTTTAAGCCAAATAACCAACTTCCAGATTATATACTGCAAAATTCCGATTATTATTATGTATTCAAAAGTGAGGTGTAAAACAACCAAACATTGTTAGTCATGCCAAAAATGGCACCATATTTTGCAACATTTGTAAGCCCAAATATATATGAGAGCATGCTTGCCACACAACTTCTTACAAAAACATTTACTTTATATTATTAAGTTTTTTTATTACATTTTGATGTCTAGTAATAATAATCACATAAAGGCCAATAAATGGCCTAGATTTGGAATACACAACTACCCCAATCTATCTATACATGCAAGTAAACATATCCATCCATTTATTTACCTTTACCAATCCTTTAAAGAATAAGATCTAACTGAATGCCAACAATTGCAAACTTTATTGCAACAACAACAAACCAAGAGATGGATTGCATTGTAGAAACATATTAACATAACCAACAAAGAAGGATTACAAATAGATAAATATCAAGTTCATTTGCTTTGGCTATTGCTTCATGTTTGCATTGAGGCTAAGATATTTCCTCCATATAATTTGTTTTATATGTTTCTAAGTAAACGATCCCGACTCAAAATCAAATTTGAAAGGAGTAAGGCATCTAGGTTCTTCATTGATGCCATGAATACTTGTCAAATAATGGTGACTCAAGGCCTCTTCAATTGACAGGAAACACAATATAATAAAAATGCATCAGTTGACAAGACAATAAAAACTAAAAGCATATAGCATAGATTCAATGTCCAAGTATCTCCCTTCTCCAAGACTTAAAACCATCCTCGAAAACCCAAAAATAATAAAAACTAACCAATTATAGAAGTTGACCCATATAATACCTATGATACACTTGCTTGGCTCGAATACAAGCATTTTTCAAGTAAATCTACAACATCCTCATCCAAGTTAGGAAGATTCGGAGCAAAAAGTTGCTCAAGGAACTGTCAAAATATTGAGTGCATGCACCACCTACAATATGGTACCTCGGTAAATTAGTAAATTTGTTTTTCAATACATTAAAAAATAGCAACACCACGAAGATGTCTAAAAAAATTCAATACCTTTTGCCTTACGGAGACTCTATCAAGTGAGATGATACTTGTCAGCATAATGTAGAATATGAACATATCATATGGTAAAAGGTAAGAGGTTTTGAATGTTGAAATAGAATCCAAAAATATTTGAGCTACTTTCTTGAAGTTTCATGTAGACATACAGTAAAGGATTTCATACACCTTCAAGATGACATACTTCTTAGCTTTATCAATTCCTTTTGAAATTAAATCAAAGCCCATGGAAGAGAACCCAAGCTCAAGGGTATGGAAAAATAAGTCCATCTACTAGCCTACAACAACTATCTTCCCCTCGGTAAATTTGATTTGCTCCAAATCCTTTTCCTATAGAGATAAAATGAGTAAGGTTGACATTTATTTCATCAGGACAAGAATATTCATAAAACATATTTTGAAATTATAAATTCCTGGAAAATGTACAAGTATCACACAGTTATAATATATCTTCTCACCAATGCCTATGTAATACAAGGATTTGGCTAGATGTGCCTCTCATACTTCACTTTCAGCTAGATTCCGATCTACATTAATAACCATGCAAGCATATGAAATGATAGTAAATAATTTTCCTCTAACAATAATGCAAAAGAAACTAACTAGTAGAAATTATTCCTGCAATAATCTTTCTATGAATGATAATTCCATAAGATAGAGTGTTTTTTCAACAATTATAGTAAAGATAGATAGATAAGATAATTTATTAATGTCCAACAGATGACCACAAAAAAGTAGGTCACAAATTGAAGAAAGTCCTGCACCATAGTGTGTTAGATGGTTGTTGACTCATCATCATCTAGAAATTCTCTCTCTGTAAGCAATAGGTGATCATTGAAGGTCCTTCTCCATAGAATTATGCGTGCATATCCCTTTCTGTGTTTTCTCAAAACCTGCACAAATTGCTCATTGAGTTTCAGCACATTTAATTAAACAGAGCATAATGTAAATTGGGTTCTACATTTGTGTGGGATGATGCCATTTATAAAAGGGGATCTCTATAAATATTCTAAATAGGTTTTTTTGTCACTGGGTTACGACTAGTAACAGTAATGAGCTAGATTCAGGCTGCTTTTGTTACAACCATTATGCCATTGCTCTATTTTTGGAGATAGATCTAGCTGGAGTCTTACCTCAGCTTCCTCAGTAGCTTTATGGGCAACATCATAAAACTCCTTTATGGATGAAGTGATAGGCTCTATGGTTACCACATCAGAAGTATTTATTCTCTCCTTTATCATCTTTGCATATAACTGAACAAAAAGCCCCACCAAAAATGATGAAAACAAATGATGTTGAGAACAATGTAATATTTGACTAATTCACCAAATTGACACATTACCGTTTCAGAATTATCATATTCCCAATTTTCTTACAAATTGGTAGCTATTTTATCAAGAAAATATTTGATGAATTCATATCTACTCATTAGTAAACACTTGATCTCATTACCTGGGCTAGCAACTGCTCATCAGTAGGGAGCTTGAGATCATCCTTGATCTGTCTAGATTTAGTCAACAGGCTAACCTATCACATTAGTTCCTATAAAACATTATCAGTCAACAAGCAAACATTTCGAAGTAGCACAAGGCAACATAGAGAATCCAAAACACCTTCCAATGTAAGGTGATAGAATACTAGTATAAACAACATATGGAACCCAAAATCTTTATGTTGTGTCTTACGTATCTGGTCACAAAGCAATATGATTTGGTGATAGAATACTAGTATAAACAACACATGCCACCCAAAATATTTATACTGTGTGTCTTATGTATCTTGTCACAAAGCAATATTGTTGTACCTAATTGGAGAAAATAGATAGAAATCAATACCTTAGTTGTTTTCTCGATTACATATATCCACCTGGATCAGTATTGCAGCTTCAAAACACATTGACAAAGTCCCATCATCAGATCAATGGGAAATAAACACTCTTGGAATTTTCAAAACTGCAATTGAAGCAGAAATGAGAAAAAATGGACAGTTTTGTATTTGTGGCTCAACAAGCTTTCCCAGGATAGCCACAACAATATTTGAATCTCATTGTCACCTACACTGCTCAGAATTAGCTTGGGTAACTTACATAAGAAACCATACCAAAACAAGAAGGGTGTTTCTTTCTCCTCATTGTAGTTTTTCAATTATTAAATATATTGTAATCCTCTCATCTTTTTCTAATGGCTACATGGGTAGCCATATTCCTTGGAAACTGCACTAAGTTGATGTCTAAATTATTGTGGGGGGAGTTAACAATTGATACTCAATCTCATTTCCATACACATACTTCAAAACTACTACACTTGAAATCATCTAAATTTCCCACAATGTTTATTGAAAATTAGGAAAGATGGCAGAAGCCCTGTATTTGCAAATTGTTATAAACATGGTCGTACGCCCCAACCCATTGACAAAATGGAATTAAGTCACATAATGATGCACCTTGTCGAACAATTAATAACATCACCAGTAATGGCATTAGTTAGCAACAACTAGTAACTAATATGAATGGCATAGACCTAGGATTTCAACAAATAAAAGCATACAATATTGATTTATTCATATATTAATATTATAGACAAAATAAAATTTAAATTTATAATTTTAATCCAAAGTGTTGATGAAAAAGCTATAGAATATATCCAATTACCTGTGTAAATGAAAAACATTATCGGTACAATTTGTTCATGAAAATCAAACACTTTTACCGAATTCAATGTTTATAATAAGATCGTAGATCCACTGTAAACAACTCAAAAGAAAATTATAGAAGCCTTTTGAACATACCTTGATGCCAGTGTTGGTAGCCTCCCTTGAAGCCTCAAGGAGTGGATCAAACATTGGATTGAATGCCATTGTAAAGGCACAATCAACTATGCGTCCTGTAAAGAATGAAGCAGTCCATTGAAGCAACATGGATAACCAAAAGTGTCATGTTTTATTATCATAGGAATTAATTATAATGAGATGGTTTCTTTCCCTTTTTATTATATCAAGATAAGACAATAAACTATTTTTTGAGGCTATGAAATTCTACACTCAGACTTCCAAGGAATTTGTGTCATTTAAAAGTTTAATCTATGTGGAATTTCAATGTGTTTTCCCAAGTCCAACTTCATGACATCATCATACTGAAGAACATTTTGATCGCTCGTGTTTGGTGTCCAATGTGCAGCTACCCTATAAATGCACAATAGTTTATTCAGAACCAAAAACAAAACACGACAATTTTTTTAAATCAAAATGCATTATATATTATGTACCTAATGTCAGCAATCTAACAAAAAATACTGACAAACGCACCAGTTTAATGAGCACCCTGTAGGAAAGGCTATGCCTACTTGGAGACTATTCTCCTGGATCAGTTTGCGAACCATATTTTCGAATGTCTCACACAGGTCAATCATCTTAATTCCCTGTTTTACTTAATTCCCGATATATTTTCGCACCTTGCAATACATAGTTACCGAACAAAAACAATTAGATAGAACTTTTATCTAAAAAATTATCAGTCTATAACGTGTTGAGTAATTACTTCAAAAAATTAAAAAGGAACCTTAAAATAAAAAAGAAGATAGTACAATCTCATTCATACAACCAATACATGAAAACCAATCAACTAATAACATGCTCCAGAATAAAACAGAATAGTTTAAGTCATGGTTGAAGAATTACCACGGGGGGTTCACTCAGTGAACTTGTTACATAGCACGATCATTCACATGATATTAAAGAATACCCCTAATTTCACTAAATATTCAAAAATGCATCCTAAAATTGTATTGTTGAACCCCCCTCCCAATATTCCTTTCCAATTAAGAAAACCCCTAGTTTCATAAGATATTGTAGGTATCCATTTTTATCAACCCATTTTTAACACCCCCTTTATATCATATTATCAAGTTGCAACAAAAAGGATCCCTAACACATCTTAGTATAAGCAAACAAGATGATAAATACAATAATAGTATAATGCTAATAATGATCGCACTAGGATTGCGGGGTTGACTGATCAATTTGTAGCATTGGATAGTGGAACACCCAAAGAAATAGTACTAGGGAAGCCAAAATGCGTAAAACGCAACCTAGTCAAGAGATCAACATAACAAAGAATGTAAAATATTTATAGTCCCATTGTTAGTGCAATGCTTAGAAAATATGAGAATTGCAGATGTTTCACACCACAACCTACCAATATACCAATTTTATATCATGTAAATATCAATATAGCCATAGAGAACTCACGTTTTCTATAAGCTTAATAAATTAAACTCCATTAAAATCAAAATTGAAACCCTTTTGTGATGGACTCCCCTACCTTCCTATAAAAACAAACATCATTGATGTTTGAACCCAAATGAACATAGAAAAATTCCTTTTACTTTTCAATAACACCATATGATCCTGTGCAAAGCTTGGATTTGGGTCATTCACAAGATCCAATGAATTGCCTCCACTTCCTCTACATTTATTCTTGGAATCAAGCGAATTAACAAAATTAGTTACCTTTTCTTGGGTTGTACCTAGTTTTTTTAATCTTTAAAGGACAGGGAAATATCTCCATTGTTAGGTTTCAACCATGCAATAGTTATAAAGATACATATATGGTGAAACTTATATGATAATATTTCATGGTAATGATAACACATAGGGTATGTAAATAAGGATTTAGATTTTCACCTATGTGAATCATGTTAATTCCAATACAATATTAAGATAGATGCCTTGCATATAAGAATTGAAATTACAATTATGACTGTGCCAAATATAACTCAATCTGACAAGTATTCCTAACTAGCAATGTGAAAATATTAAAGAAGAATACAAAAAGTTGAAAGAAATAATTAGTCAAGAAACATTGATCTAACTTTTCTTGGTTCCAGTGAGCCAAGAATGATTGATCTCACTTTTCTTGGTTGTCGTGGAGCAAGGTTTAATTGAATATCAGTGCCCACCTAAACCGTAACCTAAAAAATGAAGAGTTAAATCTCTTACTTGAATGCCTACAAAAATACAATACAATTGTTCAAGTCTGGAACTCTCGATTAACTACATCTCTTAACTTAAAGATGAAAAACAATATAACATCAATTCAAACCAACCCTAAATAATCTATTAAATGAGGATTGCTCAAGGCCAATAATCCAAAGAGACTTCTATCGATATTATCATTGGTACACTATTATCATATTTATGCAAAACTTAGGATCATAAGCAATATCAAATCAAAATGGAAGGTACTTAAGGTTTAGGTGGGTATGAATTGAGCCCGTGATTTGGAGATATGAATTCATCCCACGATTTGGAGGTTATTCCTCAGCACACACAAATAAAATAACCCCCAATATTTATATTAGTATGTGAAATTAAAAACCCCCTTGACCCCTTAATACAGGGAAATATATTTTTTAGGTTTTTAAGAGTATTCAACCCCCCAATATGAATGGACGTGATATGATATTGCCTCACTAGTGAACCCCCCGTGAGAATTACCTGTCAATGCACCTTTGTAGCTTGATGCACAACATTGTAGATGGGATTTTCCAATCTTTCCCGCTCGCACTTCTCCTCTGACGTTACTCTCCAAATATTACTAAAATGTTCAGAGGCACTCCCTCCCACCAGAATATTCCAATCTCCACTATATCACAGTGGCGTATGGAAAGACATCGAAGGTTGGGGCAAACACCTTTACAAAATGCTACTACCTCCAATATCTTTATTCCCTGTAGAGATAAATAATCAAGGCGACACATGCACTCAATCGAAGCATTCGGTTTACCCAACATTTTTTCCCTTGTCGGATTTGTTACTGTTTCTCTTTCTAGTCCTGGACCAAGGCTTTTGAATGGAAATTCTCTGAATGAACCACCCTTTATAGACAAATCTCGAATATTGTTCAGCAACATTATACAAGGTGGCAAGAATTATAGACCTGTACCATCAATTATGAAATCTTGCAATTCAGTCAACTCTCCAATGGAATCGGGCAAATGCTTCAATTGCTCAGAATAACGGATCTCCAAATATTTCAAGCTCCTTATGCAACTAAGCCAAGCTGGCAACGTTTCCAACAAAGGACCTCCTAACTCAAGCCTTTCCAAATTTCTGATATCTACAATGGCACTTGGCAATTCCTTCAAGTTTGTATAATCCACACGTAAATCTGCCAGGTACCGTTGATGTATGATTTGTGGAGGAAATACTTCAATTTGTTCACAGCGTGCCATACATATGTATTTACGTTTGGTGATATTTCCAAGAGTATCGCTGGACAAGGTTAAACTTCTACACCTAAGCAAACATAGATATTCAAGATTTATTAAATTACGGAAGTAATTTGGAAGAGTCCGCAAGTTTGAGCAGCCACGTAATCTAATATGTTGGAGGCTCCTTAAGTTCCCAAAGGACTCGGGCATAGACTACAATTCTGAGCAGCCATGTAAACTAATATGTTGGAGACTCCTTAAGTTCCCAAAGGACTCGGGCAGAGACTGCAATTATGAGCGGCCATGTAAAATAATATGTTGGAGGCTCCTTAATTTCCCAAAGGACTCGGGAAAAGACTGCAATTCTGAACATTGGTTTAACTCCAGGTATTTCAAACACTCCAGATGACAGAATTCATCTGGCAAAGTTTTCAGAGGCACTCCCTCCCACCAGAATCATAACCCATTTTTCAGACTGTAGACAATAAAACTAAAAGCAAATTCTAATGATAGCTACTACAAATAATACCTATCTCCATTCTGTCAGTACTATGTGTGTACTAAGGCCTCTACTGCAATATGTTGTCAGTATATAAAAACCACCATGAATGAACCGGTTCCAAATGGGATTTCTTATATTCTATATGCCTATTCAGGTAATTCCCAGTGATCAATTTAAAAGACAAAGATATTACAAAAAGAAACTTACATAACAATTGTTTCTCAAGCTACAGTCACAGGGCAAAAGAAGGAAATCACAAAAAAAGCATAGCATCAATTCGACAGGAGGAGGTATGTTTTCAATAAGAAGTCATATTCAAAATTTGATTTTTTGAAACACAAACAGAAGACAAGATGTCGACTTTGTGCAAAATAATGAGGATGTTGATAGGGATGACAATAAGGTTCAACTGAAGAATGTTCTTTCTTGATCTCAATTAAGAGATTTCCTTATTAATCTTAAGTTGTATATTGATATCATCGTCAGATAAATTAAATTAATTCGTCAACCCATAAGATTTTGTCAGCAGCTACAAAGTAATACCTAATTTTGTCAGTAGCTACAGGAAATGCTTAACCAAATCAAATGTACCTAGCATTCCCGCTTATTTCGACAAAATACAATGCATGTAATTGGCACAAACGAGTAAGAAAGATAACATCAGGCTCAAAAAACATTCTGCAACGATGATAACACGTCTAAAAAGTTAAAAAGGAGAATATAATCTGTGCATTTTTAATTATGGATAAGTAGAGTATGAAACAATGTAGTGATAACATCTATGTGAAGTAACTGCTTCGAAATATTTTGCAGACAGACAAGTCTAATACTATATTGTACATCTCCCATAAAAAGTTAATGGTATTAAGTCATTCTCTAACAATGTAATCAGATATCAAGGTTTCAAAGTACATGAAATCTTATAATAGTAAGGTTAACAGGTCCTGTTTAGATCATCTGTAGATCATATACCAACCCTAAACGGAGCAAATAGGAGAGGTGATAAAAGTCATATATAGAAAAGAAAGCACGTTGCTTAAATAATAATATAACCCAGATAAAGAATAATAGATCAATAATAAGCCAAGGAACATATTTGAGGTAGCAAAATCAATACAGAGGATATGTTCCATAAAAAAAAAGGTGCGAAGCCGGCCCAGAATAGGCGTAGGAGGGGAATATTCAACTACTTCAGGCCTTAAAATAATCCTGCATGGTTTGGACAAGTTGTGGTGCCTATAATTATCCAGGTTAGGATAGTGTTAAAGGTTTCCTGCATTGTTGTAACGAGTATGGTAAAGTGGGAATTAGCTCAAAATGCATATAAAATTTTCATTTGGATAACCTAGTTTTATGCATGTTGATGCAGACCCTTATTGCCTTAATCTGTATGCAACGCGAAATCAAAATACTAGAATCCGTATACAACACAAAAACAAAATACCGGAGAAGAAAATATGAGATGCAAAGAACCCATCGTAGTTTATGGTAAGGACATTGAATTTTGTCTAGGGTTTTATGGTAAGGACATTGCATTTTGTCTAGGCCTGTAAATGCTTCTATGTCAAAAAAATTAGGTATCTATTTCAAAACAATCGGAGTCCAAGCATGAAGTTGGACCCTGCTGTAGTGAAAATTAGTTGTTGGCATGTGATGCAAAGGAGCGAGTTGTAAGAAGTTTGTCCAATTACACTAACCTGGATCAGGGCCTCAGGCCGCTTGCTGAAGACAAAGAAGTCTGAGAACAATGTGATTGCTTGCTTCAAAGGCCTGAAAATATGAGCTCTGGGAAAAACAAAACCCAAAATCCTTGATTGCTTACTCCACAGGCCCGAAATCTTGAAATTTGAAGAAACCCAAAATAGTTAAGCATGATAACAACCAAATGGAAAACATCATATATCTATATATATGGGGCTAATTAAATTGAAAATCGATTTCACTCCATATATTATAGACAAATTTACCAAAAAAAAACGATTTCCATGATAGCTCAAGGGCTAATTTACCAAAGGAAAACTACCATTCTACAGATTTGGGTGAATGAGAGGGAGCGGGCTTATTTTACGGGCGATGGGAGCTCCAAATCTAATCAAACAAGGGTTAAATGGTTATATTTAGGGCCTATTTATATATTTTATGGGGCTAATGTGCCATTTATTAAAACTAAATATATAAAAATTGGGCTAATCATAGTAAATGATGGTTTAATTAAAAAATAGCCCACTAAAATATTAAAACGCCTAAATTTAGGCCATGGGCTAAGATTAGCCCCTAAAATTTTCCATGTTATGGATTAGATGCCAAAGTGTCTTTTTCACAAGTGCTTTACTGAAATGATAGATGTTTTATTCTATTGGTTGTTGGTCAATACTGAGAGGGGGGGTGAATCAATATTGTTAGCTTTTTTACCATTTAAACCACTTATTGACACTTTAATCAAAACATTGTTCATCAACAAGATACATAGAACACATATTTTATCGTGGAACCCCAATTGGGTAAACCACCAACTCTTTCTATACTGCAAAATTGCATTTACAATAGTTATTTGCAAGCAACTACTTGTTGGAGACACCAATCACCAAGTTTCTCAGCCACCACTAAAGGATGCACCCACACCCTGGTTTCTGCCTGCACCTACAGACAAGGATACACCTATACCCTAATTTTACAGCCACTACTGGAAGGAGGCTAAGACCCCCTTGCAGGTAGTAGCCTGCCCTAGCACCACCCTGCCACCCTAGGTTTTAGCAGCCGCAACTGATGGGATGTCCTATTCCCCATTCTTCTTCAAATTCTATCTACTTGCTTCCTTCACTTGATCCTTGTCTTGATGCTACAAGGATCTTCACTGACTTCTTTATTACATCAGCTCTTCATACTATGTCTCTATCTCTCTTTACTTTGTTTACTTGGTCTCTGTCTCACATGCTGCAGAGATATTAACTGGCCTCTATCCTTTGCTGGTCTTTGTCTTCTCCGGTCTCTGAATTCTTCTTGTCTTCTTGGCAGCTTCAAGTATCATCATGACTTCCTCAGCCACACAAACTCTGTTCTGCAACATACATCCTGGTCTCTCTCCTTTTAGACTGCAACTCTGTTTCATATATTCATGATGAACCAGACAAAGACACTCTTCTTCATCTTCATATCAGCATACTTCATAGCAGAGACACACAGACACGCTCTGCCACATACTCTAGATACTTTGTACTCTAGGTCCGCATCTTGAATGTACAGAGACATACATCCTTCATCTAAAATGTATGTTTATATATCACACAACTTACCTTTCACATTTTGCACCTTTTCAAACAGACCAGACACATCTTTTCATAAGCACGCTTTTTCAAATCTTCATGCCCTTTCAAACTCTTTTTATCACACTGTTCTTTTAATTAAATTCTATTTGTCTTTTTATCAAAAAACAACATCCTTTCAAAAATAGTCTCATCCTCTTTTATTCTCTTGCCTTTTCACATCCTTGATAATTACTTTATCATTCTGGTTTTTTTTGTTTAATATAACTATGTTTAAAACAATTCATTTTGCCTTTCTTATTAATAATGCACTCTGTTTTTAATCCATTATAACTCTGTTATTAATTTAAATAATCACGCCCCTTCTTTATTTAACTCTGTTCATTACTTCTTCGTTTTCTTATTTATAACATCTTGTTTTAATAAAACTCTGCTTCCAACTGATATTTGATTAATCAAATTACAGTCTCCATCCAAACACTTCTGTGTGCTTGATCTTTCTTTAACTATGCTTGTGGACTTCCTTAAACCCTCTGCGTGCCTTTAACAACTCCCGAGGGCTTTCTTTTAACTCCAACAGTCATCACATAACCTCTGAATATGATATATTCCTGTAGCTTATCATTTATTAAACTCTGTTTGTTTTTATCCCTATAGCATATCTCCTTTATTTACTCTCTATATATAAAATAACGCTCACCCTCTTTCAAAGATTATATTTCTGTTTTTAATAAATAATACTTCATCATTTTCAATTTTATATAATGCTGTCTGTATTTTTTTCTTCTTTTTATTCCTGTAACTTATCATCTTTTTAACTGCAGGTATTTTAACATTTTCACTAACTTTGCAGGTGCAGATTTCGCACTTGTGGACACCAGATGGAAGACTGAAGCCATGACCATACAGAAAATACATCAATGAACAGACCCATGTCATTAGACAAAATTATTTTCCCAATTACACCAACTGGTGTGCATTTCCAAAAGACGGTTTCTTTGAAGTGGGCATATTTTCACACTTTCTGTCATCCGAAACTGATTTTTCCTCAACTTGGCATATCTTCCTTTTACATGTGCGAGCATCACAGGAAGAACCAAGACCGTGGGTGGATAGACATATTACCAAAGAATAACCCCATGTCATCTGATCAATTTATCAGTACAACAATTGACTCTGGGGTGCATTTAAAAAGGCTCCTTGAACTTTCTGTGACTGGCAGTTAGACAGTAAAAAACACACTTTTTCTGATTTGACAAACTTCCAATTCACACGTGTTGGAGAGAACTTCCGCAGCATTTAGGAAGCTGCTAATTTTGGGAAGGATAACTAATTTTGGAGAGAAAGTACCAATTTTGGCGGTAAGACAAAGATATCGCCGTAGCGCAAATCCCGGCGGGAATCACGGCGATAGGTACAGAAAAGTCAAGCATGTGGTACAAAGAAGAGGCCGAAGGGAGAGCTCAACCACCGCAATAAAGGCGCCGGAGATGAAGAGAGGGTTCAGCTACCCTCATTAAAGAAGAAGGACTACAGTCAGCGTTGCTTGAACCAAGAAGAAGCGATGGGCCGATGCATTAAAGACTAAGGACTGCAGGAAGCGGCGACGAGACAGAAGGCGGCCATGGAAGTACAGCCAGTTGACTGTAAGTGGTTAGGGTTGAGTCACTGTTGGGATAAGGCCCACAGTTTTGTAACTGCGATGAGACCTTCGGGCCATCTATATATAGTAGTCTTTTTATATGATAAGGGGTTGGCCACATAGTGATAGAGACATCAGGTAGAGGTTAGTCAAGCCTTTCGTGGTTGCAGAGTCTGGACATCCCTGAGAGAATACAAGGGCCAACCTGTTGAGAGATAGTGCGATCCGCAGGGATTGTGAGAAAAAGAGAGTGCATTGTAAAAGGCAGGAAGAGAAAGAGGTCTATAGAGAAGGGCTCCCACTGAGGTGGAGTTTCCCAGAAGACCCTTGTTGTAAAGAGTGGAACGGAACTGTGTTTATTCTTCAGAGTTGTAAAAAAGAACCGTAGTTCCCCTGGGCGTAGTTCTCGCCCTGGGAGTAACAACGTGCTTATTTAAGTAGCACTATTGTATTTGTGTAGCTACTGCTCTCATTCACTTGTCTGTGTTATATATGAATGCTTCAGTCTGTTATAAGTAATGTACATGGTCGTCAGTTTAACTTCTGAATGATGTATAATAATTGCGATAATCATAGCTACCCGCATAGCAACTAGATAGTTGTTAACAGAGGATGATGTGCGAGTAGGAACTGAATGTAAGTCATGAATGGTCTACTTAGACACTGCTCAAAGTGATATTCTACTTAGTTACGTTGTTGCGAGATATCAAGGGTCAAGTTCATTAGCGAGGGTTAGGCTTGGAGACTGAATGTTGTAGCTAACTGCAGTACCAGGATAAGGATAGCGGAGACCACTTATTAATCCAGGAAGCGGTCAAGATTCACTTACCGCAGGAACTAGTAGGGGAGGATATCGCGCCTACGATATCTTAGGTATCGCTAGACGGTCTCACGTAGGGGGGAGGACTTATCGCACCCCCTGCGTAATGCGATAAGACAGAGGCGTAGCCGGAGTAATGGAATGAGATAGACAGCTCCAGTCAAAGGGATTAAGGTGGATTTAAGCACCCTGGATGCCTCGGAACTTGGCTGAGGACACTTGAGTCTTCTGCCTCCCATTAGAATCACTTCGGGTGAGACTTCAAGTTGCCTCTGCGACCTGTTGCCGAAAGGGCCAGTGAGCTAAGGGTTCTGTTGGTCTAAGAGATTACCGCAAGCCCGGGTCTGCTAGAAAGGATAGAGAGAAAACCAACAACACGTGTGAATACCCAGAGGAAAAATGACTCCATGGATAGATAGCCACTTCAACATAGAACATCCCCATTCCTTTAGAACAATTTAATACTTCTCCTACAGGAAATGGCGGTCATTTTACTAAAGCCATTTTTACTAATTTTTCAACCATTAAAGCAATAAAACTGCTTAAAACCCTGTTTTGGAAAGTGTGTATTTTTCTCCTCACACACTCTTAAAAAAAATATGAGACCATGGTAATGTGAAACTATCAACAAGATTCAACATGATGCTTTCAGTTAATTTTTATCATCTACCTAGTCAAAATGGCGGGCATTTCCCCGAGACACTTTATGCAGTTTTTGCCAGTACAGAAACAATGCAAAACAACCCGAAACCTTGTTTTTGCAGGCCTATAACTTTTTCTTCATACATGATCAATTAAAAATGAGACCATGTTTAGGTAGACCAATAAAAATAATCCAGTATTACCATAAGGGGTGGGCATTTGCATTCTCCTACAAATTATGGCGGGCATTTCCATAAGGCAGTTTTTACTAAATTCCTATACAGTGATTTTCCAGTTTTGCACAGAATTGTCATATCTTACCATAATGATGTCAAATTGCAACCATGACTTCTTGATAGCTCTAGGACACCATCATGAGTATTTCAAGCCTCATCACACATGCCACATCATCACATATTCCATGTCATCACTTCCTTTGACTTCTTTTGACTTTTACTAAGTTTCACCTGCCATCATGTCTTGGTTAGTCCTTTGTCGTCACTGAACTCCTCTTGACATCAATGAAAACTATTTCCAACCTATATATCCATATTTTCCAACAATCTCCCCCTTTGGCATTGATGGCAACACCTAAAATTTCTCCCCCTTTGACAACAATGACAAAGGATAACCAACTTGACATAGAATTTCCAATTGTTCCCTGTTAGACAACTGCCCTTCTTTTGGTTCTCCTCCTCCAGTTAAATTGGACTTGCTGTTGATCATCCTATTAACATCCTTCTTTAACTTCTTGTAGCTTTTTCTTTGAATGGAAACTTGGATGATGAGTTTATGGATTCCCCCTATCACAGTGCTTCTCCTCTTTGCAAACACATTCTTTCTTCAAAACTGAGATCAAATCCAACTGTGGTAGCTGATACCAATTTGTCACTTCTACACTTCTTATTGTTTTTGAGGAATATAGCTTCTACCAAGTACTCTTACTTCTTCTTGTTTTGATGACAACTTCAAAACATTCTTCTCTTCTTACCAAAAGATTTTTTTTTAAGTATCAATTTTAGTTCTCTGATACTAACTCCCCTTGAGTGTATGATCCCTTCTAATGCTCTTTTCAGGGTTCTCTTCTAAGTCATGGGAGTTTTAGAATAGACATTCAACTTCATCTCCACCACCATCACCAACTTCTTCTTCATCATCTTCATCTCCATCGGTGTGTTCTTTTATACTTTCATCTTGTCTTCCATCATAATGAATGTCATTTTTATCTACAACACTATTATACTTCTCATCATCTTGGGAAACTTTTTGTGGTTTGGGGTCTTTGTTTCCTCTCCACCTTTGGAGTCTTCCTTTCTTCTCCACATCTTTCCATGAGGTACCCTGCTTTGTTTCTTGGATTCCCTACTTAGATATTTTCTCTTAGTTCTACAATCAACATCCTTGTGACCAAACTTGTGACAGTAGTGACAGTATCCATAGAACCTTCCTTTATGCTTAAGGAATATTTGATCTTCCATATTCTTCCATTCCTTATTTTGTTCTTGACCTTCTATTGAAGCATTCTGTCTTGGTTTACATTCTCTGGCCATATGTCCAAAATTATGACATGTGTAGCAATGACCAGAAAAGATTTGCTGGATCCTGCTTGGTATTGATCTTTTAGGCATCACATTAGTTCTATCTTTGTTATGAGAGGAGGTAGCAGAATTTTGACTTTCCTTCTTCATAAATGGACTCTTTAGTATATTAGCACAGCCTCTTCTATTTCTTCCTTGGTTTGTGAAGGAGGAACATTCTGACTTCCTTTCATTGTCATACCCTAAACCTGTTTTATCTCTTGATGGTCTTTGGCTGCTTAAGATGTCATCCAAAGTCTTTCAGTGGTTCTCAAATTTTGCTTTAAGTGATTCTTCATCAAGCTTCTTCCTAAGCATAGTAACTTCTTCTTGAAATATTTTAGATTTTTGTATTTCTTCCTTGAGCTTCTCATTAATGGTCTGCTGGTCTTCTAGCTTCTTTATTTTCTTTTTGAGGTTAGCAACTTCCAATCTTAATCTCTCGGCCTCTTCCATGTGGTCTTTTATTTCTTTCTTGTCTTAATCTCTCAGCCTCTTCTAAGTGGTCTTTTATTTCTTTCTTGAAGTTAGCACTTTCTTGTCTTAAGCTCTCAGCCTCTTCCATGCTAGCCATCACTTGTTGTCTTGAATTGTGCAGCGCATCTTGGAGGATCTTGTCTTCCTCTTCATCTAACTTTTGATATTTTGACAACTTTTCTTCCAAAGAATTGTTCTTGCTTCTGCTTTTACTCAATTCTTCCAAGGCACTTATGAGTTCTGCTTCTAAGTTCACCTCTCTTTCCTCATCTGAATTATCTTTTGAAGCTTGAATTACTGTCCCTATGAATAGGATTTCTTCATCTTCATTTAAACCTTCACTATCATCCTTGACAATAACAAGACTTACTTTTGCTCTTTCTTTATTTGAATAAAGATTTTCCAATTTGACCCAGAGTTCCTTGGCTAAGACACATGGTCCAAACTTCTTTTTGATAGATTGAGGTAATCCATCTAATATGGCCTCTATTGCATTTGCATTATTTATCTTGGATTTATTTTGAGATAGAGTCCTTACTCTGTTTGGTGGGGTGTAACCAGAGATCACTGCATTCCATACATCACATCCTAATGACTTCAGATAAATTTCCATTCTTGTACTCCAAAATATGTATTCTTCTTTTCCAAGTATTGGAGATCCATTTTCTGTGTAAATCTCTTCTTGTTGATCCATAGTGATTTTTAATAAGATCTTCCTTCCAGTGGTTAAACTATGGGTGAAGGATCCAGCTCTGATACCAATTGTTGGTTGTTGGTCAATATTGAGAGGGGGGGGGGGGTGAATTAGTATTGTCATCTTTTTTACCATTTAAACAACTTATTTACACTTTAATCAAAACATTGAATCAACAAGATACACAGAACACATATTTTATCGTGGAACCCCAATTGGGTAAACCACCAACTCTTTCTGTACTGCAAAATTGTATTTACAATAGTTATTTGCAAGCAACTACTTGCTAGAGACACCAATTGTAATGCCCGCCTCAACACTTATATTTGATTTTGATTATTATAGACTTATGATTGATTAGATTATCTGAGACCTATGATTGATTAGACTACTTTTTGAGACTTACGACTGATTCGACTATTTGAGGGAACTGGTTTGAAGTGACCCGGGGTTATAAAAACTTGGACCATGAATGATTGCTTTAGATTTTAAATGCGAAATGAAAATGGTTAGATAAATGATGATTTATGGATATACTCGACTCACTGAGAAAATGAAAATGATGAATATTGAAATTACTTGAAATGAAAAATGATGATTTGTTTATACTCAACTGACAGAGAAAATGAAAAGGATGATACAAATGTTTTATAGTGCAGCGCTACTAATATACGTTTGAGTGTGTGCAGTGGCAGGTAAGACGATTTACCAACTGACCCACAATGGAATTATTGAGGTCGTAAGAACGAAAAGAGCACTTAGGGGTATGCCGACTGACTGTCGACCCCGAATTAGCAATTCACGCACGGGCGAAGCCGTTTCAGCTCACCCGGGAAAGCGTATGCCGTACGGGAAAGACCATAACAATTTGGTCGCGTACAATGAGTTGAGGGGAGTGCAATAAGGAGAGCCTTATCCCTCAACATCCCTTAGTCTCCAAGGAGCGTAGTTGAGAGATCGCGGTAACGACTCCCGATCACTATGCAGTACTCCCCATAAGAAGAAAGAAAGATACTGTCGGAAGGGCCTGCTGAAGAGGTACCTAGACAAAGAAAAGTGGAAAAATAAAATTATTCATGCACGCATAATAAAAAAAAGAAAAATAATAATAATAAAACATGTGTGGAGATTCTAGAAAATTTAATATTAAGAATTACTATTTTATTTTTATTATCATGATGGTTATATTACTAGTTATGAGAAAGGAGTTTTAAAAATTGAAAAGTCATTGATCATTTCTTTATCTTTAGTTGAAATATATACTTCTTGTTGTTCTAAAATAAAAAGAAAGAAAATAAATTAGATTTTTTTTTGTTTTTGGAATAAAATATTTTTATTTATAAAAAGAAAAAGGAGAGAAATCTAGATTGAACATGTGGTTAAAATCAACAACTATATTTGAGAAGACAAACACAACTGGGACTCTCTTAAAGACAACTACACCTACCTTGCACTGATTTAGGGAACTAGGTGTACACATTGAATTAGAAACAGACACTTGTACTTGAGAATAAAATTAATTAAAATATTAAATTAATTTAAAAATGTGCATGGACAGTCACATGGCACACAAGAATTTTCTATATAATGAGGGAGGAGAAGGAGAGAAGGATCTCTCTTGCTCCCTAATGCTGGATGGTCATCATAATCTCGGATTATGTTATGATCCCTGGAGTTGGGATTAGCCGGAACAAGGATTGGGAGATCCTTTTGGGAGGCTATTTGTGTGTGTTCGTACGACCCCATGAGCTCGGGGGTTCGAGGTGAAGAAGAGTAACCTTGATACGGTAGGGTGGTCAACCGAGGGGTTAGTCGGTGATCGTGTGGAAGAACGGCGAGACCGAAGTGACATTCTCTTGGAAATCTACATCCGACCTACTACGGGAGCATCTGCTCATACAGGTTCTATGCAATTTAAGTTTTATTTGTTTATAATAAGTTATGTTGAGAAATGAATATATAATTCTAGTTGAACTATTTTTTGGAACGAAATTTTATTTATGCTTACAGAATAGAAATTTCTTAATCTGGATATATTTTTGAAATTGTAATCTTATGTGGACAAATTGAAACCATCTTATAGAGAAATTAATTGGAGAGTTGAAAATTCTTTTAAGGTAGATTACTGTGTAGAAAATAGTACTCTGCAAACTTTTAGGGACAGTCCTGAAACTTCATTCTCAGATCGACATTTTCAATCGATTTTGTATTCTGTATTACAGTAAGAAGTTTTATTCTCAATCGATTGATTCTGTACTTTTAGTAGGTAAGTTATTCTCAGATCGATATTCACAAATCTATTCTGATTGCTTGAATAAATTAAAACAGAGATCGACTCTGTATACCTAGTTACAGTGTTCGATCCCTAAAATTAAAAAAAAAAAAACAATTCGATCCTGTATTTTTTATGTGGAGGTTCACTCTCAGATCAACATTCTTAATCGATTTCGACTCTGCTCTTTTGTTTTTAGATGGATTTTCCCAATCGAATTGATTGACTCTGTACCACAATGATTTATTCTTAATCGATTATTGATTATGCTCTTTAATTTTTAAGATCGATTTCCCCAATCGATTGACTCTGTATCACAATGATTCATTCTTAAACGGTTATTGATTCTTCTCTTTCATTTTTAAGATCGATTTCCCCAATTGATTGAATCAGTATCAATATGATTCATTCTTAAACGGTTATTGATTCTGCTCTTTCATTTTTAAGATCGATTTCCCAAATCGATTGACTCAGTATCACAATGATTCATTCTTAAACGGTTATTGATTTTGCTCTTTCATTTTTAAGATCGATTTCCCCAATCGATTGACTCAGTATCACAATGATTCATTCTTAAACGTTTATTGATTCTGTTCTTTCATTTTTAAGATCGATTTCCCCAATCGATTGACTCAATATCACAATGATTCATTCTTAAACGGTTATTGATTCTGCTCTTTCATTTTTAAGATCGATTTCCCAAATCGATTGACTCAGTATCACAAAGATTCATTCTTAAACGGTTATTGATTCTGCTCTTTCATTTTTAAGATCGATTTCCCCAATCGATTGACTCAGTATCACAATGATTCATTCTTAAACGGTTATTGATTCTACTCTTTTATTTTTAAGATCGATTTCCCCAATTGATTGACTCTGTATCACAATGATTTATTCTTAAATGGTTATTGATTCTTCTCTTTCATTTTTAAGATCGATTTCCCCAATCGATTGACTCTATATCACAATGATTCATTCTTAAACGGTTATTGATTATGCTCTTTCATTTTTAAGATCCATTTCCCCAATCGATTGACTTAGTATCACAATGATTCATTCTTAAAGGGTTATTGATTCTGCTCTTTCATTTTTAAGATCGATTTCCCCAATCAATTGGCTCTGTATCACAATGATTCATTCTTAAACGGTTATTGATTTTGCTCTTTCATTTTTAAGATCGATTTCCCCAATCGATTGATTCTGTATCACAATGATTAATTCTTAAACGATTATTGATTCTGCTCTTTTATTTTAGATCGATTTCCCCAAATCGATTGACTCTGTATTACAAGGTGCGTTCCCTTATTTTGTGAAGGTGTGTTCCCTTAAATTTTTTTGGTGCGGACTGCAGGTCCTCGATTTCAAACATCCTATGTTCATCAATTTGAAATCGTATTTCTAGATTTGACAACCCTGTTCTATGGATCGATTAAGTTGACTTGAACAATTGATTAGTTCATAAATAAGTCGATGGTATCTATATCTGTATATATTGTAGGTAATGTTCATAGTATTTGACGAGTGAGCAGATCTCTGGACGATTGACAGAATATGGTGTAATGCCATAATACCCGGAAACCTGGCGTTAACACCCTGAACTGGGATGTCTTGTAACATACTATAATATTTGGATTTAGTTATCAGCAACTGTCAGTATTAATTAAACTGAGTCCTTAAGTCTTAGAAGTATACTTATGCAATAATGATTGTAAATTTAGGGAACATAAATAATTCTCTTTGTTTTGTATTTTCGTTGAATGCTAGATGTTGTTAATCTTGAATCTTAGATGGACGATGCTTAGATGTGTACTTGTAGACTATAAACCTAATAAATAGGATCAACTCCCAGCTGGACGTGCCCTGACACTTGTAGGTTTAACCACACCCGAGGTCTAAGAATCTAATGCATGGAAGGTACTCTTGTTGATGAAACCTTGTGATTTAATTCACCATGCAGAACTAACAACTGTAGATGTCGGTAGTGGGTTAATCGAAGATGATAATAGAACGATAGTTTTACTATTCAAGTTCCATTTTTCTTATAACTTCCTTCTTTTTAAATTTTTTGTTATAGATAGATTTAATAAATGATGTCCTAATAGTTAGAAAGGATCCCCATGAAATCCCTACTATTATAGAATTTAGCTATATAAATGATGTCCCAATAGTTAGAAATGATCCCCATGAAATTCCCTACTATTTATAGAATTTAGCTATGATGATAATTTGTTATTTAAACCAAAGAAGCTATGTATTTATTGAATAATTTGTATGTAATCATGTTATAGCATATGTGCATCAATAGACAAATTCATTTATAAAAATGTAAATTGTTCATGCATCAATGCAATAGTTGTCTTTACATAATCATGTTAGATCACACATGCTTAACCCCGTAAGGAAGATAGGCCTTGTAAAAGTATACTTTTGGAAGGTACGTCTTTATTGGGAGGAGCATATTTATATTATAGTCGATCGAGAAAAAGAAGGATGTGAGTTAGGTTGCATGAATAAATTATAGATATCTTATGTGTGAGACGTTCATAATTAAAATGACCATACTATCGCCGTATGCTTTGTGTTAATGGGACTTCGTCTTCTAGAGTTAAAGATACATTTATTAAGTTAATATGTTATAGTTAAATTCAATTATGTTGTGACAAAAGGAAGCTTCATTACTTTTTTATGATGCTATGAGAAAATGAAGTTGCAGTGATATAAAAGAAGCAGTGGTTTTGTATATTCCAAGGTAGGCTATAGTTATGTTTTTAGTTAGGTTATAAGAAACAGATGATTCCCTAGATTTATTTTTACGACTATAAAAGAATTAATGATGGTACGTACATCCCATTATGCTTTAATTGTGTTTTGTTATGAGATAACTTAAACATTAGGAAACCGGTAAATTGCAATGACATGAGAAGGGTTGCTTAGGGTTGAGACAGTAAGTCAATCAAGTTTGGAATGTGTGTCGTAACAATGACTTGTTTAAAAAAAAAAAAAAAAAAACGCTCACCTTGACAGGTCTTACACCAATCACCAAGTTTCTCAGCCACCACTAAAGGATGCACCCACACCGTGGTTTCTACCTGCACCTACACACAAGGATACACCTATACCCTGATTTTCCAGCCACTACTGGAAGGATGCTAAGACCCCCTTGCAGGTAGTAGCCTACCCTAGCACCACCCTGCCACCCTAGGTTTTATCAGCTGCAACTGATGGGATGTCCTATTCCCCGTTCTTCTTCAAATTCTTTCTACTTGCTTCCTTCACTTGATCCCTGTCTTGCTGCTACAAGGATCTTCACTGACTTCTTTATTACATAATCTCTTCATACTCTCTCTCTGCCTCTCTTTACTTTGTTCACTTGGTCTTTGTCTCACATGCTGCAAAGATCTTAACTGGCCTCTATCCTTTGCTGGTTTCTATCTTCTCTGGTCTCTGGATTCTTCTTGTCTTCTCGGTAGCTTCAAGTATTCATCATGACTTCCTCAGCCACACAAACTCTGTTCTGCAACATACAGCCTGGTCTCTCTCCTTTTAGACCTCTGTTTCATATATTCATGATGAACCAGACAAAGACACTCTTCTTCATCTTCAGATCAGCATACTTCATAGCAGAGACACACAGACATGCTCTGCCACATACTCTAGATACTCTGCACTCTAGGTCTGCATCTTGAATATACAGAGACATACATCCTTCATCTAAAATGTATGTTTAAATATCACACAACTTACCTTTCAAATGTTGCACCTTTTCAAACAGACTAGACACATCTTTTCATAAGCACGCTTTTTCAAATCTTCATGCCCTTTCAAACTCTTTTTATCGCATTGTTCTTTTAATTAAATTATATTTGTCTTTTTATCAAAAAACAACATCCTTTCAAAAATAGTCTCATCCTCTTTTATTCTCGTGCCTTTTCACATCTCTGATAATTACTTTATAATTCTGTTTTTTTGTTTAATCTGACTCTGTTTAAAACAATTCATTTTGCCTTTCTTATTAATAACGCACTCTGTTTTTAATCCATTATAACTCTGTTATTAATTTAAATAATCACGCCCCTTATTTATTTAACTATGTTCATTACTTCTTCGTTTTCTTATTTATAACATCTTGTTTTAATAAAACTCTATTTCCAACTGATATTTGATTAATCAAATTACAGTCTCCATCCAAACACTTCTGCGTGCTTGATCTTTCTTTAACTATGCTTGTGGACTTCCTTAAACCCTCTGTGTGCCTTTACCAGCTCCTGAGGGCTTTATTTTAACTCCAGCAGTCATCACATAACCTCCGAATATGATATATTCATGTAGCTTATCATTTATTAAACTCTGTTTGTTTTTATCCCTATAGCATATCCCCTTTATTTACTCTATATATATAAAATAACGCTCACCCTCCTTCAAAGATTATATTTTTGTTTTTAATAAATAATACTTCATCATTTTCGATTTTATATAATGTTTTCTGTATTTTTTTTCTTTTTATTCCTGTAACTTATCATCTTTTTAACTGCAGGTACTTTAACATTTTTCACTAACTTTGCAGGTGTAGATTTCGCACTTGTGGGCACCAGATGGAAGACTTCAGCCATGACCATACAAACAATACATCAATGAACAAACCCATGTCATTAGACAAAATTAGGACACCAACTGGTGTGCATTTACAAAAGACAGTTTCTTTGAAGTGGGCATATTTTCACACTTTTTGTCATCCAAAACTGATTATTCCTCAACTTCTCATATCTTCCTTTTACACGTGTGGACATCACAGGGAGAACCAAGACCATGGGTGGATATAAATATTACCAAAGAATAACACCATGTCATCTGATCAATTTATCAGTACAACAATTGACTCTGGCGTGCATTTAAAAAGGCTCCTTGAACTTTCTGTGACTGACAGTCAGACAGTAAAAACACACTTTTCTTTCTGGTTTGACAGACTTCCAATTCACACGTGTGAACACCCAGAGGAAAAGAGACTCCATGGATGGATAGCCACTTCAACATAGAACATCCCCATGCCTTCAAAAAAATTTAATAATTCTCCTACAGGAAATGGAGGGCATTTTACTGAAGCCATTTTTACTAATTTTTCAAACATTAAAGCAATAAAATTGCTTAAAACCCTGTTTTGGAAATTATGTATTTTTCTCCTCACCCAGTATTAAAAAAATATGAGACCATGGTAATGTGAACCTATCAACAATATTAAACATGATTCTTTTAGTTCATTTTTATCATCTACCTATAGAAAATGGCGGGCATTTCCCTGAGACACTTTATGCAGTTTTTGCCAGTACAGAAACAATGCAAAACAGCATGAAACCCTGTTTTTGCAGGCCTATAACTTTTTCTTCATACATGATCAATGAAAAATGAGACAATGGTTAGGTAGAACAATAAAAATAATCCAGGATTACCATAATGGGTGGGCATTTTCATTCTCCTATAAATTATGGCGGGCATTTCCATAAGGCAGTTTTTACTAAATTCCTATACAGTCATTTTCCAGTTTTGCACAGAATTGTCATATCTTACCAGAATGATGTCAAATTGCAACCATGACTTCCTGATAGCTCCAGGACACCATCATGAGTAATTCAAGCCTCATCACACATGCCACATCATCACATATTTCATGTCATCACTTCCTTTGACTTATTTTGACTTTTACTAAGTTTTCCCTGCCATCATGTCTTGGTTAGTTCTTTGTCATCACTGAACTCCTCTTGACATCAATGAAAACTACTTCCAACCTATATTGCCATATTTTCCAACATATTCCCCATCCCCAAAACTTTTTGGGAGTTGTTACTTGTGACCAATTCACCAACGGAATATCCTCCATGGTGCTTATATCGGTCCAAAAGTATTTGAACATCTCTTTTTTATTTTGGTTAGGATTCCTTTAGAAACCTTAGCAATAGATACCCAATAAATTGGAACACTTTCCATAATTGACTTTATCAGAACTAGCTACCACCCCTAGAGAGACACTTGTTAACCCAAACAAATATTCTTTCCTATATATTTATAAACATCTTGAGCCAATCCTAAAAAATATAGTTGTTTGGTTTTAAAATAAAAACCAATTAGATATTTAAATCCATGGTTCATGTCTTTGACTAAGAGAGATAGGATGTTTCCTACATGATTTGCTAGATCCACTAATAGTTTATTATTGTAAATCGAGGAGTTAGATAGATTGATCTCCATACCGATTGCCTGACAATACAACTGAAGAATATCCTTTATCTTTGCAAACTCCTTCCCATCCCCATGACCAAAGATTAATATAATGTCAGCAAACATGAGGTGCATTATCACCATTGATGAGGAGATTCTTATTCCTTTTAGTTCCCCCTTCCCCTTTGCCTCCTTGTTCAACAAACTAAGGACTTTTGTGACTAGAAGGAATAGAAAAGGAGATAGTGTACACCCTTGTATGAGACTTCGAGATGCTCTACAAAAATCTAAGGGTGCCCCTTTGATCAATATTGCAAATGATACAGAGTGTACACATCCCATAATCTAGTTTACTATCCTCAAATTCATCCCCAGATGAATTAATATAAATATAATGTATATCCACCTTACTTTGTCATAAGCTTTAGATAGATCAATTTTTATAAGCTTTAGATAGATCAGTTTTTAAAACATTAGCTTGTTTCTTTTGCATCTTTAATTTCTGTATACTTGGCTATTTTTGGATTATGTACAAGATAGCTTATTACAATAATTTCACTACTTTTAGAATTATACACCAACAATAAGATCATAAGAACATTTGGAAAAGAGTTTTGACATAATATCAAAGAAAAAAAGGGAATTTCAATGCTGTTGAATGCCTCAAAGTTTGCCTTTATTTGTGCACTAATTTTGTTGTACTTCATTTCATACATGGAAAGTACTTATGGAAATGACCTGGTAAAGCATTAAAAAAAAGTTCGTTGAGAATGTTATCTCTAGAAAATTTTAAATTTCGTCATTAATATGTCATTTAGAGAAACTGTTATATGACCACTCAATGCCATATCCATCTCCATCACCGTGGTAGCATCATAGGCCAAGACCATTTCTTGAATTTGTATTTCTATTTTCTATGGATTGCCTCAAATTTCAATAGGAAAGACGAAATAATATAAATTGGATCCTCAAATGTTTGAAATGGAAGAGGTTAAGTCTTTGGTTATTTTTTGTGCTTAATAATTCCTATGATCCATAGTTCCCTAAAAGTCTCAAACGAAATTATAGTGATTCTTGAAGGCACAAACATGAGAAGTCAAACGGATAGGTGTAGCTCACCCCAAATCTAGCCCCATCACTATTTTGGTAATATAAATCTCTGCATAAAATTACCATAGAATACTTAGTACTGGATACCCTTCTCTCACTCAACTTTTACCCTTACTATTGTTTTGATCAAGGCATGTGAGACAATAAATTCAATGTGGATCCCCAAGAACCTACATCCCTAGTTGGTAATGGGATAAGCAATAGAAGATGGATTCCTGAAATTTTCAAACAAAAATATGGCGTATAGAATCAAACAAAGTTACCATGGACATTGTAGGGAGTCAATGGAAGTCCGTGGATGTGTAGGTTAGTCTCCTCCTTGGTAGGCCTACTTCTCTATGGGGTTGGTCTCATCCTTGGTGGGCCTGCTTCTCATTCGGGTTGGTCTCCTCCTTAGATGGGCTATTGCAGGGGTTGAGTGCTTGAATGGGAACGAGGTCGAATGTTGGACAATGAGTGGAAACCCAGGTCAATTCACATTTTGTTTTGAATTTAATTTTGTGGGATTTTTAATATTATGTAATATTTTGTATATTATGTAAAACATAATATATGAAATATATTATGTTCTACATAATATATTTAATTTATTATGTAAAAATTAATATAATGAAATATTATATTATGTAACAAATAATATATGTATTTATTATATTTTTATGTCCTCAACTGTCAGTCTTTCAATGGACATCCATTAGATGATCAACGATTATTCATAAATCGTTGGTGCTCCAACTCTTACCTGAATGCCGTCAGAAAACCATTAGCAATTCAATGGTAGACCAACGGTTGATGAATAACCGTCGATCATCTGATGAACTGGAGCTGATTTTAAAAGAATTAAAAAAAATATTTAACTTGTATTTTTCGACAGTCTGCCCATACCATCGAATAATTTCGTCAAATTTTGAGCCAAAATATTGTACTGCATTCTCGCAATCTAGGCACCAATCCCTTTTCCATAAAGGGGATAGTCAAAAAATAAGGAAAAGGAGTGACATAGTTGTAACATGAGATTATATCTTCAAGGGCAAAGGCATGGATACAACGTAGAAACTTGTCATTTGAGAAATCAAAGGCCACATCAATAAATCTCAAAGACCCACACAACCAAATATGTTGTGCATTTAAATAGAATGCCCAAACATAAGGACTTAGGGTTTAAGGAATTTAGGAGTTATGGGGTTAAGATATTAGGGTTTAGGGAATTTATGGGTTACAGGGTTAAGTGCTTATGGGTTTAGGGGTCAAGGGTTAAGGGGTTAGGGTTTAAGGACTTAAGAATTTGGGGGTTTAAGGGTTAGGGGGATAAATGATTAGGGGTTAAGGGACTAATGTGTTAAGTTGTTAAGGTTTTGGGGGTTAAAGGGATAGTGAATTTAATAGGGATTAGGGTTTTAGGGCTTATCGATTAAGGGATTAGTGATTAGGGGTTAAGGGATTAAGGGTCAAGGGATGAGGGGTTAGGTTCTTAGGGGTTAGATAGTTTAATGGTTAATGGCTTAGGGATTATAGGTTAAGGGATTAAGGATTAAGGGATTAGGGGTTAAGGGTTAGGGGTTTAGGGGTTAAGGGATTAGGGGTTAAGGGATTACGGATTAGGGTTTAAGGGAATAAGGGTCAATGGCTTAAATGTTAGGGGATTCAAGGCTTATGGATTGATCCAGTAGGGATTATGGGTTTAGGGATTATGGGTTAAGGGATTGCAGATTAGGGGTTTATGGATTAGGGGTTAAGGGATTAGGGATTAGGAAGTGATGGATTAAGGGTCAAGGGATTAGGGGTTAATTACTTAGGTTTAGGGGATTACGGGGTTATGGTTTAATGGGTTAAGGGTTTTATGGGTTATGGCCATCTTAGGGAGTAGCAGTTAAGGGGTTAGGGATTAGGGGATTAGGGGTTAGGAACAGGTTGGGGGGCTCAAGGGATAAGGGATAAGGACTTAGAGGTTAAGGAATTTAGGGGTATGTGTGTTAAGACATTGTGGATTAGGATATTTATGGGTTAGGGGTTAAGAGTTAGGGTTTAAGGACTTAGGAGTTTGGGGTTTTAAGGGTTAGTGGTGTAAAGGATTAGGGGTTAAGGGATTAAGGTGATAATTTTTTAAGGTATTGGGAGTTAAGGGGATAGGCACATTAGGGATTAGGGGATTAGAGATTATGGGTTAATTGATTAGGGATTAGGGATTAAGGGGATTTATGGTATTGGGGATTACGGGTTAAGGGTTTAGGGGTAGGGGGTTAATGGATTAGGGGTTTTAGGGTTAGGGGATTATGGTTTAAAGGTATAATATTTTAGGGGTTAAGTACATATTTCAATTGAAGGATTGAAATATTATTTCAATTATATGTTTTTTTATTAAAGTAGGCCGGCATTTCATAAACAGAAGACATCCATGAAGTGTTTATGCACAAAATGTGTTTTTTGAACTCAATTTTACTATATATATATATATAGGAAGGTGTAAAATAATAGAACACACCATTTCCAAATTAAATCACTCAAAAAGACCCAATAACGAGGGTTGTGCGTGCATTTTATTGAACTAGGTAAAACTGGGTTCAAAACAAAACAAAAATGCCATTTTGACAAATTAAATGCGGACAAATGAAACTAAATTTTAGGAATCTGAAAGAGAATTTTGTCAACAACATATCTAGCTTGAATCCCATGTACAAGAAGGTAAAAAATAGTAATCCACACTACTTCTAACTAAAATCATTCAAAAAGACTCACTAATGAGGGTTGGGCATGCATTTTACCGAAGTAATCCTTAATAATTACAATGCTCTATCAATTGTAATGACAATGATGTAATCCTTAACAATTACAATGCCCTAGACCATCACGTAGCATATAGTATGGAGAATTCTTGAAACAAGGCACTTTGTGGTTCTAGACAAGTGAATGAACATAACCTCTCACTAGTAAAAAAATAAAATTCCACTTGTCAAACTCAAAAGAGAAGCCACATCTTAGTCAAACAAGATTCAACTCAATGGAACCAAATATGGTCACCATCTAATATGTGTGGAGTTCACAATTAAACAAATATATTTTAAGACATTAGCTTAGAAGAATGAAAATTAACAAATACACAGATTGGGTTGTTAGTCCTAGTAGCCTAGGGTTTCACTTATTCTCCACTATGGGAGAACCAAAAATTCTTTACATAATTGATATCATGCCTCAAACATCCAATGATAACATGCATCCAACATGCCTCTAACATCCAATCATGGGTCATTTGTCTGCAATGAATATGCCAATATGGTAGTTTTTCAAACAACTTATGCTCAAAGTCAAGCTATGAGATGCTTAGTAAAATGCATGCCCCAGTCTACACATTCGATAATAATTAAAAATACAACCACAGGTTTGAAGCTAGATACATTTTTCACAAAAACCTGTTTAAGGTTTTTAAAATGATGGGTCATTTGTTCGCAATGAATTTGCAAAGATGGTGGTTTTTCAAACAACTTATGCTCGGAGTCTGGGAAAATTTTAAGAACCCCCCCTAAATTTCTATGTATAATAAATGAGAAAATCTCCATGATATATACTTATAGGAAAGCATGAAGGCTATTTTATCAATGTAATATATATATATATATATATATATATATATATATATTGGCAAATCTCTCAAATCTCTCATTGAATTATATAATCTTGTGAAATATTGGCAAATCTTTCACTAAATTATAAAACCTTGTAAAATGTTGGCGAATCTTTCACTAAATTATAAACCTTGTGAATCTTTCGGCAAGTTTCTCCTTGGCAAGACTAGTACAAAATGAGAAACTAATGACTAAAAAATGACTAAAATTCACATATAAACGACTATTTTTTAGTCGACGACTAATAATAGCTAATTTCTAGTATCTTATAGCTCGACTAACTTAGTCGTATTTATTTTAGTCATTAATAGTTTCCTTATTTAGTAGTATATTTGGTCATTGATTTAGTCATTAATTAACACAATTAATGACTAAATCAATGACCAAATATACTACTAAATAAGGAAATTATTAATGACTAAAATAAATACGACTAAGTTAGTCGAGCTATAAGATACTGTAAATTAGCTACTAATAGTCATTTATATACGAATTTTAGTCATTTTTTTAGTCACAAATATATCATTTGTAGTAGTTATTTATCTCTATTTAGTAGTTTCATATTCATTGTATAAATGACTAATTTAGTAGTTTTATATTATTTTATTTTCTTTCTTTATTAATCAATATAAATGACTAATTGAGTCATTTAATCTTTTTATTTGTGTTCATTATAATATTCATGCTAATCAAATCTGAATACACATGTGAATCATACAAAATCACATTAGTTAATTACAACACTAAATAATATCAAGTACAGACATATATAATTTCAACCATGTAAAATTTATTATGTAAAAAATGTCAAGTATTACAATATATTGAATTTCCAACCGAATATCCACTGATGGACTAATACTAGTCCATGAAAAAAACCGTCTCCATACTTTACATGAAAAATCATCTACATCGACAACTTTTCAAAATATTACAATGGCCACTAAGTGAAACCTTGGCAATTCCCATAGAAATCCAATAATTATCGTATTGTCATTTAACCAACACCCACTACGTTCTTGCACATATTGCTACCCAACATGTGTCCTCTGTTTTCCTTGAAGTCCTTACATATTCCTATGTAGAATCCATCTTCTGACTCTATGATTTGAGACTTGAGATTTTCCATCCTTTGAAAATTCGACATTGCAAAGGTGAAGAGACATTGTATCAGTTAATATTGATTTAAAGAATGTTGCAAAACACCTATGAACTTAAAAGGGAATATATCAATTAATATTGAATTAAATAATGTTCCAAAATGCACTTATACTAACAATACCAAAACTTTGCCAAGAAGAAGTTGCACGAAAATTGTTCATTCCCATTACAATAATAAAAAATTACTAAAAAAGAATGCACATTTAGCTTAGAAAAGAACAATGTTTACAGTAACAAATATAAGACTTCTATTCAAAATTGAATATCATAGTTGGGCATCCTTTTGGCATAACATCATCCTTGCCTAACTATAGCTTTTCCAATAAGAGATGTTTCAAACGATTGCATGGAACAAACATAAATAAACAATCAAATTGCAAAATGTTTACAAATTTCTTTTTCAAAGTGACAACATTAGAAAATAAAGATATATCAATTAGCTTCTCAAATTGATTTCTAATGAAAATTTCTCAGAAAATACATGTTTCCTTTGCAAGTTAACAAATTTATGTGAACAAGTACTTAAAAAAATTGATGCATCCCTTTCTAAAAGAGACTTTATATAAATCAACTTTTCCCCCTGTAAGTCTGTTCCAAATTATTTTGGACATCAAATACAATTGAGCAACATGCTATAATTTCTCTCTAAGCTAGTAAAAGCATTTGAATTGTTGCTATCACCTTTTCCAAAACTGACTTCCAGCTAATGTATGTTGGCTACAATTCATCTTGAAAGAAAAACATCAAAGTATATCATACTTTTGCTCAATGGTGACACCATGAGGATGAAGATTGATTTAGTTACCACCAAAGTAGCAGCTTTCTTCTGGATCAGGCCTTTCCTACTTGTACAGAAACTCAACCATGAATTATATTTGGTCAAATCCCCCCCCAACTTGGATTCTAGAAATCCCAGCATGCTAAAAAGAAAGCATAGGTTTTATTCTAAGTGTTCATTAACTATACACATTCTAGTTAACAATGGGAGTATCATTTTAGAGAAGACGCAAATATATTGGTGGAGTTTTTCCAAAATTATCAATAGTTTGGATGCCTTTTTTATTAATAAGATGTATTATTCCATATTTCTTCAACTTGGATTTTTCCATTACATTTATTCCCGATTAATTAATTGGAATTTGTAGATGGTAACTGTGGTTATCACCCTAACACATACCTCCCTGAAAATCACTGAAACTCAATTCATCATCTTGTGAACTCTGCCTTGAATTTTTGAGTTACTTGATAGAAGCAGGAATAATGGTCTTACATCCTCCATTAGACTTTTTTCCGGTTATAATTTCAATGCAATCTTACAATCATATTCTCTGTGTAAGTAAACACAACAAGCAGGAAATGCTAAAAAAATAAAAAGAACTGGTATGGCCTTTGGGAACACTATGAAACAACCAACAATTGTTACATTGGTTAATAGAAAAGTATGGAAATCCACCTATGTATTATAAATACTTCAGAAATATTATGCATAACATTATAAGAAATATTGGACACATTTGGTTTCAGTGCCATATCTAAAAGGAAAGCCATTTTTACCTCATCCATAGCTTTCCAATTGTTGTATGGAAGGTTTTCACCCCCATTTTCTCTATACCATGCCTGCAATTCAGGCAATGAAAGTAAACAACCTTAATTTACTTAGACATAGTGTCTAAAACATTAAAAATAGATAAAAACATCAATTTGCATATGCATTTTTCTACCTTTGCTGCTCCAAGTAAATAATTTTTAGTTTTTTTCTTCACATTGTTCAATTCACACTCTTTGGAAAAATTGTGAGCTTGCACCATACTGCATGGGAGACAACAAATTAAAAGGAAAAAAAAGTGATTATACTACGTACGAAATCTAAGCTTCATAGAGTATAGGACATAGCCTCTGAGGAGCTAATATCTTAGGCATCTTACCTAGTGTATTCTCCCATGACTTATTGGGTTTAATTATATAAATGTTAATAGCATATCCTCCCATGGTCTAAATTGGACTATTGGTATCTCCTATTTCCTGAATGACATGGTGACCTTTTGTTTCCTTGAACCGCAGATGTTGGAGGAGCAACCACCGAGCATCTGGCTTAGCTTTTGAACACAAATAACTGGATCCATTGGAAAACAATGAACAAAGAGACCTTTAATGATGAGAAAAGAATATGATTCAAATTTTACTAACCCAATAGGATATTCTCCAAATATTATATGACAGTTTGGCAAGAGATTGATCATTGTAATATCATTTGGTTTAAGTTCTCTTTTGATATGTGCCACCTTTTTATTTTATTTATGAAGACCATAATTTTAAAATATGGTATGCACATTCCATATCTGTTGATGATTGGGTAACATAACATCATTATAAGTTTAATGTATTAGGTCCATTTCTTCAAATTTGTAATAGAACACAGACACAGAACAAACTAATATTTCTAAGTCATTGTTTGAGTGCCAAATGATCTTGGATTTGCCAATGGATTTGATATGGTTAGACCACTGTTTGGTGTCCTTAGATCTAGATTTGCTAACCTTTAATCTTCACTTTTAGTGGTCATATTTGCATGATAAGAACACCAAAAGAAAGGGATAGACCTTCCAATCTACAACAATATATAAAAGAGTGATATTTAAGACTTGAAAAGCACACAAAGTAGTAAGGGCCCGCTGTTAAAGGTCCAATCTGATTTCAAAATTTAAAACAGAGTATGGGCTAATCTAATAGGGATTGCATGTATCCAAAGAGAGAAACCAAGATCTTGATTTTACTTTCCCTTTACCAAAGTAATGACAAAGATATAAAGGAGAAATTTATCCTTTCAAGGCTGCAATAGCATAGGAATGATGTTTATGACTTGCTTGCAAAAGCGCAAAAAAACAGTATGGAGCTGCTAGTTTAATGAACTAGAGCTGCTCTTTTCAATGGTATAAACAGAGTATTAAATCCCAAATAAAACTGAGGTTGTGATGTACTATTTAAAGGATTAGTTGACTCCTCAAATGTTGAGATTTGTATTTAGTAGACAATCCATCCAATGACAAGGTTGAATCATGAAGTACACCATTAAAATAATGTCTTCAAAGGGTACTGTTCTGCTGCTTGAAAATGATCACAAGAAGGTCGAATCCAATAATCATTGTAAGCTTAAATGGATTCTACAATCATCAAAAAGAGCTCATCTTCAAAGAATTTTTTTGTAAATTTGAAAACTGTAAATAGAAGACATCAAAAGTGAAGGATGAATTGATTTGTTGGCACAAATGTTTTTCTTGAAATTATCTAATTATTAATCCTCTACTTCATCTACATACATAGACTTGAGATAGTGAGTTGAGGTCCAACATCAATGTGTGTACCCTATGGTGGAAGAAGCATCTTCAATTCATCCTAGATTTGTCCATTCATGATAGAGGTTGGTATCATTAACTACATGAAAAATATTTTTTAGGATAGTCATGGAGTTTAAGCTTCTTTTTTTTGTTTTTTCGAGGGTATGGAGATGCACTAGTACAAAACTGGTCAAATTGGTCATATTTGATTGGTTTTGTCTTGAATTGGTCGGCTAGGAATTAAAGAACTAGTCTAAATCCATTTGAGTCAACGGTTACACACATAAAACTTCCAAAACTGATCCATCCTATATTTCAACATCTCAACTTAAATTTACTAAACCATTGTTTGTTTCAGATATACAAGAGTTGTAGTGGAAATTGAATTGGAAGTTTAAAGCTCCCAAAAGACTCACATTTTTTATGGTTAGCAATAATGAATAAGGCTTTGACATGGGAAGTTTTACAAAGAAGGAGACAAGGTCCAGGGACTTATATGCTCCACAGGAAGAAGGAGGAAACTATCACTCATTTGCATAGAAAATATGGAGTGAGGCAAATCAAGTTACATGTGTTAAAAATGTATGGGCCAATGATTCCGTGGAAGATTGTTTGAAATCATGGTGGAACAAAAAAGAGTTAATAAGTATATAGAGTTAAGATTATATTCATTAAAAAACATTGTATTTTTCAACTTGGCACAAGTAGTTTCTATCCATGTTAACAACGATAAAATTTACTGCCTACTAGCCTGGTATTATATTACATGGAGACATATACTAGTAATGATTGTTCATGTTAACCAATTTTAAGAAGTGGTCTATTACAACCGTGCACAATAATTAATAGATATTACAGACAATAGACTGCAAGGAACATTAAATAGAAGTGAGGATGCTCACTTTAAAGTTTAGGGTGATAGACTTCTGAGTTCGAGCTTACTATTGGTAACCATGACAGATTTCACATGTGGGTATTGTTAGGTGAGAGACCGTGTTTCAAAAAGTCAGAGAATGAGCCCTGCAAGTCAATGCAGTGCTACCTTTTATTTTATCGGCTCTCATAACCAACAGGGAAACACTTCTATTCTCTATCAGTCAAGCTTTTCCTAGCTTACTTTATTTTGATAGACTATTCCTCCATATTTTAGAGTTATCAAAATTGGAGATATCATCTCCTACTTCTATAGTTGGATGGAAACTCATGGTGGGACAAATGTCAAGTGGTGTATGGATGGTGATAAATACAAATGGGCACAAAAATATACTAATTTGGAGGATAAATGTGGATGCCAAAGGCCAATGCCTTGCATGGAGAATTCTCCATAAAAATATTCCAGTTAGCATGAAACTGAGTATTCAACTTCGGCAAAGGTAAACAATGTGGATACATGGAATCAGTTAAACAGGTTTTCTGGATATGTATAAGTTCTAGGAAAACTCAAATCCTCTTGTTGGATTATTTACCGGCGATATTCATAAGCCTGTTAGGGTGGAAACACCCTATCAAAGAGATACATATGGAATAAAGAAAAAAATGTATTTGATTAAACTTTAGAGCAATCTTTAACCCATCTTTGGACAGAGATACTGAATATTTTTATGTAATTCATTTCCTGTTGAAAACTTTATGGTCAATCTTCTTTTTGTCTTTTTGTTGGAGTTGAAAACAATGCTTCGGGTACTAGATCTAGGCAAGGGAGGATTGACAAAACAATTATATGAATTCCTTAAGAGACTGTAGTTGAGAAGATGCAACAAGAGGTGGTGATTATCAAGAAAAGTATTGATGATAAAGGTTAATGAAATTCCATTTAAAATTAAACTAAGATTGCACAATTAAAGGTGACTGTTAGTGTACTGACAGGAAAGTGCAATATTTCATCAAAGAACTTCAAAATGGAAAAGAGTCAACATTGCTATCTTGAAGGTACTATGCCATTGATATTGTCAATCATGATAGGGAGATTCAACAATCACCCTGGGGAATATTTTTGTTGCAGGTGCCTCAGATTAATTTTTTGAATTGATGTATGGATTGTGAAGTAATGACAACTCAATGTATACATGCCTGTTTCGTTTGGGGGCTGGGAGCCTAGGGATCTGAGGTTGGGTACTTTCGTAATATGGTTTCAAGGATTGTGAGAATTAGGAGTCCTATATGCATGTAACATAACCATATTTCATAAGTTATGTATGACACTGTATTTCAACCAAAACAAACTCATGACGAGAAATGAAGAAGGTTGCATTTCTAACATGGAACACTAATGAGTGGAGTTAGTTTGTCTCACCAAGTAAATTAAACAATGAAATATTTTAAAGCAAAGTGAGACAAGTTGGCATTTTTTCCCATTGTCTTTAAGGTATATAACTATGCTATTGTCTATTTTTTTGGTTATGTAATGTATCTGATGGTGTTTTTTCTTTATCTTTGCTCCCATTTTAGGTGAAAGTTCCAAATGATGAGAGAAGTTGGGATTGGACTGATGTAAATTCAATTAAAATTGGAACAACAAAGTACAAGAGTAAAATCTCACAAAATATGGAAAAGGACAACACTTCTTCATATCGAATGGATAATTCCACAGTGAAAGGAAGAAACACACAATCATGGAATAATAATGTTGATCGTAACAACTCTTATGAAGGGCATGTTGCTCAAGTTCTCTCCAATGGTAGTTTTCTTCCAAGCACAACCCAGAGAAATGTGTAGAAGGTTCGTGAGACATTGTTGAATAAATTTAGCAGATTTTGTAAAGGAGGCATGCCAACTCAGCCGAATTCACAGTTATTAGAGAAACTCAAGGAGAACCTACCAAGGGTTCAAATGTGTATTCTAATAATTCATACAGAGGTTCACCAAATTTTGTAAACACCTCAGGTGCTAAATATATCGATTTTATAAATAATGGTGGATAGCCTTTTTTCCACAATCAAGGTCCAGCTTGAATAAAAAAAATTTAGAAGGGTTTTACTCTAAGCAGCATGAACAATATACATGAATCGATCCTGTTAAGTCATGAATTTGTTTCCTTTAATTTTATATTTTGATTGTGATTTTATCTTTAGTTTGCTCATATGCTTAAATTTTCTCATTTGCTCACTTTAAGAATTTTTGGTTTTAATTGAAATTTGGATTTTTTGATTAGATTTGTTTTATTAAGTTTGTTTTTATTAGCTCTTGAAGGGTGTTAAAGGTCATATTATTGAATAATGGACTCACAAATCATATTAAAAGCAGACCCATCATTCAAACATCGCGTAAACTTCATGCAAAATGGAAAAAAGTTGTAAAACAGGGCCAAAACAGCATTAAAATTATTCTTGTAGCGCTGGAGCCAAAAATTAACAAAGGCGCGCTACAAGAAAATCGTTTTTTGCCAGAATGGTCATTTTTCAGTCCGAGTTTTTGGGGATTTCGCTGGGGAAGTGTTAAATAAATCATTGGTCATGTTTGATATGTGCATTGCCAAGATTTTTTTTATGTAAACAGGCGTCAGTCTCATGAGAGGGAGATTCCGGCAACTGTCTGGCAACTGTATGCCGATTTATGGAAAAATCGTGATAGACCATGCAATGGGGCTTGATTTTCGGCAGGAGATTCTAAATCTGAAGGTTATGAAGTTAGTGAACACTGAGGTGGAGACATCTACCAAAAATCCAGAGATTGCCGTTACAGAAGTAGTTGGTGCACTAAAGGCTGGAACAGAACCAGCGCAGGAGGCAGCTCTTGATGCTTAATGCTTGTTAAAGAATTTGTGGCCATCTATTCCTGCTGAATCCGACAAAGAACAAACCATGGTTGCAGCGGAAGCTATTCCTGTATTACAGCTATTAATACGTACTGGTCCACCTCATTTCCAGGAAAACGCTGACAGTTTGTTAAAATGTTTACCTGGAAGCTTGACAATAACAATAAAACGTGGCAATAACTTGAAGTAGTCTATGGGAAGCACCAATGCATTCTGTAAATTGACATTTGGTAATGGTCCTCCAAGGCTAACAAAAGTAGTAAGTCGCAGCACATCTCCAGAATGGAAACAGGGTTTTGCATGGGCCTTTGACATGCCTCCTAAGGGTCAGAAACTGCACATTTCTTGCAAGAGCAAGAACACCTTTGGAAAGGGTTCTTTGGGGAAAGTTACCATTCAGATTGACAAAGTGGTAATGCTTGGAATAATTAGTGGCCAGTATACTCTTGTTCCTGATGCTAACCGAGATGGTACTTCTCGAACATTTGAAACAGAATTTCAATGGTCTAACAGGTGATTGTAATAGCATGCCATAGCAGGGAGGATGACATATCCAGTTCTGAGGAATGACTGGCAGTGCTTTGTGTTCTTGGACATTATTGGTATTGAACGAGTTCAGTTTTGTCTAGCAGTAGCAATGCTGTTTTTGAGATGATAATGTTTTAAGGTTGCAGTATCATCCCATCTTATTAATAGCCTTGCATGAAGATGCCATGAGTGATAAATTCAAGGGAATTATTTCTTTACAAAGTCTTTGGAATGATCTGTGCTCGGCAAAGCAATCCATTGTTAGTCTCAAATCTCATGAAGGAATTTACTATTTCAATTTTAAACAGGCATATTCTTAGATCTGTTTTCCCCCATTTATGCGGGTGTCCAGGCTATTTAACAGCTTATATGGTGATTTCTTACAAAGAAACCTTGTTAAAGACCAGCACTAGTAAGGAGGGACAGGCCTAATTCTATTTCAGGATTCAAAGAACGGGATTTCAATTGAGAAGAACAACTATATATTAAAAGGTTTTCCATAGTTTAATGCCATTGGCTGTGGAGACTACAACACTAAATCACAGGTAGAAATGAAGACATGTTTATAGAAAGCTCCTTAAAAAATTGCAGAAGAGGCTTCAAGCACAGCAGGAATTGGTGTTTCCTTGTCCAACAATAATAAGAATAAAAATCTGTTATTTTATAATAATGCCCAGTTTCCATCATCATGTACTAACAATATTCATATACAAAGGCAAGCATTTAAAAAGGGAACATCTTCCACCAACATGGACCGAGATTCAAGTTCATTGGCCTGCATTGCATGTGGATTTTTGGGCTTTGCGAGCATGGTTGTAGTACAACCTTGTCAGGAAGCAGCTAGGAAACTCTTGCTTTCTTACAGTAAACTTGACCAGAAATATTTGGAGACTTTTGGCACAGGGAGTGTCAGCTATGATGTTGCTTGTGGTGGAATTACAACTACATAATCACAATCACCAATTTTAGATGAAAATATGGTGCTTCAGGAATGCCTTAAGTTTCATCTCTAGATCTTCTGGCAGTAATTTATAGCAGCATCTAGTTGACAGTGAAATGCAAAGATTATTGAGAATTCTGCTTTGTTCTTCTTGTTTTGGGTTACTGAAGTCAAATGCAGACCACGAGCTGATGGAAAGGAAATTTTGAAAACAAAAAGAGGTTTTTGTTCATAAGATACCCATCTACAAAAACCTCTCTCATTTTTGCAACAGCTTTCAAGGTTTGAAAGATTTAGTTTAATCTTTGCGGCCTATTTTTCAGGGATTTTAAAAATTTAATATTTTCCTGTTTTAGTGTTCAATTTGCGGGGCAGATTCTAATTGATTGGAGATGAATTTTTAGAAACCAAGAGAGGTTTTTGTCCATCACGGACCCATTAACAAAAAACTCTCTCAGTTTTTACACAGGTGTCACCAATTGAGAGATATGGAAGCTTCTTTGACACCTATTTTCTAGAAATTCGCCATATTTGCCAGGAATCCGATTTGCTATTTTTAGTCAATTAGTTGAGTTAGTTAGTTAATGTAACTGCTGGGTAGTTTCAATTTCGACCTAATGAAGGGGAGATGGAACTACTTCTTTGTAATTATAAAAAAGGGACAAAGGGACTGAAGAAAGGTTCTGATTTTTGGGAGCATCAGGAGGTCTGCTAGCTGCTTGTACTTTCAGACTTATTCAGAGATAGGTACTGTAACTCTTATATGCATTTACTGATGAAATTATGAATATATGACTCTTTCCCCTTCATTTGGTCTGTGTTGGCTTCATGTTTGAACTTGTTTAGTTTCATGAATGACAAATTCATTGCTGGTTATTGTGTATTTTCTAGTAGTGCTTGTCCTTTATGTGTGAACTTCAGTACAGTCTTTTGTTGGATTTTTGTGATATATATGCATCTTTATCAGTATGTGTGTATGATTTAGTTGTTGCTTATCTGCTGAATGTATTCCCTGCATGTTCTTGAATTTTATGACCAAAAACACACAAAACAAAACCCTAAACCCTAGTTTGAATTGAGTTTTACTCTTGAGATTGTGTTGGCTTGTTACCCTAGCCTTAGTAACAATTTCTGGCACAAACATCTTTGGCGCCGTTGCCGGGGACGAAGCTGAAGCATATCTTCCCTGGGATACTCATCATTTTCCTGGTTTAAGAGGTGGACTTGAACCAACATTTTTTGAAGGCTATTTTCACCAGAAAGTTGTCACAGTGGCTTCTAACAGAATTGGAACCAGGAGCAGACCTACTTCTTCATTACAGCTGGGCGTGACAGACCCTGAAAAGATCATAAAAACAACAAGAAAGCTCATAAGGTCTCAATCTTTACCAGCCTCTTGTGACCCTGACCAGTTGGGTGTTTCATTACATTCAGCTGAAACTTCACCTTATGTAAAACCTACCATCCCCGAGAGCACTTTCCAGGTTTTTACTAATCCTCGAAGTTTTTTGAAAGCTAGAAATTCCTCCCTTGATAAAATACCAATCTTTTAGCTGAAAGTAGGAAGGAATCCTTTTCAAAAAAGTTCCAGTCAAATTTCTTCCTCTTCAAAACCTCAGTCTAAACCTCAGTTCACAATGGCAGCCCAAAATCCACCTATGGATATGATGGACATAATGGTAGCAGCTAGGTATGCACCATTAGTATTACCTCAGCCATTACATGCCTTGCCTACACATGATTACCAAAAGTATATGCCCCGATTCAATGGACAAGGTGAAACAACTGCAGAAGAACATTGGGAGGCTTTCGAGAGTTATGCAGATAATCAGAACATTGAAATTAAAGATGTATGGATGAGGGTATTTGTACAAAGTCTTGATGGGGATGTGAGAAAATGGTTCAGAGAACTGCCTGCTAATTCTATCACCATAATTGAAGAACTCAAAGATCTTTTTCTGAGACAGTGGGGAGACACCAAGGATCACACTTATTACATAACTGAGTTTGGAGCTTTGAGAAGAAAGAAGGATGAGACTATTTCTGACTTTTCCAAAAGATTTAACAAGATGTATAGTAGGATTCCTGCAGAAATCAAACCCACTGAAACATCAGCCAAGTTGACCTATGCAAATGCTTTTGATCATGAATTCTCTTTATTACTCAGAGAGAGAAGACCTATCACCCTGCTGAACATGCAAGAGGCAGCATTGGAGGTAGAGTCCAATTTGCTGGCTTCTAACAGACTCAAGAAAGAAACACCTCAGCAGCAGTATGAAAGAAAGGGAAAGAAGGAAGCTGTTTCCACAAGTGCTGCACCTCAGTCTGCTGAAGCTAAAATAGATGAAATGGCTAAGCTTGTAAAGATTCTCACTGCCAAGTTGAACAAACTAGAACTTGAAAAGAATTCTGCTAAACCTGCCCCAGAAGCTGATCGAAATCCAAATAACCAAAATCAGTTCAGGAGGCAATTTGCTCCTAGATTCATGCCAAGAGAGCGCAGAAATAATGATATTCAGCGAGAAAGGAGGGAGAATGAGGATAAAAAAGTACCCCCACCTTTTCAAAATAATTTGGTGGATGAAGAAGAAATTGATCAATAGTTACTGTTTGAAGAAACTGAAACAGATCAGGGTGTGAACCATTTTGGAGATGGTTTATCTAAAGGTTTTGTAACACAAGAAGATTTTCTAAATGCTAAGTACTATGATGCAGATTTGTATGAAGTTGAAGATGACTTGGAATTTGAAAAAACTGCTGTAAATGCTCCTGCTAATCAGAATGGAATTAAGAAGACTATTAATCTCAGATCTGGCCTGAAACAGGTAGTCCAAGCTCCTAAGAAGAAAGCTGCTGTTCCTGCTCCAGTTATTCCTGATAAATCAGTTGCTGATCCTGCAACAGAAAAGAAGCAACCTGCAGAAAAATCCAAGAAGAATGTAGAAATTGAGGAGGTAAACAAGTCAGTTCAAAATTTCAGTTTGGAAAATGAGTTAGGTAAACTAAAAATTCCTGTGCCTTTTTCTGAGCTTATCAAGAATCCATCATATAAACAAACAGTCCTAAAAGTTATGAATTCTGCTAGTGGCCATCCTGTTTCAGATACTGTCAATTTGCAAGAAGAAAGTCCAAAGATATTCATTGGATCTGCCTTAGTTGAGAAAACAGAAAATGAAGCTGGTGCTTCTCCTCCATTCTATGTTACCTTAACTGTCCATGATCAGATGATCCATAATTGTCTATTAGATTCTGGAGCATCCCATAATCTAATGCCTAAAGCTGTGATGGAAGCCCTGGGTCTTAGTATTACCAAACCTTATCATGACTTATATTCCTTTGACTCCCGAGCTGTCAAGTGTCTAGGAGTGATTAAAGATATGGTTGTCAGCCTTGCTCAGTTGCCAATGAAGAGTGTCATAATGGATGTTGTAGTGGCTGATATCACCCCAAAGTTTGGTTTGGTTCTTTTAAGATCCTGGGCAAAGAAGGTTGGAGGAACCTTACAGATGGACCTCTATTATGCCACCATTCCTGTTTTTGGTGGAGAAAATAGAAGACTTTACAGAGAGCTACAGCTTGCTTACATAGTCACAGATGATAAAAACCCTAGCAATCACCCAATGTACTCTGTGGACAAAGACCTTGGTTCATGCATATTACGGTTTAGTGAAGAGGAGAATTCTGCTGGTCTGTTACAAGTACAAAAAGAACAGCATGTAAAACGCAGCAGAGAAGACGGAGATGTATTGTGGCAGTTGTACTTTGATGGATCCTCGTGCAAAGAAGGTGCTAGAGCTGGAGTTCTGCTCATTTCTCCTGGAGGTGAGACAATCAAACTCATGTATAAGCTAGAATTTGTCACTACTAACAACACTGCTGAGTATGAAGCACTTTTACTGGGATTGAAAGCTGCAAAAGACTTAGGCATTCAGCAAATTGATGCATATGGCGACTCCGAGTTGGTTGTTCAACAGGTGAAGAACAACTATCAAGTAAAGCAGGGTTTGCTGAAGATTTACAGAAATAAGGTATGGGATATGCTGGAAAATTACTTCATAGCATTTAATATTACTCATATTCCAAGGAATCATAATGAAACAGCTGATTCATTGGCTCTAGCAGCCTCATATTTCAGAATTCCTAAGACTACTCAGTTAAGGTATCCTATAGAAGTGAGGTACAGGCCTTGTGTACCTGATAATGTTAAGCATTGGAGGGTCTTCGAAGATGACATTGAAATCAAGAAATTTCTTGAGCTAACAGATGAGTTTGCAAATGCTCAGATTGATTAGGATGAAGGAAAAGATGAACCTTTAGCATTATCATTCAAAATTTCTCAGAATACTCCTTGCTATGATGAAGAGATTAGGGTTCCAAGACAAGAATTCCGTGATGAATTAGATTCTATCCCTTTTGGTTTTGATATTAAATTTGATGAAGGCCAGGCTGTTCAAAAATTTTCAGAAGTTGCTTACATTCATGGTTATGATAAATCTGCTGTTCAAAATCATTTTGAAGATGGTCTAATTTTTAATAAATATGATGATGAAATTGAAAAGAAAGACCCAGAAATCTGTGAGGAGTGTGATATGTTACAATCTGATCAGCAGATTCAAGAATGCATTCAGTCTATTATCCTTGAACAGCAAAAGCCAATGCCTAATAGTCATTCATTTGAAGACAGTGTGGAAAAGGAGGTTCAGCTTATTAACATTATTAATGATACTATCCAAAAAGATCCAGAGCAAATTCAGGCTGATCCAGATGTCTTTTATCGCCAATGCTTGATTGATATTCATGGAACAAAATATTCTTATGGACAGCCTGTCTTTTTCATAGAGCGGGAAGAGGTAACTCATGGAATTTTTTATGATCCAGTAGCAGATTATTTAGAGTCAATACCAGGTTATAAATCTGTTATTTCAGAGACACTATTTGATGAAAGTGGATATAAGTTGTTAAATCTCTGCTCTTCATGTTTTCCAATATTTCTGATTATATATATATTTGGAGTTGGAAACCAGTTTTGGTGGGTTGATCAAATTCTTTCTTGGTTACATTGGAAATGGGGTTTCGAGTTGATTCAGTAGATGGAAGGTTCCTCAGAGAAAGAGAGTTGATTTTCATTGTACATGCCGGTGTGAGTGAAGGATTGAATAAAGACTCCATAGCCCAATGGAAGTTTTACAGACAAGTAGATAAGGTAGCAGACAGAAGGCACTGGTCTACAGGTTCTTGAAGCCTCACAGGGAGGACTTCATCCCGCAGTTGGAGCCAGATGTTAAGTCATGAATTTGTTTCCTTTAATTTTATATTTTGATTGTGATTTTATCTTTAGTTTGCTCATATGCTTAAATTTTCTCATTTGCTCACTTTAAGAATTTTTGGTTTTAATTGAAATTTGGATTTTTTGATTAGATTTGTTTTATTAAGTTTGTTTTCATTAGCTCTTGAAGGGTGTTAAAGGTCATATTATTGAATAATGGACTCACAAATCATATTAAAAGCAGACCCATCATTCAAACATCGCGTAAACTTCATGCAAAATGGAAAAAAGTTGTAAAACAGGGCCAAAACAGCATTAAAATTATTCTTGTAGCGCTGGAGCCAAAAATTAACAAAGGCGCGCTACAAGAAAATCGTTTTTTTGCCAGAATGGTCATTTTTCAGTCCGATTTTTTGGGGATTTCGCTGGGGAAGTGTTAAATAAATCATTGGTCATGTTTGATATGTGCATTGCCAAGATTTTTTTTATGTAAACAGGCGTCAATCTCATGAGAGGGAGATTTCGGCAACTGTCTGGCAACTGTATGCCGATTTATGGAAAAATCGTGATAGACCGTGCAATGGGGCTTGATTTCTGGCAGGAGATTATAAATCTGAAGGTTATGAAGTTAGTGAACACTGAGGTGGAGACATCTGCCAAAAATACAGAGATTGCTGTTACAGAAGTAGTTGGTGCACTAAAGGCTGGAACAGAACCAGCGCAGGAGGCAGCTCTTGATGCATAATGCTTGTTAAAGAATTCGTGGCCATCTATTCCTGCTGAATCCGACAAAGAACAAACCATGGTTGCAGCGGAAGCTATTCCTGTATTACAGCTATTAATACATACTGGTCCACCTCATTTCCAGGAAAACGATGACAGTTTGTTAAAATGTTTACCTGGAAGCTTGACAGTAACAATAAAACGTGGCAATAACTTGAAGCAGTCTATGGGAAGCACCAATGCATTCTGTAAATTGACATTTGGTAATGGTCCTCCAAGGCTAACAAAAGTAGTAAGTCGCAGCACATCTCCAGAATGGAAACAGGGTTTTGCATGGGCCTTTGACATGCCTCCTAAGGGTCAGAAACTGCACATTTCTTGCAAGAGCAAGAACACCTTTGGAAAGGGTTCTTTGGGGAAAGTTACCATTCAGATTGACAAAGTGGTAATGCTTGGAATAATTAGTGGCCAGTATACTCTTGTTCCTGGTGCTAACCGAGATGGTACTTCTCGAACATTTGAAACAGAATTTCAATGGTCTAACAGGTGATTGTAATAGCATGCCATAGCAGGGAGGATGACATATCCAGTTCTGAGGAATGACTGGCAGTGCTTTGTGTTCTTGGACATTATTGGTATTGAACGAGTTCAGTTTTGTCTAGCAGTAGCAATGTTGTTTTTGAGATGATAATGTTTTAAGGTTGCAGTATCATCCCATCTTATTAATAGCCTTGCATGAAGATGCCATGAGTGATAAATTCAAGGGAATTATTTCTGTACAAAGTCTTTGGAATGATCTGTGCTCGGCAAAGCAAGCCATTGTTAGTCTCAAATCTCATGAAGGAATTTACTATTTCAATTTTAAACAGGCATATTCTTAGATCTGTTTTCCTCCATTTATGCGGGTGTCCAGGCTATTTAACAGCTTATATGGTGATTTCTTACAAAGAAACCTTGTTAAAGACCAGCACTAGTAAGGAGGGACAGGCCTAATTCTATTTCAGGATTCAAAGAACGGGATTTCAATTGAGAAGAACAACTATATATTAAAAGGTTTTCCATAGTTTAATGCCATTGGCTATGGAGACTACAACACTAAATCACAGGTAGAAATGAAGACATGTTTATAGAAAGCTCCTTAAAAAATTGCAGAAGAGGCTTCAAGCACAGCAGGAATTGGTGTTTCCTTGTCCAACAATAATAAGAATAAAAATCTGTTATTTTATAATAATGCCCAGTTTCCATCATCATGTACTGACAATATTCATATACAAAGGCAAGCATTTAAGAAGGGAACATCTTCCACCAACATGGACCGAGATTCAAGTTCATTGGCCTGCATTGCATGTGGAGTTTTGGGCTTTGCGAGCATGGTTGTAGTACAACCTTGTCACGAAGCAGCTAGGAAACTCTTGCTTTCTTACAGTAAACTTGACCAGAAATATTTGGAGACTTTTGGCACAGGGAGTGTCAGCTATGATGTTGCTTGTGGTGGAATTACAGCTACATAATCACAATCACCAATTTTAGATGAAAATATGGTGCTTCAGGAATGCCTCAAGTTTCATCTCTAGATCTTCTGGCAGTAATTTATAGCAGCATCTAGTTGACAGTGAAATGCAAAGATTATTGAGAATTCTGCTTTGTTCTTCCTGTTTTGGGTTACTGAAGTCAAATGCAGACCACGAGCTGATGGAAAGGAAATTTTGAAAACAAAAAGAGGTTTTTGTTCATAAGATACCCATCTACAAAAACCTCTCTCATTTTTGCAACAGCTTTCAAGGTTTGAAAGATTTAGTTTAATCTTTGCGGCCTATTTTTTAGGGATTTTAAAATTTAATATTTTCCTGTTTTAGTGTTCAATTTGCGGGGCAGATTCTAATTGATTGGAGATGAATTTTTAGAAACCAAGAGAGGTTTTTGTCCATCACGGACCCATTAACAAAAAACTCTCTCAGTTTTTACACAGGTGTCACCAATTGATAGATATGGAAGCTTCTTTGACACCTATTTTCTAGAAATTCGCCATATTTGCCAGGAATCCGATTTGCTATTTTTAGTCAATTAGTTGAGTTAGTTAGTTAATGTAACTGCTGGGTAGTTTCAATTTCGACCTAATGAAGGGGAGATGGAACTACTTCTTTGTAATTATAAAAAAGGGACAAAGGGACTGAAGAAAGGTTCTGATTTTTGGGAGCATCAGGAGGTCTGCTAGTTGCTTGTACTTTCAGACTTATTCAGAGATAGGTACTGTAACTCTTATATGCATTTACTGATGAAATTATGAATATATGACTCTTTCCCCTTCATTTGGTCTGTGTTGGCTTCATGTTTGAACTTGTTTAGTTTCATGAATGACAAATTCATTGCTGGTTAATGTGTATTTTCTAGTAGTGCTTGTCCTTTATGTGTGAACTTCAGTACAGTCTTTTGTTGGATTTTTGTGATATATATGCATCTTTATCAGTATATGTGTATGATTTAGTTGTTGCTTATCTGCTGAATGTATTCCCTGCATTTTCTTGAAGTTTATGACCAAAAACACACAAAACAAAACCCTAAACCCTAGTTTGAATTGAGTTTTACTTTTGAGATTGTGTTGGCTTGTTACCCTAGCCTTAGTAACAATTTCTGGCACAAACAGATCCCACCAAATACGGATACTATGTCATCAAGTTTTGAGCTGAGAATTGGTCAACCTTCTCAGCAAACACATGCACTTCGTGGTCCATTGCAACAGTCCTTAGATCCCCAAGTATCTAATGCTACCATGTAAAGACATAAACCCATATTTCTTGAGTGCATGTTGCAGAGGGGTAATGCAAAATAAGCTTATCATGTTCAAGTCTTTGTAGGTTGTAGTGATATCAACTGTCTATTTTTGTATAAAATTGCTTTTACAGTGAATAAAAAGAACTTGAAATAGTTGGTACTTGTGATTTTGTGCTGGAAAGTTGAATCTTGTGTGGAAGTTTCTGTAATTTGTAGATTGAACACAGACATGATTGTCATAATTGTTGGTGTAGTTTATGATCCAAGCGTACCAGAGGGAACCCAACAAGGTGGTCCATGCAATCTTCCTGCATTTTCTGGAAAAGAGGAGAAAGAGAAAGAAAGGCAGTTTGAGAACCATCTGCATGGAGTTGGAAGTCCAAATGCGATGGAATCGGGATGCATTAATCATTTAAAGGAAGATTCTATGAGAGGATCAGTTATGTATATGTTTCTTCCATTTGGTGGGAATTCTGATGGTCCTTTAAGGGAGGTACCATTACAGCGTATGAATATTGTTATGGGGGATCCTGAGCAACTTTTAAACAGGTTGACACACTTCAATGTTGATTCTCATGCAATGAAGCATGATACACTAGGTGGGTTGAGAAACCAAGTCATAGGGCTCCCGAATTAGATTTACATTCAAAGCATGGACTATGGATATGATGCAAGCCAATCAAAATTTGGTATGACAGTTGGGCCTAGTGCAGCCTGTGACATGTATGAAAGATCATCTTCTTTAATTCAAACAAAACAGAGGTTTGACAATAGGCTACTACATGAATTCATTCCAGGTCAGTGCCTTCCCTTGGAAGTAGCCATGCAAAACAATAAATCTCCAATGAATGAAACACAAAAATATATTGTGTCACCCATTGAGGAAGATATACGAAATGGTCCTAGTCTGATGGCATTAGCTTCTAGATTTGGAAGTAGTGATCATTCTGATTCCTTCTGGCAAAGAACCATAAATTCTGCTCTTTCAAAGAACATGGGCCTTTTCCATTATCATCATCAGCACACCTGGATATACCTAAATTAGTTGATGCAACAAGTATGTCCAAGTTTACAGACAATGTTGAGAACAAGGTAAATGTTGAGGCATGCTAGATGCAACAGATGTCCAAAGAACAATTAAGAATTATGATTGATTTCAGAGGTGCTATCCAAATTTGCAAATCAAATGAAACAACACCGAACATTTCTTACCAAGAACCAAAGTCTGCGATGAGTCGAGAACAAAGTTAGCTGGCAGGTCTATTTAGTAACACCACTATTCCAGTACAAAGGAGTTGCATTCAAGAAGAATTAAGAAACGAGTCTAACTCCAATCAAGGAATGAGCCATATGGATAAACATGCTCTAGGTAGTGTCTGTGGAAATGCTGTTGGAATCAATCAAGTTTGTAATGATCAAGATATATTGGGTTCTCGTGAAAAGTTGAATTTCCTTAGTGGTGAGTGCTATGCATTTTTTTTCTCTGGTTACTAATTCCTAATTTAATTGTAATATGTAATGAGGAATATGACGTTTGTTGTTTATCTTATTGTTTGTGTATGATTTCTTAGGTTTGTAATAATTTGGATTTTATCTAACTTCTTAGAATGATCCATATGCACATCGGATTTCTGCAGGTCCATGCTCTTCACAGTGCATGCAAGTTATGCCCCCTACATGCCCAAATACGTGGCTATGAATGAAATCCCATCCCCAAGCATGATGCCTTAAACACCCACAAAAACATTATTGTTGCATCGTCAATCATAAGATTCACAATCCCCATGTTTCTTGGGGAAACTTTGAATCCGAGGTGATGGGATTTAGAACTCACCTAGATGAAAATGGATCACTATAAGACCTGAGAGTAAATATCAACTGGCCTTCTCATGTGAATATTAAGCAACTTGCAAAATGTGATTCAACCCATAAAATCTGGATAGATGTAACTCTAAATTCAATTTCCATGATCGAAAGAAGGTGAAAGAGCCCCTAACAATGGCCATTTCTAGATATTGGGGGTGAATGGGAGTTTCCTAGCGATTTTTTTGGGTGAAAAAAGGTTTAAATCCATTTTTAGAGGGGCAAAATTGTTTTTATCTTAGCTCCCCTTTTTAAATTTGATGGGACTAACCTCCTATTCATTAAAAACAAATAAATAAAATGTGGGCTAACTATACGTAACAGGTGTTTAATATAAAATTACCCAATTAAAAATTTAAAACCTCTAAATTTACCCCATGGGCTAAGATTATCCACTAAAATTTTCCATGCTCAGAGTCAAGCTATGAGCTACTTAGTAAAATGCAAGTCCTAGTCTGCACAATGGTCAATTATTGAAAACAAAACTATAGGTTTGAATCTCAATACATTGTTCACAAAAAATTCTTTCAAATTCCTAAAATGATGGGTCATTTCCCCAAAATGAATATGCCAAGATGGCAATTTTTCAAATAAAATATGCTAAGATTCAAGCTATGAACTGCTTAGTAAAATGCAAGCCCCAATTTGGACCTTAGTCAATAATTCAAAGTAAAACCATAGGCTTGAAGCTAGTTACATTGTTCATAAAAACCTCTTTCCGATTCCTAAAAGGATGGGTCATTTTCTTGCAATGAATCTGCCAAGATGGTATTTTTTCAAACAACTTATGCTTAGAGTCAAGATATGAGCTACTTAGTAAAATGCATGCTCGCCCCAGTTTACACATTGGTCAATTATTGAAAATAAAACCATATGTTTGAAGCTAGATACATTGTTCACAAAAACCTCTTTCAGTTTCCTAAAATGATGTGTTAGTTGCTCACAATGAATCTTCCAAGATGGAAGTTTTTCAAAGAACTTATGCTCATATTCAAGAAATGAACTACTTAGTAAAATGCACACTACAATGTGCACATTGGCCAATAATTGAAATTAAAATTGCAATACTAAATCTAGTTACAATGTTCATAAAAACCTCTTTCAAAGTTTTAAAATGATAGGTCATTTTTCCGCAATGAATCTACCAAGATGACATTTTTTCAAACAACTTATGCTCAGAGTAAAGATATGAACTACTTAGTAAAATGCATGCCCCAATCTACACATCAGTCAACTATTGAAAACAAAACTACAATTATGAAACTAGATTCATTATTCACAAAAACCTCTTTCAATTTTCTAAAATGAGGGTCATTTTTCCGCAATGAATCTGTCAAGATGGCAATTTTTCAAACAACTTATGCTCAGAGTCAAAAAAATGAAGTGCTTAGTAAAATGCACATCATAGTTTGCACATTGGTTAATTATTGAAAACAAAACCACGGGTCTAAACCTAGATACATTGTTCACAAAAACCTCAATCAATTACCTAAAATGATGGGTTGTTTTCCCACAATGAATATGGCAATATGGCAGTTTTTCAAACAACTTATGCTTAGAGGAAATCAATAAAATGCTTAGTAAAATGCACGACACAATGTTCACATTAGTCAATAACTGAAAGTAAAACCACATGCTTGAATCTAGCTACATTGTTCACAAAAACCTCTTTCAGATTTTTAAAATGATGTGTCATTTTCCCGCAATGAATCTGCTAAGATGGCAGTTTTTCAAACAACTTATGCTCAGAGTCAGGCTATGAACTGCTTAGTAAAATGCACGCCCCAGTTTTCAAATTGGTTAATAATTGAAAGTAGAACCATATGCATGAAGCTAGATACATTGTTCACAAGAATATCTTTTGGTTTCCAGAAATGATGGGTCATTTTCCCACAACGAATCTGCCAAGATGGTTGTTTTTTGAACAAGTTATGCTTAGAGTCGAGCAATGAACTGCTTATTAAAATGCACTCCATAGTGTGCACATTGGTCAATAATTGAAAGTGAAACTACAAGTCTGAAGCTATTTGTTCACAAAAACATCTTTCATATTTTAAAAATGATGGGTTATTTTCCTGCAATGAATCTACCAAGTTGGAAAATTTTCAAACAACTTATGGTCAAAGTCAAGCTATGAATTGCTTAGTAAAATGCATGTACTAGTATTTGCATTGGCCAATAATTGAAAGTAAAACCACATGCCTAAAGCTATATACATTATTCACAAAAACCTCTTTCATTTTCGTAAAATGATGGGTCATTTGCTCGCAGTGAATCTACCAATATGATGGTTTTTCAAACAACTTATGCTCAGAGTCAAGCAATGAACTACTTAGTAAAATGCACGCCCCAGTTTGTACATTGGTCAATCATTGAAATTTGAACCTAGTTCGTAGCCTAAACCATAGTTAGTATTATAAACTCTAGAAACCCTAATTTGTAGCTCCGAGTGCTATTATTGACCAATGACTAATATCAAGTGCAATGTATTTCCCAAGTTGACCCGTTGGTGCAGAAATTGAATCGTCTCTCATTGACCAAAACCCTATCTTTTAGAATCGTCGAACAAGACGAGTTCCAATCCATGGACCCATAGGGGAGAGGTGCCCCTAGTATTTTTATGATTCCACGAATCCAACAGAGTCGACGATTCCCCGAGCCACAGTCATCATTCTATGGCCACTTGCAAGTCGCAACCTAAAGCCTTTCAAGGACACATGGTGAATCCGATCCTGGGGCATAGAATTTGAACCAAGTAGTAGAATTGATTTTTTTTGGCTCCTACAAATGTTTTTAAATGGGGCCCACGTAGACATGCTACCCATAAGATCCCAATCGAGGTATTTCCCAAGTTGACCCCTTAATGCAAAAATTGCATTACCTCTCACTAACCAAAACCCTACCTTTTGGAATCATTGAACAAGAAAAGTTTTGGGCCATGTACCAATGGGGGAGAGGAACCCCTAGTACTATTCTAATGCCATAAATCCAACAGATTTGATGGCTCACCAATCTGATCCATGACCATTATTCTATGGCCAGTTGCAAGTTGCAGCCTAAAGCCTTTCAAGGACACATGGTGAATTTGAGCTCGGGCCATAGAATTCGAACTGGGTGGCAGAACTAAGTTCTGTTAGCTCTTGAAAATGTGCTTAGTGGGAAAGGCCCATGTGGGCATGCTACCCACAAGCTCCTAATCAAGGTATTTTCCAAGTTGACCCCTTAGTGCAGAAATTGCATCGCCTCTTGCTAACCAAAACCCTAGCTTTTGGAATAGTCAAACAAGACAAGTTTCAGTCCATGTACTAAAGTGGGAGAAATACCTCTAGTACTATTCCAATTTCATGAATACAAAAGATTCAACGGTTCACAAATCCTAGCCACAATCATCATTCTATGGCCAATTGCAAGTCACAGTCTAAAGCTTTTAAGGGACACATGGTGAATCCGAGCCTGGGGCATAGAATTCGAATTGGGAAACATAACCGAGTTTTTTCAACTCCTACAAGTGTGTTTGGGAAGGTCCCATGTAGTAACGCTACCCACAATCTCTCGATTGATTTATTTCCCAAGTTGACCCCTTAGTGAATAAATTGCATTTCCTATCACTAACAAAAACCCTAGCTTTTGGAATCATCGAACAAGACAAGTTTCAGGCCATGGACCCATAGGGGAGAGGCACCCCTAGTACTATTCCGATGTCACAAATCCAACAGATTTAATGGTTCATTGATCCAATCCATGGTCATCATTCTATGGCCAGTTGCAATTCATAGCCTAAAGCCTTTCAGGGACACATGGTGAATCCAAGCCCGAGGAATATAATTCAAATCGAGCTGCAAAACTTAGTTTTGTCAGCTCTTGTAGGTGTGTTTTGGCAGGGACCATATATGCATGCTATCCACAAGCTCTCAATCAAGGTATTTCCCAAGTTGACCCCTTAGTGTATAAATTGCATTACCTCTCACTGACCAAAACCCTAGCTTCTGGAATCATTGCAACATATATAATTTTCCCCTCTTGTAATGTTTTTGAATAGAGGATAATGGTGATGGTGACAATGCGCATGATGATGGTGACAATGAACATGATGAGGATGAGTATGAGGATGATGATGGTGATGGTGACAACATGATTATGAGAATGATGAAGCATGATGGTGATGATGGATGAGGATCTTATGGTGTACTTGGATGAGATAAAAAACAAAGACAAAAAATCCATGATGAAGCTTGTGCAATTTATCGACTTGTTTATGAATATGAAAAGTTGAACCATTATAGAAACAAATGATATTTTGCTTGGCAAGTAGTGGGAGTTGTACAATATGAGATGCATGGTGTTGATGAAGAATGATGGTGATGGTGAAAATGAGCATGGGGATGGTGAAGCATGATGACGATGATGATGATGGATGGTGATGGTGACAAATATGCATGGTGATGATGAAGCATGATGGTGATGGTGACAATGGGCATGGTGATGATGAAGCATAATGGTGATGGTCACAATGGGCATGGTGATGATGAAGCATGACGATGATGGTCACAATGGTCATGGTGAACAATGTATCTAGTTTGAGACCTGTGGTTTTGGTTTCAATTATTTAGCAATGTGCAGACTGGGGCATGCATTTTACTAAGCAGCTCATAGCTTGACTCCAAGCATAAGTTGTTTGAAAACTTCCATATTAGCATATTCATTTGGGGAAAATGACTCATCATTTTAGGAATTTGAAAGAGGTTTTTGTGAACAATGTAACTAGCTTCAGACCTATGGTTTTACTTATAAATATTGACCAATGTGTGAACTAGGGAATGCATTTTAATAAGCAACTCATAACTTGACTTTAAGCATAAGTTTTTTTAAAAACTACCATCTTAGCAAATTCATTACGGGAAAATGACCCATCATTTTAAAAATCTTAAAGAGGTTTTTGTGAACAATGTATCTAGCTTCATACCTGTGGATTTGTTTCCAATAATTGACCAATGTGTAGATTGGGGCATACATTTTAATAAGCACCTCATAGCTTAATTCTAAGCATAAGTTGTTTGAAAAACTGCCATCTTGGCATATTCATTGTAGGGAAATCCATCATTTTAGGAATCTGAAAGAGGTTTTTGTGAAAATTGTAACTGGCTTCAGGCTTGTGGTTTTACATTTAATTATTGACAAAGGTATAGACTAGGGCGTGTATTTTACTAAGAAGTTCATAGCATGACTCTTAGCATAAGTTGTTTGAAAAACTTCCATCTTGGCAGATTCCTTGCGAGCAAATGACCCATCATTTTAGGAAACTAAAAGAGGTTTATGTGAACAATGTAACTAGATTTAGGCATGTGGTTTTAATTTCAACTATTGAACATTGTACAGACTGGTGCGTGCATTTTACTAATCCCACTTTTGCAAATTTACAATTCGTTTATACATACCAAACTATATTAGTCCATTGACTCTGAGTGTAAGTTGTTTGAAAAACTGCCATGTTGGTAGAATCATTGCAGATAAATGACCCATCATGTTAAGAGTCTAAAAGAGGTTTTTGTGAACAATGTATCTAGATTCAGACCTATTGTTTTTATTTCAATTATTGACCATTGTGCGGATTGGGGCATGCATTTTACTAGGCAGCCCATAGCTTGACTTTGAGCATAAGTTGTTTGAAAAACTATCATCTTGGCAGATTCATTTGAGGCAAATGACACATCATTTTAGGAATCTGAAAGAGGTTTTGTAAACAATGTAACTAGATGTAGACCTATTGTTTTACTTTTGAATATTGACCAATGTGCAGACTGGGGCGTGCATTTTAGAGGATCATAGCTTGACTTTGAGATTAAGTTGTTTGAAAAAATTTCAACTTGGCTGATTCATTGCAAGCAAATGACCCATCATTTTAAAAATCTTAAGTAGGTTTTTGTGAACAATGTATCTAGCTTAATACATATGGTTTTGTTTTCAATAATTGACCATTGTGTAGACTTGGGCGTGCATTTTACTAAGAAGCTCATAGCTTGAATCTGAGCATAATTTGTTTGAAAAAATGCCATCTTGGAAGATTCATCGCGGGCAAATGACCCATCATTTTAGGAATCTGAAAGAGGTTTTTGCGAACAGTGTAACTAGATTCAGGCATATGGTTTTACTTTTAATTATTGACCAAAGTACAAACTAGGGCGTGCATTTTAATAAGCAACTCATAGCTTGACTATGAGCATAAGTTGTTTAAAAACTGCCATCTTGGCAAATTCATTATGGGAAAATGAAGCATCATTTTAGGAAATTGAAAGAGGTTTTTGTGAACAATGTAACTAGCTTCAGGCCTATGGTTTTACTTTCAATTATTGACCATTGTTCATATTGGAACGTGCATTTTACTAAGCCCATTTTTTCAAATTTACAATTTTTTTTTACATACCAAACTATATAAGTAGTTCATTGACCCCAAGTATATGTTGTTCAAAAAACTGCCATCTTGGAAGATTCATTTGGGGAAAATGACACATCATTTTAGGAATCTAAAAAAGGTTTTGTGAACAATGTAACTATTTTCAGGCCTGTTGTTTTACTTTCAATTATTGACCATTGTGAACATTATGGCATGCATTTTAGTAAGCAATTCATAAGTTGACTCTGAGCATAATTTGTTTGAAAAACTACCATGTTAGCAGATTCATTGCGGGAAAATGACCCATCATTTTAAGAATCTAAAAGAATTTTTTGTGAACAATGTATCTAGCTTCAGACCTGTAGTTTTGTTTTCATTAATTGACCAATGTGCAGACTAAGGCGTGCATTTTACTACGCATATCATAGCTTTACTCTAAGCATAAGATGTTTGAAAAACTGCCATCTTGGAAAATTCATTGTGGGAAAATGACCCATCATTTTAAAAATCTTAAAGAGGTTTTTGTGAACAATGTATATAGCTTCAGACATTTAGTTTTATTTTCAATAATTGACCAATGTGCAGAATATGGTGTGCATTTTAATAAGCAGATCATAACTTGACTCTGACAATAAGTTGTTTGAGAACTACCATCTTGGCAAATTCATTGCAGGCAAATGACCCATCATTTTAGGAATCTAAAATAGGTTTTTATGAAAAATGTAACTAGCTTCAGTCCCGTGGTTTTACTTTCAATTATTGACCAAGGTACATATCGAGGTGTGCATTTTACTATGTAGTTCATAGCTTGAATCTGAGCATAAGTTGTTTGAAAAACTATCATCTTGGCATATTCATTGCAGGAAAATGACCCATCATTTTCAGAAATTGAAAGAGGTTTTGTGAACAATTTAACTGACATTCATGCATGTGGGTTTACTTTCAATTATTGATCGTTGTAAAGACTGCGGCATGCATTCTACTAAGCCCATTTTTTCAAATTTACAATTTGGTTTTACATACCAAACAATATAAGTAGTCCATTGACTCTAAGCATAAGTTGTTTGAAAAATGGTCATCTTGCCAGATTCATTTGGGGCAAATGACACATCATTTTAGGATTATGAAAGAGGTTGTTGTGAACAATGTAACTAGCTTCAAACCTATGGCCTTACTTTTAATTATTGACCAATATGCACACTTGGGTGTGCATTTTACTAAGCAGTTCATAGCTTGAATCTAAGCATAAGTTGTTTGAAAAACTGTCATGTTGGAAAATTCATTGCGGGAAAACGACCCATCATTTTAAGAATCTGAAAGAGGTTTTTGTGAACAATGTATCTAGCTTAAGACATGTAGTTTTGTTTTCAATAATTGACCAATGTGTATACTGGGGTGTGCATTTAACTAAGTAGCTCATAGCTTGAATATGAGCATAAGTTGTTTGAAAAATTGCCATCTCGATAGATTCATTGCGGGAAAATGACCCATCATTTTAAAAATCTTAAAGATGTTTTTTTGAATAATGTATCTAGCTTCAGACCTGTAGTTTTGTTGTCAATAATTGAAAAATGTGTAGACTGGGGTTTGTGCATTTTACTAATCATATCATAGCTTGAATCTGAGCATAAGTTGTTTGAAAAACTACCATCTTGGCAGATTCATTGCAGACAAATGATCCACTATTTTAGGAATCTAAAAGAGGTTTTTATGAACAATGTAACTAGCTTTAGGCTATGGTTTTAATTTCAATTACTGACCAAGGTACATACTGGGGCGTGCATTTTAATAAGAATTTCATAGTTTGACTCTAAGCATATGTTGTTTGAAAAACTACCACCTTAGCAGATTCATTGCAGCCAAATGACCCATCATTTTAGGAAACTAAAATAGGTTTTTGTGAACAATGTAACTAGCTTCAGGCCTGTGGTTTTACCTTAAAGTATTGACCATTGTACAAAATACGAAGTGCATTTTACTAATCCCATTTTTGAAAATTTACAATTTGTTCTTACATACCAGACTGTATAAGTAGTCCATTGACTTTGAGCATAAGTTGTTTGAAAAACTGCCATATTGGAAGATTCATTTCGAGCAAATGACACATCATTTTTAGGAATATGAAAGAGGTTTTTGTGAATAATGTAACTAGCTTCAGGCATGTGCTTTTACTTTCAATTATTGACCAATTTGCACATTGTGGAGTGCATTTTACTAAGCAGTTCAGAGCTTGACTCTGAGCATAAGTTGTTTGAAAAAATACCATGTTGCCATATTCACTGCGGGCAAATGACCCATCATTTTAAGAATCTGAAAGAGGTGTGAACAATGTATCTAGATTCAAACCTGTAGTTTTGTTTTCAATAATTAACCAATGTGTAGACTCGGACATGCATTTTACTAAGCAGCTCATCGCTTCACTCTGAGCATAAGTTGTTTGAAAATTTGCCATCTTGGCAGATTCATTGTGGGAAAATGATCGATCACTTTAAAAATATTAAAGAGGTTTTTGTGAATGTATTTAGCTTCGGACCTGTTGTTTTTTTTTCAATAATTGACCAATGTGCATACTTGGGCATGTATTTTACTAAGAATCTCATAGCTTAAATTTTAGCATAAGTTGTTTGAAAAACTGTCATCTTTGCAGATTCAATGTGGGAAAACAACCCATCATTTTAGGCATCGGAAATAGAATTTTGTGAACAATGTAACTAGCTTCAAGCATGTAGTTTTACTTTCAATTATTCACCAAGGTACAAATTGGGGTGTGCATTTTACTAAGCAGTTCATAGCTTGAATTTGAGCATAAGTTGTTTGAAAAACTACCATCTCACCCATCATTTTAGGAAACTAAAAGAGATTTTTATGAACAATGTAACTAGCTTCAGGATTGTTGTTTTAATTTTAATTATTGACCATTATACAAACTGGGGTGTGCATTTTACTAAGCCATTTTTTGAAAATTTACAATTTGTTTTTACATGCCAAACTGTATAAGTAGTCTATTGACTTCGAGGGCAAGTTATTTCAAAAATTTCCATGTTTGCGGATTCATTTAGGGCAAATGACACATCATTTTAGGAATCTAAAAGACGTTTTTGTGAACAATGTAACTAGATTCAAGCCTGTAGTTTTACTTTATATTATTGACCAATGTGCATACTATGTCATGAATTTTACTAAGCAATTCATAGCTTGACTCTGGGCATAAGTTGTTTGAAAAACTGTCATGTTGGCAGATTCATTGTGGGAAAACACCCATCATTTTAATAATCTAAAAGAGGTTTTTGTGAACAATTTACCTAGCTTCGTACTTGTAATTTTTTTAAATAATTGACCAATTTGCAGACTGGGGCGTGCATTTTACTAAGCATCTCATATATTGACTCTGAGTGTAAGGTATTTGAAAAACTGCCATCTTGGCATATTCATTGCGGGAAAATGACCAATCATTTTAAAAATATTAAAGATGTTGTTGTGAACAATGTATCTAGCTTCATAAGTGTAGTTTTGTTTTCAATAATTGAACAATGTGAATACTATGGCATGCATTTTACGAAGAACGTGTCACCTACCCAATTTCTGAAATTATTATTTTATTGGAAAAATAATTTATGTTAAATTTAATTACAAAGTTTTGTAATTATGACCAAGTTTGGTCAAGGATGAATGTAATTACTGAATTATTATTATTTAATAAATTAAAGTAGGAGACAAACACCCAAGGGAACTGTTAAATGAGTGTTCACTGACCCACTAGGAGGAATGGAAGCTGTTAGAAGGTATGGGACAGATGGCAGCAATTGCACTTCACCACTAGTTGTTGGTTATGGGACAACTACCCCTACAATTGTGGCATTATCCCCCAGGTGGAGGGAGTGAGTAGGTAGCTCATTTAATGACCAGTTAACAACTGAAAAGGACTAGGCAGCCTACATAAGGCAAATTCGAATCGAGCAGACAACTCTTACACAATATTTTCTACAGAAATATTCCTCATGTGCATCAGGTGATGACTGAGAGATTCGAATAGGGAGGTTATGTGAGTGCATTGTAAGTCTACAAATTATTCTAAGAAGGAGAACCAGAGGTGCTGGTGCAGGTCCCTTTGACTGCTAAGTCTTTAAGACTGGATAACTATTACTACTGCAAGATTGAGATCCTAAGCTTCTAAGTTTCTTCCTCCTGGTGGTTCAATGAACAGGCTCGGGGGTCCTAAGGAAAGTAACTTGGTTGTCTTCAGGAATTGCTTGGGTGGAACCGACTCCTTGGGTTGTTTGTTTCCCTACAGATTAACCAGGTTTTGCTGTTTCCTATTTTGTTTACAGTTTAATAATTCTTTTTAGTGAAATCATCAAACTCTGTTTTGTAAATGTATTTATTTTTTTTATCTTTGTTTAAGTCTGAATGATAAGCTTTGTTTAAAATCTGATTAGAAAATAAACTCTATATTTTTCCACATGTTGTTATTTGCATCGTACTCTAGTATAGAGAAGCAAATTAAATAATAGATGAGAGATAGGCATATTGCCATTTGATTGGATAAACAATTATAGTAAGTGATTTGTTTTCCATTCTGACCTATATCTAAACAGAGTAGGAATTTACTATATAAGCACAGATAGTGTTATAGGATTCTTTTGTTATCTCATAAAATATAAATCTAGTTTAATTTCTATACAGTCATGTGTTTTCCTCTTATTTCTATTCAATCAAAATAGCAAGCAAATGCAATTAAAATCATACATATCATGTTTTCCAAGTAATAGTGTTTCCAATGATTTTAACAGCTGCTAGAACTGATCATTAAATAGTATTCTTATCTTTACATATACTATAAGTCTTCACTATTTTTCCTGTTTGATTTCATGTATCAATCACTTATTTCAGTAGCATCAAAACCTAATACATTGTAAACCCTAACTCTGTATACAAACATCATATTTTATATCGCAAAGACAAACTGTGGATTTTATTCAAAGCATGATAACATTATAATTTATTAAACCCTAACTAGCATTCGAGACTATTACAGTATAGTAAACTTCATTTAGTAGGATGCATTCCCTGTATCTTTACTTAAATGATAGGTTATAATTCTAGTAAGAAAACATGGATAATTCTTGAAAACATTCGCATTTTACAAGTGAGGAACCAGTTCTTGGTCTTGAACACTTCTGTTTACACAAAGTATTTATAAATCAATTCTTTTTTAGCCGAAAGTAAAAGTTGGACAAACCCTAGCATAGGCCGATGACATTTGAAGGTCTCAGGTAGGGTATCCTTTGTAAATGGAAACTAGAATTTGAAGACAAAACCTTCAGACAAACTTCTAATAGTACAAAATACTTCAGTTATTTTCTAAATCATTATTATCCAACAACAAAAACGATGTACATGCACTTAAGTAAGCAAGCCTTAAACTCTCGGTCAACATTCAAATACTAAAACATTAACACTATTCCCTATAAAACATTGTTGTTTTGTTAAAAATACCACAGTCCATCTATTCATTTACAGAAATGATTTCGCCATCATAACATTTGTCATTAAAAACACTTTAATGCTCTTATATCATCATCAATGTTTGGGAATTTCAATATTACACAGTAAATCTGGTAGTTTCAAACTACTGTAACAATCATATGACGAGGGTTTACTCCTTAGAGTTTACAATACCAACAACGAGTCACTTTTTCCACTAAACGTTTACAGTAGACACTGCATCAAAACTACTAACCAGCATGATCGTAGAACTAGGAACATAGAATTACTGTCCAGGAAGTTCTTGGATAAAAATTGTGTCAAATCCAAATACCCAGAACTGTGTCAAACCCCATTCTTGAAACTTCAACTGACATGATGACCAACGAGGTAAGGAAACCACCGAAGCTTACTGGTGGACACGCAAGACTCCCCCTTCATGTCCAAGAGAATGGTTCTCTGATGAAGGCTAACCTGCCACAATAACAACACATTGGTTAAACAAGGTTTCCACATTACGTTTGAAGGTTTGTAAAACAAAGAGATGGGTTAGAAAGATTCTTACCTTCATATCAAGGAGACTTCCTATAGAAACGATTGACAAATCGAACATCCAACACAGAAAAATGAGATGTTAGGTTCTGAGAAAGAACAACAATTATCACATACCAAGGTTCAAAGCCAGTGCCATTGCTCAATAAAGACCCTAGATAAACATCTCTCAAACTCATACAATGAAATAAGTTGCAGGCTCAACCTTTCAACCAATAAACCATTGCGACCTTTCACTACCTTAACTCGGCTTTTAAAAATAGAACTGTCACTTGCAGGTTGATTGCACATAGGTCATGGGTTCGAATTCAGAGACCAAAAAACTAACAAACCCTAAAACTTCTCATCCTGTCGGCCTCTCTCCCGAACCATTACCCAACAAAATGAACATCGAGAAACACGTTCAAAGTTGAAGTAGTATGCAAATAGGGTTTCCATTACAATCTCAAGGTTTCACAAATCAACGATGGATATCATTGCCAACCGAGCGTATTGGAATATGGACAACCACCATATTTATTACTCTATTAATTATTACAACCACAAAGTGCCAAATCAATAGTTCAATAGGTAAGGATAGTTACAAGTAAGACTCGTATCATTTGTTTAGTAAACTTCTTCACATGTCCTTGGCCACAGTAGCATTCACTCATGTTTCCACTAATTACCACTGTCATGAGACTTCAATGCCAAGACTAGGACCGGCGTCATGATACAACCCTTCTGTACTCAATATTCATTACATTGGTAACATCTACCATGTCACCACCTCGACGTTAATGCATTACATATCAATCCATTGTTTAATAATATCAAAGGTATGTTGAATGAAATTGTTCGTATAGGTTGACTATGGGATATATTCCATAAAACTTCATAGTATTGCGCCATCGATTAATTCATATAGTTCTCGTATGAGCGGTGCATAGAATTCATATTTGACATATTAATCCAATTTGTATTCTCTAGTTAGGATTTGTATATATATATGGTTTTTACATAGTTTAAATTGTTACTAAACTTCAAGTAGAGTTAAATTAAAAGTCTAAATGCATCATAACATTTCATGTGGTATTTTTGTATAGTTTCAAAGCCTACACACAGTCAAGTATCCGTAGATCGATGCATATTACATTAATGATTGAAATAGATAGTAGAAGTATCATCATAATATCTAGTTTTGTATTCTAGCATATATAATAACAAGCCTTAGACAAAAGCATATTGTTGACATATTCATTCCGAGAGAAGTATTGATTGAAACTATGCTAATGATGTAAGATGATTTCATGTTCATAACATCATAGTTTAGAACAAATAAGAGATCGATACCTACAACAAAGAGTCACATAGATTTTCTTTAAAAACATTGACGACCTTTGGGATTTTTTTAAATACTCTTAACACCTGTGCTGTCGCTTACCTGTGAATCTGCGCATGAAGGACGGGTACAAATGCTTTAGCCAACAAAGCTAAGTAAGCCTCGGGGCACCTCGAGGGACCCCTTTGATCATCAATAAGAAACAAGTTGTTAGTAACCTCTCAAAAGAACTCTGTCTTAAAGAAATATTACAAACAAAAATAATTTAGCATCTTAATCATTATAGAAGTATGATGTGTCACTATCTTAAAATGTCATTAGTTAAAATGACACAATAGTTAAGTTTTTTTTTTTTTACATTAATGATTTTGTTATTTAATACTGTTTTAATAAATATTTATTACTTCCGCATTGCATTTTAATATTAATTGTTGTTTTTAAAGGTTTTAAATTTTTACGAAATTGTGGGATGTTACATATGGTATCAGAGCTCATGTTCGAACTCTAGGCCTGAAAAAGGTCCAAGAACACACAACATAAATGTTATTACAGCAGAAAATCTTACTAATTAAAAAATTCAAACTATTGTGTTATACAGAAATTATTTTAAGTTACAGGTATGGAGAACTCAACTGAACATGTAGAAGACAGATTTCAACCAAACAACCATAGCTCGAGACATCACTATGCAGAAGAAGGCCACGGGGAATTAAATAACAGATCGTCAGAATTGTTACGTGTGTTTTAGGAATTAAAGGCAGAAATTAGATCTATTAAACAAGACAATGAAAGAATTTTGAAGGCGCAAGAAGAGTTAAACCAAGTACTATTTGAACAGTGCCCAATTGATGAGCAGGAGAGAGATAATGAAGACATCTCCAAGGCTGAGGATCTACCTCATGGTAACAAAAGTAAGAAAATGAAAATCGATGATGTGAATAGTAGTTCGACATCATCAGGAGATGCTATTGCAGCACGTAAAAAGAGGCGTAACTATTCAAGCGATAGTAGTAAAGGAGATTACAAACCTAGAAAGAAAATACATAAAGAGTATGAGTGGATTTCCGCGGAGTCCAAAAATATTAGACCTCCAAATTTCAATGGAGAAACTGAGAAGGGCGAGACAGCTGAAGCATGGCTGTCTGGTATGAAGAAATATTTCCAAATTTATAACTATTCAGAATCCTTGAAAGCAAAAATGGCTATATATAACTTTACCGGAAAAGCGGATATTTGGTGGCAGGACATCAAAAGAGTAAAGGGTATCAAGGATAAATATGTAAACTGGAATAATTTTAAACAATACTTCAAGAAGAAGTTTTTATCTGAACAGTACTATGAAGAAAAATCCAAAGAATTCTATGATTTAAAGCTGGAAAGACTGTATGAACATGAAGGAAATGAACAGTAAATTTCTGAACTTGTTGAGATATGTGCCATATCTCATGGAAGAAAAATCGAAGATTCAAAGATACTTGAGCTGTCTACCTTTCAATATTAAGGACAGAATCGAGTATGATAGTCCAAAAAATTTGGAAGAGGCTATGAGAAAGGCAGTTTTCTGTTATGACACTAATCGGAAAAGAGAAGAAATGTAAAACTGGAAAAGTCATAAGCCCAACTATTTTGAGCTGAAAAAGAAAAATTTCAGGTTCAGTGGGAATTGTGGTTCCAAAAGAAAAAATTTCAGAATCGGAATTTTCAAGGAAATAATTTCAGAAACAGTCAACGGCAGTATTCTACAGAACCCAAAAATGCTCCTAATAATACCAGGACCAATGAACAAAAGGCACATATCAAATGTTTCGAGTGTCAAGGTCCTCACTATGCATCAGAATGTCCCAAGAGGAAGCGAACAACTAACAACATTCACTCTATTCAGACTGAACCTACTGTGGGAGACGTGGCGAGGGAGATGCCCAGAATCAATGCATCATTTGACAACAGGCAAGCAGATCATCAAATCTCTATGGCAGAGATTGAAGGTATGCTACAAAATCATCCTGTTACTATTTTAATTGATCCAGGTGCTAGCATAAGTTATATATCACCAGATATTGTGGAAAATCTTAAATGGAAAACAGAAAAGTTCAGTAAATCTTGGTTAGTTAGGCTAGAAACTGGAACAAAGAGGAAAGTATCAGATTTTATAGAAAGTTGTGCTTTATCCATGAATCAGTTACAGACACAAATCAAGTTGAATATTTTACCTTTAGGATCCTATGATATTATAATCGGAATGGACTGGTTAGAAGCCCATCATGTCATACTGAATTGTTATGAAAAAAGTTTTACATGTTTAAATGAAAAAGGAAAAACTGTAGAAGTAAAAGGTATCCCAAGAAAAGTAACCCTTAGATAGATTTCAGCCATGCAAGTTAAGAAGGCAGTTAGGAAAGGATGTCAGTTGTTTGCTGTAAATGTAGTAAATGATGAGATTGTTTGTAAAAAGGACAAACTGAAACTTGAAGACATACCTATCCTAAAGGATTTCAAGGATGTTTTTCCTGAGGAAATTCCAGGATTGCCTCCTAAAAGAGATTTAGATTTTACCATCGAGTTAATACTAGGAGCAGTACCGAATTCTAAAGCTCCATATAGGATGAATATACTGGAATTAAACGAATTGAAATCATAGTTGAAGGAACTGATTGATAAGAATTATATAAGACCCAGCGTGTCTCCTTGGGGAGCACCTGTTATATTTGTTAAGAAGAAAGATGGAACTTTAAGACGGTGCATAGATTATCACCAGCTTAACAAGATGACAATCAAGAATCGATATTCGTTGCCCCGCATAAATGATCTATTTGATCAGTTGTGTGGTGCAACAATATTTTCAACGATTGATCTAAGGTCAGGATATCATCAAGTGCGGGTTAAGGATGAGGATATTTTCAAGACGGCTTTCAGAACTCGATATGGACATTACGAGTTTGTAGTCATGCCATTTGGCTTGACTAATGCCCGGGCTGTATTTATGTTTTTGATGAACAATATTCTGCACAAATACTTAGATAAGTTTGCTGTTGTGTTTATTGATGACATTTTAGTGTATTCTAAAAGCAAAGAAGAGCATGATGAACATCTACGGATTATCTTACAAGTTCTAAGAGATCATCAACTATACGCTAAGTTTAGTAAGTGTGACTTCCACAAGGACAAAATTCAGTATTTAGGACACATAATTTCTAAAGAAGGAATCTCGGTTGACCCTGACAAGATAAAGGCCATTAATGACTGGCCGGTTCCAAAGGATGTGTCGGATGCAAGATCATTTATGGGTATTACTGGATATTACAAAAAATTTATAGAGGGATTTTCGAGGATTGCCAACCCCATAACTTCCTTGTAGAATAAAGGGAAGAAATTTGTGTGGGATCAGAAATATTCTGACAGTTTTAAGAAATTAAAGGAATTATTGACTACAACACCTATCTTGAGGATAGCATATCCTAATAAACATTTCAAAGTTTGCACAAATGCTTGTAATGACGGACTCAGTGGAGTCCTAATGCAAGAAGGGCATGCGGTGGCATATGAATCAAGAAAGCTGAAAATACATGAAAAGAATTACTCTACTTATGATTTAGAATTATTAGCAGTAATTCATGCTTTAAAAATGTGGCGTCACCACCTTATTGGAAGAAAATTTACCTTATTGACAGACAACATGGGTCTGAAATACTTATTAGATCAGACAAATCTGAATGCTATATTAGCTAGATGGTTAACTTTCTTAAGTGAGTATGATTTCGAAATTCAGCGTATTAAAGGTAAAGAGAACAAGGTTGCAGATGCATTGAGTCGTAAAGTAAAACTGAATTTTATTTCATCCATCAGTACTTACTCAACAGATTTAGAAAATCAAATCCTTGAAAGGAGTGAAACGGATGAAGAATACAGAAAATTAAAGGAAAAGACAGCAAACAACAGTTTTGAAAATTCTATGGTAGATTACAGAATGAAGGAAAATGGACTATTGTTATACAAAAATAGATTGTATGTACCTAACATACCAGAAATGAAAATTCTAATTTTAAATGAGATGCACAAAAGCCATTACCCTGGCCATCCAGGTTATCAGAAGACCATTACTATGCTCAGGAAAGAATACGATTGGCCCAAAATGAAAGATGAAGTAGCAGAGTACATAGCTAAATGTTTGGATTGTCAAAAAGTGAAAGTTGAACACCAACATCCTGCCGGATTGTTACATCCATTACCTATACCGAGTTGGAAATGGGAAGTGATAAGCATAGACTTTATTACTGGACTACCCAAAAATCAGAAACAAAATGACTCTATCATGGTTGTAGTAGACAAACTGAGCAAAGCAGCACACTTTATACCTGTGAAGACTACTCATAAGGCTCCCAACATTGTAGAAATCTTCATGAAACAGATTTTTCGACTACATGGTATTCCAAAAGTTATAATTTCAGACCGTGACTCTAAATTTACTGGAAACTTTTGGAGATCTTTGTTTAAAGGGTTGAATACAACCTTAAATTTCAGCATAGCATTTCATCCACAAACGGATGGACAGACAGAAAGGGTGAATCAAGTTTTAGAAGACTTACTGAGAATGTATGTTAAGGATCAGCCTGGTAAGTGGGAAGACTACTTACACTTAGCAGAATTTGAATATAATAACCATTATCATGCATCATCTAGACTTAGCCCATCTGAAATTCTTTATGGTAGGAAATGTGATACACTTGTTTCTTGGAATGGCCCAGTAAATAGAGTTGTTTTAGGACCTGAATTATTGCAGGAGTTAGAACTAATTGTGAAACAGGTACAAGGAAATTTTAAAGCTGCCCAAGATAGGAAAAAGAGTCAAGTAGATTTAAAAAGGACTCATAAAGAGTTCCAGGTTGGTGAACATGTGTTCCTCAAGGTAAGATCGAAAAAGAGTTCATTGAAATTGAGAAGTTGTGCCAAGTTGGCACCCAGGTATTGTGGTCCTTTTGAAATATTATCCAAGGTCGGACCAGTGGCATACCAACTGGCTTTGCCACCAAATTTAAAAATACATAATGTTTTTCATATATCATTTCTAAAGAAGTATGTACACGATGCTACTCATGTTGTAAACTGGAATGATGTACAGGTGGGACAAGACAGAGATTTTTCAGGTGGAACCAGACTGTATCCTCGAAAGGAGGGAAACGCTTCTCCAGAATCGCACCATTGGGCAAGTGAAGGTGCAATGGAAGCACCTTATCCTGGAAGAGGCAACCTAGGAGTTGGAGAGTAGTATGCAGGAAGCATACCCAACTTTGTTTCAGGAACACTCAGAGAGTGATTGACCAACATCGAGGACGATGTTGAGACTTAAGGGGGGGTGTATGTCACCTGCCCAATTTCTGAAATTATTATTTTATTGAAAAAATACTTTATGTTAAATTTAATTACAAAGTTTTGTAATTATGACCAAGTTTGGTCAAGGATGAATGTAATTACTAAATTATTATTATTTAATAAATTAAAGTAGGAGACAAACACCCAAGGGAACTGTTAAATGGGTGTTCACTGACCCGCTAGGAGGAATGGAAGCTGTTAGAAGGTATGGGATAGATGGCAGCAATTGCACTTCACCACTAGCTATTGGTTATGGGACAAATACCCCTACAATTGTGGCATTATCTCCCAGGTGGAGGGAGTGAGCAGGTAGCTCATTTAATGACCATTTAACAACTGAAAAGGCCTAGGCAACCTACATAAGGCAAATTCGAATTGAGTAGACAGCTCTTACACAATATTTTTTGCAGAAATATTCCTCATGTGCATCAGGTGATGACTAAGAGATTCGAATAGGGAGGCTATGTGAGTGCATTGTAAGTCTGCAAATTATTCTAAGAAGGAGAACCAGAGGTGCTGGTGCAAGTCCCTTTGACTGCTAAGTCTTTAAGACTGGATAACTATTACTACTGCAAGATTGAGATCCTAAGCTTCTAAGTTTCTTCCTCCTGGTGGTTCAGTGAATAGGCTCGGGGGTCCTAAGGCAAGTAACTTGGCTGTCTTCAGGAATTGGTTGGGTGGAATAGGCTCCTTGGGCTGTTTGTTTCCCTACAGATTAACTAGGTTTTGCTATTTCGTATTTTGTTTACAGTTTAATAATTCTGTTTAGTGAAATCATCAAACTCTGTTTTGTAAATGTATTTATTTCTGATCTTTTTTTAAGTCTGAATGATAAGCTTTGTTTAAAATCTGATTAGAAAATCAACTCTATATTTTTCCACATGCTGTTATTTGCATCATTCTCTAGTATAGAGAAGCCAATTAAATAATAGATGAGAGATAGGCATATTGCCATTTGATTGGATAAATAATTATAGTAAGTGATTTGTTTGCCATTCTGACCTATATTTAAACAAAGTAATAATTTACTGTATAAGCATAGATAGTGTTATAAGATTGTTTTGTTATCTCATAAAATATAAATCTAGTTTAATTTCTGTACAGTCATGTGTTTTCCTCTTATTTCTATTCAATCAAAATAGCAAACAAATGCAATTAAAATCATACATATCATGTTTTCCAAGTAATAGTGTTTCCAATGATTTTAACAGCTGCTAGAACTGATCATTAAATAGTATTCTTATCTTTACATATACTATAATTCTTCACTATTTTTCCTATTTGATTTCATGTATCAATCATTTATTTCAGTAGCATCAAAACCTAATACATTGTAAACCCTAACTCTGTATACAAACATCATCTTTTCTATCGCAAAGAAAAACTGTGGATTTTATTCAAAGCATGATAACATTATAATTTATTAAAACCTAACTAGCATTCGAGACTATTACATTATAGTAAACTTCATTTAGTAGGATGCATTCCCTGTATCTTTACTTAAACGACAGGTTATAATTCTAGTAAGAAAACATGGATAATTCTTGAAAACATTCGCATTTTACAAGTGAGGAACCAGTTCTTGGTCTTGAACACTTCTGTTTACACAAAGTATTTATACATCAATTATTTTTTTAGCCGAAAGTAAAAGTTGGACAAACTCTAGCATAGGCCGATGACATTTGAAGGTCTGAGGTAGGGTATCCTTTGTAAACGAAAACTAGAATTTGAAGGCAAAACCTTCACACACAAACTTCTAATACTACAAACTACTTCAGCTATTTTCTAAATCACGATTATCCAACAACAAAAACAATGTACAGGCACTTAAGTAAGCAAGCCTTAAACTCTCGGTCAACATTCAAATACTAAAACATTAACACTATTCCCTATAAAAAATGTTTTTTTTTTAAAAGACCACAGTCCATCTATTCGTTTACAGAAACGATTTCACCATCATAACATTTGTCATTAAAAACACTTTGATCTTATATCATCATCAACATTTGGGAATTTCAATATTACACAGTAAATCTGGTAGTTTCAAACTACTGTAACAATCATATGACGAGGGTTTACTCCTTAGAGTTTACAATACCAACAACGAGTCACTTTTTCCACTAAACTTTTACAGTAGACACTGCATCAAAACTGCTAGGCAGCATGATAGTAGAACTAGGAACATAGAATTACTGCCCACAAAGTTCTTGGATAAAAATCCTGTCAAATCCAAATACCCAGAACTGTGTCAAACCCCATTCTTGAAACTTCAACTGACAGGATGACCAACGAGGTAAGGAAACCACCAAAGCTTACCAGTGGACACGCAAGACTCCCCCTTCATCTCCAAGAGAATGGTTCTCTAATTAAGGCTAATCTACCAAAATAACAACACATTGGTTAAACAAGGTTTCCACATTACGTTTGAAGGTTTGTAAAACAAAGAGATGGGTTAGAAAGATTCTTACCTTCATATCAAGGAGACTTCTTGTAGAAACGATTGACAAATCCAACATCCATCCTAGAAAAATGAGATGTCCAGTTCTGAGAAACAACAACGATTATCACATACCGAGGTTCAAAGCCAATGCCATTGGTCAATAAAGACCCTAGATAAACATCTCTCAAACTCATACAATGAAATAAGTTGCAGGCTCAACCCTTCAACCAATAAACCACTCCGACCTTTCACTACCTTAACTTGGCTTCTTAAAAATAGAACTATCACTTGCAGGTTGATTACACAGAGGTCACGGGTTAGAATTCGGAGAACCAAAAAACTAACAAACCCTAAAACTTCTCGTCCTGTCGGCCTCTCTCCCGAACCATTACCTAGCAAAATGAACGTTGAGAAACATGTTCAAAGTTGAAGTAGTATGCAAATAGGGTTTCCATTACAATATCAAGGTTTCACAAATCAACAGTGGAGATCATTTCCAACCGAGCCTATTGAAATATGGACAACCACCATATTTATTACTCTATTAATTATTACAACCACGAAGTGCCAAATCAACAGTTCAATAGGTAAGGATAGTTACAGGTAAGACTCGTATCATTTGTTTAGTAAACTTCTTCACATGTCCTTGGCCACGGTAGCATTCACTCATGTTTCCACTAATTACCACTGTCAGGAGACTTCAATGCCAAGACCAAGACCGGCGTCGTGATACAACCCTTCTGTACTCAATATTCATTGCATTGGTAACATCTTCCATGTCACCACCTCGGCGTTAATGATTACATATCAATCCATTGTTTAATAATATCAAAGGTATGTTGAATGAAATTGTTCATATAGGTTGACTATGGGATATATTCCATAAAACTTCATAGTATCGCACCATCGATTAATTCATATAGTTCTCATATGAGCGATGCATATAATTCATATTTGACATATTAATCCAATTTGTATTCTCTAGTTAGGATTTGTATATATATATATATATATGGTTTTTACATAACTTAAATTGTTACTAAACTTCAAGTAGAGTTAAATTAAAAGTCTAAATGCATCATAACATTTCATGTGGTATTTTTGTATAGTTTCAAAGCCTACACACAATCAAGTATCCATAGATTGATGCATATTACATTAATGATTGAAATAGATAGTAGAAGTATCATCATAATATCTAGTTTTGTATTCTAGCCTATATCATGACAAGCCTTAGACAAAAGCATTTTGTTGACATATTCATTCCAAGAGAAGTATCGATTGAAACTACGCTAATGATGTAAGATGATTTCATGTTCATAACATCATATTTTAGAACAGATAAGAGATCCATACCTACAACAAAGAGTCACATAGATTTTCTTTAAAAAAATTGACGACCTTTGGGATTTTTTTAAATACTCTTAACACCTGTGCTGTCGGTTTTTCTCTTACCTGTGAATCTGCGCATGAAGGACGGGTACAAATGCTTTAGCCAACAAAGCTAAGTAAGCCTCGGGGAACCTCGAGGGACCCCTTTCATCATCAATAAGAAACAAGTTGTAAGTAACCTCTCAAAAGAACTCTGTCTTAAAGAAATATTACAAACGGAAATACTTTAGCATCTTAATCGTTATAGAAGTATGACGTGTCACTATCTTAAAATGTCATTAGTTAAAATGACACAATAGTTAAGTTGTTTTTTTTTACATTAATGATTTTGTTATTTAATACTGTTTTAATAAATATTTATTACTTCCGCATTGCATTTTAATATTAATTGTTGTTTTTAAAAGTTTTAAATTTTTACGAAATTACGGGATGTTACAGAACGTCATGGCTTGACTCTGAGCATAATTTTTTGAAAAAATTCCATCTAGGCAGATTCATTGCAGGCAAATGACCCATCATTTTAAGAATCGGAAAGAGGATTCTGCGAACAATGTAACTAGCTTCAAGCCTATGGTTTTACTTTCAATTATTGACTAAGGTACATACTAGGGTGTGCATTTTACTAATCAGTTCATAGATTGAATCTAAGCATAAGTTGTTTGAAAACCTGTCACATACCCAAACTCTAGACATTTTATGTTATGTAGAAAACATTATGTTTTACTTTTATTGTAAATTTTTATGACTATTGACCAAGTGGGGTCAAGGATGAATGTAATTAGTTACTTTGAAAATTTTATTATAAATAAATAAAAGTGGAGACAAACATCCAAAGGAGACTGCTGAATGAGATTTCACTGACCCACTAGGAGGAATGGACTGTGGTGGAGAGCAAACTGACACTTGGAAGCATCCTCAACTCACCTCTAATTGTTGCAGGGGGCAAATTCCCTACTTTTATGGTCATGTTCCCCAAGAAAGTGGAACTGAGGAGGTGGCTCATTTACTGAAATAAACTGACCAAAAGACCTAGGCATGCTACTTATCTACCCATCGAATTCAGCAGGGGTTGTTCATTGTTACCTTGTGATAATTTCTGAGCACAAGAGATTCAATGAGGGGAAAGTTGGAAGTGAATGAGTGAACTAAGATTGCATTCTGAACTAGTGCAGCCACATTGTTGAGTTCAATATTGCTAAAAGCAGAAAGTACTACTGCTGAGTTGCAAAGGAATTTATTCCATTATTCCACACAACATCTTCGTCCTAGTGGTTCAGTAAACACGCTCGGGGGTCCTAAGGCAAGTAACTTGGCTGTCTTCAAAAGTAGGTTGGGTGGAATGGGCTACTTTGGCTATTTGTTTCTTTTGCTACAGATTACCAGGTTCAGATTGTGTTATCTTATTTACTTCTGTCAAATTAGTAAAATAAATCTGAATGTTTCATGTATCGGTTCTCCAATTAAATCTTAGATAGTCTGTACTATTAATGAATATTTTTACTTCTGTAATTTATAACTGTTAGGATAAAATGAACTTTGGATGATGTAGTTAAATGATAGAATGATTGAATAATAATACTTCCCTGTATTTTTCCACACGCTGGATACAGTGTTGTACTCTAGTACAGGGAAGGGTATTTAGAATAGATCAGAATGATGTCATCACGTGAATAGACTTGATGATTTATTTCCAAATAAAACTACATTATTTCATACTTTAATATTGTCTGATTTCAATAGACATCTTAGAATTTAAATAGGAAATACAAATATTTCATTGATTATGCTTAACAATAAACTCCTAGTTTTTATTTATTTATAACAACATATTATTCTAAGTATTTCCTTTCAAACTATAGTAGATACAGTCATTCAACCAAATAATTTATATAGAGATTCTTTTAAATTATCAAACTCGCTATATAAATATTAACCAATTTACTCGCATCAATTTATACATCACAGAAATATGTCTAAAGATAAGCTTTGACATTACAATACTTTTCACATCGAAACTCATCAATAAAATCCTTATAAACAAACCTAAGTATTATTATTGCATCAGAGAAATAGTATTCTTGCATTTCACAAACTGTAGTGCACATTATCAATTCACATTATCACTGTATTCTCGAATACAAATTTAAATATGATTACAGCATAAATAGTATCTATTTAAATCTATGTGTTTTTCTAGGGCTCAAACCCTAAGCATAAGATCCTCTTAACTTTTCAATTTTTCAATCCTTTCGTTTTATGAAAACATAGGAGGGTAACACGACTAGGGAGTTAAACCCTTAACAAAAAAACAGTAAAGTTCTTACAGTAGGGTTACAACCCAGCCTTACGGCATGGTTTGAAAAGCACAACCTAGACCTTATCAATCTTCAAAATACAGAAACGGGCTCTGCCCTAAACATTTTGATAACCAACAGAATTTACAAATAATATTTGAAGTGCCGAAATATTACTATATGACTATCATTTTTTTAATTCCTTTCAAAAATATTGTCATACTCATGCTTTTTGAATTAAAAATAATACGAGCTATGGTCAAGGGTTCAACCCTCCCTACTTCACATATTAAACCAGAATTGGTTTCCAAAACCATTCTTCCAAATTCCTCAACAAAAACAATTAATTCATTGCTGAATAAGTACATCTGAATAGTGGATCAAACACAAAATTTTCGAAATAGTTCTTTTCATTTCAAATTTAAAAACAAACATCTTACAGCAGTAAGAAGAAATTGTTCAGAATCCAACGAGATCTCTACAAGCTCGGGCGCAAAAAATCTCCAAAACCTAACACTGTTTTTCGGCATAAACATCCTACAACCTGCCTTACAGCATAAAGACTGTCTTTACAATTGAATGAAAAACCAAGTCTATACACCTGGGGATGTCTCCGAGGCTTACCCGAACATCAAGCACCCATCTCTTCTCGGGCCAACCCCAACACATTGCATAGGGTAGAACCTGCCAGGGAAGACAAGTACGAAACTAGTTAAACGTGGAAAAAAGAAACAAAGTAAACATAAGACATTATCATAAGACAACCACTGAAACATAAGTGCTTTTAAATACCTCACCTGTGAATAACTGGAGCACGGTAGAGTATCCTGGATTCATCAACGCATGTAGTATGTGTAGGAAGTTCCCACATCAACTCTAAGAAGAGCCAAAAACCTTGCTAGTTGCAAATGACGAAGCATACCTGAACCTTCAAACTCCATCAACGCTTATAGCATAGGAGAAGGACTCACCATAGAATCTCAAGAAAGGGTGAGACATGTACATAATGCTAACTATCCTGAGAACTTTGTATACAACAAGGGCGAGGTATCGAAACCCCGGGAGGCACCTTCAAACCAGGTGACAAACCCTAAAGGATAGGGATTCGGTCGGCCTCACCCTCACAAATCACAAAATGAACTGTGTCGAGAAGGTTGGCATATCAATGCAGGTTAGGGTTAAACCAAAAACTTGAAACCATCATGAAGATCGATGGTGTAAACCTTGCCATGCGATAGAGTCTGTATATGACCACCAAACTTCTTTAATTAGCATTTAAAACCACTTCTATCAAAGCTCAGTGCTCTTCCAGCACACAACTCCACATATACAAATCCATGCACAACTCAACGTCTAAGGTTTTACGTAACAAATGTTTTCCACCTTGTTCTGAGTTCTCTTCACATGAAGATTTCCATGAAGGCTGCCATCAAAGTATTCCACCACATCGCAGTTATTGAACCATAAATACTTAGTACCGGTTCGAACGGAATGCCAACGCATTACCCACTATCACCTTATAACCTTAAATTTAAACATCTATACAATGAGCATATAGTTATGCATACAGTTCCAAACAATTTAGTCTATGCTTAAAGCTTCAAACCTATGGTTATGCCTATAATTATCGTGCTTATGATTCTGTATAGTTCTACGCATATATAATGCACATTATGCCTCTTAAATATAACATATAGTTGTAGGAGTTTCATTATATTGCATAATTCTGGTAAAGTACATATAATATATGAAATGGAAAAGTATTACAATGTTTCTCCATAGTTTTGGATTGAGAACATGTAATGTAATACATTGCAATGTTTCCATAGTATTGAAATAACAAGTATGCATTTTAATACATAAATTTTCTCCATAGTAATTAGTTATAGTAGGACATTCTTTTGTTCTTCAAGATAGATAAAAACCATGCATCCATACAATTACATATTATGCGGAGATAGCTGACCCAAGCACATAAAATACCTGAGTTGTTGCATAGCAGATAAATCCTCTACAAGGTCATAATTAACTTTAAAGGCTAACATGGTACTGCGAGATCAATTGAAATTACATTGGCATACTCCATATGGAATTTATCTGTCTTACCCGTTCTCTGCATTTAGAATTCATGAGCGTTAGCTAGCAATAGCTAAGTAAGCCTCGAGGCATACAAAAGGACCCCTTCATTATAGTAAGATGATCAATTAGTCTCTATAAACAAGTTGTCTATCATAGAACAAAAGTGACATTATACATGCTAACAATAAAGTACATAATGCAAGCATTATTCAGACATTCTGACTTTGGTTTGACGATAATTGACTTACGACTTTATAGGACACTATTTAAGTTAACAGCTGTTAAAACAAGTGTTGCAATTCTTAAGTAATTCAAACTCTTAGTCATTATTGTTGAATTTTATGAGTTGATTATTGTCACGTCCCCTCCCGTCAATCCAATGCAAGGGAGTGAACATGACCAAACATATCGGGCTTATTTGACAATCTCATCCCCATACATTACTAAGAAATTGTTGGATAAATAAAAACTTATGCATACATATTGGCATACTCAACAAACACAGCGGAATTAAACACTATATATACACAATTTCATCATGCATTCAACATATAAACAACAGTCATTAATTAAAACATTGCAGAGCACATAATTAACATAACTCAATCCACAAAGAATACTTATCTTGAAATGTAAATGTCCAAAAAACTGGCTATGTGAGAGAAACGTTCCACCCGACCATAGATATCTGTCCAGCCTATATTCTTTCAGCTGAGAGATCACCCCGAGCTGGGTTGTGTAACCACTAAGGAGGAACTAAACAGGCTCACTCATAGCCATGGTTTCACTCAACAACTATGCTAAGCCAACAAACAATTGCGTTTATCAAGCATACAAAAGACAAAGAAGGAAAATGCTAAGCCAGTGAGCTCAACCACAGAGCTATAGGTATCTCAAGATAATTCAACAGTTAAGGAACCCATAGTACCTATCACACCCAACACAAGGAAGGTCCCCTTCTCTGCTGCACAATCCCTCAGGCATCCCTTCCCTCCAGTTCTATTCAAGATGGGCATAGAAAGGTCCAAGCTGCCAAATCCTTGAGATTCCAGCCTTCACTGGGTTTATCAAGCATTCCCAACCTCTGCTCAGTCATTCACACTTGGAATTTCTCAATTCGGTGATCAAATAAATCAATCTCGTCACTGAACTTCTGGGCTGTAAAAACTAGGTTTTCCAATGGATTTTGGGGTATCTAATACTCTCAAATTTGCCCCAAGGTTCATATCTATGGATCCCCCATTGGATTTTACTATCAATACCAAATTCTGGGTGTTTATGGCTCTTCCAAACGTGGGTTCTTGCAAAGTTGCGATTTATGGTTTTTTTCTCTGCTGGGCATTCGTAATGGTTGAAAACTGATGCTGGGGTCTTCAACAATGGAATGGGAATGAGGAAGAACCAATTTCTATTAGGTAGAGTGACTTGTGGTACAAGAAAAACAGATCCCATACCCTCCATACGAATTTCTGGGCTGCCCATGCTCCATTGAAGCCATGGACAAAATTATTCAACAACTTCCTTACAACAGAAATTAAATGTCAGCAAGGAAAGTCAAATGGGTTCTCACAATGACATTTGGCAGCATATGGTTCATCCCCACAACCCCCTCACCACTCCCTAGTGGAATACACATGGCCCCTTCTCATTCGTTGCTTCCATAACCAGTTTTGGTATTTTATTGCAATATCAAATATTTACATCAATTTACCATATCCCATGGCTTAATAGCACATGGATAACAAAATGTCAAATACTTGTCCATTTTAAATAAAATACGAACATACACTAGCGGAACCTTGTCCTTGAGCTCCACGCTAGGGAAACATACATCGCATGTATACAATGTTTTTATTAAAATCCAATATTTCATAAGGGTCAAAATGGGGTATTACAATTATCGCTAAGTACTTTGTGTAAGCGTTTAGTTGTGTTTAAGATAACACTTTGATATAGCAACACCAACATTTATTGCTACTTGAAAATTTTAAATTTTAGTGAAAATTTTGGGATGTTACATGTGGTATCAGAGCGAGAGTTCAAATACTACGCCTAAAGTGGCTCACTCGCGCAAATGAGAATTTATGACAGAATTACAAATTACTTATTTTAATTATTTATTTTCAGTTTCAACATTTATAAATCTAGATTGCAGGTATGGAAGGACCAACAGAGTCGACTGAGGACAGGTCCCTTAATAATGAACAGAATAATAATGAACAAGGACACATTTATGCATAAAATCTATTTGTCGAATTGAATGATAATTCATCTGAATTATTAAGGATGGTAAAAGATTTAAAAATCGAGATAAAAACTGTTAAGGAAGAAAACGAACGAATCCTGAAGGCTTAGGAGGAGCTGAATAAAATCCTACTAAATAAATTTCATAAAAATGATCAAGATAAAGAAACAGTAAATAATATTGAATCTAGAACTATGTCCTACAAACGTAATGATAAAAAGGTAAAATTGACTAATTATGACAGTAGTTCATCTTCTGAATTTAATGAAAGAGCACACTGGAAAAAACATAAGTATTCTAGTGATAGTAGTGACAGTGACTGCTACACTAAGAAAAAGAAGTAAAGGCCCTACGAAGAAATTTCTGGTGAGTTTAAAAATATCAAACCACCAACTTTCAACAGAGAAACAGAAAAGAGTGAGACGGTCGAAGCATGGTTGTCCGGTATGAATAAGTATTTTCAGATTTATAGCTATTCAAGTCATCTAAAAACTAAAATGACAATCTATAATTTGATTGGAAAAGCAGACATCTGGTGGCAAGATCTGAAACAAGTAAAAGGTTTAAAAGAGAAAAGTGTAAATTGGAGTAACTTTAAGAAATATTTTAAAAGAAAATTCCTATCATAACAGTATTATGAGGAACGAGCTAAAGATTTTTATGAGTTAAACCTAGGTTCCATGGATATGAGAGAATTATGCAGCAAGTTTTTGAATTTATTAAGGTATGTACCTTATTTCGTTGAAGAAAATCCTAAGGTATGGAGGTTTCTGAGCTGTTTTCCATCTCACATAAAAGACAAGATTGAGTATGATATCTCTCGAACTCTTGAAGAAGCCATGAGGAAGGCAAACATCTGTTATGAACAGAATAAGAAAATAGAAGGCATACCAAGCTGGAAAGAAAAAAGGCCTAAAAATTTTGAGCAAAGAAAGAAACAGTTCTCTTTTAATCGTAACTTTGGGAATAATAATTCATGTAATTACTCTAATAGAAAGTTTGCAGGAAATAATGCAGCAGGTAATACACAGTCAAAATTTACAACTGCAAGGAATAGTGATCCACCTAAAAATTTTGTTAAAAATAATGAACAGAAAGAACCTGCTAAATGTTGGGACTGTCAGGGACATCACTATGCATCAAACTGTCCACTCAGAAAGAAGGTTGTCAACAACATACATACTATACAAGAGGAAGCTACTGTTGGTGACTTAGCAAGGGGGATGCCCAAAATAAATGTAGCTTTGGAGAACAGACAATCTGATCATCAAACTTCCATGGTTGAAGTGGAAGGTATGCTTAAAAATAAACTCATTTCTATTTTAATTGATCTAGGAGCAAGTCTTAGCTATGTTTCACCTGATTTAGTTAAATGTTGCAATCTAAAAATAGATAAGTTTGATAAATCATGGTTGATTCAATTAGATATTGGCACGAAAAGAAAGGTAATTGATTATGTGAAAGAATGTGAATTACTGATGAATAAGTTTAGGACTCATGTTAAACTGAATGTGTTACCTTTAGGTTCTTACGATGTTCTGATTGGAATGGACTGGTTAGAAACGCATAGAGTAGTATTAAATTGCTTTGAAAAGACTTTTACTTGTTTAAATGATGCATGTCAAACTATAACAGTAAAAGGTATTCCTAGAAAATCATATGTTAGACAAATTTCTGCTTTACAAGTTAAAAGGGCTATTCGTAAAGGGTGTAAGTTGTTTGCTGTAAATGTAATTAATGACGAACAATCCACTAAGGAAGATAAGTTAAAGCTGGAAGATATACCCATTCTTAAGGAATTTTCTGATGTATTCCCGGAAGAAATTCCAGGACTACCTCTGAAAAGGGAACTCAATTTCACCATTGAGTTAGTACCGGGAGTGGTACCAAACTCAAAGGCCCCTTACAGAATGAATATTCTGGAGCTTAATGAACTTAAATCACAGCTTAAAGAATTGATTGATAAAAATTACATAAGGCCCAGTGTGTCTCCATGGGGAGCACCTGTAATTTTTGTTAAAAAGAAAGACGAAACTATGCGTTTATGCATAGATTACCGACAGCTAAATAAAATGACTATAAAGAACAAATATCATTTTCCTCGCATTGATGATCTGTTTGATCAACTACACGGCGCAAAGATATTTTCTAAAATAGACTTGAGGTCGGGGTCCCATCAAGTCAGGATTAAAGATGAGGACATCTTTAACACTGCTTTTAGAACCTGTTACGGGCACTACAAGTTTGTGGTTATTCCTTTTGGGCTGACCAACGCTCCAACAATTTTCATCTGCCTTATGAATAATGTTTTACATCAGTACTTAGATAAGTTTGTAATTGTTTTTATTTATGACATTTTGATTTATTCTAAGACGAAAGAGGAACATGACGAACATTTAAAAATAATTTTACAAGTGTTAAGAGAACACCAGCTTTATGCTAAGTTCAGCAAATGTGATTTTTATAAAAATAAAATACAGTGCCTAGGGCATGTGATAACCAAGGATGGAATTGCAATAGACCCAGACAAGATAAAAGCAATTAATGAATGGCTTGCCTCAAAAGATGTGTTGATGTATATGTAACTTCTGAATGTATTTCATTTATATATTATTGTACTCCTATAGAGATGTATTATTCCTCCATACAGAAGTGTCGTCATTTGTATTGACAAGTGTCACAAGTACGTTAACTTGTCGATAGGTTATTAGACCACCTTGTAAGGGGTCGGCCCGATATAATGTAATATGAAGTTATTGTACCTAGCTAGATAAGTCGGCCCCATAAGGTTATTGGGCAAACAGGACAAATATAAATAGAGATCGGGAGATCTCTATTTGGATCACTTCAGAACTCACACTTCCTTCACTCGAAAAGTGGCGCACATGTGAGGAGGAGGATAAGCTGCTAAGAGGAGTCTATCTCTTATACTTTGGTTGTTCTATTGCTCTATCTATCTCTGAGGAAGTTGTGGGGTTTTTCACCTTAGGGTTTTCCCCACGGAAACTCTGTGTGTCTATTGTCTCTCATGCTTTTGATTCTTGTGATGATTGACATGCTTGTTATGATTGATATGCATTGATATACTGTACATGTTATTCTCTCAGTAAAGATCCCAGAGTATTGTGAAATAATGCTCAAAATTTGACATGGTATCAGAGCTAACCTGAGAAGAAGACATTGTGTAGTGACGAAAACTAGGGCTTCTTTCTTATTGGGTTTCTCTCCACAGATTTTGGAAAAGCAGTATAGTAGATTGACTCTACTCATCAAGGAGAATCTATCTGTCCAATCAGAATTCAATTCTGAGCATTTTCAGATTTGACCCTAAAAATTAGGGTTTCCACAAAAATAGAAATTTCTAAAATCTGAAGACATAGCTGGAAGCTCCTTGGAAAAATCAAAGTTTAGAACTTTGGATCGAGATTTTTGGCTAGGTAAATCTCTGGGAAACTCAAACCCTAATCCAGGGTCCTCCCCAGTGAACCCAGGAAGACTAAAAGGCATTTCTGAGGGGTGAAGCTTTGCAGATCTCAAATTCTGAATACATCAAGCTGATAAGATCATCAAGGAACATCTTTCTATCCTTTCAGAAAGTTGAAATTCACTTTTTGAATTTTTAGGGTTTTTCCGACAAACCCTAATCCGGGACTAGATCCACTTTTCAGCAAAGCAAGTGGTAAGACCTAAATCTCTTCTATTTCCATTTGAAGTACTCTTTAAGATGTCTCACCACACCAAGCTTGAGGATAAGCTTGAAGGGGCTGATAACTTCCTAGCCTGGAAGTATAGGATTGGGTTAATCCTGGAAGAAAATGAATTGGACTCCTACATCAGCTCTGAGGTCCCTATCCCAGAGGATGAAGAGGCTAAGGTATTGCATAAGAAGAACTTGGTCAAGGCAAAGGGAATCATTGTTGATTCTATCAAAGACCATCTTATACCACATGTGTCATCTCTAAAGACACCCAAGGAGATGTTTGATTCCCTGACCAAGTTATTTGAAGGGAAGAACATAAATCGAAGGATGACTCTGCGGAATCAATTGAAAGGGGTCAAGATGTTGAATGGATAGACCATTCAATCTTACTTCTCCAAGGTCTCTCAGATCAAGGAACAACTTGAAGCTGTGGATGAAGTAGTGGACAATGGTTAAGTTGTTATGACCACTCTGAATGGCCTACCTAGGTCATGGGACTCCTTTATTCAAGGAATCTGTGCAATAAAGAAATTGATCTCTTTCAGTAGACTGTGGGAGGAATGCTCTTAAGAAGAAGCTAGGATTGTGGCACGAGAAGAAAAGATGGGGAATGAAGATCAATCTCTCACAGATCACACCAAGGGAATCAAGGTTAAGAGGGAGAAATCTCATAACAAGAAACATTCTCACCCTTATCACAAGAAGAAATATCTATCTCATGTTCAATGTTTCGAATGTAATGAAATGGGACACTTTGCTTCAAATTGTCCCAAGAGGAAGAAAGACAACAACTTCAACAAGAAGAAGAAGAATAAAAAAAGAAGATATCATGCTCATGCTGCTGAGGATGATGAACCTCCCAGGAAGAAAGCTAGAGCAGAAAGTGATGATGATGACTCATCAAGCGAAGAAGAGTATGTTTTAATCTCTGCTCTCACAGATACTATCTCTCATGGTTGTAATGATTGGTTAATTGATAGTGGGGATTCCAAACACATGACTGGGTTTAAATAATCTTTTGTAAACCTATCTAAACATGAATCACCCCATAAGGTGAAACTTGGGGATGATTATCAATACCCTATCAAAGGAAGTGGGGAAGCCTCCTACAACCTAGAATCTGGAAAATCCTTAAAGATGAAAGATGTGCTATTTGTACCTGGGCTCAAAAAGAATCTACTCTCCATCTCTGCATTAGATGCAAAAGGTATGAGGGTTGCATTTGTAGATGGACAAGTCTTAATGTGTCCAAAGGGTAAAACTATTGATGATGCAATGGTGATTGGAGAGAAAGAGAGAGGATTGTATAAATTGAAGGGACAATCTGAACATGCCATGGTGCATGATTCCATGGAGCCAAGTGAACTTTGGCATAGAAGACTTGCACATATGCACTACAGAGCATTACCAATTGCAAGTAAGGCTATAGAAGGTCTTCCTGAAATTAAGACCAAGCATGAAGGTGTTTGCAAAGGATGTGAAAAAGGAAAGAACATAAAGAAGGCATTTCCAAGCAGTGAAAGCAAGGCAAAAAGTATCTTGGAAATTATCCACTACGGTGTATGCGGCCCGATGTCTTCCAGCTCTTTGAGTGGGTATGTTTACTATGTCTCTTTCATTGATGACTTCTCTAGGAATACTTGGGTTTACTTCTTGAAGAACAAAGATGAAGTGTTGACAAGTTCAAGGAATTCAAAGCCTTGATGGAAAATCAACTGATAAAAAGATCAAAACATTCAGATCAAACAATGGCGGAGAATTCACTTCAGGTAACTTCAAGAAGCTATGTAGTGATTCAGGGATTAAGAGGGAGTTGACTGCTCCCTACAATCCACAATAGAATGGAGTTGCAGAAAGGAATAATAGAACAATCGTGGAAGCAACACGGGCAATGCTGCATGACCAAGATCTACCCATGCATCTATGGGCAGAAGCAGCTAGGACAGGTACTCCAGGAAGTAAAGATCAAGAGGGAGCACACTCCAACAGTTCATGCAAGGAAGCAAATATTGAGAGGGAGTCCACCCGACAACAAACAAACAAAGATGAGTATTTGAATTGTCATTTCTTGTATATTTGATTGTTTAAATAATACTGTTCAATGATGTATATACTTATGTTCCTAGACTTAGGTTGTGTATTTGGATATTTGCATTAATGAACAGTATACTACTAATATGCATATGATGAGTAAGTGGCCTATGGCACTGTACAACATTCCATTGCTACTTATCTAGAATGAAACCTCTTTGCTGACATGTTGGGAGTTGTGCACACTCTTAACAATGTTCTGGTAGAGATTGGAAGGCATCTAGAAAGTTACGGGATATGGATAAATGTTGTATTGAAGCATTGGCTTAAATAATTGCATGATTGTATGACATATTTCTTTATGTGAAAGAATTTGTTCTGAAAATTATGAGATGTTTCTAATCATGCAATTTAACTTGTTTTGTAGGAAAGACCATATACTTTCACCTACAAAAGAAGGGCTACAACATTTGTTCAAGCAACAAAATTATCTATTGAAGATATTGAAGTTCCCAGGATATGGGAAGAATGCCATGATCCATCGATCATGAAGAACGATGTTTGGGATACGGTCCCAAGACCTGAAGGGAAGTCTGTTGTGACTTCCAAATGGATCTACAAGATCAAGCATGCTGCAGATGGCAACATAGAGAAATACAAGGCAAGATTTGTAGCTCGTGGCTTCTCTCAGAAAGAGGGAATAGATTATGAAGAAACTTTTGCTCCTGTAGCCAGGTACACTTCCATAAGATCACTACTTGCTCTGGCTGCAGTGGTGAAATGGAAGATACACCAGATGGATGTCAAGACAACTTTGTTGAATGGTGTAGTCGAGGAGGAAGTGTATGTGGAGCAGCCACTTGGTTTTGAGACACATGACAAGGAGTCATATGTGTGCAGACTAAAGAAACCTTTGTATGTCTTAAAACAAGCTCCTAGAACTTGGTATGGTACGATTGACAGTTTTCTATCTAGTTTGGGCTTTACCAAGAGTAAAGCGGATTCCAACCTTTACTACAAGGTTGAGGAAGGCAATCCAATGATACTACTTCTGTATATGGATGATCTGTTTGTAACAGGTGATGACAGATTGATTGCCGATACAAAGAGGAAGCTTGCTACTGAGTTTGATATGAAGGACTTGGGGATGATGCACTGTTTTCTAGGTATGGAGGTGTGGCAGAGTGTAGATGGGATCTTCCTTGGACAAGGGAACTATATAGTAGATATCCTGAAGAGTTTCGGGATGATGGATTGCAAGGCCATGGCCACACCTATGGCATCGAACCTGAAGCTTCTATGTGATGCTTCATCTGAGCCGGTTGATGTCTCTATGTATCGTCAGATGATTGGGTCCTTGATGTACATGACGGACACGAGACCAGATATTTGCTTTGCGGTGAACACATTTGAGCCAGTTCCTGATGGATCCTAGGAGTGTTCACCTGGTTGCTGTAAAGCATATTCTGAGGTACTTGAAGGGTATAGTTGATTATGGGCTCAAGTATGAAGCGAATCAAAAGTTTAATTTGCAAGGTTATGTTGATTCAGATTCGGCAGGTAGTGCTGCAGATAGGAAGAGAACATCTGGGTGCTGCTTTAGTATGGGATCAGGTGTGATCTCTTGGTTTAGCAGGAAGCAGTCTTGTGTAGCACTGAGTACAGCCGAGGCAGAGTATGTTGCAACCTGTTTGGCTAGTTGTGAGGCAGTATGGCTTCGGAAGCTACTGTCAAAGTTATTTGATCTCCCGCTGAAGACTACTGGTATCTTTTGTGACAACCCAAGTTGTGTGAAGCTATCTGAGAACCCAGTGTTCCATGACAAGTCGAAACACATTGAGATTAAATATCACTATATCAGGGATATGGTGCAAAGAGGAGCAGTGAAGCTCCTGTATGTTGGGACAGATGAGCAGATTGTAGATGTACTGACGAAGCCACTAGCCAGAGTGAAGTTTGAGTACTTCAGAGAGAGGCTTGGCATTCTTTAGATCGACGACACTTCGAGGAAGAAGTGATGGACACATTTGCTGAATCCATTCCAAGCATGGTGGAAGGAGGACCCTTCACGTGGCTATGGATGTAAGCACTGGATGATGAGCATCAGGATGATGTTCTAGTTTCTGCTATATATGATCGGTTGGATCATTTATATGTATGTATGTATGCATCATGTTGGATGTTGGATATGATCAGTTGGATCCTTTATATGTATGTATGTACGCATCATGTTGGATGTTGGATATGATCAGTTGGATCATTTATATGTATGTATGTACGCATCATGTTGGATACTGGATATGATTAGTTGGATCATTTATATGTATGTATGTACGCATCATGTTGGATCCTGGATATGATCAGGTAGATCATGTATTTGTATATGTATCAGGTGGATACTTGTATGATCAGGTAGATCATGTACTTATGTATGTATCAGGTGGATGCATTATATGTATCAGGTGGATACTTATATGATCAGGTAGATCATGTACTTATGTATGTATCAGGTGGATGCATTATGTGTATCAGGTGGATGCATTATGTATATCAGATGGATGCATTTGTATGATCAGGTAGATCATGTATGATGATATGTATCAGGTAGATACTTTGTATACATCAGATGGATATACTGTTTGATCAGGATGATCACAGATGACGAGCTTCAGGATGTTGCTCCAGATGATATGCATCAGGTTGATGCTATGATGATGATCAGGATGGTCACAGATGACGAGCTTCGGGATGTTGCTCCAGATGATACGCATCAGGTTGATGGTATGATGATGATCAGGTTGATCATGTGATGATGTACATCAGGATGATGTATGGTGAGTATCGGTTTGATACTCTATGGCCATGGACATGCTGTGCAAGTAGCATAGAAAAGACCCTTTAAAAATTGGACAGGTAGAGCGGTGTGCTCGTAACATCCTGGGTTGCTATATCGAGATCCGGACAGGTAGAGCGATGTGATCGTAACATCTTGGGATGCTCTGAGTAGGTTTTGCTACAGTTTCGCATAGAAAATATCCTTTAAAATCCAGACAGGTAGAGCGGTGTGCTCGTAACATCCTGGGATGCTCTATCGAGATCCAGATAGGTAGAGCGGTGTGCTCGTAACATCCTGGGATGCTATGAGTAGGTTTTGTGAAAGTTCACATAGAAAAGATCCTTTAAAATCCAGACAGGCAGAGCGGTGTGCTCGTAATAGCCTAGGATGCTCTATCAAGATCCAGACATGTAGAGTGGTTTGCTCATAACATCCTGGGATGCTCTAAGTAGGTTTTGTGAATCTCAACATGTAAAAGAACCTATATTATGCGCTAGGTTTTGTTGACGCACGTAATCAATCCTAGGTTCCACAGTATGGCAACTGATGATGAAGACCTACAGGTGGTGGGCCTACATCTAGTATGAAAAAGGACTGGCTCTGTAGAACTTCCTATGACGAGTAGATTTGGAGATTGATCAAGATAGCAGTAGCAGTGACGATGACGATGATTCGAGGATGATGATTCGCTGATGATGATCCAGAGAAGAAGACTTGTGCTAGATGATCTGTGTTGAAAAATACCTTCCTAGTTAAGAAGGAGTGTTGATGTATATGTAACTTCGGAATGTATTTCATTTATATATTTATTGTACTCCTATATAGATGTATTATTCCTCTATACAGAAGTGTCGTCATTTGTATTGAGAAGTGTTGCAAGTATGTTAACTTACCGATGGGTTATTAGACCACCTTGTAAGGGGTCGGCCCGATATAATGTAATATGAATTTATTGTACCTAGCTAGACAAGTTGGCCCCATAAGGTTATTGGGAAAACATGACAAATATAAATAGAGATCGGGAGATCTCTATTTGGATCACTTCAAAACTCACACTTCCTTCACTCGGAAAGTGGCGCACATGTGAGAAGGAGGATCAGCTGCTAAGAGGAATCTATCTCTTGTACTTTGGTTGTGCTATTGCTCTATCTATCTCTGAGGAAGTTGTGGGGTTTTTCACCTTAGGGTTTTCCCCATGGAAACTTTGTGTGTCTATTGTCTCTCATGCTTTTGATTCTTGTGATGATTGACATGCTTGTTATAATTGATATGCATTGATATATTGTACATGTTATTCTCTCAGTAAAGATCCTAGAGTATTGTGAATTAATGCTCAAAATTTAACAAGACGTAACTGGTGTACGATATTTTATGGGGATTACAGGTTACTATCGTAAGTTTATTGAGGGGTTATCTAGAATAGTGAACCCTATAACATATTTACAAAAGAAAGGTAAGAAATTTATTTGGGATAAAAAATGTGAAGAAATTTTTAAGAAACTGAAAGAGCTATTAACAACAACACCTATTCTAAAAATTGTTGATCCAAACAAGGATTTCATTGTATGCACTGACGCATGCAATGATGGACTTGGTGGGGTCTTAACACAAGAAGGTCACGTTATTGCATATGAATCTAGGAAGTTAAAGATTCATGAAAAGAACTATGCAACTTACGACCTTGAGTTGGCGGCTGTAATACACGCATTAAAAATGTGGCGCCATCACTTAATTGGAAGAAAATTTACTCTAATGACAGATAATAAATGTTTGAAATACTTACTGGATCAACCAAATCCGAACGCAAGGCAAGCGAGGTGGATAGCTTTCCTTAGCGAGTATGATTTTGAGATTCAACACATTAAAGGAAAGGAAAATAAGGTTGTTGATGCCTTAAGTAGAAATGCTAGGCTAAATTTTGTTTCAGCAATCAGTAATTATAAAACTGATCTAGAAAATCAGATTAAGGACAAAAGTGGAATGGATGAAAAATATAAGAATTTACTTAATAAAATTGCTGAAGATAATGCTGAAAATTTTATAACAGATTTCAGAATTGATAAAAAAGGGTTACTGTTGTATAAAAATAGACTTTATGTACCTAATGTTGCTGAAATTAAGTTGTTGATTTTAAATGAATTGCATAAAAGTCCATACTCAGCACATCCTGGTTACCAAAAGATGATAACTATGTTGAGAAAATATTATTTTTGGCCATGTATGAAAAGCGAAATAGCTGAATATATTGCTAGATGTATAGAGTGTTAGCAAGTAAAGGCTTAACACAGACACCCAGTTGGTTTATTGCAGCCACTACCTATTCCATATTGGATGTGGGACATAATTAGTATTGATTTTATTACTGGTTTACCTAAAAATCAGAAATAGAATGATCCTGTAATGGTAGTAGTGGATAAACTTAGCAACGCAGCCCATTTTATACCTATTAAGACAACTTACAAGGCTGTTAACATTGCTGAAATTTTTATGAAGCATAATTTTTCGTTTGCATTGTATTCCAAAAGTTATAATTTCTAATAGAGACTCAAAATTTGCAAGAAATTTTTGGAAATCTTTATTTAAAGGTTTAGATACTACTTTAAATTTCAGTACATCATTTCACCCACAAATAGATGGGCAAACTGAAAGAGTTAATCAAATTCTTGAAGACATGTTAAGATTGTATGTTAGATATCAGCCAGGTAAATGGGAGGAATATTTGCATCTTACTGAGTTTGCTTATAATAATCATTACCAAGCTTCAACAAATCTTAGTCCTTTTGAAATTTTATAAGGCAGAAAATGTAGTACTCCTATTTTTCTTGGAGTAATCCAGTCGACAAGTTAATGCTAGGACTAGATTTGTTAAGAGAAATGGAACTAACCGTGAAACAGGTTCAAGGCAATTTAAAAATTGCACAAGATAGACAGAAAAGTCATGCATACCTCAAAATATCTCAGAAAGAGTTTTTGGTTGGTGAACATGTGTTCCTCAAGGTAAAACCAAAAAAGAGTTCCCTAAGATTGGGAAGTTGTGCTAAACTAGCACCAAGGTATTGTGGACCTTTTGAAATCTTGTTCAGGGTAGGACCAATGGCATATCAATTGGCATTGCCACCAAATATTAAAGTACATTATGTATTTCACATCTCTCTTTTGAAAAAGTATGTGCATGATGCTACTCATGTGATTAATTAGAATGATGTACATGTGGAACCAAAAGGAGATTTTCTGGTGGAACCAGACTGTATCTTTGACAAGAGGGAAATTTTGCTTCGTAATCATACCATTGGATAGGTAAAGGTGCACTGGAAGCACCTTAGTCCGGACGAAGCAACTTGGGAATTGGAAAGTAATATGCAGGTGGCATATCCAATGTTGTTCCAGGAGGAACGAGAGGATGATGAATAAAGAAACATCGAGGACGATGTTGAACTTAAGAGGGGGTGTTTGCCACATACCCAAACTCTAGACATTTTATGTTATGCAGAAAACATTATGTTTTACTTTTATTGTAAAATTTTATGAATGCTGACCAAGTGGGGTCAAGGATGACTGTAATTAATTACTTTGAATATTTTATTATAAATAAATAAAAGTGGAGACAAACATCCAAAGGAGACTGTTGAATGAGTATTCACTCACCCATAAGGAGGAATGGATTGTGGTGGAGAGAAAAATGACACTTGGAAGCATCCTCAACTCACTTCTAACTGTTGTAGGGGGAAACTTCCCTACTTTTATGGTCATGTTCCCCAAGAAAGTGGAACTGGGCAAGCGGCTCATTTATTGAAATAAACTGACCAAAAGACCTAGGCATGCTACTTATGTACCAATCGAATTCAGCAGGGGTTGTTCATTGTTACCTTGTAATAATTTATGAGCACAAGAGATTCGATGAGGGAAAAGTTAGAAGTGAATGAGTGAAATAAGACTGCATTATGAACTAGTGCAGCCACATTGCTGAGTTCAATATTTCTAAAAGAAAAAAGTACTACTGCTGAAGGGTGATTCCACGAAGGTGGTTCACCATTTTTTGGTGGATGGAAGCTAAAAAAATTGTTTTTTGAACCCTCGATCGAGGTATTTTAAGGCCCTCGATCGAGGTTTTAAAAGCGCGATCGAGGGTTTTAAAAGCTTGATCGAGGGTTTTAAAAGACCTCGATCGAGGGTTTTAAAAGACCTCGATCAAGGGTTGAAACAAGAGCTCGATCTAGCTTTTAAAACCGTTGATCGAGCTTTTGAAAAGCTCGCAAAACCTCGATTGAGCTTTTGAAAAGCTCACAAAACCTCGATTGAGCTTTTGAAAAGCTCGATCGAGCTTTTGAAAAGCTCGCAAAAGCTCGATCTAGCTTTTGAAAAACATAAAAAGGCTCATTTTAGGCCTTTGATCGATGGTTTAAAATACCTCGATTGAGGTCTTGTGAAACCCTCGATCGAGGGCTTAAAAAAGAGGCCGAGATCCCTTTTCACTGCAGAATGAAAGTTTTGTCTGCCTTCCATAGAGTTAAACCATGTCATTAAATGCTCATTAATGAGCGGACTTGATACCATTGGATTCGTCAACGAATCCTCTATCCAGATATATAAAATTTATGAATTTTTATCTTCATATGTCTTTTGTTTTTAAATTTCTACTAAATCTTGCCCTAAAAAACCCTGCCGACAACTTCGATTAAGCTCAAAGATAAATCCACAACATTCAAAATACACATCCAAAAAAATTGAAAAAATACACAAGCCCTAGATAAACGCGTCCTCTTCAAAAGGGTATTTTTAGTTTTGCAAATTATGTAAACAATCAAAATATTTCGTGCACGAACACACACATGTGCAAAATGCGATTGAATTATTCATTGGTTAGTTTCGAAAAATAATAATAAATATAATTTTTCGAGAAAAAATAAAAGAAAAATATGTAAGCCCTAATGCATTATGTCTAGATCATGTTCACATATTTCATTTTTTAAAATTATTACTTTAACGTTAAATTATCGTGCACGAACACAAACTACTTGTTAATTGCTCTTCAAATTTTTAAGTACACACATTTCATTAAATGAAATTCGACACGATAAATGACATTGGTATATTTCAAAAAAAAAAATCATTGGAAATCCAACATAATTCTCTACATTTGGTTTTTCAACCGCATGTCAAAATTCATTTGGAAAATATGAGTTTCGAGGACTTCAATTTAATACATGGATAAAATTCTCGTTTTTCACCGTCATATTTGGCCAAAAAGAGTTACCCATCTTCATGGAATCACCCTGAGTTGCAAAGGAATGTATTCCATTATTCCACACAGCATCTTCGTCCTAGTGGTTCAGTGAACAAGCTCGGGGGTCCTAAGGCAAGTAACTTGGTTGTCTTCAGGAGTAGGTTGGGTGGAACGGGCTCCTTTGGCTATTTGTTTCTTCTTCTACAGATTACCAGGTTCAGATTTTGTTATCTTATTTACTTTTGTCAAATCAGTAAAATAAATCTCAATGTTTCATGTTATCGGTTCTCCAATTAAATCTTAGATAGTCTGTACTACTAATGAATATTTTTGCTTCTACAATTTATAACTGTTAGGATGAAATGCACTTTGGATGATGTAGTTAAATGATTGAATGATTGAATAATAATACTTCCCTGTATTTTTCCGCACACTGGATACAATGTCGTACTCTAGTACAGGGAAGGGTATTTAGAATAGATCAAAATGATGTCATAATGTGAATAGACTTGATGATTTATTTCCAAATAAAACTACATTATTTCCATACTGTAATATTGTCTTATTTCAATAGACATCTTATAATTTAAATAGGAAATACAAATATTTCAAATATTTCATTGATTATGCTTAACAATAAACTCCTAGTTTTTATTTATTTATAACCACATATTATTCTAAGTATTTCCTTTCAAACTATAGCAGATACAATCATTCAACCAAATAATTTATATAGAGATTCTTTTAAATTATAAAACTTGCTATATAAATATTAACCAATTTACTCGCATCAATTTATACATCATACAAATATGTCTAAGATAAGCTTTGACATTACAATACTTTTCACATCGAAACTCATCAATAAAATCCTTATAAACAAACCTAAGTATTATTATTGCATCAGAGAAATAGTATTCTTGCATTTCACAAACTGTAGTGCACATTATCAATTCACATTATGATTGTATTCTGGAATAAAAATTTAAATACGATTACATGATAAATAATATCTATTTAAATCTATATGTTTTCCCAGGGCTCAAACCCTAAGCATAAGATGCTCTTAACTTTTCAAGTTTTCAATCCTTTCGTTTTATGAAAACAAAGGAGGGTAACACGACCAGGGATTTAAACCCTTAACAAAAACACAGTAAAGTTCTTATAGTAGGGTTACAACCCAGCCTTATGGCTTGGTTTGAAAAGCACAACCTAAACCTTACCACTCTTCAAAATACAGAAACAGGCTCTTCCCTAAACATTTTGATGACCAACAGACTTTACAAATAATATTTGAAGTGCCGAAATATTACTATATGAATGTCATTTTTTTTCTTCCTTGCAAAAATCTTTTCATACTCATGATTTTTGAATTAAAAATAATACGAGCTATGGTCGAGGGTTCAACCCTCCCTACTTCACATATTAAACCAGAATCGGTTTCCAAAATCATTCTTCCAAATTCCTCAACAAAAACAATTAATTCATTGTTGAATAATTACATCTAGACAGTGGATCAAACACAACGTTTTCGAAACAGTTCTTTTCATGTCAAAATTTAAAAACAAACATCTTACAGCAGTAAGAAGAAATCGTTGAGAATCCAACGAGAGCTCTACAAGCTCGGGAGAAAAAACTCTCCAAAACCTAACACTGCTTTTCGGCATAAACATCCTACAACCTACCTTACAGTATAAAGACTGTCTTTACAATCGAATGAAAAACCAAGTATGTACACCTTGGGATGTCTCTGAGGCTTACTCGAACATCAAGCACCCATCTCTTCTCGGGCCAACCCCAACACATTGATGAGGGTAGAACCTACCAGGGAAGACAAGTGTAATGTCCCCCTCTATCATACCAGCGTGATAGAGAGGATCATTGCTCAATCCGGGCAGTTAGCCCCATATTCATTAAAATCAAACTCATTGATACAGAGACATGTATATGTGCATGCTATAGAACACAACAGAGATTAAATGAATCATGCTGATATCTAACATACATTCAAAATTCTTGTGACAGTCATTAAATAAATACCTTTGCAGAATTATAAAGGGGCATATGGAAATGCATAATCGTTGAATACACAACGGAAGTAAATTCATTAGCACATCCATAATCCATTCCAGCTATTCATCAAAGGAACAATTGCAAAGTTACAAACCCAAGAGAATACTTATCTTAATGAAGTAGTCCCAAACAATTGGCTACGCTTCTGCAACGTTCCACCCAACCGTAGGCCAGTGTGCTCCTCAATCTCTCAGCACCACTGCCACCCCCGAGCTGGGCATGATCTCCACAAGGAAAAAGGGGAAAACAGGCTCTCACATAGCCAAAGGTATGTCAAAATCAGCCAAGCCAATCAGAAATTGGGTTTCTCAGGCTGTTAAGAGATGGGTGCATATAACAGCAAAAGTGTAAGTGTTGGGCATGAGGAAAACGTTTTCCACAGTGGGATGCATGAGATGGGGTTTCAACTCACTCAGAAAAACGTGGAGAAACACAAAAACGAAATTGGAAGATGGGGAATAACCCTGGGAAGCCAAATCCATTTTTAGAAAAACGTCCCTGGGCATTCTGGGGCAAAAACGACCTCCATACAGTTCCCCAAGTCGTGGCCCTTCTCTCCCCAGCTAATGTACATGCAAAAACGAACTCCCAGGCATGGAAACATGCAGGATTTGGAATGAAAACGGGTAGGGAAAGACCCAGCTAGCTCCAACTGCGTGAATGATCAAAGGCTGCCTGTTCAGAATGGCTTTGGGCACCATTTCGTGGGTGGTTTCTTGCCCCACAAGAAAAAACACGATTTTCCAAGTTGATGGCTTGCCCATGCACGAAATTGGCTGCCATACTCTTTCATTCCCAAGGCATTAACTGCCCCAACCTATTCCTTGGAAGAATTAAATGATTGGGTGCATGAGACAAAAATGGTAGTTGGTGGTTTATGGGTTTCCCTATTGACACATGGATTAATTCCATTGGCTCAAGGGTTTGAATAATTTCCCTCCCTTTTCCTTGTAGAACCATGCCCTATCTCTTTTGTTGCATAGCGTAGCTAGCTATTGGTTTTCCATTAAATGTCATATTTACATGATGTCTTAATTACATTGTGCTCCGCTAGCACAAGAACCATATGCATCTATTTTAATTGCCGATACATAAAACGACAAATCAGTGGCGGGGCCTTGGCCTTGAGCTCCTCACCATGACTAAATAACAATATTTACATCATTTACAATATTAATGCAATAGGGTCAAGCTGGGGACATTACAACAAGTACGAAACTGGTTAAACGTGGAAAAATGAAACAAAGTAAATAGAAGACATTATCATAAGACAACCACTGAAACATAAGTGCTTTTAAATACCTCACCTGTGAATAACTGGAGCATGGTGGAGTATCCTGGATTCATCAACGCACGCAGTATGTGTAGGAAGTTCCCACATCAACTCTAAGAAGAGCCAAAAACCCTGCTAGTTGCAAATGATGAAGCACGCCTAAACCTTCAAACTCCATCAATGCTTACAGCATAGGAGGACTGACCATAGAATCTCAAGAAAGGGTGAGACCTATACATAATGTTAACTATCCTGAGAACTTTGTATACAACAAGGTCGAGGTATCGAAACCTCGGGAAGCACCTTCAAACTAGGTTGAAAACCCTGAGGGATAGGGATCCGGTCGGCCTCACCCTCACAAATCGCAAAATGAACTAAGTGTCGAGAAGGTTGGCATATCAATGCAAGTTAGGGTTAAACCCAAAACCCGAGACCATCATGAAGATCGACGGTGTAAAACTTGCCACGAGATAGAGTCTGTATACGACCACCAAACTTCTTTAATTAGCATTTAAAACCACAGCTATCAAAGCTCAGTGCTTTGCCAGCACACAAATCCACATATACAAATCCATGCACAACTCAGCGTCTAAGGTTTTACGTAACAAAGCTTTGCCACCTTGTTCCGAGTTCCCTTCACGTGAAGATTTCCACAAAGGCTTCCATCAAAGTATTCCACCACATCACATTTATTGAACCATAAATACTTAGTACTGGTTCGAAGGGCATGCCAACGCATTACCCACTATCACCTTATAACCTTAAATTTAAACATCTATACAACAAGCATATAGTTATGCATACAACTCCAACAATTTAGTCTATACATAAAGCTTCAAACCTATGGTTATGCCTATAATTATCGTGCTTATGGTTCTGTACAGTTCTACGCATATATAATGCACATTATGCCTCTTAAATATAACATATAGTTGTAGGAGTTTTATTATATTGCACAATTTTGGTAGAGTACATATAATATATGAAATGGAAAAGTATTACAATGTTTCTCCATAGTTTTGGATTGAGAACATGTAATGTAATACATTGCAATGTTTCCATAGTATTGAAATAACAAGTATGCATTTTAATACATAAATTTTCTCCATAGTAATTAGTTATAGTAGGACATTATTTTGTTCTTCAAGATATATAAAAACCAAGCATCCATACAATTACATATTATCCAAAGATAACTAATGCAAGCACATAAAATACCTGAGTTGTTGCACAGCAGATAAATCCTCTACAGGGTCATAATTAACTTTAAAGGCTAACATGGTACTGCGAGATCAATTGAAATTACATTGCCATACTCCATATGGAATTTCTCTGTCTTACCTGTTCTCTGCATTTAGAATTCCTGAGCGTTAGCTAGCAATAGCTAAGTAAGCCTCGGGGTGTACACAAGGACCCCTTCATTACAGTAAGACGATCAATTAGTCTGTAGAAACAAGTTGTCTATCATAGAAAAAAAGTGACATTATGCATGCTAACAATAAAGTGCATAATGAAAGCATTATTCAAACATTCTGACTTTGGTTTGACGATAATTGAACTACGACTTTATAGGACACTATTTAAGTTAACAACTGTTAAAACAAGTGTTGCGATTCTTAAGTAATTCAAACTCTTAGTCATTATTGTTGAATGTTAGGAGTTGATTATCGCTAATTACTTTGTTTAATCGTTTAGTTGTGTTTAAGATAACACTTTCATATAGCAACACAAGCATTTATTGCTACTTGAAAATTTTAAATTTTAGTGAAAATTTGGGGATGTTACAAAAACTGCCATCTTGGTAGATTCATTGCGGGAAAATGACCCATCATTTAAGGAAATTGTAAGAGGTTTTTGTGAATAATGTAACTAGATTCAGGCCTGTGGTTTTACTTTCAATTATTTACCATTGTACAAACTGGGTTGTCCATTTTACTAAGCCCATTTTTGCAAATTTACAATTTGTTTTTACATACCAAACTCTATAAGTAGTCCACTAACTTTGAGCATAAGTTGTTTGAGAAACTGCAATCTTGGAAGATTCATTTGGGGAAAATGACACATTATTTTAAGAATATGAAAGAGGTTTTTGTGAGTAATGTAACTAGCTTTAGGCCCATGGTTTTACTTTCAATTATTGACCAATGTGCACACTATGGAATGAATCGTACTAAGTAGTTCATAGCTTGAATCTAAGCATACGTTGTTTGAAAAACTTCCATGTTGGCAAATTCATTGAGTGCAAATGACCATTCATTTTAAGAATATAAGAGAGGTTTTTGTGAACAATGTATCTAGTTTCAGACCTTTTTTTTTGTTTACAATAATTGACCTATGTGGATATTGTGGCATGCATTTTACTAAGCAGTTCATAGCTTGAATCTGAGCATAATTTGTTTGAAAAACTGCAATATTGGCATATTCATTGCAGGAAAATGAGCCATCATTGGATGTTGGAGGCATTTTATCAATTATGTAAAGAATTTTTGCTACTCCCATAGATGAGAATAAGTGATACCCTGGGATACTAGAACTAACAACCCAACCTGGGTATTTGTCAATTTTCATTCTCTAAGCTAATGTCTTACAATGTATCTATTTAATTGTGAAGTCTACACATATTAGATATTGACTAAATTTGATTCCATTGAGTTGAATCTTGTTTGAATAATATGTGGCTTCTCTTTTGAGTTTGACAAGTGGACTTTTTTTTTTTTTACCAGTAATAGGTTATGTTGGTTCACTTACCTAGAACTAAAAAGTGCCTTGTTTCAAGAATTCTTCACAGTGCATGCTAAGCGATAGTCTAGGGCATTGTAATTGTTAATGATTACGTCATTTACATTATCATCATAATCAACATTGTAATCATCATCATCGTGGTCATCATATAATCATCATCATTGTCATCATCACCATCATATCATCCTCATCCTCATCATTGATGTTATCATTAGCATCTTCATCCTCCTCATCATCATCCTCATCATTATCACATAATAACATCATCATCATTAACATCATCAGTTTCCTTGTCAGCATAGCCATCGCCATCATCGTCACCAGCATCATCATCGTCACCATCATCATCGTTGTTGTTAGTTTCATCGTCATTGTCATTGTCAGCATCATGAGAGTTGAATTTTAGAGGCGATTGTTGAAAAAACACCTCCAAAAGTTAAATTAATTCACGTGTCTTTTGGGGGGGTTGTCAAAACGCTGCCCCAAATAGTCCAATTCTCATGAATTTTTTGGGGGGGTTTCTAAAAACCACCTTGAAAAATACATTTAGGAGCAGTATTTTTAAACCCCCCCAAAAACGTCATTAGAGTTGGATTTTGGGAGTGGTTTTAAGACAACCACCCCCAAAAGTACAATTCTCATTACTTTTTTGGAGAGACTGTCTAAAAATTGCCCTCAAAAATACATTTAGCGGTGGCCTTTTTACAACCCCACCCAAAAGTATTGAGAATTGGAATTTTTGGGGTATTTTTTTGACAACTGCCCCCAAAAATCCAATTCTCATGAATTTGTTTTTGGTGGGGGGGGGGTCTAAAAACTACTTCTAGGTGTATTTTTTCTAGTGGTTTTTAGAAACTCCCCCCAAAAGTCATGAGATATGGAATTATGGTGGCGGTTGTCTAAAAAATGCCCCCAAAAGTCCAATTCTCATGACTTTTGGGGAGAGTTTTCTAAAACCCACCCATAAAATAGATTTAGGGGAGGTTGTGTTAGAACCGCCCCCAATAGTCACAAGAATTGGAGTTTTGGGGGGAGGTTCTTAAAAAACCACCCCCAAAATTCCAATTCTCATGAATTTTGGGGGTTTTTTAAGAACTTCCCCTAAAACCCCAAAAATACTTTTGGGGGTGGTTTTGGAAAACCCTCCTCAAGTCGAAACCACCCTTAAAAGGGTAAATTATACTAGTGTTTTTTTCTCTTTCCCCTTCACAACAAATCCTTTTGGATGAGACATGAAGACATTCTCTTTTAAGTCCCCATTCAATAAAGTTGTCTTCACATCCATCTGATGAACTTTACCTCCATTCTATGTAGCCAAAGAAAATAAAGTGTGGATGCTAGCCCATTTTGATGTGGGGGACAAAGTCTCCTCATAGTCAATTCCTTCCTTCTGTGCAAAACCTTTCACCACAAGTATTACCTTGTGCATGTCAAGTGATCTATCTTATATGTACTTGTTCTTATAGACCCACTTGTATCCAATTGGTTTGGTGCCAAATGGAGTTTCAATCAACTTCCATGTATAATTCTTAATGAGAGCATCATACTCATTTTGCATGGCTTATTTCCACTCATCATGAGCAACATCCTCTTCAAAGGAAGTTGGTTCAAGGTTAGCATATAAATTTAATTCACAATCATATGAGACATGCATTTCTTCTACATCACTTGAATTTGAATATTGTCTTGTTTAGTCAAACTTCTTGTTTTGTTCTTTCCAACTTCATTAGGATGGACACTTTCAATGTCTTTTTAACCCATTTCGAAACTTTCCATGCAGGTCTAGGTTGCTCGGCTAGTGGTTCTTCATTCTCTTCAAGATTCAATCATCCAATACTTTCAATCAAATCATCCAATTGAACCTCATGTTTTGGTGAAGTGGTAGGTAGTTCTTCAAGAGGAGGAGATGGTCTTGCAAAGGGAAATTCTAGATATTGATCCAAGATAGGGATCCCCCCTTCAAGTCGTGGAATATCAATATCAACTTCATGAAAGGTATTTACATGGGTAAATATTTCTAGATGATCTAGTTGCCTCTCCATAGACTCATGATTTTTATTCATTTCAAGAAAAATGACATCTCCATAAATATATTTTTTTGTTTACCTCATTGTAAAAACAATATGCTTTAGTGTTGTTTGAGTACCCCAAGAAGATGCACTTTTGACTCCTAGAATCGAGCTTGTTTCTTTGTTCATTTTGAATTAAGGCATAACAGGTGGAACTAAAGACCCTAAGATGCATCACCGAAGGTATGCACCAATACCACATTTTCTATGGCGTTTTGTTTCCAAGAGCATGAATGGGACTTTTGATTCTCAAATAAACTGCACATAGAATTGCATCAGCCCAAAACATCAACTTTACATTCTTGAAAGACATCATCGAACGAACCACATTCAAAAGTGTCATATTCATTATTTTTTCCACACTGCTCTGTTGAGCATTGTATGTGTTGGCACATGATATTTTTTTTTAGTGGTGAAAATTTTGTAGAAAAAACCAAAAAATTGTGATGAAGGAAACTAGTAACAAATTCCTAAATATAGCCGAATCCATGGATATAATGGCCAAGCGCTAAAATTTAGCTAGAACATTAAATTTAAGGGGTAGAGCAATGGAGGATTACTAAATTCATTAGAGGAGTTCTAAAGTGTTGGATCGGTTAAAAAAGATGACGGACTTCCAAGTATGAGAATAGAAAAAAGGTCCACAGATCAAGGGCGGAGATTTTCTCATGGGAAATCAACAACTGATAACAACTTAACCGAAAGCGGAAAATAGAGATAAAGGAAGCACGATTCCCAAAATAGATCAATGATACGGAATTAAAGGATGATCAGATCAACAGTTAGAAGTCATTCCAGAGCGGGAAGTAGCACGAAATTTGAAAGAGGTAAGCCACATCGGAAAATATACCTCCTACCATGTGTTGAGCAACTGGACATTCTGCAGATTGAAAGGTGGTTTGGGAAGACAACTATTAAACATCCCAAAACCGCTTAGGTGATAAAAGGTGACAATATCGAGGGTATACGTAAACTCATGTGACAAGATTTACGGCCATGATTTATTGTTGATTATTATGGAATATTATAAAGGAAAGATAGGTCACGGGAAAGTAATCATTTCGTTACCCGATACCTGGAAGAAGAATGTGTCTACGGCACCAGGAGGTCAGGTTAAAATACATTATCTGGCCTCCATCGTTTCCCAAGTTGGTCACGAACCTTCTGTTATCTCCCCAAATAATTTTGTCGAGTTAATCAATTTTAGATGATGGGAGGTCATTTGAAAATTCATTTCTAAATTTTTTAAGGCTCATTTTTTATATCTTTATGCATGTAATAAAGTTTGAAAAACATTTGATTGGGTTTTCATTTCAGAAATTTCAAAAGACAGGTTTCGGTAGCTAAGCGCTTATTTAAAATGGTCCTTAAGCTACCGAAAGCCCTACTTTCAGTAGCTTAAACGAAATTTTCGAAGCTCTCCTAGCTACCGAAAGTGAAAGGACATACAGCGTGAGTCAGGGGGTAGTTTTTGGTGGCTTGGGCGAATACAATGGTGTTCATTAGCCACCGAAAGGTAAGTTTTTGAAGCTTACAAGTCAAAAGAAAAATTGTTTGAACCTACTGAAAGCAGAGGCATTCTCAATACTTTCCGGCAGCTTACATGGACAAAGGTGAAATCATCGGCTACCAAAATTAAGTGAGTTTCAAATGGTGGAGATGTCTAATCAAGGGCTCAGATGTGAAATCTAAAGTGGATTCATCATGTAGTGCCCCTAGACTACTATAGACATTGAGGGCACCTGCTGAGTCACCTGACTGTTTGAAACATTAATAAAATAACCCTATGATTTTATTTTGAGTATATTTATGATTACGATTGATTGATATATGTGCATTTGGGTAGTTATTGTGAATGGACAATTTCATGTTGTTTAACGATTAACTTTGATATGAAAACTGTACATATGAATGATGCTTAACGACTAGCTGTGCAATTGATTATGTGATTAGACGAATGAGTAATGATTAAGTAAATTATAGATGCTTAATGAAGCAACAGATTTATAAACCAAATTGTGAATATTGAGGACAGTGCTACTAATTTACGTTTGTGAGAAATGTGTGTAGCGACAGGTGAAACGGTTCACCAACAGACACACAAAGGAATATGAAGGGTCGTAGAGTACGAGTAAATCACACACAGGGAGAGCGACGACAATGTCGACTTCCGACGGAATACCACGCTTGAGCAGATAAGCACTGATCCGCTTGCTCAAGAGGAAAGTGTGAGGGCGTACGAGGTGGGCCACGACGGAGCTGGTCACATACGAGTTGGGGGGCGCGCAGTGAGAACGGACTCACTCCTCAACGCCATTAGTCCCTAATAGCGTGTAGACGGAGGATGGAAGGTAACGGCTCCTGAAATCCCTACATGAAGTTCCCGCAAGTCAAAACGGAAGGATGACGGCAGAAGGGCCCGACGGTGCGGTACCCTGCCAAGAATGGAAAGAGTGAATGCAAGGACCCAACGATGTGGTGCCTTGATGAGGAATGGAAACTATGGATGACTGGACTCGACGGAGTGGTGCCATGTCAGAGAAATTAAATTAAGGAACAAGGAGGCCCAACGGCGCGACACCGGGTCCCTAGTAAAAGTTGATTGCTAAACTTAACTGCATTGAAACGTATAATTTTGCACCTAGAACTTTACTTAGAAATGCATTTGAGTACTTTAGGCATTTGCACAAAAATTAATACTTTGGCATTTAAATAATATTAAGTGTTATTTAGGCATTGCACATGAAAGGATATTCTTGATTACTTAAAAATATTATAAATATTTATTTAGGAGCAAAATGGAATCCTAGGCATGGACACCTAGTCAACTCCACCTACACCACAAATCTAGGAGTTAAGTGAAATATCTAGGGGACAAACATGAGCAAACTTAGGGATGTTGGTGCATCTCCTAGAGAAACTGATACTTGGATGGGTGAGTTGTTTTTCATTAAAGAATTAATTAAATAATTATTTATGCATGAAGCGACATGTGTCGCAGGGGATTTTCCTTTAAAAGGGAGACTTTGGGGATGGGTAAAGGACCCAGACCCTGGATGACTATCGTAATATTGAGTTACCTCATGACTTGCTACTATTAAGGGTTTGGATGGAAATCTTGGTGGGGGGGAATCCCAAACTGGGTTTCATGAATATTTTTTTTTGTGTGTGAGCTCTACGACCCAAAGCTCGGGGGAGGCCATGCGACTGAAAGCATGAGCCTATGGTTGGGTGGCGAAGCTAACGGTTTCTTCGCCAATGGTTAAACGAGCTTTGTTGGAGGGATCCTACGGAAGACGAAGGCGAAAATGGACCAGCCGGATCGGGTTGACAGGTTAAAGTTTTGCTTATTTTTGTTAAGTTATTCACGCTTTTTATTTTATTTTTCCAATAACTGTGATGGCTAATTTGTTTGTATGAAGTTGTTAAAGTTTCAGGTTCAGTTCAAGGGGACCCTAAAGGAGGGGTCCTACATTTGGTATCAGAGCCGGTCGAGCCTTGAGGGCACCGGACTCATATTACCGAGGGGTTGTCAGTATTTTCGTCCAGCGTCGGATTGCTCCGGATCGCTGATTCAGCCACTACCACAGACGATCTACCTGCTCCGAATTCGACAACTAATCAGGTTCTAATATTTTTGAAATTACTTTTGGTATTGAAAGTAAATTTACAGTTCTATATCAAAGGAAATTACAAGTGCTAATCTAGTTGTTATGATAACTTATTTAATTGTTTATCATTAATCTTCTTAGAAATGTGGTTCCTATGAAATTAAGCAGAGAGGATCGAATCCAAGATTTTGGACAGATATGTTGTTACAATTGTTTTTGTTACTCGGTTCTATTATAAAATCTTATACTCTTTTCAGTGTTGTTCAGAATATTATATTGATGTGTATGGACCCTGTGTATGTGATTCTGTGTTTCGGCATTTGTATGTTCCCGAATTTATGAGAATACGCAAAGAGACTAGAGGAATATTGTTGAAATCAATCTGGATTATATAAAATTTCCTTTAACTCTGTTTTGGGTAAATCGTAAATCTAATGAATTGAATTGAGTTTTGGGTAAATCGTAGATCTAATCTTCTGTAAACGTTATAAACCCTGTAGTTTGGATTATAAACCCTCCGCGTCAGTACTCTTATTAGATTTCGATTCCTAGGTTATTATCCTTATTTAAAATTTAGATCTTGCCACCGGTGAAGTCTATCTGTGCATGACGCGATCTGCGAACACTGGTTATAAGTTCCATTGAAACTCGATTTCAGGATTTATCCCATTGAAATTCGATTTCAGGCTTATCGTGATTATTTTAACTCCTCAAATTTTGTCCCCATTGCACTCGATCTGTGCAATGACGTGATCAGCGAATACTCTGCATTTGCATTCCCTTGAACTCGATTCAGGTTTCATTATTGTTTAAACCTTAAATCCTATGTTTTCTTGATGCCGATCTGTGCAGTATTGGGTTCAGCGTTTGTGCCATATTTGCATTCCATTGAAACTTGACCTCGGAATTACTTTTAATATTGTTTTAAATTTTTAGACTTGCCACAATTTCCTTACATCTCAGCGTTTTCGATAGACCGGGTAGGGACACTCGGCCACATTCTTTTGTGGATTTTTTTTTTTTTTTTGCTAAATTCCTTGGCTCTTAATATGTGAATATGAGTTCGTCAGATTTATTTATAGAGATTTTACTCATTGTACCTTGCTAGAGTTAGTTGATTAAGATATATGCTTATTATGCCTCCAAAATGAGTTAAGTAATCATGACTTGAGCTCTGCTATAACTTGAAAGTGAGAGTATTTGATATTAGCTTGGGCCTATATGTTCAGTCATTTATTCGTTATCACTCTGTTGGACTTACCAGTCGGTAATTTCGTGAGGCGGTTATAGCCCTGATGTTTGCTGTATTAGTAGATTAAAATACACTACATTCATAAACTCATAACTGATAATCGGAATTCAGAAACCCTCGCTGTAAACAGGGCTTACTCGATCGAAACTTCAATATAAAAAGAAAAAAAAAACTGTAATGTATTAGATCGGAGTAGTGTGCACTGTGCATTAGTAGTTATGAAAATCTCAGTTTTCAATTACGTGATAATACACCCATTTAGAAAATCGATCTACATTCTGTGCATTTTTAATTATGAAGAAATCAATTCAAACCTCTGCCCATTTAGAGATCCGAAACCTTTTTATGATCAAGAACGATGTTGTTAGCCAATCTATACGCTATCCAGAAGATCCGATGCACATCTACCCATCGCCATCGATTTAAAATGATTTCTTATTTTTGTATCTGAAGGATCATGAATGATGTCAATTAAGTTTAAACCCCACAGATCTGAGTTTCTATTTGATTCCATCGTTGTCTTTGACTTTGAAGGCTTAGTGTTCAAGATTTAGGATCCTTAGTCTCTCTCACACCACCGACGGGACATCACGCCTTCACCGCCAATCCTGCATCATCCATAGCCATATTCGCGATTCTGTCTCTAAGGCTTGATGACAGCGGATTAGTGAACCCGCAGGTTACCCTGTATTCTCTTTTGTTTTAATTCCTCTGTTCTGGATCAGAAGGTATGCTGTTAGAGTAGTATCTCTTGTGCTAAATTAAGGGTCGATTGAAGAATTCTTCTACCACCTGTTCAAGCGCTTAAATCGAACTCATGTTTGCCTCCGTGACTGTTGGGATGTATGGCTTATCTTTTTCTCGGCTGGTCAAAGGCTTGTCGTTTGTCAATTGCAGACTAGTCTCTGTTATACCGATTTCAATACAGTCTTGTATGGAAAAGGTGCTCATTGTCTGTAGTTGTAGCTGCTATTCGCTTCCTCCAGGATTTCTTTGGGGAATGTTTATATTAGCATATTCGTGTTACTCCTGAACTGTATGCTTTTTCCTATTTTTGCTGTGGGCGGTAAGGCACGCCTTCTTGCTGTCTCTTGACACTATGAACAGTGCCATAATAATCTGTATTTCGTATGGTCAAGTTTGCTGTATGTTTTGATTCGCACTTGAATATCTAAGTATAGTAGTTCTGTTTCCAGTGAAAGAAAAATAAAATATTATTATTGTGCTATATTTTCTCCAATACGGAAACGCCTCAGCCAAATAATGTTTTTCGGTTGGTTAAAAACATGATTAAAGCATGATTATGCTCAGTATAGTTTTCGGCCGGTCAAAATATGTTTAATATTTTTATTCCCCGTTGAAGTGGGATCGAGTCCATTATATCAACTATCTTTAATTAAATTATTACTATTTAAAATCAGATCTATTCATGATATCGATTTCCTCGGAATCATTCCTATTCAGATCCGATCGAATCGATTATGTATTAAGTGTCGTTCAATTTAATCATTTAACTGTCTGTGATTTGTAATCAAACTCGGTTCTGCATTGACTAGTTCTCCGTTGATATTGAAAACCCGTGATGTGTTTAACATGAGTCCAGTCAGATCGAACCTCTATCTCTAGTTATCATATAGTTTGCTTGAATTATACCACCGAATGATAGTATCTTCATGTTGATCTTGGCACTTGACTGTCACATGATCCATGGTGACTCTTATCATAAATTAATGTTGTAACTTAGACAGGTAATGACTTTGTTGCATGACAAGTGCAACATCGAGTAAGTAATACCTTGTTTTTTTTTTCCTCTGTGATTAGGAGAACACTTTCCAGTTCTTTTTAACTGTGTCCATGCTAACTACCTAGGATGACCCACCCTTACGCTCTGCTCATTAATGAGAGAACGATTCAGTCTGCTGAAGATACCAATGTTTCCATACTTGCCAGTTGTCGTGCTTGTGCAACCCATGACACATGGAATGCAAACTCCTCGCCTTCACCAATATGCCGGTATAAGATACCCTCTGCGTGCATTAGTAGTCTAAAATCTCGGCCAAACCATCAATGAGTGTCAGTTAAACTCCAACACGGTAACTCTCATCTACGTAACAAGAATGAACTGTGGCAATGTGGCGAACTGTCGGCTTGTAGGAAGAGAATGGGTGTGAGTCGTGACAACGAATTACTAAACATAAACCTAATTTCCCTATATATATATATAGACGAGCAATGTGTGACGTGTTCAAGAAGACCATCCGAAATGGATTGTGTTGTTATATAAGGGTTGAACTCAAGTTAATTTATATCGTCTATATGTTTACATTAATGCTGTGTGGTTTATATAATGATTTAGTTCTCGTGAAATTAATATATTAAGAATGGATTTACATGAATTTATGATAGTTGTAGGTTAAATTATAAATATATAAATACACATGTTTACATTAGTGGATGTTGAAAAAGACAGAATATAAAATAAGTTATAATTACGTTTGACATACATATGGGAGCTACATGTAGTTAGTGTATAAAATATATGTGATATTCAATTATTTATATACTCAAAAGCTGTTTGCTTCACTTACAAAATAGTTTAAGTAGATATGGGTTGTTGATTTTGTATTGAAAGGATCTTGAAAGGTTATTACATGAACTTTAGGTATATGGAAACGTGACCTCTAATTAGAGTAATAAATATATACATCTATTTATACATTAAGTATATATTGTTGGGAAGGTTGAAAGGTGTGGTAATTAATATATATATATATAATAATAAAAAAAATTCCTCGATGTGTGATAGTAGCAAAATCTACATTTTACTTAGCACTGTCATCATCTTAATTAATGCGAGAAATTTGTCTAAAATATTACTAAGTGTAGACTATCAAGGATATTTCAAGAGGATGAGAAAGGATAGTATGTTTAAGAAGTGATGAGGTATTTAAGAAATCCTAGGGATCTCATACCAATAAATTGTTATTGTCATGCTTATGTGGGGGTAATGGTATTAATCTTAAAGCAAAATGAACATTATAATGTGCCCATATGAAGTTGCAATGACATGAACAACAACATACAACCTTATTGTGTGCTAGAAATGGTAACCCGAAACCTTAAAATAGAAGGGATATATGGGGAAAGGAACCATAGAGAAAATAGGTGAAAATCGGGTTTCAAACGGAATATGGATATGATTAGCACAATAAGATGAACACAATGAGGCTGACTATTTTACATGGTGATTCCCAAAAGGAAAGACGAATAGTCCTCAAGACATGACTGAATGAAACTATGATGGCACACATGACGTAAATTGGAAAGAGTGTCGAAGAGTCATATGATAACAAGAATGATGAACTGAGGCAAGGACACAATGATCTCCTTCACCTCAACATGATGGTACTAACGAAATTACTAGGAAATAAAATTTAATATGTTCATCTAAGTCGTAACGTCCAAACACTTTGGAATCATATCAAGTTGAGAATCAACCTTGCTAAAAATTATGGGCTACAAATAGTTTTATGGGAATGATTGAGTGATTTATGCAATAATTTTGACCATGTGACAATCACCCTTGATTCGGTAAATCGTGATTATAACTTACCATTATGTATTTGTAATGCCCCTAAAATGATTGTGGACTTTAAGGGCACCTGTCGAGTGACCCAGCGGAACAGACTTCAATAAAGTGGCCCTTCAAGTTAGGATGTGTCTTAATAAGGGAGAATCACCTGATGATGTTCATGACTATAGTTGATAAATGAATTAAAGAATTAAATTATATGTGTGGAGTGGTATAATTGATTGGTTAGTTCTTGCTTAATGACTAGCCTGGATTGATCAAGTCAAAGTGCAGTAGGACAGTTACAGTCCTAGCTCTGCAACTTGGGAGGACGCAACTGAGATGTGTCATAGCTTTCCATTTTTATTCTGAACTTCGGGACGAAGTTCTAAATAAGTAGGGGTGTATGTAGTGCCCCTAGACTACTATAGACATTGAGGGCACCTGCTGAGTCACCTGACTGTTTGAAACATTAATAAAATAACCCTATGATTTTATTTTGAGTATATTTATGATTACGATTGATTGATATATGTGCATTTGGGTAGTTATTGTGAATGGACAATTTCATGTTGTTTAACGATTAACTTTGATATGAAAACTGTACATATGAATGATGCTTAACGACTAGCTGTGCAATTGATTATGTGATTAGACGAATGAGTAATGATTAAGTAAATTATAGATGCTTAATGAAGCAACAGATTTATAAACCAAATTGTGAATATTGAGGACAGTGCTACTAATTTACGTTTGTGAGAAATGTGTGTAGCGACAGGTGAAACGGTTCACCAACAGACACACAAAGGAATATGAAGGGTCGTAGAGTACGAGTAAATCACACACAGGGAGAGCGACGACGATGTCGACTTCCGATGGAATACCACGCTTGAGCAGATAAGCACTGATCCGCTTGCTCAAGAGGAAAGCGTGAGGGCGTACGAGGTGGGCCATGACGGAGCTGGTCACGTACGAGTTGGGGGGCGCGCAGTGAGAACGGACTCACTCCTCAACGCCATTAGTCCCTAATAGCGTGTAGACGGAGGATGGAAGGTAACGGCTCCTGAAATCCCTACATGAAGTTCCCGCAAGTCAAAACGGAAGGATGACGGCAGAAGGGCCCGACGGTGCGGTACCCTGCCAAGAACGGAAAGAGTGAATGCAAGGACCCAACGATGTGGTGCCTTGATGAGGAATGGAAACTATGGATGACTGGACTCGACGGAGTGGTGCCATGTCAGAGAAATTAAATTAAGGAACAAGGAGGCCCAACGGCGCGACACCGGGTCCCTAGTAAAAGTTGATTGCTAAACTTAACTGCATTGAAACGTATAATTTTGCACCTAGAACTTTACTTAGAAATGCATTTGAGTACTTTAGGCATTTGCACAAAAATTAATACTTTGGCATTTAAATAATATTAAGTGTTATTTAGGCATTGCACATGAAAGGATATTCTTGATTACTTAAAAATATTATAAATATTTATTTAGGAGCAAAATGGAATCCTAGGCATGGACACCTAGTCAACTCCACCTACACCACAAATCTAGGAGTTAAGTGAAATATCTAGGGGACAAACATGAGCAAACTTAGGGATGTTGGTGCATCTCCTAGAGAAACTGACACTTGGATGGGTGAGTTGTTTTTCATTAAAGAATTAATTAAATAATTATTTATGCATGAAGCGACATGTGTCGCAGGGGATTTTCCTTTAAAAGGGAGACTTTGGGGATGGGTAAAGGACCCAGACCCTGGATGACTATCGTAATATTGAGTTACCTCATGACTTGCTACTATTAAGGGTTTGGCTGGAAATCTTGGTGGGGGGGAATCCCAAACTGGGTTTCATGAATATTTTTTTTTGTGTGTGAGCTCTACGACCCAAAGCTCGGGGGAGGCCATGCGACTGAAAGCATGAGCCTATGGTTGGGTGGCGAAGCTAACGGTTGCTTCGCCAATGGTTAAACGAGCTTTGTTGGAGGGATCCTACGGAAGACGAAGGCGACAATGGACCAGCCGGATCGGGTTGACAGGTTAAAGTTTTGCTTATTTTTGTTAAGTTATTCACGCTTTTTATTTTATTTTTCCAATAACTGTGATGGCTAATTTGTTTGTATGAAGTTGTTAAAGTTTCAGGTTCAGTTCAAGGGGACCCTAAAGGAGGGGTCCTACACATCATTACTTAACCACCGAAAAGAACAAAGAGAAGTGGATTGCGAGCTGATTAAGCATTCGATGCAATCATGAATTGATCCCAGATCCACTAAAAACATCACGTTAACTAGACAAATTGAGATACTAAGAGATAGGAGGACCTTTCCTAGAACTCAGAAACAGTCCAAGCTTGAAACCCTGGCAGCAGTAGCAATTAGCATAGCTAACAGTCTGGAGTCATCCCAGGACGAGGGAAAGTAGCAGAAGGAGGATTAAACAAAAACCAAAAAACACAAGTTTGTTAAATTTTGCAGGTTGATATCAAACAGAGTTTTCGGTAGCTTGGGTGAACATATTGATTGTTCATTAGCTACCCAAAACCCAGTTTTTGGCAGCTTATCTCATAAGAAAAATCCTTCAAGCTAAGGGAAGGTCATTTTTTACAGTTTCGGTGGCTTAGGCGAACATGTCAGATTCATTCATTAGCCACCGAAACAAAGCTTTCGGTAGCTAACAGAAATCAAGCTCAGACCTACTAGCTACCGAAAGCCTAAAAATCACAGGAAATTGTCATTTTCGCACAGATCCAAGTTTTATCATTCTAAAGGGAATGAGGATGGTTTCTAAGTGAAGGTTTTAATTAATATGATTTGTTTCAATGTGCTATTCCAGTTTTGAAGGTGCCAGCAAGATGGAAATAATGAAGAAATGTGGCGTTTTTTGTTGTCCCGAGTCATCATTTTCAAATGACGATTCTGAGCGTCTCGAGAATATTTTTGCAAAATGCTCAAAGGTTTTTGTTCCTAACATGTCATAGAACAATAAATTCTCCCTTTTTTCATATAGGTGTTTCATATTGAGAGAATCGAATCCGTCACTGAGCCCCAATTTTCGGATCCCAGAATCTGCATGTTTAACACATGTTTTTGAAATGCAGATCTCAGGAAAACAAAAACGAGTTTCAAAGATATGAGAGAGGTTTTTGCTCACAACAAATGAATGCACAATAATCTCTTTCAGTTTATACACAAGTGTCACATAGCTGGAGAACTGAACCCATCTCTGAGCCTCTTTTTCAGCAGTTTCAGCAAAAGTGGCGTTTTTACTATGCAGAGTCATCATTTTCAAATGATGATCCGGAGCGACTGGAGAATCATTCTACAAATCGCTCGGAATTTTTTCTTCCTAACATGTCAGAGAACAATAACCTCTCTCAAGTTTCCTACAGGTGTCACATATTGGGAGAATCGAATGCATATCTGAGCCCCATTGTTCAGCAGTCTGGCCAATTAAAAATGATTTTTCCTAGTTTGTTGAAAAACGTTTTTGGATTTTCCATCTGGAGTAAATTCGACCCAGCTTCTTAGGATTTGGGGGGATGTTGTAAAGGTTATAAATCCTATAACTCATGTAGAACAAGGGTTCGATTTTGGAGAGACTTATTGATATTTGTATTCTCATACTTTTGGTGACTTCTCAGTAATATAAGCTTCTTTTACTATTTGCTTTTAGATTTTCTTTCTCATATTTCTGTACTCCCAGTGGATGGTTTATTTCGTGCATGTTCCTTTGTTTATGCCAGATAGCTGTAATCATGCCTTTGCATTGAGAACTGAACATACATGTCATTTATTTTTTGTGATTAGCCATTTATATACATATTTATGTGTATGAGTCCGCTAATACGATAAGGATTCACTCCCCTTAATCTTTTATCAACTCTCTGAATAGCAGTAGTCAAAGCCTTGTCTACCTGAGTGTCTCTATGTGTGTTTTGAGTTTGTGAGTTTTGATCTCAATCATCCAGCTTGATCCTTAATTACCCCATATTTCAAGATAAGTTTAAGTTACCAGGCTTTTCCGAGCACAACCTAGGAAGACTCCTGGAGGGATAACAAACTGGCGCCGTTGTCGGGAAAAGGAGTTCGAAGCTCATCTTCCCTGGGAGACGACATAGTTCCAGCTTTGATGATAGACAAAGCCTGGACATTATTTTGGTTGTAATCATCTATCTAGTGACTCCATGAAGGACAAATCCAGTGGCAACTCCATTGTTCAGAAATCTGTTGGCGACTCCATTGGTATGACATGAACAAAATCTTAGCTAAGAGATATGCTCTCTGTGATTTTTCAAAAATTGTTGGTTTCCCAAATCTAGTTCCTAGTAGAGATGAATGGGAAAATAGCCTTCCCAGATTTTGGGGTGAAGATTGGGAAGTACCAGCAGAACATTTGTTGGACATTCATGATTACATTCATCGGTTGCAAGTTATGCATGAAGATGTTCAGATCCGGCTCTTCTATTTTTCATTAGAGGGGATTTCTCGTGATTGGTACTGGTCTCTTCCTATTTCCAGTATAAGCTCTTTGGCAGATTTTCATGCTGCCTTTCATTTGTTCTACAAAGAAATATTTTCAGCTGACCTTTTATTTCTTGAGTGTTGTCATGAATTCAATTTATTGACTAATGATTTGGATAATCATGAAGAGTATGTTGTTATTGGGGATACCTCTCACTATGACCGAGACAATTATGACCTTCACAATGTTAGCCATAGTATAGATGCTTTTGACATTGTACCAAATGCATCTATTGTCTCAGGCTATCAGGAAGATCAAATTGTCCCCTTTGAAGAATTGAAAGATGATGAGCAAATTGACAGATCAATAGATGAAAGTAATAGATCTATAGTAGATGTTGAGGGTAGTCCACATCTTCCAGATTTGCAGATCAGGGCAAGTTATCATAACCATAAGGAACAAGGTGATATTTTTCCAGATCTGTTTCAAGATTTTATTGCTAATCCTTTTATTCAAGAAGCTTCCTCTCTGTCATCAGGATCTTACCTTGATACTCCTACATTTGACCCATACAGTGATGAGGAAGAAGATGTTGAGGTTCGTGAAGACTTATTGTTTACTCAAATTTCATCTAGTTCTTCTTTTCAGCAGAGAGATGATAAAAAATCTATGCATACTGTGATTGATGCTTGTCACGAATCTGTTGTTCAAAAGTCCAATGAAGATCTTTTTAGTCTTGATATATCCTGAAAAGATATTATTGTTGGAGAGGAAATTGTTTGCTGTGATAAGCCAACATATCATCATGATGAATTCAGATTACAGAGATATGTTGAAGGGGAGTAGAAAGTTCCAGAACAACGGTTCAGCTTGCATTTTTCTCCGACAAAGGTTTAGAAATCTTCGTTCAGCATTGAGACCAGTGAAAGCAATCAGCAGCTGCAATACAGGCGGTTGGGACAACAGCTTGAAGAGTTATTCCTTTATGGTTTTAATGACCCTTCTACAAACTATTTGGAAACTATGAACATAATATATGTTAAAATATTTTTGTTAGATGAAAACTGTCTTTATCATCTGTTCGAACCTCTTTTTGGTATGATATGGCCTCCATTATTTTTGGGGTTAAGATCAAAAACAGTTTCAGTAAATCAGTTTCTGACATGGCTTCATTGGAAGCATGATTTTACTTGATTAAGCATCATTACAATGGTTAGAATAGGATTAGGTAGTAATAATAAGCTCTCCCTATGAGCAAGTAGATTCTTTCAGTCGTTTTCAGTTTTTGTTAAATAAGCAGGGCATGCTACAGGTTTGCAGAAGTTTTGGTGGCAGTTATAAAGACTGCATGCCCAATGGATATAAGACACTATTGGCAGGGGTAATTTGGCTTCAAATGATGAGAAGGGTTGCAGGATTTGGATCATGTTTTGAAAGTAGCTTTTGAGACTCCATAGCCCAATGGATGCAAGGCGTTGCTAGCAGGTTTGCAGTTGAACATTTGTGGACAGTTTACAGAGGTTTGATGGCAGTTTAAATGACTCCATGACCAATGGAGCACTAGACTAGGTTCTATATTTTGTTTATTTAGAAAATGCATCAGATCTATGGTTCTTGAAACCTCACAGGGAGGATTTCATGCCCAAGTAGGAGCCAGATGTTATCTCCCCAAATAATTTTGTCGAGTTGATCAATTTTAGATGATGGGAGGTCATTTGAAAATTCATTTCTAAATTTTTTAAGGCTCATTTTTTATATCTTTATGCATGTAATAAAGTTTGAAAAACATTTAATTGGGTTTTCATTTCAGAAATTTCAAAAGACAGGATTCGGTAGCTAAGCGCTTATTTAAAACGGTCCCTAAGTTACCGAAAGCCCTGCTTTCGACAGCTTAAACGAAATTTTTGAAGCTCTCCTAGCTACCGAAAGTGAAAGGACATACATCGTGAGTCAGGGGGCAGTTTTCAGTGGCTTGGGTGAATACGATGGTGTTCATTAGCCACCGAAAGGTAATTTTTGGCAGCTTACAAGTCAAAAGAAAAATTGTTCGAAGCTACCAAAAGGAGAGGCATTCTCAATACTTTCCGGCAGCTTACGTGGTTAAAGGTGAAATCATTGGCTACCAAAATTAAGTCGGTTTCAAATGGAGGAGATGTCTAGTCAAGGGATCAGATGTGAAATCTAAAGGGGATTCATCATTCCTTAACGTCTGAAAAGAACAAAGAGCAGTAGATCGCGAGATGATTAAGCATTCGGTGCAATCATGAATTGATCCCAGATCCACTAAAAACATCAAGTTAACTAGACAAATTGAGATACTATGAGATAGGAGGACCTTTCTTAGACCTTAGAAACAGTCCAAGCTTGAAACCCTGGAAACGACAGCAATTAGCATAGCTAACAATCTAGATTCATCCCAGGACGAGGGAAAGTAGCACAAGGATGATTAAACAGAAACCAGAAAACACAGTTTTGTTAAATTTTGCAGGTTGATATCAAACAGAGTTTTCCATAGCTTGGGCAAACATATTGATTGTTCATTAGCTACCAAAAACCCAGTTTTTGGCAGCTTATCTCATAAGAAAAATACTTCAAGCTAAGGGAAGGTCAGTTTTTGAATTTTCAATGGCTTAGGCGAACATGTCAGATTCATTCATTGGCCACCGAAACGGAGCTTTCGGTAGCTAACAGAAATCAAGCTCAGACCTACTAGCTACTGAAAGCCTAAAAATCACAGGAAATTGTCATTTTCGCACAGATCCAAGTTTTATCATTCTAAAGGGCATGAGGATGGTTTCTAAGTGAAGGTTTTAATTAATAGGATCTGTTTCAATGTGTTGTTCTAGTTTTGAAGGTGCCAGCAAGATGGAAATAATGAAGAAATGTGGCGTTTTTTGCTGTCTCGGGTCATCATTTTCAAATGACAATTCTGTGTGTATGGAGAATAATTTTTCAAAATGCTCGGAGGTTTTTGTTCATAAAATGTCATAGAAAAATAACCTCTCCCCATTTTCCTACAGGTGTTTCATATTGAGAGAATCGAATCCGTCACTGAGCCCCAATTTTCAGATCCCAGAATCTACCTGTTTAACACATGTTTTTGAAATGCAGATCTTGAGCAAACCAAAACGAGTTTCAAATATCTGAGAGAATTTTTGCTCACAACAAATAAATGCACAATAAGCTCTTTCAGTTTATACATAGGTGTCACATAGCTGGAGAACTGAACCCATCTCTGAGCCTCTTTTTTAGCAGTTTCAGCAAAAGTGGCGTTTTTACTATTCAGAGTCATCATTTTCAAATGATGATTCGGAGCGACTAGAGAATCATTCTACAAATCGCTCGGAGGTTTTTCTTCCTAACACGTCAGAGAACAATAACCTCTCTCAGTTTTCCTACAGGTGTCACATATTGGGAGAATAGAATGCATCTCTGAGCCCCACTGTTCAGCAGTCTGGCCAATTAAAAATGATTTTTACTGGTTTGTTGAAAAACGTTTTTGGATTTTCCATCTGGAGTAAATTCGACCCAGCTTCTTAGGATCTAGGGGGATGTTGTAAAGACTATAAATCCTAGAACTCATGTAGAAAAAGGGTTCAATTTTGGAGACACTTATTGATATTTGTATTCTCAGACTTTCAGTGTCTTCTCAGTAATATAAGATTCTTTTACTATTTGCTTTTAGATTTTCTTTCTCATATTTCTGTACTCGCAGTGGATGGTTTATTTCATGCATGTTCCTTTGTTTATGCCAGATAGCTGTAATCCTATATTTGCATTGAGAACTGAACATACATGTCATTTATTTGTTGTGATTAGCCATTTATATAGATATTTCTGTGTATGAGTCTGCTAATACGATAAGGATTCACTCCCCTTAATCTTTTATCAACTCTCTGAACAGCAGTAGTCAAAGCCTTGTCTACCTGGGTGTCTCTATGTGTGTTCTGAGTTTGTGAGTTTTGATCTCAATCATCCAACTTGATCCATATTTACCCCATCTTTCAAGATAAGATTAAGTTACCAAGCTTTTCCGAGCACAACCTAGGAAGACTCCTGGAGGGATAACACCTTCTTTTTTAACTATTTTGCTTCTTTAAAATGGAAAAAGAAGGGGTAGAAGAGCAGGTCAGAGAATTTAGTTGATTGGAAGAGATTTTTCAGGACAAGGATGGGAATATTTTCGAACCAGTGTTGTCATTCGGTCCAATACGGGAGGTAAAGGATAAGCTAAAGGTTCTAGATGAGCAAGGAATGGATTTGCACGGGGTGCAAAGGTCAGTGTTTCACCATTTCTGTCCGTAACAAACCCTAAATTGACCAGATTTCATAACCTGGTGTACGTCAAATTATTCTCAGATATAGAGTGTTATAATGGACTCAAATAGGTCTAGAATCCTTTGTGTGGTGAATTCTCAGACTGTTAGAGATTCTTTAGATGTCCCCAAGTCGTTTCTCCAAATGTTGGAGGAATTTACCGAAGAAACCCTAGTCGAACAGTTTAGACAGGCTTCTGCGCAGGAAAAGCAAGTCTTCTTTTCTAAGTGTTTTAAACCAGATCTTTCTATGGAGAATGAACCCTATCCTTTAGATATGGACCTTTTCAATGAAGAATCTCAGTGGGTCATTTCCTTGTTGAGTCAGTTCTTAGGATTGGATACTGATAGATTTGTTCCAGAAACTCTGATAAGCCTGTTGTTTAGAATAGGAAAGCACCATTTGGAATCTGAATCCAGTTAGTTGCCTTTCCTTAAGTATGATGAATTTCTAGCTGACAGTATTCACTCTTAGTTAGTAAATTTCCACCTGACGAGACATTTTCATTTTCGGTCTTATTTGATTAGAATGTTTTTTTTTAATGAAACAAATTTGCAGTTTCCAGAGGTCCTTTTTACTTTTGAAATCAAGAACAACACTTTCGATTATATGAACCTGATTATGTTGGATATATACAGACTAATTCTTCAGAAGCAGGCACCTAGAGTTTTGCATGAGATATAGGAATTTTTACAGTTCATTGTAAATCAAAGAGTGGGAGATTGGTTTTTGTTTGAAGATCATACTGTCATCAGGGTATATGGATTTGTTCATGAACCCTAAATTTTGTTGAGATATTGTAACTTCAAAGAATATTATATTTGTACTTTATTATTCCGGAGATGTTTCATTCCTCCGTGAAGATCTTATTGTATATCTGGAGATGTTTATTCCTCCGTCGGAATGTGGTAACTCGGGTTATTAGACTTCCCTAGTGGGGGTCGGCCCTGTATGTGTCATGTGGGTCAAAGGGTTATTAGACCACCCTAGAGGGGTCGGCCCAGTCAGTTGTAGTGGGGTATTTAACCCATTGGTTAAATACGAGCCTACGTGTACTTATGTAAAAGATATGTCAGAGTAGTGTATAAATAGAGGAGGTGTGTTCCTCATTTGACACACACACTCACTTGAGGACAACGCACTTGTGGAGGAGAGGTCTGCTATTGTGGATAAGGAGATCATGTCTCAGGGTTTCATCTTTGTATATTGTTGGTCATCTATATTGAGGAAGCTTTGCTGGGTTTTCTACCCCATGAGGGTTTCCCAGGATAAATCTCTGTCTCTTGTGTTTATGCTATGCTTGTTGTTTCTTCAGTGATCCTGTATATGCTATTATTGTGAAATGGAATGTAATGCTGCTATTTTCTGTCTTATCATATTAAATCTTAACATGGTATCAGAGCTAACCTGAAGGAAGACAAGGTATGGCACTTACGACACTTGCTTTACTTACGACAATTTGAAGATTAGGGTTTTACATAGAAAAAAACCAGTCATCGTGGAACTTTCGCTATAAATCCATTTTCGCGAAGGTTCAGGGTCTGAAAAGTTTAAAGGTCGAAGATAACATCCCCATGTACCTTGTGTCCAAAGGGAATCCTCAGATTCGTTGTACTTTGTAAGTTATGATCAGTACAAGTTAGGGTTTCTGCCTCTTCCAGATCTCAGTCAAAATCAGGTGACCTTGGAAAAAAGGACATAACTTGGGCTAGGAAGCTCCAAATGCAATTTCGTAAATAGTGATAGGTAGTACACAGACTGTACTATCTCAGAAAACTTTTTCAGAGGCCGAAGGTGAACCAGTGACACGTGGCACGCCGCACAAGTTCGCTCTCCTGTTTTATCCCATAAACAGGTCACGTTGCGACACTTGGCATAATTTGGGCTAGGAAGCTCCAAATGAAATTTCGTAAAAAGTGACAGGTAGTGCACAGACTGTACTATCTCAAGAAACGTTTTCAGAGGCCGAAGGTGAACCAGTGACATGTGGAACTCCGTACAAGTTCTATCTCCTGTTTTATCCCATAAACAAGTCACGTTGTGACACTTGACATAACTCTCTCTCAGAAAATCCAATTGAGGTCAGACCTGTCAGGATGGAAAGATGATAGGTCAGGCTACTGCAAGAAAAATGTTTTAGACCCTGTGGAGCAAAAATTTCAGAGTTATAGCAGAAACAATCAAGTGCATATTTCTGTCAAAACAGAATTATTTTTGGAGCACCTTTATTCATGGCTTCCGGAATTTAGTGTTTCAGAGAAAGTTAGAATTCTTGGAATCGGAATCCACGGATGAATGCTACTCAGAAAAATTGAAATTTAGAGACCAAGATCAAAGTTTTTGGTTGGGTAGAAGACTGGGCTTGATTAAACCCTAGCTCGGGATTTTGATCGGAAAGATGGAAAATTAGGGCTTCAACAAAAGTTGGAATTTTTGAAGTCTGTAACCACGGCTAGAAGCTCCTCAGAAAAATAAGAGTTTAGAGCCTTGGATCAAACCTTTTAAATGAGCAGAAGGGTGGGCTTCATCAAACCCTAGTTCGGGATCCTGTCCAGAAGATCCAGAAGTTTCAAAGGCAATTTTGAGGGGTCAAATTTTGGAGATTTCAAAATTGAAGTATGCTGTTTGATCAACCCAACAAGACACATCCTTCCATTCATTCGGAAGTGTGAAAGTCAAAGATTGAATTTTTAGGGTTTCTCCAGCAAACTCTAATCAAGCTCTAGATCAAGTTTCAGGGGGAGTTGAGGCTAAGAAGAAGTCTCGACAGGTATGACTTAAGGAGGTTCAGGTATGTCTTGAAATCTGATTCTTGATTAAGTTCATAATGTGTTTTGTCTTCATGTTATTTATTAGTACAATCTTGATTAATGTTAGAATTGTCTTATCACCCTAGTAATAGTATGAATGCATGTGAATGATCGAAGACATTCATTGATTAGGGCTATATGATTGTACTAATGCATTATGGTGTTGTGTGAGGTTGATGTTGTCTGCTAACAAGATACAGGTACATCACAAAAAACAAATCAAGTTCCATGACCATGACAATATGAAGACAAAGACTCATCCATAATATTTGTTCTACTTACGAGGTATGTATGACTTTGTTATATTATGCTTAACCTATGAGACATGCAGGTTCTAGCTCAAGATCTCTAAATCATTGAAGAGATTGTTTAGGTATGTTGTACATAACTAATCCAGATATGTTTTCTTATGTCAAGTTAGAATCTTACCTTGTGTTAGGATCCCTTATATAAGTATACTTGGTATGATTGGTTATGCTTATTCATAAAGTTAGTAATCAAGGGTTTATGCATATTATGTCTCTTGTCTTGATGATTTAATTAACCAGAAGAGTACTATGATCAAACAAGAATATGCATGAGTAAAAGAAGACTTCCTTGAAACCCTGAATACTAATGATCATGACTATACATATTCAAGATTATTTAGAATTAGAATGTTTGGAGAATATACTAATGAACGTATGTTTGTGTATGAGATCATGAGGATGACACTAGTGCACACTTGAGTATGCACAGTGGTACATAATGAATACAAGTTCAAAAGACATATAGAAGATCAAGCGGGAGGCAACCACACAAACATAAAAGATAAGTATTTGAGTTGTTATTTGAAATAGTAAATGATATTGCTTGTATGCATATTTGTATTCCTAGAATATATCATGCTGAGTGTAAACATTCATAGAGCATTGAACATTATACTACTAATATGCATATGATTGGTAAGTTGGACAAACATTCCGTTGTTGCTTTTCTAGAACGAAACCTCTTTGTTGACATGCTGAGAGCTGTGCACACTCTCGATAGTATGTTCTGGTAGAGATGGAAGGCATATAGATAGCCACTGTATGCATACAGGATATGGGAAAGTGTTGTGCCAAAGTATTGGTCAAAATAGTTGCATAACTATGTAAATGATATCTGTATGCATAAAAGGTTATCATGTCAATATGATTTGATGATTATGAAGTATTACTAATCATGTACTTAATTTTGATTTGTAGGAAAGATCATGATGAATGATGAACACTGAACAAGCGATGGATGTTAAACAAAAAAAAAAAAAAAAAAGATTTTCAAATCAAACACACTATAGAAGGCTTGTGGCTAGAAGATTCTCTTAGAAAGAAGAAGAGAATCATGATGAGATGTTTGCTCCAAGTGGCTAGATAAGACCATTCTCTTAATGGTGTAATTAAAGAAGAAGTGTGAATCAGGTTCTGTATGGGTTCCCAGGATCGATAGTAATTGATGAGAATACATGTGAGGATTGCATCATCCTTGAACACAAGTTATAAAGTGAGCCATAGACAAGTATCTCCGAGAAAGAAGAGGGATTGTATCATCCTTGAACACTTGTTCTAAAGAGAGCCATAGATGTATGTCTTCGAAAATGAAGTCCTTGGTGGACATGAGAGGATTAGATCATCCCTGGACTTCAGTCCGAAAGAAGAGCCGTAGACGTATGTATTCGAGAATGAAGTTCTTGGTGAACATGTGAGGGGATTGGATCATCCCTAGACTTCAGTCCAAAAGAAGAGTCGTAGATGTATGTCTTCGAGAATGAAGTTCTTGGTGAACATGTGAGGGGATTGGATCATCCCTGGACTTCAGTCCGAAAGAAGAGCCGTAGACGTATGTCTTCGTGAATGAAGTTCTTGGTGAACATGTGAGGGGATTGGATCATCCCTGGACTTTAGTCCGAAAGAAGAGTCGTAGACTTATGTCTTCGAGAATGAAGTCCTTGGTGGACGGTTGAGGATTAAGTCATCCTTGGACGTAGTCCTAAATGTACGGTTGAGGATTAAGTCATCCTTGGACATAGTCCTAAATGTACGGTGGAGGATTAAGTCATCCTTGGACGTGGTCCTAAATGTATGGTTGAGGATTAAGTCATCCTTGGACGTGGTCCTAAATGTACAGTTGAGGATTAAGTCATCCTTGGACGTGGTCCTAAATGTACGGTGGAGGATTAAGTCATCCTTGGACATGGTCCTAAATGTACGGTGGAGGATTCAGTCATCCTTGGACGTGGTCCTAAATGTACGGTTGAGGATTGAGTCATCCTTGGACGTGGTCCTAAATGTACGGTTGAGGATTGAGTCATCCTTGGACGTGGTCCTAAATGTACGGTTGTGGATTAAATCATCCTTGGACAGTAAATCCAGTAATTCCGAAAGGAAGGATAGTCCTAAATGAATTGAGTGGATTAAATCATCCTTGGACAGTAAATCCAGTAATTCCGAAAGGAAGGATAGTCCTAAATGAATTGAGTGGATTAAATCATCCTTGGACAGTAAATCCAGTAATTCCGAAAGGAAGGATAGTCCTAAATGAATTGAGTGGATTAAATCATCCTTGGACAGTAAATCCAGTAATTCCGAAAGGAAGGATAGTCCTAAATGAATTGAGTGGATTAAATCATCCTTGGACAGTAAATCCAGTAATTCCGAAAGGAAGGATAGTCCTAAATGAATTGAGTGGATTAAATCATCCTTGGACAGTAAATCCAGTAATTCCGAAAGGAAGGATAGTCCTAAATGAATTGAATGGATTGAATCATCCTTGGACAGTAAATCCAGTAATTCTGAAAGGAAGGATAGTCCTAAATGAATTGAGTGGATTAAATCATCCTTGGACAGTAAATCCAGTAATTCCGAAAGGAAGGATAGTCCTAAATGAATTGAATGGATTGAATCATCCTTGGACAGTAAATCCAGTAATTCGAAAGGAAGGATAGTCCTAAATGAGATTGAGTGGACTAATCATCCTATAAATAGATTGGGATTGCCTCGTCCCTAGACATGGTGAGATGTCTTAAAGTGATAAGGACTAATCATCCTGTAAATAGATTGGTATTGCCTCGTCCCTAGACATGGTGAGATGTCTTAAAGTGATAAGGACTAATCATCCTGTAAATAGATTGGGATTGCCTCGTCCCTAGACATGGTGAGATGTCTTAAAGTGATAAGGACTAATCATCATGTAAATATATTGGGATTTCCTCATCCCTAGACATGGTGAGATGTCTTAAAGTGATAAGGACTAATCATCCTGTAAATAGATTGGGATTGCCTCGTCCCTAGACATGGTGAGATGTCTTAAAGTGATAAGGACTAATCATCCTATAAATAGATTGGGATTGCCTCGTCCCTAGACATGGTGAGGTGTCTTAAAGTGATAAGGATTGATCATCATGTAAGTTGATCTGGATTGCATCATCCATAGACATGAGAGTTGTCTTAAACCGAGAGGGACTGATCATCCCGTAAGCGGATCAGGATTGTATTATCCTTGGACCTATGTCCTAAAGTGAGAGGGATTGATCATCCCGTAATTGGATCTTGTGTGTTGCAGGGTATGCTGCTATTGTGTATACTTGTATTGATGAGGATACTTGTATTGATGATGTGTATACTTGTATTGATGAGGATACTTGTATTGATGATGTGTATACTTGTATTGATGAGGATACTTGTATTGATGATGTGTATACTTGTATTGATGAGGATACTTGTATTGATGATGTGTATACTTGTATTGTTGAGGATACTTGTATTAATGATATTTATACTTGTATTGATGATGTTGTTGATCGTGATGATCTAGATGACGATGCTGTTGATCGTGATGATCTAGATGATGATGCTGTTGATCGTGATGATCTAGATGACGATGCTGCTGATCGTGATGATCTAGATGACGATGCTACTGATCGTGATGATCTAGATGATGATGTTGTTGATCGTGATGATCTAGATGACAATGTTGTTGATCGTGATGATCTAGATGACGATGCTGCTGATCGTGATGATCTAGATGACGATGTTGCTGATCGTGATGATCTAGATGATGATGCTGTTGATCGTGTGATGACGATGTTGATGATCATGTGATGACGATGCTGATGATCGTGTGATGACGATGCTGATGATTGTGTGATGACGATGCTGATGATCGTGATGATGATGACGATGCTGATGATCGTGTGATGACGATGCTGATGATCGTGAGATGATGATGCTGATGATCGTGAGGATCCAGATGTTGATGTTGCTATAGTTGTTCGAGTGCTGCAGAAGATAAAGACTCAGTACTGAAGATGTTGATGTTCCAGTAACTGCTTGAGTTACTGATGATGTTGAGAAAGCTTCCAATGATTTATAGATGTATCATGTATGATGTTGATGACTCCTTTCTCATGCAGATGCTGTTATAATATCCTTCTCGTTAAGGGGGAGTGTTGAGATATTGTAACTTCAAAGAATATTATATTTGTACTTTATTATTCCGGAGATGTTTCATTCCTCCGTGAAGATCTTATTGTATATCCGGAGATGTTTATTCCTCCGTCGGAATGTGGTAACTCGGGTTATTAGACTTCCCTAGTGGGGGTCGGCCCTGTATGTGTCATGTGGGTCAAAGGGTTATTAGACCACCCTAGAGGGGTCGGCCCAGTCAGTTGTAGTGGGGTATTTAACCCATTGGTTAAATACGAGCCTACATGTACTTGTGTAAAAGATATGTCAGAGTAGTGTATAAATAGAGGAGGTGTGTTCCTCATTTGACACACACACTCACTTGAGGACAGCACACTTGTGGAGGAGAGGTCTGCTATTGTGGATAAGGAGATCATGTCTCAGGGTTTCATCTTTGTATATTGTTGGTCATCTATATTGAGGAAGCTTTGCTGGGTTTTCTACCCCATGAGGGTTTCCCAGGATAAATCTCTGTCTCTTGTGTTTATGCTATGCTTGTTGTTTCTTCAGTGATCCTGTATATGCTATTATTGTGAAATAGAATGTAATGCTGCTATTTTCTGTCTTAGCATATTAAATCTTAACAAATTTTACCTGCTTTCTTCACATCAATAATGTTTTCCTTAGAATTATTCAGGCAAAATATAATAGTGGAAAATGAGCATTTCTTAAGTTTCAGGAAAGCCTCTGAAATCAAGTATCCCATGAAAATTGGTCCATTGATTATTAAAAACAAGGCGGCCATTTCACTTATTGAAGGTTTACTACAAGAAATGAATTTTGGGAAAGCTACTAAAATTAGTTATGATCCCCATCACATTGTTTCAGATAGAAGGAAGCAAAATAAAAATAGGGCATTTGATCACGAAGAAGTGGAAGGATTAGCTGACAAATCTAATTTGATGGATTATCACCCAAGCATGGAGTTAGTGCAAGTGGATCCACCTGAGATAAAACATTCCTCTACCATTATTCTACCAGTTTCTAGTAATATGGACATTACTGGCAAAAGAAACTTTCCAGGGGATGATGAAGAAATAGTTGAAAAGATAGAGATATTAAAAAGAGAAAGAATTGATTCAGATGAGTAAATGATGGAGATTGATGCTAGAAAAGATGAAAAGGAGGACCAAGGACTTGTTTTCCAGGTTCAAGAGTATAGTTTTGAAGAAACCCAACAAGATGGACCCAGTGAAAGATTCAAGTCAAGGAGTGACTTATTCACTAAGTGTGGACAAAAGAAGCATACTTCCTTGGAAGAAATGGTGAAACTCTACTCAAAAGTAAGGGATATATTAGACCGAGAAGTTCACTTGTTACTACAAAGGATCATGTCAAAAACACACTGAATTTGGTAGTGGCAACCGAGGACAAAATTTCAGAGATGAAGTTGAATTTACATCGGATCCCCATACCCAATAAAATTCAATTACATAAGTAGACTAGAGAGGTAATATATGAACATTTAATGAAAATTGTCCTAGCAAATACCAAATTGAAATCCATTGTATTAAGATTGGAGAATCAATTGAAACAGGAGAAATTAGAAAATAAAGCATATCAATAGCAGATCAAAAGACTCCAGAATGATATATTGGCTATGGACAGTGAACCAGATAAAGCCCAGGATACCAAAAATATTTTAGCTGAGAGAGATAACACCATCCAAATATTGAAGAAAAAGCTTAAAATACCAACCACTCAATTAATTCAGGCCTCTGAGTTGACAGAATTGGAAAAGGAAAAAGAAGCTTTATATCAAGAATTAATTGACACCGAAGCAAAACTGTTGATGATTATAGAAGAACAAAGTGGATGGGAAGGAGAAAGGGATACACTCCTAGCCAAAATTGATGTTTTAAATGAGAGTGTTTTGATTTTAGAAACAAATAATCAAATAAAAGTAGGACAATCAAGTATAGAAATTGGTACATAAGATTTAGTTCAAGCAATGTCACAGATTAGCCTGAAAGAAAAAGAAATAAAAGTTTAAAAATAGAGAAACAAATTTTAATAGAGGAAGTGCAAAGAAAAGAAATAGAGAAAGAAGCTTTGGAAGAAAAGAACAAAAAGTTAGAGGAGCAAAATGAAAAATTGGTAGAAAAAGTGACAGGGAAATTGCCTATGCAAGGAGCTAGGCACTTAATTTGGGATGCAATCATGGTTGAGGAAGCTAATTTGAGATCTTATTTAAATTTCATACAAGATAAGGTAACAGTGATAAATATAGATTTGCAAAATTGTGTAGTCACGATGGAAACTCTAGGAAAAATACCAATAGAAACAACATAGAGTGCTATTGATTTCTTAAATCCCTTAATTGTAGATGACATGAGGACTTTGGGGATTAAAGACAGAATCACGATGATAGCTCATGAAAGGAGAGTCATTGCAAAACATCATCATGTTCAAGGAGTCCAAGCTAAGGTAAATAAAATGTCACAACAAGTGAAATCCTTTAAAGGTTTGTTTCAAAGTTGTTTCAAAAAGGACTCCCATCTTTTTGGGATAAAAGTGAAGATCAAATTTCCCAATTGGATTATCATGCATTGCTAATTAAGGCTAGGATGGATCATAGAAAATTTGAATATATGGCACAGTCTCTAACAGGAAAAATTGTACTTGACAAATTGGCAGAAGACTTTGAAATACAAAACATATTGAAAATGATAATTGCAGAGTTACCCCTAATATCTTATGTGGAACATGTCATTTTAAGAGTCATGGTCAAAGAAATGACAAGCTACGAGGCACCAACTATAGAACAATGGAAAACAGTTGAGAAATACGGGAGAATGAAGTACAAATTGCATTCATGAAGACAGGTGTCAAAGGAACATGCCAGCAACAAAGTACTATAATTCATTGTAATATGAATTAAAATACCTTTAGGTTTTGTTTAAGTTTATTTTGATTTTCGACAGTTGTGACAAAAACAGTTATGATAAAAGAGTTGAGGTTACTATTTTTTGAAAATAGTTATTCCGCAGGTCTTGGAGCAATGTTGATGTATTTAAACAATTTTTTGTAAAATATTAAGGATTGGAACCTGTAAGTAAGAGAGACATTTTTTGTATTAAGTACTGCAAGTTCTGGAATATGGATGGTTTAGCAGAATTGAAAATGCTTCAGAAGTAAAGATTCTTGTGTTATCTATTTTATGGTCTGTGAATTTCTTTCTTCTTCTTGTGAAACATTATTTCTAGTGAATCATTTTCTATTATGTTGTTCTTCACGCTTGGATGAAAGTTATAAATAAATCAGAATTCATATGCTTATGCTCTGGTTTATCGCATCTAAGTGTTCACAAACTTTTCTGCTAAAGTTAATATTGGATTTATTCATGTTTAATGCCCAATATTGATGGATTGTTTCCTTTTCTTCATTATCAACCTGCAAATTAAGACTTCGACTATGAAAAGATAGCTACCCCGCCTTTACGAAAACCTTTCTCATTAAATTTTGTTGTTCACCTTAAATAATGCATTTCTGACTCCATTGCCCAATGTTATTTTATATGTTTTAGCCCTTCATAAATTTCAAAATACAAGTCTTTGTCAAACACCTTTAGCCATTTTATATATTTTTTAGAGAGCCGTCTCTGGTAGGAAAAAAGGCTAATTTTCCTCCTAAAGACTGGTTTGAAGTAGTTACCTTAGAGTTATCTTTTCCGCAACCAAGAAGATCATTTCTGAGTGATAACATTTTAGCATCGTTGCCATGGAGCGAAGGTTCAATTTTTCCCTGGGAAGAACGACATTGTAATCAATTTTCCGTGGGCAAAGAAATTTGATATTTTAGAGTTGGTTGTATTTTTCCATAAAGACTTCACGTTCAAATTTTTAGTTTTAAACAGGCGACTCCAAGAAATACACTGTGGCTTCTAGAAGAATTCCTATGAGGAGAATTCCATATTTACAGTTATTCTCATGGGTGGAACGTCTAGAAAGGCTTCTGAAAAATATTAAAGGAAAATATCAAGAAGGTACTTCTCAAATAATAAATTTGTTTCGTCCTTTTCAAGAAGAGTTTTTGAATGATGAAAATGTTAACGTAAGTGAAAGGTTTGAACAATCTTTGTTTAGGACTAAATCAGAATCAGATTTAAAAGAAACTATAATTGATCAAGATAGGTTTCAAACATATCTTTTACAGTATGTTTGGGAATATTTGCAAGAGTCTGGAAAAGTTGAGTCTAAAAAACCTAAGGCCCAGAGAGTACCATTAATAAATCACAACATTATTCAAAACCCTTTAGTAGTCATGGCTGCTAGGATTGCCCTGCTTTCTTTACCTGCTGCTCTACATGACCTCCCTTAGAATTATGGACAGAGAATCACATTGTTTGATGGGGAGGGAAATTATACAGCCCAACATCATATTTATAGGTTCAACGATTTCATTGACCTGGAAGAGTTAGATTACGATGATGCCAAAATGAGATTGTTGGCGTAGAGTTTGTCTGGGGAGGTGAAGAAATGGTTCAAAGATTTACCTGCGAGATCAATCCATTCCTATGAGGAATATGTGACTCTTTTTCTTGATAGGTGGGAAGATAAGAAAAACCCTCTACAAATCCTAACACAATATAATAATTTGAAGAAAGGAAATTTTGAATTTGTTCAAAGAGTTCTCTACAAGGTTTATGAAGGTTTACAATTAAAATCCTGCTGATATTAAACCATTAGTGGGGGAAGCTAAATTACATTATGCAGATGCCTTTGATGGGGACTTTTCCTGTATGCTAAGAGAGAGAAAATCAGCTACCTTGTCAGCCATGTTGAAAGATGCGGTGGAAGTGGAAGAAAATATGATGGCTTCGGGAAAGATGAAACAAACTACTGCTATGGATAGAAGGAAAATTAGAGAAGAAAACCAAACCTCAACATCTTCTTCTACTGATCCTAGAATTGACATGATGATGAAAACTATGGATAAATTAATGGACATATTAGCCTTAGACAATAAAACCCAAAACAAAGATCAGCAAGATCCTCCAATTAGAAACCCAAATTTTAGAAGACAAATTCCACCACAGATAAGACAGAGAGATCTGGGAGATCAGAGGAATCAAATAAATGCAGAAGATAATCCAGTAAGGCCTCCATTTCCTGAGAATAATGTTGATGAAGGGGATGAAGCTGGGCTTGTAGAGAGTGAAATACATAATTTTGATGAGGTTGATTCTCAGATTTATTTGACCAAAGAAGAACATGATATGTTTTCACAAGAAGGAGAGTGCAACAGTCTTGACATATAAGCAAAAAAGTACCAAGTGGGATATCAAAATGTTGTAAATGATCTTCAAAGAAAAATCAACCTCGGGAACAGAGATGTGCTTGTGAATAAAGGAAAAGGTCCTGTAGATTTGCCTTCAACTAGCCAACACAAAAAAGAGAAACCAAAAGAGGATGTAGCTAAGAAGATTCCAAAAGTTAAAAGGGATTTGATTAAAGAGAATGACAAAGTATCTTCTTCTTTTAGTTTGCAAAATGAAATGTCAAAAATTAAAATACCAATCCCTTTTAGTGAATTGTTGAAAAATACTCAATATAAAGAACAAATCTCAAAGATGGTTAGAAGTGAAGGACAGATAGAACTTGATACTTTGGAAGTGAATGAAGATGCTCCATTTATTTTCATGGGTTCTAAAATGGAATATAACAGCTTGGAAGAAGTTCCACCTTTTAATGTAAATTTCAATGTCCATGATATGATCCTTCATAATTGCATGCTTGATTTAGGAGCCTCTCACAATCTAATGCCTAAGGTTGTGGTAGAAAGTTTGGGATTAGAAATTACAAGACCATACAAAGATCTGTTTTATTTTGATTCAAAAAAGGTTAAGTGTTTAGGGTTGATAAAATATTTGGTAGTATCTCTCACTAAATTTTCAACTAGAAGTGTAGTCATGGATGTGGTTATTGCAAATATTCCACCAAAATTTGGTATGTTGTTATCTAGGTCTTGGGCTTCAAAAATCAAGGGAACTTTACAGATGGATATGTCCTTTGCTACTATTCCAGTTATGGGTGAACACAGAAGATTGTATACTGAGAAAAGATTATCGTATGTGGTAAGCAATCAAAATGAACCAAATAGCCATTCTATTTATGCAGTGGATACTAATTTAAGATCTTCTATATTCTATAATGATTCTCAATATGAAGAAAAGATAGATATATATATATAAAAGGAAGAGAATTTTTAGATTAAGGAAGAGGAGGTATTTAGGAAAAAACTAAGGATGGAAGGAACTTGGACTATGCATTTTGATGGGTCTAGAAGCAGAGAGGGTGTTGGTGTAGGTGTATGGATAGTAACTCCAGATAGATAATTTTTAATGTATTCTTTTAAGTTGGATTTTGAATGTACTAGCAATGTCGCAGAGTATGAATCCCTAATTTTGGGATTAAATGTGTTGAGATATTTAAAATCAAAGAATATTGAAGTCTTTGGGGATTCAGAGCTGGTCATAAATTAGGTGAATGGTATATATCAAACAAACCATCCAAAAATGAGATAATACAGAAATGAGGTTTGGGATATGTTGGATAATTTATTTGATGAACATGACATAGTGGTAATACCTAGAATAAACAACTCAATAGCAGACTCGTTAGCTACTGTTGTTGGTTCTTTCAGAGAACCCAGTTTTTTGAACAAAAAATATGAAATTGAAGTTGTAAATAGACCCTCAATTCCTGATAATTCGAAACATTGGCAAGTCTTTGAGGATGATATGCAGATTAAAATATTTTTAGAAATGACAGATGAGTTTGTTAATATAAATATTGATGATGAAGATGAAGCAGTTGTTGATAATGAGGAATTCCCAGAAGAACGGGAAAAGTTCAAAGGAGAAATTGGAGGAAAGGACATAATCCAGTTAAAGAACAACATCATTCCTAGAGGTCTTGTACCTTTAGAGAAACTGTTTGATCGAAATGATGTGGCCAAGAATTTGAAGTTAGAACCTAAAGATGGAGATATCAAAGACTGTAACATTAGAACCAAAGAAAACCCCAAGATAGTGAAGATTTCTAAGAAACTGCCAATAGAAGAGGAAAGAAAATATATTGAACTGATGAGAGAATTTACAGATTTCTTTGCTTGGAGTTATGAATACTTAAAAGAGTATGATGCTTCCATAATCCAACACACAATTCCCACCAAGATGAATGAAAACCCTTTCAAATAGAAGTTGAGAAGAATAAATCCCAAGTTGCTCCCAGTAATTGAGAAAGAAGTGAAAAAATTATTTCATGCTAAGATCATTGTCTCATTGAGATTTTCCAGGTGGGTGTCGAATTTAGTCCCTGTGAAAAAGAAAAATGGAGAGATAAGGCTATGTGTGGATTTAAAAAAATTGAATAAAGTATCCTTAAAAGACAATTACCCATTGCCTAAGATGGATCATATCCTGCAAAAGGTTGTTGGAGCATAAAGGATTTCCATGCTAGATTGATTCTCAGCATACAATCAAATCAAGGTTCTTATAGAAGATCAGGAGAAGACAGCTTTTACCACTCCATGGGGAACCTTCATGTATGCAAAGATGCCATTTGGACTAATGAATGCAAGGGCTACTTTTAAAAGAGACATGGACATTGCATTCGCAGAAGAGAAAGATAAGTTCTTGGTAGTATACATGGATGATATAATTATATATTAAATATTTGATATAGATCATCTGAAACACCTGGAGAAAGTTTTCTTAAAATGCAATAAGTTTGGTATCTCATTGAATCCTAAAAAGTCAATTTTTTCCATGGAGGGAGGAAAGCTATTGGGGCATATCATATCAAAGGATGGCATAAAAATTGACCCTGAAAGAGTATCAGCAATATAGAAAATTGGGATACCCAGGAGTAAAAAGGAGGTTCAATCTTTTATTGGTAGGGTGAATTTCTTGAGAAGGTTTGTACCCAGTTTTGTAGATATTTTAAGAAATATTTCTGATATGTTAAGGAAAAATAATGAAATCAAGTGGACCATTGAATCCATGAAGTCTTTTAGTGATATTAATAAAGCTTTAATTGAAGCTCCCGTGTTAATCAGCCCTGATTTTTCAAAGGAATTTATCATATTTTCATATGCATCACAACATACTATAGCTGGAGTCTTACTACAGAAAAATCAAGATAATATGGAACAACCAATAGCCTTTTTCAACAAAATTTTAAGGGATGCGGAGCTAAAATATAATATAATGGAGAAAAAATCTCATGCATTAATAAAATCCTTGAAATATTTTTAGAGTTTATGTATTGCACTCTCATACCATTGCATATGTACCATCTGTAGTTGTTAAAGACATTCTCACCCAGCCAGATCCAGAAGGGAAAAGAGCTAAGTGGATTGCAATTCTGTTAGAATATGACTTGGATATTAAACCCACCAAATTGATTAAAGGACAGGGTCTGGAAAAGTTGATGACAGATACAATTGTGATTCTTTGGATATCAATTTTATGTTTGATCTCTCAGCTGAAACAGTTCCAGAGATGTCAATAGTAAAATATTTTTCTATGTCTCCTTGTTACAATGATATTGTATATGTATTGCAGAATTTGCAAGCACCCCCTGATTTGGAGAAAACTAGAGCAAGGTTAGTAAAATTGAAAGCAGCTAAATTTTGCATAATGAATGAATATTTGTACTGGAAAGACCCAGGAGGTATTTTATTGAATTTTTTGCTAGAAGATGAAGCACATCATGTCATGGAGGAATTTCATAAAGGAGTCTGTGGAGGCCATCATTCATGGCAAGCTATGGTGAATAAGATTCTTAGAGCAGGATTCTATTGGCCCACTATCTATTCAGATGTATATAAGAAGAGCTCAAAGTGTCATGAATTCCAAATCTTTGATGGAAAGAGAGAACTCCTGCCTTTACCTTTAAAACCAATCTCAGTGGAAGCACCATTCCAACAATGGGGATTAGATGTCATTGGATAAATCAATCCAAATTCTTCAAGATAGCATAAGGGGATTCTAACTGCAACAAATTATTTCACCAAATGGATTGAAGCTATCCCAACAAGAAATGCCACAGATACAGTTATCATAAATTTTCTAGAAGAAAACATTTTGTCAAGATTTGGGTGTCCCAGAAGAATAGTCACAGATAATGCACAGGCATTTAAATCGAAGAAGATGATCAGTTTTGTCACAAGTACCATATCCGTTTGAATCATTCGACTGCTTACTATCCCCAAGGAAATGGGTTGGCAGAATCTTTAAACAAGAGTTTGGTAAGGATCATAAAAAACTATTAGAAGAAAATAAGAGAGCTTGGCATACCAAACTAAAATCTGCTTTGTGGGCAGATATAATTAGTACAAAGAGGGCTATTGGTACATCACCGTTCCAGTTGGTTTATGGTACAAAAGTGGTATTTCCTGTCTCACTAGGTATGCCAGTCATGAAATTATTGCAGGAAGTTGCATAGGAACCCAATCATATGCAACGAAGGATAAATCAGATGATTGAATTGCATGAAATAAGAGAGAAGGATTATAATAGAACTCAAGTTCATCAAGAGGAAATGAAAAATACTTTTGATAGAAAAATTAAAGAAAGAGATTTTCAAATTGATGATTTGGTTCTAAAATGGGATACCAGAAATGAGGATAAACATGGAAAGTTTGAACATTTATGGAAGGTTCCATATATAATTTTTGCTTATCAAGGAGAAAACTCTTTCCTTTTACAGGACCAGAATGGAGATTTTATTGGAGGAGGTCTAGTAAATGGGAGGTATTTGAAACACTATATTTCTTAATACAAATAGAAGGAAAAGAAATTGTTGTACATAATTTGTATATATTTTCATAGAAGTTTGCACATAAACTTAGTGGACAGAGCATTGTACAGTTCTATTCAGAAGTATGCTATTATTTCAGTTTGATTATCAGTTTGGTTCCAGTGGGATAGCTTGCAGATTATAAAATACATAATAGATTTTAGTTGAAAATTGGGAACAACCCAATGGTTAGGAACGTGGTATACGGGTTCTTTGCTACCTTTCAGGGAGGATAGCATTCCCAGTTTGAGCCAGTTGTTGGCACAGGATAAATTTTTTGAGTGGTGAAAATTTTGTAGAAAAATCCAAAAAATTGTGATGAAGGAAACTAGTAAAAAATTCCTAAATATAGCAGAATCCATGGATAAAATGGTTGGTAATCTCTAAGTATGGGTGCCTAATGAGGGAAGCTAGAGTAGGAGCTTACTTTAATTATCAAACCAGGGGACATACAAACTTTAGAGGCACTGGCACTATATGTGCTCTTCTAGGATAGTCCTTGTCAAAGTTGGGTGTTTGTATCAATGTTTTCAAAGAGCTGCCTAAGAAAGATTAAATGAACTGTAAACAGGATTGTTAATCTATGGAGGAGAAATTCCTATGCTAAGATATTCAAATACTGAAAGCAGGAAATCTATGGCTTAGAATTTGAATGCAGGAAACAGTAAATCTATTTTTAAGAATTAACTTACTGAAAACAATAAAAAGTACACTATGGAATTGAATGCTGGGATTTAGAACAGATCTATTCTAAAGTAATGAAATTTTGATCTTTAATCTAAGGGGTACTTACTGGAAATCAACTGCATAAAACTCAAAGTCTACTCTAACATAATTTAATGCTAAGGCTGAATTCAGAATGCCATTATCTAATGCTACATTTTTAATCAAAACATCTAAGAAGTGAATGTCATCATATAACCAATAAATACTGAAAGAAATCAATCTCTATGAGCAATCCTAATAATTAAATGAATACATAGGCTTAAGATCTAAATCACTACTTCAGAAGTAAATGCAAGTACATAGAGAAATAAGTATTAAATTATGCTTTGATGGAATGCTGCTACAGGACTACAGACACAACATTGTCATACTACAGAATGCGTTGTAATGAACTATGGAATCAGAAGTGATCAACCACTACATAAATCAAATTGTGTTATTTAGAAGCTATTTAGAATACTCTCATCTGCAATATAAATTCAACCAATGCACAACACATAATGAGAAATACTTGTACTGCGAGATCTCCTGACTTACGTGTTGGAGGGGCCCTCTCCAACCCGTACTCAGGAGTGAAAAGAACTTATAAACGTTGAATCGTAGGTAACATAAAGTCTTTATTTAAAATAGAGACCGCATAGTTTAAAACCAGGTTTGTAAACCAACTGTCTTGTTAGTCTGAAACTTAAAACAATAATTCTTCAAAATAGCAGCAGGGGCCTCTCGCTACCCGATAGGTCCATATTTATAAAATCCTAATGCTTAACCTAATCAAAAATGTCTAACTGTCGATTCTCTTTGAACAGGAGTTCGTTCTCTATAGATCAGGAAAAAAAGCTGAGTTTGGTGATGTTCTTCCAGTCCTTCCCTTGATTCACGTGTTATCCTTTAGTACACCTACACCTGCTCATTCAACCTCGTTTTTCATGCAATTAGCTCATTGCAACGCTTTTCAAAACATAATAGAATAATCTTTTAAAAAACTTCATTAAATAATTAAGGTAAATCATTTTCCCACTAACGAGTGTATTTTTAGAACCTTTCTTGTGCCTTACTGGTGGGAAAAGAAACTATCAGATACCTAAAATGGGGACTCATCATCTCCCCCATGCTTGAAGGATTCACCCATCCTTGGGTGACATATTTTGCTGTCTGATGACGTCTCTGATATCCCATGCTACCACCTTGGGGGTCCCTACCTGCCTGTGGTAGCCCATACTTTGATCTTCCTTGACCCATGCCCTCCTTTCTTCTTCCTCATTGACTTGTTCCTTAATGACCGGAGGAAGGAAGAATGGGGGGTTTAGCCTCATCCCTATCCACCTAAGCTGATTCTTTATCAATGACTCCCTGTAGAGCTTGGCTTTTACGAGAGCATTTTCTAGTCTGGCAGGGGAGTGAAGCTCTTTTATTTTCAAGTCATTTGCCACTCTGCGCCATCTTTCACCAATAGAATCCTGAACCTCCTTATGTGTGCTCTGAAGAGTAAGATCGAAGTGAACCACAGCCCCCTTTTGTTTCTCTAGGAGAATTGGGATCAGTTCCTCATCTATGGTGAGATTTCTATGGTCGTAGATTATTCTTTCAGGGTGAGTTGCTTCTGCCCTAATCCATAATAGGGTCTGCCATTTTGCTGCTACATAAATGTGGTAGTCCTGAGCTCGTTCAATTTCGTTTTCCATCCAAGAACATAATTCCCTTAACTGGAAATTGCCCATGTAAGGGTTTGGCAACCAGTTGGGCGAGCTAGGAGCTACAAAATTGTGTAGGAAAAACTCATTGAGCTGGTCCTTCTCCGACTCTGTGGCTTTGAGAGATGCATCCACAAATTCCCTAGTTGTTTCGATTTCTATTGGGAGTCCCTATTCCAACCTTTGGAGATGGAATTTGCCCCACTTTTCTTATAGGTAAACTGCATATATTGCTGAAGGTGGCCTATGCTCCAATAGTTTATTGTATATTTTAGTGGTAGTAGCCAAAACATGCTTCAATTGAACAATTTCCTGGTCCTTTTTGGCTAGTTCCCCTTGTGCCTCAGCCAACTTCTCTTGAAGTACTGAATTTCTCTGTTCCACCAGTATTAGCTCCCCTGCATGATGCATTCTTATAATTTGTGTCTTCTCAGATGAGAATAGGGGTGATGTTGTCTGGCTTCCTGATTCAATTTTCAATGCCACCAGCTCCTTTCTAAGCTTTTCTAATTCTTCTCGTGCCTCAGCCAGCTGATTGACAACCCTAGGGTTTTCATTATGCTTAGGAGGGTCCCCCTGGGGGTTGTCTTTCTCTTTTTGTTCATTCCGTTCTTCTTCTACCTCTTGTTCTTTTTGTTCATCCTGCATTTCCTGTTCATCCTGCTCCTCTTCTGTAGTTTGATCCCTCTGATCTACCCACTGATCATCGTCCTCATCCAACACATTTTGAACTATGGGACTGGGTTCCCTACTCTTTTCCTTGGTTATTCATATTCTAGATGCTTGTGTGAATCTCTTACTTCTTCTCTTCGGCTCTTGATTACTGTCAGGAATCCCTGGGTTCGTCTTGGGGGAGTCATCTCTTGAATGCTTGATTTTCACCAGGGTCTCGGCCACATGGTCCAGGTCAATTTTCCTCTTCGCCCCTGATGTAGAGGCGGTTTTGTTCATTGCTCCTAGTGGTATGCCATCTGTGGGTGTACCCTTCATCCTTTGAACATCTTCAGCGGATACCAACACGCATTCTTCCCATGAAAGCTCTGGTATTTGCGCCTTTAATTCCTCACGAACGATTAACTTGATTAGCCCATGATGGGCTAAGGCATCCTCCTTACCTTTAGTCACCTTCTTGCTCATTTCTGCTAGAGATTGGAGCAGGTAGTCTGGAATACTAATGTTGTTGTTTGGTGGATGATGGGTCCTATGCCTTAACAGCTCTAGAATCTGAAAATGAAAGATGGGGACATAGCTTAACCTACCAAAGCATGTGATGTACTTCTGAACGATTGCGGCCACGTCCTCCCATGGTGCTGGCATGGAGAGTCTTTTGAATACATTTTTTCCTTTGTCATAGACCTCTCCTTGCTCAAAAATTTTTGTTTTTGCTTCATGGTTTTCCTCCCTGTCATCCCTGCTCCAATGCAAACCTCTTTGTAGACTAGTGAATTTGGCAATTACATCCTCATCCAACTTTATACGTAACCCCTTCACTCGAGTGACGAACTGTTCATCCTTGATATGTTTAAAATTCTTCGCAACTCCAGAGCCACCCCTGTATTGTACCCTTTCAGTCCTAGGATGAAAGGCATCCAGCCCGCGATGCGGATGGTTGTTAATATTCGCAGGTTCTGGTAGATGGCGCTGTGCTCCTCTGGTTCACTTTTCTTGAATCCTTTCGTCATCTTAAAATCTCTTCTACAATCGACAAAAACCAATTTTTAATGCGGATTTTACCTCACTGGTCTGGATTGACTATAGGCTCGAGGCCGGATTGCTTGCTGCGTGACCACACTCACTTCTGATGGCTTTCTTCAGGGAAGTGCTGAGAGGTTTTTTTTGTTTGCAAAAACTGGCTCTTTTTTCTTGACGATCATGCAGCTTTACTTAACTATCCTTCCACACTTATCCTTATTATTCTTCGTTGTACTTGCTGATTGATCCATTTCTTTTCATAATCAAGCTCTTCATTTCGCTTTACGCTTGTACTTTGCGATTATTGTGAAGTATGGTGGTTACATGTGGATTCATCATTTGTCGAAATGACGGGTGTGTGCAATCATGATTTTGTAATTTGAACCTTTCCCTCCGACTTTATTGAAAAGTTGTCCTCAGCTTAAAATATAACCGTTTTGGGGATAATGATTTGATCTTAAGAATAAAATGAAAATGTTCAGAGATTACCGTGTTATATTTTGTTAGCATACCTGAGTTCATGATCATCGCTAATTTGTATGCGTGTTGGATGCTGTAGTAGATTTGGTGTAATCCGTAGTAATCTTTGGCGTGTCAGTAGTTCTGTGCGTTGTCAGCATTTTCTTTTTTTGTGCCATTTCTGATTTGAATTTGATAATGCTTTGCATGAATTTGATTTCTTGTTGTTGCACTTGGATGAATGTCTGGCTCACTTGGATAAATGGCATCCTCGCTTGAATAAATTGCAGGCTCTCGTGAAGATATTGTAGATTTGATTGAAATTTGTGTTGTGATGTATTCCCGTAGTTGTTGATATCTTTTCTGGCTCTCTTGACTACATGTCCAGCTCGCTTGATTGTTGTTGACGTTTGATAATTCCCAGGCTCGGTTGATTGTTGTGGATGTTTTGATACTTTTCTGGCTCTCTTGGTTATTGATGTTTCTTTTGCTTGATATTCGTTTTTTCAATTTTGATGCTCCATTTTCATAGGTGTATATGTGGCCCTGTAATTTGGCTTGTTATTCATTCAACTATCTTTATTTTTCTTTATTTCTTTTTCTTTTTCTTTTTCTCTTTTTTTTTTCATTTTTCAATTTTTTTCTCTCTTTTTTTTCATCGCTTTTTCATTAGAAATCCATATTTTCTATCAACATCAGTTGTTGCCGGTAGAGTACCTGTGTAAACTCTTCCTTTGACTGTGGTTTCTTATAGAGTTTTAGTCGATGTCCATTCACTATCATGGGAAACTGTTGTTCGTCTATTGTAACAATTTTGACTGCTCCATTGTCATAGATGTGCTCAATGATGTAAGGTCCTAGCCATCTAGTTGTTAGTTTTCCTTTGAATGTGTGAAACCTGGAGTCATATAGTAGTGCCCAGTCACCTTCCTTGAACCTTTTATCCTTTAGGTGTTTGTCATGCCACTTCTTTCTTTGCTGCTGGATGATTTCAGTGTGTGCAAGTGCTTGCTGGCGTTGCTCATCCAGTTGGTTCAATTGTAGCAAGCGTTCTTGTTGTATTTTTGAAAGTTCCATGTTCAAATCTGCTGCAATTCTTAGTGTTTTGATTTTGAATTCAATTGGCAGCATGACTTTCTTTCCATATACTAACTCATAAGGTGTGAATCATGTTGTTGTCTTCCATGTGGTGTTATAGGCCCAAACCGCCTCACTTAATCTATCAACCCAATCTCTTTTGTGGAGTTGGACTGTCTTTGTTAGAATCCTCTCTAATTCTCTGTTGGTGACTTCTGCTTGATTGTTTCCTTGAGGGTGATATGAAGAGGACTGTCTATGCTTAAACTTATTCCTATTCAGTAGGTCCTCTATTAAGTTGGATGTAAATTGTGGTCCTTGATCAAAAACTAGTTCCCTTAGAACACCAAACCTGTGGAAGATTTGCTCAGTGGAAAATTTTGCTACATTGTTTTCATTTGCTGCAGCAAGTGCTTCTATCTCAGTCCATTTTGTAAGGTAATCTGTGCATACTAGAATGTAGCTCTTTTGATTTTAAGGTGGGTTGATTGGACCAATGAAGTCGAATCCCCATTTCTCGAATGCTTCTAAGGAGATCTGTGGATGAAGAGACATTTCTTCTTTTTGTGTAGGCTTCCCCATTCTTTGACAGTCATCATAGTGAGACACATACTCATAAGCATCTTTGTGGAGTGTTGGCCAATAACACCCTATTTGCAAGATCTTGTACGTTGTCCTTTTTGCAGCATAGTGTCCTCCACAGGGTTCATTGTGAGTGGAATGCATTATGTCATGTACTTCATCTTCCCTAATGCATATTCGAAGTATCTGATCTGGCCCCTGTTTAAAGAGCATTCCCTCTATCCATGTGTATGTGGCACTTTGCCTTATTACTTTTTCTTTTGTTTATAACTGTAATGTTCGGGAAACTTCCCGGATACTAAGTAGTTTTCTATGTCAGCAAACCATGGTCTTCTTGTTGATATGGCAAAAAGGTGCTCATCAGGGAAGTTATCATTAACCAACTCATTATCTTGTACATGTGTGACTCTTGACAAAACGTTTGCTACAACATTATGCTTTCCTGGTTTATCTATTATAGTAATGTCAAATTCTTGTAGAAGTAACATCCATCTAATAATTCTAGCACTAGTATTAGGCTTGTTCATAAGATATCTGATTGCTGAGTGGTTAATGTGGACAAAACTTTGGTATCCTATGATGTAATGCCTGAATTTATTGATTGCATGTATTATTGCCAAAAATTCCTTCTCTGTGACTGTGTAGTTGAGTTCTGCCCTAGCCAAATTTTTGCTTATATAATATATGGCATAGGGTTTCTTGTCTCGTTCTTGTCCAAGCACAGATCCAATGGCTTTATCTGATGCATCTGTGTGGATGTGAAATGGAATTTTCCAGTTTGGTCCTTGGAGTACTGGTGTTGTGATTGTTTCCTCCTTAATATTTTCAAATGTTGTCATGCAATTGCTTGTCCATATGAACTCATTGTCTTTTGTGAGAAGTGCAAACATTGGGGCAGCAATTCTGCTATAATTTTCAATAAACCTTCTGTAGTACCCTATTTGTCCAAGGAAACTTCTCACATCCCTTTGTTTGACAAGTGGTGGCAGCGTTCTGATTACTGAGACTTTTGCTTGATCAACCTCTATCCCCCTCTATGATATATGATGTCCTAGAACAATGGATTCTTCCATTAACATCCTGCATTTGTCATTGCTTAGGCACAAGCTCATTTCAATACATTTTTTTAATACTAATTCAAGATTATTTAATTCCTGCTCAAAGTTTTTCCCATAGGGTGTGAAATCATCCATGAAGACTTCCATTTTTTCATTTATAAAATTAGAGAAAATACTCAATATGGCTCTTTGAAATGTTGCTGGGGCGTTACATAAACCAAAGGGTAGAATCCTATAGGAATAAGTTCCCCATGGGCATGTAAAGGTCGTCTTATCTTGATCAGCTAGGTGTATTAAAATTTGGTTGTACCCACTGAAACCGTCTAAGAATGAAAAATACTTGTTTCCAGATAATGTATCTAGCACCTGATCTATAAATGGAAGAGGAAAGTGATCTTTCTTGGTTGCTTTATTCAACTCTTTGTAGTCCACACAAATTCTCCATTTGCCTCCTTTTTTAGGCACTATAACCAATGGTGAGACCCACTCACTGTCAGATATTGGATAGATGAACCCTGCATCTAATAACTTCTATAGTTCTATTTTGACAATGTCTTTTAATGATGGGTTCAACCTCCTTTGTGGTTGCCTGATAGGAATAGAACCTTCTTTGATGTAAATATAACGTTTGCATATATCAGGATGTATACCTTTCATGTCTGCATATGTCCATGCAAAAGCTTTATTTTGTTTTGATAATACTTTTATTAATTGCTTTTCTTGCTCTGGCTTGAGATTGGCATGAATGTTGACTGTCTTTCCAAGCATGATTTCCACTATCTTTCCTTTTTCTGATTGTTCTTCCAGATGTAGTACATCTGTCCACATTTTATTTAAGTTCTGGTTTGAACTTTCGCCTTCTTGTTGCTGTGCTGTGGCAAAAAATATTTTAAGAGCAGCGTTGTTAGAATATTCATTTTGTAAAAACCTATCTATCTAGCCATCTTCATCTAGTGCTTTCAATGATAGTGCAACATAAATTGTTAGGATAGGTTGTAGGTTCTGATATGGTGTATCGTGATAGTCATCAGTCCAATTTTGGTATTCTAAATCTGAAGATTTTCTTGCTGGTGGGTAGATCGTGATTTTCTTCCGGGCATGTCCACTGACGATAGTCATATTTCCTGATCGGCAACCTATGTAAGCATCCGCAGTTGCTAACCAAGGTCTGCCTAGTATGATTGGATAACCACTAAGTTTGCTTTTGACTTCAATTACTATGAAATCAGTTGGGTATTCCTAGGATTCAATATTGATCATAATGTCTTCGAGCATCCCTTCGGGTTTCACAATGGATGTGTCAGCTAGCTAAAGTACTGTAGTTGTTGGTCTTATTAATGATTGGAGTCCTAGGTATATCATGGTTTCCTTAGTCATGACGTTGATAGCAGCTCCCAAATCTATTAGGATTTTATTTATTTGTTTGCTATTGATGATGATGTTCACTACAGGGCTACCTGGATCAAGATACTTAGGGTTAATAATAATACCCAGCATTAGATCAGCCAATTGTCCCACTACATTTATTGTTGGTGGGTCATGCTTCCTCCTCCTAGGTTTCTTTAGACAATTTTCTCTAATAAATTTGTTACAGATGGGCACATCCCTTATGCCCTGCAAGATTGGGATTTGGATGTTTAAGTGTTTTAATTCATTTAAAATTGCATTTTCTTCTTCCTTCTTTGTACTTCGTATAAGTTTCTCGAGAAATGGAGGGTTTCTGTTTCGTGGGGGTGGTTGGGTCTCTTCTTCTGGCGGAGTTTGTTCATCTGGATGCTGAATATAGGGTTCTATTGTTTGTTCTCAAGCTTCAGGTAGTGGGATGTTCTGTGTTGATGTATTTTGCAATGTTTTTCCGGATTTGAGGTTTATTTCGTTTATTTCCATGGTGTCTATGACATAGGTAGGGAATTGTGTGATATCTGCGTTATAGGTCTGTTGTTGTTGTGGTGGTCTGTTATTATTAGGGTTTGGGATGGGTTGGGATGGAATTGGTGGAGGTCTTGGGGGTGGTTGATTCGGTGGGGGTGGCATGATCAGTGGTTGTTGTGAAGGGGCTCTCCAATTGGATGGGTGGGGGTATTTATTTGTATAATTATTGTTTGTTGGGGCAAAGGGTGGGGGGTATGGAGGGTAGGATGGTGGGTAATATGGGTGTTGATAGGATGGCTGATAGGTTTGTTGATTTTGCTGTCACTGGTTCTGAGTTGGCTATGATTGCGAAGGGGTTGGTATAGAGTTCCAATTTTGTTGACCCTGAGTATAGTATGTTTGATTGCTAGGTTGATATGATCTAACAAAGTTACTCCTCATTTGATTTATAAAACAGAGTTGTTCTATTGCTCCTTCAGCTGCTGGGTCTTGAATAGCAGCCTTACATGAGGGTAAGAGGGGACATTTATCAGTGGAATGGTCGTCAATGCAGAGACCACATACTTCTATGGTGTTCAAGGTGCATTGTCCCTTCTCATGTTTTTTTCTACAACGAGGACAGAATACTGCCAAGGATTGGTTAATTTCGTCCTGCTTCTTTTTTATCTGAAGTGCATCAATTTGCATGGCCATACATTGTAAGATGTCTATCTTCATATCATCTAACAGGTTTCCTAAATTAGATTTTGTAAGACTAGGTCCTAAAGATGATGAAAATCCTATGGGTAGATGTGTATCTCTTGTCCCATTCTTGCTTTTCCTAGACCTAGAATGGTTCTTGAAAATCTGGAGTATCTGGTCATAAGTCTTCTAAAATATGTCTCCATCTCCTAAGAGGTTTAAGATCTCAAAATTCTCTTCTTTGATCCCTTTAAGAAGGACAAGTTTGAGTGATTCGGGGTCTAGGGTGCAATGGTTAGCTCATTTGTAGCTGAGCTGAAAACGTTGGGCATAGTCTTCTAAGGATTCACGGTCTCCCTCCTACATCCTAAATATTTCATCCCTTGTATCCTTTGCTTTGCAGTAGTCCCTATATTTTTCTAGGAATGTCTGTTTCATCTGGTCCCAACTAAAAATACTATTCCCCTCTAAACTCATGAACCACCTAAGTGATAAATATTTCAGTGTGGAGGGAAAAAGTCTTAGCTTTTGTGCATCCATAGTGTAATCAAAGGATCTGCAAACTACCTCAAATTCAAACAAGAATGTGTTGGGATCTTTTGAAGTCAATCCATGGAAGTTTGGAAAATTGTTAGGGTTGATATTCTTCATCCATGCATCTCCAAGAGGTATGCTAATGGGGAAGGTGAATAAATCCCTAGGTTCCTCTTCTTCGTCTGCCATCGTGGTGTTTGAGCTGGAGCTGGTAAAGAAGTTGTCTCTATTTGGATCGTATGTGGAGTCAGTTTCATTTTCAGAGTTTAGAAATTCAAACTGAGAATGGTCAAAATTGTTATTACCGTTGTTGCTCATGGGACGCTTAGGCAGAAAGCGTCCAAACCTGTCCCTTTGCCGACGAGGCATTCATTGGTAAAAAAAATTATGTTTTTGTTTTATGTGATTTTTGTTTTCTTTTTGTGTTGTTTTAGGTGATGTCTCCTAAAAGAATTAGCACCTCCCCGGCAACAGCACCAAAACGTGGTGAGCTCTAAGTATGGGTGCCTAATGAGGGAAGCTAGACTAAGAGCTTACTTTAATTATCAAACCAGGGGACATACAAACTTTAGAGGCACTGGCACTATATGTGCTCTTCTAGGATAGTCCTTGTCGAAGTTGGGTGTTTGTATCAATGTTTTTAAAGAGCTGCCTAGAAAGACTAAATGAACTGTAAACAACATTGTTAATCTATGGAGGAGTATTTCCTATGCTAAGAAATTCAAATACTAAAAGAAGGAAATCTATGGCTTCGAATTTGAATGCAGGAAACAGTAAATCTATTTTTAAGAATTAACTTGTTGAAAACAATAAAAATTATACTATGGAATTGAATGATCGGATGTAGAACAGATCTATTCTAAAGTAATGAAATCTTGATCTTTAATCTAAGGGGTACTTACTGGAAATCAACTGCATAAAACTCAAAGTCTGATCTAACATAATTTAATTCTAAGGTTGAATTCAGAATGCCATTATATAATGCTGCATTTTTAATCAAAACATCTAAGAAGTGAATGTCATCATATAACTAATAAATACTGAAAGAAATCAATCTCTATGAGTAGTCCTAATAATGAAATGAATACATAGGCTTAAGATCTAAATCGTTGCTTCAGAAGTAAATGCAAGTACATAGAGAAATAAGTGTTAAATTATGCTTTGACAGAATGCTGCTACAGGACTACAGACACAACATTATCATACTACAAAATGCGTTGTAATGAACTAGGGAATCAGAAGTGATCAACCACTACTGAAATCAAATTGTGTTATTTAGAAGCTATTTAGAATACTCTCATCTGCAATATAAATTCAACCAATGCACAACACATAATGAGAAATACCTGTACTGCGAGATCTCCTGACTTACGTGTTGGAGGGGCCCTCTCCAACCTGTACTCAGGAGTGAAAAGAACTTATAAACGCTGAATCGTAGGTAACATAAAGTCTTTATTTAAAATAGAGACCGCATAGTTTAAAACCAGGTTTGTAAACCAACTGTCTTGATAGTCTAAAACTTAAAACAATAATTCTTCAAAATAGCAGCAGGGGCCTCTCGCTAACCGAGAGGTCCATATTTATAAAATCCTAATGCTTAACCTAATAAAAAATGTCTAAGTGTCGATTCTCTTTGAATAGGAGTTCGTTCTCTATAGATCAAGAAAAGAAGCCGAGTTTGGTGATGTTCTTCCAATCCTTCCCTTGATTCACGTGTTATCCTTTAGTACACCTACACCTGCTCATTCAACCTATTTTTTCATGCAATTAGCTCATAGCAATGCTTTTCAAAACATAACAGAATAATATTTTAAAACACTTCATTAAATAATTAAGGTAAATCATTTTCCCACTAACGAGTGTATTTTTACAACCTTTCTTGTGCTTTACTAGTGGGAAAAGAAACTATCAGATACCTGAAATGGGGACTCATAAATGGCCAAGTGCTAAAATTTAGCTGGAACACTAAATTTAAGGGGCAGAGCAATGTATGATTACTAAATTGGTTAGAGGAGTGCTAAAGTGTTGGATCGGTTAAACGAGATGGCGGTCTTCCAAGTATGAGGATAGAAAAAAGGGCCATAGATCAAGGGTGGATATTTTCTCATGGGAAATCAACGGCGGATAAAAACTTAAACTAAAGTGGAAAAGAGAGATAAAGGAAGTGCGATTTCCAAAATAGATCAATGATATGGAATTTAAGGATGATCAAATCAACGGTTAGAAGTCATTCCGGAGTGGGAAGTAGCATGAAAGTTGAAAGAGGTAAGTCGCAGTGTAAAATATACCGCTTATAACCACGTATTGAGCAACGGGACATTCCGCAAATTTAAAGGTGGTTTGGGAAGACAACTATTGAACATCCTGAAACCGCTTATGTGATAAAAGGTGACAAGATCGAAGGTAGACATAAACTCACGTGACAAGATTGATGAACATGATTTATTGTTGATTATTACGGAATATTATAAAGGCAAAATAGGTCACGGGAAAGGAATCATTCTGTTACCTGATACCTGGAAGAAGAACGTGTCTACAGCAGCAGGAGGTTAGGTTAAAATATGTTATTCGGCCGTCATTTTCCAGGTAGGTCACGAACCTTCTTATTTAACTGTTTTGCTTCTTAAAAATGGAAAAAGAAGGGGTAGAAGAGCAAGTCAGAGAATTTAGTCGATTGGAAGAGATTTTTTAGGACAGTGATGGGAATATTTTCGACACAGTGTTGTCATTCGGTCCAATATGGGAGGTAAAGGATGAGGTAAAGGTTCTAGATGAGAAAGGAATGGATTTAAACGGGGTGCAAAGGTCATTATTTCACCATTTCTGCCCGTAACAAACCCTAAATTGCCCAGATTTCATAACCTGGTGTGCGTCAAATTATTCTCAGACAGAGCATGTTATAATGGACTCAAATAGGTCTAGAATCCTTTGTGTGGTGAATTCCCATACTGTCAGAGATTCTTTAGATTTTCCCAGGTTGTTTCTCCAAAATTTGGAGGAATTTGTCAAAGAAACCCTAGTCGAACAGTTTAGACAGGCTTCTGCACAGGAAAAGCAAGTCTTCTTTTCTAAGTGTTTTAAACCAGATATTTCTATGGAGAATGAACCCTATCCTTTAGATATGGACCTTTTCAATGAAGAATCTCAGTGGGTCATTTCCTTGTTGAGTCAGTTCTTAGGATTGGATACTGATAGATTTGTTCCATAAACTCTGATAAGCATGTTGTTTAGAATAGGAAAGCGCCATTTGGAATCTAAATCCAGTCAGTTGCCTTGCCTTAAGTATGATGAATTTCTAGCTGAGAGTATTCAGTCCCAATTAGTAAATTTCCACCTGACGAAACATTTTCGTTTTCAGTATTATTTGATCAGAATGTTTTTGTTTTTTAATGAAACAAATTTGCAGTTTCCAGAGGTCCTTTTTACTTCTGAAATCAAGAACAACACTTTCGATTATATGAACCTGATTATGTTGGAGATATATAGACTGATTCTTTAGAAGCAGGAACCTAGATTTTTTCCTGAGATGTAGGAATTTTTACAGTTCAATGTAAATCAAAAAGTGGGAGATTGGTTTTTGTTGGAAGATCATACTATCATCAGGGTATATGGATTTTTTCATGAACCCTACATTTTACCTACTTTCTTAACATCAAGAATGTTTTCCTTAGAATTCTTTAAGCAGAAGATAATAGTGGAAAATGAGCATTTCTTAAGTTTCAGGAAAGCCTCTGAAATAAAAAATCCAATGAAAATTGGTCCATTGATTATTAAAAACAAGGAGGCCATTTCAGTTATTGAAGGTTTACTACAAGACATGAATTTTGGGAAAGCTGCTAAAATTAGTTATGATCCCCATCACATCGTTTCAAATAGAAGACAGCAAAATAAAAACATGGCATTTGATCACGAAGAAGTGGAAGGATTAGCTGACAAAGCTAATTTGATGGAATATCACCCAAGCATGGAGTTAGTGCAAGTGGATCCACTTGAGATAACACATTCCTCTACCTTTATTCTACCGGTTTCTAGTAATATGGACATTACTGGTAAGAGAAACTTTCCAGGGGATGATGAAGAAATAGTTGAAAAGATAGAGATATCAAAAAGAGTAAGAATTGATTCAGATGAGGAAATGATGGATATTGATGCTAGAAAAGATGAAAAGGAGGACCAAGGACCTGTTTTCCAGGTTCAATAGTATAGTTTTGAAGAATCCTAGCAAGATAAACCCAGTGAAAGATTCAAGTCAAGGAGTGACTTATTCACTAAGTGTGGACAAAAGAAGCATACTTCCTCAGAAGAAATGGTAAAACTCTACTCAAAAGTATGGGATATATCAGACCGAGAAGTTTCACTTGTTACTACAAAGGATCATGTCAAAAACACACTGAATTTGGCAGTGGCAACTTAAGACAGAATTTCAGAGATGAAGCTGAATTTACATCGGACCCCCATACCCAATACAATTCATTTACATAAGCAGACTGGAGAGGTAATATATGAAGATTTAATGAAAACTTTCCTAGCAAATACCAAATTGCAATCCACTGTATTAAGATTGGAGAATCAATTAAAACAAGAGAAATTAGAAAATAAAACATATCAACAGTAGATCAAAAGACTCCAGAATGATATATTGGTTATGGACAACGAACCAGTCAAAGGTCAGGCTACCAAAAATATTTTAGCCGAGAGAGATAAAACCATCCAAATATTGAAGAAAAAGCTTAAAATACCAACCACTCAATTAATTCAGGCCTCTGAGTTGACATAATTGGAAAAGGAAAAAGAAGCTTTATCTCAAGAATTAATTGATACCGAAGCAAAAATGTTTAAGATTACAGAAGAAAAAAGTGGATGGGAAGGAGAAAGGGCTACACTCCTAGCCAAAATTGATGTTTTAAATGAGAGTGTTTTGATTTTAGAAACAAATAATCAAATAAAAGTAGGACAATCAAGTATAGAAACTGGTACAGAAGATTTAGTTCAGGCAATGTCACAGATTAGCCTAAAATAAGAAGAAATAAAAAGTTTAAAAATAGATAAACAAAGTTTAATAGAGGAAGTGCAAAGAAAAGAAAAAGAGAAAGAAGCTTTGGAAGAAAAGAACAAAAATTTAGAGCAAAATGAAAAATTGGTAGAAAAAGTGACAAGGAAATTGCCTATGCAAGGAGCTAGGCACTTAATTTGGGATGCAATCATGGTTGAGGAAACTAATTTGAGATCTTATTTAAATTTCATACAAGATAAAGCAACAGTGATAAATATAGATTTTCAAAATTGTGCAGTCACGATGGAAACTCTAGGAAAAAGACCAATAGAAACAGCACAGAGTGCTATTGATTTCTTAAATTCCTTGATTGTGGATGACTTGAGGACTTTGGGGATTAAAGACAGAATTACGATGATATCTCATGCAAGGAGAGTCATTGCAAAACATTATCATGTTCAAGGAGTCCAAGCTAAGGTAAATAAAATGTCATAGCAAGTGAAATCCTTTAAAGGTTTGTTTTCAGAGTTGTTTCAAAAAGGACTCCCATCTTTTTGGGATAAAATTGAAGATCAAATTTTCCAGTTGGATTATCAGGAATTGCTAATTAAGGATAGGATGGATCATAGAAAATGAGAAGATATGGCACAGTCTCTGACAGGAAAAATTGTACTTGACAAATTGGTCGTCGACTTTGAAATCCAAAACAGATTGAAAATGATAATTGCAGAATTACCCCCAATCTCTTATGTGGAACATGTCAGTTTAAGATTCATGGTCAAATAAATGACAAGCTACGAGGCACCAACTATAGAACAGTGGAAAACAGTTGAAAAATATGGGAGAATGAAGTACAAATTACATTCATGAAGACAGGTGTCAAAGGAACATGCCAGTAGGAAAGTACTATAAATCATTGTAATATGAATTAAAATATCTTTAGGTTTTGTTTAAGTTTATTTTAATTTTCGACAGTTGCGACAAAAACAGTTATGATAAAAGAGTTATGAGGTTACTATTTTTTTAAAATAGTTATTCCGCAGCTCTTGGAACAATGTTGATGTATTTAAACATTTTTTTGTAAAATATTAAGGGTTGGAACCTGTAAGTAAGAGAGACATTTTTTGTATTGAGCACTGCAAGTTCTGGAATATGGATGGTTAAGTAGAATTGAAAATCCTTCAGAAGTAAAGATTCTTGTGTTAACTATTTTATGGTCTGTGAATTTCTTTCTTCTTCTTGTGAAACGTTATTTCCAGTGAATCATTTTCCATTATGTTGTTCTTCATGCTTGGATGAAGGTTATAACTAAATCAAAATTCATATGCTTATGCTCTGGTTTATCGCATCTAAGTGTTCACAAACTTTTCTACTAAAGTTAATATTGGATTCATTCATGTTTAATGCCCAATATTGGTGGATTGTTTCTTTTTCTCCATTATCAACCTGCAAATTAAGACTTCAAATATGAAAAAATAGCTACCCTGCCTTTACGAAAACCTTTCTCGTTAAATTCTTTTGTTCACCCAAAATAATGCATTTCTGACTCCATTTCCCAATGTTATTTTATATGTTTCGGCCCTTCATAAATTTCAAAATACAAGTCTTTGTCAAACACCTTTAGCCATTTTATATATTTTTGAGAGAGCCCTCTCTGGTAGGAAAAAAGGCTAATTTTCCTACTAAAGACTGGTTTGAAGTAGTTACCTTAGAGTTACCTTTTCCGCAACCAAGAAGATAATTTCTGAGTGATAACAGTATGGAACAATTATTTGATTCCTAACCCCATGTTTTCTAAGATAGTCTTCTAATTCATTTGATGTGTATTCTCCTCCACTATTAGTATGAAGGGAACCAATATGCAATTGTGCTTCATTTTTTATACTTATATGAAATTTTTCAAGTGTTTCAAAGGCTTGATATTTATATTTAAACAAATACACCCAATACATCCTAGTGTAATCATAAAAAAAATCATGATATATTTGTTTCCATTGGCATAAACAATAGGCATGGGGCCACACAAGTAAGAGCCTATCAAGTCTAGTTTATACATGCTCTGAATTGGAACCATGGAAAGGTTGCTTTCTATGTTTTCCAAAAATACAAGAATTGTACTTTTTTCAGCTTCTTTGGAACGGTGGGAAAACCAGAAACACCATTTTTTTTCAACAATCAAAGACTTGTTTTAGTTAATGTACCCATATCTAGCATGCCATAAAATATTGGAAGACAATGTACCATCTTCATGATGAGAGAGGCAGGAAAACTTTTGAGCTCTTGTTGATGTTCCTTCCAGCTTCAACAACTTCCCATATTCACATCCGATCATGATGACCTGGTTATCAAAGGACCTCCTAATCTCTACTATCTCATAGAACCTATGGATGGAATGGCCTTGCCATCGAATGTGCACTAGGGCCAACAAGTTTCTCTGCAACTTTGGAAGATATAGAACATTATGCAACAAAAAACAGAAAATCCAGGAAGTTTGATCATGATGGAACCAATTCCCTTGGGATTGGGTTGGACTTAACTACAAAATACACTACCCCATCTACATTTTCATTCAATTCTTCAAAAAAATATTTTCTAAAAATTCATGTGGGAGTTTTCACCAGTGTCAAGCAGCCATGTATCTCTCTAAGAAGCAAATGAAGTATTGAATAAAACTTCATGTACACCAATATTACAATGTTCAACAACAGAATGAGTAGATTCAGGGGATTTAACTGATTCAAAAGATTTACCTTTTGCTTCTATATTCTCTTTTTTTTTTGAAATATTCTACCATGGAATCAGCATGTCTCCTCCTCAGTCCTATGTTTTCGCAATGGACATAGTGAATATCGGATCTCTCACTGCCCCCTGCCCCACCTCTGAACCTCTTTCTTCCTTGACATCTTTGAGAATGCATCTTTTACAAGCTATTAATACAAACAATCTATAATATAGCAATCTCAACAACAATCTACACGAAAATAATCTCTACAATAGTGAACTCAATCTCTAAAAGATACATTACAAGGATATATTAAAAACAAAATCGTAAATATAGTCTTGTAGGTCTATAGTCTCTGCAACACTTTGGTGCTTTCAAATAATACAATAATCATAGTAAATATTTATGCAACAATGGCTTATGCAATATTTGTAAGGTGCGGGTCTAAAATCTCTACATACAATACAATATTTAAAACTATACAATCTCTACAAAAATACAGTGTGAGAGAATGACTCTATTTTCACTCCGCTACCTTGGATTATCGCATGCCTTACAATGCTTGCAACGGTAACAGAGTGCTGACAATCCAAATGTTACCAATGAAAGAGAATTGTATGTTTGAATATTGCACTTTCAAAAGGTCCTTGTCTAGATTCATTATCAACCGATAACAATAATCTTTTGAATAGATTTCTTGAGATGTGGAGTTTATAGCTATGTAAAAATGCATTTATTCATGATGAGAAAAAAACAATTCATTATATTTAAATGATTGCCTAGGATCATCCATAAAAGCAAATGGCGTAAGTTGTTGGACCTAGTGATGGTTTATTTGTTCATGCACCTAATCTTTTGATTGGATAGATATACAAAAGCTTGTATTCCCTTCACATTTTTAATGACATCAGATAAAAGGTAATTTAGGGTTTATCCAAAAGCATCAATTGCATATAACCAATAGTTCAAATCCAAGATTGCAATATATAAAACAGTATTTTCAAGTTTTAGTGCACCTTTTTACCTCTGCGGAGAGTTTCACTACACATGGATCCTCATTGCACCTTTTATCTGTGTGTGTGGAGAGAGAGAGAGGGGTATCTCCCACAGGTGATAGATATATATATCCATGTAGGAGAGAGAGAGAGAGGTATCACCCGCAGGTGAGAGATGTATTGCTTCAAGTGAGAGTGGTCACAAGTAAATACCAATGCGTGGGGATTAGGGGGTCACACTTGGTCAAGAGTTGCACAAAAGAATCTCACGTAGCTCATGCTTATTTCTAGAAATGATATCAACTGTGAGTAGACATGCACGATGACCCATGACTCGTTTCAATAGCATTAAAATACCCATGTCATGAGAGACTAGGATGTAAGAGTACACATGTAGATACCAAAGAGAGATCCTGTATTCAGTGTAAAGTCATGGAAGGAGAGTTCTTCCTTCACACAAAGAGGGTTTCTTTCACATTGAGAATAATCCAACATTACCCCAAGTTAATGATCGTGGATAGTGGTGCAACTAAGAATATATTGTTTGAATTTTAGAATTTATGGAAATTCTAAAAATATATAGGGGAGAAAACAAAAATGTAAAAAAAATGTTCCATTTAAACCCGGATGATATAAATACTGAGGACTTTGGCCCACAAGTTGATTTAAAAGCTCAGGGATGTTTTATTCTACAATTCGTAGTCAATTTTGGTCCTCAATTAAACATTTTTCCAAATTATACATGGATCGAACTGGGAAGACTTAACCTCATTAGGTCAAGAAATTTCCTAAAGTTAGCATATGAGAGATTTGTCAAGCCTATCAGACTATTGAATTTGGAAACAAGTATTATGGTAGTTACAACAAAGGTTGACTTTGAGGTGATTAACTTAACCAAATGAATGAAAACATACCCAACCATAGTTGGTCATCCATGGGGAATAAAAAATAAAGAACCCATATTTATGGAGAAAGATATAATAAAACTAAAAGGCGATAGAAGGAGAATAATTATCCCTTTGGATGCAAAAGAAGGCAAGCCTTGTTTAGAGTTGTGTGATGAAGATGGGGATATAAAAAAACTCTACCAGGTGATGCAAGGAAATGAAGACCATGTTGAACCAAATTTTTAAGGAGAAATGAACCTGGGTATGCCCCTATCAATAGGAACAGATTTAGATAAAAAAATTGTACGGTTGAAAAATGGAGAATTATGAATCAAAATCCAAATACTTCTAGACAATTCAGGCTATATCCAAAGATAGTTTTAAAAAGTGTTTCTCCATGCAGTCGATCTTGAAAATCAAATAAAGAAAAATCTGAAAGCGCCCCTACTTGATATTGATGGATATAGATTCAAATAAATTATTTCCACTAAGATTTAAAGGAAGGTATTCTCCTATTATTCATATAAAAAAATGTCAAATTTTATAGATGAAGACAATCCCTAGTTCAGTTGTTCATAGGTTAATTCGCCCGTTGGTGGGTTGTGCATGTCCCACAATTACATACATGGACTACAATGATTTCTTACTTTATTTGAAGCTTTGTAGGAAAAACTGACAATTACAACACAGATAGTCAAATTCAAACCCAGCTATGACCCCAGGAGACATATTGAAGAATGCCAAGGAATGGTAAAGAATTGGATATAGAGACGAAAGAGTTTGGCCCATTTGTTTCCCAATACCTTAAATTTTTTTCCAACAAATGGTACAAAACCAAGGAATCATGAGATACATGAATTCAAAGTTAAAAGAAGCAGTACATGATATTCGACAATTTATTGAAAAATCAGTTGAAGAAAAGGACAAAGGCAAGATGAAAGTCGACATAGAGTCGAATCTGACTTGCAACAAAACAATATGCCAAGAGAAGAAAAGGATATCATGACTTGAAATGGAAAATGAATTTTTCCCTGGTCAAAGGTTTATATGGAAGAAATATCACCTCGAGAAGTTGTGAAAGAAGTAAAATACATACTCAAAATAATGAAACAAGTTGAAACTGAAGAAAAATAAAAAAATTGACTCCCCCCTATGTATAATGAAGTAAAAGAAGGTGAAAGGAGGATAGACAAATTTAAACCCCCAGAATGGATGGATGCAAAGATAAAAATTAAGTAAATATTTCCAATGATGATCAACCAAAAATGGAAAGAATAGGCAACTACTAGTCGGAAAAAAAACAACAATAAAAATTTTCGAATTGCTAAGGGAATATCAAGATGTATTTGCAATGGACTATAAATACTTAAATGTATTAGTCAAGGAAATAGGTGAAATGGAGATTGAGTTATTACCTACTGCAAAACCAATCAAAATAAGCCTTATAAACTAGCATGCATATACAAGGGAATAGTGCAAAAAGAAATCCAAAGCATGTTAGTAACAAATATTATTTACCTAATTGGCAAATTAGAATCGACTAGCCCAATGGTCATTTAACTGAAAAAACATGAATAAAAAAGACTCGGGATATGCATCGACTTAAGGGGATTAAATAAAGTGACACTTACAAACCCATTCCCAACTCCATTTGCATATGAAACCATTAATGAAGTTGTAGGACACAAGTGTTACTCATTTATAGAAGGATTCTCTAGATATAATCAAGTGCCAATCTCTAAAGAAGATCAACAAAAATATACATTCGTGACAAAATTTGGGTTGTTCATCTAAAGAGTTATGCCTTTTGGATGAAAATCATCCCAACAATATTTTCCAAAATAGTGGTCAAAGCATTCAAGGGTAAATTTACAAAACAATGATTGTATACTTCGGCGAATAGATGCTTTATAGTTTGTTGAAGAACCACATCCACTCACTTCGAATTATGTCTGAGTGTCATCGACAAATCCTACTGTCTTTAAACATTAAGACATGCATGTTTTTGACCCAACCCAAGTCACTGATTTTTTCGATTGTGGAAGACTTGGAAACGATGGTACAAGGAGCTAACGAGATTGACTTTGAAAACCCTTGACTGAAAAAGAAACTCGAACATGTCACATTTAAAGTACTATCGGATAGAGAGTAAGAGAAGGGGGGATTTATAAGAGAATAGGCCAATAAAAGGAAGTGAGTTCTAGAATCCGGTGTAGGGATAGAATACAATGAAGCCCTTTCAAGGGATAAAGATATAACTATAGAAGCACTTAAGAATAAAATCTCTATTGAAAAGAAGGTGTAGACAAATATGGAAGCATTATGACAACATAAAGGAAGAGAAGTAGAACAAGTGGCCCAATAGCATAAAAAGAAGAATTCGACGGTTACAAAGTTTACAATAAAAGTACCAACTCAACCAAGGACAAAAGGATAATGTTATACCCAAAACTTGATCGACTTAACAAAACCATAGTCACCACTAAGAACTACACCAATTGTGTAGGAGAAGGGTGCTAGACCATAGAGACAATAGGAGTAGACAATAAGAGTTGAAATCTTAAGTATTTCACCTCTAGTCAAACTTTCGATCATTAAATAGGTGTCCACCAACCAACAGGTTCCAACCAACCAATATGCATCAACTAAAAAACCGAAAAATAACCAACTAACCAACAACCATCACTAGATCAACAACTACTAATAGATGAACCTCAAAAACAACAAAGCATTGAGCAGAGCAGTCACCAATAGAACAATCAAGCCAAGCACAACAGTTAGCAACGAAGTCACGACCAGAAAAATCGACCATGGAACAATAGCCACCCAAGGTGACCAAAAGGAAAAGGAAAAGAAACAAGTTGACCCAGAAACTAGCTCCATCCCAATATTTTGGTCAGAGAATGATTGTTTCTAAGAATCACAAAGGAAAGAAGCACAAAGAGGCAGAAAAAGATAGAAAAATGAAAAACAAAGAAAAAAGTCTATAGTTTTCGACTACCTGAAGGCCATCAAGAAAAAGAAACAAACAAATTTTCTCTTGAGGATGCCTTTGACAAAGAAATTCGAGAATTATACAAATCAATAAGAAAATATCAAAACCGACAATGGAGCAACTCCCTAAAGCAACTAAAGTAATGGGGAGAAAAGGAAGAAAAAGATTGGGATTCTTGCGGAACACATGTGGAACAAGATCTATCATTTCAATCAATATTCCTCCTAGTCACTTAGTCTACTGTATGAGGATATTACTAATAAATTTAGTATATAACTAAAATAATTTGAGAGAAGAAAACATGAAGTTCAAAATTTACTAGTCTTAATCTATCATGAAAATGGAGCATGATAAATTTGAGGACAAAAAAAATAAATTGGAAGAAACGAGAAATGAAGCCCAATCATTTTGCAGTGCTCTAAATATTTTTCCAAATTATTTTTCAAATATATGTAGCCAACTTAAAGTAATTGAAGCACTTATAGTAGAACCAGGTACCCAATGACAAACTACATTAGATGCCAAAAGCTAGGATGCCTTAGAAATTCAAATGAAATAAGCAGAGTAGAAAGAAATCGAACTACAAACATAAGAACATCAATGGCTTCAAGAAGGAAAAAATTGCTAGGATGAGTCCATCAAAGCAATTAAACAATTATGGACTTGCATCAATAAGTGATCAAAATTTAGGAAGACTACAATCTCAACTTGGAATCTATATAAGATGCACCCATTGAAGACAAAATGATTTGGACTATTTGGAGAACAAAATGAAGGGAGAAATATGAAATGGAAACACATACACAAATATTTTTTAGAGAGAAAAATAGTACAATAAGACCCAAATTATATTACTTAATGGAATGGAAAAACATTGTAACTGCAAAGAAATACAAACTAGCTCAGATGGTGGTAGCTTATCTCTAAAGAGAGATGCATCGACTACACTCATTTGCAAGAGCTAATTACAAAGAGATCGAAAATGGAATTTTAACATAATCATAAATCCAAAGAGTCAAAAACCATAAACATCCAAAAACCTAACCCTAGGATATGAAGTGCCAAAAAAAGGAATTGTGGGCCTCGAGGTGGTAGGTGACAAGTCAACTTTCGTGGGGCAAAACTTCCACATACAAAATCTGCTTGGGGAATACAATATCCCATTGGAAATATCTTGAAGAGAAGAACAAATTTCAGTAGATCCATGGTGTTTTTGGAGACTCTAGGATTGCTTAGGGCCTCAAAATAGCCCCATAAGTTTGGGACCTGAAAAACCATAGAAAATTACCAAGGATATGGAGAACCATTGTGAGCCAGTGGAAGAGGTGGGTGACCAACAATATCCACTTGTATCACAAAGTGAATTACTTATAATAGATGAGGAACACAAACATTATAGTAGGGTGAGCACTGGATCAATGGACCTTGTTAGAGGTGCTTCTATTTTACCATAATTCTTGACAAACTTGAGATAGTATCTTGTCAATCCTATAAATCCTCTAACTTTCCTCAAGGTTTTAGGAATTTTCCATTCAATGATAGCCTTAATTTTGTTAGGGTCCACTTTGAAACCTTCGTGAGATATAATTACCCAAATATTCCACTTCTTGAACCCCAAAGGCACACTTAGATGGCTTGGCATATATTTTGTGCTCCTCCAATATTTTTAAGACCCTATCAACGTGTTGTACATGCTCTTCCCAATATTTGATATATATTAGTATTTCATCAAAAAATACTAACAAAAATTTTCTAAGGAAGGTTTTTAAACTAGAATTCATCAAGCTTTGAAATGTGGAAGGTGCATTGGTAAGGCCAAATGGAATCACCAAAAAATCATAATGTCCTTCATGTGTTATGAAGGTTATTTTCGCAATGTCTTCTTTCCTCATTTTCATTTGATGATGTATAGAATAGAGATCCAAATTGGTAAAAGAAATTACCCTGTGTAATTCATCTAATAATTCATCAATGTCAGGAGTAGGAAACTTATTTTTAATAGTCATCTTATTGAGTTCTCTATAATTTGGACACATATGATTTGAAACTTCCTTTTTGATAACCTTCACCATTGGTGTAGATAAAACACTTTGTCTAGGTTGAATGATGCATGCATTTTACATTTCTTGAACTATATTTTCAATCTTAGTCTTTTGTGTATATGGGTACCTGTAGGGTCGGATGTTAGGTACTGCACTTCTTGATTGTGAGTGAATAGCATGGTCATGATCCCAAGTAGATTGAAGGACTTTAGGCATATATTTAAATACCTTGAAATGATTGTCAATAACTTATTAGAGATGCATTGGAATAGAGGGTATAGATGCTTGCAGATCTAGTGAGCACAATTGTGCAATTACTCCATGGTGTCCCTTTTTAGCAATTTTATCATATTGTTAGAGCTTATCTCTTTAAATGGTTTTCCTATAGTACTTGTAAGTTCGTTGTCCTTTCCTTTTGAGGATAATCTCATGAAAAGATCCTAAAATTTGAGATCCATTGGACCCTTAGTACAACATCAACACCACCCACTTGAATTGCAATCATTAGACTATCCAATAAATACTCCCCCGTAGTAAGCTTAATTATATGGAGCTTCACTAAATAATTTATGCTACCTCCATCTACAATCATTAATTGAAATTATGGTGTTGGATATACAAAGGAATTGAGAAGTTTGGCTAGATTTAAATGAATGAAGTTATGGGTACTACTAGAAACAATCAAAACTATTACCTTTTTCTTTTTTATATATCCTTCTATCCTGAGAGTTTGAGAAGTGATAATGCTAGCAAATGCATGGAAAGATATGGTTGGAGTAGTATCTTCTAGATCTACCTCTTGAGATTGTTTTGGTTCTGGATATTGTAGTTCCTCTTCACAATCAATGCCAAATAATTTCTTATCATTACACTTATGCCCCTTACTATACTTACTATCATAATTGAAACATAGTCCCTTTGATGTTCTTTCATCCACTTGCTAAGGTGTCAACCTTGTAGGCTAATTGAGTTTGGGGGAGGAAAATTTCCCTTCTCTATAGGTGTTAGCAACATCCCTTCTAGTAGCCATATTTTTACTTTCAACTTTCCTTTCCAAATTAAAAGCATTCTCCAATGATTTAGGTTCAAAGATATGTTTTCATGTCCTCGCCCACATCCAACCAACGGAGGGGACATGGATGATTTATGGGGTTAGAAATTTATCCCCTTGGGCATAATTCAAAATTCATAAAAGTTTAAATGCATGTGTAGTCTCATAAATATATACATAGCAGTAATAAATCTACACACACCCAGATCATGCATTTAAAACGTGATCATCACATGCATAATGTAAAATTATTACACATTCAAATACAACAGTAAATTAACAGTAAAAACTTATCTTTTCATGGAGAGACATGAAAAAGGAGAATTCTAAGACAATGATTTCAACCATAGAGCTATAGGCATCTCATTTGGCTTCAGCCAGCTTTGGCACCCACATTACCTACCACACCCAACACAAGGAAGATCCCCCTCTCGGCTACACAGTCCCTCAAGCGCCCCCTTCCCTCTATTGATATTCAGGGTGGGCATAGAAAGGTCCAAGTTGTTAAACCTTCATATATTTCTTTCCTTCACTGGGTTTATCAAGTGATTCAAACCTTTGGTCTCTCTTTGCCCTCAATCTTCTCTTGGATTCTCTGATTTCTAGCCACTAATTTTCAGCCATGAAATTCAATTTCTAGGCTCCCAAATTTGGGTTTTTCGATGGGTCTTTGGGTATTTAACACCCTCAAATTTTCCCCAGGATTGATATCTATGGATCCCCCACTGGATTTCACAACCCACCTGAATTTGTGGGCATTTTTGACACTCTAAAACATGGCTCTTCCTCTGGTTACGATTTATGTTATTTTTGTTTGTTGAGAATACACGGCTTGCTGAAAATTGCAATATGATTGCCCCACCATGGAATGGGAATGTCGGGAAACGAACCCCCATGAAGGAAATTGAATTTTGGGTACAGAAATTGAGATCATACTCAACCATACAAATTTTTGGGTTCATCCCATGCTCCATTAAATTCATGAGTTGATTTCTAAGTAGTCTCCTTACAACATAATTAAAGATCGGCATGGGTGGTTTCCTACCATTTATGGCACAAGGGTTCTCAAGATGACACTTGGAAACAACTGATTTAATACCACACACCCCTCTCCTCTCCCTAGTGGATAAACACAATCCTTTATTTCAGTTTCCTCTATGGCCGGCTCTTAGACTTCTATTTGCATTACATATTTACATTGTTTTTAAATTCTTCCATGGTTGACTAGAACATGTCTAAAAAATATATAATACTTGCCTTTATAAGCTGAGCATTCACTAGTGGGGCTTTCGCCTTGATATCCACCCTAGGATCCATATCATCGCATATTTACAATATTTACATATCAAGGAAATACATTACAGGGGTCAAATGGGGGGTATTACAGATGTATCTCATGTTGAATTCTCTCCTTTAAAGTTCCCATAAAGAGATCCAACTAATTATCCTCTTGAATGTTCTTCACTCTAAGACTCAACTTCTTAAACTACTTAATGTGCTCTATAATTGAATCTTTTTGCTTGAGTTTTACCAACTAACTAAATAAGACATTTCTCTTCTTATCCCCATAGTATTCTATTAATCCATCCATAAATATAGACCAAGAGACAATAAAGTCTTTTTTACGGTTACAAGCCATTGTTACCATACAAATTGATTAGATTTTAAATACAAGGATGCAATAGTTACCTTTTGTAAAGTTGGAACTTGGTATAGATCAAAGAATTGCTCCATTTGAAATATCCATGTTATTGGATCATTGCCATCAAACGCTCCCATATCAATCTTGGGAATGAAGTAGTTCCTTGGTCTTGAGTTGAACCCATGATGATGTGATGAATGATCAAATGTCGAGAACTTGAACCTCTTGTTTTCCAACTATTTTTCAATTTTCTCAATCTGTGACTGGGCAAAGTCCCTCTTGTTATCCTTATGCTTTTCTTGAGGAGATGAATTATGAGAAAGAGATGTATCATATCATTTAGAATTACCCCCTTCATAACTTTGAGATCCTCTTTATCGGCCATCTTTTTGAGATCCTCTTTACTAGCCATATTTTTGAGATCCTCTTTACTAGCCATATTTTTTGACACACTTTCTTTATTATTTTTTGTATTTACCAATTGAACATGTGTCACTTACCTATCATTCAATTGCTTAACCTTGGAATCCAAATTGGATAGTTGGTTACTCATTTCTTCATTTTCTTCATGAGTCATGGTTGAGATTTCAGGAGGTTTAAAGCCAAAAATAATTTTTTCTCCACCTCTCATCATTAGATCCCATTTATATTTACTAGATTTATTCTTTATTTTCTCTTTATCACATTGTTTGAATCACCCAAAATAGATATTCCAATCAAAATTTATGCAAGTTTTAAGTTAACATACCTTTAAAAACCCTAGTTTGTAGGTTATCTAGTTGGATGACCTTGCTCATGAATTATATTTAAAAACTCCCCCCCTATGAGTTTGGATTTTTTCCTTATAGTAGCTTGGTATGTCTTCTCTGCAATCCCATAGTCTTGACCCAATTTGGATGTACCAAGAGAGAGTTATGGTAAATTTTTGAAAACTTGTTATTTTTGTCCCTCTTGGGAGAGAAAACTTGTACATAGTGACACATGTTTGGTTTTTCTTTTCCACCTCTTAAATTTCAACCAAAAACAATATGGTTTGTCTTCCTTCCAATGCAATAGGTGGAACTTAATTTGGATCTTTCAAGATTCATGTATAACATTTTTACCCATAACACATGTTTGAGACTAGTTTTTGGACTAGTCAAAAACCTAAATTCTACATACTATAACTCTGAACTTATAATGAACTAGGACCTAATTTTACACCATAGATACTTTACTATTTCCCCTGAGGATCATCAACATTTCATTGTCTGAAATATCATTGAATTTTTTTTTGTAGAAAAAATGGCTTTGATACCAAATGTTAGCACCAAATTCCCAAAATAGCATAAAAATAGAAAGAAAGGGTAACGCAACACCTTGAGAATGAAATAAAGAGATTAATAAGAAGCCTCTTTGAGGGGTAAACCTTCTCATGCAATGTGTCAAATGCATAAGACAATATGAGATTATCCTAAAACTAGGTCTTCTTGAAATATCTATATCTATATATATATATATGGTATGGTATGGTATGGTACAATTACAATTCTAGCTGACCATACAATCCAATAAAAACAATACTAATATAATAATAATAATAGAAATGTATTGTCACAATATATTGGGCTTAACAGTATCCTTATTTTAAAATCAACCTATTTAGATTACCTTTATGGAGGTCAATATCCCCATAGATATGATCATAAATGAACAACTCGATCTCTACACACTCAGTATTTGTTTTTAAATATCTACCTAACGAAAACACAATATCTTTTAATATTCAAGGATGCCAAACATCAAGGGGCAAATTAGGAAGGTGGACTGAGATTGGCATTTTTGAGACCACCATTATGTCGGGGTGAAATTCAAGAAACCATGGTGTTGTAAAAATCTCTTCTCTTCCATAGAGCTAGGCCCCCCTATTAATAACCTTCTAATATTCTTCCTTATTTGGAACCTATATAATACAAAACCATTTAGAACATAATTCTACCTTGCATAGCTTGGGCCAATTCAAAAAATCCGTATTGAGTGATGTAAAAAATGCATTAAATCTGCAAATAACCATATATTGTTGATGATAAGATTTGATTCCATCGACTTTCAAAGATAAGATTTCAAGAGTTGGCATCTCATCAAATTTATCTACTGAACAAGGGCTAAGAATTGTTGGGGATTAAGTTTCTTGAGGAGAAGGCTTGGATCTAACTACAATTGAGTACAAAACCAACTTTGAACATGAGGGTCGCCTAGATGCCACCACCCCTCCACATAAACTAAATGCCACAACAATAGTTGAGTTTTACATATATTGGAATAAGATATATTACTAGAGTCCTCTAGTTCCTTACCCCATGAATAATTGTTATTGAGCCATTGGTATCCCATGACTTTGCTCCAATTATCTTTTAATCCCTTCCACCTAATGTGATGCAACCACCCACAAGAGACATGTTTTCCTAGATAGGATTTTGCCCGTAATTTGGACACTACCACAGGATTCTTTACTCCCCCAACATAAGACATTTGCAGATAATCTATCAAACATTGATCTATATTCTATCTTGGGATGAGCAATTTGTTTACAAACAATTATTAATTTCCAATTTATTCTACAGCTTTTGTTGATCTTGTTAATGGAGCATATTAAGATGTGGATTTGTTCGATCCATCACTGAAATAAACAACCTTTGATTCAGCAACAGTGGTAGACCTACCATTCTTTGCTATTTATTCTTTAGTTGGTTATGCATTCGAACCAACACTATTATTATTACATATATCCTTCACACAACTTTAGACCCATACATAGATATTGATCTAAATCCAAATATCGTTGAAGTAGTGGTTCCAGATCCAGATCGATACCAAGATTATGATGTGTTAGATCATGATCCATATTATGAAGATCCAACACCTCTTTAATTATTTTCCATAGTCCTATGAGGGCCAAGATTTAGTTTGATGATAGTCAAACCTTAGATGAGGCCACTAACTACTGCTATAATCAGAATATGAACAAGCTAGAACTTAATCAAGCTTGGAGAGAGAAGAAGAAAGATAAATTAGACCTGAGGAAGGGATACAAACCTTCACCCTATAAGAATCAACCAAACTATCATCAACAAAATCAACAAGTACAAGGTGGAGTTGATCCCATTGAATTAGGGGGAAAGAGGCCAAGAGGGCCTATATATTTTGTCACAAGATGGAGTGACAAAATTCAACTTTTCAAATGTCACAAATTCTTCAGTGGTGAAAGAATTGTTGAAAAATGTAGCTCGGACAAAAACTTACACACAGGTTTAGTGTGAATGTCTTGGAAGTGCTTTGAGTTATTTCTATTTTGTAATTCACTTTATGAATAAAGTGGAAGTCTTATATTTAGCTCTTGAGTAAGTGTATTTTTATACATTAGTGATTTAGACTAATATAAACCGTACATCTCACTAAGAGATTAGTTTTTTGGTATATTATGGTTTCAACTCAGCATAAGGACAAGTCAAGATAAAGGGTTTAGACACATTCATTCACTCAAGGACAAGCTTTGTTGGGAGGTGATTCAACTATGGGGTAGAGTTAGAGAGTGGAGAGGCCCCCAAAGTAAGGATTCAGGCAGAGAGCAATGTATAGGTCTGTACAACCAATTTTTGAATAAATGAATCTACCAATATTTGACATTCCATCACATATACCTAGAACATCCAGGCATGATACTTCTTGAATATTTGTTGCCATAGATTTGCTAGGGTCTACCTGGTATGTGAGTGTATTGCCTCAGTTGTAATCGTATATTCTTTGGATCAGTTGGGATCATTTTAAATATATCCAAATCATGACATAAAATCCCCATACAAAAGAAAAGGTTGTGTGTTGGCTTCATCCTTCCACAAATTCAAGAAAAAACCCATAACCAATAGAGGAAGTTTGTCTACAAATTCCCGCAATAACGTCTTTAACCCAAAGGTTGTAACATGTCCATCTCATTTAGCCACGAGAACTACCTTGTAGAAAATGGTCATTAGTTTGAGCCATCGACTCCTCAATGAAAAAGTAGATCCATATAATCTGAACAATGATTACCTGTAGAAAAATCCAATTGTGAAACCTCAGTGAGCAATAGGGTAAGTCTGATTTCAATCTCAATTCACCATAAAACCTAGCTTCCATGACATAAAAATCCCTCATTAATATGCACAATGAAGACTATAATAAACCAAGCAAAATCATACTTACAATTTGACAACCTATAAACAATTTATTTCAAAAAAATAGAAATAACAACCATTCCATCGTAATTAATCAAACCTTCATATTTTAATCTACTTATGAACATGATATCTTCGAAGCAAGAGGAAAAAACCCAAGCCAACCTATCATTAAATTGAGTAAAAAGGAATTAAACAAACCATTTGTATAAAATAAAATAAAAATTATAAAAAGTACACCATTCCATAGATGCAATAATTGAAACCTATGACTTAGAATTAGGTAGAATTCTCAATAAAACCATTAAAAAGAAGTAGTAGATGCTTTTAGACAATAGCATTGGATTAACAATGTTATAAGGGTGGGGAACATTATATCATTAGGTCATGATCACCACATCATACATTGTATATTAAGCCATGCAATCATTGCTTTGAAACATAGTGAAAACCTGGGTCCTTCCGGGAGAGATGCTTTGGTCATGAGGGATCCTACTACATGCTTAAAAAAGATCAAGATCCATCTGAAACCCACGCTTAAAAATTCAAGATCCATCTGAAACCCATCTATCTACAGAGGATTTGAAAAGTCTCATCTATCTACAAAGGATTTGAAAAGTCTCAAGGAGAATCCATAATACTCTAACCAGCTCCTCGCTTGCCCCACAGCATACCATTCACAGACAAACCATGAACGCAGCTGGCACTTTGATGCTGTAGCTGACATAAAAAATTGTATTAAATTTGTAATACAATAAATTGTCTGAATGTCTCTGTGCTTCTTTCTCCAGAGTTATCTAACCAGGCAAGCATTGACAAGACTACAGTACAGTAGAGTGGGCATTCTTCTGGGCATTATTATTACATTTGATGGTCACCCAGATCATTTTGGAGAGAACAAACAGGAGCATGAAGGTGAGAGGAACAACCACAAATGGATATGGCACCCCTTGCTGTCTTGAAGGAATCCTTACATGTAAGAGCTGCATCACCTCCCACACAGTCACTATCCACCCAATGAATTCCATCACCAAGCCTCCCAAATTCAGGATATCTCTGAGAAATCTGTTCCATTTCCAATTATACTGCAAGAACCCAAAACCCAGCCGGAGCAGCAATCCAGAGGCAACAACGAAGCTCCCGTATGACCAGGCCCCAGGCCAAATCGCACCCCCTGCAACAAGCGGCTCACTCCTGCATATACACGACGTGCAAATCCCAGACAAGGACGAAGACGTAAAAGCCTCCAGGCCTGTATAATAAGGCATGGCTACGGAATCCACGTACAGACTAGCGTGCACAATCCCTGAAGCCATTGAAACCTCAAAAACCATGGCATTCACTCGATCTCTAACAGAGACTCGTCCTGCAAAAAGCTCCTCATACGATCCCAAGTTTCCCAGAGCCGAGATATGCAGAAGCTGGAGCCATGCGGGAGCGATGTAGGAGAGAGGGAAGAGAGAATCGATCCTGTGACCTTTGGCCAAGGGAAGAAGCGTCAAGGGAAGGATCAGTGGGCCGGAAGGCAGCCAAAATCTGGCTGTGTTCTTGTGGAAAACCCGGCCGAAGAGCCTGCCTCTCGATTCCCATAAAACCACGCCGCCCAAAAACAAGAACGATGCTGCTGCTAGAGCCAGAGCAAACCAGTCGGCAATGGCAGAGTAGCTGGGCGGGTGAACGCTGTTTGTACAGTAGTAGTGATATGGACAGGTCAGTGACGAATACATTGTTTGTTCTTCCTGCCATACCCTGCATTTCAGAAACGTATCCGCCGCATACTCCCATTCCCAGGCGGGATAATCTCGGCCTCCCTTGTTGCTGAACAAATTAATTCCCCACGATTTCTCGTTTACTAAAATGGGGAAGGCATCTTTCCCACAACGACGACCTTCGCATGATGAGGCCGAGGCCGAGGGCAATGTACAGAACACCCAGGCAAAGACAAAACCCAGGCTAATTGCTGCTCTTGCTCTTGTCATTAGTTCTGAGCTGTGCACCCCAAGATGAGTTGAAGGCGTTTCCTCCTGTTGTTGTTATTAGGAGCATTGCCATTTCACCTTGACTGCTACACTACAACAGCAACAATGGCTGAAGGAAAATGTGACAAGGAAAGAAAGGTTGGGTGAGTGGTTGGGTTGGAGGGAAGGAGGCATTGGTGTATGAAATAAGAAAGTTAGTTTGCTTCAAGATGTTGTAGGGTAGAAGGAAAGTAAGGGACTTTTTTAGTTAGACCATCCACCAGTGTGAAGTGATTAACATTCCAATATGGGATTGGCTTTCTTACATCTTTCTTTATAAAAAAGAAATGCCATTGACTTTTCATTTGGATATGTAACCAGATCTATGTATTTCTTTCCCTCTTGAGCAAAGGTAAAGAGCAAAGGTATCTCTTTGCTTAGGAGAAATATAGGGTGTTGTCTCAACCCTTGGCTATGTTATATTTCTTTCCTTTTTGAGTAAAGTATCTTTTTGTTTAGAATAATAAATATCATTATGTTATAGAGGAAGAGAGAAGTTATCCTAAAGATCTTGCTTTGTATTACTAGCATAGATCCATTTTAAATGTGGATCTATCAAGCACGGAGAGGGATCCAATTTTTTGAGGTCTAAATTTTTTTATCTTAAATTTTTTTATAGATTAAGAAAAATTTACATCTCAAGATATTCAATCCCTCTTGTACTTGATATATCTAGGCTTGAGATGAAATCAATATAATTTTTATTTTTTTTAAGTCGACATCATTTGCACTTTTATTTCCTTTTTTTTATGGGAATGTCACGTCACATAAGGTTACACAACATCTCCCCATACTTTTTTTTTTATGGGAATGTCAGGTCACATAATGTTACACAACATCTCCCCATACTAAATTGTAGAGCACCTCCCTACTCCCAATGCAATAAGTCTAGCTTAAGGGCTTATTTGTCATCTTCTATCTATAGCTCATATAATGTGTAAGGCCCTTGTTATGATGTAATGAAGATCCACACTTTTGAAAGTCTAAAAGATTAAAGGAAGTCCTTACACCTACTTTTTTTGCGTAATCATCTTGTTAGTGTAATTTGCTTTAAAAATAGTTGACTTATTATTTAATGGTTTGCTTGGCCTTGCATGCTCTTAATTTTGGTGTAAAAACTAGAAATAGAATAGGAATCAAGTCTTTTGCTAATTAATATTTATGTTCATCTTAATTCTGGATCTACCCAATATTAAGAGGGATCGCATTTTTGTGTGTATTTAGCCAAATAATCTTGTTAGTGTAATTTGTTTCAAAAATAGTTGACTTACTACTTAATGGTTTAGTTTGCCTGGCATGTTCTTAACTTTGGTGTAAAAGCTAGAAATAAAATCAAAATTAAGTCTTTTGTTAATTAACATTATATGTTCATCTTAATGTTATCTATCGAGTATTAAGAGGGATCACATTTCTTAGGTGTAAACTTTTTATGGTGATTTTTTTTTAGACAAGGTTTGCACCTTGATGGATTTGATCTCTCTGAACACTTAATAGGCTTGGGATTAAGATGGTAATATGTTAGTGATATAAAGACCCTGCTCAAGAGTTCTAAAATTTTCTAATTACTGTAATCAATCTGTACCTTAAATAAAGTTTTATGATGTTTATATACATATTCTATTTTTTTGTCTATGGTTCTGCTTTTGTTTTCAATTTATGTCAAGTATTCCACCTAATTTTACTATTTATAACTGCAGAAAATTATACAAGAAATAAGTATGAACTTATGATTTCTAATTCTATTTACAAACAACTCTTAGAATCTAAGCTACCTAAAATCTGAGCACAAATGCACATTAAATTTAAAGATTTCAATCTAAATCAAATAGCTAGCATAATGACAATGAAAGTAAGATAGATTGACAAGTTTTAATAAGCAAAATACCTTTTTTTTTTTTTGTAAGTTAGACGATCCTTCTATTGCCTCAAAAAGAAAGTTACAGCAAAAACCAAGCCCTCCCAACAGAGGGAAAACATGCTGGAAAATCAAAGTAGCAGTCTCCCTCGAAAGGAAACGAGACTAAACCATAGAGTTTGAGAATTCTTCAGAAGTCTTAAAACAAAATTTTCCATACTAACAGAGTTTTTTAAAGCAGTCACAAACATAAGTAAAATATGAACATAATAACAAAAACCTGGTGCATAGACCAAAGGTTGATTACTTATGAGTCCCATTGGTTGATCATGTCTTGAGGCTCATTCCCAATCGCTTGGTGATTTCCAATTGGTTGCTTAGAATGCGCTGCAGGAGCAACATCATCTCGTCCTACTGGAGCAAAATTTCCCCATGTCGTTCATCTTTTTCCACAAGAGTTCAACCCAAAATCATCTTCTGCGACCAGTGCAGGTCCAAGGATTTCTGGTAGAGGGTGAGGCAGCCACCAGATGAACCAGGGCCTGGGACAAGGTTCTTAAATTCCTTTTTAATCTCCTCCTCCTCAGTGCAGATCCTGTCAACATTTGTTTCCACCTCCGCTTCTTGAATTTTATCCTACGTAGAAGTAGGAATTTCTTTCTTGTATCTCTTGCATTTTTCTACTAACTGCTGCTGAAAACGAATGGGAGGAGTCATAGGTTCCGACAGACAGAACTCGGGCAAGGTCGAGGCACGACGGGTGTTCTTCCGGGGAGCCATTTTAATAGAGGGGAGGGCGAAGGCAACCACAGTAGCTAACAAGAGGGAGGGTCATAGACCACCACCGTAGGTCACGACCATAACAAATAGGAGCGACACGGATAAAAGGAGAGGCTCATGAGTGAAGGTGCTCAGGAAGGTGTCTCCCACTACTAAGCTCCCGAGAGGATAAAAAACGTTTAACACAGAGCAATTCAAATGATAGGAGACCTAGTGGAGCAACCTCTTACCAGGGAGGGAAAAAGCCAGGGTGGAGTTGCTATGCGGGAGTTCAGGTTTGTGCAGATAATTCCAAATGCCTACCATGATTTTCAGAGTTGCAGGCGCGAGCAAAATTGTGAAGGAGTGCAAATGAGTTCCCAGGTCCCTTCTGCAATGCCTGCATGAATCCAATTTTCATAACACTAGTAAGAATCCAATTATGGTTGTGCATGCTGGAGATCTGGTGGCTTCTCCCCCAATCTTCCTCTGTCCTAAGAGTAAATGTCCCACACTTGGTCATGATGCACATTTTACTTCGTCGCATATTTCTGCAGGAGTTGAACTGTACTCGCAGGCCCAAGAAAAGGCCTCCTGTTGTGGGCATGATTTAAACACGGGCATAGGGTCATGAGGTGGGAGCATGAGGGTCTAGGATTCCATCCACTTGCCCCTCATCATCCCTCCTATTTGTACATCTATCCACCCACTGTGGGGAGCAAAATACCTATTTAATTAATGCTTGAATAGTCCTTAATTCCTTCTTTGCAATCTTCAATCGGCCAGTAGTAGCCTAAATAGCCCTCCCCAAACTAGTATAACCTCCTAGCCACTAAGGACAACCTATCTGGCTCCCCACTGCCCAAAAAAACTTAATTCTTTCTATCCCCGAGCCCCAAACCCCCAAGAATAGTAGAGTCTCCGAATTTCACAAAATTTTATTCACAATCAACACAATTTTTCAAGAGTTCAACCTTCATTTCCAAGATATGTCTTTCCAACCTCCAGACAACTAGTAGAAGGAACCCACATATCGTCTATCCTTCTCCTTTCTATAGTCTCAAAAGGTGTCTTCTCCTCCAAGCTACCTCTCCCTATCCAAATCTTACTTCGATCAAAATAATATTATCCCCATAATATCTTGGCACACATTTCAACTAGAAGCAATCCAATCAAATCTATGTTATAAATTTATGAATCAAATCAATCTAACTTATTCATTTCTAAATCAAATCATATCTGAGTTTTATCAAGACGTTTACCATTCAAGTTCCAAGTTAAATCATCGGAAATTCTCCTTTATAATAATTAATAATAATCTAATTGAAGTAACTCAATATGGTCATGAAACTTTAGTTAACTAATGACATTAAACATAATATTATTACTTTGATTAATCCTTCATCTATTATTCTAATTACTTTTAATTAACATATCTCTTATACTATTTATCAACCACACAACAACTTACCAAGTATAATTAGCTACAAGCATACTAGTATAGTATGTGTGAGGTGTGGGTATGTAGCTATCATTCGCATACCTCGTACGCATGTTAATAATCAAAAGATAAATGCACCTAGTTTTTAAATCTTGTGCATGCTAATAGTAAGGAAAATTGAGCATTGCAGGTGCTATTAGTGTGGGAGATGATGTTTTATATGAAGATGTTATTCAATTCATCAATGAGTATAAGATGGTCAATTTAGTATGAAATATATAAAGTGTTTATTTAATTGATATTGTCATTGTTTAATATTATTGTTTCATTATATCCAATCAGCCCCATATATGGATTTAATAACGTGATTGATTTTTCTTCAACATCATATGGCTTACACATGATGATGTCAACATTCCCCACATTACCCATCTAACTCACAATGGGTTGTACAATGTGGCATGCCAATGTCAGTGAAACAAACTTGGAAAATATATCATGGAATATCATGATAAACGTGTTACAAATTGCATTGTTTCTCACAATCGTTTTTTATGTATTTTTTTCTTTTAATCTAGTGAAAGATTACAAAACCATTAAACAACATCCCATATTTTCATAGTTTTGCTTGTCCCCAAGGTTTTTGACATGTATAGATTGATCTATGACCTTGCCAAGTTGTGTTTCAGTCAAATTCCAAGTGATTTGAAATGCATTGAACTTGTTGGTTCCGATAAGGGGTTGCTAGGAAAGTTCATTTTGTTGCATATTTAGACTCCTTCTATAAGTGGTTGTGCTCGAGGCATATTCTTGATGGCTAACATCACACATTACGAAGACTTAGTTTTTACGTATAAAACATGGATTTTTAGGTTGTGCATTCTGTGGAAACCTATTGTGAAAACTAAAAAAGCTTTATTTCCATAGTTGTTAATAATGAATGGTCTGCATGCAAAATGAGACACTTGCTAACCTAGGGAATTAGAGACCTATTTGTCCTTGTTAGAGTCAATTTGAAATCTTCAAATTTATGTTTTGGTTTTGTCTTGTTGCCAAGTTTTTCTAAGGGTGGGTTGAGTACTTTTGCAATTAATTTCTCCCTAAATCCATTTCTTAAAAGCCAAGTTTCTTGGGATATGAGTTTCTTTGGACTATATAATTTCAAGATTCATTGCATTTTTCAAATGGACTTGTTCCTTTCCCTATGGAAGAGGAGAAGCAATGCCCTATTTACTAAATTACAACTTATTAAATTTGTCTCATGGTTTGAGAACACTCTAATTAGTATGAACCCGCACTTAGATATAATTGTCCAAGTATAAAATATTGAGATGGAGATGGCCCATCTCAAAAACTGTTATCGGGTTTCTAAGGAAGGGCCCATGTACCATGAGCAAAGAGTAACCCGATGCCTCCTTTGCTCATTCTTGGCAATCACAAAGCCTTGAATTAGATTGACCACACCATCAAGTTGGTAAAGCAACTTAATGAAGAAGGAATAGAAATCATAGTGAGCCACCCTACTATGCATAATAAAATGATATGTTACTAACCTTGCTCTTGTAACATTTGAAGTTGAAAAGATACATGAGCCTAATCGTGAGGATTAAGATCCAATCTTTACGAATGTTAAGCTATTAACACTAATTAAAACAAACCCCTATGACCATCACAACTTACCACCCTATAGTAGAATCCTATTTACAATTTGATGAATGTGTTTTTTTGTTTATAATTTGGGCGAAAACTATATCATATACATTGTATAGTTTTAAAGATGGTCTATACAAGATGGTTAATATCCATTACAAATGTTTTTTTATAACTAATATATTTAAACAAACAAATCTAAATAAATAATTCTTACACATAATTATTTTATTACTTAAAGATTATTGTTTTTCTATTTTAAATATAAATAATTAAAAAATATTTCTTTTTAAAACCAGATCCATCCTTTAATAGATTTAGTTACCTCTTCAACATCTATTGAAGTTTGCTTTTAATACTTAAAGATTATTGTTTTTCTATTTTAAATATAAAATAAAATATAAATAATTAAAAAAATATTTCTTTTTAAAACTAGATCCATCTTTTAATAGATTTAATTACCTCTTCAACATCTATTGAAGTTTGATGTTGGATTTGGTGGAATTAAGTTGGTGATTGTGGGCCTTTCTTTGTACCATATGTGATAGTTGAACTTCCCTTCCATCATTATAAAAAATAGAAAAGAGTATCTTATAAAACTAAATATGATTTGATTGGAAACTATTAGGAGAGGGATTTATTGTCATATAAGATGTGGTCATTTTGAACAAACATTTTTATTCAAAAGTTTTTAAAAATAAAAACAAAATTCACACATATATACATATGAGAGTTGACCATTTGAAACAACTTTTTTATTTAAAAGTTTTTAAAAATTAAAAAACAAAATTCACATAAAATATTTATTTTATTTTATTTTTTAATAATAAATTAATCTTTTTTTTTCCCGAAAAAAAAGCGTAATTTCATTTCATCCAAGGAGTACGAAATTACATTGATCAGCTCACTCATCTAGAGTGGAGTATAGTACTGCAGAGACAGTTATCCAGTAATGTTCCCAAAATAAAACTGTGATGTTCTCACTATGTGAGCAGTTACATCTTTTACAAAACACGAAGAGTATACTTCATCGGTGCCATATAAACAGATGTAGGATGTTTCTATGCTTATATACAAAACATTTAACGTAGCAAAAAGATCAGTGACAGAAAAACACAAGAGACAGAATCCGGTGCCAAGGACCAAGGACCCAAAACCCCGTTCATTCAATGAATGGACGATGATAGAAAACCTGCACATTCCCGTTCAGCGATTCAGTAATCTTCCAAATGCCATCCCCCAAGGAGAGTCCCTCCTTGGAGGCCGCATCCGCCTCAGCATTGTTCTCACGGAATATGTGCCTACAAGTAAAAGTATCCAGTGTAAGAGTGGCATTCTGAATTTGATCCAAAACAGAGGCAATCCTCCGGTTGTTGCAGAGGTATGTGCCATTAACCCAATTAACCACATTCAATGAGTCCCCAAAGACGTTCAAATTCAGTAAAGAAAGTTCCAAAGCATAAGAAAGCAACAGCTTGAGGCTGAGTATTTCAGCCCAATTGTTGGTTCCTCTTCCGAAACCAAAGGCCATCACATAGAAATGCACAGGGGATACGAAAAGAATTGCTCCTCCCCCACATGAGTCATTTTGACAGGCCCCGTCGAAGAAGCCCCAGGGCTGAGATCTATCAATATCAACAGGTAGAATAGTACGGGGAGGGGATGGTTGTCGGGCCCGTCGGAGGGCTAGAAAGATCCCACAGCTATGTAATGCCACTTGAGCCGGAGTGCCCAATTTGTCCTTAAACAATCCACTGTTACGCATGAGCCAAATTCCCCAGTTCACCACCGGAGGGAGAGCTTTAAAAGGTTTTAGAGCTACATTGTTAGTCCAACTCCTCCATGCTTCATCAATTGAGTTTCCGGCCCAGGGCAGAGGTGTTTTTAAGATGCGAGAAATAATGTTCCATACCTCCTTGGTGTAGTGGCACTGAAGGAACAGGTGTGGTGTAGTTTCCTCACACTGGTTGCACAAAAAACAACGGCTAGGCCCATGGAAACTGCGCTTCTGCAGAATTTCCCACGTTGGTATCCGATTAGCCAGGGTACACCACAGGAAGAGTCTGGCTTTGGGAGGACAATGGATCTTCCAAACCATTTTCCACCACCAATCCAATTCTCGTGGCTCATGGTTTTCAGAAATCCACAGGTAACCACTTTTAGGGGTGTAATTTCCCGAAGGATCACCATCCCAGATAAGAGAATCTTCGTCATCGTTCAGAAAAACCTGATCCCTACTGAGAGCTCTACAGTAAAGTCTTAATTCATCCACATGCTCCGCTCTTAAGCCGAGTGAGTCCGGCCTCCTCCAAAGAGGTCTACCCATCCAAAGATTTTCCAAGTCCGCTAAATGACAGAGAGTTATGATACCTCGTTGTCTCAGAGCATCCTTCAGATCATCAGACAGAATGTGCTGATCATTGCATCCGACCCAGGGGTCGCGGCCGATTCGAAACATTTTCCCATTGCCAACATCCCAGGCGAGATTGTGCTCTATAATATCGAAGGATTTTACCAATGCTTTCCAAATGACAGAGCCTCCATAATGCCTCTTGTTAGGATATCTAATCCAATCTTCCACCGAGTCAGGTTCCACATATTTCTGCAGCATAACCTTGGCCCAGAAACCTTCCGACTTGATTAGACGCCAGCCACACTTGGCTGCCAGAGCCTTTGAGAAATGAAAAATATTCTTGAGGCCCCATCCTCCCAGTGCTTTAGGAGCAGCAATTCTGTCCCACCTCACCCACGGGGTGACATGAGCATCGTCCTTCCCATTCCACAGAAAATTAAAACAAATCTTCCTTGTTGCTTCCAGGGTCCCTTTAGGAATCCAAGCAAGTGACATCCAGTAGACCGGAATGGCTTCCAGCACCGACTTAACAAGAACAAGCCTCCCTGCACGCGAGAGCCACCTAAAACTCCAACACTTCAACCTCTTTTCCAATTTATCCAGCAACCAGGTCCAATCTTTTTTTAAATAGTCATTAGGATTTAAATTGAAACCCAGGTATTTAATCCCATCCGAAAGGTTGAGGGTCCTGAAGGGAAAAGATGTGGTGTATAAAGTAAGATCCTCCTCCTGCAAAAGCGAGACAGAAAGTGTGGATTTTCCATCATTAATCTCCATTCCCGTGGCAGTTGAGAAGAGTTGCAAAATCTCTTTAAGCTTAGCAGCGTCTAAATGGGAGCCAGAGCAGAAGATCAGGATATCGTCCACAAAAAGCAAGTGAGTTAGAGATAGACCAGGAGCTACCAAAATCCCTTCGAAACCGCTAGACCTTTTGGCATCCAAGATAGCTCTACTCAAGCTTTCCGCCACCAACAAGAATAAGAGAGGAGAGAGAGGACATCCCTGTCTTAATCCACGGCCAGAGTGAAAGAACTGGGATGCTGCTCCATTCAGTAAGACAGAGAAAGAGACGGTGGTAATACAACTCATAATCCAGCGAATAAAACCGATCTCAAAACCAAGGTGGGTAAGCATGAGTCTGATATACAGCCAGCTCACCTTATCGAATGCTTTGGACAGGTCGATTTTGAGAATAGCTCCTTTCAATTTCTTAGTCTTAATGCTATGCATCCCTTCCTGTGCTATGCCAATAGCCTCATGAATTTGGCGCCCCTCCAAAAACCTGAACTGCTCTTCAGAGATGTGAGAGGAGAGAATAGGTTTGAGTCTGCTAGCAATTATCTTAGTGACAATCTTGTACACACAGTTGCACAAGGACATAGGTCGAAAGTCGTTTAAAGTAGTAGGAGTATCCACCTTGGGAATAAGTGCAATGAAAGTGGAATTAATGCTGGCTGGCACTCTACCAGTTTTTCTCGAGTCTTCCACAAGTTCAAGCAGGTCATTCCCAATGAGGTCAAAGAGAGCAATAAAAAATTCAATTGTCCATCCATCGAGCCCAGGGATTTTGTCCTTTTGAAAGCTTGCCATAACCTTTTTTAATTCCTCTCCAGAGATGGGAGCCAACAAGTTCCTATTATCCTCCGCCTCCACAAATCGGGGAAAAAGCTGAGCAACCTGGATCACTTCTCCAATATTCACTCTCTCACTGGCTTTGAAAAGGTCCTTGAAATGAGATATCCCCACCGATGCCATTCCTTCAAAATTTGACCAAGAGTTACCTTCTGTATCATCCAGACTGCAAATGGTATTGGCAGACCGTCTTCCTTTGGCATAAGCATGGAAGAATTTGGAGTTCTCATCCCCACTTTCCAACCATATAGCACGGCTTTTTAGTCTCCATGTTTCCTCTAACTGAAGAAGCATACGATTCCTCAGCTTTTCCAGATGTACCAAACGATCCTTTGACTGTTGAGAACTGAATCCTCCTCCCTCTTCCTCAGCAATAGTGGCTAATTCCTCTTCAATATCTCTAAGAGTCTTATCATCCCTCCTCCTTTTCTCAGCAGCCTAGGCCTTGATGGGTTCCTTAAGAGTCCTGAGATTTTCAGCAAAATGAAAGGCAGCAGAGTGAATCGATTCAGGATGAAAAGGTACCCAGTGTTGCTTAATCAGATCCAAAAAGGTCGAGTCATCCAGCCAGACTTTATTGAATTTTATAGGAGCTAGAGGTTTGTTGGGACCATCTTTCAACTCCAGAAATATAGGTTCATGATCTGAAATGCCCCCTGATCCAATCCATTGTCGAGCATAGAAGGTTGACTCCACAAGATGCTCAGAGAGTAGAAACCGATCCAGTCTCTTAGCCACACTGTCCTGACCAATTCTCTTATTCCTCCAAGTTGGCCTAAGCAGTACAAGTTCCACATCGATCCAATTGCCTTCAGTTAGCTTCCGAATAAAGAAGTTAGTAAGGGGATCAACATTGGCGTTTGGCCCCCAAACCTCAGCATGACCCAATGAAAAATTTAGGTCACCCCCCAAAATCACTGAATCCCCCCTGAGCTGATTCTTCCTCAGAAGTGAATTCCAGAACATCTCCCTCTCACATTAAGGTCCATAAATGTTGACAATAGTAAAAGAACGGACAGACTCCAGGAATTTGCAAGAGATTCCCAGAACCGACTGCATCCCCCAGCTGGAAGTAACACAAACCCTAGCTTCATTCCAGCCAATTGCCACGCCACCGGAACGGCCCCTAGCGTCCAAAGCTTCAAAACTCCACCCTGGAAACCAAGCCTTTAGCCTATCGATAGCCTCAGTACCGCCACACATTGTTTCTTGTAAAAGTAGGACATCCGGATGCTCCAGTTGCAGCATCCGTCGCAGAGCTGGTCTTTTGGAGGGACCAGCCAGACCTCGACAATTAAAAGACATAATCTTCATCACAACCCAACCAAGTGGGCATTCGCTGCTCTAAGTGCCCTTTCAATTGAAAGTTGAGTACCATTCCGAAGATCCGATCGTGCTCTGGTTTTGGCCTGTGAGATGAAAGACTTCCTTCCCCTGGTTTTGGGTTTTTTTATTTATCCAACCCTAATCCTCCTCCCTTAGCTTTGTTCATGGAGCGTAGGTAATACCCAGACTCCGAGGATCCAGAGTTTGAAGAGGCCTCAGCCAGCACTTGAACTAAGACAGGAGAGTCCTCAACAGTACCAGAGGTGGGACTGGGAATCCGGATGATATCCGTCACAGGTGAAGAGCCAACATTATTTGAAAGAGGGGGTAGAATAGCTAGTGGCTTTGTAGAAATGTTTAAGTTCTTAAGACCATCCACCCAATCGAAACCAGGAAGAACAAAGTTATTAAAGAAAAGACTGAAGGAGGGGTTTAAGGAAGGAACGAAGAAAGTACCAGCAGCCATGTCGGGAACATGTGCCAGAGCCAGCGAGGAGGTCTCCGGATCCGTATCAGATGTTAAGACCTGTTCAGTCTCTACTGCGCCTGAAGGAGTGTTTAGCTCAGGGACAATGCTGTCTGACTCCTGAATGTTCGCCACATCCAGTTCCTTCTCCTGGGTGTTCTCAGCCTTCTCAATGGAAATGGGAGTCTCTTCAGCTGTGCATCCCAAATCCTTCCCATCCTGCTCATCAATGTTCCCTAAAACCCCTTCCTCCTCCACAGTGGGCCTCCTCTTCAAATTCTTGCCTAACCTCATACGAACAGGCAGAGAGCATTCAATTGCCGGGTGTCCATACGCATGAAATCTTCTGCAACGAAATGACACATTTTCATAGTCCAGAGTTTGAGTGAAACAGTAAGGTCCCCAGTTCAAATTTATACTCTCAAATAACCCATCACGAACATTAATGCTAACCAGGATCCGTGCCACTTTCTGAACAGCAGTTGATTGGAACGAGAGGTCGGCTTCCAAATAGCTACCCAGAATGTTTCCAATGCTCCTAAAATGATCTTCTGTCCAATAATGCAGGGGTAACCCAGGAAGCCGAACCCAGAGGGGGATTGTATCCAATCTCTCACGGCTGGCATCAAAAAGCGGGTTCCATGGCTTGAGAAGTAGTGGCGCCTTGAAGATAGACCAGTTCAGGCTGAGCACCCAAGCTGCATGCACAGCCGAGTTGAAGTGAAAAGCAAACCATCCTCTAGAGAGTCCCACAATCCGTGGAACGTATCCACAGTGGTCCAGCCAGACACTGGAGGCCCACTGAATCACCGAGTGAAGGCTTACTGCCCTGCCATAGACCCTGCCCACCAATACAGAGTTAACCATTTCAATAATCTGCTGGAAACCGATGTCCTCTCCCAAGGCGTAGTTTGGTGCTCTACCAGAGTTCTTAAGCCACTTCCTACGCGTCTTCTCCCGAGGGCTCAGAGAACCCATAGGGTCAACACCTGAGCCGGCAGCCTTCCCTAACAAAGCACCGCCCAGGCTGGAGAAGCCTCTGTGTTCGGCCCAGTCCAGCGCCGTATTGCAAACACCTCCTAGCATGACCCCACAATCATTCAGACCCTGTAAAGCTTCATGTGTGTTCGACGCCCCACTTAAACCCCGCACCGAAGAATCCAGTGAACCCTCCGAGGAGAGCAGGAATTCAGGGAGGTCACCAATTCCTTCGCTAACCGGTTCCGGAGAGGGCTGATGCGGGACCAAAACTCCCCATATAGAGGCTGCCCTACTCAACACTGCAAGGCCTTCACCATTTCCAATCCATAGAGGAGAGTCCAAAACGGAATGTGCCGGAGAGTAAACCAGAGGAGCCGGTTCAATGGAGGTAAACAAGCCGACGTTCAGAGGAGAGTCCGCTGAACAACCCCCGTCAAAACCACCAACGCTCTTCGAAAACCGAGAATCGCCAGGTGGTGAGCTCCAAATGTCGCTAGGGTGCAGCGTGTCGCTACTGTAGTCCACAATATCAATAGGCTCCATCTCCACAAGGTTCAAGAGGCAACCGCAGGGGAAAGTTAGAGTAGGCAGTAAAAAAAACTTACCACTGCTAAAACCCCACTAACCGTGACCATGGAACAAAGCGTATCGTCCAGGGAAAACTGTGCCCTCGCCTGCCATCTCTGACCGCCTGCTGCCGTCCGCCGAGGGCCTGGCTGACGCCACAGTGGTGTTCAATCCCCTGCCGCCATCCCATCAAACCCTAGCTCCCCATAATCAAAATTTGTATTACAGAGAACTGTTGTTACAAAATAAAAAGTACATATATCTTAGGACCTCTATCGCAGAAGTCTGAATTGAAATATTCCAGGATAACAGATGTATCCTCATCCAGAATCTATAAAATAGAGCTCCGAGTTACAAAAACAAAGGAAGGTGATTGTGGACATCTTCATAATAAATTAATCTATAATTAAAAAATATTTTAATTCTTTTTTTCACTTTATTAAAAAACAATATTACTAATAATAATAATTCCGTGGTGGTTGTTTTCACTATTTTCCTTTGGTTGGCGTATGTATTCCTCGTTCTATGTCATGGTTGACAACTTTCGGTTGTAATTTTCATCATATACTTAATAGTAAAGTATACTATTTTTATTGTGTGAAAAAAAACATCACATAGAATAACGACAACATCGCATATAAAGGTTGTTCATAAAACTTTCCCAACATTATTGTGATGTCACATAATTGTCATATATATGATAACCTCAAACAACATTAATAATTAAAAGACATGCAACTTCAACCCCAATTAAAGAATATTTATCAAGCTCCTTTATTAATTATACCACATTTATATATAACTAAATTCTATCAACATGATTTACATGCTATAAATCATAGTATATGAAATGTTTTAAATAATAATTAAATAAAGAAATGTATAATGTTATTATCTTTTTTAAGATGTCTATATACTTAATGGACTATATAAATATATGAGTAAATTAGTAAGTAGATAATTTTGATTTTTTTAATGGAAATGTTTCTTTAAATTTGGTGGGAATATTTTTGAAAGTTATAGTTCTACTTGATTAATAAAATTGATCCTTAAACTAACGTGAATATTCCACTGGAAAAGTACGTCGCAATGGACCTTGTAATTTTGTTATTTTAATTAGCTTATTTCTATTGAATGCTAAATAAATTGGAACTAAAACAAGAATAACTAGAGCAAAGAAATTCACAATCCGCACGATATCACAAGATATACCTTGTGAAAACCCACTATGGGGAAAAACCCAACCATAAATGAAGAGTATGCCTTGCTATTTTATATAGAATGCAAATATGTCATGTTCCCAAATTTTTAATTCTAATCCCTTCATGAAAATAATCAAATTTGGCCTAAAGTTATAGGTAAATTCATAAATTTAAATGTATGAGGCCAAATATTTATTTTTAATGCAATATTGATTTAATTTAGTCAAGGAGGGAATATAGGAGGTTGATTGGGACCCATATGAGGTGTCTTTCTCAAGGAAAATGGTAAAAAGTAGCTAAAATCAAGAAAAACATGTAAAAGTAAAAAAAAACAGCTAAAAGCATGAAAGCGACATAAAGTAGGAAAGCAACATAAAAGATGAAAAGATAGAAGCTTCCATATTTTTGCAATAAGGCTCAAGAATGATTAGAAACTGTCAGAAAGCACCAAGGAATCTCATTAAAAGCTACAAGATTGAAATTTAGCCAGTGGGGGCGCATTTGAGGTTAGAGTGGGTCCATGTGGTAGTGTAACCTTCCTAAAAATCAAGCTAAGCACCTCTAATTCAAATTTCACTGATGGTAAATGGTTTACTTGGTCAAATAACATTAGAAAGGGATTTCAATGTGTCATGAGTTATTATTCTCTCATATTATTCAAGTTTTATTATTATTTTTGGAGAAAATTCTAGGAGGGAAAAAAACAAAGAAAAGCTAATAAAAGAGGTATGAGCACTGCATTTCACATCTTTTGGTCAATTTTTGTTTGTGTTGAAGAGCTATTCTCTTTTATCATCTTGGGAGATGTGCCCCTTGAAATCGTGAGGATAGATCATCCATATCTCTCATTTGTGTTTCATTGCGGGTGATTGTGGGAGGAGAAATCACACATATTTTTCTACAGATATTCATGGATCAGATGTATATTGTGTGCTTCATGTATATTTGAAGATTTGATGGTGTTCCAGTAGACTTGGTCAAATAATATTAGAAAGGGATTTCAATGTGTCATGAGTGATTATTCTCTCATATTATTCAAGTTTTATTATTATTTTTGAAGAAAATTCTAGGAGGGAAAAAAAACAAACAAAAGCTAATAAAAGAGGTATAAGCACTCCATTTCACATCTTTTGGTCAATTTTTGTTTGTGTTGAAGAGCTCTGCTCCTTTATCAGCATGGGAGATGTGCCCCTTGATATCTTGGGATATTTTCCCCTTGTAACCATTAGGAGAGATCATTTAAATCTCACATTTGTGTTTCATTGCAGATCATTGTGGGGGGAGAAATCACACATATTTCTCTATAGAGATTCATGGATCAGATGTATATTGTGTGCTTCATGCATATATGAAGATTTGATAGTGTTCCATTATTTTTATAGTGTGGTGTGCTAGTTTTTTCAGTATGGAGAGCGCACTTGCCTTCAAGCAGTGTTCATGTGTAGTTTCCTAGTATTTACAGTGTGGGATTGCTCTTGCTTTCTCTGTTGGGGTGAAAATGTGGATGAGGGGATTACATTTTGGAGCTACAAATTCATATTCTCAACTATCCTCTTCAAATATAGTGTGTTGGTGGTTATGTTGTGTGGTCAAGTCCACTCAATCAGTGGATCTGGTGTTGGTGGGCTGAAAAAATCTTCTAGTTCGAATAGTTCTGAGCATTTTTAGACTTTGAGACCTATTCCATTGCATCTGGAGCATCATTTACAGTGGGAAAAACCTTTTTTTCACTAACAAATACTTTCGGATGTCCAAGATACAACCATTTTACCATATTTGAGGGTTTCAACTGTAAAGGAGCACACTAGTGTATTTTTGCCATTGTATTTCTGGATTTTCAAGTTTTGTAAGAGCCCCATATTGTTGTAACCAATGTTATTACTGTCATAAACAGTTAATAATAAATAGCCAATTGTTTTATCTCGGTATTCTGTCCATATATTCAAGTTACTGGTTAAACTATGTGTTGTTTAGTTCCTATGGTTGCATAGTCATATGGCTGTGAGTATAAAAATTCTATTAAATCTTCTGGATTCTGTAAGTGATCTGTTCAAATCTATTTGGGTGTGTTAATGAAAATATGAGTCTCTGTGGTTGAATTTGGGAGTGTAATACCCCCATTTTGACCCTTGGGATATATTGGCTTTTAATGTAAATATTGTATACATGCGATGTATGTTTCCCCTAGCGTGGAGCTCAAGGCCAAGACCCCTCTAGTGGATGCTCGGATTTGATTTAAAAAGGAAAGTATTTGATATTACGCTATCCATGTGCTATTAAGCCATGGAACATTGTAAAATGATATAAATATTAGGATTGCAATAAAAATATCAAAAACTGGTTATGGAAGTAACTAATAAGAGGGGGCCATGCTTATTCCATTAGGGAGTGGTGAGGGGGTTGTGGGGTTGAACCATATGTTTCCAAATGTCATCTTGAGAACCCATTTGAATTTCCTTGCTGACATTTAATTCTTCTGTAAGGAAGTGGTTGAAGAAATCATTCCATGGCTTCAATGGAGCATGGGCAGCCCAGAAATTCGTATGGTAGGGTATGGGCTCTGTCTCCTTGACCCACAAGTCACTCTACCACATGGGAATTCATTTTTCCTCATTCCCATTCCGTTGTTGAACATCTAAGCATCATTTTTCATCCATTACACATGTCCAACAGTGAGAAAAACTAGAAATCGCAACTTTGAATTAAGCCACGTTTTGAAGTGCCAAAAATGCCTAGAAAATTGTGTGGATAGGGAAATCCAATGGAGGATCCATAGACCTGAACCTTGGGGAAAATTTGAGAGTGTTAGATTCCCATAAATCCATAGGAAAACCCAGATTTGATATCCCGAAAATCCAATTACGGGACAGATTCATTTGGCCATAGAATTGAGAAAATCCAAGCGTGAATGATAAAGAAGAAGATAGAACAGAGGTTGGAATTGCTTGACAAACCCAGTGAAGGCTATAACCTCAAGGATTTAGTAGCTTGGACCTTTCTATGCCCTCCCTGAAGAGAACTGGAAGGAATGGGCACCCGAGGCACTGCGTAGCAGAGAAGGGGACCTTCCTTGTGTTGGGTGTGGTAGGTATTGTGGGTGCCAAGGTTGTTGAGTTTAGCTTGAGATTCCTGTAGCTTTTTGGTTGATCTCACTGGCTTAGTATCCTCCTCATTTGTCTCTTGCATGCTTGATAAACCCAACTATGTGTTGGCTTAGCATGATTGTTTGTGTGAAACCATTGCTGTGAGTGAGCTTGTTTAGTTCCTCCTTAGTGGATACACAACCCAGCTCGGGGGTGGTATCTCAGCTGAAAGAATATAGGCTGGAAAGAGACCTATGGTTGGGTGGAATGTTGCTCTCACATAGCTAGTTGCTTGGACAGCTTCATCTTAAAGATAAGTATTCTTTGTGGTTAAAATTATGTCAATTCTGTGATATGCAATGTTTTAATTATTGGCTGTTTTGTTAATTGAATGGAGTGATTATCTTAATTTTATCAGCATAAAGCCTGTGCATAGCAAGAGAAGGGAGTTAATTCTTTGTATGATGTTTCATCATTCTGCCTAGAAGAAATATGTTGATGCATTCCATTCTCTATGTGTGTTATTATGTTTTAATTATGTTGTGTATATTTTAATTATGCACTTTATTAAATTGTAAACTCCTTCGTATGGGTTGTGGGGGAGAATTAGACACCCCATATTGCGTTCATGTTCCCTCTGTGGATCGGGAGGGGATGTGACAGAGTGGTATCACATCCCATGATGTAGCACTAGGGCTGCTTGGGCCAAACTGTGAGTTGACAGACATATATCAGAATGTTTAAAAGAAGTATTGGTGAATTTTGGGCAACATTTTGATTGAAAGAATAAAAAAAATAGAGTTCTCAGGTGTGGAAGAGGATCACACCGTTGCATAGATATCTCCAAGATCTTTCCAACGGTACTGGACTTTCTTGATTTGGTTAAAGCATGAGGGAGATATAAGCTTTGAAAGTTCGCAGGAGCAGAGGAGGTGCTTCCACAGTTCCGCATTGTGGATTGCGGATTGCGGAGGCATAAAATTTCCAAAGTTGCATTTTGGACTTCCGCATTTCCGAACCCGCATTGCGGATTGTGGATTGCGGAGGCGTAAATTTTTCGAAGTTGTAAAATTGGCGTTCCGCATTTTCGACTTCTGCATTGCGGATTACAGAAGTGATATTTTTCGAAGTTGGAAAATTGGCATTCTGCATTTCTGAGTCCCGCATTGTGGATTGCGGAAGTGGTATTTTCCCGAAGTTGAAAAACTGGCATTCCACATTTCCGAGTCCCGGATTGCAAATTGCCGAAGTGGTATTTTCCTGAAGTTGGAAAATTGACGTTCCGCATTTCCAAGTCCCGCATTGCAGATTGCGGATTGCAGAAGTCATATTTTGCCGAAGTTGGAAAATTGGCATTCTGCATTTCCGAGTCCCACATTGTGGATTGCGGATTGCAGAAGTGGTATTTTTCCGAAGTTGGAAAATTGGCATTCCGCAATTCCGAGTCCCGTATTGCGGATTGCAGAAGTGGTATTTTCATGAAGTTGGAAAATTGGGGTCCCGCATTGCGGATTGTGGGTTCAAAAAAAGAAAGTAGAGCCTGAAACTTGATTCTTGGATAGCCGGAGCATTCGGACTCAGAATTGGATGAGTCTTGTGATTTCATGAGGCCATTAACGAAGGCCATGAAAGAACCAGTGAGGGTCCCGAGCCCATTATGCTCCAATTTGGCATAAAATTGGAAATAATGACTTTTATAAATCGGTGTCCTGAAGCTTGGAAGAAGGTCAGATTGATTTAAAATCGCAATGGAGCGGCCATGGAGCAAGCATAGTGTTAAATTTGGGATCTTGGAGCCAAATCCAAAGGATGTGGAAACGGGGTGAGCGAGAAGGCAAAAAAGCACTATTCCGGGACACTTTTTGAGGATTTTGAAATGCTTGCAGTGGATGAAAGTGACCCTAGATGTAGGATTCAATAAATATACTAAAATCCACATTTCAAATTCTCATTAATATATAAATTTTCCATTAGACAAATATTTTCTAGAAATACCCAGTTTGGAAGATAGCTATTTTTGGCTAAATTTTTTTGAAATTTTGGAAAAAGTTAAAAGTCAAAAATAGTCAAACCCAGAATTTTATAGAAGTTGACTGGTGCATCGAAACGAGGATCCAAATGTTGCTGAGTGTTCCTTGTTATATGGACTAACTTCGCCTGGTAGAAAAGTTTTCACGATTCTTTCTAGATTTGCTTCTACAAACGACTAAAATTGGCTTTCCAGAATAAATTTGCAGCTGTGTAAAAGTGCAGAATTTTAGTAAAAAATTGTCATTTTTGGAGTAATGTAATTTCACACCCGAAGTCAGAATGAAGCATGTAGATAGGAATTGGAAATATTATCTAACAGGGAACAAAGGTGCATAACCATAATTTGAATGAGGTTTTCATACAGCATAGATATTTAGAGCAGAAAAGTGCCAGTGACTGTTTTGACAAAAATTGTTGTCAATATGGGCAATTTCCAGAATTGCATGAATGGGGCAAAAGAAAAGAAGGAATAATAGCGCTCTGAATTATTACATGAGTTAATTCTGTTAAATATTGTTGTTTTATGTTTCTATATGCATTCCTAAGATGTCTAATAAATACCTTTATAATGCACAGTAGTTGCAGTTGATAAAAATTTGAATAGTTGTAGGAGAGGCAGCATACAGGAAAGGGGTCTCCAAAGGAAAATGGTGACCATTAATGATGCTCAAGATCCTTATGAGCATGATGAAGATGTGCTAGGAGAAAATGTGCAAGAAAAAAATGCTGAGACTGAATCCAATAGGAGAAGGGAGCAAATAACTCCTCAGAATTTGGTTGAAACAATGGTAAGGTTTAATGAAAGATTGATGAAGGCTCAAGAGGAATAGAACCAACTCAATGCTGCTATTTTGGAGAGAATCACTGATATGCAGTAGGGGATAAACCTTGGGTCCAACCCAAGCAATGTAGGTGAAGAAGGAACATATGCAAGGAGTCGCTCTAGAGGTCGTTCTAGGAGGAGGACTCCAAGCCCAAGAAAGAGTTCTGTGAGCAAAAAGCATAGAAAACCATCATGAAGATCTTATTCCAATAGTTCATGTGACTCTAAAGGCTCTAGGAGAATTCCAAGACATACTTTTAGCAGATTTGAAGGAAGAAAGAAATTCAAAGGAATTCCAAAGGGAGAATTTAGGAAGGCAAGGCCTCCCACATTTGATGGAGAAGATAAGGTTGGCCAAGAGGCAGAGGCATGGCTTCTTGGGATGAAGAAATATTTCAGGATTCATGATTACTCAGGGAATGAAAAGGCCAGAATTTTCATTTACAATCTAAATGGCAGAGCTTCAATTTGGTGGGAACACCTCTTGCAAGTAAAAGGGATCAATGAAAGGAGGATCAGCTGGGAGTGATTTAAGAAGTATTTCAAAGAAAAATACCTTTATGCTAGGTATTATGACAGTAAGAGGAAAGAATTCAATGAACTCAAGTTGGGACACAAATATATGGAAGAAAATGTCCATAAATATTTGGAATTGTTGAGGTATGTGGACTGTATCAAAGATGAGAGGGTAAAGATCCAATGTTTCCTTGGTAGTCTACCTCAAAGTTTTAGATATAGGATTGAGTTTATTAATCCACCAAGTCTTGATGAAGCCATTAGGATGGCAATGCATTGCTATGAGCAGAGTAAAGGAAAATCATATGTTCACCCAGCATGGAAGGGAAATCCAAGAGGGAGGTTTTATCAAAAGAAAAATGGATTCAAGCCACCATTCAAATATCAGCCAAGAAATTTTCCACAGGGCCAGCAAGCACAAAGTGCGATCAAGCCAGCAGTAGCAGCAAAAAATGCATCAAAAGGGCCACTTTGGTGTTGGGGATGTGGAGGAAATCATAGGCTTAAGGATTGTCCACATCAGAGGGAGAATCCACAGAGCTTGCACCACCTAAAAGGAGCATCTACAGTGGAGGATATAGCAAGGAAAATGCCTCGAATTTATGCAGCATTTGATAATCATCAGGAAGACCATACATCAACAATGGTGGAGGTTGAAGGTAAGATTGCTAAGCAATCTATTTTTGTTTTGATTGATCCAAGATTTACTAATAGTTATGTTTCTCCAAAAGTGGTTGAAGGTTGTTCTCTTATAAAAGTGAAGCATAATAAGTCTTGGCTAGTTCAATTAGCCACAGGGACCAAGCGAAAAGTGAGTGAAGTAGTGATGGATTGTCTCACAGAGTTGAGCGGATTCCTTACAAAAGTAAATTTGAATGTCCTACAATTAGGATCTTATGATGATCTAATTGGTATGGATTGGTTGGAAAGGCATAAAGCCAAGATATATTTTTATGAAAAGGTACTTGAATGCATTAATGAAGAGGGAAGACCAAGATCAGTAAGAGGAATTCCCAATCAAGTTTCAGTAAGGCAGATTTCAGCCTTACAGTTGAATTTTTTATATAAAAAGGGTTGTCAATTATATGTAGCTCATATATCAGATTCATCGGAGGACAAAGGACCAAGGATAGAAGACTTCCCGTTGTTGCAAGAGTTCAAAGATGTGTTTCAGGATGAAGTGTTGGGACTGCCACCAAAGAGAGATATTGATTTTACCATCGAGCTTGTTCCAGGGGCAACGCCAATTTCCAAAGCTCCTTATAGAATGAGCATGTCAGAATTGATCGAGTTAAAGATGCAGCTACAAGAATTAATGGACAAGAAGTATATTAGGCCAAGTGTATCTCCTTAGGGAGCAACAGTGTTATTTGTCAAGAAAAAGGATGGGACTTTAAGGCTGTTATTGATTGCAGGAAGCTAAATAAAGTGATAGTCAATAATAAGTACCCATTTCCAAGAATTGATGATTTGTTTGATCAAATGAAGGAAGCTAAAGTGTTTTGAAAGATTGACTTGAGGTATGGCTATCATCAAGTGAGGATAAAAGAAGAAGACATTCACAAGACAACTTTCCGGACAAGATATGGCCATTATGAGTTCACAGTGGTGCCATTTGGTCTTACCAATGCACCTACTGCATTCATGTGCCTCATGAATAGCGTCTTCACCAAATATTTAGATAAACTTGTGATTGTGTTCTTGGATGACATCCTTGTCTACTCAAGGAATGAAGAAGAATATAATGAGCATTTAAGAATGATGTTGCAAGTCCTTAGAGAACACCAATTGTATGCCAAGTTAAGCAAGTGTGTTATATCAAAAGAAGGCGTAGTACTTGGGTCATGTCATTTCAGAAGAGGGTATTGCAGTTGATCCAGAGAAGATTAATGCCATCATGGATTGGACTAATCCAAAGAATGTTACAGATGTTAGATATTTCATGGGTCTTGTAGGCTACTACAGAAGATTCATTGAAGGATTCTCCAAGATAGCTCATCCAATCACTTCATTGCAGAGGAAGAATGTCAAGTTTGTATGGTCTGAAAAATGTGAAAAAATCTTTCAGTAGCTAAAGGAGTTACTTACCAGCGCTCCTGTTTTGAAAATAGCATATCCAAAGAAGGATTTTGTAGTGTGCACAGATGCTTACATTGAAGGGTTAGGTGGAGTGCTCATGCAAGAAGGATTTGTGATTTTCTATGAGTCAAGAAAATTAAAAGAGCATGAAAAGAATTATGCCACGCATGATTTACAATTAGTAGCCATAGTACATGCTCTCAATATGTGGAGAAATTATTTGTTGGGAAGAAGATTCGAGCTTAGGACAGACCACATGAGATTGAATTATTTGTTTAATCAACCAAAATTGAATGCTAGGCAATCTAGGTGGGTGGAATTTCTATGTGAATTTGATTTTGAAATTAAGCATGTAAAATGGAAAGAGAATAAGGTTGCAGATGCTCTCAGTAGAAAATTCCATATTGTAGCAGTAAGTGTGTGTAAATTAGATTTGAAGGCAAGGATTCTAGAAGCTCAAATCGATGATGAAACTTACCTTCAAATTAATCAAAAGTTGCAGCAGGGTAATGTGGATGAAGCATGTGCAAGATATCAGTTGGGTGATGATAATGTTCTCATTTACCAGTGTACCGGACTGTACATTCCAAATAGGGAAGATTTGAAGAAGCTTGTGATGGATGAAATACATCAAATGCCATATTCTAGACACCCAGGATATCATAAAACTATAACAACAACAAGAAGGAAGTATACCCATTCCAGAGTGGAAGTGGGAAGTAATATCTATGGATTTTATAACAGGTTTTCCCATGACAGTGAAGAAGCATGATTCAATCATGGTAGTGGTGGACAAACTATCAAATGTAGCACATTTCATTCCAGTCAAGTTCACTCACAAGGCTAATGACGTTGCAAATATATTCATGAGAGAGATATTCAGGTTGCATGGATTTCCCTAGGAAATAATTTATGATCGTGATACAAAGTTCACTTCCAATTTCTGGAAAGGATTGTTTCAGGAATTGGAAACTAGATTAAATTTCATTACAACATATCATCCTCAAACAGATGGCAAAACTAAGAAGGTAGATCAGGTTCTTGAAGACATGCTAAGAATGTATGTGATGGATAAACCATCCAAGTGGAGGATTACTTACACTTGGTAGATTTTTCATACAATAATGGACATCATGCATCATTGGGAATGAGTCCATTTGAGGCATTGTATGGAAAAGGATGTAGGACTCTAGTGAATTGGGATAGTCCGGTGAATAGGGTAGTGCTTGGGCCATAGATGATCAAGGAAATGGAACAAGAAGTTATTAAGATCAAGCAAAATTTAAAGGCATCTCAGGACAGGAAAAAGAGTTATGCATATTTGAAAAGAGTGCATAAGGAATTTAAGATTGGGGATCATGTTTATTTGAGAGTGAAACCAAGGAAACGTTCCCTGAAGTTAGGGAGTTGTGCTAAGATGGCACTAAGATATTGTGGGCCATTTGAAGTTCTTGATAGGAAAGGACCAGTTGCATATAGAATTGCATTTCCTGCTAACATAAGAGCTCATAATGTTTTTCATGTTTCTTTGCTTAAGAAGTATGTACATGATCATAATCATATGATTGATTGGAATGTGACACAGGTGGAACCCGAGGGAGAGTTCCAAGTGGAGCATATGCGCATCCTCGACAAGAAGGTCACATTGCTCCGAAACCAAGCCATCATACAAGTAAAGGTGCAATGGGAGCACCTTAATCCCGATGAGGCTACATGGGACCTGGAGGATGCCATGAGAGAGCCATTCCCATTTTTGTTCAGTTTTGAGAACATCGGGGACAATTTTGTTATAAGGGGGAGGGGAATGTAATACCCCCATTTTGACCCTTGGGATATATTGGATTTTAATGTAAATATTGTATACATGTGATGTATGTTTCCCCTAGCGTGGAGATCAAGGCCAAGGCCTCGCTAGTGGATGCTCGGATTTTATTTAAAAATGAAAGTATTTGATATTACACTATCCATGTGCTATTAAGCCATGGAACATTGTAAAATGATATAATATTAATATTGCAATAAAAATATCAAAAACTGGCTATGGAAACAACTAATAAGAGGGGGCCATGTGTATTCCACTAGGGAGTGGTGAGGGGGTTGTGGGGTTGAACCATGTGCTTCCAAATGCCATCTTGAGAACCCATTTGACTTGCCTTGCTGACATTTAATTCTGTTGTAAGGAAGTGGTTGAATAAATTAGTCCATGGCTTTAATAAAGCAAGGGAATCCCATAACTTCATAAGGAAGGGTATGGGATCTGTTTCCTTAACCCACAAGTCACTCTACTGCATGGAAATTCGTCTTTCCTCATTCCCATTCCGTTGTTGAACATCTAAGCATCAGTTTTGATCCATTACACATGCCTAACAGTGAGAAAAAACCGAAATCGCAACTCTGAATTAAGCCACGTTTTGAAGTGCCAAAACGCCTAGAAAATTGTGTGGATAGTGAAATACAATGGGGGGTCCATAGACCTGAAACTTGGGGTGAATTTGAGAGTGTTAGATTCCCATAAATCCATAGGAAAACCTAGATTTGATAGCCCAAAAATCCAATTACGGGACAGATTCATTTGTCCATAGAATGGAAAAAATCCAAGCGTGAATGACAGAGAAGAAGATAGAACAGAGGTTGGAATTGCTTGACAAACCCAGTGAAGGATAGAACCTCAAGTATTTAGCAGCTTGGACCTTTCTATGCCCACCCTGAAGAGAACTGGAGGGAAGGGGAGGGAAGGGGCACCCGAGGGACTGTGTAGCGAAGAAAGGGACCTTCCTTGTGTTGGGTGTTGTAGGTATTGTGGGTGCCAAGGTTGTTGAGTTTAGCTTGAGATTCCTATAGCTTTGTGGTTGAGCTCATTTTCTTAGCATCCTCCTCCTTTGTCTTGCATGCTTGATAAACCCAACTGTGTGTTGGCTTAGCATGTATGTTTGTGTGAAACCATGGCTGTGAGTGAGCCTGTTTAGTTCCTCCTTAGTGGATACATATCCCAGCTTAGGGGTGGTCTCTCAGCTAAAAGAATATAGGCTGGAGAGATACCTATGGTTGGGTGGAACGTTGCTCTCACATAGCCAATTGCTTGGACAACTTCATCTTAAAGATAAGTATTCTCTGTGGTTTAAATTATGTCAATTATGTGATCTGCAATGTTTTAATTATTGGCTGTTTTGTTAATTGAATGGAGTGATTATCTTAATTTTATCAACACAAATCTTGTGCATAGTAAGAGAAGGGGATTAATTCTCTGTATGATGTTTCATCATTCTCCCTAAAAGAAATATTTTGATGCATTCCATTCTCTGTGTGTGTTATTATGTTTTAATTCCATTGTGTATACTTTAATTATGCACTTTATTAAATTGTAAATTCCTTTGTATGGGTTGTGGGGGATAATTAGGCACCCCATATTGCGTTCATGTTCCCTCTGTGGGTTAGGAGGACGAAAGGGGAAATGACAGGGAGGGTCTTAGTTTGTTTTGAAAGTGTTGGAAACCAACAGTCTTACTAGTTAGATTCAAGCTAGTCTTCCTTTCTGTGATGAAATAATGAGCCAATCTTTCATAATCTTGAATTGATGCATGTGAAGCTATACCTGGTATCTAAGTCTGAGAAAATGATATTCATATAGTCTTATTGAGTCCAAATATATGTTCTTAATTTTGTTTAGTTGTTTCCAGTATTGCACCAGAAGCAGAGAAGTTTCCACATAATTCCTGGGGCCATTGCCTCTAGTAATTTTGGCCATCCTAGGTGTGATGCACTTCGAAATGTGTACAATGTCAAAGAAAATCCCCGAGTGAATTTGTTTAGATGTATGGTTTGTGTATATTTTGAGTTTTTTAGAGTCTGTAGGTGTTTTAACAACTCTGTTTGAAAGAATTAGTAATAGTATTATTGTGTTTGGAAAGGAACTTGTAAATCCTAGTCCAAGTTTGCCATGTTTTGAGTTAGTGCGCCTAAATCTCCATTTGGGTACATTACAAAATACAAGTGAATGAGAAATATCTATGGATTTACCTATGAACTTGCAGCTACAATGGATACTACAGTTTCTCCTATCTCCTCTATTCTACTCTAATATCCACTTCCATGTTGTTGCTCAGCTATGGAACAATACAATAACATCATAAGAATGAAATCCCTTCTTCTCCTAACAACTTGATATTTAACATAGCTTTATAGCTATCTAGGGTAGTTCTATGGTTTTTCCATGCCCCAACTCCCAATTATGGTTAGGGTGTTGGACCTCTTAGAATTATTTTAAAAGTCCGCACGTGACTAGCTTTGCATGTGTGAGAAATAAGAGTTGACGTGGAATCCACTTAGTACCATGGTGATTGACTAGACAGGTCAACTTGAAGGAGGCATAACTTCATACAACCTCCATTTGAAGCAGTTCTTAGACTGTTGGAAAGGTCTTGGAGTGTAGAATCACATGAAAGACCATGGCAAAGTGATGGACTTTTTAACCCCAAAAAATGTCATTTAGACCTTCAAATAGGCCCCAAAAGGTTTTGGACCCCAAATATGCAAAGTGAGAACTGCCCCTATAATGGGCCCTCTAATCCAATTCATCCAATATTTTAGCCCCGAAAGCACCAAAATAGATGAAAAATGATATATTTATCCATTTTGGTTCATACCTCCCCATTTTGGGAGGATTTTGGTCCCCAAAATATTTTACTAAATGAGGTGAGGAAATTTTTCCTCTACCTTCTCCTTCGAGTACCATTTAGACTTGCATGTAAGTTTTCCTTTATACCCCACTTTCTAGAGTTAATACTCTCCCTACCAAGTTGTTCTAGAATTATTCCGCTAATTCTTCTCAATCCTATGGTGTTAAGTCCTCTACATAAGGTAATACTACTTAGGTTCTTGGTCCAACATGGAAGGTTCATAGAGTTTTAGATTTTCTACATTCACTACTGAGTAAATGCACATATATGGGGGTTGAATGAGTCTATAGGAACTATCTCCTACCTTCTCCAACACTTCAAAAGGACCATACCGTAATTCCTTGATATTCTTACCAATACCTTGTAATACTTCATTTATTTATTCAAGTGCAACCAGACTCCATCTCCCACCTTGAATGTTTTCTCAACCCTACGTTGGTCATGTCTTGCCTTGTACTTTTCATGTGAAATTTTCAATGTCTCTTGTACTTGTAAATGGATCTTCCTAATCTTATAAATGAATTTTCTAGTGCTTATTGCTTGAACTATGGTGTCTTCCCTCACTCCCCCTTGTTTTCCATAAGCAACATTTTGAGGTGAAGGTGGTAGATAACCAAAACAAGTTTCAAAAGGGGACTTTCCAATGGAAATATGGATTGCTCTATTGTAAGAGTGCTAGACGTAGATTAGATTTTCATCCCAAGTATTTGGATGCTTATGATTGTAACCCCTCAAAATATGCACCCAAATCCTATTGACTACTTCTAATTTTCCATTAGTATGTGGATGGAATGTTGTAGATCACTTCAACTTAGTGTCCATATTCTCCCAAAGTGTATAATTTCCAAAATGCACTAATAAATCTAGTATGTGTGTTTGAGATGATGATCCTTGGTATCCTAAAGTGCCCCCATATCTTCTCAAAGAACATGTTTGTTTGTTTCTTTGATGGTATTTTTACAAGGCATAAGTAATGTCCCCAAATTTGGCCATGAACCACAATTGCCTAAGTCACCCAGACTTGTTCATGTTTATTCACCTAGGTGGTGATTTGGGTTGATTATTTGCTAATCCTAAGGTCCAAAGTTAGGAATAATTCCACATTAAACTTTGTTGGACTTGGAAAATGCATTAAGGATATGAGGAACCTTGGCTGGGTCATCAAATAATCCAAAGTCTCCTCGTGGTTCAAATTTATTGAGAAAATTCTAAGGTTGGCCTTCCTAAGGTTGGGAATAATCATAGGTGGAAAAGTCCAAGGAAGTGCAACTCCCTAGTAGTGTGAATAGGGAAATTATTGTTGTAGGTTCATTATGACCCAAGTAAGTGGAAATGGGCCACATAAAATTAATATCTTCAATAAATATTCAGGCACATCCAAATCGAATTGTTTCAAGCCAAAGCAATTATTGGGTCAAAACACTTGAAAAATCAATAAATGAGTTAAATGACCCACTCTCTCATAAATATTCAATAATTGGTATTTTATTCAATATAATATGAGAGAAGTTTGACCAATTCGTTGCGCCAAGGAAGTTGGCAGGATATTTTAAAAGTGGACAAACTCTATCCCATAGAACAAGAAAAGGATAAAGAAAGTGGTTCCAGAAATCAAGGAATATGGACAAAGCAATGAAAAGTAGGAAAGAAGCTGAAAAGCAGGAAAGCTACTGAAAAGTAGGAAAGCAACATAAACTCAAATAAAGCATAAGTTTCCAAAGTTTTCCTAAAAGGAGGAAAAGTAGCCTAAAGTAGAAAAGACAAGAAAGCATAAAGGAATCTAGGAAAGCTTTTCCTAAGTTCGAATTAAAAAGGGAGGTTAATCTCTATTCTCCCATGAAAATAATATTAATTATTATTTTATTTATATTTTCATGAGAAAATTTTATATGGAGAAAAAAGCTACTTAATGTTTATAAAAAGAGGATGAGCACACCCATTCCTATGTTTGGCCATTTTGTCAATTGTCTTGAAGAGCTCTGAGCTTTTCTTTGCTTGGGTGATGTGCCCCTTGCAAGAAGTAGGGAAATGTGCCCCTCTGCAACATTAAGGAAGGAGATATTCAATCTTCTTCACCAAGTTTCAAGATGCATTACTACTGTAGTTTCATTCTACTTCATTTCCATTTGATATGTTGGCATTATTGTTTTAAGCCAACATCATTTCAGTACTATTTATTGTAGTGTGTTGTAGGCTGTAGAGAAGGAGATTGAAGGGTTGCGCCCTTGTGAGATGCTATAGATACTCAAGCATGACCTTTGTAATGTAGTGTGATGTAACATCCTATGATTCTCTGATCCAATATTAAAATACACTCATCTTACTCCAACATTTCTCAATTGTTCTCCCATGTTGCAATTATTCAATGTAAATTGAAATTCTTCAAGTTTTATTGGAATTGATTGACGATAATGCTTCCAAATATATGAAATGATTGTTTCTTTTAATTGAACTGATTTTGATCACTAATGCATAGCTTCTATAGGAAATCATGACCCCTATCCTCTCCTTAAAAGTGCCAAAAACTAGCAATTTCCCTTGCTCTCAAATTCATTGAAATCTGACTAGTTTTGAGTTTCACTAGTAGAAAATGAGATATAAATGACTAGGCGACCCAAGAATTTGGTCACCATAGTTTTTTCAAGGTATAAATGACCAAACTTAAGTGATCCAACTAAAAATGACCAGAGGAATGACCAATTGGGCCATGGGATAAAATATATGACTAGATAACAACTAAACTAAAAATGAATACATACCAATAACATTAAGAATATGAATTGGTCATTTATTTGGTTATTGTTAGTTGTGTCACTCCGACAATGGAAAATTACAATTTTCACAATGAATTTGTACAATTTACTAAATTCTAACACTGCAGATGGATTTAGAGACCCCTAGAATTTAGTAAATTGTAAACCCTCTCATGTGTCACGACTGAACATTAATGCATGAAGCATATTTGCATCGCTTACATTAACGACCGTATACGTAGCCTTATGTTCTTGGAGCAGAAAAAATTTGCTTATAAGATTTACATCCTTCCCAAGGTATCATAATTAATTTTCAATATATATATGGTACATGCATTAATAAAAACCATCCCAAGCTGAGATATTGCAAGTACCACAAACCTAAACTAAAAATTGTTAGAATATGTAATGATGACTTATGTGATATATTGGTAAAATATCATTTAAAGGAATAAAATAACTCTAATATTATAAAATAGAGTTATCCCCCGTGCATCATTGTAATTATATCCTTTGAACCATTCTCTATATAAAGAGGTGGAAATTCATTTATCCCACATGTGTTATGGGATGTATTGTAATCCAAACCTATCGGTATATAAGAGAGGTGAATGAGACCCTTTTGGGTATGTGGTGATTGTAGTTCATCACAAATCGCATGTTGTGTATGTCATTTGTACACACATGATTGTGACATGATTGAGTGATGAAGCTTGATGTGATGCATATGTGAGGATGCCATGTAATCTTGGAGATCTATTTGTAGAATAATGGAAGATACAACCCTTCCCGTGGACGTAGCCCATATTGCGTGAACCACGTATATCGGTGTTCTCTTATTGTTCTCTTTTCTCCAATTTTATTTCATGCTTTATGTTGCTTGGTAGATAGAAGGATAGACTAGCAATGCTTTCCATAGTTTATATTGTGTTATGATATTATTTCATATGTTCACAATATTCTAACAAAAATGACCACATAACAATTGGTCATTTAGTTGGTCATTTTTAGTTGTGTCACTCCGACAATGGAAAATTACAATTTTGACAATGAATTTGTACAATTTACTAACTTTTAACACTGCAGATGGATTCAAAGACCCATTTCTAGGGGGTCTTTGGTATCTGAATCCATCTGCAGTGTTAAAAATCAATAAATTAACATTGTATATGGATTCAGAGACACGAGCTAATGTCGAAACATGATTCCATAGGCGAACCTATTAAATTTTTTTGCAAGATCATTTCATCTATACTGTCACATCCAATTCGATGTGTTTATCATGTCCATATCTTATTTAACCATTTTTTCTTTCATATTATCCCTTTGACAGATCGACCAAGTTGCATCATGTGCATCATCATAGTGTGGTTGATTTGAGTCTTGTATATTTGTTGTCTTTCCTTCTCAGCATTGTCATGTCATGAAGTTTGTCTCATTATGTTTATCTCATCATACTAGTCACGTTCATTATTTTTTTAACAAAACCATCATCGTTTGACCCTCTCGACAGCCTGTTAAAGTTTCGACAAGTTCATGTATTTTGCGCCATCATGATGTTAGCTAAAAATTGTCAATTTCAAAACCTACATTAATTCTCCATATGCATCCATTCATCATGGTTCTCCTTGCGCCTGAGTTTGGAAAGTTATAAAGTTCCCCTTGGGTCTCTCCCCTGCAAAAAAATCGCCATTATCCTCCATTTTGAAAACAAAACAAATCTTCCATTTTTGTAAAATTCTTTTAACGATTATTGGATGTGCCTAGATGACCATTGAGACATCATTGACCATCCGATACCACTTAACATGACACTCATATCTCATATTGGGGATTAAATGAAGCTTTAAATACCACTTAGCATGGAACTCATATCTAACCACAACTACCCTATAACCTTTGGGATCGAAAGCATAAAACTATTGTGATTTCATTGCTTTGGAGGAGAGTACTAATATATATGCATAGATTCATTTTGAAAAGAACAAACCCTAGAGGTAGCTTAGTTTTTGGTTATTGTCATCATGCTGATCCATTCAATCTAGCTATATCAAAACCTTATCAATGACCTTGAAAATAGATTATTATTATTATATGCTAATGTATATATCATATAGTTATTAATATATATTAGTTAATATATTAATATACTATATACATATTAATATAATATAGTTAATATATTAGTATGCTATATAGTTATTATATATTTATATAGTTAATATATGTAATATATTTATATTGATATTAAAAATTTTAAAAAACCAAGAATTGATCTGAAAATGGACAACTTTACTTTCATTCATTTAACAAACTCTTAATCAAATTACCAATTTCTTAAATAACATAAAGAAATTGGCATCATAAATCAAATTCGGATAAGCAACTAACTGAATATTTCACAAAACACATGTGAAAAGATAATGCAAACCAGATTTGTTAACGAAGTTCATTAGACCTCCTGGCTACGTCTCCAGACTCGTTGGAACTTGAGTCGCTTTATTATCTCCTTCAAAGATGTGTAGCTTTCATAAGTACAATGCATGCTTTTACTTCAAGTGGCTATTTCCCATCCTGGGATGCCTTTTTCTTCCATACTAAGAGAATCAAGGCTCTAACAAGAATTAAAATGTTTCTCTCATCTTGGAATGAAATCCTTCACACAATGCTTATTACAAACTCTCTCCAAAAAGCCTTTTCTCCTTCTCCATATGAGAGGATTTTATAGCTTTCTTATGGATGATTATCCATCACCCATATGAAGGAGCATATCTCTCCCATGATCCCCTAAAGTAGGATCATGAGACACCTTAAGGGGGTATGTGGAGGAAGAGTCCTCTTCTTCCTCCATGAGGATCTCAACACCCCTTAGGTTTAGGAAACTAAGTCATGAGGTGGATTCTCTCACCTTTTAATTTTCTTTTTACAATTAAAAATGAGAATTTAATGTGCATATCTACATCAAATTACTTATTACAAAGTTTGTCCATAAATTTTCAAATGAAAATACTTTTATGCACAAATTGTCGCAGAAATCCTTCTTGTTGTCGAAACTTCAACCTGGAATCTCCTCTGCATACGAAGTCCATTTTTCCTCATTCAAGTTTCCTTTGAAATCTTTCTGAGAGCTCTTCAATGGTTGATCTTCTGCAAAGAAAATGGACATCATATTCATTCTTCGACTGAGATGATCCTCCTGGATCAAATCTCCCTACTGAAAGAACTTTTGGACCTCCAAAAGTTTCAACTCAAAAAAACTGTAGCAGGATCTTTGCCTTCATCTTCTTGAATTCTTGTCCATGGCTATCTTTGGCTTCACTTGAACTGATGTTTGCATTTTTGATCAGTTTTAGGGTGTCGAGCACCGCCAATCATGCCCCCAAAAAATTACAATCAGAAAGACTTTACTTGCTCTATTTAAAAGTTTTGTAATGAATTTTCAATGTGTAATAAGACTTTAAGCACAAAAATGATTTTAAGTCTTCCCACCTCCTAAGAGTGGCTACAAGGCCATTACATTATTATCTCTCACTCTACCCACATAAGAGTGATTAAAATTCCTTTTACAATGTTCAACATTAAAATCTAGGTCCTTTTAAAAATCTTGAATTAGTAAAAGCCATTCTTAAACATTCTGATTTTTATGAAGGTTGCATTTTGCACCTGGTCAGACTTTTGACTCAATCCGCAAAAGATAGCAGAATGCACACATCTTGACCAATCAAAGAGTGTGGCTAGAGAAACACCTGCACTTGGTATTTTGGTGGACGCAGCAGCAAGAGACTGCTGCACCATTTGCGTAATCAAGTTCTTCAAAACGATGTGTCACCCATAATGTAGTGACTCCTGGAGGCCCGTCTACAACATTTCGAACAACTTCAATCACCTCATTCTGGTCCATCTCATCTAAGAATGTTGTTAGCTTTTTCAAAAGCAGCACTTTGCTTGCCCCAGCCAACGCACCAACAATAACAACCCTTTGCTTCTGACCACCACTTAAAGTCTGGATTGGTCTTTGCAAGTATTCTGAATACATCAATGCTTGACTTCAACGGTCGGTCAAAACTGCCTCGTAGAGAAAGGCTACGTTGTTGGCAGTGATGCCTGCACAGAAGGAGAGACAGTTGCACCGCCACACCACTCTACCGCCGTGTGGTCATCTAGCCTCCCTTTTTCTTGCCACTAGACTCTACGGAGACGACCAAAGAAAATCCAAGTTTCCAAAGCTTGGAACGACTGACCACACGGATCTCCGACACAAAATTACAAGAAATATGACATGTTGCTCCTCGGCGCTACTCCTTTCATAAGCATTCTCAAGGCCATCATAGAAATGCACAACTAGAGTTTAGGAAGAAAGCGACGCTAGGCCGGCTTTAATTACAATGGTGAAAGCTCTAAATCATGCCAAGAATGGCGTCGATATTCTGTAAAGAACGGTGCAGTGAACGTGGATATAACGAAGTTCGAGACAAATCAGGTGCCATACCTGCGGATCCACTTCATGCTTTCTTCTTACCTTACGCCCCCGTTACCTCTACACAGAAATCTTACCACCAACAACTGTCGGTGTTGGAGATCACAAAAAACACGTTCGAATTGGCGTCTATAATGGATCGAAGCTGCACTTCCTCCTCAAGACCCATATTTGCAGCAACATACTATAAATTTCAACTAGAATATAGAACCGTACCAGGATTTACATCTGTAACGGTTCTTTAGGTCTCCAGGTGGTTCATAGCTAATGCGCATTTAAGGAGGAGCATTTTCTCAAAAGAAGAGAATGATGGTCCTTTCGCACTGATCTGCATGCCATCATTTTGCAGAAACCGGAAGTAGGAGTGCCAAAGGAGTGCCAAAGTTTCTTCTTCAACCCATCAAGCTATATGCAGAAAGAAAAAGTTCTTTGCACCTGTATCTTGTTAATTCTAAAAAAAAAATCACATTCATTTACTAGTCTACTGCAGAACATTTTTCTTATGCATATAAAATCACCATTTTTTTAAAATCTTTTCACAAATGAAAATGGCATAAAGCATAAAAAAATCAGTTTTGCAGAAAAGAAAACCAATTTTTACCAAACCAATCAAAGGAGTGCTGCTCATTGACTTTGGACAAACCAGCGTCATCTTCTGAATCAGTTTTTTCTTGATGTGGATGTCTACCAGTGTCATCTTATTGTATTGTATTCAGTTATTCAGAGTGCCAGCTTACAGTAGATGTATGATTATACTGCTATTCTCCATTTTCTGTGTTGATGAGTGATTATTGATTCTTCTTTCTTCTCTGCAATTCTTGAGTGAGATTAGTGAGATTTGTTGTAGCTATGAGATCTCCCTGTAGATTATCACATATATCAAGGACATGCCGCAGATCATTTTTGGGATTTGCATCCGGAATTGAAACTGAAATGGTTTCAAATCCCTGAAGTTAAAATAAATGTATATGCTAACAATAATTCTGCAGCATCAAGCAAGTCACCGAGAAGCAAGGCAGTTAACAAACACCCAAGGCATGCCTTCGTAAAAAAATTTCATAACATGGAAAATGAGATAATCTATTCTTTTTGTGGGAAAAATAATCATCATGTTATGACATGCTGGAAAGATAAAGCCTACGGAAGAAGAAAAGGTGCAGTTAAAAGTAATCCATGGAAATAAAATCCTTCTCTTTGGGTAAAGAAGAAAGATGCTGCTAGTAGACATCCACATCAAGAAAAAATGATTCAGAAGATGAGGCTGGTTTGTCCAAAGTCAATGAGCAGCACTCGTTTGAGAATGTGCAACTGTCAAGGTCATTCGAATCATAGCTTGGATAACATTGGAGACATCATCCAATCAGTAGCAGTAGTCACGAATAGTCAAAAGTCAGTCAAATTAGTCTAACTGAGCCATGTGAGCACAAATCAAGGGATGGAGACTCCAAGGAGAGCGCATGAGGCTGTCAGAAGGTCAAGTGGCACTCCAAAATAGACAACTGGGAGCTACAGGCAGTTAAACTGAGCAATAAATGCAAGAACTAGTCAATCAATGCTCTAACTGACTGTTAAACTCCAAGTAGGTGAGATAAGGCTCATATGTCATCTAGGTGAGGAAAACAAGGCACTTCATGTAGGTAGGAGGGCTACTGAGGGCTGAAGACAGGTTCTAGGGAGATGAAAATAGGCTCTAGGTGCTGGGGAGACCACCATACTGATGACTGTATGCATACAGATGCATGCATGATGATTGGATGCATGCAGAATGCATGCATGTATGCAAACATAAAAAATGATGGTGATAATATTCCAACACCCCCTCTCAAGCTATACTATGAGGTAGAACTGAAGAAACTAAATAGTAGGGCCCTCGTGACTAAGACCAAAGGTCACCTCGTACAACAATCTAAATAATAAATGAGGAAAGGGGGGAAACCTAGTGGAAATAAGGCCATCCCTCAAAATAGATTGAAGCATGCTAATGTAGCATGGAATCACTCACCCCAGAAGAAGGTAAGTGACCCTCTTTACCGAAGAATGATCGATCAACAAGAAATGGATCAATATGTGAGAAGGATGAAACCTTCCATTCTGAAAATCAGATCTCGTTCTCCTTTGATCAAGTGGATCTCCCACAAGATATCCGGCAAATCTAAGAGTAGTGGCTGCCCATCTCGAAAGAGGAGGATCATCAGTTGAGAGAACATTAGGTTCTTCTGGATCTGGATCTCCCATTTGCTCATCTTCACTGTCAGGTGCTATATCTTCAGGTTCTTGTGGATTTGGATCTAGCATTCGCTCTTCATCATCTTCATTGCCAAACTATGAATCTGAACTGTTACGTGATGAAGCTTCGCTCTCTTGCTCATCAACACTTCCAAAATCTGAATCTAAAATCTCATGTGATGAAGCTTTGCTCTCTTGCTCATCATCACTTCCAAAATCTGAATCTGAAGGTGGATCATGCTCCAAAAACATGTGCTTGAGTTCTCCAACAATGGATGCAAGCAAATATGGAGGCTTCCTGAACTTGCTCTTCCTATCCAGCATGGTGAGAACAAATCCAAAAATATGAAGATCAATATGGAGCATGTGATTCGAACCAACTGAGGTAGAATCAACTCCATGAATGTGTAGATAGTTCTTTGATATCTCCTTTGAACCAACATAGGTGAGATCATAACCAAATGAACTATGATATACATGAGACTTGAAACCAAGCAAAGGATGGTGTCTTCCATCTTTGGTGAAACTCTTAAAACATGTGCCAACGACCAAATAGGAGTCCATATGAAGCTTTTGATCAAGGAGGGAAAATGCATTGCCTCCCAAATCTGATTTTACCTCTAAAATACTCAGCAGGTCATCATTTTGCACATCAGCAGGGTCAAGGGAAGTAGAGATTGTGAAAGTCTCTTCAACTTCTAGAGTAGTAGCTGACATCTCTTGCTTAGAATTCGAATTAGAAGATGGATCAACTGAAACCACGTCTTGTGTTTCAACTTCATGTGAATCTGCAGCTGGTACTGCAGAAAACTACTGCAACTGCAGAGGACTGTTGCAACTGCAGAAACTGTTGCAACTGCAGAAACTGTTGCAACTGCAGAAGACTTTGAAACTGCTGCAACTGCATAAAATTTTGAAATTGCTGCAACTGCATCTTTTTCTTCATTTTGAACAATTTCATCACTGGAGATTATTGAGGCTGAATCATTAATAGAGAGAGCACTGGAGGCAGTACTATTGGGCTTATTCTCCAAATGGCTAACATCATCCTCTTCCTTATTTCCAAATAATATGTCCACTCTTGTCCAGTTATCACTTGGATGTTTTGCGGGATCAATGAGGTATTCCATATTGGAAAACATAGCAATACATATTGTTGTTGAGGCTCTGTCACAATCATCTAGCCTATCTTCTTCCTCTTCATAGGAAGCAAAATCTCTCTTAACACCAATACACATATAAAAAAGACCATATCTCTTCAGGTATGAAATCATCTCGCGTTTCCATTCTTCATAGTTGTATGAAGAGAGAGAAGGAACTACTTTCAAATCCATGAAGTTGTTGTTGAATTCAATCTACTGCTGCAACTACAGAAAACTGCTGTAACTGCAAAAAATTGCTACAACTGCAGAAGACATCAAAACTACTTCAACTGCAAAAAAAATCAAAACTACTGCAACTGCAGAGAACTTCGAATAACCTGCAAAAACAATGGAGATCCATAGTAGCTGTTGAATTCAAATATGTTGAAGATGGATTCGAATGATGGAGATAACCTGCAAAACAATGAAAATTGTAAATGGAGATATGTTGCAATTCGAATTGAACACTGCCTTAGGACACTGAGCACATGTGAATGGATCCTTCACACCTGGCTAGACCTCACTAGATTGTTCTAGTGAATTCAAGGAAATATCACAAGGATTTGCTGTGGAAACCTAGAGGCTTCTGGTGCTCAATGAAAAACAATTGCTCAAGGAATTGTTGCAACTGCTACTGCTGCAATTTGAATAGCTGATTCTAGCTCTGATACCATGTGATAATCTGAAGGGATATCTCACATCTACAACAGATCTCACTAGTATCACTCAAGAATTGCAGAGAAGAAAGAAGAATCAATAATCACCCATGAACACAAAAAATGGAGAATAGTAGTATAATCATACATCAGCTGTAAGTTGGCACTCTGAATAACTGAATACAATACAATAACTGCCAAGTGAATTCGAATAAGTCAAAGGTCATTCGAATCTTCCTCAGTGTGTAGCTTGGATAACATTGGAGACATCATCCAATCAGTAGCGGTAGTCACAAATAGTCAAAAGCCAGTTAAATGAATCTAATTGAGTCTAAATGAGCCACGTGAGCACAAATCAGGGGATGGAGACTCCAAAGAGGATGCATGAGGCTTTCAGAAGGTCAAGTGGCACTCCAAAATAGACAACTGGGAGCTACAAGCATTTAAATTGAGCAATAAATGCAAGAACTAGTCAATCAATGCTCTAACTGACTGTTAAACTCTTGGTATGTGAGACAAGGCGCACATGTCATCTAGGTGAGGAAAACAAGGCGCATCAGGTAGGTAGGAGGGATACTGAGGGCTGAATACAAGCTCTAGGGATATGAAAATAGGCTCTAGGTGCTGGAGAGACCACCATACTGATGATTGGATGCATGCAGATGCATGCATGATGACTAGATGCATGCAGAATGCATGCTTGCATGCAAATATAAAAAATGATGGTGATAATATTCCAACAATATCGAGGACGTTCCTCCACTTCGATTAGATGTATAAAATCATTGGCCATTAGTACCAAGACCTGCTCCATTGAACTCCATCATGGTTAGGAGTTTCATACCAATCCCACGTGTATGATTTTCGAATGAACCCAAACAAACATTTGAATGAGAAGCAACTGAATGGACATGGCTATTATTTACCTCATCTTTTAGCTGAGAGACAAATCTGTCCAAATAAATCTTTCTTATCTTCAAGGTATCATCCTCTTGCTTGATTGAAGATGTAGAAGATGAGAAATCCATGTGATCTGCTTCCACATGAGGACATAAAATGAAAAATCCATCGCCTTCTACTGTAGAAGGACTTCTTGGATTGTTGGCTTGTTAATATTTAGCTAACAATTCCTTTTTTATTTTCATCTTATGTTGCATCTCCTTGAGTTTCTCTTGAAGTTCCTGCTTCTCGTTTTCCAAGACTTCCACTTGTCTTCGCAACTCAACACTTTCTTTTCCTTCATTATATAGATCTCATACTTTTTTTTCCATAGATAAAAAGCTTTCACGAAAATATGCATCTCTACAAAGATTTGCATATACTGAAATAGAAGGATTATTTTGTAGATTTTCCATATTAGATCTACAACTGAGATGAAAAATGTCCTCAAATAAGTAAAAACAAATCCGAAACTAGATCGGAACAGCTATGATACCAAACTTGATTTGAAAATGGACAACTTTACTTTCATTCCTTTAACAGATTCTTAATCAAATTCCCAATTTCTTAAATAACATAAAGAAATTGGCATCATCAATCAAATTTGGATAAGCAACTAATTGAATATTTCACAAAAAACATGTGAAAAGATAATGCAAACCAGATTTGTTAATGGAGTTCGTTAGACCTCCTGACTACATCTCCAGACTCGTTGGAACTTGAATCACTTTATTATCTCCTTCAAAGATGTGTAGCTTTCATAAGTACAATGCATGTTTTTACTTCAAGTGGCTCTTTCCCATCCTGGTAAGCCTTTTCCTTCCATACTAAGAGAGTCAAGGCTCTCACAAGAACTAAAATGTTTCTCCCATCTTGGGATGAAATCCTTCGCACAATGCTTATTACAAAGTCTCTCCAAAAATCCTTTTCTCCTTCTCCATATGAGAGGCTTTTATAGCTTTCTTATGGATGATTAGTCATCACTCATATGAAGGAGCATATCTCTCCCATGATCCCCTAAAGTAGAATTAGGAGACACCTTAAGGGGGTATGTGGAGGAAGAGTCCTTTTCTTCCTCCATGAGGATCTCAACACCCCTTAGGTTTAGGAAACTAAGTCATGAGAAGGATTATCTCACCTTTTAATTTCCTTTTTACAATTAAAAATGAAATTTAATGTGCATCTCTACATCAAATTCCATATTACAAAGTTTGTCCATGAATTTTCAAATGAAAATACTCTTATGCCAAAATTGTCGCAGAAATCCTTCTTGTTGTCGAAACTTCAACCTGGAATCTCCTCTGCATACGAAGCCCATTTGTCCTCGTTCAAGTTGCCTTCGAAATATTTATGAGAGCTCTTCGATGGCTAATCTTTTGCAAAGAAAATGGACATCATATTCATTCTTCGACTGAGATGAATAAATAAAACAAATATAATAAAGATTAGGAACTAAATTTTAGAAAAAAAGACAAAAGAGGGAAAAGTGAATGAGCTCGAAAAAGTAAGTAAATTAGAAAAAAAGGATGGGAGGGAAAATAGAGCAAATGAAATTAGGGCATTTTTCAAAATGAAGCTTTAATAGATATGATCTGTCGGGGTTGAATGGATGGCCAGAAAAAGTGTTGAATCATGTGGGATGTACACGAGTCTTTGGTTGGCGTCTGGTTTGTATTCCAGGATCATATTGAACATATGTTGTAAATTGCTATTGTGGGATCTCTACAACTCAATCATGAGGTGATATCTACAACTCAACCATTCTGGACTTCTCCAGTCCACCAAGGTTCCTTCAATTAATTATTTGTTAGGGTTTCATCGATATTTAATTTTTTTGTTTGTTTTAGGGTTTGAGGTGGCTCGACCTCCCTCTTCCCTATCGTGCAAGTTCTATAGGGTTTCAACCCAATTTTATTTTTATTTCTCTTTGTTTATCTTTTCTGTTGTTGCATTATAAGATAAAACATTCTTTTCAATCTCATAATTCAATAGAAGCCTCCAATAAAACAACAACACATAATTGAAAATAATAATGATCACTAGCTACTATAATAATAGTGTGCATTTCAAAATCTTTTAGCTTTGCACGATCAGTGAACCAAGTCGCGTGTTCTAATATGACAAACTACAATATTGCTTTGTTCATGAAAAAACCCTTGTCTTCGGGTGAAGAATTTCTTGTTATACGTGAAAATCGACCATCTGCAATCCCTATGGATGATGTTGAACATAGGCATAATCGCTATGTGGATTCTGATTTATGGGATATCCCCTCCATTGATTTACCTCCTCATTCAACTAACACTTAGTTCGATCCCGTCTTCCGGACAGTTGTTCAATACATGCATGATGCACTCCAAAATGTGGAGCTACATGGGTTTGATCTCTCCTCTGTCGTTCAACAGGTAAATATCCATGGCTATTATTATACTTGTTGTTTGTATCAAATTAAACATCTCCAGCAAATTGAATTATTTCAATTACTGTAGAGTACAAATGATGTATGTAAACCTCCTCTTATAGCTCGGGTTTAAAGTTTAAATTATCCTCCCCAATGGGAATTTACTAGTATATATTATTAAGTGACAATGTTGAAAAATGAAGAGACTATGAATTGAACCTAAGACCTGGAAGTTGAGTTGTTTGATCATTGAGATAAATTCCCATTTCATTATGGGTGACACCTCGTTTGGAGTGCAGTCTTCAAGCAACCCCTTCAAACCATAATACAAACATACTTAAAAATAAAGAAGCCGGTGGCTTTGGGAATTCCTAGCAACTTAACAAACTATGGCTCCGATACCATAATGTAAATTGGACATGCTAGGAATTGTACCCAATAATTTCCCCCATTCATCGAGTCATTCTACTGCTGAGCTACATGCCCATTTTATGGTGGTCAACGCCTCATTCAGACTGAATTTGATATTCCAAGGATTAAGATAATATCCGCTGATAAATATGGTGGACACTAGACATTGGGACAGCCATAGACCAGTAATAAAATGCATCCCCATCCAGGTCATAACCTACCTTATCTGTTGTTAATGGTGTAAAGTTTTCTAAACCATGGCAAACATATTCTACACTGTAAAATAATTCCTACAGGAAACTAAACGGCCGAAACTAAAAAACCTCTCAAAACAACTATGTGTAATAAATGTTGGAATCTATAAACGTATAATGTAGAAAATAAATAACAAAATTCAATAGCTGATTTTGAAAACCTGTCACCATTTTCAATTAATCTTGAATATGAAAATCTGCTACAAGGAAACACTAAACTGCTAACTGCTGAACATAGAACCCTTGAAAATGAATGACAATTAATAGAACCCTTGAGACATAATGAAAATTATGATTAATCATTTTTAAAATGTTGAAAATCATAATTATCATTTTCAATAATTAACCATAACGATCTAAATGAACCCTTGATGCATAATGAACGATTAAATGAACATTTTCAATTATGTGTTGTTTTATTGGAGGCTTCTATTGAATTATGCTATGGTTACTTCCTTAAATTCTCACCTTTCATTGGCAATTATGAATCTTGGATGGCTAATGTTCATAGTAGATCATAAAACTTCCAGTATGATCAATTATTTACTTTGGATGGTGGTAGACTGATTAAACAAAAGGGTTGTTTTTGCGATCATGGAGATTTTAAAAAATGACTAGTTTCAAGCTCTCATCATTAGTGCATACATATTAAGGGGCTCATTGTTATAGGATTTTGGATGAAGGATATTTTAAATGGAGTAGAAAAACATGTTGTTTTTCAAATAGCAGTATCATTTATTCCATGACAGCTATTTGCAGATATTCCCATTTTGATTTGAGACTGTGAGTAATGACTGGGAAGCCAAAAATAAATGTTTACCAGTTCTCGTTCTCACACTTTTTTCCATGTGTAAAAAAGTAAACTCATTTTCATCTGACTTTAAACATGTGATAGTTTTATTTCCACTTAAGAACACCTTTGTGCTTGGGTCCAACTAACATAATAATATGATTTCTAGTTACTAGAGATGTGGACTGTTGTGCAGTGTTTCAAGGTTTGACTATTGAGATAGAGACATTTGATTTTTCAAAATAAAACCTCATGGATGTAAAAGACTTGATAGCGGGAAGGAGTAAAGGTGATTTATTGAAATAACATTTCCATTTTTATTTGAATCTAACGCTCAATTATAATGACAAGATCCGTAGACTGAATTAGAACAGCATGTCAGTGCTCAACATTATCCATGACAATGAAAAAGATAAAAGTTTCCATTTATTGAATGACATAATGGAATGGAAGAGCAATCTAGAAAACTCAATGGAATGTCTAGAAAACCATAAATGCATCCAAGCATGCAATAGATTCCTAAGATTGCTACCTACAAACAATAATGGAATGGAGCCCTATTTAAACAAAACAAGGAATAAAAAATACCATCCATACTATTGCAACTTTTCTCTACCTAGATATAGTATAACTAACAAAAGGATCTTTGGATCACTTGGAAAATCATGTAAAGTGTCTGCTTGTATTAAAAAATATTTGAGTGCAATGATGACAAATAATTGCACTCTTTGGAAGAACCATAATTAGAAAACAGGAGAATGCATGTGCATCCATTGTTTGCAACATAAGAACAACATGGAAGAGTAACTTATTATTCTTGGATATGATTGTGCAAGCACATGATCACCAAAAGAATAACCACAAAATTGTTTAGACACATTCCTTTTAGTGCTATTTGCATGGTTAAAAAGCACTAGGAGCACAATTATGCATAAGATATGACTTTTATTATTCCTTTTTATATGAAAAAGGGGCAATAGTGAAAAAAATATTTGAGTTTAGATTTACAGATCATATCATCTAGTAAAATTAATTATTGACCCTCATTTACTAATGGCTTTTCTCTCAAAAAATTTCAATGAGGTAAATATCTTTATGCTTTTGTATAGCTAAAATAGTCTAGCTCTTTTATGGATTTTGTACACTAACAGATTTGCAACTATGTAAGAGCTATACTTAGTATTAATTTCATGGTTAAGTTAAAAGTTTGTTTAGATATAGAATTTAGCTTCTATGGAGGGTCAAGTAATATTATTTCCCTGAATGCACCTCTTCTGGTGTGATAGAGTGATTTTTAGTCTGTTCTTTCTTTGTTCCAAAAGGAAAAGAAAACCTTATATTAACATATACAATATGACTTGTTTTCCTGCGAGTTGCTCTTGGAGTTAGGTTCCATACTTAGTCAAATAGAGTGTTGATCCATCACCTTTGTTGTGACCATAAAACCTTTTGAAAGAGACCAAACTTGTGTCTTAGATCACTCTTGTAAAATTATATAATATATTCTATTTAAGGGTGCTAGCTCAATGGAATAGCACATGCTTTATAGGCAGAAGGTCGGTGGTTCAATTACTCTATACCCTATATATATTCTGAAAATACTAAAAAAAGATAAATGACCACTACAAAAATAGAGATAAATGACCAAAATCCGCATATAAATGACCACTTTTGAGTTGGCGACCACTGGTAGTAAATTAGCAGTCATTTATTACGCGACCAAAAATGTGGTCATATTTAACTTGGTCATTTATAGCTTATATTGTGGTCATATATTTGGTCATTAATTGCGACAATTAATGACCATATATATGACCAAATATATGAACACAAGATAAGATATAAATGACCAAGTTAAATATGACCACCTTTTTGGTCGCATGATCAATGACCAATAATTTTCCACCAATGGTCTCCAAATAAAATGTGGTCATTTATATGTGAATTTTGGTCATTTTTTTTATCATTTATCTCTCATTTTGTACTAGTGTTTTAATGTAATTAGACCTCTGGACCACCAAATTGAGCTCTGTAAGTTGAATCATGTAGGTAAGATGTAATAGGAACCATCCCAAACTTAATATTTGGAAATTGAGGTCTTCCAGTATCACTTGGAGCCATTTGGAAATCAGCTAACTGAGCAGTCCCGAATCTAGTACTTTACTCCTAGTCACCGATTCTTGCAATATAGAAGTCCGTGGTTGAGTCTAGTGACTGGTGTGATAGGTTGGCATTTTCTGCAAAATATTTATTTCTAAATTTTCACCAGAAGACGATGAGTTTCCAAATAATTCCTAGGTATTGACACTACCTGGTCCTTTATGGCCATCCCAGGTGTGATGTACTCAGAGAATGTGCAATTGTCGAGGTAAGTGTTGAATCTAGATAATAGATGTGATCCATAAATTTGAAATGAATATGTACATAACTAAATCAGAGGTTTCTAATCCCATTCCATGCCTCATATATGACATTTGATTCCCTCCGGTTCCATTTGAAGTTGTTTGGAAACAGACAATTTCCTCCTCCTAGTTTTTTATTCTAAAACCTAGTCTTGATTTCACCAATTGGTTTTCTGATTAAGTAGTTGATATTCTCAAATACCAGGTTGGGAATATTATAGTGGTATCATAGCATGATTCTTTGCACCTGTGATCTGCAATAGTAAGTCTCGTTGTTTGAAGAAAAAAAATTTGCAACTATGAGGCTAGTTATAGTCATTGAAGATGAAGATTTCAAGCCATATGAGGAAGAATAATTCATCTACATAGATGGAGGATTTCCAGGGGATGAGGATTGTTAGTTAGTGAAAAAATTTATGATGAATACCAATGGGATGAACCACCAAAGCATAAATCAAAATATGATTTAGAAAGGAGGACAACAACTGCGAAAAATATGCCTCATCACTACCAAGAGTATCTGTCTTTGAGGGAAGAGATTCATAAGGACATATACTCCAAAGGTTACTTTCAATTCCAATATGGATTTGGCCCCAATATGTGGATGAGACCTCTTCCAAGAGTAGCAAAACATCAAGGGAGGAACCAAGTTGTTCCATTTCTTCAAGAAAAGGAGAAGAAGAAGGAACCAAAGGTGAAGCTCCGTCAAATCCATTTACATATTCAAACATCATGAGATTATTTGGGTTTTATTCAAGAAGAGTCTCCAAAAGTTGTGATCCTAGTACCACTCAATGTGGATAAGCCTCAAGTTTCCTAGAAGAGGATGGAAATTAAGCAAAAGCACCTGAAGATAAAAGAGAAGGCATGCACATAGATTCGCTCCAACCAAATGAAGAAGTGAAGCTAAGCGAACCACAAGTTGCAGACATGAGTCTTACTGTGAAATCCAATGAGGAAGAGCATGCTTGCACCATTCTAATCCAAGACGAAGACAAAGAGGAACCATGCACAACTAAAGACCCAACAACCCATCATTAGGTTGTTGGAAATGTGGGAGGTGAATTCACTTACAACTTATTTGTTGGTGATTTCTAGCTCACTGCAAAGGGGATTGAATATGAGATGATTTCAATTGAACTCAATGATAGTGAGCCATCCTATGAAGTAGAAGGAAATAACACACTAGTTGGGTGTGAACCAAAGATTTTGGTGGAATAACATGCCACCATAGCTCTACCTCATGAGGAGGAATATGTGATGCAAAGGTATGAACAAAATTCTGGTTTCTATATACCTTTGTGTCATCATGAGATTGACTCCTGGAGAGGAGATTGGCATGATGGATTCTACGGATGAGGATACTCTAATTTCTGGTGTGGAGGATGATGGATTATTGGATGGGAATCAACATGATTCACATAGGATGTATGAGCTCAGATGTGACAACACACATTGTGTTGTTAATCAGACATGGAGTGACTTGGAGAGCTGAATCCTAGTCATTGAACAAAGGATACTGCAAGTTCTATCTAGAACTGATCGTTCACATAGATTCATGGAAGATATCATTGGGAGAGTTCAACTGGAGGAAAGACATAGTGGTATTGTTGACAATCTCTAGATCTGAACTATGCATCAGTAGAAGAGACTTGGAAGAGATAAAAGATGGTTACTTGCAATTGTTTATGGGTTAAAACATGAAGTTGGGTAACACTTATGCTTGTTTTTTGACAAACAAAATTTTATGTTTTTCATCTTCAACCCATTTAAACCCATATCTCCCTTAGGAATTTCACCTTGAAGTAAACACAAATGTTTTAGAGAATTGAATTAGCTTTGTACTCATTTTTTTTTAATCTTTTTATGGACATATCGTGGAACAAATTTGGTGCTCATCAATGGCATCTACTTGAAAATTTTAGGTATAGATAATGAGTGACCTGCGTGAGCACTTGTGTTTTGAGAGATGGTTATTCATTTTAAGGAAAATAATGTATGCTCATAATCTACACACACTACACTTGTGCATGGACTATATTTTAAGGTTTTTCATACTTGAGAACTATTTTTTATTATTTATTGAAATAACATTTGTTCAAAAAATGGTGCCTTATCGACACGTTGGTGATATTCAATTTTCTTTTTAGTGTGACTCTTATTGAGAAAACTAAAATTACACTTTTGAAGAGGACGAGACAAGGAAGATCTATGTGAAGATTTCAATTTTTTTGGTGTTGTCTTTGTTTTGATATTGAATTTTCATTGTGACTAATTTTTAACTCCCTAAATTTATCAATGACAGAGTTTAGAAAAATAATAATAAAAAATAGAAATCTTTAATGAAATTAAAAAAAAATTCTACCATGAGGAAGTAGGTTCAAAGATGAATCTACTGGTATAAGTTCTGACAGATAAATCTACGATTTTACAAGGTTTCGATCTTGCCAAAGTGACAAGTTCTTGTAAACTGTAGAAGTGGTCATTGGTTTTGTAGGTTTTGTTGACCAAAACTCAAGGCCGAGAGTTTGATCAAACTCTCATATGAGAGTTTAAACTCTCATCTAAGATTTTTCTTTAAATACGATGATTTCATTAGCCAATACTCTAGGCCAAGAGTTTGATAAAATCTCATACAAGAGTTTAAAAACTCTCATCCATGATTTTAAACTCTTAGCCAAGCGTTTTATTAAACTCTTGTCTGAGAGTTTATGTTGATTTTTTTCACATGTTCTCTCATGCATGCTTCTTTTCTCCTCCGCTACTTTGTCAAAAAAGTGTTACCCAACTTCGCATTTTCTCCCCTATGGATAAAGACATGGTTCTCAAATTTTGTGAAGACAAAGCAACAACAAAAGGAGAGAAACTTCATATGGATTTGGGGGATTCTCTTTCCTCTCCCAGGACCACCAATGATGTGATGTGTGTGGCTCACTGCACACATGTTGCATTAGAGGATCCTCATGCACCACAAGGTGAGTATGAGGAGTGTTCAATGATGCAAGTGCTTGATGATAGCAGTGATATGGGGATTGGTTGCATCGCACTTGTTTCACAACAGGAGGATCATGATATTTCTCTATGTGAGGAAGGCTCATTTGTGGAGGATGTACTTGAGTTCATTCCACTTGGCCCCAAAAATAGAGATCCTGAGATCATTTGCTTGGGATCAAATAGTAGAGATATATGTCCATATATGGATAGATGCATTGCAGATTTGATAACTCCAGGAGGTGAGGGAACATCTTCTGATTCCATTGACATCTCTCACAGTGCCCAATTGGATGAGCAGCAGTCTAGGTAAATTTGGATTCCATTTGATTCCATTCATCCACATATGGATTGGGTGGAATATTACATGGCACACATGGAGATACCTTACAGAAAGAGTTATGCCTACTTAGCTTCACTCCTAGCACCTGAGGATGTGAAAGGAAATGTTGATTTGATGGAGGGACCATTTATATTGATGCTTCATGAGAAGCAAGAGACACATGTGTTTGCTTCTCAACTTTATTTTGATCACTTGGACACACCCTTATTCCTCCTTCAGTATGGTGAGTAGTAATGGCATTTTTTTTGCCCCTTGATACTTATCTGATGCGCAACAGTGTAGGGGAGTTCCACTTTACCATTTTGAGTGGGATAAGTGATCGTAGTGTGAGCCATGGGATTGGAATTCTATTTGCACATGTAGAGTTTCACATCTTGTTGGAGAAGCTCACAGAGTTGAATATTTGCATTAGGAGTGGCGAAATTCCCATTTGGTGGATGGATCCTGGCATACCATGGAGTGATAGATTGTCACAAGAAGCAGTGATTATGGATGGTATGCAACAAAGTTCATGGGATCCATGCATGGATGGTTTGTTTCAGACACCATTGATGTTTGGGAGGATGCATCTAAGACAGTGGGATTCGGGCACTCCTTGGCATGATGAATTGTCTTCGATGTCATTGATGTTTGTTGGAGTGTAGTACAAGCAATGGGGCCCTGACATTCTTATCAGTTGTTTCAAATGGGTGGAACATACATTTTAGATTGCATAGGTAGTGGATTCACTCATTGGGTAGATGGTTATTTCATATTGGCACAATGGAAGCATGATGGACCTATTGAGTTTAGCATGGAATTGAATTCCAATGCTATGCCAGTTCAACAACATAATATTGATGGTGAGAAGTCATTGGTAGGTTTCATGTTTCCTATGGTGTTGATGTCATTGCTTGAGGACAAGCACTCTTAGGAGGTGAGGACTTGTAATGTCCCCAAATTGGGCATGGACCACAATTTCCTAAGTCACCTAGACTTGTTCATGTTTATTCACCTAGGTGGTGATTTGGGTTGATTATTTGCTAATCCTAAGGTCCAAACTTAGGAATAATGCCACATTAAAATATGTTGGACTAGAAAAATGAATTAAGGAGATGAGGAACCTTGGTTGGATCATAAAAGAATCCAAAGTATCTTTGTGGTTGAAATTAGTGAGAAAATACTAAGGTTGACCTTCCTAAGGTTGGGAATAATCATTGGTGGAAAAGTCCAAGGAAGTGCAAATCCCTAGCAGTGTGAACATGGAAATTATTGTTGCATGTTCATTATGAGCCAAGTAAGTGGAAGAGGGCCACATAAAATTAATATCTACCAAAAATAAATATTCAGGCACATCAAAATCAAATTGTTGCAAGCCAAAGTAATTATTGGGTCAAAACACTTGAAAAAAAAAATGAGCTAAATGACCCACTCTCTCATAAATATTCAATAATTAATATTTTATTCAAGGTAATATGAGAGAAGTTTGACCAATTGGTGGTGCCAAGGAAGTTGGTGGGATATTTTAAAAGTGGACAAACTCAATCCCACAAAATAAGGAAAGGATAAGGAAAGTGGTTCCATAAATCAAGGAATCTGGACAAAGCAATGAAAAGTAGGAAAGAAGCTGAAAAAGTAGGAACGCAATTGAAAAGAAGGAAAGCAGCAAAAAATAAAAGAAAGCAAAAGTTCCAGATTTTTCCTAAAAGCAGGAAAAACAACCTAAATCAGAAAAGACAAGAAAGCACCAAGGAATCTAGGAAATATTTTCCTAAGTTCGAATTAGAAAGGGAGGTTAATTTCTATTCTACCATGAAAATAATATTAATTAATATTTTATTAATATTTTCATGATAAAATTCTAGATGGAGGAAAAATCTACTTGATGTTTATAAAAAGAGGATAAGCACACCCATTCACATCTTTGGCCATTTTTTCAATTGTCTTGAGGAGCTCTGAGCGTTTCTTTGCTTGGGTGATGTGCCCCTTCCAAGAAGTAGGGAGATGTGCCCCTCCGTAACATTAAGGAAGGAGATATTAAGTTTTCTTCATAGTTTTTCAATATGCATTACAACTGGAGTTCCATTCTAATTCATGTCGATTTGATATGTTGGCATTCCTATCTTAAGCCAACATCATTTCAGTATTGTTTCTTGTAGTGTGTTGTAGCCTATAGAGAAGGTGATTGAAGGGTTACCACCCTGTGAGATCATATATCTGATAAAGTGTGACCTTTGTAATGTAATGTGATGTAACATCATATGCTTCTCTGATCCAATAATAAAAGAAACTCATCTTACTCCATCATTGCTCAATTGTTCTCCTATGTTGCAATTATTCAGTATAAATTGACATTCTGCAAGTTTGATTGGAATTGACTGATGATAGTGTTTCCAAAGATATGATTAATGCTTGATGATATTCGTTGACCTGATTATTATCACTAATACAAATCTGAAACAGGAAATCGTGATCCTTATCCTCTCATTGAAGGTTCCAGAAAACTAGCAATTTCCCCTGGTCTGAAATTCATTAGAAATCTGACTAGTTTTGAGTTTTAATGTAATTACCTGACCTATGGATCACCAAATCAAGTTATGTAAGTTTTTGCAGGTAGGTAAGACATAATATGACCCATCCCAACCTTCATATATGGAAGTTTTGGTCTTATAGTGTCACTTGTATCCGTTTGGAAATCACCTAACAAAGCAGTCCTGAATCTAGTACTTACTCTCGGTCATTGATTCTTGCAATATAGAAGTATGTGGTTGAGTCTAGTGACTGCTATGATAGAATTGCCTTTTATGGAACATATTTATCTCCATATTTACACTAGAATCTATTTAGTTTCCACAGAATTCCTGGGGACTGACACTACCTGGTCCTTTGTGGCCATCCCAAGTGTGATGTACTCAGAGAATGTGCAACTATCAAGGTAAGTGTTGAATCTAGATGATAGTTGTGCTCCATAAATTTAAACCGAAGGTATCCATAACTAAATCATAGTGTCTAAACCCAATCCATGCCTCATATTTGACATTGTAATCCCTCCAATGCCATTCAAAGTTGTTTGGAAATAGACAATTTCCTCCTCCTAGTTTTTTATTCTAGAACCTAGTCTATTTCACCAATTGGTTTTTTGATTGAGGAGTTAATATTCTCAAATATCAGGTTGGGAATATTTTAGCATAGGAATGCACATCTCATTGAATCTATCAACTACCACAAATAAATATTCATGCCCCTCCCTAGTGTTTGGAAGACCACCCACAAAATCCATGGAGATGCTCTCCCATGGTCTTGTAGGAATATGTAAGGGATGGTATAGACCTTGCTTACTATTATTGGGCTTGTTTGTACAACAACGTATGCATCCTCTAATAAACCGAGATACATCTTCTTGCATTATAGGCAACAAACATACCTTTGTAATTTGGAAAATATCTTCCCAACTCCAAAATGCCTTGCAATTTTGGAGATGTGAGCCTCTCTCATGAGTTGAAATATCTCATCTTTAGGAACACATAGCTTGTCCAACTTGTAGAGTAACCCATCCTAGAGATGATAGCATGCCTTGCTGTCACCTTCTTCTATATGGAATTGTCCTTGTTACTGTTGTAGAAACTAGAACTAGAATATGAATTAAGTTGATTGTTAATTAACATTGTATGTTCATCTTAATGTTGGATCTATCAAGTATTAAGAGAAAACACATTTCTCAAGTGCAATTTTTTTTATGGTGAAATTGTTTGAGATAAGTTTTGCACCTTGATGGATATGATCCCTCTCAACAATTGATAGACTTGGGATTAAGATGGATCTATGTTGGTATTATCAATGTGGGAGATGATGTTCTATGTGAACATGTTAATCAATTCATCAATGAGTGTAAGATGAACAGTTTAGTGTGAAATATATGATGTGTTTATTTAATTGATATTTTTATTGTTTTGTTTATTGTTTCATTATATCCAATCAACCCCATATATGGATTTAATAATGTGTTTGATTTTTCTTCAACATCATATGGGATTACACATGATGACATCAACAATCCCCACATTACACATCTGCGTCACATTGGGTGTAGAATGTTGCATGCCAATGTCAGTAAAAAAAACTTGGAAAATATATCATTGGATATCATGATAAAAGTGTTACAAATTGCATTGTTTCTCACAATAGTTTTTTATGCATTTTTTTATTTTAATCTAGTGAACGATTACAAAACCATTAAACAACATCCCATATTTTCATAGTTTTGCATTGTCCCCAAGGTTTTTTACATGTACAAATTGATCTATGACCTTGCCAAGTTGCGTTTTAGTCAAATTCCAAGTGATCTTTCCCACAACGACGACCTTCGCATGATGAGGCCGAGGGCAATGTACAGAGCACCCAGGCAAAGGAAAAACCCAGGCTAATTGCTACTCTTGCTCTTGTCATTAGTTCTGAGTTGTGCACCCCAAGATGAGTTGAAGGCATTTCCTCATGTTGTTGTTATTAAAAGCATTTCCATTTCACCTTGACTGCTACACCACAACAGAAACAATGGCTGAAGGCTAATGTGACAAGGAAAGAAAGGTTGGGTCAGTGGTTGGGTTGGAGGGAAGGATGCATTGGTGTATGAAATAAGAAAGTTAGTTTGCTTCAAGATGTTGTAGGGTAGAAGGAAAGTAAGGGACTTTTTTAGTTAGACCATCCACCAGTGTGAAGTGATTAACATTCCAATATGGAATTGGCTTTCTCACATCTTTCTTTATAAAAAAGAAATGCCATTGACTTTTCATTTGGATCTGTAACCAGATCTATGTATTTCTTTCCCTCTTGAGCAAAGGTATCTCTTTGCTTAGAAGAAATATAGGGTGTTGTCTCAACCCTTGCCTATGTTATATTTCTTTCCCTCTTGAACAAAGTATCTCTTTGCTTAGAATAATAAATATCACTATGTTATACAGGAAGAGAGAAGTTATCCTAAAGACCTTGTTTTGTATTACCAACATAGATCCATCTTAAATGTGGATCTATCAAGCACCGAGAGGGATCCAATTTCTTGAGGTCTAAATTTTTTTATATTAATTTTTTTACAGATTAAGAAAAAATTTACATCTCAAGATATTCAATCCCTCTTGTACTTGATATATCTAGGCTTGAGATGGAATCAATATAATTTTTTATTTTTTTTAAGCCGGCATCATTTGCACTTTTATTTCTTTTTACCTAACGTTACACAACATCTGCCCATATTGGGTTGTAGAGCACCTCCCTACTCCCAATGCAATAAGTCTAGCTTAAGGGCTTATTTGTCATCTTCTATCTATAACTCATGTAATGTGTAAGGCCCTTGCTATGATGTAATGAAGATCCACACTTTTGAAAGTCTAAAAGATTAAAGGAGGTCCTTACACCTAATATTCTTGTTAGTGTAATTTGTTTCAAAAATAGTTGACTTACTACTTAATGGTTTAGTTGGCCTTAACTTTGGTGTAGAAGCTAGAAATAAAATAGGAATTAAGTCTTTTGTTAATTAACATTATATGTTCATCTTAATGTTGGATCTATCGAGTATTAAGAGGGATCACATTTCTTAGGTGTAAACTTTTTTATGGTGATTTTTTTTTTAGAGAAGGTTTGCACCTTGATGCATTTAATCTCAGCTCTAAACACTTAATAGACTTGGGATTAAGCTGGTAATATGTTAGTGATATAAAGACCTTGCTCAAGAGTTCTAAACTTTTCTAAGTACTGTAATCAATCTGCACATTAAATAAAGTTTTGTGATGTTTATATACATATTCTATTTTTTTTGTCTATGGTTCTGCTTTTGTTTTCAATTTATGTTAAGTATTCTACCTAATTTTAGTATTTATAACTGCAGAAAATTATACAAGAAATAAGTATGAACTCATATGATTTCTAATTCTATTTACAAACAACTCTTAGAATCTAAGCTACCTAAAATCTGAGCACAAATGCACATTCAATTTAAAGATTTCAACCTAAATCAAATAGCTAGCATAACGACAATGAAAGTAAGATAGATTGACAAGTTTAATAAGAAAAATACTTATCTAATCAATGCTTGACTAGTCCTTAATTCCTTCTTTGCAGTCTTCAATCAGCTAGTAGTAGCCTGAATAGCCTTCCCCAAACCAGTATAACCTCCTAGCCACTAGGGACAACCTATCCGGCTCCCCAGCCCAAAAAAACTTAAGTCTTTCTATCCTAGATCCCAAAACCCCCAAGAATAGTAGTTGTAGTCTCCAAATTTCACAATTTTTTTTCACAATCAACACAAGTTTTTCAAGAGTTCAACCTTCATTTCCAAGATATGTCTTCCCAGCCTCCACACAACCAGTAGAAGGAACCCATGTATCATCTATCCTTCTCCTTTCTATAGTCTCAAAAGGTATCTTCTCCTCCAAGCTACCTCTCCCTATCCAAATCTTACTTTGATCAAAATAATATTACCCCATAATATCTTGGCACACATTTCAAATAGAAGAAATCCAATCCAATCTAAGTTATAAATTTATGAATCAAATCAATCTAACTTATTCATTTCTAAATCAAATCAAATCCGAGTTTATTCAAGACTTTTACCATTCAAGTTCCAAGTTAAATCATTGGAATTTCTCCTTTATAATAATTAATAATAATCTAATTGAATAACTCAATATGGTCACGAAAGTTTAGTTAACTAATGACATTAAACACAATATTATTACTTTGATTAATCCTTCATCCATTATTCTAATTACTTTTATTTAACATATCCCTTATATTATTTATCAACCACACAACAACTTACCAAGTATAATTAGCTACAAGCATACTAGTATAGTATGTGTGAGGTGTGGGTATGTAGCTAGCATTCACATACCTCATATGCATGTTAATAATCAAAAGATAAATGCACCTAGTTTTTAAATCTTGTGCATGCTAATAGTAAAGGAAAACGGGGCATTACAGGTGCTATTAGTGTGGGAGATGATGTTTTATATGAAGATGTTATTCAATTCATCAATGAGTATAAGATGAACAATTTAGTATGAAATATATAAAGCGTTTATTTAATTGATATTGTCATTGTTTAATATTATTGTTTCAATATATCTAATTAGCCCCATATATGGATTTAATAATGTGATTGATTTTTCTTCAACATCATATGGCTTACACATGATGACATCAACATTCCCCACATTACACATCTACCTCACATTGGGTTGTACAATGTGGCATGCCCATGCCAGTGAAACAAACTTGGAAAATATATCATTGAATATCATGATAAACGTGTTACAAATTGCATTGTTTCTCACAATCGTTTTTTATGTACTTTTTTCTTTTAATCTAGTGAAAGATTACAAAACCATTAAACAACATCCCATATTTTCATATTTTTGCTTGTCCCCAAGGTTTCTGACATGTATAGATTGATCTACGAACTTGCCAAGTTGTGTTTCAGTGAAATTCCAAGTGATTTGAAATGCATTGAACTTGTTGGTTCCAATAAGGGGTTGCTAGGAAAGTTCATTTTGTTGCATATTTAGACTCCTTCTATAAGTGATTGTGCTCGAGGCATATTCTTGATGGCTAACATCACAAATTACAAAGACTTAGTTTTTAAGTATAAAACATGGATTTTTAGGTTGTGCATTCCATGGAAACGTATTGTGAAAACTAAAAAAGGTTTATTTCCATGGTTGTTAATAATGAATGGTCTGCATGCAAAATAGACACTTGCTAACCTAGGTAATTAGAGACCTATTTGTCCTTGTTAGAATCAATTTGAAATGTTCAAATTTATGTTTTGGTTTTGTCTCATTGCCAAGTTTTTCTAAGGGTGGGTTGAGAACTTTTGCAATTAATTCTAAATCCATTTCTTAAAAGCCAAGTTTCTTGGGATATGAGTTTCTTTGGACTATATAATTTCAAGCTTCATTGCATTTTTCAAATGGAATTGTTCCTTTCCCTATGGAAGAGGAGAAGCAATGCCTTATTTACTAAATTACAACTTATTAAAATTGTCTCATGGTTTGAGAACACTCTAATTAGTATGAACCCACACTTACATATAATTGTCCAAATTATAGAATATTGAGATGGAGATGGCCCATTTCAAAAACTGTTATTGGATTTCTAACGAGGGTCCCATGTACCTTGAGCAAAGAGTAACCCGATGCCTCATTTGCTTATTCTTGGCAATCACAAAGACTTGAATTAGATTGGCCACACCATCAAGTTGGTAAAGCAACTTGACAAAGAAAGAATAGAAGACACAGTGAACCACCCTACTATGCATAATAAAATGATATGTTATTAACCTTGCTCTTGTAATATTTAAAGTTGAAAAGATACATGGCCTAATAGTGAGGATTGAGATCCAATCTTTATGAATGTTAAACTATTAACACAAATTAAGACAAACCCCTATGACCATCACAACTTACCACCCAATAATAGAATCCTATTATAATTTGATAAATGTGTTTCTTTGTTTATAATTTGGGTGAAAACTATATCATATACATTACATAGTTTTAAAGATGGTCTACGCAAGATGGTTAATATCCATTACAAATGTTTTTTTATAACCAATATATTTAAACAAACCTAAACAAATAATTATTTTAGTAATTAAAGATTTTTTTTTTTCTATCTTAAATATAAAATAAAATATAAATAATTAAAAAAAAATTAAACCAGATCCATCCTTTAATAGATTTAGTTACCTCTTCAACATATATTGAAGTTTGATGTTGGGATTTGGTGGAATTAAGTTGGTGACTGTGGGCCTTTCTTTGTACCATATGTGATAGTTGAACTTCCCTTCCATTATTATAAAAAATAGAAAAGAGTATCTTATGAATTATAAAAAATACTTATAAAAAATAGAAAAGAATATCTTATAAAATTAAATATAATTTGATTGGAAACTATTCAACTAAGGATTTCTTATTATATGGGTTGTGGTAATTTTGAAAAAACTTTTTTATTCAAAAGTTTTTAAAAATAAAAACAAAATTCACATAATAATATATATATATATATATTTATTTATTTTTAATAATAAATTAATCTATAATTAAAAAATATTTTATTTTATTTAATTATTTTATTAAAAAAAGTATATTATTAATAATAAAAAAGTATATTCTTACACAATTTTGAAGTATTTACATTGCATACAAATATATACTTTAACTAATTTAAAAACCAAATATTCTTTACATAAATATGTTTTTATTTAAAAACCAAATATTCTTTACATAAATTTATATATGGTATTTGCAAATTTTACAAAAATTATTACTTCTTTTTCCATGAAAAAAAAATCTATGTTATATATAGGCAAGCTCATGCTTCGTAAATAGGCCATCTTTATCTGGATTGTTGATTCCCTCCATCCAATGTGCATGGAGCAAAGTCAAAGGTTGACCTTGCTCCATGCTCGTTGGATGGAGGGAATCAACAATCGAGATAAGCTCAGGCTCGTAAACATCACATGAAATAACGACAACGTCGCGTGTGAAGCCCGTTCATAGAACTTTCCCAACGTTATTTTGATGTCACATAATTGTCATATATATGATAACCTCAAACAACATTAATAATTAAAAGACACAACTTCAACCCCAAATAAAGAATATTTATTAGGCTCCTTTATTAATTATACCAGATTTATATATAACTAAATTCTATCAACATGATTTACATGCTATAAATCATAGTATATGAAATGTTTTAAATAATAATTAAATAAAAAAATTTATAATGTTATTATCTTTTATAAGGTGTGTATATACTTGACGGACTATATAAATATATGAATAAATTTATAAGTAGGGGAATTTTTTCGAAAGTTATAGTTCCACTTGATTAATAAAATTGATCCTTAAACTATCGTGAATATTCCACTGGAACAATATGTCACAATGGATCTTGCAATTTTGTTCTTTTTATTAGCTTATTTCTATTAAATGCTAAATAAACTGGAACTAAAACAAGAATAACTAGAGCAAAGAAATTTGAAATCCGCACAATATCACAAGATATACCCTGCAAAAACCCACTATGGGGAAAAACCCAGCCATAAATGAGGAGTATGCCTTGCTCTTTTATATAGAATACAAATATGTCATGTCCCTAAATTTTTAATTATAATCCCTTGATGAAAATAATTAAATTTGGCCTAAAGTTACTAGGTAAATTCATAAATTTGAATGTATGAGATCAAATATTTATTTTTAATGCAATATTGATTTAATTTGGTCAAGGAGGGAATATAGGAGGTTGATTGGGACCCATATGAGGTGTCTTTATCAAGAAAAATGCTAAAAAGTAGCTAAAAGTAAGAAAAGCAGCTAAAAGCAGGAAAGCGACATAAAGCATGAAAGCAACATAAAAGAAGAAGATACAGAAGCTTCCATATTTTTTCAATAAGGCTCAAGAAGGATTAGAAATAGTAAGAAAGCATGAAGGAATCTCATTAAAAGCTACAGGGTTGAAATTTAGCCAGTGGGGGGTGCATTTGAGGTTAGAGTGGATCCACATGGTAGTGTAACCTTCCTAAAAATCAAGATAAGCACCTCTAATTCGAATTTCAAGGATGGTAAATGTTTTACCTAGTCAAATAACATTAGAAGGGGATGCCAATGTGTCATGAGTGATTATTCTCTCATATTATTCAAGTTTTACTATTATTTTTGGAGAAAATTCTAAAAGGAGGAAAAACAACAAACAAAAGCTAATAAAAGAGGTATGAGCACTCCATTTCACATATTTTGGTCAATTTTTTTTGTGTTGAAGAGATCTATGCTTTTATCATCTTGGGAGATGTCCCCCTTGCTATCATGGGATATGTGCCCCTTGCAACTATGAGGAGAAATCATCTAGATCTCTCATTTGTGTTTCATTGCAAGTGATTGTGGGAGGAGAAATCACACATATTTCTCTATAGAGATTCATGGATTAGATGTATATTGTGTGCTTCATGCATATCTAAAGATTTGATAGTGTTCCAGTAGTTTTATAGTGTGGTGTGCCAGTATTTTCAGTGTGGAGAGCACACTTGCCTTCAAACAATGTTCTTGTGTGGTTTTCCAATATTTACAGTGTGGGCTTGCTCTTGTTTTCTCTGTTGGTGGTGAAAATGTGGATGAGGGGATTACATTTTGGAGCTGAAAATTGATATTATCAACTCTCCTCTTCATATCTAGTGTGTTGGTGCTTTTGTTGTGTGGTCAAGTCCACTCAATCAGTGGATCCGGTGTTGGTGGGCCGAAAACAATATTCTAGTTAGAATAGTTATGATCATTTATGTACTTTGAGACCTATTCCATTACATCCAGAGCATCATTTCCAGTGGGAGACACCTTTTGTTTCGCTCAAAAATACTTCTGGATGACCAAGATACAACCATTTTACCATATCTGGGGGTTTCAGCTGTAAAGGATTGCACTAGTGTATTTATGCCATTGTATTTTGGGATTTTCAAGTTGTGTAAGAGCCCCATATTGTTGTAACCAGTGTTATTAATTTCATATGCAGTTTATAACAAATACCCATTTTTTTTCTCTCAGTAGTGTGTTCATATATTCAAGTTACTAGTTAAACTATGTGTTCTTTAGTGCCTATGGTTGCATAGTCATCTGGATGTGAGTATAAAACTTCTAGAGTCTGTAAGAGATCTATTCGGATTGATTTGGGTGTGTTAATGACAATATCAGTCTCTGTGGTCGAATTTGGGAGGGTCTCGGTGTGTTTGGAAGTGTTGGAAACCAATAATCTTACTAGTAAGATTCGAGCTAGTCTTCCTTTCCGTGATGAAATAATGAGCCGGTATTTCCTAATCTCGAATTGATGCATGTGAAGCTGTACCTGGTTTCTAAGTCTGAGAATATGATATTCCTATAGTCTTATTGAGTCCAAATATATTTTCTTACTTTTGTTTAGTATTTTCTAGTATTACACCAGAAGCAAAGAAGTTTCCACGCAATTCCTGGGGCCATTGCCTTTGGTCATTTTGGCCATCCGGCCAGGTGTGATGCACTTCAAAATGTGTAAACTGTCGACAAAAATCCCTGAGTGAATTTTTTTAGGTGTATGGGTTGTGTATATTTTGAGTTTTTAGATTCGATAAGTGTTCTAGCAACTCCGATTGAAATAATTAGTAATAGTCCTACGGTGTTTGGAAAAGAAATTGTAAATCCTAGTCCAAGTTTTCCATGTTTTGAGTTAGTGTGCCTAAATCTCCATTTGGGTACATTACAAAATACAAAGGAATGAGAAATATCTATGGAGTTACCTATGAATTTGCAACTAGAATGGATACTATGGGTTCTCCTACCTCCTCTGTTCTACTCTAATATCCACTTCCATGTTGTTTCAAAACTATGGAACAATACAATAACATCATAAGAATGAAATCCCTTCTTCTCCTAACAACTTGATTTTCAACATAGATTGATATCCATCTAGGGTTAGTTCTATTGTTTTTCCATTACCCCAAATCCCAATTATGGTTAGGGTTTTGGACCTCTTAGAATGATTTTGAAAGTCTGGACGTGGCTAGCTTTGCATGTGTGAGAAATAAGAGCCGACTTGGAATCCACTCGGTACCATGGTGATCGACTAGATAGGTCAACTTGCAGGAGGCAAAGCTTCTTCATACGACCTCCATTTGAAGCAATTATTAGACTGTTGGAAAGGTCTCAAAGTGTAGAATCACATGAAAGACCATGGCAAGGTGATGGACTTTTTGACCCCAAAAAATGTCATTTAGACCCTCAAATATGCCCCAAAAGGTTTTGGACCCCAAATCTGCAAAGTGAGACATGCTCCTATAATGGGCCCTACAAGCCAATTCATCCAATCTTTTGGTCCCGAAAGCACCAAAATAGATGAAAAATTATATCTCTATCCATTTCGGGTAATAACTCCCCATTTTGGGAGGATTTTAGTCCCCAAAATATTTTACTGAATGAGGTGAGGAAATTTTTCCTCTGCCTTCTCCTTGGAGTACCATTTAGACTTGCTTGGAATTTTTCCTTTAAACCCCACTTTCCAGAGTTCATACTCTCCCTACCAAGTTGTTCTAGACTTCTTCTGCTAATTCTTCTTAAGATTCTGGTGTTAAGTCCTCTACATAAGATAAGACCTACTCGGGTTCCTAGTCCAACATGGAAGGTTCATAGAGTTTTAGATTTTCTACATTCACTATTGAGTAAATGCACATATATAGGGATAGACTGAGTCTATAGGAACTATCTACTACCTTCTCCAACACTTCAAAAGGACCATACCATAATGCCTTGATCTTCTTACCAAGACCTTGTAATATTTCCTTTCCTTATTCAAGTGCAACCAGACTCCATCTCCCACCTTGAGTGTTTTCTCAACCTTGCATTGGTCATGTCTTGCCTTGTACTTTTCATGCCAATTCTTCAATGTATCTTGTACTTGTAAATGGATTTGCCTAATATTATCAATGAATTTTTTAGTGCTTAATGCTTCAAATGTGATGTCTTCCCTCACTCCCCCTCGTTGTCCATAAGCAACATTTGGAGGTGAAGGTGGTAGATAACCAAAACAAGTTTCAAAAGGGGACCTTCCAATGGAAGTATGGATTGCTCTATTGTGAGAGTGCTAGATGTAGATCATATTTTCATCCCAAGTATTCAGATGCTTATGATTGTAACCCCTCAAAAGTTGCACCAAATTCCTATTGATTACTTCTATTTTTCCATGTGTCTATAGATGGAATGTTGTAGATCTATTCAACATAGTGTCCATCTTATCCCAAAGTGTATAATTTTCAAAATGAACTGAGAAATCTAGTATCCGTGTTTGAAATGATGCTCCTTGGTATCCCAAAGTGCCCCTAAATCTTCTCAAAGAACATGCGTGTTTCTTCTTGTCCTTTGATGGTATTTTTACAAGGCATATGTAATGTCCCCAAATTTGGCCATGGACCACAATTTCCTAAGTCACCTAGAATTGTTCATGTTTATTCACTTAGGTGGTAATTTGGGTTGATTATTTGCTAATCCAAAGGTCCAAATTTAGGAATAATTCCACATTAAACTTTGTTGGACTTGGAAAATGCAACAAGGAGATGAGGAACCTTGGTTGGATCATCAAATAAGCCAAATTATCCTCGTGGTTCAAAATTATTGGCCTTCCTAAGGTTGGGAATAATCATTGGTGGAAAAGTCCAAGGAAGTGCAACTTCCTAGTAGTGTGAACATGGAAATTATTGCTGCAGGTTTACTATGAGCCAAGTAAGTGGAAATGGGCCACATAAAATTAATATATGCCCAAAATAAATATTTAGGCCCACCCAAATCGAAATGTTGCAAGCCAAAGTAATTATTGGGTCAAAACACTTAAAAAATCAATAAATGCGCCAAATGACCCACTCTCTCATAAATATTCAATAATTGATATTTTATTCAAGATAATATGAGAGAAGTTTGACCAATTCGTGGCGCCAAGGAATTTGGTGGGATATTTTAAAAGTGGGCAAACTCAATCCCATAGAATAAGAAAAGGATAAGGAAAGTGGTTCCACAAATTAAGGAATCTGGACTAAGTAATGAAAAGCAAGAAAGAAGTTGAAAAGAAGGAAAGAAGCTAAAAAGAAGGAAAGCTACTGAAAAGTAGGAAAGTAGCAGAAAATCAAAGAAAGCATAAGTTTCCAAATTTTTCCTAAAAGCAAGAAAAGTAGCCTAAAGTAGAAAAGACAAGAAAGCACAAAGGAATCTAGGAAAGCTTTTTCTAAGTTCGAATTAGAAAGGGAGGTTAATTTCTATTCTCTCATGAAAATAATATTAATTATTATTTTATTAATATTTTCATGAGAAAATTATATATGGATGAAAAATATACTTGATTTTTATAAAAATAGGATGAGCGCACCCATTCATATCTTTGGCCATTTTGTCAATTGTCTTGAAGAGCTCTCATCTTTTCTTTGCTTGGGTGCTCTGCCCCTTGCAAGCAGTAGGGAGATGTGCCCCTCTGTGACATTAAGGAAGGAGATATTTATTCTTCTTCACAGAGTTTCAAGCTGCATTACTATTGTAGTTTCATTATACTTCATGTCCATTTGATATGTTGGCATTCATGTCTTAAGCCAACATCATTTCGATACTATTTCTTGTAGTGTGGTGTAGGCTGCAAAGAAGGAGATTGAAGGGTTGTGCCCCTGTGAGATCCTATATTGGCTCAAGCATGACCTATGAAATGTAGTGTGTTGTAAAATCATATGATTCTCTGATACAATAATAAAATACACTCCTCTTACTCTAGCATTGCTCAATTGTTCTCCTATGTTGCAATTATTCAGTGTAAATTGGCATTCTTCAAGTTTTATTGGAATTGATTGATGACAGTGCTTCCAAATATTTGATTAATTATTGATGATTTTCATTGAACTAATTTTTATCACTAATGCATATATTATATAGTAAATCGTGACCCTTATCCTCTCCTTGAAAGTGCCAGAAAACTAGCAATTTCTCTTGCTCTCAAATTCATTGGAAATCTGACTAGTTTTGAGTTTTAATGTAATTATTTGACCTTTGGACCACCAAATCGAGTTCTGTAAGTTGAAGAAGGTAGGTGAGATTTAATAGGACCCATACCAACCTTAATATTTGGAAATATTGGTCTTCTAGTGTCACTTGAATCCGTTTGGAAATCACCTAACTGAGTAGTCCCGAATCTAGTACTTTACTCCTAGTCACCTATTCTTGCAATATAGAAGTATGTGGTTGAGTCTAGTGATTGTTGTGATAGGTTGGAAATTTTTGCAGCATATTTATCTCTATATTTTCACCAGAATTTGTTGAGTTTCCATAGAATTCCTTGGGGCTGACACTACCTAGTCCTTTGTGGCCATCCCATGTGTGATGTACCCAGAGAATGTGCAACTGTAGAGGTAAGTGTTGAATCTAGCTAATACATGTGATCCATAAATTTTAACTGAATATGTACATAACTAAATCATAGGTGTCTAATCCTAATCATGCCTCATATATGACATTTGAATCCCTCCAGTGCCATTCGAAGTTGTTTGGAAACATACAATTTCCTCCTCCTAGTTTTCGATTCTAGAACCTAGGCTTGATTTCACCAATTGGTTTTCTTATTGAGGAGTTAATATTCTCAAATATCAGGTCGGGGATATTACAATGGTATCATATCATGATTCTATACACTTGTGAGATATAATACTAAGTCTCGTTGTTCGAAGAAGAGAAATTTGCAACTCTTAAGCTAGTTCCAGTCATTGAAGATGAATATTTCAAGCCATATGAGGAAGAAGAAATCATCTACATAGATGGAGGATTTCCACGAGATGAGGATTGCTAATTTATGACCAAATGTATGATGAATACCAATGGTCCGAACCACCAAAGGCTAGATCAAAATATGATTTAGCAAGGAGGACAATAGCCATGAAAAATATGCCTCATCACTATCAAGAGTATCTCTCTTTGAGGGAAGAGATTCGTAAGGATATATCCTCCAAAGGTTACTTTCAATGCCAATATGGATTTTGGCCCCAATATGTGGATGAGACCTATTTTGAGAGTAGCAAAACACCAAGGGAGGAACCAATTTTTTCCATTTCTTCAAAAAAAGAAGAAGAAGAAGGAACCAAAGGTGAAACTTCATCAAATCCATTTGCATATTCAAACATCATGAGATTATTTGGGTTTTCAAGCAGAGTCTCAAAAATTTGTGATCCTAGTACCACTCAATATGGAGAAGCCTCAAGTTTCATAGAAGAGGATGGAAATGAAGCAAAATTACTGGAAGATAAAAGAGAAGGCATGCACATAGATTTGCTCTAATCAAATGAAGAAGTGAAGCAAAGCGAACCACAAGTTGCAGATGTGAGTCTTACTATGAAATCCAATGAGGAAGAACATGCTTGTACCAATATACTCCAAGAAGAAGACGAAGAGGAACCATGCGTAGTTGAAGACCCATCAATCCATCATTAGGTTGTTGGAAATGTGGGAGGTGAATTCACTTACATCTTCTTTGTTGGTTATTTCTATATCATTGCAAAGGGGATTGAATATGAGAGGAGTTCAATCGAACTCAATGATGGTGAGCCATCCTATGAAGCAGAAGGAAAGCACACACTAGTTGGTTGTGAACCAAATATTTTGGTGGAATAACATTCCACCATATCTCTAACTCATGAGGAGGAAGATGTGATGCAAAGTATGGACAAAATTCTGATTTCTATATTCCTTTGTGTCATCATGAGATTGCAGCCACTCTTGGAGAGGAGATTGGCATGATGGAGTCTACTGATGAGGATACTCTAATTTCTAGTGTGGAGGATGATGGATTATTGTACGGGAGTCAACATGATTCCCATAGGATGGATGACCTCACATGCGACAAAATACATTGTGTTGTCAATCAAACATGGAGTGACTTTGAGAGCCTACTCCTAGTCATTGAAGAAAGGATACTGCAAGTTCTATCTAGAACTGATGGTGAACATAGAATCATGGAGGATATCATTGGGAGAGTTTAGGTGGAGGAGAGACATAGTGGTATTATTGACATAGTCTCTAGCTTTGAACTCGACATCATTAGAAGAGAGTTGGAAGAGCTAAAATATGATTACTTGCAGTTGTTGATGGATAGATACATGGCTCTCAAATTTTTTGAAGACAAAGAAACAACAAAAGGAGAGAAACTTCATATGGATTTGGGAGATTTTCTTTCCTATCCCAGGACCACTAATGATGTGATGTGTGTGGATGATTGCACACATGTTGCATTGGAGGAGCCTCACATGCAAGGTGAGTATGAGGAGTGTTCAGTGATGTTAGTGCTTGATGATAGTAGTGATATGGGGTTTGGTTGCATCGCACTTGTTTCATACCAGGAGGATCATGATTTTACTCTATGTGAGGAAGGCTCATTTATGGAGGATGTACTTGAGTTCATTACACTTGGCCGCAACAACAAATATCCTGAGATCATTTCCTTGGGATAAAAAATCGGAGATATATGTCCATCTATGGATAGATGCATTGTAGTTGATAACTCCAGGAGGTGAGGGAACATTTTTTGATTCCATTGACATCTTTCACAGTGCCTAGTTAGATGAGAAGGAGCCTGTGTACATTTGGCTTCCATTTTATGCCCTTCATCCACATATGGATTGGGTGGAAGATTACATGGCACACATGAAGATACCTTACAGAAAGAGTTTTTCTCATGATAGTTGGAAAAATTTGCGCAAGAAAGTTTCCATGAGGATATTGGCATACAACATGTTGAGGAATTTTCCTTTCACATTGAAAAACTCATCTTGCCTCTGAGGAGGAAAGGCACATATTTGGATGAGGCACACTAGTACATTCTTCTTGGAACAACCAACAAAGGAGACCATGCATATACTATTTCAGTGGATGAATTTTATAGAGAGATGTAGCTGGCCTACTTACCTTCACTCCTAGCACCTGAGAATGTGATAGTAAATGTTGATTTGATGGAGGCACCATTTCTATTGATGATTAATTAGAAGAAAGAGACACATGTGTCTGATTCTCAAGTTGATTTTGATCACTTGGAGACACCCTTGGTCCTTCTTTAGTATGGTGAGCAGTAGTGGCATCTTCTTGCACCCCTTGATACTTGTTTCATGCACAACAATGCAGGGGAGTTCCACTTGATCACTCTGATTGGGACAAGTGATCACGATGTGATCCATGGGATTGGAATGTTGTTTACACATGTGGAGTTTCACATCTTGTTGGAGAGTCTCACGAAGTTTAATGTTTGCATTGGGAATGGAAAAATTCCCATTTCGTGGATGGATCCTGGCATACCATGGATTGATAGATTGCCACAAGCAGCAATGATGATGGATGGTATGAAACAAAGATCATGGGATCCATGCATTGATGGTTTGTTTCAAACACCATTGATGTTTGGGAGGATGCAACTGAGATAGTGGGATCCAGGCATTCCTTGGCATGATGAATTGTCTTGGATTTCATTGATGTTTGTTGGAGTGTGGTACAAGCAATGGGACCCTGGAATTCTTCTCAATTGTTTCAACTGGGTGGAACATACATTTTCAATTGCATAGGTATTGGAGTCACTCATTGGGGAGATGGTTATATCATAATTGAACAGTGGAATCATAATGGACCTATTGAGTTTAGCATGGAATTGAATTCCAATGCTATGTCAATTCAATAGCATAATATTGATGGTGAGAAGTCATTGATTGGTTTCATGTTTCCTATGGAGTTGATGTCATTACTTGAGAACAAGCAATCTTGGGAGGTGAGGAATTGCAATGTACCCAAATTGGACATGGACCACAATTGCCTAAGTCACCTAGACTTGTTCATGTTTATTCACCTAGGTGGTGATTTGGGTTGATTATTTGCTAATCCTAAGGTCAAAAGTTAGGAATAACACCACATTAAAATATGTTGGACTAGTAAAATGCATTAAGGATATGAGGAACCTTGGTTGGATCATAAAATAAACCAAAGTATCCGTGTGGTTTAAAATTATTGAGAAAATACTAAGGTTGGCCTTCCTAAGGCTCGGAATAATCATTGGTGGAAAAATTCCAAGGAAGTGCAACTCCCTAGTAGTGTGAACAAGGAAATTATTGCTGCATGTTCATTATGATCCAAGTAAGATGAAATGGGCCACATCAAATTAATATCTTCTCAAAATAAATATTTAGGCACATCCAAATCAAATTGTTGCAAGCCAAAGTAATTATTGGGTCAAAACACTTGAAAAATCAATAAACGAGCTAAATGACCCACTCTCTCATAAATATTTAATAATTAATATTTTATTCAAGATAATATGAGAGAAGTTTGACCAATTGGTGGTGCCAAGGAAGTTGGTGGGATATTTTAAAAGTGGACAAACTCAATCCCACAGAATAAGGAAAGGATAAGGAAAGCAGTTCCACAAGTCAAGGAATCTGGACAAAGTAATGAAAAGAAGGAAAGAATATGAAATGTAGGAACACAACTGAAAAGTACTGAAAGTAGCAGAAAATCAAAGAAAGCAAAATTTTCCATATTTTTCCTAAAAGCAGGAAAAGCATTCTAAATCAGAAAAGACAAGAAATCACCAAGGAATCTAGGAAATATTTTCCTAAGCTTGAATTAGAAAGGGAGGTTAACTTCTATTCTCTTGTGAAAATAATATTAATTATTATTTTATTAATATTTTCATGAGAAAATTATTTATGGAGGACAAAGCTACTTGATGTTTATAAAAAGAGTATGAGCACACCCATTCACATCTTTGGCCATTTTTTCAATTGTCTTGAATAGATCTGAGCTGTTCTTTGCTTGGGTGATGTGCCCCTTGCAAGTAGTAGGGAGATGTGCCCCTCTGTAACATTAAGGAAGGATATATTCAGTCTTCTTCATATATTTTCAAGCTGCATTACTACTGTAGTTCCATTCTACTTCTAGTCCATTTGATATGTTCGCATTCTTGTCTTAAGCCAACATCATTTCAGTATTGTTTCTTGTAGTGTGTTGTATCCTATAGAGAAGGATATTGAAGGGTTGCGCCCATGTGAGATCCAGGGTAATTTTTAGGGGCGAAATTTCACCAATTGGATATTTTTGGGTTTTTGTTTTCAAAAAATTAATTCGCAATTTGATCATTTTTAGTCTCTAATATTGCCTATATTTACATAAAATATGTTTTTTTATCATAATATTCTCCAAAATTTACACATTTCAGTAGTCAATTGTATGTTTCATATTTAATATTCGCCTGCCTATCTATATACATGATTTTTTCAATCCAAAATAATCGCCTATGATACTATACTTCAGTATAATATTAGAATCCTTAAAAAATACCCACTGATATCCTATAGCTGATCAAGTGTGACCTTTGTAATGTATGTGATGTAACATCATATGCTTCTCTGATCCAATAATAAAATACACTCCTCTTACTCCAACATTGCTCAATTGTTCTCCTATGTTGCAATTATTTAGTGTAAATTGACATTATGCAAGTTTGATTGGAATTGACTGATGATAGTGATTCCAAAGATATTATTAATGCTTGATTATATTCATTGAATTGATTTTTATCACTATTACAGAAATTCTATAGGAAATCTTGACCCGTAGCCTCTCATTGAAAGTGACAGAAAACTAGCAATTTCCCCTGCTCTCAAATTCATTAGAAATCTGACTAGTTTTGAGTTTTAATGTAATTACATGACCTATGGACTAGAAAATCAAGTTTTGTAAGTTGATTCAGGTAGGTAATACATAAAAGGACCCATCCCAACATTCATATATGGAAATTTTCGTTTTCCAGTGTCACTATTTCTAGACAATCTGTTAGTGCAGACACTAACCAATCTCTCTAGTCTAAATGTGATAGATCTAGAACAAATCAGGACATAACATACAAAATTTCCTAGATTAAGCAAATTACAAGGAGTGCAGATGGATTAATCACCTTTTAAAATGTAGTGATGTTTCCTTGTTTGATGTAGCCCTTGATCTTCAGCTACAACGCAAGAAACAACAAACAAGTGGAAACATACAAGTGATAGTAATTCGCAATATTAATTAATCTAAACTAGTGGTCAAGGAAACTAATTCTCGAGATATATAATGAACAACAAATGTTTATGGAAAGAATGTATATTTACTGCATTAATGAAAATAAAATAAGAGGATATTACAACTAATCCTTGACAGTGCAATTCCTTCCAAATGACCTTTGCCTCAAGGATCCAATCTAGCCTTCAATAGAAAGGGTTCTTACTCTAGAAAAATTTCACCAACATTTACATTCTCTAGTCCTTCCTCCTCTCATCATGAAGAGGAGGTTTGAATATATAGTCCAAATTGGATAGAAGGGGTTGAGGATTTGATGGAGAATACTAAGGGATCATCCCAAGAAGATAGAGGATCGAATTCCACCTTTGGTGATATGTTGGGATAGGCCTCCATGAAGATATTCCTTCTAGAAGACGCTTGAAGCTTCTCTTTTTCTCCTCTAACTGATAGTGGCGCACTTTTTTAATAGGTAGCATGCGTTTTTGAAAGGTGACACACTATGTCCAAAGGAAAAAGGTGGCAGTGAGGCGCTATGTCAATGTGCAAAGCGCGTCATCAAGGACGTGAGGCACTTTGTCAATGTGCAAGGTGTGCCAGCAAGAAAAATTAAGGAAAAACCATAACAACTCCATTCCTTTGGTCAATTTAGGGTCAATTCTTTAGGAATCAGGGCAAGTGAAGGACACATGACTCATGATGACGAGATTTTGGTGTAACAGAATCCCCCCCAAAGCATGAAACTATAGGAATAGGATAGGTGAAGTGCTTTTATATACATAAGTTTTAAGGAAAAAGATCATCAGTCAAAATGCTGAACAAGGACTTCTGCAGTACAATAGACTTCGATATACATGTCTCAAATGACTCAAAACATGGTTGTCAACCAATACATTGCAGATCCATGTTAGTACTAACTGACTGGACACAATCATGTCTACTAGACACAAGAGTAGATCCATGATGAGATAATTACATAGCCACGACCAATACAAGAGTGGATCTGTGTGATACGACTCAAAAAATATCCATCGCAGCCTGGGTAAGATACATAAGTTATCCCAAGGTCTTCGACCCGAACCCGCAATGATACAAATCTAACCATATGATTACAATATGTTGAAGTCGAACATGGTAGAAACCACATGATTATTGGTCAATAATGTAAATCGTTAACAAGTTAACAAGCGCGAGGAAATCATCATTGATGTCAATGATCCCCAAGGTATCATAGTACATACCACCGAACGTGAATCAAATGAGTCGAGGTCAAACATTAGGTGGAATCTTTCAATCGAAAGTCAATGATGTAAAATTACTGTTGAAAGTGAGGTAACCTGCCATTAAGGCATGCATGCCCAAGGTACTTTACTGGTTTCTAGGTTCAATCCTTGGATGATGTGTTGAATTCGACAAGGATAAACCCATCGAAGGAGGGTCATGATGTTTCCCCCATCATTGACACGAAACAAGATCAAAGATGTGTTAATTTTTCGATAATTTCATTCAAATTATCTAGTATCACTAAGAGAATAACATGTACAACATATCAATCATAAACACAAGAGACAATAGACACAGAGTTTCCTCGGGGAAAACCAAGAAGGTGAAAAACCCCGCAACTTCCTCCGAGATAGAATAAGCCACAATACAAGATCACAATGATCAAACCCAAAGAGATGTCTCTAGTAGATACTCTTCCTCCTCCACTTGTGCGCAACTGTCTCTCTCAACTATGCAAGTTTGAGAAGTGAGTGAATGAATAGAATGAGAGAGGCACACCCTCTATTTATACATTGACTTGACCTGCCAATAGACTAACAGGGCTGACTTCCTAAGGAAGTCTAATAACCCAACCACATGACCTAACTAGGGCCAACCCCACACTGGTGGTCTAATAACCCATCAATACAAATGACGACACTTACAATGTAACTTGCGACACTTGCAAATACAAATGACAACACTTCCAATCAGAGGAATAATACATCTCTGTTGGATATACAATAAAGTACAAATGTAATATACAAGTGAATATCTTCCGAAGTTACAAATACATCAACACTCCCTCTTAACTAGGAAGGTATTCTTTCGACATAGGTCATCAATACATATCGGCTCAAGTCTTCAATTTTGGAGCCGGATCATCATCACTGGATCATAAAGCATCATCATCATCACTATTGTTGTACTCGACATCTCGATCACTGGGCTGTATCATAATTCTTCTCGTCATAGGAAGTTCTATAGAGCCAACCCTTTTCCATGCTGGTTGTAGGCCTAGCCTCCTGCAGGTCTTCATCATCTCTGGCCATATCGTGGAATCCTCAGGACTTATTACGTGCATCAACAAAACCTTGAAAGAGAATCCTAGCTCAGACTATAGGCTCTCCTAGGATATTTTACATGTTGACTGTCACAAAACCTTAAAAGAGTGTCCTGCAACCTGCAAGAACTATAAAGAGCATCCTAGCATAGACTATAGGATCTCCAGGGTTGATTACATGTGACCCCCACCACAAAACCTTGAAAGAACATCCTAGCTCAGACTATAGGATCTCCCATGATCTTTTCTATGTGGTTAGGAAAAACCTTAAAAGAGTGTCTTGCAACCTGCAAGAACTATAAAGAGCATCCTAGCACAGACTATAGGATATCTAGGGCTGATTACATCCCTCTAGTATCAAAACCTCGAAAGAGCATCCTAGCTCAGACTATAGGATCTCCCAGGATCTTTTCTATGCTACATGCACAACCTGTCCACGGCCACAGAGTATCAACCTAATACTCATGATCATACTGATCATCATCATATAGTACATCATCCTGATGCACATCATCATCGCATGATCATCCTGATGCATATCATCTGGAGCATCGTCCCAATACTCATCACATATGATCATCCTGATCATCATCATAGCATCGTCCTGATGCATATCATCTGGAGCATCATCCTGATACTCATCATCATCATATAATCAAATTGATCATACAAAGCATCCACCTGATGCATATCATCACACATGATCCAACTGATCATGTAAAGCATCCACCTGATGCATATCATCACATATGATCATCCTGATCAACATCATGCAGAACATCATCCTGATGCTCAACACACAACGCTTACATCCACAGCCATGGGAAGGACCCTCCTATCACCATGCTGGGAATGGATCCTACAAATGTGTCCCATCACTTCTTCCTCGAAGTATCTTCTATCCGAAGAACACCAAGCCTCTCTCTGAAGTATTCAAACTTCACTCTGGCTAGTGGTTTAGTCAACACATCTGCAACCTGCTCATCCGTCGCAACATATAGGAGCTTCACTGCTCCTCTCTGCACCATATCCCTGATATAGTGATATTTGATCTCGATGTGCTTCGACCTGTCATGGAACACCGGGTTCTCAAACAACTTCACACAATTCTGGTTGTCATAGAAGATACAGGTAGCATCCAATGAGAGATCAAATAACTCAGACAGTAGCTTCCTAATCCATACTGCCTCACAACTGGCCAAACAAGGTGCGACATACTCTGCTTCGGATGTACTCAGTGCTACGCAGGACTGCTTCCTGCTAAACCAGGAGATCACACCTGATCTCATACTAAAGCAACACCCCGAAGTGCTCTTCCTATCTGCAGCACTGCCTGCCCAATCTGAATCAACATAACCCTTCAGGTTAAACTTTTGATTCACATCATACTTGAGCCCATAATCAACCGTATCCTTTAGGTACCTCAGAATATGCTTTATAACAATCAGGTGAACATGTCTAGGATTCGTCAGGAACTTGCTCAAAGTTTTCACCGCAAAGCAAATATCTGGTCTCGTGTTTGTCAGGTACATCAAGGACCCAATCATTTGACAATACACCGTGACATCAATCGGCTCAGATGAAGCATCACACAGAAGCTTCAGGTTCGATGCCATAGGTGTGGCCATAGCCTTACAGTCCATCATCCCGAACTGCTTCAGGATCTCTACTGCATACTTCCCTTGTCCAAGGAAGATTTCATCTGCACTCTGCCACACCTCCATGCCTAGAAAGTAATGCATCATACCCAATTCCTTCATCTCAAACTCGACAGCAAGCTTCCTCTTCGTGTCGGCAATCAATCTATCCTCACCTGTAACAAACAGGTCATCCACATACAATAGTAGTATCACTGGATTGCCTTCCTCAACCTTGTAGTAAAGATTGGAATTCGCTTTACTCTTGGTAAATCCCAAACTGGATAGGAATTTGTCTATCCTACGATACCATGTCTTGGGTGCTTGCTTCAAACCATACAAGGATTTCTTTAACCTGCACACATATGACTCCCTGTCATGTGTCTCAAAACTGAGTGGCTGCTCCACATATACTTCCTCTTCGACTACACCATTCAAGAAAGTTGTCTTGACATCCATCTGGTGTATCTTCCATTTCATCACTACAGCCAGAGCAAGTCCTGTTCTGATGGAAGTGTATCTGGCTATAGGAGAAAAAATTCACTTGATAATCTATTCCCTCTTTCTAGGAGAAGCCACGAGCTACAAACCTCGCCTTGTATTTCTCTATGCTTCCATCTGCAGCATGCTTGATCTTATAGATCCACTTGGAAGTCACAACAGACTTCCCTTCTGGTCTCGAGACCACATCCTAGACATCATTCTTTATGATCGATTGGTATTCCTCGATCATGGCATTCTTCCATTACTGCATCCCAGATCATGGAAACTTTAGATTCTTTAATATCTTCAATAGATAGTTTTGTTTGAACTTTGTTGCTGGAACAAATGTTGTAGTCCTTCTTTTGTAGGTGATTGTACACGATCTTTCCTACAAGTCAAAATCAATTGCATGATTAGAAACTTCTCATAGTTTACAGAACAAATTTTTACACATAAAGGCATATGTCATACAGTCATGCAATTGTCTTAGCCAATGCTTCAACACAACATTTATCCATATCCCGTAACTTTCTAGATCCCTTCCATCTGTACCAAAACATTGTTAAGAGTTTGCACTACTCCCAACATGTCAGCAAAGAGGTTTCATTCTAGATAAGTAGCAATGGAATGTTGTACAGTGCCATAGGCCACTTACCCATTACATGCATATTAGTAGTATACTGTTCATTAATGCAATTATTCTAATATGCATAATACACAACCTAAGTCTAGGAACATAAGTAAATACATCATTGAACAATATTACTTAAACAATCAGATATACAAGAAATGACAATTCAAATACTTATCTTTGTTTGTTTGTTGGGTGGACTCCCTCTCAATCTTTGCTTCCTTAAAGGAGCTGCTGGAGTCCGACTCTGAAGTAGCTTCTTATACTCCTTTCTGTTGTGGATTGTAAGGAGTGGTAGACTCCCTCTGAATCCCTGAATCGCTACATAGTATCTTTGAAGTCTGCTGAAGTGAATTCTTCACCATTGTCGGATCTAAAGGCCTTGATCTTCTTCTCAGTGTGGTTTTCTATCAACGCTTTGAATTCCTTGAATTTGTTGAATACTTCATCTTTGTTCTTCAAGAAATAAATTTAATTCTTCCTAGAGAAATCATCAATGAAATAAACATAATATATATACCCACTCAGAGAACTGGATGACATCGGACTGCATACATTGGAGTGGATAATTTCCAAGATTCCTTATGCCTTGCTTGCACTGCTTGGACATGCCTTCTTTGTCTTCTTTCCTTTTGAACATTCATTGCAAACACCTTCATGCTTTGACTAGATTTCAGGAATACCTTCTACTGCTTTTCTTGCAAATGGTAGTGCCCTATAGTGCACATGAGCAAGCCTTCTATGCCAAAGTTCACTTGGCTCCATGGATTCATGTACCATGGCATGTTCAGGTTGTCCCTTCAATCGGTGCAATCCTCCCTCTTGCTCTCCAATCACCACTGCATCATCTATTGTCTTACCCTTTGGCCACATGAGTACTTGGCCATCTATAAATGCAACTCTCATTCCCTTTGCATCCAAATATGATATGGAGAGAAGATTCTTCTTGAGTCCAGGTACATATAGAACATCTTTCATCTTCAAAGACTTCATAGAGTCTAACTTGTAGGAGACTTCACCACTTCCTTTTATAGGATATTGATAGTCATCCCCAAGTTTCACCTTATGAGGTGACTCATGTTCAGATAGGTCCATAAAGGATTCTTTAAATCCTCTCATATTTTTGGAAGCCCCACTGTCAATAAGCCAATCATCACACCCATGTGAAATAGTACCTGTGAGAGCAGAGATTAAGACATACTCTTCATCACTTGAAGAGTCTTCACTTTCTACCTTAGTCTTCTTCTTGGAAGGTTCATCATCCTCGCAACATGAGCATTATATCTTTTCTTGTTGCTCTTCTTGTTGTTGTTGTGGTTGTTCTTTTTGTTCTTGGGACAATTTGAAGCAAAGTGTCCTTTCTCGTCACAAATGAAGCATCGAACATGAGAGAGATCTTTCTTCTTTTGATGGAAGTGAGAATGTTTCTTGTTGTGAGATTTCTCCCTCTTAAACTCACTTCCCTTAGTGTGTGTTGTGAGGGCTTGGTCTTCACTTCCCATCTTTTCTTCTCGGGCCACAAGCCTAGCTTCTTCTTGTGAACATTCCTCCCATAGTCTACTGAAAGAGATCAATTTCTTTCTTGCACAGATTCCTTGGATGAAGGAGTCCCATGACCTAGGTAGGCCATTCAATGTAGTCATGAAAATTTCTCCATTCTCCACTACTTCATCCACAGCTTCAAGTTGCTCCTTGAGTTGAGAGACCTTAGTAAAGTAGGATTTGATCGTCTCTTCATTCTGGATCTTTACCCCTTTCAATTGGTTCCGCAGAGTCATCTTCCGATTTATGTTCTTACCTCCAAACAACTTGGTCAAGGAGTCAAACATCTCTTTAGGTGTATTTAGGGAAGACACATGGGGAATGAGATGGTCCTTAATAGAATCAGCAATGATTCTCTTGGCTTTAACCAAGTTCTTTTTGTGTAAGGCCTTAGCCTCTTCTCCCTTGGAACTGGAACCTCTTCACTTATGTAAGTGTCCAACTCATTCTCTTCTAGGATTAACCCAATCCTATACTTCTAGGCTCAGAAATTATCATCCCCTTCAAGCTTATCCTCAAGCTTGCTGTGGTGAGACATCTTAAAGAGTACTTCAAATGGAAATAAAATATTTAGGTCTTACCACTTAATTTGCTGAGAACTGGATTTGGAGTTGGATTAGGGTTTGTAGAAACCCTAAAAATTCAAATTTTCAATTTCAAACTTCTGAAAGGATAGAAAGATGCACCTTGCTGAGCTGGTCAAGTTGGTATACTCTGATTTTGAGATTTACAAAATTTAACCCCTCAAAATTGCCTTTGAAACTTTCGGATTCACTAGACAGGACCCCAAACTAGGGTTTGATTTTCCCAGAGCTTCACCCAACCAAAAAGTTCGATCTTGTGCTCTAAACTTTGATTTTTCTGAGGAGCTTCCAGCCGTGGTCTCAGATTCCAAAAATTCCAACTTTCTTCGAAACCCTATTCTCCCGTAGTAGTGACGGGCCAAAAACTGAAAATGCTTGGAATTGAATTATGTCTCGACAGAAAGATGCACCCTTGCTAGGAGAGTCAATCTAGCCTCCTGTCTTTGATGATCTATGGATAGAAACCCAAAAATTAAGAAGCCCTAGCTTCCATGGCTGCACACTGCCTCTTCTTCTTAGGTTAGCTCTAATACCATGTTAATTTTTTGATAATTTCATTCAATATTATCTAGGATCACTAAGAGAATAACATGTACAGCATATCAATCATAAACACAAGTGACAATAGACACAAAGTTTCCTCAGGGAAAACCAAGAAGGTGAAAAACCCCGCAACTTCCTCAGAGATAGAATAAGCCACAATACAAGATCACAATGATCAAACCCAAAGAGATGTCTCTAGTAGATACTGCTCCTCCTCCACTTGTGCGCAACTCTCTCTCTCAACTATGCGAGTTTGAGAAGTGAGTAAATGAATAGAATCAGAGAGGCACACTCTCTATTTATACATTGACTTGACTTGCCAATAGAGTAACAGGGACAACTTCCTAAGGAAGTCTAATAACCCAACCACATGACCTAACTAGGGCTGATCCCACACTGGTGGTCTAATAACCCATCAATACAAATGACGACACTTACAATGTAACTTGCAACACTTGCAAATACAAATGACGACACTTCGAATTAGAGGAATAATACATCTTTGTTGGATATACAATAAAGTACAAATGTAATATACAAGTGAATATCTTACGAAGTTACAAATACATCAATAAGATGTTTTGGAGTAGATAGGACTGTAGAGTAACTTTTGAGATCGACTCAGAGGTGACCAACACAAAGTAAGGTAAAATGAGTACAGATGTTGACTCGAGAACATAATTCCCTTGAACATGGAATGACATGACTTGGAAACATTGACATGATGATATGGACACCAAGACCTAATACAACAAATGATCGATGCATTCTTCGGATGACCCAAAGGAGTATAATGACTCATGGAAGTGGTATGACTCGAAGACAAGCAGATTATCCAAGTTGTTTGAATGAGATGCAAACAACTGCCATGTTCAAGGGTGACTATAAGCTGCCACTAATATGGGTAGATACACACTCTTTCCTTATTCCCCATAATGATTGATGAGTACCTCTTTGTTTATTAACGAGATTGAGTAGGATAACAGATGCTCGATATAGCTCGTCCTTAGAACAAATCCAATCTCACATGTTTTACGAACCTGAGATAGGAAGGGCTCGTCCCTATAAGGGCCCTTTAATTTTGAATTTTAACGAGTCCACTGAAGGAAAACAAGACGTTATTTCATGTTTAGAGAGTTTGAAAAGACTAAAGAGGAATCCAATGTGTACTTTTTCGTAGATTTATTCTTAGAGGTCCGAAAAAGGATAAAATCATACCTGAGAGAACCTTCTAGTCAAAAGTGACTAGAGTAGACCCTTTTCGTAAATAGTCCACATGGTCCGAAAAATGGATAAACTATCACCATGTAGACAATCTTTCACATCCTTTTATAAGTGTGAGAGACAAGTTCACTTGGAAAGCTTTTCATGTTTTGGGAGTCCGAAAAGGGCTTAAAGAAAACTCCAAGGGTGTTCCTTTTTCGTAGTGGTTTTACGATCCCGAAAAAGAGATAAAAGCTAAATCGGTGACTTATTCTCATGTATTCATGAGCACGATAAAGAACAAAGACTAAGCTCGACACGTTTTGTACTTAGTTTTAATGAGCATGATAATGATATAAAAAATCACTCTAAGGCTTTTTCACACTTGATAAGGAGCATGAAAGGCCAAAAAATGGTCTTTGTCACAGTCAAACGTTACTAACCTCATCTTGCAAGCTTTAGAACAAATTTTAGAACCATTATAAATATTTAAAACACAAAGATAAGATAAACTTAGGAAAAAACCATATGGACTAATAAAAATTAAAATAAGAATATTCCATTTTGATATTAAAAAGGGTAAAAAGTATGAATTATTTACAATTTTGTTTTTACCAAGTTGAAAGTGAGAAAAAATCCCTTTCAAGATCGAATTTGCAGTGAATATTCTGGAAACATCGGTCAATATTCGGCACTCTGTCAGGTCCAGGTAATCCTACTCCCTTTTCCATTCAATTTCATGGTTGAAATTCTAGTTTTTAGGCATGTTTTTATAGCTTTGAGGGCCATTCTATAGGGGAAAGAGCGTGCCCTGGGTGACACACTTCTCCCTTTTGGGAAGTGTGTCACTCAGCGGTGACAAACATCCTGTGTGGATGAAGTGTGTCGCTGACACCCTTTATCTAAAGATGGGGCGCATCGGTGAAAAGCGAACCGAAAAATTCAAATATTTGATTTTTATTGCCATGGGATTTTCCTAATGAATCTTAAATTGATGTCCATGCAGGGTTTATCAACCAAGATGGTGCAATGTAAGGAATGGGAACACGAATTAGAGGATGTCCAAGAGGCCAATGATCCACATTCAGTCAATGCTTTAAGAGAATGTAGGTTGTTGAAGTTCTTCAAGGTGCAAGGGATGGGAGCCCAACTCCAGCTATTTGATTATTTGATCTGAATGTGGGAGCCAGACCAACAAAATTTCCAAGTTGGAGCACATACCCTCACATTGGACATTGAGGACATCTATTTCTTGATGGGGTTTTCAAGGCGTGGGGTCCTAGTATCATTATCCGGGCCTAGGGGTGGAGATAGGACTACCGAGGATCTGATCACACAATTTTGCACTTCTAGTACACAAATGTTGGGTGGGAATATTCCCATCAAGAACTTGCGGGACCATCCATTGAGACTGTGATGTTCACTATTGAGAAAGTGGCGGGCAGCATGGCTCTGCACCAAGCCACCGGGGCTCATATGTTGTATTTCGTCGAGTGCATGGCTCCTACGGTATTCAATTGGTCTGAGGGGCTCCTTGCAAACTTGAAGGAAAAATTGACCAAATGCAGGAGAGGGGAGCTCGCGCAGTTTTGTTACGGGTCCATTGTGGTCTCTTTTTTCTTGGAGAGGGTACCCCTTCTCCATCCCTAGGTAGAGATCAGTGATATCGAGGTACGAGATCCGCACATGTTGAGGTGGAATGAGGTGATGGCCCGACATGGTGGTGGCGGGACAATGATTACCTATGGATCTACCTTCTTCAAGTGGCTGTGTAGCCAAATTCTTATGGTTGAGGACTACACATGCGTGGGAGTGGATTTTCGAGGAGATCTAGACTTAACACTTCCGGAGGGAGAGTGGTGGGGATAGATAGGTAAGAAAAAGACTCTTGTTTTTATGTATTTAATGTATTTTATGATTTTTTATTTTTGTGTAGTACTGATACCCTATACCTTTCTTACACAGATATTGACCCTTTGAGACCAGCGAGATCCTCGCCTAATGAGAGGCGAGGGGTAGTCCATGAGATGGCAGCGGTTCATCGAGAGGTTGTGGAGGATCTCGACGAGATCGAGGAGAACCTCCAATGGCTGACCATAGACATTCCAAATATCTCTATACACGACTTGCCATGAAACTATCAATGTCATACAGCTGGAGTTTCGAGTCGTTTTGGTCGATTACTCCGTCGGGTGCCTAGGGCCATCATATGCTACCATGAGCACCATTAGTGATAGCATGTATATGCGATGATGTACTGAAATCCACGAGCTTCATATTTTTGTAGATATGATAGACTGAAATCCATGGGCTTCATATTTTGGTACTAGTACCTTTTTGTAAAACATTTTTCCAGACTTAATATAAAATATTATCTAGCGGTTTACATAATGTGTCTTTATGATGAATGGGGGTCTTATGTATGTTTGATTATATATTAATAGATAATTTGCATGTTGTTCCAATTATGCATCCTTAATAAAATGTTTACAAATGTGCAATGTGACAATATAATACAAAGTTAGCCAATGAATCGACAACCGTGTCCATACATCTCGGGATATGTTGGTATTGGATAAATTCAAAATACCTTTCCAAGAGACGTACTCGCCGGAACAAGCGAAGTAGTGTAGGGTCACAGATGGTGTAGAATCAATTTAGATGGGAGACCACAAGTTGGGAATCTAGATAGATGACAATGTGGTCCACACCAAGGGAAGATGCGTCGGTTAACAATCCAATCACCGCATGATATTCGGAGATGTTATTTGTTGCAAAACCTAGGCAAGTTCCTCTTGAGTTTATCAGTTCACTGGTAGGAGAATAGAGTACCCAAGCTGCCAAGGAGAGGTTCTGGGTGTGCCATCTAGCACCATCTGCGAATCCATAACAGGTTTCCATCTGCACATCCAGGCAGAGCATGGTATAAGCAATAATCAAGATAAGACCCTAACACACTAAAATGAAAGTGTCACACCAATACAAACACATGTTATGTATAATATATATAGAGTACTGGTGCAAGATAACCTAAGCATAGTACCACTTTAGGTAGAGCCCATTTCGAGGATCCCCTCAGGATATTCCTTCGTAATCGACCAACTCATAAGCTCCTTTTTCCAAGACATGTTTTACAATGTATGGGCCATGCCACATGGACTCAAGTTTACCTGCCCCTAGTTTATCATGTTTTTGGTCGTAAGTCAGGACCAAATCACCCTCATTGAAGATACGGGGTTTTATAGATTTGTCATACTAGGCCTTGATGTGTTTCTTATGTGATTTATTGGCCAGAGCTACATCACGACGAGTCTCATCGAGTCTAGCTAAGTGCAAGAATCTCTCTTCCTCAGCAGTAGTTTTTGGTAAGAGCTCAATGGATAGATTTAAAGATAGAATTTCGCACTCAATAGGAAATATTGCCTCTAGTCCATACACCAATTGAAAAGGTGTGAAACCAGTGGTGGTTTTGACTGAAGCCCTATATTCCCACAGGACTAAAAAAAGTAGCACGTGCCAATTGGACTTGTGAGTTCCTACCATATGCTAAATCGTGGTTTTCAAGACCTTGTTAATGGCCTCTACTTGTCTATTTGATTGAGGATAGTAGGGGGTTGGCTTTTCATGATGAAATACCAACTTAGTGCTTAATTCAGTTACCATTCGATTTTGGAAATGTGATACATGGTCTGTGACGATGGCTTACGGGACTCCAAATATAGCGATAACATGGTTGAACATGAAGAGTGCAGTTGTTTTGCCGTCTTCATTATATGTAGGCATAGCCTCATCCCATTTGGTGAAATAGTCAATAGAAAAAATCGCATAGGGATTCCCCCCAGTCGAGGTAGGATTACAGTGATTGAAGTCAATGCCCCATTTTGCAAAGGGGCCGACGACGATAAATGGATGGAGCGGGGGGTGCGTGCACTTTTTATGATGAAAAAGCTAGCAAGGAGGACACTTCTTGACTGCTTCCATACAATCTTTGAAAATGGAATGTCAGTAGTATCCAGTGCATAAAATATTCTCGGCTGTAGCCATCCCAGAGAGATGACCGCCACATGACCCCGAGTGGAAATCATTCAAGACATGCTCGGCCTCTTCATGAGTTAAACAACACTGTAAGATGGAATCAATGCCATAACGATATAGGGTATCACTGATGATTAGATTATATTTCGTGTGGTGACAAATACGATAGTGTTCATCGAGGGATGAGTGAGGTCCAAAGCATTGTGTTTGGAGATAGAAGGTGATATTTCCATACCAAAGATCAAAAGTACTGATCAGGAACAATGACTCATCGGGGAGAGAGTCAATGGGCTCATATTCTTGATCAATACGGGGGAGATCACAAATTAGCTCCGCGAACACTAATGATTTTTTGGACTTTTCCTTTTCGAATTGTAGATCAAATTCTTGAAGAATCACGATCCAACATGAATATTTTCCCCCTATTACTTGATGCGTTAAGACATGGTACATAGGGTTAGAATCAGCGATGATAGTGGTTGTATGGAGTAAAATGTAATGACAGAACTTCTGGATGGAAATGACCACTTCTAGAGCAAACTTCTCCACATGTGAGTAACGAGTTTCAGAGTCAAGAAGACCATTACTAAGATAGTAAATCACATGTTCTTGTGCATTGCTATCTTCCTGCACTAAAACCATACCAATAGTTGAGGTAGAGGCAACAAGATGAAGGATATAATCCTTGGTGTAATCAGGTGGTTGTAACATAGGTGCATGGGTAATGGTGTGTTTGAGGTTGTCAAAGGCACTTTGGGTGTAGTCATCCCAGATAAATGGGACGTCCTTCTTTAACAATCGCATATAACCTTGTGTTTTCTCCGTGAAATTACACACAAAATGACGCAAGTAGTTTTCCTTCCCTTGTAAACTTTTAATTTTGGTGATGTCTGTGGGTTGGGGTAGGAATAGAATATCCTCTACCTTGAGGGGATCGATGCGGATCCCATCTTTGGAGATTATGAATCCAAGGATACATCCGGACTCCACACAGAATATGCACTTGTGAGGATTTAAGCGGATGTTATACCGTCTACATATGAGGAAAACTGTCGTCAGATGATCGATGTGAAACTCGCGACAATTTGAATGAGATGGAAAATCATCAAGGTAGGGTTCCATAAAATCCTTAATATCGTGAAAGGCATACGACATGGCCTGCTAGAATGTGACACGAGCATTTTTAAGGACAAAAGGTAGTTTGCGATATGAAAATGTACCCCATGGGAAGATAAATGCAGTCTTAAGTTGTTCTATTGGGTGGATCTCGATCTGATTGTATCCAGAAAAGCAATCCATCAATGAAAATATGACACTACAAGCGTAGTTGTCAATGATTTGGTCGATAAACGGGGTGGGGTAATTTTCCTTATTTAGATCCCTGTAATAAACACAAACTCTAATGGTTCCTTATTTTTTGTAACCAGAATGACATTAGAAACCCAATCTGTCGAGACAAGATAAATGAAACTAGTTTTCAACCGCTTTTCAATTTCTGCTTTGATAGCCGCAATGTTTCTAGGGTGCACTGGTGGGCTCTCAGAATGGATACCTAATAAGGGAAGCTGGACTAAGATCCTACTTTAATTATCAACCCGGGGGACGTACAAACTTTAGAGGTGCAGGCACTATATGTGCTCTCTAGGATAGTGTTTGTCGAAGTTGGGTGTTTGTATCTATGTTTTTAAAGAGTTGCCTAAAAATGATTCAATAAACTGTAAAAAGGATTGCTTAATCTATGGAGGTGAAATTCCTATACTAAGAAATTTAAGTCCTGAAAGCAGGAAATCTATGTCTAAGAACTCAAATGCAAGAAATAGTAAGAATATCTTTAAGAATTAACTTTGCTGAAAGCAGTAAAAATTATACTATGGAATTGAATACTGAAAACATAACAGATCTATTCTATTGTAATGAAAGCTTGATCTCTAACTTAAGGAGTAATTACTATAAATCGAATGCATAAACCTCAAAGACTGATCTAACATACTCTAATGCTAAATCTAAATTCAGAATGCCATTATCTAATGCTACAATTTTAATCAAAACAGTAACGAGTGAATGTCATCATGTAACCAATAAATACTGAAAGAAATCAATCTCTATGAACAGTTCTAATTATGAAATGAGTACATAGGCTTGAGATCTAGATCGTTGCTTCAGAAGTAAATGCAAGTATATAGATAAATGGGTGTTAAATTATGCCTTGGTGGAATGCTGCTACAGGACTATAGACACAGTATTACCAAACTACAGAGTGCGTTATAGCGAACTACGGAATCAGAAAAGTTCAACTGCTACAGAAATCAGATCATACGATTTAAAGACTATTTCAAATACTCTCATCTACAATATAAATTCAGCCAATGTAAAATACACCATGAGAAATACCTGAACAGTGAGATTTCTTGACTTACATGTTGGAGGGGCCCTCTCCAACCCGTACTCAAGAGTGAAAGGAACTTATAAACGCTGAATTGCAAGTAACATCAAGTCTTGAATTAAAAAAGGAACTTCATAGTTTAAAAACCAAGTCTGTAACACAACTGTCTCAGTGGTATAGAATGTAAAACAATAATTCTCCAAAATAGTAGCAGGGGCCTCCCGCTACCCGAGAGGTCCATATTTATATAATTCTAATGCTTAACCTAACAAAATGTCTAAATGCCGATTCTCTTTAAACAGGAGTTCATTCTCTACATATAAGGAAAAAGGCGCTGATTTTGGTGATGTTCTTTCAGTTCTTCACTTGATTTGCACGTTGTCCTTTAGTGCACCTATACCTACTCATTCAAACTCGTTTGTCATGCAATTAGCTCATAAAACGCTTTTCAAAGCATAACAGAAATAATCTCTTAAACAACTTCATTAAATAATTAAGGTAAATCATTTTCCCACAAAACAAGTGTATTTCTTCTCCTTTTCTTGTGTTTTTGCTGCGGGGAAAGGCCTATCAGATACCTGTATTTTGTACCCATCATTCTCCCCCATACTTAAAGGATTCACCCATCCGTGGGTGATGTATTCAACTCTTTAACAACTTCTTTGACATCCCATGCTACCACCCTGGGAGTTCCTGCTTGCCTGTAGTAGCCCATGCTCTGATCTTCTTTGACCCATGCCCTCCTTTCTTCTTCCTCATTAGTCTGTTCCTTAGTAACCGGTGGAAGGAAAAATTGTCACCTACCCAAATTCTGAAAATATTATTATTATTGGCAAAATACTTTATGTTAATTTTTAATTACAAAGTTTTGTAATTATGACCAAGTTTGGTCAAGGATGAATGTAATTACTAATTATTATTATTTAATAAATTAAAGTAGGAGACAAACACCCAAGGGACCTGTTAAATGAGTGTTCACTGACCCACTAGGAGGAATGGAAGCTGTTAGAAGGCATGGGACAGATGGCAGCAATTGCACTTCACCACTAGCTATTGGTTATGGGACAACTACCCCTACAAATGCGGCATTATCTCCCAAGTGGAGGGAGTGAGTAGGCAGCTCATTTAATGACCAGTTAACAACTGAAAGGCCTAGGCAGCCTACATAAGGAAAATTCGAATTGAGCAGGCAGCTCTTACATAATATTTTCTGCAGAAATATTCCTCATGTGCATCAGGTTATCATTGAGAGATTCGAATAGGGAGGCTATGTGAGAGTGCAACTATAAGTCTGCAAATTATTCTGAGAAGGAGAACCAGAGGTGCTAGTGCAGGTCCCTTTGACTGCTAAGTCTTTAATACTGGATAACTAATGCTACTACAAGTTGAGGTCCTAATCTTCTAAGTCTCTTCCTCCTGGTGGTTCAGTGAATAGGCTCGGGGGTCCTAAGGAATGTACTTGGCTTTCTTCAGGAATTGGTTGGGTGGAACAGGCTCCTTGGGCTGTTTGTTTCCCTACAGATTAACCAGGTTTTGTTGTTTCTTATTTTGTTTACAGTTTAATATTTCTGTTTAGTGAAATCATCAAACTCTGTTTTGTAAATGTATTTATTTCTGATCTTTGTTTAAGTTTGAATGATAAAGCTTTTTTAAAGATCTAATTAGATAACCATCTCTATATTTTTCCACATGCTATTATTTGCATTGTACTCTAGTATAGAGAAGCAAATTAAATGATAGATGAGAGATAGAAAGATTGCCATTGATTGGACAAATAATTATAGTAAGTGCTATATTCACAATTCTATCCTATATCTAACATAGTAAAAATTTACTGTATAGTATCGACAGTAATCTAGGACTCTTTTGTTATTTCATGAAAGAAAATTTTAGTTTAACTTATGTATAGTCATATACTCGTTTCTTATCTCTAATCATTTTAAATAGCAAACAAATGCCATTAAATTTATACATATCATGTTTTCCAAGTAATAGGATTTCTAAGGATTTTAACAGCTACAAGAACTAATCAATATATAGTTTTCTTATCTTTACACATACTTTATTTCTTCACTAATTTCCTGTTTGATTTCATGTGTCAATTATTTATTTCAGTAGTATCAAAACCTAATACACTGTAAATCCTAACTCTGTATTTGAATATCATAATTTCTATCTCAAAAACAAACTGTGGACATTATTCAAAGCATGATAACATTATGACTTATTACACCCTAGTTATTACTTTCCAGAACCATATTATCTTATTTATATAGTAAGTTACTATCTAAGAATCATCTAACAGTTAGCCAAAGATACAAATTACATATTCATGTTTAAACCATAGCTTATAACCCTAGTATCTAAACACATGCAATATCGAAATTATTTTGTCAACGATTTAATTTTGGATACATACCCTAGTACAAGCCCGAAAGCTTATTGGAGATTACAAGTAAGATATCCTTTGTAAAAATCGAAAACTAGGACATGGGGCATAGCCCTTTTCAAAAATATTTAACAGTCGAAACTACCTCAACGTTTTTCAAAAACTGAGATTATCAACAACAAGAACTAAGTACAGACATACATTATGCAAACCATAAAACCCTTGGCCAAAGATAAATATCATGGCTCGACAAACCTTAAACAATTATTTTACACAGTGATCTCAACGATTTGTTTAAACAGAACTTTCCATTGCAAGAAACGAACCATGGTATACAGAGATAAACGAGCCCTCGGCTCTGAGTTCCATTCTCAAAAGAAATAACCAAAAACTCAACAGAGTTCACATTTCGGACCTATCAAGGTTCCAACAGTACAAAGAAGCTTATCAACAAACATTAGACGAGATCACATTATCCAAAAACTACACAGGGTTATACCCTTGACATCTAGTATTACGAAAACGAGTGTTAAAACTCTTATCAACGACGAGATAGGCATCAAAATGGCCAAGTAACAATATAAACATTCGAGGGTTACGCTCTGTACAATTTTTATGTCAACATAAGACCTTAAAGAAAACTTGACAGACAGCCATCGCCGAAAACAAGGTTGAACAGTTTTGACTCTTGGCAACAGAATCATCATCAAACCAAGTCCAAAGGCACCTACGAGGGTTTGAGGCCCACCGGAGCTTACCAGGAATTGGATGCATGCATTCCATTTCCAAACCCTTGCCAAGGAACTTCATTCGAAATCGATGCCTGCCAAAAACACAGTCAAGAGTTTAAAGACAAAAAAAAAACATAAGTGTGAAAGTTAAACACAATAACATATTCTTTGGGTGAGTGCTTACCTTTAGAATCAATGTTCTGAGTCTTGTACATTACACCAGCAAAAACAACGAGCTCGATGGCTTGGACCGAGGCTATGATATTTTTTTTTTACAGAATATGTTCTTCCACTAACTAAAGGAATCAAGCTACAAATTCATAAACCAATAGCAGTAAAACCGAACACAGCAAACACTAACTATATTGTATCACCATGGCACCGGGGTGAACCTGCAACTATTAAGATTACACCTACAGGTCTCAAGGTAGAAACCTCTAAGTTACTTTGTCTAAACCCTACTTTCCAGCAGCCTGTCGGCCTCATCACTCGAAACACCAGCGTAACAATGAAGACCAAGAACTCTCCATCAAACACTTACAACGAGATTCTAGGGTTAGCAAATCAACGATCCAGATCTAATACAATCAACGTGCAATAGAGTGCCAGCGAGATACATTGGAGGTCGGGAAACCATAACATTTATTGCTTCATAAATGATCACAACCACGATAGTGCCAGCTTTGCTTACTAAGGATCATTACCATATCCAGCATGGAGGAGAATAGACGTGGAAACCACGCACAGTTAGATTCATAGTCATTTTATCCACCACGTTCACGTGGATGGTATTACGTGGAGTGCCAACAACACTTTCCACTACGTATTTTGGTATGAACCATTAATGCAGGGATGGGACACCATCAACGCCAGGTAGAAATGCATGCCAAGCACTAAGCTTAGAACTCCTGTCAAATCAAAATTCAATACAAAGTTAGTATCAATATATATATCTTTTGTATAGTATCAAAGTTAGCATTCGTGCATCGTATAACTTGATAATTTCAATCTGTATATTTGGTCTAGTTTCAAAGTGAATATTCACGCATCATAGTATTAGAGTTTATGCTATGTCAAGTTACAATGTTTACATCGCAGTCCTTGGCTTGTGTACAAGTCACATAGGTAAGGCTTATACATTTGTATATTAGCCAAACCTTGTCATTTGTTGGTAATTGGAGATTATAGGAAGATAGGATTATTTATTTTATACAAATTATAATGCTAGCAATATATTCTTTATGTTTTTCATACATTTTTTTAAATTGCAAACAATTGAAAAGGGTAGGATTTGTGTTTTGTTCTCAAGCTAACTAATGCTAATTATTTAACATAAAAACCATGATCATATTATTTACGTCACACAATAGTTTTATAGTGCAAAGTATTTGATGAATTAGTAGTACAAATACTACATCTACAACATACAAGTAGAACTACCTTAAGACGATGGTAAAGCCACTCAACATTAATGACGATAGTCATGATAATAAACTTAACAGCATAAGAATTAAATAGACGATGATTTTTCATAAAACATTGAAGAGTTTGCAAGTCAGCACTAGAGCTAGTTTTAAAACTAAGTAATTCATACCTCCAGCAACTTGTTTCGCAATGAGGTACTTAGCATTTTATTATCACATCGACGTTGAATTGAAAGACACACGTACTCTTAAAACATGTGGTCGTAGAACTTCTTACCTGTTGTTTGCACATAGAAACATTCCAAATGCCTTAGCTTTTGCAGCTAAGTAAACTCCAGGGTACCTCATAGGACACCCTTGGACATCAAGAAAACAAACCGTCAATGTCTTGTCCAAAAAGAAACCTGTTGCATCATATTTCTAACCTTTCAGCTAACTTGAGCAATCATTGTAGTAAGCATGTTGTCAGAAGTATGGTGTGTCGTTGTTACCTAAAATGTTTTTAACTCAATGATTAAATTATGTTTAGTATGTAATGACTTCTTAATCATTGTCGTCTTAATCAAGCATTTATTATTTCTGCAGCTGTAATCATCACATTTAATGTTGTTTTTAAAAAGTTTTAAATTTTTATGAAAATTCGGGATGTTACAAAAATGGAGGATTCAGCTTCATTCCAATCCATCTAAGTTGATTCTTTATCAGGGATTCTCTGTAAAGTTTGGCTTTGAACATAGCAATTGCAAGTCTGATAGGGGAGTAGAGCTCTCTCTTTTTAAGGTCATTTGCCACCCTGCACCATCTCTCATTAATGGACTCATCAACTTCCTTATGTGTGCTTTGGAGAGTGACATCAAAGTGTGCCACAGCCTCCTGTTGCTTTGCAAGGAGAATAGGGATCAACTCCTCATCCTGGGTGAGGATCCTATGATTATAAATTATTCTCTCGGGGTGAGTCGCCTCTGCCCTGATCATTAAGGGAGTCTGATCATTCTGATCTACCCACTGATCATCATCCTCATCCGACACATTTTGAACTATGGGACTAGGTTCCCTACTCTTTTCCTTGGTAATTCGGATTCTGGATGCTTGTGTGAATCTCTTACTTCTTCTCTTCGGCTCATGATTACTGGTAGGAATCCCTGGGTTTGTTTTGGGGGAGTCATCTCTTGAATGCTTGATTTTCACCAAGGTATCAGCCACACTATCCAGGTCAATTTTCCTCTTTGCCCCTGATGCAAAGGCAGTTTTGTTCATTGCTCCTGTTGGTAGGGATACTCTAGTTGTGGGTGTACCCTTCATTCTTTGAACATATTCAGCAAATACCAACACGAATTCTTCCCAAGAAAGCTCTGGTATCTGCGCTTTCAATTCCTCACAAACGATTAACTTGATCAGCCCATGATGGGTTAAGGAATCCACCTTACCTTTAATCACCTTCTTACTCATTTCTGCTAGAGATTGGAGCAGGTAGTATGGAATACTAATGTTGTTGTTTGGTGGATGATGGGCCCTGTGCCTTAACAGCTCTAAAATTCAAAAATGGAAAATGGGGACATAGCTCAACCTACCAGAGCATGTGATGTACTTCTGAATGATTACAACCACTTCCTCCCATGGTGCTGGCATGGAGAGTCTTTTGACTCCATTTGTGTCTTTGTCATAGACCTCTTCTTGCTCGAAGAATGATGTCTTTGCCTCATGGTTTGCCTCCCTGTCATCCCTGCTCCAATGCAAACCCCTATGTAGACCAGTGAATTTGGAAATCACATTATCATCTAATTTTATACGTAGCCCCTTCACTCGGGTGACGAATTGTTCATCCTTGATATGTTTAAAATTCCTTGCAAACTCCAGAGCCACCCCTGTATTGTACCCTTTCAGTCCTAGGATGAACAACATCCAGCCTATGCTGCGGATGGTTGTTAATATTCGCAAGTTCTGGTGGATGGAGCTGTGCTCCTCTGGTTCACTTTTCTTGAATCCCTTTGTCATCTTATAAATCTCTTATGTAATCAATAAAACCAGAAATTTGAATTGTGGCTTTTATCTCAACTGGTCGGGGTCAATTATCGGCTCAAGGACTGAGAGTTCTGTTTGGAGAGTTCCTTGTGTTTGGAGAGTTCTGAGAGTTTTTCATTTGCAAAACTAGTCCTTTGGACGATTATACAGCTTTACTTAATGTGCCTTCCCGCACTTAACATCATCATTTCCCAGTGTACTTGCCGCTTTATCCCTTTCTTTCCATAACCAAGCCCTTCGTTTCATTTCATGATTGTACTTTTGCACTTCTGCTCCAATTATTGGGAAGTATGGTGGTTTCTATGGGTTCATCATTTATTGATATGACGGGGGTGTGCAATCATGATTTTGTAATCTGAACCTTGCCCCCCTCGACTTTATTGAAAAGCTATCCTCAGCTTAAAAAATAACCGTTTTGGGGATAATTATTTGACCATAAGAATATAACAACTATGTTTAGAGATTACCTTGTTATGCCTTAGCGTACCTGAGATGATGAGTTTGCTCGATTTCTGCATGTGCAGGATTCTGTAGTAGATTCGGCATGTTCCATAGTAAATTCTAGCATGTCAGTAGTTCCTTGTGCTGTGTGCATTTTCTTTTTTGCTCATTTGAAATTGTTGCATCACCTTCATTTGAACTTTATGCCATTTCTGAGTTGACATTGTGATAAAGCTCTGCATTGATTTTTGATCTCGTTATGTGTTGGTTCGCTTGAATATGTGGTAGGATCACGTGATCAAATGGTAGAGTTGATTAAACATTGTGCTTTGATTCATTACTATAGTGGTAGATATCTTTGTTGGCTCTCTTGAATACATGTCTAGCTCGCTTGATTGCTATGGATGTTTTTGATACTTCTCTAGCTCGCTTGATTGTTGTGGATGTTTTTGATACTTCTCTGTCTCGCTTGATTGCTGTGGATGTTTTGAGAATTCTTTGGCTCACTTGCATATTGATGTTTCTTTTGCTTGATTTCTTTTTGCAATTTTTAATGCTTGATATTCATAGGTATGTATGTGGCCCTGTAATTTGGCATGTTTTTCATTCAACTGTATTTATATTTTTTTTGTTTGCTTCTTTTTTTATCTTTTTCATTTTTCTTCTTTTTTCATTTTTTTCTTTTTCTGTTTTTTTTTCATCATTTTTTCAATGAAATTCTATATTCTCTATCAGCATCAATTGTTGCTGGTAGAGTACCTGTGTAAATTCTTCCTTTGATTGTGGTTTCTTATAAAGTTTTAGCCGATGTCCATTCACTATCATGGGAAACTGTTGTTCATCTATTGTAATAATCTTGACTGGTCCATTTTCATATATATGCTCGATGATGTAAAGTCCTAGCCATCTAGTTGTTAGTTTTCCTTTGAATGTGTGAAACCTGGAATCATAGAGTAGTGCCCAGTCACCTTCCCTGAACTTTTTATCCTTGAGGTGCTTGTCATGCCACTTCCTTCTTTGCTGCTGGATGATTTTTGTGTGGGCTAGTGCTTGTTGGCGTTGTTGATCCAGTTGATTCAATTGTAGCATGTGTTCTTGTTGTATTTCTGATAGTTCCATGTTCAACTCTACTGCAATTATTAGTGTTTTTATTTCAAATTCAATTGGCAGCATGACTTTCTTTCCATATACTAACTCATAAGGTGTGAATCCTGTTGTTGTTTTCCATGTGGTGTTATAGGCCCAAACTACCTCACTTAATCTGTCAGCCCAATCTCTTTTATGGAGTTGGACTGTCTTTGTCAGAATCCTCTCTAATTCTCTGTTGGTGACTTCTGCTTGACCATTTGCCTAAGGCTGACAGGAAGAGGACTGTCTGTGCTTGACATTGTTTCGTTTCATCAAGTCTTCTATTAAGTTGGATGTGAATTGCGGGCCTTGATCAGATACTAGTTCTCTCGGTACTCCAAACCTGTGAAATATTTTCTCAATGAAGAATTTTGCTACGTTGTTTTAATTGGCTGTAGCAAGTGCTGCTACCTTTGTCCATTTTGTGAGGTAGTCAGTGCATACTAGGATGTAGCTTTTCTGATTTGACTGTGGGTAGATTGGACCAATGAAATCAAATCCCCATTTTTCAAATGCTTCCAAGGAACTCTGTGGATGTAGGGGCATTTCTTCTTTTTGTGTTGGTTTTCCCATCCTTTGGCAGTCATCACAGTGTGAAACATATTCATAAGTATCCTTGTGGAGTGTTGGCCAATAGTATCCCATTTGTAAAATCTCATAGGTTGTCCTCTTTGCAGCATAGTGTCCTCCACATGGTTCATTGTGAGTGGTGTGCATGATGTCATGCACTTCATCTTCTCTGATGCACCTTCTGAGTATTTGATCAGGTCCTTCTTTGAATAGCATGCCTTCTATCCACGTGTATGTTGCACTTTGCCTTATTATTTTTGTTTTTTCCTTATAACTGTAATGTTCTGCAAATTTTCTAGACACTAAATAGTTTGTTATGTCAGCAAACCACGGGCTTCTTGTGGATATGGAAAAAAGGTGCTCATCTGGAAAACCTCTCGTTGATTACTTCACTGTATTGTCCATGTGTCAGCCTAGATAGAAAGTCAGCCACTACATTGTGTTTACTTGGCTTGTCTAAAATGGTGATGTCAAATTCTTGAATTAGTAGCAGCCATCGAATTACTTGAGCACTTGTGTTTGGTTTTTTCATTAGATATCGTATGGTCAAATGGTCTGTATGAACAAAAACTTGGTAGCCAGTGATATAGTGCCTGAATTTATTAATGGCATGTATGATAGCCAAAAATTCCTTCTCTGTTACAGTATAATTTAATTTTGCCCCTGCTAAATTCTTACTGATATAATATATTGCATAGGGCTTCTTCTCTTTTTCTTGTCCAAGGACAGATCCGATTGCCTTATCTGATGCATCAGAGTGGATGTGGAATGGTAGTGTCCAGTCTGGTCCTTGGAGTACTGGAGCTGTAATTGTTTTCTCCTTGAGATTTTCAAATGTTGTCATGCAATTGTGTGTCCATATGAACTCAGTGTCTTTTGTGAGAAGTGCAAACATTGGGGCAACAATTCGGCTATAATTTTGAATAAACCTTCTGTAGTACCCTGTTTTCCCAAGGAAACTTTTGACATCCCTTTGTTTAACAAGTGGTGGCAGCATTTTTATTACTGAGACTTTTTCTTGGTCCACCTCTATCCCTCTTTGTGATATATGGTGCCCTAGAATGATGCCCTCGTCCATTAACATTCTGCATTTTTCATTGCTAAGGCATAGGCTCATCTCAATACATTTTTTTAATACCAATTCGAGGTGACTCAATGCTTGGTCAAAGTTTTTTCCATAGGGTGTGAAGTCATCCATGAAGACTTCCATTTGATTGTTTATGAAATCAGAGAATATACTTAGAATGGCCCTTTGGAATGTTGCTGGAGCATTACACAAGCCAAAGGGTAGTACTCTGTATGCGTAAGTACCCCAAGGACATGTAAATGTTGTCTTATCTTGATCAGCTGAGTGTATGAGAATTTGGTTGTACCCACTGAAACCATCCAAAAATGAAAAATACTTGTTTCCAGCTAATGTGTCCAGAACCTGATCTATAAATGGCAGTGGAAAGTGATCTTTCTTTGTTGCTTTATTTAGCTCTCTGTAGTCCACACAAATTCTCCATTTTCCTCCTTTTTTAGGCACTATAACCAGTGGGGAGACCCATTCGCTGTCAGAGATGGGATATATGAACCCTGCATATAATAACTTTTGTAGTTCTACTTTGACAATGTCTTTTAATGTTGGGTTCAATCTCCTTTGTGGTTTCCTGATAGGGATAGAATCCTCTTTGATGCAAATATAATGTTTGCATATATCAAGGTGTATACCTTTCATGTCTGCATATGTCCATGCAAAAGCTTTATGTTGTTCTGATAATACTTTCATTAATTTCTTTTCTTGCTCTGGCTTGAGATTGGAATTAATGTTGACTGGCTTCCCAGGCATGATTTCCACTGTCTTTTCTTTTTCTGATTGCTCTTCCAGATGTAGTACTTCTGCCCACGTCTTATCTAAGTTCTGACTTGAACTTTCGCCTTCCTGTTGTTGTTCTGTGTCAAAAAAACTTTCAAGACCGGCATTGTTAGAATATGCATTTTGTATAAAGCTATCTATATGTCCATCTTCATCTATTGCTTTTAATGATAGTGCAACATCAGTTGTTAGGACATGTTGTGTGTTTGGATTTGTTGTGTCGTTACATTCATCAGTCCAATTTTGATACTGTAAATCTGAAGATTTCCTTGCTGGAGAGTAGATGGTGATTTTCTTTCTGGCAAGTCCACTGGTGATAGTCATGTTTCCTGATTGGCAACCTATGTAAGCATATGTGGTTGCCAACCAAGGTCTGCCTAGTATGATTGGATAACCACTAAGTTTACTTTTGACCTCAATGACTATGAAATCAGCTGGGTATTCCTAGGATTCAATATTGATCATAATGTCCTCTAGCATCTCTTAAGGTTTCATAGTGGATGTGTCAGCTAGTTGGAGTACCGTTGTGGTTGGTTTGACCATTGATTGGAGTCCCAGGTATAGCATGGTTTCCTTAGTCATGACGTTGATCACAGCTCCCAAATCTATTCAGCTTTTATTTATTTGCTTGCTATTGATGGTGACGTTCACTACAAGACTACCTGGATCAATATATTTAGGGTTAATTATGACACCCATCATTAAATTAGCCAATTGTCCCACTACATTTATGGTTGGCGGGTCACGTTTCCTCCTCCCAGGTTTCTTCATACAATTCTCCCTAATAAATTTGTTGTAGATGGGCACATCCCTTATAGCTTGTAAAATGGGGATTTGGATGTGTAAGTGCTTGAATTCGTTTAAAATTGCATGTTCTTCCTCTTCTTTCGTACTTCGTACAAGTTTCTCTGGAAATGGAGGGTTTCTATTGCGTGGGAGTGGTTGGATTTAGTCCTCAGGAGGATTTGGTTCATCCGGATGCTGAACATAGGGTTCTGTTGTTTGTTCTTGAGTTTCAGGTTGTTGGATATTCTGTGGGGATGTATTCTGCAACGTTTTTCCAGATCAGAGGTTTATTTCGTTTATTTCCATGGTGTCTACGACATAGGTAGGAAATTGTGTGATATTAGCATTATAAGTCTGTTGCTGCGGTGGAGGTCTGTTATTATTAGGGTTTGAGATTGGTTGGGATGGAATTGGTGGGGGTCTGGGGGGTGGTTGAGTCTGTGGGGGTGGCATAATAAGTGGTTGTTGTAATGGGGCCCTCCAATTTGATGGATGGGGGTAATTTGCATAATTTGTGGTTGATGGAGAAAAAGGTGGGGGGTATTGAGGGTAAGACTGTGGGTAATACGATTGCTGATATGATGGTTGATACGTTTGCTGATTCTGTTGCCATTGGTTTGGATTTGGATGTGCTTGCCATGGAGTTGGCACTGAGTTCCAATTTGGCTGTCCTTGATTATAGTAGGCTTGATTGCTCGGTTGATATGATATAACAAAATTATTCCTCCTCTGATTTATAAAACAGAGCTGTTCTATTGCTCCCTCAGCTGCGGGATCTTGAATAGCAGCTTTACATGATGGTAAGAGGGGACATTTATCAGTGGAGTGGTCATCAGTGCAGAGACCACATATTTCTATGGTGTTTAAAGTGCACTACCCCTTCTCATGTTTCTTTCTGCAACGAGGACAAAATACTGCCAAAGCTTGGTTAATTTCATCCTGCTTCTTTTTTATTTGTAGTGCATCAAGTTGCATGGCCAGAGATTGTAAGATGTCGGTCTTCATGTCATCTAACAGGTTTCCTAAGTCAAATTTTGTAAGATTGGGTCCTGAAGATGATGAGGATCCTATGGGTAGATGTGTATCTCTTGTCCCATTCTTGCTTTTCCTAGACCTAGAATGGTTTTTGAAGATCTGTAGTATTTGGTCATAAGTCTTCTGAAATATGTCTCCATCTCCCAATAAGTTTAAGATCTCAAAATTATCCTCTTTAATCCCCCTAAGAAGTACAAGTTTCAGCGATTTAGGGTCTAGGGTGCAATGGTTAGCTCGTTTGTAGATGAGTTGAAAACGCTGGGCATAATATTCTAAGGATTCACGATCTCCCTGTTGCATCCTAAATATTTCATCCCTTGTATCCTTTGCTTTGCAGTAGTCCCTATACTTTTCTAGGAATGCCTGTTTCATTTGATCCCAGCTGAAAATACTATTTCCTTCTAAACTCATGAACCATCTAAGTGATAAATATTTCAGTGTGGAGGGAAAAAGCCTCAACTTTTGTGCATCTGTAGTATAATCAAAAGATCTACAAACTACTTCAAACTCAAACAGGAATGTGTCAGGATCTTCTGAAGTCAATCCATGGAAGTTTGGTAGATTGTTAGGTTTGATATTCTTCATCCTGGCATCTCCAAGAGGTATGCTAATGGGAAAGGTGAATAGCTCCTTGGGTTCCTCTTCTTCACTAGCCATAGTGGTGTTTGAGCTGGAACTATCAGAGAAGTTGTCTCTGTTTGGATCGTATGTGGAATCAGTTTCGTTTTCATAGTTTGGGGATCCAAACTGAGAGTGGTCAGAATTGTTGTTACCATTATTGCTCACGGGACACCTAGGGATAAAGCGTCCAAACCTATCCCTTTGCCGACGAGGCATTCATTGGTGGAATCTTTATGTGTTTTTTTCTTTTATTTTTATGTGATTTTTTTCGCTTTTGAAGATGTCTCCTAAAAGATTTAGCACCTCCCCGGAAACGGCGCCAAAAAGTGGTGGGCTCTCAGAATGGATACCTAATAAGGGCAGCTGGACTAAGAGCCTACTTTAATTATCAACCCGGGGGACGTATAAACTTTAGAGGTGCAGGAACTATCTGTGCTCTCTAGGATAGTCTTTGTCGAAGTTGGATGTTTGTATGTATGTTTTTAAAGAGTTGCCTAAAAATGATTCAATAAACTGTAAAAAGGATTGCTTAATCTATGGAGGTGAAATTCCTATACTAAGAAATTTAAGTACTGAAAGCAGGAAATCTATGTCTAAGAACTCAAATGCAGGAAACAGTAAGCATATATTTAAGAATTAACTTTGATGAAAGCAGTAAAAATTATACTATGGAATTGAATATTGAAAACATAACAGATCTATTCTATCGTAATGAAATCTTGATCTCTAACTTAAGGAGTAATTACTGTAAATCGAATGCATAAACCTCAAAGACTGATCTAACATAATCTAATGCTAAAGCTAAATTCGGAATGCCATTATCTAATGCTGCAATTTTAATAAAAAAAGTAACGAGTGAATGTCATCATGTAACTAATAAATATTGAAAGAAATCAATCTCTATGAGCAGTTCTAATTATGAAATGAGTACATAGGCTTGAGATCTAGATCGCTGCTTCATAAGTAAATGCAAGTATATAGAGAAATGGGTGTTAAATTATGCCTTGGTGGAATGCTGCTACAGACACAGTATTACCAAACTACAAAGTGTGTTATAGCGAACTACGGAATCAGAAAAGTTCAACTGCTACAGAAATCAGATCGTGCGATTTAAAGACTATTTCAAATACTCTCATCTGCAATATAAATTCAACCAATGTAAAATACACCATGAGAAATACCTGAACAGTGAGATCTCCTGACTTACGTGTTGGAGGGGCCCTCTACAACCCGTACTCAAGAGTGAAAGAAACTTATAAACGCTGAATTGCAAGTAACATCAAGTCTTGAATTAAAACAGGAACTTCATAGTTTAAAAACCAAGTCTGTAACACAACTGTCTCGGTGGTATAAAATGTAAAACGATAATTTTCCAAAATAGTAGTAGGGGCCTCCCACTACCCGAGAGGTCCATATTTATATAATTCTAATGCATAACCTAACAAAATGTCTAAATGCCGATTCTCTTTAAACAGGAGTTCATTCTATACATATAAGGAAAAAGGCGCTGAGTTTGGTGATGTTCTTTCAGTTCTTCACTTGATTTGCACGTTGTCCTTTATTGCACCTATACTTGCTCATTCAAACTCGTTTTTCATGCAATTAGCTCATACAACGCTTTTCAAAACATAACAGAAATAATCTCTTAAACAACTTCATTAAATAATTAAGGTAAATCATTTCCCCACAAAACAAGTGTATTTCTTCTCATTTTCTTGAGTTTTTGCTGTGGGGAAAGGCCTATCAAATACCTGTATTTTGGACCCATCATGCACTGCACGGATTTTTTGCCAAACAGGTTTTGTGACGGGATATGTTTTGATTTCCTTTTTTTCAAAATGATAACAGGATCAATCCTGGGCATTTCTTCGTAGCTCCATGCAAATACATCGCAGAATTGTTTGAACAAGGCCGTATAAGTCTTGATTTCGTCAAAAGAACAAGTTTGGCCAATGTGGATATGTTCTACGATGCCTGGTTTCGCCTATATGTCTATGGTGCTAGTAGGCACAATGTTTACCAAATTTCCTTCAGTTACCATATCTTGGGTGAGAATAGGAGGTTGGGGGTTGGGAATGACATCTGATGAAAAAATGGTTTGAATCCCATTCTCTACCGTGTCTAAAGGCGGGAGGAAGGACGATCGATGGTGATGGTCCTCCCATGGGGGCTCATCTAAGCTCATAATCTCCATGATCGATTCATCAGAGTGAAAATTCTGGAGGAGATGATCTGAAAAAGGCAAGGATGAGTTCCACCAAGATGGTAGAGAACCTGATTCATATGCCACCAAGTGGTGGTCATTGGGTGAATCAGACGCCAATTGGATGGCCTCATAAGAGGCTTCACCAAGACTAAGATGCATCTAATCTCTAATTGAATCAATGTTAATAATATCGAGAACAATCCAAAGGTCCTTCGTTTTGGAGGAGGATGGGATCATGGATGAGATCATGTTCACCGTGGCAACATGTGATGGGGGCTCAGGTGTTGGAAAGACTCCCATTAGAGATGAGTCTTTTAAGATTCCTGCCCCCACACTCTCATATATTTGCGAAGAGTGTCCTAAAATAGGGACACTATCTGCAGAATGAGTGCTGATGTCAGGTATACAAAAATACAGTTGGTTGATAATGACAATTTTCCCTTAATGGGGAAATTGCACGATGCCGAAGACGGAAGAGGCGAATGCCATCATAACATATAACCAATTTTGACCAAGCAATAAGTTGTAATCCAATGGAGCTGTGAATACTTCCATGTTAATGGAAACAATATTACCTCCCAAATCAATGACTAAAGATTGTAGAAGCTCGTGTGGTTGGAATCCACGTCCTTCAAATGCTTTCAGGGTGGTAGGGGGAATGGTTCAATTTAGGAGAGCTGATGGCTTTCCAGTAGGACAAGGACACTACAAAAGTAGAGGCTCCTTCGTCTAATACAATACGATGGATGTTTTTCCCAGCGACATTGGTGATGATTTGAAATGCCAATTGGTGGGAAAGCCTCGGCTTAAGGTATTCCAATCTAAACATGATAGTGTTAGAGGAATCTAGATCCACTGCTCCACTAGCATATAGCAGAGTCTTACGCTGATTGGGACAATTTTGTAAGACTCCTAGGTTCGACATAGCACATGATGTCAGGGCTAGATATTCCACAATGTTGTAGTTTTGAGTGGCTTGGGAATTGGGATTGAAAACTTCCTTTTGGATTGTGATTTTGGGTGGATGCAATACTACATCTGGTATAGGTTTGTCTATGGTCAAAGGACCTTGTGACGGAGGAATAGTGGATGCGGATGTGGAGGATTTTTCAGTACTACCTCCATTAGGTTCCATGTCAGGAATAGAATTGTATGTACGTGTCCTGGTAGATAAGTTGACCAATTCACTATGCATCATGAGAACATGATCGGTCATGGATGGTTCTCCTTGAGGAGGAGTTGGTTGTTGTGCAACCATTTGATGTTGTTGTGTGGGGAAGGGGTCCATTAAAACTGCAGGTGGAGGGTTTCCTTTGAGGAACTTTTGGACTTCTTCATGATGTGGGAATTCTTTCATGGAGTGGTCATCACTGCACAGTAAGTAGGGATACTTAGCCTTCTGTATGTATTTGGTGTCAAGAGGATCGGGATTGTTCTTCTGTTCCTACTAGTTAAAAGATTTGTTGGATTTCCCTTTGTTTTCCTTCTTACCACTGGATTTATGAGATGAAGTAGATTGGAGTGAATTCACCTCCGCAGTGGAAGTAGGACTAGGTGACTGGTTGGTGTTATTTCCATCCTGTGACGATGTGGGGGTTGGAACCATGTGGATTTGTGATCCAACCGATTGAGTAGCAGGTTGGGTGTGAATGGAACCAATGATGTCGTCTGCATGCGATCCCGTGGGGGGTTTTCTTGGGTCATATGTAGGGCGAGGGGCATTGGGAATTATGTCGTATAACATGCGAGATTGAGCATAAACTAAGTCCAAGTAATGGGCACAAAAAATGGCTTGTCTTTTGTAACTTCCCCACCCATAGTGACGTCTTTGTCTATGATAGGTAACAATGACTTGGTAAACCAATCGACCAATAATTGATCCGGGATGGGAGCCTTAATTAGCCGACGTCTTCTTCTCCATTCATGAATATGATCAGAAATAAGAGAGGAGGTTGATTGTTAGAGAGAAGTTAAAAGATCCATTCCGATTTCATAGCAGATCAATAATTGGAAATGTGTAAGAAAATCCATAGCCAAGGATTGAAAATCTATGAAAGAGTGTGGTGGTAACTCGATGTACCATTTGGCAGTCGTACTGATGAGGGTTTGTTGAAATATCCTCAAACAAATAGAATCTTCCATTAATGAGTTCGACGAACACCACAAATGGTAGGTCATTACATGGTTTTTGGGATCCTCATCGAGTTTGCCATCAAATTTGGGTGCGTCTGATGGCAATTTCACAGGAATGGGTGGCCAGTTCATGCCATGTTAAATGGGATCATTGGTCAAACGTGACAGATCTGGCAGATCTAAAGTAGCCAGAAATGGTAAGTGTTAGTTTGGTTGCAGATATTGGTAATATTGGTAAGGAATTTGAGTACCGGTAGGACCATAGATCGATTGACCATAAGGTCCTCCCATAGAGGGTTGGCCATACAGAGCTGGTCCTGCTAAGTTAGGAGGTGGACCCGATGGGGGGTCCTCCACATGAATGTGGGGATCCTCCTACTGAATGCGGCGGTCCTCCGAACAGTGGAGGTGGAGGTGGGATGGGTGGTGGAGGAGGTGGTGGTGGGAGTGGTGGTCCACCGATTGGGGGTCCAGTCGGTGGAACACTAGGATAATCCCATGGGGTTTCATGTTTCCGTGGTAAGGTGATCCAGGATAAGGATTTCCTAGAGTATTTTGATAGATTTGACCCATAGCTATATTGTGATTACCCGAACATGTGTTCCCCCATGGGGGTTGGGCCCATGAAGATGACCCCCCCACGTAATGAGCCCATGAAGGTTGTCCCATGATTGGAGATGGACCTCCAATTGAATTATAATCCATAAACAAAGTTTGTACTCCACTTTTATTTTGTCTGCTAACTAGGGGTTTCCCCCGAGTTAAATACTAACCACTAACTAGAGGTTTCCCCCATATAGATATTGTCCTCCCCTGAAGTTTTCCCAGTGATTGTGTTTTGAACACTAACCATAGGCTACCTTGTAATCATATATTGGCCACTAACTAGAGGGTATCCTTCGCTCATATTTTGCATTGGAGGTTGTGTTCCAGTTATGAAGTTAACAGTGGCTGAAGGTTTCCCTCCAGTTGTTGGGGTCAACAGAGGTCTAGAATCAGCCAAAATGACATGACCTAAGGAGGTCCTCCAGAATGATATGTTTGGACCAAAAGCAGCTGTCATCGGGTCATTAGGGGGTCGAGTGTAGATACAATTGACAGCACCAGGGTGACCTTCAAGCAAGTGATTGAAATATGTGTCCTACAAAGCAGGTTGTTCCACCAACAATGGTCCTGTAGGATCAGTGATGGGTGGATTTACAGGAGGAGAAAAGTTTCCCCCTAATTCAGTGTTAGGAATCCCTTCTTCGGGCGATCCATATGTGGTAGGTTGGTCCATACTTACTCTTGTGTTTCCTTCTTGTCTAAGAGGATATTCAGGTGGTAAGTTTTGTATTCTATGGGATCTCCTTAAGGGTTGTTTAGTCGGGACGACTGATGAAAATCTTCTCCTAAGATTCTTCTAAAGAAAAAAACACTTCAAGTATTACTCAAGCTAAAGCCACAAGAAAACGCGTATGATAGGTGGGATTAAGGGATGGAACCTCACATGAGTATCAAGGCGTCGCAACTCGCGATATACTACAGGGTCCAATAGTAATACTTGGCCCAATATTTCAGAGCACGAACCAGGGAGGATTAGGACCATACTTATGACCGTATTACCCGACTACGTGGAAGTAGGTGTATAGTAGATCCCTGGGTGTTGTTCTAGGGGTATTTCTACGCCAAGACAACCAATTGTTGACTCGGATGGTCTTAGGATCCTAGGGGGGTCCCCCGATATACGCAAGGTACGTGGGAGATCCAATCTATAGTAGTGTTTTCTAATGCACAATCGTTCGACAGGAGCCTTCCTATATACCATCATGTACGTGAAGTACCTTTATATATACCCGAAGGTACGTGAAAGGTCGTTCGATATATCGACTAGTACGTGGAAGAACTGCAAGCCCCCGGGATGCAGTGCAAGCAGATAACGACGGCTGCTACATTTAAAGACGCTGGAACACATCTCTATCCTATCACACGAGTTTCTACAAATTTTAACTTAGGCTACCACTTGATTTTATCTTATACGGTTAGGTGAATGCATGAAGTGTGGACCTGTAGAAATATGCATGAATAAGCTAAATGAAATGCAATTATTTTTGTTTTTCGATGAAAACTATCTAAAGAGAGGAGAGAGATCTTTCGTTCCTTAATATTAACGAACAAAGCACTCATTTTCACTTTCTTTCCCAATCAAGAAAAAATACCAGAAGCACTCTTTCATTCAATCCAACAAACCAAAAAACAAAATAACACACCAAACCAAAAATATTTTTCTTTTTGTTTTTTAAAGAAGCTAGATCTACAATCCAAAATGAAAAAATGAACTTCTTATAATTGCAATATTTCTGATTTCTTATCCAAGGAAGAGAAGAGGTAAAGAGAAATCCAAAAAGTATGCGAGTGTTAACTACTTGTTCCAATAGCTTTGAAAAGGTCTAATACACACTTAATCTTTTGGAGAGATGAAGATGAACTCTTTTTTAAAACCAAGAAGACATAAGCATGTACAATTTTCATCTCTTCGAAAGGTTTTTAAAATAACTATCAAAAGCACCAGTACTCTTTTCAACAATCTCAAGCAATGTACTCAAAGTGAAGAGAGTAAATTTTTTTATTTTCCCTACTAATGCATTCAACAATTCTCAGAACGATATAAATTCCTTTATCTTGATTCAAAATATGAGAGAATATTCACTACTTCAATTCTTAAACAAACAGAAGTTCTTAAGAAATCAATCACCCAAAAAGTAACAATTCAAGATTCACACTCAATTGTACCAAAATCACACCAATGCAAACTTCTCAAAGATTTTGAATTCAAAGAAAAACATATCAAGGATCCTCAACAAGTCACAAGACCAGCTGCACTTGCAAGGGATTGAAACTACCCAAGGCCAAGGAAGCAACCGCTTGACTACATAGGACTGTCACAAAAATCTAATCAAGCTCTAAATCTCAAAGGAAACCAAGGAAAGAAGGAAACCATTTATGAGAAAAAACTATGTGTGAGACAAGTAAAAAAAATATCTTAGAAAACCAATGAAATCATTTTTTTGTGGGAAACTCAACCCTAAATGCCAAGATTTACAGGGTGACGCAGGGTGCAGGTATGCACTAGAGCGTTAGAGCATCATCGACGTAGTTTGCACACAGGGAAAGAGCATCAGTGATGCTTGTTGAACACTGGCTAAGTGTGTTAGTGACGCGATCTACCTTAAGACAAGGTGTGTCGGGATTACAATGATGCAGGTATAATACTACCCAGGTGTTTCAGGCAAAATTTAGATTGAAAAAATACCAAATCAAAAAGAGGTAATTGGCTGAGTAAAAGATCCCTGACAGAGACTGGATCACCCAGTGACTCACAGGAAAGCAGATCCAAAGGAAAGAGGCAAATTGAAAGGATTTAAGAGAATAAACAAAAATCAATGCAAATCACTACTTGAACAACCTAAATACTATAGAATCAAATCCCTAGTATGGTCGCCAATTTTGTTTCTAGACAATCCGTCAGTGCAAACACTCACTGATCTCTCTAGTCTAAATGTGATAGATCTAGAACAAATAAGGACAAAACATACAAACTTTCCTAGATTAAGCAAATTACAAAGAGTGCAAATGGATTACTCACCTTTTCGAACGTAGTGATGTCTCCTTGCTTGATGTAGCCCTTGATATTCAGTTGCAACACGAGAAACAACAAACAAGTGGAAATATACAAGTGATAGAAATTCGCAATATTAATTAATCTAAACTAGTGGTCAAGGAAACTAATTCTAAAGATCTATAAGGAATAACAAATCTTTATGGAAAGAATGTATAATTACTGTATTAATGAAAATAAAAGAAGAGGAGATTACAACTAAGCCTTGATGCTGAAATTCCTTCCAAATTAACTTTTCCTCAAGGATCCAATCTAGCCTTCAATAGAAAGGGTTCTTATTCTAGAAAAATTTCACCAGCATTTAGATGCTCTAGTCCTTCCTCCTCAGCATGAAGAGGAGGCTTGAATATATAGGCCAAAATGGATAGAAGGGATTGAGGATTTGATGGAGAATACTAAGGGATCATCCCAAGAAGGTAGGGGATCGAATGCCACCTTTCGTGATATGTTGGGATGGGCCTCCATGAAGAGATTCCTTCTAGAAGACGCACAAAGCTTCTCTTTTTCTCTTCTAACTGACAGTGACGCACTTTGTTAACAGAAAGCATGCATCTTTGAAGGGTGACATAATTTATCCAAAGGAAAAAGGTGTTAGTGACACGCTCTGTCAATGTGCAAAGCGCGTTGTCAAGGACTTGACGTACGTTGTCGATGTGCAAGGTGCGTCGGCATGACAACTTCAGGAAAAACTATAACGACTCCCTTCCTTTGGTCAATTTAGGGTCAATGCTTTAGGAATCAAGGCAAGTGAAGGACACGTGACTCATTATGATGATATTTTGGTGTAACAGTCACTTGGAGTTGTTTGTAAATCACCTAATAGAGCAGTCCCGAATCTAGTACTTTACTCCTAGTCACTGATTCTTGCAATATAGAAGTCTTTGGTTGAGTGTAGTGACTATTGTGATAGGTTGGCCTTTTTTGCAGCATGTTTATCTCCATATTTACACTAGAATCCATTGAGTTTCCACAGAATTCCTGGGGACTGACACTACCTGGTCTTTTGTGGCCATCCCAAGTGTGATGTACTCAAAGAATGTGCAACTGTCAAGTTAAGTGTTGAATCTAGTTGATAGTTGTGCTCCATAAATTTGAACTGAAGGTTTCCATAACTAAATTAGAGGTCTCTAATCCCAATCCATGCCTCATATCTGACATTCGAATCCCTCCAGTTGCATTCGAAGTTGTTTAGAAACAAACAATTTCCCCCTCCTAGTTTTTTATTCTAGAACCTAGTCTTGATTTCACAAATCGGTTTTCTAATTGAGGAGTTAATGTTCTCAAATATCAGGTTGGGAATATTTCAGCATAAGAATGCACATCTCATTGAATCTATCAACTACCACAAATAAATAGTCATGTCCCTTCCTAGTGTTCGGAATACCACCCACAAAATCCATGGAGATGCTCTCCCATGGTCTCATAGGAATAGGTAAGGGATGGTATAGACCTTGCTTCCTATTATTGGGATTTCTTGTACAACAAAGAATGCATCCTCTAATAAACTAAGCTACATCTTCTTTCATTCTAGGCAATATACCTTTGTAATTTGGAAACTATATTCCCAACACCAAAAGGCCTTGCAGTTTTGGAGGTGTGAGCTTCTCTCATGAGTTGCAATCTCTCATCTTTAGGAACACATAGCTTGTATACCTTGTAGAGTAACCCATCCTAGAGATGATATCCCGCCTTGTTGTCACCTTCTTCTACGTGGAATTGGCCTTGTTACTGTTGTAGAAACTAGAATATGAATTAAGTCTTTTGTTAATTAACAGTATATGTTCATCTTAATGTTGGATCTATCAAGTATTAAGAGAAAACACATTTCTCAAGTGCAAATTTTTTTATGGTGAAATTGTTTGAGATAAGGTTTGCACCTTGATGGATTTGATCCCTCTCAATAATTGATAGACTTGAGATTAAGATGGATAGACTTGGGATTAAGATGGATATATGTTGGTATTATTAATGTGGGAGATGATGTTCTATATGAAGATGTTAGTTAATTCATCAATGAGTGTAAGATGAACAGTTTTGTGTGAAATATATGAAGTGCTTATTTAATTGATATTTTTATTGTTTTGTATTATTGTTTCATTATATCCAACTGGCCCCATATATGGATTTAATAATGTGATTGATTTTTATTCAACATCATATGGGATTACACATGATGATGTCAACAATCCCCACATTACACATCTACCTCACATTGGGTGTAGAATGTGGCATGCAAATGTCAATTAAACAAACTTGGAAAATATATCATTGAATATCATGATAAAAGTGTTACAAATTGCATTGTTTCTCACAATCATTTTTTATGTGTTTTTTTCTTTTACTCTAGTGAACAATTACAAAACCAATAAACAACATCCCATATTTTCATAGTTTTGCATTGTCCCCAAGGTTTTTGACATGTACAAATTGATTTATGACCTTGCCAAGTTGTGTTTTAGTCAAATTCCAAGTGATTTGAAATACATTGAACTTGTTGATTCCGGTAAGGGGTTGCTAGGGAAGTAGATTTTGTTGCATATTCATACATTGAACTTGTTGATTTTGGTAAGGGGTTGCTAGGGAAGTACATTTTATTGCATATTCATACTCCTTCCATAAGTGGTTGTGCTTGAGGCATACTCTTGATGGTTAACATAAGAATTATGAAGACTTATTTCTAAGTAGAAAACATGTATTTTTAGGTTGTACATTCTATGGAAGCCTATTACGAAACCTAAAAAATATTTATTTGCATAGTCGTTAATAATGAATGGTTTTCATGCAAAATGAGAGACTTGCTAACCTAGGGATTTAGAGACCTAATTGTCCTTATTGGAATCAAGATGAAATTTTCAAATTTATGTTTTAGTTTTGTCTCATCGCAAGTTTTTCCTAAGGGTGGGTTGAGTAGTTTTTCAATTAATTTCTCCATGGATCCATTTCTTAGACGCCAACTTTCTTGGGAGATGAGCATCTTTGGACTATATAATTTCAAGCTTTCATTACATTTGTTGAATGGAATTGTTATTTTCCTTATGGAAGAGGAGAAGTGATGCCCTATTTACCAAATTACAACTTATTAAAAGTGTTGCATGGTTAGAGAACACCCTAATTAAGATGAAGTTTCACCTGAATACTATTGTCCAAGTATAGAATATTGAGATGGAGATGACCCATCTCAAAAACCGTTATTGGATTTCTAGGAAAGGGCCCATGTACCACGATCAAGGAGTAACCTAGTGCCTCCTTTGCTCATTCTTAAATATTACAAATTCTTGAATTAGATTTTCCACACCATCAAGTTGGTAGAGCAATTTAATGAAGGGAGAGAAGGCATACTGAGCCACCCTACTATGCAGAATAATACGATATGTTACCAACCTTGGCTCTCACAATATTTGAAATTGAAAAGTTACATAAAGTTAATAATGAGGATTGGGATCCAATCATTATAAATTTAATCTATTAACAATAATTAAAACAACCCCCAATAACCATGATAACTTACCACCCAATATTACTATATTCCTATTTACAATGTGATAATTTGTTTCTCTCTAAGATTTTGGTGAGAACCATGTCATATACATTACATATACATAGTTTTAAAGATGGTTATAATTAACAAATTTAAACAAGCAACCCTAAACAAATAATCTTTTAGTGCTTATAGATGCATTATTTTTCTATTTTAAATATAAAATAAAATATTAATAATTAAAAAGAAGAAAAACATTTTTTTTAAACCAATCAAATCCGTCCTTTAATAGATTTAGTTACCTCTTCAACATCTAGTGGATGAAGTTTGATGTTGGGATTTGGTGGGATAAAGTTGGTGATTGTGGGCCTTTTGTACCATATGTGATAATTGAACTTCCCTTTCATCGTCATTTTGAAAAAAATAGAAAATAATGTCTTATAAAACTAAATATGATTTGATTGGAAGCTATTGAGAAAAGGATTTCTTATCATATGAGCTATGGCAATTTTCAAAAAGCTTTTTTATTCAAAGTTATTTAAAAATAAAAACAAAATTTATGTAAAATCAAATAAAACTCGTATGTTTATAGATTTAAAATATATATAAAAATTTGATATTCATATTTATTTATTTTTAATAAAAAATTAATTTATAATTAAAGAATATTTTAATTTTAATTTATTCATTTTATTAAAAAATATAATATAAATTATATTCTTACATAATTTTGAAGTTCTTAAACTAAATAATTTATCATTGTATAAAAATATATTTACTCAAAACTTTTTTTAAAACCAAATATTCTTTACATAATTTATCAATATATAAAAATATATTTACTCTAACTTATTTAAAAACCAAATATTCTTTACATGAATTTATATAGTATTTGCAGAAATCATCTATATACATCATATGGAATAACACGGACGTTGTATGGAAGTCCGTTCATAGCACTTTCCCCAACATTTTTGTGATGTCAAATAATTGTCATATATACGATAACCTCAAACAACATTAATAGTTAAAAGACACACAACAACTTCAACCCTAAATTCACATTTATATAACTAAATTCTATTAAGCATGATTTACATGCTATAAATCATAGTATATGAAATGTTTTAAATAATAATTAAATACGAAAATATATAATGCTACTATCACTTTTAAGGTTATATTTACTATATAAACATTGGAGTAAATTTATAAGTAGACAATTTCAATTTTTTTAATGGAAATGTTTTCCCAAATTTAGTGGGAATGTTTTTGAAAGTTATAATTTCACTTGATTGATAAAATTTTGAGTATGTGGTAATTGCCCATTTTAAAATGACGTAGATCATTAAGATTTTAAGAAAAAATGTAAATCAAAGCAAAACTTTATTTTTTTTTAAAAATAAATTTGTTGGAAAAGTTGAGTTTGTTTAATTATTAACTCACTCCTATAAGTATACACTAAATTAAAATATTCATAAAAATTCAATCATATGAAAAACAATGGAAAATTTTACAGAAACATATACAATTTATATTTAAAAAGTGCTGTGAACCAACCAAATAGATTTTAGTTACAAAATGAAGGACCTTTGAACTTAACATGCAAGGAAAATTTTCTCCTCCTGTCATGGTCTTGGGAGGAGATTAGCCAACTCTTCCTACTACACATTTGCTTCCTCTCATATTCTTGAGAACATTAGTAAATTCTATCAAATTGCTTACACAATAGAATATAGAAACAATACATGACTAATTGGATTGCAAGATTTGCTTCTCATTATCATTCGTTGCATGGATGGGTGGATTTATTTTTCTTTACTGTTGTAGTCCAAGCTTCCTTCTTATCTAGATCTAGTGGTTCAGGATTTAAAAATAGCTTGTCATCCTTCGCTTGATCCACCCAACTCAATGAATGTTGTGAATTGGATTGAATATCCTCCCTCAAAATCAAGACAACAAATTCTTCTTTAAGGGGGGAGTCGCTAGCATCATCTAGATATTCTGAAACTCATCCCTACTACATAGAAGGTTCTTCATTCAAATGGGGCTTGTTGATTTCATTTTGAACTGAATAAGGAACCCGTTTGAGGGGGTTTGAGTATGATGTTTCTTCCTTGTTGATCAATTAGTGTTCCTCCTTTGCACTATCCCACCATCTGGGTTTGTGATGGGGCTTCTTAGAGCCTCCGATATTAGGATATTTTCGGTAGAAAGATACAATATCCCACATTTTATAACAAGGTATACAATGGAGGATAACCTACTTATAGTGAATCTTTTATGCCAAGGAGAATTTTGGGCCTACTAAATTAATCTCCATTGGAAATCATTTACTGAAATCTATTTCCACATAGATATGTGCATCTATTATAATGTTATGGTTTGACATTTCAAAACTGTTGTAATGGTACTTTCCAAGGGCATTCCTAATACATCAAAGAGAGGAGAAGCCCTAGAAATGTTACAGAAAATTTGGAAGATTGAGCCATATAGGAGCCAAAGAAAGAGATTTTGTCAAAGGATCAAAGGAAGGAGTCCATGACTTCATACATAATCCATAGCTACCCCAAAACCCAAGGCCCTGTGTTTAAAACTAGGTCCCTATCCTCAACAAGAACAAAATCAAGAATACAAAACCATTTTGCACAAGGATAGATAAAAGGTTCTTCTCTCGAAATGGGATTCTAGGAGTTGGAGATCCACTTATGTAGATAAACTAAATGGGGTCATAAACCATTAAATTGCCACATAAGGCCATGAGATCTGTAGAAGAGAGCTTGATCTTCAACATCATGATCGACCAAAATAGAAACGGTTGGAGCCTCTTGGAACATGATATGATTCAAGAGAGACGAGCTTCCTCCATTCTTCACAATGTCGCCAAAGGAACTAGTTTTAGTAGCACCAACTAGAGAAACATGTGTCGAACATGAAGATAAACTAGGATGCACAAATCCACCATAGGCAGCAATCGTTGATTCCATAAGAGAGGGTTGAGAGCAATAAACGGGTGAAATCAACAAAGAATGGACATGCTGGAGTTGCTAAAAAGAGGAGAGAATGTCTCCAAGGGGATGAGATGCCATGAACAAAGAGAGAAAGTGGCTAGGAAGAACCATAGCCATTGCTGCATGTAGGCAGAAGAGCTCCCGAGCCATGTTTTTTATGAGAAAAGTTTCATTATATATATACAAATTAATAATTAATATAATAATCAATTGTATGGTTTCAATATTCAATAAATATTCATTGCAACGTGAGTGGCAAGGGTCATCTATGACCCCAACTGAAAAATGGAAATGGATTTTTATTAAGGTTTAGGAAACAGAACAAATAATGAATCTGGAGCACATGTAGTTCACAAAGGACTAAATACTCTTAGAGATAATGGGGTTCAAAATGCCTTACTAATAAGCGAATCAATGGTAATTATGCCATCCGTTTGCCATTAAACATTTCCTACAAACCTAATGTTATCAAGAAATTGTTAAAAATTTGTTGTGATGATAAATGAGTTTGAGCACATTGAGCTCTTTCCCATTTAAGAAGCCTAAACATGAAAGTAGACAAGAAGACAAATTTATGAGTTTGTTTGTGAGAGGGGAATTTTAAGATAAAGAAGGGGTCAACTAACCATAGTGCCATCCTCCCCCTCCCATGAGGTATAAAAATGTTATGATGATCATGCTAACTCTCAACACTTGCCTCACCAAGAAGGTGTGAACGAGAAGATATTTAAAGTATTCTCATCCCCACCAAAGAAGCATGCAAGCTACTCCAATGGGTTCTCTAAAGAAATATATGATGGAAACATCATTTTCTATGTGTGGGATCCCTCAAAATTTTGTTAGATTTTCATCATTTAATTCATTCTGATCTAGGATCTTAACTGAAAGAACAACATGTACAGCATATCAAGCATAAGAGACAAGAGACAAGAGACACAAAACATTTCATCATGGAAAACTAAGAAGGTGAAAAAACCCACAACTTCCTCAGAGATAGAATAAGCATCAATACAAAGACCACAATTATCAAACCCAAGAGATAGATATCTACAGCAACATGCTCCTCCTCCACTAGTGTGCACTCCTCCTTTCTCTCACTAATGCGAAGTGAGTGAATAATAGAATGTGTAAAATGAGAGAGACACACTCTCTATTTATACACTAACTTTCACTTGACCTTTACTCAACTAGGTCGGCCCCAACTTAACAACTTAACATAAACTAACTCTAGGTCGACCCCACTAGGGTGGTCTAATAACCCTTTGACCCACATGACTCATACAGGGCCGACCCCATCAAGGTGGTCTAATAACCCATCAAGTATAAGTTACGACACTTACAATATAACTTCCAACACATGCAAGTACAACTGACGACACTTCCAATCGGAGGAATAATACATCTCCGTTGGGGATACAATAAAGTACAAATACAATATACAAGTGAATATCTTCTGAATTTACAAATACATCAACACTCCCTCTTAACTAGGAAGGTATTCTCTTGACACAAGTCATCAATACATATCGGCACAAGTCTTCAATACTGGAGTTGGATCATCGTCACTAGATCACGGAGCATCATCGTCACTACTGTTGTACTCATCATCTCGATCACTGGTGCTATCTCTCAATTCTTCTCGTCATACGAAGTTCTACAGAGCCAACCCTTTTTCATGTTGGATGTAGGCCTAGCCTCCATGTAGGTCTTCATCATCTCTGCAAGCAATCCATCAAGTAGGTACACCTCAGGACTGATTACACTGCCTCTGCAAAACTTGCAATATCTCCTAAGACTGATTATATGCCACTGCAAAACCTGCAAGAGCATCTCAAGACTGATTATATGCCTCTACAAATCATGTGTACCATACTGTCACCTCATCATATTCAGATCACCTCATAGTCCACGGAGCACAACCCAAATGCACATCACACAACACTTACATTCATCGGCATGGGAAGGCACACTTCAACCATCCGTGAAAGGCTCAGCACTTATATCTATGCCATGGGAAGACACACTTCAACCATGCAAGAATTGCATCGCACTTATATCCATAGCCATGGGAAGACACACTTCAACCGTGCTAGGAATGGCATAGCACTTATATCATAGCCATGGGAAGACACACTTCAACCATGCTAGGAATGGCACAACACTTATATTGCAACCATGGGAAGACACACTTCAACCATGCTAGGAATGGCACAACACTTATATCGCAGCCATGGGAAGACACACTTCAACCATGCTAGGAATGGCACAACACTTATATCGCAACCATGGGAAGATACACTTCAACCATGTTCGAATGGCACAGCTCTTACATCAATGACCATGGGAAGACACACTTCAACCATGTCGGAATGGCCCCATCCCTTATATTTGCACCATGGGAGGACACACCTACCACCATGTGAGAATGGATCATGTGCATCTATGTCTCCGGACTCATCATTTCCCCTTGGAAGGAATCTCGATTTGAAGTACACCAAGCCTCTCTCTGAAGTACTCAAACTTCACTTTGGCCAGTGACTTGGTCAACACATTGGCTATATGCTCGTCCGTCGCAACATACATAAGATTCACTACTCCTCTCTGCACCATATCCCCGATAGAGTTATATTTGATCTCAATGTGCTTCGACCTATCATGGAACACTGGGTTCTCAGACAACTTCACACAACTCTGGTTGTCATAGAAAATACAGGTAGCATCCAACGGGAGATCAAATAACTCATACAGTAGCTTCCTAATTCATATTGCCTCACAACTAGCCGAACAAGTTGCAACATACTCTGCCTTGGCTGTACTCAGTGCCACACAAGACTGTTTCCTGCTAAACCAAGAGATCATACCGGATCCCATATTGAAGCAGCACCCCGAAGCGCTCTTCCGATCAGTGGCACTACCTGCCCAATCTGAATCAACATAATCCTCTAGGTTAAACTTTTGATTCGCATCATACTTGAGCCCATAATCAACCATACCCTTCAGGTACCTCAGAATATGCTTTACAGCAACCATGTGAACACTTCTCGGATCCGTTAGGAACTGGCTCAATGTGTTCGCAGCAAAGCAAATATCTGGTCTCGTGTTCTTCAGGTGCATCAAGGACCCAATCATCTGACGATACACCGTGACATCAACCAGATCAGATGAATCATCACACAAAAGCTTCAGGTTCGATGCCATAGGTGTGGCCATGGCCGTGCAGTCCATCAACCCAAACCGCTTTGGGATCTCTACTGCATACTTCCCTTGTCCAAGGAAGATTCCATCTGCACTCTGCCACACCCCCATGCCTAGAAAGTAATGAATCATCCTGATCATCATCATAGCATCGTCCCGATGCATACCATCCAGAGTATCATCCTGATACTCATCACGCATGATCATCTTGATTATCGTCACTGCATCATCCTGATGCATGTCATCCAGAGAATTGTCCTGATACTCATCACACATGATCATCCTGATTATCGTCACTACATCGTCCTGATGCATGTCATCCAGAGCATCGTCCTGATACTCATCACACGTGATCATCCTAATCATCATCATTGCATCGTCCAGATGCATGTCATCCAGAGCATCGTCCTGATACTCATCACACATGATCATCCTGATCATCGTCCTGATGCATATACATATACATGATCCAACTGATCATACAAAGCATCCAACTGATGCATATCCAAAGTAATAATTGGACCATTGTCCTGATGCTCATCACACAGCGCTTACATCCATAGCCATGGGAAGGATCCTCCTCTCACCATGCTTGGAATGGCTCCTGCAAATGTGTTCCATCACTTCTTCCTCGAAGTATATTCAATAGATAGTTTTCTTTGAACTTCATTGTTGGAACAAATGTTGTTTTCCTTCTTTTGTAGGTGTTTGTACACGATCTTTCCTACAAGTCAAATTCAATTGCATGATTAGAAACTTCTCATAGTTGTTCAAAAACACATTCTTATGCATAAAGACATATGTCATATAGTCATGCAATTATTTTAGCCAATGCTTCAATACAACATTTATCCATATCCCGTAACTCTCTAGATGCCTTCCATCTCTACCAGAACATTGTTAAGAGTTTGCACTACTCCCAACATGTGAGCAAAGAGGTTTCATTCTAGATAAGTAACAATGGAATGTTGTACAGTGCCATAGGCCACTTACCCATCATACGCATATTAGTAGTATACTATTCATTAATGCAATTATTCTATTATGCATAATACACAAACTAAATCTAGGAACATAAGTATATACATCATTGAACAACATCATTTAAGTAATCATATATACAGGAAATAACAATTCAAATACTTATCTTTGTTTAGTTGTAGGGTGGACTCCCTCTCAATCTTTGCTTCCTTGCAGGAACTACTGGAGTGAGCTCCCTCTTGATCTTTGCTTCCTTGTAGGAACAACTAGAGTGAGCTCCCTCTCGGTCTTTGCTTCCTGGATTATCTATCTTTGAACTTATATCCATCCTGGACCACTATGCATGCTTAAGTGTGCACTAGTGTCATCCTCAAGATCTCATACATAATCATTCATGCATTAGTATAATCTCAGTATTATCAAAACATTATGATTCTAAATAATCTTAAATATGTATGGTCATGATCATTTTATAGATAGGTAATAAGCGTTAGTATTCAAGGTTTCAGGGAAGACTTCTTTTACTCATGCATATTATTATTTGACCATAGGACTCTTTTGGTTAGTCATTTCATCAATCAAGGTAAGAAACATAATATGAATAAACCCTTGATTACTTAAACTTCTAACTTCAAGAATAATCATTATCATTTATACAAAAGTATAAGATCCTAGCATAAGGTAGGATTCTAACTTGATATAGGAAAAAATATTCCTAGAATATCATGTTAGCTAGTTATGGCTAACATACCCAAACAATGTCATCTTGTTCTCTTCAATGACTTGTGCTTAGTAACCTGCATAGCTCATAAGTTAACCATTGTAGAACCAAAATTATACATACCTCATAAGTAGAGCTTCTATAATGGCTACGGATGAGTCTTTGTCTTCATGTCACCATGGTCATATGTTCTTGATCTAGAACTTGATTTGTCTTTCTTGATGTACCTTTCATGTTAGTGGACAACATCAACCTCATACAATACCACAGTGCATTAGTACAATCATAAGTGTCATAACCCTAATCAATGAATGTCTTATATCATTCACATGCATTCATACTTTTACTAGGGTGATGAGGTAAGTCTAAGATTTATCAAGATTGTACTAACCTCAATAATATGAAGACAAACATATCATAAACTTAATCATGAACAGATTTCAAAACATACCTGTATCTCTTCAAGTCATACCTGTCGGGATTGCTTGTAGCCTTCTCATGTAAAGCCTCAACCTCATCTCCCTCTGGAACTGGAATTTCTTCACTTATGCAGGTGTTCAATTCATTCTTTTCTAGGATTAAGCCAATCCACTTTGATTTGCTGAAACTGGATCTGGATTTGGATTAGGGTTTGTTAGAGAAACCCTAAAAATTCAAACTTTGAATTTCAAACTTCTGAATGGATGGAAAGATGTGGCTTGCTGAGCTGATCAAGCTGGTATACTTCAGTTTTGAAAACTGCAAAATTTGACCCCTCAAAATTGCCTTTGAAACTTTCGGATTCACTGGACAGGACCCCGAACTAGGGTTTGATAAAGCCCACCCTTCTACCCAACCAAAAGGTTCAATCCAAAGCTCTAAACTTCGATTTTTCAAAGGAGCTTCTAGTCGTGGTCACAGACTTCAAAAATTCCAACTTTTGCAGAAGCCCTAATTTTCGATCTTTCCGATCAAAATCCCAAACTAGGGTTTGATCATGCCCGACCTTCTGCCCAACCAAAAAATTTGATCTTGGTCTCTAAATTTCGATTTTGATGAGGATAATCCAGTCGTGGTCTCCTATTCCAAGAATTCCAACTTTCTCCAAATCCCTAAGTTCCCGCAGCAGTGACAAGCCAAGAATGAAGGTGCTCAAAATCCAATTATGTTTTGACAGAAATATGCACCTGATTGTTTCTGGTGCATCTCTGAAATTACAAATCCACAGGGTATGAAACTTTGGTCTATGATATCCTGACCTGTCATATTTCCAACCCCATATGTCTGAGCTCAATTGGATTCTCTGAGAGAGAGTTATGCCAAGTATCACAACGTGACCTGTTTATGGGATAAAACAGGCGAGTGAACTTGTACGGCGTGCCACGTGTCACTGGTTCAACTTCGGCCTCTGAAAAACTTACCTGAGAAACTAAAGTCCGTGCTCTTACTGTCAGTTTTTTCAGAATTTCATTTGGGGCTTCCTAGCCCATGTTATGACCTTTTTTCCTAGGTCACTTGTTTATGACTGAGATCTGGAAGAGGCAGAAGCCCTAACTTGTATAGATCATAAATCATAAAGTACAACGAATCAGATGTTTTTCTTAGGAAAAAAGGTACATGGGGATGTCATCTACAACCTGTAAAAGTTTCAGAACTTGAACGTTCTCCAAAATGGATTTATAGCGAAAGTGCTACGATGACTGGTTTTTGCTATATCTAGCCCTAGCTTGCAATTTGTCGCAAGTGCAACAAGTCTCATAAATGCCATATCATGCCTTCCTTCAGGCTAGCTCTGCTACCATGTTAGATTTTCACCATTTAATTCATTCTGATCTAGGATCTTAACTGAAAGAACAACATGTACATCATATCAAGCATAAGAGACAAGAGACAAGAGACACAAAACATTTCACCGTGGAAAACCAAGGTGAAAAACCCCACAACTTCCTAAGAGATAGAATAAGCATCAATACAAAGATCACAATGATCAAACCCAAGAGATAGATATCTACAACAGCATGCTCCTCCTCCACTTGTGCACACTCCTCCTCTCTCTCACTAATGCGAAGTGAGTGAATAATAGAATGTGTAAAATGAGAGAGACACACTCTCTATTTATATACTAACTTTCACTTGACCTTTACTCAACTAGGTCGTCCCCAACTTAACAACTTAACATAAACTGAATCTGGGCCGACACCACTAGGGTGGTCTAATAACCCTTTGACCCACATGACTCATACAGGGCCGACCCCATCAAGGTGGTCTAATAACCCATCAAGTATAAGTTACGACACTTACAATATAACTTGCCACACATGCAAGTACAATTGACGACACTTCCAATTAGAGGAATAATACATCTCCTTTGGGGATACAATAAAGTACAAATACAATATACAAGTGAATATCTTCCGAAGTTACAAATACATCAACAAATTTAAATGGTTTATTGCTAGTCCTTCTCGAAATCAATAAAAATCTCGATGAGAAGGATAAGAGAGAAATAATGTCTATAGTTCTATGGATCTATCCTTCCATTGCGATTAGGGATTTTGGCATTGAATGGTCCTCATTGTCAAGGTGCACTACCATTGTCATAACAAATGTTGTTTTCTTAGTCAGCAAAATAGTCTACAGAGGGGACTTAAGCAATGCAACAGCGATGTTGCATAGGAACACTACAATGTGACCTACTAGCCTTGTTGGCCCCTTCATTTTTGCAGACCTAGTTGTGAAAGATAAACAAGCGGTCAAACATGAGCAGACTTGAATGAGGATGAAGTGGAGAGGAAGCGCGAGAATTAAGGAATATGCATAGAATAAATAAAATGTAATCGTATTGACGTGGTAAAATACTGTGATGACAAGGTCAAAAATAACCATTGAAAATGTATAAAAGCTTTGCAAGAGCTAGGGGATCAGGAGAGAATGTGGAAAAAATGGTTATTCAAAGAGACTAAGTGAGAGGGTTTGGGAGAAACTTGTAAAAGCATTTTGAGAATGTTTGTTGAGAATGCATGAACCAAGACACATAATGCAAATGGCTACAAAGATGAATAAATCATGAAATTTCTAGTGCCCCCTAAAATTTTATTATGTATGAATGTTTCCTGTATGATTTCTGGAGAATGTGATGTGATATACTAGTTTTGTATGTGTTGAATGCTATATGGTTGTTTTCTTCAGATCATGGTTTGGTAGAATGCACATTATATTTTCTACATCATTCATTCACTCGATCTCCCTAATTTCAAACTAGTCTACGTTGTCCTTCAGGAAAGACTTTATTTTCTTCTGAGAGGATTGAAAATGTTGGTGCTCTAGACTATAATGAGACTTTGTTGGCCCTTGCATAAGAGCCCTAATCTCTCATTTTGCGCCAACAAATGGTTATGTTTTCAATACCTAGATTTAAATGGGGATTTGTGGGAGAGGTGAATGGAATATTTTTTTTTACAAGAATCCCAACTGCAAAATTGGAACACAATAAGGTATAGATAATTCGTTTTGTATGGAGGGACCGAGTATGATCAATATGAGGTCCTCTAGTGTGAGTTTCCAGTCAAGTTATAGAAGTGGTTCAAATGGATGGTGGAGGCTCCAAATATGTAAATCAATGGAAGATAATGGTTCCAGTGGACTACAATAGATCTACTAGCTCTGCATAATATAGATCATCAATTGGTTAGAGCAGTTTACTTTTGGGTGGAAACTACCATTAACGGGTACATAATAAAATTTGTTCCGAAAATCAATCAATCATTCTAAAAGGTGGAAGTAGATTTCAAGAAGGGAGTTCAAGGAAGATTGATAAAAGAGATACCTCTGTGGATAAAAGTATAGTTGGTAGAGGAAAGAATTATACCATTTGCTCTTAACCCTGTGGCTGAATAAATATTTGTGTCATAGGGGAGAAGCCAAGAATGAGGATGGGTAGTTTTAGAAGGTGAGAAAGCTTTGAAGGATGGGGGTGAATATTGAAGGTAAATCAAGAGATGAGTGGGATGCAAGAAGGTTGACCATTCAAGAAAAAGTGGTGGAAAACTCAAATGAAGACTCCAAAGATAAAAAGTGACTAGTTATAGAGAGAGTTGTGTGAAGAAGGAGATGATGAGGAGAGTATACGTGAGCTATGGAAAATGATGAGATGAGGAGAGTTGGTCAGCTCCTAGTTAAATAAGAGAGGGATAGAAGTGGAAAAGAGCCTAGCTAGATTAAGTTGGGGATAATGAATGTCTATAGGGTTTGAAAGAAGAGAGACAGAGAGAGAGGTTAGCGAGAGGGATGTTAGGATGCAAACTAGCCATTCAAAGCTAGTCCTAGAATAAGTTGCGGGACATATGGAATTGTCTGACCTAGTTGAAAATGGAGCAATTCCAATGATTGAACCCCTCGGAGTTGAGGAGGTGATATATGTAAGTAACGAAACCAAATCAATTTTGAAGGCTCCCTAGGAATCTACATATCATACGTTGTTTTTGTTTTCCAATACTTTCTTGAGCTTGTGTTGGTACTCGCATGCTGGTAGTAGTTTTAGTAATGGAACAACATTAAATGGAATTAGCAATTGTAGTGTTAGATATAGTGTAAAAACTGGGAATCAAAGCAATAACATCTAGTCAATACAAATAGTGGCGTCAAACATAGTATCACATCTGAACCCAAGAGGGTTTATCTTAGTCACGACTCCAGTTACTGTAATGGTTGGAGTTTTGGGAGGTTCTTTAGTATGATACCCATACCTTTTGGGAAAATGAGATAAAGAGGATGAGAAACTACACCGATTTCTGTGTGAATCTATTTAAAATTCAAGAGGAATTCTGGAAAATTCCAAATTTATAGAATTTCAAACCACTTTGAGAGATCGATCCCTATAGTGGTATATGAGGTGTGTGGAGCGTCTTGTTAATGCTCCAACCTTTCCTTTGCAAGAATTCAAGAAACTAATTTTTGTGGAAATTCAATTACCAAAGTATGAATAACAACGTATAGTGTAAATGAAGGAGATTCGATGGTTTGAAGGAGAACTTGTAAAGGAGTATGCACAAAGGTTTCAAGATGTATTGAGTAAATGTTTGGTCCCCATCCCTGAATCTCATCATAAGGATTGGTTTATTCAAGGAATATTATTGTTAACAAGGATACCCCTATCATAACAAGTGATTAATTCTACTAGAAGTGCTTTAGAACATGCAATGAATATTGAGTCTATGGAAAAGTATCCTAGAGGAAACCACAATGGAGCATCAACTAGTACATACAATCTATCACAAGTGCAACACCATAGTACTTTTCTCACAAAAAATATTCAAGAGTTGGCTATTCCAAAGGTGATTTGTGAACATGTATGGTGTATTTTATGTATAACAAAAGGACACCATGTGTTTAAATGTCCTAGATTTCGAGGAGGTTCTATAGGAGGGCCTGATATGGGAGTTGCTCAACTAGCTATTTAAAATCCCTTTTAAGGACCTATACCTCATCAACTAGTTCCCAATATGTATGGTTCCCTATCTAATGAGTATTGTGAGATCTATAAAACCTATGGATATCCTCCCAGACATTTCCCCGTCCTACAAAAGTACTCTTCATGTGAAATTCCACAGGTAGGATCACAAAGCTGAACAAACCTCACTAATTTCACAAAGCTTTTACATAAAGAATTAAGAAGAAAAGCTGTAAAATTCACTCATGAATTGAAACTTAGATAAAAAAAACCATTTTTGCTCTATTCTACAACAAATATTTTGTAAGCAAAAGATCATACAATACAGATAATTCGATATCCTTAGATGGAATTCGAATTTATCTCAAGTGGCAGGCTTAGTTTGCATTGGAACCATCACCCGACAAGGTCTAGTGGCCACTAATGATGAATGGATATTCAAATGAAGTTGGTTGACGCATGATTGAGTCATTAGCACTAGAAAATAGGGAATGAGACTCCAAAGAGGCACATAAGTGACTTGTAGTGGTCAAAAGAGGCACTTCTACACTCAATATTAGTGAAACTAGGTGTAACAGTTAGTTAACAAGGAAATCAAGGGGACAAGGCGCATTTATTCATGGAACTGATTGTAATGAGTCCTAAAATCATTCATGAGGGTTCATTTACACTTCAGTGATGTGGATAAGGCACTCTGAGTGGATTAGGAGGCTAATGGTGACCAAAATGAAGCACTAGTCGGTTAAAAACAAGGACTAGGTGCTAGGATACTCAACTACCAATGCATGCATGCAAAACCAAGGTTGATATGGTTAGAATGTTCAAAGACCCCCCCTTAAGCCTGACTATGAGAAAAAAAATAAGTAAATAAATGGGAAAATAGGGCCCTAGTTACTAAGACCAATGGTCACCCCATACAACAATCTCAAAAATAACTAAGGAAAGAGAAAAAACCTAGTGGGAACAGACCCCCCCTCAAAATAGACTATAAAAAATCTAATCAAGCAAAGTATCACCCACCCCAAGAAGGGATCGGAGATGAGTGAAATTTTTCACAGAAAATTTTTGGTGAAAATATCTGCAATCTGCTCTTTTGAAGGGTAGTAAAGCAGTGTGATGGTACGATAATGCACCAATCCTCGGATATAGTTTATATGTATCTCAATGTGTTTGGTCCTCTGTCTATGAACCGGATCTATGGAAATATTGATAGCCCTATGATTGTCACAGAAGATGACTGGTGGAGTACTGTAGCGAATACCAAACTCTGATAAGATGCCCTGCAATCAGATGCATTGTGTGGCTACATTCACTGCACCTCTGTACTCGACTTCAGCTGATGAAAGAGAAAGAGCTGCCTGCTTTCTCCTCAACCAATATATAGTACTGGATCCAAACATGAAAGCATAACCTGATGTAGACTTCCGATATGAGCTGTCTCCATCCCAATCTGATTCTGTGTACCCAACAAGGTTCAATGGAGACCGAACTCCATAGTGAATACCATAGGTCTTTGTCCCTTGCACATAGTGCAAGATCCTTTTAGTTTCCTTCTAGTGAATCTCATGATGCTCTTGCATGTATCTGTAGACAGCACTCACTGCATAGGATAGATCAACGCGAGTATGTGTAAGAAACAAAAGACTCCCGATTAGTTTTTGATACAAGGTAATATCTACCAATGGTGAAGAAGAACCATCTTCAAAACTAACACCTGAAAGAAAATGAAATGTTGTTGGTTTGCATTCTGTCATGTGAAACCTGTCAAGTAGATCTGCTTCATACTTGGATTGTGCAATCTTGATTCCTGAATCACTGTGAGAGACTTCAAGACCAATAAATTGCTTTAGCAGTCCCAAATCTGACATTGAGAAGGCATTGTGCAAGGATGATTTTATAGAAATAATGCATGTAGATAGACTCCCTGCAATCAGTAAATCGTCAACATATAGAACAATAAGGAGAAGAGAGCTACTATCATTCTTCATGTAGACATTCGAATCAAACTTACATCTATGAAAATCTCGTGACAGTATAAAGGAGTCCATCTTTGCATACCATGCTCAAGGAGCCTGCTTGAGCCCACATAAAGACTTCCTTAATATACACACTAATGAAGGATCCTTAATGTATCCTCCAGGTTGCTTCATGTAGATCTATTCCTCTAGATATCCATGAAGAAATGCGCTCTTCACATCCATGTGATGTACCTCCCAGTGCTTGGATGTAGCTAGAGCCAAAACAAGACAGATGGAGTCCATGTTTTCCACTGGAGTGAAGGCCTCTGTATAGTCAATCCCTTGAACCTAATAGAATCCTTTAGCAACCAAGTGAGCCTTATACTTGCATGTTACTCCATCTGAGCCCATCTTTGTTCTGTATACTCACTTACATTGAACAAGATTCCTTTCAGGAGGGAAAGAAACAAGCTCCCAAGTCTCATTTTTCTGAAGAGATTGGTACTCTTCATCCATAGTTGTTATCCATATTGGATCTTGGGAGGCATCAAAGAAAGTTTTTGGATATGATCCAACCATCATAAAGCATCTTTCAGAAAGGAAGGGTGTCAAGCACTCTAATTGCAGATAATTAAATATCAACACACAGAGCGTATGAAATTTATTGTCAACCCGAGAAAGTCTTTTTATTTCAAAGGACAAGTGCACAATATATGCTTAAACACAAACCATTAGAAGTGAATACTTTTATCTTCTATCATCTATGTTCATCCCAAGAATCTACGCAATCCCAATTGCCTTCTAACTGCTGTACTACAATCCTTTTCTATTATGCATCAAGCAGAACGAATATCAGATCTAATCAACGATTGCAGGAAGGAAATCTCAATTGCATTCTAAAATAATCAACTGTCTAATGAAATCAAGCTGGGAATCATGAAGCATGACCTGAACATTACTCTAGAATTTAATAAGGGAGATTGAAGCAACTGTTCTAAGATGCTGAATTGCAAAATATAAATCAATCAACACATAACAGGAAAGCTAATTCGTAGGAACTTCTGGGATTACGTTTCAGCTGCAGGATGAGCACAACAGTGTGAACAGAAATTGAATTACATAAAACAAACCTGACTCAGTCGACTGTTATTGATACCATTTACCAATCTCACAAATAAATCATTTACTGAGAAATCCACACAATGAATATTGCTGCTGCGTACAAAAGAAAGATCAAATCATCACACAACAGAAAGATGAAATCCTAAATTAACACAGCAATCTCTGTGGAAGACGGGCCCAGTCTTCACACAGAGACGCTGGTTGAACAACACTCTCTTTAACTCAGAAGCAACTCCTTATATTAACAGAAGGATGAGTACACAGTTTCGGCTTCACTGCTAATACAAGATGAATTAATTCATTGCTGTCCAACCCCTCGATCGAGATAATACCACATATTTATACATACAGTTGCAACATCTAAACCTATAATTGGGCAGCCATGAAGATCTATGATCTTCAGGCGCCCTAAATAATCTAGCTGTTACAATGCGTGGCGGAACTGAAATATCCAAATATGAGAGGAGTTATCAACTGTCCCAAGAGTGGCGGTCCTTCCAGCTCACAGCTGGATTCGAGCAGCGACATACTTAAGATAGAACTTTATGTTACAGCTGCCCTGCCACGACTGTGCCTTGATTGACGATTTGAGCCCCAAGGAACCTTCCTTAAGCAATGGACGTCCCTTCCTCCGTGACTTGTTCAGCTCCGATCTTCCTGCGGTCTATTTATCTTACTACCTTCATAATTTGCATCATGTTAGCACGAATTAAGAGATGCACAGCTTAAATCATCACAATCATAAGTATTAATACAATAAAACAATAATCGGCCATACCTTGGTAATTTGGGGAATATATAAGGACAATAAGTTGAATTGCCAAGGTAATTGGTGTAAGACAAGGTAAGGGACAGTGATAAATGATGGTCAAAAAGGGCAAATTCTGGGCTCAACATCTCCCCCCAACTATCCTGTTGCATGTCCTCATGCAACAACCTGCATCTGAATATTGTACTGAACCTTGTCCAGGCAAGAGGAAAGAATGTAGATAAATCAGGCATCCCCTCTATCCCTTTGAAAAATTTCTGTGAGCAACCCAGCAGCTCCCAACTTTACTGTTCCCCTTCTCCCGCTACTTGCTAATATCTGCAGTTCTCTTATGCTATGCCTGGGGAAGTTGAAAAGACACACTCAATCTGAATCCAATTCAATGATACCTGTAGGAGGTGGAAGCACTGGTTCTTGTGGGACAGTGTCTTCCAGCGCATCTAATCTTATCAAGGGAGTTGCTGGTTCTTGTGTAACAGCAACATCCCTTAAACCTTCTTCAGCAGCTGCCTTTATTGCTTTTGGAGACACTGGTTCTTGTGTAACAGTGTCTTCTTTGTCAATTGGCTGCTGAGATTGGATATCCTTTTCAAATTGCAGCTCCTCCTCCAAGATTTCAGTGTCACCTGAGCAGGGTGTCTGTACCTGTTCATCATCACTCCATTGTGTATCAGGAATGATCTCTACTCCCGGGTTATCCTCCAACTGCAGTTCAGGGGTTCTTGCTGCAGCATCCAAGGATGTTGGTTCTTGTGTGACAACATCCTGGCTTACATCTTCATCTTTATTTTGCTGCAGCTCCTCTTCTACGAGTTCTGTATCATGAGAGCTTTCTGGGGTCACCACCCAGAGTTCATCGTTGAATGCCAGAATATCCTCTGTCCTGGCTTCTTCTTCTGTCTGCTCAGTCGGTTGGACGGTCAAGTTCAGGATTACTGGTTCTTGTGTTGCAGCATCCTGTTTCAACTTGTCACTGTCCTGCATTTCCATTTCTCCTTCTAAAATTATTGTGTCCTGGGAACGTTCTGGGGTTACAGCACAAAATTCTTCACTATCCTCCAGAGTATCCCTTGGCTCCATGATTTCTGTGTCATGAGAACACTCTGGGGTCTCACTATACTCTTTTATAAGCTCCAGAGCATTCTTCATCTCCCGTTCTTCTCCCATTTGTTCTATGATTTCTATGTCGTGGGAGCATTTTGGAATTGCCATACATTCCTTATAAATTTCCAGGGCATCCTCCACTCCCTGTTCTTCTCCCATCTGTTCTATGACTTCTGCATCATGGGAAGTAGCAGCTGCAGCAAGGATGTTTAAAGGTGCTGGTTCTTGTGTTGCAGCATCCTCTTTCTCCACTGCTTTCCCTTCTGTGGCTGCAGGCTGTTGTGCTGAATAGGTGCTAAGTAAAATTTTATGGCCTGCTTCCTCAAAGATCTCCCCACAGGTGGGGCAGAGTATTCGCTCATCCTTTTCTCCAGCTTCAGCAGAAGCTGTTTCCTCCACTTGGTCTGCAGCCTCTATTAATGTATACATCTTTCTTCCACCCTGCTTTTGGAAGATTTCCTTCCATGTTTCCAGCTCCTTTCTAAGTGCTTGGAGGTCCTCTTTCAGCATTGCATTCTCATACAAGAGTCCCTCAACCCCCGGCTCTTCCTCCACTGGCCTTTGTGGAGCATCCCTCGGTTTCGGTGTAAGGATTGGGGGTTCAACCTGTGTCTCTAAGGTTGCCCATTTTGTTCTGGCTGCCTCTGCTGCTGTGATTGACCGAGTTCGTTTCCTTCTGATTGGTGCCACTAAATCAAACTCATTGGTGGCCCTCTTCCTTTTCTGTGGGGGTTTCTTTTGTGACTTTCCTTTTTGTAGTGTTTCTTCTCGTGGAGCTGGAATATAGGGAGGCAAAGCTGAAGTTAAAGGAATATTTACCTGCCCTCCATGCTGTTCTTCTTCAATCACAGCTGCTCCTCCTGCCCATTCCGGTGAAGACTCGATTGTGACCAGCTCAATGTCGTCCTCCATTGCTCTAGCTCCGTCATCTTCAGGTTCCATTGTCGCAGCTTTTGATGCTGCTCCAATTTCACCTTCTGCTGTCGGAGCTGCCCTGTTGTCTAGGTTTTTCACGAGGGTTTCATCTATATTGTCGCCTGACAGCTCTGTTTGCGCTTCCCCTCGCTCTCCTTCAGATGCAGTGTCATCCCCCACTGGTTCTGCTTGTGCTGGGGATTCATATACTTCAAACGGCTCTGCCTGTGCCTCGGGTTGTTCTTCTTCTGTAGTTTTGTCAACCCCTGATGTTCCTGCCTGTGCCCCCTGTTGCTCTTCTTCCGTTTCATTCCTCCCGGATGGTCCTGCCTGTGCCCTCTGTGGTTCTTCTTCCGTTTCATCCCTCCCGGATGGTCCTGCCTGTGCCCTCTGTGGTTCTTCTTCCGTTTCATCCCTCCCCCCAACTTCACTGGAGGAACTCCGGTCCTCCTGTTGTGGCGGAACCGGTAATTGCTGTAATGGAATAACCCTCAAGGGAACAGGTTGCTGTGGCCGGGTGATGAATTGCTCCCATGTTATATTATGTTGGGCCAGGGTTCTTTTAATAATTAACTTAATGAGGCCATGGTGGGTGAGGGAGGATAATGGGTGCTTTGCAGATTGGACGAATGTTGCCATATGGCGCAAATCATGCAATAGGTAAAATGGAATATTTAACAAAATGCCATGACGGAGATGAGAAAGCAAAGGAAGTTCAGAGTTGTACACAGTTTGGTATCTACCTTCGCAAGTTATGTATTTCTTGAGGAAGATAGCGACCTGGTCCCATGGCTGCGGCAGTGACTTCAATGCAATCCCTCTCCTGGATGCTTCAACTTGCTCCCCTGGAAGTAAAAATTGTTCCCGTGCAACCGTTGCAGGGACTCGACGATTAAACCAAGGTTTTCCCACCAATGGGATAGCTGTAACCTCGGATATAATGACCTCCGAAACATCTATACACAGCCCCCACACCGTGGAGTGTGTTTTAGTAAGATTCAATGCGAATTGCAGGGCTGCGTCCCGGTCGAATCCATCCAATCGTTCAAAGAACTCGACCCAGCCAGCGGCTTGAAAAATGGCCAGAACCTGCAAATTCCGTCTAAGTTCCCGGGTATTGAAAGGTTCATGGCGAACTGGAATGCCCATGGTCCTGGCTGCAAGATAGAACTGCTGTTTTGACAGAGTACAGGATCCAGAATAGAAGTTGCAGCGCGGAGAATGCACGAATCGTTGAGCGGAGACGTTGAGCGAATGAACTAATTTGGAAAGTTAAGCGCAGAGAGGAGTTTAAAGTTTTCATGCCGAATTAGGGAAGGTGGCAGTTATTAGTATGACGTCGTACGAGGGAAAGGTTCAATCAGATATAAATGGTGGTACGAGTGAAGGTACGGCCAATCTCGTTTACATGATATCAATACTTAGTCACGTGATAAATGAAAGCCATACCTCATAAAACTGTGCGTCGGAAGGCTGCGGAAACTGGTGGAGCATGGAGTTGGTGACGTCATGGAGCCGAACGCGTGAACAATCAGACGTGGAATCATGATGACTCGGATAAGGCACTGATTTCCTTCGCCGGTAAAACACAAGGCGTCGCATCCTCCGGGTTGAAATGATGAGTTCGCCGGCAGGACTGGGCTGAATCAGCGTCATAATTAGCAAGTTGAACAATCCTTCTGTTAACACGGGAGTTACCACTGCAAATTGCCAAAGAAATGATCACACGGCCGATGAAAAAGCTTGTTGCAGCTGACAAGAAAGAAGTTACAGCCATCGGGAAAGAATTCGTGGCAGCCGGAAAAAGATTCACAATATCCGGGAAAAATTACGGCTGTCACGGGAAAATTTTACAGCGGCGGAAGAAACTTACGGCTGGCGGGAAAAGATTTTTCGAATATGGGAAATATGTCGCAGCCGCTGGAAAGAAATGACAGCTGTGGTGTGGAAGTGACTTGGTCAATGAGATGGCGGCCGGGAAGTGATGTGGCGACTGCAAGAAAAAGATGTTGCAGCCGCCGAAGTTACAGCCGCCGGGATTGCAGCTGCCGGAGTTGCAGCTATCGGAAAAGATTTTGACGGCGGACGGGAAAAATTTACGGCTACCGGGAAATGGAGAATACGGTTGTGGCTGGTAAATGGAATGGCAGCTGCGGAAAATGAGATGGCAGCCGTGGAAGATGAGGTGGCCATAGCTGGTGAATGAAATGGCAGCTGCGGAAAAATGAGATGGCAGCCGTGGAAGATAAGGTGGCAGCCGCGGAAACTGGAGTTGCAGCCGCCGAGATTGCAGCTGCCGGAGTTGCAGCCGCTGATGTTGCAGCCGCAAAAGTTGCAGCTATCGAAAAAGATTGACGGCTGTCGGAAAGGGCATTACGGCTCCCGGAAAAATATGTTGCAGCTGCCGGAAAATATGTTGCAGCTGCCGAATTTTTTTTTTTTTTTTTTTTTTTTTTTTTTTTTTTAACACAAGGACGGCACAGAGAGATTTTCATTATGGGCCCCAAACGTTCTCCTGGCGCTTCCCTGAAAATTTTTTCTTAAAAGACAACAGCAAGCAAAGAGATCAAATGAAAAAAAAGAAAAAAACGACAATTATACGCTACAGCAAGAAATTATTTATGTACAGCAAATATGATTTTCATTTTAAGATTTGGTAAAGGTAGAAAAATGTTCCTGCTCTGGTGCCAATTGGTAGTTTGGATCAGCAGCAATCTGTGAAATGAATGCATCTTTCGAAATGGGCTTCCGATACAGTCGCAGCCTGTGGCCATTAACAAGTAATGGCATACGGTTTTCATCAATGGTGACCAGGCGAACAGTGCCGTTGTCAAATACCCTGTCAACCAAATATGGACCCAGCCATCTTGTGCGTAATTTCCCTTTGAAATCTTTCTTGAATCTAGAGTCGTACAGTAGTGCCCAGTCTCCTTCATGGAAGATTTTCTTTTTGATGAATCGGTCATGCCAGTTAGATCTCTGTTGCTGAAGCAGCACAGTCTGGTCTACCGCAGCTAATCGTTTCTCATCCAGTTCATTCAATTGATTCAGTCTTCTTTTCTGGGCTTCTGTTACATCCAGGTTCATTTCAATGGCTGTTTTCAGGGTCTTGATCTCAAATTCAATTGGAAAGATGGCACTCTTACCATACACCAGATCATAGGGAGAAAAGCCCGTAGTGTTGCGCCAAGTCGTGCGATATGCCCACAGTGCTTCTGGAAGTCTGTCAGCCCAATCCCTTCGATGGCTTTTAACTGTTTTAGTAAGGATTGCTTCGATAACTTTATTAGTGCTTTCCACCTGACCATTGGCCTGGGGATGATAAGGTGAAGCTATCTTGTGCTGCACATGATACTTCCGGAGCAAAGATTCAAATTGATGTGAAATAAATTGTGGTCCGCCATCGGTAACTACTTCCTTTGGTACTCCAAAACGGGTAAAAACTTCACTGTACAGGAAATCAATCACCGCCTGGTCGTTTGCCTTAGCCAAAGCTACAGCTTCTACCCACTTAGTCATGTAGTCTGTACACACCAAGATGTAAATCTTTTGTTTGGAAGGAGGGTTGATAGGACCAACAAAGTCCAATGCCCATCTATCAAACGGTTCTAGTACCACTTGGGGCTGTAAAGGCATCTGGTCTGTCTTATTAGGTTGGCCCATCCTTTGGCAGCTGTCGCAGGACTGAACATATTTTTTAGCATCTCTGAACAGTGTCGGCCAATAATAGCCCATTCGCAACGCCTTATGTCCTGTTCTTTTATCTGCAAAGTGTCCTCCGCAAGGTTCATCGTGACAGGCCTTCAGTATATGAAAGATCTCATCTTCCCTTACACATCTTCTAATTTCAAGATCAGGTCCTGTGTAAAAGAGATGGCCTTTGAGCCAACAATACCTGGCACTTTGCTGAATAATTTTTCTTTTCTCTCGTTTAGACATATGTGGCGGAAGTTTCCCTGCAGCCAAATAATTAGCAACATCTGCATACCAGGGTGAATGAGCTGAGAGTGCAAATAAATGTTCATCCGGGAAAGCATCCTCAACAGGTGAACTGTCATCACTGTTAGTAAATCGTGATAAAAAATCAGCAACAACATTTTCTTTTCCAGGTTTATCTATAATAGTAATATCAAATTCCTGTAATAATAAAAGCCACCTGGTTACTCTGGCATTAGTGACAGGTTTATTCATTAAATACTTAATGGCAGAGTGATCAGTATGCACAAATGTAGGATACCCAGTAATGTAATGCCTAAAATTATTAATAGAATAAACAATAGCAAGAAATTCTTTTTCAGTAACAGTATAATTTAGTTCAGCAGGGGCTAAGTTTTTACTCACATAATAAATAGCATAAGGTACTTGACCATCCTGCTGTCCTAGTACTGCTCCAATGGCGGTATCAGAAGCATCTGAAGAAATGTGGAAAGGTATGGTCCAATTAGGTCCCCTTAAAATAGGGGCTGTGGACAGTTTCTCTTTAAGCTTATCAAATGCTGTCTGGCATGCTGTACTCCATGCAAACTGCACATCCTTCATTAACAATGAAAACAAAGGAGAAGCAAGTTTGGAGAAGTTTTCTATGAATCTCCTGTAATACCCAGCATGTCCCAGAAAACTTTGCACCTCTTTCTGAGTTGAAGGGGTTGGTATATTCTTTATCACCTTAATTTTTGAAGGATCCACTTGAATACCGTTAGTAGAGATGAAATGTCCTAATACCACCCCCTCACTCATCATCATGTGGCATTTTTCAGTGCTCAGTGAGAGGCGAGCCTGTTCACAGCGAATTAAAACCTTCTTCAAATTTTCCAATGCTTCATCAAAATCCCTGCCATAAGGAGTGAAATCATCCATAAAAACTTCCATGCTATCATTTACCAATTCAGAAAATATGCCAATCACAGCTCTTTGGAACGTTGCAGGTGCATTGCACAACCCAAAGGGAAGCACCCTGTAGGCGAACGTTCCCCAAGGGCAGGTGAAGGTGGTCTTATCCTGATCCTCTGGAGCAATCTGGATTTGATTGTACCCACTGAATCCGTCCAGGAAGGAGAAGAACTTCTTCCCAGATAAGTTATCAAGTACCTGGTCAATAAAGGGCAGAGGAAAGTGATCCTTTTGTGTAGCCTTGTTCAGCTCCCTATAATCGACACAGACTCTCCATTTACCGTTTTTCTTGGGTACAATTACAAGTGGGGAAACCCACTCACTGTCTGAAATAGGATAGATGAATCCTGCTTCCAAGAGTTTCTGGATTTCTTCCTTCACTATATCCCTCAGATTGGGGTTCATGCGTCGTTGGGGTTGACATACAGGCCGGGAGTCGTTTTTAATATAAATATGATGAGTGCATAGACTAGAAGGAATACCCTTCATGTCTGTATACTCCCAGGCGAATGCCCCCTTACGTTCCTTCAAGAGATTGGTTAGGCGCTTTTGTTCTTCTGAGGAGAGAGCAGGATTGATGTTCAAAGTTCTTCCAGGCTCTACCTCAATAGGAATACTTCTCGAGCTTTTCAATACTGGGATTATATTTGCGTCATTGGCTAGTGCTTCCTCCGTAAGCTGTTCTTGTTCTTCTTTGCCGAGGGTACTGTTCAGAAGTTGATAAACTTCCTTGTCTACAGAAGCAGGTTCGCTAATGAAATTATTAATGGCATCGTCTTCTGTTTCGTTTTTGAAAGTTAGTGCCTTCCCTATTGTTAGTAATGGCTGAACATCTTCTTCTTCTTCTTGTTCTATCCAAAGGGAGGTTTCAGTTTCTAGACTCGGCCTTGCTGGAGGGTACAGGGTAAGATTTTTGGTTTCCATGCCATCAGATATAGTCATAGATCCTGATCGACAGCTGATGCAAGCATCAGCTGTAGCCAACCAAGGTCTCCCTAAAATCAATGGATGTCCCCCCAGCTGTGATTTTGGCTGTAATACCAGAAAATCGGCAGGGTATTCCCACGAGTCTACTGAAATAACGAGGTCGTCCAAAATCCCTTCAGGTCTGATAGTGGATCTGTCTGCCAGTTCTAAGATAGTAGGGGTCGGTCTAATATTGGTGAATCCGAGCTTTTTTTACAGTCTCCATTGTTATAACATTGATCGCAGCTCCTAAATCTACTAGTACGTTGGGTATCTGCGTTTGTCCTATGTGTACAGTGACAGTAGGATTGCCGGGATCCTCATACTTAGTTACAGGGGTTTTTCCAGTCATTAAAGCGGATAAATTCCCTATAACATGAACAGTAGGAGGATCTCTGGGTTTCCTTCCCGGTCTTTTAGTGCACAGGTCCCGAACAGTTCTAGCGTAGATAGGTACATCTTGAAGAGCTTGTAAAAGGGGAATCTTAACATAAAGGTTCTTCAATTCTCCTAAGAGATTGAACTGAGGTTGCCCCCCTCTTTGTGGCAGCATCAATCTCTTAGGGTAAGGTGGTTGCCTTACCAACTGGGTGGGCTGCGTGTTATCCACTTCATCGTTCAATGTTTCATCCCTCCCATCTGAGGGATGCTCAGCATCTTCAATGATAGGAACCGGATCAAAAGGATGCTGGGAACTCTCTCCTTTGTCATACACATTTGGTGGAATATTTTCTGAAGTTACACGTTCTACTACCTTCCCAGACCGTAAGCGAATGTCATTACAAGGTACAGGGGAGAGAGAGTAGGCTGGCATATTGAGAGTTTCCAGTTGCTGGACTGTTTTATTATTTGGGTTAGGGTTAGGTTGGGCAGGCAGCTGAGGCCGTATTGGTATGTTAGGCACAGGATTATTTTGCAGCTGCAGCTGCGACTGCTGAGGTAGGTATTGAGGATATTGCTGAAATTGAGGATATGGAGGATACGGTAACTGTTGAGGTGGAGGTGGTTGAGGAAACTGATTCCCAGGATGGAAGTTCCTCCATCCAGGAGACCATGAAGTAGGTTGATGAGGTGGCTGTGTCCAAGGACTCCATGAATTATAACCTTGCATCGTAGGTTGAGGAGAATTCCACTGAGCATAATTTGAAGGGAATTGTGTATTCACGTTTTGCATATTAGTATTCCAATTATTCAAATTATTCAAAAATGGAAATGAATCGGGAGACATACCTTGATTCCGGGGCTGCCAGGGTTTCTTCTGTGCAATAAAGTAGGCTGAATCCACCTCTGGAGTTGATGCCTGCAGAACAGCTTTCACTTGGGGCAGCGTGGGGCATTCTTTCATATCATGATTCAGCTCGCACAATTGACATACTTGAACTTTGTCAAGGGGGCATTCTTTCAGTGGATGAGTCTTTCTACATCGGGGACAAAACACCCCTAGTGTGAGATCCTCCACTGCCTGTCTTTTCTTGGCCTTCAAGACGTCAATCTCTGAAGAGATAGAGCTCATCATTTTTGTTTTAAAGTTTTCAAGAAGATTGCCTATCTCTGCACGTGTAGCTCCCCCATTGGATGACTTCTGAGTTCTGTCGAAGACATCACGTTCCAGGTTATTTCGTTTATGCTGCTTATTATGCCTAGAAGATCCCCTGGAATATCTCTTACATAATTCCACAATTGTCTCAAAAGATTCTTTAGAGATATCCCCCTTTCCTAATAAATTTAGCATGTCTAAACAATCGTCCCTGATTCCTCGAAGCAGGATTATCTTAAGCACATCTAGTCCCATGTTCGTCTGTCCAGCTCTCTGCACATTGTACAGCAACCTCTCTACAAAATCCTCCAAGCTTTCGTCCTCCTTCTGTACCATTTTGAATAACTCCTCCCTCTTGTCCCTGGTGTTGCAATATTCTTGATATTTTTCCAGGAACACTTGCTTCATCTTGTTCCAATTAGCAACAGTTCCTCCCCCAAGGCTCATGAACCAACGTAATGCATTGTCCTTCAGGGTGGCAGGAAAAAGCTTCAACTTTTGAGCATCTGTGACATAATCATAGCTGCGACAGAGGATATCGAATTCAAACAGGAATTCGTCTGGATCTTCTGCCGCCCTGCCATGGAAGCGGGGTAACACCGACGGTGAGATGTTTTTCATAGGAGCTGTCCCCTCGAGCTGCTGTATTGGGAATTGCAATGTAGCCATAGTTTCTGGCGGGGAATTATCTTCATGATGGTATTGTACCACTGCTTCTTCCTCTTCATTCTCATGTCTGTTATTCATCTTTTCTTCTGTATCTTCTCCTTCGTTTGTTCCTTTATCCCTTACCTCAGTTGTAACAGCTGCGTATTGTTCGGATGTAATAGCTGCGTATTCTTCGGTTGCAGCAGCTGCGTATTCTTCGGTTGTAGCAGCTGCGTATTCTTCAGTTGTAACAGCTGCGTACTCTTTAATTGCAACAGCCGAATCAGCTGTTCCTTCTTTAGCAGGAGTATATGCAGAAATCACCGTTGCTCCTGTATCTTCCACTGTAGATCCTGATGCTAACGCTCCAGGATCAGTAGGGCCTCTTTTGATAGGAGTCCCCTGTTGACGAGATCTGACAGCTGAATCAGTTTTGTCAACAAGGTCGTCAATGAATGTTCTTCTGCCCAGCGGTGGACCTCGACCACGACCCGAACCACCTGTACTGTTAGTAATTTGTGGGGTTTTGGGGGTCGGGAGGTGATCGCGTTTTACCCCCCTCGTATTCATGCGAAGCAGATCATTTCAAAAACAACCAAAAGACTGACTGAAAGCAATTATCAGATACAACTAATGACTAGTGTTTAATTTTTATCCTTCCCCGGCAACGGCGCCAAAATGTCAAGCACTCTAATTGCAGATAATTAAATATCAACACACAGAGCGTATGAAATTTATTGTCAACCCGAGAAAGTCTTTTTATTTCAAAGGACAAGTGCACAATATATGCTTAAACACAAACCATTAGAAGTGAATACTTTTATCTTCTATCATCTATGTTCATCCCAAGAATCTACGCAATCCCAATTGCCTTCTAACTGCTGTACTACAATCCTTTTCTATTATGCATCAAGCAGAACGAATATCAGATCTAATCAACGATTGCAGGAAGGAAATCTCAATTGCATTCTAAAATAATCAACTGTCTAATGAAATCAAGCTGGGAATCATGAAGCATGACCTGAACATTACTCTAGAATTTAATAAGGGAGATTGAAGCAACTGTTCTAAGATGCTGAATTGCAAAATATAAATCAATCAACACATAACAGGAAAGCTAATTCGTAGGAACTTCTGGGATTACGTTTCAGCTGCAGGATGAGCACAACAGTGTGAACAGAAATTGAATTACATAAAACAAACCTGACTCAGTCGACTGTTATTGATACCATTTACCAATCTCACAAATAAATCATTTACTGAGAAATCCACACAATGAATATTGCTGCTGCGTACAAAAGAAAGATCAAATCATCACACAACAGAAAGATGAAATCCTAAATTAACACAGCAATCTCTGTGGAAGACGGGCCCAGTCTTCACACAGAGACGCTGGTTGAACAACACTCTCTTTAACTCAGAAGCAACTCCTTATATTAACAGAAGGATGAGTACACAGTTTCGGCTTCACTGCTAATACAAGATGAATTAATTCATTGCTGTCCAACCCCTCGATCGAGATAATACCACATATTTATACATACAGTTGCAACATCTAAACCTATAATTGGGCAGCCATGAAGATCTATGATCTTCAGGCGCCCTAAATAATCTAGCTGTTACAATGCGTGGCGGAACTGAAATATCCAAATATGAGAGGAGTTATCAACTGTCCCAAGAGTGGCGGTCCTTCCAGCTCACAGCTGGATTCGAGCAGCGACATACTTAAGATAGAACTTTATGTTACAGCTGCCCTGCCACGACTGTGCCTTGATTGACGATTTGAGCCCCAAGGAACCTTCCTTAAGCAATGGACGTCCCTTCCTCCGTGACTTGTTCAGCTCCGATCTTCCTGCGGTCTATTTATCTTACTACCTTCATAATTTGCATCATGTTAGCACGAATTAAGAGATGCACAGCTTAAATCATCACAATCATAAGTATTAATACAATAAAACAATAATCGGCCATACCTTGGTAATTTGGGGAATATATAAGGACAATAAGTTGAATTGCCAAGGTAATTGGTGTAAGACAAGGTAAGGGACAGTGATAAATGATGGTCAAAAAGGGCCAATTCTGGGCTCAACAAAGGGATCTATATGAGAGAGTGCAAAACTTGCACTTTGATACTGATATCTGGTTCTTCTTGGATCTTGTGGATTCCCATCAACATCACCAGTAGCTTCTATGGTATTTTCATCCCATTTTGGAAGTGGCGTTGGATCTTGTGGTGCTATATATACAAGATCTACTGGATCTTGTGGATATGGATCTAGCATGTGCTCATCTTCACTCTTTGAATCAGATTCTGAACTTTCATGGAAAGATAATTCGCTATCATGTTCAACATATTGTGGTGGAGTATTTGGTGATATTTCTACTTCAACATGGTGGGAATCATGCAATGGCCATTCTTCAAATTGGACACTTCTTTCAATGAAGGTATTCATGCTGGACAAATACAGAATTTTATAGGCATTTGCATTCTATGCATAACTAACCAATATGCACTCTTGACTTTGAGGCTCTAAGGCTCTCCTCTTCTCTAAAGGAATCATGGCCCAAGATTTTGAACCAAAGACTCTAAGATGAGACACATCTGGCTTGTATCCCATCCAAGCTTTGAATGGAGTTTTTCCTTTTAGGCCTTTGTGTGGAACTCTGTTCTGGAGATATGCATCACAGTTGACATCTTCTGCCCAAAGTCTAGGAGACAATGCCTTAGAGTCAAGCATGCATGTAGCCATCTCTTTTAGGGTTATGTTCTTTCTTTCAGCCACACCATTATGTTGTGGTGTGTATGGAACAGTGTGTTGCACTTCAATATCTTCATCTGTAAAAAATAGCTTAAACTCATTCTTTACATATTCTCCTCCATTGTCAGTACAGAGGACCTTTATCTTTCTGTTAGTGAAATTTTCTACAGTAGCTTTAAAAAATTTGAAACATTTAAAGACTTATGATTTCAACTTTAGAAAATAAACCCAACTAAATATCGAATAGTCATCTATGAATGTTAATATCTATCTAGAATTATTTACAGATAGGTGAGGAAGAGGTCCTTCTATGTCACTGTGAATCAATTCGAGAGGAGATGAGGCTCTCTTTGCCTTTCCTTTTTCAAACTTTTGCTCTGGATGCTTGCCAATCAAGCAACCTTGACAGGTACCTTTATAAAATATTATGTTTGGGAAGCCTTCAACCATGTTCTGATTGTGCAGTTATCGAAAATATTTGTAGTTGAGGTGCCCAAACCTCTCATGCCAAATCTTGATAACTTTATTAGCATGCGTAAGAAGTGCACTTTGAGTTGAATAAGGCCTGAAATGAGAGAACTCATAAATCTTGGAATGATGATTTGCAATTCCTTGTGCAGTGATTTTTCCAGAAGAGATCTATGTTATCTCAACGACATCAAGAGTAAAAATGACTTTCTTTGGACTCTTGTATGGGTCATCTGATAGACTAAAATAAGATTAGTTTCCAAGGTAGGAACATACAACACATCATTGAAGCGTCCATTATCAAGGTTGATTCTTCCAATTCATTTTAAAGGAACTTTTGAATCATCTCCCATTAGGATGGAAGGCCCGACAATAGGTTTGAGTTCTGAGAAGAGATCTCTAGATGCAGACATGTGTTTGGAGGCTCCAGAATCTATGATGAAGGAAGATGAATTTGAAGTGCCATCCATGAGTGCATGGCATCTCTCCTCATCTTCTGATTTAGAATCAACTTCTTTCCTCCTGGTACCTGCAGGTACTGGAAGGGTTTTCTTCTCTAGAATTTGATCCTTAAGACCAATTTTCTTCTTCATGCAAGCACTTTTAGGATGAAAACCTCTATTGTAGTATGGACATTTGGTCTTCTCCTTTTGATTTTGCTTTCCTCTCTTGGAATTTGAAGTTCCCTCTGACTGTTTGGGAGACTCCTTTTTCTTATTCTCATACTATTCCTTCTCCTTTCCTTTCTTCTTTCCTTTACCATTCTCATTCTTTCCTTCTCCAGCAGCAAGAGCTAGATCCCTAGATGGTTTTATGACTCCCATTTGCACCAATTTGTCCTGGTCCTTTGTGAGAGACAGAATGAAGGCATCTAGAGTGGGAATCTTCCAATTTGGAATGGATAATTTAGTTGTTTGGAAGGTGGACAAGAGTACATAATAGTTTGGTCCCAATTTTGACAATATTGAGAGAATTAATTCCTCATCCTTCTTCTCAATACCACACAGTTTTAGCTACACAACCAAATTCTTGAATTTTGTGAAGAAGTCTCTGATGGATTCGAAGTTGCTAGGGATCAAAGAGATAATCTCATTCTCTAATTGATTCGCTCTCAATTCATCTTGATACCCAAATAAAGATTCAATATTTTTCCAAACCTCCTTCGGAGTTTTCAGACCAGATAGATGAAAGAGAAGATCCCTAGAGATGTTGAGACACAACAATCCAAACGCTTCATCAAGCTTAGTCAGGTATTTGGATTTATCTAATACAACATTTGGTTTGACTTCAATGCCTTTGGGAACTCTGTAAAGACCTCTACTGCACATGAAGATCTCCATATGTTCCTTCCATTCAAAGTAATTGAAAGGAGAGAGTTTTGGTATTGAAGATAGATCCATTTTAGTTGCTTGCTTGCACTACTATTGATGGAATAACCTGCAAAACACTGCAAAAAACATTGCAATATACTTTGGAAATGTATGTTGGAGGGTTTGTACAAAATATATTAATCTCTCACAAGCTCTAATACCATGTGAAATTCCACAGGTAGGATCAAAAAGCTTAACAAACCTCACTAATTTCACAAAGCTTTTACATAAAGAATAAAGAAGAAGAGCTGTAAAATTCACTCATGAATTGAAACTCAGATAAAAAACTGTTGTTGCTCTATTGTATAGCAAATATCTAGTAAACAAAATATCATACAATACAGAGAATTCAATAGCCTTAGATGGCATTCAAATTCATCTCAAGTGGCAGGCTTAGTTTGCATTGGAACCATCACCCGACAAGGTCTAATGGCCACTAATGATGAATGGCTAGTCAACTGAAGTTGGTTGGCACATGACTGAGTCACTAGGGATAGAAAATAAGGAAGGAGACTCCAAATAGGTACATAAGTGACTTGTAGTGGTCAAAAGAGGCACTCCTACACTCAATCTCAGTGAAACTAGGTGTAACAGTCAGTTAACAAGGAAATCAAGGGGACAAGGCACCTTTATTCATGGAACTGACTATACTAACTCCTAAAATAATGTATGGGGTGAATTTAAACTTAAGTGATGTGGATAAGGCGCTCTGAGTGGATAATGAGGCTAATGATGACCAAAATGAAGCACTAGAGGGTTAAAAGCAAGGACTAGGTGCTAGGACACTCAACTACCAATGTATGGAATGCATGACTGATGCATGGAATGCATGCATGCATGAAAAACCAAGGTTGATATGGTTATAATGTTCCAACACTTCATTTCCTAACACGATATGTTGTGAATTATGTGATTCTACTAGTCATTACACAGAGAAGTGTAGGGCTCTGGATGCTTTGGCCAAAATATTGGATAGATCCATATTTAGGGTTACAAATCAATAGCAACTACAATAAGGGTGGGGTGGAGGAAGAGGATGAGGAGGATATTTTCGATGTGGTAGAACTAGAGCAATGGGTGGAAGGGGTAGAGCAATGGGTCATGTTGCATGATATTGTCCACCACCATGAAGGTCGTGGTGTCACCTATTGTTGTATAAGCATGCATGCTACAAAGGGATGCCCTGAAATAATTGAAAAATGGGAAGACTGAATGAAGAACGACCAACAAACCTAATCAATTTAGAATCGAGGGGTGATTATGCAACTGCCATGACTATTAATGTGATAATGTGAGGTGGAACTTGGACTGGTGCAGACCATAATAGTTATGATTTTTTGTGGATACGAAAAGCAAGACCTAAGGAATTGAGGTTTGATCCATCCTAGTAGAAGCATATTTTCAAGGAATCCATGGAAATGTTTTAGCGTCTCCTGATGTCTAGCACTTAAGGGAGTTACGGAAAATATTCATAATCATGCAAAGGGTACTTTTCATTCGTTATCCAGTTGTACAAAGGATACTAAGCCTTAAACCCCCAGTAAGTACAAGAAATTATTTGACCTGTGGATTATTCTATTTGAGGATATAACCTCACCAAGTTGTGTTTCAATCATATTCCAAGTGATTTGAAATACAATGAAAGTGTTGGTTCTGATAAGAGGTTGCTAGGAAAGTACATTTTGTTGCATATTTAGACTCCTTCCATAAGTGGTTGTGCTCGAGGCACATTCTTGCTGGTTAACATAACAAATTATAAAGACTTAATTCTAAGTAGTGATATGTACAACTCAGTGGCGAGTACATTGTTTCTTCTTTTTGTCATACCCTGCATTTAAAAAACATATCCACCGCATACTCCCATTCCCAAGCGGGATAATCCTGGCCTCCCTTGTTATTTCTAAACAAATTAATTCCCCACGACTTCTTGCTTACTGCAATGGGTAAGGAATATTTCCCACAATGATGGCCTTTGCATGAGGAAGCCGAGGTCGAGGCTAAGGCCAAGGGAAATGTACAAAGAACCCAGTAAAAGGAAAAACTAGGCCAATTGTTGATCTTGCTCTTGTCATTAGTTCTCACTTGTGCTCCCCAAGATGAGTTGGAGGTGTTTCCTCATGTTCTTGTTATTAGGATCATTTCCATTTCACCTTGACTGCTACACCACAAAAACAATAATGGTTGAAGCCTAATGTGACAAGGAAAGAAAGGTTGGGTGAGTGGTTGGGTTGGAGGGAAGGAGGTATTGGGGTATGAAATAAGAAAGTTAGTTTGTTTCAAGATGTTGTATGGTAGAAGGAAAGTAAGGGACTCTTTTTTAGTTAGACCATCCATCAATGTGAAGTATTTAACATTTCAATATGGGATTGGATTTCTCACATCTTTCTTTATAAAAAATAAATGCTTTTGACTTTTCATTTGGATAACCATATATATGTGTTTCTTTACCTCTTGAGAAAAGGTATCTCTTTGCTTATTTATTTCCCTCTTGAGCAGAGGTATCTCTTGCTTCGAAGAAATACAGGGTGTTATCTCAATCATTTGCTATGTTATAGAGGAAGAGATATAATCTATCATAAAGACCTTGCATTGTATTATAGGTCTGCATATAACACTTAAGGGCTTATTTTCCATTTCTCTCAAGAGCTCATGTAATGTGTAAGGCCCTTGCTATGATGTAATGAAGGTCCACACTTGTGAAAGTCTAAAAAGATGTGTATGGCCCTTTCTATTATGTAATGAAGTTCCACACTTTTCAAAGTCTAAAAAGATGTGTATGGCCCTTGCTATGATGTAATGAACGTCCACGCTTTTGAAAGTCTAAAAAGAACTAAGGAGGTCCTTACACCCAAATTTTTATGTGTTAATTTTACACCTAATTTTTTGTTTGCAACTTTTTCATATATCCAAATCATCTTGTTACTGTAATTTGTTTCAAAAATAGTTGACTTACAGACATAATGGTTTAGTTGGTCTTGCATGTTCTTTACTTTGGTGTAGAAGCTAGAAATAAAATAGGAATTAAGTATTTTCTTAATTAACATTATATGCTCATCTTAATGTTGGATCTATCAAGTATTAAGAGGGATAACATTTCTCAAGTGCATACTTTTTATGGTGAAATATTTTTAGAGAAGGTTTGCACTTTGATGGATTTGATCCCTCTCAACACTTGATAGACTTGGGATTAAGATGGATCTATGTTGGTGCTGTAAGGACCCTACTCTAGGGTTCTAAACTTTTCTAAGTACTGTAATCAATCTACACATTGAATATTTTTTTTTGATATTTATATACATATTTCATTTTGTTTGTCTATGGTTCTACTTTTGTTTCCAAATTCTATTAATTATTCTGCCTAACTTCAGTATTAATAACTGTAGAAAATTATACAAGAAATAAGTAGGAACTTATGATTTCTAATTTTGCTTATAAACAACTCTTAGAATCTAAGCTACCTAAAATTTGAGCACAAATGCACATTAAATTTAAATATTTAAATCTAAATCAAATAACTATCATAACAACAACATAATCAATAATGAATGTAAGATAGATTTACAAGTTTTATTAAGCAAAATGCATATTTAATTAATGCTTGAATAGTCCTTAGTTCCTTCTTTGCAGTCTTCAATCAGCTAGTAGCAGCCTGCACAACCTTCCCCAAACCAGTATAACCTCCCAACCATTTGGGACATCCTATCTGGCTCCCCAATCTAGAAAAACTTAGATTCTTTCTATCCCTCGAGTCCCAAACCCCCAAGAATAGTAGTTGCAATATCCAAATTCCACAGAAATTTATTCACAATTAGCACAAGTTTTCCAAGATTTCAACCTTCATTTCCAAGATTAGTCTTGCCATCTTCCTAGCCTCCACACAGACAACAAAAGGAACCCACGTATCATCTATCATTTTCCTCTCTATAGTCCTAAAAGGCACCTTCTCCTCCAAGCTACCTCTCCCTATCCAAATCTTACTTCAATTGAGATAATATTATCCCCATAATATCTTGCCACATAATTCAACCAGAATCAATCCAATCCAATTTGAGTTATAAATTTATGAATCGATTCAAATCTAACTTATTTTTTTCTAAATAAATCAAATCCTAATTTCATCATAAATTCTCCTTTATAATAACTAATAATAATGTAACTGAAATAACTCAAAATGGTCATGAAACTTTAGTTAACTAATGACATTAAACATAAATATTATTTCTTTGATTAATCATTCATCTATTTATCTAATTAATTTTAAGTAATATATCCCTTATACAATTTATCAACCACACAACAACTAACCAAGTATAATTCGCTAAAAGCATACTAGCGCAGTACGTACAAGGTGTGGGTATGTAGCTAGCATTCACATACCTCATACACATGCTAATAATCAAAATATAAATGCACCTAGTTTTTAAATCTTGCACATGCTAATAGTAAAGAAAAACGAGGCATTACAAGCGCTATTAGTGTGGAAAATGATGTTCCATATGAAGATGTCATTCAATTCATCAATGAGTATGAGATGAACAATTTAGTGTGAAATATATAGTGTTTATTTAATTGATATTGTCATTGTTTAATATTATTGTTTCATGATATCCAATCAACACCATATATGGATTTAATAATGTGCTTGAATTTTCTTCAACATATTATGGATTACACATGATAATTTCAACATTCCCCACATTACACATCTACCTCACAATGGGTTGTAGAATGCAGCATGCCAATGTTAGTAAAACAAACTTGGAAAATATATCATTGAATATCATGATAAAAGTGTTACAAATTGCATTGTTTCTCACAATCGTTTTTATGTATTTTTTTCTTTTAATCTAGTGAAAGATTACAAAACAATTAAACAACGTCCCATATTTTCATACTTTGCATTGTCCCCAAGGTTTTTGACATGTACAGATTGACCTATGACCTTGTTAGCTTGTGTTTCAGTCAGATTCCAAGTGATTTGAAATACATTGAACTTGTTGGTTCCGATAAGGGGTTGCTAGGAAAGTACATTTTGTTGCATATTTAGACTCCTTCTATAAGTGGTTGTGCTCGAGGCATATTCTTGATGGCTAACATAACAAATTATGAAGACTTAATTTTAAATAAAACATGGATTTTTAGGTTGTTCATTCTAAGGAAGCCTATTGCGAAAACTAGAAAAAATTCATTTCCATGGTTCTTAATAATGAATGGTTTGCATGCCAAACGAGAGGCTTGCTAACCTAAGGAATTAGATACCTATTTGTCCTTGTTAGAGTCAAGATGAAATGTTCAAATTTATGTTTCAGTTTTGTCTCGTTGCCAAATTTTTCTAAGGGTGGGTTGAGTACTTTTGCAATTAATTCCCCCCCTAGATCCATTTCTTAAAAGCCAAGTTTCTTAGGATTTGAGTTTCTTTGGACTATATAATTTCAAGCTTCATTGCATTTGTCAAATGGAATTGTTCTTTTCCCTATGAAGAAGGAGAAGCAATGCCATATTTACTAAATTACAACTTATTAAAATTGTCTCATGGTTTGAGAACACTCTAATTAGTATGAGCCCGCACTTGGATAAATTGTCCAAGTATAGAATATTGAGATGGAGATGGGCCATCTCAAAAACCATTATTAGGTTTCTAGGGAGGGGCCCATGTACCATGAGCAAAGAGTAACCCAATGCCTCCTTTTCTCATTCTTGACAATCACAAAGCCTTAAATTAGATTGGGCACATCATCAAGTTGGTAAAGCAACTTGATGAAGAAGGAATAGAAGGCCACCCTACTATCCATAATAAAACAATATGTTATTAACCTTGCTCTTGCAATATTTGAAGTTGAAAAGTTACATGAACCTAATAGTGAGGATTGAGATCCAATCTTTGCAAATGTTAAGTAGTTAACACTAATTAAGACAAACCCCTTATGACCATCCACTTACCACCCAATACTAGACTCCTATTTACAATTTCATGAATGTGTTTCTTTATTTATAATTTGGGCAAAAACCATGTCATATACATTGCATAAACTTACCACCCAATACTAGACTCCTATTTACAATTTCATGAATATGTTTCTTTATTTATGATTTGGGCAAAAACCATGTCATATACATTGCATAAACTTACCACCCAATACTAGACTCCTATTTACAATTTCATGAATGTGTTTCTTTATTTATGATTTGGGCAAAAACCATGTCATATACATTGCATAATTTTAAGAGATGGTCTATACACAATTGTTAATGTCCATTACAAATGTTTTTTATAACTAATATATTTAAACAAACAAACCTAAACAAATATTTTTTACAAATAATTATTTTAGTAATTAAAAATGTTTTTTTTTTAATTTTAAATATAAAATAAATTATTAATAATTAACCAAATATTTTTTTAAATAAATAATTATTTTAGTAATTAATTTTTTTATATATTTTAAATATAAAATAAATTATTAATAATTAACAAAATAATTTTTTAAACCATTAGATCTGTCCTTTAATAGATTTAGTTACCTCTTCAACATCTATTGAAGTTTGACATTGGGATTTGGTGGAATTAAGTTGGTGATTGTGGGCCTTTCCTTGTACCATATGTGATAGTTAGAACTTCCCTTCCATCATTATAAAAAATAGAGAAAACGTATCTTATAAAACTAAATATGATTTGATTGAAAGCTATTTAGAGAAGGATTTCTCATCATATGAGTTGTGGTCATTTTCATAAAACTTTTTGTACCGGTCATTTTCATAAAACTTTTTGTACCATATGTGATAGTTAGAACTTCCCTTCCATCATTATAAAAAAAATAGAGAAAACGTATCTTATAAAACTAAATATGATTTGATTGAAAGCTATTTAGAGAAGGATTTCTCATCATATGAGTTGTGGTCATTTTCATAAAACTTTTTTTTATTGAAAAGTTTTAAAAATAAAAACAAAATTCACATCAAATTGAAACTTTTATATATATAATTTAATTTATAATTAAAAAATATTTTAATTCTATTTATTTATTTTATTGAAAAATAATATTATTAATAATAAGAAGTATATTTTTACATAATTTTGAAGTTCTTGTTGTAAATAATTTATATTGTAAAAAAGTATATTTAAGTTCTAATTTATTTAAAAAGTAATATAGATTCATGTTAAATATGGATTTATAAAGTATTGGGAGGGATCTAATTTCTTGATATGTAATTTTTTTTTTTAATCTTGAAAAAATTTACACCTTAATAAATTTGATCTCTCTGCATTTAAGATGGATGGTTTTAATTTTTTTAAATTTTATGAGCGACATGAATTTTTTTAATTAAAACATGTAATTTTTTTAAGTTGACATGTTTTTATTTTATTATTATTTTAATGTTATTTTATTATTTTTCATTATTAAAATATGCCACATTACATCACATCACATCACAACATTTCCCCCATACTACATCACAAAATTTCCCCCATACTGAGTTGTAAAGCACCTCGCTCCTCTCGATGCAACCAAAATTGCAAAAATCGCAAAAATGATCTTCAACATTTACTTATACTTCATATGTTAAATATATAGAGAAGTTCTTGCTTTGTAAACATCACATGGAATAATGCCAATGTGGCATGTGAAGCCCATTCATAGATGATCTGAAAAATGTATCGTTTGCTCCAAATAGTCTTGAAATTGTGCAGAATTAAATTTTATTTCAATCTCGAATACATTAGTGAAAAATCCCCAATTTGCCTTTAATGAATATGAACTTGCAATTCTCCCTACTTAGAAAAACAAAATCAGAAAAAAAAAAAACAATTACAAACACAAACTTGCAATGAGAATTGGTAACGGACTTCGCCAAACTCTATCTAAATCTCTGAGCTCGCTTAATCCATGAACCACTTTATTATCCCCCTTCAAAGAGGCATTCACCTTCTTAGAATACGAGCTGAAATCATGCTCCATAAAGGGTTTCCTTCACCTTCTTACAATACGGGCTGAAATCATGCTCCATAAAGGGTTTCCTTCTCATGTACAAAATGACTTAAGGCTCTCACATAAGTGGCCATTCTCCAACACTAGAAGGGCTATGTAAGTAAGACTTTCCTTATTTATTCTTAAAGAGTTTATAAAATACACTTAAACAAGCTTACGAAATTCCTTTTACTCCAAAAGCTCTCTTCTCAAAAATCTCTCACATAAGGAATTTAAATAGTTCTCCTAACTCCACAACCCAAGGAGAGGATAACTCTCCAATTCCACTAAATTAGGATCTACAAGATTTAAGGAGAATATCTCTCAAGATCCATCAAATTTGGATCTCATCACAACTCAAGGGATAGGATGAGAGAAAATATCAAACAAATTCATGCGACTTTCAACTTCTCCTTAAGACTAGGAAACTAATTGTGAGGTGGATTCTCACGCTTAATTTAATTTCCTTTTTACAAATAAAATGAAAAATACATGAGCAGATTATGCTCCAAAAAGTATTAATCGTTTACATTTAATTGTTGTCACCCTTTTACCAAAAATTCCATGAGCTTTAACTTTGAGGTGCAAAGTGTAATACACCTTGTTCAAAATACCTCGGAAAGTTGCTTGAGAGCTCTTCGTTAAAAATGGAGATCCTCTTAGATCAATAGAACATTCTCAACGTTATTGTGATGTTACATAATTGTCATATATATGATGACCTCAAACAACATAAATAGTTAAAAGACACACAACTTCAACCCCAAATAAAGAATATTTATCGGACTCCTTTATTAACTATACCACATTTATATAGCTAAATTCTATCAACATGCTTTATATGCCATACTATAAATCATAGTATATGAATTGTTTTAAATAATAATTAAATTTTAAATAATAATTTTAAATTTTTTAATGGAAGTGTTTCCTTAAATTTGGTGGGTATTTTTTTAAAAGTTATAGTTCCACTTGATTAATAGAACCGATTCATAAACTATCATGCATATTCCACTGGAACAATTCGTCACAATAGATCTTACAACTTAGTTCTTTTTATTAGCTTATTTGCATTGAATACTAAATAAACTGGAACTAAAAAAAGAATTACTAGAGCAAATAAATACACAATCCACACAATATCACAAGATATACCCTAGGCAAACCCACTATGGAGAAAAACCAAGCTAGAAATGAGGACCGTGCCTTGCTCTTTTATATAGAATGCAAATAGAAAGGAATGAGAACTCTCTATGGAGTTACCTATGGCTCTACGACCATGATGGCTACTATAGGTTCTCCTACCTCCTCTGTTCTACTCTAATATCCAATTCCATGTTGTTCTTCAACTATGGGACAATACAATAACATCATAAGAATGAAATTCCTTCTTCTCCTAACAACCTAATATTTAACATAGCCCGATAGCCATCTAGGGTTAGTTCTATGGTTTTTGCATGCAAATCCCAATTAGGGTTAAGGTTTTGGACCTCTTAGAATGATTTTGAAAGTTCGCACGTGACTAGCTTCACACATGTGAGAAATAGGAGCTGACGTGGAATCCACTTGGTACCATGGTGATCAACTAGATAGGTCAATTTGCAAGAGGCATAACTTCTTCATACGAAATCTGTTTGGAGCAATTCGTGGACTATTGGAAAGGTCTTAGAGTGTAGAATCACGTGAAATGCCATGGTGAAGGGATGGAATTTTTTACCTTAAAAAATGTCATTTAGACCCTCAAACATGCCCAGAAAGTTCTCGACCCCAAATATGGAAAGTGAGACCTACCCCTATAATGGGCCCTACAAGCCAATTCATCCAATATTTCAGCCCCGAAAGCATTAAAATAGATGAAAAATTATATATTTATCCATTTCGGGTCATACCTCCCCATTTTAGGAGGATTTTGGTCCCCAAAATATTTTACTAAATGAGGTGAGGAAATCTTTCCTCTACCTTTTGTTTGGAGTACCATTTAACTTTGCCTGGAAGCTGTCCTTCCAACCCCACTTGCTAGAGTTCATACTCTCCTTATGTCGTTGTTCTAGACTTCTTATGCTAACTCTACCCGAGCCTCTAGTGCTAAGTCCTCTATAGAAGGTAAGACCTTCTCAGGTTCCTGGTCCAACATAGAAGGTTCATAGAGTTTTAGATTTTTCACATTCACTACTGAGAAAATAAACATATATGGGGGTAGACTGAGTTTGTAGGCATTATCTCCTACCTTCTCCAACACTTCAAAAGGACCATACAGTAATTCCGTGATCTTCTTACCATAACATTGTAATCTTTCCTTATTCAAGTGCAACCAAACTCCATCTCCCACCTTGAATGTGTTCTCAACCCTGTGTTGGTCATGTCTGGCCTTGTACTTTTCATGTGAATTCTTCAATGTCTCTTGTACTTGTAAATGGATTTGCCTAATATTATCAATGAAGTTTTCAGCTCTTAATGCTTCAACTATGGTTCCTTCCCTCACTCTCCCTTTCTATCCATAAACAACATCTAGAGGTGAAGGTGGCATATAACCAAAACAAGTTTCAAAAGAGGACTTTCCAATGGAAATATGGATTTATCTGTTATAAGAGTGCTATATGTAGATCATATTTGCATCCCAAGTATTCGAATGCTTATGATTGTAACCCCTCAAAAGTTGCACCAAAGTCCTATTGACTACTTATGTTTTCCCATTTGTCTGTGGATGGAGTGTTGTATATTTATTCAACATGGTGTTCATCTTCTCCCAAAGTGTATTCCAAAATGCACTAAGAAATCTAGTATCCCTATTTTAGATGATGCTCCTTGGTATCCCAAAGTGCCCCCAGACCTTCTCAAAGAACATGCTTGTTGCTTCTTTTCCTTTGATGGTATTTTTACAAGGCATAATAATTCACAGCTTGTTGAATCTATCAACTACCACAAAAAAATAGTCATGTCCCTTCCTAGTGTTTGGTATACCACCCACAAAATCCATGGAGATGATATCCCATGGTCTTGTAGGAACATGTAAGGGATGGTATAGACCTTGATTCCTATTACTGGGCTTTCTTGTACAACAAAGTATCCATCCTCTTATGAACCGAGCTACATCTTATTGCATTCTAGGCCAATAAACATACCTTTGTAAGTTGGCAACTATCTTCCCAACACCAAAAAGCCCTGCAATTTTGGAAGTGTGAGCCTCTCTCATGAGTTGCAATCTCTCACCTTTAGGAACATATAGATTGTCCAACTTGTAGAGTAACCCATCCTATAGATGATAGTCAAACTTGCTATCACCTTCTTCTACATAGAATTGGACTTTTTATTGTTGTAGAAATTGGAACTAGAATATGAATTAAGTCTTTTGTTAATTAACGTTATATGTTCATTTTATTGTTGGATCTATCAAGTATTAAGAAGGAACACATTTCTCAAGTGCAAATTTTTTATGGTGAAATTTTTGGAGATAAGGTTTGCACCTTGATGGATTTGATCCCTCTCAACACTTGATAGATTTGGGATTAAGATGGATCTATGTTGGTGCTATTAGTGTGGGAGATGATGTCATATATGAAGATGTTAATTAATTCATAAATGAGTGTAAGGTGAACAATTTAGTGTGAAATATATGAAGTGTTTATTTAATTGATATTTTGTTGTTTTATTTTATTATTTCATTATATCCAATTAGCCCCGTATATGGATTTAATAATGTAATTGATTTTTATTCAACATCAAATGGGATTAAACATGATGACTTCAACATTTCGTACATTACACATCTACCTCACATTGGGTTGTAGAATGAAGCATGCCAATGTCAGAAAAGCAAACTTGTAAAACATATCATTGAATATCATGATAAAAGTGTTACAAATTGCATTGTTTCTCACAATCATTTTTTATGTATTTCCTTCTGTTAATCTACTGAACGATTACAAAACCACTAAACAACATCCCATATTTTCATATTTTTGCATTGTCCCCAAGGTTTTTGACATGTATATATTGATCTATGACCTTGCCAAGTTGTGTTTTAGTATGATTTCAAGTGATTTGAAATACATTGAACTTGTTGGATCCGGTAACAGGTTGCTAGGGAAGTACATTTTGTTGCATATTTAGAATCCTTCCATAAGTGGTTGTGCTTGAGGCATACTCTTGAGTGTTAACATAACAAATTATGAAGACTTAATTCTAAGTAGAAATCATTGATTTTTAGGTTGTACATTCCATGGAAGCCTATTACGAAACCTAAAAAAGCTTTATTTGCATGATTGTTAGTAATGAATGGTTTGCATGCAAAATGAGAGACTTGCTAACCTAGGGATTTAGAGACCTAATTGTCCTTATTGAAGTCAAGCTGAAATGTTCAAATTTATGTTTTATTTTTGTCTCATTGCCAAGTTTTCTAAGGGTGGGTTGAGTACTTTTGCAATTAATTTCTCCATTGATCCATTTCTTAGATGCCAACTTTCTTGGGAGATGAGCTTCTTTGGACTATATAATTTTAAGCTTCATTACATTTGTTGAATTGAATTGTTATTTTCCTTATGGAAGAGGAGAAGTGATGCCCTATTTACTAAATTACAACTTATTAAAAGTGTCGCATGATTAGAGAACACCCTAATTAAGATGAATTTCCACTTGGATACTATTGTCGAAGTATATAATATTGAAATGGAGATGGCCCATCTCAAAAACTATCATTGGATTTCCAAGGAGGGGACCATGTACCACGGGAAAGGAGTAACCTAGTGCCTCCTTTGCTCATTCTTGATAATCACAAAGTCTTGAATTAGACTTGTCACACCATCAATTTGTGTTAGATTTTCATCATTTAATTCAATATGATCTAGGATCTTAACTGAGAGAACAACATGTACAGCATATCAAACACAAGAGACAAGAGACACAAAGCATTTCACCAGGGAAAAACAAGAACGTGAAAAACCCCACAACTTCCTCAGAGATAGAATGAGCACCAATACAAAGATCAAACCCCAAAACAAGAGATAGTCTCCTAGAAGTTGTTCCTCCTCCACTTGTGTGCACTCCTCCTCTCTCTCACTAATGCGAAGTGAGTGAGTGAGTGACTGAATAGAATGAGAGAGACATACTCTCTATTTATACAATGACTTGACTTTCCTTTTACTCTAACTAGGCTGACCTCCCTTAGGAGAGTCTAATAACCCATTGCCACTTGTCACTGGGCTGACCCCACTAGGGTGGCCTAATAACCCTTTAACGCACATGACTCATACAGGGTCAACCCAACACCGGTGGTCTAATAACCCTTTAACCCACATGACTCATACAAGGCCGACCCCACACCGGTGGTCTAATAACCCATCAAATATAAGTTACGACACTTATAATATAACTTGCGACACTTGCAAATACAAATGACAACACTTCCATTCGGAGGAATAATACATCTCCATTGGGGATACAATAAAGTACAAATGTAATACATACAACATACAAGTGAATATCTTTTGAAGTTACAAATACATCAACACTCCCTCTTAACTAGGAAGGTATTCTCTTGACACAGGTCATTGATACATATAGGCACAAGTCTTCAATAATGGAGCTGGATCATCGTCACTGCTATTGTACTCTTCGTCTTGATCACTGGGCTATCTCTCAATTCTTCTCGTCATGAAGTTCTATAGAGCCAGCCCTTTTTCATGTTGGATGTAGGCCTAGCCTCTTGTAGGTCTTCATCATCTCTGCGAGTTGGCCATCTAGTGGAATCCTCAGGGATGATTACGTGTGTCAACAAAACCTCGAAAGAGCATCCCAAGACTGATTACGAGCTTACTACTCAACCTATTGTATCTCCCAAGGATTTATTACATGTGACCTCCACAAAACCTTAAAAAATGTGTCTTGCGACCTGCAATATATCTAAAGAGCATCCTAGGACTGATTATGAGCTTACTGCTCAACCTATCGGATCTCCAGGACTGATTACATGTGATCCCCACAAAACCTTAAAAGAGAGTCTTACGACCTGCAAGATCTCTAAAGAGCATCCCAGGACTTTTACATGCCTAGCACAACCTATCAGATCTCCAGGATTGATTACATGTGGTCTAACAAAACCTTAAAAGAGTGTCTTGTAACCTGCAAGATCTCTAAAGAGCATACCGGGACTTTTACGTGCCTAGCACAACTTATCGAATCTCCAGGACTGATTACATGCTTACCTCGCAAAACCTTGAAAGAGCATCCCAGGACTGATTGAGAGCTTACTGCTCAACCTATCGAATCTCCCAAGGAGCTATTATATGCTACTGCACAACCTGTCCACGGCCATGGAATATCATCCTGATACTCATGATCAACCTAATCATCCTCGCACGGAGCATCATCCTGATGCTCATTATCATACTGATCATCATCATACAGTGCATCATTCTGATTCACATCAAAATCACATGATCGTCCTGATCATCATCATAGCATTATCCTGATGCATATCATCATCACATGATCATCTTGATCATCATCATAGCATCATCCTGATGTATATCATCTGGAGCATCGTCCTGATGCTCATCACACATGATCATCCTGATCAACATCATAGCATCCTTCTGATGCATATCATCTGGAGCATCGTCCTGATGCTCATCACACATGATCATCCTGGTCATCATCATAGCATCGTCCTGGTGCATATCATCTGGAGCATCATCCTGATTCTCTTTACACATGATCATCCTGATCATCATCATACACAGCATCATCCGTAGCATAGTCCTGATGCTCATCACATAACACTTACATCCACAGCCATGGGAAGGATCCTCCTACCACCATGCTTGGAATGGATCCTGCAAATGTGTCCCATCACTTCCTCCTCGAAGTATCTTCTATCTGAAGAACACCAAGCCTCTCTCTGAAGTACTTGAACTTCACTCTGGCTAGTGGTTTGGTCAACACATATGCAATCTGCTCATCCGTCGCAACATACTGGAGCTTCACTACTCCTCTCTGCACCATATCCTTGATATAGTGATACTTGATCTCGATGTGCTTCGACTTGTCATGGAACACCGGGTTCTCAGACAACTTCACACAACTCTGGTTTTCACAATAGATACAAGTAGCATCCAACTAGAGATCAAATAAATTAGACAGTAGCTTCCTTATCCATACTGCCTCAAAACTAGCCGAACAAGCTACGATATACTCTACTTCAGTTGTACTCAGTGCTACGCAGGATTGCTTCCTACTAAACCAAGAGATCACACATGATCCCATACTGAAGCAGCACCCCAAAGTGCTCTTCCTATCTGCAGCACGGTCTGCCCAATCTAAATCAACATAACCCTCTAGGTTAAACTTTTGATTACATCATACTTAAGCCCATAATCAACCGTACCCTTCAGGTGCCTCAAAATATGCTTTACAACAATCAAGTGAACATGTGTTGGATCCATCAGGAACTGGCTCAAGGTGTTCATAGAAAAGCAAATATTTGGTCTCGTGTTCGTCAGGTACATCAAGGACCCAATCATCTAACAATACATCGTGGCATCAACCGACTCTCAACCGACTCTAGTGAAGCATCACTCAATAGCTTCAGGTTTGATGCCATAGGTGTGGCCATGGCCTTGCAGTCCATCATCCCGAACCACTTCAGGATCTCTATTGCATACTTCCCTTGTACTAGGAAGATTCCATCTGTACTCTTCCACACCTCCATACCTAGAAAGTAATGCATCATACCCAAGTCCTTCATCTCAAACTCGGAAACAAGCTTCTTCTTCGTATCGGCAATCAACCTATCCTCACCTGTCACAAATAGGTCATCCACATACAGTAGGATTATCACTGGATTTCCTTGCTCAACCTTGTCGTAAAGGTTGGAATCAACTTTACTCTTTGTAAAGCCCAAACTAGTCAGGAAGCTGTCTATTCTGTCGTACCATGTCCTGGGTGCTTGTTTCAAACCATACAAGGCTTTCTTCAATTTGCATACATATGACTCCCTGTCATGTGTCTCAAATCTGAGTGGTTGCTCCACATAAACTTCCTCTTTGACTGCACCATTCAAGAAAGTTGTCTTGACATCCATCTGGTGTATCTTCCACTTCATCACTGTAGCCAGAGCAAGTATTGTTCTGATGGAAGTGTATCTGGCTACAGATGCAAAAGTTTCTTCATAGTCTATCCCTTCTTTCTAGGAGAAGCCACGAGCCACAAACCTTGCCTTGTATTTCTCTATGCTTCCATCTGCAGCATGCTTGATCTTGTAGATCCACTTGGAAGTCACAATAGACTTCCCTTCTGGTCTTGGGACCACATCCCAAACATCATTCTTCATGATCGACTAGTATTCCTCGATCATGGAATCCTTCCATTACTGCATCCCAGACCCTGAGAACTTCAATATCTTCAATAGGTAGTTTTCTTGAACTTCGTTGTTGGAACAAATGTTGTTGTCCTTCTTTTGTAGGTGATTGTACACGATCTTTCCTACAAGTCAAATTCAATTGCATGATTAGAAACATCTCATAGTTTTCATAACAAATTCTTACACATAAAGGAATATGTCATACATTCATGCAATTATCTTAGCCAATGCTTCAATACAACATTTATCCATATCCTGTAACTTTCTAGATGCCTTCCATCTCTACTAGAACATTGTTAAGAGTGTACACAACTCCCAACATGTCAGCAAAGAGGTTTCATTCTGGATAAGTAGAATGGAATGTTGTACAATACCATAGGACACTTACCCATTACTATATTAGTAGTATCTTGTTCATTAATGCAATTTTCTAAAATGCATAATATACATCCTAAATATGTACATGACTGAACAAAATCATTTAAGTAATACAATAAATGACAATTCAAATACTTATCTTTGTTTGGTTGTTGGGTGGAATCCCTCTCAATCTTTGCTTCCTTACAGGAATTACTGGAGTGTGCTCCTTCTTGATCTTTGATTCCTTGCAGAAACTACTAGAGTGTGCTCCCTCTTGATCTTTGCTTCCTGGATTATCTGTCTTTGAACTTATATCCATCTTGGACCACTATGCATGCTTAAGTGTGCACTAGTGTCATTATTGTGTCATCCTCAAGATCTCATACGTAATCATACATGCATTAGTATAATCTCAATACTATCAAAACATTATGATTCTAAATATGTAAGGTCGTGATAATTTCATACACAGGTAATTTATCACAAGCGTTAGTATTCAAGGTTTCAGGGAGTACTTCTTTTACTCATGCATATTCTTATTTGACCATAGGACTCTTGTAGTTTTTCATACCATTAATCAAACTAAGAAGCATAATATGCATAAACCCATGATTATTCAAACCTATAACTTCATGAATAATCATTATCAATCATACGAAAGTATACTAATATGAGACCCTAACACAAGGTAGGATTCTAACTTGATATAAGAAAAACATACCTGGATTATCATGTTTGCGAGTTATGTCTAACATACCCAAACAATGTCTTCTTTGTTCTCTTCAATGCTTTAGAGAGCTTGTGCTAGTAACCTGCATATATCATAAGTTAAGCATTATAGGAACAAATTATACATACCTCGTAAGTAGAGCCTGTATGTGATTAATGGCTTATGGATGAGACTTTGTCTTCATGTCACCATGGTCATATGTTCTCGATCTAGAACTTGATTTGTCTCTCTTGATGTACCTTTCATGTTAGTGGACAACATCATCCTCATACAAAATTACAGTGCATTAGTACAATCATAAGTGTCATAACCATAATCAATGAATGTCTTCTACCATTCGCATGCATTCATACTTTTACTAAGGTGATAAGACAAGTCTAAAATTAATCAAGATTGTACTAACCTCAATAATATGAAGACAAACTTAATCATGAACAGATTTCAAAATATACCTATATCTGCTCAAGTCATACCTGTCGGGATTGCTTGTAGTCTTCTTTTGTAAGGCCTTAGCATCATCTCCCTCTAGAACTGGAACTTCTTCACTTATGTAGGTGTCCAAATCATTCTCTTCTAGGATCAACCTAATCCACTTTGATTTGTTGAAACTGGATCTGGAGCTGGCTAGGGTTTGTCAGAGAAACCCTAAAAATCCAAACTTGGAATTTCAAACTTCTGTCTAGACAGGTAGATGTAGATGACTGAGGCGAGCAAGATGGTGTGCTCAGATTTTGACGACTCCAAAAATTGACCCCTCAAAATTCACCTGCAAGTTTCAGATCTGTAGCTTCTTGTCAAATTCTGGTTTTCTGGTCAAAATCTCGAACTAGGGTTTGATAGAGATTGGGGTTCTACCCAACAAAAAACTTCGATCTTGGTCTCTAAATTTTGATTTTGATGAGGAGAATCCAACCATGGTCTCATATTCCAAAAATTCCAACTTTTGCAGAAACCTTAATTTCCTGCAGCAGTGACGACCCAAAAATGAAAGTGCTCAGAATCCAATTTTGTTTGGACAGAAATATATGCCATATTGTTTCTAATGTATCTCTAAAATTTTGGATCCTCAGGGTTTGAAACTTCGGCCTGTGGTAGAATGACCTGTCATCTTTTCAAACCCATAGATTTGAGCTTTAATGGAATCGCTGAGAGAGAGATGTGCCAAGTGTCGCAACGTGACCTATTTATGGGATGAAATAGCATAGCTAACTTGTAACGAGTTCCACGTGTCACTATTTCAACTTCGGCCTCTGAAACTTGGACCTATGAAACTACAGTCCGTGCCCTAACTGTGAATTTTTACGGAATTTAATTTGGAGCTTCCTAGCCCGAGATATGACCTTTGTGCCTAGGTCACCTGTTTAGGACTGCATTTGATTCGAAGCCATTGAGAAAAGGATTTATTGTCATGAGTTATGGCCATTTTAAAAAAGCTCTTTTATTCATAAGTATTTAAACATAAAAACAAAATCTAGATAAAAACAAATAAAATTGAATGTTTACATATTTTAAAAAATTAATTTTATTTTAAAAATTTATGTTTATATTTTTTTTTAATAATAAATTAATTTATAATTAAAAAATATTTTAATTTTATTTTTTTCATTTAATTAGAAAAATAATATTAACAATAATAAAATTATTTTTTTATATAATTTTGAAATTTTTACGCTAAATAATTTATCATGGTATAAAAATATATTTGCTTTAACTTATTTAAAAACCAAATATGTTTTACATGAATTTATGTCGTATGTACATAAATCATCTATAATTCGTAAAGATTACATAAAATAACGCGAACATGGTGTGAGAAGCCTGTTTATAGCACTTTCCTAACGTTATTGTGATGTCACATAATTATAATATATATAATAGCCTCAAACAACATTAATTGTCGTATATATGACTAGCATAGATCCAAATCCTAGACTCTATCAAGCGCCGAGAGGGATCAAATATCTCGAGGTGCAAACCTCTTCTCAGGTATTGCACTCAAGGAGCTTTTCGAGGAGAGGTTTGCACCTCAAGAGTTTTGATCCCTCTCGGCGCTTGATAGAGCCTAGGATTTGGATATAGGCTAGTTCCAATTGTAGGTGGTGACACAAAACTGGAGTTTGATCAGCATTGTAAGGAACAGATTAAGTTGAAAATCAAACTTGGAAAATATATCATTGAATATCATGATAAAAGTGTTACAAATTGCATTGTTTCTCACAATCGTTTTTGATGTATTTCCTTCTTTTAATCTAGTGAACGATTACAAAATCATTAAACAACATCCCATATTTTCATATTTTTGCATTGTCCCCGAGGTTTTTGACATGTATAGATTGATCTATGACCTTGCCAAGTTGTGGTTTAGTATGATTCCAAGTGATTTGAAATACATTGAACTTGTTGGTTTCGGTAACGGGTTGCTAGGGAAGTACATTTTGTTGCATATTTAGACTCCTTCCATAAGGGGTTGTGCTTGAGGCATACACTTGAATGTTCACATAACAAATTATGAAGACTTAATTCTAAGTAGAAATCATTGATTTTTAGGTTGTACATTCCATGGAAGCCTATTACGAAACCTAAAAAAGCTTTATTTGCATGATCGTTAATAATGAATGGTTTGCATGCAAAATGAGAGACTCGCTAACCTAGGGATTTAGAGACCTAATTGTCCTTATTGAAATCAAGCTAAAATGTTCAAATTTATGTTTTAGTTTTGTCTCATTGCCAAGTTTTCTAAGGGTGGGTTGAGTACTTTTGCAATTAATTTCTCCATTGATCCATTTCTTAGATGCCAACTTTCTTGGGAGATGAGCTTCTTTGGACAATATAATTTCAAGCTTCATTACATTTGTTGAATGGAATTGTTATTTTCCTTATGGAAGAGGAGAAGTGATGCCCTATTTACTAAATCACAACTTATTAAAAGTGTCGCATGTTTAGAGAACACCCTAATTAAGATGAATTTCCACTTGGATACTATTGTCGAAGTATAGAATATTGAGATGGAGATGGTCCATCTCAAAAACTATCATTGGATTTCCAGGGAGGGGACCATGTACCACGGGAAAGGAGTAACCTGGTGCCTCCTTTACTCATTCTTGATAATCACAAAGCCTTGAATTAGACTTGCCACACAATCAAGTTGGTAGAGCAATTTAATGGAGAAGGGAGAGAAGGCATACAAGGCCACCCTACTATGCACAACAATACGATATGTTACCAACCTTGGCTCTTGCATTATTTGAAGTTGAAAAGTTACATCAGCCTAATAATGAGGATTGAGATCCAATCATTACAAATGTTAAGTTATTAACACTAATTAAGATAACCCTCAATGACGATGATAACTTACCAACCAATACTACTAGACTCATATTAACAATGTGATGATGTGTTTCTTTGTCTATGATTTTGGTAAGAACCATGGCATATACATTGCATATGCATAGTTTTAAAAATGGTTTTAATCAATAAATTTAAACAAACAACCCTAAATAAATTTAAACAAAAAAACCTAAACAAATAATTATTTTAAGTACTTATAAATGTTTTTTATATATTTAAAATTTAAAATAAAAATAAAAATAAAACATTTTTTTAAACCAACCACGTCCATCCTTAAGATTTAGTTACCTCTTCAACATCCAGTGGATGAAGTTTGATGTTGGCATTTGGTGGAATGAAGTTGGTGATCGTGGGCCTTTTGTACCATATGTGATAATTGAACTTTCCTTTCATCATTATGGAAAATAGAAAATAATATCTTATAAAACTAAGTATGATTTGATTCGAAGCCATTGAGAAAAGGATTTATTGTCATGAGTTGTGGCCATTTTTAAAAGGCTCTTTTATTTAAAAGTATTTGAACATAAAAACAAAATCTATATAAAAACAAATAAAATTGAATGTTTACATATTTAAAAATAATAATTTTATTTTAAAAATTTATGTTTATATTTTTTTTTTAATAATAAATTAATTTATAATTAAAAACTATTTTAATTTTAATTTTTTCATTTAATTAGAAAAATAATATTATTAATAATAAAATTATATTCTTATATAATTTTGAAATTTTTACACTAAATAATTTATCATTGTATAAAAATATATTTGCTTTAACTTATTTAAAAACCAAATATTTTTTATATGAATTTATATTGTACGTACATAAATCATCTATAATTCGTAAAGATTACATAGAATAACGCGAACATGGTATGAGAAGCCTGTCTATAGTACTTTCCTAACGTTATTGTGATGTCACATAATTGTTATATATATAATAGCCTCAAACAACATGAATTGTCGTATATATGACCAGCCTAGATCCAAATCTTAGGCTCTATCAAGCGCCGAGAGGGATCAAATCTACTGAGGTGCAAACCTCTTCTCAGGTATTGCACTCAAGGAGATTTTCGAGGAGAGGTTTGCACCTCGGGAGATTTGATCCCTCTTGGCACTTGATATAGCCTATGATTTGGATCTAGGCTGGTTCCAGTCGTGGGCGGTGACACAAAACTGGAGTTTGATCAGCATTGTAAGGAACAGGTTAAGTTGAAAATCAAACTTGGAAAATATATCATTGAATATCATGATAAAAGTGTTACAAATTGCATTGTTTCTCACAATCGTTTTTTATGTATTTCCTTCTTTTAATCTAGTGAACGATTACAAAAGCATTAAACAACATCCCATATTTTCATATTTTTGCATTGTACCCAAGGTTTTTGACGTGTATAGATTGATCTATGACCTTGCCAAGTTGTGTTTTAGTATGATTCCAAGTGATTTGAAATACATTGAACTTGTTGGTTCCAGTAACGGGTTGCTAGGGAAGTACATTTTGTTGCATATTTAGACTCCTTCCATAAGGGGTTGTGCTTGAGGCATACTCTTGAATGTTAACATAACAAATTATGAAGACTTAATTCTAAGTAGAAATCGTTGATTTTTAGGTTGTACATTCCATGGAAGCCTATTACGAAACCTAAAAAAGCTTTATTTGCATGATCGTTAATAATGAATGGTTTGCATGCAAAATGAGAGACTTGCCAACCTAGGGATTTAGAGACCTAATTGTCCTTATTGAAATCAAGCTAAAATGTTCAAACTTATGTTTTAGTTTTGTCTCATTGCCAAGTTTTCTAAGGGTGGGTTGATTACTTTTGCAATTAATTTCTCCATTGATCCATTTATTAGATGCCAACTTTCTTGGGAGATGAGCTTCTTTGGACTATATAATTTCAAGCTTCATTACATTTGTTGAATGGAATTGTTATTTTCCTTATGAAAGAGGAGAAGTGATGCCCTATTTACTAAATTACAACTTATTAAAAGTGTCGCATGGTTAGAGAACACCCTAATTAAGATGAATTTCCACTTGGATACTATTGTCGAAGTATAGAATATTGAGATGGAGATGGCCCATCTCAAAATTTGTCATTGGATTTCCAGGGAGGGGACCATGTACCACGGGAAAGGAGTGACCTGGTGTCTTCTTTGCTCATTCTTGATAATCACAAAGTCTTGAATTAGACTTGCCACACCATCAAGTTGGTAGAGCAATTTAATGGAGAAGGGAGAGAAGGCATACAAGGCCACCCTACTATGCAAAAACAATACGATATGTTACCAAACTTGACTCTTACATTATTTGAAGTTGAAAAGTTACGTGAGCGTAATAATGAGGATTGAGATCCAATCATTACAAATGTTAAGCTATTGACATGAATTAAGACAATCCTCAATGACTATGATAACTTACCAACCAATACTACTAGACTCCTATTAACAATGTGATGATGTGTTTCTTTGTCTATGACTTTGGTGAGAACCATGTCATATACATTGCAATGCATAGTTTTAAAAATTGTTATAAACAATAAATTTAAACAAATAACCTTAAATAAATTTAAACAAATAAACCTAAACAAATAATTATTTTAAGTACTTATAAATGTTTTTTTATACATTTTAAATATAAAATAAAATATTAATAATATAGACAAAAATAAAAATAAAACATTTTTTTAAACCAACCACGTCCATCCTTAAGATTTAGTTACCTCTTCAACATCTAGTGGATGAAGTTGATGTTGGGATTTGGTGGAATGGAGTTGGTGATCGTGGGCCTTTTTGTACCATATGTGATAATTGAACTTTCCTTTCATCATTATGGAAAATAAAAAAGAATATCTTATAAAACTAAATAGGATTTGATTCGAAGCTATTGAGAAAAGGATGTATTGTCATGAGTTATGGCCATTTTTAAAAAGCTCTTCTATTCATAAGTATTTAAACATAAAAACAAAAAATATATATATAAACAAATACAAAAAATATATAAAAAAACAAATAAAATTGAATGTTTACCGATTTTAAAAAATTAATTTTATTTTAAAAATTTATGTTTATATATTTTTTTTTAATAATAAATTAATTTATAATTAAAAAGTATTTTCATTTAATTAGAAAAATAATATTAATAATAATAAAATTATATTCTTATATAATTTTGAAATTTTTATGCTAAATAATTTATTATTGTATAAAAATATATTTGTTTTAACTTATTTAAAAACCAAATATTTTTTACATGAATTTATATCGTGTGAACATAAATCATCTATAATTCGTAAAGATTACATAGAATAACACGAACATGGTATGAGAAGCTTATGTATAGCACTTTCCTAACGTTATTGTGATGTCACATAATTGTTATATATATAATAGACTCAAACAACATTAATTGTCGTATATATGACCAGCCTAGATCCAAATCCTAGGCTATATCAAGCACCGAGAGGGATCAAATCTCCCGAGGTTCAAATCTCCCGAGGTGCAAACCTCTTCTCAAATATTGCACTCAAGGATATTTTCGAGGAGAGATCTACACCTCGGGATATTTGATCCCTCTCAACGCTTGATAGAGCCTAGGATTTGGATTTAGGCTGGTTCTAGTCGTGGGCGGTGACACAAAACTGGAGTTTGATCAACAGTGTAAGGAACAGGTTAAGTTGAAAACACAGATAGAATTATGAGGATTATCATAATGTAAATAATAAGTATTAAAGATTGAGTAAATTGTTAAAGCAAATGTTTGCACATTTTCTTATTGAAGGAAAGCAAAGGTTTGCACCTCAAGAGATTTGATCAAATATATTACAATGTGATCAACTTTGATATTTCTTCTTCCTTTTTTCTTGATTCCACTCCTGCTCCCTTTGGCATCTTCTCGTATTGATCATATGTGAAAGGAGGAATACCATCCAGACCTTTTACTCATGATATTGTTGTAAATGGGAGTCCTCGTCGTTCTTTGTTTCCAATATTTATAGTTTCCTTCTCCAATGTTAATCCCCATTTTTTTTGTTGCACTGTTGATGTAGATATATTAAACATTGCAACACTGGTTGGGGCCAAAAGATTTAATGGTGACTTATCTGGAAAATAATCAATTTCTAGTGTTTGTCTAATAGCTCCAATCAAGTAAGATTTTCTTGTACCTGCAGTTCCTTAGATAATCATTCGTAGTGGTTCATTGTTCCCACCTCTGTAATGCTCAAGAATAATCTCAAATGATTTTCTTTGCTTCTCTGCTAAGATTTCAATTGAATAATTTTGAGTACGATTATCATGAACAATGACATTCAATTGCCAGTTTTTAGATATGAACTGTAGTGCACGATTGGAAGTTTCCATATCAACAAAATTAGAGTTCCAATTTTCCTTGTTATCACATTCCATGTATCCAAGTATGTCATATTCATTGGTAGTTATATATTGATTCCTATATAACCCTGAAATTATCTCCCATTCATGCTTTTGAGAATCTATTTGTACAAATAACACTTCTTCATGATCTCTTTAGTTCACAGTTGTGTTTTCTAGGTTCTTCTATATGTTCTGATGATTAAGTTTTTCTTTTTCTCTTTTATACATTTGTCGTACTTTTCTTTTTTGATCATCAATATCTTCATTATTTGCAATATTATCATGAAGATCCACAATATACCATAAAATAGGGAAAAAAAAACTTTAATATGTTGAAATTATTTCAAATAGTTTTTCTATTAAATAGATAAATTCAATGTATAAATGTAAATAACAAAAAATAATGCATTTTTGAAATCAATGCAATTATTTTACTTTTTATTAAATTGATAAATTGAATACATACATGTAAAAAACAAAACAAAACATGCATTGCTAAAATCAATGCAAATAATCAAATAAATATGCATCTTGTGCTATTTAACAACATTTGTGTGTAGTCTATTGGTAAGTAGTAAGGTTATTGGACTTGTGTTAACCTAGAGACCAAGGTTCAAAACCATTTTTGCTTGGAGTTATATATGTAAATAACAAAAAAAAAATGCATTGTTGAAATCAATGCAAATATTCAAATTAATATGCATCTTGTGTTTTTGAAATCAATGCAACAATGTTTTTTTATTAAATTGATGAATTCAATTGAAATCAATGCAACTAATCAAATCAACATACATCTTGTATTTTTTAAGAACATTTATTTGTTGTCTATTGATAAGTAGTGAGATCATTGGACTTAAGGTTCAAATCCCTTCTATTTTTTCTATTTGTTATGTTGGTTATAGTAATTTTGTTTTTACTTATTTTGTTTCTACTTCTTATGCCTACTATTTAATATATTTTTTACTTCTTTATTTTATTTCTTATATTTCTACTTTTTATGCCAACTATAATATTTGTTACTTCTTTATCTTTTACGCATTGTTGAAATCAATGCAACCATTTTTTTTTATTAAGGTTAAATCCCTTCTATTTTTTCTATTTCTTATGTCGGCTATAGTAATTTTTTTTTATTTCTTTTGTTTCTACTTCTTATGACTACTATAATATTTTTTTTTACTTCTTTATTTTATTTCTTATATTTCTACTTTTTATGTCAGCTATAATATTTTTTACTTATTTATCTTTTGTACTTCTTATATTTCTAATTTTTATGTAGGCTATAATATTTTTTTTGTAACATTTTTTTATTAAATTGATGTAAATAACAAAAAAAAACAATGCATTTGTTGGAATCAATGCAACGAATCAAATCAATATGCATCTTGTGTTTTTTGAGACTATTTGTTTGTTGTCTATTGGTAAGTAGTGAGATGATTGGGCTCAGGGTTCAAATCCCTTCTATTTTTTCTATTTCTTATGTCGGCTATAGTATTTATTTTACTTCTTTTGTTTCTACTTCTTATGGCTACTATAATATATTTTTTACTTCTTTCTTTTATTTCTTATGTTTCTACTTTTTATGTCAGCTATTTTATATCTTTTTTACTTCTTATATTTCTAATATTTGTTTTACGCATTGTTGAAATCAATGCAACCATGTTTCTACTTCTTATGTCAGCTATTCTTTATCTTTTTTACTTCTTATATTTATAATATTTGTTTTACACATTGTTGAAATCAATGCAACCATGTTTCTACTTCTTATGTCAGTTATTCTTTATCTTTTTTACTTCTTATATTTCTAATATTTGTTTTGCGCATTGTTGAAATCAGTGCAACCATGTTTTTACTTCTTATGTCAACTATTCTTTATCTTTTTTACTTATTATATTTATAATATCTGTTTTATGCATGGTTGAAATCAATGCAACCATGTTTTTTTATTAAGGTTCAAATCCCTTCTATTTTTTCTATATATTATGTCGGCTATAGTAATGTTTTTTGAAATCAATTCAACCATGTTTCTACTTCTTATATTTCTAATATTTGTTTTATGCATTTTTGAAATAAATGCAACCATGTTTCTACTTTTTATGTCACCTATTCTTTATCTTTTTTACTTATTATATTTCTAATATTTGTTTTACGCATTGTTGAAATCATTACAACCATATTTTTTTATTAAGGTTCAAATCGCTTCTATTTTTTCTATTTCTTATGTCGGCTATAGTATTTTTTTTATTTCTTTTGTTTCTACTTTTTATGTCTACTATAATATTTTTTTTACTTCGTTATTTTATTTCTTATGTTTATACTTTTTATGTCAGCTATAATATTTTTTTACTTCTTTACCATTTTTACTTCTTATATTTCTAGTTTTTATGTAGCTTATAATAAAAAAAATTGTTAACATTTTTTTATTAAATTGATGAATTCAATTTACAGATGTAAATAATAATAAAAAAACGATGCATTTGTTGAAATAAATGCAACGAATCAAATCAATGTGCATCTTGTATTTTTTCAGACTATTTGTTTGTTGTATATTGGTAAGTAGTGAGATGATTGGGCTTAAGGTTCAAAACCCTTCTATTTTTTCAATTTCTTAAGTCAGCTATAATATTTATTTTACTTCTTTTGTTTCTACTTCTTATGGCTACTACAATATATTGTTTATTTCTTTCTTTTATTTCTTATGTTTCTACTTTTTATGTTAGCTATTCTTTATCTTTTTTACTTCTTATATTTCTAATATTTGTTTTACGCATTATTGAAATCAATGCAACCATGTTTTTTTATTAAGGTTCAAATCCCTTCTATTTTTTATATTTCTTATGTCAGCTATAGTATTTATTTTACTTCTTTTGTTTTTAGTTCTTATCAATGATCGACAAAATATTTATTACTTTTCACTTTTTATTATATTTTATTAATGGCTGACAATAATATCGACAAACATTACATGTAACGTTACAAGATCTCCCTCATATTATTACTTTTTACTTTTTATTACATTTTATTAATGGCCGAAAATAATATCGACAAACATTACATTTAACCTTACAAGATCTCCCTCATATTATTACTTTTTATTTTTTATTATTACATTTTATTAATGGCCGACAATAGTATCGACAAACGTTACTCCACAAAAGTTACAAGATCTCCCTCATACTGGACTGTAGCAATAACCTCAAACAACATTAATAGTTAAAAGACACATTTAATTATAAACAATATTTATTAAATTTCTTTATTAACTATATCACATTTATATAACTAAATTCTATTAGCATGATTTACATGCTATAAATTATAGTATACAAAATGTTTTAAATAATAATTAAATAAGAAAATGTATAATGTTACTATCATTGTTAAGGTTATACTTACTAGATTATATAAAAACATGAGTAAATTCATAAGTATATAATTGTAATCTTTTTAATGGAAATGTTTCCCCAAATTTGGTCCATTTTGCAATGACCTAGATTATTGAGATTTTGAGAAAAAAGTAAATCAAAACATAACTTTACCTTTATAGAAAAAATAAATCTGTTGAAAGAGTTGAATTTGACTAATTATTAACTCACTCCTATAAGTATACACTCAATTAAAATATTCATAAAAATTCAATCATATGAAAACAAGGGAAACTTTTTTCATTTTTTTACATAAACATATACAAATTATATTTTAAAAGTGTTGTGAATCAACCAAATAGATTTTCATTACAAAATGAAGGATCTTTGAACTTAAATTGCAAGGCAATTCTCCTCCTGCCACGGTCTCGGGAGGGGATTAACCAACTCTTCCTACTACACTCTTACTTCCTCTCATATTCTTGAAAACATGAGTAAATTCTAACAAATTGCTTACACAATAGAATATAGAAACAACATATGACTAAATTGGATTGTGAGATTCGCTTCTCGTTATCATTGGTTGCATGGATGGGGTGGATTTATTTTTCTTTACTATTATAGTCTAAGCTTCCTTCTTATCTGGATCTATTGGTTCAGGATTTAAAACTAGCTCGTCTTTCTCCGCTTGATCCACCCAGCTTAGTGAATTTTGTGAACTGGATTGAATATCATCCCTCAAATTAGAGACAACATATTCTTCTTTAAGGGGGGAGTCTCTAACATCATCTAGATCTTGTGAAACTCATTCCTACTCCATAGAAGTTTTTTCATTCAAATGGGGCTTGTTGATTTCCTTTTGAACTGAATAAGGAACCCATTTGATGGGGTTTGAGTATGATGTTTCTTACTTGTTGATCAATTAGTGTTCCTCCTTTACACTATCCCACCATATGGGTTTGTGATGGGGCTTCTTAGAGCCTCCGATATTAGGAGCTTTCAGGAAGAAGGATACAATATGCCATGTTTCATAACAAGCTCTACAACAAAAGATAACCTACTTATAGTCAAGCTTTTATGTCCAGGAGAAGTTTGGGCCTATTAAATTAATATCCATCGAAAATTATTTACTGAAATATATTTCCACATAGATATGTGCATCTGTTGTAATGCTACGATTTGATATTTCAGAACTGTTGTAATGGTACTTGTCAAGGGAATTCCTGATAACTCGAACAGAGAAGAAGCCCTAGAAATGCTAGGGAAGATTTGGAATCTCAACCCATACAAGATCCAAAGAAAGACAGTACGTCAAAGGATCAAAGGGAGTCCATGGCTTCATACATAATCCAGATCTACCCCAAAACCCAAGGCCCTGAGTTTAAGCTAGGTACCTGTCCTTAGAAAGATCAAACTCAAGAATAAAAAACATTTTTGCACAGGGATATCTAAAAGATTCTTCTCTCAAAATGGGATTCCAGGAGATGAATATCCACTTATGTAGATGAACTAAATGGGACAGAAATAATTAAACCTCCAGATAAGGCCATGAGATTTGTAGAAGAGAGCTTGAGTCTTCAGCATCAACATTAGGATCGACCAAAATAGAAAGGGTTGGAGCCTCTTGGAACATGAGATGATTCAAGAGAGACGAGCTTCCTCCATTCTCACAATGTCACAAAAAGAACTAGTTTTGGTAGCACCAACTAGAGAAACTTGTATTGAATGTGAAGATAAACCAGGACGCACAAATCCACCAAAGCCAGTAACCATCGACGCCAAAAGAGAGGGTTGAGAGCAATAAAGGGGTGAAATCAACAAAGAACAGACAAGGTGGAGTTGACAAAAAAAGGGGATACTATCTCCAGGTGGTTGAGACGCCATGAATAAAGAGAGCAAGTGGATAGGAATAACCCTAGCCATTATTGCATGCAGGCAAAAGAGCTCTCGAGACATGATTTTTTATGAGAAAAGTTTCATTATGTGAGAAAAAAATAATAATAATTAATATAATTAATCGCTTGTATGGTTTCATTATACAATAAATATTCAGGGCAACGTGAGTCAGGGGGGTCATCTATGACCTGAATGGAAAAATGGAAATGGAGTTTTCTTAAGGTTTGGGAAACACAACAAATCATGAATTTGAAGCACTTGTAGTTCCCAAATGACTAAACACTCCTAGAGATAAAGGGGTTCAAAAGGACATACTGATAAGAAACTCAATGGTAATTATGTCATCCCTCCCCCATTAAACACATCCTACAAATCTAATGTTATCAATAAATCGTTAAAAATTTGTCGTGATGATAAATGAGTTTGAGCACATTGAGCTCTTTCCCATTTAAGAAGCCTCAACATGAAAGTAGACAAGAAGGAAAATTTATGAGTTTGTTTGTGTGAGCAGATTTTTAAGATAAAAAAGGGTTCAACTAACCATAGTGTCATCCTCCCCCTCCCATGAGGTGTAAATTTTATGATGGTCATGCTAACTCTCAACACTTGTCTCATCAAGAAGGTATGAACAGAAAGATATCTAAAGTAGTCTCATCCCCACCAAAGCAGCATGCAATCTACTACAATGGGTTCTCTAAAGAAATCTATGATGGAACAACATTTTCTATGTGTGGGATCCCTCAAATTTTAAATTGTTTATTGCTAGTCCTTCTCGAAATCAATAAAAATATCAATGAGAAGGATAAGAGGGAAATAATGTCTCTATTTATATGGGTCTCTCCTTCCATTGCAATTAGGGATTTTGGCATTGAATGGTCCTCATTTTCAAGGTTTAGGGCAGCTATGTTGCACTATCATTGTCATAGAAAATTTTGTGTTCTCGGTCAGCAAATAGTCTATAGAAGGAACTCAAGCAATGCAACAGGATGTAGCATTGGAACACTACAATGTGACCTACTAGCCTTGTTGTTCCCTTCATTTTTGAAGGCCTGATCATGGAATATAGACAAGCTGTCAAATGTGAGAATACTTGGATGAGGATGAAGTGGAGAGGAATCACAAGAATTAAGGAATTTACGTAGAAGCAATAAAATGTAATCATCTTGACGTGGTAAAACACTATGTTGACAAGTTTAGAAATGACCATTGAAAATGTATAAAATCTCTGCAAGAGATAGGGGATCAAGAGAGAATGTGGGAAAATGGTTAGTTGAAGAGATTGAGTGAGAGGGTTTGGGAGAAACTTGTAAAAACATTTTGAGAATTTTTGTTGAGAATGCATGAACCAAGACACATAATTTAAATGGATACGAAGATGAATACTAATCATGAAAGTTTGGGTTCCCCCTAAAATTTTATTTTGTATGAACGTTTCCTGTATGATGGAGAATATGATGTGCTATAGTAGATATGTATGTGTTGAATGTTATCTAGTTGTTTGCTTCAGATCATGGTTTGGTATAATGTACATTGTCTTTTCTACATCATTCATTTATTAGCTCTCCCTCATTTCACACTTGTTTGGGTTGTGCTCTGGGTGAGACTTTATTTTCTTCTAAGAGGATTGAAAATGTTGACACTCTAGATGACAACGAGAATTTGTTGGCCCTTGTGAAAGAGCCCTAGTCTCCCATTTTGTGCCAACAAATGGTTATGTTGTTGAGACCTGGAATTAAAGGAGGATGTTTTAGTTGAATGGATGGAATAATTCATAAAATTCTGATCCATGATTGGTGGAAGAAGTGATATGAATATTTTTTGTTACAAAAATCCCAATTGCAAAATTGGAATATGGTAAGGTATAGAGAAGTTGTATTGTATGGTGGGCCTGAGTATGATCAATATGATGTCCTCTAGTGTGAGTTTCCAGTCAAATTATACAAGTGGTTGAAATGGCTAGTGGAAGCTCCAAAATACGTAAATCAATGGAAGAGAATGGTTCAATGGACTATGGTATATATTGTGGATTTGAATAATCTAGATCATCAATTGGTTTGAGCAATTGAATTTTGGGTGAAAAATACCATTAACTAGTTCTTAATGGAATTTGTTGCAAAAAAAAACAATCATTCTCAAAGGAAGAAGCATATCTCAAGAAGGGAGTTTGAGGAATAATGATAAAAGAGATACCTCTGTGGGTAAAAGTCTTGCTGGTAGAGGAAAGAATTATACCATTTCATCCTGACCCTCTGGATGAATAAATTTGTGTGTCACAGGGGAGTAGCTAAGAACAAGGATGGGTAGTTGCAGAACGTGAGAAAGATTTAAAGAATGGGGGGGATGTTGAAGGTAAATCAAGAGATGAGCAGGATGCAAAAAATCCGACCATTCATGAAAAAGTGGTGGAAAACTCAGATGAAGAATGCAAAGAGGAAAACTAAATAGTTATAGAGAGAGTTGTGTGAAGGAGACAATGATGAGAGGATACATGAGCTATAGAAAGTGATGAGACAAGGAGAGTTGGAAAACTCTTGGTTAAAGGAGAGAGGGATAGAAGTGGAAGAGATACTAACTAGAGGAAGTTGGGGAGAAGGAACATCTATAGGGTTTGAAGGAAGAGAAAGACAGTTTAGCGATAGGGATGTTAGGATTCAAACTGACCATTCAGAGATAGTCCTAGAAGAATTTGTGGAACATCTAGAATTGTTCGGGCCAGCTGAAAATGGAGGAAGTCCAATGAGTGAACCCCCCAGAGTCAAGGAAGTGATACATGGAAGTAACGAAACCAACTCAATTTTTATGGCTCCCCAAGAGCCTCCATCTCATATGCTATTTTTTGTTTTCCATTACTCTCTTGAGCTTGTGTTGGTACTCACATGTTGGTATTAGTTCTAGTAGTGGAACAACATTAAATGGAATTATCAATTGTGGTGTTAGATCTAATGTAGTAACTGGGAATTAAATCAATAGTATCTAGTCAATACTAGTAGTGTCATCAAGCATAGTATCACATACGAGCCCAAGAGGGTTTTTCTTAGTTGCGACTCCATTTACTAGAATTGTTGGAGTTCAAGGAGGTTCTTTAGTATGATACCCAGATCTTTGGGGAAAAGGAGCTGAAGAGGATGAGAAACTACATTGATTTATGTGTGAAGCTATTTGGAAGTCAAGAGGAATTCTAGACAATTCCAAATTGCTAGAATTTCAAACCACTATGATGGGTTGAGCCCTATAGTGGTATATGAGGTGTGTGGAGCATGCTACTAATTCTCCAACCTTGCCTTTGCAATAATTGAAGAAACTATTCATTGTGTAATTTCAACTACTGAATTATGAACAACAAGGTATAGCATAACTGAAGAAGATTCGATAGTTTGAAAGAGAACCTACATAGGAGTATGCACAAAGGTTTCAAGATGTATTGAGTAAACTATTGGTCCCCATCCCTAAATACCATCAAAGGAGTGGTTCATTCAAGGACTATTACCATTGACAAGGATACCCCTATCATAACAAGTGACTAATTCTCCCAAAAGTGGTTTAGAACATGCAATGAATATTGATTCTATGGCAAAGTATCCTAGAGGAAACCACAATTGAGCATCAACTAGTACATCCAATCTATCACAAGTACAACACCATATTACTTCTCTCATAGAAAAGATTCAAGAGTTAGTTATTCCAAAGCTGAGTCATGAACATGTATGGTGTATTGGATGCATAACAAAAGGACACCATGTGTCTAAATGTCCTAGATTATGAGGGGGTTCTGCAAGAGGACCTGATATGGGAATTGCACAACTAGCTATTTAAAATCCCTTTTAAGGACATAGACCTCATAAACTAGTTCCAAATATGTAGGGTTCCTAGTTCAATGAGTAGTGTGATATCTCTAAAACCTATGGATATCCTCCCAGACATTTCCCCATCCTACAAAAGTACTCTCCAGTTCCTAACACAATATATTGTGAATTCTATGATTCCACTACTCATTCCACAGAGAAGTGTAGGGATCTGGATTCTTTGACTGAAAGATTGGATAGATCCATATTTAGGGTAACACATCAACATCAACCACAAGGAGGGAGAGGTAGAGGATGAGGATGAGGAGGATATTTTCGAGGTGGTAGAACTAGAGAAATGGGTGGAAGGGGCAGAGTGATCCGTTGTTACAAATGTAATGGCATGGGCCATGTTGCATGAGATTGTCCACCACCATGAAGGTTGTGGTGTACCTATTACTGTATAAACATGCATGCTACGGAGGAATACCTTGAATTAATTGAAAAATAGGAAGACCAAATGCGGAACGGACAAGCAAACCAAATTAGTTTAGAACTGAGGGGTGATGATGTGACTGCCATGACTATTAATGTGATAATGCGAGGTGGAACCTGGACTGGTGCAGACCAAAACAATTATGACTTTTTGCGGATCCAAAAATCAAGACCTAAGGCATCGAGGTTTGATCCAACCTAGCAGTAGCATATTTTCAAGGAATCAGTGAACATGTTTCAACGTCTCCCTATATATGGGACTTAAGGGAGTTGCGGAAAATATTCAAAATCATGCAAGGGGTACTTTTCTTTAGTTATCTAGTTGTGCAAAGGATCCTAAACCTAAATCCCCCCATAATTCCAAGAAACTATTTAATATCTATGGATTATTCTATTTGTGGATATAACCTTGCCAAGCTATGTTTCAATCATATTCCAAGTGATTTGAAATACATTGAATTTGTTGGTTCCGATAAGGGGTTTCTAGGAAAGTACATTCTGTTGCATATTTAGACTCCTTCCATAAGTGGTCACGCTCAAGGCACATTCTTGATGGTTAACAAAACAAATTATGAAGACTTAATTCTAAGTAGAAAACATGGATTTTTAGGTTGTACATTCCATTGAAGCCTATTATCAAACATAAACTAGCTTTATTTGCATGGTCGTTAATAATGAATGGTTTACATGCAAAATGAGAGACTTGCTAACCTAGGGTTTTAAATACCTAAATGTCCTTATTGGAGTCAAGTTGAAATTTTCAAATTTATGTTTTAGTTTTGTCTCATTCCCATGTTTTTCTAAGGGTGTATTGAATACTTTTGCAATTAATTTCTCCATGGATTTGTTTCTTAGAAGCCAACTTTCTTGGGAGATGTGCTTCTTTGGACTATATAATTTCAAGATTCATTACATTCATTGAATGAAATTGTTATTTTCCATATGGAAAAGGAGAAGTGAGTCCCTATTTTCTAAATTACAACTTATTAAAAGTGTTGCATGGTTATAGAAAACCCTAATTAAGATGAAGTTGCACTTGGATACTATTGTCCAAGTATAGAATATTGAGATGGAGATGGCCCATCTCAGAACCTGTTATTGGATTTCCAGGGAGGAGCCCATGTACCACAAGCAAGGAGTAACATGGTGCCTCCTTTGCTCATTCTTGATAATCACAAAGTCTTGAATTAGATTGACCACACCATCATGTTGGTAGAGCAATTTGATGGAGAATGGAGAGAAGGCATACTGGGCCATCCTACTATGCATAACAGTAGGATATGTTACCAACCTTGGCTCTTTCAATATTTGAAGTTGAAAAGCTATGTAAGCCTAATAATGAGGAATGATCCAATCATTACAAATGTTAAGCTATTAACACTAATTAAGATAACCCCATTGATAACTTACCACCTAATACTAGACTCTTATTTACAATGTGATGAATTTGTTTCTTCGTTTATGATTTTGGTGAGAACCATGTCATATTTATTACATATGCATAGTTTTAAAGATGGTTATAATCAATAAATCTAAACAAATAATTCTTTTAGTGCTTATTGATATATTGTATTTTTAATTTAAATATAAAATAAAATATTAATAATTAAATAAAAAAACATTTTTTAAAAACCAACTAGGTCTATCCTTTAATTGATTTAGTTACCTCTTCAACATCTAGTGGGTAATTCTAATGTTGGGATTTGGTGGAATGAAGTTGGTGATTGTGAGCCTTTTGTACCATATGTGATAGTTGAACTTCGCTTCCATCATCATTTGATAAATAGAAAAGAGTACCTTATAAAACTAAATTTGATTTGATTGGAAGGAATTCATAAAGGATTTCTTATCATAAGTTATGGTTATTTAAAAAAAATATATTTTAAAGTATTTTAAAATAAAAAGAAACTTATAAAATTAAATTAAATTCATATGTTTATAAATTTAAAAAAAAAACATTATTTAAAAAGTTATATTTATAATTGAAAAAAAAAATATTTAAAAATAAAATAAAAATTCATAAGTTTATAAATTTTAAAAAATATATATTTATATTTAACTAATTTTTAATAATAAATTAATTTATCATAAAAGAATATTTTAATTTTAATTTACTCTTTTTATAAGAAAAATTATATTAATAAAAATAAAAATTATATTCTTACATAATTTTGAAGTTCTTACACTAAATAATTTATCTTTGTATAAAAATTTATTTACTCTAACTTATTTAAAAACCAAATATTCTTTACATGAATTTATATAGATATATAGTTTGAAAACATCACATGAAATAACACGAACGTGGTATTAGAAGCCCATTCATAGCACTTTCCCAACATTATTATGATATCACATAATTGTCACACATAGCTTCAACTCCAAATAAAGAGCATTTATCGGGGTCCTTTATTGACTATATCACTGACACAATGGCAGGTCGGTCGGACCCTCTTGCTTAACAGATTCACACAAATGCGCTCACAAAGACTAGATGTGAACTCAAAATGCAAAGAAGTTGGCTTATATTACTTGAATTATTTACAAAATTACATGTAAACTAATAAACAAGTCAGCCTCATCCTGTTACAATACACATGAGTAATCTCTACTATGTTTGTGTTATTTCTCTTTGTGTGTGCGATCTCTGATCCCTTGATCCTCACTTTCTATCTGTCGTCCCCTTCTTTTATGCCTTCGCACCGCTCTTCTACTCTACTTTGTTGTTGTTCCCGAGGTCCACCCCATTGGTCTCCCCGAGGTGTCCCTACTTTGTTCGTCAAACTATCTCTGATCTGCAAACCTGCAGTTGTCAGCACCCCTAAACGTGCCTCGACAACCTCCTCCTGTGGTGACATATGTCTTGATATCAACCACCTTCTTAACTGCCATTAACTTCCTCAACTACCCACAATGGTTGTAGGTATGTTTCCTAGACCTATGAACCTTTCTGAATTTTCTACAGTTTTCGATCCAATCACTGTCCTCTTAACTTAGTCTCCACGTATGCCATTCTGCCCCATTCCCCTCACTTGGTCTTTGCCGCTTTCATCGGTGTCTATGTTCGACCACTAGTCGACTTTTACTCCTATTGACCATACTTCAACAACTTCCTTCTCGAATACCTGGCTTTGAATGCCAGTCTTCCTGCACTAGTGGTTGTCAGCTATCCCTCTGGTTGTCCTTCTCTTGTCGATCATCTTCGACTGTTTATCCTAGGCCCTGATGCCCCTGCATTAGTATCCCCAAGTGAAAAATAACTTGATTGCTCCGTCGGTCTCTTATAATCCTCCTTTGGAATCCATGTCGCTTCTTTCAACTCGTCGTTTCTCCATCGGACTAAGTATTCTTTCTTCTTTGAAGTTCTTGTGCATTGGACTTCACGCTCATGCATCACTTCAACAATTTCTTCCTTCTGTCGATCTGGAATCTGCCCTGTCGATTCAATATTCGACACTTCCGCATTGCTACTCGTCGAACCTTCTTACAACTTGTATAGATCTGATACGTTGAACGTAAAGTAAATGTTCAACTCTTTCGGTAGCTCCAACACATAAGCATTGTCTGAAATATTCTTCAGAATCTTACATGGTCCAATCTTCTTCAGCTTCAGCTTATTATAGGTTCCTGTCGAGAACCTCTCTTTCCTCAAGTGTACATAGACTAATCCTTCTTTGCTGAACAAATGTAGCCTCTACTTCCTATCGGCTCTTAACTTGTATGCCGTGTTGCTCTTTTCAATCCGTTTGCATACATATTCATGTACTTCCTTCATGTGCTCTGCAAATGTCTCTGCATCTGCACTCTTTCTGGTCTCTGTTGGTACTTCGACCAAATCTACAACACCATGTGGGCTTCGACCTTGAACAATATGGAATGGACTCATACCTGTCGACCGATTCATAGAATTGTTGTATGTGAATTCTTCTTGCACCAACATGTTCTCCCACTGCTTGGGTTTGTCGTTTGTCAAACATCTCAGAAGGTTTCTCAAAATTTTGTTTACTACCTCGGTCTTTCCATCAGTCTATGGATGGTATGCTGAGCTAAACTGCAACTTCGTGTCCAGTTTCTTCCAAAGGGTTCTCCAAAAATGACCCATAAACTTGGTATCCATGTCTGACGTTATACTCTTTGGAAACCCATGTAGTTTGAGTATATCCTTAAAAAATAATACAGCAATGCTTGTGGCGTCACTTGTCTTCCGACACGGAATAAAGTGTGACATATTCAAAAATATATCGACTACCACAAAAATGGAGTCGCTTCTTTGTTGTGTCTTCAGAAATCCTAGCACAAAATCCATGCTCAGGTGCTCCCATGGGACATTTGGCACTGGTAATGGTGTATACAGCCTCGTGTTCTGAATTTGACCCTTTGCTAACTAGTAAACTCGACACTGTCGGACCCACTTTCCGAAATCCATTGTCATCTCGGACCAATAATACTTCTCCTCATCCAACGCCTTGGTCTTATCAATGCCAAAATGGCCTGCTAAACCACCAATATGCAGTTCTCGGATTAGTTCTTCTCTTATGGATCCTCTAGGAATACATAACTGTTGTCCCTTGAATAGGTATCCCTCTTGGATAAAAAAAATACAAGTATGGAGTTATGTCGACACTCCATGGTTCGCGACTAGCCTTTCATGCTTTCGCAAAATCCTCATCGGTCTCATACTTTGTTTTCACCGACTCTATTCCTATCACCTAAACTGTTGTCGTGTTTAACAATTCAACTCTTTGACTCAGTGCATCGACAACCTTGTTTGACTTTCCCGACTTATGTCGCAACACGAAGGTATATCCTTGCAAGAATTCTACCCACTTCATGTGTCGCTAATTCAACTTCGACTGAGTGTTCAAGTACCTCAGTGCCTGATGGTCTATGTATAACACAAATTCCTTGGGTAGCAAATAATGCCTCCACTTCTTCAATGCTTACACAATAGCATATAACTCTTGATCATACACTGAATATTTATGCTTGGCTTCATCCAATTTTTTGCTAAAGAATGCAATTGGTCGGCCCTATTGGCTCAAAATTGTGCCAATTTCCATTCCACTTGCGTCGTAGTTGACTTGGAAACATTTGTTGAAATATAGGAGAGCTAATACTGGGCTCTTTGTCACCTTATTATTCAACTTGTCGAAGGCTCTCTGGGCAGCTTCATTCCACTTGAACTCCCCTTTCCTCATGCACTCTTTCAATGGTGCACATATCCGACTGAATCCTCTTATGAACTTTTGGTAAAAAATAACATGTCCATGAAAACTCCGCATTCATGTCGTGCTTGTCTGTTCTGGCCACTCCTATATAACATTTACCTTTTCTAGGTCAATCACCAACCATTTACCCGAGATCACAAATCCCAAGTACACCAGTTCTTCCTTCATGAAGAAACATTTCTGTAGGTTCACCATCAACTTCTCTTCCTTTAGCTTCCGCAACACTTGTTGAAAATGCTCCAAATGTTCGTTTTTGGTTTGACTGAATATCAAGATGTCGTCGAGATACACCACGATGAACTTCCCCAAGAATGGCTTCAATACCTCATTCATCAGCCTCATGAACATACTGGGTGCATTAGTCAATCCAAAGGGCATGACTAACCACTCATACAGTCCTTCCTTCGTCTTGAAGATTGTCTTCCACTCATTGCTTTCTTTGACCCTGATATGGTGATATCCACTCTTCAGGTCGATCTTGGTGAAATATCTTGCTCCACTCAAACAATCGATCAAGTCGCCCATCCTTGGCAATGGAAATCTGTACTTGATTGCGATCTTGTTGATGGCTCTGGATTCTGTACACATCCTCCATTATCCTCCTTTCTTTGGTGCTAGTACAGCTAGTACTGCACACAGGCTCAAACTTTCTCTGATCAATACCTTATCCAACAACTCTTGGACTTTTCGATTGAGTTCTCCACTTTCTGTCAGAGTCATTCTATGTGGTGACTTGTTTGGAAAACTCGACCCTAGAATCAAGTCGATCTAATGGGATATGCTTCTTGTTTGTGGCAATCCTGTCAGCATCTTGTTGACTATGATGCTCGTGAACTTGTCTAGCATCTTTTCGAATTCGACCGGAATTCTTTCCATCTTCGACTGTTCGACACTCGGTCCTTTCAGAATGATGGCGAAACATCTTTCATGTTTCTCCTCTTCTGCTAGGAATTCCTTTGTTGAGCACATCAACACCCTCTTCTCCCAATAGTTGCTCTCTCCCTCCTTGCAGTTGGCTCTGCCCTCCTGCTTTGGCTTCAACAATCTCTGTGTGCCATTTTTCCATAATGTGACTGTGTTGGCTCAACCCTCATAGATCATCTTTCGATCATATTTCCATGGTCTTCCTAACAACAGGTGACAAGCGTCCTTTGGGATTACATCGCACAGTACAATGTCTTCAAGTTTCCCAACCTTGAATTTGATCATGCACTATCTGGTTACCTTCACATGATGTCCTTTCTATAACCAGGATATCTTGTATGGATTTGGTTTTTGTTGACATCTCAATCCCAATTTGTCGATGATCTCTGTCGACACTAGGTTCTTTGTAATGCCTCCATCGACAATGGTCTTGCAATATATATCGGCGATCAACACTTTGGTCTTAAAAATGGCCTTTCGTTGTGCCGAATCCTTCTCTACTCGCTGGTCATACTGAACCAACGTCCTCCTAGTCGTGCAGTTTCAACTCTTTGATCGGTCATTTCCACCCCTATCAGATGTCAAACCTGACCTCTCGTCGCCCCTACCATCTCGTCGGTATCTGGGTTTCGACTCTTCTTCCACGTGTAAATTATCTGGGCATTTATAAGCTTTGTGTCCCACTCCTCAACACTTATAACAGAATATGGTCGGTTTGTAACCTCCTCTCCTTTCTGTTGTACCACTTCGACCAAATGCACCCCGATCACGGGTCTTTAGACCATATCATCAGTTTTCCTGTGCCTTTTCTCTAGTTGATGCCCCTTCTGTGCGTCGGTTAACTTCGATGAATTCTCTCTTGGTCCCACTACTTCATCCTTTTGTGGGAGCATTCTTCATATTTCTACCAGTCATCCTTCCTCTGGTCGATGTTGTTCTTCTCGACAGCTTTTCCTCCACCTTTAGGGCTAGCTGGTAGGATTCACTAACCGGTCTAAACTTCGACAGGCTCAACTCATCCTGTATGACATATTTCAAACTATTTACATATCTTGTGACCACTTCTTGACCTCCATTGGTTCAACCGGATCTAATCGATGGTTTGCAGAACTCTTTCATGTATTCCTTCACGGTCATCTCTTTCTGTCGAAAGTTTTGCAACTTCCTAAACAATGAAGTCACGTAGTCATTTGGTAAGAACTTCCCCTTCATCTTGGAAACCATTATGTCCTAAGACTTGATATTTTCCTTTCCTTTCTTGACTCTGTCATCCTGTACAGTGTCCCACCACAATGACGCATGAACCATCAACTTCAGACATGAAGTTTTAACCCTCTTGGGATCCTCTAGATGCTCTATGTCAAATTATTTCTCCATCTATACTAACCAGTCTATCAAGTCTTCTGTATCTAGACTTCTTGAGTAGGTAGGTACATCCATTTTTTTCTTACCCCTCATCTCTATCAGTAGCTTGATCAATCTATCTTCTAGTTCTTCTACTGCTTCCTGAGCTTCCACTTCCTCGACCTCTTCATCACTATGGTCAAGTGCATCGAGAATGCATCCACGTATTTGGGATTCTTTGATTACTACGATTTCATAGGTCAAAATTTTCATCGTTCGCATCCACTCGTCGAACATGTCAGGTCTACTGTGACTCCTTTGCCTCCTCGCGCTCTTCATCCTAAAACATGGACATTTACACCTCTTTGTGCCATTATTTTCAACCTCAGCTGAAAATCTACACTCGTCCAATCGTAACTGGACTTTCACCACACGCACACAACTCTACCAAACCACAGCTGGAGCTATTCACGCCTACAGGCTCAACCTGTTCTCAGGATTCTTCTGCTCAATACCACTTGACGCTATGCATGCTGGTATCGGGATCTCTCCTACTCACAGGACTTATCCTGCTCTAATACCACTTGACACAAGGGCAGGTCGATCGGACCCTCTTACTTAAGAGATTCACACAAATGCGCTCACAAAGACTAGATGTGAAATCGAAATTCCAAGAAGTTGGCTTCTATTACTTGAATCAATTATAAAATTACATGTAAACTAATAAACAAGTCAGCCTCATCCTGTTACAATACATAGGAGTAATCTCTACTCTGTTTATGTTATTTCTCTCTCTGTGTGCGATCTCTGATCCCTTGATCATCGATTTCTATGTGTTGTTCCCTTCTTATGTGCCTTCTCAACGCTCTTCTACTTTGATATATTGCTATTCTTGAGGTCCACCATGTTGGTCTCCCCTAGGTGTACTTACTATGTCCGTCGAACTATCTTTGATCTGCAGACCTGCAGTTTTCAATGCCCCTGAACGTGCCTACACAACCATCTCCTGTGGTGACATCTGTCTTGATCTCAACCACCTTATTAACTGCCATTAACTTCCTCAACTACCCACAATGGTTGTAGGTACGTTGCCTCGACCTCTGCACCTTTCTAAATTTTCTACAGTTGTTGGTCCAATCACTGTTCTCTTCGCTTAGTCTCCACAGCTGCTAGTCCGCTCCGTCCCCCTCACTTGGCCTTTGCCACTTTTGTCGGTGTTGATGTTCAACTACTAGTCGAATTTCGACTCCTTCGAATTTTACTCATGTCGACCATAATTCGACAGCTTCCTGCTCGACTACCTGGCTTTGACTTTCATTCTTGCCACACTAGTGGTCGTCGGTTATCCCTATGGTCAGTCTTCTCTTGTTGATCATCTTCGACTGTTTCGCCTAGGCTCCGATGCCTATGCATCAATCACATTTATATAACTAAATTATAACAACATGATTTCCATGCTATAAATCATATTATATAAAATGTTTTAAATAATAATTAAATAAGAAAATGTATAATGTTACTATCACTTTCAAGGTTATACTTACTAGACTATACAAATACATGAGTAAATTTATAAGTAGACAATTTTAATCTTTTTAACATAAATGTTTCCCCAAATTTGGTGGGATGTTTGAAAGTTATAGTTCCACTTGATTAATAAAACTTTGACTGTGAAATTTTAGGTTTAGGAGTTTTGGCCCATTTTAAGATGACCGAGATCATCGAGATTTTGAGAAAATTAGTAAATCAAAGTAGGATTTTACATTTCTAGAAAAAAGAAACTTGTTGGTAAAGTTGCGTTTGTTTAATTATTAACTCACTCCTATAAGTATACACTCAATCAAAATATTCATAAAAATTCAATCATATGAAAAACAAGGGAATTTTTTTCATTTTTTTATAGAAACATATACAAGTTATATTTAAAAAGTGTCATGAACCAATCAAACAACTTTTAGTTACAAAATGAAGGACCTTTGAACTTAACTTGGAAGGTAATTTTTCTTCTGTCATGGTCTCATGAGGAGATTATCCAACTCTTCCTACTACACTCTTGCTTCCTCTCATATTCTTAAGAACATGAGAAAATTCTAACAAATTGCTTACATAGTATAATATAGAAACAATACGTGACTAAATTGGATTGTGAGATTTGCTTCTCGTTATCATTGGTTTCATGGATGGGGTGGATTTATTTTTATTTACTATTGTAGTCCAAGCTTCCTTCTTACCTAGATCTAGTGGTTCGGGATTTAAAACTAGCTCGTCTTCCTCCACTTGATAAACCCAACTCAGTGAATGTTGTGAATTGAGTTGAATAACCTCCATCAAAGTGGAGATAAAAGATTTTTTTAAGGGGGGAGTATCTAACATCATCTAGGTCTTCTGAAACTCATTCCTACTACATAGAAGGCTCTTCATTCAAATTGGGCTTGCTGATTTTCTTTTGAACTGAATAAGGAGCCCCTTTGAGGGGGTTTGAGTATGATCTCTTCCTTGTTGATCAATTAGTGTTCCTCCTTTGCACTAGCCCACCATGTTGGTTTGTGATGGGGCTTCTTGGAGGATCTGATATTAGGAGCTTTCACATAGAAGGAAACAATATGCCATGTTTCATAACAAGCTCTACAACGGAGGATAACCTACTCATATTCAAGATTTTATGTCCTGGAGAAGTTTGGGCCTACTAAATTAATCTCCATAAAAAATCATTTATTGAAATCTATTTCCACATAGATATGTGCATCTATTGTAATGCTATATTTTGATGTTTCATAACTGTTGTAATGGTACTTTCCAAGGGCATTCTCGATAGCTCGAAGAGAGAAGAATCCCTAGAAATGCAAAGGTGGATTTGCAATCCCGACCCACACAGAAGACAAAGAAAGAGAGTCTATCAAAGGATCAAAAGAAGGAGTCAATGGATTCATACATAATCCAAATATACCCCAAAACCCAAGGCCCAGATTTTAAAAATAGGTCCATGCCCTTAGCTAGATCAAATTCAAGAATAAAAAACCATTGTGCACAGGGATTGATAAAAGATTCTTCTCTCAAAATGGAATTCTAGGAATTGGATATCCACTTATGTAGTTCAACTAAACAGGGCCATAAACCATTAAACCACCACATATGGCCATGAAATCTATAGAAGAGAGATTGATCTTCAACATCAATATCAACTGGAATAGAAAGGGTTGAATCCTCTTGGACCATGAGATGATTCAAGAGAGAAGAGCTTCCTCCATTCTTCACAATGTCACAAAAAGAACTATCTTAGTAGAACCAACTGGATAAACCTATATCGAACGTGAAGATAAAATAGGATGCACAAATCCACCAAAGGAAACAATCGCTGACGCCATAAGAGAGGGTTGAGAGAAATAAAGGGGTGAAATAAAAAAGAATGGAGAGAGTAGAGTTGAGAAAAAAAGGGGATACTATCTCTAGGAGGTTGATATGCCATGAACAAAGGGAGAAAGTGGCTAGGAAGAACCCTATCTTTCGCCACATGCAGGCATAAGAGCTTCTGGGCCATGATTTGTTATGAGAAAAGTTTTATTATATGAGAAACCAAAAAATGCAAATTAATAATTAATATAATTAATTGATTATATGGTTTCAACTTACAATCAATATTGAGGGAAATGTGAGTGGGGAGGTCATCTATGACCCCGTTCGAAAAAGGGATATGGAGTTTTCTTAAGGTTTGGGAAACACAACAAGTAAGGAATCTGAAGCACTTGTAGTTCTCAAAGTAAACATAGTTAGAGGTAAAGGGGTTCAAAATGCCATATTGGTAATATACTCAATGGTAATTATGTCATCCCTCCCCCACTAAACACTTCCTACAAACCTAATGTTATCAAGAAATTTTCAAATAGTTGTCTTGATGATAAATGAGTTTGATCACATTGAGCTCTTTCCCATTTAAGAATCTTTAACACAAAAGTAGACAATAAGGAAAATTTATGAGTTTGTTTTGGGAGGGAATTTTTGAGATAAATAAGGGGTTGACTAACCATAGTTCCAGAAGGGGTCAACTAACCATAGTGCCACCCTCCCCATCCCATGAGGTGTAAGAAATTTATGATGATCATGCTAACTCTCAACAGTTGTATCACCAAAAAGGTGTGAAGGGGAATATATTTAAAGTAGTCCCATCCCCACCAAAGCAACATGCAAGCTATTCCAATGGGTTCTCTAAAGAAATCTATAATGGAAACACCATTTTCTATGTGTGGGATCCCTCAAAAATTAAATGGTTTATTGATAATTCTTATTGAACTCAATACAAATACCAGTGAGAAGGATAAGTGGGGAATAATTTCTCCATTTCTATGGCTCTCTCTTTCCATTAGGGATTTTGGCATTGAATGGTCCTCATTGTTAAAGTTTAGGGAAGCTATGGTGCACTATCATTTCCATATCAATTGTTTTGTTCTCAATGAGCAAAATGGTTTGTATAAGGGACTCAAGCAATGAAAAGGGGATGTAGCATAGGCACACTACAATGTGACCTACTAGCCTTGTTGGCCCCTTCGATTTTGAAGACCTAGTTGTGGAAGTGAGACAATTGCTCAAACATGTGAAAACTTGTGGATGAGGATGAAGTGGAGAGGAGGCACAAGAATTAAGTAATTTCCATAGAAGCAATAAAATATAACCGTCTTGACATGGTAAAACACTGTGTTGACAAGGTCAAAAATGATGATTGAAAATGTATAAAATATCTGCAAGAGCTAGGGAATCAAGAGAGACTGTGGGAGAGACTGAGTGAGAGGGTTTGGGAGAAACTTGTAAAATCATTTTGAGAATGTTTGTTGAGAATGAAAGAACCAAGACACATAGTGTAAATGTCTACAAAGATGAATAAATCATGAAATTTTTGTTGCCTCCTAAATTCTTATTGTGTATGAATGTTTCCTATATGATTTATGGAGAATGTGATGCAATATACTAGATCTGTATGCGTTGAATTCTATCAGGTTGTTTTGCTTCACATCATGCTTTGGTATAATGCACATTGTATTTTCTACAACATTCATTCACTAGCTCTCCTTCATTTCACACTGGTTTGGGCTATGCTTTGGGTGAGACTTTCTTCTCTTCAGAGAGGATTGAAAATGTTGGCACTCTAGACTACAAAGGGACTCTGTTGGCCCTTGCAAAAGATATTTGGTATCCCATTTTGTGTCAAAAAAAGGTTATGTTGCTAGGATCTGGATTTAAATAGGGATTTTATAGTTGAATAGATGGAATAATTCATAATATTATGATCCAAGATTGGTGGGAGAAGCAAATTGAAGATTTTGTGTTACAAGAATTCCAACTGTAGGATTGGAAAATGGTAAGGTATAGATAATTTGTACTATATGGTGGGATTTAGTATGATAAATATGAGGTCCTCTAGTGTGAGTATCCAATCAAGATATACAAGTGGTTGAAACGGGTGGTGGAAGCTCCAAAATATGTAAATTGGAAGAAGAGAATGGTTCGGTGAACTATGGTAGATCTAGTGGCTCTGAATAATCTAGACCATCACTTGGTTTGAGAAATTGAATTTTGGGTGGAAACTACCATTAATGGGTACATAGTGGAATTTGTTGCAGAAAACAACAAATCATTCTCAAAGGTGGAAGTAGCTCTTGGGAAGAGATCTCAAGGAAGATTGATAAAATAGATACCTGTGTGGATAAACGTCTAGTTGGAAGAGGAAATAATTCTACCATTTGATCTTAACCCTATGGATGAATAAATATTTATGTCACAGGAGAGTAGCCAAGAATGAGGTTGTGTAGTTGCAGAAGTTGAGAAATATTTGAAGGATGGGGGGGATCTTGAATGTAAATCAAGATATGAGCAGGATTCCATTCTAGAAAAAGTGGTGGAAAACTTAGATGAAGAATGCAAACAGGAAAAGTAACTAGTTACAGAGAGAGTTACATGAAGAAGGAGATTATAATGAGAGGATATGTGAGCTAGGGAAAGTGATGAGATGAGGAGCGCTGGCCAGCTCCTAGTTAAAGGATATAGGGATATACGTGGAAGAGATCCAAGCTAGAGAAAGCTGGGGAGAAGGAACATTTATAGGGTTTGAATGAAGAGAAAGAGAGGTTAGTGAGAGGGATGTTAGAAAGAAAACTAACCATTTAGAGCTAGTCATGGAATAAGTTGCAGAAAATCTAGAATTTTTCGGCTCAATTGAAAATGGAGGAAGTCCAAAGAGCAAACCCCCCAGAGTTGAGAAATTAAATATGGAAGTAACGAAACCAACTCAATTTTGATGGCTCCCTAGTCGTCTACATATCATACGGTATTTTTGTTTTCCAATATGTTCTTAGAGCTTGCCTCGGTACTCGCATGTTGGTAGTAGTTCTAGTATTGGAACAACATTCAATCGAATTAGCAATTGTAGTTTAGCTCTAATTTAGTAATTGGGAATCAAAGTAGTGGCATCTATTCAATACCAATAGTGGTCCCAAACATAGTCTTGCATCTGGGTCCAAGAGGATTTGTTTTAGTCGTTACTCTGGTTACTAGAATGGGTGAATTTCAAGGAGGTTCTTTATTACGATACCCAGAGTTTTGGGGTAAAGGAGCTGAAGAAGATGAAAAACTACACCAGTTTCTATGTGAAACTGTTTGGAGGTCAAGAGGAATTCCAAAAAATTCCAAATTGATAGAATTTCAAACCACTAAGGGGTTGAGCCCTGCAATGGTATATGAGGTGTGTGGATAATCCTACCGATGCTCCAGCCTTGCCTTTTCAAGAAGTCAAGAAACTGTTTACTGTGTAATTTCAATTACCAAAGTATGAACAACAAGGTATAGCATAACTGAAGGAGAATCTGCATAGGAGTATGCACAAAGGTTCAAGATGTATTTAGAAAAATATCGGTCATCATCCCTGAATCTCATCATAAGGAGTGGTTCATTCAAGGACTATTACCGTTAACAAGGATACCCCTATCATAACAAGTGATTAATTATCCCATAAGTGCTTTAGAACATGCAATAAAACTATCTTGGAGGAAACCATAATGGAGCATCAACTAGTACACCCAATCTATCACAAGTACAACACCAGATCACTTCTTTCACCGAAAATATTCAAGAGTTGTCTATTACAAAGGTGAGTCATGAACATGTATGGTGTACTGGATGTATAAAAAAAGGACATCATGTATCTAAATGCCCTTGATTTCAAGGGGGTTTTGTAGAAGGGATCGATATGGGAGTTGCACAAGTAGATGTTTAAAATCCCTTTTAAGTATCTAGACCTCATCAACCAGTTACTAATATGTAGGTTTCCCTATATAATGAGTATTGTGAGATCTATAAAACATATGCATATCCTCCCAGGCATTGCCCCATCCTACAAAAGTACTCTTTAGTTTCTAGCACAATATATTGTGAATTTTGTGATTCCACTACTCATTGCACAAAGAAGTGTATAGCTCTGGATGCTTTGGTTGAAAGATTTGGTAGATCCATATTTAGGGTGATAGAATCGCAACAAATGAAAGGAGGGGGAGTTGGATAATGAGGATGAGGAGGATATTTTCGAGGTGGTAGAACTAGAGAAATGGTGGAAGGGGTGGAGCGATCCGTTGTTACAATTGTAATGACATGGGTCATGTTGCGTTATATTGTCCACTACCACAAAGGTTTTGGTGTACCTATTTCCATATAAAAATGCATGCTACGGAGAAATGCCCCACGTTAATTGAAAAATGAGAAGACGTAATGCAGAACCGACCAGCGACCTGATTAATTCATAACTGAGAGGTGATGATACGACTGGCATAATTATTAATGTGGTAACGTGATGTGGAACTTGGACTTATGCAGCCTGCAATATTTATGGCTTTTTGTGAATCCAAAAAGCAATACCTAAGGCACAGAGGCTTGATCCAACCTAGTAGAATCATATTTTCAAGGAAGTTCTGGAAATGTTTCAACATCTATCTGTATTTGGGACTAAGGGAGTTGTGGAAAATATTCATAATCATGAAATGGGTAATTTTCTTTCGTTATCCAGCTATGCAAAGGATCCTAAACCTGAAAATGATAAACCCATGGTAGTTCCAAAAAACTATTTGACCTATGTATTAATCCATTTTTGGATATACTAGATGATGAAACATTAGTTAAGAACTTGTGGAATACCCTTTCTTCCCTATCTAGAACAGGGGAAGAGGAGGAACCAATTTCAACTAATGCTCTAGAGATGACTACTAATAGTATTAGGAGAAAGAAGAAAAGAACTGGGAAGGAATTTCTATTGGATGCTAAGATAGATGGGTATGATATTAAAGATGTGATGTTGGACCTAGGATCATATGTTAATATTCTCACTAATAAACCTTGCGAGGCTATGGGTAGCCCTCCTTTGGTGTTCTCTCCTATACAACTAAGAATGGATAATCGATATAAGATCTTCACTATAGGATGTAAGAAAGATGTAGAGGTTGATCTGGAAGGAGTGAATACATATATCAATTTTGAATTCATAGAGATTATGGACCAAATTGATCCCTACCCTGCATTATTGAGGATTGACTATGATTTTGAGAACTCTTCTATCATTAATATAAATCCAGAGACTGAATTTTTTAAGTTGATGGAATTAGGGTCATACAACCTTTAGACCCTTATTAGGGCCCAGGGACATATAAATTATCTATAATATGGAAGAAAGGGATATTCTAGATCATATTTACTAATTAACTACATGAACTAGAGATAATTATGTTAATGCTACAATAAATGGTTCAATTAGTTGGAAGAGTATTCAGTCTTGTGACAATGATTCAAAAGAAGCGTGGAATGAATGGAAAATAGGAAACATGATCTTTCTTCTAGATGTTGCGCAAATGTTAAATCAATAAGGTGGATTGGTGTGGATGTTTAAGACCCTCAAATTTATGATGGTGTTTCTAACATAGATGACTTTTTCTCAAACATGGCTAGTAGAGTTGTGGAAAATCAGAGTATTCATGTGTTAGACATTGTGTTAAGAGGTACTCCTACTAGATGGTGGGCCACTCACAAGGTTGATATTCCCACATGGTGCTTAGAAAAAGAAGCCATGGTACATATGTTTGTTCCACCACCTAAATTTGAATGTGTAAATAATTTAGCAAATTTACCCTTAACTCCTAGAGATATAGATATATACCATGGGGATGCTAATCCTTTTTTGTATATGGATCACCTTACGCAACAATGGGAGAATGATGGGTCCATAAATTCATTCACGGGATAGGACTAATTTTGAAGGCTTGGTATTTGCATGAAGAAACTAAGAAACATACTAGAAGATGGGATACCTTGCAGACTTAGTTATGTAAGGATTTTTCTTTTGTAGGAAAAATAGAAGATGTTACAGATGCTTTAAGGTTGACCAAAGAATTTCTTTTCATATATAAGTTTTAAAATCATAGTAATCCTCATATTTGTTAGTAGATCAAGAATTCATTAACCTATATCTTTGTCCTACCCAACCAACACTACCCCTTTGTTGCGGAAAAATTGACACGGATGAGGTAGAACAAGATGATATGAATTCTTTTATATGTCCCAAGATGATATAGAACAATTAGTCAAATTTTTCCAAAGGGGTTGGATCAATTGGTGAGTCGGAAGGCGTTTTTCACCCATGGTTATGGTTCAATACTCAATAGGGATTTTCCTAGACAAATTAGGTCACCTTGAGGTAGTGGTCAAATGTGTGGTTGTGGCTAGAGAGATAATATGAAATGGTCTCTTGACCCATGAATACATAAGTGTATTAAATCTAGATCAAATTTCACCCCCATGTCCATCAACTTAAAACCCTAGTGGTTTAGTTCAATAAATTCAAACAATTTGTTTCAAGGCAAAGTTCATTGTAAGGTCTCTTATTCTAGTCTAGTTGAGGTTCAAGTATAGATGAGATTCAATGGGTTACCAACTACTATTGTGACTAGTGGTTGAGATACCCTCCATTTGGATATTCTAAGGAAAAAGGCGGGGAATCTTGTGAGGTTCTCTCTCTCTCTTCATATATATATATATATATAAGGGATATTTAATTTAGTTAGGCCGTTTTTGCTAAAGCATAATCATAGATGAGGGTGCAAATCCATTCCCACCAAGTCTTGTGGGGTTACTAACCGCTATTTAGTTGGACACTAATATCATACTCCTTCCAAAATACCAATGAAGAGGGGGGGGGAATCCTATATATATATATATATATATATATATATAGATATAAGGGATATTTAATTTAGTTAGACCGTTTTTGCTAAAGCATAATCATAGATGAGGGTGCAAATCCATTCCCACCAAGTCTTGTGGGGTTACTAACCGCTATTTAGTTGGACACTAATATCATACTCCTTCCAAAATACCAATGAAGAGGGGGGGGGGGTCCACATGGATTTAGCAAGGTACCAACTTCCTCACTCTAATTGCGTAATACACAAGAGGGTGAGGGGGATTTATTTCTCCAATACACACACAAACACACACACACACACACGTGTGTGTGTGTGTGTGTGCCCGCAGTAAAATATTTATTTATTTTTCCATTTAAACACATGTGGGAAATCCCTAGAGAATCCATAGCTATCAATATGTGGTAACTAGGGTAAATCATCGACATAAAATATAGTACTCTTTACTTGGCAGAGACATCAAGTATTAACATATTGCAAAGGTATTTGGCCCTATGACTTGACCTCAAGACCTCTTATCTGAAATTCATAGCAGTCAATTGCTCGAGATAACTCATTGAATTGTATATATATGTATTTGCATGTGTGTACACACATATATATGTATATATGTGTGTTTGTGGGTGTGTGTTATATATTTTTGTGTGTGTATATATATATGTACACACACACACACACATCATGATGGGCTAGCTTAAGTGGTTGAGTGCTTTTAAATTCATGCAATAGGTGGTCTTGGGTTCCTTTCCTAGATTTGGTTTCCATTGTTGCATGCCTCGCTTGATTTCCCCACCAGGTTAGGTGTCATAATCAACATTGATAGGTTTACACTAGGTACTATCTATGAAATGTGGGGAAGTGCTTTAGGGTTTCCAATAAGGTTTTCCTTAGAAAAAAGTTTAAATAATCTCTTGAATTTCTATTTACTCATGAAAGGTGAATATAAACTTACCTCTATATTTATTTCCCTTATTAATCAAATTTATCTCTTTGTGGGAAATAAATATAAGATGTTATACCAACCCTTTTTTATGTTCTTTGAAAGGAAGAGATACACACCATCCTAAAATAAAAGACCTTGCAATGTATCATAGGTCTACTTATAATGTGTAAGGGTATATTTTCCATAGTGTTTGTAACTTATGTAATGTGTAAGGGCCATGCTATGATGTAATGAAGGCACACACTTGAAAGTCAAGAAAGTCTAAAGAGGTATTTACACCCAAATTTTGTGTGCTACTTTTTACATATAAGCAAATCATCTTACCTGGAAACAAAGTGTAAAGTACAACTTGTTTTAAAATTAGTTGACTTAAATGAATGAATGGTTTAGTTTGGATTACATAATCCCAACCTTGGTGTAGACATTGGCAATACAATAAGATGAAGGCATTTGTTAATTACCAATACAGATTCATCTTAATCTCGAACATGTTAATTGTTGAGACAGATTAAATATATCAACATGCAAACTTTTAATATAGTGAAACATTTGAGGGGAAGTTTGAACCTTGAATGATTTGATCCATCTCAACACTTGATAGATTTGAGCTTTAGATGCATCAACATTGGTGTTGTCATTTTAATTTCAGGAAAAATTATAATGTTATATATGAAGATGTTAAGCAATTCATCAATGACTATCAGATGAGCAATTCAATGATAAATATAGTAAGTGTTTATTTAATTGATATTGATATTGTTTCATTGTATTTGATCAACTCCATATATGGATTTAATAATTTTATTAATTTTTTATTCGATATTATATGGGCCAACTCATGATGACATTGACATTGACATTACCCACATTACACATTTAATTCATGTCAGGTTGTAGAATGTGGTGTACGACTATCAATGCAACAAACTTGGAAATAGATATAATTTGATAGAATGTTAAAAGTGTTACAAATTGCATCACTTCTTACAATCATTTTTTGGTGTATTTTTTTCTTTGATGATGATGATAGTTATTAATGTCCACTAATACCAAATTTGTTCTATTGGACCTTAAAAAGCTAAGGATTCACTTGGTTTTCTTTGGAATTGTATTTATATGTTTGAAAAAAATTAAGAGAAGCATTCATGTTGTAATGAGTTAAAAGGTTAGGAAGATTAATATTGTAGAAAATATTTTGAAATTGCACTCTAATGTGGGTGTGTGTGGGACATTCTACAAGAAATTAATTTTCATTTTCAACCCTCTTTGTGTCACAAAGTTGACACATTCTTTCATCCCATAGTGTTTTAGGAATTGTCTAGCGCCATATTTCACTATGGAGCTCGTGAGAGTTTGTTCTTATTTTAACAATGTTGGTTTTCTTCTTTACGCTAGTTAAAACAGAGAGATACATTTCATCTTCTAGATTAGGGTTGATCACCTCCTTATAATATATTAATTTTATTTTATCCTCTAACTCTTTATCAAAACAAATCTTTTCCTTAAATTTAGATGTAATAATACTTTTAATATTATCACTATTATGTAGAGTGACCTCTTCCTTGACTCCCCAATGACTTAACCACGACTTAGTGTCTTTATTCCAACCTCGCTTAAGTCTAAGCTGGTTTTGAATAGAGTAAGAAGCAATCTTAGGAAGCCTCTTGTATTCCATGTTGCTTATATTGTTTTTGTACATTAGGTACCTAGTCATAGCCATTCTCACAATTAGGGAGAGACTTGTTTCTATGAAGAGGATATGATAGGGTGTATCACCTTTACTTTTGAGATTATATGGCATAAAGCACTTTTGGATTTATTCTATCTTTGTCCATGATTCTCTAGAGATGTTGCAGCCTTAAACTTCACAATAATATAATATAACAGGAGTCATGAGAGTCTCAAAGAGGATTTTCTTCTTATCACAAGCTAGAGGTCTGTAGATTTACAACTGCTTTCAAGTCCATAATAAGCTTTCCACCCTCCATTAATTCTTTTCTCAATGCTATGGTTCCAGTTAAGATTATGATGAAGATCGATTTTGATATGTTTATATGAATTCAATTCCTCTAATTTTTTTTTTTCATACATGAAATTATCATGAGTGATATTTTGGGATTTGATTATCATAACCTTTGTTATGTCAATGTTAACAGTTAATAACCATATTAGAGTAAAAATCCTTGAGATTTTTTAGTTGTTTGTTGAGATCACAGGAACTCCTAACCATAAGAACAATATCATCATCTTAGAGAAGAAGGATGACGATTATACCAGCCAAATTTATGCCCACACAACCTGCCTCTAGCTTGTTGAAGCAAAAACCAAAAATAGTAGGGGATAGGGGACAACCTTGCTTGACTCCTATATTACAATTAATTTAATTTGAAAATCCCTCGTACTTCTTAAACTTGGAAATAACCTTCTCGTACAACCTTTTCATATCATCTCTCAACTCAAAAGGGACTTTTAACTCTTCTAATCTATTCCAAAGGTTAGTTCGAGGCAATGTGTAAAATGTTTTTTCTAAAAGAAACACAAAATATTAGTTTTATTATTGCAACACTCCTTAACAATGGTCTTGAGAGTAACAAGGTGGTCCATAGTTGAATGAAATCCCGAAATCCTGCTTGGCCTTTAACACTTTTTCCATGACTTTCTAGTAATATGATGATCATCTTTTCTAGAAATATTCCATATAATTTTACTAAAATAGGGCTAATCATAATGATCCTATAATTAGATGGATTGCTTTTATATCCACTTTTTATAATATAGAAAAATATTACAAAATTGTCAAACAATATTCCATATGTTCATAGTTTTTAACTATCCCCAATGTTTGTGACATCTACATATGGATCTATGACCTATATATATTGCTTATTAGTACTTGCAACAATTTTTTCCTTTCAATTTCATATACTATCCATACCATAAATTAGCTATACTTGCTTTCAAACACATAAAATTATATTGTCTACATACACACAACTTTCTTTCCTTTTGCAACATATTGAATTTCTTCTTGGCATTTCATTTCTCCCGATTTGGAGATATGCTAGTTATTACAACATATTGCATATGATAATGAGATGCTTTGTCATTAAAAATAAGAGATTAACGTGGAACAAGTGGCCTCACCGCCTTGATAGTGACGTCCACAATAATTCTATATATATAAAGTTTTTGTTGCTTAAGGATAAAACATAGATATATTTTTGTTATCCTTAGTAAAGGTATTTGATAACCATAGTTTATCTTTCCGAAGTTTAAATTGATGGGTATATAATAGTTTGAGCCGGGCCCGTGACATTGTGTCTAGGCACTCAGTCCGAGTGTGGTGATGAGCTTCGCCCTCCGAAGCCAATCCACTTTGAGTTTGAGTCTGTAATATGATGCTGATGGATTTAATAAAGCTTGAAAATTGAAGTCTTCGAGATCCTGGAGCGTATTGGTATCAGAGCCAGTAATTGTTTCTTAACTGGTAATTCTTGTTCTGTAATCTGATGAATGTTGAATATTTCATGCATCTGTAAATCTGTTGTAACATCATTGTTCAGTTCTCTGTTTGTTTGAATCTGCATTCTACAATAGTATTCTGTAGGCGGTGGAAATGACCGCTGAGTGGATTGTTGGGCATTGAGAGTGTAAGAGTCATCCGAAGTCAGAGTAGTAGTAAGGACCGAAGGGATAAGGGAGTAAGTCTACAGAGTTACCGGAGACTAAATAGATTCAGCACTCACTCTCTTTTAAAAAATGGACCCAACAATGGATATTGTTGAGCTGACACACTTAGAGTGTGATTCTTCAAACGACACTGAAGTAATTCTCGCAGAGCGCAGACAATCATCTTTCAATCCTTCATCATCAGATTCATCTTCTCATATCTCCATTAATGATCAAAATCCATCTGAGAATTGGCAATTACCTCAAGTCCTGCCCCGTGAAGTCTACAGACTCCCATGGTGGAATCTTCTAGCCGCCACACACATTAAAGTGTCAAGCATAGATGTGTCTTTTACAGATAAACAAGAACCTGTTCATATTAATCTTCTTGAAAAGAGTCAAATAGATTGGGTGTGAGGCACCTGCAACAATTAATTAACAAGAATGCGCGAAATAGCAGAAATGACAGAACTCAGAATCACTTTTGTATTGATCACGGGCCACTTCGAGGGGGCAACCTCCTTTGAGCAAGCTCAATACAAATAACTTCACGGTGCCTTCATAGGTCTCAACACACACTTATATACTAATTCTAGGTGCCAATACTATGGGTCGAAACCATGGGCCGTTACAAACTATGGATCAACAATACTACAGGCGACTTACAAAGCATATGCGCCAACAACAATAACACAAACTATTGATCACAAATACTACGGGACGACTTACAAAGCATATGCGTCCAACAACAACATACTAACAAAGTAAAGATATGGGTTCCTAACATTGGGCTATTTCTAAAGGTTATAACTATGCACATTTTGGTGCTATAAAACTTGGACTTGGTCCTTTAGTCCGTCCGCGTCTAGATGTCTCTTCACTTTGTTGTATAGTAGATACCAGACACCGTAAATTTTCTGATGCAGTCATTGGTGGTTTCACTGCTCCACTGCATGATGGCCCAGCCTTTGGTACCGTGTATCCTAAATTTTATGTCAGCTTAAAAGATCCATATATCTACAATCTGTTGAAAGCATATGTTCTTCCTCATGGTTTTGACATGGAAACCGGATCTAAGATCATTCAGTTGAAAGGTGGAGTCTGTGTGCGATTTGGTAATGATACCCTTCCCCAACTTAGAACTCATGTCCATCAGAGTTCGGTAGACACCAGCGTGGTGGAAAGGGAAAAATCAAAAAATGCCACTCCAATTACTTTTAATTGGATGGGTATAAATTATCCAACTTCATGGGAAATGAAGTATGATGAATTAAGAAATAAAGAACGAGTAGAAGCTTCCTTCATCCATAAGCCATTAATATTTGATGAAGCATCTAGTTCTTTTCGCACATCCCCAGATGAACCCATTAGACGATTTGGCCCTCCTCTTATCAAATCTTCCTCCATCTCGTCTTACAATAATGCTAAACTGCAAGCCATGTCTAATCAGTTGAGTAGAGAAAACCAAGCTGATTCTGAAGCTAAAGCCAAAGCCCCTGCATCATCAGCTCTAGTACAAACGTCCTTTTCTGTTCTTTCTGATTTTGAACATAGAGGCCAACATGCCACCTGTCAGGCATGCCAAAAAATAAAACAAAAACTTCTGCACAAATAGAAACAGCATGAATATCCTTCATTAGGAATGTTCTCTCTGCCTCGTGAAAACTTAAGCATTGAGGTAAATAATAATGGCCAAAAATCCTTTGTCCCCGGTAGAAATCTTCCAGAAGCTGGTTTTAGGTAGTATGCTCAAGATGGCCTAACCAAAAGAGAATTCCTACCCAATAAATCTTCTGCAATCGATTAGTCTGTTTCTGATGAAATAAAATTGGCAAATTGGGGTAATTTGCAACAAGTACACACTGCAATAAATATTGATGATATGGCAAATGATATTTTGCTTCTTAAACATCAGTGCGTAGAACAGAAGGAGCATATAGAAAAAGTGCAAACAAAATTAGAGTTATTAGATCATCTGCTACATGATACTACCCAGATCCAAAGAGCAATTGAAGAAGCCTCTCAAAAACTTGAGAGAAGACTTGATGTCTTAAGTGAGATCTGTAGTCAAACAGAGACATTAAAAAAGAAGCATTATATGGTCCCAGACCATGTCTTAAGGCAAGCTGCTAAAGTTCATAGCAAGAGAAAATATTTAGGTCAATTCAATGTTATACCTGAAGATGAGAAACCTGAATGGGATTTTGGGGAAAGTGATCTAATTAAGCAAGATGTTGAAGATTGGATCAGTGAATTCAAAAAGTTTAGGCCTGTACTTGATCCAAAATATTGTCATGATCTGAATGCACTAGAAGTAGAATCTTCCAACCGAAGACAAATAGCTGCTCCTCATCAAGAACAATATGACACCCATATTCCAGATGCAAATTTTGCTTCTGTTTCACCTCCCAAAGTTTTTAGCTTTGGAATAAATTCTATGAATAATCTGATCTCCCAGATGCCAGAGCAACCAGTCTTGAATATACAGTTCCAATCAAGAGAAGAAGTGAAGAACTCTATTCAGTTGCTTATACACTGGACTTTGTATAAAAAGCAACAGGATCATAACCTCACAGGTCAAATGCTAGGTACCCAGTTAATAGCTGGATTATCTGGTTTAGCATATGAATGGTGGCGATGGTTGCCACAAGAGACTCGAAATGAAATGCTTGATGCCAATGATGCAGATGAGCAAATCCTGTCTGCTCTAGGAAGAGAATTCTATGGTCCAGAAGAGGGAGAAGACTATGACCACCTTGCGTCATTATTTATGTCTGCCAGATTATGTGATTTGAGCAAAGCTGAAGAATATTTTTGTTATATGCAAAAACTGTTAATTTCTTCAGGAAAATCTGGAAATCCTGCTTATGTAAAGCACTATCTAAGAAGTTACCCAAGACATGTGCCTGATGTTGTTGAGCAGGCATTGAAAGATAAAAATATAGAGCTTAGATCTTTGTCACTTGCCTAGCTTCATTCACACATCTTACATGGCAAGAACACTGTTTGGAAAGACGAGTGAGCAAAGATTTCAAAAGACATCAAAAAATGTTTTTTGCGTCCTTTTGTAAAGACGTAGCAGGTATGCCAGACTGGGGGTGCGGTGCTCATAATCGAGGTCATTTTGGTTCTGAATCTTGCAAGTGTAAGAAAAAGAAAAAGGGTTTTTATACATCTGAATCTCGATATCATCCTGACAAACCCTATCACCACAGATCAAAGCATAGGTTTAAAGAGTACAGACACAAGAAGCCCTATAAAAAGCACAAGTATAAAAGGTTTGTTAAAAGAAGATAAGAAAAAGGGTAAAAAGAATGTATGTTTTATCTGTGGAAAGAAAGATCATTGGGCTGCCAAATGCCCAGAGAGAAATTCAAGACCTCGGCTTGCTGCACTTTGTGCAAATCTCGATCCCGCTTGGTGGGATATGTATGAAGTTTCTAAAGATTCACCTCCTCCTTCCAGTGACATTATATATCTTCCTAATTCTGATTATTCTACTGACTCCTGTACAGATTCTGATATTCCTACTTTTGCTAAATGTGATCAGTTTTCCTCCTCTGAGTCTGAGTCTGAGTCAGACTCTGCTGCACATTTAGGGGGGTGTAGTTGCCCAGAGTTTGATTTTTCCTTAAACGTGCTTTCCCGTTCCTCTCCTACTTCCATTCATCAGTTAGAAAAGAAAATCGTTGACATTGATTTGCAATTATCTCTCATTCCCATTTATAGACATGTTGAGAGAACAGATCTTAGAGAAGAAAAAAGGAGATTACAATCCCAGCTTGAAACTTTAAAAGCTGAGAAAGGAAAAAGCAAAGTCTCATCTGTTCAATATAATCCTACAGAATTATACCAAGATTACCCAGGAAGTCACAGTGATAGACATTCCCATAGGCAGGATAAAGAAAAACTTCTGAGACTCCAACTAAAAGACAAGCAGAGTAAGCTCAAACTACTCCTTAGAGAAATTGAAGACTTAAAAAATGCAATCACCATCCTTATAAGTGAAAAAGATAAGTCTTCTGATGAATAGCTCTCAAAGCAGATTGAAAGAGCTTGTTTCGACCCATAATTTAAAGAAGAGTATCCATCTTTAACTCCTCCCAGATCTCCGTCTCCCAAGTCACAAAGTGTCAGTTTGTTAGGTGCTCTTTCAGGCCCAAAGTTGTTTGTTAACTTACAGTTTTGTCCTGATGAGTATAAATCTTATTTTGTACAGTGTCTAATAGATTCTGGTTTTCAGTTCAATTTAGCTAAAGGAAATGTGATACCAACATTTTATTGGGAAAAATCTAAAGAGTTTGGTTCAGCCATAGAAGGGTCTCCAGTACATCTTACTGGAAAAGTAGAAGATTTTCCAACTTCTTTAGCAGGAACTAGAAGTAAGATTTCATAATTTAGATTAGATGTGGTCAGAGAAGATTGTGTTTTAGGATCTGAATTTTTAACCAAAGTCAGTGTCTTTTCGATTGATACTCAAAAGATGATTTTCTCATGTACAATCTCAGGAAAGTCTGTGTCAATTCCTCTCTGAGTCATAATTTTGTACAAAAGTGTAAACCAATTCCTGTAAAGTCAGTCAGTCATGTTAAGTCAGTCAGTGCTCTGAATAAAATGGAACAATGCATATCTTTTGCAGAGGTCCATAATGAAAAGGCTTTAGCTGCAATCAAAGAAAAATTGTTGAAGGACTGTTGTTTAGAAAGTCCCAATGCTTTCTGGACAAGAGAGAAATATTTTGTTTCTCTACCTTTTGATCCTCTGCAAAAAATCAAGCCTATGAAAGCTTCTGCAAGATTAATGAGTCCGTCTAAAAGAGAATTTTGTTCAAAGGAAATTCAAGAACTACTGAGCAAAGGTCTTATAGAACCATCAAAGAGTCCGTGGGCTTGTAGAGATTTTGTTGTAAATAAGCATTCTGAACAGAAAAGAGGAAAGCCCATATTGGTAGTGAATTTTAAGCCTTTAAATGTTGTTCTCCAAAAGATCAGATATCCACTACCTGATAAAGCAAGCTTACTGCAGAAAATAATAGACTGCACAGTATTCAGTAAGTTTGATCTGAAATCTGGTTTTTACCAGATTGGCATTGAATCAAAGGATAGATTTAAAACTGCTTTTGTTGTCCCTCATGGACAATATCAATGGAAAGTGATGCCCTTTGGAATAAATAATGCTCCATCTGAATTCCAAAAACGGATGGAAGATATCTTTAGAGACATTCCATGGTTAATAGTATTCATTGATGATATATTAATTTGCTCTAAAAATCTACAGGATCATCTGAAGCATCTTCAAAGGTTTTATGAGCTTGTGTTTAAACATGGTTTGGTTCTTTCGGCTTCAAAAATGGAAATCGGGAAAACAGAAATGGATTTCCTTGGTTTTCATATCAAGTCAGGGCAAGTTGTGCTGCAGCAGCATGTGTTGAAATCCTTTGATCAGTTTCTGGATAAAATCCTAGAGTAGACTCAGCTGCAACGTTTTCTAGGATGTTTAAATTATATCAGACCATTCTATAGAGGGAAAGCCACTGATATCCACTGTCTTCAACAAAGGTTGAAGAAAAATCCAGTCGCCTGGTCTGATGCAATGACTTTGGCTGTTCAGAAAATAAAATCCAAAGTAAAAGATTTTCCAGCTCTGCATCTGCCTCAAGGGAAAGGTAAATTGATAATAGAAACAGATGCATCCAACACTACGTGGGGTGGTGTTCTCCTTGAAGAGCTGGATGGAAAAGAACATATTTGTGGTTATGGTTCGGGTTCGTTTAAAGATGCAGAATTGAATTATCCCAGTAGCCACAAGGAGATACTTGCTGTTAAGAAAACTGTCCAACATTTCATTCTGTTCTTAAAACCTGTTAAGTTTATAATCAGGACAGATTTGAAGATCATGCCAGTAATATTTAAAAATGAAAACTTAATGGCAGAGAACAGCAGTAGAATATTAAAATGGTTTATATGGTTATCAAATTTTGATTATGACATTGTATATAAACCAGGTTATTTAAACTGTTTGGCTGACATGCTAACTCGTGAAGTTGTGTAGCAAAGAGAAGACAAAGCTGTCAGTTTAAATATGTTTTATCTTGGTTTTAGTTCTGGTAAAGATGATAAAAGTAAGGGTCCAGCACCAGCAGAAGGTACAGAACCTGATTATATTAGGTATCAGCCAAAAGAGGCTTTATTTATGAAGTCGTGGGATGAAAGTTTATCCCCTGAGGAAAGAAAAGAACTTCTAGACTATGCAGATCGCCATCAAGCTGAAAAGTATCTTAGTCTGACATTAATCAAACAGATTGAGATAAATCCCTGTAAATTGCATATTTTAGAAAGATGGGAGAAAACCGCTTTCCAAGGGTTTTCAAAGGCTCAGGAAAAGCTCCACAAATGCAGAGAGCTTTGGGTAGACTGTAACGATGAGAAGTATGGCCCTGTGTGGTATGTTGATATTGGCGAAGGCCAACTTACATGGACCTCCTATAATTTGATTTTGCAATTCTATCGGGAACAAACTTCCATAGTGATCTGTGCAGATCCCGGCAATCTCATAAATAAAGCCTCGTCCGGTTGGACTGAGATCTTGTTAGATAAATTTTTCCCAAGGAGAGATTGGACGAACAGGCGTGCAAACTTCATTTTGCACATGCAGGCAGATATGCAGGTTGCTGATCAGAACAACCTGTGGTTTAAATTTTTGTTGAGATATCATGGTGGTCGTTATAGTTCTCTGGAACATACTGTTCACGTCACCCAAAAGTACATCAAGCAAGATAGCCAAGGTAATAGGTTGGATACAAAAATTCACAAGCGTACTCTGACCCTAAACTACAGAGTCGAATCAATGTTTGCTAGTGAATATCTTGGCGAGAAGAGCGAAGTCCTCCATGGTTCTGATATTGAAGAATGTTTCAGCAGCTGGCTTTACCCTGAACCTGAATACATTGAAGATTCCACAGTTCCTGAAGACTCACAGAATATCGATGATATTATTGCTGCCCATGAACTGGAGGAATATCTTTATGAGAATGATTTTGACTGTCCTTGCGGTGGTCAGCCCGTTGGTCCACCTGGAAACCCGGAATTATTTTGTGTTTGTAGATCCGGTGAGGATTGAAGCCATCTGGTCCGAATATTGTACATATTGCTTTTGATTTAATGGAAGCCGTAGTGGGCCGGTATAATTGCTCCACAGTTGTATTTGTCAGGATGTTTTTCCCCGAAGTCTTGTAGGCCATGCCTATCGGCCATAGAATTTTTACTTTCGGTTTGATTGACATAATGGGTCCTACCTGTTTTCCATTGTGTCGTGTACGAATCTGAGTCCCCATATGGCACTGCCTCCAAGGGACTAGATAATAATGGTGCAGTCCCACCATTACCTCAGATTCCTTGCTTTTGACTGCCTAGTGTAAGTTTCTTGTTACCGGATGACCTGCTAAGGTCCTATATAAGCAAGGCTCCGGAGTCATTTAGAGCATTCGAGTTTTATGCATTGAGCTGGTTGAGAGTTATGCAAGTCGAGTCTTAGAGCCGAGCGGTTGCAGTGGTTGGAAGCTCAGCGAGTCTTAGGGTGTGAGTGCCAAGGAAGGTATGCTCTGCTGGTTGCCCTGCGTGGTATAACACAGCATCAGAAATCCAAGGTTCGACTTTGTAAAATATGTCGAGTCTGTAAGGTGTGCTAGTAGGCATATCACGGAATCCCCAAGTAGCCTTCGAGTAAGTTCATGCTCTCTGAGAAGTTCTGAAAGATAAAAGGGCCCATGACATTGTGTCTAGGCACTCAGTCCAAGTGTGTGGTGATGAGCTTCGCCCTCCGAAGCCGATCCACTTTGAGTTTGAGTCTGTAATATGATGCTGATGGATTTAATAAAGCTTGGAAATTGAAGTCTTGGAGATCCTGGAGCATATGGGTACTAATAACTTTATGTTTGTTGACGTATTCAACCGTTATTTAAACCATTTATGCTACCTGATTTGAGATTCAAAAATATATTTTATTATTTTTATTTTTATATTTTATGCATTTCATATTGTTATATGAAGAAAATGAGTATATACCTTTCTCATTTCACATCATTAAATAATAATAATAATAATTTCTTAACATTACATTCAATTATTTTGACTTCCTCTCCTCTTTTATAAGCAATAGATTAAATGATCAAAATTTATTTGACAACGTAGTCAGTATTAAGTCATTATTTCATGAAAGGGGTCTTGCTTTCCAGAATGGTGGAAGTATAAATGCTACAAAATTTTGAAACGCTAGGCGATTGCGATTGTCATTTCTTGACAATTAGTGCATTTTACAAAGAATTTATTCTTCTAAATTCAAATGGAGTAGAGGATACCATGGCCCAACATATCCAACATTCAATTTGAAGGATGTTAACGTTCATATTTACCTCCCACATATGTGTTACTTGGGAAATCAAATCTCCTAGATAAGACATTGCGTCTAGCTACAACTTCACCTAGATAAGACATTGAGTTTTTTATCGACCTGGCTACAACATAAGCTTGGTGCAACATTGAGGTACCTAGTACGACATTGAGTTTTTATAATAATTTTATATATATTTATCATATGTGGTTTAACTAAAGCATGGATGGATTATAATATATGTAAAGTCCATTTCGTTATTTGTGTCATTTATTTCCAAAATATTTCCATGTATTTGACATGGTTATTTCCATCTATTATATGGTTGAGAATCAACATTTGAGAAGGATCTAGTGAGAGTTTTAACAAAGTTGAAAGGATATGGTTGAGAGTAAAGCAACTAGCCCTTAATGTAAAGCAAGGAGGTTAGATGCTTTTTTTCTAGGTTTTCCCTTCTATAGCTTTTGTCGAGGAGATTAGGGCTAGTAAAAAACAACTAGCCCTGCTTTGGTTATTGTCATTGGTGTAGACCCTTGCAATTATCAAACATTTAAATAAAGTTGCATTTATTCAATCCATCAAAGTCGAGGAACATCACACTTGCTTCTATAGCTACCATCTTATATCAAGATCTATTGGCAACGTCGAGTACATTTCCACCTCGTGGCTCCTGTTCGTTTATGCTTTGGGCAAGAGCCATGCCATATAGATCGCATATATATGTTTAGCTTTAAAGATGGTGAATACCTATTACTAGTACTTGTAATAGTTATGAATCGTTGACTTGTTTTTCCAACTTCATATAGAATAAAATATCAATATTAATAATAAACATTTTTTTTAAACAATCCACTAATGGGTCCATCTCTAGATATAGTTACCTCTTACACATCTAGTAGATTAAGTTTGACTTTGGGATTTGGTGAAATTAGGTTGGTTATTATTGGTCTTTCTTTATACCATATCTAAAGTTCGCTTATTTAATCATTATACAAAATAGAAACATAAAAAAATATCTCGTAAATTAAATATGGTTTGATTGAAAGCTATTTAATACAACGATGGAGTAAAGGATTTATTCTCATATGAATTGTACTCGTCGTCTTAAAAAAACCTATAAAAATATTTTAAATCAAAAGTAAAACCAAAATATGTAAAAAAAATTATTCTCAACTTTTTTAATGATAAATCAATTAATAATTATGAATAACTATAAACAAGAACCACGAGATAACAATGTCCCTGCATATATTTTTTACTAACGTAAATGAAAATGCCAATGTACTATACTAAATCAAGGTGGTTGCTTTTTCAAAATTGAACCCCCGCCATGTGAAGGAATGAGATCGACCTTTAGAAAATGAACCACCGACATCTGAAGGAATATGGTCGACCTCATAACTTTTATGTCTCCGAAGTACTCGAACTTTATCATTTAAGGCTCTGCCAAGTGCATCGATACTTTATCATTTTAGTCTCTGCCAAGTGCATTGGAGATTTATCCTTTAACCCAATGACAAGGGAGTGTCAGCACTTAACTTTTATCCATTGGATACTAGCGCTACCTTAGATCCTAAACATGCAATGGAATGTCTGGGAATGAATGTTTCATTAATTCTAAAGTGTGTGCTTCTCTGCCTTAACTTCTATGTGAGTGATGGAAGTTATGAATTAAGTGGCCTCTTAAATATTACATGTGTAATGGTATAAAGCGAGTGTTATAAACTTTAAGTCAGTGCCATCTCTACTTTAGTATTAAACCCAAACAAATTCCGAGCTATCTTAAATTATGCCCTAACGATGTCATGTGAAAATGATGGTAGCACACTATTTATTTTTAAAACCTCCGATGTGTGAAAGCATGGTACTACACTCTTTATTCTTAATACCTTCCACATGTCACAACTTTTATCATTAAAATGTCTGATATGAGTTTTGTCGATATAGTTTTTTTTCCTTGGGAAAATACTCTCGCAATTCATTTTATTAAGATAAAATGAATCACATTCTTAAGGGTCGGTCGCCATGATTACATATGTCTATATATGTAGACCTTCATATTCCGAGTTACTGTCTCAAAGATATTTTATAGCATTTGTTTATCTATTTGTTCTTCATCCTTTACCGAAAATATGTCATATTCCATGATATTGTATACATTGTCATTGTGTAACAAAAGGAAAGAATTAAAAAAAAAAGAAGTAGCCCTTCCAGTTGAATATTAGTCATTTAGGAGCAATCCAGAGGCTAAGTTGTTAAAAAGCAATAGGTCTTGGATCATCTTCAACGATAGTATCGTTGGTACATTCCCATCTATGCTAGTGGCCAGGACCCAGCTATAGTCCAATTTTCGATAACCCATCTGCTATCAGGTTCCTTTCTCTGTAGACATGTTGAAAACCGATTATGCTGAAGAGGCTTGTAAAACAGATGATATCCTCATAAATGGGCCTAAGAAAGATGTTTTGTGGGGGTCGCATGTAAAGCTTCCAATTTATAACCATCTTTGAGTCACCAATGACCTGTAAACTTTGGATGCCTTTTGATGGAGCAAGTTGTAAGGTATATTTTAAAGCGATCATCTCAGCTCTATTATTTGAGTTGGGCCTGAGAGTAGCTGCGAATTTTGACAATTTTTCATATGAATTAAAAATAATACCCCTTGCTCCTCCAATCCTTGGGGTTCCTTGAGAGGCACTATCAAAAAAGCACCACTACAAGGAAAAGGCCCTGTAGCGGAGGTCATAGCGAATGTTTTTAGTGTAACAAGATTGGAAAAAATTGTCAAAAAAACCTATGTCGTGACCTCCGCCAATGGTAGCAAATGTTTCTACGGAGGTTATAATGGACACAATTTATAACTAAAAAATACTCAGCGGTCGGAGGTTTAACAGAGGTTAGTTTACCGATGCGCACAACAGAAACTAAGCGCATCAGTGTGTTTTCACCTATGATGCACTGGTGTTGTATAATTAGAATATGTGCACTAGTGCGGTCAACCAAAACAAGCGACAAAAAGAATAAAATTGCAACTCCGCACCAGTGCTTAAGTATATTAAATATGCACTGGTGCGTCTATACAAAATAAATGCACCGGTGCGATATTTTATATCATACGCACTACACATTTTTCCATTATATTTAGATTTAACAGTGTCATACATTTATCCGGCCACACCGGTTCATTTCATACACGAATGCACCAGTACGTTTAATAGTAGAACACATCGGTGCTTACAAAATATCAACTTGGCCCTGTGCATCTAAACACCGAGCCAAGTTGTAATATTTAATCATCCATACATTTAATTACCAATTTACCATTTACGATTGTTGTGTGACAGTGAATAATTTATTTTTGCTCCATCTTGAATGAAAATACACCTTTTTTTTTTCTTCTAAACACCGAGCCAAGTTGTAATATTTAATCATCCACACATTTAATTACCAATTTACCATTTACAACTGCTGTATGGTAGTGAATAATTTATTTTTCCTCCATCTTGAATGAAAATACACATTTTTTATTGGAAAAAAAATTACCAATGTACCATTTCACATGTTACATTTGATAATAATATTGAAGAATGCAATAGAATAAAGAAGTTTATTTTAAATATATCAATAAGAGTGCATCTATCATACAAAATATGATAACATAGAGACAACAATAATTAAAATGTCAACATGCATGTAATCATTGTTACAGTTATTGGTAACTCGTCTTTGAATTCAGACACTTTGTCCAGTACATTATTATACAAAATGTATGATTTTCACAAACAATTATTTCAAAATATACAACAAGCTACAACAGCTTGCATTAACATCAAAATTAAATACGGAGCATCATTCTTTGTTGGAACTGTTATCGGTGCTCGAGCCACTTGCATCAATTGGGTTATTTGGTAGAATGTTTTGTTGATTGGATCGATTGTTTTCCTCTTCTTCAGCTTCCATCTATAAACATAAAAATAAAGTATACTGAGTGTATCTACATTACCAACGGAAAAAATGATAAATAAATAGATAGTATACACTAATGTAAATTGAAAAGCGACATACCATAGAATAATAAACTCATGAATGATACACATTCTCTCAAAACCAAATCTCGTGCCTTCTATCAGCAAGTATTATGTTGGCTCTACTCCATACTTTGTTTTTTGCAAGTGTTATGCCCCGTCACAAATCATAGATTTAATATAAAAGTTTTTTGTTGTTTTATTAATTATAAAATGAGAGAAGTAAAACAACATAGAGACTTAAAAAATCCACAATTAATTGTTGATACGTCAACATATACTCACAACCTTTGCTTAACCCAATGTCAATCAATTATTATGATGGATCATCTTTGTATGTTAACGCCTGTTTGAAGGCACGCAAGGATTTCCAGCGAAAAAAAATTAAAAATAAATAGATATACCAATCACAACCACTACAAAATGTTTATTTCTTACAATGAAATAAAAAATACTCAAAAACTTTGCTATCAACTCCTTTTTTCCTTGTCATCCTCTCTTCTTTGCTGACTCAGTTCCATTTTATTTTCTGCAATAAAACAAAACAATTAAAAAGTAATATTTAATGTCGATTTAATTAATGAAATGTATAACATAAACTTAAAATCTATGATTTTATACATTTGAAGCACGTTGTTGTTGATATGGCTCTTCCTACAATGCAATTATGTCCATTTCCTTGACCATCTCCTTGTACGCTTTCTTGGACATCCCTACTGGAACATTTCACATATCACTTCGTTCATCCTTCGGGATTCTCATAATCTTCCTGAAAATGTAAAATGACACTAAACTATTTCTCTGTTGATATGAAAAATAAATATGATAGAATTAAAATTATTGAATGAATGATGCTTTGTAATAGTTTTAGCTACATATTCTACATAGACATGTTTAGGAATATTACCTTTTGGCATTTCCGTTGCGCCTGGTATCAAGTCACACTGGTGTTTACATACATAAAATGCACCATATTCAAATAATTTTAAAACCCATATGACGGTGTGTGTAATATTTGGCCACACCAGTGCACTTATATGTATGAAATGCACTATAATGATTTTTTTTTAAATACATATAGAAATATCCGCTACCAAATGTAGCATATGTTTTCCACCACAAGGGCTTTCGTGGATATACTTTAACGGTGTGTTTACATTTGTTACACACCGGTGCGTTTGGTTTATGTTACCACACTAGTGTGTTTATGTATGAATAAACTCACCGATTTATTTTGTAAATTCTATGTTTTTATGTGTCCACTTAAAATTATATATTCATACTAAATGTCCTTTTACTATTTAACCACAACAATTACAATATTTCATAGTATATATATGTTGATTTTTTATTTGGCTCAAATGCAGTAAGAAAATTTTGTAGTAACAAATGGCCAATTCTTCAGATTCCAGCTCATACCATCCTGTTCAAAGTTCGACGAGTTCTCCCATTCCATCCTGGTAAGTTCAGGTTTTATTTATTTTTTGACTACTTATTTGAATTTATGTCACTTATCCATGTAAATCTAAATATCGATTTATTCTATATTGCAGGATCGCAATTCGAGTTCGAATTTGGATGCACAAGACATTCCACTAGTTTCAAAACGTCGTAAGCTCTTATTTGGAGCAAGATACCGCAAGCAGTTCATAAATGAAAATGGGAAGTCGCTTTACCCCGCTAATTGTAACATGCCATCTTCAAGTCGACATCCTGGTTAATCAACGGTAGTTTGTCGTGAGCTAGAACTCTTTTATGACACCCCAGTAGTTTGTGGTTTTTCAAAATGTCAAGGGTTGAAGGAGAAACCTCGGTGTGTCACACTCACCCATTACACCAATGATAGATTACCTAATGTTGATGGTCTAATACGCCCTACCGCAGTAAAAAATACAATAGGTGATATAGAAAAGACATGTAGGAACACTTCATTATGTTCATTTTTGAAAAAGTTGAAATCCAAAACAACTATGTCTCATCCTAAACTGACGAATCCCTTGGCTTATGTTCATTCATCTGAAATTTCTAGTGATCCAAATTATGATATGAATGCCACCCAACCCATCTCTCCTAGAAGATCCAAAAAGTTGCATGAGTTAAGAGAAAAACTATCCAAGTACACACCAAGGTTTGTCCAATTCTTGGAGGGTAGCGATGATTTATCCCTTCCTGTGAATTTGCAAAGTAAATATCAAACTTCTTACACATGTGCTTTATATGGTGCTTGGCCTTCCTCTCTACGTATGCCTGATGTTGGAACCAAATTTTCCTTTTGTGGTAATTGTTTTATGATTACCAAGTCTAATATAGATGTTGAAAATCTTGTGTTATTTATCGTTTCACATGTACTTGTTCCTCCCAAACATTTAGTAGCACTTATGCCATTTTGCGGTCATATCTATTGTCGGTCTGATTACTTGAATATTGTTAAATACAAGCACATCATTTCCATGTATACTATCTGCATGAATGGTTATGTTTCTGGAAAATTTAACAGGAAGAACCTATTGTATATACATGGTCATCCACGAACTCATGGAAACATTGCAGGGTTCATAAATAGTTCTAGGTGCTCTTTATTTTCTCCAAATTGTTCATTTGAGGAACACTTCAATGACCAGGAGTTCTTTATGAAAAAGAAAGCATCCAGATTTGTTGTTGTGCATGCAATACGTAGTTTGTCTCCTGGTGACGAGTTTTTAATAAACTACAACTTGCGTAGACCACCGACCGCTCGTCAGAGATGCCTTGCATTGGGATTACCTTTAGATATTCCCTTAGGGTGTAAGACAAAAAAACATTGATTAATTTTATTTGTTAATTTTCAATGGATTCATATTAATGTATTGCTCAGTTTGAAATTATGTTTTATAAATTGTTAAATTAATTTACAAACTCAGTTTGAAAATGTGTTACTCAATTTTAAATTTTCATATTTAATGTGGAATTGATGTTAATTTATCGCTCAATCTGAACGTATGCTTTATAAATTGTTTACAACTTAACATTTTCTACTGTACGTGATTCTCGTGCTTCTGTAATAATTATTTTCTATAATGCAGGATCAAACCAATTGCATTGTGCTTACTAACATCATTGATGTAATATTCAGTATTTTTGAAATCAGGATTCTGATGATGAGAGGCATGCCTACCATCTTCCGTTGCATCCTAGTACAATGTCAAATTGAGAGAAGGTTGAAAGTAGAGAGCAACTTGGAGAGGAATCATACCAAGCATGGTTGAATCAACCACCTATTCAATTTCCACTACGTCCATCCTCGCCAATCAGGAATTCCTATACTGATAGTAGTTATTCACATGTTGGCAATGGAGGCAATGGAGTGGAGGTTGGTATGGACGAGTTATTACGACAAAGGAATTCCATGGATGAAATGATTTTCCATACATTCCAAGACAATGAGCTAGGGGATGACACTCATATTACTGAATTCTTCTTCGAAAACCTTAAATCGGCTTCCACCACACCTCTATTTGGATTTGGTTGGTCAATTTCCACACACTTGGGGACACCAATGTTACTATACAACTTGAAAGAAAAGTATAGCATGTCATACGCATGTTTCTCAACAATGTTGAGGTAACTGACTATCAACTACATTATATTTTGAGTAAGACACGGTCATCATTGCAAATGGTCAATTTTATGAACGTTAAATGACATTGTACATTTGTATTTCCCACTAACTGTAGTTTATTCAAAGATAAGGTACTTCTGAATGATAATGTCTTTCCCAACAGCTGCACAAAGGCAAAACAAATGTTGAAAATGTTGGGTGTAGAGTACATATCTTATCATTCACGCCCCAATGATTGTATTCTATATAGAGGCGAATATACAAGTAAAGCAATATGTCCAACATGTGGACATGAAAGATACAAAGAATCGAATAACAAGTCTAAATCACATGGTCCTCCTTATAAGATATTGAGGCACATGCCTATAATCCCACGGATTCAAAGGCTCTTTCGTTACAAAGAATTAGCTATGCTACATGGATGGAATGCATCGAAACGAAGTGAGGAAGGTGTTATGTGAATCCCAACACATTCAATAGCCATGAAGCATATAGAGGATACATGGCCCGATAAATTCAAGTATGAAGTACGTAGCCCCCGATTGAGCATAGCCATTGATGGCGTCAACCCATATTCCCAACCAAATAAAATCTATATTGTTTGGCCTGTAGTAGTGATCAATAACAATATTCCCCCATGTTTTTCTGTGAAGAATGAACATCTTATGTTGGCTCTTATAGTCCCTGGTATAAAAAAGCGAAGAATATTTATGTTTACCTACAATAATTGATCGATGAATTCAAGGAATTATGGGAAGGGATACAAGTATATGATGTGTCGAAACCCATCCCATCACAGAGGAGTTTTACACTGTATGGAATATGTGCGTACACCACACATGATTATTGGAGTTAGGATTTTGATCAGGTAAATATGTTATTTTATTTGTTTTAATATTCAAAGCAATAATTTTTGACATATTTAATTTGGTGTGACTATCTTCATCCTCAACACTAATGTACTCTCTTTACTATAACATCATAGGTCTTGTAACAAAAGGTTTTTATGGATGCAAATGTTGTGGACCTTCTATGGAGGCTAGGTGGTCCAAAGACCTATGAAAGTAAGTGTACGACTTATCTAGGGTATTCCTCCCAGAAAACCACTCTTATAGAAGAGAAAAATATGCTTTCAATGGTAAACAAGAGAGAACCCAAAGGCTTGAAATAATGACACCGGCTAACTCGCTTAGGGAATATGATAGAGAGAAGGAGAAGGAATACACATATATGTTTGATTCAAATGTGCATCATGTGATCAATGATCCTGATTTCTTCGACATCTATGTTGAGAAAATTCCCACAATGATGAAATTGAAATTGATATTTTATGAGCTCCCATATTGGTAGCATCTTAAGATTTCCCACTTACTAGATCCCATGCATATATTTAAAAATGTTTCATCTTCTTTGTGGCATCACATATCATCCAAAAAAGTGACAAGATGAAAGTTAGGAAAGACATTATTGCTTCAAATATGAAAAAGAAGCATTGGCCAAGACAAGAAAATAGAGGAGAGGTTGGCCCCTCTTTTTCATTAAAAAAAGGCGATGTCCCATGGATTTTGAAGAAAGATGATCTTAATTTCGAAAAAGAAGCTATATTGGGCATGAAGGAACCTTCTTTTTATGGGTATACTCTACGACACTGCTTTAGTACTTCAGATGAAAAGTTGTCGAGTTTGAAATCACATAACCACTTCAACCTTCTAAGGGTACGTATAATGCCAAAAAATGGTATTTCTATTTTTTTATATCTCTTTACACAAAATTTAAAATGCACTTAACTTTTTGTGTTTACTTTGTAGTGTCATTATCCGTTGTTTGTGCGTGGGTATGTGAACCATGACTTTCTTGATGACCTACAACGTTCCATATCTAGACTATCTACATTTGTACGGTGGATCACATCAAAGGAGATTTACATCGCTAGCATTCCACGGTGGCATGAAGAGATAGATGATATTGTTTGTATGTTTGAGAAGGAATTGTTGTTGAGTTTCATGGACTTGCAAATTCATCTTCTAATTCACCTAGTCGATGAGATTGAATTAGTCGGGGTGGTCTCATGTCGTTGGATGTTCTTCTTAGAGAGGTTCATGAAAAAAGTGAAGGGATTTGTTCAACAAGGGTTAAAACCCGAGGGGTCTATGGTAGAGGGGTACATAGTATATGAGTCATTCTATTATTCCAGTGAGTACATCAAGCAAATCGACGACACACCAAGCGCTGTGATTTGGGATGATGAATGTGATGAGGACAGGAGGGAAGGGGAGGTACTGGAAACGAATGGAAAAATGCGCATTATAAAGAGTAAGTCACTTATCTTTTGATCTTCAATTTTCCACATAGTAACTTATATTCACAACAAACGTCAAAATCTATATTTGATCCCATAAATACTGAATGTGGTTTTGCTTCCATGAATACAATAGCAAATTCAGAAATTGATGCAATCAATAAATTCATTCTTTACAACGTGGAGGCAACACAGTCGTGGGATTCATTGTATGAAGAGAAGAGGAGGAAATGGGACATTGACAGAAAAGAATTCAGGCAGTCGCACGATAGAATCATGCCTTTTCCAAATCATTTAAAAAGAAAATATGCCAATGATATGTCCCAATAGTTGGGTTGCAGACCAATTCAAAGAGAAATATGGTGCATCCGTTTGTTACCCTCTTGAAGAGGAGGATGCACTAAACGTTGGGATCGGGTGCAACAACTCGGTAACAAAATATTTATGTACATAATTTCTAACTTGATAATGAAAATTTGCATTATAACATCTATGTTTAATATATTAATGGTTGGGTTAATATACATATGACACCATCATTTTTAAACTTTTCTTATAGGTGCATTCGTTCCCATCTATGTGGGCTTATGGACATCATTTTCACATCGAGTATGTTGATGATGGGTGTGTTACATAAGACTGTCGATTGAAAGTCGAGTTTGACCAATCTAGTCGTGCTAGACACCAAGATTGAAACCTGGTAGGAGGGATGTTGGGTTATGTTGGAAAGATACAAGAGATCATTCAAGTGGACTTCTCATCTTTCCAATGTGTTATTTTTAGGTGTAGGTGGTGGGACACATTTGACGATAATAATGCAAAGGAAGATCTTGATGGTGGGTTGATATGTATCAACTCTAGAAAGATGTGGGATGAAAGTAAGGATCCTTATGTTTTCCCAAAACACTGCAACCAAGTGTTATTTCACCCGGATGTGTTGGATAGAGATTGGTGGTTCATATTAAGACACGACCCTAGAACTAAACATGTTTCTGAGAACAATAGTGCTATCATGCCAACTGAGGAAAATAATGAGGGTGATGGCAATAAAGAGTGATATGTACATGTTTTATTTTGTCATTTACAGATTGAGATATCATTTTGTTACTATTATCTTTGATTGTCTAATTATATTGTTAATTTGTCATCTTATGACATTGGAAATTATGTCTTGTGTATACATATAAATACACCATGAAAACAACTTACATGATTCAATTTTATTTTGTGAAAGTAAAGGCTAACATATTCTTCTGGACTTGAAGGTGTCCTCTAATTTCTATATTAACATTGCAATAATGATTATATTTTATGATGTTTTTGTTATAAATAATGATAAGAATTATAATTGCATTAATTTATGACATTTCTGGTAGATTAGTGTAATGTTTTTTTTATATGATTTGATTAAGTTCAATTAATTTATGGCCTTGATAACAATGACTAAATCAATGGCCTTGATAACAATGACTAAATCAATGGCCTTGATAACAATGTAATTTACAAAAAAAGTTAAGGTGCTCTACAATGACTTTAATATTTATGGGCTTGATAACAATGAAATTTAAGGTGGTGTCTAATTTCTCCATGATCAACATTTGAATGTTTGTATTTCCAGATGTTTTTGTTATAAATTATAATGCTGAGAATTATAATTGCATTAATTAAGTTGGATTGAGAGAAAATGTCGTTCTTTTAATTAAGTATTTGTCTTTCTTCCCAATAGAGCTTTGATATTTGTCATTGTAAAGTGAGTTATTGCCAAAAAAAATTCAAATGTTGAATGATACGTCATATTGATCATGTTCATATTTACATTTTTTTATGTGACTTTCATATTCATATATTATAATAATAGTACAATATGGTAATACTTGACTTTTTGTTATGATGTTTGGCAATTACACTTATAAATTAAACAATATTCATTTATGTTTATAATTTGAATATATAATTAATTTATACACAACATTATACGTTGAATAGTTGATTTCCTTATTATACAACAATCATGCATAAATCATAGAGTTGCCACAACTTCATCCACAATTTACAATGCAAATTGAGATGTTTTTGTCGACTAAATTAATACTTAGTGATTTAAAGACCCACATGATTTTCAATGTATAAAGTTCTTTTAGTACATAAATATACGATCATCATCATTTTCAACACCTAACAAACATAAACATCATGATCATGCCATCATAAACACAATCATCACCATACTAACATAAACATAACCATAAGTTTTAACTAAAACTTAAATGCATCACCATCATTTTCACGACATTCATGTTGAGATATTGTAACTTCTAAGAATATTATATTTGTACTTTATTATTCCGGAGATATTTCATTCCTCCATGAAGATCTTATTGTATATTCGGAGATGTTTATTCCTCCGTTGGAATGTGGTAACTCGGGTTATTAGACTTCCCTAGTGGGGGTCAGCCCTGTATGTGTTATGTAGGTCAAAGGGTTGTTAGACCACCCTAGTGGGGTTGGCCCAGTCAGTTGTAGTGGGGTGTTTAACCCAGTGGTAAAGTTGGGGCCGACCTAGTTAATATAAAGTACAAGTCAGAGATGTGTATAAATAGAGGAGGTGTGTTCCTCATTATACACACACTTCCCTCACTCATAATGTAGCGCCCTATATGTGTTATGTAGGTCAAAGGGTTGTTAGACCACCCTAGTGGGGTTGGCCCAGTCAGTTGTAGTGGGGTGTTTAACCCAGTGGTAAAGTTGGGGACAACCTAGTTAATATAAAGTACAAGTCGGAGATGTGTATAAATAGAGGAGGTGTGTTCCTCATTATACACACACTTCCCTCACTCATAATGTAGCGCACTTGTGGAGGAGAGGTCTGCTATGGTGGAGGAGGAGATCATGTCTTTGGTTTGCATCTTTGTATATTGCGGGTCATATATATTGAGGAAGCTTTGCTGGGTTTTCTACCCCATGAGGGTTTCCTAGGATAAATTTGTGTCTCTTGTGTTTATGTTGTGCTTGTTGTTTCTTCAGTGATCCTGTATATGCTATTATTGTGAAATGGAATGTAATGCTTCTATTTTCTGTATTAGCATATTAAATATTAACATGGTATCAGAGCTAACCTGAAGGAAGGCAAGGTATGGCACTTACGACACTTGTTTTACTTACGACAATTTGAAGGTTAGGGTTTTATATAGCAAAAACACGTCATCGTGGAACTTTCGCTATAAATCCATTTTGGAAAAGGTTCAAGATATGAAACCTTTACAGGTCGTAGATAACATCTCCAGGTACCTTGTGTCCAAAGGGAACCCTCAGATTCATTGTACTTTGTGAGTTATGATCAGTACAAGTTAGGGTTTCTGCCTCTTCCAGATCTCAGTCAAAATCAAGTGACCCAGGAAAAAAGGTCATAACTTGGGCTAGGAAGCTCCAAATGAAATTTCGTAAAAAGTGACAAGTATTAAACAGACTGTACTATCTCAGGAAATGTTTTTAGAGGCCGAAGGTGAACCAGTGACATGTGGCATGCCGTACAAGTTCGCTCTCCTGTTTTATCCCATAAACAGGTCACGTTGCGACACTTGGAATAACTCTCTCTCATAAAATCCAATTGAGATCAGACCTGTCGGGATGGAAAGATGACAGGTCAGGCTACCACAAAAAACGTTTTCAGACCCTGTGGAGTGAAACATTCATAGTTACAGCAGAAACAATCAGGTACATATTTCTGTCAAAACATAATTATTTTTGGAGCACCTTCATTCATGGCTTCCGAAATTTAGGGTTTCAGAGAAAGTTAGAATTTTTGGAATCAGAATCCACGGCTGAATGCTACTCAGGAATATCAAAATTTAGAGACCAGGATCAAATTTTTTGGTTGGGTAGAAGACCGGGCTTAATCAAACCCTAGTTCGGGATTTTGATCGGAAAGATGGAAAATTAGGGCTTCAGCAAAAGTTGGAATTTTTGAAGTTTGTAACCACGGCTGGAAGATCCTAAAAAAAATAAGAGTTTAGAGCCTTGGATCGAACCTTTTGATTGGGCAGAAGGGTGGGATTCATCAAACCCTAGTTCGGGATCCTGTCCAGAAGATCCAGAAGTTTCGAAGGCAAATTTTGAGGGGTCAAATTTTGGAGATTTCAAAATTGAAGTATGCTAGTTTGATCAGCTCAGGAAGACACATCCTTCCATCCATTCAGAAGTGTGAAATTCAAAGATTGAATTTTTAGGGTTTCTCTAGCAAACCCTAATCAAACTCCAAATCCAGTTTCAGGGGGAGTTGAGGCTAAGGCCTTACATAAGAAGATTACAAGAAGTCTCGACAGGTATGACTTAAGGAGGTTCAGATATGTCTTGAAATCTTATTCCTGATTAAGTTCATAATATGTTTGTCTTCATATTATTTATTAGTACAATCTTGATTAATGCTAGAATTGTCTTATCACCCTAGTAACAGTATGAATGCATGTGAATGATAGAATACATTTATTGATTAGGGCTATATGATTGTACTAATGCACTGCGGTGTTGTATGAGGTTGATGTTGTCTGCTAATAAGATACAGGTACATCACGAAAGACAAATCAAGTTCCATGACCATGACAACATGAAGACAAAGACTCCTCCATAATCTTTGATCACATAGAAGTTCTACTTACGAGGTATGTATGACTTTGTTCTATTATGCCTAACCTATGAGATATGTAGGTTCCAGCACAGGATCTCTAAATGATTGAAGAGAACAAAGAAGATATTGATTAGGTATGTTAAACATATATACTAATCCTGGTATGTCTCCTATGAATCTTACCTTGTGTTAGGATCCCTTATATAAGTATACTTGGTATGATTGGTTATGCTTATTCATAAAGCTAGTAATCAAGGGTTTATGAATATTATGTCTTTTATCTTGATTGATGATATGCATGAGTAAAAGAAGACTTCCCTGAAATCTTTAATACTAATGTTTATTATCTATGATCATGACTATACATATTCAAGATTATTTAGAATTATAATGTTTTGATAATATTTATAATATACTAATGAATGTATGTTTGTGTATGAGATCATGAGGATAACACTAGTGCACACTTGAGCATGCACAGTGGTACAGAATGAATAGAAGTTCAAAAGACTTTTAGAAGATCAAGCGGGAGGCAACCACACAAACATAAAAGATAAGTATTTGAGTTGTTATTTGAAATAGTAAATACATTGTATGCATATTTGTATTCATGTTGAGTGTAAACATTCATAGAGCATTGAATAGTATACTACTAATATGCATATGATTGGTAAGTTGGACAAAACATTCCATTGTAGCTTGTCTAGAATGAAACCTCTTTGCTAACATGCTGAGAGCTATGCACACTCTTGATAGTATGTTCTGGTAGAGATGGAAGGCATCTAGATAGCCATTGTATGCATACAGGATATGGAAAAGTGTTATGCCAAAGTATTGGTCAAGATACTTGCATAACTATGTAAATGATATCTGCATGCATAATAGGTTATCATGTCAACATAATTTCATGATTATGAAGTATTACTAATCATGTACTTAATTTTGATTTGTAGGAAATATCATGAAGAATGATGAACACCGTGCAAGTAATGGATGTTCAACAAGAATATTTACAAATCAAAACATAATATAGAAGGCTCGTGGCTAAAATATTCTCTTAGAAAGAGGAAGAGAATCATGACGAGATGTTTGCTCCAAGTGACTAGATAAGACCATTCTCTTAATGATGTAATTAAAGAAGAAGTGTGAATCAGGTTCTGTATGGGTACCCATGATCGATAGTAAATTGATGAGCTTAATGATCACCATGGGTGATGTGGATCTCAACCTTTGCTACAAGGTTGAATATGGTTTCTTATCACAGATGACATGGATGCAAGAAGGAACTCACCATAGAGTTCGAATGATGTTGAGGCTCATATCAGTAGACCCATCTAACGAGAGATGGCACAAATAGATGGCTGCAGAAATGAAAATGAAAGATCTCAGATTGATGCATTACTTCCTAGGTCTGGAAGTATGGAAAGGCTCAGAAGGAATCTTTCTCAACTAGGGAAAGTATGTCGAGAAATATTAAAAGGACTTGATATGTTGGAATGGCCACTCTCATGGATTCCAACTTGAAGCTATTAGTGAATGACTCATCAGAGTTACTGTTTATAACTCTGTACATACATATTATTGGGGCGTTGATGTATCTGACGAAAACCAGGCCATATATATACCTTGCTAAGAACACCTTGAGTCAGTATCTAGTGGAAACTAGATATGTTCACCGAATAGTTGCAAAAGCATGTGATGAGGCATCTAAAGGATATGATAGACTTTGATCTATGCTATCTTGGAGATCATGACTTCAGATGGCTTCACAGATGTTGATTGAGCAGAAAGTGTATCAGACAGGAAGAGCACATTGAGAGGATGTTATTGTCTAGGATCATCCATAATCTCGTGGTTTAGCAGGAAGCAGTCTAGTGTGGCTCTCAGCACAAGCGGAATATATGGCTACTTGCTCTGCTAGTTGTGAAGAAGTATGGCTTCAGGATTGTTTGACTTAGAGAGAGACCCAACTGTGATCCTATGTGACAAACAGAGTTGTATCAAGATGACAGAGAATCCAGTGTTCCATGATAAGTTAAAGCACATAGAGATCTGACATTTCTATGTACAAGATATGGCGTAGAAAGGAACTATAAAGTTCGAATTTGTAACAGGTTACCGATGTACTAACCAAACCTCTACCTCAAGTGAACAAGTTGCCGATGTACTAACCAAACCTCTACCTCAAGTAAAAGTTTGAATATTTTCGAGACAAGCTTGGTGTAGTTCAGAAGGACCCTCCTTGAAAGGGGGAGTGATGTGGTCACTTATGATGAGATTGCCTACATCGATAGAAAGGTCGATGATGTGGATACATATATTGGTGATGACGACAGAGAGGTTGGTGGATGGTCCTTAGACAGGGTCTAAGTTGACAAGGGGATTCCATCATCCTTGAACACATGTTCTAAAGAGAGCCGTAGACGTATGTCTTCGAAAATAAAGTCCTGAATGAACAGGTAGGGGATTGGATCGTCCTCAGACTTTGGTCCTTTGAATTGAGCCGTAGACAATATGTCTCCAAAAATAAAGTCCTGAATGAACAGGTAAGGGGATTGGATTGTCCTCGGACTTTGGTCCTTTGAATTGAGCCGTAGACAAGATGTCTCCAAAAATAAAGTCCTGAATGAAAAGGTAAGGGGATTGGATCGTCCTCGGACTTTGGTCCTTTGAATTGAGTCGTAGACAAGATGTCTCCGAAAATAAAGTCTTGAATGAACAGGTAAGGGGATTGGATCGTCCTTGGACTTTGGTCCTTTGAATTGAGCCGTAGACAAGATGTCTCCGAAAATAAAGTCTTGAATGAATAGGTAAGGGGATTGGATCGTCCTCGGACTTTGGTCCTTTGAATTGAGCCGTAGACAAGATGTCTTTGAAAATAAAGTCCTGAATGAACAGGTAAGGGGATTGGATCGTCCTCGGACTTTGGTCCTTTGAATTGAACCGTAGACGTATGTCTCCGAAAATAAAGTCCTGAATGAACAAGTAGGGGATTGGATCATCCTCGGACTTTGGTCCTTTGAATTGAGCCGTAGACATGAGGTCTTCGAGAATTGAATGATAGGACTGTATCGTCACTGGACCTCGGTTCAAAAGCTACATGATAGGATTGGATCGTCCCTGGACCTCGGTTCAAAAGGTACATGGTAGGACTGGATCATCCTTGGACCTCGGTTCAAAAAGTACATGACAGGATTGCATCATCCATGGACATATGTCCTAAAGAGAGCAGGATTGATCATCCTGTAATATGATCGTGTGTGTTGCAGGGTATGCTGCTATTGTGTGGATACTTGTATTGATGATGTGTATACTTGTATTGTGTGGATACTTGTATTGATGATGTGTATACTCGTATTGGTGTGGATACTTGTATTGATGATGTGTATACTTGTATTGGTGTGGATACTTGTATTGATGATGTGTATACTTGTATTGGTGTGGATACTAATACTGTTGATCTAGATGACGATGTTGTTGATCGTATTGATCTAGATGACAATGTTGTTGATCATATTGATCTAGATGACGATGCTGATGATCGTGTTGATCTAGATGGCGATGCTGCTGATTGTGTTGATCTAGATGACGATGATGCTGATCATGTAGATCGAGATGATCCAGATGCTGTAGATCGAGATGATCCAGATATTGTAGATCGAGATGATGTGACGATGTTGATCGTGTTGATCTAGATGACGATGTTGATGATCGTATGATGAAGATGCTGATGACTGTGTGATGACGATGCTGACGATCGTGAGGATTCAGATGTTGATGTTGTTGTAGCTGTTTGAGTGCTGCAGAAGATAAAGACTCAGTACTGAAGATGCTGATGTTCCGGTAACTGGTTGAGTTACTGATGATGTTGAGAAAGCTTCCAATGATTTATAGATGTATTATGTTGATGAATCCTTACTCCTGTAGATGTTGTTATAATATTCTTCTCGTTAAGGGGGACTGTTGAGATATTGTAACTTCTAAGAATATTATATTTGTACTTTATTATTCCGGAGATGTTTCATTCCTCCGTGAAGATCTTATTGTATATCCGGAGATGTTTATTCCTCCGTCGAAATGTGGTAACTCGGGTTATTAGACTTCCCTAGTGGGGGTCGGCCCTGTATGTGCTATGTGGGTCAAAGGGTTGTTAGACCACCCTAGTGGGGTCGGCCCAGTCAGTTGTAGTGGGGTGTTTAACCCAGTGGTAAAGTTAGGGACGACCTAGTTAATATAAAGTACAAGTTGGAGATGTGTATAAATAGAGGAGGTGTGTTCCTCATTATACACACACTTCCCTCACTCAGAATGTAGCACACTTGTGGAGGAGAGGTCTGCTATGGTGGACGAGGAGATAATGTCTTTGGTTTTCATCTTTGTATATTGTTGGTCATCTATATTGAGGAAGCTTTGCTGGGTTTCCTAGCCCATGAGGGTTTCCCAGGATAAATCTGTGTCTCTTGTGTTTATGTTGTGCTTGTTGTTTCTTCAGTGATCCTGTATATGCTATTATTGTGAAATGGAATGTAATGCTGCTATTTTCTATCTTAGCATATTAAATCTTAACAATTCACATGAACATACCATTATTATAATCATTGTCAGCATCTAACAACAATAAAAAAAATACCATCATACCATCATTAACATAAAACCGAAAATAAGCATGCATGAACATACCATTATAAACATTAATTAAGTCACATATTCATGTAGCATTTACAACTAACAGATTTAAACATCATCTAACACGTCACATAACTAATAATACATGTAAACATAATTAATTAGTGTTCCATTATCATCATTTTCACCACATTAATAAATAAACATCAACATAAAAATCAACATCCACATAAACATCGATATCAACATAAACATCATAAATGCAAAATATATATAGATATGAACATATAGAACATCAAAGTCATGATACAATATTTCAAATATAAAATATCTCTAGTGCAAAAACTGCTATGACATATATGCTCCACCTCCGCGAGCAGAGGCGTCATTAGTATCTCTTCGACCAGAGCTAGATGCATCATCACCTCCAGCAATAGAGCCAGAGGTAGTATCAACACCTTTTCCAACAGAGGTAGAGGCACCAATACTTATAATACTAGAAGGAAAAAGAGATCTGAGAGAAAAAGGGATATGTCCATCAAGACAAAGTGTATGACCCTCTCTAAGCGCCTCTAAAATAGAAACAACGTCTGAAGTAGGAACTGGTGGATGGTCGGGATGATGAGAAGGATCGAAGGGTTGATCAAGCAGGGGTAGAGGATTAGATGATAGTGTAGGATCGAGAGGAAGGTCGAGTAGGAGTAGAGGACTAGATGATGATGGAGGTAGAGGAGGAGGACATGGTGGAGGATGAGGTGGATGAGATTTCGAAGGTGGAGGAGGAGGATTTGTATGAGATGTTGACGAAGTTGATGGAGGAGGAGGTGGAGTAATAGATGTCGAAGCTGATGAAGGAGGGGGTGGCAGTGGAGGAGGTGGTGGAGGAGGGTGATGGGCGGACAATTGAAAGCATTCACCGACAATATGTTGAATCAACAACCTCATATGACAAGGAATAATCCTCCATATCTCCACAAGCTCAGGTTCATCACGAATGTCATGCGGTCGCACAGGATGGACACATACATCTGCCAAAAATCTAGACAACCTATCTGCCACATCCTAAATATAGCTATCATGGGGCCTACGTGGACCATGACTAGGATGTCTACCAACCAACTATGGTCCGGCCTGATCCTACTCCTCCATATATCGATCATCATGAGTAGGAGGAGGTGGCCCGACCTCTACATCAAAGTACCAATATATGCAAAATATATAGTATAGAATAATAATTAGACAATTTCATTAAAAATAAACATATTTCATATGCATCAATTATAAAGAAAATAAAATGCAACTATAGTAATTTAAACATAACATTAATATAACCTCTCTCATCAAGTCTCTCATTCGGTGTGAAGAATATCTCTGAGAACCCTCTCCTATCCAAGCCAACATATGGATATGGAACCATGTCAAGTGCATGGTTGTCCTCACTGGCCAACATATCCAACACATCTGAGGTGATCCTAGATGGGAACTCAGGTTTCCCCCTCTTGTGAATCATCTCCCCCCACATGTGCATACGCACCTTAGTCGTCTCCTAGTAGGTAGGCGCTCAAATGATGGATTGGTGGACGGAAACCTCTCAAAAATAAACAAAAAATATCTGAACCGAAAGGGAATTTGGTCCTCCCATAAATGATTGCACGACATCTATCCAAAGCATAACAAAATTGCCGCAAAAAAATGGCAGACCACCTAATGCATCTAGGTCTCTACACTAAAGAGTCAACATAATACAATAAGGGGAAACTAATGTGCTGCCCATCATAGTGTAGTGCACCAACGTCGTAATCAAAAGAGAGAGGCATCTAACCTCCTCTCAACCAAAAGCAGATATCCAAAGCTGCCCACCGCTCACCTGAAAATCAGTCAGATGGATGACCGTATCATTGATATATCTCATAGAGTAAGCTAGTTGAATCTCTGCTACAACACCAGCTGGGACATCGGGGAACTGGGGTAAATCCTCCTATATCCTAGATAACCTAGTGATGAAATAAATATCCTCCTTAGTGGGTGGGAACCATTAACCGCAACCAACACGAAATGCCTACCTCTGATGATCCCAATGTAGGATGAGATGACATAATAATGCAGAGTTTCCTTAAGGGATGTAGCCTCCTGATAGAACTCCAGGAGGCCAACAATCCTCAAGAGCTCTGTATTCTGAGCAGTAATGGGGCAAGGGTACAAATCCCTCTCCCTCTCCCTGGCCTCCCACTGTTTGACCATGGTATATTAGCTAAGCACACTCCTGTTGAGCAGCATGTCGTCGCTTATGTCTTTGTTTCACATATTCCATACAATTAAAATAATATGTCCTAACATCAATAATATTTTTTTATGAAAAAAATAAATTGTTACAACCGGTGCGCTAGAATAATATAAGCGCACCATACACAATGCTTTAATGTTACAATTGCACTGCTTACAGTGCGCTATAACAATCCTACCACACCAAATATTTTTTTTATTTAAAATTAATCTAAACCTTGCATCAAATATACAACGCACCGGTACAATCAATAAAATTTAATTAACGATGCGCTAAAATCATATTAGCGCACCGGTGCATTCCATTGATAGAACACACAGTTAACATTTTTCGAAAATGTAATGTTGGAGCATTTTCCAACCACAAATCATTTATTTGAGCCTTACAACTTAATTATCCACTTATCCTAATTATTTTGACTCCATCATGTCCTTACATCATCAGCAGATCATAGTTTTAGTCAATTGGGCCTCCTCCTACATTCTAGGATCCAATTGAGCCATCATCTGAGCCTCATCCTACATTCTAGGAGCCAATTGGGCTATCATCTGAGCCTCCTCCTACATTCTAGGAGCCAGCTGGGCCATCATCTGAGCCTCCTCCACCATTCAGGGGGTGATTTGCATTACTAATGCACGCTACTCAGTCCAACTGACAACATTTACTAGTTTATTCAGCCAACTGGTGATACTAGGGTGCCTTACTACATTGTTTGACTTCATCTGGTGTTATTCTCACCTACTATTCAGTTAAAGTGCAGACATAAGGAGCCCTCTCCTATTTTTTGGCATTTAGTTGAGTTATGCATTGAGTTAGACTCAGTTAGTCAGTTTCAGAGTTAGTTAGAGTCAATTATTGATTAGTTAAGTGGTTAACTGATGTACCGAGTGGTGTTAACTACCAAGTAAGCCACTCTCATGCATTCAATTTGAATGACCACTCTAGAATTTGAATTGCTTGGATTATTGTAGCCATTGTTACACATTGTAATGTATCTTCTGAATATATGATATTATTTCACTGCTGCAAACCTTCTGCACAGTGTTTTCATACATTTTGTTGCATGCATCTCTAGTAATTGTTGTGCTTGTTCCATAGATCTATTGTGTTTGAATTTTACATGTAATTTCAGTGCGTCCATTCCACATCAGAGCATCGACATGAGTGTACAGTTTTGGAATGGGTGCACCAGAAATAGAAGTTTGTAAAAAATTTAAATAATTCATTTTCGGTGCATTCAATTCAAGTAAGCGCAATGTAAACGGAGCGTTTACTTCAACCAACTGCATCGTTTATTAAAAACCGTTACTACATTTTTTTAATTTTTTTTAATAGAAACGAGTAAGAAATTTCTGATAGTTCCACCAGAAAGATCATTGTAGTAGGGAAGGCAAATTATGCTGCAAAAACATATGAGTTTGCCCACTTTTTGCCACATTCAAAGCCAAGTGCCCTTCTGACTCATGGAAATGAGGTTAGACGGCTATGGCATGAGGTTTGGACACCTAAATTATAAATATTTGCAGCTGCTGCAAAATAAATCTATGGTTGAAGGCCTTCCGAAAATCAAATCCTCGAAAGGGATATGCAAGGGTTGCATCATTGGGAAGCACCCAGAGCACAAGTTTGATCGAGGAAAAGCTAGCAGAGCTTCTTATATTTTGGGGCTGATTCATAGTGATATTAGAGGTCCGCTTCCAAATTCCTCCATGAATGTCTCAAGGTATGTTTTGACATTTATTGATGATTTTTCCAGGTTCACATGGGTCTACTTTCTCAAGAACAAATTGGAAGTGCTAGAAAAATTCAAAAATTTCAAGGTTTCTATTGAGACTGCTACTGAGATAAAGATCAAAGCTCTTAGATATGATAATGGTGGAGACTATATAAAATCAGAGCTGCTGCAACTTTTTGCGGAAAATGGAATCTAAATCCAGCACATAGACCCCTACACACCTCAACAGAATGGTGTAGCAGAGAGGAAAAACCAAGCACTGAAAGAGATGACCACTTGTATGCTTGAGTCGAAAGGTTTGGCTCCAAATATTTGGGTTGAGGACATGAATTTTTCTGCATACATTCAAAATAGATTTCCACACTCATCTGTCAAAGGTACTACTCCCTTCGAAGCCTACACTGGTCACAAGCCTGATGTGTCCAATCTCGGGGTTTTTAGCTCTACTGCATGGGCTAGAATTCCGATTGAGAAGAGAAAATATTTGGAACCACATAGTACTAATTACATCCTCTTTGGATATGCTGAATAATACAAAGGATACAAACTCATGGATATCAGATCCAAAAATATATTCATCGAGAGAAGTGTCAAATTTGAAGAACCGCTTCAAGATCTAAAACTAATCGAGGAAGAAACTGTTGAATTGCCTCCTCTCCAAGAAGAAGATGATGAAATTTTGTGTTTTGATATTTCTGATATTTTATCATACATTAATGAACATGAAATATCAGGTTCATATTCAGATCTAGATGAGCCCCCTCAGTTTCCAAAGTGGGAAGAAAATACTCTCAATTCTGCTGGTTCTAACATTGGAAATCCCGTCGATCCAAGAAGAACTCGAGCAGACTTTCAAAGAGAAGGTATGGCTCTTTCATATTTTGATCCATTACTGTCTGAATTTTTTTTCTTGATGATAGGTTCAGATCCTAAATCATACTATCATTCCCACCGAGATCCAAGATGGCAAAGCACCATGGATGAAGAGTACAATTCTCTTCAGAAAAATGCTACATGGGAGCTAGCTTCTCTTCCACCAGGGAGGAAAATTGGTTCAATGAAAATGGGTCTACCGAACCAAGGTTGTTGAAGATGGATCAACCTACAAATAAAAATATATGTTGGTGGAAAAAGTCTTCTTACAATTTCATGGTGTGGACTACACAGAAACCTTTGCACCGGTTGCAAAAATGGATTCAATCCGCCTAGTTTTGGCAATTTCTGCATCTAAGCACTGAGAGGTGCACCAGATGGATGTGAAGAGTGCATTTATTCATGGATATTTTCAGGAAGAGATTTACATGAAGCATCCTGAAGGCTACATATCAGATCCGACATTAGTGTGTAGACTGAAGAAATCATTGTATGGTTTAAAACAGGCCCCAAGAGCTTGGTATGCAAAGATGGATTCCTTCCTTCTGTCACAAAATTTTGCAAGATGAAAATCAGATCCAAATGTGTACCTACAACAGCATGAAGGTAATTTTCTGATCATTTTCCTTTATTTTTATGACCTTTTTATTACATGAAGCACTCTTGCTTCGATCGGCAATATAAAAACCACACTACATCTAGCATTCGACATGAGTGATTTAGGCTTGTTGAAGCAATTTCTTGGCTTAGAGATCACTCAGAATTTTGATGGGATCACCATATCTCAATCAAAATATGCTTCAGAACTACTAAACAAGTTTAATATGGCAGATTGTAAAGCGGCACCATTCCCATTCCTCTCAAGAATCAGACTTGAGGATGGTGATTCCACACCATTGGTGGATTCTACACTATATCGACAGTTGATTGGAGGTCTTCTATACTTGACACACTCTAGGCCTGATATTTATTATGCTATGAGTGTTGTGTCAAGATATATGCAACAACCCCATGATATTCATTGGAAGGAAACCAAAAGAATCTTTCACTATGTGTAGGGTACTAGACATTTTGGCATTCACTATGCTGCAGATTCCGATCTAGATTTGGTTGGATTCACTGATTCAGATTGGGCGAGTGATAGCATTGATAGTAAGTCCACTTACGGATATGTTTTCATGATTTTCATAGGGCCTATTTCCTGGTCAAGAAAAAATAAGGCCACCATTGCCTTATCTTCAGCAGAGGTAGAGTATCGAGGAGCAGTCAATGCTTGCATTCGGGAAGTCTAGTTGCAAGGTATTCTAGTAGAGTTTGATATTGGTAGCACCACTTCTACTGTCATCTTTTGTGACAATTAGAGTGCTATGAAGATATCGACAGACCCGGTTCAGAGACAGAGGACCAAGCATATAGAGATCCACATGCACTACATCTCAGAGCTTGTGCATGACAAAACCATTGTACTGCAATATTTCCCTACAGAAGAGCAAATTGCGGACATCTTCACCAAGAGCTTCACTGAGAAGAATTTCTCTTACCTTTGTTCACTTCTGGGGGTGAGTTCTACTATGGTGAGGACAGATCATATCCTTCAGTGTTCAGTGAGGGGGTATTTTCTTTCCCACTCGGTTTTTTCCTCTTTCCTCACCTAGATTTTTTCTAGCATTTTTTGATTATTTTTTGTACTGGGTGACCTATGGTCTTTGTTGCTAGGGCTCTATTATTATTTTTTATACCTGCATGAGATTAGATTAAGGAGGGTTTTGGGATCATTTTCCAACCACACATCATTTATTTGAGCCTTATAGCATAATTATCCACTTATCCTAAGTATTTTGACTCCATCATGTGCTTACATCATCAGCAGATCACAGTTTCAGTCAACTGAGCCTCCTCCTGCATTCTAGGAGCCAACTTGGCCATCATTTGAGCCTCCTCCTACATTCTAGGAGCCAACTGGGCCATCATCTAAGCCTACTCCACCATTCAGGGGGTGATTTGCATGACTAATGCGCACTACTTAGTCCAACTGACAGCATTTACTAGTTTATTCATCCAACTGGTGATACTAGGGCGCCTTACTATACTGTTTGACTTCATATGGTGTTATTCTCACCTACTATTCAATTAAACTACAGAAAGAAGGATCCCTCTCCTATTTTTTGGCATTCAGTTGAGTTCTACATTGAGTTAGACTCAGTTAGTCAGTTTCAGAGTTAATTATTGATTAGTTAAGTGGTTAACTGGTGTGCAGAGGGGTGTTAACTGCCAAGTAAGCCACTCTCATGCATTCAATTCGAATGACCACTCTGGAATTCGAATTGCTTGGCTTATTGTAGCCATTCCTACACATTGTAATGTATCTTATGAATATATGATATTATTTTACTGGTGGAAACCTTATGCATAGTGTTTTCATACATTTTGTTGCATGCATCTCTAGTAACTGGTGTGCTTGTTCCATAGATCTGTTGTGCTTGAATTTTACATGTAATTCCAGTGCATCCATTCCACATCAGAGCATTGACACGAGTGTACTATTGTGGAATGGGTGCACTGGAAATAGAATTTTGTAAAAAAATTAAATAATTCATTTTCGGTGCATTTAGTTCAAGTAAGCACAACGTAAAAGGTGCATTTAATTCAACCAACTGCGTCATTTATTAAAAACCGTTACTGCAATTTTTGTAATTTTTTTTAACAGAAACAAGTAAGAATCTTTTATATAAAAGATGAAACTGAGTTTACAAAATTCTACGATGAGACTATTCCCTAGGCAGTAAAAATGCCATGACAGCATGCTCAACTTCTACCAGTCTGTAATGTTCATGATAACTTCCTATTATATGGAGAGAATATATCCTAACAAACTGTCCTAGAAGCAAAATGCAGAAGAAAAACATTGCTTAAAAGTAGTAAAAAATTAGAGAAGCTACACTCCTATTGCTACTTGCAGTGCCAAACTTACATCTAGCCTATATTTCTGGAACATCAAAGAGAAAATCAAAACTAATCCTAGACAACCAGGAAGACTCATATCTAGAGCTGGAACGCTAACGCTGGTGGCAGAGCTCAAATTACTGATGGATAGATTCCACATTGGTCCCTTCGTTTCTTCCCGTTGAGCCTCCCACACCTCCTTGTAATTCCATGGTGCTTTTTCTGATCTCTACTCTCATGCTATCAATCTTGGCTTCCATGACCCTGATGTTGCTATCAACTGCAATAATTTTAGCATCCAAGTTGATGGAACAGGGGAAACCTTTATAAAGGGTTTCTTCCAAGCTAGCAACCTGGCCTGTAATCTTACTGTTGTTGATTCTAACCTCCACATTAGTTGCTTGGACGAGAGTATAAAGATGAGAAATGGCCTGCTTTAATTCAAAATTTTCACCCCGGAGCTTGTGGATTTTGGATTCCATATATTTCATATAGGTTTGAACCTCATCCAGGAGACTAGCAAACCTCGAAGTAGAGCCACTGTTTCCACCATCCTTTCCACCATCGAAAGAGGTTAAGCTTTTTCCCAGTCCTAAATAATCATCCTTATAGGGGTCTTATAGAGTATGTTGCACCTTGTCCAAACCGTCATGTGCCATGACCTGGAAAACTTTGTTCGCTGAGGGAATCTTCAAGGAGCCAATGCTCACAATTTCCCCATGAGACACTATCTGCTTCCTGCAGAGCAAGCATTTCAACAAGGAGAGACCCGAGACATGGGAAGCTTCATCCATCTCGACGCAACAGAAAATGTTCATGCAACATAGAATGTTCACGCTTCTACCTCCTTTCTTGTTTACACAACAGAGAATGTTCACACATGAGAGGAAATTGCTCTCCCATCCGGCATTTAAACCTGAAGTGCCTCGATAATCGACCGCAGTTATGCGCTGCATGGTGGCGATGTGTTTCAAACATGCGAGCAACTTCTGATCCGCTTAGGGAGCACGAGGAAGGTCCAAGAACATGAAGGAGGCCCCTTTGGTACTCAAGGCTTTGTTGCGGGAGAGGCCCATATTTGAAGAGTGCAAGATATTTTTGCTCCTAACCAAGGAGATTTTCCACTTCCAAATGCAAGAAGATAATTTTTGTCTTTCCATCATAACCAAATAGAAGCAAAACTAAGGAACCTAGGTGTTCCCACAAACCTGTTGATTGCAAACCAAAATTCCACAATCAAGACCAGCTCCAATGTTTTCCATTGCATCCGCATGCTGGTTTTTGGATCTCATCGAATGAAGAAAGTTGATAGCTTTGTATTCTTTGATGATGCTATTCAGGAGATGGTGATTCTTAGTGATAGGAATATTACGGTTCTTCGTCAATTTTCTGGCTTCCCTGATGACCAACACAGAGTCGCCGAAGACCACTAGGTCCTATATTCCTCCATTTCTTGCAATATCCAAGCCTTTGATCAAGGCTAGCCATTCTGCACCATTGTTAGACCTCCTACCAATTCCCCAGGCGTAATCTTTCAGCTTGTTTCCCTCAGAGTCGAATAAGACTCCTCCCGTACCTGTGAACCCTGGATTGCATTTCGAGGCCCCATCAAAGAACAATGAGTTGCAACCAAGATTTTTCTTCCAGGACTGGAAGTTTTTAGAGCTCATTCTTATGTGCCAGTTCTGATAATTGGGTTTCCTGGTGGGATGGGCCAAAGAAATGAAGGGAGATGGAAACATAAAATATGAAGCCCAAACTTTTTCCTCATTTGTCAGGGGTTCTTTATTGATATTTTTCATTCCTCTCATGGCTAAGGCTTCCACCCAGAGGGATTTTGCATAGGAAAGAACTTTTCCCTGGGTGGATCTTTTTCTTCAAGATTTCCTTATTCCTAGTTGTCCAAATCTTCCAGCAAATGAATTTTTGAAGATCTTCCCAAGCCATTTTGAAATCTGGTTTGTTGGAGAGCGTTCCATGATAATAATCTTTCCAACAAGAAAAAAAATGATTCCAATTTGTTGGCAAGGTCAGATCGAAATGCAAATACTGATACGCACGATGCCAGACCTCTTGAAAGAATTTACACTCTAGGAAGAGATGCTCAAGTGATTCTTTGGATTCTTTGCAAAGAATACATCTCCCAGGGCCTTCAAGTCCCCTTTTTCTAAGGTTCTCCGCAGTTAGCATTTTACGGTGAGCAAGAGTCCAAGTGAAGGTGTTGATTTTCGGGAGCCCGTCCTTTCCCCAAACTTTATTCCATTTTTTATCCTTGCTTCTGCTATTGTTGGCGCCATCTACAACACAGTATCCTTCCTTGACAAAATACAGACCCGATTTTCCCCATCCTCTTTTATCATTCAGGTTTTAGTGCACAGGAATCTCACTCTATGGAACAAAGAAAGGAATGCATTGAAATCAGAAAGGAGGTGATCCGGGATATCCAAGTCGATCCAGCTGGCTCATCTTCCATGGCTAGTACAAGAGGTCTTCCACGGCTAGTACAGGAGGACAGGTCATACATTGTGAGTATTTTTGCTTGCTCCATCCAATTCTTTAATTCTGAGAAGGCCTGCGAAAAATCGACAAGGGAGATGGGCCTAATTTTTCATGCCATATTTTATTTGTTTTCCATTTCCATGGATCCAGTAGAGGTGATCTTGAATGATGAATGTATCCCTTTTGCAAAGGTCCCAGATTGGATTGTCGCTTCTATTTTGATCAATTTCTTCCACACCCCTTCTTCTACCCCCATTCATGTACTTTTTGTGAAGGATCTCCTTCCACCATGGTTTTTCCCCAGGGATTGTTCTCCAAAGAATCTTGGCTCCCAAAGAAATATTCATAATCATCAGGTCTTTTACCGTAGCCCCTCCATATATTTTAGGCGTGCAGACCATATCCCAATTCACCAGGTGGAATATTTTTTGTGTTATTAGATTTTCCTCCTTGCCACAAAAACATTCTGAATTCTTTCGTGACTGCTTTTATTACTTTTTTGGGAGCTAAGGAGATTGAACAAGCATGGAGGGGGTATGCTGAGAGAATGGAGTTGATGAGGACAAGCTTGCCGACCGAATTGAGCCACTTAGATCCCAAAGAGGTGATTTTATTTTTTATTTTTTCAATCATCCCATGCCAATCGGAAACCCTTTTTTCCCTTGAAAATTGGGATCCCTAGATAGTTGAAAGAGTTCCAAGATGCATTTCCTTCAAAACCAAAAATCCTTTCTATCCTAGCCAAGGTCCCTGGAGGGAAATTCCAACCATAAACTTTTGACTTACCCGAGTTTACTTTACCGTTTGAAGCTTTTAGAAAGGTGGACAAAGCACAATTAAATCTCTCGGTAATGATAGAAGATGCACCCCCAAGAAAAATAGTATTGTCAACAAACTGAGCATGATTAACTACTTTGATTCCTCTAGATATGTTTAATCCTTTTAGTTCACCAGACTCTTGTAGATGTTGAAGCTTCCTACTCATCGATTCTGCTACCAACAGGTAAAGGAAAGGGGACATGGAGCAGCCTTGCCATAGTCCCCTAGAAGCCTGGAAAAAATTTGTGGGCCTGCCATTAACTAAAAAAGCAATCCAGGGGCTGCTAATGAAAGCTTTTACCCATCTAACAAATCTTTTAGAGAAACCGAATTTAACCATGATTTCGAAGAGAAAAAAGTCATTTACTCTATTAAAAGCGTTATCCATGTCCAATTTCATAGCCATACCTTGTTGCTTTTTTTCCATGCTGGAGTGGATTGCTTCCTGAATGATGATGATATTGTCAAGTATCTGGTGTCCTGCAATGAAACCTCCTTGAGATTCAGAGATGAGGCGACTCATGATGCTTTTCATTATGGTTGCGAGGATTTTTGAAAGGATCTCGTAGGAGGTGTTGCAAAGAGAAATCAGCCTGAAATGGTCAATCAAGAGGGGTTTCTTTTTCTTTAGGGATTGATGCTAGGAAAGATGAGTTAGTGGCCCCACCAATTTTGTCTTTCTTTCTGGTCCAGTTAAGCATTCTTTTCAGGTCTTCTTTTATAATTTCCCACACTGCTCTGTAGAAATTGATAGTGAACCCATCTAGACCTAGTGCTTTGTCAACGTGGAGGAACCAAATTGCATTTTTGATCTCAAATTCCATGATAGGATTAGAAAGATTTATGTTTTCATAATCAGAGATGATCAAGGGAATATCAGATAGGAGATTTGCTTGATCTTCTACATCTGCTTCGCCAATTTCGGTGTAGAGGTTGCGCAAGTGGTTAAAAGCATGAATTTTCAACTCTTCCTGACCATAAATCTTGCTCCCATTTTTGTCTTTCAATTCCTTCATAGCGTTATGATTGAGTTGGGTCGTGGCTTGCTTGTGGAAGTACTCAGTGTTGTTGTCTCCTACTTTTAACCACATATTCCTGGACTTTAGTCTCCACACTTCTTCCTCATGTCTGGCGGCGTTTAAAAATTTTAGATTCAGCTCCTTTTCTTGGCAAAGAGAGAAGGGTGTCACCACTTCAAGCTCCATTATGGAGTGGAGGGAAGCTAGATCAGATTGGAGTTTAATATTGAGATGACCAGGGTTCTTATAAGTATATTTGGTCCTACACTTTAGCACATAACGAATAGATCTGAGTTTAGTTTCCCAAACGTAGCTGGGCGATCCGAGGCACCAAACATTCCAGGCATTTTGAACTAAATCAAAAAAATTATTATCTTGCATCCAAAGTGGGTTGAACTAGACACGAACTAGAAATGAATGGGTCCTAGGTTAACCAAGGAAGAGAGGATCAAGGTGATGGGTTTGTGGTTGGAAGCAGCAGAAGGAATAACATACGAGGATGGGAGAAGGTCTTTTTGAAGGAATGTAGAACTTACCAGAAATCTGTCTAGCCTTGACTCAATATGTCCTATGCTAATTCTTCTATTGTTCCAGGTATACTTCCCGTTCTTTAGAGGAATATCCAGGAGATCCAAGTCAGAAGTTAGTTCCTCCATCTTTTCACCAAAAGGATCCCTAGCCTTTGTGCCTCCACGCTTTTCTTGCTACTATTTAGTTGCATTGAAATCCCCTGCGATGATTAGGTCTCTTCCAAGCAGGTCCACTTTTAACTTTGAGAGATATTCCCAAAAATTTGTCTTATCCCTGTAGTGCGTTGGCCCATAAACATTACAGATGCATAGTGATCTAGTGTTGTTCTTATCCTGAATTTCAGTGAGAAGCTAGTGATGGCTTTCCCTGATTGACTTTATGGAGAATTTGCTTGAAATTAAGGTTGTGATACTCCCTAAGGCTCCTCTTGAGCTTAGGGCTTATACATGGCAATCTTTCCAGATAAGACGTGAGAGTGTTATAGTCTCCGCGTCTTGCATTTTTGTCTCTTGGATTAGCATTAGGTCTGGTTTCTCATATTTTATCATGTATCTGAGTGCTTCAACTTTGCTCGAGACGCACAAACCCCTGCAGTTCCAAGAGATGGCTTTCATTATTTCTTAGTCAATTGGTATCTTGCTCGAGATCTGCTCTCCATTTTTGCCCCTCCTAGATTTTTAGAGCTCTGGAGAAGTTTCATTTCCTCTAAAATTTTCTTCCTTCCCAATTCTAATTCTCTTTCTTCCTCCATCTCTCTATAATATATTTGTAACTTTCTTCCTCTAGTGTTCAGCAATGGGGCTGCATCATTCACTTCCAAGGTTTCGTGTGAGGGTGAGTTTTATGGAGAAAAAGTCTGTGGTGTGATTTTACTGTGCTTGACCATGTCCACCCAAGATCCTCTAGGGGTAGTGGATCCATCCATTACAGTAGTAATCCATTCATCTCTGGGAGGAGAGGGGGGAATACTAGTGGGAATGAGAACTTCTTCCACTTCTACTTCTACTGGAATAGAGACTGAAGATGGAATTTCTCCTTCTTCCATTGGTAAGTCCTGGAATTGGTTGTTGGTTGAGGCTTCTTTTCTTTCTTGAATCTTGTCCTTATTTTTGTTGATTCTTGGCCCATTTGTTGAAGGCGCTGGTGGAGTCATTGTTATTCCTTTTTTTGCTTGCTTCCATCCTTCCTCTTGATCTTTTTCTAGGGCTTCTTGAGCTGCTTTTGGACAATTTTTGACAAAGTGACCATATTCGTGGCACTTCTTGCATTTAAAGGGTAGTTGTTTGTAATCTACCTTTTGCATGTGCTCCCATCCGTCCATGTACATGTTTACTACTTCTGGCAAGCCTTTTTCTAGATCTACTTCAACACAAATCCTTCACAGGAAAACAAGGGTCCCTTTGGATTTGCTTTGTCGATGTATTTTCCAAGAGAATTTCCAATATCTTGTAGGGTTTCATCATTCCAGCGGTGCAACGGTAGGTGAGGGAGGTGAACCCAAACTGGAACCGCTGATGGCACATCTTTTTCTGGGTCGAAAGATAAGCTCCATTGGTTTAAATACAGACCATGGGGACCCGTGAAGTAAGGGTCGCTCCTTAAAATCAGATCTCTATCTACTTTGTTTTCGAACAGGAAGGTAAAAAACCCCTTTCCGCAGAAGCAATGCTGCAAACCCCCAGAGATCAAGGGCATCTCCTTTTTGTTAATTTATGCATCCATAGTTTTTAGCAAAGGCCAAATACCTGTGAATTGACCTATCAGACTTCGCTCACTCAAAGCAAGAGCTTTCAACCTTGAAGCTGTAGACATGATCTGGATTCGAGGGGCGGCAACCCTCTTAACGAAGCTCGCATCACTGGAATCCGGAGCAGAAGGAGGCAGAGGAGGTGTAGATGCCACCAGAGCTCGAAAATATTCATCAAGATGTCGTCGATGGTCCTCCAGACTCGAATCTGGGGGACGATCCATTCGAGGAACAAACCTATGAGGGACGAGGGAGGCTCTAATGCAACTAACGGCCTGCGTAGGGATGCCTCGCAAGCTCAATGCGTTGGCCGTCACTGCAGCGAACACAGGTTTTCCCTAATGTAGAGCTCCAACGCATGAGGTATAGCTATAGTGCCAAAAACCGTTACTACAACTTAAAAGCATTACGGTGCGCTAATTGGATGTAATTGCACCGCCTATGGTGCTCTAAAATTATCTAGGTGCACCATATAATTTTTTTCTTTGTTTATTATGCAATGTTTACCAATGCGTTTGTTATATTAAAGCACACCGGATAACCGATGCTTTAAATTTACAACGCACGGATCACCATTTTTACGTTCATTTTATTTTCTATGTTCCCGTGCGTATCTTACTGACCGTGCTCCATGGACACGTCAAAGCACCGGTAACGGAGTGGTGACATGTCCCTTGGCACACCGCAAAATTTAGTTGTTTTTACTATTTATGTTTCACGATGCATCTGATGATTTGGAGGGCACCGGAAGACCGGTGCTCTAAATCATAGAATGCACCGTTAAGAAATTGAATGTTTTTATTATATTCTTTTTCCAGGAATTGATTTGTTCCATCCATTTGGATCACACCATTACTGGTGCGTCCTGTTATATTTTACAGGGTGCACTCTATACCGGTGCGAGCCGAATGGCTCGAACACACCGCGCATAATTTTTGATTTTTTTTTAAATACAGAAAATTAAAGCTTAATTTAAAAAATTAATTTATGAGGTAATAAACAACTTACTTGCTGAACGGCCCATCGGGGAGGCATCCTGCCGATGTATGGAAAATTTGAAATTTTGACCACCATTTGTCAAAATTCACACTAGCAGCCACAGCCAACACGGAGGAAGAATGTGTCCACGTGGACCACAGATGTCAGGGCGTCCAAGTCGGTAAGGTTTTGCACCGGTGCAATTGGGTGAAAATGCACTGTGAAGTGGTAAAAATGAATTTTACCTCGCGGTATTTTTTTTATTAAACCCTGTTCGGGTGCGTTTTCATGTAAAGCGCATCGGTGTTGTAGGTTAAGTTAGCGCATAAGAAAATAGGGTTTTTGAAAAAAATAACAGATTTTTGTTGAATTTTTGTAACGATGGAAAATGGTGTGTTTGGAAAACACAAATGCACTGGTGCATATATTACACTGATGCACCGCCAATCATGGTTAGTAAATGCAATTTAAACAAATTTTGGAAAGAAATTATTTGTAGTAGAATGTGGTGCATTTATTCATTAAATGAGCACCGACGCGTTTAAGTTTTATGTGCGCACGGGTATAAGATTTATTATTAAAAACATAAATTGAAAAACGGTGTGTCTATATGTATTAAACACATTGGGACATTTATAGTATCACGTCCCGGTGCGAGTGTTCTATATAAATGCACCGATTAATTGTGATCAAGATAATAAAAATTTTTAAATTAATTTTTCTTTGACTTATATTTTTCTTTGTTGCAGTGCGGTATAATATGTATCTACATCAGTGCATATATTACACCGACGCATTGTCAAGCATGGTTTGTAAATGCAATTTAAACGAATTTTGGAAATAAATTCTTTTTGTATAATGCAGTGCATTTATTCATTAAACGCGCACCAGTTCGTTTAAGGTTAATGTGCGCACCGGTATTAGATTTATTATTAAAAATATAAATTGAAAAATGGGGCGTTTATATGTATTAAATGCACCGGGACGTTTATAGTATCATTCCCAATGCGAGTTTTCTATATAAACGCACCGATTAACGGTGATTAAAATAATACGATTTTTTAAATTAAATTTTCTAACTTATATTTTTCTCTGTTGTGGTGCAGTATAATATGTATCTGTACTGGTGCAATTTAGTATCAAATGCACCGGTGTGTTTTTATGTAAACACACCGATTAAAAAATATCCGCTAAAACCTCCAACCACTCGCCTTCGCTAGAAACCTCCGCTATAAACGGATTTTCAACCTCTTTTTCAATGGGATTCCGCTATAACCTCCGCTACAGGGCCTTTTCCTTGTAGTGCACCAAGGATATGATTGATCTACCTGTTCATCAAATAACACTCTGTCTATTTTTCTCTTTTTCTGAGGTGGCATAGCTTCCATAATGGCTATAATTTTATAAGCATATATTCCCTGGGGATACTACGGTATTCAAATATAGCGTGATTCTGAGCTAGCCAAGTATTACAGATGAAGAATAAAGGAAGTGAGGTGAACTTGGAAGAGACCGGATCATCCATCCAAACTTTTAAAACATCCTACAAATCAGTCATGTCCCAATTATGCAACAGACCCTTTACCTGTTGAGCAATCTTCCACATATGTTGGATATATGGTAAATGAATAAGGATATGTTCGACTGTTTCATTATCTGCTTTACAAAAAGGGCATATGTCTGGTCCTTAAAAAATATTTTTGCAAAGATTGCTCCAAACTGGATTTTTTTGGGATAATGCAGACCAGGAGAAGAGTATTACCTTTAAAGGGGCATTTAACTTCTAGATTTTTGTATGCCACCAAGAGAGATCCGAGATGTCCTATTGTTCTCTGAGCAATCTGTATCCCAATCATGGAGTATATTCCCCCCTACAGAATTCCTGCACCATATAATTTCGTCCTATGGATCTTCCAATTTAATACAGGATAACTCTAAAGCAGAGATATAATTTTGCCAAGAGTCTCGATCTGGCTGAGGAATATCGAGATGCTCTGCTGTAAGCCATACCTATCTAAACTGATTAGAATTTAACCTATCACTGATATGATGGAGGAAGAAAATACCTTGCTCATGTAGGAATTCTACCAAATGATCGGGTAGGGCATGACCTCCCATACAACCCATCCATGGATCAGTTCCTATACATACTTTCCTATCATTGCCAACTTTCCACTGGAGCCAGTCTGCCACAAGGTCTAATGCCTGAAGAGTGGCCTTCTAGTCTTCTATATTGAGAGGATAGATGTATTTTTGATACACCACCTGAGTCCATAACATGTTCTCCTTGAGCATTCTCCACACGTTTTTAGCAGATAGAGCAATCACAAAATGAATAGGGTGCTTCAAACCCCACCCAATGAAATGTTTTGGCCAAGTTAATTTCTTCCATGCAATCCAATGAAAGGGGTTTTCCACTTTATGTCAATTCCAGAGGAAATTGAAGCATATTTTCCTGATGATGTTCATAGTACCTTTTGGAAGGTGCACTATAATGTCCCAATAGCTGGTATAGATTCCAAAACTGCTTTCATGAGAACAAATCTTCCCCTTTCAAATTCCAAATGTTGCACCACATATGGATTCTTTTTTCCACCCTACTAATCAACGAGATCCAGTCCTTTCTAATGTAGTCATTTGGTTTGATGGAAAATCCCAAATATTTTAAACCATCTTCAACATCCACCACCTAATGGTTTAAACTGTGATTTGATCCAAATATTTGATCCAAATAACAGATTCTTCATCCAGGTTCATAAAGGAAATGGATTACCTCGAGGAATTAATGTTCATAATGTTCATACATGTGGCTTTTGTGAATAAATCCAACATCCTCTTTAGTTTGGTGATATCTCTTCTTGACTCATCTTCATCTATGAAGATGAGAATATCATCTACAAACAAAAGATGTGATAATTTGATTATGTTGGCCACCAATATCCCTTTGAAAGAGCCATATGACTTGGCATTATTTATGTATATGTTGAGCCCTTCCACTATTAATAAGAAAGAATGGGAGCTAGAGGGAAACCTTGCCTTAACCCTCGAGCCGGTTTGAAAAAGGCAGTTGTTGATGCATTAATAAGGATTGCGAAGGTATACCATCCCCATTTGGCGATATAGTTATTAAAGCACCACTGCATAGCGGTGCACAATCTTTTAGTGCAACACTGTATTGGTGCACAAGCTTGTTTTGACCTCTGCTGATGAATGGAAATATAGTTACTACCAATGGTATTGACCTATTCCAAGTGTCCTAAAAGATGTGAAAAAAATAATGAGAGATCGAACTTAGTGTGAAATCGAAATCCAGCCTCAGATGATGCTAAGACAATTTTCTCCATGACTATTCTAAATGTGAATGGTACTGCTAGACTTGCACCTCCCATTGTGAGTCCATTCATGAAGGCTACCTCGCAATGTAACACAAGAATGTACTAAGCATGCTTTTTAGATGGTACGGATTGGAAGGGGAGCCAAAATAATTATCCCCGTTACGATATGGATGTTTCCACTAGCTCTGTTGCTCTATCAGGAACACCTATGGATGTTTCCACTAGATCTGTTGCTCGATCAGGAACAATATTTTTAACGAGAGGAAAGCCAACTATAAATTTGTCTATGAAACTACAGTGAATTTGTGGACCATTATTATACCTACTGTGAGGCATGGTATATTGTAATCGATATTCAGTCAAATTCTATTAGTTCTTTCTTTGACTAAATAGTTCTTACTTCACAGTAGGTATAATAATGGTCACAAATGGATTCCACCAACATTGATGCAGCACACACCAACTGATACACCAGCAATTGATACCACATTGACTGAGATCCCACCGACGGAGGCTACATCGACTGATACACTATTGACAGAGCGGTCGCTAGAAATAGAGCATCCAGAACAAATACCTCCACTAGCTAGAGTTAAGGAAATAAGAGCAGCCATTAACAGAACAAAAAAAAGGAAATTGACTCACCAATACCAAAGCAAACATAGAAAATATGTCTTCCCTATGACCAGGTGCTCATTCATGTTTTTCAATTTTTCATCTTCAATTTTATGTGTTTTTTAATGATGATGCCTTCCATGACTGAGGTAAGATCCGCGATTTTCCCTGTCTTTTCCCAATCTATAAAAATTAACGATTCCCAATGGTGATTTCCATCTTTAGTGGATATTCACTCTTCAATTTGGATAGGTTCTTCCTCTGGCGCTTCAGAACTTGTCCTGTTGCTCTAAGGGAAAATGCAATTCTTCCAAACAACAAGAATGCGCTACTAAGACAAAAACATAATCTGAGTATTAAAAAATGAAGTAAAAACGCTAGACGTTGGACCGCAAACTGTTTGGTCCATTCATAACATTGTGCATAGCTTTTTGTTCAAATATTAAATGCCCAACACTGCAAAACAGAGTGTTTTTGCTAACAGAGTTTCAATGGCTTTTCTAATTGCAAAACCTTCCGAATTCAAATAATAATGTTGGTGAAAACGATCTTCAAGCCATTATTATGTCCAACCCTTATCAAAATATGTAAATCTTCAAAAGAAAAGAAAAAAATTCCCCTCGTTTTGCTTCTCAGCATGAATTATTGTGCGTATTGTAAACAATTCGCTCTTTAAATGCATAATTCTCTGCATGTTACATAAAACATCTTCAAATTCAGAACTTAAATAAATCCTCTTAAAACAAAGCATCCATTAAAGGACCATGAAATCACGGTTAAAATGCTCAGTAAAAGCACCCAAATGCAAATAATGTAACCAATATGTGCGATCACCAATCAATTCAGAGCAATTCTTAGTGCTCCTCGTTCATTTCTGCAACTTTATGTGAGCATCTCTATCAGCTATTCTAAACACACAGGCACATATGTACGTTCTACACTTGGACAATGGTTTAGGTTGACAAGCAGAGATCTCGGCTCTACAATCGCGATTGGAGAATACCAGAATACCAGAAGCGAATGAAACCAGCTTGAAGGTTTCACATCGAACTATTCTACCGATAGTTGTGTGAGCCACTTCGCCATGACACGATGCAGTGTGTTTTACCACATTGCATGCATGCACGGTAGTTTTCATGCACTCCACCGCCACCTTTTGATGTGCCTTGTTAACACTTGCTTCTGACAATTGCCTGTGACATGTTTTTCAACCACGGCAGGTATGCGTTGCAACACAACCTTATTAATTTATTGGAAGTGAACTCTTCCTTCAACCAAGTGCACCTCTTCGAATGATAGACAAGGACAATACTATTTCCTCACTTTCACTTTCTATAGATCACTGAGTGATAATTACACAGGATGAAGAGAATGTTTGAGAACTATATCAAAATTTAAAACATGTGCAATGTTGATTGAGTGCGCCTTATCATCCATAATAGAACACTTTTGATAAGCAATTGATTATAAAACCCCCTTAATATGCAATCCAGGTAGAATGGAATGAAAAATCATAAATATAGGAGATGCAAAATGCCTTGTCAAAAGAAACCCATAGTTGCTTTGTTCACCAAATAAGTATTGCCACATGTTGTCAAACCTGTGGTGCAAATAACAACAGAATGGGATTTTCCACATTCAATGTGGGTTGTCTTATAGTACCTCACCCCACCACAACTTTTTTGTCCATGTTCATAACCCAAGTACCCTGATCACCTATATTTCCTACCCATGCTAGGAAGGTGGGGATAACATCAACATGTTGTAGTTCAGGCCACACTACTTTGAAAATGATCTTAAAAGCACTTGGAATTAAACATCATAACCAGGAAGGTTCTGGAAGGACTTAGATACTAGCATAATTCACAACTCTTACAATTTGTACTGTTTATAGATGGAAAACATCAATAATGTCAATCCAAGACAACAAGTAAAAACTAAAATGCCCCAAATACATATAGAATGTATCATTAAGTAAGCAACAATCCAATGGAAATAATATATATAATTTAGCAGCATTGCCCATATGTTCCAATATTTATGAGTTACTTTGTTGTGTGCTTTTGGAAACGAAAAGATCACCGTGAAACTACTTTTCAATACATGGTAGACAAATATATCCTCAAAATGAACATTGAAATTTGCAAGCAAAGAAGGTCATATGACTTGTCAAAAGGTCCAAATACAACCAAAGTGAAATCCATATGCCCCATTGTCAATATTGCAAGTTATTCTCTGATCTTGTGGTAAACACCGAAGATTTGTTATCTAAATATAAACTCTACTATTTCTTCGAAATGATTCTTCCACTAATCAGAGATATTAACAGCTTCCAAACATAACGTTTTTGACACCATAAACATATATAGACAAGATCCCGAGACTTGAAATTCTATTTCACCGTTATTCCAAGTAAACATACACAAATATATTTCAATTGACCCCTCTATAACCTAGAACTTTAGAAGATACACAAAAGCAGGGCCAAAGTCAAATTTTTAAGGGTCCAAAATTCATTAACCAAATTTAAGTCCATTGATGTCAACTAGCTCTAGTATAGAATTTCCACCTTGGTTAAACCCATTAAATACTAGAAGCAAAAGTTAGAATCTAGAAGCAAATATCCAGTTAGATTCCAATGTTGAATTTGAAGAAGATACTGCAAAATTAGAAACTATGCCTCTCTATGCAAATAAAAATACAATTAAACAAAGCAAGACAACCCTTACCAAAAGGAAGTAAAAAATAACATATGTTTGAGTACTCCATATAATTATTAAATCAAGGGTCCTTGTTTTATAAGAGGAAATCTACCTAGGAACAAAGTCACCATTGATTACAAAATATTCACCCAAAATAATGAGTCACATGGATTATGTGAATCCCAAGTTTAAGAGTATGGATTCACTAGGATAAACAACACATCGCAAATTAACATTGTGGATTGCAAGGCAATCTCCCTACAAAATTATAACTTACAGATGAGGAATATCATCCCAAGCTAAGAAGCTAGAAATATGCTCGGGGGTATCACTGCTCCTCGAATTGCATCCAAACCTACACTAAAATAGTAGCAGAGGAATTTGAAATCCATTAGCTGAGATGGGAATGTAATTCACATAAATATTGAATTCAAACAAAATTAAAATAAAACCAAGCTTATCGTAGTACAAAATAAATCCTTGGCCTATCTTAGCACATCTAAACCAGCGGAACAATTCAAGCTTACCTGTAGTTGAAGATGATACGCTCCATCTAGGTGATGTCGTGGTTCACACTGTCACAAAGGTTGAGATGAGTGTCAACAACACTGACTCTGAACAAGAAAAACTTCAAGAAAAACAAGAAACACAGTGCCCTACACCTAAGCACAACATCGACAGGCCAAGACAACCTTCCTAAATGAGGAGACAATCAAAACCTACACCAAAGACCGAGACCCTCTTACAAGCACAAAGGTCGACCTTGTACACTTGTGATCAACCGTAAATGCTACTGACACCAGCTTGGGATAGGTGTCGGATAGCACCCCGGTCTCAATCACATTAACCCAAAATTTTAGAAAATTTTGAAAAAACTTTGGAAATGGGAATTTTTTTTCTCTATACGACAATGATTAATGGATCCCTACGAGTGCTATATGTCCTCGTAGGGACATAATAAAAATTAATATACATGTATCATTTTAGTATAAAGATGAGTATTAATAAAAAAATATGTTATAATGAAAAATTAAATATTCATATATATAAATTTATGCAACATTTTCAAAGTAAACTTGTGAATATTTACTTATGATTAGTATATTATACATATAGACAAACTCTTATTTGGTAAATTCCATTTGGAGTGACAAACATGTTTTCACGTTTCAATGAAATAAAAGTAAATTGTATGAACATGCTAGTATAACATATTTTAATAATAATTAAATAAAAAATAAGAAAAGTTAATATAAATTTTAAGATGTGTATGTCTATTGGATGTAGCTTAGGTGGTTGGGAGGAATGATTGTTACCCTCCCCACCTAGGTTCAATTATTGGAAGTGACATGATGCTCTTGTTGAGCCCCTATGTATTGACTATGTAATGGTTTGACTAGACATGTGACTCTAGCCATACCTTGATTCTATGGAATAGTTGGTGTTGGTATATTTCCCAGTGGATGTAACCCTTGAAAAAATCAATGAACCACCCATGAAAAGATTTAAGATGTGTATAGAATTAATAAATTATATAAGTATATGAGAAAGTTAATAAGTGGATAAACTCAACATATGTTATAAAATTTTCCATCAATTTAGTAGGAATTTTGAAACAGGTTATAGTTCCATTTGATTAATGAAAGTTTGGTACATGTCAAGAGTACACAACTAGTTCTCAACAAAGTACTAATGTCATAAATTGTGTGGTACAGTCTTGTGCAACACGTAGTAGCATAATCATGTAATGCTACTATAGCCCAAGGTATTCAATCAAAACCCATCAATTTGTATGAGTCTACACCATGTGAATAATAGTATTTGAATTCAAACATGTGAGATACAATTTGATTACCAATCATTACTATATATCGTTGACAAATGTGAGACAACCCACCGATAATTATAATGGGTGTCAAGGTACTTAGTATATTCTAACAACTGTAAATAGACGTGTTGATGTCGAACACTTGTAAAATCTATCAATCAAGGGGCATTGATGTATTCCCACTATCGATAGCAAGGGAACTTACAGTTGATGACTGCAAGCCCCAAGGTACTATAAAGGTCTCTAAATCTCATTCCCAGAGCAAATTAATTGGAGTTAATAGGAAAAGATCCATTGGAAGGGAGGCATTAAGGTATCCCCCATCGACCAGCATGAACAAATATTAGGAACTGATTTGATTTGAAAAGTCTTGGACAATATTTTTGCATGAACACACAATCGAGTATGTCTTTGCATGCACTAGATGAAAAGAACATATGAAAAGACCTTCTGAGTAACAAATGATAATGAAATTTTTAACAAAGGTGAGGAATTCCATCAATGATGAAAATGGAATCCAAGGTACAACATGAATCCCAAAATGTGAATAAAGATCTTGCTGTCAAATGCATGGGGAACCACTAAGTCAACTACCAACGATGGGGTTCCATATGTTGAGCGCAAGGTAACCTACCAAATATGAAAATAGGCCAAATGTGCTACTGACTGTAGGCCAATTTCTTAGAGCAGTGTTTTGTATTTAATGAGAAATGAGCTTCTTATGAGAAGTCAACGAGGAATTTTTATACTCGCACGAGTAAAGAACATTAGTAATGATGATGAAACTGATAAGAACTTGACAATAGGGAAGGATGACATGAATAATGAGGGAATCTGATGAATGGACAACACAAGCTTAAAGAAAACCCTTGAATGTAAGCACAACACAATGGTGACTTGGGAAACATTTGATTCCAAAAAAGGGAATAATGAAGGAGGCATTGGCAGATTCTCCATAGTGATTGGAAGAGTAACCATTTAGAGCCTGAGTAAACTTGGAAATCATGGCTCATCTCCTAAGGAAATACTAAGACCTAACTTGTCGAGAAGACTCAAAACTGGTGCTATGTTCAAGGAGGACACAACTGAAACTACTCCCACAAACAAAATGAATATCTAAATTATTACCCCCTCTCTCTTTTTTATAAATATATTTGACTTTTGTGTGTCTTTTTTATATTAATAAAGCCCACAAAAGAATAAAATAATGTCGTAATACAATGGGGGAAACAAGCATTGCAAGGCCTAGAACTAAGTTCCAAGTGGACAAAACATTCCTACACAAAAAAAAAAGAATAAAAGGGTGTGTAGGATGTGGAGACTCATTATCACGTTTCCTACAGGGATAGATTTTCAAAATGTAGCAACAATAGATGCCAAGTCAAGAAACTAGATAGAGAATTCATAAGTAAGCAACAAATGACAAATTGCAATGAGCATTAGGCTCAAAAGAACAAGAAGTGGTATGCAATGTAGCATGGAAATCAAAACAAAATTTTGGGAGCCCCATAAAGGATACCTAGAAAAATATTGAGAGGGTGTCATGCGGCTTCAACACAAAGTCATAGTGGGGCTAAAAAGAGGTTCTTGGGCATATAAAGAACTTCAACATGGGAACCAATAAGACATTAAAGGTACTAAATAGAGAACCCATGATCGGTAGGATCTACCACTCAAGTTATGATGTAACAAACCCAACGTTGCACTAGACTTAAAACACACTAATATAAATTTTCTAGAATGTTACATGCATAATGCTTATGTGCATTCGTATAACCAATGCACAATAAGGCATAACAAATGCATAATAGACATAAGTATTTTAACAGAAGCATAGAATATTCTATGAGACACATAACAAAAAGAAAACACATACACATAATGGTTTTATGCATATTTGAGCAAGCATAAGTATTTATGTGTATCACATAATTATCATATTTAAAATTTTGCACCATTTTTAATACACATATTAGATTTTCCATTATTATAGCAATATTTCCAAACTTTTCCTTATAAGTTCATTCCTAAGAATCGTGCAATAAACATTTTATTGAGAACTGCGCATTAAAAACTATAGAGTAAGATTTGCACAATAAACATTATCTTACAACTTCCCAAACCGTGCAGTAGGGACTACACAATAAGAATCTTTCATGGGAACTGTGTAGTATGGATCACATAAGTGGAATAAAGGAAATTATAGCCATATACATAAACAATCTTCCACTTAAGTAATTTCCATATTATTAGGACAAGGAAAAATAATATTCCAACATATTCATTTAAACTTAATGTGTAGTCAAAACTACACATTAAGAACCTTTCATGGGAACTAAGCAGTAGGGTTCACATACATTAAAACATTATCTTAGAAACTACACAGTAAGAATTACAAAAGTTGGCTTGCACTTATGAGAACATTAAAGATACATGTGAAACATTAGGACACAAATAGTGGTAACAACTTAGTTTATTAACAATTGGGTTGGTGACTCTTGTCTTTGATTTTATTATGGTATGTTTATAATGTAAGTGTAAGTTTTACTTGGTGAATAATGTTTGGGAAAATGAAAATATTTAGGCTTTAAAGACCATTTAATCTTCCATTTAAATAAAAAATATATATTTAATCCTTTATATTTTGAAATAATCATAACTATAATCTAAAAAAATACGGAGGATTTCTTATTCTCCATTTCCAATCAATGTAAAAATAGTAAAATACCAGCATTAGAATTTGTTGAGGGATTAAAGTTTTAATCTACAAGAGAAAGAGTCAGAAATCACATAATAACTATTCCTCAACTCAGCGGATTGTACATATGTTCATCTGTCCCCGACCTCTGCGAAATGACACTGATGGATCTCCACGCCGACGAATCTAAGATGCATTGAATTATCCAGCAGAGATCAGGAGCCATCCGTATAAGAGGCCACAGTGTACAGTTTCCCGGTAGCTACAGGGCAAACGGTTCCGGCAGCTAGAGGGCAAACGGTTCTAGCAGTGCGGGCCAACCTCCGTCTATGTAGATGGAGATGGAGAGGCGGGCTTTTTGCATTCCATAATTTTTTCCAAAGAACCATTATTTGGTCTGCGTATTGCAGAAGAGCAAATTTCTTTGCATCTTTGTTTGCCGAGCTTCTGTATAATCACCTGCAATACACCACATAATAATACCTGCAGATCACCTTGTTTCTCTCTACCATCTGAAGACACTATTTGCAATTCCATGGTCTGGCCCAACTTTGTTATTATCACAGGGAGAAGTTGCAATATAACTTTGTTATTATCACAGGGAGAAGTTGCAATATAACATTTGCAATATAAAATAGTCAGACATCTCCACATTTTTCCCTGCAGATTAAATGGTGATCATCACCCATCTTCTCGCCATTGCAACTATAGTTACTGTCCCTTTCGAATAATATCTTAGTGGCTCATGGTAGCGTTTTTATTATAGCTGAAACGATAGGTGATGTCGGGCAGAAAGATTTTCATATAATTTTTAGAATGGCATAAAATTTGATTGTGTCATAAGCTGCATGACAAAAGAATATAATACATTGGGCAAAATTTACATTTTGAGTTTTGATTCATTCAGAAATGGCTATTAATTTTACAGGTATGTTGCAGTAATGGAAAGTTGGGAACTAGCATTTAACTGGAACCAACCATATGAATGCCAGCTAAGTGATATGTGGGTGAGGGTCGTTGGTGACATGGCGTGGGTAACATTGAAAGAGTATGTTAATGCTGCTTTAGAGCCATTCCTGGTAACAAACATATATGAATTTCATAATGGACGATGGTTCATGGTTCATCATCATAGTACATCAATACTTGAGGCTGGTGCAGCTGACCAGGGAGTGTTTGGAGGATGAACATGTCTGAGTTGTAGCATTGAGCAGGCTAAAAGCAACTTCATTCCTCTTCGAGGCAGTTATTTAATTGGTGGATCTTTTTTCCCACATCTTCTTACCATTCTGATACTATTCTTTGACTTTTGATCACTGTTTTGTTCATATATTGACTTAAAATGCTTTCCTTCTATTATAGGTGAGCAGGAGGTTTTTTGTTTGGGTAGTAATCTCATTGTATGTAGTTCAATGTAATCCCCCTCTCCCTTCTGGAGTAAGTTGTATGAAATTGTGAACATCTCCGGGGAAGATCTATCAACCTCATATATGCAGTTTTTGTAGACATTCTACGGCTTAAGATTATATTGACAGCCCCAAATATTTTCATGTCAGTAAAGGTCTCATGGTAAATAAATGGGCAATTTTTGTCACGGTTTATTGTGCATTTTGTACAGAATTATCTCAAACAAAACCTTGTTATACAAGTTTACTGGATCACTTCTTTTATCACTGGGGTATCCTGTCAAATTGTTTACAATAGTTGAAGAATTTTCAGTCACATTTTAGGCAATCGAATTTTTGGAAATTCTGTTCTTATAAACTGTGCCAAACATACCTTTTGGGAAATTCAAGGCTTTTATGGAATCATAATGTTTAAAAATTCATTCTCTAATTTCCCGAATCGCTGATATAATACAAAAAAAAATTGCCCTTGCTTAATTTTACATTCTCTATAGCTGTAGTAACACAACCTAGTTAATATTTTCAGACAAAAATTGCACTCCCCCATATATTTAGCTGCCACCGTAATAATATGGCGGTGTGCTAGGCTTCCCTTCAACAAAGCAAGTTTTTTCCATGAAGTAGACAGGAGTTTTACGACCACCTTTATAGGATACTCGCTAAAGTGAAGAACTGATGTATTAGCGAAGTTTGAAGAGTGAAAATGGTTATTGTTGATTAAGTCAATCATACAATTTTTTCAAGTGCTTGGTACAATGCTGGTCTAAATATATAGGCCCCATCAGTACCATCCAACTTGGTGAAGCTCTAAATAGGGAGTTACATAGAGCCTGTCTTAATATCCAAGCCTCATCTGTATCATCCAACTTGGTGAAGCTCTAAATTGGGGTGTTACACAGAACCTGTCTTAATATACAAACCCCATTTGTATCATCCAACTTCCATCTCAATGTGACACCAAGATGGGTCTCTCTCACAGGTTTTTGCATAGTAGCCACTGATATGCTTTGATTTTGTTTTGGCGCGCTCGTTTCAAATGCTTTCTAATGTTCTTGAGAAATAGAGATTTTGAAGGGCATAATTGGGAAAAACAACTGTAGCAATAAATTGAACATGGGCATAAACAACATGGAATGACAACGTTTATTTTTAAAGGTTACTAGCATTTTTTCTCATTGGTTGTCATTATTTCAACAAAGTCTAATTTAAACTATTTCACTTATTTGAAATGCTCACTGATAGCAAAACTGTCATTCAAATAATAATAATCATTCAAATAATAATAACAGGATGGAGATCATTCCATTACAAGTTGTAGTCATTCTCATTTTTGTTGAAATAGTTTTTTCACTCATTGTAAGTAAATTAAGAGAAGAATTACTAGTTGTATTTTGGGGCGTCATCTAACCAGATATGTAGTGATTAGTCTATTTATAATAACAACATGATGGGGATCATATCATTACAAGCCACCAGTGTTTTGGCTACGTTAGCTTTTTTATTCATTATAAATAAAATTAATGAAAGTAGATCATGAGCTGTATTTTTGGGCAATTTTTAAAATCATGACCATATATTGAATTATGAATCAGGGCCATGCAATGGTTGTTCCTTGCAGTTTTATTGGAAAATTGATTGTATTTATAAATAAAATAGTGGCAAAACAGGTGTTACTCACCATAGGGATAAATAACGTTGGCGATGTTGTAATGGGTAGTCCTTGCTATTTTATTGACCACATATAGATGTTACTCGTTATGTAGGTAAATAAAGTCACTACTGGTCCTTGCATTTTAATTGAAGAAATTCATTATATTTACGCCGTAGGTGTTCACCATGGAGAAGCATTAATTCCATGTCATTAAATTCCTCGCTCATGGAGCAAATGGAATCATGCCACGTGGAAGGCTATGCTTCTCCTGACCTGCCTCCTACCGACGCGTCGCTGCATTCTAACGAGTTTGCGATATGTTTTTAGGCTGCGACAGCGAAAATATTAAGTTTCAGAAATCTGAACTCGGCACAAGAAATTGCAATTGTTAAATAAGATTCTGGTAAGCGATCACTCGAACCGGTTTGCTTTCGCCCGTCTCCCGTCGCACGTCGTCGAGCATGTTTTTATTGTTTTATTTAACTTTTTTGAATCACGTGACTCGGTTGCCTGTCGCGGATATTTCGTCGGTCGTTGCTCTTGATTTTTTTTTTTTTACCGTTTTACAAATTACATTGGAGGGTCGGTTGTTGCCAGTCGCACGTCGTGGATGAAGTTTATTTGTTAGGAGAGTTTATGTTAAGATTCGGCGACCAATATTCGAAGATTTTATTCTAATTTCGGTGAGCAGCCTGCTGAGAAAATGATCCCGAAAAAATCCAACCACGCAACTCTTTTTCTGAATCCCACATTTTTGTCAAATGGATGGATGCAGTGCCTTTTTCTTGGAATTTATGGTTCCTAGATGACTGTGTTCGCGATAATACTCAACAATTGGGAAAGGAATTTTTATTATATTTCTGAAAATTCAAGAAATAATTTAACAACAGTAATCCTCAAATGTCGAGAGATAAATTGCTACGCAAAATTTAACAATGAGGACCTAGATTTATGTCATATTTTTTATAATTAAAAATTAGTTAACGAAACTAATCCCTAAATGTCCCGCTAAATTTCATTTAAGCTTCAAACTTTACATTCTCAAATTGTGTTTTCCCAAATAGCTTTCAACGTTTCATCTCCATATCCATTTTGTACATATGCTGCAAGAATTTAATATTAAACAAAATCGAAATTAATGGCACTTATTTCTCTCGTTCAAAACAATTTCAAAGAGTGGCACCATGTGTATTTGACTGAAACAATATTTCCCATGGCCACCACGAGTTCCAGGACCTGCAAATTGTAACATCTGAAAAAGTTGTCGTTGTGGTCTACTCTCTGTTGGAATATGAAACAAATGAATATTAGAAGACGTGTAGCAGGTGTAGCCGACACAAAACAAATACTGTTGAGAGATGATTTCATTGGATCTTCTCTAAATGCACTGTCCACGGGCCGTTTTTTTTTACTGTACTTTTCTCAAATTAAATGGAGAATAGAGGGCTAGGGTTGATTTTGGACTCCTCCCAACTACAATAATCGGTCATCTCTTCACTGACTACGAGCCTAAAAGTTAACGGTTCCATGAATTCACTGTGCACTGCGAGACTTCAAGTTGCAAGTAGCCAACAATTTCCATGTAGCCCTGCAAGTCGTGATATCTAGATTTAATCGCATTCAGTCAAAATGAACCCTGATGAAAACCCAAAATCTGGTGATACTTCATCTCCTCGCGCCTTCCGACCTCTAGCATTTTATTCATCTGAGAATATGTACTTGGTGACCCAATTTCACGCTTGAATCACGGGAAGGTGCTACAGTGGCCACATGATGAGTTTTATCCCGAAAACCTTTGCTTTGAAGTTATCGTTCTGGAAACCCTAATCTTTCTCCTTTAGTGATTGAGGCACCATAGGCTTAAGCACTACTGAGTATGGATAAGAAAGAGATGGGACCCCATGCTAGGAACAGCGTTTGAGAGAGAGTCGACAGGCTCGCTCAACTTTCATTACTCAGAAACTTGTATTGTATTTGTCCGACATGTCGTGAAGAAAATATCTATCGTCCGTCACACGTAGGCCCAGCACATATTTGATACTTGTTTCTTCTTCTATCTGCAGATAAATGGTGTTAGGATTTCGAGAAATGGACAATAAGTCAAAGAATAATGAATTGCTAAGAATGGGGTGAGTTTTTCTTTTTATAGTCTCGTAAGCGGTTTTCACTGCCCAAGGTGGTATCGCATGGTCCATTGAGTAGTCTTCAATACCATTTTTACATATGCGGATGACTTGGAGAGTGACAAGTACGAAGGTGGTTTCTTTTCCGCACCGGCTTTATTACTTATCTCTTGAACTCTTTGGCAATGCGGGTGTCAATGTGGACTGTCGATCTGGCTTCTCAACGCTGCACCATCGATCTTACCATAGTCCTGTTGCACGTTTCAATGACCCGATCGTCACTTTTTATTTTATTTTGTTTTTAGGCATTTGTCCCACATGCAAAGCACACGATTTGTTCTTATTCATTATTCATCTCAATGCTTTCACTATATCCCAAGTAACAAATGAAAGGAAGGCTTTAAGCCTTGGCGCTTGGATGGTAGAAGATATGTGGCGGCCGTCTTGGCTCAGCGCTTGGTCCCATGGTGAAACCCTCTGTGTTGGGATATAAACCTTTTGTTCCAAATTTATTAGACCATTTGGCCCAAACCAAAAAATGCAACAAACTTTAAGTCATAAAACACTCAATTTTAAAACTTTAGCCATACCATTTTTTATAAAGTCGATACTTGGGCTAAAAGGTGTTAAAAAATCAAACCTTCATAAAGTTTTTGACTTTGGCTTATTCATGAAAACTTTGAAATCCATTCTCCCTTTAGGCTTAGGTTTTAAAAATCCTCTAGGTCTTTCATAAAAATTCAAAGGCTGAGTTCTCGAACATATAGAACTTCTTCTTCCTTCTCCAACCTTGGTTTCTACACCCGAGGAGAGATACCTCTTCTTTAGCTAATTTTTGAAACCTCCACCATGAAAAATCTTCTGTTTTGCATCGTCAATGCTGTCAGAAGAAATTTAAGCACAAAATTTATTGAGTGTTAACAACAGCTCTGTGTTGGAACTTCTGGTTAATAAATTCTTGTGTTCGGAAGTATATTCAAAGATAGAAAGATTTACATTGTTGTTCATTTCAAATCCGTTTATGCAAGGATTACAGATGATGTAGCAATAATTCAGTGTGAGGGATGGAACACCCAATGCTGCCTATATAAACAACGCACCATTTATCTCATCTGCACCGCACTACTGGTCGCTGGTCAAGGAGGTAGCTCGGTCGCTGGTCGCAAGTCACGATGGTCGTCGGTCGCTGGTCGGTGTGAAAGGGCCATCGCGGGTCGCCGAAATTTTGTTAATTCTGCGTCGAAACAGGGTCGACGATGGGCAAAACGGTCGTTGAAATGTTGTTAATTTTGCGCCAAAACGGGTCGGCGTTCGGCAAAGAATTGTTATTTTTTGCTCGAAACAGTCGCCAGTCGCCGAAATTTTATTAATTCTGCGCCGAAACAGGTCGGCAATGGGAGAAACGGTCATCGAAATTTGTTATTTTTGCGCCGAAACGGGTCAGCGATCGGCAAAGAATTGTTATTTTTTTCTCGAAACAGTCGCCTATATTTTGTTAATTCTACGCCAAAACGGGTTGGCGATCGGCGAAAAATAACTATTTTCCTGCGACGGTCTGCGAAAAATTACGAATAATAATTTGAAGATGTTATTTATTTAGCTCATTTCTGTATACGAAGACGAATAGTTTATTTACATGATTTTGGAGTTCTGTAATGGCGGAGATTTGCTTGGCGTGATAGACAAAATGGGTTTTCGTTCTGAGGTAGAAGCTGCCAAAACAATCAAATCTCTTGTAGAGGCTCTGCAGTACGCACACGTGAACAACATTGTCCATGGAGACGTAAAATCTGAAAATATATTTACTGTGTCTGGATTCGTCTCCCTCGTGGAATGTTAAGCTATCAGATTTTGATCACGCCAATGAATTTAAAGTAGGTAAACCCTAACCTTCAATTGTGTGCTCTTAAAGCTAATAGATGTGTTTATATAGTGGTCAACGCAACTTCACTTTTCTTTCATTATTAATGAATGTTTGTTTGTCTTGTGTTTACAAGGGAGAATATCTGCAAGGATCGCATGGACAGTCTCTATTATTCAGCGCCCGAAAAACTGAAAGGAAGTTACTTCAAAGAGTCGGATATATGGAGCGTCGGTGTGGTGTTATATTTTATTTTATGCAGACAATTTCTATTCGATGGGGGTAGTATCTATCGTGTATCTAGAAAAATAGAAATAGCCACGCCAAACCTTACCTCGAGTAGATGGAAGAATGTCTCCAACTCTGCTCAACAAATATTGAGTAAGTACATGCCATTCCCATATTTCAGATATTTCTAATTCTAATGAATGGCCCCCTCCTTCTTGCACACACATTTCGGAAACAAGAACTTCCAACTCTCTGTGCCGCTCAGAAATCAACAGGAAGGCAGAAGACTTTATCGCCAATTTTTATCAGCATATCTGCCTCCAGCGTCAAGATTCTTATGGAAAATGTCAGGAAATGTTGGCTAGAGGAACTTGATTAATCATTAATCCCTTTGAGTCAGTGTAAAATTGTAGCCATTATGCTCTGTTGCAAAGATCTATCTCAACTATAGTTTATAGGAAATAAGAGCATCCTTGGCATGACTACAAATTCGATGTAATTAGGTAAAAGGCGATTGTGCCCATTAACGTTCACATCCTGCCTGCACTTCAAAAAATATGATGCATATTTTCTACGTATCTTGAATTTTCCCCGTGAGAGCTATAAACGAGATGCATATAATTGTTCTTTTGTTCTTATATATATAAGTTGAATAAATAGTGGATAGATGTTAAAACACAAATTCCTTGATTTATGGTAACCCGTAATCACTGCTCGAGTTACACTTAATATGGGTATTTTCGTCCATGCCGTGAACTTCTAGTCTTTACTATCGTTATTATCCAAGACGAGTTGCCAACTAACTCGATGTATTTAATAGGGGATACTTCGAACTTTCTGTCTATCTCCCCATTTCAGATATTATTGCATTTGTATTTAACGTTCACTCAGGAGAGTCAGTGCCTGCTACTCTCCGAGAAGTTCTATTACTCTTCGAGGATTCATAAATATATATGTATGTAGTCACCTTATGACCGTCAACCATGTTTCAAATTAAAGAGTCGATATTAGATTCATAAATTTTCTATTATATAAGTAGTTCTAGAAAATTTATGTACGATATATATAGTCAATGGTTGAAATATGAGTGAGTGGCTCATTACTATTGTAACTAAAATGGTGAGTGGGATGAATGAATTAAATTATGATGCCTATTGATTATATTAACCTATATATATAAAAAGAAGAGAATATATATGTGTGTGTGTGTGTGTGTGTGTGTGTGTAAATGTAGGTTTTGAAAGATATTTTTGTTATATGCCTTTATGTATATTAAAAATGATTTAATTATATTAAAGAGGGCATATGAGGCTTAGTATATATATAAAGGATTTTTTTTAGATGATTAACATTATTAAAATTGTACATCTACCACATAATTTAGTTGAAAGAAAATTACTTATATACATGATGTATCTAATTTTAGATGTAATTGTTTGAAAATGATGATATATATATATATATATATATATATATATATATATATATAATGGATTATATCTATGCTATATGAATATAAAGAGATCATTTTGAATCATATTTATGTTGATATTTTATGTCAAGGTGAAAAAAAAAAATATAGATATGGATATATTATGAGGTCTATTTGTGAATAAGAGGAGAATTTGAGATATTATAGTTTCAATATTCCATATAAGGTTAAGATGCAATTGTAATATGTTGAGATATTGTAACTTCAAAGAATATTATATTTGTACTTTATTATTCTGGAGATGTTTCATTCCTCCTTGAAGATCTTATTGTATATCCGGAGATGTTTATTCCTCCGTCAGAATGTGGTAACTTGGGTTATTAGACTTCCCTAGTGGAGGTCGGCCCTGCATGTGTTATGTGGGTCAAAGGGTTATTAGACCACCCTAGAGGGGTCGGCCCAGTCAATTGTAGTGGGGTATTTAACCCAATGGTTAAATACGAGCGTACATGTTTGTGTAAAAGACAAGTCGGAATAGTGTATAAATAGAGGAGGTGTATTCCTCATTTTACACACACTCACTCACTTGAGAGTGGCGCACTTGTGGAGGAGAGGTCTGCTATGGAGAAGGAGGATCTTATGCTTAGGGTTACATCTTTGTATATTGCTGGTCATCTATATTGAGGAAGCTTTGCTGGGTTTTCTACCCCATGAGGGTTTCCCAGGATAAATTTGTGTCTCTTGTGTTTATGATGTGCTTGTTGTTTCTTCAGTGATCCTGTATATGCTATTATTGTGAAATGGAATGTAATGCTGCTATTTTCTGTCTTAGCATATTAAATCTAAACATGGTATCAGAGCTAACCTGAAGGAAGGCAATGTATGGCACTTACGACACTTGCTTCACTTGCGACAATTTGAAGGTTTGGGTTTTACATAGCAAAAACCAGTCATTGTGGAACTTTCGCTATAAATCCATTTATGTGAAGGTTCAGAATCTGAAAAGTTTACAGGTCGTAGATAACATCCCCAGGTACCTTATGTCCAAAGGGCACCCTCATATTCGTTGTACTTTGTGATTTATGATCAGTACAAGTTAGGGTTTCTGCCTCTTCCAGATCTCAGTCAAAATCAGGTGACCGTGGAAAAAAGGTCATAACTTGGGCTAGGAAGCTCCAAATGAAATTTCATAAAAAGTGACAGGTAGTACACAGACTGTAATATCGCAGGAAACTTTTTCAGAGGCCGAAGTTGAACCAGTGACATGTGGCACGCCGTACAAGTTCGCTCGCTTGTTTTATCCCATAAACAGATCACGTTGCGACACTTGGCATAACTCTCTCTTAGAAAATCCAATTGAGGTCAGACCTGTTGCGATGGAAAGATGACAGGTCAGGATACCACAGAAAAAATTTTCAGACCCTGTGGAGCAAAACGTTCGGAGTTACAGCAGAAACAATCAGGTACATATTTCTGTCAAAACATAATTATTTTTGGAGCATCTTCATTCATGGCTTCCGGAATTTAGGGTTTCGGAGAAAGTTAGAATTTTTGGAATCGAAATCCACGGCTGAATGCTACTCAGGAAAATCAAAATTTAGAGACCAAGATCAAATTTTTTGGTTGGGTAGAAGACCGGGCTTGATCAAACCCAGTTCGGGATTTTGATCGGAAAGATGGAAAATTAGGGCTTCAGCAAAAGTTGGAATTTTTGAAGTTTGTAACCATGGCTGGAAGCTCCTCAGAAAAATAAGAGTTTAGAGCCTTGGATTGAACCTTTTGATTGGGCAGAAGGGTGGGCTTCATCAAACCCTAGTTCGAGATCCTGTCTAGAAGATCCAGAAGTTTCAAAGGAAAATTTTGAGGGGTCAAATTTTGGAGATTTCAAAATTGAAGTATGCTAGTTTGATCAGCTCAGGAAGACACATCCTTCCATCCATTCAGAAGTGTGAAAGTCAAAGATTGATTTTTTAGGGTTTCTCTAGCAAACCCTAATCAAACTCCAAATCAAGTTTCAGGGGGAGTTGAGGCTAAGGCCTTACATAAGAAGACTACAAGAAGTACCGACAGGTATGACTTAAGGAGATACAAGTATGTCTTGAAATCTGATTCTTGATAATATGTTTGTCCTCATATTATTCGGGACAGTACAATCTCGATTAATGTTAGAATTGTCTTATCACCCTAGTAACAATATGAATGCATGTGAATGATAGAAGACATTCATTGTTTAGGGATATATGATTGTACTAATTCACTATGGTATTGTATGAGGTTGATGTTGTCTACTAACAAGATACAGGTACATCACGAAAGACAAATCAAGTTCCATGACCATGATAACATGAAAAAAAAAAAAGACTCATCCACAATCTTTGATCACATAGAAGTTCTACTTACAAGGTATGTATGAATTTGTTCTATTATGCTTAACCTATGAGATATGCAAGTTCCAGCATAGGATATCTAAATCATTGAAGAAGACAAAGAAGATATTGATTAGGTATGTTAGACATAGCTAAGCAGGTATACTAATCCAGGTATGTTTTCCTATGTCATGTTAGAATATTACCTTGTGTTAGGATCCCTTATATAAGTATACTTGGTATGATTGGTTATGCTTATTCATAAAGTTAATCGAGGGTTTATGCACATTATGTCTCTTATCTTGATTGATGATTTAACTAACCAGAAGAGTCCCATGATCAAACAAGAATATGCATGAGTAAAAGAAGACTTCCCTGAAACCCTGAATACTAATGATCATGACTATACATATTCAAGATTATTTAGAATTAGAATGTTTTGATAATATTGAGAATATACTAATGAATGTATGTTTGTGTATGATATCATGAGGATGACACTAGTGCACACTTGAGCATGCACAATGGTATAGAATGAATAGAAGTTCAAAAGACATATAGAAGATCAAGCGGGAGGCAACCACACAAACATAAAAGATAAGTATTTGAGTTGTTATTTGAAATAGTAAATGATATTGCTTGTATGCATATTTGTATTCCTAGAATATATCATGCTGAGTGTAAACATTCATAGAGCATTGAACAATATACTACTAATATGCATATGATTGGTAAGTTGGACAAACATTCCATTTTTGCTTGTCTAAAATGAAACCTCTTTGCCGACATGCTGAGAGCTGTGCACACTCTCGATAGTATGTTCTGGTAGAGATGGAAGGCATCTAGATAGCCACTGTATGCATACAGGATATGGGAAAGTGTTGTGCCAAAGTATTGGTCAAAATAGTTGCATAACTATGTAAATGATATCTGTATGCATAATAGGTTATCATGTCAATATGATTTGATGATTATGAAGTATTACTAATCATGTACTTAATTTTGATTTGTAGGAAAGATCATGATGAATGATGAACACTGAACAAGCGATGGATGTTCAACAAAAAGATTTACAAATCAAACACACTATAGAAGGCTTGTGGCTAGAAGATTCTCTTAGAAAGAGGAAGAGAATCATGATGAGATGTTTGCTCCAAGTGGCTAGATAAGACCATTCTCTTAATGGTGTAATTAAAGAAGAAGTGTGAATCAGGTTCTGTATGAGTTCCCAAGATCGATAATCAATTGATGAGCTTAATGATCACCATGGGTGATGTGGATCTCAACCTTTGCTACAAGGTTGAATATGGTTTCTATACACAGATGACATGGATGCAAGAAGGAACTCACCACAGAGTTCGAATGATATTGAGGCTCATATCAGTAGACCCATCTAACGAGAGATGGCATAGATAGATATGCAGAAGATCATTCAATGCAGAGTGTGAATGATGTTCAGTCACAAAGGGAGGATTGACAGTTTCTTGATAAGCTTGGGCTTTACCAAAAGTAAAGTTGTTCCTAACCTTTACCTTAAGGTTATGGATGATGAACCTATCATACCATTATTGTATGACGATGATCTCTTTCTGAAAAGGAATGAGAAATAGATCATGAAAATAAAGAAGAAGATGGCTGCAGAAATGAAAATGAAAGATCTCAGATTGATGCATTACTTCCTAGGTCTGGAAGTATGGCAAGGCTCAGAAGGAATCTTTCTCAGCCAGGGAAAATATGCCGATAAATATTAAAAGGACTTGATGTGTTGGAATGACCACTCTCATGAATTCCAACTTGAAGCTGTTAGTGGATGACTCATCAAAGTTAGTGGATATAACTCTGTACTGACAAATTATTGAGTCATTGATGTATCTAACGAATACTAGGTCAGATATATGCTTTGCTGAGTCAGTATCTAGTGGAAGCTAGATATGTTCATCTGATAAGTTGCAAATCATGTGATGCGGTACCTAAAGGATACAATAGACTTTGATCTATGTTATCTTGGAGATCATGACTTCAGATGGCTACACAGATGTTGATTGGGAAGGAAGTGTATTGGACAGGAAGAGCACATCGAGAGGATGTTATTGTCTGGGATCAACCATGTTCTCGTGGTTTAGCAGGAAACAATCTAGTGTGGCTCTTAGCACAAGCAGAATATATGGCTGCTTGCTCTGCTAAGTTATGAAGAAGTATGGCTTCAGGATTGTTTAACTTAGAGATAGACCCAACTATGATCCTATGTGACAAACAGAGTTGTACCAAAATGGCAGAGAATCCAGTGTTCCATGATAAGTCAAAGCACATAGAGATCTGACATTTCTATATACAAGATATGGTGCAAAAAGGAATTAAAGTTCGAATTTGTAACAAGTTACCAATACCGATTCGATGTACTAACCAAACCTCTACCTCAAGTAAAGCTTTCCGAGACAAACTTAATATAGTTCAAAAGGACCCTCCTCGAAAGGGGGAGTGATGTGATCACTTATGATGAGATTGCCTGCATCGACAGTGAGGTTGATGATATGGATACCTATATTGGCGATGCCGACAGAGAGGTTGGTGGATGGTCCTTAGACAGGGTCTAAGGTGACAAGGGGATTGCATCATCCTTGAACACATGTTCTAAAAGGAGCCGTAGACAGATGTCTCCGAGAAAGAAGAGGGATTGCATCATCCTTGAACACATGTTCTAAAGTGAGCCGTAGACAGATGTCTCCGAGAAAGAAGAGGGATTGTATCATCCTTGAACACATGTTCTAAAGAGAGTTGTAGACGTATGTCTTCGAGAATGAAGTCCTTGGTGGACATGTGAGGATTGGATCATCCCTGGACTTCAGTCCTAAATAGAGCCGTAGACATGATGTCTCCAAGAATAAAGTCCTGAATGAACAGGTGGGGGATTGTATCGTCCCTGGACTTCGGTCCCAGAATTGAGACGTAGACATATGTCTTCGAGAATAAAGTCCTGAATGAACAGGTGGGGGATTGTATCGTCCCTGGACTTCGGTCCCAGAATTGAGCCGTAGACTGGGTCTTCGAGAATTGAAGATAGGACTGCATCGTCCCTGGACCTCGGTTCAAAATGTACGTGAGAGGACTGCATTGTCCGTGAACTGGGTTCAAAATGTACGTGATGGGATTGCATCATCCCTAGACATGAGACTTGTCTTAAAGGTACGTGTGAGGACTGCATTGTCCATGAACTGGGTTCAAAATGTACTTGATGGGATTGCATCATCCCTAGACATGAGACTTGTATTAAAGGTACATGTGAGGACTGCATCGTCCATGAACTGGGTTCAAAATGTACGTGATGGGATTGCATCATCCCTAGACATGAGACTTGTCTTAAAGGTACATGTGAGGACTGCATCGTCCATGAACTGGGTTCAAAATGTACGTGATGGGATTGCATCGTCCCTAGACATGATACTTGTCTTAAAGTGATAAGGATTGATCATCCTGGAACTTGATCTGGATTGTATCATCCATGGACCTATGTCCTAAAGAGAGCGGGAATGATCATCCTGTAATATGATCGTGTGTGTTGCAGGGTATGCTGCTATGTTTTGATAATAGATGTATTAGTGAGAATACATGCTATTGATGATAGATGTATTAGTGAGAATACATGCTTTTGATGGTAGATGTATTAGTGAGAATACATGCTTTTGATGATAGATGTATTAAGTGAGAATACATGCTTTTGATGATAGATGTATTAGTGAGAATACATGCTTTTGATGATAGATGTATTAGTAAGAATACATGCTTTTGATAATAGATGTATTAGTGAGAATACATGCTTTTGATGATAAGATGTATTAGTGAGAATACACGTTTTTTATGATATATGTATTAGTAACAATACATGTTTTGATGATAGATGTATTGGTGTGGATACTAATACAGATGATCCAGATGCTGTAGATCGAGATGATCCAGATGCTGTAGATCGTGATGATCCAGATGCTGTAGATCGAGATGATCCAGATGCTGTAGATCGAGTAGATCGAGATGATCCAGATGCTTTAGATCGAGATGATCCCGATGCTGATGATCGTGAGGATCCAGATGTTGATGTTGTTGTAGCTGTTCGAGTGCTACAGAAGATAAAGACTCAGTACTGAAGATGTTGATGTTCCAGTATTGAAGATGTTCCAGTAACTGCTTGAGTTACTAATGATGTTGAGAAAGCTTCCAATGATTTATAGATGTATCATGTATGATGTTGATGACTCCTTGCTCGTTCAGATGCTGTTATAATATCCTTCTCGTTAAGGGGGAGTGTTGAGATATTGTAACTTCAAAGAATATTATATTTGTACTTTATTATTCTGGAGATGTTTCATTCCTCCTTGAAGATCTTATTGTATATCCGGAGATGTTTATTCCTCCGTCGGAATGTGGTAACTTGGGTTATTAGACTTCCCTAGTGGAGGTCGGCCCTGTATGTGTTATGTGGGTCAAAGGGTTATTAGACCACCCTAGAGGGGTCGGCCCAGTCAATTGTAGTGGGGTATTTAACCCAATGGTTAAATACGAGCCTACATGATTTGTGTAAAAGACAAGTCGGAATAGTGTATAAATAGAGGAGGTGTATTCCTCATTTTACACACACTCACTCACTTGAGAGTGGCGCACTTGTGGAGGAGAGGTCTGCTATGGAGAAGGAGGATCTTATGCTTAGGGTTACATCTTTGTATATTGCTGGTCATCTATATTGAGGAAGCTTTGCTGGGTTTTCTACCCCATGAGGGTTTCCCAGGATAAATTTGTGTCTCTTGTGTTTATGCTGTGCTTGTTGTTTCTTCAGTGATCCTGTATATGCTATTATTGTGAAATAGAATGTAATGCTGCTATTTTCTGTCTTAGCATATTAAATCTTAACATAATATATATATTTATACAATCAATAAGAGTGAAATTAAAAAAAAAGTATATGTAGATTATAATTGTTTATGGTAAAAAATGTAGGATTTGAAATATTCATTATACATCTATCCAGTACAGCAATCGACAATTTCGATAGCTTCATTTAACATGTAAATCACAAATTAGTGCTACTGCGATGATCCATTGTTCACAGTCTTGGAAAGCTAACCGCCTTTTGGGGCACCAGAGTCCACCTCGGAGGCTTTGTAGCACCGTACATATCTGGTTCGTCACCATAATAGTGTTCATGGATGGTGTTCGCATCTTCTGCCTAAGCCGCGAGCTCCAGTGGCGTCATCTTAGTGATAAGCGTAAACAGAGTGCTCTGTTAAATACATCTATCCGTCATCTCAGTGGTGTCATTTCATTATACATCTATCTGCATTGTAATCAGAATGGTTTAATAGTTCGTCGGTCGCTCGTCGCGGTGAAAGGGCCAAAGAAACTAAAAAAAATGTGGAATGGTGCGGCGGTCGCCGGGTCATTTTTTAATTTAATTTTTTAAAATTTATGCGACACGGTCGCCGGTCGCCAGTCATTTTTTAATTTAATTTTTTTAAATTTATGCGACACGGTCACCGGTCGCCGATCATTTTTTAATTTTTAATTTTTTTAAATTTAAATTTAAATTAATAGTTATATTTTTATTAAATTTAATTTTATGCTTTAATTTAAAAAAATTAAATTGCAAAATTATTATTATAATTTATATTTATATATATTTTTTAAATTTAAATTAATATTTATATTAAATTTAAAATTATTATTTATATTTATATTAAATTTAATATATTCAATGTTATTAAATTTAAATTAAATTTAAAGATATACAAGTAATATATATTTAAATATAAACTATTATAAGTTAGTAACAACAAATTTAGGGTGTAGTTTGGACTTTGGCATAAACGGGGCACTAATCTCTGCTTTATTTTTGTTATTCAGTGCACTATTGTCTTAACATGATTAGTTGTGGTTGGAGATTAGGGGAAAGTTGGAAACCTGCAGAAACAGACTATTGGTATGGGTGCTCGCAAAATCAAATCTTCAATTATGATGAGCGACTGCACGGAGATCGCGTTCCAATCTCTATTAACAATGTGCAACACATGATAGGAAATATAATACACAATAGCTTCAAGTGAAGCGCAGCTCCTAGACACTCCATCGCCACGCAACAGAAGCTCCATGCAATCACACTCTTTAATGTTCCTACGAGTATCCTTCAGTGCCTGAGCCTATGTTTTTGTTCCTTCTAACTTTCCTTTTTCCCTTCCGGCGTTCATTTTTGCCTCTCAAGGGGCAAATGCTAGTAACTATTAAGTTGGCTGAGAGATGCCACATATAGTAAGTTTACACGGAGGTGAAGAACAAATAACTAATGTTGTGAGGAGAATGACTATTTGGTGAGAAGAACAATGTCACCAAAGCAGAATAAAAGAACATATTTCGATGCTACCAAAGAATAATTACTTTTCAAAGTTATCACATGAAAAATTTGATAAAGAGTAACAAAAGACCCTGTCAAGTGATCGATGACTGGGACAACTGTCAGAATGCACCAGATCATAAAGAAATACTGTAAATAGTGTGTTTCTTCTTTCGCTTATTTAAAAGTATTTTGTTCTTTTTCTCTGATATTTATTGGTCTTAATTTTAATTATGCTGGATAGATTTTTCGATCGTCAAATGAAATATTTTCACCAAATCTTAACAAAAGGAGCAGACCACTGGAATTGCAGCAGTGGAGCATCACTGGATTAGCAGGATTTTGTTTCTACAACAACTAACTAGGTCACAATTGAAGAGATCGCAGTTCTTTCAGTAAAAGGGATGTTACATTGTAGAAGATTCGAGATTACAATTCCAATTTTTCACCTTCCCATAAGAGACTTTGCAAGCCTAAGATGAGGAAGGGAAACAAACTCCAACAAAATTCAAAGGAACTAAGAAAGTGAGGAGTTGTTTCTGCTTGCACTAGATTCCTATAAATCCATAAGAGATCGTTGCACAAGGAGGGGGGGTCTCCATAGAGAAATGCGAATTTTTCTTAATTTTATAACCTCTGTTGTAATATTTTTTATGCAGAAAATGGGAGATGCTGCCAAGTGATTTTCTAGATATCTGTTGTGGAAAAAATTGCACAAGGGTGCATCCCTCCACTTGGTAAGGGGCTAAGCCTTGTAAGTTGCAGCAAGGCCTCAGTCCTTAGATCCCCTTGGGGTGTGTGTGTGTCCTTTGAATGATCATGCAAGTGGTTGTTAGTGGAATTCAAATAAAATAAAGAAAACTAAATAAGAGATAACAAAGGAAATGAGGGGAGAATGCAAACTCAAACAACCAAATGTATGCAAAACCACTTTTTATTTCCCAATGGTCAAGCATGTACAACTCCTAGGAGGTGTAGGCTTCAAGGGAAGCCAACAATCTCCCTTGGGGAGGTCCTTCTTGTCCAAACTATATGCTAAGTGGGTGAGAGAACAATCGAGAGAATATAGTAAGCAAATTATTGAACAAAAGGTGGTAAACCTAATCTCCTGCAAATGACAAACACCCATAATCAATCACTCAGCATAAAACAACCTAGTTTAAAGCAAACAAACAAAAATAAGTGGAGTCGCCATTAGAACTGTTGTGGAAAAAATTGCATAAGGGTGAATCCCTCCACTTGGTAAGGGGATAAGCCTTGTAGGTTGCAACAAGGCCTCAATCCTTGGATCCCCTTGGGGGGTGTGCATGTCCTCCAAATGATCCTGCAAGTGGTTGTTAGTGGATTTCAAATAAAAGAAAGAAAACTAAATAAAAGATAACACATGAAATGGGGGGAGAATGCAAACTCAAACAACCAAATGTATGCGAAACCACTTTGTATTTCCCATTGGTCTTTCTGTAGCTTTTCATCTATGTTTTTGTAGCTGTTAATTGTGTTTATGTAGCTTTTAGACAACTTTTTGCATCTTTAGATTAGGTTGCATTTCATTTAGATTAAATTTGCATTTAGGTAATTAGAACGATTTAAGCGATGAAGCATCCTGTTAGGGAGCAAAACTTTCTTAAGTGGCAATGGGGTCCACAAATCCGTCAGAAGTAGCTACATCAAACTGCTTAGGGTCTGATTTAAGAACCTTAGTTTGGGTTGCTTCTTTTGTGTTGATGAGTGGTCAGTTCATCCCACCAACAAATCCCAAACCTAAAGATTTACTTTCCCCTTTGTAATATCATGGCCCTTATTTAGTGGAAACCTGCCCAATCAATTTTTAGAATTATGATATGTTTATTTACATAATAAAAATTTGTTATTTACAATCATTAATATCAAAAATAATATCTCTTGGCAGTTCATAACCAAGTCATAAAATTAAATCACAATTAGCATACCAATAGTTAATTAACCACTTCATAATTTAAGGGTGATAGCTTGGGGTATTACTCAAGAGTTCAAATATCAAACTTTAAAATAGTTGAATGAGGTTCATTCCACTCAGTCAATGTCTTTCTTTTTCCATAAATTTGGGGTTCTTGCTTGAATACCCACAAACCAACGTATCATTGAACACCTCAAATGGATTGCATATAATCCTTAGATCAAAACCTGTAATCACTTCAATGCACTTATCACCCATAGAAAACCAAAGGATAAACATTGATTGGAGAGCCATAGGAATCATAAAACCAAGCATGAAATTTGTAAACAAACCAAGCTGCTTGAAAATTGAAAAGCCTGTGTTAAACCCCATCTCCATTAATGATCGGTTTCTCTGCACCACCAATGAGAAAGAAACATCTCTAAGTTACATCAATAGAAAGAAACAAACAAATTTGACATCCCAAGAAGGGAAACACTATAATATGAATTGGGCTATGGATGGAATCATTTATATTTCAAACTGAAAAGAAAATAATAAAGAAATGGTCCGTGGATGGAAAAACTTATCTTTCAAGTGAGAAAGAAAATAATAGAAATAGAAAACATTGCATCATCTAAAATTCAAAGGTTGAGTTCAAGGAGGAAGCTTTAGCATACATGTGGACATGTAGTAGTTTAATCACGTGCTTTGATACTATGTAGGTGTAACCATCGATTGTCATTAACTTGTTTATTCTTATCTTAATCTTCTTATTCCTTCTTCCGTTAAATGTTTTCCTTGGTGATAAAATATTGTTGTGATATTATCTTTGTTTGTGTGCCTTCTTATTTATCATTTTATTTAGGCAGAGACAAGGTCTTCCACTTTCCCTTGGAAGAGGTGTTGTAGTCTCTTCTGTTTGCTTTCCTATTGATGTTCTCTAATACATTTTGTTATCTCTTAGAGATGCATATCTTTATGAGGAATACATTTTTTGTTATGAATTTAGATTTGTTCCCAAATTTTCCAAGCCAACAACTACTCAATCTCTCAACCTCTTAATGGGGTGTAAGGAAATTTGGAGAAGTATGACAACAATTTAAATATTTTTATGATGGTTGGTCATTGATAAAAAGCACTTGGTTCTCCTCCCTTTAGTTGCTAAAAAAAAGCATTATCTCAATAAATGACCTATCTGATGTTATCTAAGGCATTAGCAACCATGACTTAAGCTTAAGACAAAATTTGGGTTAACCAACTTCGTCAAGTTCATCCTTGATAGAATGCATGGATTGATGCATCTAATCTTTTTCACAACATGAGATTATAGTGTCCTCTTACATTTTGGCATGACTAGAAGTGGTGCAAGTCTAAGACTTTACTTGGAAAAGCATTGAAAAGCCTTCTAAAGTTTGAAATAATCCTTAAGGTTGCATATATCCTCCTTAAACATTATAAAAGTCCTCCTAAGCCATGTGTAGAAAACGTATGTATGGAATTTTGGAAAAGTTCTCCAAAGGCTTGGATAAAAACTTATGTATGACTTTTTAGGCTTCATCTTTATAGGTGAGAATTTTGGACACTTTGAAATACTTATCTTAAAATTTGGTTTGTGATATTACATGGAAAATTATTTTTAATATTGAAAAAAGTCCATTTTGGTTTGTGATATTACATAGAAAATTATTTTTAATATTGAAAAAAGTCTATTTGAATTCTCAATAAAAACTTATGTAAAGTTTTTCATAAAAAAACTTGTATATAAATAATATGTTTGACATTTTTAAAAATTAATAACAAGATAGACTTCCACTAACAACTCGGTTTACCTATTCCTTACCACAGCTCTTCTTATTTGACCAAAGATTATATTGTCGCATTCATGATGATAGCCATAAGATATCCAAAAATAAAACATTTAATTTTCTTTTTTAAACGGCTAGAGTGTAATCTCAAAAACTTAACTCTGTTTAAGTCAATTCTTCGTAGCCACTTAACCACAATGACATTCACTTGGAATATTCAATAACCATAATGACATTCACTTCAAATATTCAATGGCATTATTTTGTTTTTTTTCAGGGGAAAAATCACCTTCCTGCTATTCAAATTTCACCAGAAAACTCAACAAACTTCTTCACATTTCGTGGATGGTAGGTCGAGCAAACCGTCAGCCAGATATCCAAGACAGAGGATGTCTTAACAGAATAAAACCCAGGTGAATGGAATGAAATCTATCTATCCCCACCAAAGGACCACCGAATCCTTAACTACGGTATTATTTTAGTTATGAGAAAAAATATAAGCATTTCTCTATAAACACCCATTAATAATGACAAGTGCCTCGGACTCTATGCATAAAGAGGCACTTATTCCAGCGACACCATTGGTTGCAGGTTGCGCCATTTCTTGACTACCCATTTGACATCTATCTGCTTCAGATCTTGATGCTATTTGGAATGTTCTTCTTGGTGTTTTCCATCAACAACGGAGAAACACCTCTCAGTCTTATGTGACGATGGAGGAAAGAACAGAAAGGACAGAACCTTATTCAAATGGGCCATCAGATTCATGGCCTACAGCGGGAGCCTTGCCCGCCTTGATTTCCGAGGCAGAAACCTGTAAGTTGCGACCATTGGAGTTCTTCGTGGCTTGGCACGGCGTGCTCACCATTGCGTACTCCGGATTCCCACCTGCTCTATGCAAGGTGTGTCCTTTTTGCCTTGCCTCTCAATGTTTGAAGTTTGATTTTAAATTAAGTGTAGGTTATAATCCATGGATCCAATGGAGGCCTGTTCTTCATTTTTGGGCTCGAATCCGATTGGTGCATATGGGGAATCATCTTATCTTGTTTTATTTTGGTCTACTATGGGGATTCCTCACCTGCATCAACAGAATTTGAGCCAAAACTGATATTTTGGTGGGTCTGGCATTCGATTTAGGGTCGTTTTAAGGTCTCCTCTGTCTACCCAAATGCTCCATTTTACTGCTTTATTCCCCTTTTCTAAACAACTTCTTCCTCAACTTGTTTGACAGCTGAAGCAGGGAATCAATGCCATTTTTCCAAGCATACTGAAGGAAAATCCGGGATCTCTGTGGCCCAAGACGTCTTTAACCTGTCTCAAGGACTCGAAATTTCTCTCCATGTCTCAGTTGGTTCAACTTCGAGAAATCTGCAGGTGACGTGCCCTCTAACATCTAGCGTGTTGATGCTTATAGTTGTTATTTCTCTACACAATGTTTGTATTGCACGATGAATCTATGTTGCATACTCTCCTTTAACTGTAGGCCAATAATTGTTAATCCATTCTATTCAAACACCAAAGGAATGGTTTGGCTTCTCCCTCACAACGGACACCCATCTCCATTTAAAAATACCATTGGTTTATGTTGCTCCAACTGTATTCACTACCATTCCAAAGGACTGTAATCCTTTACATTGCAAGTCATTTTTGATATTGCAGGGACGAAAACTTGATATTTTCGGAAGAAGATGCTGTTATTGTGGACAAGCTGTCTGTTGTTGTGTATCAAAATTGTTCCTTGGAGAAGACATTGATGTTCACAGAAATCCCTTTACAATGTCCAGTTAATTCATCAGAGCCATTACTTGAGGAAGGATTGCACATTAGATCAGTTTTGGACGAATTTGCAGATGATAACCTATGTAACTACTATTCCCAAGTCATAAGAGAAGGTATACCTTTTGACTATAGGCAGTTATTTGCTAACAATTTTGCTGGCTGGTCTCTCTTTTCTGTCATTATCAGAGTGAGTTTGCCCAATAATTGAAATTGCTTGTAGTAACCTGCCCACATCTATGCATATCAACTAATATAGGTGATAGGGAGAAATGGACCTAAATCACCTTGGGGTAGTCACTTTCTCAATTCAATATTTTGACTTTGATCTGCTCCTGTACAGGTCATCGGACAACGCACTACAGAGGCCCAAAAGTGGGATCTACAATAGTGCATTTCCTCCATCAACCCCTGCAATCGTTGGCTAGATTCAGGGAGAGAGTTGAAGCTGTTATGCCTGGAATGTATGATTGGTTTTTGGATGATTCACTTCATATCACAATTAGAGCTCTTCTATAAGGAGCACCTTTCTCTTTCATCTATCAATTTCAATTTGTAGGTCATCATCTGGAGCTTTATTCTTTTCGTTGGCTAGATTCAGGGAGAGAGTTGAAGCTGTTATGCCTGGAATGTATGATTGGTTTTTGGATGAGTCACTCCATATCACAATTAGAGCTCTTCTATAAGGAACACCTTTCTCTTTCATCTATCAATTTCAATTTGTAGGTCATCATCTGGAGCTTTATTCTTTTTCTAGGGACATTTATATTATCTGACAACGAAGTTTGTATCTCTCTGTGAATACTACAAAGATGTCCTCTAGTATTCTCAGAATCTTTTGACTGCTGTTATGTTTTAAAGGTGGTGTCAAAATCTAAAATTTGTTATTTTTTCATTGGCATGTTCAGTGTTAATAAAACACATCCATCTTCATCATTGCATAGGAGAAATAAATTCTGGACGCTGACAGAGCTTGCATTAGTTGAAATGCTTGTTAGGTTTACTTGATGTTGGTAAAATCATCTCAGTTGTACATAATTTATATTTCTGCAACCGGATTGTTGAAGGTTAAACTGCAGACGGCCCACACATAATGCGAAGAACAAAGGAGACAAAACATAACTCAAAGGCTTATAACACTACTCTGTTTTTATCCAAATTTTATAGCAAACAGTTATTAGTGGCCACAAGAAAATAAGTTCTTGTGACTGGTGAATATCAGATCAGATCCATTGATGAGAGGGCCATATGAAAAATGTTATGCTTTTAAGAATAAATATAGCATCTTAGACATAGAATTCTCTAACTTTAGTGTTAACTAAATCATCCAACACTTTGTCAATGTAGCGTCCAAGGTATAGATAGGCTTTTGTGTATTTTAGATGCCTTCTTACCGGTTGGTGCATTTCAGACACTTCGCTAATATAACAAAGCCTTATAAAAGTTAAGAAGGATTCAACAAAACCATTTGAAAATGGATGAAGCATCTGCAGAATATAATAATTGATGGAGAGTGTTGTGATCTCGGAGATCACATGCATTCAAACAGAGACCAGCATTAAAGCATACACAATAACCATCAAGACAATATGTAATGTGGGAAGGGACGTCCAATCCATTTGTATTCATGCTTTAATGAGTATTTATACATTATAGGGATGGTTGATCACATGTTAGGGTTATACATGCATTTATCTACTTTATAATATAGTATTACATTAATGTGATGGCATTTATGGGGCCTAAAAGATCCCCTCAACAGAGAGCAGGAGAGAAGGGGTTACGTTACCTTGCGATTTTCCATTCATCCCAGTTGTAGCAGTGAAGAAAATCTTAGGAATGTAGTCAATTATTAGAAGAATGGTCACCAAACAATTTGTTTTGTTTGATAGAATAGAGTATTATGACTGTTGTCAATTATTATAGAAATTGTTACCAAACGATTTGTTTGGTAAAAGCAATCAACCTATTAATATGTGGCAGTGAAAGGCAATTTGTTCTTTAAAATTTAGTATTAGGACTATTGTCAATTTTTAGAAGACATGTTACAAAACAATATGTTTTATAGAAGCAATTAGCTTATTTACAAAAGAATATGTTTTATAGAAGCAATTAGCTTATTTATATGTGGCACTCTAAGAAGTCTGCTACCCCAAGAAATGTTGTATTGTCTCTGAGTTATTCATTAAAAATTAAAATACGTTCAGCTTTTCCTTGCAAAGTACAGAAATCCACAACCGCATACTTGGCTTTTGTGTTGTCATAGCAAACATGGTGCAGCCTTTGATAAAACTGAAAACATAACTGGGTTCTTTACTCTTGTCAATAATTTCCTTTCACTCCAATGCATGCACATGAGGACCAGCTATTATTAGAAATATGTTTTAGGCATGAAAAAATAAAACATAACTGGGCTCTTTACTCTTGTCTATAATTTCCTTTCACTCCAATGCATGCACACGAGGACCAGCTATTATTAGAAATATGTTTTAGGCATGAAAATATTATCACTAATTTAATGGATAATAACAATCCTAAAAAATATGTTTCAGGCATGAAAATATTATCAGTAATTTTATGGATAATAACAATCATAAATAATTTTATGTATAATAACAATCATAAATAATAAGTTGTAGGAATAATTCGAGAGAAGGTCAAGATGGTAAGGATAATAGTAATCATCTATAGATAATAACGAAGATGGATAGGTTCCCTATTTTAAAGGGGTCTACATGTATTCCTTTTAGATCGAAAAGATAAAAGGATGCATTGGAGGCTGTAATAGTCAAGGAAGAGCGTGGATGGTGTTGGTAATCATTGGTAAAGGGTTTTGTTTTTGTAATTTTCTTCAAAAATATGATCTGAGTTTAAACCAAGTAGGGGTTTGATTTCTCTGTTTTGTTTCCTACTCATGTTGTTAATTTTTGTTGGCTCTTAAAAGTTGGTTGTGTGGTTGGGGTAGTTGTTTGTTGTTATAGTTTATCATGGGCAGCAAAAAAGGAGGTATGCTCTGATTATAGCTGCTGCATCATATTGTTATAAGAGCAACAAGTATGGCTATGGCTCATAGAGGGGTTGTCTTCGTTTGGGGAAGAAGAGGAAGGTGTATTGAAGGAGCTAGAAGATGAGGATTATGAGCTTGGTAGGAGGCTGGAAGCTGTAGAGAGGAGTTTGAGGACTGAAGGGACTGAAGGGTTCAATGATAAAGGAGCAAGTGTTTTCATCACTTTGATTGGAGTACTCGATCCCTTGGAGAGGCTTGCTCAAGCTATATCAAAGCAAGGAACTTGAATGAGGTGTGGAGAGTTGGAGTTTCGAGAGGATTTGAACTTGAGAATTATGAGCCTAGTAGGAGGTTGGAAGCTGTAGAGAGCTCTGTTTTAAAACTCAGCAGACTCAAACTCGGACTCGGTCGAGTTGACCCCGAGTCGAGTCGAGTTGCCCCTAAACTCGGACAAGGTGGCCGATTCGGTACTGAACCGGCCAACTCGATCAAGTTTAGGGTTGAGTCGTCGAGTCCCGACTCGAGTTAAAAAATTTGCAATACTGAACCGGCCAACTCGACTGAGTTTAAGGTTGACTCATCGAGTCCCGGCCCGAGTTAAAAAATTTGCAATTTTTTATATTTTTTTAAAATTAAATCCTAAACTAACTAACCTAAGGTCCTAACCCCTAACCTAACCTTAACAGACTAACACAAAACATGAGTCATGACCCCCTCTTTTTTAATCCGCTTGGAAAGTTGGAAGTTACCCCGAGCCCGTTGAGTCTGTGACTGTTAGCCTGATCCGTCGGTTGAGAGCCGTTTGGATAGGGGATTATGTTTGCCCGGAGGTTGACTTGTTGTTGGAGAGCCCGCAACCCGACTGTGCAACGTGGACTTTGGAGTCGTGGCATCCTGGAACGGGGAACTCGAAGACCTATCACCTGTGGCCCTGGCCCCTGTGGGTGGCGTGGGGTGGCTGCCTTTCACTCCAGAGACTGACGTATGTCGACATTAGTGGCTGCTCATGCTGGCAGTGTGCCACTAATTTTTTTTAATAAAATTTACAATACAAACTCTCAGGCATGGGAACCGACAAGTCAACATAAAATTGTAGAGTCATTTGGTTTCAAATTTAACTCCGAGTCTCGACTCTTGACATTGGATAATTTGGATATTTCACTGATTAAGTACCTTTTTTCATTTGGTTCAGGACTCATAATTTTACACCATAGTCCATGGTGATTTTGAAACTTGGTCGATGAATAATGATATGATTATTATGATCATTGATTGTTACTGTATGATGTAACAAAATTACACTGCAACTGTTTTTTTTAATAAAATTTACAATTTTACAGAACTGTAATTTACAATACAAAATTTAGTATTTTATTTTAATGTAATTCACTTATAGTTGACAATTTAATAAATTAATAGGCTGTAATTTTTTTCTAAGTCTAACTTTTTTTTCATTTTCTTTGCATGTTGAATAGTTGACATGTGAAAACAATGAAGTGTGAAGTGTGAACCTAAACTCAAAATCCAACTAGCTTTAGCCTGTGACCTGTCATAAACCATTTACATTTCAAAATGGCCCTGAAATCAAAAGATCTAGCATGGATCCATGCTTATGTGGTTGACGAGAAGATGTATTGCAAATATTGCAAAAAATGGATTAAAGGAGGGAGCATTCATAGGCTTAAACAACACTTGGCCGCTATTAGAGGAAATGTTGCCCCATGTGAAGCCGATTCAGAGGTGATTGGAGAGATAAGGTTGGAGTTGCAATAACAATTTGATCAATATCAAGTGGATAAGACTAACCAAAAAGAGAAAGATGCAGAAATAGGGAAGAAGAGGCATCTTTCATAAATGATGAGATCTGCGCCTCATGCTAAATATGAAGGCTCCTCATCCATGCCTTCTACCAATTTCGGGGATCCCTTTCACTATGTTCCTCGCCCCCAAACAAATTTGCCCAAAAATGGGAGTAATATCCTAAATTATTTCTCACCTCAAAACACCTCATATAGTGTTGTTGCTTCTCGGCCAATTCATCCCACCATAGATGCTCATTGGAAAAAGAAATACAAAGAAATTGCTCATGAGTACATAGCTAGATGGTGGTATGATGCAGATATCCCCTTCAATGCTGCCCGTTCACCTTATTTTCAGCCTATGTGGGATTCTGTTATTGCTGCTGGTAAGGGCTTCAAAGGCCCTAGTATGCATGACTTGAGGGGATCTCTTTTGCAGAAAGAGATCAAATCCTTAGATGAATACTTCAAGGAGTTCAAAGCATCATGGGTCGTAACATGATGTACTATCATGTCAGATGGATGGACTGATGTAAGGAATCAAACCACCATAAATTTCCTTATCTCTTGTCCACAGGGAACCACATTTTTGAAATCATATGATGCATCTGATAAGGTGAAATATGCAAATTTGTTATTTTAGCTTTTAATTGAGGTTGTTGAGTTGTTGGGGGCAACTAATGTTGTGTAGGTCGGGCAACTAATGTTGTGCAGGTCATCACAGATAATGCCTCTAACTATGTTCTTGCTGGTAAGATGTTAAAGGAAAAATACACAACAATATTTTGGATCCCATGTGCGGGACATTGCATAGACCTCATGGTTGAGGACATATGCAAACAGGATTGGATTATGCACACTGTAGAGCATTCCAAAAGCATCACAAGATACATCTACAACCACTCATGGGTATTGAGCTTGATGAGGAAACACACACAGGGAAGGGAACTTGTTAGGCTTGCGATTACTAGATTTGCAACTCACTTCCTCACGTTGCAATCTCTCATTGCTCAAAGACAAAACTTGGAACAAATGGTTTATGAATGGAATTCAAGTAAATGGGCTCGTAGAACAGATGGAAAAGTCACAAAGAAGAAAATATTGGAAATCTCTTTTTGGAAAAAAAACAACAAAGGTTTTGAAAATTACCGAGCCACTTGTTAAAGTGTTGCGGTTGGTGGATGGGGAAATATTGGCCATGAATGAGGCCATGGATCAGGAAAATGAGAAAATAAGGGAAGCATACAAGGATAGAGTGGCCAAGTATGGGCTTATTTGGGATATCATCGATAGGAGATGGAACAATCAACACCATCGTCCTATACATGCAGCTGGGTATTTTCCGAACTAAAGGTATCATTATAGAGCTCAATTTGGAGAAGATCAGATTGGGGAGGTCAAAGATGGATTGTATGAGTGCCTTGGGCGCATGGTCCCAAATGAGATGGCGCGGTTGGAGATACACCAACAGAACGAATTTCACTAGAGCCACATGTACCTTTGGCAAACCTGTGGCTAAGATTGCAAGAGATATGGACCAACCAGGTAAACAATTCCATTGTTTTATTAAATTTAGTTGTTTAATTTTTAAAATTTAAAAACTTCAATATTTAGACAAATTCACAATCTAATTCATTGATTTAACTGTCTTTTCACTTGCATCAAGATGGTGGGAGTCATTTGGTGGACAAGGCCTTCAATTGAAAAAGTTTGCAATTTGAATCCTTAGTCAACCATGCAGTTCTTCCGGGTGTGAGCGCAATTGGTCTGTCTTTGAGGGGATTCACACGAAGAAGAGAAATCGTTTAGAGCAAAACCAGTTAAATAATCTAGTATTCATGCAGTACAACCTCCGTTTAAGGCACAACCAATTGATGAACAAAAGACATGATACAGATCCCATTGTGTTGGATGCTATTGATCCAACCTCAGATTGGTTAGTGGAGATTGAAGAGCCCTAGTGTCACATACCCCAAAATACCCATATTAAAAAATAAAATAAAAGGATAAATGCATGTATACTTTTGTACTTCTAGTATTGCAGAAACGAATTACTTCACTTGCTTTACATACTGAACTCTAAACCAAGGTTAGAAGCATGCCAAGTTTCTGTCTTTGAATCACATTTAAGGTTTAGTACTCAGTCCATGTTACTTTTGTATGCTAGGGTATAGGCTCTTAAACCTTACTTCTTTTATGAACATATTAGCTTAGGATTATAAGCATCATTACATAAGTAATTAACCTAGCATGATGAGGGTTTAAACCCTACAAAATATTGCATTAATTTAAATTAGATGACTAACATGTATTAAACAATCTAACTGTAACTTCTGCAATTTCCAATTTATAATTTCATAGTTAAATTTTAGGAAATGCGGATTGCAGATCCCCAAGTTTTTAACTGTTAAAAGTTAAGGTTTCTGCATTCTCGACTTCCGCACTGCGGATTGCGGGTTGCAGAACCCTTAGTTCTAATGTTGAGTTTTTAATCTCTTCCGCAATCTCGACTTCCGCATTGCTGATGCGAGTTGCGGAACTCCAAAATCTGTCTGTTTAAAATTAACAGTTCCGCATTCCCGACTTCTGCATTGTGGATGCAGGTTGCCGAACCCCAATTTCCGATTGTTTATTTTAATGGTTCCGCATTCTGACTTCTGCATTGTAGAACCCCAAATTTCGACTATTTAATTTAACGGTTCCGCATTCCCGACTTCTACATTGCGGAACCCCAAATTCCAACTATTTATTTTAACGGTTCCACATTCTGACTCCTACATTGTGGATGTGGGTTGCAGAACCCTAATTTTGCAAAAACAACGATTCCGATTGCGGATTCGGTGGATTCGACGACTTGCGGAAACATTTAACAGGTAAGCCAAAACTTAGAAAAATGTTTGAACTTATAAATGATTACAATTAAATATCAAGATCTAGGGTCTGCATATGTAAAATTATCTTTCAAATCTGTTATGAATTACTCTAACTATATTTATAAACATAAAAATCACAAACGCCTATTCTACAACAGAAATAAACCCTGATCATACTCTGCTTATAACAGTAAGGGCATAAACAATCATTGATACATTATTTGATGCATAAATAGGTTTTACATCTTAATAACTATGTTTCTGAAACTGTAGTTCATACTAGATTAATCCTATGCCTGCTAAAACTATATATTTACTGAAATAAAATTAAAACATTGTTTGAATATCTTGCATGCAAGTCTTAGAAATATAATTCCAAATAAGAATACTTACTGTAAAACAGTAATGGACAGTAAAACATTATGTGATAACATGCATAAGCAAGATAATAATTTCTGATAACATGCATAAGCAAGATAAAACAGTAATGTACAGTAAACATTATATGATGACATGCATAAGCAATATAATCATTTATGATAACATGCATAAGCAAAATAAAACAATAATGTACAATAAAACATTATATGATAACATGCATAAGCAAGATAATCATTTATGAATAACAAATTACATATAATTTACAATAAAACAGATAGTTCAGAAATAAATAAATAGAACCTGAACCAAGCAATGCAATCATTAGCTAGCATTTATAGTAAACAGATATTTCATACATAAATAAATAGAACCCGAACTAAGCAATGCAATCATTAGATATCATTTACAATAAATATATAATTCAGAAATAAATAAATAGAATCTGAACTAAGCAATGCAATCATTAGATATCATTTACAATAAACAGACATGTCATAAATAAATAAATAGAACTTGAACTAAGCAATGCAATCATTCTGCTTAACAAATCAAATATAATTTACACTAAATAGACAGTTCATAAATAAATAAATAGAACCTGAACTAAGAAATGCAATTATTAGATTATTAAATATCATTTACAGTAAACATATATTCCAAAATAAATAAATAGAACCTGAACCGACAGAGGCAAATCAGAACTGAAGGTCGTCGTTCCTCCCAACCAACTTCTAGAATAGCCAAACTACTTGTTTTGAAACCCCCGAGCTTGTTTGCTGAACCACAAGGACAAAGCCTGGTCAAAGAGTTCCTCTTGCATCATCATAAGCCTCCTACTCATTGGATGAACTCAATACTCAACGTATTCTCCCCTTCATCGTAAGCCTCTTGCTCAATGGATGAAATTGATGTTTATTGTATTTTTCTAGGACTTAGGTCATTCATGAGCCACCTGCTCGTAACTGCTCCAACAAGAGTCACGACCTGAATTTTAGGGAAGTTTCCTCCTACATCATTTGCGGCTTTACTAGGATGTCTTTCCATGATGGGTTTCCTCTTGACACTTGTCATTTATCTTTGTGAGTCAACAAACACTCTTCAACGGCTACCTTCAGTTTTGATTCCCTTAGCTATTTAATAATTAAAAATAATAATTCATTTACAAATGTCTTAACCTCACTTGGTCAATAATGTCAAATCAAATAATAACATAAGTTCTTATAAAACAATAATCATTCGGGTTCCTTGGTGTATTACACCGAGTTTGATCCTGATTTTGATATTGAGGTGGATGCGGTCGGTAATATTAGTCTGGAGGCAGATTCACTATTACCAATACTATCATCAGTTCATGCAGGTGTAGAATCTAGATCCATAATATTTTTTTCTATCATTGAATAATATATGAGTGTTTCAATATTACTATATTAATATTTTGATATAACTATTGATATAACATTATTTCATTCCAAACATGGCAGGCACTAGCCGAGAGGGACAAATGCGTGCACCTGCAGGACCTGATCCACGTCCACCTTGTGCTTTTACACATTCAGCTAGTACTCCAGCTAGTGTTGCTCCTAGTGCAACCGTTGTAGATGACCTTGAGGGGTTTGAGCCTGAGCCAAATGCCATTGCCTATATCATTGCTAGTTCGAGTGCTAGTTCTGGGCATAGCAATGGTGATGAGTTTGATGGTTGATCATGTTGATCAATGATGTAGTGGCATACTTATTACTGGAATCCGAGCATTTTGTTTTTTGGACTCTATCACTCCAAATTCCATTTAGGCCTCTTTGATTATGTATTTTCACTTTGTTCTAGTCTTCCAGATATGTATTATGTATTGCACACTAGGCCGACACAGTACACTTCATGCCATTTTGATATGTTCATCCTTATATGGTATATACATGATAGACATTGGATATTTTGTCTCTAATGCTTTGGAATGATGGATTATTATCTTTAAAATATATTTTTTCTTTAAAATTTAAATATTTTATGTGTTTTTTAGTAAACCGAGTCATTAAAATCAAATCGCCCGAGTCATTGCCGAGTCCGAGTCCGAGTCCGAATTGACCCTCGAACGATTCTGAGTATTAAAACATTGGTAGAGAGGAGATTGAGGACTAAAGGGTTCAATGATGAAGGAACAAGTGTTTTCATCACTTTGATTGGAATACTTGACCCCTTGGAGAGGCTTGCTCAAGCCATATCAAAGTAAGGAACTTGAATGAGGTTTGAGAGTTGGAGTTCCGAGAGGATTTGAACTTGGATGTGTTGATCAATAGGGTTTAAGAGTTGAATTAGCACTTTGAGATAGACAACATTGAAGAGGGTGAACCAAGAAGACTAAAGTTAGAGGTATCAAATATGAAATCTGATGGAACTTTATATTGAGGCAACTTGCGAAGGAATCGATAAATCCAAGTGGAGGATTAGAACATGCACTAAAAAAGTAAATCATTAATGTGTGGAGTGTGTCCATTAAGACGTCTATGAACTTGCAAAATAGAATACGTATGCAGGAAGATGAATGACAAGTTGCAACAAGATATCTTAATGGGTTGTATTTTCAGATGCAAGTAAGTTAGTGACATTGAGTGTTTTGTTGTCAAATCCTTCTATTGTGCATTGAAGGAAAAAGAGAAGTGTAATAGAAGTACAATGAGGGTGTTAAACAAGAGGGGCACCAACATTGGTTAAATTTTAGAGGCAAAGGAAGAATTGAGAGACAACATAAAACTATGGAGCATTTATCTGTGTGCTCTTCTTCATTAACTATGAATTCATAGGATTACAACTGTGCTAAGTGGACCCCAAAACACTACCAAATAGTATAGATTTAATGTATTGATTTTCACTGTGTCAATGTCGAGATTCGCAATGACTAACTACTTCTTGACCTGTCAACAACTACTAACTAACTCATAAATGAAAAACACTACTTCTAGCTAATTGAAACACGGGAGATTACACACTTCAACACTCCCCCTTAATCTCAATTGTCACAATCTTTAGCACTGACAATACCCAAGTGCTCTCTTTGAAATTAAAAAATGATTCTTCCCAATGATTTGGTGAAGATATTTGCCAGTTGATCCTTTGATCCACAAAACTGTAGAGTGATGTCATCATTGTTGACAAACATGTGTATGGAATCGTAGCGAGTGTCAATGTGCTTGTTTTTCCTATCGAATACATGATTCTTGGATAGAGCAATAGCATAATTGTTATCACAAAAATTAGGGGTTGGTTCCTTTTCCACATGTGTAAGATCATAAAAAAGACTTCTTAGCCATACTACACGGCATGCTGCTATAGATCTTGCATATTCTGCTTTTGTGGATGAGATGGTAACAATGGGTTGTTTCTTAGATGCCTATGATATCAAACTTGTGCCCAAATGGAAGTAGATCCTGAAGTGCTTTTCTTTTCATAAATGCTTCCTGCAAAATCACTATCTGTGTATCCAGTGAGATTGTTTTTTTCAGATATTGTGTACCACAAACCATAATTAGTTGTACCTGCAACATATCTCAAAATTCTTTTCCCAAAATTCCAGTGGCAATCTTTGGGAGACTCCATAAATATGGAAATAAAACTAACTGCATACATTAAATCAGGTCTTGTTGTAGTAAGCTACATTAGCCTACCTACAAGCTAGTTATACAAGGTTGAATTTACTGTTGGCCCTTCATCCTGCTTTCTTAATTCCGTGCCTATGGAAATGGGTGTATTTGTTGGTTTTCATTTATCCATTCTGAACCTCTTCAAAATGTTGTAGCATACTTATGTTGACATAGAAAAATTACTTGAGCAAATTGCTCAACTTCTATGCCCAAAAAATACTTCATACGACCAAGGTTAGTCATCTCAAATTCTTTTTTCATGACTGATTTGAATTCTTCTATCTGCAAATTTTCAGTATAAATCATATCATCAACATATAGACAAACAATCATAATTTTACCTTGTTGATCTACTTTTGTGTAGAGAGTGAGCTCATTACTGCTTCTACAAAATCTATTGTTGAGCAATTAAGAATCAATTCTACTATACCATGCTCTTTGGGCTTGCTTTAGAACATACCAGGCCTTCTTCAACTTGTACACTTTGTACTCTTGGCCTTTTACTTTAAATCTTGGTGGTTGATCCACATACACTTCTTCATCCAATATGCCATTAAAAAATGGCAACTTTACATCCATTTGGTATACTGGCCACTTGTTCTGAGCTGCAATAGCTCACACAACACGAATGGTATCTAACCTTGCTACTGGAGCAAAAGTTTCATCATAATCAACTCTTGGTTGTTGAGCAAATCCTTTAGCAACAATTCTTTCCTTATGCTTCTCCACCTTTCCTTTCTCATTCTGTTTTTTCTTATAAAACCACTTGACACCAATCCCAGTTTGTCTGCTGGTAAATCAACAGGATCCCATGTATTGTTCCTTTCAATGGCCTCAATTTCATCATTCATTGGCTTGCACCCAATGTTATTCCTTCACTGCTTCTTCGAAATATGTGGGTTGACATGACAATGTAATGGCCCCTCACCCAATCCAACCATCGGGAGGGGACATTAAGTGAATTCGGCCTCTCAAATTTCGCCCAAAATTCATAATACGAATTTCAACATATACAATGTGAAATGTGTATAGAAACGTAAATAACATACACAACTAAATTAAAATCTATCCACACACATCTATCATGCAAATACAAGCATAAACATTATAGGCATCAAATAAAAACATTTTAGATTCAAATGTATGAGAATACTTATCTTTATCCAACACAGATCCAAGTAACTCACCGAGTAAGAGCGCTTTTCCACCCAACCATAGGCACTCTGTCTAGCATATACCCTTTCTGTTAAGAGGCCACCTCCAAGTTGGGCTATGAGGCCACCAGGGCGAAGGAAACACCTATAGGATACTATCTCTCAGCCCACAACCCATTCTACTCTCTATGCTTAGCCAAATTCTCATACAAAGCTCTACAGGGGTCTCACTCAACCCTCATATCCTTGGATTCCACAATACATGTCCCACAAAACACCCTTCTTGGCTCAGGAATCCCCTTCACCAATCCACAGTTCTCTTGGGCGATCCATCTTGCCGGATGCTTCTAATGTGTGGATAGAAGAAGTCCAATATGATATGTGCTGCTATAGAACCATCTGTAGCCTTAATTTGTGGCTTCTCAAGCATCTACGAGCAACGAAATTCGATGGGTAAGGGTTCATAGCTTTCCCAACCTCTATGCTCACCTGCATCCATCAATTTTCCCTTCCAAATCTGTAGCACTCTCTCCAAATCCCAAATTTGGGTTAGAAATAGTCTGGTATGTTCATGGACAACAATAGAGAGCTCTACCTAGTGTAGATATACATGCAAGAATGAGAGAATGAGGGTTGAGTCACTATTACATATGGGCGGATTGTTCCATGCAATATTGCCACGTTTTCAACATTTGTGGGTTAAAAAAATGAATTTATATATATATATATATATTTTTAGGGCGGAAATATCGTGGCAATATCCACGATTTTTAAAGTTCCACGAACTTTCATCGATATAGGGACGAAATTTCTAGGTTTCACTTTTCGTTGCAATATAGACGAATGTCGAGCTATATATACTACATGCTCTCACCATTATTTACACATTTTCTATTCTTGCGACACATTTAGCACGGATTTTAGACTTGCGGGGTGATTGTTTGAGCTTGGATATTCTACATAACTCTGATTTTGAACTTGCAAGGTTAGTAATGTGTAATTTTTTGTCTATACTTTTATAAGGGTTAGAATTTAATATTGTTTAGTAATGAGGCTTAGGTCATGTTAACTTGCTTTTTTGCCTTTCTAATATTTTTTTCAAGAACTTGCTATCATTTTCATTTAACTTGCTATATTTTTTTCAAGAACTTGCTTTTTTGGCTTATAGGTATATTGGTGTAAGGTAAGACAATTACTTGTACCACTACTTGAGGATTTGTCACTATGAATGAAAATGCAAGGAAGCTTGCTCAGTTTAGAGCTGCATTAGAGGTGAGAGGAGATGGAAAATGTTATTGTCCTTGCTATGATTGGAGGGGCTTGCAAAATAAAAGACTTTTAATAACAATAGTTGAAAGACATTGTAGGGAGAAGGGGCACGCCGAAGGGGGTTATGAATATCGTCCCCTGGTAAGAGGTTGTTATTCAATTTTTAATATATTCAGTATAATATTCATCATGTCATGAATTTCAATAAAATGTCTTATTTTTTTACTATATATTGTTCTATATAGACTATTTTTTCTATGTTGTTTGTAAATTTATAGACAATGCCCCCAAAATGTCACCCTCCGGAGAGTTATTTGCCAAGTACTAGCAGAAATACTCATTCACAGCCTGACGAACTTCTACATCAGAATATTGAAGATGATCAAGTAGTTATTTCTGATGATATGGATGTAGATAACATTAGTGATACAAATCAGGAAGATGAGATACATAGATTGATCCAAGACACATTTTCTCCAATCGATGAGGACAACCAGGATGATAGTCATGATGTTGATCCTCTACTCGAGAAGTCACATCAACCTCTTTATGAAGGCTCAAAAACAAATCTTCTATCTACTATATTGTTGTTAGTGAACTTGAAGGTTTTGAATGGTTTATCAAACACTTGTCTGACACATATACTAAGGTATGTAATTTGTTAATTATTTTTGTCTGCATGTTCACAATATCTATAGAAGGGTTGACTTTTTTCCTATATTGTTACTATTGTTATCTAATTTGTAAAGTTTGGATGCGATATTGATGATTAATATTGTTTTCATTGATTTATTCTTTTGAATTTTGTAGATTGTTAGGTGAGTCTCTATTACCAACTTCAAATATTTTACCACGCACATATCGAGAGATATATGTCATTATGAAAGCATTTGGAATGGAGTATCAAGCTATTGATGCATATCTAATGATCATATCATATACTATGGACAATATGCATTAGAAAATGAATGCCCACAATGTCAAACAAGTAGGTATCGAAAAAGATAAAGTGACAAAAAAGTTGCCTCAAAAAGTTCTTCGTTATATTCCAATAATTCCACGTTTCCAGTGGTTGTTTAGGTGTCAAAGTATAGCACAGTTTATGGATTTCCATGCAAAGAATAAAAGTCGCGACGATGTTCTTCGAATGCCTGCAGATGGTTCTGCATTGAGGTACATCGAAGAAAAGTGGCCAATTTTTAAAGAAGATCCTCGTGATGTTAAACTTTCTTTGGCAGTTGATGGTGTCAATCCATTTGGAGAGCTTCGTTCTACCTACTCAGTGTGGCCTGTTTTTGTTATAAACAATAACCTTCCTCCTTGGATGTCGATCAAGAGAGAGCACACAATGTTGGCAATGATTGTTCCAGGTATTTAATTAATATGTAATTTTTTACTTGAAAGTCTGATCACTAAATATTTCATTGATTTGTTTCATGCATGATAATTATGTCTTTTATATATAACGACATATAGGCGCTAAATATAATTAATCATGCATGTTGGACCAATTAGGCAAGTACCAGGTTAAAGATATGAACGTATATCTTGAGCCTCTTATCGATGAGTTGTTGAAGTTATGGGCTGGCGTCACTATGTATGATATTTCTAGACCAATAGGGCAAAGACGATTTCAATTCCATGGAATACTTGCATTTACAATTCATGATGCTCCCGGGTTAACACATTTTTGTGGTATGTTGTTACCTTCTTTTGTTCCTTAATATTTTATACATCTGTTGATAATATCATGCATTATTTTAAATTGTAATTCTAATTTGCTACACCAATTCATATATCTTGTAGGTCTTCAAACAAAGGGTAAATTTGCATGTCCAGTTTGTGGTCCCAGGATAAAATATCGTCGTTCAAGGAGTTTAGCAAATGAAGTGTTCGATGAGTATATGCACTTTCTGCCTAAGAACCATAGTTATCAAACTACAGACAAAGAAAAATTTAATGGTAAAGAAGAGAGAATGGAAAAAAACCACGAAGAATGACACCTCACCTATGGAAGGTGGAATATAATAGAAACCATCGATGTATGCCAATTTTTTTTTTGTATTGAATTATGTTCAACGCGATATGTTATACCTATATTGATTAATTAGTTTTAATTTGATTTTGTTGATGTTTCATGAATGTTGTTAAGGCACAAATGGGATTCTACGAGCAATCAAAATTTAGCCGATTCAATTCAGTAGGTTGCCATACTACGAGCACCTGCAAATAGTTCATTTGTTTGACACAATGCATATCGGGAAGAACATAACAAAAATGTTATGGCGAATATTAGATGGAAGGACTAACAAAGAAAAAATTGGAAAGATTTGTAGTGAGATCCAAGAAGCTAATCACGCATTGCAAAGTGTGATCATTAATTCTAATGGCGATGGATGTCAATAGAATATTAGTCTTCCTTGGTGCTTGACGGAGCAATAGAGCAATATTGTAAAAGAGGTCATAAAAAAAATCAGGTTTCCGATGGGTTTTTCGTCAAACATAAAGAATATCTTGACGAAAAAATGTGATTTTGTTGGGGTTAAAACACATGATTAACATACATTCATTAAGGTAATCATGAGTCTACAATATATTTCATTATCAGTATGCACTATTTTATTAATTTTATTCTCTTATTTTGAAATGAATATTATAATTATGTGTTTTTTGATACAATATGTTCTACCTTTATCTCTCCCAGACGACTTTGACAGCAACATAAAACATATTATTTATGTTCTTGGAAAATACATGAGGTAAGTAATGTTTTACTTGGAAAATGTACTTGGTCTGTGGTTTGTAGCGGAACTTATTGACATATTATGTTTTTCCCGCAAATATTATATATGCCTTGATATATTGTTTTATTGCATCATTTGTAGGTGGCTTTCATCAAAAGAAATCCATAAAGAATATATAAGGCATTGGAAGAGAGAAATTCCACAACTAATGTGTGAAATGCAATAGTATCTACCTCCATCATTTTTCAATGCATAAGAACACTACCTCATACACCAAGTTGAGGAGATTGAATTATGTGGACCAGTACACACAAGGTCGATGTGGATGGTGGAGAGGTAGTTGAAGTCATTGAAGGATTTTGTTAGACAAAGAGTGCGTCCTGAGGGTTCTATGGTTGAAGGATATATGGTATATCAATGCATGGTGTACATTAGTGAATATCTACCTAAATTAGCAGAAAATATGAATGTGCTTTGCATTTGGCATTTCAACATCAACAAATTTGAAGAGGTCTTATTGGGGGGAGGCACATTGAGGACCGTGAAAGGTAATTATTATTATACGTTGTTGAATTAATATGTTACACATTTATTTTTTCCAATTTTATATTATCATACTGTTTTTTAACTCTTTTAATAATTATGCATTTTCAACTATATTAAACTATGTGCCTTTAATGATATCTAATTAATTATATTGAATTGTTATTTTATCCTATACTTGGCCAAGTGTGGGATGCTTTACATTTATACATTGCAAACAACCTTGATTGGATGGAGCATTGGATAAAATACTGTGAAGAATTCTTTGGCAGGTTATCATGGGAAGGGGTCAGTAACATGATTAAAAAAGCTCATCGTCTTCGACATCAAATTCCTGACCTTACGTTGCCAAGGGAAGTTGATTTAGCCTATGGTTTAAAAGATAAAAAGGCAAATAAATTTTTTACCCACATTTTGTCTAGTTACTTCGATCCATTTTTCCAATTACATTTCCTTTGTTTAAGTTTTCAATTATATTTACTAACTCCTATATGACGTTTATTAATTCACAATGTATTTTTAACCTGTTGTCAATGTTGCAGTTGAAACATCACAAGGCTATTTGGTGTAATGGTCGTAAATTTCATATCAAAAAGTTGGATGGTAACAGGAAAACCTCGGATTGTGGGATAACTGCAGTGTTTAAGGTCACCAATGTTTCCTCTAGAAGTGATAGACATCCAGAAGAAACTGAGAATAGGTACTATGGGCATTTGGAGGACATTATTGAGTGTGATTTTAATTCCTTTAAAATAGTTTTGTTTGAGGTGAAGTGGTATAGGCTACGGATGCATGAACGTGATCCTGAAAGAACTGTTATTGAGCATGCTAATGGATTTACCATGGTTAATACAAGGGCATTTGAACCAGGTACAGAGCCTTATGTTCTTCCAAGTCAATGTGAGCAAGTCTACTACTCCGAGGTACCAGGTAAAGCAGGTTGGTTATACGTTGTTCGATACGATCCAAGAGGAAGACCAGTAAAGTATAATCATGTACTAGATGATGAAGATAATCACGAAGAAGAAGAGGATGATGATGATTCATATCAAGCTGCAGTCGATGTGTTAGATGAAGAAGTTGAAGAGGTTGATCATGTAAATGTAGCAAATGATGATCTCATTGACGATATGGATGACTATATTAGCAAAGATGACTTTGATGCTGATGACGATGTGAATGATCCTTTCATCAATATATATTCAGAACCAGATCCTGATACAGATGTTGAGTTGGATGATGAAGAAGATGAATGATATTTAATTGTTGAAAAGTAGAGGTACGCAATGTTTTTAGGTTAAAGTAAATGCACTCACCATATGTTCATTTTGTTGATTAATTTGGTTATATTTGAAAATTAGTTTTATAATCTAATTATGTTCTACATGTGCAGTAGAGTGGGTGTTCCTGCAGGTTGTAGTGGTAATGGTTTGAATCGAACATGTGTCGATTGAGCAAGATACAAAATGAAGTTATAAGATTTATGTGTTAGAAACTAAGATTAAGTGGGAAAAAATAATAATGTTACAAATATACTATGTAAAATATGTATGCTTTTTTTAAGAAACAAGGTTTCTCACAATTTCAACTCAACCAAATCTTAAAGTTCCTCACATGTTTGCTCATGTTCTAAGTTCTAAACTATACCACTAGTTCTATATCAAGCCGGATAATGCATGTGGAAGACAACCTTAACTATACAACAAGTATTGTTTGAATGACTTTTGTTTCCTTTTTAGTATTACTAATTCCCTTTTGACACCTTAAGTATACAAAATGTATTATTTGAATGACTTTTGTTTCCTTTTAGTATTTCTAATTCCTTTTTCGCATTTATAAAGTTGATGAATAAAGTGCTAAATGTATGTATTGACTTATTTATAATCATGTATATGGAAAACACAATTGTTTACAAAAATACCTAGGATTATTACTTGCATCATTTGAACCAATTATTTGCATCCTTCTAAGGAGATAAATTGTAGTTAAGTTGAACAAGTGTACAAATTTGTGTATGCGATTCCACAAGAACAATTGATGATATGACCATTGTTTCAATAAAGATTTCATTTTGTTAATTGGTGGTATGAGCATTAATTCAATAAAGAATTTAATTAGTGTCAATTGTTGATCAATAAAGAGCATTCATGACTTATAAAATTTCATGAAAATGGAAAACTATATTAATAAATTTATTGCATAGTTTCAAAACCATAATGTTTTCACTCTTAATGTACTAAATTTCAAGATATTCTAGTTCGTGTAAAAAGCCATGCAACAAGAAGTATTTTAAGAGACAAAGTATGAGTTGCACAACTACTCCCTTTTTTTTTCTTTGGTGTTATTCAACAAGCCTTCAAGATCATGGTGGATCTTATAGATACACCATGGGAATAGTTTTGATGCAACATCAAATACTTATTGCATGCCACCCTAACCGGTTTTAAGACATTACTTTGAATTACTTAGTGTGTGATAGAAAAATGTACACACTAGTTCAATTTTGGAAGCATCAATGATATTTATTGGTTAGAAAGTATTCTAGAATTTATAGATACCATAAGCCACTTTAACTCCTATACTCACAAGACAATATCAAGAATGCATGCAACATGAAGTGAATAACATGTTTGGGGTAGTTTAATATTGCGATTAAGTACCAAAAATGAAGCACAAATAAATTTACGAAATTCTTATCACAACCACCCACCAACCACCAATGGTTTTATTTCTCTTGTTTTCATAGTTGTTGAATTATGAAGATATGTTATGTACTCAAATGGCTCTTCTAGAAAAATTGGTGGGCACTACCAATAGCTACCTAGGTAACCTAGTGGATGGGAGTTGACCCAGTTACCTAGTGGATGGGAGTTGACCCATATACATTCTTAACATTTTGAATTTTTAATTTTGAACTTTCATAGAGAGGTGGATTAAATCTAAGTAAAAAAAAATTTCGTTTCATGTTAAGGGGGCTATAATGTGGACACTAAATATTATTTAATTATTATATATTATAATTTAATTAAAATATATTATTATTTAATTAATATATATTATAATCTAATTAATATGATATTATAACTTTTTAAACAACAAACAAAACATAATTGAAACGTCATACCTGTCGAGCTTAGCGAAAACGCTCTGGTGCTCTGGTTCGAGGGAAACCCTTGCATGCAATCGGCTACAATTATGTGTCCTCCTTAACTGTGGAACTTTCAACTGGCTACAATTCTGTGTCCTCCGGCCGTGTCTGCATATCCCCGCAGAGCCTCAATGGCACCTGTAAGTTGAATCCCTCCAGATTTTTAGATTTGCAGCAATGGAACTCAAATTTGTCTAAAAAACAATGCTGGAGATAGAGCTAGTATTGGTAGACCCTAAATGGTTGCTTGTGTTGATTGCTGAGATATGGTTTTTATCTCAATCCCTATGAAATCTCGTATGGTATTTCTAGAAGGAGATTTGCAATGTATTTGCAGAGTTAGGGGTTGTCCCTTGTTTTAATTTCTAAGTATTTTGTTGAAATTATTTGTCAAGGTATGGTTTTTGTTGAGGTAGGGTTTTTCTTGTGTTTTGAAGGAGGTGGCATAACAATTCTGCATCAGGTTTCGGTTGCTTAGTGTGTGGTATCGTCTACTGCCAACTATAGATATTTCTGTTGGAGCTATAGTCCAATCATGAATTGACTATGAATGTGTTGGTAAAATCCATATGGAAACGAGTAGTTTTACAAGTTATGCTTGGTCGTTTGTTATTGGACAACACTTTCATGAGATAAATGCCCAAACAATGGAGGCACGCCAAGCTGTAAGAGGTCACACCCACATTGATAGTATGCACCTCGTGAAGGAGAAATACGCCCTTAATAAGCGTAAGTTTCTGATTGCTGCTTCCACAGGAGTGCTGCACCCTCATGCACTGGAATAGGGCTACTAGATGACCACGACCCTACAGTATTTAGTCTCAACAAATAATATTGTTGCTCTTGCTCAATAGAGGCTCACGCCTATGATCAAAAAATGGTACTGTCTGCCCTAGGATTGGTAGATTCATATCAATATCAATATCAAATATGTAATTTGAATTAATGTGCAAGCAACAATACCAATGTCAAATGTTAAGGGTTTGAGAAATAATTGAGTTTAGGGTCTCAGATTTGACAGATGATACCTATTTACTGGGTTTAGGCTCCATTATTGCTGTTATTCATCACAAACTCACCCAATTTAGAGGTTAGGCTGCTGATTGAGGGTTGAAAAGGGCCCAACATTAACTGCCTTTGTCCAAATTTGCACAGAAATTATTTTAAGGTGATTTTCGACTCATTTTCCTGATTGCTTAGTGCTTTTGAAGGTTAGGGCAGTCCCTAACTTGCACTAGCATGCCTAGAAATGGAGGATGATGCTTAGAACTTGCACAAACCGTGCCCAGATTTGAAATTTAGTGCTGTTTTCATGCCCATAATTTATCCCTCATGTGATGGCTTACCTATCTCTTGTGCTTCTCTTTCTTTTATTGTCATTTATATCGCTTGTAATTTGATAAATGTTTTATCTCTAGACACTCCCATTGTTTAGTGTCTAGTTGTCACACAAACACTAGCTACCTTATCCTGTAGACTAAATCCACTTGCTGACATAGTACTCTGTTCCAAATTTCAAGTATTGATCTATGCTTGAGTTAATTCTAGTTAATCTAATGTTTACAGTGTTTCAATATCAAATTCACACAACTAAAAATGTAAAGGCAGGAAATCACATAACTAGATGCTTGAAGACTATAACTCTTATGAATAGTTTGTCTTTCTCAATTTTAGAACATTGCAACCGGTGCTTGGTAGAACCTTGTATTTTTTTCTAAGTCCTGCAACTGGTGCAACCGGTGCTTGGTAGAACCTTATTTTTTTTCTAAGTCCCGCAACTGGTGCTTAGTAGAACCTTATATTTAGAATCAATTTTGGATGTTTTAAATAACATTTATGACCATATAGAATCCATAAAAAATAGTAACCTATAAATATGGGCATGTTCTGGGAAGTTTGGAAGGTACATGAGTCTTAATTAACCCTCAAACAGTCATAAAATAGTTGTAAATGCAAATATGGGCATGTCCTATGCAGCAAGGGCATGAGAAAGGCAATTCGAGGCAACCTTGGAGGTCATAAACAACAATATTTTGGACTGTTATAAATTCTGGGTACAAAGCAACCCTAAAAATGCCCTCAAACAATCCCATAGTAGCCTAAAAATTAATTTTGGGCAAGTACAGTGGTGAAAGAAGTAGGTCTAGGCGTCTTTAGTTAGATTTGGGTGCAAAGGAGGCCTTAAACAATAGTTTTTGAGGTAGAAGCAGAAAAATAATAGACATGGGAATGGTTGCACTCAGCCCTAACATCAAATGCATGGATGCACCATATAATCCATAAAAGAGTTAGAAGGGGGAGTGCTCTATCCCAAGTCAACCCTAATCCATTCATAAGTGTAAATCAAATCCAAAACCAAAGGAGTGCTCATCCAAAATTTATGAATAAGCATGCCAAGAGATCAACCAAAATCCAAGGAGCAAGGGCATTGTCACAGAATGGTCTCCAAATACCATAAGAAAAGGCCAACCATGTGTTGAAATGGCTCAAAAACCATCAAATGCTCAGAAATAAGCTTCCATAGCTCTAATCCCTAGGGAACTAGTTTTAGCATTTCATACCAAGATAAAGCTTATGAAAACAAATTCCCATCCATATATCATAATCCTCCATCAGAGCTAGGGAATTGGAGAATGAACCTCCTAAAGGAAAGATACCAAACTGGTGAAAATGGATGACAAACAAAAATTCAGTACTCCTCAGAAGGAATGCCCAAATTATCCAATGCCCTGGAGAAACAAGGAGAATGTTCACCACCATGAGATAGCTCACAAAACAAAATTTCCAACTATTACACCCCATTTTTCATGGGTGGCCATTCGTGATTTCATCACATTTTTAGTGGGGTTGACATGATGTTTTATTGGTTGGAGTAGCTGGTTCAATGATTGTCAATGATGATGACAATTCCCTAGTATTTGATGTTGTTATTACACATGTGTGGTTGAGAGACTTTCACTATGGTTTTCAAATTCCTCTACTGGAAACTATGAACCAACTAAGGAGGAAATTTCATGTGAAAAGGTGACCATGATTTAGGGAAAATTCCATCACCTTTTGTAGCAGAATTGGATTTTACAATTAGTCACACTACTAGCCTAATTCAAAACATATTATATATAAATATGCTTCTAGACAACACACTAGGACTTAACTAATGTGTTGGTTTGAGGGATTTTGTAATTGTGTGGACCACGTTGCCCTGTTGTCATCCATAATTTTTGGCATATTTTGTAGTTATTTGGAAGCATAGAAACCTTTTTAACGATCTATTAAAAAGGTCATTGATACCATTCAGATAAATAATTAAATAACAACATTCGGGAGGAAATTAGCCTCAGCAAACTCACTCATTCACTCACTCATGTCATGCACTCATTGCTTAGGTTTGTGTTTTAATATGTCAATGACTATGTCTGTGGCATTAGAGAACCACTACAAGGCCCAAAACAAGGCCAACTAGAACCAAAAACCAAGAAGAGGTTGATTTATGCATTGACATAGACAAGTGGCACTAGGCACACAATATGGAGAAACAATAAGTTAGGAAAAACATTTGCACCAAAGTACCACAATGGTTACTAATAAGAGAATATTTGACACGGAGAATGCTGTTAATGTTTAACAAGCGAGCCTGAAACAAACAATCCTGGTGCAAGCGAGCACGAGGCAAGAGAGCGTAGAAGGTCAAAGCGGAATCCAGTGGGCCCTTAACCCACAAGTAAACATGAAAATCTATGCTTGGACCAGAGGAAAAAATCATATCTATACTATCAATGATAATATGAGTTGGTTGGATTATATGTAAGACTGGAAACCTAGGTGGGAGTTGAGAGATGCTGAAGTGTTAGATGCTAACTTACAGGGATCTGATGCTTTTATTAGACTAGTGCCAGAACTCAGAAGAATGCCTATGGAATCCAGTATTGTACCAGAGATGATTTACAACAACTCCCTGAGAAAAGCAGCTGATGCAAGCAATTGGTTAACACACCTCTACCAAGATCTTAACTTAATCTTGACGAAGGGCTCTACACCTCACCCCCGGCTACAACTAGACCAACAATACTACTGTATTAACCGGATACGTTCTATGGAAGCATGGCCACATCAAGATGCTAGTATCTGGTTTCCAAGTACTACACACACTTATGAAAAATATAAAAAGTTATGGTGGAAATTATTGAGAAAAGAAAATACAGATAGAACATATTATACCATGCTAAAGTTTGGACTTCAAATTCTAGAAATCTATGAGGGTGCTGCATTCTACGTCCCTGATTGGATTAGAGACTGGTGGCAGTCATTCGGCATCAACCTAATAGCATTAGAACTAGCTGTTATTTATAATCTAAAATGGGTAGTCGGAGAATCTCTCGAACATGTCAAAGATATTTTGCAGACAAAGCTTACTGAGGCTCAAATCCTTGGGTACTACATTAGAAACAAAAAACAGTGGCTTGTCAAAACCCACATAGACGTCCACATGCATCAGAATAGACGCGTGGTCCTGAGCTATTTTTATTCAAAGGCATGGGATACTGAATCCAATGTATTTCGAGAATTATATGGTCCCCCATACTTTGATGAGTTGTAAATATCTCAAAAGTATTTGGCTATGAGTGGGGCCTGTACATTCAAATTGTCATAAAGATTAAAAAGAAACTCATAAAAACTTTTAGATCTTACTTTTGAAATCCATAAAAACTTTTATATGTTTTCCATAATGGATAGTTACTTTTATGTTGTCATCAATGACAATCCTATTCATCATGAGACTATGAACATGGACTTCATATCTTCTTTGTATGCATGGTGTTTTCGAATTTTCAAAATTGTCTTATTGCACATTAGATTTTCAGCTATCATTGTAGTCATGGTTTGGTTGTTTCCAACACTTATATCTCTTGTTGATTTCACTTAATTTAAGGCTTAAATTGTCAAGGATTTGAATGTTTGCATCAAGCACATGTGGTGTATAAGGGTTGTTTGAGGGTCTTACATAACATTCCCCACAAATTTAATTGCAACTAACACAGTGGTCCCAAATGTTGTTATTTAATTATTTATCCTAATAGTATCAATGACCTCTATGATTTTGACTATTAGGTGCTGAGGTGGCATCCTTCGGTTGTTTGCTTTCCTGGGAGACTAGAGTGCTCCCCTTATTTGGCATATCTTGTAGTTATTTGGAGGCATAGAAACCTTAATAACAATCTATTAAAAAGGTCATTGACACCATTAGGATAAATAAATAAATAACAACATTCGGGAGGAAATCAGCCTTGGTACACTAAATTCAAATTCCTCAATAACTGATGTTATCCAGTTGTATATCATGAAACAGTTCCAAAACCCCAAAGTCAGCCCACTAGTCAGCTAGCAAGAGATGATTCCCACATAGCTGACTTGTGATGATTAGGGTCACTTGTGCTAAAAGTTTGTATTGGAAGGCATGATGCCCAATTACTGCATATTGTAGGAGTTTGTTGTAGCGAGAAAATCCGATGAAAAGGTTCATACTTATCCAAACTCCACTCAACACACCCATGATTTCTTCTCTTAGCCTTTCCATACCTCAAATTTTGCAAGCATCTCATGTTGTAAGAAGACATGGATAGTCTTAATTTGCGCCCAAAACTACCTCACATCCACAAAACTGGCCCAGAACTAAATGATGAGGCTGCTAGAAGGTGAAACGTGTCTACTAATGTTCAAAACATTACCCATATATGTTTAATTACTGTTGTAGCTTGTCATTATAGGGCCCAAAACTGCCGAGATGTGAGGTATTGGGCATGTTCATTGCCTTCCATTGTCCACAGGTGGCATGGGATGCCCAAAATTCATTTTACAACTAATAAAACCGAAAAATCACACTTTAGACTCATGAATTAGTGATAGCTTGCACAAGATTATTGCTAATTGTTGGTTTATTAATATTTGAGCAAACCCTAGTTCTTTCCATTGTAGGATTGGTGAAAAAGCATTTGAGGAGTTGAATAGGTAAGGGACAACAGAGAGAAGTGTGGTTGAATTTGAAATTACATTCTGGTAGCTATTACAGGAACCTATTTTTCATTAGAAAACCCACCCACAACTTGTTTTACAACTTTAGGAGCAACTGAATTTACCATAAATAGTTAAGAGAGAAATTTGTGGAAATTAACCATGGAAGCATATATGAATAGGTATCTTCATAGGGTATTGAAGAACAAAACACTATAAGAATATTTCATTAGTGATAAAACCTAGGTGTCACACTACTGTTTTTTTGGTTGCTTTGTATATATTCATAATATCGAGGAGAAAAGGACTGAATTGAAATCCTCTATTTCGAAGGGTGTTTTTGCTGGATATAGTGAGTACTCCAAGGATTACAGAGTAAGATACCAATGTTCAAAAGATTCTTGAAACCAATATTTTTTCCTTGTCTACATTTGGCCTAGTTCTCTTGATGTTGTGTGTTACCCCCTTTTTGTGATTAATGTGTTTATCTTACATTACATGTCACTGAAAATTGTATTAGCACATTGACCTAACTGGTAGTGTTGAAGTTTCTTCAACACAGTGACCGACTTGGGACTGCTCTGAGGTTGACATTTTTCTAGTTTGGTCCTCCTGCTTGGTTCATGGATACGCTCATTCTTGATTGAAATTTATTATTATTATTTTTTTTTAAAACCAATATAGTCGGAAAATCAATATACACATAATGTCTGAAAATAGTCTTTGAAAATCAAATTTCTCATGGCCATTTGAGTGCCAATTTGCATGAATTTGAAATTTGCAACATGTGTAAGGTGTAATATTTCACCTAAGTTAGCTGATGTATTTTGCATTCTCTGATGTAGTATTTTACTAATTATTTGGTTAAGATGTATTGACATGAAACAGTTACGAACATTGCTGCAATGTACTCCTAAGTGGACCCTCTCACTGTAGTTATGGTTTGTTGGGCTGATATAGTCAATTAATGTTTCTTAGTTGAGTGATTTTTCCAAACAGTTCACTAACAAATAGTTTTCATATGCATTAGCATAAAATACCAGCATGTAAATTTTAAAAATGAAGGGTAGGATGCCAAAAATATGCCATTCAAAGAAAGAGGGTAGGCTGCCAATAATATGCCCAACAGTGTTGGAAGGAACAAAACTGGGTGATATACTAGTTAACTTCCTTAATTTGTTGTCCCCAGTGGTTTTGTTCTACCCACAAGAGAAAAAGACCCCCAAATATTCAAAATCAGTCTACAAAAGAGCTCACAGCCTACAATGATGAATATGGTGTCGTATGGACAGCTTGTTATGGCACTGTAACTTGGTCTCTTCCTGCCACAAATCGTCCTCCCAATACCAAACAATTCAGCTGAGATTTGTAACACTACATCCACTAGGGTTCGGCATGTCCCTCCTAAGCCTCAGATTTGAGGGAAGTAAATGTGTTTAACTAAGTAAATGTGTACTTTCAAAGAAGAGAGAAAGCACCGGCTTGTTTATTCTTGTTTAATGGAGTGTAGGTACCACCAAATAGGTATTTGTCAGATCTATCTTCCTCAAGTGATGATGAAGATATACTACGAGAGGTTGAAAGTGAGACGAGTTGTACTAGATCGACCGGTTTTATATCAACTAGATCTGAAAAGATAAGGAAAATATTTCATAAATGCATGAAATATTTTATTGCCAACGGTGGGTCGTGTAATTATGATGCTGAGAGCATAGGAGACATTGATTTTCCATTGAGGTATAAACATATAGTGCAACGATGGGTACCTAATATGCTACCTCAAGTGGACAAAAATTTCCTCATCAATGGGAGGATGTATTGCATCGCTCCTTCGTCCTTACATGGATTGGGGCTATTTTCCATGGATGGAATAAAGGTCCGCTATGGCACTGTAACTGAATTGATGGAGTATGTAGGACCACTATACAGATACAATAATTGGTTGATCTTGGTCCAATATACTCGAAGTATTGGGAGATACGGAGTTGCCGCGAATTATATTCAAATAGCAGAAAACAATAAAAACAAAGGGGCGACTATGTATATTGATGGGAGACCAAAAGCGTCCAGAAACGTTGCTGGCTTTATAAATAGTACACGAACAGTGACAACAAATAAGCAACCAAATTGCGAATTCGAGGCATGCGAACATCATCGTATATTTGTATGTGCAATAAAAACAATACTTGCAGGTGAAGAGTTGTTGATCGATTACAACTTAAATAGAATAGATGTGGCTTCCGCGGTCCAAGGGAACTGTGGACCTTCAGAAACTATGCCTCATCAGGTAAATGCTAAATGTAGTAACTAAACATGACTACAATAACTGGATGTTTCATTTTTTTTTCTTTTCTTTTCTGTTAACATTCGATTTCCACTATTGTCATTTGCTTTATTCATGCTTATTATGAATATTTCCATGTGATTACATGGTGATTACACTGCTATGAATATCTCATTTTTGTTTATGATGCAATTATTGACTATTGATGTTTGTTTAGGGTGGCGGCAGTGGAAAGGAACATGCTTCTTCCACGGTCCAGGGTGACTGTGGAAGGTCAGAATCTATGCCTCGTCAGGTAAATGTTAAATATAGTACATAAATATGACTACAATAACAAGATGTTCCGATTTTCACTGTTAGCATTCACTTTTTCCGTGTTTATTGTTAATATTTCCATATGAAAGCATGCTTATTAAACTATGGCAGGAGTCTGCTCATGGCCATGGAGCAGAACATGTATCTTCTACTTCTGAGGTAAAAATTAATATTAATGCAATATCTCATTTTTCTTTATGTTACAATTTTTTAGTATGAGGTAAACGTTTATTTATTGATTTATTGTGTCGGTGTCGCGCCATTGGAAAGGCACCTGCTGCTTCCATGGTTGAGGGTGACCGTGGAAGGTCACACTTTGTGGCCCGTCAGGTAATTGTTTAGTAAAATAACTAAATGTTTCGATTTAGTATGTTAACATTCAATGTCCACTATTGACATTCACATTTTTCTGAGCTTATGATGGATTACTGGTTCATTTTTCTGACATTATGATGGATTACTGGTTCATTCAGGACCGTGGAAAGGCACCTGCTGCTTCCACAGCACCGATTCATCGTGGACACTCACCGGCCATAACACTACATTAGGTAAGTGTTAGTGCATAATAGTTACTTAATCTTCATTACAATATCAATATTTGAATGCTGTTAAAATTATATTGCTTAATTTAATTTATTGTTTGATGAATTTAGTCACGTGCACATGATCTGGGTGATGCGGGGTTTGAGGAAGATATTTTCTATTCCACTGACCCACTGCACACTTTTAGAGTAGCCTTGAAAAAGGAAAACATAGAGATGCTTGCCTTGGCTCGCAATAGGCCCTTGACACAGGAGAACACGACAAAGATTCTAGAGCTGCAAGATCAAATAAAATCTTATGGGGCAAGTGGCATCTTCACAATTTTTTTTAAGCTATGTTGTGATTTCATATCTGATATAATGTTTTTTATTATTCCAAGTGATCTGATAAAGTAAAGTTTATTGTTTGTAGGATTTTTTAAAACCCGTGACTACAGAACCTGCCGAGATAGGTATAGGTAGCAGTGATGGTCCAATGCAGCAAAAAAGAAGCAATGTACCAATGAGGCTTTTTGGCACTCCTGCGGTTGGCCTCGAATCCATTGATGATGGCACTGATGAGAGAGAGCATGATGCTGTAATACCTCCATTTTTACCCTTATAATATTTTGGGCTATATTGTAAATATTGTATGCATATTATGTATGGTTCCTAGCGTGGAGCTCAAGGCCAAGGCCCCGCTAGTGAACACTCGACCTTGAAGAGGCAAGTATTGGATATTATGTTGCCCATGTGCTAGAGAACCATGGGAATTGTAAATATTCATTTTAATATAAATGCCCACAACTAGCTATGCAATGCAACGAGAGATGGGGGCATGATTTTACAAGGAATTGGGAGGGAAATATTCAAACCCTTGAGCCAATCAAGTCAATCCAAGTGTCAATGAGATAAACCATGAACCCTTAACTACCCATGTTGAATTTTGTGCCCAATCATTCATTTCTCTCAAGAGTTGGTTGAGGTAGTTAATGCCTTGGGGAATGGAGAGGTATGGCTATCCAAATTCGAGTATGGGAAAGCCACCCTTCCTAGAATTTCGTGTTTGGCTTCTTGGGAAAGAAAGGAGCCACGAAATTGCCCCCAAGCCATTATTCACCCATTAGTTTTGCTCTCCCATGAGTTTTGAGCTACCTGGGCGTCTTCCTCCATGGATTTCCTGTGTTTTCCTTCATTTTCGTAGCTGGGAAGGGCGTTTTTGTTGTGGCTAATAGTGGGGAAGAAGGGGAAATGGTTTGGGGTTTTATTGAGGCCGTTTTGGCCCACTGAATGCTCATACATCTGTGGGAGAAATCGATTTTCTTCCCTGGGGCTGATTCCCTCTTCCCACAATCCGTTTTGGGTGTGCCACGATTTTGGGAAAAACCCATAGACCCTATTATGTGAATCCCATTGTTGAAATGTGTATCCATGCCCAGTTTTGAGTTGCTATGTGTAAAAGAATGTTGGGGCTGAGATGGGTATCCATTGCTTTGGGCTGTGCTGAACTTGAGAGTCCCATTTTCCTTGTAGATATCATGCCCAACTCGAGGATGGTCTCTCAGTGTTTAAATACTACAGGTTGGGCAGAGACCTATGGTTGGGTGGAACGTTGCAGTGACATAGTTAGTTATTTGGGACAGCATTGCAGTGAGATAAGTATATTCTCTTATATGTATTTACTTCTGTACTGTTTTAATTAAAGGATGGTTGTTCTTGACATGGTTGATGCATGTGAAATGTATGTGGATGACATTTTATTCCGTTGTACATGTTTGCCAGATTGTTGGGCAACGGTTTATATTTATATGAATCATGAATGTTGAAATGGGCTAAGTTTTCCTAGATTTGGGTATCATGTTCCCTTCCTTACGTTAATAGATGGGAGGGGGTGTGACAGATGCCATACTGGATCATGATGCCATGCCAGAGCATGATGAGACAGAGCCTAGGACTCCACATGACTCTGGAGATGAACGTACTGTAGACGACCAGGAAAATTTTCCTAAAGCAGCATGAGTTAAAAGCACCAGATCACTAGATCTCACCTTTCTGGTGGATGACTCTTGTGTTCCTATCAAGATTCAGAAAATTGCTGGTATTTATCAATTAATTTATTGATTTTAATCATGAAATTGAAATAGACATACGTTGAAATTATTATAAATTAATGGATTACATGTTTTTACAGGAAACAATGTCTTCTACAGGCATTTGAATGACAAAGCCTTGGAGCTATTTGGCCCCACCATTCGCACACGGTGAAATAGCCAAGATTGAACTAAGAGAGATGAATTGATTGACCACATGGTCAACTTGTTCGGCAATACTTTCAACAGGAAATTTGTTGCAAGGTTAGCCAGTGAGAATTTGAAATATACCAGGGCCCAATATAGGGAAAGATTGCAAGCTGACCTCAGGCATGAGCACCCTCCCATGGTTCCTGAGAAAGAGTGGAAGGCACTCATAGATGATGCAAAGGAGAACTTGAAAAAAAGACAAGGAAAACAACCACGGCCTGGTAAAGCAAGGTACAACATATATCATCTATTTACTGAAATAAACTCAATTATTTTTTCTTTTTTGTTTTAAGTAAGATTTTATATATGTAAGGTTTTTGAAAATTTTCATATATAGGCTACCTGACACCTCCAAAGCAACCAAGGATAGAATGGAAAAGCACAGGAAACATCGAATGGGCCAGGGTGGCTATAGAAAACTAAAAGCAAGAATCATAAGTATTAAATGATTAATTGCTGGGAATATTTATTTAACAGTACCGAACAAATATCTGATTTTGATACTGGAAATTTTAAAATGTGTTATCATGCATTGCAGGGAAATACGTTCCAAGCTGTTGCCATTGAGGAAGACCTAAAGGTTGGTTTCAAGTTTGGTTTTAAAAGTGTGGTTGAACATCGGAAAAGCTTGGGGAATACTCCAATCTCCTTAATGATGCAAATGCAGGTATATCACCAATTGTAGTATACTATTAAAGTCTATTCAAAACTTCTGATTATATCACCCATAACTACAAATTTATGTTTGTTTTTAAGCAACAATGCAACCGCAACAGTGAATCTAGCGGTACTCAACAAGTACAAGTTGATGTTGGGGTGAATATGTCCCATGATAGTGTGGAGCATAGTGTCCATTCTGGTATGTATGCTTTGGAAATAGAAATATCTACTGTGATTAGATATATATATTTCCTGACGTATACTTACACATTTTCTTCTTTCAATGGAAGACCATGCAACTCAGGAGCATGAACTGCAAGAGGAAGCAACTATACCTCCAATTAACATCCCAGTTGTCACATCTACGGAGACTGGTAAAGATAAATATTGTAATTTTAATCAAAATAATGAAATCTATTTCAATAATAATTCAATGTCATATATATATGCTCATTTCTGTTGTTGCAGTTCACACCCCTACAGAACTGCCTCCACGCCCTACTCAGCGACGTACAAGAAGAGGCATAAATTAGGGCATGTAAACACAAACAATAATAGGATATATCATATTAAATACTGCACCAATTGATGATTGTGATACCGTACTCGCAAGTTTTTTCAATGCAAAAAAAACAGAAATCAACGAAAAAGTAGATGCAACATAAATTCATGACTTGTATTTTGATGGATATCGATGTTGTTAGTATGAAACATTGTTAGTATGTAACATGGATAAATTTTATTTGGTATAGTTACGAGGTACTTATCTTTTATGTGATGCTCTTAGGAATTTTCCCATTTATATCTTTTATTTTCTTAGAATTTGAATTTTAAATTTAAAAGTCATCACAAGTCATTGCATGCTTGTTTATAATTATTTTGTATTTTAATATTCAAATTTTGTGTTTTCTCACACATCATCACTCCTGTATGTGCTGCATGTAGATATATTAGTCTGAAAAATTGATTCTCTTTATATTAGATATATTAGATATGTTCATCATGACTTCGATGATCATCACTATTTATAATTTGATTATTGCCCATTACATCTCGAGGACCAACTTCAGCACAGAGACCACAGAGGAGTGTTGAATTTGATAGAGATCAAATTTAGTTCGTAAAATATTTTACTATTGCTTTAGCACTATTTAGAAATAGTACCACACTTCAGATCTAATTTTTGGTTAAATGTTGATGTGGAGATCTTCAACTACACCTCTCTTATTGTTATATGATCAATATGTTTATTTTATCAACTGTTACTGAAAGAGATGAAAACTATGTTATAAAATTACTGCCCATTACATCTTGAGGACCAACTTCAGCACAGGGACCACAGAGGAGTGCTGAAGTTGATAGAGATCAAAATTATGTTGTAAAATATTTTACTGTTGCTTTAGCAATATTCAGAAATAGTACCACACTTCAGATCTGATTTTTGGTTAAATGTTGACGTGGAGATCTTCAACTATACCTCTCTTATTGTTATATGATCAATATGTTTATTTTATCAACTGTTACTGAAAGAGATGAAAATTATGTTATAAAATTACTTCCCATTACATCTCGAGGACCGACTTCAGCACAGGGACCACAGAGGAGTGCTGAAGTTGATAGAGATCAAAATTATGTTGTAAAATATTTTACTGTTGCTATAGCACTATTCAGAAATAGTACCATACTTCAGATCTGATTTTTGGTTAAATGTTGACGTGGAGATCTTCAACTATACCTCTATTATTGTTATATGATCAATATGTTTATTTTATTAATTGTTACTGAAAGAGATGAAAATTATGTTATAAGATTACTGCCCATTACATCTCGAGGACCAACTTCAGCACATGGACCACAGAGGAGTGCTGAAGTTGATAGAGATCAAAACTATGTTAACACATGTGGCTTTTATTTTCTATAGTACAAGGTACTTATCCGTTATGTGATGCTATCAGGATTGCATAGAGAGAAATGAGGGATATTTTTATTTGGCATCCCACCACCCTTCCTTATACTGTGATGATGAACTTTCAGGTTATATAGAACAACTATACATTTGAGAGAGATATGACTTGTTGTACCTTCCCCACCTTGATTGAGCTATGATTGGTCTTGTGGTACCTTATCTTTCACTTGTGTTTAATGGGGTCATTTACCCTCCTTGAGTAACTTTTTTAAAACCACCTTGTTGAAGTTTTTCTCTTATAGAGTACTATGGTTGTTTGGCCACATTTGGAGCATACCCTTGGTTCTAAGGGTCATGGGTCTTCTACTACCCACACCTATGTTATGACCATTGTTTATATTTTCTTATTTTATGACCATTGTTTATATTTGTACCCACACTTTAGATTTTGGTTTAATGTTGACGTGGAGATCTTCAACTATACCTCTCTTATTGTTATATGATCAATATGTTTATTTTATTACCTGTTACTGATTGAGTTATTAAATACTTGTTGTACCTTTCCCACCTTGATTGCATTATTATTGGACTTGGGGTACCTTGTCTTTGACTTGTGGTTAATGCGGTCATTTACCCTCCATTTTTTTTATACCACCTTGTTGAATTTTTGGTCTTATGGAGTACTTGACTTTGATCACCTGTGATTAGTTGTGGTGTGCTAATAATCACTTCTGTTCTGCTGAGACTTGGTTGAAGTTTATAATTTTTGTGACTTTATTTATTTTGAGTTATGTACTGTGATTGAATGTCATTGACCTAATCAACACCAGTCATTTCTCTCTCTCTGTTTTGTACACACCCTCTTGTAGGGTTAGTTGGTTCCTAGAGAAGACTGGCCTCTCCGAGGCACAAACAGTCTTTTCTGAAAGTAACACTTCTGAGTATATTTTCAAGAATGGTTTCACACCCAGGTTGGTATCTTCAACTATATCTCTCTTTTTGTTATATGGTATATATGTTTATTTTATTACATGTTACTGAATATTAGTTTATCGTTTTAGTTTGCTTGTTAGCGTAACTCATTATAATATGTTGATATGGCAGTTTTGAATTTACCAAAGAGCATGTGTTAAGAACTTACTAGTTGTACATTTGGAGTTTGAAGGAGACATTAGCAGTCACCTACAGGACTTATTATACACGTTTGAGTATTCACTACTTCATTAATATCAAATTGTGGTCTTTTATGAACAATCTCGGCATTGTGGTCTTTTACAAATTGCAAGCTACAGAAATTCTGGTGGTTACCGAAAGTTGGAGTTTCGATGGCGATTGGGAAATTTCATTATACATGAAAAATATAGGAGTAGGGAATTCTAGAAACTACATTATACAGGCAGTCCAATATTTTTCATTTTTCTCCCAGATGCCAAATGATCTTTGTGCCTCGCTACTTTTCTCACTTTTCTCAATTCAATAAAATTGTAGAGTCTTGGAGCTTGGGTGATTTGGTGTATGGAGTTGCACCAAATGAGTGTGATGCCTTATTATCTTGCTTAACAATTATGTATTGTATCGGTGGGATATCCTTAGATTTTTGTCCCCTTTTTCCATTTTGATGAGTACTTGATTCCAACTTCATCATTCTTCGTATATGTTTGTGGGTTATCAGAATTGTTGGAGTCCTTGATTGTGCATTTGATAAGGGTTAATAAATGAAACTTTTTGGTCCAAGACATGTCCAATAGTGTCCAAATGTCACTTCAAACTGCTGTAAAAGTTTCTCCAACGACAAATAGGGTATCCAATAGGAGGATCAGTCTTATTGAATGAGGTATTGAGCCTTAGATGGTGACAAGATTTCATTCTTTTAGGAGGCCAGACCCCACTACAAGGTGTTTTGAAACTATTATCTGAGAAAATTATGGATACAGAGGCTGACACTAGTATCTGGATATGCTGACTGCAAATTGTGTTGGATCAAATCTCCATTCAATTTCTATCCACATGTGCTTAATACTGCGGCTTACAATTCTTCATGTTTATACATTTAGTTCAAGTTCTTGAGATATCTATCTAGGACTGTGTTTGTTGTTTACAAGCTCATGAAAAGTTTGATGATAAATGACTCTGAGAAAGTTTTATTAAGCATCTAAATACCATTATAGAATCATATAGACATTCTTAAGAAGTGAATAGAGCTAAGGTATAATTCTTTGTAAGACCGAGCTCATACATTGCAAGATGTTGTTTAAGCCTTATGATTATTCAAAGGACACAAGGATGTGAAATCCGAGCTTGAAGAAGAACAATTTGCAAAGCATTGAAACATATTGATAACATATTTGAAGGGCTTTTGTTATAACTTGAAGATTGAGCCTACTCTTTGTGACCAAATTGAAGTTGAGTTTGAATAGTGTTATGGGACAACATCAATGTTACCTGTATGCATGTTGAATCAGAAGTGAAGAATATTTTTTTACAACAGATTTGTGCCATGAAAAGACAAAACTTGAAGTTGAAGAATTGATTGTTGAAAAGGGATAAGTATGAAAACTACTTGAACAATTTTTTTTTGTGTTACTGCTTATCATAAATACTTGGTAACCCAGATCTACCTTTCATAACTGTTTATGGCTGTAGGTGGCTTGTTTAGTGCTTAGAACTTCATTTGAATGCTGGAATAAGGCACATGAATTTCACCCCATAATATGTACCAACGTGTCCTACTCAAGCTAGTATTTTATAGATCCTATGGTACATTTGTGCAAGTTTTTGTCATCCTTCCTTTTGGGGAAAATTTGCAAATATGGTTGCAATTGTAGGCAAAGTATGAGTGAGAGAATTTCAAACTCACTTCATATTACTTGGTTGAAATTCACTTGATACAATGTGCATATTTATAGCACATAACAGGCCTCCTAGGCATCAATGATGGCTTGTCTTTCACAACCATCTGCACATAATTAGCCCCACGATACAAATATCAGCAACTTTTGGACCTTTTACAATTGCATGTGCCTTGCTACTTTTCTCACATGGATGAGAAGACAAATGTCTCTAGGATATTTGTCCCTGGTGAAAGTATGTTCTGCAACTTCCCAATCAAAGGTTGATCTGTTGTTGGTCCTAGGTACTCTTCTACAACTTTCCTTCTTTGATGTACAAGTACTACACTTGAGCTCCTAGGATGCTTGAGTGATGATATACCTAGGATTCTTGAGTGATGATATAAATATTGCTTCTAGGAAGAATCAATAAGTTGTTATTGAAGATGTTGAATGGATTGGACACCTCCATATCCCCCACACTCGAGATAAGGCTGGAAATTTCATGTTATCGACATCCATGTTGAGAAAATTGTCTGACTACTAAAAATATGAAGATGCTAAGACCAATTCTGCAAATGATCATCTTTTGTGTACAACTTTGAACTTCTCAATTCAATAAAATTGCAGAGTCTTGGAGCTTGGATGATTTGGTGTATGGAGGTGCACCAGCTGAGTGTGATGCGTTATTATCTTGCTTAACAATTATGTATTGTATCGATGGGATATCCTTATATGTTGATACCCTTTTTCCATTTTGATGAGTACTTGATTCCAACTTCATCATTCTTCGTATATGTTTGTGGGTTATCAGAATTGTTGGAGTCCTTGACTGTGCATTTGATAAGGGTTAATAAAATGAAACTTTTTGGTCCAAGACATGCCCAATAGTGTCCAAATGTCACTTCAAACTGCTGTAAAAGTTTCTCCAACGAAAAACAGGGTATCCAATAGGAGGATCAGTCTTATTGAATGAGGTATTAAGCCTTAGATGGTGACAAGATTTCATTATTTTAGGAAGCCAATCCCCACTACAAGGTGTTTTGAAACTATTATCTGAGAAAATTATGGATACAGAGGCTGACACTAGTATCTAGACATGCTGACTGCAAATTGTGTTGGATCGGATCACCATTCAACTGCTATCCACATGTGCTTAAGATTGCGGCTTACAATTCTTCATGTTTATACATTTAGTTCAAGTTCTTGAGATATCTATCTAGGAATGTGTTTGTTGTTTACAAGCTCATGAAAAGTTTGATGATAAATGACTCCGAGAAAGTTTTATTAAGCATCTAAATACCATTATAGAAGCATATATACATTCTTAAGAAGTGAATATAGCTAAGGTATAATTCTTTATAGCATATTTGAAGGACTTGTGTTATAACTTGAAGACTGAGCCTATTCTTTGTGACCAAATTGAAGTTGAGTTTGAATAGTGTTATGGGACAACATCAGTGTTACCTATATGCATGTTGAATAAGAAGTGAAGAATAGTTTTTTACAACAGATTTGTGCCATTAAAAGACAAAACTTGAAGTTGAAGAATTGATTGTTGAAAAGGGATAAGTCTGAAAACTACTTGAACAATTTTTTTTTGTGTTACTGCTTATCATAAAGACTTGGTAACCCAGATCTACCTTTCATAACTATTTATGGTTGTAGGTGGCTTGTTTAGTGCTTAGAACTTCATTTGAATGATGGAATAAGGAACATGAATTTCAACCCATAATATGTACTAACGTGTCCTACTCTAGCTAGTATTTTATAGAGGCTATGGTACATTTGTGCAAGTTTTTGTCATCCTTCCTTTTAGGGAAACTTTTCAAATATGGTTGCAATTGTAGGCAAAGTATGAGTGAGAGAATTTCAAACTCACTTCATATTACTTGGTTGAAATTCACTTGATACAATGTGCATATTTATAGCACATAACAAGCCTCCTAGGCATCAATGATGGCTTGTCTTTCACAACCATCTGCACATAATTAGCCCCACGATACAAATATTATCAACTTTTGGACCTTTTACAATTGCATGTGCCTCGCTACATTTCTCACATGGATGAGAAGACAAGTGTCTGAAGATATTTTCCAACCACTCATGAATAACCTCCACTTCTACTAGCCATATGGTGACTGCTTAATGACTTCAACTATCAAGTCACAATCATCCTTTTGGGTGAGTCTTCAGTACTGGTCCAATCAATCCCCAGCTACTCTCAAATTATTACAACTCAATTTTGAATATAATCATCATCATCGCGATGGCACATGCACATTCAATCATGCATCATTTGACCAACTTTCTCAACCAATACCACACAATCTTCTTATCATCTTATTAAGCCTAGTTGGAGGTGTTTTTTGGGTTCTTTTGATGATTATTTAAGCATTATATTGCAAGAAGAAAATTTAAATTTTATGTGCATTCAATTTTTTTTTAACACTTCCAGGTATCGTCGATATATCGACGAATATTGGTGTAGGCCATAGGAAAATGTTTCCACGCAAGTGCTGAACCTGCCACGAAAGTTTGTGAATCTATGCATGGATACTAAGACGATGATTCGTGGAAATATAAAATTGTTTCCACGTAGGTACTGAACCTGCCACAAAATTTTGTGAATCTATGCGTGGATACTAAGACGATGATTCGTGGAAATATAAAATTGTTTCCACGCAGGTGTTGAACCTGCCACGAAAGTTTGTGAATTGATGCGTGTACACCACGACGATGATTCATGGAACTATAAAAATGTTTCCATGCAGGTGCTGAACCTACCACGAAAGATTGTGAATCGATGCATGGATACTGCGACGCACATTCGTGGAACTATAAAAATGTTTCCACGCACATTCATGGAACTTATAGAAGCTGTACATCAATATAGGGACGAAACTTCGTGGCGGGATTCATCTTCCATAGATCTAAGAACTATTGTGTAGTTGACACGTGCTCACTATGAAGCATTTCTATTGCCACGATAGGGGATTTTCGTCCCTACATCCACGAATGTCGTTCCACGAAAAGACGAAACCCCAATCGTTGCAACAGGGATGAAAATTCATGGCTATTACAATGAAAAATTGTGGCAAATTTGACCATATGTACTAGTGATTCCAAGGGATATGAGAAAATGGTGAAAATACAATTGACAGTTGTAGACTGACTTCTATCATGACAAAACTGTCACAAAAGTGTAGTCAGTCCCATGCTTCAATAACTACATGATGTGACTTTTCCCACCAACCTCACACATGCATTTAATGATTGGAGAATAATAAAAAATGAGAAAATTGGCTTATTCAAGGCACATGATATAATTTTGGGGTGATTTCTAAGGTTGACACTTGGAAACAATAATTTAGTCTCTCATAGACCCCCTTTCCTCTTCCCCTCTGTTGGAATTATAGCCGTTTTGGTGCTCTTTACACGACCATTCTTGGACCATTTTATTATTTATGCACATAATATTTACATACATTCTAAATCAGCATAAAATCCAACCAAACAATCCAAATAAAATATATACATAATACATGCCTAGCCATTCACTAGTCAGGCCTTGGCCTTGAGCTCTGCACTAGGAATTCACACTAGCACATTTACATCATTTACATCATTTTGGTTAAATACATTCCTCGTAAAAAACGAGGGTATTATAATCCCCTCCCCCTTGGAATAACACCGTCCTCGGTGTTTGCTCAAAATTAGAACAAAAATGGATATGCCTCTATCATGGCATCCTCCAACTCCCATGTAGCCTCATCGGGACCGAAGTGCTTACATTGCACCTTTACCTGTCCGATGGATCGGTTCTGGAGCAATGTCACCGTCCTGCCTAGGATGCATAGTGGCTCGGTTTGGAACTCTCCCTCAGGTTCCAACTAGATCACATCCCAAGCAATCACATGGTTAGGGTCATGTACATATTTCTTAAGCAAAAAAACATGAAAAACATTATGAGCTCTAGTGTTAGCAGGGAATGCAATTCTATATGCAACTATTCCTATTATCTCAAGCACTTCAAATGGCTTGTTGTTCGGTAATTCAATATATGGTTGGGAAGTTCAAAGAGATCATCAACATACAGCTAAGAAGGTACATAATCTAATTGATACACAAGTATAACATAAAGTATTTCTTTAATTAAGAAAATCTAGGGTTATAAGCCAAAAGAACATACCTTGGATATTTGAAATTTGATCCAAGCTTTAAGCTTTTTACCTCCAATCCACAACCCCAAATGAGAAACCTACAAAAACAAGACACCTTACTCAAAGTTTTTGACTATATAAACATGAATAAACTAGTTTAAACATCATATATAATGAAGATATGACTTGATTCAAAGGACTAGATTCACAAAATAGACAAGTTATCTTATGGGAAAGAAAATCTTTTGCATTATTATCATCAATGGTGACAAGATATACATGATCTGTGACCTGCACTATTGAAACCTGATCCTGGGATCCTCTTCCTTCAATGGATATTTCTCCATCATTTCCTTATACAAATGGTTCTTCCCCTTTCCTAAAGCCGTCTCCCTGTATTTATAGCAAGGTCTAAGAGTATAGGGTCGAGAGATAGATGGTTAGAGAGGTTATGGTAGTTAGGGTAACTACCTAAACTATCTCTAATTCGAGTTTTCTTATATTTTTTCTTGATTTTAAGAGATACCCGCGGGTATACCACTTGACAACAAGCGAGTAACTCGCGATTCTTGTGTCAAACAACTAGAGGGTGCAAATTTTTACGAAAAACTGCAGGTGGTCAATGGATCTCTAGTGGGTGACCCGCGAGTGGACAGATGTGAGAGTCGCGGTTAAGTCTTAAAAATACTTCACAAAAATAGATAAACTAGAGATGATATTGTAAGGTTCATATCAAATGCATCTATAATCAATGAGGCTCTTCCATCCATAAATTCCTTTTGTGTGACTGAAAATGCATTGTCATCATGGATGGAGAAGTGCCAATATGACTAATAAAAGATTCCCCCTAATGCATGAGATCAGAAGGGTAATGATGGCCGAAATACATTACAAACCAAGAAGTGGAGGAGTGTGAGAACCACAAGAACAAATTCTGAAACAATACCTGAAACAAAACAAGGTCATCGTACAATTACAATCTTGACATAAAAACATGTTCAAAATTGTAGAACATGATCTCCAATACATGTGGGGAACATATGTATATAGCATGGCCACTTAAATACAAACATGGATCCATGTCAAAAAGGAGAACATAGCCATAACAACAAAATGGATCTATGTCTCATAAGGATCCAACATAAGTAAGGCTCAGTCTTGCGCAGCTTGGGTGATAAAAAAAGAGTTAATCATAATCCCAAGGTCATCAAACCAACCATCGATAAAAGTACAAAACCTAAACCATGTGAATAAAGGAGTTGAAGTCGAACATGGAGGATTTCGTTTGATTACCGGTCAATGATGAGAACCGTTAACAAACGCGAGGACACCCACCAATAATGAAAGTGAGATCCAAGGTATGTAGTACAATCTTGCAAGTGTGAATAAAGGGTCTTGAATTCAAACACTTGAAGAATCTGTCGAGTAAGAGACATTGATGAATTCTCATAACTCAGTAGCAAGAGGATCTCCCACTAATGACTGCAAATCTCAAGGTACTATTCGGGACTTTAAGTCTACTTCCCAGAGAAAAATGTGTTGATGTCGATAGGAAGAGACCTGTGAGAAGGAAGGGAGTAAGGTATCCTTCATCATCTCACACGAGGAACATTGGGAGATTGAGTTAGAACAAGACTGAGTTAAGGGATGCTCGACATAGGAGGTCAAGATGAACTGCAGAATGACTGACATAAGGGAATCCTTGAGCACCATAGGAAAGTGACGTAGGTAGCTTGGATAGATAGGAAACATGATATAATTTTTTCATGTAGGAGCATAACAAACTCTCCATATGATCGGAAGAGTAACCAATCGGAGGAGTAAACAACTTTGGAATAAGGTTAAATCCTAAATCCAAAACTAAGACCCATTGACTTAACATAAGTTCTATGTTCAAGGAAGGACTAGACTTGCTGCCATATGATGAATGAATGATGAACATTTTATTTCCCTTCTCTTTTCAAGTGTCTCTTCATTTTTTAACGAGCATGAAAAGATTGAAAAGGAAGCTCGATAGTATCTCTCTTGTTAAATTTTAATGAGTCCAAGAAAGTAAACTCAAAAGACCTTCTTCATTTTGAACAAGCTCGAAGAAGAGAGAGAAGAATGCTTGATAAGGGTCCAACCATGTGTAATTTAGTGAGTCCATGGGATGGATACTCATGACTTTCTTCATTTTTTAATGAGTTTGAAGAATAGATAGACTAGTACTCGATATGTTACTGCTCCGTGGATTTTAATATCGGGCCCGGATCTATTTGTGATCGTCGGTGTTTTCATATTTAAGGAGTCTGAAAAAATTAAGCAAGAACTCCATACACCTACACGTGGATTTTAATATCGAGCCCGAGTTGGTATATGCTCGTTAGCGTTTTCATATTTAAGGAGTATGCAAAACTTAAACAAGAGCTCCACAAGGTACTTTTTTGTAAAGCTAGTCTCCTCGCCCCCAAAAAAGTGTAAAAGTACATGAGAGAGAAATCTTCTAGTAAAAAAGAACTAGAGTATACCTTTTTCGTAAATAATCCACTAAGATCCGGAAAAGGGATAAACTATACCTAAGTGGATGTCTATTCAAATCCTTTAACGAGTCTGAACAAGACAAGTGTACTCAGCAATCTTGTCAATTTTAAGGAGTCTAACAAGAGCATCAAGAAACTCCATAGGGATGAGAACTTGATATGAATAAAAAAATGATACATGATGAGTGACAAGTTCTCAAAGTGGCAAGCAACATCATGGGTACCAATATGGCATAGTTTCCTATCTAAGGTGACCCATGTTTTTAGGAAGGTCCTAATGATGGAAGAACAACGACAATGGAGGGTAAAATAGGAGGTTTAAAATCATAGTCCATGGTGAAAAAGGGAGGTCCTAGGGCATAAAAATGACGAGGTATAGATGCAATGCAATGATATAATCGACATGCCATGAGGATCCAAAATTTCTAAAGAACACCAATGTGTACATATTTGTGAAAAATTGCCTTCTTGTACCTTTACCTAGTCAAGATAACTGAAGTAGTCATTTCGAATAAAAAAAGGGGTTAGAAGCTATATAAAGTGGGTAAAAAATCAAAACATGTTTACTATAAATAGTAACAAAACAAAAAATAACCCATATTTACCATTTTACCATTTAAGAAGAGAAAAAAAACCTACAACTTTGTGCATTACATATGATTGATCTGGAGGACCATTTCTCATTCCGTTGCTTGCAGGTAACAATCATCCTTGTGCTTTGCATTTTTAATTGTTTTTTAGAGATTTTTAATAGTGATTTGAATTTGAATTTTTTATTTAAAATTTTGGTTCTGAGTACCCGTGGGTAGAATCTATTGAATTCACGGGTACGTGAAATAATCGCGGGAGGAATGATCTCCACTCACAGGTAAGCACGATTGTGTTAAAAAGAGACCCATGGGTGGCGCAAAGATGGTTAATAAAAAATCCAAACTAATGAAAATTAGTGAATGCAATGCATATATGGTGCTTACCTGGAGAGAAAGAGAGAATGGGGCAATGGATAGGGTATCCATGGGTGACCCATTGACCCTAAATGCATTGAGACAGTGTGGAATTCTCAAATTTTTTCGCACATCAAATATGAGGGCACAAACGAATTTAATCCAAATCTTGGTTCACCTATGGGATCCTGATCAAGGGGTGTTTAATCTCCAAGGGGAGACCATAGATATAACAGTGGATGATATCTACTTTATCACTAGATTGTCTCTTCGAGGAGAGGTGGTGAACCTCAAGGGCACATTTAGAGGTGTTGGAGCCTTATGTGTGCAGGATTACATCAACACTTACTGCATAGCTGGGATAGAGAAGAGTGGCAAGCGGGTGCCAATTGGAAAGATAGGAAAATTTCCTTTGAAATTTATCCTGAGTACCATGAACATGATTGGTGGTAGTGCAGCCCAACATCTAGCTTCTTGAAGCTATATGTAGATTAGCGTGGAATGTCCAGGCAATGTGATATTTGACTGGTGTTCTAGCTTGTCGGTGAACATGCAACACTAGCTTACTGAGTGCAGAACGAGGAAGAAGAAAAAATTTAGTTATGGAACCATACTGTGTACTTTCTTCTTCTTCGAGAGTCCCTACCTTGAGTACGAGAGTGGATCTTCCATCGATCAACCCCCGTGAGCCTATGATGATGGCGAGGACGTCTGGGAGGAGGAGATACTAGCACTTCATATGACGACAAGAACTTTCTCGGTTGGTGGAGCCGATGGGTGCTAGCATTCGAGCAGTTTGCATATGCTAGTATGGACTTCCGGGGTGATATGAAACTCATGCTACCTCCAGGAGATGCCTGAGAATATATAGGTACCAAATTTATTTTGAATGTTATTTAATTTTTATGAGTTTTTCTTAAAATATATACATGCGTTTTTGGTGAGTTTGAGTACTTAAAAACATATGTTTTGTGCATATATTGGGACAGTGAGGCCATCTGGAAACCCAAGGGTGTACGTGTGAGCAATAGAACTAGGTGGTATTGATTCCATGCTACGGAGTATTGAGGGGAAGATGAGAAAGCTGACACATGACATCCCTACATATCGCATAGAGAGCATGCCCCTGGATATACATGAACATGTAGTGGGCGTGTCCCCTGCATGGATCAGGCTACTTAGGAAAGTAGCTAGGCTAGTGATATGCTATAGGGAGGCCATAACAGAGCAAGCTGAGGCTCCTGCCTCCCCTTAGGGAGACATACACTATTTTGAGGCTGTTATGCCCATTTTGTATATTGTTATATGTATTTTACAGAGATTGAATCAGACTCACTGATTATTATTTTTTGGACTTATATATATACACTATTGGTTATATACACGTTCCTTAATGTGTGTGATGGTTTATTTTATTGTATATGATATAAATGCTAATCGAGTACATAATTTGCATATGCATCAGCTAATGTTTTTTGGTTTCTCAAAATGTGTTGATATAAAATGTAATCAAATTGTCTTTCAAGTAACTTAACCTTCAAAAAACCGACGTAACGATAAAATATCTCTAACCTGATACTCACCCGTAAGTTGAAGTACAACTAAATGCGAATTGATCCTCACTTCCAAACATGAAATTCCGTGGTGAAGAGAATCTTGGAGTATCTCAATAACAACACTATACTCGGCTATATTGTTCGTTGTAGGCCCTAAACAAGAACCTCCTGACGAAATAAGTTGTCATGTAGGTGAATAGATCACCCAAGCAGTGGGAGACAAATTGTGAGTGTGACGACTAGTGCCATCGGTGAATCCTACAAACCACTCGGTTTCCATCTGAAACACAATCCAAAGGACACATAAGCAAAGCCAAAAAGGACTAACTCTCCAAAAATTGTACAACTATATACAAGAAAAATCATGTATGCTAGGCATATACTGTTTCAAGTAGATCCCATTTCTAGGCTCGGGAAACTTAATTCCATCATAATCAATCAATTCGTATGATCCTTTCTTCAAAAATCCAGAGACAATATACAGATCGAGCCACATAGAATTGAACTTACGTGCCCCCAGAGGATCCTTATCTTGATCGTAGACCAAAACGAGATCTCCTTTGGAGAAAGCCCTAGGTTTGACGACTTGTTAGATTGATTTTTGACTCGTTTCTTATGAGCTTCATTTGCTATAAGCACATCCCTGCGTTGTTCATCCAAATGTTCCAAATGAAGCAATCGTTCTTCTAAAGTAGAAGTCTCGAGTAAGAGTTGGATATCCAACTTTAGTGATGGGATTTTGTAGTCAATAGGCGTGACTGCTTCCAACCCATGGACAAGTTGGAATGGTGAGAAACCGGTAGCATTCGTGACATTAGTACGATATTCCCAAAGAGCTGGATACAACATAATCATGCCAGTTTGAACTACTAGCATTAACGGTGCACTGAAGAATGGTTTTTAAAGTTTTGTTAATTGTTTCAACTCGTCCATTCACTTGCAGATAGAAAGGAGACGAGTGTTCCTGTCTAAACCCTAGCATAGTAGTTAGCTCTGTCATCATATGATTTTCAAAATTTATACCATGATCAGTGAAAATCTCTTTGGGAATGACGAACCTAGCAATGACCTGATTGAATACAAAATAGGCTACAGTTTTACCATCCGCCTTCATAGTCGACATTACCTTCGCCCACTTAGTAAAGTAGTCTATGGTGACAATGATATATTGATTCCCCCCAACAAAGAATGGGTTGCAAGTCATGTAATCAACTCCCCACTTGGTGAAGGGACTTCTCGTGATGATGGAGTGAAGAGGAGCAAGGTGTGCTTGCATTTTATTTATGAATAGCTGACATGGGTGCGTTTCATGACTTCCACACAATCTTTAAAGATGGTGGGCCAAAAATAACCAGCACAAAGAATTTTTTGGGCTATTTCCAATACAGAAAGATGACCCCCACATGCTCCACTGTGGACATCATTCAATACTAACTCAGCTTCGTCCAGAGTCAAACAATGACGTAATATTGAATCTACCCCTCGTCTGTATAATGTATAAAAAATAATGAGGTATTTTTTGGCATGGTACGTGATCTTTCGTCTTTCTTCTCTAGAAAAACACGACAGACACCTCAAAGTATGGAGATAGATTAAAATGTCTTCATACCAAGGATCAGAGGTTGCAATGAGGAAAATATGTTCATCGGGGAATGAAGTATCTTCTTCATCGAACTCTACACCACTAGGAAATTCAAATATCAGTTCCGCGAACACTAAATATTTCTTTGACTTTGCAGATTGAAAGGTAAGATCAAAATCTTGGAGAATGAGAATCCATTTTTTGAATTTAACCCCAATGGTACGTCGGGTTAAAACATATTGGAAAGGATTGACATCTGCAGTCACTATGGTAGTTCACAGTAAAATATAGTGGCATAATCCATGAACGACATACACAATGGCTAGAGCCAATTTCTTGACGTGGCAATACTTTAGTTCAGGTGTTATGAGTGCGCGAGAAAGGTAATAAATGACATGTTCTTGGAGTTCTTCATCCTCCTGAACCAAAAATATACCAACTCTAGAATCAGATGCGGCCATATATAGAATGAAATCCCAAGTATAATCTGGTGGTCTTAACAAGGGGGCTGCCAATATTGCTTTTTTCAAAGCCTCAAAGGAGTTTTGTGCAGCCTCATCCCAAAAGAATTGGGTGTCTTGTTTAAGCATACGCATGAAACCTTTGATTATTTTTGCATAGTTAATGATGAAACATCTAAGAAAATTGGACATGCCTTGTAAACTTTGAAGTTGTCTGATATTGGGAGGAGGAAACTTGTCAATCGCCTCAACTTTCAACATATCAACCATAATCCCTCTATTTGACACAATGAAACCTAAAATTAATCCAGAATCGCCACAAAACACACATTTATTGTGGTTTAACCAAATTTTATAGTGTCTACATAGTTCAAACACAAGCCGTAAGTGTTCCTGATGATCTCTTCTCTTTCGAGATCACGCAGGTAGATCATCTACGTAAGGTTCGACTACATGTTTGATGTCATGAAAGGAAAAACTCATTGCTCGTTGGAAAGTGGCTCTAGCATTCTTCAATACAAATGACATTTTACTATACGCAAAGGTACCCCAGGGACATATGAAAGCTGTCTTATGTTGGTCTTCAGGTTTAATTTGAATATGGTTATATCCCGAAAATCTGTCCATGAAAGAAAATATTTCATGACCATCACATGCATCTATGATCTGATCAATAAATGGCGTGGGATAATTATCCTTAGGACAAGCTTTATTAAGGTCTTTGAAATATGTACATACACATATGGTACCTTGTTTCTTATCAACCGGGACTGGATTGGACACCCATTCCGTCATGTCGATAGGATAAATGAATCCAGCCTTGAGGAGCTTTTCAACCTCAGCCTTAATGGTTGCAACCTTTCTAGGATTGACTAGACGAAGTTTCTACCGAAATGGTTTCACATTTGGATATGTGGTGATCACGTGTTCGAATATATAAGGGTCGATCCCTGGCATCTCCTCATATGACGAGGAGAACACATCATGGAATTATTTAAACAAGTTGGTGTACAAACTGATCTCTTGCGGAGAACAATTTGCACCAATGAACATTTTTTCCACGACATCTGGTTTGGTGGAGATATTGATCGGGATAGTTGTTGAAATGTTAGCCATATTTCCTTCAACAAAAATCCCTTGTTTCGTTAAAGGGTTGATGGACAAGTCAACATCTCCACCTAGTCTCATAGAAAAATCTCCGTTCTCAATGCTGTTTAGATCTGGAAGGAAATATGATCTATGATGCATGTGTTCCCAGGGTTGATAAAGACCTACCATAGATTCCAAAATAGCTTCATCTAATGGTAAGACAGTGTTTAAATAGTCAAAGGAATGGGTGGAGTTAATTTCCCATGTAGGTGCATAATCAATACTAACTCCATGGAGACTAAAGGGGTCGAGATATAATCTATCATAGAGTCTTGTGAAGCTTGATAAGTCACTTCTGTGATATAGCGCTTTAAACCACACTTTCCAACTAGACCTCTGCTTGCACCCTTAGTGTACCAGTTTACTCGCTTCATATATGGCCCCAGTTCCATTGCTTTCATAAGTTCATGTCTAGTGCGTATTTTAACACCAACAGGAGGCATGAACTCCTAATCTCCTAGTGGAGTTTGATGACACAAAGAGTACCACCAGAGATGACCTCAAGTATCGATGGGGTGAGATATACCAGTTATTTAGGGAGGAAGAGCATCAATTGGCCAATATAGATGAGATCTCTTTGTATCAGAACATTAGACGGTCATGGATTCATAAAGAAATGGAAACAACAAAATTATTTCCATGCACAGAAATAATTGAATGATTTCTTCCCCACACTGATGCTAAGAGGCACATCATTAATAATGTTGTGGGGGAACTTATAGCCTCATTTCAGCTAACCAATATGGACAAATATTACAAGCCTCCAGCACTAGAAATCAATTTGACAGATGAGTGGATGCAATCATTGCAGCTAAACTACATAACTTTCAACAAACAAGTGAGGAATCCAGACAAACAATTTCACCAAAATGACAATGGAATATATAAGAATAAGTCACTCAAAAAACAATACAGGATGGTTGCAGGTCCCTTATGCTGATTATATAAGGAAGCGAATTTAGTACATTTTAAGCTTGGATGGGCACCTTTACTATATTATGCCAATGTATGCAGAACACGATTTAACTAGAATTCCATACTTTCAGACAAGATGGAGAACATAGCGTTGAAAGCTCAAGATGTTTTTTTTAAACATCAATCAAATTTCCATATGTCTTTATACCATATAGACATGGTATGCACATTGAATCAAGTTCTAGGTATGGGATAGAATTGGGTCCTAAAAGAATCCTCTATACACATATGCTTCTAATCCCTATGGGATCATAAGCATATAAGAAACTACAAATAAATATGTGAAGATTTTATTATTCCCTTATATACAATTAATCATACATGGGACACTAGCGAATTGTATGTCAGACAATGCAATTGCTACGGTATTAAAACTAGGTGACTAGTAATTAACTAAAGGAGAAACTGATTTACAAATATACGGAGGATCATAAGTGCCTAATATTATACCCAAGTATGTTGCATACTATGTGGTCCTGAAGGAGATCACACACCAAACATTCTTATATGGAATTGGGTGTGCTCTCAACAACACAAAAAAGGAATCATAACCACCCCTGTCTATAGCAGTTGAGGCTTATAGATTTGTGAAAGTGAAATAAGCTATTGAGTTGAATCAAAATTTGGAGAATTACCATTTTGGGAAAGGGCAGTACATAAGGAATAATCATAAAGAGAAAGTAACAAACCAATGTACAATCGTCAAATATCATTGACCTTATGCACATGATCAATGCGCATAAGAATAAGTATATAGGTAGTTCCAAATGTTCTTTTATCAAATAAGCTACCCAAGGAGTTGTTCAGAAAGAAGTACATGAAGGAAAACAATAAATCTCAACTAAGGAGGTTGCAAATATTGTTGAGGATGAAAACAAGGAGGCCAAAGAAGAATCCCAAAGGTTAGAGGAAGAAAAGAAAGTTGACGAAATTGCTTGTGTAGAAGCTTTAGCCAGAAAAAAGAAAGAAGAGAAAAATAAACAAGCAGAACTATAGAAAAGGGTAGAATAACTAAAAGAGCATGAATAGGCTAAGAAGAAACCATAAGAAGAATGGGAGAAACTAGGAGGAAAATAAGAGAGCGGACTATAGGACATGGATATCTATGTGCCCGCCACTAGCTCTAATGTTCCACTCATAGGGCATACATTTTCCTTTCAAAGAGCTTGGAATTATAATGCACACACCCTCCAAAGAAGGTTATATGGCGAAACTATGCTCATATGTGTTTAATTCAAAGAAGAACCATATTGTACAAAGAATGGAGAATATGCTCAAACTCACCTCACAACCTAATATATTTATCATTCAAGAGGTCCCCGTACTTGAGAACAATGACAAAGACCCCAAAGTAATGCTATCTGCCAATGTAGCCACTGTTATGGACATAGAAGATAATGTAAATAAATTTTTAAAGGAATTGGAACAAGCCAAGTGAAAGATCAACTTGTTAGATTATCATCTCCTTGTGGCTAGGAGAGTAGGTGTCAAGTTGAGTCATAACAATGAAGCTCTTTAAGTTGGAGAAGGGGACATTAGAAATCTAAACTCAAGAGCTAAAAAATGATAAAGATACACTATCAATTAAAGTTGAAAAGTTTGATGTTGCAATGGAAAGCATTATGATTTGGGTAGAAATATTCGAGCATGATAAATACACATTGACGGTAGAAGTGGAAGCATCTAAAAAAGAAAACCATAGTTTATTAGTATTTTGTGCATACAATATTGCATTACAGGACGAATACTTTCGCAAACAAGAATTGGTCACGAGAAATTTTACAAAGTTCAAAAGGCAGTGACCAAACTCAAAACTGTAGGCTTTGCATCTCAAGAAAGTAACATAAAGGTTACAGACATTAAATCCAAATTGAAAGACATCATAGCATGGAAAAAAAAGAACACAACAACTCCCCCTAATATGTCTAAGAAAATTGTGGAAGAAATTCAAGTAGATTATGCCACGTCAGACAATTGCCAAAAAGTATGAGCAACTCTATAGAAAGACATTACTGCATCATTGAAGAAATGTCAAAATATACATGCTGTGATTGAAAGGGTATGTGAAATATGCACATTACCTTCCTCAAGAACATTTGAGGTGCCCATCCCCAAATAAAAATGATTGATTGAGCTAGACAATCAAAGTTGAAGATGTTGGAGCAATCAAAAGTGTATCTTGGGTCACGATGCATGTATGGGAAGATCAAATTGGGATTCCCATAAATAAATACCAGTTCATGAAAACCTGTCACAACATAATTAGCCCAAAAATGTTGATTGTCAATTCTAGCACCCAAAAACTATTGATGCCCAAAAATGTCCCTACATTGATAGTAGGGGTTCTCCCCAGTGAAAATACCAATTAGGATTTCAACCATTTACATAGGTAACCCATCTTAATTCTAGTCCGACTACCATTAACAGGTTGGGGTGTCACCAATTGTGGCCCTTTCCACCGTTTAGGTTTTTTCATTTAAGAGGATGAAATATAGTATACCTAAACATACAATGCAGTTCTAAGCTATTCTACTCTATCCCAGACATGAGAAAATTAAAGGGAATGAGCTGCAAATGAAATTGAAGTACACATCCATAAAATATACAACTGCAATACTATAAATGTGCAACAATCACATAATGAAATAGCCAATAGAAATAGTCTCGTTTCCAAGCATTCTGCATTTACAGCTTGTTGAAAACAAAGACACCATGAAAGCGTATACACAATAAACAAGATAGTTGTAAGGATAGTCAAATATAAATTAATTTTTTTTATTGTATATGAGTGAAAATGAGGCAAAAAATAGTTTCATGACATCCATCCTCAATACAATCACAGTATCCATGCAAAAACTTAAGTCCAGAAACCTTTGTATTCATCCCCATAAATAGTTCTTACAATAGAATGAGCATGAAAGGCTTCTGTGCCAAAATACCATTTTCCTCCTTCTCCCCTTCATTTACAGTATTACAATGCAACTTGCAAGTACCCTTTCATATTACTAAAGTTAGTCATGAATTTTCAGTGCCTAGAGTATTTGGCATTTAAAAATTACATTTTCCTTTTGAAAAGGAAGATAAGTAAAATTACATTTCATAATTCAAAAGAAGTATTTTCTTGGGACTTAATGAATTGATCCCAAATATCACATTCATATATAATAACATTTAGTTGCTTGGGTTCAAGTAATTGTAAAGAAAATTTGTGTTTGACCACCTCCCTAGATATTGTGTTCAACCCCTCGGTGACTGTGTTGTGATAGGTTGTCATGAACTGAGCTTTCATTCTAGGCATCCCAATTTGATCCTGCAATACTTGCGTGGTGACCTAGATACACTTTTGACCACTTCAATATCTTTAGCTTTGATTGCACTTAGTTTTATCAACCATTTTTCTTTGGGGATGGATTCTTCAAATGTTCTTGATGAAGGCAATGTGCATCTTTCACAGCATGTATGTTTTGACTTTTTTTAAGTGACGTGGTACTGTATTCTATAGAGTTTCTCCTACTTTTCAGAAATTGTCTAAGTTGGCATAATCTACTTAAATTAATTCCATACTTTTCCTATACATATTAGGGGTAGTTGTTGCATTCTTTTTCTTCCACGATTTGATGTCTTTCATTTTGGATTTAACTTATATAACCTTCAAGTTACTTTGTTGAGATTTAACACCTAAAATTTTGAGTTTGGTTGCTACCGTTTGAACTTCGTAAAATTTCTTTGTGACTAGTTCTTGCATGCAAAAATATTATTCCTATAATGAAATGGCACATGCACAAAACCCTGATAAACTCTATTTTCTTCTTTAGATGCATCCACTTCTACTTCTAGTGTGTCCTTCTCACAGTACAATCTTTCTATCTGAGTCAATATCAAGCTAGTTTTTCCTGCCTCAAACTCTTCAACCTTAATTGATATTGTATATTTATAATTTTGTAACTTTTTAGTTAAGATTTCCAATGTCCTCTTCTCCACCTAAAGAGAGCCATTGTCATGTATCAGCTTGACACCTGCTCTCCTAGCCTCTGGGAGATGATCTTCTAGAAATATGATATTTCACTTGTCCTTCTCCAATTCATTTACATTATCTTCCATGGACATAGTGGTGGCTACATTGACAAATGCTATGACTTTGGGTGTGTTGTTAGTGTTCTCATATATGGGGACCTCCTAAGTGATAACTATATCAGGTTGTGAGGTGATCTTGAGCCTCTTCTTGGTTCTTTGTACGATCTGCTTCTTCATCAAATTGAACACATAGGAGATCAATTTGGCCACAAAACCTACTTTGGAGGGTGTATACATTATAATTCCAATATATTTCAAATGAAAATCCCCCCCATGAGTGGAACATCAACGATAGTGGTGTGTGCATCAATATCCATGTCATGTAGTCTGGTCTCTTATGCTCCTTCTACCTACTCCTTCTCTTCTTTTGCTTTCCTCTGAGTCTCTTCGTGCTCTTTCAATTCTTCAACCATTTTTTGTTGCTCTTAATGGTTTTTTTTCTTCTTTCTCTTTTCTGGATAGAGATTCTACACGAGCTATTTCCTTAGCTTTCCTTTGTTCCTTTAACCTATGGGATTCAGCATCAGCATCCTTGTTTTATTTCTCAATAATATTTGCATCCTTCTCAACTGAGATATGTTGTTTCTCTTCCCGTGCTTCTTTCTAAATAGCTCCCTAGGTAGATTCTTTGCTAGAAGAACCCTTTTTGATGTCTTAGAATTTGTCATTTCTTTTAGCAATGTCCTCCAAAGTCTAGACCTACCTATATACTTCTACTTTTGTGCAGTGATCATGCACATAAGTCCAACGATATTTTCCGATTGTACAATAGTATGTTACTTTCTCTTTACGGTCATTCCTTCTGTACTACTCTTGTCCAAAATGGTACTTATCTAAATCGTGAGTTAATTCAATAGATTCTTCCACTTTCATGAATATGTAATCCCCAACTACTACCAGTAGGGGTGGCCATGACGCCTTTTTGTTTTTTCTTAGAGAAGACCTAATACCATCTAAGAATGTTTTGTGTGCGATCACCTTCAGGACCATGTAGTCTGTAACATACTTGGACATAATGTTAGGCACTTATGACCCTCCCTATACACACAAATACATGCCTCATTCAATTAAGTACCAGTCGCCCAGTTGCATTACTGTAGCAATTGCATTATGTGACATACATTTCGTTGGATTCCCATGTATGATTGTATATAAGGGCCCAATAAACTCTTCACATATTTGCTTGTAGTTGTTCATATGCTTCTGAGCCCACATGGATTGGAAACATACGTGTATAGGGGTCTCTTTTGTGACCTAATGTCATCCCATACATATAAATTGATTCAATGTGTAGACCACGTCTATATTGTATGAAGAAATGGAAATCTAATTATTGCTTGAAAAAACAATCTTTAGCTTTCAACGTTGCATCCTCCATGTTGTCTGAAATTATGGAATTCTAGTTAAACCTTGTTTCACGTACAGTAGAATAATACTGTAAAGGTTCCCATTCAAGTTTAAAATGTACTACATCTGATTCTCCATATAATCATAATAAGATTCTTGCAACCATCCTGTATGGTTACCTAAGTGACTTAGTCTTATATGTCATTGCCATTTTGGTAGAATTGTTTCTCTAGTTTCCATGCCTGTTTGGTGAAATTTGTGTAGTTTAGTTGCAATGATTTCATCCACGCATCTGTAAAATTATTTTCTAGTACTGAAATCTTGTGAGGGTATAGGTTCCCATGCAGTGTTCTTAATGATGTTCCTCTTAACATCGGTGTGGGGAATAAGCTATTCCACTCTCTCTATGCATGGAAATAGTTCTAGTCTTGCTAATGCTTTATGAATCCCTAACCGTATGATGTTTTCATACAAAGGGATCCCATCTATACTGGTCAACTGATACTCTTATGCCCTAGATAAATAGTACATATCACCCCATCGATACTCAAGGTCAACTTCGGTAGTACTCTTCATGTCATCATATTGAATTAAGACAATATGAGTTTGTGCATCCTCTGTAATATCATCGCCAAATAAAACTTCTTGGACTGTATTTAATTTATACCATACATTTTAATGAAACATGATATGTTCCTATAATCCATAAGAAGTAGTATCATTTTCCATGTAACACAATCTATACTGATATAATCGGAAAACCAATTATCACCAAAGCAACTCAACTGATACAATCTTTCTTCCATTTTCATAGTTTTCTCCACAATAGTTATAACTATCCTAAGAGTATCTTAGCTAAAATTAGAATTTGAAACTAATGCATGTTTTCTAACAACATTTACACATTTATACTAATGATTTTTTTAAATTACATGTTCAAATCTAAAATCTAAGAAATTATTTTATAAATGATTAACACCATTCTCGAGTTGATATCTTGATTTCATTCAAAACTTGTGAGACATGATTGATGGGAAGTTTTATGACTGATAAGGATTTTAAATCAAGTGCTAAATTGTTGGTGAGGGGTTTTCTTGTCTGGAAGTTGGGAGTTCTTTGATAGAACGTGGATAGTGAAAATATGGTCTTGTTAAGGGGATAATGGAAACCCCAACCCAAGAAAGCTACCTCTTGCTTCCACATCACCAGTGCACATGCATGTTGGCCTTAGGGTTTGTGGATGCATTACGTTCATTTGATCTTGAAATCAAGGGCTTAGGAATTTTGGCTTCGTGGGCATATGAGGTGCTTCTCCCTCCATAAAATGACTCAAAAAATTCCAAAACAACCCTAAGGATAACTTCTAAAACAATATATTGGTTTTGAATAAAAAGCATGAAGGACTGTCAAAACTCTAGGAATAGAGTCTTGTGGTACCTATCTTGGTTCTACATGCTTCCTAGATGACAAGATACAAGGTGAACGCTCTTTAATCGGCGGCTACAATGATTCCAATGGTGAGTCACAAATGAGCATTCCAAGGTGAAGAACAAAAATGAGGAATATATATATATATATATATATATATACGGGCCGATTTAGCCCCTTTCCTAATATTTTGTTTTATAAAACCGTGGGGCGCGAGGGTTAACTCTCCCTTAGTGGCCTATTTATGTGAGACTCCAGGAACCTTGCGGCATCATGTCATGAGTTTTTTCACCCCTTACATTACTATGGATAACCAAAGTCACTTATGTTTCTAAGCCACCCTTTGTGGCATCTCTCCATTACTCATGGTGCCTTTTGTGGCCTCCTTATCCTAGTTTCACCAACCCAAACCTTTGTGTGAATGACCGACACCCTTTTGTTACTAAGCCCCCCTTTGTGACATTGCTTCATGATTTTTTCCATCCCTTGCGGCCTCTTTTCATGAGTCACGCTGACCCTTGCGGACCCTTTAGGTTTATCCTATTGCACCATTCCAACATGGGATTTCATCATGGAAACTTCGGGCTTGGCCACCCGTTACAACGGCTTGAAGGAAAGGGAGCATCATTGCAATGTGTCTTGGTGATTCATGCCAGCTTTGCAACAACTTAGAGTGATTTGGGAGGTCGATCAACACCATTGTAGCATGATATCGAGTTCTCATACATTCATTGCAACCACTAACGAAGATTCACGCTGTCTTTGCAACAGAGTTTGTTGAGTTGGGATCCATATTTTATCGGACCCATATTTCGAGGTATGAAAAGCATAGGGTGGGACTCATATTTTATCGGACAAAGAAAAATATAGTGAGGTAGTTGTGGATGCAACAATTGGTGATAAACTACTAGTATCCCGAGTCTTTGAAACGATAAGCATACTCCCCCAACTCTTAGGAAAACCTTATCAAAATACATGTGTCCCACTAATTCTTCCATGGTGATCTAATAATGTAGGAGTTGCAATAGAATTCCTCTCCCTTTCAGATTGTAGTCGTGATGAAGATGGGGAGGAAGATCCAGATTCTTCCATCCCACCCAATGCCCTTGTGGAGACCATGTAGATAAATCAAAGAGAGTGCAGATGCTATTCTGTTCCATCCAGCACCTTAAATCATGAAAGGCCATAAGAGCGTTCACTGGGGGGTAGTCTCCAAACTTATCTTCCCATATATGAATTTTCTTACCATTGCTAGGGGCCCAGGAAAGGTTGTTTTGGATAACGCAGGAAGCTTTCTTGCAGAGATTCCAGATCACAGTGCCTTTTTTATCATTGTCAATTTTGTCCACGCATTTGCTTCGGCTCCCATGCATGTATTTTTTGCAAAGAATTTCATTCAACAGGGAGTTCTTCCCAGAAATGATCCTCCACGGGATTTTTGCTCCAAGGGAAAGATTCATGTAGGAGAGATTCTTGACTCCTTCTCCCCCATGGGACTTTGGCCTGCATATTGTCTCCCAATTAATAAGGTGAAACTTTTTGGTGCCATTGGTTTTTCCTCCCTGCCATAGAAAAGATCTGAAGAGTTTGGAGATTCTAGTGATTACCGAATGAGAGACAAGAGAGATAGAGCAGGAGTACAGAGGATAGGCTGCCAGGATGGAGTTTAAAAGAACCAAATTTCCATCGGGATTTAGCCATCGGGAGCCCCAGGCCTTGATTTTGTTTTTTATTTTCTCTATGAGATTGTGCCAATCGGCCACTTTCTTCCTGCCTTTTAGATAGGAACTCCAAGATAGGAAAAGGAGTTCCACTCTTTAACCCCTTCAAAACCAAAAATTCGGGCAATTCTCAGCAAATTTCTAGTGGGGCAATTCCAGCTATAGATCTTGGATTTTCCCATGTTAACTTTTCCATCTGATGCTTTGAGGAAGGTGTCAATGGACCTTTTGAAGTGGAAAGCAATGAGGGTGGAAGCCCCGCCAAGCAGGATGGTGTCATCAGCAAACTAGGAGTCGTTGATAGGCCTAACTCCTCTGACTATTTTGATTCCTTTGAGGTCCCCAGAGGTTTGTAAATAGTGAAGCTTTCTGCTTAGAGAGTCTGCAACAAGAAGGTAGAGAAACGGAGAAAGAGGACATCCTTGTCTCAAACCACGAGTGGCTAGGAAGAAATTAGCAGGTCTACCATTGACAAGAGGGGCAATCCAAGGTGTGTTTGTGCAAGCTTTGATCCATCTCACAAACCTTGCGGAGAATCGGAACTTGGTCATAATTGCATAGAGGAAGTCATGGTTAACTCTGTCAAACGCATTTTCCATATCAAGTTTGATGGCCATGCCTTGGTGGTTTTTGGTCATGCTAGAGTGGATGGCTTCTTGTACCATGATGATGTTATCCAGGATTTGTCGTCCAGCTAGGAAGCCCCCCTGCGACTCAGAGATGATTTTCCACATTATTTTTTTCATTCTTGTGGCCAGGATTTTGGAAAGAATTTTGTCAGAGGTGTTGCATAGGGATATGGGTCTAAAACGGCTAAGGGAGTTGGGAGCTTTGTCTTTGGGGATGAGGGAAAGGAAAGAGGAATTGGTGGCTCCACCGTTTTTTTTTTTTTCCTGGTCCAATTTAGCATGCGCTTGAGATCTTCTTTGATAATGCTCCACGTGGCCCTATAGAAATTTGAGGTGAAACCGTTAGGCCTAGGTGCCTTGTCAATTTGGAGGTTCCAGACTGCTTCTTTAATTTCTTGCTCATGAATAGGTTTGATAAGATCCCGATTGATGGTTTTAGGTACCATATTTGGGATACCATCCAGAAGATCCGCTTGTGCTGTCAGATCTGCCTCTCCCCCATCCGAGAAAAGCTCAGAAAAATGATTGTGAGCAAGGATACTGAGGTATTATTGCCCTCTAATCCATTTTCCATTGCAGTTTTTTAATTCCCTAATTGCATTCTTGCTTCGCCTGGCTTTGGACTGGTTGTGAAAATACTTGGTATTGCTGTCTCCTCCTCTAAGCCATAGCTACCTTGACTTAATTCTCCAGGTTTCCTCTTCCTGCCTTGCTGCCCTAAGAATTTCCAACTTGAGAATTTTCTCTTTGTTGATGAGAGAAGACGTGATATCTTCGTTTTCCATTTTCTCCTGAAGGTTTCTAAGTTTGTTTTGGAGGGCAATCTTTGAACTGTGAGGGTTTTTGAAAGAGGAATTGGCCCAATTCTTTAACTCTTTCTTAACAATTTTGAGCTTGGATTCCCAGATAAAGCTGGGTGAACCAAAAAGGTTAGTGTTCCAAGCATTCTTGACAATATCCAAAAATCCAGGGTTATTAATCCAAAAGGGATTAAAATGGAAGGGGATAGGATTGAGGTTTTCCGGGGAGGAGAGGGAGAGGACAATGGGTTTATGATCTGAGGAGGCACAGGGGAGAGTGAAGGAGCTGAAAATGAAATCAAGATTAAAGAAAGGGGAACTTACCAAGAAACGATCCAGATGGGCCGCAATGAAGCCAACACCACACCTTCTATTGCTCCAAGTGTACTTTGCGTTCTTGAGGGGGACGTCAATGAGATCAAGCTCGGCCATGAGATCTTCAAGCTGTTCCCCAAAGGCATCGCGAACCTTACTTCCTCCACGCTTCTCCTCTGGGACGTTGTGACATTAAAATTGCTAGCAACTATGAGTTTTTCATCCCGCATTTTGTCCTTGAGATTCTTAAGCTCATCCCAGAAGATGGATTTATCTCGGTGGTGTATGGGCCCATACACATTGCAAACAAAAAAGGAGTTGTTGCTATCCTTCTCTTTTAGTTCCAATAGAAGCCAGTGGTTGTTTTCAACTGAAGAGATGAACGAAAATTTGGGAGAAACAAGAGTAGCAATGCCCCCTGAAGCTCCACGAGCATTACTAGCGTTTCCTCGACTTTCTTTCCAGATAGAGGCTGAGATGGAAAGAATCTCAGCACTTTGCATTTTAGTCTCTTGGAGAAGGATAAGGTCAGGCTTCTCAGTTTTTAACATATTTTTGACTGCTTCAACTTTATTCAATCCACCTAGCCCTCTACAATTCCAAGAGACTACTAACATTACTTCCTAGCTGAGTTAGATGCTGCTCGGGACTTGCCTTCCTTAGCTCCTGCTTTTGTTTTGTGTTGCTGTAGAATCTTCATGTCTTCGAGGATTTTCTGCCTTCCGAGTTCTATTTCTCTTTCCGCTTCTAGTTCTCTGTGATACCTTTGTGTTTTCCTGCCTCTGGTATTGGGCGGTTGCACTGTTTCTCCCTCATCTTGGGATTTCGAGGATAATTCCAGTGTAGAGATGGATGAGACAAATTTACTTTTCAACTTGTCTGCCCATGTGTCGCCTGGAGAGGTAGAATCCCCTGGGTTTTCTGCGGTTGGCTTCTTTTCAGAGGTAGCTGTATCAGTATTGTCCTTGTTTGTTTCTTCTGAGTTAACCTCCACAGGCGGGATCTCTCCTTCTTCCATCTGTAAACCTTGAAAACGGTTGGCATTTATTACCTCTGTAGTCTTTTGAACAGGCTCCGGGACAGGGATGGGGGGTGAGTTTTTGGCTGGGTGAGGGGCAGCCGAGATCTTCTTTCCTTTCTTGACCTGTTGCCAGCCTTCTTCCTGGGGTTGCGCCGTGGTTTCCTAAGTTGCTTTAGGGAATTTTTTCACAAAGTGTCTGTATTCGTGACATTTTTTGCATTTGAAATGGAGTTGTTCATAGTCAACCTTCTGCAGGTATTCCCAGCCATCCATTTGAAGGTTAACTTCTTCAAGAAGCCCTTTTTCCAAATCTACCTCGACACAAATCCTCGCGCAAGCAAAAAGAGGCCCTTTTGGTTCAACTTTGTCAATGTATTTCCCAAGACCGTTACCAATAGCCATCAGAGTGTCATCGTCCCAACAATGAAGGGGAAGATGGGGTAACCGAACCCAAACAGGGACCGCCGAGGGAACATCTTTCTCCAGATCGAAGGAGAGGTTCCAGTGATTAAGATAAAGGCCTCGGGGACCCATGAAATGAGGCCCACTACGAAAGATAAGATCCTTATCAGCTTTGTTTTCAAAGAGAAAAATAAAATAGCCCTTACCACAGAAGTAGTGCTGAAGACCCCCCGAGATTAGAGGAATCCAATTTTTGTTGATCCAAGCTTCCATAGATTTGGGTGAGGGCCAAATCCCCATAAACTGCCCGATTAAACCCCTTTCGTTTAAAGCTAAAGCTTTTAGTTTCGAAGTTGACGGCATGATTTGGATGCAGGGGGCGGCTGAGCGTTTTACAATGGTCGGATCCGCGTGAGTAGGAGGGTTAGGAGGAGGGGGGGTGGAGGAAACCAACGATCGGAAGGCTACATCCAGTAGACGCTTCCGGTCATCAGGGGGTAGGTCCATGGCTGCGGCTCAGGGAGAGCCCGCAGGCAAGCACAGCAGTGCCAAGAACAGGGGCAGAGCACTAGGGTTACCACGACCAGCGATCGAAGTCCCTAGCTATCATTAATCATTAATCATTAATCAATGGTCAAATTCATAATATCTTAACAATAGTATGGTTATTCCCTTTCTAACATAGATCTTATATTGACACCCATAAAAATGATTGAAAGTCATAATTGTGGTGTACGGAGTAATGAGAGAATACTCGGTAGTAAGAAATGATCCTCTAGGCATATACCATGAGAATATAACTTTAAATTTGGTATTTAGCCATGTATTGATTCATATATGTACCAATATTGTTTAAATAAGGAAAATGACTTGGTTTTATTAATGTGAACCATATAGTATAGTTGGAACTAATTCATAAATATATATTTATATGGTGAAAATGACTATATAGTATCTAATTATAAGGTCTATGATAAATGTTAAACTAAACTCATTTAGGGGATAAATATGATAAGAATAGAATGTGAATTCTTAAGTTGCATGAAGCAAATGTTTGTCCATAAGATTATGTATATCATATGGAGGTACGTGTAAGGATTAAGGATTCTTATTCAATATGGTTTGCTTATAATTGGTTAGTTTGAATAAACGTTGAAGTTGGTATCTAGGGACTACAAATCATCTTGTAATTATGTTGTTAATAGTTGTGAATGGTTCGCTACAACATAGTAAACATGCTTGACATTTTTATGAGGCTATCACGTTAACTCTCTTATGTGTACTTTAATTAGAAGATAAAGGAAAAAAAAATGTATACCCCATACTCCAAATAATTGATGTGAGTATTGGGTATGTAACATTATAGGGGCTTCTGAGTATCATCTTTCTTTTTTAAAAATGGTTTAAATGATTTCTTCTCCAAAATGTTGGCCCCTTTATCCCTTTTTAGGTCCACTATTTCATTCGGAAGAGTATACCAAGAAAATGTTAGAGCACCTTACGACCTTGATTAGTTACAAAAAGGTTAGTAAGGATCCAAGTAATAAGATTATAAAATAAATTACAATGGCAATATAAAACTCATCTTTGGACGAAAATGGCAAGAAGAGAATCATTCCCAAAAATCCATTGATTCCATGCATATACGATCTACCGAAAATACGCAAAAATTGCTTCCCACTTAGACTTATTGTAAACAAAATTGGGTCACCTGCATATGGACTAACGAAAGTACTCATTGAAAAACCCAAACCCTTGGTTATACAATCCCAATCTTTTACCAAGGATTCATCCGATTTTGTTGATAAATTAAAATCATAAAAGATAGGAGAGAATGCTTTATGGTGAGCTTTGATATCATCTCTCTATACACCAAAATTCATGTAGATGAATCAATACAAGTCATAATAAGACTCAAAGATAATGAAACAACCCACCTGGTGGAAGTGTGTTTGAGGTCAACTTACTTCAGTTTTTGTGGGGATATATATGAGGAAAAAAATGGCATGGTTGTAGGTTCCCCACTCTCCCCCATTGTAGCTCACATTTTCATGGAAAACTTCAAAGAAAAGGTCATGAACTCATCTCAAATGAAACTTGAGAATTGGAAAAGATATGTGGGTGACACATAATTCATTTGGCCACACGGTAATGATAGGATGAAATACTTTTTGGATCACATGAACAAATAATCAAAGGACATACAATTTGCAATGGAGGTTGAAGAAAATAGGAAACTTCCTTTTTTGGATGTCCTTATTACCATGAATATAGATGGATTATTATCACACCAGATATAGAATAAGAGGACACACATAAATAAGTACATCCAGGAAGACTCTCATTATCACCCAACTCAAAAGATAGGTGTTATAAATATGTTAGTGTTCAGAGCCAAATAAATCTTAGATGAAACACACTGTTATATCAATAACTTAGTCATTTGGTATATGTATTCAAAAGGAATGGATATAATGAAAGAAAAATTCGTAAGACCATTAAGAAATCTCAAGAAGGAAGATAGATTAAAAGGACATATGACAACACTCATAAAACAATTAGAATAAAAAACAACTTACGTAAGAAACATATTAGGTTTGCTTTCTCTTTGAATAACACTCTAAGATCATTGTTCAACCACACGGAAGACAGGGTGGATCCAAGAGAAAATAAAGGGGTTCATTCAATCCCATGTGATTGTGGTAAAGTATAAATTGGAGAGACAAGTCGCCCATTCCACATGAGACTTAAAGAGCATAGTGCAGACATCATTAATTTGCAGACATCATTCATTGAAGGAAAAAAAGGTTGACACCTGAGTAGAACACTATATGTCCTCCAAACACCACATTTGTGTTAAGAAAGCAGAGGTTATAGCCTACATGGATCACCACCAGAAGAGACGTGTATGTGAGGCCATAGAGATAAAGAAACATCCAAATAACCTTAATCGTGATGATGGCTAGAACTTAAGTAGATCTTGGGCCCCAACCATCAACCAAATTAAGGAACACTAAGAACTTTAAATTTTTAATAAAACATTATTATTAGAATTAATTTAATTTCTCATCATTAATAATTTAATTAATTTTAATTAAGAAAGACCAATATCATTAGGTTATTGATTAGATTAATTTATCACCTTAATATTTAATTTGATTTATATTAGGTTATTAATAATAATTTTAGGTAATTGATATTAATAAATTTTGGGTTATTAATAAAGCAATAATATTAATTAGGTTAATCATTTATCACATTAATATTTAATTTATTCAATATTAGTTTATTAATAATAGTATGATTATGTTATTATTAATAATAAACTTTAAATAGGATTAATTTAGATTATTAATGACATTATTTTTTCTCATTAATATTTAATTTATTTAATTATCATTAGAATATTAATAATAATATTATTAGTTCATCCATATTTACGCTGGAGGCATTCACCAACAAGAAGGGTGACCTTCCACCTCGGAAAGATTCCTCGTCTATAAATCCAATGGAATTCTGCCGTGTGTTTTGCCGCTTTCGCGCACACCGACCATAAATTTGTTTGTACTTTATTTTATTTTATATTGTGACCGATGCATCTGATCATCTGGATGTTTATTTTGAAAGTTTGGACTTCTGTTTCATGCAATTATTTTTGCCGTCCATTCATCTTCCCTGCCACGAGCGATAAGTTTCTGCTTGCTCGTGTTCTTGGCTGGTCAATAGCGATTTTGACTAAAAAAGGAACAATGCGTTAACTCATACATCACGTTCTTTCCAAAACCTAGTGAAACGATCCAACCAATTGCGTCATGAAGCATTGGATTGTATAGTCGACTGGTTTTTGCGTGGTTGATCAGAAAGATAGGAGTTGTGTGCAGTCAATGTGCCATCTATGTTTTTAAGCAATACAAAGTGTAGAAATGCACAGAAATGACCAGGAAAAACATGGATTATAGAAATGCAATCAACAGTCGGTCGGTCGGTCTTTCAAGGCAATCGACCATTTTAAAAATAATTTCCACAAAAATCATATCGACCCACTTTACTTATATCCATATGTAGTTCACCTTTTAAAGATTATTTTACCAGCAACACTTCAATTTTGCACAAGTCTTATATCAAAATATATTGCACATACCATAGTTAATATATAAGTCGATGGTGGATTTCTGAATTAGTCGAAATATTGGTCATTGGGTCTGCATAGCTTCAATGTCCGACATAAATGCTTTGGGTAATTTTCCCTATTTTTGCAAACTCATGCAATCTCATCATCGTGGTGCGGTTTTAATAAAGAATACCTTTCTCCATGTTGTGTCGAACAATAATCCAGAATTTGGTTCAAATTTCGGAATTTCACAAATTATTCATTTCACCTTTCATCAAAATCAATTATTCATGCGACCAAATTATATTGGAAGGAATAAAGACTTTTCTTTATGTTTAGTTTAGTCATTATTTATTTAAAGAAAAACCTTTTAAAAGTAATAAAAGGAAACTTCCAAATACTAAATGTTAGCACGAGTAGATTATCTAAAAATACCTTATCTTTTTAACAATATGCAATGTTCTAAGTCGAGCTATTTGGTCGACTACGTATCGAAAGGAATGGTCGGCTTCCAGTTGGCTGTTGGACGCCGACTGCTTTGGCATAACAGCAACAGTCGGTCGGTCGGTCTTTCAAGGAAAGAGAATTTAGCTACAAAAATCGCAGCAAATAAAAAACAACTTCGCACATATGCAATATGCATTAATAGCATTTACCTATTTATTTATAGTATATTTTGTCTCTTTTTTCTTCCAGAAATTTGCATCTACCTTTTGCGTTATTCAATGTTCTCAATGTAGGGTTTCAGGTGTTTTGTGTTTCCCTCCATACCAGATTCAATCTGGTCGCTCTCGCTGTGATGTTGTCTATGGCCGACCACTTTTACCTCGACCAAAAACAATGTCGACCAAATAGTGTCGATTGCCTTTTTTGACTTGCTAACAACCATTTAAAAAAATACCTTCACAACTTAAATTTTGGCTACAACGAACTATACAAACCTGGGTATTGGCTTAGCTTAGTCGCATAGGATCTTTGCACAAGTATGGGAACTCTAATGTAAAAATGATCTATATATGAATTAATACAAAAACAAGGGTAAACATATTCATAAACCAAGATCAGAGATCTGACAATGTACCCATTACAATATTTTAAACAAAGAATATTTAAATTGGAAACCCTGTGTCGAATCCATAGTAGCCGAGCATATCAACCCGACTGCATAGCCTTTATGCGTTTTAAAAATGGTAAAACATTTTCGAATTCAGTAAAACCAACGCATGCGTTTGGAATCACCTTGAACCACCGTCATTGTTGTCATTCATTCCAAAATCCGTCTGTTTACTGCTACCAGAATTACCATTTTCACCGTCATTGCCAAAGTCTTCCTCTAGACAATCAAGTTACAACCAAGAAATGAGGCAATTGTGGACTGACCCATGGATCAGAAGCAGGAATCCTTTTAATGGTCAAATCCTCTTGTTGATTATGCCTCTTCACATTAATCTCATAAATTTCCTGAACTAACGTTACCTACAAATAGTCTGAAAATGCTTCATTACCACGACGTGATTCTGTGAATTATCGACATGCTAGATCGCCCGAAATCTTTTCGGCCCAGCCAACTAATTGTTTCACAGCAACAAACTCGTAGAGACTTGTCGTGGTTCAATTACCAAAATGCGACCATAATAAGGAAACGACCACTACTGTCGACGTCGACTTTCCACCATCCAACCGCATTATTTGATGCTTGGTCAACGCGCCAGAATAGCCTACGATTAGTTTGGATGAGAAGTACTCCAGGTGCTTTTATTGGCGCTTTTTTTGGTCGAGGAGTACTATGAACCATTTTTATATTTTGGTCGAGGAGTATAAGCGAGAATAACACTTAGCTTGTAGTCACTATTCTCCACACGTTTCGACGTGATTAGCTTGTAGTCATATTTTAGGTTCATAGTTTGTGATATGGTATTCCGAAAAATGGTTTAGAAGTCTGACAATAGGGTAAGTGGGGAACTGGGAAACTAAAGCCTTGTCTTTACGAAATGGTTCAATACTTGCATACTTGGTGTCATATATGTTTGTGCTGTTGAAATTGCATATTGGATCTATAGTAGCTGTGTGATCTTATATGCTAAAAAACAACTTCAAAATTGTCAATTTACTTATTATGAGCAGAATAACATAGACAGTAGGGTACTTGCACGAAGCTGGTACCCAAAATAATTGCAACAAGGGCGCGTGAGCGGAAAAAAAAGGACGCACACGCGCCTCCAAAGGCGCGCACGCGTCCCTGCTTCGGCAATGCCGAATGTCCACATGGTTCAGCCCACGTGGAAAAAAGGGGCGCGCACGCGCCCTTGACGCGTATGCACATATTGGTGCGCACGCGTTAGTGGCGCGTGCATGCCTCTGTTTTTTTATAAATAAAAAAATAGAGCTCACAGGTTTTGTCATTTTTGACAAACCTGTGAGATAAATTACCAACCCGCGAGCGCACCTTCAACCCCGCAAATGCATCCTCGTGCACCCCCATCGTCGTCAACACCAAGCAGTCGCCCCTACACCACGGTGCCGTCCGTTTCTCCAGGTAAGTGCTCCTCAAAGCACACATTTGTCTTTATTTTTGTTTTCCATTTGAATTTGAATTTTTCAATTTTTTTTACAATCCATTAAAAAACCAAGGAAATTTAATTGCAGGCCATCTACACACCTAACAAGATGTCAGACACACCACCACCATCCGATGAAACCCGACCTCCAAAAGAGAATATGGGAACCGACAATGAATCCAATGAACCCAATGAAAACCTTGAAGATCAATTACACCAAGACTTAAATCAATTGAGGGCACTAAGTAATGAATTGAACAATACCAGGGAACCCTCTCGGGTTTCCTTGGCTTCATCACTTCAAAAAATTATTGAATCAATCAATATTGCACACAGTGAGATAACAAACTTGAGCCAATACAGGGCTCGAATGAGGGAACACTACTCCACTGGGTTGTCCAAAGAGAAAATAAAAGACCTCAACATTAGCAAAGCCCAGTTGTATAGCAAGTTCATAGTTCCCTCGACCGGACAACCTCCAGTTTTGATGAGGCCTCAGGTTTGCATGGACTGGTGCATTTACCAGCCATGGAGAGATAACTGGAGACAGAGGTGGTTCATGGTGTTTGACAGGCCCCCGTGCAACAATTTGGAGGTCCCACAGTATTTCCTTAGGAAATTGTGGGTTGAGTTTGAGCTAGGGTACCATGTCAACTATTTTGACATCACTGAGTTTCAGGGTGTCGGTATTTGCTCTGCCCAAGATCGACCTCAGGCACACCGCAACCCACTTAGAGGACCTCCTGCACCCAGGAGAGAGCCAAACCCCCCTTCTTAGCCACCCGGGTTTTGTAGTGGTCTAGATGAGATTCATGACTCCGTCAGACGTGCCACACATGACTTGCTTAGACATATCAAATTTGTGGCCATGTCTTCCCAGAGTCGGGGGGACATCGATGAGACACATATAGCTGCACAGTCTATGGGTGGTGGCCGAGACATGTTGGGTACAAGTGGAACCCAGGTGGGGCCTTCTAGTTCTGCTGGAACAACGACACATCGTTGTTCTCACTATGGTCATTCTTGCCATGGTGATACGCAGCAACATGCCACAGGGAGCTTAATGGATCAAGTTTGCTATTGTTTTATTTAATGTTCAAGTATTTGTTGTATTTTATTTGATATCGTATTGTTTAATATAGTTAACTTTGAATTACACATTGTTGACTTTATTTGTTTTAATGTTCAGTTATTCGGTGCCGGGTCTCCACCCCCCAGGTGGGAGGACGTCGATCCCTTTGACCTTGATGGAGCCATGGCGGCAGCAGAGGAGATTGTGGCACCATACACACAGGTAACTTCTTTACTTTGAATAATTAGATCCAGTTACAAGTAATTTGTGTTTAGTAATTACAAATTAATTAGCATTGAGTAATTACCATATTATCATCATATTTTACAGTTGTGTTTATAATATTGTCTAATTTATTTGAGAGATATAAATTCGTATAATGCCACCAAAAAAAAATGAAACCTTAGCAAACATTAAAACCTAACAAAACTATAAACCTTTGTGTTAGACACAATGCTCACTGAGAGGGGGGGGGGGGTGAATCAGTAAGTCTTTACTTTATTTAATTTCAACTTCAATCACCAACTCTTATATCATCATTTCACATTCACATCATATTCATCAATGAACTAACTATCAACTAATGAAACACATCAACATATAATACGAGACTAGATATAGTTTTTGTAATCTTTTGTATTTGGTTCAACGGCTACAACCGTGAGGCAATTCAGCACCAACTGATACAATGAGAACCAACTCATCATCTAGGACCCAGCCTAGTTTTTCTTAGATCCTACTAAGAAAATGGATACAAGACCCTGCTTGTATTTACGATTACATAGTTGTCACATATCATACATATCACAGTCATGTCATTATTCACATCATCTCATTCATCAACATGTTTCCAGCACCTTGTCTTCAATCATCATTCTGTCCCCATTTCATCATGTCCAGCATCTTCTCAAACATATCGATATTCTATCTACATTCACATCTTTAACCTGTCATCAAACTGTCATTAACCATAGGAAAATTATCATTCTGCTGTCAAGATATCAAACATATCCACATTTATATCACTTTCTGCTCATCATCACTCTGTCATAATTTTAACCAGGATATACACAAATACATCATTCTCTCCTTTCACCAAACTGCTGCCCAAAATATCATTAGTCTCTTCATATTGTCTAGATCGTCATGTCTTTCTGTTGTACATGCACATCATATCACATGATATTCAATCAACCTGTCTATGTAATTTTCATTTTATTTTTATTTTTAATTGTTGATCCGACTTTGTCCTTTGAATGGACACATAATAGTTCACATACAATGTTTTATTTGCATGCTTGTTTTGGTTTGACTTCACACAACCACATCAAAGGCCACATTAGAAACTTAGGGCTTCCTCATTTTTTTTGTGGGCTTCTACATCATCATGTTTAAATACTTCAACATCAAAGGTTTCGTCAAGCAATTATAAGGGAAAGGGATCCATCACACCCACAACAATAGACCAAAAACAATTCCAAGAACCCTAAGGCAACAATACATTATGTCTTCATCACCATACATCAAGGATTCCACATATGGACATCTTCAAGGTTCAAGGGCTTCAACATCCATCGTAAGTGCCATTAGATAAGGGCTGATTCAATTTTTATGTGGGTTTCAATGTGGGTTCCACCATCAAGAGTCAATCATTTAGTATTTAATCAACATGCTTTCAATGGACATCAATCCCATCATCAAATGGTAGCATGGACCATCACCAAGGGTTCCACTTCCCCATCAAACCACAAATGACCACATAATGGGTCATTTGGCTCATTAGGTGTTCCAATGGCTCCAATGCCCACCTCCATGGTTCTTCATGCCATGTGTGTTCTTCAAGCCATCCACATCATCATCTTCTTTGCCATTCCTCAAGCCTTTGTCATTAATGTTGTCACCACCATCACCATCACCGTCAACGTCTTCATAGTGGCCAAAAGAGAATCATAGTGGCCAAGCTTCTAGAAATTCAAGAACCTGATGTTTCTCATGTCCTTATTACCCTAGTTTATTATCACGGGATTTCCAATCTATTCTAATACTTGAGACTGAAAGTAATCATACTACTACTCCTAGAACATGCTATTAGGAAAGACATATAAACAACGTAAAACAACTTATCACATGTATTGTCACTAAAGTTTTTGAAAATGATGTAAGGCCCATAAGGAAGAGCGATAATCTTACAAATATGGTCTATGGGGCCTTGCTATTATCTTGATTCAAATTCAACTCGATAAAAGATTTGGCATCAAGAATACTCATTTAACTCATTTCACTCAAGATTTCTTTGATTTCAATCAAGTGATATCATTCTGACAATCAAGAACACATAATTACTCATTCAATGCAAAAGAACATGGCACATTCAAACTTGTAAGTAAGTTAACCATGAAAAAGATTTCTCTTTCTTCCTTTTTCTAACGATCAACACTCTAAAGTGTATTAAATAACATGCACACTAACTTAACTGCTATTTAGCACCTCTGTGCAAATTTAAACAATGAGATGCCATTTTATTTGATGATGTAAATGTTATGGAAATAAAGGGACTCAAGATCCTCACTCTAGGGATGCAAATGCTTTTCCACTGGGTGAATCAAGCTTCTACGAAACTACAAATCTATAAGAAGACATCAAAACCTAGGAACTCTTCACCAAGAACCCAAAAACATTACATAGGTTTCCAATTCAAATTTGTAAATTGACATGAATTCCATTTGCTTATGAGACACTGCACATCTCTCTAGGGCCAAAGGAAAAGCTCACCTACTCATGGGGATGACTCTAGAAAAGGAAAAGCTCACCTACTCATGGAGATGACTCTAGAAAAGGAAAAGCTCACCATGTCACCTTCTATGCACTCTCACCTTATTTAATTTTAATTTCATGCCATGCCACCTTCTATCCTTTCAGAATATTGGATATCATCTAACTTGAATATAAATTTATTGCAGTCATGTTTTCTAAGTACCATCGTTGTCATTCTCATTTTCATTGTGTTTAATATTGTTAATATTGTTTTTATGAATTCAGTCTAAAAATTGTAGTGTTCGCACAGGTGTCCGTGGGCTCCAGCGACCAGCCACCGCCACCAGGGACCAGCAGTTCTCCCCGTGCGTAGGTATTGTGTGTATTAAAGCATAAATTTAATTTCAAATACGATGACTTGTCTGTGTATATTTATATTTTTGTGTATTAAACCATGAAGTTATAAATGTGTATGCAAGTGCGAGCACCTCAGCTTGCCAGTGCCGTTATTCCTCCCTCCTCGACCTTTCGGCCACCCTATATGCCATTTGTATCCCCTGGCATACATGCCCCATTCCCTAACCCCTTCCATCTAGCCCCCCCCTCCTATATAGCACCACAATTCCATCCAGCTCCCCCTTACACATCATATCCAGCTCCACCTCCGTATCAGTTTCCCATGTTCCCACCCTCCCCCATCCGACCACGGCACACCACCCATCCACAGTCACCCATCCCTCTACCGCAACACAGACCTTGCCCCCCCGCACATTCCCCCACCACACTCACTTTCCCTTCTAGGGTGCGCCCATCCATACTACAGCCAATTGGGGTTTATAGCCCTAGACGTACATATCCACTTCCCCCACCCCAGTCCATGCCTCCTCCTGCTACACCCCCTTCTTCCACTGTTACCCCTAGTGGTGTAGCCACCGTTGATGTGGCTACATCATCCCCTTTACCGTCCACCCTAGCATCAGAGCAGGCTGTCCAGCCGACTGCTCCATCCGCCAGCCCCAAAGACTAGCCGATTTTGTTCACGGTGAGATTGACTAGTTTATCATTTAACTCTCGTTCAATTTTAACGGAAATTACTATATGCATCTAGTTTCATCATTGATTTGATTGTTCTAAATGTTGTAGGGTGGCATTGCCGAGAGACTTGGATCAGGGAGGAGGGAGACCCCCTCACGACTTACAGTTTTGCATGCGGTGAGTTATCCAAGATTTGAAAACTATTTTTAGTTTGAAATTATGTTTTATACTTGTATAATTGCTAGGAAAAGTTGACATACTATTGTTGTTGTTTCAGGGCTCAGGGGGACGTGCTCAAAGACGCCAGAAGGACCCAACTTCCTCTAGCAAGAAGAAGATGAAGATTGATTTTGGAGATGCACCTGGGAGCTCCGACGGTGGGCAGGAGGATTGAGAGACCCTCCTATGTACAGTAGCCACGATGTGGCATTTTCGGCACGAGTTGCCATATTTTGTACAGGGCACCATGGGCCATATTTTGTATAGGGAACGAGTTGCCTTTTTTGTATGGGGCATGAGTTGCCATTATATAGACGCTGGGAACGATGTTCCATTTTTCCAAAAATTGTACATGATTGGATCATTTTTGCATATTAATAGATGGATTTGCACTTGTGTATATGAGTTTGTCCTTGATTACATTTTTGCATACATGATTTTTTCTTCGATTCAGAACTCTCATCTGTGGATCATAGTGTTAATTGCATGTTATTTGAATGGTTATTATTTCACAAATTTGTCTTAAGCAATTACACACAACATATCCTAAATGTTTATGGTTTATTGAATGAATGTTTACAATCATCTAATCATTTACATTCTAGAAGTTACCAAACCTGCGCAAGTGGTTTTAGTGTCATGTTCTCTGTCTTCCTCGGGAACGATGGGAGGGGATGTGACATAATGGAAATGACTGCAAGTGGTAATTGATTAAATTCTTAACTATTGTTTTGAGATGAGTTTAAATAATATAAATAAAAATAACAATTCAAAACGTAGTATATAGTGCCCTTAGTTATGAATCCATGTGCAGATGACAAATGATAATCCATTTATGTGATTAGACACTTAGGAATTATGAGTCAACCTTCTATCCCTTAAGTGATTTAATTAATAATCGTGGTTGATGAGATGTAAAATTACAAGAACATCAACTTACAATTCTTGGAAAATTTAAAGTTTCCCTCAAGCTAAGCTACTGACAAAACATACAATTAAATCTAACTAAAAATTCACGACTTGTTACAAAGATAACTATGCAAGTTACACAAGTAAATTTTTACACTTCCTATGAAATGAATTTGCATGCATATTACATTGGCCACTATGGAACACTAATGAAAATTAGGGATTCTACCATTGAACTCTTCTGAGAAAAAGAGAAAAAATGTGCAAGTCACCAAGATCATGCAAAATAAAATTCCAAAAACCTTGATTCCTTACAAGGGTTGCTAAGTGAGTTTGCATGCTAGTTAATGACTTTGCATGTCACTATAGGTTAGAAAACAACTAAAAACAACCTAGTAAGTAAGATTAACTGATCAAGATTCTAAACCCAAAATGGAGTAGTCAATCTATTTTAGGGATTTTGTTGCAATGATGAGCAAAATTTGTTAATATATCCAAGTTGTGAGCGAGACAATATACAATGGTTATTTATTTGATAAGCATGAGAGTACTATAATAGAAAATAAATAACTAAGAAGCATGCAAGCAATAATATCATAATATTAAATACAAGAATATAATTCAAATACAATAAATGGATGGAAAAAACAAAACTCATATATTCTTCAAATGGAAAAGCATACAAATGTGTAACATCATTTGAGAAAAAATGATTTGAAGCAATTTAGCTCCAACACTCTCCTTGGGATGGGTCATTTTCCTTATTAAAATCTCTCTCTAGCTATAGTGACTGAAGAACACTTACTTCCTTAATGAAATAACTCAAGTAAGAATGAATACAATAAATGGTAAAGATGAGAGAATGAGGTGTTTGATCTCCAAGCTCTTTCTTCCCACATGACCTTACAATTATTCTCTTCTTCAAGTCTACCCCATGGCTTTGATTTATAGGAAAATTATGAGATTCAATGAAGAACTATTTCCAAACCATCTTCCCAAACCCTAGCACATACCCTCAGCCAAACCCTAGCACTAAACCATCTTCTTCATCCTCACCATCACCATCACCATCACCGTCAACGTCTTCATCATCACCACCATCTTCATCATCATCATTAACTCTAACTCTAACCCTAATTCAATTTCCTTCTGTAACTCTAGCCCTAACCCTCACCCAAACCCTATCACTAAGCCATCTTCTTCATCCTCACCATCACCATCACCATTACCGTCACCATCATCATCATCATTAACTATAACTCTAACCCTAATTCAATTTCCTTCTATGATTCTAGCCCTAACCCTCACCCAAACCCAAGCACTAAGCCATCTTCTTCATCCTCACCATCACCATCACCATCACCATCACCGTCACCGTCACCATCATCATCATGTCTTCATCATCATCATTAACTCTAACTCTAACCCTAATTCAATTTCCTTCTATGATTCTAGCCCTAACCCTCACCCAAACCCTAGCACTAAGCCATCTTCTTCATCCTCACCATCACCATCACCATCACCGTCACCATCACCATCATCATCATGTCTTCATCATCATCATTAATTCTAACTCTAGCCCTAACCCTCACCCAAACCCTAGCACTAAACCATCTTCTTCATCCTCACCATCACCATCACCGCCACCGTCAACGTCTTCATCATCATCATTAACTCTAACTCTAACCCTAATTCAATTTCCTTCTATAACTCTAGCCCTAACCCTCACCCAAACCATAGCACTAAGCCATCTTCTTCATCCTCACCGTCACCATCACCATCACCGTCACCGTCACCATCACCATCATCATCAACGTCTTCATCATCACCACCATATCCATCATCATCATTAACTCTTACTCTAACCCTAAATCTAACTCTAACTCTAACTCTAACTCTAGGTTCCTCATCAACATCTCCATCATCATCATCTTCTCCATCGTAATCATCTTCATCACCATGACCATGACCATCATCATCACCATCATCATCACCATCATCATCATCATAAGTGCCCGGTGGACGATTTTGCAGAGTTGACCCCCGTGTGCAAAAATTGCACACTCCCTCACTGAGCAAAACCCTAGTTTCCAAGATGGATGTTCAAGATGGCATCGGGGCCACGAGACCAGAAGAGAGGGGTGCCCATGGCACTATCTTGACGTCCTGAATCCAATGGAGTCGACGGTTCATCAATCAGATCCACAGTCATCATTCTATGGCTCGTTCTGTCTCGCATCCAAAAGGCCTTCAGGGACACCTGTTGGATACCTGCCGGGGGCATAGAAGTCCAACTGTGCAGCAAAACCAGGCTCTGGGGAGTCCTGCAGGTGTGTCTAGGCAGGTTCCGGCTGGGAACACTGGGCGTAAGTGCCCGACAGACGATTTTGCAGAGTTGACCCCCGTGTGCAAAAATTGCACACTCCCTCACTGAGCAAAACCCTAGTTTCCAAGATGGACATTCAAGATGGCACCGAGGAAACGAGACCTAAGGAGAGGGGCACCCCTGGCACTATCTCGGTGTCCTGAATCCAATGGAGTTGACGGTTTGTTGATCGGAGCCACGGTCGTCATTCTATGGATCGTTCTGTCTCGCATCCAAAAGGCCTTCAGGGACACCTGCTGGATACCTGTCGGGGGCATAGAAGTCCAACCGTGCAGCAAAACCGGGCTCCGGGGAGTCCTGCAGGTGTGTCTGGGTAGGTTCCAGTCGGGAATGCTAGCCGTAAGTGCCCGACGGATGATTTTGCAGAGTTGGCCCCTGTGTGCAAAAATTGCACACTCCCTCATTGAGCAAAACCTTACTTTCCAAGATGGACATATAAGATGGCACCGAGGCCATGGGATCAGAGGAGAGGGGTGCCCCTGGCACTATCCTGGTGTCTTGAATCCAATGGAGTCAACGGTTTGTCGATCGGAGACACGGTCGTCATTCTATGGCTCGTTCCGTCTCACATCCAAAAGGCCTTCAGGCACACTTGCTGGATACCTGCTGGGGGTATAGAAGTCCAACCGTGCAGCAAAACTGAGCTCCGGCGAGTCCTGCAGGTGTGTCTAGGCAGGTTCCGTCTGGGAACGCTGGCTGTAAGTGCCCGGCGGACTATTTTGCAGAGTTGACTCCCGTGTGCAAAAATTGCACACTCCCTCACTGAGCAAAACCCTAGTTTCCAAGATGGACATACAAGATGGCACCGGGGCCACAGAACCAGAGGAGAGCGGTGCCCTTGGAACTATCCCGGTATCCTGAATCTAACGGAGTCGATGGTTCGTTGATCGGATCCACGGTCATCATTCTATGGCTCTTTCCGTCTCACATCCAAAAGGCCTTCAGGGACACCTACTGGATACCTGCCGGGGGCATAGAAGTCCAACCGTGCAGCAAAACCAGGTTCCAGGGAGTTGTGTAGGTGTGTCTAGGGAGGTTCCGGTTGGGAACGCTAGCCATAAGTACCCGCTGGACGATTTTCCAAAGTTGTCCCCAATGTGAGGGCCATCCAAATTTGCTCAAGGGGGCCATTTCTTGTCTGGAGGCCCCCGGGTGTGCGTGGCCATCGTGGACAGGTCCACTGTGGCCACGTGGACCTGTGGGGGCCAACGAAATCCAAGTCCGCTCGCCGGTTTGGGTTCCGTGGCCCCGGGGCAAATCCTCCAGGTGTCCTTGAACGACCCCAGGGTGCCCGGCTAGAATGCCCGTGGCACCCAGACTGTGGCTCGGTTCGTGAATCCATCGATTCCGGCGGGTCCGGGATGACGGGTTTCAGCTAGGGGACCCCCCACAATGTCCCCTGAAGACCCAGAAGCAGTGCCAATGAGCCATCTCTGGAGCTAGGGTTTTGCTCAGTGATGGCCATTCCAAATTTTCTCAAGGGGGCCATTTCTCGTCCGGATGCCCCCGGGCGTGCGTGGCCACCATGGACAAGTCCATAATGGCCACATGGATCTCTGGGAGGCGACAGAATCCAAGTCCTCTCGCCAGGTTGGGTTCCGTGGCCCTGGGGCAAATCCTCCATGTGTCCCTGAACGACCCCGGGGTTCCCGACTAGAATGCCCGTGGCATTCGAACCGTGGCTCAGTTCATGAATCCATCGACTCCGGTGGGTCCAGGATGGCGGGTTTAAACTAGGGGACCCCCCACAATGTCCCTCGAAGACCCGAAAGTGGTGCCAACGAGCCATCTCCGGAGCTAGGGTTTTGCTCAGTGATGGCCATTCCAGATTCGCTCAAGGGGGGCATTTCTCATCTGGATGCCCTCAGGCGTGCGTGGCCACCATGGATAGGTCCACAATGGCCACATGGATCTGTGGGGCCGACAGAATCCAATTCCGCTCGCCGGTTTGGGTTCCATGGCCCCTGGGAAAATCCTCCAGGTGTCCCTGAACGGCCCCGGGGTGCCCAACTAGAATGCCCATGGCACCTGGACCATGGCTCGGTTCGCAAATCCATCGACCCCAACGGGTCTGAGACAACGGTTTTCAGCTAGGGGACCCCCCTTAGCGTCCCCCGAAGACCCGGAAGCGATGCCAACGAGCCATCTCCAGAGCTAGGGTTTTGCTCAATGATGGCCATTCCAGATTCGCTCAAGGGGGCCATTTCTCGTCCGGATGCCCCCGGGCATGCGTGGCCACCATGGACAGGTCCACAATGTCCACGTAGATCTGTGGGGGCCATTGGAATCCAAGTCCGCTCGTTGGTTTGGGTTTCGTGGTCCTGGGGAAAATCCTCCAGGTGTCCTTGAACGGCCCCGGGGTGCTCGACTAGAATGCCCATGGCACTCGGACCGTGGCTCGGTTCGTGAATCCGTTGACTCCAGTGGGTTTCAACTAGGGGACCCCCCACATTGTCCCCCGAAGGCCCGGAAGTAGTGCCAACGATCCATCTCCGGAGCTAGGGTTTTGCTTAGTGATGGCCATTCTAGATTCGCTCAAGGGGGCCATTTCTCGTCCGGATGCCCCCGGGCATGCGTGGCCACTGTGGACAGGTCCATAATGGCCATGTGGGCCTATGGGGGCCGATGGAATCCAAGTTCGCTCGCCGATTTGGGTTCTGTGGCCTCGGGGAAAATCCTCCAGGTGTCCTTGAACGACCCCGGGGTGCCCGACTAGAATGCCTGTGGCACCCACACCGTGGCTCGGTTTGCGAATCCGTCGACTCTGGTGGGTCCGGAACCACGAAGCAAATGCCCAAAGTGTCCCTGAATGTCCCTGGGGTGCTCGACTAGAATTCCCATAGCACCCGAAGGCCATTCCAGATTCGCTCAAGGGGGCCATTTCTCGTCCAAAGGCAGAAGAAGATCAATTTTCAACAAAACAATGTAGTTAGCAGAAGAAGATCAATTTTCGACAAAACAATGTAGTCAATACATGTGGAGGTAGCGGTTTCCCATGGAAAACGAGTGTAGGGTTGAGCAGAGGAAAGATGTTGGGAAATGGGCTATTACATTAGCTTTTTCGATGGGCGGCTGTAGGTATCTATGCTTTGGCGGTTGTAGGTATCTACGCATTTCTTCCGAGGGAAATCCTATTTCAGTCAGAAGAAAAGCATAGATACCTACAACCGCCATATTTCCTTCTGTAAACCGCTTTCCCATAGGAAAAGCTAATGTAATAGCCCATTTCCCAACATCTTTCCTCTACTCAACCCTAGACTCATTTTCCATGGGAAACCACTGCCTCCACATGTAATAACTACATTGTTTTGTCGAAAATTGATCTTCTTCTGCTAACTACATTGTTTTGTCGAAAATTGATCTTCTTCTGCCTCCGGACGAGAATTGCCCCCCTTGAGCGAATCTGGAATGGCCTTCACTGAGCAAAACCCTAGCTCCGGGGATGGCCCATTGGCATCGCTTCTGGGTCTTTAGGGCACGCTGTGGGGGGTCCCCTAGCTGAAACCCGTCGTCCCAAACCCGCCGGAGTCAACAGATTCGTGAACCGAGCCACGGTCCGGGTGCTACGAGCATTCTAGTCAGGCACCCCGGGGCTGTTCAGGGACACCTAGAGGATTTGCCTCGGGGCCACGGAACCCAAACCAGTGAGAAGACTTGGATTCCATCGGCCCCCACAGGTCCATGTGGCCATAGTGGACCTGTCCACGGTGGGCACGCACGCCCGGGGGCCTCCAGACGAGAAATGGCCCCCTTGAGCGAATATGGAATGGCCATTACTGAGAAAAATCCTAGCTCCGGAGATGGCTCTTTGGCACCGCTTTTGGGTCTTCACGGGACGCTGTGGGGGGTCCCCTAGCTGAAACCCACCGACTCGGACCCGCCGAAGTTGATGGATTCGCAAACCGAGCCACGGTCCGGGTGCCACGAGCATTCTACTCGGGCACCCCGGGGCCATTCAGGGACACCTGGAGGATTTTCCCCAGGGCCACGAAACCCAAACCAGTGAGCAGAATTGGATTTTGTCAGCCCCCACAGGTCCACGTGGCCATAGTGGACCTGTCCACGGTGGCCATGCACTCCCGGGGGCCTCCGGACGAGAAATGACCCCCTTGAGCAAATTTGGATGGCCCTCACATTGGGGTCAACTTTGTAAAATCGTCAAGCGGGCAGTTATGGCTAGTGTTCCCAACTGGAACCTGACTAGACACACCTACACAACTCCCTGGAACCCGGTTTTGCTGCACGGTTGGATTTTTATGCCCCCGACAGGTATCCAGCAGGTGTCCTTGAAGGCCTTTTGGATGCAAGATGGAACGAGCCATAGAATGACGACCGTGGATCTGATCAACAAACCATCAACTCTGTTGGATTCAGGACGCTGGGATAGTGCCAGGGGCGTCCCTCTCCTCTGGTCCTGTGGCCCCGGTGCCATCTTGTACGTCCATCTTGGAAACTAGGGTTTGGCTTAGTGAGGGAGTGTGCAATTTTTGCTCTGAATGAGGCAGGTAGTAGCGTACCTTGGTTGAGCTCTTGATTGACATTGTCTGAAGATGGATGTTTGTGCCAACGATCAAGTTTGTGAAGTGATACACCACTGAACCTGGTCTGTAATCCATGAATACATGCCCGCTAGTCTTTCTTGACTTCCCATCTAGTGTAAGATATCCCCCCTTAACCACTATCGAGCCAGTAGGAAATTCAATTCCTTCATCGTCGATTAATGATCCGTAGAGGGTTTTCTTACCTTGGATGCACCGTGCCAACCAATAATCCACGCCCCATTCATTGTCTTTCAATGCAACAACTGCGTATATGTGTCCTGGTTGTACAAGATTTGAGATATGCTCGTAGTCTGTAGAAATCACTGACCGGACCTCCTCTAACTGGGTTGTTTCAACAACTGCACGTTGGTCTACTACAAGTGACACATGATCCCATTCATCAACCCAGTTCATGCATTCGCATTCATCCCATTCACCACTGCTGCAAGGGTTTCAAAAGCATGCAAGCTTTCACGTCCATATTTAAAAGATGTGGTTGTTTGAGCTTCAAACTGAATTAAATCCACGTGTTCCTTGTACTGTTCTGCAACTATAGGAACGCGATCAATCTATGTCAACCACTAGCCAAAAATTTCTCGCCACATGTCCTGCCACCGATGATGTTTGTTGATCTCTTGCTCGTTCTGACATTGTTGTGGAGCACCATTGAACTATGGATTCTGCATCTTAGATATGAGGTTCCTTGTCAAACCTCATCTCTTCCCTTTGTAGTGCGGTCTTGATGCATGCACCGGCCCCATCATGCTCGCCTTTGCTGTGCCCGGTCTCAAAATAGTTCTAGATATGCGACACATTGGAAGTCTTCTACAAATTACTCATCCATTGGAATACTCGGGCATTTTTGAACTGGCCCGCACAACCATCCGACCATATCCAATGCTGATCCATGTGTATATCTCTCTCCTTCAACTGATCATAGAAAATTCGAAAACAATGTTGCACATAATGCAGATCATGGGTTCTATCATCACTTATGTAAAAGTTTGTCTCCTTCAGTATTATCCTCTTGTCAATGCTTCTCTCTAGCCCATGCCTATACATAATATGTACCATGATGCTGACTTGGTCTAAATGGTAGTATTGACTCTGGATTTCATTTTGTGGATGAAGGGTGTAATTTTATGCAAAATCCACAATTAACGCTATGGTTCCAACAGGAAATGTGTCCCTGCATTTTCTGTACTGCTCATCTTGCCATCGCGCTACATGCACATGTTGAACATACTGCTCAGTTTTCTCGTAGAATTCCATCAATAAGTCACATACCGGTACCTGTTACCAAGGAAACAAGGTAAATATTACAATGTGGCCTTTGGAAAAATGTATATGCCATAAATTGAACGTGTAATATGAAAAATATGCAATATTCATTTGTACCTGTGACTTTACCAATGCAATCTTTTTACATTCTCTGACACTGTCTAATTGATAGGTCACGTACTTGAAGCTCTGCATCTCCACACCCATCATGCCAAATTCTGTGGCCTTGCTTTCATGAATGCAACGGTTCAAAAGAGAAAACCCACTGCACATAGAACATGTCCCATATAGACACGATTTTTTATAATACTTTTGTCCTTCGGGCCTTGGACACATGATGTTGTGGATAAAGTCTCTTGATGCATTCGGTGGTAGTATGGATTCATTGTAGCCCTACACAATGTTAGTATGCAAATCACAAAATATATGTTTATATGTGTCATAAGAATATTTATATTCTACATGGTATCTACAACAACAAGTGTTCCGATCAATGCATATACGAATGTACCATGGCTTGCATTTCTCAAAGGACCTTTGGCCAAGGATCAATTGTGTGTGCTCGTTCTTGAATCTCTCATAGGGTTCAGTCTGTGTGGTGTCAAGGAAGTGTTTAACATGGGGCTCACGTTTAGTAGAACCTTTTCTTAGTTTTAGCACGTCTCTTTGGTTTGATGAAGGTCTAGTATTATCATGCCAAAAATTTTGTACTAACTCCTTAACAACATCAATTAGCTTCCTATCTGCACGAGGCAACCTACCAACAAAATCCCAACAATCGTTTCCACCCGGAGTGTCAAGATTTTCTCTTATAACAGAGTACTTTTTAATAGTTTTTCTATTTAATTTGAGTATATGAGAAGTGTGTGATAGCAGGCGACGTTGCCTTGTGGACATGCTTACAACTGATTCTGCTAAAACACGACGAGCCGCACAAAGATCTTTTGTACGAGACTTCTTCCCAATCGCATTAAATGCAGATTGGAGATTTCTAACAATATGATTGTTGGCCTCTGAACTTTTAACCATCTTTATTCCCAAAATTATCCTAACAACAGCTAAAGAACGCGACTTTAACAAAAATAGCAATAATTGACATTTACCTGCATCACCTTTGGATTCAAAATATTCTTTCACAATTTTGTTGCATTGCACGCATTTCAGGTGTGTTGGGGAGGAGACCCATTGTTCTAGAAAATTTTCCAGACTTGGGAGATCAGTCTTGATGTAGAAATAATTCCCTAATAGGTATGGCTGCCACTTCTGTACTGCATGCAAAATAGCCATCATTTCCTGCTGAGAGGTAGATGTGGCTAAATTCTTACCGGAAAGGTCTCTTGAAGGTAGCAAGCGCATTGGTTCAGCAACGATACCTGCATATCTATCCAAGGAAGTAGTGGAGACTGTTGATGGGTGCATCTGAATGGAATTGAGCTGAGCGATGACACCATGTGAATTCTTCTTAAGAATTTTTTCCAGGCGATGTGAACTGATGATGCAGAGAAACCCTGGTTGTAAGCCCATAAATTTGTGTTATGCCCCGTTGACTTTAAACTGCATCCAAAGTTCAGTAAAATCCCATAAGATGGGGCCAAGTGTGCGTAACCATTGAACGCCCAAAACCACATCACATCCGCCTAAGGACAAGGAAAACATGCCAGAGCGTAGGTTATAATCTTCCATAGAGATACGCACATTGTGACACTTCCCCTTGCAAGGTAAGGTGCCCCCATTGGAAACCATGACTTCAAAGTTGGAGCAAGGATGGACAAAACAATCAGCCTGTTTAGCAATCCGAGGGTCAATGAAGTTATGAGTTCTACCAGAATCAATGAGTATGGTAAGAGGGAGATTCTTGAAGTATCCCCTGACCCGCATTGTTTGTGGGGTGGTGATACCAGTTACAGCATGGAGAGAGATCTCGGGTGGGTCATCCTGAGATGGGGTGTCAACAGGCAGGTGTTGAATGTTGACCTGATCATCTACTGTATCTGTAGCTTCTTCACGAAGTTCTAAGGCAGGCGGAGAATCCACATCCAAGAGATAGAGCTTTTGTTGAACACATCTATGTCCCTGAGTGAATTTCTCATCACAATTATAGCAAAGCCCTTTTTCTCGGCGTGCCTGCATTTCTATTTCAGACAAATGCTTGATAGGAGTTGGTTGAGGAGAAGGCGTGATGGGAGGTCGTTGGGAACCCATATTTCTGAAGGGAACAAAGGTGGGTTTGGAGCGTTGTTGAGCTGCGATCTTGTCCTCGGCCAGCTTAGCCAACCCTAGGACTTCCATCATCGTGTTGGGACAAAAAATTTTGACCTTTGAGCGAATTTCATCCTTGAGACCACTGATAAAACAACTCCTGTAGAATTCATCAGACAATCCTTCTGTGTGATTGGTCAATTTCTCAAATTCTGTCTGATACTCTCTCATTGTTCCAATTTGGTGAAGTTTAGTGAGTGCTCCTGTGAAATCATCAAAAGCACTAGGACCAAATCGTGGCAAAATGAGTTGGCAAAAATATGTCTAGTTTGGCTCAGGATGAGCTTTGATGTACCAACGGTACCATTGAAGGGCTTCTTGTTCCAAATGAAAGGATGCAAGTCGAACTTTCTGGACATCAAAAGTATTATGTAGACTGAAATATTGTTCTGCGCGGTGTATCCATCTAGTCGGATCAGTACCATTGAAGCGAGGAAAATCAAGCTTTGACCCACGAAAATTACTGGAAGAAGAGAACCCCGTGGCTGCAAAAGATTATGGCTGTCGGTTATTGTTCATGGCTGAATGCTGAAGATGGAGGCTGAGAAATTTTTCATCCAGATCTTGGAGTTTGGTTTGGATGGCTGCAAGTGCTTCCTCCATGGTGTTTGCTCCTGCACGGGTGACAACCATAACCAGGTTTTTTTTTTTTAATGTGGAATGGGTAGAAAAACACAAACAGAAGCTGATTTAGTAAAGGGAAATTTGGATTGGGGAAACAATCTAATGGATAATTGGGGTTTGACTAGATTTTGGACACTGTCGAAAGGACAAGAAAGCAAAAAGGGGGATTTCAGAAGCGGGGTGATAGAATGAGAAAATTTGGCAGAGAGGGACAAAGAAGCCGAATTCAGAAAGGAATTCTGTGGTAAAATTTGAAGGTGATTGGGTGAAATCTGAGGAAGTTATGGGAAACCCTAAAAATAAACAAATGTGGGATTTCAGAATTTGGGAAGGGGAATTGGGGATAGGGTCCTCAAGAATGAAAGATGCAGAATGGAATGATAGGGGTTCCCCGAAAATTTCAAGGGAAACAGAGTGAAAACAAGGGAGATATGGAGAAAAAACTGATTTTTTTTTTTTTTTTTTCCAGAAATGGATCAGCAACAGCGGCGCGGAAGGGATCCGCAACAGAAGGATCTGCAACGGCGTGAAAGGGATCGAAAACGGATGGATCTGAAACGGCGACTGGATCTGGAACGAATTTTAGAATAGATTTGAAACGGCTAGATCTAGAGCGGAAGTGATCGGCAATAGTTCAACTGAAAATAGATATGGACCCCAGGTATGTGCGGCTTCCTAACAGTTCAGGGTTTTCACTCAGCCACCAATGCTGTCTGACGACTTGCGTATTGGGGTAGTACCCCTCACTCCACGGCTCAGGTAAAACTGATAACCGCTTTGCCACAAACGACTGCTCTTGTTTTACCTCACGGGTGGAAACTAGTCAATCAGGTAGGGGTCGTTGCCCTTTTCATTAGCAGGTCCTCTCAATGGGCCAGCTACTTTGGAGTTCCTATGGTACTCCTCACAATGAGTTTTAGGGATTATGCCCAAGTACTTCCCACAGTTAAGCGGATAGGGATTATTCCCAAATCTGAAGCTGCAACAGATGCGATAAAAAAAAAATTGGCAGAAATTCCACCCAACGAGCCTAAGAAAGTGCTCTGATACTAGATGTGATGCACCTGCAACAATTAATTAATAAAAATATGCGAAATAGCAGAAATGACAGAACTCAGAATCACTTTTATATTGATCACAGGCCACTTCGAGGGGGCAACCTCCTATGAGCAAGCTCAATACAAATAACTTCACGGTGCCTTCAATGACCTCAACACACACTTATATACTAAGTCTATTCCCAATACTATGAGTCAAAACCATGAGACATATAATACTACGGGACGACTTACAAAGCATATGCGTCCAATACTATGGGTCAATACTATGGGCTAATATAAACTACGGATCAACAAATACTACGAGACGACTTACAAAGCATATGCGTCCAACAACAATATACTAACATAGTAAAGAGAAGGGTTGACATAGGTTCCTAACAAATTGATTCCGCTAAAACACGATGAACCGCACACAATGTTTTTGTACGAGACTTCTTCCCAATCGCATTAAATGCAGATTGGAGATTTCTAACAATATGACTGTTGGCCTCTGAACTTTTAACCATCTTTATTCCCAAAATTCTTCTAACAACAGCTAAAGAATGTGACTTTAAACAACATAGCAATAATTGACATTTACCTGCATCACCTTTGGATTCAAAATATTCTTTCACAATTTTGTTGCATTTTCGTTCGATAGTGCATTTTGGCAACTTGCCTTCAAGCCCCGACATAGCACTCTCATCCACATGAATACGTCTAGGAGTTCTTCTTCTTGCACTGGATAGTCGAGGTAGGGAGGGTGGACATGAGACATGAATACCGGAGCTTATTTCTTGTGGTGCTTCGTTCATAGATTGGGCCATAATGGAAGTGTGGTCGACAGGGTTGTGGTCTTCTTGGGGAGATTGAAAATTAAGCAAGGTTTGTATGTCCATCTCTACACATGCAGCATCTCCCAAAATTCTTGTGTCGTGAGGAACTTCAGAATGACTCGTTGATGGATTTTTGGTTGGAGATTGTGTTGATGTTGGAATTTGAGTTGGGTCCGTTGGACGCGACCACTTTACCCGTGGTTCTGAACAAGAGGTTTTCATGTCAAAAATTGTGTTAGGATCAGTGGCAGGATCTGGGGCAATGATAGGACCATGTCTCAATCTTTCCATTCCCAACCTGGCCGTTTCTCTTAAGTCATTGACCTTTTAAATGGGCAGATTACTTCTATTTTTTTTTTTGCGTTTCGTGAGTTTCCCATCCTTCCAATCAATATAGATGATGTTTGGTCAAGTGTAGAGAGGAGAAACTAGTGTCTTGCCTGGCTATGAATTCATAAAAATTATGGTAGTAACACCCTATAACAGAGATGGCTAGAGATGCCTTGGGAATAGTTTGATAGTTTTTCTACATCAAATAAGGTAACCTTAATTAATTGCATTTTTTGCTTTCTCCCTTAATGTTATCAATTCTAGGACTTTGCACCTAGTTTGATTGCTTTGTCTTCCTAGTGGAATGGTATATCCTTCCATTTGAGGCAATGTCCTTTACCATCGTAAATTACTAGGTTATATAACACATTAAGAAGTTGAAGAAACAACAACAAACTATTTCCTTAGATCTATAAACCTTGAGATGATAGAATGTGGTTTTGAGTTTAAAATACCCATGGTTGAATTCAACAATGCATCACAATAGAATGAATGTATACCTTGTTTTGTGCAAAACCTTTAGGAGGATGCAAAGGTTTCTAACAAATATCATGGTCTTGGGAAGGGTGATTAGGAGAAATATAATTTGACCTTTCAATGTGCAATATCTAGGGTGGGGAGGTGTTGGAGAGTGGGGAGCTAGGGACTATACCAACAATCATCATGTTGAATAGAGCATGAAGTGGGGAAGTCTTGGTTTTTGGAAAAAAAATCATTGTTAGAGGTGAGGGGATATTGCAAGGATGGTAAATATGGATAAAAATGATCATATTTGGATTAATAGAGAAAGTAAAGGTGCATATACTTACAGATATCCTCATTCCATACAATGGTATTGAATAAGAGATAAGAGAGTTGAGGTTTTGTGGATGAGTTGAAGTGATATTTTTAGTTATGTTTAGTGAGTGGTTTTTTTTGCTAGCATAAATTGAGGTGAAAAGATAAAAATTAACTTGGGAACTAATTACACAATGAGGAGGTTGCATACTTCATCTTGTCTAGTGTTCATATGAGTTTTTTGAGATGTGAACTTGGGAAATATTCTTGTCAAATTCATTGTTGTCTATGCATGGATATTTTTGTGGGAATATGACAAAAACAAAAAGGCATGGGCTCATCTCAAATATTGTGAATGAAAAGACTCATTTACAATTCACCATACCTCTATAGAAATGACCTCCACTTGCAATGGAAACTGGTAGCTTGAATGAATCCACTAGATTCCAAGAACACTGAAGATGTTTGATAGATTCCAAGGGTGATTTTGTGTCCAATAGATCAAAGAGTGTCCAAAATATCAATGAGTGTGAGCCAATGAGCAACCTGTGAGAGCTTGAAATTCATGGAAGAAGTGAAACCCATGATTTTGGTAGAATTCCCAGGAAACAGAGGGCTCTATTTTTTTTAACTAGTAACAGGGCCGCGCACGCATGTTAAAACATGCGCACGTGTGTTTTTCGCGCGTACACGTGAGGAGCATGCACGCGCCCAAACCCGCGCACGTGCCCTTGTACAATATATACACCATTTATTCCCCAACATTTACACCATTTAATGCCAAACCTTCCCCCCACTTTGGAAATATTTGCATAAATTGGACTCGGTGATTAAGTTTGAAGGGTGGGTCTTAATTTTTATTGGAAAGGCTTACTCTTTGACACATTTGATAATTTATGGTTGTCTATGCGCCTGGACCCAATTGAAATTGTAAGGTGAGGATGTGCATGCATAATAATCCTTATTTGTTACTATGCGATGAGGATTTAAAAGGAAGAGGATGTAAAGACGTGTTATTTTTATACGTATTTTGATGGCGAGTGTCGAAGATAAACGTGGTGATAAACCACAATTCCTGAGCCAAAACTTGTTTTTTTAAATTTTATTAATAAGCATTGTGGTACTTTGGTCCAAATGTTTTTTCTAACTCATTTTTTCTCCATATTGTCTACCTACTTCCACCTCTCTATATTAATGCATAAAATCAACCTCTGCTTGGTTTGTGGTTATAGTTACGTGCCATTGAGTGTTGTTTAGAGTTTCTGTGAGTCTATGACATTCATGCAATAAATTTAGTCTTGTAGAGGAGGATTCATTAAAGAGGCAAATTGTATTTCATTTTGACAAAACACATCTTTTGTAAGGATCGAATGCCATGAATGCATCCTCAACTTACCATGCAAGACCGTGGATATGTTGAAAAGCATTGAACATCATTGAAGAATGAAAACCGGTTCCTCGAGATCTTATTGAAACATATTGAGCTCAATTGAATTCCACCTGGGCCTTAATTGAAAATTCTAGACCTCACGCGTCATCAATAACACATAGAATCCATGACACTATCCCTCTACAAGGAGCCTCCTCCTCCTCCTCCTCCTCATCATCATCATAATCATCTTCGTCATCGTCAGCATCATCATCATCATCATCCTCGTCATCGTCATCATCCTGGTCATCATCATCATCATCATCATCATTATCACCCACTTCCTCATCATCATCCTCATCCTCCTCCTCCTCCTCGACATAATATTGGTCATCATATTCATCATCATCTTCATCATCAACATCGTCATCATCGGAATCATCATCATCCATCATCTTCTTCATCATCTTCATCATCATCATCATCTTCGTCATCATCATCATTATCAATGATCATGATGATGAAGATGATGGATGATGATGCAGATGAGTACGAAGATGAAGATGATGATGTTGATGATGATGAATATGATCACCATCCTCCTCCTCCTCCTCCTCCTCATCATCATCATCATAATCATCTTCGTCATCATCATCCTCATCATCATCATCCACACCATCATCATCATTTCCATATTCATCATCATCGTTATCCCCCACTTCCTCGTCATCATCCCCATCCTCATCATCTCTTGGCCATCATCTTCATCATCATCATCATCATCATCAACGTCATCATCATCATCTTCATCATCATCCATCATCTTCGTCATCATGATCATGATCATCTTCATCATCATCATCATCACTATCAATGATGACATCATCATCATCATCTTCGTCATCATCATCATTAATGATGGATGATGGTGCAGATGAGTACGAAGATGAAGATGATGATGTTGATGATGACGAATATGATCACCATCATCATCCTCATCCTCCTCCTCCTCCTCATCATCATCATAATCATCTTCGTCATCATCATCCTCATCCTCATCATCCTCGTCATTGTCATCATCCACATCATCATCATCGTTTCCATAGTCATCATCATCGTTATCCCCCACTTCCTCGTCATTATCCCCATCCTCATCATCATCACCATCATCATCTTGGCCATCATCATCATCATCATCATCATCATCATCAACGTCATCATCATCATCCATCATCTTCGTCATCATCATCATTATCAATGATGACATCATCATCATCATCTTTGTCATCATCATCATTATCAATGATGATGATGATGGATGATGATGCAGATGAGTACTAAGATGAAGATGATGATGTTGATGATGACAAATATGATCACCATCATCATCCTAATCCTCCTCCTCCTCCTCATCATCATCATAATCATCTTCATCATCATCAACCTCATCATCATCATCCTCATCATCGTCATCATCCACATCATCATCATCATTTCCATAGTCATCATCATCATTATCCCCCACTTCCTCATCATCATCCCCATCCTCATCATCATCACCACCATCATCTTGGCCATCATCATCATCATCAACGTCATCATCATCATCTTCATCATCATCCATCATCTTCGTCATCATCATCATCATCATCTTTGTCATCATCATCATTATCATCATCTTCGTCATCACCATCATTATCAATGATGATGATGATGAAGATGATGGATGCTGATGCATATGAGTACGAAGATCAAGATGATGATGTTGATGATGACGAATATGATGATGATCATCATCATCAACCACTTGCTCATCATCATCATCATCATCATCCTCATCCTCATCCCCATCATCATCATCGCCATGATCATCATCATCACCATGTTGGTCATCATCTTCATCATCAACATCATCATCATCGTCATCATCATCATCATCACCCACTTGCTCATCCTCATCCTCATCCTCATCCTCATCCTCATCCCCGTCATCATCATCATCATCATCTTGGTCATCATCTTCATCATTAACATCATCATCATCTTCATCGTCAACATCATCATCATCGTCATCATCATCATCATCATCTCCATCATCATCATCGTTGTCATCACCCTGTTCCTCATCACCATAAACATCATCATCATTGTCATCATCATCATCATCATCATCTTCTTCGTCATCATCATCAATCGTCAACATCATCATCTTCAATCGTCATCATCGTCGTCAACATCATCATCATCTTCTTCATCATCATCATTGATAATGATGATGATGACGAAGATGATGATGATGATGATGATGATGATGAGGATGATGATGAAGATGAGTACGAAGATGAAGATGATGATGCTGATGATGACGAATATGATGATGATGATCATCGTCCTCGTCATCATCCACGTCATCATCATCATCTCCATTGTCATCATCATAATCATCTTCGTCATCATTAGCATCCTCATTCTCGTCATCAACATCATTGTCATCATCCCCATCATCCTCATCATCATCATCAACATCATCGTCATCATCCCCATCATTCTCATCATCATCATCCCCATCATCATCATCAACATCATTGTCATCATCCCCATCCTCCTCCTCCTCATCATCATATAAATTTAATTTAATTCAATTTAAAACATTATTAATTATTAAAAAATATATATTTTATAAAATTATTTAATCAATATGGAAAATTTCAAACTTTAGTAAAAACAACACGCATGTGCCATTTAGCACGTGCGCACATTTGGACGCATACGCGTTCTTGGACGCGTGTGCACCATTTTGTGCATACGCGCTTTTTAAATACATGCGCACGCACAAGTTTAGTTTTTAAATTTTGGCGGGTAATTCGTTTCCCACTAACATGGTGGATGACTTGGCTACTATGGTTTTAGGTTCGGGTTGCCAAAATACATATAATAATATAAAAAAATACATCTTATTCTATAACTTCTTCTGTTTCGAGCATGATTCTGTGTATGCTACACTTGTCCACTGCAAATGAAATTGCACACACTTGTAGAACTATGTGTGCAGATTCTGAATATGTAATTTTTTATTAAAACTATTATTTGTTCCTATTTTTTAGTTAATTTCAATTGCACTAACGTCAATCTTACACAAAGAGTAGGTTATTTCTTCCGTCTATAACTTTTTATTGGCTCACCTATTTTTAAAATGGAAAATAACCCACACAAGTACACACAAAAACATACATCCTAAAAAAAAAAATTGTTGATTGATTAGGTTAAGACCATGATATCGTGGGCTAACACTGGGCCTCATCATTTTAGGGATGAGCTGACTTCCTTAATTAAAAAAAAAATTTGAAATTAACATAAATAAATATGGAAAAATAACGCCACATTAGAACGACTTGTTATCTATGTCTGTATATAATTTTTTTAACAAAAATCCACCATTTGAATACCGAACCAGAGGGCTAATGCAAACATATTCATTATATTTTCTTAAAAAAATAACATGCCAACCTTAGGAGAACCCCATTTTTTGGGAGTTATACTTAATTTCCATAAATAATATTTATATATTCCAGAAGGTAATATGATTTTCTACGTTTGATCTTCTTGCATCATATTCCAAAAAATTGTGTAGGTAGCTCTAATATTGCTTTTTGACGTTCAGATTTCTATTTTTCCAGAAGTCCATTGCGACTAATGTGTCATGAGTGGCCAGCATTAGCTTGCACCAGCCCAGTAGTATCCTACATTTTTTAATCATGTATAATGAAAGTTAGTTGTATCTGTTCCAGGGTGATTTGTTTCTCAAGTCTTTTGTGTAATAACAATTGGGAAGTCTAACAAGAAATCTAATGTTAAGGTAAATTCCATTGGTAACATATTTTATACATTTACAAGTCTATATATTTTCTTATATTCTTCATTGGTTCTTTGACTTTATTGATATATTTGCGCCTTTTGACATTTTTTTTTATTATGTACCTCACGTTGCTGTCGTCACTCCAAGTATTCCTAAAGTGGAAAGGAAAAAAGGTGCGTTTTACTTTTCAATTTAAGGAAATTGAATGGAAGATGTTTCTAGTAATTTCTAAGAGTACCTCATAAAGAATTATGTATAGTTTGAATTATGTATTTCTCTTTCCACAGCTGAAGCTGAGTATGTAGAATTAATCCCAATGCCCACCTACCACATTCACTCTTCTATAACTCAAATACTCTTCCATGTGCTAAGTCATTTCTCTCTGCAGTGGTAAAGTCTTAATCATCCTTCTCTTCATGTCACGGTTCAGTACCTACGAGCAGTAAAATTTATTTTTTGTCATAATCTCCTTGACTTTCTCTGATGATAGATGGAAGAAGTCTCCAGATTTTATAATTTTTTAAAGAATGGATGATTTTTCACTATTTTAATATATAGTAATAGGCTGATGAAAAGGAGCGTAGAAGACAGAGTATTCTTCCTTTGTTTCTACAACTTCATGTCTATTTTGTTGTAGCAACAAGTTTTATGTGTTTTGTTGTAACTGTTGTAATAGGTGCTAAAGGAGTTATTATATAATAGGGATATCATAATTTTTTACTTCTAAATGTATGGAAAGAGAAGCACCTCTATTTTTTTATTAATGTTGAAATATAAACTCTGCAGTAGCTTATCTTTATTTTGTTTGTTGTTTAATTTGTGCTCTATTTTTACTCTGCCTCTCCTCTTTCAAAAAAATCAAATTACTTTTGTGAACTGATTTTGTCACACTCCTGAACATCTTATAATAAAAAAGAACAATCAAAACACCATAAATAATAGAACTTATTCCCACAAACCTCCAACTATCCCAAATCCCGCATTCCAATTTCATCTTCATAGATTTGTTTTATTACATGAATCCTTGCACATACAAAACTAAATTAAATATCTTTGAAGACCAGTTCCACAGTTTTCAGAAAACCCTAACACGCGCTGAAATTTAAATTTTCGTGTATATCAAGCTTATTGAATATCAGATTACCTCGTTGCACAAGGACACCCAAATTTCAGTCCATTAACAGTTTTCCTTTCCATCAGGTTCCAATGAATGTTCCTTGAAATTTAAGTTTCAACGTTTACACATTTCTAAATATTGGATTTCATTTTCTCTCTCTATATATTTTCTCCATGAAAATTTCAATATTGAGCTCCTTACCTATGTAATTTCTTCATGTTGGATATCAAGCTGTCCTAAGTTTGCTTGATAATAGGTTATTTATTATCCCGAAATAAATAACATGTTGGTTAATGATAGCTTATGGAGGTCCGATTGGTTGTGGTCCGACCACCCACTTTCTGTCGACTCTTCGACATATTAACAATCATGTATTTTCGCTAATATATGGTCAATATTGTTTTGACATCTTGGGACTGTCATACCACTTGGGATTGTTTTGACATCTTGGGACTGTAATACCACTTGTTGCCAGATCAATAGATTATTCTTCCAAGTATTTTCAGTCTTATGTTCATTCAAGTGCGGAATTATTAGGAAGGATCTGAAGCTGCGCTAGCGTTTCACCTTTTTCTATTCTTTGCACAAGTTTTTTTTAATTACAACTTTAGGCTCTTCTCCCCTATGAGAACCGAATTATTCTTCTTAACTTTTAGAAGGATTTCTATGAGTCTTCTAATCTTATCATTCTATTACCGGTGGCTTCAGCACCAACCCTAAACTTTGAAGTAGCAGCCAAGCAAGGCTGGCGCAGATGGCTAGCACCGGCTGCCAAAAACGTCGCAGGTTCTGTTTAGTATAATTGATCTGGCATGCTGAGAATTTACAAAATCACGTCGCATTTCGACAAGTACTGTAATCAGAAAACTTTTAATGTCCCTCCTCGACCTCCTTCAACCTCTCTGACCTCCCCGACTTCCTCTGACCTCCTTGACCTCCCCGACCTCCAACCTCCTCTGACCTCGACCTCCTCCGACCTCCTAGACCTTGACCTCTCCGACCTCCTTGACCTATTGATCTGGAAAATTTTCATGGAATGAAGGAGCTTTGCGATTTCCCACAATGGGAGACAATCTATTTCCTATTCTTTTGTTCCAAGTAGCTGGTGGACCACTCAACAATTTGTCCCCTACTATTAAAGAATGGACATGCAAATCAAGATTGTGATTTCTTCCTCGGAATCAATTACTTGTCACATATGTTTAGCACTGCTACATCCATGATATTGATCACTGGCAGCCTTAGGTCGCCTGGGAATGTGTTGGGAAGATCTACAATTTCTGATTAGTCTTTGTTCTTTGTAGATCGACGTGTTTCACCTCCAGACCTACCACGCCCCCTGGCAGATCATCTTCATTATGGCTCTTTCCAAAACCCACTGAAACGATCCAGCCAGTTGCTTCATGAAGCATTGGATTGTATAGTCGAGTGGTTTTTAATCAATAAAAAGTGTAGAAATGCACAGAAATGACCAGGAAAAACATGCATTATAGAAATGCAATCAACAGTCGGTCGGTTAGTCTTTCAAGGAAATTGACCATTTTTAAAATAATTTCCACAAAAATCATATTGACCCACTTTACTTATATCCATATGTAGTTCGGCTTTTAAAGATTATTTTACCAGCAACACTTCAATTTTGCACAAGTCTTATATTAAAATATAGTGCACATACCATAGTTAATATATAAGTCAGTGCTGGATTTTTGAATCAGTTGAAATATTGGTCATTGGGTCTACATAGCTTCAATGGCCAATGTACATGCTTTGGGTAATTTTCCCTATTTTTGCAAATTCATGCAATCTCATCAAATCGTGGTGCAGTTTTCATAAATAATATCTTTCTCCATGCTGTGTCCAACAATAATCCAAAATTTGGTTCAAATTTCGGAATTTCACATTATTCATTTCACCTTTCGCAAAATCAATTATTAATAATTAATAATTAATATTGTTTTAAAAAATTAATAAATAACAAAATAAAACTAAAATTTCTTTGAAATATAATCTAAAATAACTGGAAACTAATTTATTCATAAAACACACTTTAATTATCTTTATTTGTCATGCACTTCAACAACAACTACTTCATGGCATAACAAAGTTTTCATGCACACCTGCATAAAACAACATCCAAATGATATTATACATAACCTACTTTCTTCATTTGTCTATACATAACACAACATCCAAATATAATCATACACAACCTACTTTCTTCATTTGGCTATGCCTCTAGCTTATTTTTTCTAATCATCCACCCATCATCTCAACTCTGTTCCGATTAAGTAAAGAAAAATAAAACTAAGAAACAATATAAAACAAAGTGAATCGAAGTTTTTTGGACGAGCTTGTCCAAAAATTAGTCGAAGCTTCGACTAATTTTCAAAGACCCGACTATACATGACAAGTAGTCGATCTCGACACATCGACCTTATTATAGTAGCGACCATATTTAAACATTGACCTTTAACAACTGACCATTGTAATAGTAATGACCAAAAAGAAACTTGGCACCATCATCCCCGAATTGAGAAGTTGATTGAAAATGGAAGACTCTATCATTTGGCCTAACTACCGATTGGTAAATTTATTAATATATCAACCTATATTTGAGTCGAATTATAAATATTGCTTATAAATTTAAGAAGGTCAAGACATTTTAAGCTGAATTTAACATGTGGTTGAGGCTTATATTTGGTTGAAATATTGGTCGGATTAGCACTATGGTCGATCTTGAAAGTTGGTTGTGTTCAATATTATATTTCAAAGTGGTATTGAATAAATTAGATAATTTGTAAACATGTTTATGAGATTCTTTGTTTGCGCAGAAAATCATATATTACATGAAAGATAAAGTACTTAAAAGACATGAATGTAATGTGGAATTTGAGTACTTAATGTGGAATCTTATGCAAGAACAAGGACATGCAAGTAGATGATATTAAAACATAAACATGCAAAAGTTAATTACAACAAAATCATCATAAAAAACTATTAAAGTTGCCATCAAATGGAATTGAGCAATTAATGAGAGTCTTGATGTAAAGTATCAAAAGCTGACATTTGAGAGACCAAAGAAAAATTGATGTCCAAACTCTATAGGTTGAAGATATCCTGCCAACACTAGCACAAATTCCTCTCCAAAATATATCAAATCTAAAATAGATCTATCTAGCTCATTATTTCACAAAGTTAGCATGGATGCATAAACACATTCATGAGAGAAACATGCCAAGTTTGTATCAATGAAGAGCATAAAAGAACTAGTACAATGATATACCTTGAGTGTAGTTCAACAACAACTTGCTTTATGCTCTCCTTCAATATCCTTCAAGAGGCATAGGATCATAAGTTTCAGCCTTCAAGTCTTATCCCCCTTGGGCCAAAGTAAGAGTTTGTATTTACAGGATTGGGAGATCTAAACCAATTAGAAAAGGATTTGGATCTCATGAGAAGAAGGTGGATAAAATCTCCATGGATGGAATGGAAACATCATTCGAAGGATAAGTTAATCCCATATAAATATCTCAAAATATATGATCCAAAATCCAAGGTAACAAATCCCAGTTAGGATTTCTGCTCCTCCAGAACATGATAAAATGCGACAAACAAGGATTTTTGTGCTCTATTAGTAATGAAATATGTGAAAATTGGGGATTTTTCGCTCTATGATGTACTATAAGGGTGCGATAATCACTCCTTGCCTCACTAACAGGGCGCGAAAAAGTCTCTTCAAGGCTTAAGGAGATGGGTTGTGATTTGGATTTCAGGGTCTAGGTGACATGAAAGGTTCTTAGGGTGGTATGGAAGCCGAGAAACCACAATATAGAGTGTCTTAACCCGCTTAGGGAGCAAGGTATTCATGATGATGGGACATATAGACTGCAAGTGAAAAAATGAAATGTAACAGGTGCCCACTAAAGTGTGAGGTCGAAAATGGAACTGATGGCTGAAACACTTTACCAACTCATAGATGAAGGAAAACTGAAAGATAATCGTAGAAGAGCCTGTAAACCATCTACTGACAATATGCCAACCCCGAGGTAGGAATCCCCATGCTTGGAATGAATTGACTTAAAACATGGTTTCCAACCAATACTTTGCAGATCCATGATAGTACTGACCAAGTATATGACCATCAACATACATTGTGGATCCATACCTAACAATGATTGAAGACAAATCATGGCTACTAGAACATACATGTAGATCCATGATAAGATAATACCATAGCCATAACCAATACAAGAGTGGATCTATGTGACAATATATCAATGAGGTCACCAATATGATCTTTAAATGGGAACCTACTAAAAAATTCTCCATCGTAGTCTGGGTATGTTAGATAAACTTCAGGATAATAGGGATTTCTATCCGATCCTGAATAGACACGAATATAACCATGTGAATAAAAAGAGTTGAATTTGAACATGGCATAAGCCATTTCATTACTGATCAATGATGTAAAATGTCAACAAATGCGAGGGAAATCTCTAATGATGTCAATGATTGCCAAGGTATCACTAGTACATTCCAACGAATGTGAACAGATGAACTGCCATCGAGCATTCATGGAATCATTCGATCAAAGGTCGGTGATGAAAGGCTATAGTCGAATATGAGGAAAACTTCCATTGAGGCATGCAGGTACAAGGTACCAAGATGGTTCCTAAGTCTAATTCCCGGGTGATATGCTGATGTCGATAGGAATAGGCTCGTCAAAAGAGGGCCATGATGAATCCCACATCATCAACATGAAACCGAAAATATAATGGTATGAATCGATGAATATTCTGAATATATAGACTGAAACAAGGATGTAAAGGCTGACAATATTGCATAGGCTAACTCAGGTAAATACTAGCCTTGAACATTGTATGGAACTACAATAACTGACTTGGAAGCATTGAATCGACGAGGCAGAAACCAAGACATAATGTGGCAATGACTGAGGCATTCTTGAGATGAGTTGAAGGACCGGGATGACTCATAGACTTGGCATGACTCAAAGGAAAATAATATTTCCCAATTGTATGGAGAAACGAAAAAAATTTCCATGTTCAAGGGTGACACAAGCTTCCATGGAGCTCTTTCAAAATAGATGACTTATTTCTCCCTAATCCCCATCATGATGGATGAGTACCCCTTTTCTTTTTAACGAGCTTGAGGAGGATAATGAATTCCCGGTATAGCTCATCCTTCGGATGAGTCCAATCTCATATGTTTTACGAACCTGAGAAAGGTGGGGTTCGGTCCCATATGGGTCCTTTGATGTTTAATTTTATGATCCCAAAGAAGGTAAACTCGACAATGTTTCATAGTTAGAGTCTGAAACAATCAAAAGAAGACTCTGAAGTGTCTATTTTGTAAAATTAGTCCCCTAATCCCAAAAAAGTGTAAAATAACGTGAAGTAGAACTCTTCTAGTTGATGGTTGACTAGAGTATACCTTTTTCGTAATTAATACTACTCATCTCAGAAAAGGGGTAAGCAAAAATTGAATAGATTCCCTTTAAAATCCTTTTACGAACATGAAAGGAAACAAGATTGTTCGAAAATATTTTCACATTTAGGGAGTTTTAAAAGAGCATAAAGGAGACTCCAAAAAGTTCCTTTTTCGTATAATAATAGTTACGAGGCCGAAAAAATAATAAAACAAACTTCGTAATGATGACCATTTCATGGTTGTAACTTGTAATGTGCTTGAAACAATCAAATCATGCACCCATACCCAAATTTATAATAGCCCTGCACAAAGTATCAAAATTTGTCGCAAAAAGTATTAGTACTCCATGTAACACTTAATAAAATGAATAATAAGCTCCAAAAGGGAATTCCTAATGTGAACACAAACCAAATACCTAGTTCCAAGAGAGACACAAGTAAAAATAGATAAAAAGAAATTAGATTTTACCTCTTAGTTATCTCTTGGAGTAATTTTTTCCCTCTTTGGAGTCAAATCTTCAGCTAGTGATTTTAGGAGATTTAGACCATGATTTCACAAGTTGTTTGATCCATGTAATAGATTAGGACATCATATTTCTATTTATGGTCATTATTTTGCATTTCATGGATTTTTTCCTCGGTTTTGAGGGTTGAGGGGTACCCCATTTTCAGCCTTTGAGATTGTCGCGCCCTCCCTATGTCGAGAGGCATGAAATTCCCTAGAGTTTTTCCCTTTATAAGCTTGTAGGGGTGCAAAAATCTAAGATTTTCACTCTATATAGAGAGGAAGGGGCACGAAAAAGGCGCAATGGAGAAATAATTTGAAGTCTGTTGCCTAGGTTAAGGGCAAGGGTTTGTCTCAATAATTTAAATGAGTGTTTTTCTTTCCTATTGTAGGTGTTTGCAACCTTCAGAAAGCAAAATGATCTGTTGGAAAGAAAGAGAACATGAAGATTATGATAGAATTTCCCTCCATGACCAAAATACATTGGAATCTTTGTGGGACTGTGGGTTATTGAAAATTTTCAAGACCCAAGGCATGAGAAAGCAAGGGATGTTTCTAAATAATCTCATAGATATGTAGGATGTGGATAACCAAGTATTCAACATTGGCCCACATGTCTTCGAAATTGAAATAGAAGACATTTATTTCATGACTAGTCTCTCCAAATGAGGTTGACTAGTGGTATTGAGTGGCCACCAGAGTGGTGATTAGAGCACTGATGATCTCATTGCACAATATTGTTCCGCAAGAACACAAAGTACAAGTGGTAAAATTCTGATTAAAAATTTAGTTGATATACCACTATGCACAATATTATTCACAATTGATAGAGTCTTGGGAAGAATAGGGTCACATCATGCTACCAGCACGCAGATGATGTGTGCAAATTATTTTACACTTTTTCGGCCTTAGGGACTAATTTTACGAAAAATTCACTTCAGAGTCTTTTTTTGATGGCTTCAAACTCTCTAAATATGAAACATCATCGAGTTTACCTTCTTTGGGATTGTAAAATTAGACATCGAAGGAACCATATGAGACCGAACCCCTCCTTTCTCAGGTTTGTAAAACATATGATATTCGACTCATCTGAAGGATGAGCTATACTGGGCATCTGTTATCCTCCTCAAGATCATTCAAAAACAAAGGGGTACTCATGCGTCATGATGGGGATTAGGGATAAATACGCCAAGTCTATTTCTAAAAAGATTCATTGCATCTTGTGTCGCCCTTTAACATGGAACATGTCTGTGTTTTTCCATACAGTTGGGAAATTTTCATTGCCTTTGAGTCATGCCAAGGTTATGAGTCATCCCACTCCTTCAAGTCATTTGAAGAATGCCTCAGTCATTGTCGCATTATGTCTTTGTTTCTGCCTCGTTGAGTCAATAATTTCGAGACAGTTATTATCGTTCCGTCCAATGTTCAAGGGAAGTATTTACCTAAGTTATCCTCTGCAACATTGTCAACCTTTACATCCTTGTGTCAGTCTGTATATTCAGAAGATTCATCACTTCATACCATTATCCTGTGGGTTTCATGTCGATGATGTGGGATTCACCATGGCCCTCCTTCGATGAGTCTATTCCTATCGACATCAGCATATCACCTAGGAATTAGACAAAGGAACCACCTTGGTACCTTGGTACATGCATGCCCCAATGGTAGGTTTCCTCGTATTCGATGGTAAGATTTTGTCATCGACCTATGATCGAATTATTCCATGAATTTTTGAAGTCAATTCATCCGTTCACATTTGTCGGAATGTACTAGCAATACTTTGGGTACCATTGACATCATTGGTGATTTCCATCGCACTTCTTAATGGTTTATATCATTGATCAGTAATCAAGTGGTTTCTACCATGTTCAAATTCAACTCTTTTTATTTGTGGTTGTTGTTGTTTCCACGAGACAGATTGGCCCACCAGTGGAGGTTGAATATTCACCATGCTCGGCCCAGCGGTAAAAGGTTGTCGTCCAGATATGGTATAAATCATAGCTGAAGATTGACCTCCAGTTACAATCAACATTTGAACAAAATATATATGCAAAATTTCGACTGGGGCATTGAAGGAAATTGATTGAGAAGTTTGAGTAAATGTTGAAGTATTGCTGACTTGTGAGGATGAATGTGCACCTAGTCGATAACCTTGGGTAATGAAGAGACACTAAGATCAGTTCCTCAGCTAGGAATAATCCCTATAGAGTGACCAAGAATATCACTTGGTAATATGGGAGGGAGTGTTCGACGGGGAGGTTGAGGAGTTAACTGCATGGGTGATGGATAGGTGCAAAATTCATCAAGTTCTTGGCCCAAAGTGTTGTTCCATAATGAAGAGGATGGGCCAAAAAAGAGTGTCGTTTTCAGGTCATCTGGTAAAGGTTGGGTAAACACCCAATCTATGGCTGTAGATCAACCTAAAAACTATATGCCATAAGTTGAATCACGGGTTCTAGATTGGGGAATTCTTAGACCAGAGGGATCTACCACTTCAAAAGTCGGAGGTAATAAAATTTATGGACATAAGTGTTACACAAAAATTTTGTACTCATCATGATTATGAACCATGTACACTTTATCCTTGCATAAATACCTGAAGTACTTGACCAAAATCCTTAGAACATGAGTTATGAGGTTTTCTTCCTGTAAAAACCCTGTTTAGAGAGCTCGATGCACCTTTCCTTCTAGAAAATCACATCTTTTCCTAATCGATGCACCTTTCTCCACACTACAAAGTGCATCACCGACGCATGTTGTTAATGTCTAGGGTGCGTCGGTTCCTGTATGGAGGGAAAAAATAGAAGTTTCAAGAAGTCTCTCGAAGGAGACCATCGTGGAGGCTTATCCCTTCAATATAAGGTGGATCTTACTCTCCTCCCAGTTTAGTAGGATCCCACCTCCTCCTTCTCCATAATCCTCTCCTCTCCTCCTCATCTCTTTTACCCTATAAATGAAGCTCCTCTTCATGGGATAGGGGGGTTGAAATGAGGGTAGCCAAATGCTATAGAAATTGATCCAGGAATCCATTATTCCATGATTGGAAAATTGAGGCAAGGTTCCATTGGAAAGGATCTTCAACACCAAGGCTTCATTGGTTGTAATTCTTTCCTCTATTTTCATTAATACATCAATGTCTTCCTTTCCCATAAATGATGTGTAATTTAATTTATAGTAGTTCTCCTTGGTCAATTTATTATATGTATCATGTTATCTTGTAGTCTCTTGTCTTTGTCATTTTGAATCTTTTGCAAGTAATCTCTTCATCAAGAAGCAGGACTGCGAAAGCTTCAAGCTACGAGGACAACATTCATAAATAAGGTATGTCCTGCAATTTTCTCTTTAGAAGAACGCGCCAATCCCCCACCAATGCTCTGGTGTATACCTATATCCCACGTCGACCTATTGATTTTTAGCCTAATTTTCTTCCCATACCTTTCAGTGCCCGGTTGCTTGGTTTGTGACCGGGTTGGTACAGTGTTTTTTGCTTTCTACAGTTGAAGAGAATAAAATATTTGTTTCCATCTTAGTTTAAGGAAATAAATTTAATTTCGCTTTCTTTATTTGATTTGAAATATTTATGAAAATGCCAAAAAGAGTTATGCTTTTAGCTAGTCTTGTTTTGGTTCAGATCTGATTTTTATAATGAAAATAAAACTACTTTTAGCTTTTGAATAGTTAGGGGTTAGGAATTTTCTTTCTTGTTTGGAAACAACGATTATATCCCTTCTTCTTTTAATTAAATATCTACTCTCTCATTATTTTCTAAAGCAAACGGATTTGCCTCTTTTTGGGTCTTCTTGAGATTCATAGCCATGTTTGGACCCTTTAGTCAAAACTAGTATTTTGCTTGCATTTTTAAGAGAAATGAATTGGGGCCATGAATCGTGTATCTTACAGTCTCTTGGACCCATATTAAGGTTTACAAATAATTTTTGCTTTGGTGTGGATTGTATTGCTTCTACCATTTTTGAAAAAGTTAAAATGGCATTTGCATAGGGTTGTTCACTTGGAAAAAATAATGTCTTACTCTCTCTTTAAGTAGGACTTCATCTAAAAATGAAAGATTTGCATTTCATTTATATTAGTGGTGCATCTTGTTTACTTTACAAGTCTACACTTCAGGCAACCACTTAACCGCATAAGATAAAATCAAGCGCTAGTTAAGTTAAAATATTTGGCAACTTCAATAATAGGTTAGAGACATATTCCGACGTCTTAAAGCGTAGGAGATGTCGTTATTTTCCTACAGTGCATTCCTGGGTCTGTTTGGTTCTTCCACATAATCGTTGGTATATCGAAAGGTTATTTCACGTACTCAACGGTATATAGGAAGGACCCTTTCGTACGATTGTGCATTAGAAAACACTACTGCGGATTAGATATCCCACGTATCTTGCGTATATCGGGAGACCCCTTTAGTATCCTGGAACTATCTAGGTAAACCTATTGGGCGTCTTATTGTTTCAATACACCCAGAACAACACTCTGGGATATTACCATGCACGTACTGCTAGGTAGTCAAGTTATATGGTCAGGGGTACGGTCTCAATTCTCCCTGGTTAGTGCTCTGAAATATTGGGCCAAGTATAACTGTTGGACCGACCTACAGTATATCACGAGTTGCGAAAATTTGATAATCCCGTGAGAATCCAGCTTATTTATCCATGCCTTCCACAAACTGCTTGTTTCTTTTAGATTTGAGTAGTGTTTGATTTGTGTGGTAATTTAGAGGTTCTTAGAGAGTTTAGATATGGAAAACTATTCCGGGACTACCAACCAAGAGACCCCTTTTCAGGGTACATCTTTTTCTTTTCTTTCACACGGAAGTGTTAGTCCTCCCTTCATGGCCACATTGATCCTTCCCGGATTTACTATAGGATTACCCGTATGGTTATTCTCCAATCCGATCACCCAAGTGCACTGATTGTCTCAGATCACAGTCCTCCCCCATAAGAGAATCGACCTCACGTTGATCCTTCACCTTTTTCATCAAATGTTGAGTCTGCTTCCTTTTCTTCCTCTTCTCTTACTGAAAAATATGACGTTAGTAAGAAGGTGGATAAGAAGAAGAAGAAAAGGAAGGGTAAAAAGAAGAACACTAAGCAGAAGGTCAAAGCTCCAACCTCTGACCATCATGTTGGAAACCTAGCTGCCACTGATCATCATGTTGGGAGTGTTGATGTACCTGTTTCGAATCCTCGTAAACCTAAGTTTCCTTGTAGGATTTTCGAGGAACCCCATTTTCTTAAGGATTTCCCTGGTATTCCTGCAGTCTTAGAAGTATGGTCGCAAGATTCAGAACAACCCATATCGTCAGCCTTTGGACATCATGCTGATGATACCTTGTCAACCAACGACTCTTTGGTTAAGAGTCATAAAAGTAAACTCAAGAATCTGTGCTTATTATGTAGGGACATGCACCGTACTTACCTTTTTCCTCGCATGGATGAAGATTCGCGGTTGTTGGAGGATATTTATGTGTCGCAATCACTGCCTCCAACGATTTGTAGTAAATTTCCTCTTGAATTGTCACCGGTTGATCAAGCGATCGATCTAGTTTCATCCTTGGTTGATCCCACTCTTCCCTTGTAGAGTAAAACCCAAGTGATCTATCTAGTTTCATCCTCGGTCGATACCACTCTTCCCTTGGAGAGTGAAACCCAAGTGGTCAATCTAGTTTCATCCTTAGTCGATCCCACTCTTCCCTTGGAGAGTGAAACCCAAGTGGTCAATCTAGTTTCATCCTCAGTCAATCCCACTCTTCCCTTGAAGAGTGAAACCCAAGTGATCGATCTAATTTCATCCTTGGTCTATCCCACACTTTACTTGAAGAGTGAAACCCAAGTGGTCAATACAGTTTCATCCTCAATCGATCCCACTCTCTCGTCAGAGAGTGAACCTAATACCGCTTAGGTTCTTCTTTTTAATATAGATTATACCATGCAGCGGGGCATTGCTCCTTCTATTACAGGACCTCCACCAAGTAATGAGGATTACGGTATTCCACCTTTGGTTCCAAATCAGTCATTGTTTATCAATTGGAACAGACTCTCTACACCTCGCCTTCCCTCATATCTACCTTTCGAAATCATTGTGCAGGTTGGTCATATAGATGTACCTCATACTATAGTTGATGAAGGTGCCGTAGTTAGAATTTTGTCCTCAAATGATTGGAAGGCTATGGGTTCCCCACAGCTTGTGCCCATTAGTTAGAATTTGCTATCTTTTAACAGAGGAATCAATCAACCTCTGGGGGTTGTTCCTTAGTTGCCTATTTCCTTAGGTGGAAAAACAATATTTATTGATTTTTTGGTAGTTTCGAGTCCTTGGGATTTTAATCTGCTCCTCGGACAAGATTATGTCTATGCGATGAAAGATCTCCTGTCCACACTTTTCTGAGTGTTTTCTTTCCCTCATGAAGGACACATTGTGACTATCGACCAACTTTAGTTTCTTAGCTCTTGTTCAAACACTGATCATCCGACTTATGTCCATGCGGTATATTACCCGCCGCAAGTAAATTATGTGGAATTATATACCATGCTTCAAACTTCCATTGACCATGGAATTCTCTTTGATTGCTCATCTTCTTTAACCTTGGATTCAAGAGTTGACATGGTTTATCTTCCTTCCAATGAAGACCTCTTAGAGTCCATGATCGAGGCTTATCCATCGACATGTATTCCTTCTAGAGTGTCGTCCTCTTGGAATCCATGAAGGTGTCAATGGGCATATTTTACGTTCCATTTTAAGCTCATTAAAATATGAAATGGGTCCCTTCAAGCATAGTTATTTTCTATTTCAAGCTTGTGTAAAAATTAAACAGGTCCTCCCAAGCATAGTTTACGTTTGGTTTCAAGCTTGCATAAAAATGAAACCAACTCCATGAGCAGAGTTCTTTTATTGTGTCAATCTCATTAAAGCATGAAACAGATGATCATGATAAGAGTTCTATTCCCGTGTCAAGCTCGCTAAAAAATGAAACAACACCCCACGAGAATAGTTCTATTCTTGTGTCAATCTCGTTAAAAATGAAATAGATTCCCTCCCTTTGAATTGAGTCTTTCACCATATTTAATATATGAACCTTCATTTAATTCACCTATGCTATTTAATCCTCTTTTTTATTCCTCTGCTGGTGAAGCTATTCCTACTAGTAACCACGCATTTGATTGGATGACAAAAAGAGTAGGAAAACGAAACAAAGATTTGGGGGCATGTATCCATCCTATGCACATCATACTGGATGTAAGCCATGAGATTCTTATGCTAGGGGTAAAATTCCAACCTCTGGATATCATGTTGGGAAGAAACCTGGCAATGGGAATTATACCAAGCATAGTTTATTTTCTGTAACAGGATCGTTAAAATATGAAGCAGGCATCATGAGCATTCTTTTCACCTATCTTTGAGCTCGTTACAAAAAAGTAAGATGGTATTGAGCTTACTTTTCACTTTTTTTTGTACTATGGTTGAAACATGAAAAGTGGTTTGAGCTTACTTTTTACTTTTCCGTTCTCTGGTTCAAACATGAAAGAGATTCCTAGTGTTTTTTATGCCATGGTCCTGCTCATTAAAAAATGAGTAAAAAGGTGTGTTTAATGAGTATAGGATTATCAATTTATCCGGCCTCACTAGACTACTTACGGAAAAGGAACTGTGTTGAGTTTACTTTTTCCTTTTTTTGTACTTGTTCACCAACCATGACAAAGTTGTATATGAGGTTCTCTTTAAGCTCTTTTCAAACTCCCAAAATAGGAAAATATTGCCGAGCGAACTTGTTTCTTTCACGCTCATAAAAGGATTTGAAAGGACGTTTATCCGGTGATAATTTATCCATTTTTCGGACCGTTTCGACTATTTATGAAAAAGGAATACTCTAGTCAATCATGATTAGAAGAGTTCTCTCTCACGTTGTTTTATCTGTTTTCGAGTGAGGAGACTAATATTTACAAAAAAGAACTGTTAGGAGTCTTCTTTTGACCATTTCAGACTCTCTAAATGTGAAACGTCACGTAGTTTACCTTCTTTGAACTCGTAAAATTATACATAGAAGGACCTTTTTGGGACCGAACCCCTCCTTTCTCAGTTTCGTAAAACATGTGATATTGGACTCATCATATGATGAGCTACATCGAGCATTTGTTACCTTATTCCATCTCGTTAAAAATAAAAGAGGCACTCATCCATCTTGATGGGGAAATTAAGAGAATGGAAAGATGTATTTGAGTTTGTATTAATGACATCTTAAAGTAATCTTTGAACATGGCACCTGTCTGCATTCTAGTCAAACAGTTGGATAGTTAGCTTTTCTTCGAGTCATACCAATTCCATGAGTCATTCTACCCCTTTGGGTACTCCGAAGAATGCTCCAGTCATTTGTTGCATTATGTCTTGGTCTCTACTATGTTGAGTCAATGTTTCCAAGTCACTCGTCATCCAGTTGAATGTTCAAAGGAAGTATTTGTCCGGAATCAACCTTCGCAGTCATTAAACCTTATGTTTGGTCGATTCTCCCTGTTTACCATTACACCTTTGTGTTAGTTCACACTCATTTGATCTACCATATTATATCAATTCCCGTGTCAGTTTCATGTTGATGATGTGGGATGCATCATGGCCCTCCTTTGATGAGTCTATTCCTGTCGACATCAGATCATCATCCAGGAATTAGACTTAGAAACTAGTCGGTACCTTGGAGCCTGCATGCCTCAATGGAAGGTTTCCTTGCTTCCGAAAGTAGGTTTACATCATTGAACTGTGATTGAATGATTCCACGAATGTTGGAATCCAACTCATTTATTCGCATTTGTTGGGATGTACTAGTGATGCCTTGGGGATCATCGTCATCATTGGTGATTTCCCTCGCACTTGTTAAAGATTCACATCATTGATCAGTAATAAAGTGGTTTCTACTGTGAAAATCCTCACAGCAGATCTAAGAGATGATGTATAACTCACAAGAGTAATTATGATTAAGCAGGAAAATAGAAGAATAGTGAACAATACAGTATAATGAGAAACAGAATAATATGGTACAGTAGAACTCAGATAGAAGCAATAATACTTCACACACACACTAGTTAATTAATCACAATATGGAAAAATAAATAGTACAATGTTAGAGAGGATTCGAATTCCCAAGGTGGAAATTCGAATCAGCCTCTCAGAGTGATCATAAGATCAATAGAGTGTCATCGGAGCACAACTAGGTGTCCTCATGATCATCAGAGCACAACTGGAAGTCTTCATCATCATCAGTGGAGTCATCAATGCTCAAGTAACTGCCAACCATCAGTCAAACTAACTCTGGTAGGTGTAACTGAGTGTAACTCAGTGTAACTAAGTGTAACTAAGTGTAATTGAGTGTAACTGAGTGTAACTGACTGTAACTAACTGTAACTGAGTGTAACTGAGTGTAACTGACTGTAACTGAGTGTAACTGAGTGACAACTGGACTGGTAGGTGAAGAAGGGAAAGTTGCTCCCTAAAATCAAGGAAGAAGGGCGCATTAAGAAAATAGAGGGCTAAAACTGAATAGTGAGAAGCTCATGGGGGCTGGCTAACTGAGGGCTAGGTGTTGGACTGATGACTGGGATGCATGCAAAATGCATGCAAATCCTAGAATGCATGCAAACCCTAAAAGGTGCATGCATGACTAAAAATGTAAATGATCAAAATACTGGTGGGACTAGGATGGAGTATAGGAATATCCTAACACCCCCCCTTAATCCATCCCAGGCCCTGGTAAGTAAGACCAAAGGTCACCCAATACAATGAATAATAACAATCAATAAACCAAGGAAGTGGGAAAATTTCGTGGGAAACATACCCCCCTCCTCAAAAAATAGACTGTAAGGCACACATAAAAATAAATGCTCCAAACTCAAGCATGTGTGATGCTTGGTCATATGTCTGGAGATATCTTCTTCTTGGGAAGAAGTGGATCATGCTCAAAAAGCATGTGATTGTACTTGCTCTTTAGATTGAATGTGATGAGAACAAATCCAACAGTATGAGAATGATCCTTGAACCTGTGATTCGAATCAACTGAGGTAGGATCAAATCTGTGAAAGTGCATATAGTCTTTTGTCTTCTCCTTCGAACGACCATGGGTGAGATTATGCCAAAAATAAGTATTACATGTTTGCTTGAAATCAAAATCAGATTTAAGACTTAAAAAATAGTTTCTTGAGATCTCCTTTGAACCAGCAGGGGTGAGATCAAAACTATCATATGCATGAGAAATCTCCTTTGAACCAGCAGGGGTGAGATCAAAACTTGAATCATGGTTTTTTGAGATCTCCTTTGAACCATGAGAGGTGAGATCAAAACCAGTAATTGCATGAGAATTTATCCCAAGTGAATGGAAATGGCCATAATCTTCAATAACCTTCTGAAAGCATGAATTTATGATCATATAGTAGTATAAAAGAGGAGATAGCTGGAGAGGAGCGAATGCATTACCTTCAGTAGTTGTTTTGACCTCTGAAATAATCATGTGATCATGATGCAAACCAACAAACTCTGGTGCAAGAGAGGATTTAAGACCTTCTGCAATATCTATAGTGTGAGCTGGCACAGAAAGAGAAGAAAGTTTGAGCATGAGTGGAGAATCTACAAGTTCTTTGTCAACAACTTCAATATGAGATGATACTGGTTCATGATCTGAGAGACCATCAAGAGGAGCGAATGCATCACTTTGCTTGCTTTTGAAGGGGTTTGGACCAAATCCTTCATTCTTTCTGCCAAATTTTTCATCCAGGTGAGCCCATAGCTCTTTTGGAGTTTCAATATCAATAATGATTGGGAGCAATATGTAATCCGGCATAGTAAGCTTCATTCCTCTAATGTGCATGTCACCTTTATTCAATGATTCAATCTTCTCATCAGAGGATTCGAACTCTCTTTCAAAATAACAATCAAAGAGATCATGGCTCTTTAAATATGCTATTATTTTTGGTTTCCATTCATCATAGTTGAATAGAGAAAGAGGAGTGATTTCTTCTAATTCAGGATACATTGAAGCTGTAGAAGACCTGCAAAAACAATATAGAATAACTGCAACTGCTACTGCTGCAAAAATGCAGAAACTGCTGCAACTACTGCACTCAAAATCTAGGTAATAACCTGCAAAAAACTCTCAAGAATGGAGATAAACAATACTCTCAACATGCTCTGATACCATGTGAAAATCCTCATAGCAGATCTAAGAGATGATGTATAACTCAAAAGAGTAATTATGATTAAGCAAGAAAATAAAAGAAGAGTGAACAATACAGTATAATGAGCAACAGAATAATATGGTACAGTAGAACTCAGATAGAAGCAATAATACTTCACGCACACTAGTTAATTAATCACAATATGGACAAATAAATAGTACAATGGTAGAGAGGATTCGAATGCCCAAGGTGGAAATTCGAATTAGCCTCTCAGAGTGATCATAAGATCAATAGAGTGTCATCGGAGCACAACTGGAAGTCTTCATCATCATTAGTGGAGTCATCAATGCTCAAGTAACTGTCAACCATCAGTCAAACTAACTCTGGTAGGTGTAACTGAGTGTAACTAAAGGTAACTGAGTGTAACTGAATGTAACTGAGTGACAACTGGACTGGTAGGTGAAGAAGGGCGAGTTGCTTCCTAAAATCAAGGAAGAAGGGCGCATTAAGCAACTGGAGGGCTAAAAATGAATAGTGAGAAGCTCCTGGGGCTGGCTAACTGAGGGCTAGGTGTTGGAATGATGATTGGGATGCATGCAAACCCTAGAATGCATGCAAACCCTAAAAGGTGCATGCATGCCTGAAAATGTAAATGATCAAAATACTGGTGGGACTAGGATGGAGTATAGGAATATCCTAACATCTACCATGTTCGACTTCAACACATTGTAATCAAATGGTAAGATTCGTATCATTTAGGGAATAGGTAGAAGACCCTGGGTTGTTTTGATGTCTTACTATTACAACCAGGTTGCGATGGAGATTTTTTAGTAGGTCCCCACATAGATGTTATGATGGAGACCTCATTAATATATTGTCACACAGATCCACTCTTGTATTGGTTGTGGCTGTGTTATTATCTCATCATGGATATACACTTGTATTTTAGTAGCCATGATTGTGTTCAGTCATTCATATATGGATCCACACTATATTTTGGTGGCCACATCATCGGTCAGTATCAACATGGGTCTGCAATGTATTGGTCGGTAGCTATGTTGTGAGGCGTTGGGATGCTAAAATTATTGTACTGCAAAAAATCCTTGGTTATTTTTGACATATTTCCAACCAATGGTTCCTTACCTCGATCCTTTATACTTTATCCATGAAATTATTTCACCTATCCTGTTACTCTAGCTTCACACTTTGGGGGTCATTTTGTTACACGAAAATTTTGTACTCATCATGATTACAAACCATGTACACTTTATCCTTTCCTAAACACTTGAAGTACTTGACCAAAATCCTTAGAAGATGAGTCATGAGGTTTTTTCCCTGTAAAAACCTTGTTTAGAGAGCTCGATGCACCTTGCCTTCTAGCAAAGCGTGTCTCTTCCTGATCAAAACACCTTGATCCACTACAAAGTGCGTCACCGACGCATGTTGCTAGTGTCTAGGGTGCATCGGTTCCTATATGAAGGGAAAAAAGAGAAGTTTCGAGAAGTCTCTCGAAGGATAACCTCATGGAGGCTTATCCCTTCCATATTGGGTGGACCTTACTCGCCTCCCAGCTTAGTAGGATCCCACCTCCTCCTTCTCCCAAATCCTATCATATCCTCCTCATCTATTTTGGGATATAAATGAATCTCCTCTTCATGGGATAGCGGGGTTGAAATGAGGCTAGCCAAATGCTGTAGAAATTGAGCCAGGAATACATTCTTCCATGATTGGAAAATTGAGGCAAGGTTCCATTGGAAATGATCTTCAACACCAAGGATTCATTGGTTGTAATTCTTTCCTCTATTTTCATTAATACATCAATGTCTTCATTTCCCATAAATGATGTGTAATTTCATTTATAGTAGTTATCCTTGGTCAATTTCTTAGATGTATCATGTTATCTTGTAGTCTCTTGTCTTTGTCCTTTTGAATCTTTTGTAGGTAATCTCTTCATCAACAAGCAGCACTGTGAAAGCTTCAAGCTACGAGGATGACCTTCATAAATAAGGTATGGACTTGAATCTTTGTGTTCAAGTAATTTTCTAGATATAGGGAAAGGTTTTCATTCTTTTTTTGCTTTGTTCTAGATCTGAATCATTCAGAATAGGGATATCGGTTGGTGTCCACACCGATGGATTTATCCGTTAACAGTAAGGGAACCGTTTCTTGATCATGTGTAGCTTGAGGTGGCCACATGTTCCTGAGTATCATTCTAAGCTCTTGAATATTACAGGGTACATAAGCGATTGTTTCTCATAGGGACTCCAGAAATTCTTCGTCCGTACGCGGTTAAGGGGTTGGAATCCCTAGAGTTATCCCATAAGAAGGTTAAGGTTGACAAGAGGGTCTAACTGGGGTAGTGGGAACAAAATTTTGTGCCACTAATTGGACTAGTGGTTGATTAAAATTTACTTCCAATTGTATGGTTGTATAAGGAAAAGCATCTTGCTTTTTGATAAATTCAATAAATCCATTGGGTGGGTCATTTTGTGGTGGGACCTATGGTGCTACACTAATATGTGGTGCTACACTAATCTATGGTGCAACCCTAACCTTTGGTGCATCATAAAACTATGGTGTTGCACTAGTTTTTCCTGGAACAACCTCCCCACCAGTCTATCTTCAGGTACGAGGAGCTTGGGTACGTTGAGGTAGTGGTCAGGTAGTTCTGGGTGTGGACGGTTCAGGACTCAACCCTTTTTGTATCCATGATTTCTTGGATCCTCCATGGAGAATGAAAGTGGTGCAATCTAAATCTCTCAAAAAGAGTTCAAAAAACCTAAAGAAACCGAACGTGCAAAAGGGGAGCTAGAAAAATAGGCACACAGGCCAAAAATAAAGCTAAAAAAACTTCACTACAACCGATGTCTCAGCAAGAGAGATACAACAAAAAGGATAGAAATCCAACAAGCAACACTACCTAAAAGAATGACCATCTACAAGGTATAGGGGCAAGAAACCACCTAACTAAGATATGGAATCCTCACAAATCATATCCCCCGTAGGATGACAAAATATGCAGTCAGGAAATACCAAATGAGAGATCAAAAAGGCCAAGGGATATCCCTCTATTGAAAGGGATCCTGGATATAAGAGCTCTAAAAGAATGGTCACTAGGATACCTCGTTCATAATACGTATAGGTAGGTGAATCTGCCACTTCATCCCTTTGGCCGATGCACCACCAATAAGGTATGTACAACTAGGACAACGAGTAGGTGTTCTTCAGTACAGAGTGGAGTGCAGTATTCCACCCAAACCTATGGAACCAATCTTGTGAATTCAACCCTCCGAAGATAATCCTTTGAGAAAAATGGCTTTAATCGTGTCAAAAAATACTAGAGGATTTTAGTTACCTAAGAGACAACTTCTATATTCCAAATGTAAAATGACAAGGGGGAGTTGTTTTGATGCCTATCCCCAATGTCCTACCTAACTACACAATTCATTTATTTCCTCAAATGAGGCTAGTGTGTGTTTAGTTTAAGTGATTACTTTAAAAGGTTGTTATTTATTCAAAAGGGAAGCAGCTGAGTGCAACTGATGGAGTGTGGACTTGACTCAAAACCATGCAAGATCGAATGAGTATGCGAGTCTTTCTCTTAGATGAACTTCTAGATAAATGAGAAAGGGTTTTTTTTCTTTCCCAAATGCAAGACCCATGCACATGCACTATCTCAAAAAAATTATTTTCAATGAGATGCACTAAACCAAACTAAATGCGACCCAAGTTCAAAATAACGAACACAAAATCCCCTTCAATATGAAACACTAAGACACTAAGATGCACTTGTTTTTTCATTTTTCAATTTTCTTAAAGGATGCCTAAAACATTGAGCACACATTTTTTCTCTCACTCAGATTTGTAGCAGAGTAAAGGTAAGAAAAGATGACAATTACAAATGTTTTTTAACAACCACAACAAAGCATGGAAATATTTGCAAAAAATGACTTTTTTTCAAATGACAATATTTTCGAATAAAGACAATTTTTGTGCCAAAGAAGACAAGAACGATCACTTGTTTTCCAAACTTTTCAAGAGGATCAAAGGGTTGTAAAAGAACTGTACCTTTTCTATAACCACACTAGAACTAATAAGCAGCCTTCTGCAAACAAAACAGAAACAAAAATATGGCAAAAACAAGGATGCAATCAACCAAAACCAGGAATAAAGTGAAGTACTCACTTTTCTCCAAACCCAAAACCAAACAGCTAAAACGTCTAAGATTTCATCTTGAAACCAACAAATACGGTCAAGTCTGAGATCCCTGAGGGTGAAAAAATCAAAATCGAGAACCTTGAACTGGAGGTAGGATAAAGTTAACTTAAACCAACTCTAGATCTTCAAGGGCCAATAATGATCACAACACAAAGTTATTCAAATGGATTCAAGAGAAATTAAAATGCTCTACAAAATCATACATCACCTAATAATGGAAGTGTAGGATCACACATAATCCAAAGGCAAAAAACCAATCAATCATCAAGCAAAACAAGCAAAAACTTGTTCCAGGTAAATATTTTTGCGCTCTAGCCTTCACAGATAGGGGAAAAAAAGGAAATTATCGTGCTTCAGCAAAGTGCGAGGGCGCAAAAAATAGATATTTTTCACGCTTGGTAAGCCTAGGATGGCGTGAAAAGCTTGAAATTTTCACTCCTGTGCAGGTTATAAGGGTGCAAAAAGTAGAGGTTTTCGATCTGTAATGGCCTATGAGGGGGTGATAATGCGAACACAAATTGTTTGAGAATAACAGATCTTGCTTAGAAACAAAAAAAAAGGGATGCAATGCCCAACAAAAATTGCTTCCAAACAGTAACCAGGTAGACTCAAAACTAAAAAATGATCAAACTTTAAGAGGTGAGAGATCCAAACAAAATATCAAGAAGGAAAATATATTGGGGTAATACTAGGGTTGATCCGTAGTGGAGTCGCCAATTTCTGTGACAATAAATTCTTCTACAGATAACATAAATTCTTCTTGGATATCAAAAAGTTCCCTAGAAACAAACCTTCCAAGACATAAAACTAACAAATGGGTACTGAAATTCTCTATAGATCTATACATACAAAATCAATGGAAATAAAAAGAGAAGAAGTAGATGTCTTACTTTCTCTTAGAGTTTGTCCCATTGCTCCAGCCTCCAAGCTTGATGTCCAAACTCCAAAGGTTTAAGATAACCTGTCAAAGCTTACACAAACACCTTTCCAAAAGATATCAATTCACAAATAGGTCTATCTAACTTAGTATTTCACAAAGCTAGCATGGATGCAAGAACACATTCATGAGAGAAACATTCCAAGTTTATATTACTGAAGAGTATGAATAAAATTGTACAATGATATACCTTGATTGTAGACCAACAATAGCTTCCTCTAGACTCTCCTTCAGTGTCCTTCAAAAGACTTGAGACCATAAGCTCCACCCTTCAAGTCTTCCTCCTCTTGGGCCAAGGTAAGAGATTGCATTGATAGGATTGGGAGAGCTAAACTAAATGGAGAAATATTTAGATCTCATGAAGAGAAGGTGGATTAGGCTTCCATGGATGGAATGGAAGAAGGATTCGAAGGATAAGACAATCCCACAAAAATCTCCTCGAAGGATAAGATCCAAAAAACATGGAAACAACTCCCAGTCAAATTTTTCGTGCTTTGAAGAAAGTGCAACATGAAATGAAGTGGGATTTCCATGCTCTGCAAAGAATGCAAGGCACAAAAATCAGGATATTTTTGTGTTATGCTAAGTTGTAAGGGCACAATAATCGCTCCCTCCCTAAATGACATGGGATGAAAAATTGTCTTCAAAGGCCTAAGAAAACATGGCATGAGTTGGATTCAAAGTCTAGGTGTCATGAGAGGCTTTGAGGATGATGTAGAAACTAATAAGCCACAACAGATAAAATTCTAACCTGCTTAGGGAGCAAGGTTTCCATGAACATAAGACATAAATACTGCAAGTGACAAAATGAGGTATAGTAGGTGCCCCTTAAAGTGTGAGTTCATAAATGAAATCGATGTAGAATACTTTATAAACTCAAGAATGAAGGATATCTGAAATATAGCCATAGAAGAACCTGCAAAACCAACCACTGACAATATGCCAATCTTGAGGCGGGCATCCCCATGCTTGGAATGAACTTGACTCAAAACATGGTTGCTGACCAATACATTGCAGATCCATGATTGAATAATGACTGGAGATAAATCATGGCTACTAAACACAAGATTATATCCATGATAAAATAACAACACAACCATGACCAATAGAAAGTGGATTTGTGTAATAGTACATCAGTGAGCTAAACACTATAATATCTATGTGGGAACCTACTAAAAAATATCCATCTAAACCTATATATGCTAAATAAAATTCAAAACAATCCACGGTCTTCTATCCAATCCAAAATCGATACGAATCTAACCATGTGATTACAAGGTGTTGAAGTCGAACATGGTAGAAACCACTTGATTACTGGTCAATGATGTAAACTGTTAACAAGTGTGAGGGAAATCATTAATCATGATAATAATCCCCAAGGTATCGCCAATACATTCAAATGAATGTGAATAGGTGTTTTGACGTCGAACATTCATGGAATCATTTGATCAGAGGCCAATGATGGAAACCTAATTTCGGATACTAGGAATCTTGGCATTGGGACTTACAGGTACTAAGGTTGGATTCTATGTTTGATTCTAGAATGATGTGTTGAAGTTCACAAGAATAGACTCGTTGTAGGAGGGCCATGATGAATCCCACACCATCGACACGAAATCGATATGAAAAGTGATGTAAGATGGTGGATCTTCTGGATATGGACCGAGACAAGTGTATAAATGGTGACAATATTGCAGAGGTTAAATCAGGTAAATACTTCCCTTGAACATGGATTGGCATGAAAATAATTGACATGGAAGCATTGAATGAACGATTAAAATACAAAGACATAACGTGACAAAGACTAAGGAATTCTTCAAATGAGTAGGATAACTCATGAATTGGCATGACTCAGAGGCAAAGAAGATTCCTCAACTGTATGACGAGACTCAAATAGGTGCCATGTCGAAGGGTGACAAAATATTCCACAAATATCTTCAAAGCTAGAATTGGATTATTTCTTTGTAATCCACATCATGATAGATGAGGGACTCGTTGTTTTTAGCGAGCTTGAGGAGGATAAAAAATGCTCGGTGTAGCTCATCTTCCAATGAGTCCAATGTAAAATTAGTCATAGCAGATCTAATGAACAAGTAAATCAATCACAATAGATGAAACTCAGAAAATATGGTGTAAACTGTGCAAAAGCATGCATCAGTGCTCTATAATCCCAATAAGGGTGAAAATACAATACAATACTGTCACAATGAGTGAGAAATTCGAATTTCCTAAGGAGGTCATTCGAATTAACTGAATGGCATAGCTTGGCTCCAACTAGGAGTCCTCATCATCAATCAGTGGTGGTCATCAATGCACAAGTCACTGTCAAATAAGTGTCAAACTGAGTCTAACTGAGTGTAATAAGTGTAACTGATGGTAAGTGGCACTAATCTAGGGATGGAGGCTCAGTGGAGGGCACATTAGGGATTAACTGCACTCAGAACTTCCAGTCATGTCTCATCGGAGGTCAATCGAAGTGATAACATCAGTTATGGGTCAATCAGAGGTGAATCGGAGTGATAACATCAGTTATGGGTCAATCAGAGGTAAATCGGAGTGATAACTGAAGTGTAACTGGGCTGGTAGGTGAGAAAGGTGCCCTTCTTCAGTGGAAGGTGAGAATGGGGCACATGACAGGCTAGGAGGGCTAAATTTGAGTGGAAAGTAGCTCCCGAGTGCTGGGAGACTAAGGACTAGGTGCTGGAGGTACCATACTGATGACTGGGCAGCATGCGGGTGCATGCGGAATGCATGCATGCATGCAAAATGCATTCAAAGTACAAAAGTGAATGATGAGATATCCTAACAGCCCCCCTTAAGCTATACTATGGTGTAAAAAATAAAATGCAAGGCACTGGTTATTGAGACCAAAGGTCACCCCAATACAATAATCCAGTAAAATCCTGAAATAAGCTAAGTGAGGAAAGAGGGAAAACCCAGTGGGAAGAAAGCCCCCCCTCAAGATAAACATAAAAATGGATCTAATCTGTCTCCACCATGATGGAAATCACCCCCAATAGTGAATGGAGGTAAGAGAACTTCTTCTCAGTGAAGCTCTTGGTGAAGATGTCTGCAATTTGCTCATCGGTAGGGCAATATTGCAGAATGATGGTGCAATCATGCACCAACTCTCGAATGTAGTGCATATGAATCTCAATGTGTTTGGTCCTCTGCCACTGAACTGGACCGGTGGATATCTTAATAGTACTTTGATTGTCACAAAATAGGATAGTCGAAGTAGTGCTATGAAAATCAAACTCGGAAAGAATACCCTGCAACCAAACTGCTTAAATGCAGGCATTGACTGCCCCTCGATACTCTGCCTCTGCTGAAGAGAGTGCAATGGCTGCCTGCTTTTTGCTTGACCAAAAAATAGGCCCATGTCCAATCATGAAAACATATCTGGAAGTAGAATTCCGATCTATGATATCACCTTCCCAATCTAAATAAGTAAAACCAATGAAATCTAGCTCAGAATCTGCAGCATAATGTATGCCAAAATGTTTCGTACCTTGCACATACTTCAAGATCCGCTTGGCTTCCCACCAATGAAGCTCATGGGGTTGCTACATATACCCTGATACAACACTCACGGCATAATATATGTCAGGCCTTGAGTGTGTCAAGTAGATAAGTGAACCAATCAACTGTCGATACATAGTGCAATCTGCAAGCGGTGTAGTATTTCCCTCTTCAAGACTGATTTTTGAGAGGAATGGAAATGGAGAAGCATTACATTCTGCCATATTAAAATTTAATAGCATGTATTTAGCGTAATTTTGCTGAGATAATGTGATCCCATCAAATTTTTGGGCTATCTCCAAGCCCAAAAATTGCTTAAGCAAGCCCAAATCGCTCATATCAAAAGCTAGATTTAAAGCGGTTTTCAGCTTGTTAATTGTAAGGAGAGTGCTACCAGTAATGAGAATATCATCAACATATAAAACCACAATCAACAAATTACCTTTAAATTGTTTTAGGTACACATTAGGATCAGATTTGCATCTTTTGAAATTCTGAGAAAGAAGGAAAGAGTCCATCTTTGCGTACCAAGCTCTTGGGGCCTGTTTCAACCCATACAAAGATTTCTTCAATCTGCAAACTAATGATGGATATGATATGTATCCTTCTAGTTGTTTCATATATACCTCCTCATCAAGGTCTCCATGTAGAAAATCACTCTTCACATCCATGTGGTGCACTTTCGAGTGCTTGGATGCGGCAATGGCCAAAACTAGGCACATGGAATCCATCTTTGCAACCGGTGCAAAAGTCTTAGTGTAGTCCACACCTTGGACTTGGGAGAAACCTTTTTCCACCAACCTAGATTTGCATTTTCTGATAGATCCATCAGCATCAACCTTCATGTGGTATATCCACTTGCATTGAACTAATTTTCTTCCATGTGGAAGATAAACTAGCTCCCATCTATTGTTCTTTTGAAGAGAACTGTACTCTTCATCCATGGCGGTTTGCCATCGTGGATATCGGTGGGCATGATAGTATGATTTGGGATCTGAACCAATCATAAAATAAAATTTCTTAGATAATAATGGATCAGAAAAAGAAAGATCCATACCCGCTCTTTGATAGTTTGCTCTTGTTCTCCTTGGATCAACAGGATTTCCAATGTTTGGAGCAGTAGATTGTAGAGTGTTTTGGGCCCACTTTGGTAACTGAGGAGGATCATTATGGTATGATTCCAAACCTGATATGTCATGGCCATAAAATTATGATATAATATCATAGATATCATATCCAATGCTTTCTTCATAATCACTCGAATCTTCTTCTTGTGGAGGGTGTAGATTGGCAGTGTTTTCCTCAACTAGTTTCATATCTGGCAGCGGTTCTTCAAACTTCACACTTCGCTCTATGAATACCTTTTTGGATCTAATATTCATGAGTTTATATTCTTTTGATTCTTCCCCATATCCTATTAGGATACTTTCAATACTTTGTGGATCCAAAGACTTTCTCTTATCAGAAGGAATTCTAGCCCATGCAGTGGAGCCAAAAACCCTCAAATTGGACACATCCGATTTGCAAACAAAGAATGCTTCAAAAAAAGTTTTACCTTTCATGGATGAATGTGGAAATCAATTATGAATATATGCAGCAACATTAATGGCTTCATCCCAAATATTTACAGCCAAACCTTTTGACTCAAGCATGCAGGTAGCCATCTCTTTCAATGACCGATTCTTCCTTTCCGCTACACCGTTTTGCTGGGGTGTGTAGGGAACTGTATGTTGGATCTGAATTTCGCTTTCGGCACAAAGTTGCAGAAACTCAGTCTTGATATATTCTCTGCTATTATTAGATATAAGAGCTTTGATATTTCTCTCAGTGGCGGTCTCAACAGAAGCCTTAAAATCCTTGAATTTTCCAAGCACTTCTGACTTGTTTTTGAGAAAAAAATACCCAAGTAAAGCGGGAAAAGTCGTCGATGAATGTCAAAACATACCTTGAACCATTCATGGACATATTTGGCAGTGGAACACTGATACCATAATGTATGAGGCCCAAAATGGTGGAAGCTCTGTTGGCTTTGCCGCGGTCGTACCTGTGCTCGAGGTGCTTCCCAACAATGCAACCGGGGAAAATTCCCTTTGAGGAACGAAGTTGTGGAAGACCATCTACCATGGATTTCTATTGTAGCAGTAGAAAATACTTGTAATTAAGGTGTCCAAACTTTTCATAACAAATCCTACTAACCTCGTTGCCATGAGTGAGGAGAGCAGTGAGCTTTTCAAGCGGCACAAAGTGAGAAAACTCATAGTATTTTGCAGTGTGGTTTGCCTTTCCGACTGCAATAAGGATTCCACTTTTGATATCATAAATTTTGACATTGTTAGGGCTGAATGTAACTTTCTTAGGTTCACCAGTGTGTGTCATTTGATACACAGAAAGTAGATTTGAAGCCAAGGAAGGAACACAGAGAACATTCTGGAAGCTTCCATGTTCTACATGAATGGTACCTTTGCCCTTCGAAGAAATTTTTGAGTCATCTCCCAAATCGATGGGGATGGAACTTCTTGGGTTGAATGAAGAGAAGGAGTCAATGTTTTCAGCCATATGATTCGAGGCACCAGAATCTATTAGTAGAGTGGTGGGTTTCGAGACAGTTGCCATGAGTGCTTGACCTCTTTCATGATCATCATTCCTATCCTTCTTCCGTGCACCGTCAGGAAGAAATAGGTTGTTCTTTTCCAAAAGGAGGGCCATTTGAGCTATTGTTTTATTCATGCATGAACTTTCAGAATGAAATCCATGGTTGCAATATGAACATTTATATTTTTTCTTGCCCTTTTTACCCTTCTGCTTGTTCCTCAAACCGGATGGTGCTTCTGGTTGTTTGCCTTTATCTCTTTGCTTGGTAGGCTCGAATTTGGGCTTCTCTTTCCTTTGCTTTCCTTTACCATTCGAATTCTTGGATCCTTGAGCAAAGAGGGATGAATCTTTGGAGCTTATGGACCCCATTTGAATCAACTTATCATGCTCTTTTGTGACGGACTCAATGAAGGCATTCAAGGTAGGCATCTTCCAATTCGGGGTAGTTAGCCGACCGGAATTGAAAGTAGAGACAAATACCGAGTAATCTTTCCCAAGCTTTGTGAGAATGGAGAGGATCAATTGCTTATCCTCTTTCACAACACCATTGTTCTTCAACTGCAATGACAAGTGCTTGAATCTTGTGAAAAACTCATTGATGGTCTCTAAATTCTCAGGACTAAGAGCAATCAATTCATTCTCTAATTGAAAATCCCTAAGCTCGTCCTGCTTGCCAAAAAGTGTGTCAAGTTGATCCCATATTGCTTTTGGAGTCTTCAATCCGCTGAGATGGAAGTGGAGATCCTTGGAAATGGAGAGGCAAAGGAGACCATAAGCTTCATCAAGCTTATATTAGTGTTTGGTTCTTTTCGACAATGTGCTTGGCTCCAATTCGAGGCCAACAGTGACTCTATAGAACCCTTTTGAGCGTAATATAATCTCCATATCATCTTTCCATTCAAAATAATTGAAGGGAGTAAGAATTGGCTTGGAAGAAGAGTATTCCATCTCAAAGAGCGAGTGCACTTGATGTAGAAGAACTTGTCAAAAACAAGAGAGCAAATGCAATTGGTGAAGATGATTAACCTGCAAATCACAATCAAAACAAGAACAGTAAGGTCGAACAATCCACCCTTTTAGAGTTGCATCACACTTGGGATTGGAGATCAAGCAAGTTAAATGGGTCCAATGTATCAAATCCAGGAATTATGTGGAAAACTCAAGCTTCTGGAGTGGATTGGAGTGTATATTTTTATGCTTTGCATGCACATGAACGAATGCACATGAGATCTTTCATGCCAAAACTTCTATAATTTTGAGCAAATTCACTCAAATCTTCTTGTAGAACACATGTAGAAAAGAGATCTTGTCCCTGCAATGGCTCTGATACCATGTAAAATTAGTCACAGCAGATCTGATGAACAAGTAAATAAATGACAATAGATGAAACTCAGAAAATATGGTGTAAACTGTGCAAAAGCATGCATTAGTGCTCTATAATCCCAATAAGGGTGAAAATACAATACAATACTGTCACAATGAGTGAGCAATTCGAATTACCTAAGGAGGTCATTCGAATTAACTGAATGGCATAGCTTGGCTCCAACTAGGAGTCCTCATCATAAATCAATGGTGGTCATCAATGCACAAGTCACTGTCAAACAGATGTCAAACAGAGTCTAATTGAGTCTAACTGAGTGTAATAAGTGTAACTGATGGTAAGTGGCACTAATCTAGGGATGGAGGCTCAATGAAGGGCGCATGAGGGATTAATTACACTTAGAACTATCAGTCATGTCTCATCGTAGGTCAATCGGAGTGATAACATCAGTTATGGGTCAATCGGAGGTAAATCAGAGTGATAACTGAAGTGTAACTGGACTGGTATGTGAGAAAGGCACCCTTCTTCAGTGGAAGCTGAGAACTGGGTGCATGACAAGCTAGGAGGGATAAATTTGAGTGGAAAGTAGCTCCTGAGTGCTGGGAGACTAAGGACTAGGTGCTGGAGGTACCATACTGATGATTGGGCAGCATGCGGGTGCATGCAATGCATGCAGAATGCATGCAAAATGCAAAGTACAAAAGTGAATGATGAGATATCCTAACATCCAATATCACATGTTTAACAAACCTGAGAAAGGAGGTGTTCAGTCCCATAAGGGCCCTTCAATGTTTAATTTAACGAGTCCAAAGAAGGAAAACTCGATGACGTTTCACATTTAGAGAGTCTGAAACAGTCAAAAGAAGACTCTGAAATGACTTTTTCATAGAATTAGTCCTCTAATCTCGAAAAAGCGTAAAATAATACGAAGGTGCACTCTTCTAGTCAATGGTTGACTAGAGTATACCTTTCTCATAATTAATGCTATCCAGCCTAAAAAATGGGTAAAACAAAACTAAATAGATGCCCTTTCAGATCCTTTTACAAGTGTGAAAGGAAACAAGCTCGCTCGACGATCTTTTCACATTTGAGTTTGAAAAGAGCTTAAAGAAAACTCCAACAAGTTTCTTTTTCGTATCATAATCATTACGAGGTCGAAAAAAGTAATAAAACAAACTTCATAATGATGACCATTTCATGGTTATGACATGGTCAAAATTGTCAAATGATGCACTCATACCCAAAGTCATAATGACCCTTAAAAACATATCGAAACTAATCACAAAAGGGATTAGATCTCCAAGCAAAACTTAGTAAAAATGAATGAAAAGCTACAAAAAGGAAGTTGTAAGTGAACACAGGCTAAATAACTAGTTCCAAGATGGTTAAAAGTAAAAATAGACATAAATAAATTACATTTTACCTCTTTTACCTCTTGGAGTGATTTTTTGCATTATTTGGAAGCAAATCTTCAACCGGTGATTGTAGGAGATATGGAGCACGATTTTGTGAGCCGTATGTTCTAGGTAATAGATCAGGACATTCTATCTCTTTTCATAGTCATTTTGCTTCATTTCATGAATTTTTTTCAGTGTTTTGGGGCTCGAAGGGAACCCATTTTTCAACCCTGGAGATCATCAATCCGTCCCCATGCGAGAGGCATGAAAATATCTAGATTTTTGCTATTCACGTAGTTCCCAGGGTGCAAAAATCTTGGATTTTCATTCTGTAATCCATTGCAGGGGCACGGAAATGTGCAGTCCAAGGAAAATTTGAGCTTCGTTCAGTAGGTTAAAGGTAAGGATTGGCTTCCAAAATTAACTGATTTTTTTTTCTTTCCCATTGCAGGTATTTGCAAATTTCAGGGAGAAAAATGATTCACTGGAAAGAGAGAGAACATGAAAGTGATGACTAGGTTTCCTTCAATGATCCAAATACTTTCAATGCACTATGGGACTGTGGGTTGTTGAATTTCTTCAAGACCTAAGGCATGAGGAAACAAGGGGCACTATTGAATCATCTCATAGAGATATGCGATGTGGAAAATCAAGGTTTTAATGTAGGCCCACATGTCCTAGAGATTGAAGTGGAGGACATCTATTTCTTAACGTGTATCTCAAAAAGAGGCGCACCAGTGGTGTTAAGTGGTCACCGGGGTGGTGATGAGAGTATCGATGACCTCATTGATCACTTCTGTTCCATGGACACACAAATAACAAGCGAAAAAATTTGGATAATGAATGTGGTTAATTTTCCACTATGCACCATTTTGTTCACAATTGTCAGGGTCCCGGGAAGCATAGGTGTACATCATGCTACTAGAGCACATATGTTGTGTGTCCTAGACTGTGTCAATCCCACAATATTCAACTGGTATGGAGGGTTGTTGGTAAAATTGAAATATCAACTAACTGAGTGCGAGAGTGGAAGACATAAATAGTTTGGTTATGGGACCATTTTGGTCACATTATTTTTAGAGTAGGTATGACTACTCCTCCCACATCTCGATGTATCGTTCCATCCTCCATCTGATCCATGGATGGATTTGTGGACTATTTATGTAGGATGGCTAGGGGGCCCGCAATGGCCTAGGTATGAGGTGTATTTATTTTCATGGTAGAGGCACCAGATCTCGATGATTGAAGACTATCCCTATGGTGGGAAGGACTTTCGCGGTGATCCAGACTTAGTGCTCCCGGAGGGGGAACACTGGGATGCTTCAGGTATGTCTTCATCGAAAGAATGTATTTTTGATTCTTTTTTTAATATTTCATTTTTTTGTTGTACAATGGGGATATAATATATGTACATGTTATGCTATAGATGTTGGGCGCATACAACTAGTGGGATATTCTCCCCTTCATTGTCGAGGAGAAAGACTCGCGGCAGATGAGGAGGATGAGGTAGGAATCCAAGATGTGGATCATAACCTCGATGGATTGAAAATGGGAATCCCAACGATGAGGGTGCATGACATACCATACCCCCTTCAGATGCACACTGTGGGGGTTCTTGAGAGGATCAACTAACTGCTACGTCGAGTGGCTCGTGTGGTTGTGTGTTACCATGAGCACAATGCCCCTCATGATCAAATATAGAGTCTAGATTGTCTTTAGGACTCAGCCTTTTGCGGCATTTATATCATGTACGGGAAATAAAGCCCAAATTTTTCCCCTATTGTACTTTTTGGAACTTATGATGTTACATAAAATCTGATGCAAAATTTTTCTATGATATATACAGTTCTTGTTTCGGTTATTTTAATCTCTAAAATGTGTTTATGTGCATTTTATATTTCGTGCTTTTGATGTTTACACTTCATGGAGAAATGTTTCATGTATGCATTAGATGCAAATATAATACAAAATTAGCTTAAATAATCCGCAATTGTATTAAGTTGTCTTGGAATGCGTTGATATTGAATAGATTCAAACGATATTTCCAGTAGGCGTATCCTTCGATATAAATGAAGTAATATAGGTGTTACAACATAATCTTCCACCTTGTGAGCATCAGCATTCCTTGGACTGTAGGATCCATTTCACTGACTCAGATCCACTTTATATCCTTCAGACAGACTATTTCCTCATTTTTCCTCTGACTTGCTTGTTGCATCACTATAACAAGCGTACCCGCAAGTTGCATCACTATAGCCCACGGGTATCAAGTAAAATGGTAAAAATCACTAGTTTATTACTTTTTACTCCCAAAAAGAGGTCATTAGGTGACCTTTGGCTGTCCATCTGCCCAAGAAACACCTCGATGTGTCCTTTCACTTACCTTTGAGAGGACTATATATTGAGCACATATGGCTTATGGATGGGAGGAAAAAGAAGAGCAAGAGAACTCTAGTAGATTTTTGTCCTATCTTGAGTCTACACTCATTGATCCTTATAGTTGTGAACCCTTTATGTTCACCTTCCAAACTCCTATCTAGTTTGAGTTTTCCATTCATGGAGGATTGAAGTGGTGGAGGCACAAGTGGATTGATCCAGATCTTGGTTCAGATTGGTTGCCGGCAAGAGGTTGTATCACATTGTACTTATTCTTGTTTATTAATAGAAATACTCATATTCTCGTCCATTAATGTTGTAAATGTTATTTATCTTACATTGGGTTGCATTTACTTGTTATATCATGGACCATTGCTATTGATGATGTTAATGTCGTTTATATATTATATGTACTTGTTGTATATTGGCTGTCAAGACTAATTTGCAGATTCAAGTGCACGGATCAGAAAGCTCCAACGGGGATCTACATCAAACGTTTGGATCGAGGTTGGTTATATTCTTCATTATATTAGCATTTTCATTTATATAGCATAGTTCTGAGAATTGAGTTGATTTCTGGTAGTCATCTGTCTGTTGTGGTCTACCCCAAGCCATAGTGAGTTTTCTCCAACACAATAGGATCGCAGATTGCATAGATGTAGTTTAGTTGAAATACCATGAGTTGATAATCTAGGTAGAATACAAGATGGGAGGTGCCCAATGAGGATGCTTTGGTTAGAAGTCCGATCACTGCATGGTATTAAGAAATTATATTCGTCGTGGGACCTAAGAAAATTACACCTAAGGTAACCAACTCATCGGTAGGGGAAGAGAACACCCAAGCTGCAGAATAGAGATTTTGGTTATGTCGGCTAGCACCATCCCGAAGGGAGGTTGGGGAGGGATACTGTATGAGGTATGGTGCTGGAAGAACCGGTTTCCTGTGGATGAACACTGGATGGCGTAGTGATAGCAGGCGGAGGTTCCACCTAGGAAGCAATAAAGCCATAGTCAGGTTCAAAAGGTGTATCAGGAAGTTGGGTTTCTTCGATAACTTCGACGTATCCACCCGGGACTGCAATAATTTTGGATATATATTGGTTGGATCCTTTGGTGGTGCGAACAGATCCTTCTGGAACATCGTAGAAAGTCTCTGGTGGAAGGGTATTGCTGACATCGGGGAGGATGATGGCCTCCGGTCTAGTATCTTGGGAAGAACTAGTTTCAACTACTGTAGTGTTGTCCACTATGACAGGTATATTTGGAATGACAGTGGGTGAAGAGACAGTGGGAGTCTCAGGTGTACTAGTGGTTGCAGAAACTGCAAGGGGTTCTGAGACCGTACTGTTAGTAATAGTTATAGGCAGAACTGAAGATGTAGTGTGGATCGGCGGTGGAGCGTTCCCTCGGACGGCACTGTGGCCGGGAGGGGCGGGAATACGTGATGTAGGTGGACCATAGGTCTGAGGTGGTGGTGGTGGGATTCGTCCCTGTACTCTTCGTGATCTCCGTGGTGGTTCTGACATGATGGTAGATATACAAAATACGGGGGCAGTCTCATGAAAAAAGAACTCAAAAACCCTAATGCAGCCAAGTGTGCAAAAGGGGAGCTAGAAAAAGCAAGGCTCGTAGGCCAAAAAAGCAAGCTCTAAAATCTATACTGAGACCGGTGTTCCAGTAAGCGAGCTGAGAAAAACAATGGCCAGAATGCCAACAAGCAATCACTAAAAAGAAAAATGACCCTCTATTAAGATGAGATAACAAGCAAACTTCCTAACTAAGATCTGGAGACCTCAACAAGTTGTATCCTTCGCAAGGTGATGAAATCCAAGTCGAACAATACAACGTGAGAGACCAATATGAGAAGGATATCCCTCTACCGAAAGGGATCCTGGGTAAAAGAGCCCTAGTAGAAAAGTCACTAAGCTACCTCGTTCATGACATGTTGGAAAAGGTTTTCGGTGCTTCTGCCTTATCACCCTTGTATTACTATGAATACAAGGAAGACAATGATCGATGTTGCCTTAGGGCTAAGTGGAGTGCGGAATTCCACAGAGTTCGTCCAGTTCTCGATCTCGCGGCGGTTTAACCCTTGAAAGTGTGAAACAGTCAGGAGGCCCCTCCACAAACTGGTGTATAACCGTGTCAACAAATACTAGAGGATTTTAGCTCCCTAGAGGACAACAACTATGTCTCAGATGATAATGACAAGGGGGAATTATTTGGATGCCTATCCCCGGTGTCCTACCTAACTACCAAATTCTTTTGATTTCCTCAAGTGAGGTTAATGTTGGTGTAGTTGGGGAGATTAATTTTAGTGGTTGTATTACTCAATCGGGTAAATGGATGTGAAACTTGGTGGTGTTGTGACGACCCAAACCATGCAAGTGAGAATGAATCGAAATAAGCCTTGTATTTGATGAAAACTAGCTATGGGAAAGAGAGAGTTCTTCGATCATAAGTGCATGAAACTTTCACAAACAATAAAATACCACTTCAAGACAAACTTTTTGTTTTATTTTTCTAAGTAAAATCCAAACTGAAATAAACACTCTTTTCAAATTTCACTGATCTACAATTGTAATACTTCAAAATGAGAATTTATGTGGCAAATTGAATGGTTCACTTCCTAATGCACAAGAATGTTTCAATCCAAACAACACAAATGTTCTCCAATGATTATTTCCAATATAAATTTTAATAACAATAATGGAAAAGATGATATGTATAAGAATGCTGTGATTATGAAAATTTTCATAATCCAGTAAAAACGGATTGTAGTAACAACTTGGTTGTGATGGGAAGATCAAGCCAATGCAATCAAACTGAAGGGGTGACCCAATATACAAATAATGCCACTAACTCAGAAAATAATCAAGCTCACACTGAGAGATAAACAAACCACAAATGACTGTGCAATTGACAGGATAGTGGTAAGCAACAGAAAACACCAAACTAAAGCAGAGAAGATCAAAGAATGACTCAGGAAACCAAACAGTAAAGAAAAAATGAAAAAATGCAGACATTACCACGTGTGATAGACTAGCTAAATCGCGGTATTGGTACACTACCACGCTGGTAAGAGCGTTGGGTACGCGGTACTACCACGTTGTAGTCAATAATGGGGGCGTGGTACTGCTCTAAAGAGTGAAAAAACTCAACTTTTGAAAAAAAATTTGAATTTTTTAGGGGTGGTGCAGACCCAGAGGACTCACTAATCATAGAGGGAGAAAAAATGTAAAGAGAAGGGGTGAATAGAGGTCAAAGAGACCAAAATTCAGTAATGTTTTGAGGAGAAAGAAGAATCACAATAAAAAATGACTGAAAGTGAAATAAATCAATCAAATGGGGTTCAAACCAGCGGAGTCGCCAGTTTTTGTTGTAGATATTTCTCCCTACGGATAGGTAGAAACTATCTTAGTTTAAAGTAGACTTAACTGACTCTAAACTAAGACAAAAAGATAACAAATGCTACCTTGAATTCCTAGATTTAAACAAACATCTCAAGATAATGTTGCTGGAAGAAATAGGAGAGATCTAACTGACCTTTAATTTAATTGCTCGTCCTAGTTGATGCTCCAATCCTCAAGTCCTCGCAAATGAACCTGTTAGAATGAACCAAGATACAAGCATATACAACCTTCTAGCAATCTTGCGATATGTTTTAAAATCTAAATCTATGGCAGAAACAAATCATATGATTCAAACAAGATCAACATACATGATTTGGGAAACAAGACAAGTTATGTTTTATTACAAACTTGAAGTCACTTACAATGGTTGCTTGATGTCCAAGCCAGCTCCCAGCTCCAAGTGCTTCCTCCTCTAGCTATCTCCACAAAGATTCAAGATCATAGGTTTGATGTCTCCAAGAGTCCTCCCCTTTGCTCATGGAAGGCCTCTCTCTTATAGTGTGTAGTAGGGTTAACCAACAAGAGAAAAGGATGGATCTTGGGAGTGTTTAGTGGATCAGACCCACTAATCTAAGAAAGTGAGTTAGGATCGAATCAGGGATGCCAATCCTCAAAAATATCTCGAAGATCAAGATTCCACAAGCCATGGAAAAAGGGCTAAAAAAGGAGTACCGCGTAGCAGAGAGGGAGCATGGCGCGGTAGTGGGGACTAACGCGCTCCTAAGCTTGAGAAAGGAGCGGTAGTGTAGGTATATGAAGTATTAGCTAGGTTGATTCCTGACAGGACAGGTTTGTCTTCATGGTTCATTCATCATTTTTCTCTTCTGGGTGTTTTATGCAGCAGGGGAAGTGTCGTCAACTATTTATATTGTGAAGATGCGACACTGTGAAATATGGAGGTATAACATATGGGGACTGGTCATGTTCCTCCTAATGATGCTAATGTTGGAAGAAGACCACATCCTAAGATTTCCCAACCTAATAGGAACATTGTTCGAAACACGACTCGCCATCCACCACCTAATACACATGCCGCTACTCGTCAACCCAGGACTACTTTTACAGATGTTAATGCTCCTCCCAACCACGGGGGTGGAAATATACTGCATACTTTTGAGTCCACTACCACTACTAGTAATGCCAATGTAGGGGGTGGGAATATATCCTATCCACATGGACATAACGCCACCATCCCTACTACCAGTAACACCAATATTGGGGCTGGGAATACATCTCATGCTTCTGGTCACCACATGACTACTCAAGCTAATCCTAATGCTGGGGGTGGGAACATACCATACCATTATGGTCATTACAACACGGTTCCTGCTATGAATAGTACATATATGCTCCATACTCATGGTGGCAACCCTTACTACAACATAGTCGGTGCTGGCCACTAGTATGTTAAAATTCAATATGCTAAGACAGAAAATAACAACATTACATTCCATTTCACAATAATAGCATATACAGGATCACTGAAGAAACAACAAGCATAGCATAAACACAAGAGACACAGATTTATCCTGGGAAACCCTCATGGGGTAGAAAACCCAGTAAAGCTTCCTCAATATAGATGACCAGCAATATACAAAGATGTAAACCAAATACATGATCTCCTCCTCCACCATAGCAGACCTCTCCTCCACAAGTGTGCCTCTCTCAAGTGTGTGTGTGTATCAAATGAGGAACATACCTCCTCTATTTATACACTACATTGACATGTATTTTACACTAGTACATGTAGGCTCATATTTAACCATTAGGTTAAATACCCTATTATAACTGACTGGGCCGACCCCCACATGGTGAGTCTAATAACCCTAGTTACCACAACCAATTCGGAGGAATAAACATCTCCGGATTCATAGTATAATCACATCATAGGTATGGAACATCTCCGGAATAAATAATAAACAAATATAATGTTCTTAGAAGTTACAATATTCAACACTCCCCCTTAACGAGAAGGATATTATAACAACATCCGCAGGAGCAACGAGTCATACATCATACATGATACATCTATATATCATCGGAAGCTTTCTTCAGTTCATCATCATCAGTAACTCAACTAGTTACTGGAACATCGACATCACTCAATCATCATGTTTAGAGAGTCTGAAAACGGTAAGTGGACTCTATTGGTGTTTCTTTTTCGTAATTTTAGTCTCCAAGGCCCGAAAAAGCATAAAATGATGCGGATGGAGAACTCTTCTAGCCGATGTGACTAGAGTATACCTTTTTCGTAATTAGTCTACAAGGTCCGGAAAAGGGGTAAACTTATACCAGGTAGACGCCCTTTCAGATACGTTTAACGAGCATGAAAGGAAACAAGGTTGCTCGGCAATCTTTTCATTGTTTTAAGAGTCAGAAAAGAGCTTAACAAAAACTCCCTAAGTGCCTTTTTCGTAAAAGGGGTTGCTCGGCCCGAAAAAGGGGTAAAATTATACCGAACAAAAATGGATTGATGAGGGTGAGAAAAGGTCTCAAGCATCGTCATCAGTGCGGAAAACTGGTTCCGGTGACATAAGGATTGTCGAAATCAGAGAACGACCGATGTGGCACACAAACCGAGGTTATGTGAAGGGCATGGAAAAAATGTTCGAAAAAATCTAAATGTGAGAGCGAGAAATGATCTCAAGCATCATCACAAGCACGGAAAACTAAATCCGGCGATATAAGGCACGTCCAAAACGGAGAACGGCCGATGTGGCACGCAAACTGAGGTGACGAGGGAGCATGGAAGAAATGGTCGAAAAATCTAAAGGTGAGAGCGAGAAATGATCTCAAGCATCATCACGAGCGCGGAAAACTGAATTCGGTGATATAAGGCATGCCCCGAACTGAGAACGACCGATGTGGCACACAAACCGAGGTGACAAGGGGGCATGGAAAAAATGCCCTGAAAATCAGGACATGACAGCGAGAAATGATCTCAAGCATCATCACGAGCGCGAAAAATTGAATCCGGTGATATAAGGCACGTCCAAAATGGAGAACGGCCGATTTGGCACGCAAATCGAGGCCACCAGAGAGGCCCAAAAAATGGTCAAAAAATGGATCCCGTGAAAACAAAAAAAGGAAGGAACCTACATGAAGTTCTCATTTTGCTGATTCCAACGGTACCAACGGTTTGAGAAATGGACTTCGTATGATACCGCAATGGTTGTTGGAAAATTGGTAGAATTTCTATAAATAGGGCGTGGGGCCCAAATTACTTGTCATTGTTACGTGCGAGTTTTATAGAGTTGTCAGAGATTTTTCTCGATTTCCGGGAGATTTCACCGTTGGTTTTCGATTCAGTGAGTTGCAGGTAACTCTATTTGCCTTAGCCTTGTCAATTATGTCTTTTTTGTTTGGCGGCGGGCCCCCGAAGGCCGCAAAATTCCATGTTGACTCTCCAACGTGGAACCGCGCGGGTTTCGAGGCTGAACCCGCGATGAACCGCGCGGGTTTTAGGCTGACAGTCGCGATGTTCATCGCGACTGTGAGGCTGGAACCCACGATGTTCATCGCGGGTTCATGGGGGATAGTCGCGATGTTCATCGCGACTATTCGGCCAGAACCCGCGATGTTCATCCCGGGTTTTTGCATGGATCCCGCGATGGTCATCGCGGCTTTTTGTGGAAAAGCTGCGATGGGCAGCGCGGTTTTTTGTGTAAAAGCCGCGATGGGGTTTTTTCATATAATTTTTTTTTTTTTTTTTTTATGCTCGGGCTAAAAATTTCTTCTGTTTGCTGGCAGGATGTTGAGGAGGCCACAGTCCTCGTGGCGGGAGCGAGAGATCGATGGTAATCTCATGCTGAGGATTGAGACTGATGCAGGGGTGAGACAGACTTTAGCTATGAGTGGGCTTTTTAAGTTCGCTCAGATCCCCCCCATTCGTTCAGTGAGGCGACTCCTGAACAAGCTCGTGAGTTGGTGGGTGTCGGCAGAGGGTGCCTTCATCATTGGGGGTGAGAGGTTAGAGATTACTCTCACGGATGTTTATTTTTTGACTGGGTTGCCTCGCTTGGGTGAGGTGGGCGATATCTTGCCGAGGTTGCCTCCAGGTATAGATATGGAGGACCTGTTACAGACTTTTTGTGTTGATGATGCTGTTCTGCAGAACAGCTCTATTAGTCTGCAATCCCTACGTGAGTGGGATATACGAGCTGTTGGGGCCTGCGTTCTACGGATACTGGGTGCTGCTGTGCCACATCGTATGTCTGGGGGGCAGACGATGATGGTGGAATCTGTTCTTTAGGGTACCTACTATGCCTGGGGGCAGATGTTTCTGGCTGGAGTCCGGAGAGATCTGGACAAGGCCATTAGAGAGGGAGGCGAGTTTTGTTATGCCTCATTTTTATGCTGTTTTTTCTTCGAGCGGGTGCCGACCTTGCGGCCATGGGTACCCATTCGTGCTGGTCTTCCGAGTGAGCCTCGTATGATGAGATGGGGGCAGATGATGCCCCGTGGCGGCGGTGGTGTCCGCGGTTACTTCACGGAGTATTTTTATCAGTAGTGGGAGCAGATGCCTCTGGTGATTGAGGACTACCCCTACGCCGGCATGGATTACCGAGGTGACCCGGAGATGCCTCGTGCCCCAGGACAGGCCTGGAGTTTAGACGGTATGTTTTGTGTTTTATTTGATCATATTTTGTTTGATTTATCATTGATGATTATTGTTGTACAGTATTTGATGGCTTACTGCTTTGTGTAGATGTGGGTCCAGTGCCACCGGATGACTACGTGCCTCGTCAGGGGCGGGCGATGGTGGTCGCCCATCCTCCCGCAGAGGTACCAACTCCACGTGGTGGAGGATTTGCATCTCATGGGAGAGGGGTTGGCCCTCGCGATGACGCCATAGATGGTGTCAGATAGACTTTTTCCCGGATCCTAGCTGGACTCCCTGAGAATGGATGGAGGGACCTGGATCGGGATATTTTGCAGGGTTGTTTCGGTGCGCCGCCTGAGTGGCAGTCACTCCTATTGAGGACAGCGGTGTTTGTGGCGAGGCACAGGGATGGTAGACGAGATGATCCTGCAGGGCCGGCTCAGGGGAGGATACGTCTGCGGGATGATCCAGCGGGGCCGGCAGAGCGGAGAGTTCGGGCTCGCCATGACCCGGCGGGGCCAGCGGAGGAGGAGCCAGAGGAGGAGCCGGAGGATCCTAGGGATCCAGATGAGTAGGTGATTGTATCTGCCCCCAAATGCTGATGAGCATATGGGGAAGCATTTTTGTATGACAGATGTATATTTATTTTTTGTATATCGGGTGCTGAGGGCACCTATGACATGTTGACTATTTGTCTTATATATATATGTGGATATATATTTGGATATATTGTCGTGTATGTACATGTATGCACCTTTGTCTTTTGTATATGCCCGTGGAGGCACATGTTATGTACTTGGATGCAGTATGTTGGATTATCTATGTATGCCCGTGGAGGCACATGTTATGCACGTGGATGCATTATTTGGTTATTTGTTTTTTATGCCAGTGGAGGCACCTGTTATGCACGTGGATGCATTTTGTTTATGGATATGACATGATGTGACTGGTGTGCCAGTCGAGGACATTGTTGGCCATATTATCTGCTACACTATTGAGGTGTCTTGGGACATGTGTGAACGAAATGGATTCAAACTGTCTAACCATTTGTTTAGTGCACAGGAATTTTCTGAAAAGACAGGGATCGCGTACCTGGCAATCATTATTGAGCTGGGAAACTAGGAGTTGTGAGTCCAAGAAAACGTTGAGGTGACGGATGCTCATTTGGAGAGCAGCGGCCAGGAGACCGGTCACGGCATCGTATTCAGCTTGATTATTGGTAGCGGCACCTAAACATACTCCGTCAATGTGAATTAACTCATGTGAAGGGGAGTATATTACCCAAGCTGCGGAGGCGATATTGGGAGACCAACGGCTTGCACCATCAGCGAAACCGACATGGCAGAGTGGAAAAGGCTCCATCTGTGGTCATGCAGAGAAAAACAAATATTTAGGTTTTTTGAATTTTTTGTGAACAAAGAAAGTATGACTATACTAAAATGGACGATGGTGTCCATCAGATTTTCTATGGGTAAAATCTTTTAAGGTACAACCCGTTGCGTGGGTTGCGTAGGGGATTTCCTTCTGAATCGGTCAGAATGTATGCCCCCTGCCCAAGGCAGGTGTGTATGATATAGGGGCCTTGCCACATAGACACGAACTTTCCCTTTTCGGTTTTATCGTGAGCTTGATCGTAAGCGAGGACAAGGTCTCCCTCAGAAAAGGTTCTTGGGTGGACGTGTTTGTCGTAACTTAGTTTCGATCATTGTTTAGCTGCTTCCATGTTTTGAATGGCTGTGCGCCGATCTTCATCGGCCTGCTCTAGGAGTAGTAAACGTTGCTCGATCGGGGAAGTGTCAGGTAGGAGTTCAACGGCGATATGTAAGGCTGGGATCTGGCACTCAATAGGGAGGACGGATTCGACACCGTGAACTAAATGGAAAGGGGTAAAACCGGTGGCGGTTTTGGTTGAGGTGCGGTAGGCCCATAGTGCCGGGAAGAGCATGTGGTGCCAATTGGATTTGTGCTTGTCTACAGTACGTTGGAGAATGGTCTTCAAAATTTTATTGATCGCTTCGACTTGGCCGTTTCCTTGGGGATAGTAAGCGGAAGAGAAATGGTGTTCAAATATCAACATGGTTGATAATTCCTTCCAGATAGCATCTTCGAAGTGAGAGCCGTGGTCAGAGACTAGTTGCTTTGGCACTCCGAAACGAGCGATAACATGGTTGAAGAAAAACCGTGCTGCGGTGTCGGCTTTGCAATTATAGGTCGGCATGGCTTCTGCCCATTTGGTGAAATAATCTACAGCCACAACGATGTGTTTGTGACCGCCGACTAATGTGGGGTTGCAGTCGAGGAAGTCGATGGCCCATTTGCAGAATGGTCCGACAGTGATGACTGGATGAAGGGGGGCGGGGGGGGTTCTTGCTTTGGGGGCAAATAGCTGGCAGTTCTGGCAATGCTTGACTGTGGTGATGCAATCAGTAAACAATGATGGCCAAAAATAACCGGCCCGAATGATTTTTTGGGCGGTGGCCGTGCCGGAGAAATGGCCTCCACAGGCACCGCTATGACAATCATTGAGGACTTGTTCCGCCTAACTATGGGATAGGTAGCGGCGTAAGATTGTATCAACGCCGCGTCAGTAAAGTACATCTCCTAACAAGAGGTATCGGGGGGCATGGTGTCGTATGCGACGGCGTCCGTCACGATCGATGTGTGGTCGAAATTTTTGCGTACGAAGGTAAGTCAAAATGTCTCCGTACCAAGGGTCATCGGACGAAATGATGAAGATCTGCTCGTCAATCAGGTCCGTGTGGATAACGGGTGATGTTGAAGAGGATGGGAGGTCGGTGATGAGGTGAGCAAGCGCGAGGGCTTTGGTGCTTTTGGGGGTTCTGAAAGTGAGGTCATATTCCTGGAGGATAATGACCCATTTCGCGACACGACCTTGTAGGAGTCGGCGGGTTAGGAGATAGACCATAGGGTTTGAGTCAACAACGACCGTGGTATGACTGAGTAGGATGTAGTGTCGCAATTTTTGTACGGAAAAGACTACGGATAGGGCTAATCTTTCCTCGTATGGGTAACGCAGAGGTGGGCCAGACAAGGTCTGGCTGACGTAATAAATCACATGCTCTTGGTGGGAGGCATCTTCTTGGACCAAAACTCCTGACACAACATGTTCAGATGTCGAGACATAAAGGGTGAAATCTTGAGAGAAATCCGGTGGGGATATCAAGGGGGCTTGTGTGAGAGATTTCTTGAGGGCTTCGAATGCCGTGTCTGCTTGCTCATCCCAAACAAAGGGTATGTGGGTACGAAGTAAGCGTAAGAACCCGTGGACTTTGGTGGCATAATCAGGAATGAAGCGTCTAAGGAAATTGGACCGCCCTTGTAGACTTTGGAGTTGTCGAAGCGTGCGAGGGGGCGGAAGTTCTAAGATGGCTTTGACTTTCAGGGGATCGACATTGATTCCGTCTTGGGAAACAATGAAACCCAACAACCGGCCTGCCGGGACGCAAAAGACACACTTGTGTGGGTTCAAGCGGATTTTATATTTGCGACAATGTAGGAAAACTTGCCGAAGGTCGTTAAGGTGGTCTGATCATTTTTGGGAATGAGCTGTGAGGTCATCAAGGTAGACTCGGAGGATATGTACCAAGTCGTGAAAGCAATAGGTCATAGCCCGCTGGAAAGTGGCACCAGCATTTTTTAGGCCAAATGGCATGACGCGGTAGGCAAAGGTGCCCCATGGGGTGGTGAAGGCCGTCTTGTACTGATCCTCTTTGTGGATGTGAATCTGGTTATATCCGGAAAACCTGTCCATGAAGGATAGGACTTCATGGCCCGCACACTCATCAATGAGTTGGTCAATGAATGGCGTGGGGAAATTGTCTTTTGGACAAGCGTGGTTTAAATCACGGAAGTCAGTGCATACTCTAAGGAAGCCTTTCTTTTTGTTGACGGGAACGGGGTTCGACACCCAAGTGGTGTACGGAATAGGATAAATGAATCCTGCTTTGCGAAGTTTCTCGACCTCAGCTTTAATAGCAGGGAGTTTGGAAGGATGAATGGGTCGCTGTTTCTGACGAACAGGGGGTACCTCAGGCCATGTATCAATGTGGTGTTCTATAATGGCAGGGTCGAGACCAGGAATCTCGGTATAGGACCAGGCAAAGACATCACGGAACTCTTGAAAGAGATTTTTGTACGCCTGAGTTTCTGCTTGAGTGCAAGATGCGCCCAGCGAGATGAGCTCAGGTTTCCCTAGTGTTGTTGAAATGTCTATCTGTATAGTGGGGGAAATGTTCGACATGTTCCCTTCTTCAAAGGCATCCGGTGCTGGGATGGGGTCCTTTAACCAATCGACCTTAATGGGTATGAAATCTTTCGATTCGACCGATAGCTGGTTGGATGCGGTGGATGTAGATGCTTCCGGGAGGAAGTACGAGCGATGATGCATATCATCCCAAGGGTAGTCGGGTGCAGTGAGTGTCTCCAAAATTTGCTCATCAGTATTGAAGTAGTCAGACCATAAATCAAGGGGTTCTGGTTTGAAAGTTGTTGAAATCATATATATTGTATTGACTTCTTCCGACGAGGATGATGGCGGGGGGTAGATCTCCTCGATTCGGGTAGGAGATATCTCCAAATCGACATTGTTTAACTCGTATAATGCTGCTCTATAGTCAGGGAGATCAGGACAATGGTGAGAGTAGTGGCCGTAAACACTGCATATGGCACAAGGATGGTTGGTGCGCAGTGATTTGTCATGAGGTTGAGGTGGTGGCTCAAGTCTAACGACTGGGATGCCGGCGTCATCGTCCAACATATTCATATGCTCTTGGAGTGCTGGTAACTGTGGGCATTGATGAGTTGGATGGCCTATCTCATCGCACAACGAGCATTTAGGGGGAGCTCGAAACACCGATGGGGGTTTAACTGCCTTAGGAGGTGGTATAGCAGTGTATGGTTGTGGACCTCTGCCCCCAGTGGGCTTGATAGGAGGGGGAGGATTCGTTGACGACGAAGGGATATTGAGGCTAGGAGGAGGTGTCGTTGACGATGAAGGGATTGCGATACCAGGAGGAGGTTGATTTGTGGTAACAATAGGTTGTACCATTTGGAGGATGACGTTTGGTGTCGGCGATCGAACGGGAGGCGGAATATACCACACGGGTAATCCCAATGTTAACCCGGGTAGACTAAGGGTAGCCATAACCGGGGCGCTTACTACACCCGAAGGAGGAAATAGGAAGGGGATAGTGTGGATGGGTGTAACACCAATGTGACTGGGGATCAATGGTGGTTGACTACCGGATGCTTGTGTATTCTGTGAAAGAGTACAGAGGTTTGCGACTTGGGTCTCCGGTGACGGTGGTGGAATGGCCTGGAATGTAGAGGTCATTGGTGTATCTGAATAAAGTCCGGGTCCCAAAGAAGAGACAAAGGAGGTAGTTGCACTAGAAGTTGGTTGTTCAATCATGGGAAGAACATTTTCGGGTGCTGTGGGGGCATTGGGATCATAGTATGTGAGTTGGTCGATTTTGACGACGCGTCCCTCGTGCGGGAACATCATGGTGCGAAAAACAGATGAGGCAACCGCTTTCATGGCGTACATGTAACTGCGGCCGAGTAAAAGGTTATAATCAAGCTGGGCATTAATGACCTCTATGTCAATGAGCACAGTTTTCCCACCTAATTGGACAGGGACCTTGGGTAGTAAACCTTGAGGTTGAGCTGATCGGCCATCGTAGGCCCGCAATGCAATGGTGGATTGCTGGAGAGTAGGGGATCCCAACTTCTGCCAAACAAATGTGGACATGATGCATGTGGAGGCACCCTCGTCGATGATACATCGATGGATGACAAGATTGTGAATAGAAACAGAAACTTGGACTGCTATGGTGGAAGGCAGACGTGGTTCAGACTGGTCTAAATCAAAGGTCATCAATTTTGAATCATTTGGGTCAATTGCCCCAATGGCGGAAAGTAAAGTCTTGCGCTGAGTAGGACAGTTTTTCAAGACTTCTAACGCAGACATGGCTGCGGGAGATTGAGCTAGGTCATCTACGATGTTGTAATTTGACGCAGCTCGTGCATTGGGGTTGTTGTTGATACGGTGGAGTGGGAAACGAGGTGCTTTAGATGCACCATCAAGTGGAAGAGGTGGTATCCGTAACGGCTGATCGGTGGGATGAGCGTTAGTATCCTTGACAGTGGGGGGGGCTTCAGAGGTAGGGCCATACTGGTTCCGGCGGGTTTGGATATTGACGTCGGCAGTGGACATCATCAATAGGTGGTGAGTCCCTGAATCAAACATGGGTTGATCAGGAGCGGCGTAAGTGATTTGCTGTGGTTGTACGTTTCCCTGTGGGGGGGCTAACGGCTGAGTGTTCACCACTCCTTGTGTTGGAAAAGGGTTTTGTAGCACCAAAGGTTGTTGTTGAGGTGGTGGAGGGTTGGGTGGCGGCTGAGGAGCCGCCTGCCCTTGACGATGGGCGTCATCTGTCCATAGTTGTCGAGCTCGCTCCAGATGTGGGAAAGCGTGGGTATAGTGGCCATAGACACCGCAAATAGAACAAGGATGGTTTGTTCGTAAATTAGCATTTTTGGCTTGCTTAGGTGGCTGATCAGGATTTTGATGAGCAGGCACCGTGTTATTGTTTTGCGGAGGATGGGTAGGTTGTGGAGCTTGGTTATGGTTTTGGTTGTTTCCACGGTTACGTCCTCTTCCTCGGTTTGGTTTCCCACCCTGGTTGCGTTGGTTATTTTGGTATTGGGGCTGATGTTTTTGTGCATACACATGCCCTTGAGCATTGGGGGGATTCTGGGGAGCCGCAGGTGCGGGAGCAGGTTGCGGTGGGTAGTATGCAGGTGGAGTTGGAGGTGGTCCAGCTGCCTGTTGGGGTTGTTGGTACCCCTGAGCTGTTGGAGGTGCGAGATTAGCTGGTGCAGCTGGTTTTGGGTACTGCATCTGCTGTTGTGGGAACTGCATGGGGGTATGTGTGGTAGGTTGAGTATAGTATGTAGGAGGTACATATGCTGATGGCGCTTGCCCATAGCAATGTTGTGGACAAGAGGGCCCATGAATGTGATGGGTCTGGTTTGTTGGAGCATAAGAAGTTGTCGTTCCGGAACTGGATGTATCCCTAGAGAGGTCTGGGGCAGGCATGGTACTCACCATGCTGAAAGGTTTAGCTTGGGGTGTGATTTGGCCAATAATGCCATCGGCGGCATGAGATGCCCCAGGTGTGTCACTGCGTGAAGAGTCACATCGTGGGGCGTCTGGTATGATGGTGTATAAATAACCTGACTGGGCATAGATGAGATCAAACTGTTGGGATTTGAGGATGGCCTCTTCTTCAGACTGGGGTCTTTCAGATGCCACATCCTTCGCGATGAGCGGGAGGAGGGATTTTAGAAACCAATCTAAAAAGATACGGTCATCTAACTTAATTTTGCAGAGGCTCCGGCGTCGACGCCACTCATGAATGTGGTCAATGATGTGGGTGGCCGTATTCTATCTGCAAGACAGTAGGATCTCGACGCCCGCATCATAGCGGACAGGTAACTGAAAGAACTGTAGAAAGGTCGAGGCCAGGGAGGTAAATGTAGCATGCGTCCCATGGGGTTGCTCAATATACCACTTGGCTGCAGAGCTAGTGAAGGTGCGCTGTAAGAGCCGGAGGCGGACAGAGTCGTCCACTATGGAGTTGGAGGAACACCATAGATGGAAGGACATGATATGGTTCTGGGGGTCTTCACCTGTCTTACCCTCAAACTTAGGGATGTCAGAGGGGAGTTTGGTGGGCATGTGAGGCCACGCAGGATCATGTCTGATGGGGTCATTTGTGAGCCTAGCTAAGTCTGGCAGGTTCAGACTCGCCATGTATGGTAAGCTAGCGGATGTGGGGACTAGAACTGGGATATGCCTAGTCATTATGGTGTGGGGTCCAGTAGCACCTAAAGGTATGCCAGGTATGGAGGGTATGTGCCCTCCAATAGGTGTAGTCTGGTATGGGCCAGCGCCTCCAAGTGCAACATGGGTTACACTTGGGTTAGGAATAGCAGTGGGGATTCCTGGGATAGGGTTTGTGGGAACCAGAGGGGGTGTGACCCCTATGTTGGGCATGCCCATAATAGGTGGTGGACCTGTGTTGGGAATTCCTATAACAGGATATGGCCCTGTGTTGGGCATTCCTAAATGTGGAGTGTTGCCCATATTGGGCATACCCAGGGGGGTGGTTGCTGCCGTGGACGACACTGTAGTAGAAGGGTCTGTAGACGTCTCTCCTATGGTGATGGTAAAGAGTGGATCAAATGGTGTTCCATCCATAATGGTGGTTGGTGGTAACTCTGTGGGGTTTTTGGATTCTACCTCCAAATCAAATGTGAAGTGAGGTGTGTCAGAATCGAATGACTGTCCAGCTGATTGACGATGTGTCGAATCAAGGGATAAGGCTCTGCGTCCGTGACGTGGAGAGCCAAGTTGACTAAACTCTGGGAGTTTTCCCTGTAGATGACGAGAGCGTCTAAAATTCTCAATGGTGAGAATTAGGTTTCTGTGTGAAAAATGTGTTTAAGTATCAGGTGGTGATATATATATAAAAGACTCAAAACCCTAATGCAACCAAGGGTGCAAGAAGGGGAGTGAAAAAGAAGGCTCTCAGGCCAAAAAATCAACCTCAGAAAAGGCACTTATTCTAGCAGCTGTGCTACAATAAGTGGAGGAAAGCAACAAATGGTCAGAGTACCAACATGCAAACGACTTCTAGAAAAAATAGGTGTAACTAGACCAAAGGTGGGTTGAATCATGCAAACACCTAACTAAAAGTATTGTGACTCAAACAATCGATATCCTCTGCAAGGTGATGAAATCCAAGTCAGACAATATGATTGTTGAGACAACGGCTAGATATCCCCCTACCGGGAGGGACACCGGGTAATCAATCCTAAAGACAGGCTACTAGGATACTCCGTTCATGACGCGTCGAGAAAAGGTAAATCTGCCGTTTGGTCCTTTGATCGCAATATCCCAATACAGGGATATCCCGAGAACTGCGAATGGTAGCCCTTCGGTTACTGAATGGATTTCGGTATTCCACTCAGGCTTCCGGAACCATCCTCGCGACTTCAACCCTCCTAAGGGAGAGGCCTTCCCACAAACCGGTTGTGACCGCGCCAAAAAGTACTAAGAGATTTTAGCTCCCTAATTGGACAACTTCTATGTCTCAGATGTAATAACTGAGGGGTGTTATTGGAACACCTATACCCCCAATACTACCTAGCTACAAAGTTCTTTTAGTGTTCCCCAAGTGGGGTTAAAAGTGTGTTTAAATTAGGGTACGTTTTAAGGCTTAATTCAATTAAGTGATCGAGTGAGTGCACGTGAGGTATTGTAAACTGAACTTGAAAGAAGTAAATGCTTTATAGGAAATTTTCAAAAAATAAAGGATCTTTCAAAAATAAAAAGCAAATATTTATGACTTCTTTCAATAAGTGGAAACTAAATGCTTTGCAAAATTAACTCAAAAAACAAAGAATTTTTTGAATTCTGAAAGCAAATAATAGACTTCTTTAAAAGAAATAAATGGATTTCTTTTTTTTTTTTAAGGAAATTGCTAAGGGCAAGATTTTAAAGAAGTAAACAGGAAATTTTTTTAATCTAGATAAAAATGCAGAAATAAGTCTTTCTTTCACTTTCTTGAAATTTTTTAAAAAGATGTCTAGATATGCATTTTAAATAGTAATTTTTTTTTTCAAAGCTGTAAAATATGCAAAATTTAATACTGTAAAAAATGTTCTATGGGCAGAAAGTACAGTAAAAATTAATTTTTAAAATCGGAATGGCCGAATGAAAAAATCAGCAGCGCGGGTTTTTACAGAAAAGCCGCGATGGACCGCACGGGTTTTGGTTACGCAGTCGCGATGGACCGCGCGGAAAATATCTGCGAAGCCGCGGTGTGTAGCGCGCAAATAGGCCGCGAAGTCGCGGTGGACCGCGCGGAAAAGGGGCGCGCAGTCGCGATGTGCAGCGCGGTAAATGACCGCGATGCCGCGATGTGCAACGCGGAAAACGGCAAAAAAGCCGCGGTGAACCGCGCGGAAAAAAGGCCGAAAGACGCGATGGACCGCGCGACTGTCAAGCTAAAAACCAGGAGGCGGAAGCCGTGCACGGAAGCCAAAAAATGAACCCGAAAATCAAGAATTTCGGGCTGTTAATGGCAATAGATGAGGCCAAAACTTAGAGCAGCAATGGATCTGCTGTCTAAGATGGCAGATCTATGGATCTAAAGGTTAAAAACTAATAAAAAACTAAGATTAAAAGCAAAACTAGAGATCTATTGTTCAAAACCAAGCGGAGTCGCCAAAAACTGTTGGCCCGGTTTTGCAACCAGGCTTAGTGCTATGGGCACCTGCTAACTAGTAGCAGCAGTTTCAATGGAAATAAATAACAATAAACTAATTAAACAAGACTAATCATGGATCTATGCAAAGATATTAAGCAAATAACAAAAATAATTTAAAATCAAGAACAAGACAATGTAGAATAATGAATTTGTATTGAAAGAATGGGGCAAGCAAGTGCTTGCGGAATCAATACCTCTAATGGTGAGGTTGAATGGCTCCAAGGATGATCAACTCCAATCTCCAATGGTCTCTTCTCCAATGTGGTTTGCAATGGCTAAAATGCTCAAGGGAGATTTCAGCAGCATAAGGATGAGATAATGGATGGATTTTGAAATGAGGAGCCTCTACCACCTTTTTATAGGTTTTGGTGGTGGGGAATACCATTTCTGGTTTTGTGGAAACCAAATGGTATTGACCAACATGGTTTAGGTACTTTTCCCTCCTTTTTCCTTTTTTGAATAAAAATAATATTTTAATTCCCTTTTTAATATTTTTGGGAATTTGGACCCTTTTTGAGGGTTTTTTATGCTTTTCAGGAAAAATAATCTTTTTTAATGGAAAAAGGGGTGTACTCAGGTCTTTTGGTGACCTTTTGTTGGTTTCAGAGGCTCAGATGGTGGAAAAGTGGACAAATGAGTCATGTGAATAAGGGAATGAGCTAGTGAGCACTTTTTAGGTGTTAACAATCGTCATCACACGATCATCAACATCGTCATCATACGATCATCAGCATCATCATCACACGATCATCAGCATCGTCATCATACAATCATCAGCATCGTCATCACACGATCATCAACATCGTCATCACATGATCATCAGCATCGCCATCACACGATCAGCATCGTCATCACACGATCATCAGTATCGATCATCAACATCGATCATATTACAGGATGATCAATCCTTCTTTCTTTAGGACATAGGTCCATGGATGATACAATCCAGATCAAGTTCCAGGATGATCAATCCTTATCTCTTTAAGACAAGTCTCATGTCTAGGGACGATCTAATCCCAACCACAGTGCCAGTCCTTTTTCATACTGGATGTGACCTAGATCAGATCTAGGATTTACCGCCACAGAGCCAGTCCTCTTTCATGCTAGATGTGTCACGTCTACAAAGCCAACCCTGTTTCATGTAGGATATATCACATCTACAGAGCCAACCCTGTTTCATGCTGGATGTATCACATATACAGAGCCAACCCTGTTTCATGCTGGATGTATCACATCTACAGAGCCAACCCTGTTTCATGCTGGATGTATCACATCTACAGAGCCAACCCTGTTTCATGCTGGATGTATCACATCTACAGAGCCAACCCTATTTCATGCTGGATGTATCACATCTACAGAGCCAGCCCGGTTTCATGCTGGATGTATCACATCTACAGAGCCAGCCCTGTTTCATGCTGGATGTATCACATCTACAGAGCCAACCCTGTTTCATGCTGGATGTATCACATCTATAGAGCTAGCCCTGTTTCATGCTGGATGTAACCTAGAAAAATTCTAGGATTTGTCACATACATTTTGAACCGAGGTCCAGGGACGATCCAGTCCTATCATGTAGCTTTTGAACCGAAGTCCAGGGACGATCCAGTCCTATCATGTACCTTTTGAACCAAATTCCAGGGATGATCCAGTCCTATCATTCAATTCTCGGAGACCTCATGTCTACGGCTCAATTCAAAGGACCATAGTTCGAGGACGATCCAATCCCCTTACCTGTTCATTCAGGATTTAGTTCTCGGAGACATCATGTCTACGGCTCAATTCAAAGGACTAAAGTCCGAGGACGATCCAATCCCCTTACCTGTTCATTCAGGATTCTGTTCTCAGAGACATCATGTCTACGGCTCAATTCAAAGGACTAAAGTCCGAGGACGATCCAATCCCCTTACCTGTTCATTCAGGATTTTGTTCTCGGAGACATACGTCTACGGCTCTCTTTAGGACTGAAGTCCAGGGATGATCCAATCCCCTCAAGTCCACCAAGGACTTCATTCTCTAATACATACATCTACGGCGCTCTTTAGGACTGAAGTCCAGGGATGATCCAATCCCCTCAAGTCCACCAAGGACTTCATTCTCGAAGACATACGTCTATGGCTCTCTTTAGGGCTGAAGTCCGGGGATGATCCAATCCCCTCAAGTCCACCAAGGACTTCATTCTCGAAGACATACGTCTATGGCTCTCTTTAGGAATGAAGTCCAGGGATGATCCAATCCCCTCAAGTCCACCAAGGACTTCATTCTCGAAGACATACGTCTACGGCTCTCTTTAGGACTGAAGTCCAGGGATGATCCAATCCCCTCAAGTCCACCAAGGACTTCATTCTCGAAGACATACGTCTACGACTCTCTTTAGGACTGAAGTCCAGGGATGATCCAATCCCCTCAAGTCCACCAACGAATTCATTCTCGAAGACATACGTCTACGGCTCTCTTTAGGACTGAAGTCCAAGGATGATCCAATCCCCTCACATGTTCACCAAGAACTTCATTCTCGAAGACATACGTCTACGGCTCTTCTTTCGGACTGAAGTCCAGAGATTATCCAATCCCCTCAAGTCCACCAAGGACTTCATCAAAACATGTGTCAATCATGTATCCTCATCATCAAAACATGTATAACAAAACATGTATACATGTATAACGAAACATGTATCCTCATCATCAAAACATGTATAACAAAACATGTATCCTCATCATCAAAACATGCATAACATCTATCATCAAAAGCATGTATACATCTATCATCAAAAGCATGTATATCTAACATCAAAAGCATGTATACATCTATCATCAAAAGCATGTATACATCTATCATCAAGAAGAAAAAATATAAGATTCCTAAATCTAAATAATTCTAAGTAACTAGGTGCAGTAAAAAGGTAACCTCATCATTGATGAGACAGACTTGTTATCAGATACTATACTACTCCCCCTTTCGAGGAGGGTCCTTCTGGACTATACCAAGCTTGTCTCGGAAGTATTCAAACTTTACTCGAGACAGAGGTTTAGTCAAGATATCAACAATCGGATCCTCAGTGCTTATATACTCGAGCTTGATAGCTCCTCTCTGCACCATATCTCATAAATAGAAGTATCGGATCTCTATGTGTTTTTGACTTATCGTGGAATACAAGATTTTCTATCTTGATGCAGTTTTGAATGTCACACATAATCATAGTGGAATTCATTTCTAAGTCAAACACTCCATATAAAATCTTCTGAAGCCATACTGCTTCATAGCTGGCAGAGCAGATAGCCATATATTCTACTTCAGCAGTACTGAGAGCCACACTAGATTGTTTCTTGCTAAACCATGAGATCATGGCAGATTCAGGACTATAACATCCACCTGATGTACTTTTTCTGTCTGAGACACTTCCTGCTCAATTAGAATCTGAGTAACCATGTAAACGGAGTTCATGACCTCCAAGATAATATAGACCAAAACTCTAATGTACCTTTTAGGTACCTCACTACATGCTTTGTAGCTATTAAGTGCACCTTTCTAGGTTCTACTAGATACTGACTTAGGGTATTTACAGCAAAGCATATATCTGGCCTAGTATTTGTTAAATACATCAATGACCCAATGATTTGTCTATATAGGGTTAGGTCCACTAAATATGATGAGTCATTAACTAACAACTTCAAGTTGGAGTCCATGGGAGTGGCCATGGATTTATACTCCAACATATCAAATATTTTTAGAAACTTCACAGCATACTTACCTTGATTTAAAAGATTCCTTTTGGATCTTGCCATACTTCTAGACCTAAGAAATAGTGCATTAATCTGAGATCTTTCATTTTCATTTCTGCAACCATTTTCATGAACTGTTTCTCATTCCTTGTCAGAAAGAGATCATCGTCATACAATAATGGTATGATAGGTTCATCATCCACAACCTTAAGGTAAAGTTTAGGAACAACTTTACTTCTGGTAAAGCCCAAGCTTTGTCATGAAGCTGTCAATTGTCCATTATTCACACTCAGTATTGAGTGATCTTCTGCATATCTATCTGTGCCATCTCTCATCAGATGGGTCTACTAAAATGAGCCTCAAAATCATTCGAACTCTATGGTGAGTTCCTTCTTGCATCCATGTCATATGTGTATAGAACCCATATTCAACCTTGTAGAAAAGGTTGAGATCCACATCACTCATGATGATCATTAAGCTCATTAATTGACTACCGATCCTGGGAACCCATACAAAACCTGATTACATTATTAAGAGAATGGTCTTATCTAGTCCCTTGGAGCAAAACATCTCATCATGATTCTCTTCCTCTTTCTAAGAGAATCTCTTAACCACAAGCTTTATATAGTGTGTTTGATTTGTAAATCTTTTGTTGAACATCGATCGCTTGTTCAGAGTTCACCATTCATCATGATCTTTCCTACAAATCAAAATTAAGTACATAATTAGTAATACTTCATAATCATCAAATCATATTGACATGATAACCTATTATGCATACAGATATCATTTACATAGTTATGCAACTATTTTGACCAATACTTTGGCACAGCACTTTCCCATATCCTGTATGCATACAGTGGCTATCTAGATGCCTTCCATCTCTACCAGAACATACTATCGAGAGTGTGCACAGCTCTCAGCATGTCAGCAAAGAGGCTTCATTCTAGACAAGCAATAATGGAATGTTTGTCCAATTTACCAATCATATGCATATTAGTAGTATACTGTTTAATGCTTTATGAATGTTTATACTCAGCATGATATATTCTAGGAATACAAATATGCATACAAGCAATATCATTTACTATTTCTAATAACAACCCAAATACTTATCTTTTATGTTTGTGTGGTTGCCTCCCGCTTGATCTTCTGTATGTCTTATGAGCTTCTATTCATTTTGTACCACTGTGCATGCTCAAGTGTACACTAGTGTCATCCTCATGATCTCATACACAAACATACATTCATTAGTATATTCTCAATATTATCAAAACATTCTAATTCTAAATAATCTTGAATATGTACAGTCATGATCATTAGTATTCAAGGTTTCAAGGAAGTCTTCTTTTACTCATGCATATTCTTGTTTGATCTAGTTAGTTAAATCATCAACCAAGATAAGAGACATAATATGCATAAACCCTTGATTACTAACCAATCATACCAAGTATACTTACACAAGGTAAGATTCTAACATGACACAGGAAAACATACCTGGATTAGTATACCTGCTTAGTTATGTACAACATACCTAAACAATCTCTTCAATGATTTATAGATCCTGAGCTATAACCTGCATGTCTCGTAGGTTAAACATGATATAACAAAGTCATACATACCTCGTGAGTCTTTGTCTTCATGTTGTCATGGTCATGGAACTTGATTTGTCTTTTGTGATGTACCTGTGTCTTGTTAGCAGACAACATCAACCTCACACAACACCATAATGCATAAGTACAATCATATAGCCCTAATCAATGAATGTCTTCGATCATTCACATGCATTCATATTGTTACTAGGGTGATAAGACAATTAATAACATTAATCAAGATTGTAGTAATAAATAACATGAAGACAAACACATTATGAACTTAATCAAGAATTAGATTTCAAGGCATACCTGAACCTCCTTAAGTCATACCTGTCGAGACTTTTTGTAGTCTTCTTATGTAAGGCCTTAGCCTCAACTGCCCCTGAAACTTGATCTGGAGCTTGATTAGGGTTTGCTAGAGAAACCCTAAAAATTCAATCTTTGACTTTCACACTTCTGAATGGATGGAAGAATGTGTCTTGCTGAGCTGATCAACCTAGCATTCTTCAATTTTGAAATCTCCAAAATTTGACCCCTCAAAATTGCCTTCGAAACTTCTGGATCTTCTGGACAGGAACCCAAACTAGGGTTTGATGAAGCCCATCCTTCTGTCCAATCAAAAGGTTCGATCCAAGGCTCTAAACTCTTATTTTTCTGAGGAGCTTCCAGCCGTGGACTCCGATTCCAAAAATTCTAACTTTCTCCGAAACCCTAAATTCTGGAAGCCATGAATAAAGGTGCTCCAAAAATAATTCTGTTTTGACAGAAATATGCACCTGATTGTTTCTTCTATAACTCTGAAATTTCTGGTCCACAGGGTCTGAAAACGTTTTCTGCAGTAGCCTGACCTGTCATCTTTCCATCCTCACAGGTCTGACCTCAATTGGATTTTCTGAGAGAGAGTTATGCCAAGTGTCACAACATGACCTGTTTATGGGATAAAACAGGAGAGCGAACTTGTATGGAGTGCCACGTGTCACTGTTTGAACTTCGGCCTCTAAAAACTTTTCTTGCGATAGCTCGCCCTGTTATCTTTCCATCCTGACAGGTCTGAGCTCAATTCGACTCTCTGAGAGAGAGTTATGCCAAGTGTCGCAACGTGACCTGTTTATGGGATAAAACATGAGAGCGAACTTGTACGGCGTGCCACGTATCACTGGTTCACCTTCGACCTCTGAAAAAGTTTCTTGATATAGTACAGTCTGTTTACTACCTGTCACTTTTTACAAAATTTCATTTGGAGCTTCCTAGCCCAAGTTATGAACTTTTTTCCAAGGTCACCTGATTTTGACTGAGATCTGGAAGAGGCAGAAACCCTAACTTGTACTGATCATAACTCATAAAGTACAACGAATATGAGGGTTCCCTTTGGACACAAGGTACCTGGGGATGTTATCTATGACCTGTAGACTTTTCAGATCCTGAAAATTCGCATAAATGGATTTATAGCGAAAGTTCCACGATGACTGGTTTTTGCTATATAAAACCCTAACCTTCAAATTGTCGCAAGAGAAGCAAGTGTCGTAAGTGCCATACATTGCCTTCCTTCAGGTTAGCTCTGATACCATGTTAAAATTCAATATGATAAGACAAAAAATACCAGCATTACATTCCATTTCACAATAATAGCATATACAGGATCACTGAAGAAACAACAAGCATAGCATAAACACAAGAGACACAGATTTATCCTGGGAAACCCTCATGGGGTAGAAAACCCAGTAAAGCTTCCTCAATATAGATGACCAGCAATATACAAAGATGTAAACCAAATACATGATCTCCTCCTCCACCATAGAATACCTCTCCTCCACAAGTGCGCCTCTCTCAAGTGTGTGTGTGTATCAAATGAGGAACATACCTCCTCTATTTATACACTACATTGACATGTATTTTACACAAGTACATGTAGGCTCGTATTTAACCATTAGGTTAAATACCCTATTATAACTGACTGGGCCAACCCCCACATGGTGGGTCTAATAACCCTAGTTACCACAACCAATTCGGAGGAATAAACATCTCCGGATTCATAGTATAATCACATCGGAGGTATGGAACATCTCCGGAATAAATAATATACAAATATAATATTCTTAGAAGTTACAATATTCAACATAGTACAACCCACCACCCCAATATGGTGCCCAAAACACACACATACCTGCTTACTCTCAAATGGGTCAGGTAGGAGGACGTTATCAATCCTATGGCCATGGGCAAGCTTATGGTCCATCAGGTCCTTATTGTCATAATTTTAATCCTCATGGTCAAGCTTTTGGTCCATCTTATAATACGGGGGCTTATAATCAAGCTTTCCAGCCTCAGCTCCCGTTCCTTGCACGCTTGAATCTTCCAGATCTTTCGAATCTCATAAATGATCTGGTGTGTCACGACCCTACTTGGCCCCCGGTCCCTACCAAGCTCCCTTCGGACATTCCTAAGTTTGAGGGGAAAGGTGGTGAGGACCCGGGAGATCATGTCACGACATTCCACCTTTGGTGCTCCTCCAACTCATTGAATCAAAATTAGATTAGATTGCGACTATTTCAACACACCCTCATGGGGGAAACCGCGAAGTGGTACATCAAGTTACGTGGAAACACTTATAGGGGTTTTAGCGAGATCGCTTTGGTTTTCTTAGATCATTTCCAGTTGCCGGTTCGCTATGATACTGGCACCGAACTTTTATCTACCTTCCGTCAGAACAAGGCCACACATATTTCTGACCACATTCAAGAATGGCGTCGGCAGAAGAGGTTAGTGAAAGCCAACATTCCTCCAGAGTTCCTATTGGAATGGTTCCTCAAGTATCTACTCCCATACATTGCTAAGGATGTTTCGATGTCTGGCATTGTGACTGAGGAAAAAGCTATCTTGAAAGTCCAATAGTTAGACTTATTATACTCTCAGTCTAGCATTTTGTATGACATTATCCCTGACGCACCACGCACACGTCATGAGCCTATGTCGGTTGCTGTACCGCATGCCGATGGCATCACAGGATCTGCAAGCACTCGCCATGTAGATTTGGTAGCTAATCAAATGCAGAATTTGTCGCTAAACCAGTCTACTACTGGACAAGTTCACACCTTGTCCACTTCCACCCCATCATCCGATGTACATAGTGTGCAAACGATGAACCAATCAGGTAACCAGCAACCTAGTGGTAAGAAAAAGGGGAGAAATAATAGAAAGGGTGGAAACAATGGGAATAACAATAGCAATCACAATACCCCCCGTAAGGATAATGCCAACCCTCCTTGGGAAGGAGGAAATGCTGGTGAGGACCGTAAACCTAGGCACAAGGTGAAGTTTCCTTGCAAGCTCTGTGGGGAAGACCATCTTACTCACTTATGTCCTCGTATTGAAGAAGCATCGAATCACTTGGCATAGAGACCAGCTGTGTTGAAGGATCCCCTACCTCATCACCAAAACATGGCTTTGCATGCTCCCACCACTAGTTATGGACCTACTGAGATGACATCGTCTTCTTCTAATACTAGTGGTTATGGATGTGTGAACATGGTTCAGTCAGAGGTTAGTGTTTCCACTTGTCAGCACGATTATGATGCACCACATCCCAATTTGGGGAGTGAGCCTCCCCCTCCTCCTGATAATTCCTTGCATATTGAGAAGCCCTCTATTATGCCACAGATACCGAAAGGTGTTATTAAGTGCTCTACGCATAATCCTAATGCTCGATCCACCCACAACTACTCCATCGTAGAAGATTTGGGACAAAATCCATGTGCCATGTCGGCTCTTGAAGTTTTGCAAGCTTGTCCTTCTCAGAAGCATGCTCTTTTGAGTGCATTAGGAGTTCAGGATGGGGGAAGTACCATTGTTATCAAGCTCAATACTACTGATGTCCAACCTTGCTTACCCTACCACATGGCTTTTCAAATCCAGGTGGTGTGCCTTTAGAGTTTTGTCAAATGTACTATGGTTGACGAAGGTGCCTCTGTGTTAGTAATGTCGTTAGCTTGTTGGAAAGCTCTTGGATGTCCTCCCTTACTCGCATCTAGAACCACGCTCACTGCATTCGACGATCGTTCATTTATGCCGCATGGAATTATCCCTTCCCTTGTTGTCTCCTTGGGAGGTAAGTCTGTGCCTATTGAAGTCGAGGTGGTTGATGCACCCATCGACTACAACCTTTTAGTGGGTTGGAATTGGATGTATGCCATGAAAGCTGTCGCGTCCACTGTATTCAGAGTTATTTGCTTTCCCCACAAAGGCAATATTGTGACCATCGATCAACTGGATTACGTTAACTCCTCTTCCACAGCATCCACAGGATCCATAGTCCTGCAGGTTACTCATTCTCAACCGGAAACTGGGAACATGGGTGTTGGCATGTACCCTTCATTGATGGGAACTTATGATTTTGCCGCACCTGTGAGTTTTATTGGAACCATTACCAACTATGCGTCTCCTCCTTCGCATAATATGTCATTCCAGACTTCCTATTTTGGTGATCCGTGGACTTTACCGTCCACGAGTTCCAATTCTGGAAACATTTCTCATGTTGGGATGTCTATGCCACTGTCTGTAGCTGAGCTTGCTTACCAACATATTCAACAAGACGCTGTAGAACCGGATCTCTCTTCTTCCCAGACAGTCGAGGAAGATCTCGTTATGCTGTCATTTTGGGCATCCAACTCCTCTTGTTCCCATGATTGCCTTGATGATACTTTGCCTTCTGATGAAGCTATTATGGAGGCCATGTGTGGTAGTGAGACCTTGGGAAGATATGAACCATCGTTCTTATTTCCTTCCCAAACTTGAGCTCGCCGAACGAGAAGAGTTTAGGACGACTCTAGCAGAGATGGTTGGTCACCCTGTGGCTCTTTTGGAGTCTCATGATGTTTTTGCAGAAGGGAATATGGGTAACATTTCCCCAACTACGTCGATAAATATCTCTCATACTCCTGGAATAGTTGAAAATGTCTATACATCGGTGACGATTGCAATCCTGAGGAGATTGCTATTTACACTAAATTGTTTATGGAACTCTGGGAAGCTTTCACCTCGTCATATGAGGAGATGCCAGGAATAGACCCCCGCATTGTTGAACATGAGATTAGAACGTATCCCAACGGTAAACCGGTTCGACAATGCCTACATGTTGTGAACCCTAGAAAAGCAGCCGCTATCAAGGCAGAGGTGGAGAAACTGCTCAAGTCTGGTTTCATCTACCCCGTTCCCCTTACCGAATGGGTGTCAAACCCCATTCCTGTGGATAAGAAGCAGGGAACGATCCATGTATGCACCGATTTTAGAGATTTGAACCATGCATGTCCATAAGACAACTTCCCCACACCATTCATAGATCAAATCTTGGATGCTTGCACCGGAAGTGAGATTTTTTCCTTCATGGATGGATTTTCCAGATATAACCAGATTCAAATCAAACCCGAGGATCAACATAAGACAACTTTTATTTGTCCTTGGGGAGCGTTTGCATATCGGAAAATTCCCTTCGGCCTTAAAAATTCCAGAGCTACATTTCAGTGTGCCATGACCTATGCCTTTCACGATCTTAAGACGATTATGGAGGTTTTCTTGGATGATCTTTCCGGCCATTCTTGCAAGAGGATGGACCACCCCAAGCACCTCTGCATGATTCTCGAACAATGTATACGATACAAGATTCGATTGAATCCTAACAATGCATCTTTGCTGTAAGGATGGGTCACCTTCTAGGCTTCATAGTTTCAAAAGAGGGTATTAGAGTCGATCCTCTCAAAGTTGAGGCAATACTTCAGTTGCCTCCTCCACGCAACTTGTTACAACTTCAGAGCCTCCAAGGGAGAGCCACTTTTCTATGCCATTTCGTAGTCAATTATGCTAATATTACCAAAGGTTTCGCGTGCTTATTGAAGAAGGACACACCCTTTATCTGGGATGAGCGAACCCAGCAGTCTTTCGATGCCCTTAAGAAATATTTGGTATCGGCCCCTGTGCTTAGTCCACCAGACTTCACATGATATTTTATCCTTTATGTGGCCATGTCTCAAGAGATGATTGGCATGGTATTGGTTCAGGTTGATAATGCGCTTGTCGAGCATGTAATCTATTACCTTAGTCAAAATCTAGTAGACGTTGAGCTAAGATATACTCATGTGGAAAAGCTAGCGCTTGCGACTGTTCATTCAGTCCAGCGGTTACGACACTACATTCTGCTTAGAACAACCACAGTTGTCACGCATATCAATCCATTTCAGTTCATGCTATCACGATGCCTTATCAAGGGGAAGTATAATAAATGGATTGTTATCCTTCAGGAATTCAATCTTGATTTTGCTTCGGCGAAGTCGGTAAAATTGTTGGTGTTTGCTGAGCTTATGTAGGACCTTCCGAGACTTAATGAGGATTTCATTCATGAAGATTCCTTTGTGGATGAGCACTTATTTCTTATCTCGTCAGAGGACCCTTGGTATGGGGATGTCATTGTATATCTCCAAACTTTGAAGTTTCCTCCGCACTGTTCACGAGATGAGCAACGGCGTGTAAAACATCACGCTAAAGATTATACTATTGTCAGTGACACTTTGTATCACCAAGGAAAGGATTCTATCCTCCGTCGTTACTTAACTCACGAAGAAGCAGAGCGGGTGCTTAATGATTTCCATGCTGGGGCGTGTGGCGGTCACTTATCCGGGCTTGCTACAGCCCAATGTATTATGTGAGCTGGTTATTTTTGGCCTTCCATCTTTAAGGATTGTTTTAATGCTATGAAGAGATGTCACCCTTGCCAGGTGTTTTCTCAAAACATACGCTCGCATCCAGCGCCCCTTCATCCGGTCGTCACCGTCGGTCCCTTCACCAAGTGGGGGGTGGATTTCATGGATTGCAAACCAGCTTCGGCTGGAGGGAATCACCATATCATAGTGGCCGTGGACTATTTTTCCAAATGGGCTAAGGCCATGCCTACCATTAAAGCTGATGGTGCTACAGCAGCCCACTTCGTATTCAATCAAATTATAACTCGGTTCGGTATTCCGAAAGAGATTGTCACTGACCATGGCAGTCACTTTCAGAACAAGATGATGGAGGATTTGTCTCTTAAGCTTGGGTTTCGTCAAGAACACTCATCTTCTTATTATCCCTAAGCGAATGGTCAAGTAGAAGTAGTCAATAAGTCTTTGAAAACCATTCTCAAACGTACCATCCAACAAAGCAAGACCAACTAGCGCATCATGTTATATCCTGCTTTGTGGGCGTATCAAACCACAGTCAAGACTGCCACCGGATTCTCACCGTTTCAGCTAGTTCACGGTGTGGAGTCACTATTACCAATTGAATGCGAGATCCCTTCACTTAAATTGGCCATAGAGATCCTCCCTGATACGACGGGTCTTGAGAAACGTTTAATCCACCTTGAGCAACTTGACGAGCAACGTCAAGATGCCGTTGTAGCTATAGATGCCAATAGACATCGTGTTAAGGTTCAATATGATAAGTCTGTCCATCCCTGGCAGTATGCTGAAGGTGACTTGGTCCTCTTGTATGACCAAGCTAAAGAACCTTTGGGGGCAGGCAAGTTTAACCCCATGTGGCACAGTCCTTACATCGTGAGGCGTGTCCTGGAAAAAGGAGCTTATGAATTAGAAGACTATGAGGGGGCTGTCTTAAAGGAGCCTAGAAATGGGCTCTACCTCAAGCGGTATTACGCTTGAACCTCTAGTTTAGGCTGATACTTTTGTATACTATTGTATAGTTTCTTCTGTACATAGTTTAGATTTCTTTTGGTTTTCGGGTCTGCTGATTAGCTTCCGTTTGATTGATAGATGTCAGCAGAGTTTCCTGCGTTTTTAGGGTTCGCGGATGGTGCTAGCTGTCATACGCAGCAACTTGCTTCTGCTGCCTGGGTTATTTTCTCACCTGACCACCTAGTTGTGTCCTCAAGAGGTGCTTGTATTGGTCCTACATCTAACAATGTGGCTGAGTATAGCACCATCATTGAGCTACTTTGGGATGCCATTTCCCATGGTATCCAGTCTTTAGAAGTCCACTTGGATTCACAGCTAGTTGTGTCTCAGCTGAATGGCCAGTACCGTGTGCGAGATCCTACGCTACTGCGGAAATTCCTAAGGGTAAGACTCTTGGAATGACATTTTGTTTCAATTATATACATACATGTTCCGAGAAGTGTTAATCATATATATGATGCATACTCTAACTATGTATTATATTGGCATTTGTCACATTCACCATGAAGCACGCAAATATAAGAAGACATTCATACATTTGTACATACACACATATAGTTGAACCGAAGAACCAAAGTTTCTTATAAATATGTCCAAAAATGGTAGTGTCATACAAAACTAGAGCCCGTAGCCCTCAAAAATATACATATCGATACAAAAAAATGAGATCCTGAGATATCTACTCCATACGAGGAGGCCTAGCTGCCGCCCCAACAGGATGTGTCTCGTAGAAATACTAAACTGCATTGGCTACTCACTGCAGTAGCTGCACCCAGTCACCCGGAACCCCCACTACTTGGCGCTGCATGGGATCAGGTAGTCTCGCCACCTCTATCAACAATCCATGTGAGGTTACGCCGCAAGGTCTGTAGAGTGCGTCCTGCTGCAGCATCGCCTTCCTCCTCACCCCTACCCCGACAACCATGTCTCAGGAAGCCATTGGGTCTCATTGAGCCCTTGTCTGTGAGCAAACAGTCAATCATTAGCATATGATACTACCACCAAAAATATTTTTGCATTTACATCTATAATAAAAAATCCATAAAAAATTAATACACAAAAAAAACCTAAAAAGAGTACTCACCAATGTCTCTGAATGCTGCATCTTGTAGGAGTGGCATGTCCCTATCCTGGTGGAAGTCTATCCCTGCATAGGGGCAGTCCTCTATGGCAATGACCTGTCGGTCCCACCAACGGAAGAAGTCCTTAGTATATGGTGATTCCAGACGGCCACCACCCTGTCGTGTCAAGATCTAATCCCACCAGGTCAGGGCTGGATCCCGAAGACTATGAGGAGGGACATCCACCCTCGGACTAAGCCCCAGAACCCTCTCAAAGAAGAAGCTACACAAGATACTCCCATAACCGAATTTTTTGGCCTTCCCTTCTTTTCATTTTGTCAGTTGAGTCTTCATAGACCCCAGCAGTGTGGTACACCAGTCAAATACTATAGGCTGCATGCATTGTGATGCATAGAACATCACTGGCCTGGACGCCTGGTGGAGAGCTTTGGATCCTGTGATCCACACTAAGGTAGCCACAATACTCTTCATGCTCAGATTTACTCTGGAATTGATGGGCACCTGACTTCCCACCGTGTGTGTTTTTGCGGGGCAATACCACGCTATGTAGTCAAGGATGGTGATCCCACCACCCATAGTATGAGACCGAAGACTAGCCTCCTCACCTCGATGGGACAAACCGGTAATGAAGTAGATGTCGTCCACTTCCAGTGTGAGGATTTTCCCTTTGAGATTGAAGTTCTGTGCATCAACATCCTAATAGTCGATCAAGCGATGGAGTAATGGGTTTTGGGCCCTCAAACCCTCTATACTCCAGAATTTGTACAACCCACATGCTTGCACATCGTTGCACACATCCTCATCAACTTGGTCATGCTCCCTCTCCCTCCACTCTAGAACCATCCTAGAGTGAAGAAAAAAAAGCATTTGAGTCAAATTCTTTTTCATTTTCAACTTCATGGCCGTACCCGTGGGCTAAATTGTATACAGGTGCAGGTACCCGCGGTCAGTCTGTGCATTGGCTGTGAGTATCTTGCCCTACCCGCGACCCGCAGAGCTATAGCCCGCGGGTAGCGCCGAAGCCATTTAGGGCTTGGACAAACTAAAAATCCCACTACTGAAAATTAAAAAAAAAGCATTGAAATGAAAGGTATGGATGAGATTACCAACCTGCTCCGGACGATTCGATGAACGGTCGCTTGTAGCTCCCAGAATCGACAACTGAACTTTCAGGTGAAAACTAACCACAAAGCTCCAAATGGGTGAATAGTAAAATGAATTGTAAATTGTAATTTTTTATTACTATTTATAATTTTCAGGACCCACTTGTCTATAGTTTTTACAGTTTTGTGCCGTTATGGACTAATATAATGTCTTGGAGTAGTATTTTTTAATCAGATTTCTTCGACGAAAGTTGTTCTGTACCATTTCACACCTACAACATGTACATTTCACACCTGGCATATAGGTTAGATGCCATTTCCACATGCATTATGCATTTGACCTGTTGACCACTTTCATAAACCCTAGGTGCGACCCCGCTTTGTAACTGACACAGAACCTTCACACTGCTATAGAAGTGTCGTTATGTGGTGGTAGGGCTTTTCCAAACATGGGTACCCTAGTTAGAACTCCTTTGCGCATTATGATGCCCATGCTGTTGTTTGTCCTTAGGATTGGGAGTCCTTTGTAGTTACGCCATGACATTGCGATAAAGACTCATACTCTACTTTGTCTTATGCTGGCCATCTCCCTTAAGGACTCCTCTAAGTTATATCATGTTGTGATTGCATTGCATCATCCTGCTTGTCGCTTGAGCCTTGTGCTGGCTCTCGCTTACTCAATTGTTAGCCTGGTTCCTGAGCACTTTTCCCTGTCGAGCCCTGCAGAGCTTATATTTTCCCTTCACAATTTGATGACCTTTTGACCCCGAGGGAACACCCCCCCGAGTTTCCACATCCTGCATGCACTTCCTTGCATTGATCATAGGTATATTCCACTACTAGGAACTAGTCTGCTCGCTATTTGACACTCGTTCCCTCACTTGTTGTACTATAAGCAATTTTATTCTTTTTCAAGCTTTTCCCAAATATGAAAAAGACCAAAAAAATCAAATATTCCAAAAATCTAGATGGGATTATGGTTACTACTTCTTCTTGGAAGCTATTGTGTCACCTTTGAACAAAGCATTCATTCCACTCCATACATTATGAGTCGGGACTATAGTTGGACCTTAAGAGCTATACTTGTTTCTCGATTTTCTCCACCGATTGGTTAAGCTTCCAGTCATTATGGAGCCCTTTGTAATGCCTCCTGCATTGCACAGTTTATGTCAAGTCTATGCTGCCTGAGTCTATCCATCTTCTCATGCTCTTGTTCAAAGGAAGTCCTGAAACCAGTGTCGGCCAATCCTCATATCTCTTGACTATTGCATGTCGACCATCCTTAGTGAGTCAGTCCGTTCCACCTGAGTTCTTCCAAATCTTTCAGTGTAGCTGGTACCTCATGCTGGTTGATGGGGGATGCCTTAATTCCCTCCTTCTAGCGAGTCTCATTCCATTGAATTCAACCCATTTATTCCGGGACTTGAGGCTTAGAGTTCGGTTGAGTACCTTGAGGCTTGCAGTCATTAGTGGCAGGTTCTCCCGCCATCGACAGTTTTGGGAATACATCAATGTCCCCTGATCGATGGATTCATCCTAGTGTTCGACTTCAACTCATTTATTCACACTCCAATGATTGTGCTATGTGCCTTGATGCCCATTTTCATTATTGGTGGGTTATCTCATGTCTGTTAACGGTATACATCATTGACCGGTAATCAGACGATGTCACATCAGGTTTGACCCCAATTCCTTTATTCACTTGATGGGACTTGCACCATCGAAGACTTGTGTAGAAGACCCCAGTCGTTAGTGGCATTCAGTATGCTACTTATGAATTTGACTTTACATCTGAGATATCACCTCTCAGATATCAGCAGTTTGTACCTCCAATTTGGACCAGTTGTTTCCTTTTCAGCAGGAGACCATATCTTACTGTAGATGGATCATGGTTATGATCACTTATGACATGTATTCACTATGTACTGCCTATTCATGGACATTGTATCAGATTGTTGTACTACCGACATGTATTCAGGGATACTATTGTATTATGACAAGTGAGATGCTCTTTCCACTTGTGTCTCCATCACTCTACTTCTGAGTTTTATAATTTATTTCGACCATCGTAGCATCAGTCTCTGACCTCACACATTAGGGGGCATCTGTTACAATGTAATCTTCCAGCTTGTGAGCATCAACATCCTTAGCCTATAGGATCCATTTCACTGACTCAGATCCACTTTATATCCTTCAGACATACTATTTCCTCATTTTTCCTCTGACTTGCTTGTTGCATCACTATAGCAAGCACACCCATGAGTTGCATCACTATAGCCTGCGGGTATCAAGTAAAATGGTAAAAATCACTAGTTTATTACTTTTAACTCCCAAAAAGCTGTCATTGGGTGACCTTTGGCTCTCCATTTGCCCAAGAAACACCTCGATGTGTCCTTTCACTTAACTTTGAGAGGACTATATATTGAGCACATATGGCTTATGGACGGGAGGAAAAAGAAGAGCAAGAGAACTCTAGTGGATTTTTTCCCTATCTTGAGTCTACACTCATTGATCCTTGTAGTTGTGAACCCTTTTTGTTCACCTTCCAAACTCCTATCTAGTTTTTTGTTTTCCATTCATGGAGGAATGAAGTGATGGAGGCACGAGTGGATTGATATAGATCTTGGTTTAGATTGGTTGCTGGCAAGAGGTCGTATCACATTGTACTTCTTCTTGTTTATTAATAGAAATACTCATATTCTCGTCCATTAATGTTGTAAATGTTATTTATCTTACATTGGGTTGCATTTACTTGTTATATCATGGACCATTGCTATTGATGATGTTAATGTCGTTTATATATTATATGTACTTGTTGTATATCGGCTGTCAAGACTAATTTGTAGATTCAAGTGCACGGATCGGAAAGCTCCAACGGGGATCTGCATCAAACATTTGGATCTAGGTTGGTTATATTCTTCATTATCTTAGCATTGTCATTTATATAGCATAGTTCTGAGAATTGAGTTGATTTCTGGTAGTCATCTGTCTATTGTGGTCTACCCCAAGACATAGTGAGTTTTCTCCAACACAATAGGATCGTAGATTGCATAGATGTAGTGTAGTTGAAATACCATGAGTTGATAATCTAGGTAGAATACAAGATAGGAGGTGCCAAATGAGGATGCTTTGGTTAGAAGTTCGATCACTGCATGGTATTAAGAAATATTATTGGTCACGGGACCTAAGAAAATTACACCTAAGGTAACCAACTCATTGGTAGGGGAAGAGAACACCCAAGCTGCAGAATAGAGATTTTGGTTATGTCGGCTAGCACCATCCGCAAATCTAGAATACACCGACATCTGCACATCAAAGAACAAATCAGGATAAATATTCATGGGTTAATCAATATCCTAACATGAAAAATAAATCAAACCCACACCATAAATACACACTATATACAAAGTGTACACGTAATATGTCCCTATGCATAAAATATTTTCATCTAGATCCCGTTGCAGGGCTCTCCTAGAGGTGTACCATCACAATCAACTAGCTCGTAAGACTCTTTCTCTAAAATCGTTTAACGATATGGGGACCGTAACACATGGATTAAAGCTTGATTTTCCCTAGTTTATCACGCATTTCATCATATGTTAAGACTAGGTCATCTTCATTGAAAGAGCAAGGTTGAATAGATTTGTCGTATTTAGCTTTAATCCTTTTTTTGTGAGCTTTGTTAGTGAGCACAACATCATGACAAGTCTCATAAAGCTTAGTCAAATACATACATATTTCTTCCTCTATGGAAGTGTTGGGATAGAGTTTTAAGTCCAGTTTGAGGGATGGGATCTAGCATTCTATTGGCAATATAGCTTCCAGGCCATATACCAACTGAAAAGTTGTAAATCCTGTAGCGTTTCTTATGGAAGTCTTGTAGGCCCAAAGAGCCGAAAAAAATTCCAAGTTCCAATTAGATTTGTGGGTCCCCACTATGCATTGGATCATCTTTTTCAAGACTTTATTAATCGCCTCTACTTGTCTATTTTCTTGGGGGTAATAGGGAGATGAGTTTTCATGACGAAAACCCAATTTAATGCTTAGGTCAACCACCATGTGATTCCTAAAATGGGAACCATAATTGGTAACAATGGCTTGAGGGACTCCAAACCTTTCAATAATGTGATTGAATAGGAAAAATGTTGTTGTCTTGCCATCTTTAGCATATGTATGCATAGCCTCAACCCATTTAGTAAAATAGTCAACAACCATGATGACATAACTATGCCTACATATGAGGTAGGATTACACTGCATAAAGTCAATGCCCCATTTTGAAAAAGGGCTTACGAAAATCATGGGATGTAATGGAGATGGATGGGAGTGCTTCTTCGGATGAAATAATTGACATGGAGGACATTTATTGACTGCTTCAATGCAATCTTTGAATATGGATGGACATAAGTATCCAGTGCGCAAAATATTCTAAGTTGTAGCCATCCCAGAGAGATGACCGCCACAAGATATAGAGTGACATTCATTAAGAACATGTCTGGCTTCTACAAGCTTTAGGCATCCATGCAAAAATAGAGTCAATACCACATTGATGTAAAGTATCACCAATGATAAGGTAATATTTGGTGTGGTGTAGAATCCGACGTTGGTCATCACGAGAGAGTTTGGTCCGGAAACATTGGGTTTGGAGATACAAAATGATATCTCCATACTAAGGATCAGTCGTGCCAATGAGGAATATTGACTCATCAGGAAGAGAGTCAATGGGATCAGATTATTTACTAGCACAGGGAAGTGTACATATAAGCTCAACAAAAACCAAATATTTCTTGGATTTAGCCTTTGTGAAATCCAAATCGAACTCTTTGAGGACCACAATCTAGTGAGAGTACTTCCCCCTATCACCTGATGTGTTAGTATGTAATGCATGGGGTTAACATTCACAACGACAATTTTTTTGCGGAGAAGTATGTAATGACGAAATCTATGGAAAACGATGACGACTGCCAGAGCTAAATTCTCAACATGTGAGTATCAAATTTGAGAATCAACGAGACTCTTACTTAGATAGTATACCACATGTTCTTGGCTATTGTCGTCTTCTTGTACTAACACCATTCCAATGGTGGAAGTGGATGTTGTGAGATACAAAATATAATCCTGTGTGTAATTGGGGGGTTGTAGCACAAGTGCATTTGTCAAGGATTTCTTCAAATTATTGAAGGACTGTTGAGCTTGATTATCCCAAAAAAATGGGACATTCTTCTTCAGCAGACTCATGTAGCCCTGAGTAATTTTCGCGAAATTACAAACAAATTGGTGCAACAAGTTTGCCTTCCCTTGCAAAATTTCAAGTTTGGAATCTCGGTAGGGGAAGGTAAGGATAAAATGGCCTCAAACTTCAAAGGATCTATTTTTATCTCGTCCTTGGAGACTATGAAGCCTAATAGTCTATAGGATTCAACCCAGAAAATGCACTTATGGTGATTCAAGCGAATATTGTAGTGAAGAAACTGTAGAAAAATGGCTATGTGGTGTTTTGGATGATCCTCTCGTTGAATAGAATGAGTGGGGAAGTCATCCAGATAAGGGTTCACAATATGATTTATGTTGTGAAATGCATAGGACATGGCCCTTTGAAAAGTAGCCATAGTGTTTTTAAGGCCAAAAGGTAACTTTTCGATATGAAAAATTTCCCCACGGGCAGATGAAAGTTGTTTTATACTGGTCAAATGGGAGTATCTCTATCTAATTATAGCCAAAGAATCCATCCATAAAGGAAAAAATGACACTACTGGCATAATTATCGATAATTTGGTTGATGAAGGGAGTAGGGTAATTGTGCTTATGGTAGGCCTTATTCAATTCCCTATAATCAACGCAAACTCTAATAGTGACCTATTTCTTAGCCATAGGAACAATATTAGACACCCAATTTGTTAATGGAACATGATAGATAAAACCATCTCTATTAAGCTTTTCAAATTCTGCCTTTATTGCCATAATTTTCTTAGGGTGGATGGGTTGGAGTTTCTTCCAGACAGGTTTTTCATCGGGATGAGTTTTAATTTCATGGACCATGATAAAAGGGTTGATTCTTGGAATCTCTTCATAACTCCAAGCAAATACATTGTAGAATTCCTTGAACAAGGCTGTGCAAAATTCTATCTCTTTAGGTGTACAACTTTTTCCTAGTTAGATTTGCTCCACGACACCAGGTTTCACTGATATGTCTATAGGAAAGGTTTTCGTTATGTTCCCTAAATTTCCCTTAGATAACACATTGAAAGTAAGGATGGGAGATTGAGGATTCTAGACAATATCAGATGAAATGATGAATTTGACATCGGTCTCTATCATTTGTAGATTCAGAAAGAAAGACAACCTATGATGGTGATTTTCCCAAGGAGGTTCATCGATGTTCATGATTTCCATAATAGACTCGTCTGAAGGGAAATTTTGTAGGAGGTGATCAAAATCATGAAAATATGAATCCATCCAAAAAGGTGGAGAGTGAGGGTTTTATGCCACAGGATGGTGGTCATCGGTGTTGGGACAGTCTGAAATAGACTGAATCACGTGATATGTTGCCTCATTCAAATTAAAATGCCTGCTGTCGCCAATGATTTCACATTCATATGGACTCATTACTACCCAATAATCATGGGATTCATGGGATTTTTATATGATAGAAGAGATCATATTGATGGTATAAAATGGGGGTGAAATCTCCATGAAGACTCCAATAATGGAAAATTATTTTAGGAGTGCAACACCAACGTCTTCATAATGATGTTGGGATTGTGCCAAAATGGGACATTGTTAGTGTTGTTGGAGTGAAAATACGGTGTGCAAAATTCAAGGTTGTCGATGGTGACGATATTTACTTGATGAAGAAACTATAGTGGGTGAAAGACTGAAGATGCTACCGCAGTCATGGCATAAAACCAATTTTGACCAAGTAGGATATTGTAATCCAATAGAGCATATACTATTTCCACATGGATGTAAATAGTCCCCCCCCTAGTTCTATAGCTAATGATTGCATGAGTCTGTATGGTTGAAAACAATGTCCATTGAAGGCATTTAAAGTGTTGGGAGACTGGGTTACTTCAAGAGATACAATAGCCCTCCAACAGGACAAGGACATAATGGAAGTGGAGGCACCTTCATCCAAAATGGTGGGATGGATATTTTTCCCACAGATCTTAGTATGGATTTGGAAATCCAATTGGTGGGAAAGCCTCAGTTTGTGATATTCAAAATTAAACATAATGGTGTTGGAAGTCTCGGGGTCCACGGCTCCAAGTGCTGACAACAAATTTCTACATTAATTAGGGAAATGTTGTAGAAATTCAAGAGTTGACAGGCACATGGTGCTTGAGCTATATCCTCAACATTATTATAACTTTGAGCAGCTTGAACACTTGGAATATATGTTACTTTTCGAATGGTGGCCTTTGGTGGGTGCAACATAGTGTCAGAAATAGGCCTTTCAATGTGAAGAGAGCCAGAAGGTGGAGGGGTGGCAGAAGGATCATTGATAGGATATTTATCCTAAGAACGCCCATTTTGGTTCGAATTTCAAATAGACTCATAATTATTTGACCTGGTTGAAATATTAAAAATCTCATTTCACATGAGGACTTGTGTAGAGGAGGATGCCTCAGGTTGATTGGAATTGTTTGCACTACTCCCTTGCGGGGGAGTGTGTGTGACCATTTTTTGTTGTTGAGGTGGGAAAGGGTCAGTTAGCAGTTGGGGGTTAAGAAATTTTTGTGAGTATTTTGGTCCATAGTTAGATCTAGGATCCTTAGAGAACCTCACAAAATCGAATAATTTGCAATAACCAGCAAAAAAAGCTTGAAAATGAGACAAATTTACACACAATGTGAACTGAAACTTGGCATTATCAAACTTTCTAACATGTAAATATGTTTAGAACAGGTTTATATTACATCTTGGAGAAATTCGAGAGGATTAGGAAGCCCAAAATGAGTGTACAATGCTAATTGGCCAAGTTGGCATCAATACCCCCTTCGTAGGTCCAACTCAATCCTAATAAGCCCCAACAGTCATGAATTTTGGTGTGAACATGGCTGAAGCATGTTGGGTCATAAATGAGGCTAAGGCATGCATGTTTGAGCAAATAGAGGTATGTGGGAGGTCCAAGGAGTCATTAAATGCTCCAAATCTAGCCAAAAATGGGCTAAATCCACTCAAGTGCTCAAAGTTAACAGACATTCCCCATTTCAAGGAAGGAGAGCACTCCTGCATTTAATGAGGGAACACTTGTGGACAAAACTGGAGTTTGGGTGAGTTCGGTTGCTTCAAAATAGGTGTGAACACTCTCAAAAGTGGTTATTTGGCCAATTAAAGTGGTAAGTCCAAACTATAGTGTAATAATGCACACATGGCAATAAAATTGAATAAGGTTATGAACTATGGTACTAAGTATTAGATTACTATTCTAACACCCCCCCTTAACCAAAAATTAGTACAACTAATGAATTTAAAGTGGGAGGCCTTGGCAACAAAGGCTCAAGTCACCTCATTACAAAATAAAAATTTTATTTGTCAATGTAAATTGAGGACAAGAAGGAAAACCTCATGGGATAAAACCTTCCCTCTAAAATGGACATGTGGTTGAACCTGCAATAAAATTGCAGCAATCACCATCCATCATTCACTCCAAGAAAATCTCTCAAGTGAGTGAAAGTATTCTCAGTAAAACACTTGGTGAAAATATCAGCAATTTGCTCGGTGGATTGGCAATACTGCAAGGAAATCACTCTATCATGCACCAAGCCCCGAATGTAGTGCATATGGATTTCAATATGCTTTTTTCTCTGCCTCTGTCCTAGATTAGTAGATATCTTGATGGCACTTTGATTGTCCACCCAAATGTTGGTTGGAGAATCAATAGCAACACCAAATTCCTGAAGAATACCTTGCAACCAAACACATTGTGTGGCTGCATTCACTGCTGCCCTATACTCGACCTCTGCTGATGAAAGTGAAATAGTGTACTATTTCTTACTTGACCAGTAAATGGGACCTTCAGAAAACATGAAAACAAAACCTGAAGTGGACTTTCTATCAATGGGATCTCCAACCCAATCCGAATAAAAAAATCCAACTAGTTGTAGTGATGAACTAGCTGCATAATGTACCCCACATTTCTTTGTTCCTTGGACATACTGAAGGATATGTTCGGATGCCTTCTAATGGATCTCATGTGGTTGCTGCATATACCTTGCTACAACACTTACATCATAATACAAACTAGGTCTTTTATGTGTAAGGTACAACAAACTACCAACTAGTTTCCTGTAGAGTGTGCAATCCACCAATGGAGAGTCATCAAATTCACCTAGTTTTATGCCTGAAAGGAATGGGCACTTGGATGCCTTACATTCGGCCATTTTAAACTTCAATAAAAGGTCTAAAGCATACTTTAGTTGACTCAGCATTATACCTCTTTCAGATTGCTCAATTCCCAAACCCAAAAACTGCCTTAGCAATCCTAGGTCGCTCAAGTGGCAAATTCACTGTGCAAAGATGCTTTGATTCAGCCAATTTGTTTGTTGTAGCTCCCTGTAATTAAAATATTATCAACATATAGTACAATGAACTGCAAAATATAATCACATTGCTGCAAATACACATTTGGATCAGACTTGCATCAAATGAAACCAATTGAGAGCAAAAAGGCATCCATTTTAGCATACCAAGCCCTTGGGGCTTGCTTGAGTCCATAGAGTGATTTATTCAACCTGCAAACAAGTGAGGGATCCTCTTGGAAACCTTTAGGTTGCTGCATATAGATCTCTTCCTGTATCTCACCATTTAAGAATGCACTTTTAACATCCATATGGTGCACTTGCCAACCCTTACTAGCTGTCATGGCTAGAGCTAGTCTAATTGAGTCCATCTTTGTAACCAGTGCAAAGCTCTTGGTATAATCCACACCATGAATTTTTGAGTAGCCCTTAGAAGCTAACCTATCCTTATACTTAATATCAGAACCATCAGCAACATGTTTGGTTCGAAAAATCCACTTACATTGCACAAGTTTTCTCTTGGGAGGAAGAGGCACCAAATCCCATGTTTTGTTCTCTTGGACAGAATGGAATTCTTCTTCCATTGATGATCTCCACCTTGGATCATGGTAAGCTTCCTGATATAATTTTGTATCATATCCAATGATAATATAACAGTGATCAGCAAGTGCACTTTCATTTGCAAAGGAAGCATTGATTGTTTGAGATCTAGTCTTCCTAGGCTCTTGGGGATTGCCTGCCAATTCACCTGCAGCTTGTATGATTTTTTCATCCCACTTAGGGCTTGATGGTGACTCATATACAGAAATTTCATCTTCATCCATGTAATCTTCAGCAATATCAGAAAAATCAGAACTTGAATCATCACTTACTTCATTAAGGTGTGGAGGAGAAGAGCATTCCCCCGGTGCAAGCTCAAAATCTGGAATTGGTTCTTCTTCGAATTGCACACTTCTCTCAATGAAATTTTTGAGTGTGGATGTGTCAAAGAGATTGTAGCCATTTGTGTATTCACCATAACCAACCATGGTACATTCTTTGCTCTGTGGCTGCAAATCCTTTCTCTTTTCTGATGGAATTCGAGCCCATGCTCTAGACCCAAAAATCCTGAAATTTGAGACATTTGGTTTTTGGCCAAACCATGCCTCATAGGGTGTTTTACCTTTGAATGATTTGTGAAATGCTCTGTTCTGAATATGTGCATCACAATTGATGGCTTCATCCCATATCTTAGGGCTTATATCCCTAGCTTCAATCATGCAAGTAGCCATCTCTTTGAGAGACCTATTTTTCCTCTTTGCCACACCATTTTGCTGTGGTGTGTAGGAGATTGAATGTTGCATTTGGATGCCACATTCCTCACAAAGGTGCTGAATGTTTTTGTTCACATACTCCTTTCCATTATCATTCTTAAGTATTTTTATCTTATGACCACTATGATTCTCTACTAAGGCCTTCCAAATCTTCAATTGCTCAAACACTTCAGATTTTAATTTAAGGAAGTAGACCCAGCATAATCGAGAGTAGTCATCTATGAATGTGAGTACATACCTTGATCCACCATAGGATGGAGTGGGTAGAGGACCAATGAGGTTTGAATGTACTAATCCAAGTGGTTGAGTGGCTCTCCCTGCCATTCCCTTCTCATAGCTGCATTTTGGATGTTTCCCAATCACACAACCAATGCAAGCTCCATTTGAAGATTTGATTTCAGGAAACCCTTCCACCATCTCATCTTTGTGCAATGTTTGGAGATACTTGTAGTTCGTGTGGCCAAATATTTCATGCTATAGCTTGGAGGTATCATTGGCATGAGAGTGGATTGCTTGGTCACTAGAACCATGGAGGAAATTTGAGAACTTGTACATCCTCTCTTGGTGGTATGCATACCCAACTGCCAAAACTTGGTTTGAAGAAATTTCTGAAATCTCTACCAAATCAGGAGTAAATGTTACTCTCTTGGCTTCTCCTATATGGGTCATTTGATACACTGATAACAAATTTGCAGCCAATGAAGGTACATAGAGCACATCACTGAAATAACCATGCTCCAAATCTATCCTACCAATCCCTTTGGTCTGGATCTCAGAGTGATCTCCCATTCGAATTGTTGGGACACTATTCGAATACATAGAGGAGAAGAGCTCTCTAGATGAAACCATGTTCCTAGAAGCCCCTGAATCAATAATGAAGGATGAGGAATTAGAATTACCTGCTACCAATGCATGACATTTCTCCTTGTTGTCAGGATTTGAGGTGCCCTCTTTCTTCTTTGCACCATTAGGGACATGGATGTTGTTTTTCTCCAGTAGCTGTGCCATTGTGTCAATGGTTTTCTTCATGCATGAGCTCTTTGGATCCCATCCCTTATGGACATAGGTTCATTTGGTATTCTCTTTTCCCTTCTTGTCCTTCTCCTTGGAAGGATTCGAACCCCCATCAACAAATTTGGTTTTGTCGAACTTCCTCTTCTCTGGATGCTTCAAACTCTTTGCCTTCTACTTTCCTTTGGAGGCATTCGAAACACCCATGGCCAAGTCTTGATCTTTCAATTTGATGGCGCCCATTTGAACTAGCTTGTCTTGCTCCTGATTAAGACACTCCATGAAGGTTTCTAGTGATGGCATTTTCCAATTTTGAAGGGTCATTTTGGCTGAATGAAATGTGCTTACAAACACTGAGAATTCTGGCCCTAGCTTCGCAAGGATGGATAGTATCAATGATTCTTCCTTATTAACAATTCCATATTGTTGCAGCTGCAACACTAATGACTTGAACTTAGTGAAGAACTCCTGCATGGTTTCAAAATGCACTGGTCTCAAGCTAATGAGCTCATTTTCAAGCTGGTGGCCTCTTAGTTCATCAGTTTTCCAAAAGCGTGATTCGAGCTTCACCCACACTTCATTTGGGGTTGTCAAACTGTCTGTATGAAACAAGAGTTCCCTCGAAATGCTCAGGCATAGCAATCCATATGCTTCATCAAGTCGATTGTAGTACTTTGCTTTCTCCACAACAGAGTTTAGTTCCACTTATGTGCCCATGGTTACTCTATAGAGACCCTTAGATATCAGTTTGATGACCATTTCATCCTTCCAATCGAAGAATTGAAGGGAGTGAGAAAAATTTGGTTAGATTCCATTTCTACTTGCGTTGATGGTGAGAAAACTGCTGAAAGTCCTGCAAAAAACACTCAATTTTTATCTAGAAATTCTCTCAAGAATGCAGCTCAATGCTCAATATTGATATGCAACTCACTAAAATCCAAAAGGATCTGATACCATGTGAGTATTTTGATCTACAGTAAGATCTAGGAGCCTTATAGAACCTCACAAAATCAAATTATTTGCAATAACCAGCAAAAAAAGCTTGAAAACGAGACAAATTTACACATAATGTGAACTGAAACTTGGCATTATCAGAATGTCTAACATGTAAATATGTTTAGAACAGGTTTATATTACATCTTGGAGAATTTTGAGAGGCTTAGGAAGCCCAAACTGAGTGTACAATGCTAAATAGCCAAGTTGGCATCAATCCCCCCTAGGTAGGTCCAACTCAATCCTAATCAGCCCAAACAGTCACAAATTTTGGTGTGAACATGGATGAAGCATGCTGGGTCATAAATGAGGCTAAGGAATGCATGGGTGAGCAAATAGAGGTGTGTGGGAGGTCCAAGGAGTCATTAAATGCTCCAAATCTAGCAAAAAATTGGCTAAATCCACTCAAGCGCTTAAAGTCAACAGACATTCCCCATTTCAAGGAAGGAGAGCGCTCCTGCATTTAATGAGGGCACACTTGTGGACAAAAATGGAGTTTGGGTGAGCTGGGTTGCTTCAAAAGAGGTGTGAACACTCTCAAAAGTGGTTATTTGGCCAATTAAAGTTACCTAGTCCAAACTATAGTGTAATAATGCACACATGGCAATAAAATTGACCAAGGTTATGAACTATGGTACTAAGAATTGGGTTACTGTTCTAACACCTTTCACAAACTTATTGAATTCCTTGTGGTAAGGACTGTCTTTCGTATAATGGTCTTCCTGACAGATCATGCAATAAAACTTAGCTTTCCTCTTATGTTTGTTATCAATGTTGGTTTCCTAAGGTTTTGACTTTTCCTGCTGATTAGAATATTTCTTGGATTTTCCTTTATTATTATTCTTCTTACCTCTATACTGTTGTGAGAAGTATTGAACCGCATTCACCTTGAAGGTATGAGAAGGAGAAGCATTACTTTTAGTGTTGGAAGCAACCTAATTTTGGGGTGGAGTTGAGGTAGAGTGACTCTGTTGTCCACTTGTTTTTTATGCAGGAAAATAATTCATGAAATTGACTATCCCATCAACAAGAGGTTTGGTATAGGTCCTAGAAGGATAATTGGTGGGACAAGGAGCATTGGGAATCAATTCATATAAATTTCCAGACAGGGAATAAACCAAGTCTAAGAATTGAGAGCGACTGATCTCTTGCTCTTCTTTAAAAGCCCCTCCCATGGAAATATCCCTAGAAATGGGTGGTATAAGTGATTTTGTAATCCAATCGGATAGTAACTAGTTGGGGGTAGGGGCCTTTATCAACCTTCGGTGCCTCCTCCACTCGTGTGTGTGATTAGAAATGTGAGTAGAGGTGGATTGTTGCAACGAGGTTAGAAAATCCGTGAAAGTATCACACCTAATTGGTAATTGGAAATGTGTAAGAAATTACATCAAAAGGGAGTTGAAATATCTGAAGGAGTTTTGTGGTAGTTCAATATACCATTTTGTTTCCATCCCATTGAGAATTCATTGGAATATCCTTAATTGTATGGAGTCATACATCAATGAGTTGGAAGAACACCAAAGATGGAATGTCATGACATGATTCTTCGGATCTTCCCCATGTTTTCCATCGAAATTAGGAATGTATGATGGTAGTTTGGTAGGTATGGGAGGTCAATTATGCTTGTTCAATATGGGATCATCAATTAATCTCGACAAGTCTATCATGTCCAACGTCACCGGGAAAGGAAGTTTCCTATTAGGTTGTGGGTAGGAATAATATTGATGGGGTATTGGAATGCATGTGGGGCCATGCACCAGAGGTGGTTACATGTTGTAACCATATGTGATACCCATAGGGTACTGTTGGAATCCTTGACAATTCATAACCATAGGATTAATTGGTTGTGGGTTCTGAATTGTAGGGTAGAAAGGTTGTAATTTCTGCATCATGGGTTTAAAGGCTTGAGGTTGAACAATTCCTTGATTAGGGGAGGATTTGGAGGGGTGGAACCCATTGGTTTTTCACAACTTCAGGGTAAGGTAAACCATGATGTATATTGGGGTTGGGGGGGTAAGTGGGTTGAAATTGATTTATTTCCCCCCAAGCAGGATTCTGATTACCTACTATAGGTGTCCCCCAAATAGGTGGTTGTTGTTTTTTCCACAAGACAGGTTGTCCTACCACTAGAGGTTAATTATTGGCCATGCTTGGACCTATGGTAAAATGTTTTCCTCCAGATATGTTATAAATCATAGGTGAAGATTGAACTCCAGTAACAACCAATGTTCCAACATAAGAGATATGCGAACTTCTGACTGGGGCATTGAAGGAAAATGATTGAGCAATTTGAGTAAATACCTAGGTATTACCGACTTGCGAGGATGAATGTGCACCTACCATAGTAACCATGGTTAATGAAGAGACACTAATATTAGTGATCCCTCAGGTAGGAACAATCCCTATAATGCGACCAAGAATTTCACTTGGTAATATGGGAGGCAATTTTCGACGAGGAGGTTGAGGAGTTAAATGCATGGGTGATGGGTAGGTATGAAATTCATCAAGTGCTTGGACCAAAATGGTGTTCCATAATGAAGAGGATGGGCCAAAAACATTTTTTGTTTATGGGTCATCTGGTAGGGGTTGGGTAAACACCCAATATGAAAGTGTATATCGACCTACAAATGATATTCCATAGCTTGAATCATAGGGAGCAAATTGGGGAATTATCAGAACAGAGGGATCTACCACTTCAGAAGTGGGCGGTAATAAAATTTCTCGATGTAAGGGAACCTTTTATTGATCCTTTGTAGCTTGAGGTGGCCACATGTTCTTTCCTATCGTTCTAATCTCTTGACTATTGCAAGGTATGGTAGTGATTGTTTCTCGTAGGGAATCCATAACTTATTCGTCTGTATGTAGTTTGGGGGTTGGAATCCCTAGATTTATCCCATAAGAAGGTTCAAGTTGAAAGGAGGGTGTAACCGGGGTACTGGGCACAAAATTTGGTGCCACTAACTAGACTAGTGGTTGATTAAAATTTCCTGCCAATTTGATGGTTGTAGAAGGAAAAGTGTCTTGCTCTTCGATAACTTCAATATACCCCTTAGGTGGATAATTGTTTGGTGGGACCTGTGGTGATACACTAATCTATGGTGCTACACTAATATTTGGTGTGACACTAACCTGTAGTGCTTCACTAATCTCTGGTGTTGCACTAGTTTATCTCGGGACAACCTCCCCACGAGTCTGTCTTCATATAGGAGGAGCTTTGGTACATTGAGTTAGTGTCCGTGTAGTTCTAGGTGCAGATGATTAGGGACTCGACCATTTCTATCTCCATGATTTTATTGGATCTTCCATGGAGCACAAAAGTGGTTCAAGCTAAATCTATCAAAAAGAGCTCAAAAAACCTAAAGCAGTTGAATGTGCAAAAGGGGATCTAGAAAAAGAGGCACACAAGTCAAAAAGAAAGCTAAATAAACTTCACTACAACCGATGTCTTAGCAAGCAAACTACAACAAAAAGGCCAGAAAGAGAACAAGAAACACTACCTAAAAAAAAACCCTCTACAAGGAATAGGGGCAAGCAACCACCTAACTAAGAGCTGAAAACCTCAACAAATTGTATCCCCTAAAGGGTGATGAAATATGCAGTCAGGAAATACAAAATGAGAGATCAAAAAGTCTAAGGGATATCCCTCTACCTAAAGGGATATCGAGAAAATTTTCCTAAAAGAATGGTCACTAGTCTACCTCATTCACGACACATCTAAGTAGGTGAATCTGTCACTTCAACCCTTTTGTCACTGCACCAAAAATAAGGTATGTAGAACGATGACAACGAGTAGGTTTCCTTCAGTAAAGAGTGGAGTGCGATATTGCACCTAAACCTACATAACCAATATTATGACTTCAACCCTCCAAAGAGAGGCCCCTCGAAAAATTGGCTTTAACTGTGTCAAAAAATACTAGAGGATTTTAGTTCCCTAAGAGACAACTTCTATGTTTCAGATAAAAAATGACAAGGGGGAGTTGTTCGGATTCATATCTCTGATTTCCTACCTAACTACACAATTCTTTTATTTCCTCAAATGAGGTTAGTGTGTGTTTAGTTTAGTCACTTGCTTTTAGAGGCTGTTATTTACTCAAAAGGGAAGTGAAAGTGCAACTAATGGAGTGTGGACTTGACTCAAAACCATGCAAGATTGAATGAGTATGCAATTATTTCTCTTGGATTAACTTCTAGCTAAGTGAGAGAGGGTTCTTTTATTTTCCCAAATGAAATACCCATGCACATGCACTATCTCAAAATGTTTCTTTTCAACAGGATGCACTAAACCAAAATAAATGCGACCCAAGTTCAAAATAACGAACACAAAAATCCTTTCAATACGCAACACTAAGAAATTAAGATGCACGTGTTTAAGTTTTCAATTTTCTTACAAGATGCCTAAAAAATTGAGCAAAATGTTTCGCTCTTGATGGGATTTGCAACAAATTAAAGGTAAGAAAATATGACAATTACAATTTTTTTTTGACAACAAAAAAAAACATGAAAATATTTGCAAATATTTCTTTGTTTCCAAATGACAATATGTTCGAAGAAAGACAATTTTTGTGCCAAAGAAGACAAGAAGGATCACTATTTTTAAAAAACTTTCAAGAGGATCAAAGGTTTGTAAAAGCAATGTACCTTTTCTATAACCACATAGCACTACCAAGCAACCTTCTGCAAAAAATTCATCAACAAAAAGATGACAAAAACAAGGATGCTATCAAACAAAACCAAGAATAAAGTGAAGTACTCACTTTTCTCCAAACCAAAAACTAAAAAGCTGAAACTTCTAAGAGTTCTTGAAACCAACAAACACTGTCAAGACTGAGATCCCTAAGGGTGAACAAATCATACTTGAGAACCTTGAATGGGATGTAGGATCAATTTAACTTACACCAAATCCAGATCTTCAAGGGCTAATAGTGGTGACAAAACAAATTTTTTCAAATGGATTCAAGAGAAATTCAAATGCTATACAAAATCATACATCACCTAATAATTGTAGTGCAGGGTCACACACACAATCCAAAGGAAAAAGAACCAAACAATCATCAAGCAAACCAAGCAAAGAATTGTTCCAGGAAAATATTTTCGCGTTCTACCCTTCATGGATAGGGAGAAAAAAGGGAATCATCGCGCTTTAGCAGACAACAGGGATGAAAAAAAGATATATTGTTTGTGTATGGTAATCCTAGGGTGGCGTGAAAAGCTTGAAATTTTCACTCTTGGTAAAGTTGAAGGGCACCAACAGTAGAGGTTTTTACTGTGTATGACCTCTGAGGGGGTGATAATATAAACAAAAATTATCTGAGAAAGGTTGATCCTGCTCAGAAACAAAAAGAGCGATGTGATTCCCAGCAAGAATTGCTTCCAAACAGTAGCTAGGTAGACTCAAAACTAAAAAATGGAGAATCCAAGAGGTGAAAGATCCAAACAAAATATCAAGAAGGAAAATTGACAGGGGTAAGACTAGGGTTGATCCTTAGTGGACTCGCCAATTTTTGTCACAAGAAATTCTTCTACGGATAAAAAAATTATTCTTGGATATCAAATTGCTCCCTAGAAACAAAATCCTAGATAGAAAACTAACAAATGGGTACTGATATTCTCTATAGATCTATGCATACATCATCAATGGAAGGAAACAAAAAGAAGAAGTAGATGTCTTACCTTCTCTTAGAGTTTGTCCCATTTCTCCAGCCTCCAATCTTGATGTCCAGACTCCAAATTTTGAAGATGACATGTGAAAGCTTACAAAAAATCCTTTCCAAAATATATCAATTATGAAATAGGTCTATCTAAATCAACATTTCACAAAGCTAGCATGGATGCAAGAACACATTTATGAGAGAAACATGCCATATTTATATTATTGAAGAGTATGAATAAAGTTGTACAATGATATACCTTGATTGTATCCCAGCAGTAGCTTCCTCCGGACTCTCCTTCAATATCCTTCAAGAGACACGAGACCATAACTTCCGCCTCTCAAGTCTTCGTCCTCTTGCGCCAAGGTATGATCTTTCATTTATAGGATTGGGAGAGATAAACTAAATAAATAAATATTTGGATCTCATGAGGAGAAGGTGGAGCAGGTTTCCATGGATGGAATGGATATATGATAAGAAGGATAAGAAAATCCCACAAAAATATCCTCAAAGTATAAGATAAAAAAACCAAGGGAAGAACTCCTGGTCAACTTTTATGTGCTTTGAAGAGAGTGCAACACGCAATGAAGTGGAATTTTCATGCTCTGCAAAGAATGTAGGGTGGGAAAATGATGATATTTTCTCAATATGCTAAGATGCATGGGAACGATAATCACTCCCTCCCTAACTGACAATGTGCGAAAAAATGTCTTCAAAGGCCTAAGGAAACATGGCATGAGTTGGACTCAGAGTCTGGGTGTCATGAGAGGTTCTTAGGATGATGAAAAAACCGATAAACCACAACACACAACATTCTAAACTTATTAGGGAGAAAGGTTTCCATGGCCACAAGACTTAAAGAATGCAAGTGACAAAATCAGTTATAACTCTCTCTCTCTCTCTCTCTCTCTCTCACACACACACACACACACACACACACAAACCTATGTATCCTCCTACCACCTATACCCCCCTTTATCTCTAATCACCTTAAATTCCTCCCCAAACCCTTTACCCTCTCCTCTCTCTATCTCTCCTCTTCCCCCTAGCTCATACTAACCCCCACTCTCTCTCTATCCCCTACTCCTCTGCCTACAAATAACCGTGAAAACCCCCCCCTCTCTCTCTCCCCTCCTCTTCCTAACCCTTACTAACCCCTTATCTCACTCTCTTTGTATCATGATCCACTCACCCCCAATCCCATAACACCCCCCTCTATCTCTACCTCTAACCCCTTACCATCCCATAATCTCTCTCTCTCTCTCTCTCTCTCTCTCTCTCTCTCTCTAACCCCCTCTCTCACTCTCTTTCAGTCCCGCACTCATCCACTTGCATATAACCCCTACCCCCTTATCTCTTCCCCAACTTCCTAATATACCACTACCCCATTGGTCCTCTCTCTCTCTCTCTCATAGACACACACATCCCTATGTCTCCCCCTGCCATTGACACCCCTACTCTCTCTTCCCCCCCTCCTATCCTTAACCCTTACTAAACCATCTCTAACTCTCTTTATCCCATACTCCACTTACCCCCAATATCCTCTTACCCCCCTATGCCTCTAAATCTAACCCTTTAATAGCCCCCTCTCATTCTACCTCTAATCCCATAGCATCCTCCAATTCCTATTAATGTTATAATCACCAAACCAAACAATATAGTTGTATATTAGTGAAAATGGGTACGTGTTATGGTTTTCTACGGTCCTAACCCTTCGAACCACCAAATTCACCCCCTCCACAACTCCCAAATATCCATATATTAATCTAACACCCCACAACAACAACCCACTAACACTCCCTACTCCAGCTTCCCCTAGAAACCCCCTTCCAACTCCACCTCTAACCCTACCCTCCTCTCCCTTCCTACACATATCCATGTATCTCCTCCACCTACCCACAACTACTAAGCCTCTCTAAATCTGCCCCAAATACCCTAAAAACCCCCTGTCTTATCTCTCCCTACCTCTAGCCCCGCCTCCTCCTCTTCCTCCTCCTCTCTCTCTCTCCCCTCTTCCCGCTGAATCTTATTAACCCCCTCTCATCCTCCTCCTTACCTCTCTCTCTCTTTATCCCTTTCTCCAATTACCCCCAATCTCCTAACACCCCACTTTGCCTCTACCTATAACCCATTAACACACCCCCTCTCTCTCTACCTCTAACAAATTACCACCCCGAAATGTCTCTCACTTACATTCTCTAACCCAAACACCCACACTTTTCACCTACACCCCCTTTTTCTCTAATCACCCTATGTTCCTCCCCAAACCCATAACTACACCCCCCCCCCTCTCTCTCCCTCTCCCACCCCACTCCCTCTTCATCCTAACTCTTACTAACTTCCTCTCTCATTGTCTCTCACTCCCCTACTTCTCCAACTACACTTAACCCCCACCCCTCTCCCTCTCCTTCAAACCCTTAACACATCACTACTCCATTGGTTTTCTCCCTCTCTCTCTTTGTGACATAGACACACACATCACTATGCTTCCCCTACTAACAACCTCCCTCCTCTCTCTCTATATATCTCTCCCCCCCTCTCACTAACCCTTACTAATCCCTTCGCTCACTTTGTTTATCCCTTGCTCCACTTACCCGCAATATCCTAACACCCCATGTTGTCTCTACCTCTAACCCCTTAACACTCCCCTTATCTCTCTATCTCTAACCACTTACCACCCCACAATATCTCTCCCATTACCTATCTATATCTAACCTAAACACTCAAACTCCTCACCTATACCCCCAATTTTCTCTTCTCACCCTAATTTCTTCCCCAAACCCCTAACCCACTCCCCTATATATCCTCCCATTCTCTTCCCTCTAAATCATACTAACCCCCCCTCTCACTCTCTCTCACTCTCCTAATCCTCCACCCCCACCTAACCCCAAAAATCCATTTATTTCTCTTCACTCCTCTTCCTAAACCTTACTAACCCATTCTCTAACTCTCTTTCTTCCCTGATCCACTTAACCCAAACCTCCTAACACCCCCCTCTGTCTCTACCTATAACCATTTAAAAATCCCCCTCTATCTCTACCTCTAACCCCTTACCATCCTTCCCCCCCCCTCTCTCTCTCTGTTCACTCTCCCCTCTTCCCCCTCTCTAACTCTCCTACTAATCCACCTACACCTAACCCCCACCCCCTGTCTATTCCCCATCCCCCTAACACACCACTGGCCCATTGTTTCTCTCTCTCTCTCTCTCTCTCTCTCTCTCTCTCTCTTAGACACACACACACGCATCCCTATGTCTCCCCGTACCACTAACACCCCTCATCTCTCTCTCTCTCTCTCTCTCCCCCTTTTTCTCTCTCTTTCCCCTCCTCTCCCTAACCCTTACTAACCCCATATCTAACTCTCTTTCTTCTCTACTCCACTTACACCCAATATCCTAATACCCATATATGTCTCTACATATAACCCTTTAACACTGCTCCTATCATTCTACCTCTAATCCCTTACCACCCCCTAATTCCTTTTAATATTACCATCACCAAACCAACAATATATTTGTAATGTTAAATATTGTGTATGTGTTATGGTTAGCTACTCTCCTACCCCCCAAAAATCTATAATTCAACCCCTCTACAACTCCCAAAGACCCGCACATTAATCTAATGTACACTGTCAAACCCTAACACCCCCTACTCCTACTTCCCCTAAAAATCCTCATCATAATCCATCTCTAACCATGCCCTGCTCTCCCTTCCTACACCTACCCATGTCTCTCCTCCACCTACCCACATCTCCTAAGCCTCTCTAAATATCCCATCAATCCCCTAACAACCCCTGCTCACTCTCTCTCACTCCCCTACCCCTCTCCTTATGTCTAACCCCCCTCCTCTCTCTCTCTCTCTCCCCCCCTCCCCCCTAACTTTTACTAAACCCCTATCCTCCTCCTTCTTATATCACTCTCTTTCTCCCTTGCTCCACTTACCCCTAATCTCTTAACACCCTGTTTGTCTCTTCCTGCAACCCATTAACACTCCCCCCCTTTCTCTCTACCTATAACCCTTCACGACCCCCCTAATGTATCTCCCTTTGCCTCCCTATCCCTCTCTAACCCAAACACCCACACTCCTCACATATACTCCCCTTTCTCTCTAATCACCCTAAGTTCCTCCCCAAAACCTCTCCCTCCCTTTCTCTCCCCCCCCATTACCCCTCTTCCCTTTAACTCTTAAAATCCCTCTCTCTCTCACTCCCCTACTCCTCCAGCTTCACCTAAATCCCACCACTCTCTCTCTTCCTTAAGCCCTTAACACACCACTGCACCATTGGTTCTGTCTCTCTCCCACACACACACATACACACACACAAACATCCTTGTGCATCCCCTTACCACTAACCCCCCTCCTCTCTCTCTATATATCTCTAACCCTTACTAATTCCTTTGGATGGATAGGTATATAGAATGATCATCTTTCATGAAGGGCGGATATAGAGAAATATATGAGAGAGAGAGAGAGAGATCAATGGGGTTAGGTATTTGCAGTTTGGGGAGGAGTAGGGAAATTAGATAGAAATATGGGGTTATGCATAGGTGGAGTATGAGAGAGGGTGGGGGGAGGGGTTTAGCAATACTTAGGAGGAGGGGGGGGTGATAGAGTGAGGAGTTAGTGGAATAGGGTGAGTGGGAGGGTGAGAGAATGATAGAGATTGAGAGAGAGTTAGGGTTTTGCTTGTGAGGTAGGGTGAGGAGGGGATTAAGGGTAGAGAGATAGAGAGGGTTAAGGGTTTTGGGAGGAGAAGGGTGATTAGAGAGAAAGGGGGGGTATAGGTGAGGAGTGTTCACAATCAAATTAACACCCTTAACAAGTGAAGGTCGGAATCACATTGTACCATTCGCCCACAACATGAAGACCATAAATTTGGAACAATTGAAAACTTTAATCTCTCATCTGACCATCGCTTCTGCAAAGGAATAAGTATGTGAAGACAAAGGTTGCTCTAAAGAGGCCAAGGCAAGGACCACTTAAGGGCCAAAACCTAGTTTCTACAACTCTTAGCATGGAAATAATACATGTCATGTGTATTAATTGTCTTAAAATTATGGAAAATCAAGACAAAATCTTGGAAAACTATGTTAAGTGGTTTTTTTTATGAAAATAATCAAAATTCATGAAAAAATTTAGTCCCACATTCATGTTTATCAATTGAGTTTACAAATCCCAATTCTATGCAAGAAATTCATTTCAGGCAATGTAAAATATAGAGAAAATGAGGGCAAAGGCATGATGAAGGATTGAAGGAAAGAATTCTCCCAATTCAAAGGCATTTGGGAATCAAAGGCATGGATGGAAAAGTACAGGATCGAAGAAAGGGATAATGATGTCATCTTTAATGAAAGGTTGTAAGTATTCTTTCTCTTTGATTCAATATGATGCAATTCTTGTTTCCCCCCAAAATTGAGTTTCAATTTGTTTTCCAAATCAAGTTTTGAATTCACATTTTGGTAGATATATTTCAAGTTTTTCAAATTAATAGAAGTAGAGCTAGAGGTAAGGAACTAGCAAGAAAACTACGAATGGAGGCCTAAAGGCCATGGATGCTCGAGCAAGGAGATCTCTTACAAACAACTAGCTTCAATATGTATTCTACTCTCTTCCTCCCTTCTCTTTTCTTAGAAAATACTTAGAAATTTCAAGGAAATTTAAATTACTCCATGCCTGAAATTACTATCCAATCGAATGTTCCTTTCGTTATGGATGAAACAAAGGAGTATCAATATTTTATGGTATTATTGTGCAAATATGCTTCCCACATAGAAATTTTACAATCTCTCCACCAATATCTACCCAAAAAACTGCTCCACTTTTCACTATAACATTGGAGGTTTACTTTTCATTGAAAATTTTCTCAAGTCAACCACATTGAAAGGTCTTATTTCATCAGAGGGATCCTCAAAGGATGACACCTTGGTCCAAAATAGTGATGGGAAGTTACCTAGTTCTATAGAACATGGTGAAATAAAGAATAGTACATCCTTATCTGTCGTACAAGTTTCATACCAAGTTATTCAAATGGCTTCATCATATTCAGATCAAAATCTTTCCTTGATGGTTGAATATGATCTAGTTACATGTCCCATTGGGGCTGTGATATCTCCAAGCTCACATGAATTATTGGATGAAATGTTATCATCTGATGAACCTATCCTCGAAGTTATGAACATTTGGTTTCACCCACCTAAGGACATATTTTGTGGTGCCACTAGGATAACACTTGGTTTAAATCTACACAAGTATAGGATCATGATTTGCATGTTCGTTGATTTGATCAAGTATATTTGGAAGCTTGCATATAGGTTTAGGATATCCCTCTATGAAGATGCATTTGAAACTTTTGCAACCCAAACTTTCACTACGGTCAAACCTATTGGAAATCGGTGGGTCATCCCATCATATCTGTATTTTCCACCATTCCAATAGAAGAGCCTACCAACTATGGGACACTCTAGTCAACAACCCATTGTCATTTTGGTTCCCATTCAAAGCTATTCTCATAGGCCTGGGATCCCTATTAGTACCATCATGACTTAGAGTTTGAGACTGCATATTTCTCTTTTATACATTTATGACCATATCCTAATGGGTTCTCAATTTTGTGTCAGTTTACATAAGCATGTGTTAAAATATCCACTTGAACATGTGTGCCTACTACTTCATTTCTTATTGCTTATGTTGTGTATTTTCCTTTCCAGTCACTTTTTGTTACATAATTCCTATAAATCATTGCTTTTGTATATTTGACCCATACCCATGGAGGAAACACCCCTAAAACTGTACATAACTAGCTCAACCCTTGTTTGCAATATGCATCTTTGTCTTTTCTTGACCCATGCCCTTGAAATGTAGGCACACGCCCTTGAGACACAGATTTCCTCTAATGTACCATAGCATGCTTTATTCTTTTTTAAAGCTAATAAATAAAACAGGTATTAAAAATTGAAAAACAAAAAAATCCAAAAAAGGGGGAGACTTGAATCATATCATATTTTATCATTGAAAAAATGGCGAGAGTAAGTTCTAGTCTCCCTTGAACACAACACATAATTTTGAATCCGCTGTGAGTAGAACATTTACATTTGCCTCGGGAAATTGTACCAATATTTTGAACAGATCCACCGATGGGTTATCCTTCCAGTGATTAATGGAGCTTTTGTTTAATGCATCTTGCATTGATGGATTTCATAATGATTATTTACTCGAGTCTTATGTTTCCAAGTGTCCATTCTATGTCATTTTATGTGTTTAAAGGAAGTTAAAATAGTGTTGGTCATTCCTGAAATATACCTGATCAATCATGTTGACCTTTCTTGTGTTAGTATACAATATTGGATCTCATAGCTCTACCAAATCATATCAGAATATTGATTTCTGCTTTGTATCGTTTGATGTGGTATGCACTAATTCCCTCCTTCCGATGGATCTATTCCTATCAACACCAAAACATCATCTAGGAAATGGATCTAGGAACCTCGTAGTACCTTGGATATTGAAGTCATTAGTGGTAGGTTTCATCGCAAATGATAGTGGGTATATATCAATGACATTTGATTATTTGATTCTACAAGTATTTGACTTCAAAACATCTATTCACACTTGCTAATTTGTACTCAGTACCTTAGAGTCCATCATCATTATCAGTGGGTCTCCTCGCATACGTTAACGGTATACATCAATGACCAGTAATAATATGGTATTTTATTATGATCGACATCAACTCATATATTCGCATGATACAAACTCATACTATCATCGGTTTGTATTGAAGACCTTGGGAAAAACAATTGTATCACTCATCGATGCACTGCCTGAGTTGCGCAAGATTAAACTACCATGCCAAATGTTATATGAAGACCTTCTTCTCACACTCATCAAAGTGCATGTTTACACTTCTAAAAAATTTAATTTTGACATGGATCCACTGTTTATTATTCATGGTTGTCACATCCCCGACCAACTATCCGACCAACTGAGAAGAAATGAGCGAATTATAGGGGTTCTAATTTTCAACCCCACGACCATGTTGAGAAATTTATAAACATTTAGAGGTGGGTGAAAATGCATAAATAAAAGCACAGTGAAAACAAATCTATCTATGCACACACAACATGTCTATACCAGCATACTCATCGCATGCATAATAATAATAACCATAATTCATCTACATTTAACACAATAGTAAATTACAAATAAAAATTTATATTTTTATTGAACGTGTTCGAGAAACTGGTTATGGAAGAGCAACGTTCCACTCATCCATAGGAACTCTATACAAAAATTTATATCTCTACTGAGAAACCACCCATGATTTGGGCTATGTATCCACTAAGCAGGAACTACACATCCTCACTGACAGCCATAGAAACAGATTCTCATGCTAAGCCAACACACAGCTGGGTTTATCACTCATACAAAGAGAAAATGAAGGTGAATGCTAATATAGTGAGCTCATCCACAGAGCTACAGGAATCTCAATTTTTCTGAGCTATCCTTGGCACCCACAATACCTACCACACCCAACACAAGGAAGGTCCCCTTCTTTGCTACACAGTCCCTAAGGTGCCCATTCCCTCCAATGCTATTCAGGGTGGGCATAGAAAGGTCCAAGATGCTAGACTTTCAAAAATTTATTGCCTTCACTTGGTTTATCAAGCAATTCCATCCTAAGATCACTCTCTTTGGCTTCAATTTCCTCTTGGATTCTCTTCTTTCTGGCCACTCTAAATTGTAGCCACGAAATTAAATTTCCCATCTTCCAAATCTTAGTTGTCCCATGGATTTTCGGGCTTTTGACACTCTCAAATTGTCCCTAGGGTTTGGGTATATGGATCCCCCTGTTGATTTCATGACCAACAAGAGTTTCTCGACATTTTTAATAGCCTAAAATAAGGCGGTCAATGTCCCTAAAATGTGTTTATGTACATTTTATATTTCATGCTTTTGACGTTTACACTTCATGGCGAAATGTTTCATGTATGCATTAGATTCCAATCTGATACAAAATTAGCTTAAATAATCCGCAATTGTATTAAGTTCTCTTGGAATGCGTTGATATTGAACAGAGTCAAGAGATATTTCCTATAGGCGTATGCTTCGATATAAATGAAGTAATATAGGATCGAAAATTGCATAGATGTGGTTTAGTTGAAATACCATGAGTTGAGAATCTAGGTGGATTACAAGATGGGAGATGCCAAATGAGGATGCTTTGGTTAGAAGTCCGACCATTGCATGGTATTAAGAAATATTATTGGTTGCGGGACCTAAGAAAATTCCACCTAAGGTAACCAACTCATCGGTAGGGGAAGAGAACACCCAAGCTACAGAATAGATATTTTGGTTATGTCGGCTAGCACCATTCGCAAATCCGGAATAGACCGACATCTGCGCATCAAAGCACAAATCGGGATAAATATTCATGGGTTAAACAATATCCTAACATGAAAAATAAATCAAACCCACACCATAAATACACACTATATACAAAGTGTACACGTAATATGTCCCTATGCGTAAAATATTTTCATCTAGATCCCATTGCGGGGCTCTCCTAGAGGTGTACCATCACAATCAACTAGATCGTAAGACCCTTTCTCTTAAAATTGTTTAATGATATGGGGACCGTAACACATGGATTCAAGCTTGATTTTCCCTTGTTTATCATGAATTTCATCATATGTTAAGACTAGGTCACCTTCATTGAAAGAGAGGTTGAATATATTTGTCATATTTACAATTAATCCGCTTTTTGTGAGCTTTGTTAGTGAGCACAACATCATGACAAGTCCCATAAAGCTTAGTCAAATAAATACATATTTCTTCCTCTGCGGAAGTGTTGGGAAAGAGTTTGAAGGCCAGTTTGAGGGATGGGATCTAGCATTCTATTGGCAGGATATCTTCCAGACCATAGACCAACTGAAAAGTTGTAAATCCTGTAGCATTTCTTACATAAGTCTTGTAGGCCCAAAGAGCCAAAAAAACTTCCAAGTTCCAATTAGATTTGTGGGTCCCCACCATGCATTGGATCATCTTTTTGAAGACTTTATTAATCACCTTTACTTGTCTATTTTCTTGTGGCTAATAGGGAGATGAGTTTTCATGACAAAAACCCAATTTAGTGCTTAGCTCAGCCACCATGTGATTCCTAAAATGGGAACCATGATCAGTAACAATGGCTTGAGGGACTCCAAACCTTTCAATAATGTGATTGAATACAAAAAATGTTGTTGTCTTACCATATTCAACATATGTAAGCACAGCCTCATCCCATTTAATAAAATAGTCAACAACCATGATGGCATAACTATGCCCCCGTATGAGGTAGGCTTACAATGCATAAATTCAATGCCCCATTTTGCAAAAGGGCTTACGACAATCATAGGATGTAATGGAGCTAGATTCTTGAGCTTCTTCGAATGAAAGAATTGACATGGATGATATTTATTGAGTGCTTCAATGCAATATTTGAATATGGATGGCTAGAACTATCCAGTGCACAAAATATTCTAGGTTGTAGCCATGCTAGAGAGATGACCGCCACAAGCTCCAGAGTGACATTCATTAAGAACATGTCTGGCTTCTTCAAGAGTTAGGAATCCACGCAAAAATAGAATCAATACCATAACGATATAAAGTATCAACAATGATAAGGTAATATTTGGTGTGGTGTAGAATGCGGCATTGCTCATCACAGGAGAGTTCGGTCTAGAAACATTGGGTTTGGAGATACAAAATGATATCTCCATACCAAGGATCAGTCATGCTAATGAGGAATATTGACTCATCAAGAAGAGATTCAATGGGATCAGATTATTTGTTAGCACGAGGAAGTGCACATATAAGCTCAGCAAAAACCAAATATTTCTTGGATTTAGCCTTTGCGAAATCCAAATCGAACTCTTTGAGGACCACAATCCAGCGAGAGTACTTTCCCCCTATCACTTGATGTGTTAGTATGTAATGCATGCGGTTGAAATTTGCAACAACAATTGTTTTGCAGAGAAGTATGTAACGAATAAATCCCTAGAAAACAATGACGACTGCCAAAGCTAACTTATCAATATGTGAGTATCAAATTTTAGAATCAATGAGACTCTTACTTAGATAGTATAACACATGTTCTTGGCTATTGTCGTCTTCTTGTACTAACACCATTCCAATGGTGGAAGTGGATGTTGTGAGATACAAAATATAATCCTGTGTATAATTGGGGGGTTTTAGAATAGGTGAATTTGTCAAGGATTTCTTCAGATTATCGAAGGACTGTTGAACTTGATTATCCCAAACAAATGGTACATTCTTCTTCAGCAGACTCATGTAGCCCTGATTAATTTTCTCGAAATTATAGACAAAGTGGCACAACAAGTTTCCTTCCCTTGCAAAATTTCAAGTTTTGGAATGTCAATAGGGGAAGGTAAGGCTAAAATGGCTTCAACCTTCAGGGGATCTATTTTTATCTCGTCCTTGGAGACTATGAATCCTAATAGTCTGTCGGCTTCAACCCAAAAAACTCACTTATGGTGATTCAAGTGAATATTGTAGTGAAGAAACCATAGAAAAATGGCTATGAGGTGTTTTGGATGATCCTCTCGTTGAGTAGAATGAGTGGGTAAGTCATCCAAATAAGGGTTCACAATATGCTTGATATTGTGAAATTCATAGGACATGGCCGGTTGAAAAGTAGCTCGACGAGTGTTTTTAAGGCCAAAAGGTAACTTTTTGATAAACAGAATTTCCCCACGGGCAGATGAAAGTTGTTTTATGTTGGTCAAATGGGAGTATCTCTATCTAATTATAGCTAGAGACTCCATCCATAAAGGAAAAAATGACACTACTAGCACAATTATCGATAATTTGGTCGATGAAGGGAGTAGGGTAATTGTGCTTATGGAAGGCCTTATTCAATCCCTATAATCAACGCAAACTCCAATAGTGACCCGTTTCTTAGCCATAGGAACAATATTAGACACCCAATCTGTTAACAGAACATGATAGATAAAACCATCTCTACTAATATTTTCAAATTCTTCCTTTATTGCCTTAATTTTCTTAGGGTGGATGGGTTGGAGTTTCTTCCAGACAGGTTTTTCATCGGGATGAGTTTTAATTTCATGGACCACATTAGAAGCTTGATTCTTGGCATCTGTTCATAACTCCAAGCAAATACATCGCAGAATTCCTTGAACAAGGCTGTGCAGAATTCTGCCTCTGTAGGTGTACAACTTTTTCCTAGTTAGATTTGCTCCACGACACTAGGTTTCATTGATATGTCTATAGGAAAGGTTTTCGTGATGTTTCCTAAATTTCCCTTGGATAACACATTACGAGTAAGGATGGGAGATTGAGGATTCTAGACAATATCAGATGAAATGATGAATTTGATATCGGTCTCTATCATTTGTAGATTCAGAAGGAAAGGCGACCTATGATGGTGATATTCCCATGGAGGTTCATCGATGCTCATGATTTCCATAATAGACTTGTCTGAAGGGAAAGTTTGTAGGAGGTGATCAAAATCAAGAAAATATGAATCCATCACAGAAGGTGGAGAGTGAGGGTTTGATGCCATAGGATGGTGGTCATCAGTGTTGGGACAGTCTAAAACAGACTGAATCGCATGATATGTTGCCTCATTCAAATTAAAATGCATGCTGTCGTCGATGATTTCACATTCATATGGACTTAGTACTACCCAATAATCATGGGATTCATGGGATTGTTATATGATAGAAGAGATCATATTCATGGTATAAACTTGGGTGAAAGATCCATGAAGACTCCAATAATGGAAAATTATTTCAGGAGTCCAACACCAATGTCTTCATAATGATGTTGGGATTGTGCCAAATGGGACATTGTTAGTGTTGTTGGAGTGAAAATATGGTGTGAAAAATTCAAGGTTGTCGACGGTGACGATATTTTCTTGATGAAGAAACTACACTAGGAAAAAGACCGAAGATGTTACAACAATCATGGCATAAAACCAATTTTGACCAAGTAGGATATTGTAATCCAACAGAGCATATTCTATTTCCACATGGATGGAAATAGTTTTTCCCCCTACTTCTATAGCTAATGATTGCATGAGTCTGTATGGTTGAAAACCACGTCCATTGAAGGAATTTAAAGTGGTGGGATACTGGGTTACTTCAGGAGATCCAATAGCCCTCCAACAGGACAAGGACATAATGGAAGTGGAGTCACCTTCAACCTGAATGGTGGGATGTATATTTTTCCCACAGATCTTAGTATGGATATGGAAAATCAGTTGGTGGGAAAGCCTCAATTTGAGATATTCTAAATTAAACATAATGGTGGCTGAAGTCTTGGGGTCCACGGCTCCAAGTGCTGACAACAAAGTTCTACGTTGATTAGGGAAATGTTGTAGAAATTCAATAGGTTACATGGCACTTGGTGCTTGAGCTAGATCCTCAACATTATTATAACTTTGAGCAACTTGCACACTTGAAATATATGTTACGTTTCGAATGTTGGCCTTTGGTGGATGCAACATAGTGTCATAGATGGGCCTTTCAATGTGAAGAGGGCCAGAAGGTGGAGGGGTGGCAAAAGAATCATTGATAGGATATTTATCCTAAGAACACCCATTTTGGTTTGAATTTCAAATAGAATCATAAGTCTTTGAACTGCTCTAAATATTAACAATCTCATTTCAGATGAGGACTTGTGTAGAGGAGGATGTCTCAACTTGATTGGAATTGTTTACAGTTCCCCCCTATGGGGGAGTGTGTGTGACCATTTGTTGTTGTTGAGGGTGGGAAAGAGTTATCTAGCACCATTGGAGGTTAAGAACCTTTCACAAACTTATTGAATTCCTTGCGGTAAGGATGTTTTTTCATATAATGGTCTTCATTACAGATCATGAAATAAAAATTAGATTTCCTATTAGGTTTGTTATCAACGTTGGTTTCCTAAGGTTTTGAATTTTCCTGCTGATTATAATATTTCATGGATTTCCCTTTATTCTTCTTCTTCTTACCTCTATACAATTTTGAGAAGGATTGAACCGCGTTCACCTTGAAGGTATCAGAAGGAGAAGCATTACTTTTAGTGTTGGAAGCAACCTAATTTTGGGGTGGAGTTGAGGTAGAGTGACTATGTTGTCCACTTCTTTTTAATGTAGGAAAATCCTTCACAAAATCGACTATCCCATTAACAAGAGGTTCGGTATAGGGCCTAGAAGGATCATTGGTGGAACAAGGATCATTGGGGATCAAGTCATATAAATTTCCATATTGGGAATAAACCAAGTCTAGGAATTGAGAGCGACTGATCGCTTGCACTTCTGTAATAGCCCCTCTCATGGAAATATCCCTAGCAATGGGTGGTAGAAATGATTTGGTAATCCAATCAGATAGTAACTGGTTGGGGATATGGGCCTTTATCAACCTTCAGTGCCTCCTCCACTCATGTGTGTGATAAAAAAATGTGAGTAGAGGTGGATTGTCGGAACGAGGTTAGAAAATTTGTGAAAGTATTATACCTAATTGGTAATTGGAAATGTGTAAGAAATTACATCAAAAGGGAGTTGAAATATCTGAAGGACTATTGTGGCAGCTCAATATACCATTTTTTCCCATCCCATTGAGATTTCATTGGAATATCCTTAATCGTATGGAGTGATCCATCAATGAGTTGGAAGAACACCAAACATGGAATGTCATGACATGATTCTTCGGATCTTCCCCAGATTTTCCATCGAAATTAGGAATGTCTGATGGTAGTTTGGTAATCATGGGAGGTCAATTATGCTTGTTCAATATGGGATCATGAATCAATATTGACAACTCTAGCATGTCCAACGTCACCAGGAAAGGAAGCTGCCTATTAGGTTGCGGGTAGGAATAATATTGATGGGGCATTGAAATGCCTATGGGGCCATGCACCGGAGGTTGTTACATGTTGTAACCATATGTGTTACCCACAGGGTATTGTTGGAATCCTTGACGATTCATAACCATAGGATTAACCAGTTCTGGATTCTGAATTGTAGGGTAGAAAGGTTGTAATTTATGCATCATGGGTTTAAAGGGTTGAGGTTGAACAATTCCTTCATTAGGGGAGGCATCGGAGGGGTGCAACCCATTGGTTGTTCACAACGTCAGGGTAAGGTAAACCGGGATGTATATTGGGTTTGGGGGGGGGTAAGTGGGTTGATATTGATTTATTTTCCCCTAAGTGAGATTCTGATTACCTACTATAGGTGTCCCCCAAACAGGTGGTTCTTGTTGTTTCCAAGAGACAGATTATCCTACCACTCGAGGTTGATTATTGGCCATGCTTGGCCCGATGGTAAAATATTTTCCTCCAGATATGGTATAAATCATAGGTGAGGATTGACCTCTAGTTAAAACCATCATTCCAACATAAGAGATATACGAACTTCTGACTGGGGTATTGAAGGAAAATGATTGAGCAGTCTGAGTAACTACCGAGGTATTACTGACTTGAGAGGATGAATGTGCACCTGACCTAGTAACCATGGGTAACGAAGAGACACTAATATTAGTGATCCCCCGGGTAGGAAAAGTCCCTATAAAGCGACCAAGAATTTCACTTGGTAATATGGGAGGCAGTTTTCGACGGGGAGGTTGAGGATTTAAATGCATGGGTGATGGATAGGTGTGAAATTCATCAAGTGCTTGGACCAAAGTGGTGTTCCATCATGAAGAGGATGGGCCAAAAACATTTTTCGTTTCCAGGTCATCTTGTAGGGGTTGGGTAAACACCCAATCTGAGGGTGTATATCGACCTACAAACGATATGCCATAAGTTGAATCATAGGGAGCATATTGGGGAATTATCAAAACAAAGGGATCTACCACTTCAGAAGTGGGAGGTAATAAAATTTCTCGATGTCAGTGAACCTTTTATTGATCCTTTGTAGCTTGAGGTGGCCACATGTTCCTGAATATCGTTCTAATCTCTTGACTATTGCAAGGTATGGAAGCGATTATTTCTCGTAGGGAATCCATAACTTATTTGTCTGTATGAAGTTTGGGGATTTTTATCCCATAAGAAGGTTCAAGTTGACAGGAGGGTGTAACCAGGTTAGTGGGCACAAAATTTGGTGCGACTAACTAGACTAGTGGTTGATTAAAATTTCCTGCCAATTTGATGGTTGTAGAAGGAAAAGTGTATTGCTCTTTGATAACTTCAATAAAACCCTTGGGTGGATAATTTTTTGGTGGGAACTGCGGTGATACACTAATCTATGGTGCTACACTAATATTTGGTGCGACACTAACCTCTAGTGCTGCAATAACTCTGGTGTTGCACTAGTTTATCTTGGGACAACCTCCCCACGAGTCTGTCTTCATATAGGAGGAGCTTCAGTACATTGAGGTAGTGTATGGGTAGTTATAGGTGCGGATGATTTAGTACTCGACCATTTCTATCTCCATGATTTTATTGGATCTTCCATGGAGCAAAAAAGTGGTTCAAGCTAAATCTATCAAAAAGAGCTCAAAAATCCTAAAGCAGTTGAATGTTCAAAAGGGGAGCTAGAAAAAGAGGCACATAGGCCAAAAAGAATGCTAAAAAAACTTCACTACAACTGATGTCTTAGCAAGTGAACTACAACGAGAAGGCCAAAAAGAGAACAAGAAACACTACATAAAAAAAAAAACCCTCTACAAGGAATAGGGGCAAGCAACCACCTAACTAAGAGCTGAAAAACTCAACAAATCGTATCCCCTAAAGGGTGATGAAATCCACAGTCAGGAAATACAAAATGAGAGATAAAAAATTCCAAGGGATATCCCTCTATCGAAAGGGATCTCGAGTAAAATATCCCTAAAAGAATGGTCACTAGCTTACCTCATTCATGACACATTTGAGTAGGTGAATCTGTCACTTCAACCCTTTTACCACTGCACCAAAAATAAGGTATGTACAATGAGGAGAACAAGTAGGTTTCCTTCAGTACAGAGTGGAGTGTGGTATTGCACCTAAACCTATGGAACCAATATTATCACTTCAACCCTCTAAAGAGAGGCCCCTCAAAAAATTCGCTTTAACTGTGTCAAAAAATACTAGAGGATTTTAGTTCCCTAAGAGACGACTTCTATGTCACTACAACAAAATAGCTTTTTGGTGGCGGTTTTGGCTTGCGACGGTTTTGCTAACCCCCCCCCCAAAAGTTTTTTTAGGTCTTTGGGGGAGGTCCTTCAAAACCCCCCTCAAAAGTCCCGAAAATTGGACTTTTGGGGGTAGCTTTTAAACCCCCCCCTTAAAAGTCCAATTGGGAGGATTTTTGGGGGCGGTTTTGTAAAACCACCCCCCAAAGTCTAATTCTTAATACTTTTGGGGGCGGTTGGATAAAACCCCCCCCCCGAAAGTCCAATTTTCAATACTTTTGGGGGCCGTTGTGTAAACCCCCCCAAAAAAAAGTCTTGACCCCCTAAAAGTGGCTTGCGGTAGTCTTGCTAACCCCCCCCCAAAATGCTTTTTAAAGGTAATTGGTGGCGGTTGGATAAAAACCCCCCCCGAAAGTCCAATTTTCAATCATTTTGGGGACGGTTGTGTAAACCCCCCCCCCAAAAGTCCTGACCCCCTAAAAGTGGCTTGCGACAATCTTGCTAACCCCCCCCCCCCCCAAATGCTTTTTAAAGGTAATTGGCGGCGGTCCTTAAAAACCCCCCTCAAAAGTCCTTGGAATTTGACTTTTGGGGGCGGTCCTTAAGAATGCCCCTCAAAAGTCCTTAGAATTGGACTTTTGGGGGCGGTCCTTATGAACCCCCCTCAAAAATCCTTAGAATTTGACTGTTAGGGGTGGTTTTTAAAAAACCCCCAAAAGTCCAAAAGTACAACAGGACTTTTGAACTTTTGGGGGGGGTTTGGAAAGACCCCACAAAAGTTCAAAAGTCCTGTTGGACTTTTGGACTTTTGGGGGCGGGGTTGGAGATCCACACCCTTGGAATATTTTTATCATCATCCTATGAGCTATGGCGGGCATTTCCCTAAGGCCAATTAGGAAGATTTTACCATACTTGGACAATTTTTATCTTCTCCTAGGGTCTAATTTCCCTAAACAACTGTTTTGGCAGGTCCATAATTTCTTCTTCAGGGTGATCTCTTTGGAAAAACTGAGTGTAACGTACCCACCGTGGTCCCAATGCAAGGAAGAGAATAGGATGCCAATCTATGGGGATTTTCATAAAAACTCAGCCAACTCATTAGATTCATACAATTAATTACCATTGTGTGCATATGCAACTCAATTGAATATGTACAATGGAAATAAACAAATCATCCACACACATTTTATATGCATACAACATATCAATATAATCATCAATTAAACATTGCAGAAGTAAAATACATAGACAAGGAACACTTATCTTCGTTGTGAAACCGTCCCAAACAACTAGCTATGTTGCTGCAACGTTCCACCCAACCATAGGTCTCTGCCCAGCCTGTATTCTTTCAGCACTCAGATACCAACCCCGAGCTGGGCATGATTTCTACAAGGAAAAGGGGGCATTTCAGCTCATTCACAGCCAATTACTCATTTCATCTCAGCCAAGCCAGTCCATAGCTGGGTTTATCAAGCTACATTTGAACTCTAGATGCTTACTCTCAAGCTCAAGCCAAAGCAATGGATACCCATAACCCATACCCCAACATATTCATTTCTCACACAACAAGCACAACCATTGGGCATGGATACACATTTCCAGCAATGGAATTCACAACAAGATGGCCATAGATTTTCCCCAAAACATGGGCACACCAAAAACGGATTATGGATGGGGGAATCGTCCACAGGGAACCACCCCCAATTTTCCATGGGTATTTTTGGGCATCTAAGTGGCCAAAACGGCCCTAATGAAACCCCAAATCAAGCTCCCATACTCCCAACCACTCTGCAACACACAAACACCTTCCTTCCAACTAGAGAACAAAGAAAAACCATAAAAACGTGGCTGTAAAATGCCCAGGTAGCTCCCCCTTCGTGAGGGAGAGAATACTGCTGATGGATAATGGCTTGGGGGAGAAATTCATGGCTCTTTTCTTTCCCAAGAAGCAAAACACGATTTCCCATGTAGGGTGGCTTGCCCATACTCGAATTTGGACAGCCATACCTCCCTTTCCCCAAGGCATTAACTACCTTAGCCAACTCTTGGGAGAAATCAATGATTGGGTACAAAAGTCAACATGGGTAGTTGAAGGTTTGATGGGTTACCTCATTGACATTTGGATTGACCTGATTGGCTCCAAGGGTTTGAATATTTCCCTCCCAATTCCTTGTAAAATCATGCCCCCATCTCTTTGTTGCATTGCATAGCTAGTTGTGGGTATTTTATTAAAATGCATATTTACATAATATCTGCAATTCCACTATGCCTGGTTAGCATGTAAACCATATGCATCAATAAATCGATGGTGGGGCCTTGGCCTTGAGCTCCTCACCATGAATTCATAACAATATTACATCATTTACAATTTTAATTCCATGGAGTTAAGATGGGGACGTTACACTGAGACCATGGTTGAGTGGACAAAACAACAGCCTACAATATCCCCATGTGCTGTCAGCATTTTCTTCAACACACAATTTCTGTCGGGCATCCTCTCAGGGCTACTTGGACCCCATGCTCGGGTTCAAAATTGGTTTTTTGGGGATAGAGTCTAATAATGGTGGCGAACTAGATCAAGGTATTCACCAAGGAATACTGCTCGCATGTAAAAAAAGATGGACCCTTCTAATCGTGGAAGGTGATTCCAAGATCATTCTCCACATGGCTACTGAGATGCACCATGGAAAATCAAGCTCCAAAGTGGCATCGTCATGGTGGTTGGAAGGCTCTATCTTCCTTGTTGGGCATAGCGCTTTCCTTCTCCCCCATCAATCTGATCTACTGGCCAACCACGGGAGCAGTGTTCACATGGCCACCTGCACTTATATGTGGGATGATTTGACCAAGACATGATTGTTTTTCATGCAAGAAGACATCATGCTGATGATAATTGGGACACGTAACTCTTCCCTTTTGCAGTTGTCTGCATCGACCTTTAACTCTTGTCTTTTCATCCTCCTTCGCAGTTCTCGATCAGTCTTTTCATCCTCCTTCGGAGTTCTTCGATGTGGGAAATGACAGAAGAAAATCAGAGAAAGCGTCACTCGCTGTACCTCCTTCAGTTATTAAGATTTATTAATATGTACCTGATTCATCATAACAGTTAGTGGTAGGCGAGAATATATGGAGGCTCAAGGTGGCAACCGTGATCGTCATTGCTGGTTTTCTGCATGCATGCATGTTTTGGTAATCTGGTTGATTATGGAGCAAGCCTTTGGTGAGAGGATAAAGGAGCCACAAGATACTAAGTGTCATCTTGAGGTTGGAGATAATTCCAGTCACAATAGGAAGAGAGGGTGTGGAGATTCTCCGGGGGAGCCGGGTGGTGGTCTGTCTCGTGCCTCTCAGCGGGCACATAGGGAGGCAACTTCCTTCGCTCTTAACATCCCCTTGGAAATCCATAGGGACATCAATGATTATGAACCACAATGGTGGGCTCATTTGAGTAGGGAAACCATGGTGGGGGAGCATAAAAAGTTGGAGATTTGGATCCTGGATCCCGACAACACGGCTGGGCACGTTAGTCTTTACGAGTGCACTGTTGCGCTGTTTTAGATGATGAAAAACTTGGTTGGCTATGCCATTCGCGATAGGAATCCTCTCAGAGATGACAATGCGCAACTTCTCTTTGAAGAGTCTTGCATGATTCACTGGAAGCTAGATTTCCTTCTATCTTCCATGGTGCTTCAACCTCCTCCATGCGCCGCTTCTTCTTCCAGCTTTCGCCATCCTGGGAGTTCTCCAGAAGCTCCTTATATAGTTCGTTGATGTCTGGGTGGGTGTTTATTTGGGGGGTCTAGGGCTAGCTGGTTATGAAGCATTATGCTCTTTGGCTTGCGAGCCTATGGGAATAAATTATTTGGTTGTGTTGTTTTTGGTTTGTTCGGGTAGTGGTTTTTTGTTTAGACAGATGTGCCACGAGGGTGTGTGTCAATGGGTAAAATGAAGTTGGTCTATTTTGATGAACAATTCTGGGCTTCGGCCAGATTGCTCCTTTTGTAATTCCTCTTAATATAATGCAAAATATCCTTACTTCCAAAAAAAAAAAAGGCTTCTTGGAATGGTGTTTAGTATTCCCGAAGGATGATTCTTCCATATCATAGTCATAAGTGTATTTTTTTGGTTTAAGTAACCGTAAGTACCGTCTCTGCTTTTAAAAAGTTGATTTTTGTTTTAGGTATTTTTCTTCTTCTTCGAGGTTTCTTCTTGATGTTATTAATTTGTCTAATGCACTTTTCTTCACCAATTTGAAAGAGCTGATTCATGGATGAGCAGGTTCAGAAATGTGTAATTATGCCATTCCAGATTTCATACACAGGATGTCAAGTTTGGTCATTAGGATTAAGTAATGAAGAACATATGAACTTGGTTAAAGAGTCTAATCACATTTGAAGACACCGCATTGATAGTCCAAACAAACCATATCACAGTTTAAGCAAACCAATTGAATGCATAATAAGGATTAGCAGACCAAAAAACCAGTATTGAACTCTTATTGGATGAATTCTGAATGTGACTGTAATCAACCTATAATTTTCCACTAGATTTTCAGCATAACAAGTGATGCAATTTATGGAATGAAAAGCAAGGAATATAACTGAATGAATGCATGAAAGGACACATTCCCTTGTAGTTGATGAATTAGGTTGAGTTCATAAGTAGAGGATTATCGTTCTTACTCAGTTTGATATTACTTGCTATTACTGTTTAGTTATACCCGTTTTGTTGGTTGACAAGTCTGCATTATTTATTTAGGGTGGTGGATATTTTCCATTCGCAAGATATATATAATTTTCAAGTTTAAATTATAATTAATAATTATATTAATATATTTATTATTAAGTTAATAAGTTTTCAACAAGTAACACACATTTGACATTGGTATTGTTGCTTGCACATTAATTCAAATTACATATATGATATTGATATTGATATGAATCATTAGCATAATATCATGATATATGTCCATGATATTGATATGAATCATTCAGGATGCAATCATAAACTACCAAAGAAGAATGCAATTATCATTTCACTATTGCAGCTCGCAGTAACACATCTAATGCAATTCCACACCACACAATAGGAAAGAAATTAAACTACCTACTTAACTCGGCGATCTCTGTGAGAAGGCGAGCCCTAGCCTTCTAACAGAGATGTCGTGTCCTAACAAAAATTAAAACACCAAGATATAAGAAACTTTGCTCCTTGTGTTAGAAATAATGAATCACAGTCATAGCTCTCTGTTTCAACTTATACAATTATAAATTCTCCAACCCCAGGCTCAGAATGCCTCTTTACATTTATACCCTAATGACATGAATTCGTTTCACAAAATATCAGGAAGCCATGAAGATCTATGATCTTCAGGCTGTTGATTTACAATGGAGCTATTATAGCCATAAGTAGTCTTGAATGATTATCTTCTCCTAATTCCAAATCAGGGAATAGTGAGGCAAAACATGGAAATATGTGTAGATAGGTGTAGGAAAAAAGGGGCTATTTTGGGGCCCAACATCTCCCCCCAGCTATCCAATTGCAAGTCCTCATGCAACAACCAACTAATCTGAGTCAAATCTAGTCCCCGATCATGTTGCAAGGAAAAGTTGAAGGAAATGCCAGGTTCCTTGCCTACTTCCAAAAACCCATTGCAAGCAGCCCGATATTCCTAGAACTGCTTCTCTTCTGCCTTGGTCAGTGTATAATTGTCCCTGTACTTCCCTCCTAGCCACCATATCAGTGGAAATTTGAACTTGAGTCCCAGCCAGTGTAACCCACACATTCTCATGCAATTGACATACCTTGCTACCCTAGGAAGAGCTTGATAAAATTCTTAAGGCAGTAAGGATCCCTTTTCTTCAAAGATGGAGAAGAAGTCTGCCACCTGTGCTTGCTACCCTCTAAGGAAAGATGTTATTGTTCGGATATTAGTTCAACATAGGTAGAGATAACTTTCTCTTGCATCTTCTTTAGATGATGAGTCTTTGGAGGAGATAAGAAACATCTTCCATGGTTTATGATGAGAGCACGAGGAGATTGGGGTTCACTCCTAATCCATAAATTGGAACCGGCCTCATTCCTAGAGATTGTCTGAAAGGAATCTTCCCACTGCACATGATTATTAACAAAAGAGGCAAAGGCTCTCAACTGAACATCCCCTGCATAGGGAATAGGATTAGAGCAAGAATCACCAAAACATGCCATATTGTGCAAATACAATTCACACAACAGGTGCTGCTCAAGAAAACTGCTTGACAAAAAGGTCTCTAGAAACTGGGAAGGGATCAACAACTGATAAGTTCTACCCTCTTGTAAATCTTTCAATTTGAACAGGGTCATTTGCTCATATAGGAACACCGGGTAAGAAGGAAATGGGGCTCTTGAACTCAGCAGCTCCCGAGAGAGGGCATACATTTGTTTTTTTTCCTTTTGCATGGATTTGAATTCCTTCAACTCCTGCAATTCTTTTTGCACCTCTTCCAATTGAGATTTCTGAAGAGTTGATTCCTCTACCCACTTCTCCCTTAATTCTTTGATAGTCTTCTTATGTTCAAAGAGAGGGACCATCCCTGCTCGACATTGATCAATGTACTTTTCCCATTTAGATAACTCGACCTGTAACAAAGAAGTTATTTATCCAATCGTTGAATCCTTCTACCCTCCATATCTTTCTCATCATCAGAGTCTAAAGAAAAAAATTCTTGAGAAAATTGCATTCCTACCTTGCCACCAGATGTTCCAGCTTCCTCATTTTCAGGTGGCAGTGTAGCAGCTTCCTCATTTTCAAGTGGCAGTGTAGCAACTTCCTCTTCCATCGGTGTTGCAATGGCCTATGCTTGTGTTGCAATCTCAACAGTTAATTTTGAGGATGTTGGTTCTTGTGTAACAACATCCTCTTCCTGTACCTCAACAACCTTAGTTTCTATTGTTGAATCAATCATTAATTTCGAGAACAATGGTCCTTGTGTGACAACATTCTCTTCCTGAATACCAAACTCAGCAGCTTCTACCTGAGTTGTCGTCTCAACAAATACTCTTAGGAATGCTGGTTCTTGTGTGGAAACAACCTTCCTTTCCAATTCAATCTCAACAACTTCAGTCTGAGTTGCAGTCTCAACAACTACTTTTAGGAATGTTGGTTCTTGTGGGGAAGCATCCTTTCTCTTCGATTCCATCTCAGCAACCTCAGTCTGAGTTGCAATTTCAGCAAACATTTTTAAAGACACTTGTTCTTTTGTAATAACGTCTTCCTCTTGTACCTCAATATCAACAATTGCTATTTGGGTTGCAACTTCACTAAATATTGTCAAGGATGCTGGTTCTTGTGTAATGACATCCTGTTTTCCAATTTCTTCAGATCGCTGAGGTTGTTCTTGAATTACCTCGATATCTTTTAGATGATGAGACTGGTCCTGGAATAGTTCAGTATTTCCTGCTGGATGGGATTGCATCTCCTCATCTTCTCCTAAATCCAAATCAGGTATTATGTCTATCTATGTCTCATTCCCCTCCATAAGCTCCATTGTCGGTTCTTTTTCTCCTTCTTTATCTGCCTGTGCAGGATTTTGTGCTACCAAACCCAGCACTATGACTTTGTGCCCTATCGAATTAAATATGTCACCACATTCTGGGCATACCATGTCTCCTTGTTCTTCATTTTCCAAAACAGGAGATGAATTTTTTAACAGATCTGCAGCCTCCTCTAATATATTCAAATTCTTCTATGCCTGTTTTCCAGTCACTTCCTTCCATCTCTCCAATTCATTCCAAATCATTTGCACCTCCTCCTTTAGCATCTCATTTTCAAAAAGGAGGTTTTCAATTTGGGGTTTTTCCACATCAAGTTCTTGTGTAACAACCGATGATTTGGGGTTTAAAATAGGAATTTCTATGCCTACCCCAGTTGCACATGCTGCTTCTACTGTGGGAATTTCACTATTTGCCCCAATTGTAGATGTTGTTTCGGCTACTGCAACAGACCGAGTCCTTCTTTTATTCACAACTCCCGATGGCTGGCCTTCACTGCATATTGCTGCTGCTACTGTAACAACTCTGCTTCTTCTCTTCTTTGCTGAGCTAGATGTCTGACCCTTACTCCCTGACCTTTTTATTTTTTCTTTGACACAGGGATTTCTAAATTTTCAGAAAGAGGGGTCATTTCCTCTTCTTCAATGATTGTTCTCCTTCTTTCAGGGGAGGATTCGACATCCAACACCTCCATATTTCCTCCTTCTACCACCTCTGCTTGATGCTCTTCCCTTTGCATTGTAACTCCTGTAGCTACAGCTTCCACTATCGCAGCTTTAACAACTACTCCAGTTTCAACTTCCTCTATTGTAGCTGCTAATGACGCCATCCGTACTGCTTCAATTGCCACCCTAATTGCAATTTCTATTGGGTCTGCTTCTTCCTCGATAGGATTTGCTGCTGTTGTAGCTTCCAATATCACTGCCTCATTCGCCACTGGCTCCATCATATCCCCTTCTACAATAGGGTTCAATGCTGTCACACCTTCCCTCATATTTACCTCTTCCACCTAGTTTTCCAATGCTCCATCCCTCCCCCCAACTGAATTGGAGGAACTCCGGTCCTCATTTACCATTTCAACACCTCCTATTTCCATGGCAGGTGCTCGGGGCACCCTTGGCCGAGAAACAAACTCTTCCCATGTCAAATTTTGGTGCACAAGGGCCCTTAAGATTAAGAGTTTAATCAACCCGTGGTTTGAAAGGGAAGATAAGGGGTGTCGAGCACCCTTGACATACCCAGCCATAGTTTACAGAAATTGTAAAAAATAAAACGACATATTTAACAATCTACAGTGGCGTAAATGTGAAAGGAGGAAGAATTCATATATGTAAACCACTTTGTACCTACTTTCACAGGAAATGTATTTCTTTATGAAGGTGGCCACCTGGTTCCAAGTATTTGGCAAGGATTCCAATGCTATTCCTCGGCCATGCGGCCAAAAAACTTCTCCGACTGCCAAAAATTCTTCTACTGCAGTTGGATTATGGCACTTCCGACCAAACCATTGCATCCTGGTTCTGGAAAATCCTGTTACCTCCGCCATGATTTCTTTTGAAACATCTATTCGGATACCTCGGACCTCTGAATGAGTGCTGGTTAGATTTTGAGCAAACTCAAGTGCAGTTTCTACATGAAAATCATTCAAATGCTGGAAATAGTCAATCCAGCCAGCTTCCTGGAAGATAGTAAAAACCTCTCTATTTGCATGCAGAGGCGCTATGCTGACAGGATCATGTCGTACCGGGATACCCATATTATGAAGTTGTCTGTAAATTTTGCTACCAGTGGGATGAGTTATAGTCTCAGACGTTGAGCTACTGCATGCATAATGAGCGATGGATAGCCAAAGGTTGGTTTGGGTTTTTTTGGTTATTTTTGGTAAAACGTGGTGACAGGTTGTCGAATGGCGGTAAAAAACCAAAAGCGAAGGACAAATCAGACGTAGTTTCTGTCTCAACAGATTGGCTAAGGATAACTAACATGGACTAACGACAAAATATATTCATTATTGATTACTGCATTTAGTCATGCCTAATGATGTTTATGATTAAGACGTTGTACCTTTAAATGTAATGCCAAACCATCGTGTTGCAAGGTGGCGCCTTGCAACGGTCACATCGCTAATGGAGAGCACTAATATCAATGAGCAAATAAATAATCAGTATTCAATGAGGAATTAACGGAATCGCAGTTTCCAAAAGTAGGAAAAATGGACAAATTTAGGTGTTGCAGCTGCTTGAAATAGGAAAAATAGGCACTTTTGGAGGTGTCACAGCTGCTCGAAATAGGAAGGATAGACAACTTTAGGTGTTGCAGCTCCTTGAAATAGGAAAAATAGGCACTTTTGGAGGTGTCGCAGCTGCTCGAAATAGGAAATATGGGCAACTTGGTGGTGTTGCAACTGTGGTAAAACAGGAAGGATAGGAAACTTTAGCGGAGTCACAGCTGCTAAAGATAGGAATAATGGAAAATTTTAGCGATGTTGGGGTTGCTTGAAATAGGAAAAATAGGCACTTTTGGAGGTGTCGCAGCTGCTCAAAATAGGAAAAATGGACAAATTTAGGTGTTGAAGCTGCTTGAAATAGGAAAAATATGCACTTTTGGAGGTGTTGCAGCTGCTCGAAATAGGAAAAATAAACAAATTTAGGTGGTGCAGCTGCTTGGAATAGGAAAATAGGCACTTTTGGAGGTGTCGGAGCTGCTCGAAATAGGAAAAATAGGCAACTTGGCGGTGTTGCAGCTGCGGTAAAATAGGAAGGATAGGAAACTTTAGTGGAGTTGCAGCTGCTAAAGATAGGAATAATGGGCAATTTTAATGGTGTTGCAGCTGCTCGAAATAGGAAAAATAGGCACTTTTGGAGGTGTCGGAGTTGCTCGAAATAGGAAAAATAGGCAACTTGGCGGTGTTGCAGCTGCGGTAAAATCGGAAGGATAGACAACTTTATGTGTTGCAGCTGCTTGAAATAGGAAAAATAAGCACTTTTGGAGGTGTCGCAGCTGCTCGAAATAGGAAATATGGGAAACTTGGTGGTATTGCAACTGTGGTAAAACAGGAAGGATAGGAAACTTTAGCGGAGTCGCAGCTGCTAAAGATAGGAATAATGGGAAATTTTAGCGGTGTTGGGGCTGCTTCAAATAGGAAAAATAGGCACTTTTGGAGGTGTCGTAGCTGCTCGAAATAGGAAAAATGGACAAATTTAGGTGTTGCAGCTGCTTGAAATAGGAAAAATATGCACTTTTGGAGGTGTCGCAGCTGCTTGAAATAGGAAATATGGGGAACTTGGTGATGTTGCAGCTGTGGTAAAATAGGAAGGATAGGCAACTTTAGTGGAGTTGCAGCTACTAAAGATAGGAATAATGGGCAATTTTAGCGGCATTGCAACAGCTCAAAATAGGAAAAATAGGCACTTTTGGAGGTGTCGCAGCTGCTCGAAATAGGAAAAATGTACAAATTTAGGTGTTGCAGCTGCTTGAAATAGGAAAAATAGGCACTTTTGGAGGTGTTGCAGCTGCTCGAAATAGGAAATATGGGCAACTTGGCGGTGTTGCAGCTGCGATAAAATAGGAAGGATAGGGGTTCCTGGACTGTGATCTGAAGTCAATTGGATATTCCTATGGCTCTGTGTGTTGAGATCATTAACTTAGAAACCTCCTACCCTGTCTCCCCACTTGCTTTCCAGAGCCACTTATGTGCTGTATGACCCTGATTGACTGTGCCTAAGGCTATGAGTGGACTTGAGTAGCTCATCCTTAGTGGATACATAGCCCCATCTCGGGGGTAGTCTCTGAGTGACGTTGAAACAATACAAGTTGGGTAGAGACCTATGGTTGGGTTGGAACATTGTATTCCATAGCTAGTTGCTTGGATATTTCAATAAAAGGGTAATTGTTCTCTGCGGTTTATATCATGTGTTTTTATGAATTTGTTCATTGATGAATAGGGCCAAGTCTTGTTGAGGCCTAGGAGGTTCAGAATGTTCGGTCATGACTTTGGGGGAGAAATAGAAACCCCTTATGTGTTCATGTTCCCTCTATGGGTCAAATGAAGGGAGGAGACATGGCAGAGTGGATCAGAGCTCTTTACAGAGTGGTAACGAGGCATGGATGAGGATTGGGGAAACACCTTGGTTGGAAGAAGGAAAATTCATAGTTCTCAGGTTTGGAAGAATACTGACATACACTTGCATGGGGATCTTCGAGAGCTTTCCAATATATGATACCAAGTTTTCCAAAAATGGACTTAGCATGCGAAAGTTATTAGCCTGAGAAGTTGGCAGTAACAGTGGTATATGGCTGACTTCCGACTTTCCGAACCCGCAGTGCAGATTGCGGATTTCAAAAGTAGGAGGCATGATTTCTCAGCGTGGTGCATTGAAGTTCCGACTTCCGAATCCTGTGTCGCAAATTGCGGATCGTGGAAGTTGGATTCTGCACGATTCTGCGAAGCTGACACCTTTGGAGTTCCGACTTCCTTCCTTAATTATGTATAGAGCCTCAAGACCCCTAACTACTATTCAAAACCATCTAATGACATAGACATCCCTACTCAAACACTAAAGATACTCTCAAGAATCCATGTGTGTTTGTTCAAGTACGTTGTTCTTCTTGGCCATGGATTCTCAAAAGGTTTTTCAGGGATTAAGGCCCAATTTTTGTCCCTCAAGCATGTCTAGGGAACCCAATTTCTATACTAGGTTCTCAAAAAATTCTAATGGCACTAATATCCCCACTTATATGAATAATATGCTATTGGGAGGTCATGTTTGGTGATTGTAGGAATTTTTCTTAGCCAAAGATGCCTCGAATTTCCTTTAGGACCTAAGTCCCACTCTTTTCTCCCCAACCATATCCAAGGTGTTTGAACCTATAATTAGTCTTAAAATTCTCACCGTGCCACAAAAAACCCACTCATATGCCAAAGATATCGTGGAAAGGTCTATTGTGGTATTTCAACATATCATTCTTGGCTATAGATATCTAGAAGCTTTCTTTAGTTCCTAAGGCCCAGTTTCCATTCCTTAAGCATGTCTAGAACCCCAAGACCCATACCTAATGCTCAAAAACTTCTTAACAATTCCCATATTCTGACTATAAGGACAAATATCCCCTCAAGAGGTTAGCTTTGGTGGTTGGAGACATCATTGTTAGACCTTTAGGGCTAAAATTTATATTCTTGCACTAGTGGAGCGCCATATGAAGGGAAATGGTTGTGAAGCAAGTATTCATACTTACAAGCCTTTGATGAATGGATTTCAAAAGGAAAATGACTTGATACAAATAAGGAGGTTGAGAGGGTATACCATGAAATCGACCATGTATATTAGCCTATTGTGGTGGATGACATGAAGTTAAATAATGTAATAAGCATGGCTTCTAAGGCATTGATTGTGAGGTTTATTTGTACTAGAAGGATGGGGACAGTGAGTTTGTTAATTTGAATGGATTCAAGTGCATGACTAGTAATCAATTTTAGCTTACCACATAAGGGATCATGTCATTTTCATCTGAGGTTAGATGTTGAGGTTACATCCAAACATAGTATTATTTCTAGTCGGTATCTACTGCATTTATACCTAGGTGGATTTACTGGTTACTTGATCAAATTACTTATATATCATTCAAAGTCCCATGCCAATAAGTAAGGATACCATAAGGATAAAATAATTGTACTAAATTAGTATATTTCCATAGACTCTCTTATGATTCTACACAAGATATTTCCTCTTTATGCTATTAATTCTAACTACTGGCATGATATGACTCATTATTGTTTCTTGTAGCCTTACAAAGAGATCTATCATATGCATTCAAACAATCATGATTCATTATGATCTCTCTTCTTATGGAAATAATATGAGCTAAAATTTCTATGGTGGTATGCCTTACAAATCTACTTTCTTAATTGACATATCAATTAGGTAACTAGGGATAATAGAATAATGAGAAGAGATATACGGTGCTACATTTTCTCTATATGCTCTCCATAAGTTTGACAATTAAATACATTGGTTAAGGTCCTACTTGGAGAAAACCTACAAGAACCTATACAATCCTTTTAAATATTAAGAATTTTTATCATTACCTCTCCAACGATAAGAAATTCTTATAAAGATAAAAGGAGTTTGAACCATTAACCTAGATTTTTTAGACCAGAATTATACCATTGAAACTATTATCCTAATGAAAATATGATTACTTGCTAAGATATCCCTCCAATTGATTTTCAATGATGCCTACCTTACATATACCACATATAATGCGATGCCAATCCATAGCCTCCACCTCATTTATGTATTTGCATTGTTCAATGAACAATTTTAGTGGTGGAAGTGTAGTAGTTTTTATAGATGCCTGCATGGGAATTTCTATTTAGGTCATTAGAGAGTCAAGGATAAGTGGCATATGAAATTATTGAACCAAGTGATATCTAATAATGTTATGGCCATTGCACTTCACATTTGAGTAATTTACTCACTCCCAAGTGAGATTTCTTGAGCTCTAAAGGAAATTAAGTTTCCAATACCTCGCAAGCCATTAAACGAGGTGATCGAAGCCAGTTCTAACTCCTAAAAATACATTGATATGTTAAAATGGTGGTGATAACTTTAACATCTTGATCTCCTATCATACTAACAACATCCAACATATATTAGTTAGTCTAAAGGTTGGGATATCTCCACATTATAAACATATTTATATTTAACCCATAGAGCCTCCCTACGATGTAAGTTATAAATATCCTTGAGAAGCAATAGAATAAAAGATAGAAACAATTATGCAATAAGTAAAATAAGAATATTATAAGAAACTAGCACTCCCTGGCACCATCCCCATAGCATATTCTATAATAAGGTTTAGCCCAAGGGGGTCTTCCTATGAGTCTAACAAGTAATAATATTATATTATACCTAGGATTATAGGCTCATGCCATGGTTATACATACAACAAATTTTCAGGCCCATCTAGATATAAGATGCTATAGATTAATGCATATTCTTTTTTTGTCTATTTTGGTTTTTATGTTTTTGAAAAAAAAGAGTAACAAAGCGGCCGATTTCATCTTGTGGAGGCCATATTCTTGATTTGTTGGTTGAGTTTGGACTGTGTGGGCCGTGACATCATCTAGAGAGGACACAATCTTGTTTGTGAGGATGATTTACTTTCTGTTGGGTGCATATCCTTACAGTTCCACATCTATAGTGATCCCCACGCTTCATCTGGGACAATATCAAGGGTTGTTACAACCAAACAGGGAGTTGCAATCCATATTGACACCTACAACGTTGTTGGGTACTCTCATTGTAGTCTTCCTTCTTGTTACGACTGTGCATAATGTTTCTGGGTAGTGAAGGAGGGTGCTGAAGCATAATAAGGGAGTCTGAGAAGAAGACAATTTGGGTTGTTTTGAGGAGCTGGCTGTAGACACCAAAGAAAAATCAAGATACCAAAGAAGGCTACAGGTTAGAGTTAAAGTAGTTTCAGATTTGTTTGTCCACCTTAGAACTGCTGTTACAGTCATTGTAAACTCAAAGTTATATGAATATGATATTTAGGGTTTATTTTCCTTGTTATTTATGAAAAGCAATCTCTATCGCATTCACTATTCACTGTTAGCGCTACGAAAATCAAGGTCTGAAACCCTTGATATCTGAAACAAACTCTTTCAGCACTGTCTAACTTTCTTCCATAGCGGAATTCTTTTTGGAAGGTGGGAATAGAGTTTCCGCACAACGCTTCTTCCCCGCCGTCGATCTCAATCTTTATTGTTGATCTATCAATTTCACGGCGAAATGGATTTCTGATCATTCGATCAGTGTCCCCACCAAATCAATGGTGGATTCCAAAATTTATTAAGAGCGTTCCATAGAATATCGTGCACATGAAAAGTTTTTCAAATCTTTCAACTTCTCCCAGTGATATCACTATAAACCATCGATCTTTTCCCCATGATCGATCCCCACTCTATGATCTTGTTTTATTTGAGCTATTGGTTAAGGTTTAACCCTCTACAAAGATTCACTTAATTGATCACTCACATGATCAATTCTTCTCTGCAATTCAGAAACTATGGCAATCCAAAGCCACAGAGTTTATACACAGGGTTATATGGAGTGAAAGCGGGATGAATTCATACTTCTAATCCATCAAAACCACACGCAGAGTCTAATCCTCTGTTCTTTATTCAATTCACCGGAAATTCAAATACACACAGAGAATTCTACTTGTTCACTTCTTGCTCACTCTTCTGTGCACATACCTCTCATTCCTCCATTCATGCTATGTGGAATTTCTCTCCCTCTCAAGCTCTATGAGCTAATCAAAGCTTCTTTGAGATATCCTCAAACCTCTATGAGCTATCCTAAGCTCTATGAGCTAACCTAAGCTTCTGCGAGCCAACAAGCTCTGTAAGCTAACTAAGTTGCTAAGAAAATAACTCAAACTGATTTAAATACAAGAGGATTCTATTTCCAGATCCTATAACAAAGGAGTACAGTCCTTATTGATATCTGCTACCCCTATGACTCCCAACTAACTCAATCCTGATTCTTACATGTGGAAAAGGATCTAGATTCCTTATCCATTTTAAATTCACCATTTACAAAATAAATCAAATTACAAATGTACGAGACCCTAGGTCTCTTAAGAGTTCCCTTGACCTTATGAAGTCATGTATGACTTCGCCCTCTTGAGCCTATGCTCCTACATCAACGTATCAGCAGTACATTAAAAACAAAAACCAACTAATACTATTTGGCACAGCTCAGTGGTATTTTTTACAAGTGTTTCTACGAAATCCCTTAACCAAATTTTATAAGCAAATAAGCCAAAAAAATCAGTAGGATCTGATGGGAGTCATTACAGTTTACTATCCAAATCCTATCCCCCTTGTATAAAAATCGAACCCTCTCACTTCCTTTAGATAAATCTTGTTCATTGGTCACTATCTCATCATGTTGAGTGGAGATGAGAACTATGTGAATGCGCAGAGGAACCATGCACCATTGTCATTTTTGTCTTCAATGGTTAGTTTTTTTTTCCATCAGGCCTCAACCAAGAGTAGGTTCCATTCTTTTTTACCTCTGTGAGCTTTTCTCCCAGCTTGGTAGGCAGCACATGGGTGAGAGGCATAACTTAGGGGTTTCATTAGTTGCACAACTAGTCCAATAAATGGTAGTGACCCACGTACTAGACCTCACACAGATTTCCATCCATACTAACAAATCACGACCTATTCAAGCAGTACACAATTAGGCTGCCAACACATTTACGCACCCTCACAACACCCTTAGTAACCCATAGTAGGTCATGGTACCTTCATACACAGGATTGGGACCCTTAACAGTACTCAAGGCACTTCCATCCAGTCACGACAGTCGTAGCAAACTTAAGACATGCCACAACAGCCCTTAGCATGCTCAAGACAGGTCATGGTTTTCTCTAGAAAGCATTAGCATAATTTACACATATGAAAATGATGCAAACGGTAAACACAAACTGAATATGAACACTGTGATGAATCTCATAAACTCAAAAAAACACTTTTCATTAACACTTCCAATAAATTTTACAAAGCTACAATCGAAGCACAGAGGCTTCAAAAATGAAAGTCGAATCCTTCCTCCTCCGTAGAGGTTACATTTATAGTGCAATTTACCCCCGAGACGTATCTCGAAACAGGGCATCAAAATTAGTTACATTGACAAAATTCGTTACCACGGGACAACAGACTCTAGCAAAAAGACAAAATGTTCTTGTAACTGCTCCTCCATTCGGCCTCTTCCACTATCTTTGACACTTCATGCACTTAACTTCAGTTTTCCCTTCCCATACATTTCAATGAGTTTCCATTGCTCGGCTACTAGTAAATCCAAGGCGGCAAGATCTTTAAGTCACACCCTCATTTCGGTATGCTCTTTGTATGAATAGCCTATGAGGAGTGTAAGAGCTTATTTAAATGTAGAGACCAACTCGAAATCCTTCGTCAATTTTTCCACCACCGTCTTTCCTGCCAGAGGCTGCTCCATATCTGCAAAACACTCCTGGTCTAACCTACACTCCCATAGCTTGCCATGATATCCCTTATTTGTCCTCATGGCTCCATCTTCTTCCCAAAACATAGGAAGACCTTTCTTAAATAATGGATCAAATGCCTCCCTGAACAGCTTCACTTGGTTAGCCAGGACATCTATCCCTGCTTGGACAGTGCTCACTTGCTAGTGCTTGGGTATTACCTTCTTAGCGCTGATGATTGTGGCCACTCTGTCCTTTATATTGGCTGCTTGAGCCCACTCTTCAGACAGACCATTTAATAACTCTATTTCATTTTGTGCATAATCCTTAGGCTTATTGTTTAACTTCTCATTTTCCACTGTGACAACTGACCTTTCCAGTTTGATTACTGCTTCCTTATCTACCATGACGTCCAAATATGGCCTTAGCTCCTTTGCCTGTACAATAACATCATCCTAGATGATCTTCTTTGCCTCCTGCAATGCACTTTGCCCTATAACTTGCTGCTTCAGCTTGTCATAATCACCCTGCATGGCTTGGTACTTGGTTTCCCAAGTTTTCTTGTCTTTCTTTGCAGCCTCTTTGTCCCTTTCGACATTATCCCGCATGGTTGTGAGGTTGGAATTCTGCTTTTTCAATCTTGCCACTTCTACATCGTCCACACTTGCCTTGGCTATTTTCCCTACAATAGAAAAATCTCCAGCCTCCACCGAGGGTGTGACCATGGCTTCTATTTCTTCTTCTTTGTCTTTCAACTTTTTCTCAAGCGCTTCAACTTTAGCCTTCAAAGCTTCCTCACTGTCCATTATCAATTTTATATCTACTTGCCACTTTTTCTCTCTTTCTTCAAACTCTACTAGCTTGGATTTACAATTAGTCAACTTACCATGCAACTCTTATTTTTCCTCTTCTAGCTCTGCAATTTCTGGTGCATTCACCAGTTGGGCAGCTAGAATCTTCAATTTCTTCTTGAGTGATAGAATTTCCTGATCCTTTTCATCTAATAGTTTATGAATGCTATCCCTTTTATCTTCTTGATTTTCAGTGGCCAATAGTGAAGCCTGGAACTTTTTCACTTCTGCCTACAGGCTCTTGTTCTCCACCTTTTCCAATCCCAACTGCTTTTGCACTTTGGTTTTGCTGGCCTGCACTTTTGATAGCTCTATGGAAGCCCTCAACAACTTGTTATAGATGACTTCACCTGTCTCCTTGTGCAGATTGATCACATTAGGTACTGGGATGTCTTCCAGATTTACTTTTAGTTATGTGGCCTTACTCTTAGTGGCTAAGGAAAGACTCAAGGTATTATGGGCAAGGTTCCTGCTTGCCACCAAGGCTACATCCTTCTTGGACATTTTTCTTGCATCAACATAAAGTTTAGCTTCTTCTGAGATTGTATCTGGGCTCTCCTCATATCCCTCCAGTAACTTAGCCTTGCTTAGGCTTGATGCTGAAGCTCTAGTAGGTGTTATGTTGAACACATGTTGCTTAACCTTGAAGGATGGCACCGAGGATTTGACTTGCTTTTTCTTGGGTTGCTTTGCTTGTACCTGTATTAATTGCTGCTCAAGATCCTCTACATTTTGCCTCTTCGAGGATCTCTCAGCATCAGTGTCTACATCCATGGGCTCACTGCCCCCTTCCTTTATATAATTTTCTAGAGGAATGGTAAGGGACATGGCTGCTGATATTGTTGGGGTTTTAATAAGTGAACCCTGCATTGCTGATGTGCTACTTTGAAAAATGAATGCTAAAGATGAAGAATCTTTTGGTGGGTCTACTTCCAACTGGCCTTTGTCAATGTATTCTAACCAGTTTTCCATCTCAGCTAGACCTGTTAGTTCGAAGTGCTCATATCCTTTCCAATTACTTTCCTTCCTTCTGTTTGAGATAATCTGGTGAGGATCATATTTTATGGCCGCTTTGGATGGGAATCCCAGATCACCCATCATTCGCTCAATAGCTAGGAGAGTTGTTTTGTTTTTGACAATGAAGGAGCCCAATGCCCATGGAAATCTAATGTCCGAATATTTCCTGTCATCCAAGAAATGTTCACACTCCACCTTCAATTTTTGTCTTATAAATTCCAAGGTGAGTACTTTGGGGGTTAGGAAGGTAGGTAGCACACAGGGGGCATGGGAGTAACCATAAACTCTAATCATAGACCCATGCTCCAGTAGGAACCAATCCCCAACCCTCTTCTCCATGGATGGCTGCAGTAGGTCTTTCATCTCAGGCAGTACCCTAGGTAGTTTCTTCTGGAAAAAGATAAAATATATCTCTGCCATAAGATCATTCATGAAGGTTTTGTAGTCTGAATACATCTCCTTAGCCAACTGCAGCTTTGGAGCTTGCAGGTTTTCTTCATTAGCTGCCAGGAACATTTTTAACAAGTAAGACTAGAACCTGAAATTTCTTATCTTAGGGAATTCTATGAGCTGGGAGTGGATGTTGTTTGCCAAGGCTTCATCAAACTTTAGGCATGCACATTGGGTAAGCAAATTTGGGCCTGTTGGATTGATAGGACAAGTGCTTAGAACAAACATAAAACTTATCAAGGGCTCGGTTATGTATAGGTCATTGTCTAAGTCTAGGAATTGGGCTAGCATGGAGATAACACACTTCGACTCTTCCCTAAAAAGGCTGGCCTCACCAGGAAAAGGTGCACCCTGAGAGGAGGTATTTGGTAGCAGGGAAGCATGATAAAAGCTTTGTTTAAATTCATCTGGGGCTTGATGGAAATGTTGGATCAGGGTTTCCATTCTGTAACTTGAGGATTTTTGGAAGAATTCTTCTGGAATGGCCAAAGCTTTCCTAATAGTAGGGGCGTCTACATAGCACAGGATTTTAGAGTTTGAGGAATCCATGATTGCTCTTCGGTTTGAGGAGTAATGGCCGACACACCAGTCTACAAATTCAGGGAAACTAGGGGTTTGGCTGGTTGTAATCAAATGCAAAAAGGATTGATAAATCTTATGGACATCCACTTGTCTGGCCCTTATGACCTCCAATCTTTCTTTGGCAGTTTCTATGGTTCTATTTATCAGCATGGGATCGTAAACCTCACAGTCTTTATCCTCTAATAGGTCAATTATATTTAGAGGCTCAAAACCTGTGGGTACCACGGGTCCAACCATTTAAATAGTTTAGGGTGGAGGTGGATGGCCTACCTAGTTGGTTGACAACTAGGTGGAGCTTCTGGGTCTCTGGCTGGCTGGTCGTCTCTGAATGATATGCTCTTTTCGCTTTCCAATGCACACAAATCAACTGGGATGCGAATCTTCGTGCAGATGGTTGTTTTATAATATAAACATGCCATATCACCCTTATAGCTATGACAGCGACGCAGTCACGTCAACCGTCTATCCATGCGATCAACTCTCATCCGTAGATCTCCTTGACCTTTACCTGCATCGTCCCCCATGGCTTCCAACCCTGCCACATATCAACTCAATAGCACCTTTAATTTGCAAAAGCATTTTCAATCATTGATTCACTCTCCTCCTGGATCTTGATCGTCCCAGGATGCGCCCTTTACCGAGTTCATGAATTTTGGGTCTGTTGATTTCACATGCAAGTCATATTCGCGAACTAATCTTGAGCCGTCGATCTCCATCTCACTAGATCTGCACCATTGGGAGATGCCAAAATTTATCAAAAGTTCATGGATTTGAATCATAACCCTTTTCGCGCATGTTTAAATCGTGAACAATTTTCTGACCGTTGATCTAAGCCTTCCACCGTTGATCTTCCTTGACCTGCCCGCAGGCTAGCACCCTGCTAGCATTTAAAAGACCTTCAACTTTTTCTGCGAAGGAGGCTCATGACCATTGATCTCCCCCGCTTTTGATCTAAACTGTTTATAGGCATTAATCAACGCTGCAGGCACATTCGTTTATACTTAATCCTTCGATCAGCATCAAGACTATAGCTTCCCCAAAATTCTTATCTTGGCTCCAAGTTAAAACCAAAATATTATGTAATTGATGTTTGGATTTCATTATTATAAGGTGGAAGCTTGTATGGTGTAATATATGGTTGTCATGTGCTAGTAAAGACTATTTTGGAAAGCATATGGGTGTACTATAGGAATATTCATAACCGTATATTGCAAGGAAGTTGAGAGGCCAACTCTTGAGGAGCCAATTCAAGAAATTGGGTTGTTTTATTTTCAAATGGCTAAAAAAGAGATTGGACAGATTTGAATATGAGGTATACATTTTAAATTTGATTCTTCAATATGATATTTTGTAATATATGTCTTCATTGTAATTTGTAGCGGTTTTTTCTTACGTGATGTGCAAATTGGTTCTATTAGGATGTCAAAGGAATATGAAGTTGGGGTTGAAGAATTCAGAGTTCACAAAAAAACATTCAGAGGATAATAACACCACAATATGCCCTTGTAAAAAATGTTGCAATGTTGCAGCATTGACGTTTGAGGAAGTACAAGACCACTTGATGATTCATAGTATAATAAGTTCATATAAAACTTGGTTTTTCCATGGAGAGAGAGTTCCTAATCAAGACTATATATTTGACAAGACCAAGAAATGCCACACAACAGAGATGCATGATTTGCCTTGAGAAATTACACATGGTGATGAACACATAGTCGGACATCCATTCTCATTTAAGTTGTATCTGTGAAAATTTATATCTTAGATTATTACTTGGATTTACCTTTCATGCATATGTTTTTTGTTTTGCTACTATTTATGCATGGATCTTATATGTTTTATTGTGTGGTGTAACTTTCATTTATTTTTACAGTAGATAGATTGGGTGTGGGGAATTGAGAGTGATGTGAGGGGGGGGGAGGGGCCATATGAGCTTCAACCTTCACGTGGTTGGCCCTGTTTAGTAGAGAATAAGATATTCTTGAAACCAAGAGAAGCTCATTCAAGTATTTTCATTTCGTTTTTTTAGAATTCCATATATGTTATGCATTTTTTACATATTTATCAATCGCCTATATGAAAATACCATTTTGTCACGATATATGTAGGTCTTCGCAATGGAAAGCAATATAATGACAATTTTAATCGTTCTCTAATGCATATTTGTAATTTATCACCATAACGAATTTGTCAATTAGATATCTTATTGTCGTTTCATTGATTATAATTGTTGATTTCTTCATTTTAAGTATAGTTGTACTTGTCTTTTTTATGAATTGATTTTGTTGCACATTTGTTGAAGGAAAAAAGTTGATTGCGGGATAGCTATTGAGAATGGGCAGGTAATGTAATGAAAAATATTGAAAGTATTTGATCACAACAAATTTAATTACAACACATTTATTACAACCATAAGTATACCAGATTGATGGTGTAACAATTGATTTGTGTGAAATATTTGTGTAAAGAATAGAGGATGCCAAGATCATTTGACGTTATTAGCATCAGAGCTGAACTTTGAGGTATAGATCCTTATTTATTTTTTGGAAGTAAGAAGAGAGAAATTTATATTAAAAGAGAGATTTACAACTGAACCCAAAAAGGTCATAACCTTGCCATCACACTGAGTCACCTAACTGAATAAAATCACCTCCGAAGAGGACTTCTCCTGACCATACATACTACAGAGATGAATACTATAGATACTGCAAAACTAAAATAAAACACGTGCACGTAGGCCTTTTGAGTCCCATTATCACTGCTTTACACAACAAAACCTCATGAAATAGAAATGAAAACCAAATCCCCACACTATTGACCTTCTTTACCATAATCATCCCATAGCTTAGAAAACAAACATAATAGACGATAAACCGACACCCAACAAACCAGACACTAAACATCCCCCATGCTAGCCTAGAACAGAATGTAGGGGAAACCAGGACAGCGCCCAGGAGGAACCGCAGAAGTCGTTGGCTGTGCAGGAGCAGGTTGAAGCTACATAGCCTGAAGGAGAAAATCTAGCTTACGGTGGACGACCCTGGTTTCCTCCAAAATGCTTCTTTCATAGCTAAGCATCTCATTTACAAATGGATGCTCCATCCTATCCTAGATAGCATAACCCATAATATTTTTCATTACCCAATAGAGCGCAATGGTGCGCACATACAGGCTGAAATGACCCGTGGTGTTTCCTGGATCCATAACCCAATTTGTAGTCTGACGACGTTCCGCATCCAAAGTCGTCTTATCAAGCTGGTTCCAAATTTGTTGTTCCATAGTGCAAATCTCTTTCTGGAGATCCGGGGGAACATCCCGAACAAAGGCACTGGATTCCCAATGGGCCTTTTGTTGGGCACGAGAGAAATTCCCACCGGATTCACCCTGAGAAGTCTTTCCCACCCGATAATGATGATGTCCTGTAGTGGCACTCTGTCTATCCCAATTACCATGATCGCCCATACTATCTAACAAGAAAACAACAATGGTGCATGCAAGTAAATCTTTGAACTCTACGTTCATGTCTAACACCTTCCTTGGGTTTAAAAAGAGTTCCACCACCCACTGTCCATTAATGGAAAATCATACTGCAACTGAAGGTGGTGATCTTTTGCACAGTCCATTAATGGAAAATCGTACAACAACTAAAGGTGGTGACATTTCGCACTGTCCATTAATGGAAAATCATGCTTCACTTAAATCCTTCCCTCCTGTAATCATGGTAGAAGTACCTTTCCGAGTTAGTGAGAAGACAACAAAATCCACGGGAAAGGGATGAAAAGACTGCTCATCGATCATCCTTTAAAAGAAGGGAGAAAGAATGAGGGAGGAATGGATCACGTGGTAGTACGATCCTCCGCTTGACGTCGCCCTTCATCATCAGCATGGTAACTCATCATATCGCGGGAAAGAATATCTGAATTCGGCAGGTTTTCCCACGTTTGGGTGCTTAGGTCCAAGTGATTCATCGCCCCAAGGTTAGTCCGCTAGCTTGTTCCCATTACGCTTAACATGGGAGAAAGAAATAGCCATCCCCAGAGATAACAAAGACGATAAATTATCCAGCTTGCCCTCCAACCTCCACGATGTCGCCACCTTTGAGCTGCGTTTTCCCTTATGAACCTCATAGGCCATGTGGAGAATAATCTGGTCATCACCCTCCACAACAAGGGGAGTACAATTATGGGTACAAGCCAGCTAGATTCCCTGAATATGACCTTCCAGCTCAGCTGCATTATTAGTCTCATGCCCCAGATGGCCAATTTTGAAGCTGACCATTAACCCTTATGTATCCCTAAGAACACACCCGTAGCCGGCCAGGCCGGGATTAAGAGGTATAGATTGTTATTATCAATACAATTTCAACATTATTTGGGATTATCACTTATAGGTTTCCTTTTAGGCATTGGGAGTATCACCTATAGGTGTCCTGAAGCTTCCCTAACCACTATTAAAGAATTTTACATAATGTAGTTAGCAATCCCATTGACTACTTTGTGTAAATGGAAATACTCAAGACATTTCTTCAGTCAACGTGGTCACAATATATGATTCAAATGGGAAATTTCTTCCAAACTCAATTAATCCAAAAATACAGGCATACGATCTTATTTCACAATGGCCCTTTATCTGAACCTAAATACAATGGATTGATCATTACAAACATATAACTCTCTCTCTCTTTATGTAAGCTCCAAGAGTCAAAACTCTGAGGTTGTTCCTCTTGATCGAACCTTCCTCAAGCTAACTAAGCTCCACTAAATTACCTAAAAGCTTCTGCGAGCTAACAAGCTCTTTAAGCTAAAGCTAAGCTATCCATCTAAATGACTCAATTGGATTAAATTTAACTCTTACTCTGTTTTCTAGATCCTTCAAAGAAGGAACAAAGTCCTTATTCGACTCTACTATCTTCTATGACTTACTATGCTTGATATATGTTATTTTTCAGTATGGTAAACAAGCAACTCATTTTATTTTTGCTTACTATGGTTTTTTTACTTTTGGAAAATTATTAATGAAAACTGTCGAGGATTAGAGTGAAGGAGGAATATCTTGCATGTGGATCATTTCTACATTCAGAGTGACTTATGAGAATCCTATACATTGGGTATTTTTCCCTACATTATTAATATTTGGTAAGCATTAACATTTTGTTGAAATCATGGTTGTGTAATAGTTAATTTATTGACCACCTTACAAATTGAGGTGATATCATATGATATTTGTATAAGATGTACTTTATAATCGTATAAATGGTAACTAAAAGGATGTTTCTACTATTTATTTGTGCTACATCTTTTAGAATGGGAAACATATTAACTTTGATTTTGACTTTGGGTGCAGAGAAAAATTAGTGGATTATGCTCTTGCCTCTAGCAAAATATACGAGGGAGTAGGGTTTAAATACATTAAGGAGTCCTTTGAAAATGGCACACTTCATCTCATTGTCCTTTTGAGTGATGGTGGTGTTCATTCGCGATTAGATCAGTTGCAGGTATTCTATATCTATAAATGCATTATTATGAGTTGTTTATCTTAGAAAAGCTTATAGATTTATCCGTGCTATGCAATTTTTAATCTTTGTATTTCTCCATCCTATAGTTGAATGCTATTTATATCACCAGACTCAATTGAGTTGGGTCTAAATATGTTATAATTGTAGAACCCATTGATCTACTGACATAAATTTTAAGAGAAGGCTACTCTTACATGGATCCATCAAGCAACCATTAGAAAAGATGCTCGCTTTTATCCATGAATACTTGAAATTCTAGTTAGATGTTCACTTTATGAGTATGTGTATGAACTTGAATGCCAACTTTGTCCTACAAAACATTTATGTATTACTGTTTTCTTTATTGAATCAAAGCTGCATATCAAATCTTTCAAGTTCATCCAACTTATAAGGTCAAAGTCATTCAGACTACTTTCTTAGGTATCTCGAGTCAGAAACAATGTTGGGATTATTAGTCTTTTCTTAGAATTACAAATGATGCAATCTTGGTGTTAATATTGCCCCTTTCCCCAATTCTTAAAGGGTTTTAGCTCAATGGTAGAGTGCATGCTTTACAAGCAGGAGGTTGAAGGTTCGATTACTTAGTGCCTTAATGATATTGCAATATTGATGTTTTAAATAAAATATATTTTATTATGATTTATTATGGCTACGAGGGGGGTTCTAAACTGACTTCATATGTCACTACAATGGGGGGTTCATAACCGCCCCCAAAGGTTTGTAAAGAGTTTTAGGGGGGTTTCTGAACCACCTTCGTAGGTACCTATGAGGGGGTTCATAACCACCCCCAAAGGTTTGTAAAGAGTTTTAGGGGGGGTTCTGAACCACCTCCGTAGATACCTATGATGGGGGTTCATAACCGCCCCCAATAGTTTGTAAATTGTTTTAGCGAGGGTTCTGACCCACCTCCGTAGGTACCTACGAGGGGGGGTTTATAACCGCCCCCAATTGTTTGTAAAGAGTTTTAGGGGGGGTTTTGAACTGCCTCCGTAACCACCTACGAAGGGGATTTATAACTGCACCAAATGTTTGTAAAGCGTTTTAGGGGGGGTTGTGAATCGCTTCCGTAGGTACCTACAAGGGGGGTTTAAACCACCACAAATTTTTTTCATAAATACTTTTAAGGGTGGTTTGAAACCACTCCCATAGGTACCTACGAGGGGGTTTATATCTACCCTTAAAAGTGACTTTTGCGGGGGTTTAGAACCGCCACCAACAGTCACTTTAGCGGCAGTTTTGATCTCTTCCATAACCGCCCCTAGAATTCAAACCTTTTAGCGTCGGTGTTATTAGGGGTGGTTTTCTAAATACCGCCCCCAAAAGTAACATTTGGAGGCGGAATGAAACCACCGCCAACAGTCCAAAAGTAACTTTTTTTGGGGGGGGGGGGGGTAGAACCGCCCCCAAAAGTCACTTTTGGGGGCAGTTTTGATCTCATCCAGAATGGCCCCTAAAAGTGAAAACTTTTAGCGTTGGTGCTATTAGGGGCGGTTTTGGAAAGACCGCCTCCAAATTCAAAACCGCCCCCAAAAGTCACTTTTGGAGGCGGAAAACAACGGCCCTTAAATGTTAAATTTGTTATAGTGTGTTTCAGATATAAAATGACAAGGGGGAGTTGTTTGGATTCATATCCCTGATGTCCTACCTAACTACACAATTCTTTTATTTCCTCAAATGAGGATAGTGTGTGTTTATTTTAGTCACTTTCTTTTAGAGGCTGTTATTTACTCAAAAGGGAAGCGAAAGTGCAACTGATGAAGTGTGGACTTGACTCAAAACCATGCAAGATCGAATGAGTATGCAATTATTTCTCTTGGATGAACTTCTAGCTAAGTGGGAAAGGGTTCTTTTATTTTCCCAAATGAAATATCCATGAACATGCACTATGTCAAAATGTTTCTTTTCAATGGGATGCACTAAACCAAATTAAATGCGACCCAAGTTCAAAATAACGAACATAAAAATCCTTTCAATACACAACTCTAAGACATTAAGATGCACGTGTTTAAGTTCTCAATTTTCTTACAAGATGCCTAAAAAAATGAGTAAAATGTTTCGCTCTCGCTGGGATTTGCAGTAGATTAAAGGTAAGAAAAGATGACAATTACAATTTTTTTTTGACAACCACAACAAAACATGAAAAGATTCGCAAAAATTTCTTCGTTTTCAAATGACAATATGTTCGAATAAAGACAATTTTTGTGCCAAAGAAGACAAGAAGGATCACTATTTTTCAAAAAAATTCAAGAGGATCAAAGTTTTGTAAAAGTAATGTACCTTTCCTATAACCACATAGCACTAACTGTTAAGATTTAATATGCTAAGATAGAAAATAGCAGCATTACATTCCATTTCACAATAATAGCATATACAGGATCACTGAAGAAACAACAAGCACAGCATAAACACAAGAGACACAGATTTATCCTAGGAAACCCTCATGGGGTAGAAAACCCAGCAAAGCTTCCTCAATATAGATGATCAACAAATACAAAAGATGTAACCCTGAGCATAAGGTCCTCCTTCTCCATAGCAGACCTCTCTCTCATAAGTGTGCCACTCTCAAGTGAGTGAGTGTGTGTGAAATGAGGAATACACCTCCTCTATTTATACACTACTCCGACTTGTCTTTTACACAAATCATGTAGGCTCGTATTTAACCATTGGGTTAAATACCCCACTACAACTAACTGGGCCAACCCCTCTAGGGTGGTCTAATAATGCTTTGACCCACATAACACATACAGGGCCGATCCCCACTAGGGAAGTCTAATAACCCAAGTTACCACAATCTGACGAAGGAATAAACATCTCCGGATATACAATAAGATCTTCAAGGAGGAATGAAACATCTCCAGAATAATAAAGTACAAATATAATATTCTTTGAAGTTACAATATCTCAACACTAACAAGCAACCTTCTACAAACAAATCATCAACAAAAAGATGGCAAAAACAAGGATGCAATCAACAAAACCAAGAATAAAGTGAAGTACTCACTTTTCTCCAAACCAAAAACTAAAAAGCTGGAACTTTTAAGAGTTCTTCTTGAAACCAACAAACACTGTCAAGACTGAGATCCCTAAGGGTGAACAAATCATACTTGAGAACCTTGAAAATGACGTAGGAACAAGTTAACTTACACCAACTCCAAATCTTCAAGGGCCAATAGTGATGGAAACACAAATTTGTTCAAATGGATTCAAGAGAAATTCAAATGCTCTACAAAATCATACATCACCTAATAATGGTAGTGTAGGGTCACACACACAATCCAAAGGAAAAAAACCAAACAATCATCAAGCAAACCAAGCAAAGAATTGTTCTAGGCAAATATTTTTGTGTTATAGACTTCACGGACAGGACAAAAAAAGGGAATCATTGCGCTTTAGCAGATTGCAGGGGTGCAAAAAACATATATTGTTTTCGTATGGTAATCCTAGGATGGCGCAAAAAGCTTGAAATTTTCACTCCTGGTAAAGTTATAAGGGCACAAAAGCAGAGGTTTTTAATGTGTAATGACCTCTGAGGGGGCGATAATACAAACAAAAATTGTCCGGGAAGGGTTGATCCTACTCAAAAACAAAAGAGGGATGCAATTCCTAGCACAAATTTCTTCCAAACAGTAACTAGGTAGACTCAAAACTAAAAAATGATCAGACTTCAAGAGGTGAAAGATCCAAACAAAATATCAAGAAGGAAAAAGGACTGGGTAAGACTAGGGTTGATCCCTAGTGGAGTCGCCAATTTTTCTTACAATAAATTCTTCTATGGATAAAAAACATTATTCTTGGATATCAAAAAGTTCCCTAGAAACAAAATCCTAGATAGAAAACTAACAAATGGGTACTGATATTCTCTATATATCTATGCATACATCATCAATGGAAGGAAACAAAAAGAAGAAGTAGATGTCTTACCCTCTCTTAGAGTTTTTCCCATTCCTCCAGCCTCCAATCTTGATGTCCAAAATCCAAAGTTTGAAGATATCCTATGAAAGCTTACAAAAAATCCTTTCCAAAATATATCAATTCTGAAATAGGTCTATCTAACGCAACATTTCACAAAGATAGCATGGATGCAAGAACACATTTATGAGAGAAACATGCCAAATTTATATTACTGAAGAGTATGAATAATTTTGTACAATGATATACCTTGATTGTAGACCAGCAATAGCTTCCTCTGGACTCTCCTTCAATATCCTTCAAGAGACACGAGACCATAAGTTCCGCCCTTCAAGTCTTCATCCTCTTGTGACAAGGTAAGAGCTTGCATTTATAGGATTGGGAGAGCTAAACTAAATAGATAAATATTTGGATCTCATGAGGAGAATGTGGAGTAGGTTTCCATGGATGGAATGGAAGTATGATTTGAAGGATAAGACAATCCCACAAAAATATCCTCTAAGGATAAGATAAAAAAACCAAGGGAAGAACTTTTATGTGCTTTGAAGAGAGTGCAACACGCAATGAAGTGGTATTTTCACACTCTGTAAAGAATGCAGGGAGGTAAGATGATGATATTTTCTCATTATGCTAAGGTGCATGGGCATGATAATAGCTCCCTCCCTAACTGACAATGTGAGAAAAATTGTATTCAAAGGCCTAAGGAAACATGGCATGAGTTGGATCTAAAGTCTGGGTGTCATGAGAGGTTCTTAGGATGATGCAAAAACTGATAAACCACAACACACAACATTCTAACCTTATTAGGGAGCAAGGTTTCCATGACCAAAATACATAAAGAATGAAAGTGACAAAATCAATTATAACTCTCTCTCTCTCTCTCTCTCTCTCTCTCACACACACACACACACACACACACATCCATATGTATCTGTAATACCCCATTTTGACCCTTAGGATATATTAGCTTTTAATGTAAATATTGTATACATGTGATGTATGTTTCCCTAGCATGGAGCTCAAGGCCAAGGCTTTGCTAGTGGATGCTCGAATTTATTTAAAAGTTAAGTATTAGATAGTATGTTATCCATGTGTTGTTAAGCGATGGAAATTGTAAAATGACGTAAATAAACATCATGCAATAAAATACCAAAATTGGCTATGGAAGCAACGAATGAGAAAGGGGCAATGTGTATCCACTAGGGAGTGGTGAGGGGGTTGTGGGATTGAGCCATAAGATTTCAAATGTCATTGTGAGAACCCATTTGACTTTCCTTGTTGACATTTAATTCTATTGTAAGGAAGTTGTTGAAGAATTTAGTCCATGGCTTCAATGGAGCATGGGCAGCCCATAAATTCATTTGGTAGGTATGGGCTCTATTTTTCTTGTACCACAAGTAACCCTACCTCTTGGGAGTTGCTTTTTCCTCACTCCCATTCCATTGTTGAAGATCTCAGCTTCAGTTTTCACCCTTCACGAATGCCCAGCAGTGAGAAAAATCAGAAATCGCAACTTTGCAAGAACCCATGTTTTGAAGAGCCATAAACGCCCATAATTGGTATTTGATAATGAAATCCAATGGGGGATCCATAGATATGAACCTTGGGGTGAAATTGAAAGTATTAGATACCCCGAAATCCATTGGGAAACCCAGTTTTTATAGCCCAGAAATCTAGTGACGGAATTGAGTTATTTGTTGACAGAATTGTGAGAAATCCAAGTGTGGATGTTTGAACAGAGGATTGGATTGCTTGAATTTAGCTTGAGATGTCCATAGTTCTGTGGTTGATCTCACTCGCTTAGAATCCTCCTCCTTTGCTTATTGCATGCTTGATAAACCCAACTGTTTGTTGGCTTAGCATGACTGTTTGAGTGAAACCATGGCTGTGAGTGAGCCCATATAGTTCCTCCTTAGTGGATACACAACCCATCTCGGGGGTGATCTCTCAGCTAAAAGAATAAAGGATGGACAAAGATCTATGGTTGGGTGGAACATTGCTCTCACATAGCTAGTTGTTTGGACAACTTCATCTCAAGATAAGTGTTCTATGTTGTTAAAGTATCATTATTTTGTGTTTTGTCCTGTATGTTTAATTACTCATGTTACTTCAACGAAATGATCATCTTAAGTTAGTTGGCATGATTCCTGTGCATAGTATGAGAATGGGATTGATTATTATGTGATTGTTTCATTATTTTGCCTGGAAGAAATAGGTTGATGCATCTCCTTCTGTGTGTATGTTATTATCGTTATTTCGTTGTGTTTATAAATTGAGTTGTGTTAATTATATGTTCTGCAATGTCATAATTAATGACTATTGTTTATATGTTGAATGCATGATGAAACTGTGTGCATATATAGTGTTTAATTCCATTGTGCTTCCTGCGTATGAATATGTATGCACAAGTTTTATTTATCCATGCATTTCTTAGCATTTTGAATGGGGATGAGATTGTCAATAAGCCCGGTATGGTTGGTCATGTTCCCTCCCTTGCAATAGATGGACGGGAGGGGATGTGATAGAGTGGTATCAGAGCCCATGTTGCAGCACTGGGGCTGCTTGGGCCAAACTCTGAGTTTGCAGGCAGATATCAGAGTGTTTTTAACATAGTATTGATGAAGTTTGGGAAGAATTTTGATTGGGAAAAATGGCAGGATCAAAGTTCTTAGATGTGGTAGAGGATCACACCATTGCATAGAGCTCTCCAAGAGCTTTCCAATGGTACCAGACTTTCCTTATTTGGTTAAGGGACAAGGGAGATATGAGCCTCGCAAGTTGCATAGGTTGCATAGGTGTTGCACAGGTTGCGTAGTTGTTGCACAAGTTCGCAGTTGTGCACAGGTTGTGCAAGTGGTGCACAGGTTGTGCATAGGTGGAGCACAGGTTGTGCACATGTTGCGTAGGTGGCGCACAGGTTGCACACGGGTTGCGCAGGTGGCGCACAGGTTGCGCAGGTGGCGCATAGGTTGTGCACATGTTGCGCAGATGGCGCACAGGTTGTGCACAGGTTGCGTAGGTGGCACACAGGTTGCGTAGGTGGTGCACATGTTGCGCACAGGTTGTGCAGGTGGCGTACAGGTTGTGCATAGGTTGCACACAGGTTGCGCACAGGTTGCACAGGTGGCGCACAGGTTGCGCATAGGTTGTGCACAGGTTGCGCAGGTGGCGCATAGGTTGTGCACAGGTTGCGCACAGGTTGTGCACAGATTGCGCAAGTGGCACACAGGTTGCGCATAAGTTGTGCAGGTGGTGCATAGGTTGCACACAGTTCGTGCACAGGTTGCGCACAGATTACGCACAGGTTGCGCACAAGTTGCGCAGGTGGCGCACAGGTTGCGCATAGGTTACACACAGGTTGCATAGGTGGTGCACAAGTTGCGCTGGTGGTGCATAGGTTATGCACAGGTTGCACAGGTGGCGCATAGGTTGCGCAGGAGTTGCACAGGTTGCAAAGGGAGTTAAAAAGGAAAAGTAGTCAAACCCAGAAATTCATAAAAGATGAATGGTGCGTCGGAACAGAGATCCGCAAGTTGTTGAGTATTCCTTGTTATATGGACTAACTTCACTCGATAGAAAAGTTCTCCTGAGTATTTCTAGATTTACTTCTATAGGTGGATGAAGTTGGCAGCACAGGATATTTCACAACTGTGTAAAAGTGCAGAATTTTTGGTAAAAATTGTCATTTTTGAAGTAATGTAACTTCCACACCCGAAGTCAGAATGGAGCATGTGGATAGGCATTGGAAAGATTATGTAGTAGAGAACAATGTTTCATCACTAGAATTCGAATGAGGGTATCATACACCATAGATTTTCAGAGCAGAAAAGTGCCAGTGGTTGTGGTTGTTTTGACAAATTGTTGTTGATATGGGCAATTTCTAGAATCGCATGACTAGAAGTAGCAGAGACCATGAAATCGAACCAGCTATGATGTGGAAGAGGAAGATCATGCAAAGATGAGAGATTGAAAAGGGAGAATTCTTTAACTCCTTTCTTGCTAACTATATTTATATTTTATAAGCTTTATGTACATAAAATTATGGCATGGGAATTCTGAAAATGCAAGAGATTAGATGAGTGGCATGAATATGCATTGGCTGGCATATTAATAAAAATTGCACAGTGCATGAGCATATTTTTGTGCACACATATGATATTACATATTAGTAAAAGTAGTGAGGTTCTACATATGCAATGAACCACTAATGGTAAATATTGTGGTTGATAATCACTATTGGTGTTGGTTTTGGTTGTAGGACCAAAGACAATAGAAGCATGGCTAAAGATGTTGACAATGTTGTTGCATGAGGCCAACAACCTTATGAATAAAAGGTTAGGGAAGCAAATCCATGATCAAGAGGTTGGTGGAATAATTTTGTAATCCTTTGCAAGAGACGAATGGATCAGGTAACATCAAAGGTGTAAATGGAATCCATGCAGGTAATGGTTTACTTATGATGATTGCATAAGTGTTGAAAGAGGATTGTGTAAGAATCCCTTAAACCATAATTAATAATCATAAAATGGTATGAATTTAGAGTTGAAATGCATTCATGTGAATGCCATACTACCAGAGTGTGGTGGAGCATGGAGTGGCGAAGGAAAGAGGCCTCATATCATGTGACTGTTTAGAAATTTAGATTGCATTCATATAAAATATATCGTGCCATGTGTATGTTGGTTATGAGCTTAATAATCAAAGCAAATGAGGATTGGTGGTCATGATTATGGTAATGCATGCTATATGAGGTGGTCATGTTTCGGTCATAATATGTTTGAATGCATAATATTCATGAACCAATGCAAGGTAGCATTGAGTGAATATGCATTAAGAAATTTTATAAATCTTGTGGTTATGCCTTGAATGAGTGCACTTGAAAATCTTGTGTAAACATTGTAGATGTGAATGCATGTGTGTGGATGCACATGTTTTGCTGCATTGTGCGAATGCACGGTTGTGATGTGTATGATTCATTGCAATTAGATAATAGATGAAATGATGAATTGTCAAAAATTATGATATCATTTCATGAGCTTCTATGAATGCATAATAGTAAGTGGATGAAGAGGGCAATCATGATAGATGGGCTATCAGAATACTCTGTGGAAGGGCAGAGTTGTATAAATCATAGGACTAAGAAATGATGAGTATCTAAAAGTTTCATTTAAATTGCATGAATGATGTGACTGTACCTTGCAAATTTAATATGATAATGATGCACATGAAGTAAATGAGTTTTGGTGATATTGATATGTTAACAGCTCGAAGTGTTTGAATTATGGAATGTTATAATTCTGAAAATGCTTCAGTAACTGTTGCAGCAATAAAATATTATATGCATGGAGACTTACAAGTGTTTGGCTGGTTGAAGTTTCTGATTACAGGTAGATTGTTCAAGGCATGGCAATGAGGATGAGACCATGATGAAGGCTGGAATCTGCCATGTGAAAGAGACAAACCTCATGAGAAGGATCTCATGGCTGTGAAATAGTTTATGTGCATAACAGATTGTCAATTCAGATTTGTAAATCTCAGAATTGGAATTTGCTAATAAATGACTAATGACTATTTGGATTATATAAAATGTGTCGGGAAGACATGCTATAAGTGGATGCTCATGTATGGTAGTGGGCGTAAGACCATGATGGGAAAAGTGGTGTCACTTATAGGAGCCAAAAAATATGAGGCTGACCTTATGGTTGAAACCAATCAATTTCTGTAGGAGACAGAACTGTAAATTCATATTGAATTTAATTATTAGTGCCATTGATTGGTTATGAAAAAACCATATTTAAAGTTATTGTTAAATGTTGTTAACTGTTTGGATATTTGATAAGTGTGCCAAGATGACACATTGAAGGAAGACCATGTGTGATGGCCTGCAGAAGCCAAACTAGATGGGAAGGACCCCATCCTTTGGAAATGGGTTTCGGGTGAAACGCCATTGGACATTTTGATAATGTCCCATCTGCACTGCATGGTTGGTAAACAATATGAGTGCGATGGTAAAGATTATGTCAGTAAGACATATGAGGGTTATGTAACATCAAAAGGAGTTGGGATGGAAAACCGAGGGACTGTCAACTCAGAGAAGGAGCCCCCATTCCTCATTAATAAAGAAATACTACATCTGCAAATGGATAAGTGTTATCTGACCCTAGCTAAGAATATGCATGTTTAATTGTTAGATTAAATATGCAGAGCATGTTTTGATTTTATTTCCATTATGGCAGATTGCTTGAGTATGAGTAGGGCCTACATGGCTCACATCAGAAAGGGGTGCACACTTTTCTGATGTTGGGTTATGATAGGACTATCAATATTGACTACACCCTAAGGGAATGGACACATTCCCGGTGTTTCAATGTTGGATAGTGAATGTTATGAAATGTGTTTACAGTTTTAGAGCAACAATACTGATGGGCTGCTTATCCTTCTTGTTCTATTAGCTTACACAGATGCAATTTGGTTATTGCAAGATAAATGACAAAGTGAAGAAAATGGTACTCAAGAGGCCTGTATGAGCGGTGGTAACCTTTGTGTAGTGTGAGTGGGTATCATGGGACTATGATAGCCTACAGTTAAGAAACTCACCTAAATAGTTCCTAAAGGGAACCGCTAGTTTGCACAAGAGAAGGAGTGCCATCCTTGTGTGGGTGAAGAATTGTTATGCGCATTGAGGGGTTGTGACACATGTGAAAGGCTGATGCAAGCCTAAGGCAGAGTAGTAGAGCCTTGACCTATAATGGTCAGTGGTGCAGTTTCCTTCCATTGGCCGATGACCCAGACGGATGTGTTGGCTTGGAAATGGAGAGGTCCAACCAGGTATGGGACTGGTTGGGCGCCACAAATGCTTGGTAAATCCAGTCGGCGTGAAGGTGTATTGGTTGGGTATTATCTATTTGGTGTTTTGGAGCAGCCTGCATGCTAGCCAAACATCCCAGTCTACAGGAGGATCCCAAGGCTTGTAAAGTAAAAGCAATACCCTATGGAACAAAGAAGAAATGTCCAATATAGATAAGTATTCATTTTCATTTAATTCTTGTTTGGAATAATGAAGATTTTAGGTATAAGTCTTCTAACAACTAAGCTGATACAATATTGTTTCTTGTTGGAAACCTTCGTCATTGCAAGAAAGCAAGGACCCTGAAAGAACTATAAATTGCTTGGTAAATCCAAAGAGTGACTGGTTGAGCATTAACTATTTGATGTTGTGGAGAAGCTTGCGTGTTGGCCAAACATCCAAGACTATTTGATGTTGTGGAGCAGCCAGCGTGCTGTCCGAACATCCAATATTATTTGATGTTGTGGAGCAGCCTGCGTGATGGCCAAACATCCAAGACTATTTGATGTTGTGGAGCAGCTTACGTGCTGGCCGAACATCCAAGATTATTTGATGTTTTGGAGCAGCCTGCGTGCTGACCGATTATCCAAGATTATTTGATGTTGCGGAGCAGCCTGCGCGCTAGCCAAACATCCCAGTCCATATGCGATCCCAAGGCTTTCAAAGCAAAGTAGAACCCTATGGACCAGAGAGGAAATGCACAATACAGATAAGTATTTGGTTATCTTGCAACTTCTTTCTTATAAATATACATGTGTATATGATTTGGTTATGATTTCCTAAACTCTTGTTTAGAGATAAAACCTACGAAAATAAACTAAACATGTGAATTGATTTGATGTTTGAGTGTAGGTATTGCTGGAAGCAAGGACTATAAAGCATCTTAAGGATGCATGTGGACATGTGACTATCTTAAAAAGATCAGCTTGCACAAAAATAAATGATGGTGCTAGTGGACTTGTGGGGATCCTAGCAGCCAAGGGTGTTGTGGATCGCCATGTGGAAAGGTTCCATGGTTGAGAGATCCGAGGTAGACCATAGACACTAAGTGTCATAGCCAAGAAGGGCAGTTCAAGCATTCACGTTGAAGTGAAAGAGACTAGGAGCATGAAAACCACAGTGGTGGTGTGGGTTCTAGAATGGAACAAGATGAAGAGGAGAAAACTCTTATTGCTCTCTCTTTCCTTTTTATTGATGCTTTTATAAAAACAGAAAATTGTTGAATGCATGTATGGCTGAAAGTAGGGTGTGTTTATTTGCTTGAAATAAATTGTGAATACTGAGGTAGTTAATTCCCTGTGAAAGAATAGACATGAATGAGCTCATGTGCCTATTTGGAAAGCATTAAAAGTATGGAAGTCTCATGGATAAAGAATGGGATTTCATATCAATTGGGAAGCTAATTGACTGAATTATTTTAATGTTATGTTATGCTTGGCCTAACAAAATTTTAATGATGAATTTCATAGGTGGGGAAGTGAAACTAATTTGTGGCAGCTGTTGCAAAGCAAGTGTTTCTTATAAGCAAAGTGAAAACCAGCTGCGCAAAGTGACCATGGTAGCAGACAATCGGCTGTTGGAATTGGTTGGAAGTCTTCTACAAACAATTTCCAAGACCCAAGAAAGCCTTGGAGAAATGCTCAAGATACAGAATAACCAGAATGAGATGAACCATAAGGTTTTGCAGGACTCTAGTTGTCTGCAAAGGGAGGTAAAAACCATTCTAGAAGCAATCAACAGTAGAGGAGACATTGGGTCAATGAAGAGGCATTCATCCAATCGATCCAATAAGAAACGTTCTAGGTGGGAAGACTCAAAGGAGATTGAGCAGGTAAAGATGAAGCAGCCAGTGAAATGTTGGAAATGTGGAGGACATCATTGCCTCCGCAACTGCCCAACAAAGGAACAACAAGAGGGTAGCAACCATAAAGTTTTTAGACTTGTGGATGAGTTGGAATATCAAAACCAACAGGAGCAACTCGTGGAGGCCAAAGGACTTGGTCCTGAAAGTTCAAAGTAAAGCATAGAATGCAGGGAAGACCTGCAAAATGTTTTGAAAATTTTGGACAAGTGTAAATTGTATATGCATTCCTAAGTATTAGAACACCGAAGATGGTGTTATTCTAAGGGGGAGGAGATTGTAATACCCCATTTCGACCCTTAGGATATATTAGATTTTAATGTAAATATTGTATACATGTGATGTATGTTTCCCTAGCATGGAGCTCAAGGCCAAGGCCCTGCTAGTGGATGCTCGAATTTATTTAAAAGGAAAGTATTAGATAATAGGTTATCCATGTACTATTAAGCCATGGAAATTGTAAAATTATGTAAATAAACATCATGCAATAAAATACCAAAACTGGCTATGGAAACAATGAATGAGAAGGGAGCAATGTGTATCCACTAGGGAGTGGTGAGGGGGTTGTGGGATTGAGCCATAAGCTTCCAAATGTCATTGTGAGAACCCATTTGACTTTCCTTGCTGACATTTAATTCTGTTGTAAGGAAGTTGTTGAACAATTCAGTCCATGGCTTCAATGGAGCATGGGTAGCCCATAAATTCATATGGCAGGTATGGGCTCTGTTTTTCTTGTACCACAAGTCACCCTACCTCTTGAGAGTTGCTTCTTCCTCACTCCCATTCCATTTTTGAAGATCCCAGCTTCGGTTTTCATCCTTCACGAATGCCCAGTAGTGAGAAAAACCAGAAATCGCAACTTTGCAAGCACCCATGTTTTGAAGAGCCATAAATGCCTAGAATTGGTATTTGACAGTGAAATCCAATGGGGGATCCATAGATATAAACCTTGGGGCAAAATTGAAAGTATTAGATACCCCAGAATTCATTGGGAAACCCAGTTTTTATAGCCCATAAATCCAGTGACAGGATTGAGTTATTTGTTGACATAATTGTGAGAAATCCAAGTGTGGATGTTTGAACAGAGGATTGTATTGCTTGAATTTAGCTTGAGATGTCCGTAGCTCTATGGTTGATCTCACTCGCTTAGAATCGTCCTCCTTTGCTTATTGCATGCTTGATAAACCCAACTGTGTGTTGGCTTAGCATGACTATTTGAGTGAAACCATGGCTGTGAGTGAGCCCATCTAGTTCCTCCTTAATGGATACACAACCCAGCTCAGGGGTGATCTCTCAACTGAAAGAATAAAGGATGTACAGAGATCTATGGTTGGGTGGAACGTTGCTCTCACATAGCGAGTTGTTTGGACAAGTTCATCTCAAGATAAGTGTTCTATGTGGTTAAAGTATGATTATTCTGTGTTTTGTCCTGTATGTTTAATTACTCATGTTACTTGGATGAAATGATCATCTTAAGTTAGTTGGCATGATTCCTGTGCATAGCATGAGAATGGGATTGATTATTATGTGATTGTTTCATTATTCTTCCTGGAAGAAATAGGTTGATGCATATCCTTCTGCGTGTATGTTATTATGGTTATTTCATTGTGTTTATAAATTGAGTTGTGTTAATTCTATGTTCTGCAATGTCATAATTAATGATTGTTGTTTATATGTTGAATGCATGATGAAACTGTGTGCATATATAGTGTTTAATTCCGCTCTGCTTGTTGAGTCTGAATATGTATGCACAAGTTTGATTTATCCATGCATTTCTTAGCATTTGGAATGGGGCTGATATTGTCAATAAGCCCGGTATGGTTGGTCATGTTCCCTCCCTTGCAACGGATCGACGGTAGGAGACATGACAGTATCCCCCTACCACCTATACCCCCCTTTATCTCTAATCACCTTAAATTACTCCCCAAACCCTTTACCCCCCCCCCTCTCTCTCTCTCTCTCTCCTCTTCCCCCTAACTTAGACTAACCCTCTCTCTCTCTCTCTCTCCTACTCCTCTGCCTACAACTAACCCTGAAAACCCCCCCTCTATCTCTCTCTTCCTCTCCCTAACACTTAGTAACCCCTTATCTCACTCTCTTTGTATCATGATCCACTCAACCCCAATCCCATAACACCCCCCTCTGTATCTACCTCTAACCCCTTACCATCCCACAATCTCTCTCTCTCTCTCTCTCTCTCTCTCTCTCTCTCTCTCTCTCTAACCCCTTCTCTTATTCTCTCTCACTCTCTCTCACTCCTGTACTCATACAATTGCATCTAACCCCTACCCCCTTATCTCTTACCCAACTTCCTAACATACCACTGCCCCATTGGTCCTCTCTCTCTCTCTCTCTCTCTCACACACACACACACACACATCCCTATGTCTCCCCCTACCATTAACACCCCTACTCTCTCTTCCCCCCCTCCTATCCTTAACCCTTACTAAACCATCTCTAACTCTCTTTAGCCCCTACTCCACTTACCCCCAATATCCTAGTACCCCCCCTATGCCTCTAACTCTAACCCTTTAACATCCCCCTCTCATTCTACCTCTAATCCCCTAGCATCCTCCGATTCCTATTAATATTATCATCACCAAACCAAACAATATAGTTGTAATATTTTAGTAAAAACGTGTACGCATTATGGTTTTCTACGGTCCTAACCCTTTGAACCACCAAATTCACCCCCTCCACAACTCCCAAAGATCCCTACATTAATCTAACACCCCACCACAACAACCCACTAACACCCCCTACTTTTACTTCCCCTAACAACCCCCTTCCTACTCCACCTCTAACCCTACCCTCCTCTCCCTTCCTACATGTATCCATGTATCTCCTCCACCTACCCACAACTACTAAGCCTCTATAAATCTCCCCCAAATCCCCTAAAAACCCCTTGTATTATCTCTCCCTCAACACCCATACTCCTCTCCCTACATCTAACCCCACCTCCTCCTCTTCCTCCTCTCTCTCTCTCTCTCTCCCCTCTTCCCCCTAAATCTTATTAACCCCCTCTCCTCCTCCTCCTTCCCTTAACTCTCTCTTTCTCCCTTGATCCACTTACCCCCAATATCCTAACACCCCACTTTGCCTCTAACTATAACCCCTTAACACACCCCCTCTATCTCTACCTCTAAAAAATTACCACCCCAAAATGTCTCTCACTTACATTCTCTAACTCAAACACCCAAACTCCTCACCTATGCCCCCTTTCTCTCTAATCACCCTATGTTCCTCCCCAGACCCATAACCGCACCCCCCCTCTCTCTCTCTCCCTCTCCCCCCCTGCTTCCTCTTCCCCCTAACTATTACTAACCTCCTCTCTCACTGTCTCTCACTCCCCTACTTCTACACCTACACTTAACCCCCACCCCTCTCCCTCTCCTTCAACCCCTTAACACATCACTACCTCATTGGTTCTCTCCTTCTCTTTCTCTGTGACACACACGAACACACACATCACTATGCCTCCCCCTAATAACAACCTCCCTCCTATCTCTCTATCTATATATATATACCCCCCCTCTCACTAGCCCTTACTAACCCCTTCGCTCACCTCGTTTATCCCTTTCTCCACTTACCCCCAATATCCTAACCCATCATGCTTTCTATACCTCTAACCCCTTAACATTGCCCTTCTCTCTCTATCTCTAACCACTTACCACCCCACAATGTCTCTCCTATTACCTATCTATCTCTAACCCAAAAACTCAAACTCCTCACCTATACCCCCAATTCTCTCTAATAACCCTAATTTCTTCCCCAAATCCCTAACCCACTCCTCTCTCTCTCATCCCATTCTCTTCCCTCTAACTCATAATAACCCCCCCTCTTACTCTCTCTCTCTCTCTCCTAATCCTCCACCTCCACCTAACCCCAAACCCCCCTTTCTTTCTCTTCACTCCTCTTCCTAACCCTTACTAACCCCTTCTCTCACTCTCTTTCTTCCCTGATCCACTTAACCTGAACCTCCTAACACCCCCCTCTGTCTCTACCTATAACCCTTTAACAATCCCCCTCTATCTCTACCTCTAACCCCTTACCATCCCTCCCTCTCTCTCTCCCTATTCCCGCCCCCTCTTCCCCCTCTCTAACTCTCCTACTCATCCACCTACACCTAACCCCCACCCCCTATCTATTCCCCATCCCCCTAACACACCATTGGCCAATAGTTTCTCTCTCTCTCTTAGACACACACACACACACACATGCATCGCTCTGTCTCCCCCTACTACTAACACCCCTCATCTCTCTCTCTCTCTATCTCTCCCCCCCTTTTCTCTCTCTCTTTCCCCTCCTCTCCCTAAGCCTTACTAACACCATATCTAACTCTCTTTCTCCTCTAATCCACTTACACCCAATCTCCTAATACCCCTATATGTCTCTACCTATAAGCCTTTAACACCGCTCCTATCATTCTACCCCTAATCCCTTACCACCCCCTAATTCCTTTTAATATTATCATCACCAAACCAAACAATATATTTGTAATGTCAAATATTGCATACGTGTTATGGTTAGCTACTCTCCTACCCCCCAAAAATTGATAATTCAACCCCTCTGTAACTCCCAAAGAACCCCACATTAATATAATGCACCCTGTCAACTCCTAACACCCCCTACTCCTACTTCCCTAAAAGTCCTCATCATACTCCACCTCTAACCATGACCTTCTCTCCCTTCCTACACCTACCCATGTCTCTCCTCCACCTACCCACATATCCTAAGCCTCTCTAAATATCCCATCAATCCCCTAAGAACCCCTGCTCGCTCTCTCTCACTCACCTACCCCTCTCCTTATGTCTAACCCCCCTCCTCTCTCTCTCTCTCTCTCTCTCTCTCTCTCTCTCTCTCTCTCTCTCTCCCCCCAAATTTTACTAAACCCCTATCCTCCTCCTCCTTATCTCACTCTCTTTATCCCCTTCTCCACTTACCCCTAATCTCCTAACACCCCCTTTGTCTCTTCCTCTAATCCCTTAATGCTCCCCCCCTTTCTCTCTACCTCTAACCCTTCACGAGCCCCCCAATGCATCTCCCTTTACCTCTCTCTCTCTCTAACCCAAACACCCACACTCCTCACATATACCCCCCTTTCTCTCTAATCACCCTAAGTTCCTCCCCAAACCCTACCCCTCCCTCTCTCTAGCCCCCCATTCCCCCTCTTCCCCTTAACTCTTAAAAATCCTCTCTCTCACACTCCCCTACTCCTTCACCTTCACCTAAACCCCACCCCTCTCTCTCTTCCTCAACCCCTTAACACACCACTACCCCATTGGTTCTCTCTCTCTCTCTCACACACACACAAACGTCCTTATGCATCCCCTTAACACTAACCCCCTTCCTCTCTCTCTCTCTAACCCTTAGTAATTCCTTTGGATGGATAGGTATATAGAATGATAATCTTTCATGAAGGGGGGATATGGAGAAATATATGAGAGAGAGAGAGAGAGAGAGAGAGAGAGAGAGAGAGAGAGATCAAGGGGTTTATGGATTTGGGGTTTGGGAAGGAGTAGGGAAATTAGATAGAAAGAGGGGGTTAGGAATAGGTGGAGTATGAGAGAGGGTGGGGGGGGGTTAGCAATACTTAGGAGGAGGGGGGGGGCGATAGAGTGAGGAGTTAGTGGAATAGGGTGAGTGGGAGGGTGAGAGAAAGAGAGAGATTGAGAGAGAGTCAGGGTTATGATTGTGAGGTAGGGTGAGGAGGGGATTAGGGGTAGAGATATAGAGAGGATTAGGGGTTTGGGGAGGAGAAGAGTGATTAGAGAGAAAGGGGGGTATAGGTGAGGAGTGTTCACAATCAAATTAACACCCTTAAAAAGTGAAGGTCAGAATCAAATTGTACCATTCACCCACAACATGAAGACCATAAATTTGGAACAATTGGAAACTTTAGTCTCTCATATGACCAATGCATCCTCAAAGGAATAAGTATGTGAAGACAAAAGTTTCTCTAAAGATGCCAAGGAGAGGACCACTTAAGGGCCAAAACCTAGTTTCTACAACTCTCAGGGTGGAAAGAATACATGTCATGTGTATTAATTGTCCTAAAATTATGGAAAATCAAGTCAAAAGCCTGGAAAACTATGTTCAGTGGTTTTTTTATGAAAATAATCAAAATTCATGAAAAAATTTAGTCCCACATTCATGTTTATCAATTGAGTTTACAAATCCCAATTCTGTGCAAGAAATTCATTTTGGGAAATGTAAAATATAGAGAAAATGAGAGCAAAGGCATAATGAAGGATTGAAGGAAAGAATTCTCCCAATTCAAAGGCATTTGGGAATCAAAGGCATGGATGGAAAAATACAGGATCAAAGAAAGGGATAATGATGTCATCTTCAATGAAAGGTTGTAAGTATTCTTTTTCTTTGATTCAATATGATGCAATTCTAGTTTCCCCCCAAACTTGCGTTTGAATTTGTTTTCCAAATCTAGTTTTGAATTCAAACTTTGGTAGATATATTTCAAGTTTTTCAAATTAATAGAAGTAGAGCTAGAGGTAAGGAACTAGCAAGAAAACTGCTAATGGAAGCCTAAAGGCCACGATGCTCAAGCAAGGGGATCTCCTACAAACAACTAGCTTCAATAGGTATTCGACTCTATCCCTCCCTTCTCTTTTCTTAGAAAATACTAATAAATTTCAAGGAAATTTAGATTACTCCATGCCTGAAACTACTATCCAATCGAACGTTCCTTTCATTATGGATGAACCAAAGGAGTATCAGTATTTATGGTATTATTGTGCAAATATGCTTCCCACATGGGAAATTTTACAATCTCTCCACCAATATCTACCCAAAAACTGCTCCACTTTTCACTATAACATTGGAGGTTTACTTTCCATTGAAATTTTTCTCAAGTCCACCATAATGAAAGGTCTCACTTCATTAGAGGGATCCTCGAAGGATGACACCTTGGTCCAAAATAGTGGTGGAAAGTTACCTAGTTCTATATAACATGATGAAATAGAGAATAGTACACCCTTATCTACAGTACACATTTCATACCAAGTTATTCAAATGGCTTCAACATATTCATATCAAAATCTTCCCTTGATGGAGGAATATGATCTAGTTACATGTCCCATTGGGGCTATGAGATATCCTAGGTCACATGAATTATTGGATGACATTTTATCATCTGATGAAGCTATCTTTGAAGTTATGAACATTTGGTTGCACCCACCTAAGGACATATTTTGTGGGGCCACTAGGAGAACACTTGGTTTAAATCTACCCAAGTATAGGAGCATGATTTGCATGTTCATTGATTTGATCAAGTATATTTGGAACCTTGCATATAGGTTTAGGCTATCCCTATATGAATATGTATTTGAACCTTTTGCAACCCAAACTTTTTGTAGGGTAGAACCTATTGGGAATCGGTGGGTCATCCCATCATATATGTATTTTCCACCATTTCAATAGAAGAGCCTACCAAATATGGGACACTCTAGTCAACAACCCATTTCCGTTTTTGTTCCCATGCAGAGTTATTCTCATAGGCCTGGGATCCCTATTAGTACCATCATGACTTAGAGTTTTGTTGATGCCTCGGATATCGTAGCATCAATCAGAAATGGATTCTCCCCGAGAGACGGTCCCAATTAGACTATCTCCCGTTTGGTGTAGGGAATCCGTCCGGTTAGCGGTTCCGGCAACCGTGGTTTTGGATTTTAAATCCGAGTTTACTGGTTATGGCCCGATCCACCTTTCTTTTGGGTTTTTTTTTGTGTCTTTTATATGAGATGCAAGTGCCTAAATTATACTTAATCTAAATGCAATTAAAACAGATCTAAGCCTAAAAACAGGAATGCGTCTATCTATCCCTGCAGCGGAACACGCTTAAGGGGAGAGCAATCAGCTGTAACAGATATCGTAAACAAAGAACAGATAGCTATTATTTCTCACGGTCAAAGCTACAGCAATATGAAGATCTTGAGAAGATAGCTTCTCATTCAACATGGGACGCATCTATTGCTCAGAAAACAGAGGAAAGCTAAAGGATAAGGAGACAGATCTAAAATGAAACTTAAAGGACGCATCTATTGCTCATGAACAGAAGAAAGCAAAATTATTTGATCTTCGTAACAAGAATAAAGAAACAGATCTAGATGCAACGAAACTGGAATTAAACTAAAAGATCTCTGCAAGGAGCAATTTAAAGGCATGAACAATGAGCCATACAAATTATCCTGAAGAAAGAACAGTTAGCCATTCGATCTAGAAGAGAAATCTACAGCAATGATAAAAGCATCAGCAGGTAGCTCCTGATTTAATATGAAACGCATTCATTGTCCATGAAAATGGGAAAAATTCGTATGCACAGTAAGGGGCAAAATCATTAATACAAAGAAGTAGTTCGGATGATAAGAATGATCTCACAGTACAGGACCGCAGTCATTAGAATAGTCCAATATACAGCAATCCAACATTCCATGCAAAATGTCCATCTCCCGTGGCTTCTATTAGAAAAATCAATTTACAGACCCGATACAAGATAGCTCATATCGTTTGCCAAAATTTTCATTCCCTGCCAAAAGTCCCTTCTAATCTTTCCTAGATGCTATTTATAGCTACAACTTTGCCCTTTGGGCTGACACCTAGCACGTTCCACCTGTCATTTACAGGGATTTCTACTATAATTGATCACCAAAAATGGCCACTTCCTTTACAAAAATATTTTGACAAAAAATAGGGACAGCTGTCCCATGGCTTACGCCTTACATATTCAAAATATACGTAACAGAAAATTTGTTAACATCAAAGCTTTCCCTGTTGGGCATGTGTTTGGCTGCAGAGAGTGGCTCACTGAATTCAGCCTCTTCATTCCTGTGCGCGAGCTTCTGCTGGCACAGGGTCGCCCAAGTTGATGGTCACTGATGCTGCCTGGGAAGAGGCCCTCGAATCCCCTGCTGATGCTGCTCCTGCTGTTGCTGCAGCTTTCCTGACCTCCTCTTCTATGTAGCTGTGCCACACACCTGTGTCCCTGATGATTATGTTTGTTGCAGCAGGAAACAAGATTTTCTGAGAAGTTACATTCTTCCCGAGCTCTATTTTAATGCTTTGTACTTGGGCTTCAGCAACTTGATATGTTTCCTTCAGCAGATGATTGTGAAGTGTTGATGAACCGATGTAATGTTGGAGATCATTCATGGCCAGGACATCAATGCTTTTCACATACTCCATCTGGACGCCTAGCTCTTCTTTCAGTTGAGACAACTGCTGCTCCTTTTCTGGGAAGTCTTCTAGGGTCTGAGGGAAACTCAATGTGCAGTTGTCATGGACTCCTTTGAGCTTTTGGTATAGGTTGTTGATTCTATCTGTTGTCCTCTGCACACTGGCCATTAGCTTATTGGCACAGTTCCTACCAAACTCCAACAAGGCTATATCTTCATTAAAATCTTCCACGGCCTTAAAAGGAAGATGCGGGGGGAAACCTCCTTTCCCTTCCCTCCATGCCATCTGACTTATGACATTTGCCTTGACACGAGTATTCTTAGCTTTGAGCCTGTGGGCTTCCGTATTGACCTCTTTTAGCCTACCCATCATGGCCTTCTGTTTGCATACCTCGTCAATGATTAGCTCTTGAGAGCCATACACTTGCTGCAGGATATTGCATGACAGCTCGTGGAAGGGAGACATGTCCAAGGTTCTGCTCTCTGCTTGTTCTAAACGCTCAGCTAATGTCTGCTTGTCTGCTTCTAACTGGGAAGCCTTTTCTTCTGCTCCATTCTTCTCCGCTTCTGCAATCATTATCTGGAGTGCTAGCTGGTCCTTTTCCTCCTCCAGGTGACTGTACTTGTTTGACAGCTCCCTATGCTCAGCGTACAAGCAATTATATTTGTTTACTGTCAGGTCCCTTTGGGCTTGCTCATTAGCCACATTTTGTTGCAGGGTGCGTGCTCTCTTCTTTGTCAATATATTTTCTTTGACTATAACCCCTACATTGGCAAATGATGCCTGTGCTGTTGCTATAACTGCGGATGCCATGGCGATGGGATCTGCATCTGTGTTCTGCATGACAGCGACCTCTCGGTGAGTAACTATGTCATCATGGAAGGGACTTTTAATCCTCTCTTCTGATTGGAGGACCATTGTTTTCCTTTTCTTGTCATAGACAAACTCATTCCATTTGGACACCGTACGCTTCCCAGATGGAGTGTATGGGACAATTGGTCGGTTTATGATGTCTATGTCTTCTTCCATAGGTGGGGTTCGGACTTCCTGAGCGGGGTCTGCTCCTTCCTTTTGGGTACCAGAGCCACCTGCTTGAGAGGTGTCTATCTCCATGTCTTGTACACCGGACCCACCTGCCTCGGTATCTTCCCTTGCCTTCAATTATTCCTCCGCCTTCTTCCTTGCTTCAGCTTGCTCAGTCTCTGCTTCTTTCTGCTTTTGGGCTTCTTCAGCCTCCTTCCGCAGTCTTTCATTTTCAGCGTCTTGTTGCTTTCTTGCTTCCTCGGCTTCCTTTTGTAACCTTGCCTCTTCTCTTAATCTGAGCTCTTCCTGAGCTCGGGCATCCTTGGCTTCTTTCTCCTTTTGCTGGATGGTCTTCTGGGATTTGGTTGAACTAGAGCTCGCTCCAGTACTTTGGCGACAGATCCGTAGCTCAGTCATGTTGCTGATGCCTCTGAATGCTTCCTCCTCGGCATCGGGGTAGTGGGAGTATTCGAAGTTAGCATAGTTCCCCTTGCAATGCTCGGCCACTTTACCCTTTCTGTTGTTCCTGTGGAAGATGACCTCACCGAAGTGGAAGGCCTTCAACTCTTGAACAAATTCGTCGGCAGGGGCCACCCCTGAAAACTTGTAAGCACCTATGCAGAAAGGTAAGGGGGGAAAGGAAGCCTTGTGTAGCTTGTGGAGGAATGCTCCAATCCCATCCAAGAAGAGTTGTCTTACTGCTTCCTTGAGCACCACATAGTCTGTGGCATACTGCGGCAATATGTATGGGGGCTTAGTCCCTCCGAACATTCTCAGGTAGGTACCTTGTTCTGAAAAGTAAAAGTCCCCATAATCCCCAAGGATTTCCAAAGCATTTTGTGACAGGCAATTTGGTTCTTCCTTGAACATTTTCTCGTATAGGGGCATGATGAACCCCTCACAGATGAGTTTGTAGTTGGGCTTGTAGTTCTGAGCCCACAACATCTTGAATGCGACGTAGACCGGGGTGGTGGCCCTATCCCATGCAGACCCCAATTTGGGGAACTCTATCTTGGCCAAGATACAATCTATCAGGTATGAAGACATGAAGAATTCAGCCTTCTTCAAGGCCAGCCCGGGCTTAGCAGCACTTATCATTGAGGCCAGACTATCTGACAAGATAGTGGCCCAGTCAAACACTGTCCCCTGAAATGCCACATAATGAATGATAGGGACCCACTGAATCTTGTATACTGTGCCATCGGGCATGCTGAAGATTCTGCACAGCATTAAAGCGATCAATCTGAAAGGGGCCCTCAGGTTCTGCACGTCATATTCATCATTTCCCTTCTTCCTCAAATGCTTCCCTCCCCTCAATAGCTTCTTGGCCATCTCGACGTTATCCATTTGGCCCAACCATTCGTCAGTCAGAGCTTGTTGGACACGGGGAAAACTGTAGGCTGCCGCAATATACGTGGGTTGAAACGAGGCGATAGCCATTTTCCCGCTATCGTTTATCACTCTCCCTTCAGCATCTGCATGTTGGAGTATCCACTCGATCACTTCAGCACAGGGGAACAGCTCAGGGCGGGTAGCGGCTCTAGTTATGCCTGAGGCTCTGATGTTAAGATAGATTGGTGCTTCCTCTAGCAGCATATCTGGGATTTCTTGGTCCCGGATCATTCTGTAGATGTCTCCCCATCTGATTTCTGGAGGGACGCCAGTAGTGCACCTAGTGTCCTGGAGCGAGGTTTCAATCTTGGGAGGGGCAGGCTTCTTTTCTGTCATCTTCGCCTTCTTCTTACCGATTTTCGGCATCCTGATTTATCCCTGATAACATCCATATCAAAGTCATTATTTGAGCAACAGGCTGTAAAGTTTTAGCAGAGAGCAACATCGTTTTAATGAGATAAGTCAATGAAGCAAATATTTAGGAAGCAAAACATTATTTCAACATAAGACACAAATTGAAACATTTGAAGCTCTTAAAAGACGAGTCTGCAATGCTCCCGAGGGGATAAGCTATGTTGCGGAAGCCATTGGTTTTCGGACCGATAGGTGGTTTGCGGAAGCAATTGGCTTCCGGTTCCGCCTTGCGGAGGGAGATGTTTTCGTTATAGCTGCGGTTGGAGAGGTCGATGGCGGGGAGACGCGAGTTGACTCGGTGAGGGCTTTGAATGCTATCGTCACGCGCGGCCACTCGCCGAGTCACTACGGGATACCTTAGTCCGAGCGAAGGTGACGGCGCCGGGGATATGCTGACGGGGAGTGCTAGGGCGGCCATGGCTTCAGGTTTCGGCTCGCGTGGCTTCAACGTTCACGGGTTTCGGCTCGCGTGTAGGGGCTGAGGCTTATGGAAGGGCCCAGGGTTTTAAGTCCGGGTTTACGGCCGGGGACATGGAAAGCCCATGGGGATTCAACAAATTCTCCCAAGACGAGGGGCGCGGCCCGGGGTTTTTTTTAAAAAATATGGGACATGATTAACCGCCTGCACCCACCACCATTGAAATAAAATGTTAATGTTTTAACGAAGGTCTATGGCGATTTTGTATGGCGAAAACTCCGTTCACTGTATCTGACGGGCAAAACATAGCCCTTGACGGGTGTGTTGCCCGTCACAATCCCACTAAAACCCAATGTTTTCCTACCAAAGACAACCCAATGGCGAAATCCCAAGTCAGAATCCTACCTGGCACCGTGGGGATCGCTTGAGCGAGGTGGCCGCGAGCACGGACGAGCGAGGTGAGATGGAGCGATTTGCACGGCGTCGCACGTCGTTGGCGAATTCAAAAAACAATGGTGTATTGGGTCGAGCCCCTACCGCATTATATAAAAAAAAGGCACGTGTGAGCATTCAATTCGGTAGGTGGTGCGGTTAGAACGAGGTTTAAATTCGCCGCGCGTAGCGGTCATGTCAAACGATCTCGGTTTTCGTGCAACCGTCATTCGCGGGGCCAGTTTGCGAATCATATCCACCGTTGCGGAAGGGTTTGATGAAAGCTTCCGACGTTTCGGGGCTTACTACGGAAAGGAAAATCGAAGCCTTCCGCGAAAGACCGCCGCGTAGCGGACGGGTAACGCCAAGGCTTCCGCCCTTTCGGAACAATATAGTGAATGCTCCCGATGTTTTTCGGAAGGCTTTTTCGAAAGCTTCCGCGAACCAAAAATTCGAAGTTTCGTTGATTTTCGGGAGGGTTTGGCGAAGGCTCCCGCTAGTTTCGGAAAGCTTTTGTGAATGGCTTCCGTCGTTTCGGAAGGAGAACTTATACTCTTCCGCGTAGTTTCCCGGGATCGTTTCGAAGTCCTTTTTCGAGCGGTTTAAGTGGTTTGGTTCGCCGTTTCGGGAGGGTAGTCCGAAGGCTTCCACGGTTTCGGGAGCAAAAGGCTGAAGGCTTCCGCCGAAGTTCTCCGAAAAATTCTAAGTTCTTTCATATCTTCGGAAACAAAACGTGAATTCCTCCGCGGGACTTATGTGGATGGCTTCCGCCGTTTCGGGAGGGTTTCATCAAAACCTTCCGCAAGTTTAACAAACCAATCCGACTTTTTCGGGCGTCTTTCCTAATCCCTTCCGCTGTTTCGGAGCGTTTTACGAACTGTCCCCGCCGTTTCGGGAAGAAAACTCCAATCTCTCCGCGGACGGTTGAAAAAAGTTCTAAGTGCTTTTCGGGAGACTAAGGCGAATGAGTCCCGCCATTTCGGGAGGCAAGCCGGAACCTTTCCGCGGTTGCGGAAGGCTTGAGTAAAGGGCTCCACCGTTTCGGGAGGTTTTGTCGTTTCGGAACTTGAACCGTTCCGCAAAAGCAATGATCGAAAAAAATTCCAAGTCCTTTTACTTCGGAAGACTTAGGCGTGCGGTCTATGAGAATGGCTTCCGCCGTTTCGGGTGGTTTTGTTGAATTCCCCCGCCGTTTCGGGAGAATAACTCGAACCTTTCCTTGGTTGCGGAAGGCTTGAGCGAAAGCTTCCGTTGTTTCGGGAACTAATTTTCAATGTCTTCCGCGGATTTTGACAAAGAAAATCTCAGTCCTTCTTTCGGAAAGATTGGACGTTTGTCTTTGAAGTCGTGGAGATAGTCCAAATTATTCCAAAACGTTGGGGAAAAACTAAGTTCTTCTTGGGCTCTTTGGGGAAAACACGGAAGGATTGATGGCAAGATGCTCAGTAGGGAGGTAAGATTTTATGTTGAAAACAGGGCTGACGGCTGGTATGGCTTCTCAGGCAAACTTTCTACAAAAAATACAGGAGGGGCCCCAACATGTACAAAATTTTGGGGAGGGGTGTTGCTGCAACAACAATGGCGAGCCGCTGGTGAACACAGATCTGTGAAAAATTCCTCTTCACGGTCCGGGACCTCATTAAAACATCCACCCCGGGCGCACTACTCAACTGAGCATTTTATACTCATGCGGGGAAAGAGGCACTTTTCCTGCTAGCCATTGGGGAAAGGGGAGCTTTGACCGAGACATCTTCACCACTCTCAGAGGGCCAGTGTATGAGATTCATTTTAGGAGCGTCATCTCTCAAATGGTCACTACTGCCGGACTCCACAGGATTTGCAACCCTTTCTCATGGACATTATTGTTCTTGTTCCTCATTCCCATGCTGCTGGCATCCTTTGGGATGCTTGTACTTTGTACAGCTTAGCTGTTTGATCCTTCCAGGGATATTTTCTTTTGGACATGATCTTTGATTTGGGCTCCTCAATCCATAATGTCCTTTTGTGTGAGTTAGAGATTTTATTGATTTGGTCAAACTTCACGGACGGAGAGGAGCCCATTTTGAGCTGGGCCTTTTTGGACAGCCTTCTTGATTTTACATGTCTTTTTTGCTTTTGTCTCAGCCATGCTTTAATTGAGGCGAGAATCCCTGGAAAACAGACTCTTGAATGCAGGCCATTTTGGCTTTTAAACCAGCAGCATGGAGTCATTTCAATACCCCATGTCCTCGAGAGGTGCCACTTTCAATGGGTCCAACTTAGGTAACCTTCTTGAGATGCCTTTAAAGTGTGAGAGTGGGTGGAGCCCAACGATAGTAGTGAAGATGGCCATGGGTCTCTGCTATTGAACAGGATTAGTGTGACTAGCAGGGTAGGCTTCCTCTCCCCTTTTGAACATTTCAGCGAGAGGACAGCAGACCGGGTTTACTGAGCAGGGTTCCAGACTCATGGGTTGCAAGTTTTCTTTGAGAGAGCTATCTTTAACGGGAAACTCAACAAAAAGGGGCTTCAGAAAACAAAACCTATCGAAAAGTTCAACAAAGGAAGAAACAACATGGCCGAAAAATAAAACAGCTAAAAGCGAAAGCGAAAAGACAATTTTATTTATGTACAGGAAGTCTCGAGGAGACTATGCGAAATATTGTTTCAGGGCGAGGCCATTGAGCGGAAGGGCTACTTCCTCTCCCTCGAGATTTGTCAATTTATAAGTGGATGGGCCTAATTTTGCAGAAATTTGGTACGGGCCTACCCATAGATGTTGAAATTTCGTATGCATTCCTTTGCCCTCATGATTATGGTCCCATTTCAGGACTAAGTCCCCGACTTCAAAATCCCTCTTGCCGGATTTCCTCTTATCGAACCATCTCTTAACTATGTCCTGGTGTTGATGGAATCGATCTTTAGCTTTGTGTCGGGCTTCTTCCAGTTGAAGCAGGGTGTTGATTCTGGATTGCAGGGCTTGGTTACCAGAACCCCGAGAGGCTTGGGACAATTGCAAGGATGGCAGTAAGATGTTTGGGGGAAGTATGGCTTCCTTGCCATAGATGAGAGTGAAAGGGGAGACACCTAAAGCATTCTTCGGGGTTACTCTATCTGCCCATAAGGCGTTTGGGAGAGCCACATGCCAACTTCTCTGGTTTTCTATCACAGTTTTCTTAAGGATTCGAATCAGATTCTTGTTTGAGGATTCAGCTAATCCGTTTCCCTGAGGGTAGTAATTGGCTGAATAATGCAACTTAATTCCCCATTCATAAACAAATTCATTTATCTTGCAAGATGAAAAATAAGTAGCATTATCAAAAACAAGGGAAATTGGAACCCCAAACCTGGTTATGATGTTCTCTTTCAGGAAGCTGATGACTGCGTCTTCATTGATCTTGCGCAACGGGATGGCCTCCGTCCACCTGGTGAAGTAATCGGTATCCGTCAGAATGTATCGGTGTTGCAATGAAGAATTTGGATTTATTTCTCCGATAACATCTATGCCCCATTGCTCAAAAGGCTCAGAGATGATGACCAGCTGCAATGGGCCTGCGGCCTTAGGTAAATTCCCAGCGCTTCTTTGACATACATCACAGTTCCGTGCGTATGTGTGGGCATCTCGGAACAAAGTGGGCCAATAATAACCAGCTCTCAATATCTTGTGTGCTGTCGTCTCTCCTGAATAATGGCCACCTGCGGGGCCATCATGCAATTCTTTTACAACTTTGTTTGCATCTTCCTTCTCCAAACATCTAAGAAGGACTCCATCATAATTCTTCCTGAAAAGGATCCCATCAATGATCTGATAGGGTGTCGATTTCAAGCGGAGTGCCCTTCTTTGTTTAGAATTCCAGTGTTCGGGTAGATATCCCTGCTGTAAATAGTGCACTAGATCCCTATACCATGACTGGGGAGCTGTGAAGATATGGCATACCTCAACCGAATTGAGCTCGGCCTCATTTCTCCAATGGTGCTCTTCATCAGTCAAGTTTCCCGCCAGTAACTTGCATAGACCTTGTCCTTTGATGATTGTAGCCGGTTTAAATTCCAAATCATACTCCTGCAGAGCTGTGACCCAGTTCCCTCTCCTCTCTCCCAATTCCTTTTGAACGAAAAGGGATCTAACAGCTGGATGGGGAACTATGACTTTAGTTCTGTTCTTCAAAATGTATGGCCTAAACTGCTTGACTGCTTTGAAGACCGCATAAGCGTGCTTGTCCACCACGGGATAGTTCAGCTCGGCCCCCTGCAGACCAGTGCTCATAAACGAAATTGGGTATTCATCCCCTAACTCCACCTTTTGCGTGAGTACGGCCGCGAGAGAATCATCCGAAGCGAAGGTATACAAGATGAAATCTTTATCAAAATCTGGACTTCTTAAGGAAGGAGCTTTAGCTACAGCTGCCTTGATATCTCTAAATGCGTCCTTCTCCACATCTGTCCACTTGAATTGTATGCTTTGTTTAACCATTTGTTGCAATGGCTTAACAATTTGTGCAAAATCCGGAACAAATCTGCGGACAAAATTGATGGTGCCTATGAAAGACTGCATAGATTTTTTGTTGTGAGGCATTGGAATCTTATTAATGGCTTGGACCCTTTCCTGGTCGATTGACACTCCCCCTTTGGAGATGATATGACCCAAGAGCTTACCTTCGGGTACAGCAAACACGCTCTTCTTGGGATTTAAGGAAATGCCATACTTCCGGCAACGGTCAAAGATGTGCCTCAGATGAATAACATGATCTTCCCTTTTCTTCGAAAAGACTGTCACATCATCTAAGTAAACAACAACACATTGCCCACCCAATCCTCGGAAGGCAATATCCATCGCCCTTTAGAATGTAGCTCCAGCATTAATCAGACCAAATGGCATTCTTCTGTAAGCGAAAGTTCCCCACTTAGTCCTGAAAGTAGTCTTGAGACGATCTTCTTCGGCCACTAACACTTGATTATAGCCAGAGAAACCATCGAGGAGAGAAAACAATTCAGATCCTGACACCATTTGTAGGATTTTCTCCATTGAAGGCACGGGGTAGTTGTCTTTATCCGAAGCTTTGTTTAAATTTCTGAAGTCTACACACAGCCTAATCTCTCCCGATTTCTTCCTTACGGGCACCAAATTTGCAACCCATTCGGAATGTCGAACTTTGAAGATTATCTTAGCGTCCAGGAGCTTCTTTAATTCCTTTTGGATCAGCGGTTCTAGAGTGGGGTGCATCCTTCTCAACTGCTGCTGAAATGGCTTGACACCTGCTTTCATTGGTATAACATGCTGAATGATGCGGACGTCATATGTTTTCAGATCTTCATAGGTCCATGCAAAAACATCCTTGTACTATTTAAACAATTTAATGAACCTGTCTCTTTCTCCTGGTGAACAACATTTGCCAAGATTGACAAATTTTGGTTCTGCCTCGGTGCCCAAATTAACCAACTCATGTTGCATTGATGAGCTGTTAGTTTTGGTATTAGCTGGTCTTTTGAACTTATTTTGAAGATCAAAAAGCATTTCGAGGGACCTTACCCCCTTTGGCATGAAATTTCCTTTTTCCTCTTCCTTCTTCATCAAATCAGCATCATGTTCTTCCTCATCTATTGCAGCTCCTTGAAAACTGTCTTCGTTTGTCAGGAAGCTGATAATTTGCTCATCATCATCAAAGATTCTGAAGTTCGTGATGTTATCGGGAATGGAAGGCCTGAAAATCAATTCAATTGAGCATTTATTATTTGACGGCACCAATCTAGAAGCAGATGTTGCTAACAAATCAGCAGCAGAATTTTGCAATCTAGGAATTGATTTTATATTGAAAGCGTCAAAATACATGATTAAATCCCATACCTCAGCCTGGTAACCTTTCAAGTGCGGTGAGAGACAATGGATGGTGTCCCTTACCTGTCTAACAACTATCTCGGAATCACCAAAAACCTTCAGGTACTTAACATTTAAGCCAATGGCCTTCTTTAAGCCATGTACCAAAGCTTCATATTCAGTGGTATTATTAGTACAATCGAACTCTAATCTACAAGACAAAAAATACTTGTTCTTCTTTGGATCCATTAGAACACAACCGGCCCCGGATCCTTCCAGAGTTTTAGAGCCATCAAAGTATAATGTCCAAAAGATATCTTTAGGTTCAGCTGGGTTAGTTTCTTTGTGGTCTGTGTTAGCAACTAAATTGACTATGTTACAATCAACCTCATCAGTCCGAGAGAAATGAAGGAGATCGGACTGTTTGTCTGATTCATGGCAAAAGGTTTCAGATTGATAGTTACCCGGATCCATTTCTAAGAAGTAATTTCCCAGGACCGAGGAAGAGAAAGCTACAGCCTCATTCTTTTCTTCTAGCTGGGTTACATTTTGTTTCATATGAGGTTCCCTAAGAACTTTAATCTGATTCTGCCTGTTCTGATAAGGCAGCCATAGATGAGACCAATCGGTAGCGAAGTAGCCACTCAACTTGGTAGACCAATCTCTACTCAAAATCAGCCCATACGCTTCAGGAATGTCGACCACCATTATGTCAATAAATTGGCAGACTCTAGGATCAGCTGACAGTCTAATTAGAACATCTTTCATCTCACCAATTACTTTAACAGCAGTCCTATCTAATTGGATAATTTGAGCTGGGGATGGCACGGGTTGCCCGTTGATTTTCTTACAAATTGACAGTGGCATAACGTTTGAAGAAGCTCCAGAGTCTACCAAACAGTTATGAACATTGTGATTAAAAATTTCAAATGTCAACAAGAATGGCAATGTTTGGGATTTGGATTTCCCACCAATGCTAGCCTCATTAATTTCAGGATTGTCTTGAGAATCTGTTAATGTAGTGCTGGGTTTTGGTTGTAAAACGTGCAGTAGTTTGTCTCGTTGATGGGGCAAGCTACACATGTCAAATATTGATACGTTTGCTTTAACTTTCTTGATATCTTCGATGATATCATACCCTATATCAGCTTCATTTCCAACTCGAGTAGGCTGATCTGTTTTGTTCATGGTGACCTTAGGCGGCTGAACTGTGTTGTCAGCGCTTGGCTGTTTGGCAGCTGTTTGGTTTACTTTGGGCTGAGGTGGGATGATTGGTATATGCCTCCTAGGCGGATCTTTCGAAATCTTAGGCTTATGGGAAGAGGTGACAGGGACAGGATCCGCAATCGGGCCCTTGCTGCGAGTGGCAACATTTATGGTAGAGGGAGAGCTGTCTACATGATCTTCTTCTACTAATTCAGTCATAGGTACCCAATCCCACAACACCATAGTAGTGTCTGGGGTTGGTTCCTCTAACTCAGGGCTTGACTCTTCTGGAGAAATATCCTGGTCTGGGATCTGAGAGTCTAACATTTGATTCATGACCAAGCTCATGGAATTGATCCATTGTGGGCAGCTCTTCTCCGAGTGTGGTTCTTGGTGAAAGGTGCAGAAATTCTCCATCCCAATCTCATTCAAGTTTAAAACAGGGGCAGTGTTCATTGGCGGATGAGACTGTTCCCCGTCTTCCCTTCTTTTATAGAATGGCTTGAAAGGTTTCCTAGATATACTAGCAGCCTTGTCTTTCTCGAGATCTACGATTTTGTTAGATAATTTTTGCATCATTTTAACTACATTTTCCATATCCGTAGATGGTTCTTCCTTGCCTCTTGTGAGGAGCAAAGGTTTCTTGCTAGCTGCTGGTTTCGTTTCTACATCTAAGGCATGTTTAGCGATGCTATCAGCCTCTTCCTCTACCTTCCTAGCTTCTTCAAAATTTTCTATCAGGGTTGTCTTCTTGGATCGTTTTACAAACATTGCGATTGGACCTTCAAGAGCTGTTGTGTAGTATTCAATCAAAGACTCTTCTGTGGGTTTGTTAGCTTCACTAAAGTTATTTAACAGCGTTGTGAATCTTTGATTAAAGTCTTGAACCTTTTCTTTCTTTTCCATCCTCATGGATAGGAGTTCTTTCATGAGTGTGGCCACAGTCTTTTGGTTTCCGTACTTCTTTAGAAAACATTTTTCGAATTCATCCCAACTAGAGATTGAGCTGGGTTGTAATCTAAAGTACCATGATGATACTTTTGGCTCGAATGTATATGGAAACAACCTGCAGACCACGTCTTCATGTTGTACGTTCAAAAGGTTCAGAGCCAAGTAAAAACTCTTGAGGTGATCTTCTGCCGAAATGGCTTTCCCTGGATCGTATTTAGGCAAGACCTTTTCTAGGTTTTTAGGGAGATTATGGAATGGTCCAGCTAAGTTTAGCGCTCCCCTTGCTCTCCAAGCAGGTATAGCCATGTTTGGGTTTGGATGTGGAGACCCTGGTGGAGAATTGTAGGGTGAATCTTGTGGAGTACTTTTGGGAGTGGTAATTTCTTCGAGATTTTCTTGGTTTGTCTTGTTAAGAGTGCCGGAGATTTCTTCCAACGTCAGATTTACCAGTTCTTCAAAACTCTGAACGAGGATTGAATCACGGGTGTATTGCGGCTCCTTTCTGGGTGTAGTTTTCTTAGGGAGGAAGTTGACAGCGTTTAGACCACCTAGCTGTCTAACGTAGGATCTGGTATGTCTTCTCAAATCCTCTATTTCTGCAAAAGGAACAGCGTACAAAGCTTCCTGCGGCTCAGGGTCAGAAATGAGGCATTCTTGATCTGTTAATCCAAGATCTGGGCTGTTTGAAAAGTTTTCTTCAAGCAGGTTTTCAGTGTTATCTATGACCGTGGAAGATTTTGCTCTATCAGCCATGCACTTCAGGCCCTCCTTCTAGCGCCAAAAACTGTTGATGCCTCGGATATCGTAGCATCAATCAGAAAGGGATTCTCCCCGAGAGACGGTCCCAATTAGACTATCTCCCGTTTGGTGTAGGGAATCCGTCCGGTTAGCGGTTCCGGCAACCGTGGTTTTGGATTTTAAATCCGAGTTTACCGGTTATGGCCCGATCCACCTTTCTTTTGGGTTTTTTTTTTGTGTCTTTTATATGAGATGCAAGTGCCTAAATTATACTTAATCTAAATGCAATTAAAACAGATCTAATCCTAAAAACGGGAATGCGTCTATCTATCCCTGCAGGGGAACACGCTTAAGGGGAGAGCAATCAGCTGTAACAGATATCGTAAACAAAGAACAGATAGCTATTATTTCTCACGGTCAAAGCTACAGCAATATGAAGATCTTGAGAAGATAGCTTCTCATTCAACATGGGACGCATCTATTGCTCAGAAAACAGAGGAAAGCTAAAGGATAAGGAGACAGATCTAAAATGAAACTTAAAGGACGCATCTATTGCTCATGAACAGAAGAAAGCAAAATTATTTGATCTTCGTAACAAGAATAAAGAAACAGATCTAGATGCAACGAAACTGGAATTAAACTAAAAGATCCTTGCAAGGAGCAATTTAAAGGCATGAACAATGAGCCATACAAATTATCCTGAAGAAAGAACAGTTAGCCATTCGATCTAGAAGAGAAATCTACAGCAATGATAAAAGCATCAGCAGGTAGCTCCTGATTTAATATGAAACGCATTCATTGTCCATGAAAATGGGAAAAATTCGTATGCACAGTAAGGGGCAAAATCATTAATACAAAGAAGTAGTTCGGATGATAAGAATGATCTCACAGTACAGGACCGCAGTCATTAGAATAGTCCAATATACAGCAATCCAACATTCCATGCAAAACGTCCATCTCCCGTGGCTTCTATTAGAAAAATCAATTTACAGACCCGATACAAGATAGCTCATATCGTTTGCCAAAATTTTCATTCCCTGCCAAAAGTCCCTTCTAATCTTTCCTAGATGCTATTTATAGCTACAACTTTGCCCTTTGGGCTGACACCTAGCACGTTCCACCTGTCATTTACAGGGATTTCTACTATAATTGATCACCAAAAATGGCCACTTCCTTTACAAAAATATTTTGACAAAAAATAGGGACAGCTGTCCCATGGCTTACGCCTTACATATTCAAAATATACGTAACAGAAAATTTGTTAACATCAAAGCTTTCCCTGCTGGGCACGTGTTTGGCTGCAGAGAGTGGCTCACTGAATTCAGCCTCTTCATTCCTGTGCGCGAGCTTCTGCTGGCACAGGGTCGCCCAAGTTGATGGTCACTGATGCTTCCTAGGAAGAGGCCCTCGAATCCCTTGCTGATGCTGCTCCTGCTGTTGCTGCAACTTTCCTGACCTCCTCTTCTATGTAGCTGTGCCACACACCTGTGTCCCTGATGATTATGTTTGCTGCAGCAGGAAACAATATTTTCTGAGAAGTTACATTCTTCCCGAGCTCTATTTTAATGCTTTGTACTTGGGCTTCAGCAACTTGATATGTTTCCTTCAGCAGATGATTGTGAAGTGTTCATGAACCGATGTAATGTTGGAGATCATTCATGGCCAGGACATCAATGCTTTTCACATACTCCATCTGGACGCCTAGCTCTTCTTTCAGTTGAGACAACCGCTGCTCCTTTTCCGGGAAGTCTTCTAGGGTCTGAGGGAAACTCAATGTGCAGTTGTCATGGACTCCTTTGAGCTTTTGGTATAGGTTGTTGATTCTATCTGTTGTCCTCTGCACACTGGCCATTAGCTTATTGGCACAGTTCCTACCAAACTCCAACAAGGCTATATCTTCATTAAAATCTTCCACGGCCTTAAAAGGAAGATGTGGGGGGAAACCTCCTTTCCCTTCCCTCCATGCCATCTGACTTATGACATTTTCCTTGACACGGGTATTCTTAGCTTTGAGCCTGTGGGCTTCCGTATTGACCTCTTTTAGCCTACCCATCATGGCCTTGAGTTTGCATACCTCGTCAGTGATTAGCTCTTGAGAGCCATACACTTGCTGCAGGATATTGCATGACAGCTCGTGGAAGGGAGACATGTCCAAGGTTCTGCTCTCCGCTTGTTCTAAACGCTCAGCTAATGTCTGCTTGTCTGCTTCTAACTGGGAAGCCTTTTCTTCTGCTCCATTCTTCTCCACTTCTGCAATCATTATCTGGAGTGCTAGCTGGTCCTTTTCCTCCTCCAGGTGACTGTACTTGTTTGACAGCTCCCTATGCTCAGCGTACAAGCAATTATATTTGTTTACTGCCAGGTCCCTTTGGGCTTGCTCATTAGCCACATTTTGTTGCAGGGTGCGTGCTCTCTTCTTTGTCAATATATTTTCTTTGACTATAACCCCTACATTGGCAAATGATGCCTGTGCTGTTGCTATAACTGCGGATGCCATGGCGATGGGATCTGCATCTGTGTTCTGCATGACAGCGACCTCTCGGTGAGTAACTATGTCATCATGGAAGGGACTTTTAATCCTCTCTTCTGATTGGAGGACCATTGTTTTCCTTTTCTTGTCATAGACAAACTCATTCCATTTGGACACCGTACGCTTCCCAGATGGAGTGTATGGGACAATTGGTCAGTTTATGATGTCTATGTCTTCTTCCATAGGTGGGGTTCGGACTTCCTAAGCGGGGTCTGCTCCTTCCTTTTGGGTACCAGAGCCACCTGCTTGAGAGGTGTCTATCTCCATGTCTTGTACACCGGACCCACCTGCCTCGGTATCTTCCCTTGCCTTCAATTCTTCCTCCGCCTTCTTCCTTGCTTCAGCTTGCTCAGTCTCTGCTTCTTTCTGCTTTTGGGCTTCTTCAGCCTCCTTCCGCAGTCTTTCATTTTCAGCGTCTTGTTGCTTTCTTGCTTCCTCGGCTTCCTTTTGTAACCTTGCCTCTTCTCTTAATCTGAGCTCTTCCTGAGCTCGGGCATCCTTGGCTTCTTTCTCCTTTTGCTGGATGGTCTTCTGGGCTTTGGTTGAACTAGAGCTCGCTCCAGTACTTTGGCGACAGATCCGTAGCTCAGTCATGTTGCTGATGCCTCTGAATGCTTCCTCCTCGGCATCGGGGTAGTGGGAGTATTCGAAGTTAGCATAGTTCCCCTTGCAATGCTCGGCCACTTTACCCTTTCTGTCGTTCCTGTGGAAGATGACCTCACCGAAGTGGAAGGCCTTCAACTCTTGAACAAATTCGTCGGCAGAGGCCACCCCTGAAAACTTGTAAGCACCTATGCAGAAAGGTAAGGGGGGAAAGGAAGCCTTGTGTAGCTTGTGGAGGAATGCTCCAATCCCATCCAAGAAGAGTTGTCTTACTGCTTCCTTGAGCACCACATAGTCTGTGGCATACTGCGGCAATATGTATGGGGGCTTAGTCCCTCCGAACATTCTCAGGTAGGTACCTTGTTCTGAAAAGTAAAAGTCCCCATAATCCCCAAGGATTTCCAAAGCATTTTGTGACAGGCAATTTGGTTCTTCCTTGAACATTTTCTCGTATAGGGGCATGATGAACCCCTCACAGATGAGTTTGTAGCTGGGCTTGTAGTTCTGAGCCCACAAGATCTTGAATGCGACGTAGACCGGGGTGGTGGCCCTATCCCATGCACACCCCAATTTGGGGAACTCTATCTTGGCCAAGATACAATCTATCAGGTATGAAGACATGAAGAATTCAGCATTCTTCAAGGCCAGCCCGGGCTTAGCAGCACTTATCATTGAGGCCAGACTATCTGAAAAGATAGTGGCCCAGTCAAACACTGTCCCCTGAAATGCCACATAATGAATGATAGGGACCCACTGAATCTTGTATACTGTGCCATCGGGCATGCCGAAGATTCTGCACAGCATTAAAGCGATCAATCTGAAAGGGGCCCTCAGGTTCTGCACGTCATATTCATCATTTCCCTTCTTCCTCAAATGCTTCCCTCCCCTCAATAGCTTCTTGGCCATCTCGACGTTATCCATTTGGCCCAACCATTCGTCAGTCAGAGCTTGTTGGACACGGGGAAATCTGTAGGCTGCTGCAATATACGCGGGTTGAAACGAGGCGATAGCCATTTTCCCGCTATCGTTTATCACTCTCCCTTCAGCATCTGCATGTTGGAGTATCCACTCGATCACTTCAGCACAGGGGAACAGCTCAGGGAGGGTAGCGGCTCTAGTTATGCCTGAGGCTCTGATGTTAAGATAGATTGGTGCTTCCTCTAGCAGCATATCTGGGATTTCTTGGTCCCGGATCATTCTGTAGATGTCTCCCCATCTGATTTCTGGAGGGACGCCAGTAGTGCACCTAGTGTCCTGGAGCGAGGTTTCAATCTTGGGAGGGGCAGGCTTCTTTTCTATCATCTTCGCCTTCTTCTTACCGGTTTTCGGCATCCTGATTTATCCCTGATAACATCCATATCAAAGTCATTATTTGAGCAACAGGCTGTAAAGTTTTAGCAGAGAGCAACATCGTTTTAATGAGATAAGTCAATGAAGCAAATATTTAGGAAGCAAAACATTATTTCAACATAAGACACAAATTGAAACATTTGAAGCTCTTAAAAGACGAGTCTGCAATGCTCCCGAGGGGATAAGCTATGTTGCGGAAGCCATTGGTTTTCGGACCAATAGGTGGTTTGCGGAAGCAATTGGCTTCCGGTTCCGCCTTGCGGAGGGAGATGTTTTCGTTATAGCTGCGGTTGGAGAGGTCGATGGCGGGGAGACGCGGGTTGACTCGGTGAGGGATTTGAATGCTATCGTCACGCGCGGCCACTCGCCGAGTCACTACGGGATACCTTAGTCCGAGCGAAGGTGACGGCGCCGGGGATATGCTGACGGGGAGTGCTAGGGCGGCCATGGCTTCAGGTTTCGGCTCGCGTGGCTTCAACGTTCACGGGTTTCGGCTCGCGTGTAGGGGCTGAGGCTTATGGAAGGGCCCAGGGTTTTAAGTCCGGGTTTACGGCCGGGGACATGGAAAGCCCATGGGGCTTCAACAAATTCTCCTAAGACGAGGGGCGCGGCCCGGGGTTTTTTTTAAAAAATATGGGACATGATTAACTGCCTGCACCCACCACCATTGAAATAAAATGTTAATGTTTTAACGAAGGTCTATGGCGATTTTGTATGGCGAAAACTCCGTTCACTGTATCTGACGGGCAAAACATAGCCCTTGACGGGTGTGTTGCCCGTCACAATCCCACTAAAACCCAATGTTTTCCTACCAAAGACAACCCAATGGCGAAATCCCAAGTCAGAATCCTACCTGGCACCGTGGGGATCGCTTGAGCGAGGTGGCCGCGAGCACGGACGAGCGAGGTGAGCTGGAGCGATTTGCACGGCGTCGCACGTCGTTGGCGAATTCAAAAAACAATGGTGTATTGGGTCGAGCCCCTACCGCATTATATAAAAAAAAGGCACGTGTGAGCATTCAATTCGGTAGGTGGTGCGGTTAGAACGAGGTTTAAATTCACCGCGCGTAGCGGTCATGTCAAACGATCTCGGTTTTCATGCAACCGTCATTCGCGGGGCCAGTTTGCGAATCATATCCGTCGTTGCGGAAGGGTTCGATGAAAGCTTCCGACGTTTCGGGGCTTACTACGGAAAGGAAAATCGAAGCCTTCCGCGAAAGACCGCCGCGTAGCGGACGGGTAATGCCAAGGCTTCCGCCCTTTCGGAACGATATAGTGAATGCTCCCGATGTTTTTCGGAAGGATTTTTCGAAAGCTTCCGCGAACCAAAAATTCGAAGTTTCGTTGATTTTCGGGAGGGTTTGGCGAAGGCTCCCGCTAGTTTCGGAAAGCTTTTGTGAATGGCTTCCGCCGTTTCGGAAGGAGAACTTATACTCTTCCGCGCAGTTTCCCGGGATCGTTTCGAAGTCCTTTTTCGAGCGGTTTAAGTGGTTTGGTTCCGCCGTTTCGGGAGGGTAGTCCGAAGGCTTCCGCGGTTTCGGGAGCAAAAGGCTGAAGGCTTCCGCCGAAGTTCTCCGAAAAATTCTAAGTTCTTTCATATCTTCGGAAACAAAACGTGAATTCCTCCGCGGGACTTATGCGGATGGCTTCCACCGTTTCGGGAGGGTTTCATCAAAACCTTCCGCAAGTTTAACAAACCAATCCGACTTTTTCGGGCGTCTTTCCTAATCCCTTCCGCTGTTTCGGAGCGTTTTACGAACTGTCCCCGCCGTTTCGGGAAGAAAACTCCAATCTCTCCGCGGACGGTTGAAAAAAGTTCTAAGTGCTTTTCGGGAGACTAAGGCGAATGAGTCCCTCCATTTCGGGAGGCAAGCCGGAACCTTTCCGCGGTTGCGGAAGGCTTGAGTAAAGGGCTCCACCGTTTCGGGAGGTTTTGTCGTTTCGGAACTTGAACCGTTCCGCAAAAGCAATGATCGAAAAAAATTCCAAGTCCTTTTACTTCGGAAGACTTAGGCGTGCGGTCTATGAGAATGGCTTCCGCCGTTTCGGGTGGTTTTGTTGAATTCCCTCGCCGTTTCGGGAGAATAACTCGAACCTTTCCTTGGTTGCGGAAGGCTTGAGCGAAAGCTTCCGTTGTTTCGGGAACTAATTTTCAATGTCTTCCGCGGATTTTGACAAAGAAAATCTCAGTCCTTCTTTCAGAAAGATTGGACGTTTGTCTTTGAAGTCGTGGAGATAGTCCAAATTATTCCAAAACGTTGGGGAAAAACTAAGTTCTTCTTGGGCTCTTTGGGGAAAACACGGAAGGATTGATGGCAAGATGCTCAGTAGGGAGGTAAGATTTTATGTTGAAAATAGGGCTGACGACTGGTATGGCTTCTCAGGCAAACTTTCTACAAAAAATACAGGAGGGGCCCCAACATGTACAAAATTTTGGGGAGGGGTGTTGCTGCAACAACAAGTTTGAGACCGCAAATTTCTCTTTTATACATTTCTAACCATATCCTAATGGGTTCTCAATTTTGTGTTAGTTTACATAAGCATGTGTTAAAATATCCACTTGAGCATGTGTGCCTACTACTTCATTGCTTATTGCTTATGTTGTGTATTTTCCTTTCCAGACACTTTTTGTTACATAATTCTTATAAATCATTGCTTTTGTATATTTGAACCATACCCATGGAGGAAACACCCCTAAAACTGTACATAACTAGCTCAACCCTTGTTTTCAATATGTATCTTTGTCTTGTCTTGACCCATGCCCTTGAAATGTAGGCACACGCCCTTGAGACACAGATTTCCTCTAATGTATCATAGCATGCTTTATTATTTTTTCAAGCTAATAAATAAAAAAGGTATTAAAAATTGCAAAACACAAAAATCCAAAAAAGGGGGAGACTTAAATCATATCATATTGTATCATTGAAAAAATGGCAAGAGTCATTCCTTGTCTCCCTTGCAAACATCACATAATTTTGAATCTGTTGTGAGTACAACATTTACATTTTCCTCGGGAAATTGTACCAATATTTTGAATAGATATCCACCAATGGGTTATCCTTCCAATGATTAATGGATATTTTGTTAATGCATCTTGTATTGACGGATTTCATAATGACTAGCTACTTGAGTCTTATGTTTCCAAGTGTCCATTCTATGTCATTTTATGTGTTTAAGGGAAGTTAAAATAGTGTTGGTCATTCGTTAAATATCCCTGATCAATCATGTCAACCTTCCTTGTGTCAACATACAATATTGGATTTCATAGCTCTACCAAATCATATCAGAATATTGATTTTTGCTTTGTATCATTTGATGTGGGATGCATTAATGCCCTCCTTCCAATGGATCTATTCCTATCAACACTGAAACATCATCTAGGAAATGGATCTAGGAATCCTGTAGTACCTTGGATATTGCAGTCATTAGTGGCATGTTTCATCGCAAATGATAGTGGGTATACATCAATGGCATTTGATTATTTGATTCTACAAGTATTTGAATTCAAAACATCTATTCGCACTTGCTAATTTGTACTTAGTACCTTGGATTCCATCATCATTATCAATGGGTCTCCTCGCATACTTTAATTGTATACATCAATGACCAATAATAATATGGTATTTTATTATGATCGACATCAGCTCATATATTCGCATGATACAAACTCATACTATCGTCGGTTTGTATTGAATACCTTGGGAAAAATAGTTGTATCACTCATCGATGCACTGCCCTAGTTGAGCAAGTTTAAACTACCATGACAAACGTTAGATGAAGACCTTGTTCTCACACTCATCAAAGTGCATGTTTACACTTCTAAAAACTTTACTTTTGACATGGATCCAATGTTTATTATTCATGGTTGTCACATCCCCGACCATCTATCTGACCAACTGAGAAGAAATGAACGAATTACAGGGGTTCTAATTTTCACCCCCACGACCATATTGCAAAATTTATAAACATTTAAGTGTGGGTGAAAATGCATAAATAAAAACACAGTGAAAACAAATCTATCTATGCACACACAACATGCCTATACCAGCATACTCATCACATGCATAATAATAATAACCATAATTCATCTACATTTAACACAATAGTAAATTAAAAATAAACATTTATATTTTTATCGAATGTGTCCGAGAAACTGGTTATGGAAGAGAAACGTTCCAATCAGCCATAGGAACTCTATACAACACTTTATCTCTCTACTGAGAAGCCACCCCTTTGCTGGGCTATGTATCCACTAAGGAGGAACTACACATACTCACTCACAACCATAGAAAAAGACTCTCATGCTAATCCAACACACAGCTGAGTTTATCACACATACAAAGAGAAAATGAAGGTGAATGCTAATATAGTGAGCTCATCCACAGAGCTATAGGAATCTCAATTTGTCTCAGCTAGCCTTGACACCCAAACACCTACCACACCCAACACAAGGAAGGTCCCCTTCTTTGCTACACAATCCCTAAGGTGCCCATTCCCTCCAATGCTATTTAGGGTGGGTATAGAAAGGTCCAAGATGCTATACTTTGTTGACACGAACCCAGTCGATAGGGGTTCCACACACTATCGACACCCAAGCCACTTCGATCTCCCTGAGCACTGGCCTAGACAAGTTTAACCCTGTCCAGCAACACCTACGGAGTATATGAGGTCTCACCCGAGATGTTCAAGGGAGATTTGACGAAACCATGTTTCCGCCGAATGAAGGAAGATGATGTCCATCAATTGATTAACTTATTGCAACATTCAGAAATAGATCCAAGCATTCAACTCGGACGTCAAGCATAATGGCGACATTATTCAACAGATCTCATCATTGACAAAACCATAATATGCAACAGATATAACATTAAAGCATTAATTGTAGCAAGGAAACATCTCATCATTCATATATTCATATCGCAAGAGGAATTTACCACAAAAAGATGGAAACAACACAAGGATTTTGCTCAAAAACTTTCTCACACCATATTTATCTCTGCAAAAACCCAGATACAGCAAGATACTCAGCCTTCGACTTCTTCAGGATGTTCTCTTCTTAAGCTCTTCCCCCAAATACGTCTCTTCAACACTTACAAACCTACATCTACTTATAGGCTTGCGCCTTTACATTTGTGGTCCACTTAAGAAACCGCCTAACTACTTTTTAACAAACTTTACAAAAACCAACCCACAATCCCATGTAATGCAGTCAAAATGACCCAAACTACATATGGCACGGTCCAAATGACCAAAAATACATATGGCGTGGTCCAAATGACCCAAAAACTAAAAAAATACTTGTCTCCTTGTGCGTTGCTTTCCTCCTTCTACGGTACCTTTGTCCTTGCACAACATCCACGATGCTACGATGATGACTCATCAACCCGCCTGCCAACAGGTTCCCAACATAATCTTGTGGCTCGCCCTCGAGCCACGTCAGTTGGACATGGTGTACTCAGACTCCTCTATGGATGGACTATGTCTCTGCAACTGTTCTTGACATCTAGATCTTGCTGTTGTATACAACTCTCACTGCTACAATGAGCATCGGCTTGCTGTCATGTACTTCTCACCCGAAAATGGTCGTCCTCGGCTTGTTGTCATGTACCTCTCAAGCTCATAATCTAGTCTCTAAGAATGCGGTGTAGACTGAGGAGAAGCTTATGAACAACGCTGAGGTGCAAAACGCCAATGGTTCTGGCACATCTATTTCGTACCGGTGAGCACGTACTACCGGGACTAGGGGGCTACCACCCCCATTGTCTTTGTGGCCACAGGGACCACGAAGCTTCAAAGTACCACCGTACACCTAAATATATCGGATGAGACTTTGTCTCTGTGACTCCCAAGTGTCCGCAGCGCTTCCTGCTCCAGGCGTTCATGCACACTTATCGTTCGGACGCTCAGCGCACCTGGTGTGCTCCCATGCGAAATAAAATGGATAATTTCCACAACCTCCTTGGAATTCCTAACTTAGCTAGATGTCTGACCCTATCGCAACATAAGTACTTCTCAACTGGTAAATACCTCTTTGCTTGGCTATCTTCTGGTTCCTATATTTATGCATCGCCTGCGTCTGGATGTCTGCCTCACAAACCATTCATAACCCTATTCACGTAAGGAGCCACACATGCCATCCCACTGGTTCCTATGTGTATAGATCAGACTTCTTACGATCGGAGTGGAAACCACACTTCCTCTAGCTATCATGCGTGCCAAACCGTGTGAATCATCACCCCTAATACCCCCAACCATACTACCACGGTGTGTTCCATGTGCCAAACGTGCCTTACACTGGTGCCAATCTGGGCCATCGAACAATCATACTTGCCAAAATGAAAAAGTCCTATTTGCTCATGATTCAGAATGATTGCTGATTTGACCCGGTCGCGACCCTATCGTTGTCGCGACCTAAGGCCTTAGCTACGATACATGTTCTCCAACCTGCGCATTCTGTTCCAGCTGGTGCGCCATCCTTCCACCAAGCATCTTGCCATTTTTTATTTGTTTTTTGATGCGACTCAGGCATGGCATTGCTCCGATCCCATTCTATAGGGCTTCAACCTACTACCATTAACCAAATTTGGGAGCATCACTCCATCTAACGTATGCAGTTGTACTGCTCCACCTGAAGTTATGCTACTGATGCGATATGGACCAAGCCAATGCATCTGCAATTTCCGTGGGTGCTTCATAAACTTACTGTCATACAACAACACCAAGTCACCCTGTTGAAACTGTTTGTTCTTGATATCATGATCATGCCAAGCCTTCTACCGATCCTTCTCCATGCTCTAATGGAAACCTATGATAAAGCGGTCTTCCTCAAGTTGTACTAGCTACGACAAACGTTATCCTAAGGCTGCTTCATCATCCATACCTGTCGCTACTTCTATGCGCAGACTCAGAACAATGTATTCCATAGGCATAATCGCTTCTTTCCCATACACCAGTTTGAATGGTGTATGTCCTGTCAATCTTTTACAAGTGGTGCAATATGCCCACAAAATTGCTGGAGTATTTAAGGAAATATGGGTCAATTGACCCATGATATTCCTACATATAGGATTGAGCAGATGCCGCTAGAGATGCAAGAACATGTGGTGGGTGTTCCCCCTACATGGATCCAGCTGCTTAGGAAAATAACCAGGATGGTGATCTGCTATAGGGAGGATTTAGTAGAGTAGGCTAAGGCTCCTGCCTCTTCATAGAGAGAGTGACATCTATTTTTGAGGTTTTTATGCCCTTTTAGTATATTGTAATTTATTGACAAATATTGACTCAAACTCATATTTTTTGGACCTTCTATATAGTTATATATACAGTATCGATTTATATACATGTTTTTCTTTATGTGTGTTAATGGTTTATTTTATTGTGCGTGATACAAATGCCAGTCAAGTATATAATTTGCGTATGCATCAACGAATGTATTGTGATTTCTTGAAATATGTTGATATGAAATGTAATCAAAATTTCTCTCAAGAAATCTAATTCGCAAAAACTGACGTAGCAAAGAAGGATCCCTAACTCGATACTCACCCGACAACTGAAGTAAAAATAACTGCGAATTGAGTCTTACCTCCAAACACAAAATTCCATAATAAATAGCATCTCATAGTAGTGGAATAACCACACTGTACTCAACTATATTGTTCGTCATAGGGACCAAACAAGCACCTCCCGAGGAAACAAGTTAGATTGAGGGTGAATAGATTACCCAAGTAGTTGAATCCAACTTACGAGTGTGACGACTTGCGCCATCTGTGAATCCTAGAAATCACTCGCTTGTCATCTGAAAACAAAATCCAAAAGACACATAAGAAAAGTATAAAAAGAACTAACTCTACAAAAATGTATAGCTATAGTACAAGAAAAAGCATATATGCCTAGGCGTAATACTTTTTCAAGTAGATCGCATTTCTAGGCTTGGGAAGCTTAAAACAATCATAATCCATCAACTCATATGAACCTTTCCACAAGAATTTAGAAACAATATAGGGTCCGAGCAACATAGATTTGAATTTTACTACTTCCAAGGGATCCCTGTCTTGATCGTAAACCAAAACAAGGTCTCCTTCAGAGAAAAACCTAGGTTTTACAGACTTGTCATATTGATGTTTAACTCAATTCTTGTGAGTTTCATTTGCAATGAGCGCATCACAGCGCTATTCATCCAAATGTCTAAATGAAGCAATCATTCTTCCAAAGAAAACATTTCGGGTAGTAGATTGATAGCCAACTTCAATGATGGAATCTAGCATTCAATCGTTATGACTGCCTCCATCCTGTGAACGAGTTGGAATGGTGAAAAACTAGTAGCAGTCTTGATATTAGAACGATACTCCCAAAGATCCGGATACAACATGATGTGTCAATTTGACCAACTGACATTGACAGTATGTTGAAGAATAGTTTTCAAGGTTTTGTTGACCGCTTCAACTTGACCATTCTCCTACGGATAAAACTGAGACAAGTGTTATTGTCGAAATCCTAACATAGTGGTCACTCAGTCATCTTGTAGTTCTATAAATTTTGTCCATGATCAGTGACGATCTCTTTAGGTTTGCTGAACCTGGAAATAATCTGATTGAAAATTAAATATATTGCGGTTTGTCCATCTTCTTTCATAGTATGCATTGCCTCGGCCCACTTTGTAAAGTAGTTGACTGCAACGATGATGTATTGATGTCCCCCAGTAGAAATTGGGTTACAAGTCATGTCATCAATCCCCCACGTAGTGAAGGGACCCACCGTGATAACAAGGTGAAGAGGAGTCGGATGTGGTCGCATTTTATTTGTGAAAAAATGACACGAATGATCATGTTTCATGGCTTCCACACAATCTTTGAAGATGGTGGGCCAAAAATACCCAGCACGTAGTATTTTCTAAGTTGTTTCCAACCCTGAAAGATGACCCCCACAGGATCCACTGTGAGCATCATTCAATACTGATTCGGATTCATCAAACGTCAAACAATGACGTAATATTGAATCTACTCCTTGTCTATATAGTGTATCAGAAATAATGAGGTAGTTCTTGGCATGATGCCTAAGATTTCATCTTTCTTCCCTAGATAAAGTTGGCGGACACTTCAAAGTTTGGATATATATTAAAATGTCTCCATACCATGGATCGAAGGTTGCAATGAGGAAGATCTATTCATAAGAGAATGATGGCTCTTCTTCATCATGTGTCACATCACTAGGAAACTCAACTATGAGTTCTGCGAACACCAAAGACTTTTTTGACTTAGTAGATTGAAAGGTAAGATCAAATTCTTGCAAGATGACAATCCATTTGTTGAATTTACCCCCGATTATGCATCGGGTTAAGACATATTGGAAAGGATTGACCTTTTCTATTATTGTGGTAGTTCGCAATAAAATATAGTGGCGCAGCCTCTAAAATGGCATATACAACAACTAATGCCAATTTCTCAACATGAGAGTACTTAAGTTCAGGAGTTACGAGCGCGCAAGAAAGGTAATAAGTGACATGCTCTTGGAGTTGTCATATTCCTGAACCAAGAATATGCCAATGGTAGAAACAGATTCAGCCAGATATAGAAGAAAATATTGAGTACAATCCAACGAGCTCAACAAAGGGGCTGACAAGAATACCTTTTTCAAACCATCAAATGAGTTTTGTGCATCCTCATCCCATTAAAAAGGGTATCATGTTTAAGCAATCGCACAAAACCTTTAGTGATATTAGCATAGTTGATAATAAAGCGTATAAGAAAATTGAACATGCCTTGTAAACTTTGAAGTTGTCGGATAGTACAAGGAGGAGGCAATTTGACAATGGCCTCGACTTTCAAAGGATCGACCATAATCCCTCGATTAGACACGATGAAACCAAGTAGTCATCCAGACTCGACACAAAACACACATTTGTTAGGGTTTAACTGAATCTTGTAGTATATGCATCATTCAAATAGGAGGTGTAAGTGTTCAAGATGATCTCTTCTCTTCCGATATCGTGCAGGTAGATCATCAAGGTAAGGTTCAACCATATGTTTGATGTCATGGAAAGCAAAGTTCATAGATCGCTGGAAAGTAGCCCCAGCATTTTTCAATCCAAACGACATTTTCCTATAGGAAAAGGTACCCCATAGACATATCAAAGTCGTTTTATGCTGGTCTTTGGGTTTGATTTGAATTTGGTTATATCCCAAAAAACCATCCATAAAAGAAACAATTCCATGGCTTGCACATGCGTCAATGATTTGATCAATAAACGGTGTGGGATAGTTGTATTTTGGATAGGCTTTATTGAGATCCCTAAAATTTGTGCACACACGTATGGTACCTTCTTTTTTATCAACTGAGACTATGTTGGACACCCATTCCGTCATGTCAATAGGATAAATAAAACCGGCATTGAGGATCTTTGTAGCCTCAGCCTTGATGACCGCATCATTCCTACCATTAATTGGACAAATCTTTTGTCGAGCTGGATTCACATTAGGATATGTCGTAATGACATGTTCAACGATAGACGGGTCGATGCCTGACATCTCTACATATGACTAGGCGAAAACATATCGGAATTATTTAAATAAGTTGGTGTACAAACTGATCTCTTGTGGAGAACAATTTGCTCCAATGAAAATATTTTCCACGACATTTGGTTTAATGGAAATATTGATTGGGATAGTTGTGGAAATATTTTCCATATTACTTTCAGTGAAAATTCCTTGTTTCATTAAAGGGTTAATGGACCAGTCAACATTTCCACCAGGTCTCATTGAAAACTCTCCATTCTCGACTTTGCTCATATATGGAAGGAAATAGGTTCTGTGATGCATATGTTCCCAAGGATGATCCAGACCTACCATGGATTCCATAATAGCCTCATCTGATGGTAAAACAGTGTCTAAACAATCGAATGAATGGGTATATTCTATTGCCCATGCAAGTGCATAATCGATATCTGAATCCATGGAGACCGAAGGAGTCGAGATATAATCTATTGCAGCATTTTGCGATGCTTGATAAGTCACTTCTGCGATGGATAAGGGAAAAATTGGTTCCTCTGGAGTAGGAAGGATACAAGGATCAGTTGTTTGAACAACAGTGAATACCTCCTTGGGTAACACATTAGCGTTACTCGTTGAACCAATATAATTCATAGGAGCGGGTAACTCAAATGTTCCAATCAAATATGAGTACATACCTACTCCTAAACTCTCACTAGGTGAACCGGCTTGATTAATCCATGGGATATTAGAATTTGAAGGAATTGTGTTGTTTTCCTTGCATAGGATAATTGGTCAATCGTGACAATCTTTCCTTCATGGGGGAACATAAGTACCCAAAAAAAGGACGAAGGAATGGCTTGCATTGCATACGTCCAACTTCTTCCCAACAACAAATTGTAGTTGAGAGAAGCATCTACAACTTCCACCTCTACTGACACTACCTTACCTGCAAGTTGGATCTCAAATGAGGGTAATATTCCCTGCAGGTGGGAGGATCTCCCATCAAAATCGGTAAGTAATGTAACCGAAGGGGATAACTCTGGAGAGCCTAGTGATTTCCATCAAGAGATAGACATTATGCATGTTGGCGCACCTTCATATACTACCGTTCATCCAATGGTTTTTGAACCATGGACTACTTCAATTTGGAAGGCCATGTGATAGGGAAACCAGGGTTTGACATTTGACATATCAAATCTAGCTAGTTTATTTGATGAATCCATACTTCCTATTTCCTCCAAAAGTGCATTCCACTAAGATTAGTAGCTTTGTAGAACTTCTAGAACAGAGATAGCACACGACGTTTGGGTTAGGTCCTCGATAACTAAGTAGTTTGGAGAGGCCCGTGCATTAGGGTTGTGTGTTTCCCATTTATAGACACCTTTCGGTATCTTTAGCATAGGATTTGTAGGTCTCTCTATACAAAGAGGAACATATGACTCATGGATTTCTTTGTCTTTCTGTTGCATATCCGGGGTATAATTCTTGGCTCTCGTTTGCAATAAAGCATGGGAGTTAACCATATTGATGTAGGATTGATCATCCTGTGTGGAACAAGTAGTGCCCCCAGTATTAGAGCTACCAGAAGCTGGGCTTTGTCCTTTGGGAAAAGATCCTTCAGGATAGCTGGTTTATTTTTACTTAATAGCTTCTAGGCTTCATCCATTAGAGTACATTGATGAGTGAGGTGATTGTCTTTACAAATTTTGCAAGGAAAATTCACCTTCTTATTTTATCACTTTCCCTCCTCACCATTTTCAGTGGTTTTGGGATTTTGTTGGTTTTCTTCCCCTTTCTTACCCTTTTTCTTATTGTTGGGTTGCCGAGGACCCTTTTGATTTGACTGCACATTTTGTATAGTTTTTGTTTGCAAAGGGGAGGATGCAACATTAGTTATTTTGTAGCAGAATGATTTATAGAGAGTGCATAAACCTTCTTCTTCAAAGCTTCTAATGCGGATGAGTCAGTTGAAGCCATAATGCCATCGGAATGTGGTCCAGGTTTAGGTTTTCCAAGGTCAATGTTTGACCTAGGTGCATCGGGATTGATTTCATAAAAGATCCCAGACTAAGCATAAATCAAGTCAAGCTGTTGGGTCTTTAGAATGGCTTCTTCCTCAGAAGTAACCCCAGAATTTGACACATATTTAGATATGTAAGGTAACCATGATTTCAAGAACCACTCCAATAGGAATTCCAGGGGAATTTCAAATTTAATGAGTCGTTTCCATCTTCTCCACTCTTGAATGTGATCAGATAAATGAGTGGCTTTGTTTTGTCTAAAAGTAGATAAAAGGTTTGTGTTGGCATCATATTGTACGGGAAGTTGGAAATGGTTCAGGAAAACTATCGCCAAATCACAAAAAATGTTATAAGCTACGGCTGGTAACTCGCTATACCATTTGGCTGCAACACTAGTCAAGGTTCTATGAGAGAGCCTCAATCGAATCGAGTCATCATTTAGCAAGTTCAAGGAGCACCACAGATGAAATGTCGTGACATGGTCCCCTGGGTATTCACCAGTTTTTCCTTCAAACTTTGGAATGTCTGAAGCGATTTTAGTTGGGACTGGAGGCTAAGCAAAATTATGTCGCATTGGTTTATTCATTAAGTTTGAAAGATCTGGCAGATTCAAAGTTGCCAAAAAAGGTAAACGAGGCCTTGCCAATAGCATCTAATTTTGTGCAATCTGATAAGGAGAACTACTAAAACCATGAATCCCATAAGGTTAGTTGGGGTTGCCCCCAACCATCAGTTGCGCTGAAATTGTTTTTTGGAAATTGCTCAAGCCATAATATAGCGGATTACTTCCTTATGTCCCAGTCCATTTTGGATGAGTGTAAGTACTTCCAAATGTAGTATAAGTGTTACTACCTCCACCAAAAAGTGAAAAAGGAACACTCCCTACAGGCACATTTGAAGTTTGTATGGAAGTAAATCCATCCTATGGATAGTTAGACTTACTACAAAGATCAAACCAAACTCTTATACGTTCAATCTAGGACAGAATCAAAGAAAAAAGTAATCTATTTTCTAGATCTAACACATTAGCATTAACTTTTGAACATTGGGAAGGGGGAGAATGATAAGACTCACCTCGAACGTGTTGGTTGTCCTTGCTCCAGCTTCAGCTTGATGTCCAAGACTTGAATCTGTCTGAGTATAACAAGAAACAATACTTCCAAATGCTAGATGTCAAATTTAAGATCTACTTTATATAAATCACAACATGCATTCACCTATATGAAAGACACAGATAGGGAAATAGGCTAAGTTATATTGATGAGAACTCAAGAAGATCAAGATACAATTACCCTTGATTTCCAAGAAATAACTCTTACTCACAAGCTCCTTCTCTAGTTATCTCTGCAAATCCTCTAGGACCATAGGGTTGATGCCTCAAATTCCCTCCCTTTGGCTCATGGATGGCCTCCTTTTTATAGGATGTGGGAGGCCAACCACTTGGAGAGGAAGGTGGATCTACTTGAGTAATTAGTGGATCAAGAGGTTGATCCAGGATAAACAAGGAAAGTAAGTTAGGATTGAAAAGGAGTTTCAATCCCAATAAAATATCCTGGAGGGTGAGATACACAATCCAAGACAAAGGTTAGTTGGAGGAATTTTAGCACCCCTTGAACTGAGCATAGCACGAAAATGTTGGGATTTTCGTGCCCATGCAGGTATGAAGAACACGGAAAATAAGGAATTTTCATGTCTTGCATTACCAGCAGGCCGCGAAAATAATGACAAAAGATGTCCACGTGAGGTGGCAAGTGACCAAGTGAGGTGGAATTCGACCATAAGAAAGGTGGATTTGTCTCCAAAGATTGTAGATTATACCAAGGAGGGAACCAACAAGGTTCATCACCCATTAGGAGGTAGTGTCGTAAAGTGTCGCATGATTTTATGATACGAGATTGTGACACGAAGGTTCAAAGTGATACTTTGAGGTATAACAGTTTGAACATTAATTTGAAGAATGTACATTAAATCTTGTAAAGGGATTGAAACTGGGTATTTGTTCAATAAAAGGGGTAGGCATTGAGCCCACAAATGGTGCAAAATGAGCAATATGCCCTCCATGCCAAGGAAAACCTTGATTGAAAGGAGATGAGTTGGGATTAACCTAGAACTATTGGATGAAAGGGGAATATGTATATGGTACCGTAGGTATACCTGAAAAAGGAATATTGGATGAACCAATAGTGGATCCAAAAGGAGCGGATGTCAGTGAAAACTGAGTGCTAGATGTTTCTGAAGGTCCATCCTTGAAACTAAAATAAGTACTCGGAGTAGAATACGTCTGAAACAAGCTCGGTACCAAGGTATTAATGTGTGGAGGAGACAAACCTCTAGTTCTGATAGCCGATGTGGGGGTATGTGGAATTCTCGATCCATCTCCTATATTATCCATATTAAGTCTAGGTTTAAATCTATATACACTTAACTCAGGTAAACCTAAAGAAACAACTCTTTCTAGCAATGGATCAATTGGTCTAGTTAAGGGAGGGTTGAAGTGTCTTGCAAAGAATTCTATTGGAAAATATTCAACCTCGATGATCTGTGGGACTGATGAAGTTTGGGAAATGAGTTGAGGTTCTCTAGGGTTCTCCATTGTGTCAGTTAGTTCAAAAGAACCACTTTAATCTGTTCTACACCGCTGAGGTGGTGGTGGAGGCTCCACTGTGAGTGGAGGAAGGCTTCTCAACCTTCTTGACCTACGAGGAGGTTGGTCCTCCATAATTACAACAAACATTTTCTATGTAATAAACCTAGGGGGCGCTAGAAATATGATAAACACACAACACACCACTACAAAATTTCCTATAGTGATCTAGAACAAACAAACAGATAGTCTCCCAAAGGGAAGTATTGGATCATTAGGGCCTAGAAAAATCCAATGGAGTAATGAAGAATAGTTATCTACGTTCCACGATACAGTCACGATGGGGCCAAGTGATGGAATCACCCAACTGCCTTCCCAAAGAGCTGTACAGGATTTCCACCCAGATCTGTCCTAGGTGAAGTGAAAATATCCTTTCACTCACGCCTGTGTATAGTCCTATTGATCAAGATACTAAAGCTACCATCAATGCAAAAATAGTATGGGGGAACATTCGCAGGTTGAACTAACACGCATAGGTAGGGTAACTAAGCCCAAAATCCAAGAGCACACAAGGTACTAATGGATCCCCGTATGGGTATCAGTCCTAAAAGATGCTCGATTGAGAATCAGGGGGGTATCCCCAACTAATCAACCTCACACAACCTCGTTCTTAACTCTGGTTTGAGTGGACCTTCCCAGCACACCTTCCACAAAGGTGGATTTACCTAAAGATAGTTCACTACAATTTTGAGTTAAAAATGGTTTCAAATAGTTTAAGATGATCTAATCCAAAACCCTAGCCTAAGATAGTTGGTGTGTGTTCCCTAGAAAGAAAATTTACTAATAGATTTTAACTTAAAATGTTCTTTAGGGATTTTACTTACTCAGAAAGGAGTGATTGTGTGCAAGATGGTGACAAGTGAAAAAGAAAAGTGTATAAAATGCAAATTATTATAACAAATTTCTTTTTGTTTATATTTCAAAATTAAAAGCTTGGAAAGTAAACCTAAAATCTAAAAAATGTTTTTTACTTTTTCAAAGAGTTAGCATATACAACTAAAATATAGAAAAAATAAATGCTCTTGCTTAAAGAAAGTACATGATCTTTAATTTTATCTTTAACTAAAGAAATGAAAAATAAGCATAAACAAGACACGAAAATTATATAATGCAATTATAAATGACTGTACTTAGACCTATAAAACTCAGAAATATAGCCTCACAAGACTTTTGAAGATAACAAACCCAAAAATTTCTTCCAGAAAGCAAGAAGTAACTAAGTTCGGTAAAGAGACACTACGTAATCAACTAGCATAAAGGAGAAAGCATAACATCAAACAAAATAATTAGACTTCCCTTCCACAAACTAGTGACCACAAAAGGAAAGATCCAAGTGTCAACCAAACACAAAATGGATTTGAAATACCTAGGTAGGTCCGACAAGCAAACCAAAGAAACCAAAATAAATCTCAAAAAGAGCCAAGAAAACTCACTATGAACCTACAGATAGGTATGAATGGTCCAGAAATCAACAGAGAATAATTTCATCAATAAAGCACACACCTCAAGCTCAAACCCTAGAATAAAACCAAAAAATCAGGAAAAACTGTGAATGTTAGTGCAAGCACCACGTGGGTCCAAAAGTCAGCAACTCGCGAGTACAGTGAGAAAGCAGCAACTATAACTAAGTACAAATCGTGGGTCTTCCTTGATAAAAAACAAAAATGAAAGAAAACTCAAGCAAGGCCAGGTATGAGGCACTAAAAGGGGTATAGACACCCTATAAACTCTCCAGAGACCAATAGAAATAATAAAACTAAAGAAAACTACCCCAGGGTTTCCATAGAAACAACAAGAAATCCCCAGCGGGGTCGCGAGTTCTATTGTGCGGTAAAACTACCTATGATAGGGAATTCAAGGGATCATCAACATACATGTAATTTAGTTACAGAGATAGGATAGTAAACAGGTGCAACATGCAATGCTTTTTCAATGGAAAATAACTAAGACATAAAGTCAAAATGAATACATGAATAACCATCGTTCAATCCAAGATTTAAAACTTTAGTCTCTTGCTTCACTACTCCAGATGGATTACATGCAATAAAAAACATACCCTTCTCGAAGCTTTTGACAAAATAGAAATGATTGATCAATAAGAAACTCATATATTAAAGATATGAAAGATTCAAAGACATGAAGTCATACAATGGACAAATCTTTTACGGGAAGGAAAGTCTCTGTATTATTAGTATTAAAGACAATCAGCTAAACCTCTTCTGCAACTGGCATCGTTGAAACCTGACCCTGGGATCCTACTCCTCTTCCTTCAGTGGAATTTTCTCCAGCATTTATTTATCAAAATTGGTTATCCCTTTCTCAAGGCCCTTTCCTTGTATTTATATCAAGGCTGAGAGGATAGACTCGAAAGTGAATTGGTTAGGGAGGTTGTGGTAGTTAGAATAACTACCATAATTGATCTCTAATCATTTTTTAATATTTGTTTCTCATGATTTAGAGATACACGCAAGTGTGCCTCTTGACAACTAGCGAGTGAGTCGCGAGTATAGTGTCCAACAACATGTGGGTGCAGCTTTTTAGGTGTTACCCACAGGTTGTCAATATAGACTGCAGCAGTAAACCCACGAGTTTGCTTATATGACAGCCGCAATTATATCTCAAAATATGTCACAAAAATGGTTATTTTAAGGAGGATATTGCAAAGTATGGGCCAAAGCATCTATGTTCAAATAGGCTCTTCCATCCATAAGGTCATTTTGTGTGACCTACAAGGAAATGTAGTCACGGACGGAGAAGTTCCATTTTGACTGATAACACTTTCTGATAGATATCATCTTCTCGAGCTTGCGAAGATGCATCATAGTGACTCATTAGAATATGAAGAGGATATTCGAAAGATCACTCATGAGTTGGAGTCTACATATGATACTTTGAGGAGCACTCCATGGGCCCTTCAAGAATCAAGAATGCAAAATGATTTACTTCGAAAGGAGTTGAGATCACCACACCCTCCATCTTGCATGGAGGATAGTCATTTCCACATGGCAGGTGACACATTGGATTTGATGGAGGAGCCTTGTGTGAGAGTTGAACATGAGGTAAATTCAAATTTGCAAGTGCTTTAGGAGAACAAAGATGTAGAGTATTTTGGCCAAGCGAATGTTAGTATGTAGAAGGGCATAGAGGGGGACTCAGCTATGGGAATGATAGCCGAAGACATGTCATTTGGATCAGTCAGGATGTGTGCTTGTTTATCCAAGGATTATATAGAAATATACATAACAGAGATGAAGATCCAAGGTTACACTAATCTTTCTCACCTTGGTAAGAGATTCTTTTACACTTCATTCACTGGGAGATTTTGTGAGCAAGAAGAGAAATAAAAAATGAATGTCCTTGAGAAATGAATGGCATAGGCTCGAAGTTGTCTGAGAGCTAGATGTGCATCAAGAGGACCATGGTCTGACTCTATGGCAGGTAGATCCTACTCTATAAGATATGTATGAACATAGTCCATATGGATCAACAAACAATATTTCTTATTCATCCATTGATTGGGTGGATAGAGGCATCATTGAAATGAAGACTCCGTAAGGTAAAGGTTTCTTTAGTCTCTGCAATGAATTTTTTTTTATATAACTGAAATTTCCCTGACATGTGAGTAGAAGCAAAGACATGTTTTTCATCCATTATATACCTTCAGTACACATGCACACAAGGCTTGGGTGTGCAAGTACATAGTGATATTTTTTAGAAGCATTGGAAGTGAAGAGATTTCAACTTGGTAATGGGATCCTGGCATCCTTCGGAATGTCATGTTGTTTCAGATGATCAATATCTTTGGAAGAATGTTGCATAATCCATGGGATCCCGAAATTACTTGGATTGATAGTTTGTTCCTGATGGCATTTGAGTTTAGGAGAAAAAAGCATAGTTAGTGGGAAACAGGAGGGAGAGCCATCCTACATTTCTTGAAGTCCATATTTGTTGAGTAGAGGTTTAGTTACTTGCATGGGAAACCGTATGATGGATCTAACTCTTTGGAAAGACCTAAGAAAATTATGATCGGAGTTGAGAAGCAGTAGGACGATGGACCCTCTCAGAGTTAATTGGGGAGTTTAGAGGTACAATGAATTGCTGGAGCATGCTTTGAGTAGAGCATATGTTTCATTTCCATTAAATTTATTAGACCCATGATTCTGATGATTTCAGTTGTGGTGCACAGAGTTGGTGACTTCTATGGTCATCAATATGATGAGAGGTAGAAAATTCATAAGCATGCTTGGGATGGAGATGCATTGTTATTCCTTGAACTAAATTTCTTGAGGAAAAGCAATCTTAGGAGGGGGGAATTTGTCATGTTCCCAAATTTTGCAATGGTCCAAGACATAATTTTGGCCTAAGTCACCTAGGTTAAAATTATTAAATTGATGGTTAAGGGTATAAATTTTCCTAAGTAAGATGTCTAAGGGTGTAATTGAAGATTAATTGTACTAAGGTGGGCCACCTAAGGATATTAAATTCCCAATTAGAGTTTCTTGGGGGGATTATTAATTAATTGGTAAATTTTGGAGCGAGGCCTATGATAGTTAGATATTTAATAATTTTAATGTTTGGAGTGCTTGCAATTATTTTAATTTTACTAGTTATCATGATTAATTAATATGTTTACAAGTGGTGGTGCTCATGTGGCCAAGAGGGCGCATGAAAATAAGGTGGGCCCCACCCACTCACTTGAGAAAAGATAGAAACAAGAAGAAAGCAACTAAAAGAAAGGTGACATGAAAAAAGAAGGAAACTAGCAAAAGCAATCAAAAGCAGGCAAGATCATAAAGAAGGAAAGTGAATAAAGAAAGAAAGTGAACAAAAGAATCTAGTTTTGAAAAGAAGGAAACATCTAGAAAGATAAGGAGGGAGCAGTTTCTAAAAACAGATGAAAATCACAAAGCAAGGAATGTTTTGAAAAGCAGGAAGGTTGAAAAAATAAATTATGTTGTTAATCTTCCTAAGGAAGGCACACCCATCCACTCACATGTTCCAAGTTGCTTTTTCATGAAGCTATATAGACTATAAAATAATTCTAGAGCGCTCCATTGACATATTTTGGTCAATTGTTTTTGTTTTGAGAGCTTTTTCTACTCAGAGTTGAGTGATGTGCCTCAAGAAATGCTTGGGAGATGAACCACAATGCAATTAATGTTCCAGTTTGTCCATGATCAGATACAGAGCCATGGAATGTTGATATAAAATACTACATTAGTCCATTATTGAAGAATCTAAGGCATCCAGAGAGATATCCTCAGTCACAGTTCCATTGGAGATAATTCTTGAAGGAGTTCATCTAGATGAGGTGCACCTTCCATATATAGCTACTAACTCATATTTCATCCTCAGTGAAGATCCAGTGAAGAACTTCTCCTTCTTCTCCTCCTCTCATACTCATTCTCTCATTTTGTAATATTTCTCTAGCATTGGAGACTCCTTGGAGATATGAAGGTTAAAAATCCTCTAATTTCAGATAAGGATATTTAATTTCAATTTTATGTTGTTAATAAACTCATTTGAGATACCTCATATACTTCATAATTGAATTTTGTAAGCCTCTAAGGCAGTTTGGATCAAGCAATTCCAAGACTAGCTCTTTAAGCACTTTTCCTTGACTGGTTTTATCATTTTTGTAATTCAAATCTATGTATGAATAATTTTTATATTATTATGGTCATGTGTGAATCATGAGACCTTACTAAAGAATTCCCAATCATTTCCCTCACGATACGAATGCCTCTCATCATGTTTGGAAGAACTTGGAAAACTACTAGTTGAGTAGTGCAACATAGCACCCTTGCCTCTTTTGCTCCCAAACTCAACCAGAACCTCCCATATTCTCATAGTATTCTGCCAAAAACCTAATTAGGAGGTTAATACATGATATAATCCATTTGGTTACCTTCAGGTGTGAGAAAATTATTTTAGTATGGATATGATGGTGTGCCCAAGAAGCTTCAGAGTAGACCTCAATGGAAGCTATTGTTGAAACATAAATGGCCCAATACCTTGTACATAGGACTCACAAGATAGCCATAGTTATAATATGTTTGTTGATACACATTCACCCATACATTTTTTGTATCCTAAATATCTCAATTCATAACCCTAGAGTCATCTTCTTGTGCCCTAGACCAGCTCCTTTTCAACTAGTTTTCTTAACTAGTTTTTGCTTGTAAAAAAATTGTGTTATAAGTTTAAATTTTTGGTTAATATCATCTCCAACCATATCTGGAATACTACAGTGGTATCAAAGAACTTTCCTCTACTCATGTAGAAATTTTTCTCTCAAGTTGAAGAATTTGTAGCCATGAGACTAGCACCAGCCAATGATAGTTTTGAATGGGATGATGAGGAAGTCTTCTATGTTGATGGAGGCTTAAAAAGGAGAATGATGATTCTTTGTGTGATATTGTGTGCACAGAGAACAAAATTCCTAATCCATCAGAGTTTAGTGTTGTATATGGTAGAGTGTTCTATGGTGGGGAAATTCTAGGAGTTAACCCCTCGGAGTACATCATAGAATACCACAGATTGAGGAAGGAGATACAAGAGGTCTTTCCTTTCCGAGACTGCTGTGATTTCAATGTTTAAAGATTGTTTTCAAATGAGGGTCCTTGTGGAAATACATATCGAGGTATAGTTATTTATATTTTCAATAATGTCCACAAATAAGTGGAGCATATGTTGCAGTAGAATGAAGCATCACCATTCTATACACCCAATGAGCTAGTGACTAAGGGAGATCCAAAGATTCACTTGATTCAGAAAGAGGGAGACCCTTTATTAAAAGGAAGCCATAAAATCATCATGAAGTACCTACCATTGTGGAAGCTTCCAAAGAGAAAGAAGAACCATGTTAAACACAAGACCAAGAAAAAACTGTTGAAGTTGTTAACAATGAGGAAAGAGATTCCACTTCGGGATATTCAAGATTTTTTGTTGAGGATTTCAAGATCACCTCATAGGAGATTATTTATATTGATGGTGGTGAGGCATATTTAAGATCACATCCAAAAGTGTAACAAAAATACAATTCACAGTCACCACTCGAGCTTCATAATGAAGCAGAAGACAAGCACACATCAATTGGATGTGAACGAGGAGATTTGGTGGCAGGACGAGGCACCATAGCTCCACTATATGAAGAGAGAGATATGACAAAAAGGTATCGTCAACATTCATATTTATGTATTCCCTTGTGTCATAATGAAGTTTCATCCACATAAGAGGACAATCTTGGCATGTTTGAGTCTTTGGGTGTTGGGGCTCGGATCTCTAGTGATAAGGGTAAATGCAGTGGTAGGGATGAATCATTGGAAGGGTGTTTGCATAATTCCCACTTGATGGAGGAGCTTACATATGGAATAACACACTATGTTTTCAATGATACATTGAGTGACTTGGAGAGCTTATTCCTATTCACCAAAGCGAGGAACCATGGGCCACCTAGTTCTCTAAGTGGTGAACCAAAAGAAAGCATAGTTGATATCCTTAGTAATGAGGGTTTTTCAACAAAAGAGAAAGGTGTTCATACCTTGGATCCTACCACTAGTACTGCAGAGAAATAATCTAGAGAGACAAGTGACACTCTGGACATCGTTGAAAGAGAACCTACAGATGGATGATCAAGTCTATATATGGGTGACATAGAGATAAGTTTTGAAGAAACTGTTGCAAGCACAAACTCCCTTGAGCTTGGCGATGAAGAGATTGTAACAGAAAAAGTTTTTCTAGGATCAACGTTTCAGTCACCACTTGAACTACATGGTAAAGTCTATCTCATTGAAAAAGTGGAGGTTCTCCTCAAGAACCACACTTCCTTGCAGGGTCATTGAAGATGAGAGAAAGGGGAGATTAGGAAGGTCCTGAGCACTTTGCATGGCACTAATGCATTGGTGTCACATTGTTGTTGGACAATGGAGGATAAGTCTTCCATTGAAGAATTGGAAAAGATTTGAGAAGTAGTGACAGACATAAGAGGTGCATTTTTGCAACTACTTTTTGATAGAGATCATAATCTTGAGCTTTTGTAGATGCATCAAAGTGCATCATTGGAATATGAAGAGTAGATTGAAAATATTACTCACGATTTGGAGTCTGCATATGATCCTTTTAGGAGCACTCAATGGGCCCTTCAAGAATCAAGAATGCAAAATGATCAACTTCGAAAGGATTTGAGATCATCACACCCTCCATCTTGCATGGAAGATTGTCATTTGAACATGGAAGGTGACAAATTGGATTTGATGGAGGAGCCTTGTGTGAGAGTTGAACATGAGGTAAGTTCATGTTTGTAAGTTAATAACGAGAACAAAGATATAGAATATTTGGCAAAGTGCTTGTTTGTATGCAGAAGGGCATGGAGGAGGACTCATCTATGGGAATGATAATTGAAGACATGACATTTGTGTTATGCCTCAAAGTCTCACTTTGAACCTTCTTGTCACAATATTGTATCTGTTAGCTCTCCAGGAGTCTTTCTAGGTTGCAGTCGAAAGAGCCTGGTAACTTAATCTTATCTTCAACGATGGGTGTATAATCGGATAAAGATGAATGAATCACTCACTGATTTCCTCACTCAAGACAACTTAGTAATATCCATATAGGACAAGGCCTTCAAAAGCCATTAATCAGATAGTTTTGCTGAATTAGATGGGTGGAGAAAAGCTAACTATATTAACCAGAAACATACATATATAAAACAATACATATGAAGGGTCAATAGAATTAGCAGTAGTTACTTATGATGCTAGTTTACTGATATGAAAGTGAGATGACAATCACCAGCTTTAAAGTAAACATAGACAAGAGAACCTCTGCTCATACACAGAAAGAAGAAGATAATGGTCTGAAAACAACAGTGAAAGAAGCTTGTATTACTGAATATATTAAAAAGAGGTATTTCTACAAAAAAGAGTGTCTTAGAGTCTTCAAAGTCGAACCTATCCTTGCTCTCAAGTTCTAGGATTTATATCCTTTACAGCATCTTTCCAAATCTAAAGAAGCTGGATCGAATTTACTAAAGATAGAAGCTCAAAACCGTTTTCAATAAACTACGGAAAAAACCTTTTTAATTTGGCCAAACTGCTGAAAAATGGGGCTCAGAGATGGATTCAGTTCTCTGAATCTATGACACCTGTGTATAAACCAAAAGAGGTTATTGTGGATTGTTTTGTTTTGTGAAAAAACCTCTCTCTGTTTCTTTAGATTCATTTTCATTTGCCCAAGATCTCTATTTCAAAAACATGTGTCAAATAGGAAAATTCTGAGATCCGAAAATTGGGGCTCATAGATGGATTCGATTCTCTCAATATGCAACACCTGTAGGAAACTGGAGAGAGGATATTGTTCTATGACATGTTAGGAACAAAAAACCTCGAGCAGTTTTCAAAATGATTCTCTAGTCGCTAAGAAACATCATTTGAAAATGATGACTTTTCATAGTAAAAACGCCAATTTTGCAGTAAATCTTCTCGCCTCCATCTTGACAGTCTTCAAGTCTTCGATAGCTGCAGCAATATTTGATATGCTTAACAACCTTCAAGGTGATGACAAGGCACTTAAAGTCTTTCTTTGACAGCTGGACATTATCTTGACTAAAGAGAGAAAGGCTCTTCAATCTTTATATCCTCTCCAACAACTTCAAAAAACTTGAAAGAGAGAGTGATCTCTATCCCTTTAATTTTATCATTCATTTAGAATCTTCCTCAAATGAATTGGCAGCGAAAACAATTGATCTGGGTGAAAATACCATCATTTTACCTATCTTTGTGCTTTCGGTGGCTTGTGAGCCAAAATTCTAACATGTAAGCCACCGAAAGCAGAGCTTTCGGTGGCTAAGGACAGCTGTGCAAACTGAAATAGTCGCCGAAAAGGCAGGCTTTAGCAATCTGAAAACCAGTACAAGGTAGAATGCTCTGCATTCAGCAACTGAAAAGATTGAAATCATGAACATGAAATGGGCCATAACATCACAAGAAAATTGGATTAATGCCATGTTTGGAATTTGTTGATTTTGACACAGGAAGTCAATGAATAATTGTCGTCTTCTGTCTTCTGTTATCTGAGTACTCTGTGGATAACTGAGAACTTAGTGAAGATCCTTTTTTTCTTTGTTACAGTGGTAGCTTCTAAAATTACTTAATTTAGGTAGCCGATGAATTCACCTTTGACCATATAAAGCTGCTGAAAAAGTGTTGAAAATGCCTCTTCTTTCGGTAGCTGTGGACAATTTTGCTTTTGAACTGTAAGTTGCTGAAACAATGTTGAGAATGCCTTTGCTTTCGGTAGCTTCGAACAATTTTTCCTTTGAATTGTAAGTTGCCAGAAACTTACTTTTCGGTGGCTAATGAACAACTGTCATATTCGCCTAAGCCACCAAAAACTATTCCACGATACATGACATGTTCCTTTCTTTTCGGTAGCTTGAAGAGTTTTGTCTTCCATACTGTAAGTTGTCGAAATCCGGGTTTTCGGTAGCTAATGAACCATTTCCAAGTCAGCCTAAGCCACTGAAACCTATCTTTCCCTTTTGAAGAGAGAACAAGCTCTAAGAATGTTTCAAACTTTTATTACATACTTAAAAATAACTGAAGAAAGGACCATCAATGAATATGATGAATAAAATTTATGAAGATCTCCTATCACCTAAAAAAAATAAAATTGACTATGCCATTTTGGGAGATAACATCTGGCTCCTACTCGAGGATGGAATCCTCCCTGCGAGGCTCCAAGAACCTAGTAGTTCCTGTCACCTTACCATTGCGCTATGGAGTCATTTTGCCTTTAGAACTGATCCCCTGCAAACCTGTAGCCTGCATGTGCCTTCCTGTAACCTGCTCTGCTTATTGAAGAAAACTGGAAACAACTGAAAGGATCTGCTTGCTCATAGGGTGAGCTTATTCTCTCTACCTACTCCTACTCTAACCATTGTACTGATGCTTAATCAAGTAAACTCATGCTTCTAATGGAGCCATGTTAGAAACTGATTTACTGAAACTGTTTTTTATCTTCACCCCAAAAATAATGGAAGCCATATCATACCGAAAAGAGGTTTGAACAAATGATAAAGACAATTTTCATCTGACAAAAATATTTTAACATATATGCTATTCATAGTTTCCAAATAGTTTTCAAAAGGGTCATTAAAACCATAAAGGAATACCTCTTCAAGTTGATGTTCCAACTTCTTGTATTGCAGCTGCTGATTGCTCTCACTGATCTCAATGCTGAACGTAGACTTCTCAACCTTTGTCGGAGAAAAATGCAAGTTGAACCGTTGATCTGAAACTTTCTGCTCCCCTTCAACATATCTCTGTAATATGAATTCATCATGATGATATGCTAGCTTATCACAGCAAACAATTTCCTCTCCAACAATAATATCTTTGCAAGATATATCAAGACTAAAAAGATCTTTATTGGACTTTTGAACAACAGATTCGTGACAAGCATAAATCACAGTATGCACACATTTTTTTATCATCTCTTTGCTGAAAAGAAGAACTAGATGAAATTTGAGTAAACAATAAGTCTTCACGAACCTTAACGTTTTCTTCCTCACCACTGTATGGGTCGAATGTAGGAGTATCAAGGTAAGATCCTAATGACAGAGAGGAAGCTTCTTGAATAGCAGGATCAACAATAAAATATTGAAACAGATCCAGAAAAATATCACCTTGTTCCTTATGGTTAAGACAACTTCCCCTGATTTGCAAATCTGGAAGATGGGGCTACCCTCAACATCTACTACAAATCCAATACTTTCACCTACTAATCTGTCAATTTGCTCATCATCTTTCAAGTCTTCAAAGGGGACCATTTGATCTTCCTGACAGCCTAAGACAATAGATGCATTTCGTACAATGTCAAAAGCATCTATACTATGGCTAACATTGTGAAGGTCATAAATGTCTCAGTCATAGTGAGAGGTATCCCCAATAACAACATACTCTTCATGGTTATCCGAATCTTTAGTCAATAAATTGAATTCATGACAATATTCAAGAAATAAAAGGTCAGCTGAAAATATTCCTTTGCAGAACAAATGAAAGGCAGCATGAAAATCTGCCAAAGAGTTGATACTGGAAATAGGAAGAGATCGGTACCAACCATGAGAAATCCCCTATAATGAAAAACAGAAGAGACGGATCTAAACATCTTCATGCACAACTTGCAACCGATGAATGTAATCATGAAAGTCTAGCAAATGTTCCGCTAGTACTTCCCAATCTTCACCTCGAAATCTGGGAAGGCTATTTTCCCATTCATCTCTACTAGGCACTGGATTAGGGAAACCAACAATTTTTGAAAAATCACAGAACGCATACCTCTTCGCAAAGATCTTGTTCATGTCATACCAATGGAGTCACCAACAGATTTCTGAATAATGGAGTCACCACTGAATCCATCCTTCATGGAGTTTCCAGATAGATGATTTCAACCAAATGATGTTCAGGCTTTGTCTATCATCAAAGCTGGATCTATGTCATCTCCTAGGGAAGCTGAGCTTCAATCTCCTCTCCCCGGCAACGGTGCCAATTTGTTAGCTCTCCAGGAGTCTTTCTAGGTTGCAGTCGAAAGAGCCTGGCAACTTAATCTTATCTTCAATGATGGGTGTATAATCGGATCAAGATGAATGACTCACTCATTGATTTCCTCACTCAAGAAAACTTAGTAATATCCAGATAGGACAATGCCTTCAAAAGCCATTAATCAGATAGTATTGTTGAATTAGATGGGTGGAGAAAATCCAACTATATTAACCAGAAACATACATATATAAAACAATACATATGAAGGGTCAATAGAACTAGCAATAATTACTTTTGATCCTAGTTTACTGATACGAAAGTGAGATGACAATCACCAACTTTAAAGTAAACATAGACAAGAGAACCTCTGCTCATAAGCATAGAAAGAAGAAGATAATGGTCTGAAAACAACAGTGAAAGAAGCTTGTATTACTGAATATATTAAAAAGAGGTCTTTCTACAAAAAAGAGTGTCTTAGAGTCTTCAAAGTCGAACCTCTCCTTGCTCTCAATTTCTATGCTTTATATCCTTTACAGCATCTTTCCAGATCCTAAGAAGCTAGATCGAATTTACTAAAGATAGAAGCTCAAAACCGTTTTCAATAAACTAGGGAAAAAACCTTTTTAATTTGGCCAAACTGCTAAAAAATGAGGCTCAGAGATGGATTAATTTATCTGAATCTGTGACACCTGTGTATAAACCAAAAGAGGTTATTGTGGATTGGTTTGTTTTGAGAAAAAAAATCTCTCAGTTTCTTGGGATTCGTTTTCATTTGCCTGAGATATGTATTTCAAAAACATGTGTCAAACATGCAAATTCTGAGATCCGGAAATTGGGGCTCAGAAATGGATTCGATTCTCTCAATCTGCAACACCTGTAGGAAAACAGAGAGAGGTTATTGTTCTTTGACATGTTAGGAACAAAAAACGCCAATACTTTTACAAAATGATTCTCCGGTCACTCAGAATCATCATTTGAAAATGATGACTTTTCACAGTAAAAACGCCAATTTTGTAGTAAATCTTCTCGCCTCCATCTTGACAGTCTTCAAGTCTTCGATAGCTACAACAATATTTGACATGCTTAACAACCTTCAAGGTGATGAAAAGGCACTTAAAATCTTTCTTTGACAGCTGGACATTATCTTGACTAAAGAGAGAAAGGCTCTTCAATCTTTATATCCTCTCCAACAACTTCAAAAAACTTGAAAGAGAGAGTGATCTCTATCCCTTTAATTTTATCATTCATTTAGAATATTCCTCAAATGATTTGGTAGCGAAAACAATTGATCTGGATGAAAATACCATCATTCTTCCTATCTCTGTGCTTTCGGTGGCTTGTGAGCCAAAATTCTAACCTATAAGCCACTGAAAGCTCTGCTTTCGGTGGCTAAGGACAGATGTGCAAACTGAAATAGACGCCGAAAAGGCAGGCTTTAGAAATCTATAAACTAATACAGTGGCAGAATGCTCTGCATTCAGCAAGTGAAAATATTGAAATCATGAACATGAAACAGGCCATAATATCACAAGAAAATTGGATTAATGCCATGTTTGGAATTTGTTGAATTTGACACAAGAAGTCAATGAATAGTTGTGGTCTCCTCTCTTCTATTATCTGAGTGCTCTATGGATAACTGAGAACTTAGTGAAGATCCTTTTTTTTATTTGTTACAGTGGTAGCTTCTAAAACAACTTAATTTAGGTAGCCGATGATTTCACCTTTGACCACGTAAAGCTGCCGGAAAAGTGTTGAAAATGCCTCTTCTTTCGGTAGCTGTGGACAATTTTGCTTTTGAACTGTAAGCTGCCGAAATAGTGTTGAGAATACCTTTGCTTTCGGTAGCTTCGAAATTTTTTGCCTTTGAACTGTAAGCTGCCAGAAACTTAATTTTCGGTGGCTAATGAATAACTGTCGTATCCAGCTAAGACACCGAAAATTGTTCCACGATACATGACACATGCCTTTCATTTTGGTAGCTTGAAGAGTTTTGTCTTCCATACTGTAAGTTGCCAAAAGCCGGGTTTTCGGTAGCTATTGAACCATCGCCTGGTCCGCCTAAGCCATCGAAACCTGTCTTTCCCTTTTGAAGAGAGAACAAGCTCTAAGAATGTTTCAAACTTTTATTACATACTTAAAAATAACTGAAGAAAGGACCATCAATGAATATGATGAATAAAATTTATGAAGACCTCCTATCACCTAAAAAAAAAAATTGACTATGCTATTTTGGGAGATAATAGTATCATAACATCATGCGACACTTTATGACACTACCTCCTAACAAGTGATGAACCTTGTTGCTCCCCTCCTTGGTCTCATCTACAGTCTTTGGAGACAAATACACATTGCTTATGGTTGAATACCACCTCACTTGGTCACTTGCCACATCACATGGACATCTTTTGTCATTATTTTTGTGGTCTGCTAGTAATGCAAGATGCGAAAATTCCCTATTTTTGCGTTCTGCATACCTATAGGGGCGCGGAAATCCCAACATTTTTGCGCTATGCTTAGTTCAAGGGGGGTGGAAATTCCTCCAACTAACCTTTGGATTTGATTGTGGATCTCACCCTCCGAGATATTTTCTTGGGATTGAAACTCCTTTTCGACCCTGTCTTACTTTCCTCATTTAGCCTGGCTCAACCTCTTGATCCACTAATTACGCAAGTAGATCCACCTTCCTCTCCAATTGGTTGGCCTCCCACATCCTATAAGAAGGAGTCCATACATGATCCAAAGGTAGGGAATTTGAGGCATCAAACCTATGGTCCTAGAGGATTTGCATAAATAGCTAGAGAAGGAGCTTGAGAGGAAGAGTTATTGCTTGGACATCAAGGGTAACTGCATCTTGATCTTCTTGAGTTATCATCAATGTAACTTAGCCTATTTTCCTATGTGTGTCTTTCATATATGTGAATGCATGTTGTGCTTTATCGAAAGTAGATCTTAACTTTGACATATATCATTTGGAATTATTGTTTCTTGTTATACTCAGATAGGTTCAAGTCTTGGACATCAAGCTGAAGCTGGAGAAAGGACAACCAATAGGTTCGAAGTGAGTCTTGTCATTCTCTCCCTTCCCAATGTTTAAAATTTAATGATAATGTGTTAGATCTAGAAAATAGATTACTATTTGTTTTGATTCTGTCCTAGATTGAACTTATAGGAGTTTGGTTTGATATTTGTTAACTATCCGTAGGACGGATTTACTTTCACAATTTGGATCAGTTAGCATGTGTGCTTGTTTATCCAAGGATTGTATAGAAATATACATAACAGATATGAAGATCCAAGGGTACACTAATATTTCTCACCTTGGTAGGAGATTATTTTACACTTAATTCACTGGGAGATTTTGTGAGAAAGAAGAGCAATAAAAAATGCATGTCCTTGAGAAAAGAATGGTCATAGAGGAAGTTGTCCGAGAGATAGATGTGCATCAGGAGGACCATGGTCTGACCTTATGGGAGGTAGATCCTAATCTAGAGTATATGGATTATCATATTCCATATGGATCATCAAACAATATTTCTTATGCATCCATTGATTAGGTGGATAGAAGCATCATTGAAATGAAGACGTCGGGAGGTAAAGGTTTCTTTTGTTTATACAATGAAGGTTTTTTTTATATAACTGAAATTTTCCTGACATGTGATCTGCCGCATAATAAAAAAATTTCAGCCATTAGATGAATTCAGTACACATGCACACAAGGCTCGGGTGTGCAAGTACATAGTGAGAGTCTTCAGAAGAATTGGAAGTGAAGAGATTTCAACTTCGTATTGGGATCTTGGCATACTTCGGAATGACACATTAATTCAGATGATCAAAATGTCTGGAAGAATGATGCATAATCCATGGGATCACAAAATTCCTTGGATTGATAGTTTGTTCCTGATGGAATTTGAGTTTAGGAGAAATGAGCATAGTTAGTGGGATCCAGGAGGGAGAGCCAGCCTACATTTCCGAAAGTCCATATTTGTTGAGTAGTGGTTTAGTTCCGTGCATGCAAAACCGTATTATGGATGTAACCCTTCGGAAAGACCTGGGCAACTTATGATCAGATTTGAGCAGTAGTAGGATGATGGACCCTCTCAGAGTTAATTGGGGAGTTTAGAGATACAATGAATTGTCGGAGCATGCTTTGAGTAGAGAATATGTTTCATTGGCATTAAATTGATTAGACCCATGATCTGATGATTTCAGTTGTGGTGCACAGAGTTGGTGACTTCTATGGTCATAAATATGATGAGAGGCATAAAATTCATAAGCATGCTTGGGATGGAGATGCATTGTTAGTCCTTTAACTAAATTGCTTGAGGACAAGCAATCTTAGGAGGGGAGGATTTGTCATGTTCCCAAATTTTGCTATGGTCCAAGACATAATTTTGGCCTAAGTCACCTAGGTAAAAATTATTAAGTTGATGGTTAAGGGTGAAAATTTTCCTAATTAATATGTCCAAGGGTGTAGTTGAAGATTAATTGGACTAAGGTGGGATAGCTAAAGATATTAAATTTCCAATTTGAATTTCTTGGGAGGATTATTAATTAATTGGGAAATTTTGGAGCCAGGCCTATAGTAGTTAGATATTTAATAATTTTAATGTTTTGAGTGCTCGTAATTATTTTAATTTTATTAATTGTCATGAAAAAATAAATTTTGTGCAAGTGGTGGTGCTCATGTGGCTAGGAGGGAGCATGAGAATAAGGTGGACCTCGCACACGTACTTGAGAAAATATAGAAACAAGAAGAAAGCAGCTAAAAGCAAGGTGCCATGAAAACAAAAGGAAACTATCAAAAGCAATGAAAAGAAGGAAAGAGGATAAGGTAGGAAAGTGAACAAAGTAGGAGAGTGCAGAAAAGCATCCAGTTTTGAAAAGCGGGAAACATCTAGAAAGCTAAGGAGGGCACAATTTCTAAAAGCAGATGAAAATCACAAAGCAAGGAATGTTTTGAAAATAAGGAAGGTTGCACAAAGTAATGATGTTGCTAATATTCCTAAGGAAGGCACACTCATCCACTCACATGTGCCAAGTTGCTTGTTCATGAAGCTATACAGTTTATAAAAGAATGCTAGTGCACTCCACTCACATATTTTGGTCAATTGTTTTTGGTCTTGCAAGATTTTGCTACTCAGAGTTGAGTGATGTGCCTCAAACAATGCTTGGGAGATTAACCACAATGAAATTATGTTCCAGTGTCTCCATGATCAGATATGGAGCCATGGAATGATTATATATAGGCCTGCATAAGTCCATTATTGAATAATATAATTCATCCATAGAGATATCCTCAGTCACAATGTCGTTGGAGAGAGTTCTTGAAGGAGTTCATTTGGAGGAGGTGATCCATTTAAGTGAAGGCGCCCATGTGCAACTCATGAATTCCAGTGCACCTTAATATGCATCTACCAGATCTTATTTATTCTTAGTGCATATCAAGTGCTTAACTTATCCTTCTTCTCCTCCTCTCATACTCATTCTCTCATTTTGTAAGATTTCTCTAGCATTGGACACTCCTTGAAGATATGAGGGTTAAAAATCCTCTAATTTCTGCTCAAGATCTTCAATTTTGATTTGATATTTTTAATAAAACCATTTAAGATACCTAATATACTTCATAAGTGAATTTTATAAGCCTCTAAGGCATTTTGGATCAACCAATTCTAAGACTAGCTCTTTAAGCACTTTTTCTTGACTAGTTTTACCATTTTCGTAAATCAAATCTATGTATGAATCAATTTTCTATTATGATGGTCATGTGTGAATATTGATACCTTAATGAAGAATTACCAATCATTTCCCTAATTATTTGAAGGAGTCTCATTATGTTTGGAAGAACTTGGTAAACTACTAATTGAGCAGTCAAACATAGCACCCTTGCCTCTTTTTCTCCCAAAATCAACTAGAACCTCCCAAATGATCATAAGCTTCTATCCAACACCTAATTAGGAGGTTAATACCTGATATAATCCATTTAGTTACCTTCAGGTGTGATAAAATGAGTATAGTATGCATATGTTGGTGTTCCAAGGAAGCCTCGGAGTAGACCTCGGCGGCAGCTGTTGTTGAAATGTAAATGGCCCCAATACCTTGTGCATAGGACTCAGAAGCTAGACCTGGTTCTGATATTTTTTTTGCTATACATATACCCATACATTTTTCATATCCTAAATATCTCAAATTCATAACCCCGGAGTCATCTTCTTGTGCCCTAGACCAACTCATTTTCAACTAGTTTTGTTAACTAGTTTCTGTTAGTAAAACAAATTGTTTTATAAGTTTAAATGTTTGGTTAATATAATTTCCAACTAGATATGGGATACTACAGTGTTATCAGAGCACTTTCCTCTACTCCTGTGGAAATTTAGCTCTCAAGTTGAAGAATTTGCACCCAGGAGACTAGCACCAGCCATTGATAATTTTGAATGGGATGATGAGGAAGTCTTCTATGTTGATGGAGGCTTAACAAGAAAGGAGGATGATGATTCTTTGTGTGATATTGTGTGCACAGAGAACATAAGTTCTAATCCATCATATTTTATTGTTGTAGATGGTAGAGTTTTCTATGGGGGGGGAATTCTATGAGTTAATCCCTTGGAGTACATCATAGAATACCACACATTGAGGAAGGAGATCCAGGAGGTCTTTCCTTTTCAAGACTTCTGTGCTTTCAAAGTTGAAAGGTTGTTTTAAAATGAGGATCCTTGTGGAAGTACATATCAAATATGAGTTATTCATATTGTCAATAGTGTGTGCAAAGAAGTGGAGCATATGTTGTAGCAGAATGAAGCATAACCATGCTCTACACCCAATGAGCTAGTGACTAAGGGAGCATCCAAAGATTCAATTGATTCAGAAATAGGGATGCCCTCTATCAAAAGGTAGTCATTAAATGATCATGAGGTACATAGCATTGTTGAAGCTTCGAAAAGGAAAGAAGAACCATGTGCTGCAAAAGACAAAGCAAAAAGTGTTGAAGTTGTTAACAATGAGGAAAGAGATTCCACTTCAGGATCTTCAAGCTTCTTTGTTGAGGATTTCAAGATCACCTCAGATGATATTAGTTCTATTGATGCTGGTGATGTATATTTTGGAACATATCCAAAAGAAGAACATAAATTTGATTCACAGTCACCACTCGAGCTTCATAATGAAGTTGAAGACAAGCACACATCAGTTAGATGCGAACCAAGAGAATTGGTGGCAGGACAAGCCACCATAGCTCCACCATATGAAGAGAGAGATACAATGCAAAGGTATGGTCAACATTCAGATTTTTGTATTCCCTTGTGTCATAATGAAGTTGCAACCACATAAGAGGAGAATCTTTGCATGTTTGAGTCTTTGGGTGTTGGGGATCATATCTCTGGTGATAAGGGTGAATGCATTGACATGGCTGAATCATTAGAAGGGATTTTGCATGATTACCACTTGATGGAGGAGCTCAAATAAGGAAGCACACATGATGTTGTCAATGAGGCATCGAGTGACTTGGAGAGATTATTCCTAATCACCAAAGAGAGGAACCATGAACCACCTAGTTCTCTAAGTGGTCAACCAAAAGAATGAATAGCTGATATCCTTAGTAATGAGGGTTGTTCAACAAAAGAGCAGTGTGTTCATACTCTGGATCCTACCACTAGTACTGCAGAGAAACAATCTAGAGAGACAAGTGACACTCTGGACATGGTTGAAAGAGCACCTACAAATGGATGCTCAAGTCTCTATATGGGTGACATAGAGATAATTTTTGAATAAATTGTTGCAATCACAAATTCCCTTGAGCATGAATATGAAGAGATTGTAACAACAAAAGTTTTTCTAGGATCAACTTTTCAGTCACCACTTGAACTACATGGTAAAGTTGATCTCATTGAAAAAGAGGAGGTTCATCCTCAAGAACCACACTTCCTTGTAGGGTCATTGTATATGAGAGAAAAGGATATTAGGACGATCTTGATCACTTTGCATGGAACTAATGCATTGGTTTCACATTGTTGTTGGAGAATGGAGGAGAAGTATTCCATTGAAGAATTTGAAAAGACTCAAGAAGCAGTGACATAAATAATGGGTGCATTTTTGTAGCTACTTTTTGATAGAGATCATCTTCTTGAGCTTTTGAAGATGCATCAAAGTGCCTCATTAGAATATGAAGAGGATATTGAAAAGTTGACTCATGAGTTGGAGTATACATATGATTCTTTGAGGAGCACTCAATGGGCCCTTCAAGAAACAAGAATGCAAAATTATCAACTTTGAAAGGAGTTGAGATCATCACACCCTCCATCCAGCATGAAAGGTAGTCATTTGCACATGGCAGGTGACACATTGGATTTGATGGAGGAGCCTCATGTGAGATTTGAACATGAGGTAAATTCATATTTTTAAGTGCTTAAGGAGAACAAAGATGTAGAATATTTTGACCAAGTCCTTATTGGTATGCAGAAGGGCATGGAGGAGGACTCAACTATGGGAATGACAGCTGAAGACATGTCATTTGGATCAGTTAGCATGTGTGCTTGTTTATCCATGGATTGTATAGAAATATACATAATAGAGATGAAGATCCAAGAGTACACTAATCTTGCTCACCTTGGTAGGATATTATTTTACACTTCATTCACTGGGATATTTTGTGAGAAAGAAGAGCAATAAAAAATGCATGTCCTTGAGAAAAGAATGGTCATAGGGGAATTTGTCTAAGAGCTAGATGTGCATCAGGAGGACCGTGGTCTAACCCTGTGGGAGGAAGATCCTTCTCTAGAGAATATGGATGATAATATTCCATATGGATCAAAAAACAATATTTCTTATTCATCCATTGATTGGGTGGATAGAGGCATCATTGAAATGAAGACTCCGGGAGGTAAAGGTTTCTTTTGTTTCTACAATGAATTTTTTTTTATATAACTGAAATTTCCTTGACATGTGAGCAGCAACAAAGACATGTTTTTCTGCCATTATTTACCTTCACTACACATGCACACAAGCTCGGGTGTGCAAGTACATAGTGATATTTTTCAGAAGCATGGGAAGTGAAGAGATTTCAACTTGGTATTGTGATCTTGGTGTCTTTCAGAATGCCACATTGTTTCAGATGATCAATATGTTTGGAAGAATGCGGCATAATCCATGGGATCATGACATTCCTTGGGTTGATAGTTTGTTCCTAATGGCATTTTATTTTAGGAGAAAGCACCATAGTCAGTGGGATCCAGGAGGGTGAGCCAGCCTACATTTCCTGAAGTTGATATTTGTTGAGTAGTGGTTTAGTTCCTTGAATGGGAACCCGTATATTGGATCTAAATACTGGGAAATATCTAAGCAACTTATGATCATAGTTGACTAGCAACGGCATGATGGACCCTCTCAGAGTTAATTGGGGATTTTAGAGATACATTGAATTGCCAGAGCATGCTTTGAGTAGAGCATATGTTTCATTTCCATTAAATTGATTAGACCCGTGGTTCTGATGATTTCAGTTGTGTTGCACAAAGTTGATGACTTATATGGTCATCAATATGATGAGAGGTAGAAAATTCATAAGCATGCTTGGGATGGCGATGCATTGTTAGTCCTTGAACTAAATTTCTTGAGAACAAACTATCTTAGGAGGGGAGGATTTGTCATGTTCCCAAATTTTGCTATGGTACAAGACATCATTTTTGCCTAAGTCACTTAAGTTAAAATTATTAAATTGATGGTTAAGGGTGGAAATTTTCCTACGTAATATGTCCAAGGGTGTAATTGAAGATTAATTGGACTAAGGTGGGACACCTGAAGATATTAAATTCCCAATTTGAGTTTCTTGGGAGGATTATTAATTAATTGGGAAATTTTGGATCCAAGCCTATAGTAGTTAGATATTTAATAATTTTAATGTTTGCAGTGCTTGTAATTATTTTAATTTTATTAATTATCATGCAAAATTACATTTTTTGAAAGTGGTGGTTCTCATGTGGATAGGAGGGCACATGAGGATAAGGTGGGCCTCACCCAATCACATGAGAAAAGATAGAAACAAGAAGAAAGCATCTAAAACCAAGGTGATAGGAAAAAATAAGGAAACTAGCAAAAGCAATGAAAAGCGGGAAAAAGCATAAAGCAGGAAAGTGAACAAAACAGGAAAGTGCAGAAAAGCATCTAGTTTTGAAAAGTAGGAAACATCTAGAAAGCTAAGGAGGGTGCAGTTTCTAAAAGAAAATGAAAATCACAAAGCAATGATTGTTTTGAAAAGAAGGAAGGTTGCATAAAGAAATTATGTTGCTAATATTCCTAAGGAAGGCGCACTCATCCACTCACATGTGCCAAGTTGTTTATCCATGAAGCTATCCAGTATATAAAAGAATGTTAGTGCACTGCATTGACATCTTTTGGTCAATTGTTTTTGTCTTAAGAGTTTTACTACTCAGAGTTCAGTGATGTACCTCAACCAATGCTTGGGAGATGAACCCCAATGCAATTAATGTTCCAGTTTTTCTATGTTCATATCTAGATCTGTGGAAAGTTGATATACAGGCCTGAAACAATCCATTATTGAAGAATCTAAGGCATCCATAGAGAGATCCTTAGTCACAGTGCAATTGGAGAGAGTTCTTGAAGGAGTTCATCTAGAGGAGGTGATCCATTTAAGTGAAGGCACCCCTGTGTAGCTCATGAAGTCTATTTTTCCCTCCATATTTACATACCAGCTATTATTTCATCCTCAGTTCATATATAGTACATAAATTCTCCTTCTTCTCCTCCTCTTATACTCATTCTCTCAGTTTGTAATATTTCTCTAGCATTGGAGACACCTTGAAGATCTGAAGTTTAAAATACACTAATTTATGCCCAGGATATTCATTTTCAATTTTTTGCTTATAATAAAATCATTTCAGATACCTCATATACTTTAGAATTGAATTTTGTAATCCTGTCAGGCAGTTTGGATCAAGCAATTCCAAGACTAGCTCTTTAAGTACTTTTTCTTGACTAGTTTTACCATTTTTGTAATTCAAAGCTATTTTTGAATCAGTTTTCTGTTTTGATGGTAATGTGTAAATACTGATACCTTACTAAAGAATCCTCAATCATTTCCTTGAGGATTCGAAGGCATATCAGCTTGTTTGAAAGAACTTGGAAAACTAATAGTTGAGAAGTCCAACATAGCGCCCTTGCCTATTTTGCTCCCAAACTCAACCAGAACCTCCCAAATTCTCATTAGATTTTTTCCAACACCTAATTAGGAGGTTGATACCTTATATAATCCATTCCGTTACCTTTGGGTGTGATCAAATTATTTTAGTTTGCATATGTTGGTGTGCCCAGGAAGCCTCGGAGTAGACCTCAGCGGAAACTATTGTTGAAACGTAAATGTCCCCAATACCTTATGCATAGGAATTAGAATATATCCCTATTTATGATATGTTTACTTATGCGCATTCACCCATACATTTTTCATATCCTAAATATCTCAAATTCATAAGCCTGGAGTCATCTTCTTGTTCCCTAGACCAACTCCTTTTCCACTAGTTTCTGCTTGTAAAACAATTGTGTTATAAGTTTAAATTTTTGGTTAATATCATCTCCAACCAGATATGGGATAATACAACCCTCCATGCACATACAACAACAATTGTTTGACACATGCATTGGTATCCACTGATCATCCGAAGTGTGACATGTCGAGCAACAATAGAACACCTAACCGCTGTGTTAAATTTTGAGCATTAATTCACAATACTCCTCGATCTTTACTGAGAGAATAACATATACAGTATATCAATGCATAAAAATCACAAGAAGCATGACAAGCATAACAAGAATCAAAAGCATGAGAGACAAGAGACACAGAGTTTCCGTGGGGAAAACCATGAGGTGAAAAACCCCACAACTTCCTTAGAGATAGAGAGAGCAATGGCTCAACCAAAGTACAACCAAAATACACTGAGATAGTCTCCTAGTAGCAGATGATCCTCCTCCTCACTAGTGCGCCACTTTCTGAGTGAGAGAAGTGTGACTTTCCGAATGAATGAAAATAGAGATCTCCCGATCTCTATTTATACTAACCTGTTTTCCCAATTACACTGTGGGGCCGACTTGTCTAGCTAGGTACATCCACAATATAATATATATTTCAGGGCCAACCCCACACATGGTGGTCTAATAACCCGTCGCCAAGTACACACACTTGCGACACTTGTCAATCCACATGATGACACTTCCTTATAGAGGAATAACACATCTCTAATAAGGGTACAATAAATATATATGAAATACATTCCGAAGTTACACATACATCAACACTCCCTCTTAACTAGGAAGGTATTTCTCAACATAGTTCTGCTAGACAAGTCTTCTTCTCGGGATCATCGTCATCGATGCATCGTCACTGCTGCTACTATCTCAACCAATCTCTGACTCTACTCGTCATAGGAAGTTCTACAGAGTGAGTCCTTTTTCATACTGGATGTAGGCCCACCACCTGCAAGTCTTCATCATCACTGGCCATACTGTGGAATCCTCAGGACTTATTACGTGCGTCACAAAACCTGGCTGCAGCATCCCAGGCTATTACAAGCACACAACTCTACCTGTCGGATCTCCCAGGAGCACATTACATGTGACCCATCACAAAACCTGGCTGAAGCATCCCAGGCTGTTACGAGCACACAGCTCTACCTGTAGGATCTCCCAGGAGCACATTACATGTGATCTCACCACAAAACCTGGCTGAAGCATCTGAGGAATTTTTCATCCTATCCAGATCTCCCAGGAGCAAATTACATGTGGTCATGGCAAAACCTGGCTAAAGCATTTGAGGCCTTTTTCATCCTGTTCAGATCTCCCAGGAGCAAATGACATGCCATAGGACAAAACCTCGCAAGAGCATCTTAGGATGTTACGGGTACACAACTCCGACCTGAAATCTCCTAGGGCACAAATTACATGTCCTCACAGAGCAATGTCTCGAAAGAGCATCCCAGGCTATTATGGGTACACAACTCTGACCTATAGGATCTCCCAGACATGCTCATTTGCACAACCTGATCCACGACCACAAAGTATCATCCTGATACTCACCATACATCATCTTGATGTACACATGATCATCCTGATCATCATCACTGCAACATTCTGCTGCATGTCATCTGGAGAAGCTCGTCATCCACGATCATCCTGATCATACAATGCATCTACCTGATGCATACCAAGTATCTACCTGATACATATCATCATACACAGTGTATTCACCTGATACATAGATAGATGATCCACACAATGTATCCATCAACATACATGATCTACCTGATCATACCTGATACATATCAACATACATGATCTACCTGATCATACAATGTATCCACCTGTACATATACAGATACATGGTCCAAGCATCCAACATGATGCATACATACATATAAATGATCCAACTGATCATATCCAGCATCCAACATGATGCGTACATACATATACATATAAATGATCCAACTGATCATACAAAGTAGAAACTAGAACATCATCCTGATGCTCATCATCCAACGCTTACATCCATAGCCATGTGAAGGATCCTCCTTCCAACATGCTTGGAATGGCTTCAACAAATGTGTCCATCACTTCTTCCTCGAAGTGTCCTCGATCTAAAGAACACCAAGCCTCTCCCTGAAGTATTCGAACTTCACCCTGGCTAGTGGCTTCATCGGCACATCTACAATCTGCTCGTCCATCGCAACATACAGGAGCTTCACAGCTCCTCTCTGCACCATATCCCTGATATAGTGATATTTGATCTCTATGTGTTTTGACCTGTCATGAAACACTAGGTTCTCAGACAGCTTCACACAACTCTGGTTATTGCAGAAAATACCAGTACCATCCAATGGGAGATCAAATAACTCAGACAGTAGCTTCCGTAGCCATATTGCCTCACAACTAGCTGAACAGGATGCAACATACTCTGCCTCAAATGTACTCAGTGCTACGCAGGACTGCTTCCTGCTAAACCAAGAGATCACACCTGATCCCATACTGAAGCAGCACCCAGATGTGCTCTTCCTATCTGTAGCACTACCAGCCTAATCTGAATCAACATAACCCTGCAGGTTAAACTTTTGATTCGCTTCATACTTGAGCCCATAATCCACTGTACCCTTCAGGTACCTCAAAACATGCTTTACAGCAACCAGGTGAACACTCCTCGGATCCGTCAGGAACTGGCTCAATGTGTTCACAGCAAAGCAAATATCTGGTCTCGTGTTCGTCAGGTACATCAAAGACCCAATCATCTAATGATACATAGAGACATCAACCAGCTCAGATGAAGCATCACATAGAAGCTTAAGATTCGATGCCATAGGTGTGGCCATGGCCTTGCAATCCATCATCCCGAACCTCTTTAGGATATCTACAGTATACTTCCCTTGACCAAGGAAGATCCCATCTGCACTTTGCCACACCTCCATACTTAGAAAATAATGCATCATTCCCAAATCTTTCATATCGAACTCAGCAGCAAGCTTCCTCTTAGTATCTATAATCAATCTGTCATCTCCTATTACAAACAAGTCATCCACATACAGGAGTAGAATCACAGGATTTCCTTCCTCAACCTTGTAGTAAAGGTTGAAATCCGCTTTACTCTTAGTAAAGCCCAAACTAGATAGGAAACTGTCCATCCTACCATACCAAGTTCTGGGAGATTGCTTCAAGCCATACAAGGCTTTCTTCAATCTGCACACATATGACTCCCTGTCATGTATTTCAAAACCGAGTGGCTGCTCCACATATACTTCTTCTTCAACTACACCATTCAAGAAAGCAGTCTTGACATCCATCTGGTGTATTTTCCATTTCATTGCTGCAGCCATGGCAAGTACTGTTCTGATGGAAGTATACCTGGCTACAAGTGCAAAATTTTCTTCATAATCTATTCCCTCTTTCTGAGAGAATCCACGAGCTACGAATATTGCCTTGTACTTCTCTACACTGCCATCTGCAGCATGCTTGATTTTGTAGATCCATTTGAAAGTCACAACAGACTTTTCTTTAGGTCTTGGGACAACATACCAAACATCATTCTTCATTATTGATTGGTATTCCTCAACCATGGCATCCTTCCATTCTTTCTTTTCCGCTGCTTCTTCATAACTGGAAGGTTCTTTGTTCATAATGTTACAAAGTAAAGCAACATAGCTGGTATGTGATCTGGTTCTCTTCTTTGCTCTATGTTCTTCTTCTGGAATGCCAAATCTTTCTGCATCTTGAATGAGCTCTCTAGCCCATGCAGGTTTCCTCTTGTGAGAGTTATCCTCACGGGGTGGATCTACAGGTTCTTGCGGATCTTCAAACTCACGAACAACTTCTGGAATTGCTTCAGTCATGGTAGTGTCTTGAAATCTAGTTTCCTTAGATTCTCATAAACTTCGATAGGTGCCTTCCTTGATTTGATGAATGTTGAGTTTTCATCAAATGTTACATCCCTGCTGACATCAATCTTCTTGAACCCTAGAAAGTATATTCTGTAAGCCTTCGAGCTTTCGCTGTAACCCACAAAGATACCCTTCTTTCCTTAAGGATCTAGTTTGGTCCTCTTTTCCTTTGGGAGATGAGTGTATACTGGACAACCAAATATTCTGAGATGGCTGACTTCAGGTTTCTTACCAGAAAAGACCTCTTCTGGTGTCTTGTTGTCCAATATCTTGTGTGGTGTTGTGTTCTGCACATATACAGTTGTTCTAGCTGCTTCTTCCCATAGATGCATAGGTAGATCCTAGTCATGCAGCATTGTCCTTGCTTCTTCCATGATTGTTCTGTTCTTCCTTTCTACAACTCCATTCTATTCAGGATTATAAGCAGTAGTCAACTCCCTCTTAATCCCTGAATCACTACAAAGCTTCTTGAAGTCACCTGAGGTGAATTCTCCACCATTGTCGGATCTGAATGTTTTAATCTTCTTGACAGTTTGATTCTCCACCAAGGTTTTGAATTCCTTGAACTTATCAAACACCTCATCTTTGTTCTTCAAGAAGTATACCCAAGTCTTCCTAGAGAAGTCATCAATAAACGACACATCGTAAACATACCCACTTAGAGAACTGGATGACATAGGACCACATACATCTGAGTGGATGATTTCCAAGATATCTTTTGCCTTTCTTTCACTACTTGGAAATGCCTTCTTAATGTTCTTTTCTCTTGCACATCCTTTGCAAACACCTTCATGTTTGGTCTTGATTTCAGGAAGACCTTCTATAGCCTTACTTGCAATTGGTAATGCCCTGTAATGCATATGTGCAAGTCTTCTATGCCAAAGTTCACTTGGCTCCATGGAGTCATGTACCATGGCATGTTTAGGTTGTCCCTTTAGTTTATACAATCCTCCCTCTTGCTCTCCAATCACTACTTCATCATCAATAGTTTTACCTTTTGGCCACATTAGGACTTGGCCATCCACAAATGAAACCCTCATACCTTTTGCATCCAATGCGGATATGGAGATTAGATTCTTCTTGAGCCCAGGTACATACAAAACATATTTAATCTTCAAAGACTTCCTAGAGTCTAGATCGTATGAGGCCTCACCACTTCCTTTGATAGGGTATTGGTAGTCATCCCCAAGTTTCACCTTATGGGGTGACTCATGTTCAGATAGGTTAGAAAAGGATTCTTTAAAACCAGTCATGTGTTTTGAACCCCACTGTCAATTAACCATTCATTACAACCATGGGAGATAGTACCTGTGAGAGCAGAGATTAGAGCATACTCTTCTTCGCTTGATGAGTTATCATCATCACTTTCTGCTCTATCCTTCTTCTTGGGAGGTTCATAATCCTCAGCAGCATGAGCATGAAACCTTCTGTTGTTGCCCTTCTTCTTGTTGTTGAAGTTGTTGTTGTCCTTCTTGTTCTTGGGACAATTTATGGCAATATGTCATTTTTCATTACAGGTGAAGCATATTCTTCTTTCTTTGAAGTGATGTGAAGATTTCTTGGAGTGAGATGGCTCTCTCTTGGACTTCCCTTTCTTGGTGTGAGCTGTGAGAGCTTGATCTTCATTCCCCATCTTTTCTTCTCATGCCACAAGCCTTGCTTCTTCTTGTGAGCATTCTTCCCGTAGTCTGCTGAAGGAAATCAACTTCTTTCTTACACAGATTCCTTGAATGAAGGAGTCCCATGACCTAGGTAAGACATTCAGAGTGATCATGACAACTTCACCATTCTCCACCATTTCATCCACTGCTTCTAGTTGTTCCTTGATCTGGGAGACCCTTGAAAAATAAGATTGAATGGTTTCTCCATTCTGAAACTTTACTCCTTTCAATTGGTTCTGCAGGGTCATCTTCTGATTTATGTTCTTCCCTTCAAATAGCTTGGTCAAAGAGTCCAACATATCCTTGGGTGTCTTTAGAGAAGACACATGGGGTATGAGATGGTCTTTGATAGAATCAACAATGATTCTCTTTTCCTTGACCAAGTTCTTCTTGTGCAATACTTTAGCCTCTTCATCCTCTAGGATATGGATGTCTTCTTTTATATCTGAGTCCAACTCATTCTCTTCCAGGATTAACCCAATCCTATACTTCCAAGCTCAGAAGTTATCAGCTCATTCAAGCTTATCCTCAAGCTTGGTGTGGTGAGACATCTTAAAGAGTACTTCAAATGGAAATAGAAAAGATTTAGGTCTTACCACTTGAAATGCTGAAAACTGGATCTGGTCCCGAATTAGGGTTTGTAAAAAAAACCCTAAAAATTCAAAATGTGAATTTCAACTTTCTGAAAGGATAGAAAGATGCACCTTGATGAGTTGATCGGCCTGGTGTATTCAGAATTTGAGATTAGCAAAGCTTTACCCTTCAGATTTGTCTTTTTGTCCTCCCAGGTTCACTAGGGAGAGCCCTGAATTAGGGTTTGAGTTTCCCAGAGATATACGCAGCCAAAAATCTCGATCCAAAGCTCTAAACTTCGATTTTTGCAAGGAGCTTCCAACTATGTCTTCAGATTTCAGAAATTCCTATTTTTGTGGAAACCCAAATTTTTAGGGCCAAATCTGAAAATGCTGAGAATTGAATTTTGATTGGACAAATAGATTCTCCTTGATGAGTAGAGTCAATCTACTATACTGCTTTTCCAAAATCTGTGGAGAGAAACCCAATAAACAAGAAACTCAAGTTTTTGTCACTGCAAAATGTCTTCTTCTCAGGTTAGCTTTGATACCATGTTAAATTTTGAGCATTAATTCACAATACTCTTGGATCTTTACTGAGAGAATAACATATACAGTATATCAATGCATAACAATCACAAGAAGCATGACAAGCATCACAAGAATCAAAAGCATGAGAGACAAGAGACACAGAGTTTCCATGGGGAAAACCCTAAGGTTAAAAACCCCACAACTTCCTCAAAGATAGAGAGAGCAATGGCTCAACCAAAGTACAACCAAAATACACTGAGATAGTCTCCTAGTAGCAGATGATCCTCCTCCTCGCTAGTGTGCCACTTTCTGAGTGAGAGAAGTGTGACTTTCCGAATGAATGAAAATAGAGATCTCCTGATCTCTATTTATACTAACCTGTTTGCCCAGTTACACTATGGGGCCGACTTGTCTAGCTAGGTACATCCACAATATAATATATATTTCAGGGCCGACCCCACACATGGTGGTCTAATAACCTGTCGCCAAGTACACACACTTGCGACACTTGTCAATCCACATGACGACACTTCCTTATAGAGGAATAACACATCTCTAATAAGGGTACAATAAATATATATGAAATACATCGATGAAATATATTCTGAAGTTACACATACATCAACACGCTGCAATTTTTTTTCCCATGGCATAGGCTCCAGGAATTTAGTTTGAGTTCCCATGTCTAAAATGGGATGCATATACTTTGAAGGGGTGAATTCTAGAAACTTCCTGAGGTCATGACATGCATAAGAAAACTTGGAAATCTTTCCCATCATATCTCCTTGAGTGATAACCCCCTTTGATATTATGGGAAGTACAATGGAGTACTTAGCATTCCTCCCAATCCTCATAGGTTTCTCATTCATATTCCTTGGTGGAACATATGGTGGAAGCAATGATGCAGATCCGACTCTAGATGCTAAGCGTTCTTGATCATTACTTCGTTTTGAACTTGTTTCAGCAGCTGTCTATGGTGTAGATGAACAGTTATTTTTTGATGGTTCAATTGTAACATGTATTGACATTATTTCCAGATGTTCATACTCAACTGGAATGGATACTACAACAACCTATGCAATATAAATCTGTTCAACACTCACATTGGACATCACTGCTTCCATCCTTACAGACCCAAACTTTAGATTTCTTCAACACTAACACTCTAAGCTTTGGGCTCTTATAAATCACTTAGTTTCTCATAGAATAATAAGCCAAATCGTCATTTTGATCGGTTTTTAAATATGTCATTCAATTTGTCTTGTCATTTCTTTTTCCAAGATTGATTGAATTGGGACAAATTCTTAGAAATGATTATCCTTTCTGGTGGCAATTTGTTTCACACAAGCAACTATTTTATTCATTTAATGCAATATGCTCCACTATCGCCACCACTTCATGTGCCATAAAGATATCATTTAATGAACATTCGGGCGACTGCGACACAACCTTCACTTCAACTTAAATATGAATTATGTACAAATACCTACTATGATAAAATAAAATGCGACACATGCTAGACTCTGACTCTGACTTGGTATAACTTCGACATTAACTAAGCTTTGACATGAAAATAAATTGGGGTTTCTATATATATATATATATATATACTTACAAACATGTTCAATGTATGAAGGCACAACTATCCCTTTAAGGTTTTAGTTGGCTTCCATTTACCGGAACCTTAAGGATTTCTCCATTCAAATTTTGCAATTTCAAAACACCTCCTTCTGTCACATAATTAATCACATAAGGTCCCAACCAGTTCATTCTTAGCTTACCTATATGTTTAAAGAACTTACTGCCATATAGGAGTACTATATCTCCTCTCCAAAACTATTTCTTTCTAATGTTGCGATCATGCCATTCCTTTTCTCTATCTTTTTGGACTTTTGTTAAAATCTTTCTATGAAACTATGCTCCTCCGATTGTAGTAGCTAAGACAACCTCTCTTATACAACACCATTGTCTGACATACCTATGAATGCAACAAAATTCAATCTTGGCACTATGTACTCCATTGGCATGACGACTTCTTGACCATACACAAGCTTAAAAGGTGTATGGCCCATTAAATTCTTGTGCATTGTCCTATATTCCCATAAGACTGCCGGGATACTCAGGTCCCAATCGTCGTGGTTCACATTATAGACTTTTGTCAAAGCATGTTCCAATATTTTGTTGAAACCCCATACCATAGACTATGAGCATATTCCCTTCAAGTGTAGGAAATGCCATGAACATGAACACCTATTCCGGGAATGTTCCCTAAATGTAAAAAATTCTCCTCCTCCATCACAGAGAAAAAACGACGAAGAGGGCTTCACCAGAGCCACCAAATGCAGAAGACAGGGGAAAAAAAACTATGCTCTAAGTTCCTCTTCTCCAAGCACCTCTACCAAGCCAGTGCAACTTAACAGCTTCTTTGTTCTCTCCCAACAAAATCCTGAAGGCTCTTGACCTCTCATCCCTGCAATCAAGCCCCCCTCCACTTTCCAGGACCCCATCTTCAAGGACGTCCTACACTTTTCAACACCGCTCCCCTATGAAGGAGGCACAACTGAACCTGAATATATGGAGCTAGGAGAGCTAGATCTAGAATCCATTCAAGAGGCCTGGACAAAAAATGATCTCCGCAGTATTCTGCAATGAGAAATGGAACTCTTCAAAGAAGCCTACCATTCCCTAGCTATGTAGCAGAATTTTCCAACCCTAGCAGATGTCACTTTAATTCCCACAGCTCACAACCCACTGGGGGTGAAAAAGGTTAAAACTCAAGGATCAAAATGACATCCCGAAAAAAGGAATAAATCCCAACAAACAACTGATTTGGGAATTGGGTGAACACTTGATAGACTCTAGCCAAAGCGCCAAGCTTGATACTCTCTTTCAATTGGTGAATTAATGGAGCTGAAATTCATCAGCTGGAACATAAGGGGAATCAGAAGTGATTCCAAAAAAAGAATGTTGAAAAACAAAATTCTCACTGAAAAGCTTGCTCTCTTAATGCTACAAGAAACAAAAACAATGGAGCACAAGCTCCACTCCTTCATTAAAAATTGTTGGAAAAAGCAAAAATAGAAGCTGTGGATGCCAGGGGCGTGGCTAGAGGCATTCCAATAGTTTGGGATCCCACTGCCATTAGTATGGAAGGTTTTTTATCCAACCCCAATTCACTTTTTGGGTGGTTCTGCATCCATGGTGTTATAGGTCAAATTTTCACTTCTCCGCCCGTGATCACATTGCTCTGATGATCACACAAAAGGACACTAAGGATTGAAGAGCTAGGTTGACCTGGATGACTTATTGATTGGAACTACTCTCTTCAACTGAGAAACTTACTCTTTCTACTGATTTCATCACATGTACGCTACTATCTGTATAGAAAACCAGCATACACCTTGGAGATGAATGTTGCTTTCCTCAAGGAAAACCAACGTACACAGAAAAAATGTTGCAAACTCTTGTTGTAAAGCACAAGTTGCTTACTGTACGCTACTCTGGTTATATGAAACCCGCGTACATCTTAAGATGAAGTCAAAAAATATATTAATATTACGAATTGGGATTAGTTGAAGTTGGTTCTAAAACTTCCCCGACCTCCCAATTCAACCACCTCTTGAATCGAACTACCTACCTTGTCCCATAAATACAAGGAGGATCCATGAGAGGAGACTAGAACTAGACCTGGAAGAAAGTCTTTGAGTGCCGTTACGCTGGAGGAATTCCCAATTCATTGTGAAGAGCATGAGCCCATGACTCGGTTGCAGAAGCATCTTGACACGTCAGGTATAATTGTACCGATTCATGTTTCTTTGACAATAAAAAGGTGGAAATACCCTTCCTATCCCAAATCGAATGTCTATTGGAGTGCATGTTCATTTGGTTTAGTATTTGATTATTGTTGATGTTTGATCGCTTTCAATATTCATCATATTTATATAGTCAAGATACGTTGAGGAAGGTTTCCTTTGTGTTGTAGGTTCATCATAGCGAGAGATCAAGCGGAAGATCAAGTGAAAGCTAGGACTAGCCATTGATTAAAGGTACATCTTTTGATATCCCAATCTCTTTCATTTGTAGGGACTAATTGCAATATAATGAATGTATTTACCTGTCAACCCCTCCCAAGTTGGTAGTGTCTCTCCTCACTATAAGGTAATAATCCTGAAAAATAGACTGGCGACTCATGCTGGGGACTAACCAGTAGTTTTTCTGCTCTAGGAGACCTTGTTAGGTTTTCTTCCAATCTATTTTAGTCTTTTTTATTCTTTGAGAGGTCTTATAGATCTTTGTTACCTATTCTTTATATCCTGACTCATCTCAGTCCACTACTGCAAAGCCTTTTTGTTTGCTTATGAGCCTTGTACGTTGTTTTACCCTACTTACAGTGGCGTATTTTAGCTTATGAACGCTGCTTTGTCTACTGCATAGTAGCATATCTTTCCTAGTATACGCTGGTTTATGGACTACACAATACTGTATTTTCCTATAACTTTCAATTCTCTATTAAGGTTTGATTTTCAGTTGTTTGGGTTCACTTTTAGCCTGTTGCTTTGCCTCCTTGACTGACCCCTAAGACTTCCATGTCTCTTTTGATTCTTGTTTTCCTCTCTTGAGTCCTTTAGTTTTCCTTTGCTTGCTTGAGTACTTGTTTAAAGTGTTTTTACTGCTTTCTATCCCTTTTTGAAGTTTGTGCACTATTCTCTTTTGGACATAGCTACACACTTCCTAGTTGCTTGTTGCAGTCATACAGACTTGCATTCTTAACGATTGTTGTTTGTGGCAACATTAGCACACTTTCACTGTGTCTTCTCCTTCCCATTAGGGTTTGACCTCAAGTTTGGGTCCTTAAGGTTGCTTTTGAAAGGTTGCTTGGTTTAGATACTTTTTTATTTTCTTTTTAGTTCAGTCCAAGTGAGTCAAAGCTTTCTAGTTATCTTTCTTTTGAGTCCGTGTGTTGGTAAAGTGATTTTTGGTTTGCTTTCCTACTCTGTTTTCTTGGTTGGTGTTTTACTGGGTTTTGATGCTTAGGAGCAGCCTTATCGGTCTACCTTTCCACTACATGCATCTTTTTCCCTTTTCTTTTTACATTCAATGCCAAGTCTAGAGTTTTTCATTTCGACACAACTTGGTAGGTCGAGTCTTTCTCAGTTTCTACTTTGATTGTTTAAGCCATTAGTCTCTTATCTTTACCGACACCGCTTTTTGATCTTACTTGTTCCATTTTTTGATTTCATTTTCTTTGAAAAAGAGAAAAGTTAAAAATTGGAAATTGGTAGCATAACTGTAAGGTTTATCATTTCTTTTTGAAGTAGCATAAATTTTGTTTCGCTTTGAAAATTAAAAAAAAAAAAAATCAAAAATATCTTTAGTGTAAGGTTTGCTTACCTTTAGTTTTGGGAAACAATGAATGAAAACGTTTAGTGAAAGTTGTTTACTTTTATGTACTTTTCATTTCAGTCACAATCATGCCACACACTTCACTAAAACCTTTAAGTAACAAGTAGCCCATAAAAAGAAACCTTGATAAAATTAACTAGCAACATTTTTTTTTTAGGTATACACATCATCAACTAGCTTAGGCTAGAGTTTCGAGTTTAAATCACCTTAAACTACTCGAAACTGGTTTCATTACTCAACAATCGTAGTACGACTATCTATTAGGTAAATCCATCTCTATCAAATAGTCCTGGGATGTTCTACTCAAACCAGAGTTAAGCATTAGGCTGTGGGCAATTGGACTTGTTGAGGATACCCCCTCACTTTCCCATCAACCATAAACCAGAGTTGACTCGCGTACGGGGGTCCACTAGTGCTTTTTAAAGTGTTTGGATTTCGGGCTTTGATACCCTGCTCATGCATTTCGACTAGGATGATGACTGTCCCACAAGGTTATTTTGTATTGGTGGTAACCTTAGTATCCAGACTCTAGGGCTCTATACAGGTGATGATAGAAGGCTATTTCTGTTGTACCTAGGATAGACATGGGAGAAAAACCTCTACAGAAATTTGGGAAGGCGGTTTGGTGATTCAAATGCTTGCACCCAGAGAAACTGTATGTGGACCTCGGTTAACTGTTCTTCATCCTTTGTTGGTTAGTTCTGGGCCCTAATCATCCCAGAATTCCCTCCGAAAGGCATCTGTTTTCCTGGTTTGGATTACCTAGGACCTTTTTTAGTGGTTTGCTCTTTGTGCTACTTGTTTTTAGTTTGCCTTAGATATTTCTATCCCGTTGAGTCGGAAACTATGGATAGCATCCCTGTGAGCAACAATCAAGGAACCCTTGTTCAAGGGGCTCCTTGTGCTTTTCCATTCATTGGGAACATTGGTAATCCCTTAATGGCTACCTTGAATCTTGCAGGATTCACTTTAGGGCTACCAGTTTGGTTTTTTTCCACTCCAAACGCCTTGGATGCTCCTGATGCTTCTCAAGTAAGCACTTCACATCAAGAGCATCAAAACCCTATGCCTTCTTCGCCAATAACATCTTCTCCTCCTCCTTCTACTTCATGTGGTGAAAGTAGTAATACTAGTAACCAGCAATCTAAAAGGAATAGATAGAGGAAGAATACGAAGAAGATGCCAAAGCAAGGGGGAAGCCACCCAGCATCTGAAGGTCATGCTGCGGGAATCTACCCAACCTCTGGTGGTCATGTTGGGAGAACTCATTTAGTCACTGGAAATCATACTGAATCTCACCACCCAGCCTCTAAAGGTCATGCTGGGGTCACCTACCCAACCTCTGGTGGTCATGTTGGGAGAAATCGCTCAGTCACTCGAAATCATACTGAACCTCACCACCCAACCTCTGGAAGTCATGCTCGGGGCACCTACCCAGCCTTTAGAGGTCATGCTGGGAGCAAACTTTCAGTCAATGCAAATCATACTAAAAGCATGTCTTCAACCACTTTTGCTCATGTTGAGGACATGTCATTGATCACTACTGGTCATATTAATGACAAGTCACCAATTACTATGAGTCATACTGGAGACACTGAATTGGCCACTGCAAGTCATGCTAAGAATGTTAACATTGTTGACAAACCTAATAAAAAGAATCTTAAGTTCCCTTGTAAGTTTTGCAAGGGAGACCACCTGACCTATTTATGCCCTGCTATTCCAGAAGTGCAAAGAGTGTGGTCCATAGTTCAAAAGTTTTCTGCTTTTGAGCAACTAGCCACTACAAGTCATGTTGGGGGCAAGTTGTCAGCCAATGCTAGTCACGCTGAGAGTATTTTTGTTGTACAAGAGTCTAAGCTTATAGGACGGAATCCAAAGTTCCCTTGTAAACTTTGTAAGGGAGATCACCTTACACCCGTGCCCTACTATTCTAGAGGTGCAGAGAGTGTGGTCCATGTCTGAAGGATCCTCTACTCCTGAATTGTCTATAGATTCCCAACAGCCAGATCAACCTTTGGTTGATGAAGTGGTGAAACCAATGCAATCTTTGGTCAACCCCACTCTTTCTTCAGAGAGTGAAGTGATCGAATCGATTCAATCTTCGACCGATCCCATCAGTCCTTCAGAGATTGATGCACCTGTCCCTGAAGTCTTTTGCATTACCAATTTGTATGTTTATGAAAATGGAGGCATTTCATCTGTGTTGAGTGAACCCCTACCAAGATCTAGGATCATTTCCTTTGATTGGAATAGTCTAACTGGGCCTTGCCTTCCTTTTGCTACACCTTTTTAAATAAATGTTGACATCAAAAACCATGCAGTTCATCAATGTATTGTAGATGAAGGAGCATCTGTTAGTATCTTACCCCCTTATGCTTGGAGAGATTTAAGTTTTCCTAACCTTGTTCCAACTGTTAATTGGTCATTGAATTTCTATAAAAGACCTAGTGAACCAGTGGGATTCCTCCCTCAAGTACCCGTTACTTTGGGTGGAAAAATAGTCTTAGTTGTGTTATCACTCCAGGAAACTACCTAGGGTTATAAGCTAGGTATGCCTGGTAACTTAAGAAATTATGTTTTTTGTAATGGGTGGATCAATGGGATGACTCAATCCGAGTATAGCATTCAGACATTCATCATGGTAAACAAATAAAACAGTGCTCTCAAGAATTGATTAATCAGCAAATACTTTGAAAAATGGATGAAGAAAAGGAATGTGACCAAACCAGTACAGAGTAGGGCTCGAGAGACATTCAAGAAACTAACATCAAGCTATGAGCTAAACAATGGGAAGAGACCATTGTTTAGCTCATAGCTTGATGTTAGTTTCTTGAATGTCTCTCGAGCCCTACTCTGTACTGGTTTGGTCACATTCCTTTTCTTCATCCATTTTTCAAAGTATTTGCTGATTAATCAATTCTTGAGAGCACTGTTTTATTTGTTTACCATGATGAATGTCTGAATGCTATACTCGGATTGAGTCATCCCATTGATCCACCCATTACAAAAAACATAATTTCTTAAGTTACCAGGCATACCTAGCTTATAACCCTAGGTAGTTTCCTGGAGTGATAACAAACTGGCGCCGTTGCCGGGGATCGAGCTTGGAGAGACTTTGCCATATGTTTTAGTTGCTTGTTATAATAAAAATCACAGTTTTCTCTTGTTGTTGTTATCAGATATTTTCATCCACCATTGTTCTGCACTCTGTTCAAATTAGCTTAGCCTGTGCTCATAATTTGGATTGAGGAACTTCCTACTGCTGTGTGTGACCCGATGTTATGCATGTATTTGGTTGCATAAACCCTGCATGATTAATATACTTGGTTGTCTTAGCAATATTCTACATTTCATTTCTATATTTTATCATCTGATTTACAGTTTCTAAGAGCACTGGTTCATTTAACTATTTGATAAGCAACTTTTCCATTGAGCTATTGTGGTATCCCATCGATCCATTTACTGAAAAGGGTATTGAATTCTTAAGTTACCAAGCATACTTAGCCATAACCACTACCAAGAAACTACTTAGTGGTTATGGCTAAGTATGCTTGGTAACTTAAGAATTCAATACCCTTTTCAGTAAATGGATTGATGGGATACCACAATAGCTCGATGGAAAGGTTGCTTATCAAATAGTCAAATGAACCAGTGCTCCTAGAAACTGTAAATCAGATGATAAATAACAGGAATGATATGTAGAATATTGCTAAGACAACCAAGTATATTAACATGCAGGGTTTATGCAACCAAATACATGCATAACATCAGGTCACACACAGCAGTAGGAAGTTCCTCAATTCAAATCATGAGCACAGGCTAAGCTAATTTGAATAGAGTGCAGAATAATGATGGATGAAAATATCTGATAACAACAACAAGAGAAAACTGTGATTTTTTATTATAATAAGCATCCAAAACATATGGCTAAGTCTCTCCAAGCTCGAACCCTTGAATCCTCTTAGTTTTCAGGCTTTATAGCCTTTACAAAGCAGTTCCCAGATCCTAAAAGCATGGATCTGTTTAATTAACTAAAACACTAACTGATAGTAAATGCAAAAAGATAGGGACTGATCCCTAAAATCAAGGAAATGCTGATATGAAGATCTCCTTTCCAAAAGCTAATGTCCAACTGATTCAAAACTCGCTCAAAAAACCATGAGATATTGATAAAATAATTTATAATCCATTCATTCTGATCGGCTTTCTGCTAGTTCAGCGAACAAAACTGAGATCTGGGTGAAATTAGAGAAAATTGGCAAAAACAGGCTTTCGGCAGTTAACTCTTCTGCTGATTTCGTGCCTTCGCCGCCGGAAGTCAGACCTTTCGGCAGCTAATGAGCTCTGTGGGGCTCGCCTAAGCTGCCGAAAGCTGTAACTGTTTCAAAAATTAAAACCCAAAACGCTGCCTTCTGCTGATTTCGTGCCTTAGCCGCCGGAAGTCAGACCTTTCGGCAGCTAATGAGCTCTGTGGGGCTCGTCTAAGCTGCCGAAACCTGTAGAATTCCTGAAAAAACTGCTTTTAGAAAAAATCAATTTTCTCAACCGTCCGATGTCCGTTTTGCATGTTCGAATAGTCGATTTTGATCTACAGATCATAAGCTATCCACTGGTGCTTGCAGATCTGAATTTGGAGTTCGGGAAGGCCGTCAAAATTGCCCCGCAAGATCACGCGATTTTAGCAGAAAATTCCTCTTGAGTTATGGTTCAACAATGAAAATACCTCACAGGGAAGCCAAGTGACAAATCATAGCTGAGCATTCGGGATTTATTTAATAACAGAGCATGTTGCAACAGACAGATGACATAACGACTGGAGATTTAGCCTGAGATTGTAGGGATGAAGCGTTCTAGTTCAAACTGACTTCGTGGCTAAAATTTAGGAATGGAATCGAAAGCACTTCCACAGACTTAGTTAACTGCCGAAAAGCTGGGATTTTTTTTTTTTTGATATTGAAGGCCAAGACTCACAAAAATAAATTTTTTTACCCATTCTATCAACCAAAATGACGGTGGTCAATTTGGGAGATAACAAGTTGATTTTATGGTTTTAAAGGACCCTATGGATTTTGATATGATCCTCGGGTGTGATTACGTATATACTATGCAAGCTGTGGTGTCTACACTCTTTCATGTGATGTATTTTCCTCACAACGAAAGCATTGTCACTATCTATCAGCTTACATTTGTTGATCCCTCTTATTACCCAACTATAGACCAAGTATATCCCTCTCCAGTAGGCACTACCATGTCACAATCAAATTATGTGGCATATTGTTCCTTGGGTTCAATTGCTACTGAGAAGAAGCCTCTGAATTCATGCTTACCTTCTAGGGACTGGGTCTCGACAATTGACCAGGTGATGACTCCATCTGAATGTTTAGATATGTGTTCCATCTGGGATAATATACTTCCCTCTGATGAAGTTTTCCTAGAGTCAATAATGCATTCTGCCATTCATTTGGACATTGATCCACCGTCGAGCATTCTTCCACCTTTTCTTCGAGATCGTTAAAAATAGTAAGGAGTTTATGAGCATTCTTTCACCTTCACTTTGATCTCATTAAAAATAGTAAGGAGGCTACGAGCATTCTTCCACCTTTTCTTTGAGATCGTTAAAAACAGTAGGGAAGCTACGAGCATTCTTCCATGTCTCCTTTGAGCTCGTTAAAAACAGTACGGAAGTCACGAGTTTACTTTTTTCAGGCTCGTTAAACCTTTACGAACAAGATTGTTATAGTTTTCTTTCACGCTCTTGTTAGACTCTTTAAATATGACAAGATTGCTGAGTATAGTTGTCTTTTCAGACTCGTTAAAGGATTTGAAGCGACATCTGCTTAGGTATAAGTTTAACCCTTTTCCAGACTTTTGTGGATTACTTATGAAAAAGGAATAGTCTAGTCATACATGGCTAGAAGATTTCTTCTCTCATTGTTTTAGAATTTTTCGGGGGAGGAGACTAACTGTACGAAAAAGGACTTTTGGAGCCTTCTTTAGGGTTTTCAGGATCTTGAATCATGAAAACACCAACGAGCATTCACCTACTTGGGCTCGATGTGAAATCCACAAGAGGGTGTATAGAGGATTGTTTAATTTTTTCGGACTCTATAAACAGGAAAACACCGGCGAGCATTAACTTACTCGGGCTCGATATTAAAATCCACGAGTAAGTGTATGGAGGATCATTTAAGTTTTTTTGACTCCTTAAACAAGAAAACACCAACGATCAATAACAGATCTCGGCTCGATATTAAAATCCAGAGATCAGTATTATAGAGTATTTGTCTATCTCTTCTTCGAACTCTGTAAAAAATGAAGAAGGTCCTGAGTCTTCCTCCCATGGGCTCATTAAACTTTTTACATGGTTGGACTTATTGAGTTTTCTTTCTTTCTTGGACTTCAATTTTTTGACCTTAAGGTGAATCTGATCTCCGAGTTTTTACTCCCTTGGTTGGTTATTCTTCCAACCATATGGAGGGTCTGTTAATGTCTCCTACATTGCAAGTTTATATCACTTCCCCTTCATGTTAAAAGCTGCCTAAGTCACTTTGTGTCATGCTCACTATTCAAGGATACAGCCTATGTCAACCATTCTGCAGTTTACCTTGACTTCATGTGTCGGCCATCCTGGTGTCAGTTTGTTTCATCTTGTTACTTGTCCTACTCCAAATCTGCTCATACCTTTGAGTGTTCCTCGTGTTGGTTGATGGAGGATGCATTAAGGAATCCCTTCCAACAGACTTCTTCCCATCGAATTCAACTCATTTTTCTCTGGGGATGAAGTTTAGAGTTTCGGTTAGTACCTTGGGAATTGCAGTCATTAGTGGCAGTTTCCCTCACTGTTGAATAAAGGGAATACATCAATGTCTCTTATTCGACAAGTTCCTCAGGTGTTCGACTTCAAGTCCATTTATTCACACTTGTTGGATCGTACTAGGTACCTTGGGCCCCATTATCATTATCGATGGAAGCCCTCGTATTTGTTAATGGTATACATCAATGACCGGTAATCAAATGATTCCCCCCATGTTCAACTTCAGCTCATTTATTCACATGGTTAGGGTTTGTACCTTGGGTTGTTTGGATGAAGACCTTGGTATTCTGATAGCATCACCCTATTTATGTTATCACCCAAGGTACGCAAGACTGAGCCTCACTCATTTTGGCCCTTCATGAGACATAGATCCAGTTTGTTGTTATGGTTATGATCTCTCATTTTGACATGGATCCACGCTTGTATTTCAATGGCCATACTTTATATATACATGTCCTAGTTATGTATCGAAGATCATGTTGTATCATGCTACACATCTATATGATGTCAAGATTGTAATTGCTCGCTGACCTTGATTGTTGTTTCAAGTACTTTTGTTACTGGGTTCTGTGGTTTCTTGCTCCTCCTTTGACTTGGAATTATAATGTATTTCAGCCATTGTTTCCCTCTGACCTCACACATTAGGGGGAATCTATTATGGATCAAATCTGCACTTCTCCATCCATGATCACATTGCTCTGATGATCACACAAAAGGACACTAAGGATTGAAGAGCTAGGTTGACCTAGATGACTTATTAACTGGAACTACTCCCTTCATCTGAGAAACTTACTGTTTCTACTGATTTCATCACATGTATGCTACTATCTGTATAGAAAACCAATGTACACCTTGGAGATGAATGCTGCTTTCCTCAAGGAGAACCAATGTACACAAATAAAAATGTTGCAAACACTTGTTGTAAAGCACAAAAGTTGCTTACTATACGCTACTCTAGTTATATGAAACCTGCGTACATCTTAAGATGAAGTCAAAAAATATATTAAGATTATGAATTGGGATTAGTTGAATTTGGTTCTGCAACTTCCCCAACCTCCCAATTCAACCACCTCTCGAATCCAACTGCCTACCTTGTCCCATAAATATAAGGAGGATCCATGAGAGGAGACTAGAAATAGACCTAGAAGAAAGGCATTGAGTGTTGTTACACTGGAGGAATTCACAAGTCATTGTGAAGAGCAGGAGCCCAGGACTCGGTTGCAAAAGCATCTTGACATGTTAGGTATAATTGTATGGATTCATGTTTCTTTGACAATAAAAAGGTGGAAATACCCTTCCTGTACCAAATCGAATGTCTATTGGATTGCATGTTCATTTGGTTAGGTATTTGATTATTGTTGATGTTTGATCGCTTTCAATATTCATCATATTTATATAGTCAAGATACGTTGAGGAAGGTTTCCTTTGTGTTGCAGGTTCATCATAGCGGGAGATCAAGCGGAAGATCAAGTGAAAGCTAGGACTAGCCATCGATTAAAGGTACATCTTTCGATATCCCGATCTCTTTCATTTGTAGGAACTAATTGCAATATAATGAATGTATTTACCTATCAACCCCACCCAAGTTGGTAGTGTCTCTCCTCACTATAAGGTAATAATCCTGAACAACACATGGAACCACACACAGTGGTGTGATCATGAATGTTTATGGCCCACAATTACTGGAGAAAAAAATTCAATTTCTAAATCATATTTCCTAGATCAACAGGCAGTTTCATAATACTCATTAGATAATTGGAGGATATTTCAATATCATCACTTCTCTTGAAGAAAAAAAAGGAGGCATCCGCAGACTTGATAGGAACATTTTTTCCCTTCAAGCTCTCATTTGGGAACTATCTCTGGCAGACCTGGAGATGAGTAATGGAATATACACCTAGAATAATAGGAGAGGAGGGGATAAACATGTAGCCTCTCGTTTAGACTGGTTTCTAATCTTGTCTCTCTTATGTAGAATCAACTCAACCTCTCTAGCACCATCCTTCCGATGGCGGGCTCTGATCATGGATGGTGTGTCTCCATCTTGATTTGGATGCTCCTAACTTTCGTAGGCCTTTCAGATTCGAGCTATTATGGTTTACACACCCAAACTTTAAAGAAAAAATTAAAGATTAGTGGCACACCTCGAACCGTGGGGAGGGAACCACCATGTATCGTTTCCAACAAAGATTAAAGCTCATAAAAAATCAACTAAAACAGTGGAACAAAATGGAATTCAACCACATTCAGGAAGAGAAAAAAATACTGGAAGGAGAACAGGGTGACATTAAATCCCAATCCATCCTCAATGGTTACACCAAAGACCTAAAGCAGCAGGAAAAATATCTCTAGAACCAAATTGACCTCAGAGGAAAGCAGGAGGAAATTCTTTGGCGCCAAAGATCTAGAATACAATTGCTCAAGGAAGGGGAGAAAAACTCTAAATTCTTCCACAATGCTATAATACAATGCATGAAAATGAATAGGATCACCAAAATGAAAACCAGTACTGGGGATACTTTACTCAACAAGGAAAACATAGAACAGGAGCTGGTTCACTTTTATAAATATCTCATGAAAGGCCCTACTCCTGACAGAATGCATGCCACTCACCAGATCCTGTAGCATATCCCCCATCTCATCATGGAGGATAAAAATGCCCACCTCACAATCCCTATTTCCACGGCAGAAGTGGAATCAGTTGTAATGGAAATTAAGCTGGGAAAATCCCCTGGCCTAGATGGATTCACTATTGACTTCTTACAAACCTGCTGGGATATTATAGAGGAAGACGTCTGCAAAGTGGTAGAAGCTTCTAGAACTTCATGCTCCATTCTACCTGCCTTCAATGCCACCTTCCTCACTCTCATTACCAAAATTGAAAAACCTACTGACCCAACAAATTTCTGTCCCATAGCCCTGTGTAATTTCATCTATAAAATCACAACCAAGGTCATAGCCAATCTCCTTAAACTCCTTCTTCCCACTCTCATCTCTCCAACACAATCAGGATATGTCTAGGGAAGACAAATTTTGGATGGAATCATTACTGCACATGAGGTGGTTCATTCTCTTGAAACCTTCTCTTTGTCTAGTATGCTCATAAAACTTGATTTAGCCAAATCCTTTGAAAAAAACAATTGGAACTTCCTCAGAGACACCCTCATGGCCTTTGGCTTTTTTCCCTCCTGGGTAAGCTAGATCATCTCCCTAGTCTCCTTTGATTTCTTTTACATGCTTTTCAATGGATCCCCTTCTTCCACCTTATCCCCTTCGAGGGGCATCATGCAAGGTGATCGCTTATCCCCTTAACTCTTCATCCTCCTCGCGAAAATCTTGGGCAGAAGCATAAAAGTAGTGGTCTTAGAAAATCACATACGGGGCATTAAAACTAGCAGGCACAACAACCCTCAGTCACACTTGCAGTTTGTGGATGACACGATGCTTATGAGGAAAGACACGCTCACGGAAGCAAGATCCTTCAGGGAGGTTCTTTGCTCTTTCAGTGCAGCCTCAGGTATTACCATCAACAATCTCAAGTCGCAAATATTTTTCTTCAACACTCACCTTCAAACGCAAACCAGGATAACTAGAATCCTGGGTTTTCAAAAGAGCTCCCTTCCATCCAAATTCCTTGGAGCCGCCCTCATTGACTCCGCTATCAAAAAATATTCTTAGAAAGACTTTCTTGCTTCCCTGGAACACAAACTATCGTCCTAGACCTTCAGAGCCCTCAAATTTCCCAGTCGTATCATCCTCCTGAAGTCTGTCCTCCAAGTTATGCTTCTATACCTCTTCTCGGTCATGGAAACCCCTAAGTACATTCTCAAAGCCATCCACAACCTGCAAAGAAATTTCCTCTGGGGAGGCACCACTCAGCACAAAAAGTGGGCATTAGTGGCCTGGGAAAAACTATGCACTCCAAAGCATGATGGAGGCCTCGGTATGAGAGACCTTGTCACCCTAAATGAAGTACTTAGCGCTAAGCTCCCCTGCCAATGCAGCACATAGAATTCCATGCCTTGGACAAACATTTGGATGCACAAATATGACGACAATATGAAACATCATGAGCTCATTCGACAGGACACTCTTCCTAATGGGTCCCTCATTTGGAATTCGCTTTGAGCTCAAAGAGAACTTATTCGCAAACACATCTTCTGGGAAGTCAGGGGTGGAAACATAGCTCTTTTCTAGGAGGATGCCTGGAATTAAATGCCCTCCTTGCAACAACTCAATAACATAGAAGAGTTGCAACTAATCTCACATCACCAGGGAAGGCACCTTATTTGTCAATACTGGAGGCCTCAAAACAATAACGACACCTGGTGAGTGTGGATCACAGAGGAGAATTGGAACTGGAACTTCAAAAATGAAGAAGGAAAAACCTTATGGGAAACTCTCAACTACAGAAATATATTAATCTCAGACAAGCCAGATAAGCTAAGGTGGGGACATCAACATAAAGGCTATTTCACCATTAAGGAGGCTTACAAATTAACTCACCCCGCGTCTCTCTTACCCAAAGACATTTTTTGGACAAATATTTGGGACTCACACATATGGCCAAAAATCAAAACCTTCCTCTGGCTAGTCACATGGAAAAAAATCTTCACTTGGGACCAGCTTCTTAGAAGGGGTTTTGAAGGGCCCTGAGTTTGTGTTTTATGCAACCAACAGGGGGAGACTCAACAACATATCCTCAACAACTGTAGCTTTTTCTCCACCGTTTGGGATTGGGGCGCAACCATATCCCGTCATTCCAACCGTCATAGGGAAGACATCAGCTCCACCATTTGCGACTGGCATTCAGAACCTTTCTCTAGTCCCATCCTGAGCCACATCTGGATACTCTTCCCTGGTTTCATTCTCTGGAACATTTGGAAAGAACGTAATAGAATAATTTTCCATGGTATCTCTCTCCCCTTGCCTAATATCCAAGCTTGCATTACTTCAACCTTCAGGAGACCTTGTTGTTAGGAGCCTAGTCAGACTTTGATCATGTTTGTCTACACCAGGAAAGAATTATCTTGATAGAGTTTAAATTCAATCTCAACTCTCACCACCCCTGTTGTAGAAATTTCTCCCTACGGATAGGTAGAAACTCTCTTAGGATAAAGCAGGATATACTGACTCTATACTAAGACAAAAAGGAAACAAATGCTTCCTTGAATCCCTAGATCTAACAAACATCTCAAGATTAAAATGCTAGAAAGGGTAGAAGAAGTTTGACTGACCTTCTATCCAAACGCTTGTCTTTGTAGTTGCTCCAATCTCCAAGCCCTCACGAATGAACCTGTCAAAATGGAACCAAGACACAAGAATGCACTATTCTCTAGCAACCTGAAACATGAGTTAGAATCTAAATCTATGAAAGATACAAATCATATCATTAAAACAAAATTAACACAAATGATTTGGGAAAACAAGACAAGTTATTCCATTACCAACTTGAAGTCATGTACAATAGTTGCTTGATGTCCAAGCCAACTTCCAGCTCCAAGTGCTTCCTCTAACTATCTCTGCAGAAGTATGAAGATCATAGGTTTGATGCCCCAAAAGTCCTCCCTTTGGCACATGGAAAGCTTCTCTCTTATAGCACATGGGAAGGCTAACCAACAAGAGAGAAGTGTGGATCTATGGAGGGTTTAGTGGATCAGGCCAGCTAAACAAAGAAGGAGTTAGGATCGAACCAAAGGTGGTAATCCCAACAAAATCTCCTCGAAGGTCGAAATCCCAAAATCCAAGGCAAAAAGGCTAATTTCAGACTACCACGCCCCTATAACTGAGCATAACGCGGTAGTACCGCGCCCCAGAGAAGGAGCAACGCGCGGTAGTGCTAACTACCGCGCCCTTGTAGATGTGCAAGGAGCGGCAGTGCTCACAAACAGGGCTAAGTTGGGCTGGAAGATGGCAGAAAAAGGTTTTGCTTTCAGTATTCAGTCAATGGTTTTCACTCTGGATGTTCAGATGATCTTTAAGGGAAACTGTTGTTTAGGTCGGTAATGCAAGGATGCGACACTAATATGTAATGTGTAATATTGAGGTATAACAGATGCCCCCTAAAGTGTGAGGTCAGAAGAGACTGATGGCCAAAAGACTTTACAAATATGGTTCGGAGATAGCATCGAGGAGAGCAACAAGGAGCTGAAAAATAGAGACAAAATGTCAGATATACCACCGAGGCGGGCATTCCCATGCTCGGAAACAAATGACTCAAAGCATGGCTGCCGACCAATACATTGCAGATCCATGAGTACTGAGATGATATAGACTGTAGACAAATCATGGCTACTATGAACAAGCGTAGATCCATGAGACAATAATGACACAGCCACGACCAATACAAAAGTGGATCTGTGTGACAATACAGAGGAAATATCCATTGCAACCTGGACGTGATCAAAATACAAAAGGGTGTCCAGGGTCTTCTACCCGATCGTAAATGATACGAATCTAGCCATGTGATTACAAGGTGTTGAAGTCGAACATGGTAGAAACCATTTGATTACCGGTCAATGATGTGAACCGTTAACAAATGCGAGGGAGATCACCAATGATGACAATGATTCCCAAGGTATCAATAGTACATCTCAACGAAATGCGAATGAATGAGTTGATGTCGAGCATCCGAGAGATTGCTTGATCAGAGGTCAATGATGTGAACCTGCTATCAAACACGAGGAAACCTGCCATTGAGGCATGCAGGTACCAAGGTACTAATGGTTGACTCCTAAGTCTAATTCCTGGATAGTGATTTGGTGTCGACAGGAATAGACTCGTCGAAGGTGGGCCATAATGATTCCCACATCATCGACACGAAATCAGAACGAGAGATAGTATGGACCGATGAAACAATAGAATATGTACTGACACAAAGGGAAGGTTTGACATGAAGTGGAGGTGGACTCAAGGTAATAACCCTTTGAACATATAACGGCATGAAACAGAGCTTGGCAGCAGGGATTACTTGAACAGACAGAACCACAGAAAGTGTGAACTCATAGCAATAATGAGGACGCATTATCATAATGATGAAACTATCAGCAAGACTGACTACCCAAAACAGACAAGGTGAGGATGCATGCCATGTTCAAAGGTGATGACTCACAAGCTGCCAACAAGGTAAACTTGACTCATTTTCCCATTTTCTCCCGACATGATGGACGAGTACCTCTTTGTTTTTTAACGAGCTTGAGGAGGATAACAGATGCTCGGTAAAGCTCATCTCATAGATGAGTCCAATATCACATGTTTTTCGAACCTGAGAAAGGAGGGGTTCGTCCCAAAGTGGGCCCTTCGATGTTTGATTTTAACAAGTCCAAGGAAGGAAAACTCGGTAGTTTTTCGTGTTTAGAGAGTCTGAAAAGCTTAAAGAAGGCTCCAAAGGTCCTTTTTCGTAAGGTTAGCCTCATCGCCCGAAAAAGGGTAAAACAACGCGGGAGAGGACTCTTCCAGTCATGATTGGCTGGAGTACTCCTTTTTCGTAAGTAGTGCCCCCTAGTCCGAAAAAGGGGTAAACTATCACTAGGGAGACGATCATTCAAATCCTTTTACAAGTGTGAACGAATCAATTTCGCTTGGCAATCTTTTCAATTTTAGGGAGTCTGAAAAGAGCTTAACTATGGACTCCATGTACAACTTTGTCATGGTTGATGACCGAGTACGACAAAGGGGAAGTAAACTCGGCACAGTTCCTTTTCCGTAAATAGTCTAGCGAGGCCGGATAAAGTGATAAACCTATACTCGTTAGACACACCTTTTTACTCCAATTTGTTTAACGAGCACGATAATGGTATCAAAAGCACTCGGAAACTTTTTCATGTTTGGATCCAGAGCACGAAAAAGGAAAAAGTAAGCTCAAACCACTCTTCATGTTTTTAACCAGAGCACGAAAAAGTGAAAAGTAAGCTCAAACACCATCTTACTGTTTTTAACGAGCTCGAAGATAGGTTGGAAGAATGCTCATGATGTCTGCTTCATTTTTTAACGAGCTTGTAACAGAAAATGAACTATGCTCAGGATAATTTTCATAGTTTAATGAGCTCGAAACCTAAAAAGGAAAGTATGCTCGAAAATGTTCCCAATGGTGAACTTCTTTCCGTCATGAAATCCAAAGGTTGGTTCATGCCCCCCAGCATGATTTCTAGAAGTAAGTGACTTAGCTCCAACGTGATGTGGAGAGGTGATCGAGTTGACTTCAACGTAACTTCCAGAGGTTGAAGACATGCCCCCAAGCTTCCTTTCATTCTCCTAAAGTATAGGCGGGTGAAAATCAGGTTCAGGTACTAAGTCTACGAGGAGACTCGACTCAAAGGGAAAGGATATGTTTCATTGTTTAACGAGCTTGACACAGGAGTAGAACTTTGCTCAGACTACTGGTTTCATTTTTTAATGAGCTTGAAGCCAAAAGTAAACTCTGCTCATGGTTAAGGCCCATTGATGGGTTCCCTCCCAACATGATGACCAGAGGTTGGTAAATGCCCCCAGCATGATTGCTAACGGCTAAACATGCCCCCCAAGCTTCGTTTCGTCTGACTACTCTTCTTCCTTACCCAAAAAATCCTGGCTACTAATCTGAATGTGTTCACCAGGGGGGTAGGGAGAACCAGGACCAAGTGACCCAGGCAGATGAAATGAAGGTTCCAATCCTAACTCACGCGAGAGACTCGAACAAATGGAAGGGAGATCTATTTCATTTTTACACAAGCTTGAAATAGATAATAACAATGCTTGAAAGGGTCCTTTTTATTTTTTAAGGAGCTTAAAACAGAAAGAAATTATGCTCGAAGGTAATTTCATTTTTACGCAAGCTTGAAACTGAACGTAAACTATGCTTGGGATTTGGTTTCATTTTTACACAAGCTTAAAACCAAAAGTAAACTGTGCTTGAGGGTAGTTTCATTTTTACGCAAGCTTGAAACCGAACGTAAACTATGCTTGGGATTGGTTTCATTTTTACGCAAGCTCAAAACCAACGGTAAACTGTGCTTGAGGGTCGGTTTCATTTTTTAACGAGCTTGACACCAGAATAGAACTTTGCTCCAAAAGTCCTCCTCTTGGCTCATGGAAAGCTTCTCTCTTATAGCACATGGGAAGGCTAACCAACAAGGTAAACTTGGCACCAGAATAGAACTTTGCTCCAAGTGATGGTTGGTTTCATTTTTACACAAGCTTAAAACCAAAAGTAAACTATGCTTGGGATGATGGCTTCATTTTTTAACGAGCTTGACACCAGAATAGAACTTTGCTCCAACGTTCCCCCTCCTAGGGGGAAGAAACCACTAAAACATGTGGAACATTTAGGGAAGTCTGGTGACTAGGAGTCATGCGATGAGTGGGCGTCACAAAGGAAAGTTGATCGATGGTCACAATATTCCCATGATGGGGAAAATACATCACTCGAAAGAGTGAGGACACTACAGCCTTCATGGCATGGACGTAATCGCGTCCAAGGAGTAGATTAAAATCTAAGGGACCTTGGATGACCATGACTTCAATACAGACAGTTTTCCCTCCCAAAGTGATAGGTAACTGAGGAAGGGACCCTAAAGGTCCAGTAGGCCTTCTATTGAAAGCCAGTATCTGGTCAGTGACGGGCACAAGCCGAGGAGAACCTAAGGCTTTCCAAGCAGTTGAGGATAGAATACTAACAGAAGCTCCTTCATCAACTATCGTACGAAAAATTTCTTTATCGGAAACTCCTACAGATATCTAAAAAGGAACGCTCGAAGGAAGACGAGATTCTGTTAGACCATTCCAATCAAAGGAAATAACCTCAGTACTTGGAGGGGGTCTCACGGAAATGGACAGGGTTTCCCCTTGCCGAGGACATTCTGAACCGATAAGGAAAACATCAGTGGTTTCCAATTCACTCTCGCTTGGAAGATAAGAATGAGACGAAGATTGTGTCAAGGTGACTGCTTCAGTCTGGACTTTCTCCAATGAAAGAGCGGGATCGAGTGGGGATGACAGCGACTCAATCACTTCACTCTCGGAAGGGAGAGTGGGATCAATTGTAGATGAAACTGAATTGATCACTTGGTCAACCAGTGGGGGGTCGAGGGACAGTTTACCATGGTCTGTTGGAGGCACCAGTTGAGAACTGGTAATATCTTCCAACCACCGCGAGGCTTCATCCATGCTCGGACAAAGGAAAGTACGGTGCATACCCTTGCATATCAAACAGGGATATAGGACTTTACCCTTACGACCCTTCACCAAGGGGTCACTGGTTGAGGGGGTGCTATCGACATGATGGTCAGAGGTCGACGATACGATTGGTTTGGGGTTTTTAGACCACACTTCTGACACTCGGGAAAGATCAGGACAATCCTTGAGAAGGTGATCACCCTTACAAAGTTTGCAAGGGAACTTGGGCTTACGGGGTGTTTTCGTAGAATGAGTGCCATTAGGGGCAACTGGTTTACGCTTGGTCTCTTCTTTATCCTTCTTCTTCTTAAATTTCCTTTTCTTCTTCTTCTTATCCACCTGATTACTAACACTATTGCTTTGGTCAGGCGAGGAAGAAGGAACGGAAGAAGATTCATCCGACGAAGAAGGGGAAGGATTAGTTTGGGATTGACTCTCTCGTGGTGGAGAGTTAACATTCAAAACATTGGGCGCAATCGGAATTACCGGATTGAATAACCATACCGGTAATCCTATGGTTAATCCAGGAAGATTTAACGTGGCAATAAAGGGAGGACCAATATCTCCAACTGGAGGAAAAGTAAAAGGTACCCCTTGAAAAGGGGTCTCCGGATTGGTAGTCCCAGAAGGAGCATGGGCGCATGGAGGTGGATTCTCCATGGAACAAAACTAAGTGATGTAGACAAAGTTTTGTTAAAAAGAACTCAAAAACCCTCAGGCAACCGAGCGTGCGAAAGGGGAGCTAGGAAAAGACAAGGCTCACAGGCCAAAAGAGCAAGCTCAAAAAACTATACTGAGGCCGCTGCCAAAGTAAGCGAGCTGTACAACAAAACGGCCAGAATGCCAACAAGCATCCCTACAAAGAAAAAGACCCTCTACAAGATAGCAAGCAAAACCTCCTAACTAAGAGCTGGAGACCTCAACAAATTGTATCCTTCGCAAGGTGATGAAATCCAAGTCGAACAATACAACATGAGAGACCGATATAAGAAGGATATCCCTCTACCGAAAGGGATCCTGGGTAAAAGAGCCCTAGTAGAATAGATACTAATCTACCTCGTTCATGACACGTCGGAAAAGGTTTTGGGCACTTCAGCCTTCCGAAGAAGACAGCGATCGATGTTGCCTTAGGGCTAAGTGGAGTGCGGTATTCCACAGAGTCCGTCCGGTTCTCAATCTCGCGGCCGTTTAACCCCTGAAAGTTGGAAACAGTCAGGAGGCCCCTCCACAAACTAGCTGTGACCGTGTCAATAAGTACTAGAGGATTTTAGTTCCCTAAAGACAACGACTATGTCTCAGATGAAAATGACAAGGGGGAATTATTTTGATGCCTATCCCCGGTGTCCTACCTAACTACCAAATTCTTTCGATTTCCTCAAGTGAGGTTAAAGTTGGTTTAATTAGGGAGATTAATTTTAGTGGCTGTCTTACTCAATCGGGTTATGGAAGTGCAACTTGATGGTGTTATGATGACCCAAACCATGCAAATGAAGATGAATCGAAATGAGCCTTTCTCTTCGATGAATACTAGCTAAAGTAAGGAAGAATTCTTTCCGTTCCCAATATGCACAACCCAATGCACATGCAATTTTATTTCTTTTCAAAATGATAGAAAGAAGTAAAATATGTACCCAAAACTAACCCAAAGTAATGAAAAATTTCTTCATATGAACACCAAACGTAATGATTCTAATCCATTTCCTATCTTTTCACACTTGAAAAAGACACATCCAAGCTACGGAAAGAAAGATTCTACAAATGCTTCCAATCAAATGCAAGACAAAGAGAAGAACCTAATGATATTGTCTAACTCAAATGCACATAAATATGAAACAAGCATTTCTTCTTCTTATGAATGTAATACCAAAAATGTCAAATGATTAAATTAAAGCAAGAAGAATACCTATGTGTTTCAATTTCATGAATATGGTAAAATAACGACAAAATCAAGCTTCTCTTTGAACTAAAGTGGAGGCAAGGAATCAATCTTTTCAAACAATCATTAGATAGGATGTAAAGGAAATAAGATGCCAAGCAATCCAGACACGCCAAACACATCAAACCAACAATGATCCCAAAACCTTAATATGGGTCAAAACGACTAAAAAATGCAAGCAAAACACTAGTATTGATTCAAAGGGCCAACATGGATCCAAATCTCGAAAAGACCCAAAAATAACCAAACAAACCAAATAAATACACTTTCCAGGAACTGCCGCGGGCCCGTGGGCCACCTGGGAGCGGTACTGCAAGACTACCGCGCTGTAGACAGCGCTTAAAGGGCGGTACTGCAAGACTACCGCGCTGTAGACAGCGCTTAAGGGGCGGTACTGCAAGACTACCGCGCTCTGGAAGTGGTGAAGGCGCGGTACTACCGCTCTGTAGGCAGTTACGGGGGCGCGGCACTGTGTGAACAGGGAAAGAGGTGGAAATTTGAGAAAAGATCTTGACTTTTCAAGGGTTCGCCAACCCAGAGGACTTACTGATCTGTAACAGAAGTCTAATGCAGAGAACAGGGAGGTGAATGAAGGTGAAAGAACCCAATTCTTACAATCAATGAGTGAAATTGAAAGCAAACTTCACAAGCAAAGAAAATGGATTCAATGTCCCCAGTATGGTCACCAGTTTTTGTTGTAGAAATTTCTCCCTACGGATAGGTAGAAACTCTCTTAGGATAAAGCAGGATATACTGACTCTATACTAAGACAAAAAGGAAACAAATGCTACCTTGAATCCCTAGATCTAACAAACATCTCAAGATTAAAATGCTAGAAAGGGTAGAAGAAGTTTGACTGACCTTCTATCCAAACGCTTGTCTTTGTAGTTGCTCCAATCTCCAAGCCCTCACGAATGAACCTGTCAAAATGGAACCAAGACACAAGAATGCACTATTCTCTAGCAACCTGAAACATGAGTTAGAATCTAAATCTATGAAAGATACAAATCATATCATTAAAACAAAATTAACACAAATGATTTGGGAAAACAAGACAAGTTATTCCATTACCAACTTGAAGTCATTTACAATAGTTGCTTGATGTCCAAGCCAACTTCCAGCTCCAAGTGCTTCCTCTAACTATCTTTGCAGAAGTATGAAGATCATAGGTTTGATGCCCCAAAAGTCCTCCCTTTGGCACATGGAAAGCTTCTCTCTTATAGCACATGGGAAGGCTAACCAACAAGAGAGAAGTGTGGATCTATGGAGGGTTTAGTGGATCAGGCCAGCTAAACAAAGAAGGAGTTAGGATCGAACCAAAGGTGGTAATCCCAACAAAATCTCCTCGAAGGTCGAAATCCCAAAATCCAAGGCAAAAAGGCTAATTTCAGACTACCGCGCCCCTATAACTGAGCATAACGCGGTAGTACCGCGCCCCAGAGAAGGAGCAACGCGCGGTAGTGCTAACTACCGCGCCCTTGTATATGTGCAAGGAGCGGCAGTGCTCACAAACAGGGCTAAGTTGGGCTGGAAGATGGCAGAAAAAGGTTTTGCTTTCAGTATTCAGTCAATGGTTTTCACTCTGGATGTTCAGATGATCTTTAAGGGAAACTGTCGTTTAGGTCGGTAATGCAAGGATGCGACACTAATATGTAATGTGTAATATTGAGGTATAACAACCCCTGAACTTCCACCCCCCCTACCAAATTCCATCTGCATCTCCTCCTCTTGGTCCCCGCCGATGGACCCCCCATGAAAATTAACTTTGATGGTGCCTCAAAGGGAAAACCTAGACGAGCTAGAATCAGAGGAGTCTTCAAAAATGCCACTAGAGAAATCATACACATCTATAGTGAATATATAGGGAACACCACTAACAATGTGGCAGAGCTTTCTTCTCTAAATACAGGCCTAAGACTTTCTAGCAAAGAAGTATGGACAACGTTAACTGTTGAAGGTGTCAAAAATCATCATCAACACGGCTCACAGAATTTAGTGCGGCACTACTCTTGACAAGTTATCCAAACATTGGCGATTAGAGTTGCTCAAGGAACAACTGCAAGAACACATATACCACTTTCAAGTTTTCAATAGTATCCATGTTCCCCGCTCGGCCAACAAACTAGCGGATCATCTGGCCAATCATGGAGTTGTCCCTTATAATGATAGTATTGACTCCCCCTAGCACAACATCAGGGTACAACCACTCAGAATGCAGTTAACGGTCATTGCCACTCATGACTAGGTCCCCCCACGAGGGGTGATAAATGTGGGTCATCCCACGGAAAGGACAGCCGGACTAGAAGATGGACACATGCCCACCGAGGCCAACCACTAAGTAGGGCATGTATCAACCCAAACCTTCCATGCGTCCCAAGATTAGTAAATCGTACAACACACATGGAGACGGGCCCAGGCTTAAATCATCCTTCGAACTGGGAATTCGAACGTCTATTGGGTCCTTCATGCATTCTGTCTTATCCATGAGTCATTTCCATTACTCCAATGGAAATATATGAGTGGAATGGTATGCCTACTCTCATGGTTAGCATTTACATCATGATAAAGTAGGTTCATGCAAGGCAAGGTAGCAAGAAAACGAACAAGAGTTGGGAATACGCTCGGCACACAGCCCTGCGAATCACAGTTTGTGGAAGTTTATCATGTGGTTCGATTGTAGCTGTTGTAGAGATGTCGCCCGCAAAGTGAGCTTACACTCGGTACAAATCTAAATCGACAGGCCCCTCTACTATCCCAGCGGTGAGATTCATGCGCGGAGTGGTGGGGAAAGCCTGCCGCTTTAAAGAGAAAATCCTGTTGAAAGTCCAAGAGGAAATTCAGGAGGCAGAAGAATATTCCCAATTTTCGCGTGGTTTCCTTTCAGACACTAAAATCATAAAAGAATTCGAAGCTTTGGTCCCAGACCCTGGGAATACAAGAGGTCGCACCACCCTGTATCAAAGAACCCTGGACTACCATTGGCTGCAGAAGTCGATGCTTAGAAAGACTATGGATGACAAAGCAAAATCGCAGGCATAGATTCTCCTACAACAAGATGAGATGGTTCTTATGCTCAAGAAAATTTTCCAAAACCAAAAGCAAATAGCTCACCAGATTGGCATCAAGCTTGCCGGGGAGATCGGTTCTCATGTTGACACAACTGGTTTGGACTCGTAGCCTATTTTTAGATAAGCTTTTTTTTTTTTGGCATAATGAAAATGATGCAGCTCCACTAATGTTTGGTTTTTGGATCCTTGAAATACTAATGGAAATACTTAGTAATTTTGGATTTGGGTCTGTTTTCTCAATTATGAGAGGGCCCTATAAACCCCTTAAATTTTGGTCTGGGTCTATTTTATCAAGCATGAGAGGACCCTGCAAATATTTGTACATTTTGATAATAGCAATATAAGGATCTATCTAACTAACAAAAAAAAAATTGTTGAAAGCTTCGATAGTCCCATTAGCTTGTGGATGATATTGAGTGCTTTTATGATCCTAAATTTGAAAGTGTTGGGTGAGTACCTCAATAATCTTATTGACAAAGTGAGATCCTTTATCACTCAACAAAACTCGTATGAAACCAAATCTAGTAACTACATTTTGGAACGATAACTTCATAGCAGTTGCAGCACTACAGTCCTTCACCGGTTCATCTTGAACCCACTTAATCAAGTAAATTATCACAGTAATAATGTAACATGATCCTAACCTCTTTGCAGGTGGATTGATTAGCCCCACAAAATCAACAACCCATTTCTCAAAATCCTACAAGATAACATGTGGCACTAATGGCATTTCATCCCTTCTAGATGGTTTCTCAGTTCTTTGACAGACATCACAAGATATACAATACTCCTTCACATCTTTATGAAGTGTAGTCCACCAGAGTCCTACTCCTGGTATCTTCTGAGTTGTGGTTTTTCCTACATAGTGGCCTCCTATGAAACCTTCATGATCTTCGGTCAGAATAATTGGTAACTCTTTCTTCATAACACAACATATTAATACTTCATCTGGTCCTAGCTTATATAATTGACCTGCTATCAATTGATAATTTGTTGCTTTGACAACCAAGTGTTTCTTTTTATTGACAGACAACCCTACAAGTGTCATTCCCATCGCCAATAAGGTTACAATGTATTCAAAATATTCATCCACCATGCCGACCGAAAACAATTGTGCATCTAGGAGTTTATCATCCAAGTTTGTTGTCTCTTCCCTTTATTCTAATATCAAAAGATGGTCAGGTCCCACATTTAAATTTCCATATTTAACTATAATTTCAAAATCATACTCCTGAAAAAAATAAAAACAATCTGCAGATTCTCCCCCCCAACACTGGCTTGTTAAACATGTACCTTAGATAAAAATGATCAGTAAACATGTTAAAGTGCCCCCCCAACAAATAATGCCTGAAATTCTATAGTGCATAAACCATAGCTAATCCTTCTCTTTATATTGTAGTGTAGTTTCTTTCTGTAATGGATAGTTTCCTGGTAGCAAATGCAATGGGATGATCAATAGATCCCTCTCTTGGTTGAGCCAAAATTGCACCCAATGAAACGGATGGAGCATCAACATGAACATGAAACTCTTTCCACCAGTCAACGAACACCAAAAAAGGCGCAGTTACCATATTTTATTTCAATGTGTCGAAACTCTGCTTACACTCTTCATTCCACTGAAAATTAATGTCTTTCTTCAATAACTTCTCCATCGGTGTTGTAATTTTTGCATATCATTTAATAAATTTCTATAGTACCCTATATGGACCAAAGTTGTTCTCAATTTCCGAACTGATGTTAGTGACGAAAAATCTACCATGATGGCGATCTTCACAGCACCCACCAGCAAACCCTGCAAAAAATAGCTGGTGGATTCTTTAGACCAAAGGGAATCACAGTATACTGATAGAAACCCCATTCATAAACATGGTCTTATGTCGATCCTCCTTAGAAATTTTAATTTGATGATACCCTGAAAATCCATCTATGAATGAGTAAGCTTCCTGGCCACCCACATTTTCTAATAATTCATCTATAAAAGGTGTCGGGAATGGATCATGCAGGAAACCATCATTCAAATTCCTGAGATCTACACAAATTTTTATTTCACCTGAATTTATCTTAGACCACCATCAGACTAATCGATTCATACTCTTCGACATGCTCAATAATTCCAGTGTCAAGCATTCGATGAAGCTCTTCTCTTACCTTTTCCTTATAGTTTGGGTCCAATCTGTATGCTCAATGTTTAATGGGATTCACATCAGGTTTTAATAGGATCTTCATCTCTCCCATATCACCAACAATACCTTCCATCTCTGAAAAATTAGTAGGAAATAGATCTTGATATTCATGCGGTAGATCGGTCAATTTACCTACAGTTTCATCATCCTAGTAATCCCTAATGTTAGCAAATTTAGGATTTTCACTTGAATCAATATTTACCTTCTTTGTCTTCAATGGCTGCAATAATTTATCAGACTTGAATTCTAGACCCTCCAAATATCATCTTCCTTCTATTTTTGGGATATGCAAATCTCTCGTGTCATCATATGGGTCACCAAATATTGTAACATTCCATTTCCTGCTCAAGTGTTGCAGTCCACTATGGTAGAGCAGGTAGCTGCACAAGTATTTCTTCATAAATTTTGGCCTTTTTTATCTGTAAACCTCATCTATGGATGGGTTCTCATATTAATAATTGAATGTTCTCTTGAATTTGATGTCCATGGTGTCCCATTCTGTTGTGCCTTATCACAGTTCCAAAGTTGTATACCAACTTCACGGTATAGTATCTATCCAATGTGTGAATGAACATATGGACCCACTCTTGTTTAGGTACATGTTCCAATTATTTTTTACATGATTCAAAATTATATATAGTACAAGTTAACCCATTATACTTTTCACGGTCATATTATATTCCTTCTCCAAATCTCACTTCTAGCATCTTTTTGCACTGCAACCAACCCTATATAATTTCCTTATGGGTGGCCCATTATCTTTGCAGAGTATATTTTAATGCTACATCTAAAGCTAATACTCTTTTCTATTCAGGTACCTTTACTTCAAAATAAAAAATGAAAACATCTAAACTAGGAAGACCCTCATAAGTAGGTAGATCACATAACTCTTTACCAACCCAACGAAGTGATCTAGTAACATGAGCACACCTTCTTGTAGACACTTCATGTAATTTGTTCTTCCAATTCTTTAGTGCTTCACCCGAGTCTAAAGAGCATGAGCTAATTAGCCAAATCAAGGTAACATATGTTGTTGGATTAACATAATCATCTATTCTTGAAGTGAACTTATAGATATTGTCTAAGTATTCAGCATTGTATTCCTCTCGGATGGGTTTGACATACCTCGGGCCCTCCAAAGGATCCAAGGGTGAAAAAACTATGATATTCCCTCCCTCAAATGTCATCAAACTTTTCTTTGGATTATGGTAGTTTGGTTCTCAATCACCCAATCAATACCATGCAATGGTATATAGGATTTCATGTCATCCACTATTTCTATAACTTCGAAATCAACATAGTTTCGCAGACCATCTATGTCAATAGGGACACTCACAATTCTAGGTATAACTTTATGTTGATTATATCATTGTAACTAGACAGGCAACCATACCAACATAGGTTTTCCCATAGCTTCCCATGTCTATTTGGTAATAACATTCACATATGACCCCAGATATAGAATAATACAATCCATGTCAAAATCCACAATTTTCACAGTAAGTTGCAGTTCCTTCCCTATTCATATCCTTATTTGCAGATTATTTAAAGCATTTTCCTGAGGAATTTCTTTTTATGATTCATCAATTAAAATCTGCAATTCCCTTAAAGTAGTTTCATCTTTTGCTAAGTCTAGACAGCTTTTTAGAAATTTATTCAATGTACTTGCCTTTCCTGAGCTTTGTTTTGGATCTGATCGGTTGATCAGACCAACATATCATATACAGGAACTTCATCAAAGACTGGAGCTGCAAATGTTGAAGGTCCCCTTTGATTTGTAGAAAATTATTTCCTTGCGTCCACAAATGTCTATTTTTTCCTTTTTAACATCAAATGGTGCTATTTGTTGCGTGGATGGTCTGATTCTAGGTGCACTTGGGTCAGCACATATTTCTCTTTCATCTCCTGTCGCAACACCTCTTCTTGTAACAACAACGACAATTGGCTACTCGTGTCTCGGTTTGAATGAGATACTTTGGACATTTTGGTTTTGGTTTTTATTTTGATTTTGATTACATTTAGCTTTCCATTTTTCTATGAATTGTGGAAAATATTCAATAGTATGGTCTAATTCTCTATAATATGCGCACATCGAACATGCATTTAGATAGTCCCTGGAAAAATGTCTCGGCTAACCATAGTTGTAACAAATTATCTAACCTCTACCTTGACCAAGTCCTCCTCATTCTCTTCCTCAGAAGCCACCCCTTGGTTGATTAAAATGCGCACTGCTCGCTTCTCCTTGTTCCTCAACTTTCATTCTATAAGAATTTGTCCTTCGCTCTTTGAGCAAATGATATGCTCAGTAGTCCTTCTCATCATAGCCAACTGATCAATAGAATTTACATAAGAGGTTTTGTGGAGTACTTACAACTTTTTGCAATAGGTAGCATTCTTTTGGTCGATACATTAGAGGAAATTTGGATGAAAAATTCTCTTCCCAAACCTAGATCAAATTCCATGTCATCATGTATTAGCCAATCAAAATGCTTCAAAATTCAAAAGAGGTGCATATAAAAAAAAATGGAGGGAAAACAAATTACGTTTCTGGATCCTATTTTCAACTTATCTCTTTGTACATTTACTCAAATTTAAAGCGGGAACACTCGTTGGATGCGAAATTGAATTCTTCATCCAATGAGTACCCAACTTGCATACTTTTAACATCATCTACATCATGAAAATTTTGAAAATACCTGAAAACACATTTTTCTCTCACTAGAAACACATTTTCTTCTATATTTTCAATTTTTCATGATGTGGATGTTGTCAAAAGTATCCAAGTTGTGTACTCGTAGGATGTATAATTTAATTCCACATCCAATGAGTGCTCCCGCTTGAAATTTAAGCAAGCATACAAGAACATAAGTTGAAAATACGATCCAAAAAAGTAGTTTTTTACTCTCTCTCTCTCTCTACTATTATTTTATTATTTTCCTTAGGAGGACCATTTTTCATCCAAATTTCCTCTAATGTCCCTTGGTTTGACAGATCCTACACCATATTCCAACTCCAGGGTTCAACGAGTTAGGAGCTTTGATAGCTATGTAGTCCTGAAAAGTTGTGCATTAATCTTTAGAGTGACCCTCCTCCTTACACCTAGTACACCAAACAACTTCTCTTTTGTCTTTTCCCTTCTTGATATCTTGAATTTGTAATGACAAGTTCGCTAGCGACGATTTTATTTGAGACATACGTACTCCAATTTCTCCAATGGGTGATGCTTCCAATTTCATAGCCAAGACAAGGGCCTTAGCCTGTGACACAATCTTTTGTTGCATCAGAGGAAATATGATATGTGGTATCAAAGCATATATAAACCATTCTTTATGTTGAACATCAGTCATTTGGAATCTTACATAGGCCATCAGTGTCTTGAATCTCTAGTCGAAGCCCCGGACATATTCATTCATCAACTACTTGATCTGTTTGAGTTAAGTAATACACTGTGATTTGGATTTTGGATTCTTAAATTTGTCTTCTAAGGAATCTCTAATTTCATGAACCAATCCAAATCACAACCTCTAAAAGTAGTAATTAGTTGCACTCTTTTTACATTATCATCTTGCACTTGCTTAATAGTCTATACTGCATCACATATAAACCAATGTTGTTCTAGATTCTCTGAACCATTCCCATGAAAAATTGGCAGTTTCATATCATCCCCAGCCATTTTGTTTCTTCGGGGTATTGGTTGATTTTGTATTACAGAACCAACAATTACAGTGGAATTTTTTGTCGAAGTATTGTTCTTACTACCACTATTATTACTTACTTTTAAAAGTTGTGACAAGTTAGTATTTCTTACCTCAATTTCTAGAGATGCATGTGGGGTCACATGTGCATCACAGTCCTCAGAAGCCTGACCTGGTCCAACGGGATCGTTCTCATAAGTGGGTCGATATACTTCTTCTTCGACCTATTCTCTATCGTAATATTCTTCTTCAAGCTATGATATTGGTTCATAGTCCATTCCTTCAGTCACACTACAACCCTTTCCTTTTGTCGCAAGTATCCTTCTCTTACTTGACCGAAATATTCTTCCACTCTGTAGTAGACCACACTCTTCATCTATTTCATTGTCTCTTTCCCTTTTCATGCTAGCTCACTTCTTGCAAACTAATCCCATACCATCCCCTACTGACATCCCGAACCATCTCGCACAAATGGATTACTTGTAGGATTCCATCCTCATAACCCCTTTTTCACAAAGTAGCATTTTAATCCACATTTTTAAATATTTCAAGTACTTACGTAGTGGTCCTCGGAAGAACTCCCTTTCAGTGGTGCTATAGGATTTTATGGTGTCTACGACAAACTCCGTAATATACCCTTATAATATACTATCTAACAAAAAATCAATAGTGCGAGATATCTTATTATTAACATTAGCTCAGGTGTCCAACTCATAAGGCTCACCCCCTTGAAATCACCTCTTTTAAAATGTTAACCTCGCCAACCATTCAGTAAATATAATAGGAAATTATCCAAATAACACTTCATGGATTTCTAAGAAAACATACTTACCTAACCATGTTTCAGCATCAATGCGTGGGTCTCTTTTCTGGCTTTCAACAAACTCTTGCATCTTCTTATCGATCCAATACTAGATTTCAGTTTTAGTCGAATGCCACATACTACTTCAAAACAGATCCTGGTTTCAACAACATAACCATTTGTTGGCATAGATCTACTTTGACCAGGTTTCGCTCAACTTAAACACCAACAAAGCTCAAGACATCGACCCTTTCAGCATCACCTGTGAAGTAGAAGAAGTCTGACCCGAGGTACCTATGGGAACTGCAGGAACCAGATTTCTGTAGTAGTGAAGGGGTGTGATAGAAAACTACCCACCATGACATTCCAGACTTCAACGGAGCACATTACTTAACAGTTCACAAGATTGCATGTATATAATTTAACTAACTGTGACATATGTTTACTAACATATCATTCATACATCCACATTGATCAACACTTATGCAACAATATTCAACATGTAACAAAAGACACAACACATTATCACATCGTTCATGCACATTGAACACAAGATGTAATGTGGAAACCCAAATGGCAGAAAATCACATAAGTTATTTCTTTATTTATGAGTCACAGTGGAATAAGCACTTCATTTTTTATAATGACTTACAAATTTCTTCCTCTTTTACAGTGGATCTACGCACACAACATGCATATCATGTGACTCTTTCCTCGTAGCATATAATATCCTCGCCATACATACAAATACAAAGATAACCATTGAACTATCCAATGGACTAACAAAAAACTAACAACATCAAAAATACCATCCCATTACATATTTATAGAGAACACACAACCTACCCTGCTCCCACTATCTCACTACTCAACTAATCCACTCATAAATGTATGTGTACAGAAACTACTAACTAACTTACCCAACTCCTCCCTTCACATAGTCAAAATTCCCATCTTCCAAGATTCTCGGAAGCTACGTTGAATTTGATCCCTCTTCGTAGGACCACTTCACCCTTGTTAGTTTTTCATCATTTAATTCAATAGATCTAGGATCTTAACTGAAAGAACAACATGTACAACATAACAAGCATAAGAGACAAGAGACAAGAGACACAAAAAATTTCACCGGGGAAAACCAAGAAGGTGAAAAACCTCAAAACTTCCTTAGAGATAGATATCTTCAGCAGTATGCTCCTCCTCCACTTGTGCGCACTCCTCCTCTCTCTCACTAATGCGAAGTGAGTGAATAATAGACTGTGTAAAATGAGAGAGACACAATCTCTATTTATACACTAACTTGACTTTCCTTTTAACTCTAACTAGGTCGACCCCAACTTAACCACTTAACATAATGTTGACTGGGCCGACCCCACTAGGGTGGTCTAATAACCCTTTGACCCACATGACTCATATAGGGCCGACCCCATCAAGGTGGTCTAATAACCCATGAAGTATAAGTTACGACACTTACAATATAACTTGCGACACATGCAAGTACAATTGTCGACACTTCCAATCGGAGGAATAATACATCTCCGTTGGGGATACAATAAAGTACAAATGTAATACATAGAAGAATAAGTTTCGAATTTACAAATACATCAACACTACCTCTTAATTAGGAAGGTATTCTCTTGACACAAGTCATCAATACATATAGGCACAAGTCTTCAATTCTGGAGCTGGATCATCGTCACTGGATCACAGAGCATCATCATCATCACTGCTGCTATACTCGACATCTCGATCACTAGGCTATCTATGAATTCTCCTCGTCATAGGAAGTTCTACAGAGCCAGCCCTTTTTCATGCTGGATGTAGGCCCACCTCCTACAGGTCTTCATCAACACTGGCCATACTGTGGAATCCTCAGGACTTATTACGTGCGTCACAAAACCTCGAAAGAGTATCCCGGGATCCTTTATGTGCATAAGCATGACCAACAATATCTCCCAGGGAAATATTATATGTGACCCCACCACAAAACCTTAAAAGAGTGTCACATGAACATTTATGTTCATAGCACGATCGACAAGAACTCTAAAGAGCATCCCAAGAACATTTATGTGCGTAAGCACGAAAGGCAAGATCTCCAGGACTGATTATATGTGGTCACCACAAAACCTCGAAAGAGCATCCCAGGACTGATTACGAGCACACAGCTCAACCTATCGGATCTCCCAGAAAAAGATTACATGTGGTCATGGCAAAAACTCGAAAGAAAATCACAGGACTGATCACGAGCACACAACTCAGCCTATCGGATCTCCCAGGGCTCTATTATATGCCATAGGACAAAACCTTGAAAGAGTATCCCAGGATCCTTTATGTGCCTAAGCATGATCGGCAAGATCTCCTAGGGAAATATTACATGTACTCCTAGAGGAAAACCTCGAAAGAGCATTTGCCAAATCTCCAGGGAGTTATTATATGCCATAGGAAAAACCTGGCAAGAGTATCTGCAAATATCCTAGGGTGCTATTATTTGCTTATCTGCACAACCTGTCCACGGCCATGGAGTATCATCCTAATACTCATGATCATACTGATCATATCATCTCATCGTCTACGGAGCACAACCCATATGCACATCATACAACACTTACACCACCAACATGGGAGAACACATCTACCATCATTCGGGGAAGGCTCCAGCCCTTACTTTTTCACCATGGGAGAACACATCTACACCATGTGAAAATTGGCTTCAGCCCTTACATCTACACCATGGGATAACAAATCTACACCATGTGAGAATGGATCCATCCCTTACATCTGCAACATGGGAGAACACATTTGCACCATGTGAGAATGGCTCAACAATTACATCACGACCATGGGAGAACACATCTACACCATGTCGAAAAAGCTTCAGCAATTACATCACGACCATGGGAGAACACATCTACACTGTGTCGGAAAAGCTCGGCAATTACATCATGACCATGGGACAACACATCTACAACCATGTGGGAAAATCCCATGTGCATCTGCGTCTTCTGGACTCATCACACATGATCCAACTGATCATGCAATGCATCTACCTAATGCAAATCATCACATATGATCATGTTGATCATTGTCATAGCATCCACCTGATGCATATCATCTGGAGCATTGTCCTGATGCTCAGCACACAACGCTTACATCCATAACCATGGGAAGGATCCTCCTACCACCATGCTTGGAATGGCTCCTGAAAATGTGTCCCATCACTTCTTCCTCAAAGTATCTTCTATCTAAAGAACACCAGGCCTCTCTCTAAAGTACTCAAAATTCACTCTGGCTAGTGGTTTAGTCAACACATATGCAATCTTCTCACCCATCGCAACATACAGGAGCTTCAATGCTCCTCTATGAACCATATCCCTGATATAGTGATATTTGATCTCAATGTGCTTCAACCTGTCATGGAACACCGGGTTCTCAGACAACTTCACACAACTGTGGTTGTCATAGAAGATACAGGTAGCATCCAATGGGAGATCAAATAACTCAGACAATAGCTTCCTCAGCCATACTGCCTCACAACTAGCCGAACAAGCTGCGACATACTCTGCTTCAGCTGTACTCAGTGCTATGCAGGATTGATTCCTGCTAAACCAAGAGATCACACTTGACCCATATTGAAGCAGCACCTCAAAGTGATCTTCCTATCTGTAGCACTGCTTGCCGAATCTGAATCAACATAACCCTCCAGGTTAAACTTTTGATTCGCATCATACTTGATCCCATCATATCGAACTCAAAAGCAATCTTCCTCTTCATGTCAACAATCAACCTATCATCACCTGTCACAAACACGTCATCCACATACAGTAGGATTATCACTGGATTGCCTTCCTCAACCTTGTAGTAAAGGCTTGAATCCGCTTTACTCTTGGTAATGCCCAAACTGGACAGGAGTTGTCTATCCTGCTGTACCATGTCCTAGGTGCTTGATTCAAGCCATACAAGGATTTCTTCAATTTGTACACATATGACTCCCTGTCATGTGTCTCAAAACCGAGTGGCTTCTCCACATACACTTCCTCTTCGACTACACCATATCCATCTGGTGTATCTTCCACTTGATCACTTGCCTTGTATTTCTCTATGCTACTATCTGCAGCATGCTTGATCTTGTAGATCTACTTGGAAGTCACAACAGACTTCCCTTCTGGTCTTGGGACCACATCCCAAACATCATTCTTCATGATCGATTGGTATTCCTCGATCATGGCATCCTTCCATTATTGCATACCGGATCCTGGGAACTTGAGATTCTTCAATATCTTCAATAGATAATTTTCTTGAACTTCGTTGCTGGAATAAATGTTGTAGTCCTTCTTTTGTAGGTGATTGTACACGATCTTTCCTACAAGTCAAATTCAATTGCATGATTAGAAACTTTTCATAGTTTTTCAAAAACACATTCTTATGCATAAAGACATATGTCATACAGGCATGCAATTATCTTAGCCAATGCTTCAATACAACATTTATCCATATCCCGTAACTTTCTAGATGCCTTCCATCTCTACCAAAACATTTTTAAAAGTGTGCACAACTCCCAATATGTTAGCAAAGAGGTTTCATTCTAGACCAGTATCAATGGAATGTTGTACAGTACCATAGGACACTTACCCATTATTTGCATATTAGTAGTATCTTGTTGATTAATGCAACTTTTCTAATATGCATAACATACATCCTAAATCTAGGAACATAAGTATGTACATGATTGGACAACATCATTTAATTAATCATATATATAATAAATGACAATTCAAATACTTATCTTTGTTTAGTTGTAGGGTGGACTCCCTCTCAATCTTTGCGTCCTTGCAGGAACTACTAGAGTGTGCTCCCTCTTGATCTTTGCTTCCTGGATTATCTTTCCTTGAACTTATATCCATCCTGGACCACTATACATGCTTGAGTGTGCACTAGGGTCATCATGGTGTCATCCTCAAGATCTCATACATGATCATACATTCCTTAGTATAATCTCAATACTATCAGAACATTATGATTCTAAATAATCTTAAATATGTATTGTCATGATCATTTCATACATAGGTAATAAGCGTTAGTATTCAAGGTTTCAAGGAAGACTTCTTTTACTCATGCATATTCTTATTTGACCATAGGACTCTCCTGGTTAGTCATATCATCAATCAAAGTAAGAAACATAATATGCATAAACCCTTGATTACTTAAACTTCTAACTTCAAGAATAATCATCCAAAAGTATAAGATCCTAACACAAGGTAGGATTCTAACTTGATATAGGAAAAACATGCTTGGTTATCATGTTTGCTAGTTATGTCTAACATACCCAAACAATGTCTTCTTGTTCTCTTCAATGACTTGTTCTAGTAACCTGCATAACTCATAAGTTAACCATTGTAGAACCAAAATATACATACCTCGTAAGTAGAGCTTCTATAATGGCTATGGATGAGTCAAGTTGTCTTCATGTCACCATGGTCATATGTTCTTGATCTAGAACTTGATTTGTCTTTCTTGATGTACCTTTCATGTTAGCGGCCAAAATAAACCTCATATAACACTACAGTGCATTAGTACAATCATAAGTGTCATAACCCTATCAATGAATGTCTTCTATCATTCACATGCATTCATACTTTTACTAGGGTGATAAGACAAGTCTAAGATTAGTCAAGATTGTACTAGCCTCAATAATATGAAGACAAACATATCATAAACTTAATCATGAACAGATTTCAACACATACCTGTATCTCCTCAAGTCATGCCTGTCGAGATTTCTTGTAGTCTTCTTATGTAAGGCCTTAGCCTCATCTCCCTCTGAAACTGGAACTTCTTCACTTGTGTAGGTGTCCAATTCATTCTCTTCAATCCTCTTTGATTTGCTGAGACTAGATCTAGAGCTGGATTAGGGTTTGTCATAGAAACCCTAAAAATGCAAACTTTTAATTTCAAACTTTTGATTGGATGAAAAAATGTGCCTTGCTAAGCTGATCAAGCTAGTATACTTCAATTTTGAAATCTCCAAAATTTGACCACTCAAAATTGCCTTTGAAACTTTTGGATCTTCTAAACAAGATCCCAAACTAGGGTTTGATAAAGCCCGGTCTTCTGCCCATCCAAAAAGTTCAATCTTGTGTTCTAAACTTTGATTTTTCTGAGGAGCTTCCAACCGTGGTCACAGATTTCAAAAATTCCAACTTTTGCAGAAGCCCTAATTTTCCACCTTTCCGTTCAAAATCCCGAACTAGGGTTTGATCAAGCCCGACCTTCTGCCCAACCAAAAAATTCAATCTTGGTCTCTAAATTTCGATTTTGATGAGGAGCATTCAGTTGTGGACTCCAATTCCAAAAATTCCAACTTTCTCCGAAGCCCTAAATTCCCGCAGCAGTGACAAGCCAAGAATGAAGGTGCTCAGAATCTAATTATGTTTTGACATAAATATGCACCTAATTGTTTCTGGTGCATATCTGAAATTACGAATCCACAGGGTCTCAAACTTTCACCCATGGTAGCTTGACCTGTCATATTTCCAACCCCACAGGTCTGACCTCAATTGGATTCTCTGAGAGAGATTTATTCCAAGTGTCGCAATGTGACCTGTTTATGGGATAAAACAGGAGAACGAACTTGTATGGAGTGCCACGTGTCACTGGTTCAACTTGGGCCTCTGAAAAGCGGACCTATGAAAGTACATTCCGTTCCCTACCTATCACATTTTATGCAATTTCATTTGGAGCTTCCTATCCCAGGTTGTGATCTTTTTTCCTAGGTCACTTGTTTATGACTAAGATCTGGAAGAGGCAGAAACCCTAACTTGTATGGATCATATCTCACAAAGTACAACGAATCAGATGTTGTGCTTCGAACACAAGGTACACAGGGATGTCACCTTCGACTTGTAAACGTTTCAGATCCTAAACCTTCTCCAAAATGGATTTATAGCTAAATCTCTATGATGACTGGTTTTTTCTATATCAAGCCCTAGCTTCCAATTTTTCACAAGTGCAACAAGTGTCATAAATGCCATACCATGCCTTCCTTCAGGCTAGATCTGATACCATGTTATTTTTTCATCATTTAATTCAATAGATCTAGGATATTAACTGAAAGAACAACATGTACAGCATATCAAGCATAAGAGACAAGAGACACAAAACATTTCACTAGGGAAAACCAAGAAGGTGAAAAACCCCGCAACTTCCTCAGAGATAGAATAAGAATCAATACAAGGATCACAATGATAAAACCCAAGAGATAGATATCTTCAGCAACATGCTCCTCCTCCATTTGTGCACACTCCTCCTCTCTCTCACTAATGTGAAGTGAGTGAATAATAGAATGTGTAAAATGAGAGAGACACACTCTCTATTTATACACTAACTTGACTTGCCTTTTAACTCTAACTAGGTAGGCCCCAACTTAACCACTTAACATAATGCTGACTGGGCCGACCCCACTAGGGTGGTCTAATAACCCTTTGACCCACATGACTCATACAGGTCCGACCCCATCAAGGTGGTCTAATAACCCATCAAGTATAAGTTACGACACTTACAATATAACTTGTGACACATGCAAGTACAATTGTTGACACTTCCAATCAGAGGAATAATACATCTCTGTTGGGGATGTAATACATAGAATAATATCTTCCGAAGTTACAAATACATCAACAACCCTAACCTTGTTCACACCAAAACTTGCACAAAACTTTACCCGGCCCAACACCACTAAAAGACTCACTAGTTTCTTATTACATTTGAGTTTTTTTGAAGTAACACTTCACCCCAAGAATCATAATTCTCTAAGCGATTTTTGATCTTCCACTCCTCACGGATATATGGCCATATCAATCTAACTTGAATGCACCAATGTTTAAGAACTAAACCATGTGGATCATGTCTTCTGAAATGAACTTGAGGTAACATGTACTCAAGTATTAGTTGGGCTTGTTCTTAATTTATTTCCAAGCTGCTAATGCCAAAATGTCCAATATTGATCAGACGGGGAATCATAATATTTTGTTTTTCCTTCTTTGAGTTAGCATTGATCCCATGCAATGTGGTCGACAAAATATGGGGAGGGGCAGGGACTCCATAAATTCTGATGTATGTGTATTTTTCTTCCATTTACTAGTTTCCAATACTTCTTATCACAATCCTAGATTCATGAGACATCCTTAGACACTCTCTGTTGAAATGTATCTTGAACAAACGGGAAAATAAATAATAAAATATTAAGCCATAATTTCCTGTATACTTTCTCTTCCATAGAGTCTAACAATACACATGAATAGGGATGCAATTAATTCTCCAACTCCATCCAAGTTGAGGGAATGTATGATTAGTACATATCACATCTAAAAGATAGGAAGACATGTAAAATGTTGGAAAACCTTCAACATCTTCTTTATGTGATTTATTAGCAACCCTATTGAAAGAAAAATATAGTATTCCATCCCAATTGAAGAAAATGCATGTTGTAGCAATATAATGAAGTAAGTGGACCCATGCATATTTGAAAACAACACAGTTCGGATGACCATACAGTCTAAACATTAAGGCCACAACATGTAGGTATTTTCCCCAATATGTTTGTGAATCAGGTTGGTGGAATTTATAATATATGTCTGATTCAGTGGTTTGGTAGGATTCCACACATTAACCTTCATCATTATGAATAGTCCCAATTTTCCTCCTTATGTGTTAAATGATCCACCGAATGACATCATACCAAGGTAGAATAAGGGTTCTAGTAGCTACATTGTGAAGATGGGAGTCTCTAATGTTGACAAACACTACATCATATGCATCTCTAAGGAGGGGTCACTGGAAGGAATTAATTTGAGATAATATTCATCCTTGATTCTTCAAAAACTATCCCCCCATGAAGCGAAATCAATTTCATTTCCAACAATATCTTCACTATTCTTGAATTCTGGTTTGACAATTTCAATTTTTGGTTTATTGATTCTAATTCCAAGAGTTCTTGTTTGACACATTTCTTCTTGCTCAGTATCCAAAATTTCAATAAATTTCCTCATTACTTTCGGAAAAGACTTCCAGGTTCTGGTTACACATCTTTGAGGAGGAATTTTAAGAAAAGATGAATCCTAATTCAAAAACATAGTTAAAATAACTAAACATTACATTATCAAATGCAATTCAAAGCTTTTATTCAAAATCCAAAAACAATAATTAACAATGAAATTTTGATCTTTAATTTCCAAAGATTGAATTTTAAAATCAAAAGATGTTTGAAAACATACCTTATTTTCACCGAAATGGAATTGAACACTCATTATACCTTTATGCTTTGAACAGAAGTTCAGTCACTTAACTGCAAAAACTCCAAATGCAAATAATCCTGCATAGCTCCGTGAAAAAATTGAATTTCTTTGAATTATATGATATATAATCAATTTAATAGGAATATTTTGGATGCCCACATTATCGAATTCGTGAATATTTTCATTCGAATGACAATTGGCAATGTTATGTAATGGTTGTGGGATGACTGGTATTGCACATTAAATTGAGAAAATATTTGGACACGTGAAAGATATGAACAAACAATTACTTATGAGCGGAAATGTCAAAGAATAGTCGGAGAAAGATTTAAAATTTGGGTTTGAATATTTGATAGATCTGGCATGGTGTTAATAGTTCATTGGTGATCTTCGAAAAAGACCCACAATAATCGAAATTATTTGTTAATTAGAATCCTTCGTAATTTTGTTGCTGGTGTATCAACAAGATTTTAAAACTTGGATTCAAAAGATCTTCAAAATATAGTGTGAAAACTAGCATCATTGATGTTCCAAAAAATTATTATCAATCTTTGAGAAAATCGATAGTACTATCGGCCAAATCTTACAAGTTTGTTGAATCTAGCTTTTAGAATATGGTGGAAGAGTTGTCGATGTCTTTGAAAAACCAAGCAATTCATAGTTTTGAAAATTTGTTGATAGTGTTACTGGAATTATTAGGAAACATATGGAGAACAATATTTTAAGGTTCATCCAATCATCTATAAGAATTATAAAAAAAAATGTAACCCATCAGAAGGCATTATAGTGTGCTTATTTGAGACACAGGATTGAATACACTATAAGACAAATTTTAAAAAATGGTAGGTCTAGGAAACAATGGCTTTGGCTAGGTTCGATGCTCACATGTGAATGAAATCATGATCAATATCTCTAAATATTTCACAAGCAATATTTCAGATTTTATAAGGATCTAAATGGGATAAAATAGGCTATAAAATCTCACTCTCTCTATAAATTAAATGTCCTTCATTTGGTTCACACTGTTTTTGAGACACATGGGATGGAGGGTTTTCAATAGTCCATATTTTTTTTTATGAAAATGGGAATAATTTAAAGAAGCAAAGGTAAATTGACAAAATGTACCATTTAGATTAGTCTATAGGAGATGTTGATGTAAATTGAAACGATTGATGATGGTTAGATTTTATAGGAAACTCCATTGCACTTTCTATAGAAAACCCTTTTTTAATCCTTCGACCTTATTTTTACCCAAAATTTTTCATTAAATGCTTTGCTAGGTGGTGTTATTTGATTGGTTCATAGTACAATATACAAGCACCCCTGATAAATTTCCATTGGTCCCATTGCCACTTGTCATCCAACTTTTATCCCCATATCCTTTTGCCATGAGAAGCTTCAGCTCTATACGAAAGTGGTATATCAAAACCACCCTCATGAGTCGTGATCAATGAGAAAGCATCATCTGGAAACCGTGGTTTTGGAATCTTGAATCATCAAGGGGAATTAACTCCTGTGATATTCTTTAGACATTATCAACCTCAATCGTTGATCTGCTACAAAAGATAAGCTACAGGAATAAACTAATAAAAAGATAATGAAGTAGAGTTTATTAAATTATAAACAAATACATATTCTTTGTGAAAGGAATTTTCTTTTAGAAGGACATAATTAATTGTTTAATACAGGATCTGATGAAAAGACAAGATGGTTCATATGAAGATGTTGAATATATTAGACAGAGTTTGATTCTGGAAGTAAAGCGTCTCTTGGTGTTGAAGACGAGCATCTAAAGCAGCAGAACAGAGTCTTTGTATATTCAATATGAAGGCCTGAAGCAGTGTAGAAGCCAGAGAAGGTAAAAAGAAGATGAGAGTGTCTGTTGTGTGCTTAAATAAAGATCTGAAGTAGTACATTTATCATAGAAAGAATAAAAGGAACAGAAGCAGTCACTAGATCTTGGATTGAAGATAAGAAATAGAGGACAGTGAAAGTATAAATAAATGTATATCCCCTTAAAGTTATAAAATCAAATTAGGGAGGTAGGGTGGTTCTATGGCAGGCTAAATGTCTGAAGGGGTTTGTAGACTCCTTCTAGTAGTTGTTGGTAAATAGGGTTTTGAAGCATCCTTTCAGTAGTAGCTGATAAAAAGGGTGTTGTAGCATCCTTGTCTGTTGTAGCAAGCAGAAACCAAGGTGTTGTAGCATCCTTCATTTTTAGGTGAGAAACTTGGGGATTGTAGTCTCCAACAAGTTGTAGCTTGCAAAAACAATTGTAAATATAATTTTGCAGTTATATAAAGTGTTTGTGGTTTTCCCAATTAGGATTCCACGATAAAATTTGTGTTCCTTGTATCTTGTAAATCATGTTTGTTAATGAATAAGTTAAAATTGGTTAAAATTGTTAGAAGTTATCAATATTGATTCACCCCTCCCTCTCAATATTCTCCAATATTCCAACAATTGGTATCAGAGGAGGATCCTTCACTATAGTCTAAACCACTTGAGGGAATATCCTATTAAAAACCACTATGGATCAACTAGAAGGGATGGATTCCAACAGAGTTCCAACACTTAATAAAGGATAATATGCAGCATGGAGAAAAAGAATGACTGTATACTTACAATCATTAGGATATGGTGTATGGAATTCAATAATCTTTGATTACATCCTACCAAAAAGAATAAGAACTACATCTCATAAAGACTCCAAGAAAATAACTCAAGGGCAATGGAGGCCATACTTGATGGATTATCTCAACCCATCAAAGAGAAGATACGACAATGCATCTCAGCTAAGGAACTCTAGGTCAAATTGGAGAATCTCTATTCAATTGAAGAAATAGAAAAAGAAAGCCTTTCTATTTTCTAGGTTGTTAGTGAAGATGAAGAAAATCTATTCATGGGGACAGTAACTCAAGCTTCAGAAGAGGAATCAGATGTTAAAGGAGAGGTGGACCTAGAGGCTGAACTCATGTGTGCTCTTGAGGAAATTGAAAAATGTAGAAGAAGGAACAAATATTTGAAAGGACTATTGTCAAAATACCAAGAAGAGCTAAAGTCAAAAGAACAGGAAGTCAAGACCCTCCAAGAAGTGCTGCACAAATCAAGACAACAATTGATGGTTAGCATGAAAGAGTCCGAGAGCTTAAAACAAGAATTTTCCAAATTCAAGGAAGAAATAGAAAGGTTGAAAGATCAGCAGGTTGTTAATGAAAAGTTCAAAGAAAGTACTAAAACACTTAATAAAGTCCCCAACTTACAAAGATTCTCCAGGGATAAAACATGACTTGGATATGATCAAGAACATGTCGTTAAAGAATCAATCTCCCTCATTCAAAGTGATGCTAAAAATGTTAAATGTCGGGTTGATGTTCCCAATGATACACCCTTGCAGCATAAGAATTACAAGAAGACTAATTCCAGTCATCGGAACTCTGCTCATTTTCAAAAGATGAAAAACTTCAAAAAACATGAAAATGAAAAGAATCATCACAAGCATAAAAACCAGAGATTCTCAAAATATAAAAGAACATTCTATGGATATTGTCATTGTCGTCACAATTTTGGTCACAAGGTTGTTGATTGTAAAATAAAAAAGGAATATCAAGATCTGAAAAGGAAAGAAGACACTAACATCTCAAATAGAAAAAGACTTATTACATGTTTCATGTGTCACAATGTTGGACACTTTGCAAAACATTGCAAGAATAGTACACACAAACTATCTAAGGAAACCCAAGAAAAGGTATGGAAGATGAAAACCAAGAGACAAAGAAATGAAAAACCAGTAAGCAGAGTACCTCATGGAAAGATGTGGAGAAGGAAGGAAGACGACAAGGATTCAGCGGAAACAAAGATTCCAATCATCATTGAAGTTTCCAAAGATGATGTCCAGCATAATAGTGTTGTAGATAAGAATGACATCCATTATGATGGAAAGAAAGACGAAGATGTAAAATACACCGATGGAGATAAAGATGATGAATGTCTCTTCTAAAGTCTCTCGTGATAAAAAAAAGGAACCTTGAAATTAGAATTAGAAGGGATCATATACTCAGGGGGAGTAAAAATCAGAAAATTGCATTTGGTATTTGAAAGTAATTAATATGACTTGCTAAGAATAAAAGGCTATCTTCATCAAATACAAGAAGTAGAGTAGAGGTGAAAAAATTGAAGAAAATCATTTTGTCCAGAAAACATCTATGTGACAAGCACACTTAATGGTTGAAGTGTAACAAAATCAGAAGCGGAATTAGAGAAGATAAGAGATGATCGTGATTAAATGATAAGACTGGTGTATGGTTGACGAAGAGGAAAGTGTAAGACCTATGAAGTAACATGAAAATATTAAAATGTGTGATCCATGAGATCCATGAAGACCATGAAGTCTGTAATCCAACATCATAGTCTAGTAGAATATGAGAATTATCCATATTATTCAGGTCACCGGGTTCGTGACTGTTCATCTACAGTTTTCAAGAATGCTCAATGGTTGCAGTTTGTTGGTGCTATATGATTCTACAGAATATGGAGTCATGACACACAAATTGACAACTTTGTCCATCCTGAAATTATTCATTTGATTACATTGGTTTGGGATTACCTTCCACATTTCACACTTGGAGCATTTGATAATCCTATCTTCATGGTTGATGAGCACAGTGGAAGAAAACTCAAGGCTGATTTGAAAGATAAAAATGCAATTTATTGAAAAGGTGCCAGGATGAGTAAAAGTAGTAGTAAAGATTGCGAAGGAATAAGTGGTATTCAAACACATAACATTTTGATGAAGTTCTTTCTAAATTTGTCTCTCAGAATCATGTTTATGAACCTGTAGCAAAGTTGTTGGTAGCTCAGACCAAGGAATTATATCCCTGGTCAATGTATAAAGGAACAAAGACATATGGATAATAAAATTCCTTTCATGGCATTGAAAAATCCTTAAGAAGAGAAAGTTAAATCATACATCTTTAAAGAGCAGTGTATGGAAGAAAACTAATGATGAGTGTAAACTCTGTCACAAAATGTAGAAAATGTTGACAAAGGGGAGGAACATTGAAAGGGGGAGTCTATGAACTAATCATCCATGTTCTCTTTCAAAGACTCGCTACAAGAAAGCAAATGAGGATGTTAACCAGAGTATCATAACACAATGATTAGTACCAAGTCCAGTTAACAAGAGGAAGAAAAACAAAGAGCTAAATTTCTTAAAATAGGAGATATATTGGCAAGGAGAAGTTGTCAAAAAGAAGAAAGATAGGAAATTCTCTATCAAGATGGTTACAGCAAGGGCATAACAGGTTATCCTTTGTCATTGTTGTCAAAGGGGGAATATGTTTAGATGTTGCCATCAATGCCAAAGGGGGGGAATGTTGAATGTGGTTGTCATTGATGTCAAAGGAGTTCAGTAATGACAAAGATAACCAAGGACATGATGGCAGGGAAAACTCAGTGCAAAACAAAGGAATAAATTACAGATTTAAAAAATATGATAAGCTACAGGAATCATTTAACAACTTATATGTCATGAAATAAATAATTAATATACTCCTGCATATATTGAGAAGGCTTTATGCTATTGTTTTGGGAATGTTGGATTAGTTAATGTCTGAGAAATAAATTGTTTATTATTAAACATAAATATAATAAATAGTTTTATCATTCATGTAAAACAGAGTTTATTATTCCTGAAGTAAAGTATAAACAAAAGCGTATTATTCATAAACAGAGCTATGATAACAAAATATAAGCTACATGAATAAACTAATAAAAAGATAATGAAGCAGAGTTTATTAAATTATAAATAAAGACATATTCTTTGTGAAAGGACGTGAGTTTCTTTTAGAAGGACATAATTAATTGTTTAATATAGGTTCTAATGAAAAGACATGATGGTTCATATGAAGATGTTGAATATATTAGATAGAGTTTGATTATGGAAGTAAAGCGTCTCTTGGTGTTGAAGATGAGCATCTAAAGCAGCAGAACGAAGTCTTTGTATATTCAATATGAAGACCTGAAGTAGTGTAGAAGCCAGAGAAGGTAAAAAAAAGATGAGAGTGTCTGTTGTGTTCTTAAATAAAGATCTGAAGTGGTACAGATATCAGAGAAAGAATAAAAGGAATAGAGGCAGTCACTAGAGATTGGATTGAAGATAAAAAATAGAGGACAGTGAAAGTATAAACATATGTATATCCCATTGAAGTTATAAAATCAAATTAGGGAGGTAGGGTGGTGTTAGGGAAGGCTACATGCCTACAAGGGAGTTGTAGCCTCCTTCCAGTAGTTGCTGGTAAATAGGGTGTTGAAGTAGCCTTTCAATAGTAGATAATAAAAAGGTTGTTGTAGCATCCTTGTCTGTTGTAGCAGGAAGAAACCAGGGTGTTGTAGCATCCTTCAGTTGTAGCTGAGAAACTTGGGGATTGTAGTCTCCAGCAAGTTGTAGCTCGCAAAAACAATTGTAAATATAATTTTGCTGTTATAGAAAGTGTTTGTGGTTTTACCAATTGGGATCCCACAATAAAAGTTGTGTTCCTTGTATCTTGTTGATCTTGTGTTATATTGAATAATTTAAAAGTGGTTTAAATTTTTAAAAGTTATCAATACTAATTCACCCCCCCCACTCTCAGTATTGTCCAATATTCCAACAACCTTCACACCCTTAGGTAGAACACTATATAATGTAAAGGATTTTTCTTGAAAAGGGATTGGTTATTGGGTGATTGTTGATATGGTTAATACTTTTCTATTGTTTTTCACTGCTGATTATCTTTATCACTGTTAGGTCACAACTATTGCAAAACAATTTGGGTAATGATGGTTCTATCTTCTAGTAAAGCATTTTTTATGGCCATGGTATAGAACATCAACACAAAATACCATGTGATTGAATATCATGTAGAGACTAATGTAGTCCATTCGAGACATTGTTCCACAAATGAGAAAATTGGAAACATATTCACCAAAGCGCTTGGAAGAGAAAAGCTTGAAAAGTTTAGAAATATGCTTAGACTCACGAACACCCCTTTGGATTAATGAAGGAGGGGATGTTGGAAACCTAATCCTACATGATTATGGTGAAATGTAAATTTTAGTTGTCATATGGAATCTAAAAATTCATAGGAGAATGAGAAACATACTTTTGGAATATGAAACCAAGAGTTACTTCCTCTTGTATAAACAATTCATTCTCATTTAATAAAATTTAATCCATTCTAGATTTATTCGCACAATAATATTCACACTAAGTGCAACAAATATGAAATGTTCATATTTGGATAAATTGATGTTAGAGACTTTCCCTATAGATCTAAGAGAAGCAAGAAAATGGAGACATCAAACTCGAACTGACAATCCATAGTGTATAAAATTATTCGGATTTGAGACAATGTTTCAAAAGGATATTTTTAATCATTTCATCATGCTATAGATTTTTTATGTCAATATGAATGGAAATATCATGGATAGCCACATGTGTGTGCATTTTGGTCGTTAAATAAATCACCCAATATAGACACCTTAAATTGGGAACATCCTATTCAAGTGAAATACACAAAACAATAGTTTGATAGGACTGTACATGAGTGGAATCGGTGAGATCGATATCAAACAAATATCCAACTTAAATGAAATTATGATTATCATCCCTGTTTAAAGGACACACCAAATATTTAAATTTAATCTAGTGAGGTATTATGAGGAAATTATCAATTGTATTCAACATCATTTGACATGCAATGAGAAATAATGCCTCCAAAGAGGGCCGTAAGATTGATATGTTGATATAAAGCACCATGGGATCTATGTGATAACTCGAACTTTACGTCGATAAGAATGGAGAAAAAAGGTATGAACCAAAATCAAATGATAGTAGATTGAATATACATAATCGTGAAATGTTGATCACCATGGAAAGCTAATATAGCATGGAAAATTATTTTTAATTACTTAGAAAAATATGACTTGAAATTTGAAAAAGGATTAGAGACTTTCCATGATATGTTAATGCATATCTTTTCTATTGAGAATCCAAATGAACCAACAACACATCCATATAGGAGTTTTTTCTGTGATTCCATTTTTTATGGAGACATAAGAGCACAAGAGACATGCCATTTGATTCTTGAGCTTATTCTTAGTGAATATACTCATCACCTTGTGGTTCTAAATGTCAACATTAATATTTTCAAGAAAATGCAAGTTTAGCATATAATGCAGACAATGATAATTCTCTTATTGATGCATATACACATAAACATATGGATATCAATCACCTTCCATTGATAAATGTTACAATATCATGGGAATATGAAAAATGAAATCATGATAATAAATGGTTACAATGAAATAATGTATCTATTGTGCACATATTTCCATGGTTTATCTTGATTCATGTCTGTGAAATTGAAAAGTTCCTAGAATTTTGTTGGTTTGAGTTTCTATAATTTTTGTTGGTCCTACCCTAATGCCCTTACATTATAAATGTACAAGTCCATAATTCCCATTAGATAGTTAGTGTATATTTACTTAATTAAATAAGTCCCTCCTTATTAAATAAAGGCCCCTAGGTGGTGGACCCTCATTAATAGCCGAACCACAAGTAGTTAGGACTTTGGATATTGAAACAATATATATAGAGTAGTAAGATATGTAATGTTTAGTTAAGAATTGTCATTTTATTTGGAGATTTTATATTGGAGGTTTCCCCCTTGAGAAGGCAAGTGAATATGTCTATCTATTTTATATATTCTCTCTTGTATTTTTCTATATTTTCTACAAATTTCTAGGTTTAAGCATATTACAACTGGTATCTATTGAAAAATTGTCATTGATGTCAAAGCAAGTGGGACTTTCGCCATCATGATAAGTCGGTCAAGTCAGCTATGTCAAATCAAGTGGTACTTTCACCATCATGTTAAAGGCGCTATGCCAGAGAACAAGGAGGAGTACAATTAAAATGATGAGATGGATTTACTACACAATATTTTGTTGGCCTAAGAAGTGACTCAACACTCGTATAAATAAAGAAAGTGATCAATCTATTCAAGTATCCATCCAAGTATGGATCTCTAAGTAAATGTGTTTATTTCAAGTAGAAGATGAATTTATGGGGTTTAACAAGTAAGGATGGTTTGTGTTGAGTGTGCACATCTAAGTGCACAGTAAATGTGCATATATGATTGCATAGAGAATGATCAGAGAAGACTGCTGAACTGTAGCAATGTGCAAACCTAAGAAGTACACGGGATCATGACAATAGAAAAATACAAGATAGGAGAAGTTGTAATAATAATTGAAGCACAGCATGTTAAAGTGTGCGCAACAGGAAAGTAGAGTGCAAAACATTGTGCATGCGGATCAAAAGACGGTTTGTTAGAAGTAAATCAATATCTATATCTTAGAGTGGTAGGACAAGGAAAGGAAATGATATTGTAGTCTCCTCTCAGGTTGTTGGATGAACACATCAAGTTGTTGCTTATGCAGAGGATTGGTGTCCTCACAGGTTGAATCCTACTTCAACAAGTTGGTGCTTGTGGGGAGGATTGGTGTCATCACAGGTTGGAGCATGTAATCTGCGAGTTGGTGCTTGCATGTGGGATTGGTGTCCCAATCATATGGGTGTCTGATTGAGTTCGTTCTCTCACATCATTGGATATTGGTGTCTTCCATCTTTCTATGTAATTTCATTTTCATACATACATACATACATACATACATATATATATATACATACATACATATATATATATATAATTCAAACATTTTGCGCACAGTTGGTTTTTATTGATGTGTTTTTAAATAGCCATTGGTGCATGTTTTTAAAACTGAAATATTGATTAATCTGCACATGATACTGATTCACCCCCCGCACTCAATATCATTAATAATTCCAACAATTGGAATCATAGGGGGTCCTTCAAAAATAGTCTAACCACTTCAAGGCGGATCACTATGCAATTATGGCTTGTGAGGAATTTAGTTTGAACACAGATGGATCCCCCCTATTCACTGGAACAAACTATCTACTTTGGAGCATAAGAATGGAAGCTTATTTCTAATCATGTGGACTTGATATTTGGCAGACAGTTGTTGCAGAATACATTCCTTCAAAAAGGTCATCCAAATCTGTTTCCAAAAGGAAGTTGAAAATTAATAACAAATTGGCAATGGATGCCATTATGGAAGGTTTGGATGATTCTATGAAAGATAAAGTTTGAAAATGTGTCTCATCGAAAGAGCTTTGGGTCAAGCTAAAAAATATTCACAAGACTAAGGAAGTGATTATAGAAAGTAAATAATCAGAAGAAGAGGGTGAGAGAAGTAGATCCATCAAGGAAAGATCCCTTGAGTCTGAAGATGAGGAAACTGGAGGTGACTGGAAGAGTGAACCAATAAGTGAATTAAATGAGTTCAGAAAAATAAGAAAAGAAAATAAATGGTTAATGGAACAGTTGATACAACATGAAGAAAAGGATCAAATGGAGGAGGCAAAGACTACTAAGGATTTTGTATTAAATCAATTAAGTAAGAAGAAGACAGTATGTCAAGAAGAAGAAGCTAGCATTGCTCCTCTTAGAAAAGATAATCTATCTATGAAAATAAGGTTGCAATGGTCCCAAGAGGAAGATTAGATCTCTAACAAGCAAGTGACATGGATCAAAAATGAACAAAAGGATCAACTACTTGAGGCTAAAGGGACAATTAACGGCTTGAAAAATCAAGTATATGAGGCCAATAAGGCTAAATAATATTTAACAAAACAACTTTGTGAGAAGTATGAAACCTGCAAAAATCATATGCTTGAGATTCTTTCGCTAAAGGAAGAACTAAACAAGACAATTGATCAATTGGAAAAAAATTCAAATTTTGAAAAGGGCACCATGATCTTAGAACACATCCTTAGTTATAAAAAATCATCACATGAAAAGACTGGTCTTGGGTTTGACAAAAATCAAGATACTTTTGACGAAGGCCTCAAATCATCTAAAAAAATGTTAAGGAAGACATCTGCATGGGAGGAAAGGAAATTCCACCAAATACTGGCAAAAGAAAATATAGAATGATTGTACACCCAAGAAGACAGCATTCACTCAGGTACAAAAAAACTTTTCTTAATTGATGTTTCTCGTGCAACATATTTGGGCATAAAGTAGTGGATTGTTATTTTATGAATAACAAATTCAAAACAGCTAATGGAATTGCTATATGCTGGAAGTGCAATAATTTTGGACATATTGCAAAGTTTTGCGACAATGTTGTATGTTACAAATGTAACATTTTAGGTCACAAAGATTAGAAATGTGAGAATTCTCATAAATCAAATAAATTTTGGAAGAAAAAACAAGAAAAGAACATTGAAGTAGAATCCCATCCATTTCTATATGCTACTCACAGAAGAATTTTTTTTTTCTGGAAATCAAGAAATTGAAAAATGTAGAAAGGTTTGGAAAAGGAATTCAATAGATCAGAAAGGGGAAATCAATGGACGGATTCTATGCGCAGAGACTGAAAGGAAAGTTGAAAAACAGACTGAGTCTTATACATTAAAACAAGAAATTATGATGAAGGATTTGGGAGATGAAACTATCTGTACATCTTGTACTTTAGTACATGAGTAAAATGTAGACAAAATGACCTGTCGCATAAAGAAGGTAGTGCGTAAAAGGGGATTGCGACAAACCATGAGCATTAATGGCAAGTAAAGTAGTGACAAGTCCAAGACGCAATGTCATTAATAACCAATGGCAGAGGACAATTAAATGTATTTGGACCAAATCGAGGTGAATCCGAGTAATAAAGAAGGTAATAAAGGAAACATGAGAATACAAAGCTTCTAATGCAAGCCTTTTAAAACATATAAAGAGAGACACTAGTCCCTACTGAAAGTATCAGTTATAGAGTAAATAGTAGGTAGCAAGGTTAGAGTTGAAGGAGAGTGATGGCACCCAAGAGACAATGTAGGAAAAAGAATCCATTAGTGGGTATGCATGAAGGAACTACATAGACACCATAATCGTCATCATCAAAGCCCATAAAGTTCTCTCGCGACTACATTCCACCAAGAAAACCCACTGTGGCATTAGTTAATATACCTATCATAGAGGATACAATTGTACCATCACCGAATATACCATAGGGAGTGCTTGTTGAAGAAAATCTACTTTGTCAACTCTACACATTTTAGTTTGATGATTATGACATAACCGATGAAGAAACGTTTCCTGAGTTGATAAAAAACTACTACTTGAAAAGAAGAAGATGGTTGGAACCGAATGCACCAGTTATAATGGAATTGCAAACATGGTCGAATGGGATGTAGAAATCATGGATTCTGAACCTGATGGATATTCCACATTTTGGAAGGATCCCATAAGTAAAAATGTGTGCAAAGATGCTATTGTCACGGATACATGGAAAATTTTTGTGGTTGAACAGGCCTATATCCATTGATACCTAGTTAATAGAACTGATCACTGGACTCCCTACTAGGGGATAATATGTGAGTATTCTTCTGCATAGGAAGCAAGAAAAGGCCCTTGCAAATAAGGTAATAGAAAAGTACAGAACCCAAAGAGAAAGCAGGTTGCGATGGAGATGTCATTTGTATTGTCACACAGATCCACTTATTGTATTGGTCGTGGTTGTGTCATTATTGTCTCATGGATCTACGATTGTTCATAGTAGCCATGATCTGTCCACAGTCTACATCATATCAGTACTTATGGATCTGCAATGTATTGGTCGGCAGCCATGCTTTGAGTCATCTATTTCCGAGCATGGGGATGCCCGCCTCGGTGGTATATCTAACACTTTGTTTCTGTTTCAGCTCAACGTCGCTCTCCTCGATGCTATCTCTACACACTCTATTCGTAAAGTTTTTCGGCCATCAGTCCCTTCTGACCTCACACTTTAAGGGGCATCTGTTATACCTCCATGTTTCACAGTGTCGCATCTCCATCACAAAACGAGTTGACGGCACTTTCCCTACTGTTTTAAACCATCCAGAAGAGACAGATGATGAGTCAACCTTGAAGGTGAATCTACCCTGACAAGTTCTGACCCAACTAAGACTTTATCTACACACACTACCGCGTTCTACTCAGTTATAGGAGCGCGGTACTATACACTACCGCGCTATGCCCTTTCCCCAAAACGCGGTAGTACCGCGTTATGCTAATACTGCAGAACGCGGTACTCTTTTATTAGCCTTTTTCCCTTGGCTTGTGGGATTTTGGATTTTCGAAGATAATGGAAGATTGGGGTCCCTGATTCGATCTCAACTCATTTCCTTCGATTAGAAAACCTGATCCACTTATCTCTCCCTAGATCCACCCATCTCTCTTGTTGGTTAACCTCACCATTCACTATAAAAGAGAGGCATTCCATTGGGAAAAAGAGAGGACTCTTGAAGTACCCAACTTATGATCTTGCAACATTGTGGAGATAGCTAGAGGAGAAGACACTTGGAGCTAAAGGATTGGCTTGGGCATCAAGCAACCTATGTAAGCATTCTTCAAGTTGTAATAAGATAACTTGTCTTGTCTTTCCCATTTCATGTGTTTTAGTATAAGTTCTTAGCATGAAACGTATCTAATCTGGATTTGAATCTGACATTTATATTCAAGGTATTTGGAAGTTTGCATGTTTGTTCTTTGAGTGGTCTTAACAGGTTCTACATCGGAGCTTTGGATCAAGAGCTAGAAGCAGGACAAATGTCAGTTGAAAGGTGTGTATCATCTCTCATCGTATCTAAATACATTTAATCTTGCTATAAAAGTCAATTCAGGAATTTCAAGGTAGCATTTGTTTCGACTTGTTTCTTGCTTTAGAGTTAGTTTAAAACCTGCTTTAAAGTTAAGAGAGTTTTGGCTTATCCGTAGGACAAAATTCTACATAACAGATATATATAAATAAATTGCAAGTTTCAAAGTGAGGATGCGTCATATCTGTCTACAAGCCAAAGAGGATCCTCAAAGGAAGTGGTTACCCACTATGTGTTGTTACTCTAAGGAGGAAATTGTGCATATCATAAATGATTCGGATCTACAATGGTGAATCCCTTTGATAGAAGAAGAAGTAACGCAACATGCGAAGTATTTACAACAGAACACTTCACCACCGAATAAATCTGCAGAAAAGGGAAGTGTAGAAATATTTCATGAAGCCACAGAGAAGACCACACAAACAAAGAAAAGGACAGGAAAGAAACAAGTGGAGGGGTCATCAAGAAATAAGAGGAAATCATCCAAGCCTAGTTTCACACAGGTATTGACAGAAGATGACATGGATCAAATTGGCATGGAGGTCAAGAATGTCACAAAATAAATTATGGAGAAGGTAGAAACACAGGAGGAAATGTAAGATCTCGCGACAAAACAAGAAGAGATCCTCATAAAATTTGAGGAATTTTAGGATGAGTTTGCAATAATAAAGGAGCTGCTAATAAAGGCCAAGAAAGAAGAAGGACAAAGCAATGCTCAGACACTCTAAGAAGCACACATGATCAAAGCATAAGCATAGTCAGCTACACAGATGAAGGACACAGTAGAATCACAACAAGGTTTAAAAATTCTTGTTGTAGCATTGATGTTTCCCACACAAGAGATGAAAGAATCAGTGTTTGCAATAAGTCCGGTAGAAATGACTGTGTCACTGTTACCTATGAATGAGCTTCATGCATTATAAACATCGGTTTCGAAATAAATACGAGGACGACATGAAGTGGTATTAGCAGAATGGTATAAAGTTTTAATGAAAAGGAAACATTACTGGAGGAATGTCGAAAAATGAAAACAAAGAAGAAAGAAACTGCACTAAACACAAACAAGTTGAAAAAGGAGGTAGAAGAAATACAACAGAAGAATTCCAAATTGCAGAAGGTAGTTGAGGAGGTATGTGATACGCTACTAGATATATAGATAGAAAATGATGCTCCTCCAGAAGAAAAGGTAACCAATATAGGTGAATTTATTCAAGGCATTCAAATTAAACTTGAGGAGCTCGCAACGAAACAAAAACTAGGGACACCTCCAGAGGTTAGAGCTGACAGAGGACATAGATATGAAAGAATGAATATTGCCATCAACCATATTAGGACTTAGGAAATAAAGTGTGAAAAGATACATGAAAAAAGTGTGCAACTATGGGGACAGTTGGTTGCAAATGAAGAACCCAAGGAAGTGGATTAGAAGCTTCTAATTGCGCAAGAGTCAGAACAAAAGATGCGTGATAGCTTGGCCATATTACCAGCTAGTTAAAAAATGACCAAAATGGAAGATTACAGGAAACAGCAATAGGAAGTAAGCAAGATCAAGGATGAATGTTAAAAGATAGCCAACATGATTAAACCACTACAAGAAATATTTATGATCATAGAGCAATTTGCGCAGATACAAGGAGAAGTTAGAGAAGCTACCAATGACTGTATAGAAACTATGAAATTGTCTGTTAATGAGCATACAGAGGAAGCAATAATAGAAATATAAGCATAAATGAAGGAGAAATATGCAATGGCATAGTAATCTATACAGAAGTTCACAACAATGCTATACCCAGAAGCGCAAATAGAAAATATTATTTTATGATATTTTCTAAAATAGTGGATACTATATAGGATGGAAGGTGGAGTGAAGCACAAATCTAGGGGGAGAAAAATCGCATATGCTACGCAAGTATAAGTTTCCAAAAACTGTTTCCAAAAATTGGTCACCAAAAATGCAGATCCCCTTGACATTTATGTCAAAGGGGAGAGAGTTGTAGAAAAATGTGATAATCAAGAATCTAAATTTTGACAAGGTGAGTAAAATTTTGATACGTAGCTCACATTCACGGGGAGATTAGTTTTTTGCTAGGTGTTGACATCAATGCCAAAGGGGGAGGTTATTGAAAAAATTCTATTGATGTCAAATCAAGTGGGACTTCTTCCAACACAATAAGTTGGTCAAGTCAGCTATGTCAAATCAAGTGGGACTTTTGCCATCATGTTAAGGCCATTATGCCATAAAACAAGGAGGAGTACAGTTAACATGATCAGTTGGAATTACTACACAATATTTTGGCAGCCTAACAAGTGACTCAACACTCGTATAAATAAAGGAAGTGATCAATATATTCAAGTATTCATCCAAGTAATTATGGAGATCTGAGTAAATGCATTGATTTCAAGTAGAAGATGAATTTCTGGGGTTTAACAAGTAAGTATGGTTTGGACTGAGTGCGCACACCTGAGTGTACAGTAAATGTGCAGATTTGATTGCACAAAGAATGATCAGAGAATACTACATAACTCTAGCAATACGCAAACCTAAGAAGTGTGTGGGATCAGAAAAGTAGCAGAATACATAGTAGGAGAAGCTGTAAGCATAATTGAAGCATGGCATGTCAAAGTGCACACAACAAGAAAGAAAAGTGCGGAACATTGTGCACATAGATCATAACACAGTGTGAAAGAACTACAACAATATCTATATCTCAGGGTGGTAGGAAGGGGCAATGGAAGGATATTGTAGTCTCCTCTCAAGTTTGTTCCTAAACACAACAAGCTGGTTCTTTCATAGAGTATTGGTTTCCTCACGGGTTGAATCTTGCTTCAACAAGTTGGCGCTTGCGCGGAGGATTGGTGTCCTCACAGGTTGGAGTCTGTAGTCTGTGAGTTGGTGTTGCATGTGGGATTGGTGTCCCAATCATACGGGTGTTCGAGTGAGTTGGTGCTCACATCATTTGAGATTGGTTTCTCCCATATTTCTATGTAATTTCATTTTCATAGATATATATAAAATTTTCTTCAAACATTATGTGCATAGCTGGTTTTTATAGATGTGTTTTTAAATAGAAATTAGTGCATGTTTTTAAAAGTGAAATATTGCTTAATATGTGCATGATATTGATTCACCTCCCCTCTTAGTATCATTAAGAATTCCAATAGTATCATAGCTCTTTCTTGGGCCAAAAGGGAAGAGTTTGCTACGGTTTTTCTCTTTTAAACGAGTCATCTTGTAATTTTCACTCCAAATTTGTTTCATGTTGTTTCGGGATCTAAAAATCACAAGGTACGTCAAATACATATGGAGATAATTTGTGTCTTCATTTCAACTTTTTGGGTTGGTATACTTTTGGATATAATCGATCAAATTTAAGCAAATTTTTCCTATGGTTTGTCTCTTCAAAATGAGTCATTTTGTCATTTTTGCTCCATTTTTTTCCTGTGACACTTTAGGGCTCAAAACTTGCACCTATGACGTATCTATCTCCATATCACTCCACATTTATTACTAAAATCCATTGGATAAAGATTCACAAATTGAATCTTAACCCCCCTTTTGTGACACCTTCATCATGAAGGTCTCCTTATTTTCCCTAGTTTCTCTAGCATGTTTGTGTTGCAATGATCTTGTGACGGTTCATGAGGCTTCCTTGTAAATCCCTATGGTTAACTATTTATCAAGTAAAGAAATTTACCATGGAGCAATGCTCCTCCCTATAACTAAATCATGAAATTAGTTTCCCACTTCATATGCCTCGGAAAGGGCATTTGAAGCAACTCCCAATCCAAGGCTTCTTGTACCAAATGCTAGTGAAAAACCAAAATTAGCACCAAAATTAATAAAAATCCAAATGAAGACCAAGAAAAATTTCTAAAATCAATCAATCTAAAAATAATTAATTCTAACCTTGCATGTGCCTCAAATAAAAATTAAGGCCAAGGATAAAAGAAGAAAAGTACAAGAAAGAAGAGTCCAAGAAATCGAAAAAGACAAGTCCAATAAGGATCTTAAAGGAAAAAGTCAAAGAGAAGGGGGTTGAGTCTGAATGTCAAGGTCAAAGCAGTAGTAACTCATTACATATCACCCATTTGTGAGACACACTCCCTAGTTTTTTCCCAAGTGGTGAGGATCACAGAGTTTCCCTTTTCCTCTTATCTTGAGTCAATTAGTCAACTTTGACCAATCTTCCACTTCACCAATCTTGTCAAATTTTCCACCCACTTCATCATATGGATAAATGGTCTTTTTAATGTACTTAATGTTGTATAGATGATGACATGTTAAAAAATATCATGCTTTGTACCGTCTTATGTATCCTTTTTCATGCATGAATCTATGTAGTGATTCAAATGAAACATTATTGTAATGTAAGGATTACAACTTTAGTAAATTGTCAATATTAATCATTTAAGATTTTATTTTGTTCTCTTAAATTCATTGGAGAGGTCCATGAATTCAATGAACAAGTTTGTTCAGCTTTGACCAAAATTGAGTTTTTCAACTTTTTGACTTGGTCAACATGACTAGCCAGCAACATGGGATTATATTTCATCACCATTTGTCATATTACAACCTTTCAAAGAAAATTTTATCCTTCTAAGTGTTTTTTCCAGCTCGTATGGAGTAACAAGCTTTAATTAAGGGTTTTCGCTAAGTTTTCAATTAAAAAAGCCTAAGTCCAATATCTTGGATCAATCATTGGAATCCCCTTTTGTAGAACCATCTCCCCCTCATGAAGAAGTTATTGTCACTTCACTGGAACAGAAGGTTCAATTGGATGATGTGATTGAGAGGATTGAAGGACTGAATCTTTAAGAAAATGAAGCACCATCAAATGATCAACTTGGACCCTCACACAAAGTTCCAAAGTGGGTCACAAAGACACTTGAAAGTGTTTATCTTAATGAAGTCAGAAATACTGGAACCGGAAGTTTCAAATGACAAGAAGATGGAGGAGATGTAGATAATTCAAATTCAAGTGATGCAGAAGATATGGATGTCTCATATGATTGTGAATTGAATTTATCTACTAACTTTGAACTACCTTCTTTTGAAGAAGTTGTTTCTCTTGATGAGTGGAAATAAGACATGCAAAATGAGTATGATTCTCTCATTAATAATGGGACCTGGAAGACATGAAAAAGGATATCCTTACTTTTTTAGTAGGATGTGACACTTGCCAAAAGAACAAGGGTGAGATAGCAAACAGTCTTGGGCATTGAAACCATTACCAATCCCAACCACTGTTTGGACCAACATTTACATGGATTTTATTATTGGTATTTCGAAAGAAGGTAAGAAATACGTCATCATGGTGGTAGTTTATCGGCTTTACAAATATGATTATTTTTGTGCTCTCCAACACCCATTTACACCGGTAATGGTTTCCCAATTTTTTTTAGATTAGATTTTCAAACTCCATGGCATGCCTACTTGCATTGTGGCAAATTGTGATCCCACATTCACCAACGAATTTTGGCAAGAAATATTTAAACTACAGGGTAGCCTGTTACAATGAGAACTACTTATCATCCTCAAACATATGGCCAAATAGAATCAATCAACAAGTGTCATGAAACCTATTTGATATGTTTTGCATACAAAAAAAAATATTAGTGGGAGCAATGGTTACCTTTCGCAGAATGGTGGTATAACACCACTTATCATGAGGCTATAGAAATGACACCATATGAAGAAGCCTATCGCCAACAACCACCCTCTATGATTTCTTATCTACTAGGTACTTCCAAAGTACATGCAGTTGATAGTGTACTTCATAGTCATAATGTCACTCTTTTCACACTTAAGGAAAATTTAGCAATCATGGCTCAAAACTACATGAAACAACAAGCATACCAATGTCGCTTAAATTCTTCATTTGTAAAATTTGACTAGGTGTTCCTTCCGTTCCAACCTTATAAGCATACTTATTTCAAAATTAAATGAAATCAAAAGATTGCACCAAAGTTTTATGGCCCATATCAGATTGTTCAATGCATTGGTCAAGTGTCCTACAAATTAGAAATACCACACACTCCAAGATCTACCTAGTATTTCATGTGTCATGTTTGAAGAAGGTAGTGGGTTAGAATTGTCAAGTTCAAACTACATTACCAAAAATAAATGAAGGCTCCATTTGGATCCAACCATAAGAAGTATTGGATACTCGGGAGTGTCAGCTACATCAACAAACTATCCTTGAAGTTTTGATTCAGTGGAAGGATACCTCACCAGAAGATGATACTTGGGAACCATCAACCATTTTTCAACAGTTTCTCCATTTCCATCCTTGAGTATATTGCTTGTTTTGAAGCGGGAGGGTATGTTAGGGTCCTACCCTAACCCCCTTACATTATCAATGTATAAGGCCATAAGGCCTATTATATAGTTAGTGGATAGTTACTTAATGAAAAATGACCCTCTTTATTAAATAAATGACCCTAGGTGGTGGACCCTCATTAATAACAAGACCACAAGTAGTTGGGACTTTGACTATTGAAACAATATATATAAAGTAGTAAGATATGTAATGTTTAGTTAAAAAAATTCATTGTATTTGTATCTTTTCTCTTGAAGGTTTCCCCCTTGAAGAGGCAAGTGAACATATATCTCTATCTTATCTATTCTCTCTGGTATTTTTTTTTATCTTTTCTACGAATCTATGGGTTTAATCATGCTATATTCATTCTGTGATTTCCAAAAAGAATTTTTCCATACATATGAAGATAACATGCATAATTAGCAAAATGTTTAGTACAATCCATGGCATGCATGTTGTAATCCCATTCCTCGAGATGATCCAATGGAATCCAGATATGAAGAAGTTCCCAATGTGTGGAGAGTGTTGTAATCTACGCATTCAAGAAGATATTAAGTATATACAATAACCATTAAGACATTGAATATGAGTTCAACGTTCAACTATTTCATTCATTATTGAAATGGTATACTTATACATAAAGTGGAGAGGTTGGAGTGGTTACACCCGCTCCAACTACTCTTTTAGTTAAGTACAATAACATAAGCTAATGATGACAAATTAAGAGACCCGAAGGGTCCCTCCAACAAAGAGCTTCTAGGGAGTTTGAGTGGGAGAACATTGCATGATTATATATGACTAAATTTATAAATGCCAATGAATTTGACATTCTTGGACACAACGACCATGATACTATGGAAAGTTGGAGCTCTAATTTTATGGATGAAGACACTTCCAATCATGCAATGCATTTCATATCTCATAAGCAGCACGTGAATAGCATTTTTTAATGAGCATGCAAACACTTTTTAATTTCAAAGTTCAATATATATATATATATATATATATCATATAATACAATCCTTGAACATTATAGAGGAGGTGATCAGAAAGAACCATTTAGTATGATTATTCAAGGGATTGTGGGTATTGAAAATTCCTTTTGTATTGGAACAATTAGACAAGCATTTGAAATTGAGTCTTTTCCATAGAAAAGTACATTGTTGCTTTTGGCCTGGACCAATGTTGTAGCATTTAGCATATTGGCATAAAAAGTTCACTTTACAATTCATATACCACTTAGGGACATGTATAATTTACAAGGTCAACATTTGATTACCTTACAATAGGATTTGAGACATGCCAAAGGTAACCTTATCTATGAGAAGAGTTTTATAGGTAAAAATTTGTTGAAACAAATAAATGCTCAAGTTTGACAAGATTTTCCTGAAAATTCTAATGTTGATTTTGGAGGGATATCAATTATACTGGTTGGTTATTTGGGAGAAATTCCTATTGTTTTGGATAAGCCTTCATATGCATGTGAAGATCATGAAAAAAATTATGGAAATTATTCACAACTATTATGACTCTGGATACAATTTTCAGGCAAGATGCACAAAGCTATGATTATAAATGTTATCAACATATTCTAATTATTGTAAGAAATGTAATACCCAGAGAAAAACACTGAAAATTATTTATGGCTATATTGATCATTCTTTTTATGGTTACACAAAAGAGACATTTGATAAGGTCGTACATAATTTGTTTGGAACTAATGATTATGTCCGCAATCACAATAAACATTGTTTGAGATCCCTAGCACATAATGTTGCTATGAGAGTAAATGGAAATTATTCTTCATATTTAAATGAGGAACAATTGGAATTAGAGTTTCTTATTATTGTTGGAACTAGAGTGATGCTTAATTCAAACTTATGTATTGATGCAAGACTTGTCAATGGTGTTCTTGGAGTTGTTGAATAAATTATGTATAATCCTAGACATTTGCCTCTTGATCCTCCTGCATATGTTTAAGATTGATAACTATGTGGGAGCTCCATGGGATGAGGTATTCCCTCACATGGTTCCTACTAAACCTATTGAATGAGGTAAAAATAGACAAATTCCATTGATACTTTCTTCAAGATTAACAATACATAACTCACAGAGGTTCACATTAGACAATGCAATTATAAATATTGGAAAGAAAGAGAAGCAAAATCCCACATTTATTTTAATATATCTAGGTTTTGAATGGTATGTGATTCAAACCTCCAATTTGATACAATCAAAATGAAAAGATGGGAAAGGAAAGCTAGCTAAAAGAAAAAACAAAGAAGATAGATTGAGATTTATCACTAAGTGATATATATGTTATACAATATCTTCATCATATCATTTTATTATTATTCACTATGTCCATAAATGGACATTAGTACTCTATTATTATTTACATTACCTTTTTTCATAAAATGAATGATATTTAGTAAATCTGAATGAGGTGATTATATGTTCTCATTTACATAAGAAAATAAGTACATGGTCTTATGTGACTGCATCTGACCTAGATCCATCTTAACTTTGGATCTATCATGCACCAAGAAGGATCAAATTACTCGAGGTGCAAAGCTCAAATTTATACACTCTAATAAAGGCTTTCGCCAAAAAGGATTTGATCCTTTTTGACACAAGATAAATCGAGAGTTCTTATGGATCTATGGAATTAAGATAGATTCAAAGTTTTAGAATATTTATTTAATTTTAATATAATAAATTATTCTTAAACTTTAGTTAGATGAAAAAATGTACACAAAATTTATATAATATTACTCTTAAGAAAATATCATTTAATACAAAGACAATATAAAAGACAAATAAAGGAAATGGACATTTTGAAACTTCATTTCTCCATCTTGCATTTGTGTATATATCCTCCAAAAAGTGCTATGTAGTAACTCTGCCATTGTCTTCATATCACATATTCCACGATATTCAAACTTCCAATCCCTTTATTTATCCTTTACATTGCCTTTGTATTACATAATTTTCTCTAAAGAATAACTTTAGATAAAATTTGTATACATTTTCCATCTAACTAAAATTTTAGACTCATTTATTATAATTGAGAAAATAAATTTATGTTCAATATTTTTTTAACAAATATGATTATATTTGTGTTTGTGGAAACTTCGATTCCGCCTAACCTAGTGAGAATTTAAAATGGGTTACAAAATTAGGTAATTTTGTTTCAACATATGAGAAACTCCACTATGTCAGATGTGTAGAAAAAAAAAGGTATTCTTATTCCTCATAGATGGTAGGTATATCTAACACACTATGAAACCCCTTATGCCTTATGCTAGAGTTAGATGAATTTAGGAGAGGGTGTTTTAGACTCATAATACCCTTATTGGTTTTAATGATTGTTTGTATGATTAAATTTAGATTAGGTTTGTGTGATAACTAGTCATGTGATGATGTTTTATATGTATTTGTGTACTAGACTAACCTATGCTAGGTTGAGTCATGTTTGAAGAAAAAGGGGATTGATATCCAAGGAGAGGGCCCATGTTCTAATGAGCATGACACCATATCCTATAACTTAGGTAGCAATGAAGAGGGGAGAATATTATGTAAATTACCTCTGAATAAAAGGACAAAAGAAAAAAGGACTTTACATCACTTTTATCTTGTTCTTGAAACTTGAAAATACTCTCATAAACATTATTTCACCTTGGATGAATCAGTTGGGGAAAGGGAAAGTGGTTACAATTGATAACCACTTAAGAGTGCTTTAAGAAAGGAAAAATGATATATATTCTAGAGAGGGGACTTGTCATTCTAACATTATGACTTATGGGTCACTGGGATGCAAATTCCAAGTCTAGTTATGATCACTGTAGGTGAGAATGGTAGTAATAACCCTATAGGACCAAGAGGAACCATTACCAAGTAGGGGATTTATCGAGAGGTAGTGGTAGTAAGATCTTGTTGGGTTATTCTCGGTGATACTTGTCAACCCTAGTCCTTAACCTCATTGGGACTAAGCATTGCTCGAGGAGAAACATTTGTGAAGATTGTTGTAATGGTTGGGTTGAAAATCAAACTTTCATTCGGTAATATTTCCCCTTTGTGATAGAATATTAATTTGTGGGATTTGGAGCATTGGAAGGCCAACACTTTGACTCTAGAGAGCTAAAGGCTACATGTATTGTATGCTTATGCATTTGGTTGTGTATTTTTTATTATCTTGCTTGAGTGACATAGTTGTATATATACTTATGATGGATTCAAGGCATAAATATTGTACTATGTTCTTTTTGGACACTAAAAATTGATTACTTGATGTTCTAAATGGGTTTACTAGTCTTAGGAAGAAAAAAAAGTAGCACCCTTGTGGGAGATTACACACACCGTCCCACTAAAACTTTAAAATGACAATACCTAACAACATTTAAAAACTAGAACATCAATGTAGTGCTAGCCATAGATTCCACTAGATTTCTATGTGTTATTCTTCCATTGGATTTGCATAATAATGATGCCTCGAAGGAATTCTCTCATAGCTTGGTGTAATGTATCATTGGCAATTTGAATGCCTAGGTCTAAAAGCACAACAACCAACTATTCTAAATCTATATTTTTATGTTGGAGGCATACCCTAGAACGCTCATTTTTGTCCCACTTTGCTCAAATTATTGCAATCTACCTTCAGTATCCAGTTTACAAGGGCACGTCGTCCCGTCCATTTCCCTAAGGCAATTTTCCAATTATGACTTCCAATGATTGGATTGGAGGAAAAAGTAATGGACATAGCAATAATTGTTTTTAGGTTCACAATTGGAGTTGCTAAGATCCATATTAAGGGCACAAACTACCCTAGATATCACACAACAACACAAAGGCATCAACTCACTTCCTTGGAAGTGAAGTGAGAAAAGGATTGAGAAGATGGAGAATCATACGTGTAGAGGCAAAGGCAAGCAAGGTATATGGTGCAAGAGATTTGGTTGATGGTTTGGGGGGAAGTCTAAGAGGGATAGCATTTCCATGGTATCTATCCTCGTGGACTTGTGATCTTTCACTATGGGTGACTTTATTTGACTTATGAGCTTTACTTTGTCGTCTCCTATGAATGCTTAGTGTGATACCATTCGAAGGGCATACAAAAAAAAATGTTTTTCTATACTATTTATGCTAAACTTAGAACTTTAAGATTATAATTTGTTTCATAAACGGTGATTTAGCAAATCCCGAGAGAATTCCATTCGATAATATTTTTTTCACCAACTTTATCGCGTAGATAAACCTTTTATTAAAGAACCTCTAGTTCTAATCACAAGTTCCAAGTTTCTTTAGTTCAAAAGCAAACTTGAAAGTATTCATGACTATTGGTATTTATGATGTAAATGTGGCTTATGTATATCCATGATACTATGTTTCATTCTATACTAACAGTGGTAGTAGAAACCATTATGTGGAGGAGACGACAACAGATCACTGCCACCCGGACGACAGTAGATCATTGCCACCGGCATGAAAAGGAAACCCTACCCACGCCCGAACTCAATAGTTTTTCTTCTTTTCAACGCTTATTTTCCAGATTGTGGTTGAGTTTGTATTGAAACAGTCCACAAGAGATAAACTTTCACTTTACAAATTAATACTGATTTTCCTGCTAATACCTCAAGATCTTGGACTAAAATTGTTAAAACCATTTAAATATACCAAAATCACCATACCACCTATAAATTATATATATTTAATGAATTTTCGTTAGCCAAACTCTGAAACTCTCGCAAAAAATGGGCGCAATATATAAATCTTCCTAACTTCACCACACCAAATTTATTATTTTCCTAAAATGGGTTACTTTATCGAAGATTCGAACTTTATTTCATGCCCTGCAAGTAGAAAACTGATTAGGGATGTCTGTGGGTTCTGGAAAATGAATCTGGAATTTAATGCTACCACTTGAACTTTACAGGGTCATTGGATGAAGACGAAAACTAAAATGGTGACTGTGTATGTACGAGTATGCACTTAGCAGCAGCTGATGCAAAGATTTCTACTGTTTGGAGCGATTGTAAGATTTCTACTGTTTGGGGCGATTGTAAGTTTTCTACTATTAGCAACAGCTGATGCAAAGATTTCTATCGTATATGTATTTTTATTGTCCCGGATATTTCTTTGGAAATTATTCAAATTGTATTTTTAAGTTATATTTTTATATTTAATTTTAATTATTTATCTAAAAATTTAATATTTTAATTTTAATTTTCAAAGATAAATATTAAAAGAAATGATATTTTTCAAAAAAAATCTCATAAATTAATAATAAATGTAATTGTAAATATAATTTTGCGGTTATAGAAAGTGTTTGTGGTTTTACCAATTGGGATCCCACAATAAAAGTTGTGTTCCTTGTATCTTGTTGATCTTGTGTTATATTGAATAATTTAAAAGTGGTTTAAATTGTTAAAAGTTATCAATACTGATTCACCCCCCCCACTCTCAGTATTGTCCAATATTACAACAACCTTCACACCCTTAGGTAGAACACTATATAATGTAAAGTATTTTTCTTGAAAATGGATTGGCTATTGGGTGATTGTTGTAATGGTTAATACTTTTCTATTGCTTTTCACTCCTGATTATTTTTATCACTGTTAGGTCACTACTATTGCAAAACAATTTGGGTAATGATGGTTCTATCTTCTAGTAAAGCATTTTTTATGGCCATGGTATGGAACATCAACACAAAATACCATGTGATTGAATATCATGTAGAGACTAATGTAGTTCATTTGAGACATTGTTCCACAAATGAGAAAATTAGAAACATATTCACTAAAGCGCTTGGAAGAGAAAAGCTTGAAAAGTTTAGAAATATGCTTAGACTCATGAACACCCCTTTGGATTAATGAAGGGGGGGATGTTGGAAACCTAATCCTACATGATTATGGTGAAATCTAAATTTTAGTTGTCATATGGAATCTAAAAAGCCATAGGAGAATGAGAAACACACTTTTGGAATATGAAACCAAGAGTCACTTCCTCTTGTATAAACAATTCATTCTCATTTAATAAAATTTAATCCATTCTAGATTTATTTGCACAATAATATTCACACTAAGTGCAACAAATATGAAATGTTCATATTTGGATAAATTGATGTTAGAGACTTTCCCTGTAGATCCAAGAGAAGCAAGAAAATGGAGACATCAAACTCGAACTGACAATCCATAGTGTATAAAATTATTTGGATTTGAGACAATGTTTCAAAAGGATATTTTTAATCATTTCATCATGCTATAGATTTTTTATGTCAATATGAATGGAAATATCATGGATATCCACATGTGTGTGCATTTTGGTCATTAAATAAATCACCCAATATAGACACCTTAAATTGGGAACATCCTATTCAAGTGAAATACACAAAATAATATTTTGATAGGATTGTACATGAGTGGAATCGGTGAGATCGATATCAAACAAATATCCAACTTAAATGAAATTATGATTATCATCCCTATTTAAAGGACACACCAAATATTTAAATTTAATCCAGTGAGGTATTATGAGGAAATTATCAATTGTATTCAACATCATTTGACATGCAATGAGAAATAATGCCTCCAAAGAGGGCCGTAAGATTGATATGTTGATATAAAGCACCATGGATCTATGTGATAACTCGAACTTTACGTCGATAAGAATGGAGAAAAAAGGTATGAACCAAAATCAAATGATAGTAGATTGAATATACATAATCATGAAATGTTGATCACCATGGAAAGCTAATATAGCATGGAAAATCATTCTTAATTACTTAGAAAAATATGCCTTGAAATTTGAAAAAGGATTAGAGACTTTCCATGATATGTTAATGCGTATCATTTCTATTGAGAATCCAAATGAACCAACAACACATCCATATAGGAGTTTTTTTTGTGATTCCATTTTTTATGGAGACATAAGAGCACAAGAGACATGCCATTTGATTCTTGAGCTTATTCTTAGTGAATATAGTCATCACCTTGTGGTTCTAAATGTCAACATTAATATTTTCAAGAAAATGCAAGTTTAGCATATAATGCAGACAATGATAATTCTCTTATTGATGCATATACACATAAACATATGGATATCAATCACCTTACATTGATAAACGTTACAATATCATGGGAATATGAAAAATGAAATCATGATAATAAATGGTTACAATGAAATAATGTAGCTACTATGCACATATTTCCATGGTTTATCTTGATTCATGTCTGTGAAATTGAAAAGTTCCTATAATTTTGTTGGTTTGAGTTTCTATAATTTTTGTTGGTCCTACCCTAATGCCCTTACATTATAAATGTACATGTACATAATGCCCATTAGATAGTTAGTGTATATTTACTTAATTAAATAAGTCCCTCCTTATTAAATAAAGGCCCCTAGGTGGTGTACCCTCATTAACAGTCGGACCACAAGTAGTTAGGACTTTGGATATTGAAACAATATATAGATAGTAGTAAGATATGTAATGTTTAGTTAAGAATTATCATTTTATTTGGAGATTTTATATTGGAGGTTTCCCCCTTGAGAAGGCAAGTGAATATGTCTATCTATTTTATATATTCTCTCTTGTATTTTTCTATATTTTCTACAAATTTCTAGGTTTAAGCATATTACAACCGGTATCTATTGAAAAATTGTCATTGATGTCAAAGCAAGTGGGACTTTCGCCATCATGATAAGTCGGTCAAGTCAGCTATGTCAAATCAAGTGGTACTTTCACCATCATGTTAAAGCCGCTATGCCAGAGAACAAGGAGGAGTACAATTAAAATGATGAGCTGTATTTACTACAAAATATTTTGTCGGCCTAAGAAGTGACTCAACACTCGTATAAATAAAGGAAGTGATCAATCTATTCAAGTATCCATCCAAGTATGGATCTCTAAGTAAATGTGTTTATTTCAAGTAGAAGATGAATTTATGGGGTTTAACAAGTAAGGATGGTTTGTGTTGAGTGTGCACATCTAAGTGCACAGTAAATGTGTAGATATGATTGTATAGAGAATGATCAGAGAAGACTGCCGAACTGTAGAAATGTGCAAACCTAAGAAGTACACGGGATCATAACAATAGAAAAATACACGATAGGAGAAGTTGTAATAATAATTGAAGCAGAGCACGTTAAAGTGCGCGCAACAGGAAAGTAGAGTGCAAAACATTGTGCATGCGGATCAAAAGACGGTTTGTTAGAAGTAAATCAATATCTATATCTTAGAGTGGTAGGAGAAGGAAAGGAAATGATATTGGAGTCTCCTCTCAGGTTGGTGGCTGAACACATCAAGTTGTTGCTTATGCAGAGGATTGGTGTCCTCGCAGGTTGAATCCTACTTCAACAAGTTGGTGCTTGTGGGGAGGATTGGTGTCCTCACAGGTTGGAGCATGTAATTTGTGAGTTGGTGCTTGCATGTGGGATTGGTGTCCCAATCAGATGGGTGTCTGATTGAGTTCGTTCTCTCACATCATTGGAGATTGGTGTCTTCCATATTTCTATGTAATTTCATTTTCATACATACATACATATATATATATATATTATTCAAACATTTTGTGCACAGTTGGTTTTTATTGATGTGTTTTTAAATAGCCATTGGTGCATGTTTTTAAAACTGAAATATTTATTAATCTGCACATGATACTGATTCACCCCCCACACTCAGTATCATTAATAATTCCAACAATTGGCATCATAGGGGGTCCTTCAAAAATAGTCTAACCACTTCAAGGTGGATCATTATGCAATTATGGCTTGTGAGGAATTTAGTTTGAACACAGATGGATCCCCCCTATTCACTGGAACAAACTATCTACTTTGGAGCATAAGAATGGAAGCTTATTTCCAATCATGTGGACTTGATATTTGGCAGACAGTTGTTGCAGAATATATTCCTTCAAAAAGGTCATCCAAATCTGTTTCCAAAAGGAAGTTGAAAATTAATAACAAATTGGCAATGGATGCCATTATGGAAGGTTTGGATGATTCTATGAAAGATAAAGTTGGAAAATGTGTCTCATCCAAAGAGCTTTGGGACAAGCTAAAAAATATTCACAAGACTAAGGAAGTGATTATAGAAAGTAAATAATCAAAAGAAGAGGGTGAGAGAAGTAGATCCATCAAGGAAAGATCCCTTGAGTCTGAAGATGAGGAAACTGGAGGTGACTGGAAGAGTGAACCAATAAGTGAATTAAATGATTTAAGAAAAATAAGAAAAGAAAATAAATGGTTAATGGAACAATTGATACAACATGAAGAAAAGGATCAAATGGAGGAGGCAAAGACTACTAAGGATTTTGTATTAAATCAATTAAGTAAGAAGAAGATAGTATGTCAAGAAGAAGAAGCTAGCATTGCTTCTCTTAGAAAAGAGAATCTATCTCTGAAAATAAGGTTGCAATGGTCCCAAGAGGAAGATTAGATCTCTAACAAGCAAGTGACATGGATAAAAAATGAACAAAAGGATCAACTACTTGAGGCTAAAGGGACAATTAACGGCTTGAAAAATCAAGTATATGAGGCCAATAAGGCTAAATAATATTTAACAAAACAACTTTGGGAGAAGTATGAAACCTGCAGAAAGCATATGCTTGAGATTCTTTTGCTAAAGGAATAACTAAATAAGACAATTGATCAATTGGAAACAAATTTAAATTTTGAAAAGGGCACCATGATCTTAGAACACATCCTTAGTTATCAAAAATCATCACATGAAAAGACTGGTCTTGGGTTTGACAAAAATCAAGATACTTTTGACGAAGGCCTCAAATCATCTAAAAAAATGTTAAGGAAGACATCTGCATGGGAGGAAAGAAAATTCCACCAAATACTGGCAAAAGAAAATATAGAATGATTGTACACCCAAGAAGACAACATTCACTCAGGTACAAAAAAACTTTTCTTAATTGATGTTTCTCGTGCAACATATTTGGGCATAAAGTAGTGGATTGCTATTTTATGAACAACAAATTCAAAACAGCTAATGGAATTGCTATATGCTGGAAGTGCAATAATTTTGGACATATTGCAAAGTTTTGCGACAATGTTGTATGTTACAAATGTAACATTTTAGGTCACAAAGATTAGAAATGTAAGAATTCTCAGAAATCAAATAAATTTTGGAAGAAAAAACAAGAAAAGAACATTGAAGTAGAATCCCATCCATTTCTATATGCTACTCATAGAAGAATTTTTTTTCTGGAAATCAAGAAATTGAAAAATGTAGAAATGTTTGGAAAAGGAATTCAATAGATCAAAAAGGGGAAATCAATGGACGGATTCTATGCGTAGAGATTGAAAGGATAGTTGAAAAATAGACTAAGTCTTATACATTAAAACAAGAAATTATGATGAAGGATTTGGGAGATGAAACTATCTGTACATCTTGTACTTTAGTACATGAGTAAAACGTAGACAAAATGACCTGTCGCATAAAGAAGGTAGTGCGCAAAAGGGGATTGCGACAAACCATGAGCATTAATGGCAGGTAAAGTAGTGACAAGTCCAAGATGCAATGTCATTAATAACCGATGGCAGAGGACAATTAAATGTATTTGGACCAAATCGAGGTGAATCCGAGTAATAAAGGAAACATGAGAATACAAAGATTCTAATGCAAGCCTTTGAAAACATATAAAGAGAGACACTAGTCCCTACTGAAAGTATCAGTTATAGAGTAAATAGTAGATAGCAAGGTTAGCGTTGAAGGAGAGTGATGGCACCCAAGAGACAATGTAGGAAAAAGAATCCATTAGTGGGTATGCATGAAGGAACTACATAGACACCATAATCATCATCATCAAATCCCATAAAGTTCTCTCGCGACTACATTCCACCAAGAAAACCCACTGTGGCATTAGTTAATATACCTATCATAGAGGATACAATTGTACCAACACTGAATATACCATAGGGAGTGCTTGTTGAAGAAAATCTACTTTGTCAACTCTACACATTTTAGTTTGATGATTATGACATAACCGATGAAGAAACGTTTCCTGAGTTGATAAAAAACTACTACTTTAAAAGAAGAAGAGGGTTGGAACCTAATGCACCAGTTATAATTGAATTGCAAACATGGTCGAATGGGATGTAGAAATCAGGGATTCTGAACCTGATGGATATTCCACATTTTGGAAGGATCCCACAAGTAAAATGTGTGCAAAGATGCTATTGTCACGGATACATGGAAAAATTTTGTGGTTGAACAGGCCTATATCCATTGATACCTAGTTAATAGAACTAATCACTGGACTCCCTACTAGGGGATAATATGTGAGTATTCTTCTGGATAGGAAGAAAGAAAAGGCCCTTGCAAATAAGGTAATAGAAAAGTACAGAACCCAAAGAGAAAGCAGAGGCTTTTTTGTTGCACACATAAATTATAAAGCTATGAGATTTGCAGCATAGATTCTAGCATGCAAGTTATTCTGGAAGAGTCAACAGGACCAAGTCTCAACAAATTATCACAGCAACAACATAATGTGTGGAGGGATTCCAATTCAACTGTTCAACATTTCTACTAAATGTGTTTTTAGCTAACTGACACGCAACACAAGAAAAAGGTACACCTTTTCATTATACATGGTTGTTAATATTTCTTGCGCTAGTAGGATATAAAGAACCATATGAAATTCAATTCTTTGATAGAAACAACAAACCTTTATTAGCTGCAAGGTATACAAATTTGTGGTTTACTAAACCCCAATGCAGACGGGTAGAAAACAACATTAATTTATTTCTATATAATGAAGAAATTAAAGTGATCATAAATGAGACACTGTGCATACACCAAAGAATAATTTATATATATAAATAAATTGCAAGTTTCAAAGTGAGGATGCATCATATCTGTCTACAAGCCAAACAGGATCCTCAAAGGAAGTGGTTACCCACTATGTGTTGTTACTCTAAGGAGGAAATTGTGCATATCATAAATGATTCGGATCTGCAATGGTGAATCCCTTTGATAGAAGAAGAAGTAACGCAACATGAGAAGTATGTACAACAGAACACTTCACCACCGAATAAATCTACAGAAAAGGGAAGTGTAGAAATATTTCATGAAGCCACAGAGAAGACCACACAAACAAAGAAAAGGACAAGAAAGAAACAAGTGAAGGGGTCATCAAGAAATAAGAGGAAATCATCCAAGCCTAGTTTCACACAGGTATTGACAGAAGATGACATGGATCAAATTGGCATGGAGGTCAAGAATGTCACAAAATAAATTATGGAGAAGGTAGAAACACAGGAGGAAATGTAAGATCTTGCGACAAAACAAGAAGAGATCCTCATAAAATTTGAGGATGAGTTTGCAATAATAAAGGAGCTGCTAATAAAGGCCAAGAAAGAAGAAGGACAAAGCAATGCTCAAACACTCTAAGAAGCACACATGATCAAAGCATAAGCATAGTCAGCTGCACAGATGAAGGACACAGTAGAATCACAACAAGGTTTAAAAATTCTTGTTGTATCATTGATGTTTCTCACACAAGAGATGAAAGAATCATTGTTTGCAATAAGTCCTGTAGAAATGACTGTGTCACGGTTACCTATGAATGAGCTTCATGCATTATATACATCGGTTTCAAAATAAATACAAGGAAGACATGAAGTGGTATCATCGGAATCGTATAAAGTTTTAATGAAAAGGAAACATTACTGGAGGAATGTCGAAAAATGAAAACAAAGAAGAAAGATACTGCACTAAACACAGACAAGTTGAAAAAGGAGGTAGAAGAAATACAACAGAAGAATTCCAAATTGCAGAAGGTAGTTGAGGAGGTATGTGATACGCTACTAGATATATAGATAGAAAATGATGCTCCTCCAGAAGAAAATGTAACCAATATAGGTGAATTTATTCAAGGCATTCAAATTAAACTTGAGGAGCTCGCAACCAAACAAAAACTAGGGACACCTCCAGAGGTTAGAGCTGATAGAGAAAATAGATATGAAAGAATGAATATTGCCATCAACCATATTAGGACTTAGGAAATAAAGTGTGAAAAGATACATGAAAAAAGTGTGCAACTATGGGGACAGTTGGTTGCAAATGAATAACCCAAGGAAGTGGATCAGAAGCTTCTAATTGTGCAAGAGTCAGAACAAAAGATGCGTGATAACTTGGCCATATTACCAGCTAGTTAAAAAATGACCAAAATGGGAGATTACAGGAAACAGCAGCAGGAAGTAAGCAATATCAAGGATGAATGTTAGAAGATAGCCAACATGATTAAACCACTACAAGAAATCTTTATGATCACAGAGCAATTTGCGCAGATACAAGGAGAAGTTAGAGAAGCTACCAATGATTATACATAAACTATGAAATTGTCTGTTAATGAGCATACAGAGGAAGCAATAATAGAAAAATAAGCATAAATGAAGGAGAAATATGCAATGGAACAGGAATCTATACAGAAGTTCACAACAACGCTATACCTAGAAGCGCAAATAGAAAATATTATTTCATGATCTTTTCTAAAATAGTGGATACTATACAGGATGGAAGGTGGAGTGAAGCACAAATCTAGGGGGAGAAAAATCGCATATGCTATGCAAGTATAAGTTTCCAAAAATTGGTCACCAAAAATGCAGATCCCCTTGAAATTTATGTCAAAGGGGAGAGAGTTGTAGAAGAATGTGATAATCAAGAATCTAAATTTTGACAGGGTGAGTAAAATTTTGATACATAGCTCACATTCACGGGGAGATTAGTTTTTTGCTAGGTGTTGGAATCAATGACAAAGGGGGAGGTTGTTGAAAAATTTCCATTGATGTCAAATCAAGTGGGACTTCTTCCCACACAATAAGTTGGTCAAGTTAGCTATGTCAAATCAAGTGGGACTTTTTCCATCATGTTAAGGCCACTATTCCATAAAACAAGGAGGAGTACAGTTAACATGATCAGTTGGAATTACTACACAATATTTTGGCAGCCTAACAAGTGACTCAACACTTGTATAAATAAAGGAAGTGATCAATATATTAAAGTATTCATCCAAGTAAGTATGGATATTTGAGTAAATGCATTGATTTCAAGTAGAAGATGAATTTTTGGGGTTTAACAAGTAAGTATGGTTTGGACTGAGTGCGGACACCTGAGTGTACAGTAAATGTGCAGATTTGATTGCACAAAGAATGATTGGAGAAGACTACATAACTCTAGCAATACACAAACCTAAGAAGTGTGTGGGATCATAAAAGTAGCAGAATACATAGTAGGAGAAGCTGTAAGCATAATTGAAGCATGGCATGTCAAAGTGCACACAACAAGAAAGAAAAGTGCGGAACATTGTACACATAGATCATAACACAGTGTGACAGAACTACAACAATATCTATATCTCAGGGTGGTAGGAAGGGGCAATGGAAGGAGATTGTAGTCTCCTCTCAAGTTTGTTCCTAAACACAACAAGTTGGTTCTTGCGCAGAGTATTGGTTTCCTCACGGGTTGAATCTTGCTTCAACAAGTTGGTGCTTGCGCGGAGGATTGGTGTCCTCACAGGTTGGATATGTAGTCTGCGAGTTGGTGTTGCATGTGGGATTGGTGTCCCAATCATATGGGTGTTTGAGTGAGTTGGTGCTCACATCATTTGAAATTCGTTTCTCCCATATTTCTATGTAATTTCATTTTCATAGATATATATAAAATTTTCTTCAAACATTATGAGCATAGCTGGTTTTTATAGATGTGTTTTTAAATAGAAATTAGTGCATGTTTTTAAAAGTGAAATATTGCTTAATATGTGCATGATATTGATTCACCTCCCCTCTTAGTATCATTAAGAATTCCAATAGTATCATAGCTCTTTCTTGGGCCAAAAGGGAAGAATTTGCTAGGGTTTTTCTCTTTTAAACGAGTCATCTTGTAATTTTCACTCCAAATTTTTTTCATGTTGTTTCGGGATCTAAAAATCACAAGGTACGTCAAATAAATATGGAGATAATTTGTGTCTTCATTTCAACTTTTTGGGTTGGTATAATTTTGGATATAATCGATCAAATTTAAGGGAATTTTTCCTACGGTTTGTCTCTTCAAAATGAGTCATTTTGTCATTTTTGCTCCATTTTTTTCCTGTGACACTTTAGGGCTCAAAACTTGCACCTATGACCTATCTATCTCCATATCACTCCACTTTTATTACTAAAATCCATTGGATAAAGATTCACAAATTGAATCTTAACCCCCCTTTTGTGACACCTTCATCATGAAGGTCTCCTTATTTTCCCTAGTTTCTCTAGCATGTTTGTGTTGCAATGATCTTGTGACGGTTCATGAGGCTTCCTTGTAAATCCCTATGGTTAACTGTTTATCAAGTAAAGAAATTTACCATGGAGCAATGATCCTCCCTAGAACTAAATCATGAAATTAGTTTCCCACTTCATATGCCTCGGAAAGGGCATTTGAAGCAACTCCCAATCCAAGGCTTCTTGTACCAAATGCTGGTGAAAAACCAAAATTAGCACCAAAATTAATAAAAATCCAAATGAAGACCAAGAAAAATTTCTAAAATCAATCAATCTAAAAATAATTAAGTCTAACCTTGCATGTGCCTCAAATAAAAATTAATGCCAAGGCTAAAAGAAGAAAAGTACAAGAAAGAAGAGTCCAAGAAATTGAAAAAGACAAGTCCAATAAGGATCTTAAAGGAAAAAGTCAAAGAGAAGGGGGTTGAGTCTGAATGTCAAGGTCAAAGCAGTAGTAACTCATTACATATCACCCATTTGTGAGACACACTCCCTAGTTTTTTCCCAAGTGGTGAGGATCATAGAGTTTCCCTTTTCCTCTTATCTTGAGTCAATTAGTCAACTTTGACCAATCTTCCACTTCACCAATCTTGTCAAATTTTTCACCCACTTCATCATATGGATAAATGGTCTTTTTAATGTACTTAATGTTGTATAGATGATGACATGTTAAAAAATATCATTCTTTGTACCGGCTTATGTATCCTTTTTTATGCATGAATCTATGCAGTGATTCAAATGAAACATTATTGTAATGTAAGGATTACAACTTTAGTAAATTGTCAATATTAATCATTTAAGATTCTATTTTGTTCTCTTAAATTCATTGGAGAGGTCCATGAATTCAATGAACAAGTTTGTTCAGCTTTGACCAAAATTGATTTTTTCAACTTTTTGACTTGGTCAACATGACTAGCCAGCAACATGGGATTATATTTCATCACCATTTGTCATATTACAACCTTTCAAAGCAAATTTTATCCTTCTAAATGTTTTTTCCAACTCGTATGGAGTAATAATCTTTAATTAAGGGTCTTTGCTAAGTTTTCAATTAAAAAAGCCTAAGTCCAATGTCTTGGATCAATCTTTGGAATCCCCTTTTGTAGCACCATCTCCCTCTCATGAAGAAGTTATTGTCACTTCACTGGAATAGAAGGTTCAATTGGATGATGTGATTGAGAGGATTGAAGGACTGAATCTTTAACAAAATGAAGCACCATCAAATGATCAACTTGGACCCTCACACAAAGTTCCAAAGTGGGTCACAAAGACACTTGAAAGTGTTTATCTTAATGAAGTCGGAAATACTGGAACCAGAAGTTTCAAATGACAAGAAGATGGAGGAGATGTAGATAATTCAAATTCAAGTGATGTAGAAGATATGGATGTCTCATATGATTGTGAATTGAATTTATCTACTAACTTTGAACTACCTTCTTTTGAAGAAGTTGTTTCTCTTGATGAGTGGAAATAAGACATGCAAAATGAGTATGATTCTCTCATTAATAATGGGACCTGGAAGACATGAATCAGGATATCCTTACTTTTTATTAGGATGTGACACTTGCCAAAAGAACAAGGGTGAGATAGAAAACACTCTTGGGCATTGAAACCATTACCAATCCCAACCATTGTTTGGACCAACATTTACATAGATTTTATTATTGGTATTTTGAAAGAAGGTAAGAAATACGTCATCATGGTGGTAGTTTATCGGCTTTACAAATATGATTATTTTTGTGCTCTCCAACACCCATTTACACCAGTAATGGTTTCCCAATTTTTTTTAGATTAGATTTTCAAACTCCATGGAATGCCTACTTGCATTGTGGAAAATTGTTATCCCACATTCACCAACGAATTTTGGCAAGAAATATTTAAACTACATGGTAACCTGTTACAAATGAGAACTACTTATCATCCTCAAACATATGGCCAAATAGAATCAATCAACAAGTGTCATGAAACCTATTTTATATGTTTTGCATACAAAAAACAATATTAGTGGGAGCAATAGTTACCTTTTGCAGAATGGTGGTATAATACCACTTATCATGAGGCTATAGAAATGACACCATATGAAGAAGCCTATCGCCAACAACCACCCTCTATGATTTCTTATCTACTAGGTACTTCCAAAGTACATGCAGTTGATAGTGTAATTCATAGTCATAATGTCACTCTTTTCACACTTAAGGAAAATTTAGCAATCATGGCTCAAAACTACATGAAGCAACAAGCATACCAATGTCGCTTAGATTATTCATTTGTAAAATTTGACTAGGTATTCCTTCAGTTCCAACCTTATAAGCATACTTATTCAAAAATTAAATGAAATCAAAATATTGCACCAAAGTTTTATGGCCCATATCAGATTGTTCAACGCATTGGTCAAGTGTCCTACAAATTAGAAATACCACACACTCCAAGATCTACCTAGTATTTCATGTGTCATGTTTGAAGAAGGTAGTGGGTTAGAATTGTCAAGTTCAAACTACATTACCAAAAATAAATGAAGGCTCCATTTGGATCCAACCAGAAGAAGTATTGGATACTCGGGAGTGTCAGCTATGTCAACAAACTATCCTTGAAGTTTTGATTCAGTGGAAGGATACCTCACCAGAAGATGATACTTGGGAACCATCAACCATTTTTTAACAGTTTCTCCATTTCCATCCTTGAGTATATTGCTTGTTTTGAAGCGGGAGGGCATGTTAGGGTCCTACCCTACCCCCCTTACATTATCAATGTATAAGGCCATAAGGCATATTATATAGTTAGTGGATAGTTACTTAATGAAAAATGACCCTCTTTATTAAATAAATGACCCTAGGTGGTGGACCCTCATTAATAACAAGACCACAAATAGTTAGGACTTTGACTATTGAAACAATATATATAGAGTAGTAAGATATGTAATGTTTAGTTAAAGAGGCAAGTGAACATATATCTCTATCTTATCTATTCTCTCTGGTATTTTTTTTTATCTTTTCTACGAATCTATGGGTTTAATCATGCTATATTCATTCTGTGATTTCCAAAAAGAAATTTTCCATACATATGAAGATAACATGCAGAATTAGCAAAATGTTTAGTACAATCCATGGCATGCATGTTGTAATCCCATTCCTCGAGATGATCCAATGGAATCCAGATATGAAGAAGTTCCCAATGTGTGGAGAGTGTTGTAATCTACGATATTACATAAGCATTCAAGAAGATATTAAGTATATACAATAACCATCAAGACATTGAATATGAGTTGAACGTTCAACTATTTCATTCAATATTGAAATGGTATACTTATACATAAAGTGGAGAGGTTGGAGTGGTTACACCCGCTCCAACTACTCTTTTAGTTAAGTACAATAACATAAGCTAATGATGACAAATTAAGAGACCCGAAGGGTCCCTCCAACAAAGAGATTCTAGGGAGTTTGAGTGGGAGAACATTGCATGATCATATATGACTAAATTTATAAATGCCAATGAATTTGACATTCTTGGACACAACGACCATGATGCTATGGAAAGTTAGAGCTCTAATTTTATGGATGAAGACACTTCCAATCATGCAATGCATTTCATATCTCATAAGCAACACGTGAATGCCATTTTTTAATGAGCATGCAAACACTTTTTAATTTCAAAGTTCTATATATATATATATATATATATATATATATCATATAATACAATCCTTGAACATTATAGAGGAGGTGATCAGAAAGAACCATTTAGTATGATTATTCAAGAGATTGTGGGTATTGAAAATTCCTTTTGGATTGGAACAATTAGACAAGCATTTGAAATTGAGTCTTTTCCATAGAAAAGTACATTGTTGCTTTTGGCCTGGACCAATGTTGTAGCATTTAGCATATTGGCATAAAAAGTTCACTTTACAATTCATATACCACTTAGGGACATGTATAATTTACAAGGTCAACATTTGATTACCTTACAATAGGATTTGAGGCATGCCAAAGGTAACCTTATCTATGAGAAGAGTTTTATAGGTAAAAATTTGTTGAAACAAATAAATGCTCAAGTTTGACAAGATTTTCCTGAAAATTCTAATGTTGATTTTGGAGGGATATCAATTATACTGGTTGGTTATTTGGGAGAAATTCCTATTGTTTTGGATAAGCCTTCATATGCATGTGAAGATCATGAAAAAAAATTATGGAAATTATTCACGACTATTATGACTCTGGATACAATTTTCAGGCAAGATGCACAAAGCTATGATTATAAATGTTATCAACATATTCTAATTATTGTAAGAAATGTAATACCCAGAGAAAAACACTGAAAATTATTTATTGCTATATTAATCATTCTTTTTATGGTTACACAAAAGAGAGATTTGATAAGGCCGTACATAATTTGTTTGGAACTAATGATTATGTCCGCAATCACAATAAACATTGTTTGAGATCCCTAGCACATAGTGTTGCTATGAGAGTAAATGGAAATTATTCTTCATATTTAAATGAGGAACAATTGGAATTAGAGTTTCTTATTATTGTTGGAACTAGAGTGATGCTTAATTCAAACTTATGTATTGATGCAAGACTTGTCAATGGTGTTCTTGGAGTTGTTGAATAAATTATGTATAATCCTAGACATTTGCCTCTTGAACCTCCAACATATATTTAAGATTGATAACTATGTGGGCGCTCCATGGGATGAGGTATTCCCTCACATGGTTCCTATTAAACCTATTGAATGAGGTAAAAATAGACAAATTCCATTGATACTTTCTTCAAGATTAACAATACATAACTCATAGAGGTTCACATTAGACAATGCAATTATAAATATTGGAAAGAAAGAGAAGCAAGGTCCCACATTTATTTTAATATATCTAGGTTTTGAATGGTATGTGATTCAAACCTCCAATTTGATACAATCAAAATGAAAAGATGGGAAAGGAAAGCTAGCTAAAAGAAAAAACAAAGAAGATAGATTGAGATTTATCACTAAGTAATATATATGTTATACAATATCTTCATCATATCATTTTATTATTATTCACTATGTCCATAAATGGACATTAGTACTCTATTATTATTTACATTACCTTTTTTCATAAAATGAATGATATTTAGTAAATCTGAATGAGGTGATTATATGTTCTCATTTATAGAAGAAAATAAGTACATGGTCTTATGTGACTGCATCTGACCTAGATCCATCTTAACTTTGGATCTATCATGCACCAAGAGGGATCAAATTACTCAAGGTGCAAAGCTCAAATTTATACACTCTAATAAAGGATTTCGCCAAAAAGGATTTGATCCTTTTTGACACATGATAAATCGAGATTTCATATGGATCTATGGAATTAAGATAGATTCAAAGTTTTAGAATATTTATTTAATTTTAATATAATAAATTATTCTTAAACTTTAGTTAGAGGAAAAAATGTACACAAAATTTATATAATATTACTCTTAAGAAAATATCATTTAATACAAAGACAATATAAAAGACAAATAAAGGAAATGGACATTTTGAAACTTCATTTCTCCATCTTGCATTTGTGTATATATCCTCCAAAAATTGCTATGTAGTAACTCTGCCATTGTCTTCATATCACATATTCCACGATATTCAAACTTCCAATCCCTTTATTTATCCTTCACATTGCCTTTGTATTACATAATTTTCTCTAAAGAATAACTTTAGATAAAATTTGTATACATTTTCCATCTAACTAAAATTTTGGACTCATTTATTATAATTGAGAAAATAAATTTATGTTCAATATTTTTTTAACAAATATGATTATATTTGTGTTTGTGGAAACTTCGATTCCGCCTAACCTAGTGAGAATTTAAAATGGCTTACAAAATTAGGTAATTTTGTTTCAACATATGAGAAACTCCACTATGTCAGATGTGTAGAAAAAAAAAATGTATTCTTATTCCTCATAGATGGTAGGTATATCTAACACACTATGAAACCCCTCATGCCTTATGCTAGAGTTAGATGACTTTAGGAGAGGGTATTTTAGACTCATAATACCCTTATTGCTTTTAATGATTTTTTGTATGATTAAATTTAGATTAGGTTTGTGTGATAACTAGTCATGTGATGATGTTTTATATGTATTTGTGTACTAGACTAACCTATGTTAGGTTGAGTCATGTTTGAAGAAAAAGGGGATTGATATCCAAGGAGAGGGCCCATGTTCTAATGAGCATGACACCATATCCTATAGCTTAGGTAGCAATGAAGAGGGGAGAATATTATGTAAATTACCTCTGAATAAAAGGACAAAAGAAAAAAGGACTTTAAATCACTTTTATCTTGTTCTTGAAACTTGAAAATACCCTCATAAGCATTATTTCACCTTGGATGAATCAGTTGGGGGAAGGGAAAGTGGTTACAATTGATAACCACTTAAGAGTGCTTTAAGAAAGGAAAAATGATATATATTCTAGAGAGGGGACTTGTCATTCTATCATTATGACTTATGGGTCACTGGGACGCAAATTCCAAGTCTAGTTATGATCACTGTAGGTGAGAATGGTAGTAATAACCCTATAGGACCAAGAGGAACCATTACCAAGTAGGGGATTTATCGAGAGGTAGTGATAGTAAGATCTTGTTGGGTTATTCTCGGTGATACTTGTTAACCCTAGTCCTTAACCTCATTGGGACTAAGCATTGCTCGAGGAGAAACATTTGTGAAGATTGTTGTAATGGTTGGGTTGAAAATCAAACTTTCATTCGATAATATTTCCCCTTTGTGATAGAATATTAATTTGTGGAATTTGGAGCATTGGAAGACCAACACTTTGACTCCAGAGAGTTAAAGCCTACATGTATTGTATGCTTATGCATTTGGTTGTGTATTTTTTATTATCTTGCTTGAGTGACATAGTTGTATATATACTTATGATGGATTCAAGGCATAAATATTGTACTATGTTCTTTTTGGACACTAAAAATTGATTACTTGATGTTATAAATGGGTTTACTAGTCTTAGGAAGAAAAAAAAGTAGCACCCTTGTGGGCGATTACACACACCATCCCACTAAGACTTTAAAATGACAATACCTAACAACATTTAAAAACTAGAACATCAATGTAGTGCTAGCCATAGATTCCACTAGATTTCTATGTGTTATTCTTCCATTAGATTTGCATAATAATGATGCCTCGAAGGAATTCTCTCATAGCTTGGTGTAATGTATCATTGGCAATTTGAATGCCTAGGTCTAAAAGCACAACAACCAACTATTCTAAATCTATATTTTTATGTTGGAGGCATACCATAGAACGTTCATTTTTGTCCCACTTTGCTCAAATTATTGCAATCTACCTTCAGTGTCCAGTTTACAAGGGCATGTCATCCCCTCCATTTCCCTAAGGCAATTTTCCAATTGTGACTTCCAACGATTGGATTGGAGGAAAAAGTAATGGACATAGCAATAATTGTTTTTAGGTTCACAATTGGAGTTGCTAAGATCCATATTAAGGGCACAAACTACCCTAGATATCACACAACAACACAAAGGCATCAACTTACTTCCTTGGAAGTGAAGTGAGAAAAGGATTGAGAAGATGGAGAATCATACGTGTAGAGGCAAAGGCAAGCAAGGTATATGGTGCAAGAGATTTGGTTGATGGTTTGGGGGGAAGTCTAAGAGGGATAGCATTTCCATGGTATCTATCCTCGTGGACTTGTGATCTTTCACTATGGGTGACTTTGTTTGACTTATGAGGTTTACTTTGTCGTCTCCTATGAATGCTTAGTGTGATACCATTCGAAGGGCATACAAAAAAATGTTTTTCTATACTATTTATGCTAAACTTAGAACTTTAAGATTATAATTTGTTTCATAAACGGTGATTTAGCAAATCCCGAGAGAATTCCATTCGATAATATTTTTTTCATCAATTTTATCGCGTAGATAAACCTTTTATTAAGAACCTCTAGCTCTAATTCACAAGTTCCAAGTTTCTTTAGTTCAAAAGCAAACTTGAAAGTATTCATGACTATTGGTATTTATGATGTAAATGTGGCTTATGTATATCCATGATACTATGTTTCATTCTATACTAACAATGGTAGTAGAAACCATTATGTGGAGGAGACGACAACAGATCACTGCCACCCGGACGACAGTAGATCATTGCCACCGGCATGAAAAGGAAACCCTACCTACGCCCGAACTCAATAGTTTTTCTTCTTTTCAACGCTTATTTTCCAGATTGTGGTTGAGTTTGTATTGAAACAGTCCACAAGAGATAAACTTTCACTTTACAAATTAATACTGATTTTCCTGCTAATACCTCAATATCTTGGACTAAAATTGTTAAAACCATTTAAGTATACCAAAATCACCATACCACCTATAAAATTTAAATTATATATACTCAATGAATTTTCGTTAGCCAAATTCTGAAACTCTCGCAAAAAATGGGCGCAATATATAAATCTCCCAAACTTCACCACGACAAATTTATTATTTTCCTAAAATGGGTTACTTTACCTTATTTCAATGATTAGGGATGTCTGTGGGTTCTGGAAAATGAATCTGGAATTTAATGCTACCACTTGAACTTTACAGGGTCATTGGATGAAGACGAAAACTAAAATGGTGACTGTGTATGTACGAGTATGCACTTAGCAGCAGCTGATGCAAAGATTTCTACTGTTTGGAGCGATTGTAAAATTTCTACTGTTTGGGGGCGATTGTAAGATTTCTACTGTTTGGAGCGATTGTAAAATTTCTACTGTTTGGGGGCGATTGTAAGATTTCTACTATTAGCAACAGCTGATGCAAAGATTTCTACCGTATATGTATTTTTATTGTCCCGGATATTTCTTTGGAAATTATTCAAGTTGTATTTTTAAGTTATATTTTTATATTTAATTTTAATGGTTTATCTAAAAATTTAATATTTTAATTTTAATTTTCAAAGATAAATATTAAAAGAAATGATATTTTTTAAAAAAAATCTCATAAATTAATAATAAATGTAAGATAACTCTAATTAATGTTAGCTTTATATACAAAAATATAGATGAATCATTTTTTAATATACCTTTTCATTGTCCTTGGAACTTAATAATTCTTCATTGATTAATATATAAACTTTAATTCTAAATTTATTATAATTAATACTAATATTAATTTATAAAATATTAATTTCAAAGTGTGATATGCTTTAATTTAATTATATGATTTTTAGGAAATTATAACTATTTATTTTCAAAATTTTAAATATCTTAAAATATATATATTTTATTTTAAACTTATTAATGTTAATTAAATAAATTTGTATGATTAGATCTTAATAAATTACTTGAAATATTTATTATATATATATATATATATATTCTAAACTATTATCATTATATAATTTTGATTAATCTTTTGTAAAATTGGAATTTTCCATTGTTTAACTTTCATTTTTAGCACATCAATAGATTTATGTCAAATACCCTTTATTGCACTTGTAGTGTGCAATCTCAACAATTTATAGTTGCAATTCCAATAATTATTCTCAATTTTTAACCAAATTTCCAACAAAAACAAGTTTAAAAAAATCCAAATCTTAAGCCTCACAAACAATTACTTTCCCTTTTGATTGGAATGGAAACACTAGCTCTTAAAAATAAAACACATGCACACATTTAAGAACACGGTACATTGGGGGTGACAAGTGCAAGGAGGGTCAAAGCACACTATTAAGAACACGACACATTACAGATGACAAGTGCAAGGAGGGTCTTGTTTGACACTAGAGGGACAATCATGAATACTTTCACTTGGGGTCTAGGCATGGCCACTAATAATCAAGCTGAATAGTTTGCTCTGATGATGGGAGCAGAGTATCTAGCATCTCTTCAAGTGCAGAAAGTGGTCCTAAAGAAATCCAGTAAGAAAGACCTATGTTAAAGTGGGAATTAGTTAACCTCGAGACTGAAATTCGCAACCAAAAGAATGGGCGCAAGACTAAGAGCATTTGAACTTGAACCTGAGTCCATTATTTCAATTTCAAATTGCACTCCTAATGTTAATTGATTCCCACTTTTATGTAGATCTTCTTGCTAGAGGATATGGGTGGAGACCATTACAAACTATGATGCATTTGAATTTAACCAGGAAAAGGAAGAATTAATAACCCACATGCACGAGGCATCATAACCTAAGCATGGTAATAATTATGGTAAGTGCAAAGGAGAATGTATGTGCTAAGAGGCCTACAAGAGGAGTCCCAATTATCTCCTTCATAAGGAGGATGACACATGTCCATAATTAATAAAAGTTGATTGGAAAAGAGAATAGAACTTGGGATTGCTAAATAACTTCCATGACCCCCATTTTCAATTAATTTCCCTTGTCCTAAGAAGATCCCTTTTTTGGTTTGATTGTTAGTTGCACTATTCAGAGCTTCGTAATAGAAGATTTGACAAGGAGTCGAATTCGCCTCATGTTTCTTTGGAGATGCATTTTTGTCATAGTGCTTTTATATTGAAGGTATCTTTAGATGATCATATAGTCTAATATGATCATAAGAGTTCTTATTACTTTCTCGCTAGCTATATAAATCCCTTTCCATAAATCCTGAATCCATGCTTGAGTATCTATGACTATCACCATGCCCCAAGCAAACATGTATTGAATTTGTCCATTGAGGTCATAAAGCACCCCGATCGCACCTATTTTATATCTACATTTTATTTTATTTTTATATTATTAAATAAAACTTTACATATCCCCAAGGTGTTTGGTGATAGGGTGCATTGTTAAAGCATTAATCACGACATCGATGGCTTAAACCTTGTAACCCTTGTATCACTCATGGGGTGGTGTTAGCACTCCTAGGGATACAGTTGTAGCATAGTACTACAAGCCATCCGAGTTCCCCTAGTTACAAAAAAAATGCACAAGTACATTTAATCTAAACATTTATTATCATATATAAAATTCAAATAGTTTGCTTCATGTCACATTTATTATCACATAAAATTCAAATTACTTAAATTTAACATGATTTATTGTATTAAGTAAACAAACAATGGTTTTGGAAATAATGATAGATCCATCTTAAATCGTGATCAATCAAGAGGGATTCAATTTCTCGAGGTATAATTTTTTTTATCTTAAATTTTTTACACTTCAAGGAAAAATTTACACCTCAACAAATTTGTTCCCTCTCTATGCTTGATAGATCCATGTATAATATGGATCTGCATTGGTTTTAATTTTTTTATTTCCCCCATGGAGGGTGCATATGATAGATGGTGGCAACCTCCCTTCCACGAGGCTCGATGCAACACACTATGTCACAACTATAAGTTCTACAGCCCCCCAACATGCAAGAGATTAGGATGCAAGTGAAGTACAAGGATGCAAAAGGTGAGGAGCTCAGTTTGGAGGTTTGCATGCTGAGAGAAGGTCAAGGGTGTGCTAGCCAGATGAATATGGATCAAAATTGGTACAAAAGACATGATCATGATGAATCTCAACATGGGAAGGTATTATGGAAAAAGAAGGTGGCATTCATTGAGTTCAAAGAAACGATATTGTAACATAGCCAACGACCCATTCTTAGCACACATCAATTCGAAGGAGGTGATATTTTCTCTTCTCAATAGAAAGCACTAGTTGAACATGTAAGAGAGAGGGAAATTATCATTGTGATTATCAAATTAATCATAGGAAGGGGCTCCAACAACAAAGGGGAACCCCCCACGGATAACCCTAAGACAATAAGGGACCTCCAAAGAGAAACATAAGCTATCATGTATTATCAATAGCACACCCATGCCCACATCAAGGAAGAAACTGCAACTATTGAACAAATAATTCAAACCCGGTATGAGGATTTGCACTTCTCTGAGGATTCGAAACAGTTGATTGAGTGGGTCGTGGAGCTTGGAGACACCGGGTCTAAAATGGTCCTTTACCATCACTTCTTGCATCTCTAATGGTTTATGAAATCTCTTATGGGCTCCATGATAGTAGACAGAGACAAGGTTATTGCAGAACTCAAGGAAGAGCTTTCATCGCTGAAGAAAATGTGAATGAAGGTCCACCTACTACATGCCAAATTTGACATCATGACTTGAAGGTGGGGTGTCACTTTCCATACTCACAATGTAGGTCTAGCCATTACTTCAGCATCTCCCTAGACAATTGCAGATTCAGACGAAGAGGCAACCAAGGCCGCTAAGGTTCCTCCTACTTGACCTTTATGTTATAATATGCTACCTAATGTTTTGGCTATGGTTACGAAAGAACGACTATGTTCATACAGGCTTCATGTTATAAATTATCAATATTTCAAAAATAGTTTTTAGTTATGTTTATAACATGCAGCAATGAAGCCTAGTTTATAGATTCTCTCTTTTTAGACTCAGTATTATAATTTCCTTGTGTTGGCCTATGAACATGCCTATTCTCTGGACTTTCGGTGGTTGGGACCATGGTTAAACTTCTTATTCAAAGCTAAGGAAGGGTCTGTTTTTCACTCTATGGAGGGTCCTCTTGAGCTCAAAATTATACCATTTTTGTATCCTAGAGTTAACCAAAAGCAATTCTATCTTACTTAAAAAAAATATTTTATGAATATAAATGATTTTTTATTACTTTTTATTTTTGATAACTTATGAATAGGGATGAATATTTTTAATTACATTTTTAACATTTTTCTATTCTTAATAGAAATAATTTGCTTTACATTTATTATCTTATAAAAGTCAAATAATTTGCTTAACATCACATTTATCATCATATCAAAAGAAAATTAAGTTTTTAATGTAATTTATTATATAGAATAAACAAATAACATTTTTTGAAATTCATAATTATAAAAAACTAATTATTTTTTCTAATAATTTTTAACATTAATATCAATTATAATTATAATCAATTTAATATATAAATACATTAAATTAAAGTTTTAGAATTTTCTTAAAATTAACTATTAAGTTAAATTATGCAAGTGGGATTATGCACAAATCATTTACTAAGTCTAAAGTTCTTTCAATACAAATGTTTCATGTGTTTAAAAGTTGATGAAGACAAAAATAAAAATAAAATTAGGTAGTGGATATTCATAGATAAATAAAATTAATTGAAGAAAAAAAAAATTGATGTGGAAAAACAAGGTAATGCTCATATTATAATTTATTTTCATATTAGAATTAAAAAATATTATTGTTTCTAATTTGTATAATTATGAGTAAGGTTATATCCTTTTAAATTGTTTATAATTAATTTTTTTATTGATAAAATTTTTGATCTTTTATATCATTTCAAAAATTAAATTTACATATTCCACTATATAAAACAATTTATCACACTACAATGATAATAATTTATGAGTTAAAAAAATTTAATGATAATAAAATGAAAATAAATTTTAAAAATCATAAGAAAAAAATATCATCAATAAAATAAAACAACTAAAATCATATTTCATCGCATTAAAATTAAAAACAATTAAAATATTCTTTCAATTATTAAAAAGAAACAAATAAAATCCACTTTGCCACATTAAAAGTATTATTAAAATGAAACAAATAAAATCCAATTTGCTACATTAAAAGTCCCTTTCAGCTTAATATTCTTAGTTTTAATTAAAAAACTAACTTCATGTCTTAGCAAATGCAAATCCATTCCATGTTATGGAACAACTTAAAATTTCTTCAATTTGACCATGTACATTACAAAAGGAAGTAAAAAATAACTTTAAAAAACAACCCTTCATGTTATAGTTAGTCTCAGGATATTAACAATTAACTAGTAGCAAATGCAAATCTATTCCATGTTATGAAACAACTTAAAATTTCTTCATTTTGACCATATACAATATAAAAGGAAGTAAGAAGTAACTTTAAAAAACAGCCCTTCATGTTATAGTTAATCTCAAGATATTAACAATTAACTAGTAGCAAATGCAAATCTATTTCATGTTATAGAACAACTTAAAATTTCTATATTACAAAAGTAATGGATGTAAGATTCTTTATTTATATTTAAACTTTCTCTTAATATAAAATATGATTATGTTATTTAATCTTTTATATTTAAACTTGTCACAATATCATATGATTTCATTTTAAATTGAATAACTAATAAAAGGTTAAAAAAAGGTAATAAAAATCAATGTAAATGTAAAAGATTTATTATAATTTGGAAAAAGTAATAAAAATCATATAACTTTAAATTAAATCTCAACATTTTGAATAACTAATAAAATGCCAAATAATATAATAATGAATAACTAATAAAGTGCTAAATAAATATAATAAGAATCATTTTAAAATTTTTACGTTGAAAAAAAGTGTGAAGACTTTTTTTTTTTTTTTTTTTTTTTCCAAGAAAAAAAAGCGTAATTTTATTTCAAGCCGAAGCGATACAAAATTACATTCTGTAAGTGCATAAGCACAACTGAGTAAAGACCATAGGTCTCCAAAACAAAAAAAGAACAATGTTGTACACAAAAAATTTCTAGGAATTTGGGATTTTATAATAATCCTCTAATTTCTAGGAAGACTTTTATATATATATAAAAACTTGTTTTAACTTTTAGATTTGAAATTTAATTTTGTGAAATAGAAACCCATACAGTAACAACATAACTAAAGAAGTTTAGCGAGCGATAGGAAAGGGGGACTTGTTTTTAGTGGAAGGGACTATTATATATTTTCAATAAATTTTGAAGTGAAGAAGCATAATCAAACTCACAAGAAAGTTGATAAATTTGAAAAGCATACAGATTTTTCAGCTACAAGCTTGCTTTCAAACCCTAACAATGTTTTTGAAACCCTATTCCTGCACGTGAAAAGATAAAATATGTTTCCACAAACTTCACTGATGTATCAGAGAGCAGGTGTAATGGATCGGTTACTAATCTGAACGGAAAATGAAACCGTCAAAACTTGGCATAGATCGCTACTGAATGCGTTTCTCGTACTCATGAACGCATTCAAATAAACAACCACGTGAAGAACTCATGAACGGATGTATTTTTTCGGGTAGTTGAAGCTGGAACTAAGTCTTTTGTTGTTTTTAGCTATTAATCTTGGGAGGTTGCGTTTGTTTGGATCAATATGGTACACCATATATCTATGATGGATTACAACTCTAAAAGCAGAATCTCTCATAATAATCATAATACAGGCGATTCAGACAAGATTGTATTTTCAGGCAACAGAAGGCTGGAACTCCTGATTTTTTTCTTTATAAAGTCTACCCTGAATTGACTCAACCTATCAGAGCAAATCCCTTACAGTTTATATTGGATACACATCAGAGACTTTCGAACAATTTGATAAACTGCAAAAGGTAAAAAAATGATGGAAGGCATACGAAACATGCACCTTAAAACGACAGAAGGCATACGAAACATTGTTCCATTTCTTCGAAGTCGACGTTTGAGTAAAAGCTGCAATCATTTCCTGCGAAGCAAAACAATAAACATGTCATGGGATGGGCAAATAAAACATATGATCTGATCGATCAAACACTGAGTGGCAAACACTGAGTGGGTATTGTTATGATACCCAATACCTGAGAAAGAAAGGCGCAGCTTCATTTGATCAAACCTGGAATGGTTGCTTGTTATAAATAGAGGGGAACAGATAAAGCTCTGTTAGTAAGTCCTGTGTGCTTTTGTGTGAGCTGACACGTCAAAATCTGGATGGCAGTTCCATGAGTGATCGAAATTGACAGCTACTATTAAAAGACAAGAGAATCATGACAACTTACTCCGGATTCTATGTGAAGAAAGCATTGGGTTCTGTGGAGTCTGCAAAAGCCTTTTTCTTTCCATATTTATAGATGTGATGTGTATGATGTATCAAATCGCTTACTATTGTAGTGCATGAGAATCTTGAAAACGGGCCAAATCTTCAGATACTTATTATTACTAAGTATAACTGATGGCCACACATTTGTGATACCATCTGATCTGTTTTAGTGGACAGTACACTGATGGGCCGGAGTGATGGCCACACAATTAAAAACCGTATTTGCAGACATGGATGGACAGCGATCACATGAAGAGCAACAGATGCAGTACGCACGGTCACTACCACTTGGAATTTCAATCAACTCCATTACTTTGAAAACACCTTTTTCAAACTGTCAAATTGGTTTTTATAAGGAAACCGTTGCTGTTTAAAAACCTTACTTTGTTTGGGAATCTGGATTGCTTTTAGGGGTACATTCTGCATTTCAAGTTAGAGTAGATGTGTTCCTCTAACTAAGAAAGTCATATTAATTAAGATTAATATATTTTAAACCAGTCATCGAAAAATTGATTAATATTTTTTTTTTAAAGTCGAAGGAAAAAATATAAATTCCACATTTTATGAAATCTATATAAAAAATAAATATTATAGAATAAATAATAATAATTACATCAAAACAAACCATATCAACAAAGATTAATATACCTTATATTTATTTATGGATATATTTCAAAGGAAATAAATTTAATATCGAAGATTAATATACCTTATATTTATTTATATTTACTTATGGATATATTCCATTTTATGAAATCTATATAAAAAATAAATATTATAGAATAAATAATAATATCTTCAAGGGGGATTGGATACCTGTGTAGAGTTTAAGTTCTCGACGCATTTCGAAATGCATAGCTGAGTCCATCTTCAGGAGAAAACATAAATAATAATAATTACATCAAAACAAACCATATCAACAAAGATTAATATACCTTATATTTATTTATGGATATATTCCAAAGGAAATAGATTTAATATCAAAGATTAATATACCTTATATTTACTTATGGATATATTCCAAAGGAAATAGATTTAACATCAAAGATTAATATATTTTATATTTACTTATGGATATATTCTAAAGGAAATAGATTTAACATCATAAGTGAAAAATGAAAATTATAAATAGTATTGTTAATAAAGGTTCTTATAGATACATTGACAAAGGAAATAGATTTAACATAATGTTATCATATTTAAGTGATAAAAGAAAATTATAAGTAATATTATTAATGTATAAAAATAAATAATATAAATAGTATTGTTGATATGTTAAGAGAGATTATTTACATGAGAAGGAGTTTATAGAAGATATTTACATGAAAATGAGTTTATAAAATATGTAAAACAATGTTATTAATGTATTGTCATATATTATATAGATTTACATTAGAAAGTTAAGATAATGTAAGTATGAATAATATAGTTGAGATTATAAAATTAAATGTTTTAAATACAAATCTTTACATAATATTAAAATTTAATATTCTTGGTATTATGAATATTTCTTAGTGTTATCAATATAGTTGATATTAGTGGCTATTCTCGAGGAATCAAGGAAGGTTAAAAACTCATGATAAATCTTAACAAACTTCCGCACATATCGTGGATGGAATGAAATCCATCTATTCCCACCAATTTCTTATCATGTTATTAATATATTTGAGACTATGGAATTATAAAATTCTTCCTATATTATACATATAGTCAAGAATATGGGATCTTAATATAATGCAAATATGGATATTAATATATATGTTTAATTAATGTGTGGAGATATTAATATATGTGTTTAATTAATGTGTGGATTTACATAAATAATATAAATACTTTAGTTTAATTGCTCCCATTCTTCTAGGTGAAAACCTTCAAAAAATTTGCACTCTAAAAAATTTTTGTACCTAAAGAGATTTGATCTCTTTAGACATTTCTTCTAGATCTAGGATAATAATAACTTTTATAAGGGAGTCCCCATTACTTTGGAACGATCAACCCCATTACTTTGGGAAAATTCTTCTTCTAGGGTGATATTTTTTGAAGTGATCGATTCAATCAACCCATTACTTTGGAAAAAACCTTCTTCGAAGGTTGATATGAGGGAGAAAAAAATTGGTTTTTAAAATTTATTTAATCATTTGAGATTTTAATAAAAATTTGGGAAAAAAATTATACCAAACAATGAATATCAAACTAATTATTGTTGTAGATTTCTACTAAAAAACAATAATGTTACATCCCCCCTTTCATCAATCTGACTTAAGGGAGGGAACATGGACTAAATCTAAGCTTCCAAAACTAGCCCCATCATCATTTTACAGTTTCATAACAAATAAAGTACGTGTGCATATGCATAATACAAATAAACAGCGGAAGTAAGCTCCATCCACACACACACAACATTGATACACAAGCTTAATTCTCACAGGCATCAAATTAAAACATTGCATAATTAAATACAAGAGAATACTGATCTTGAAATGATGTTGTCTTGAGCAACTGGATATGCAAGCGTAACATTCCAACCAACCATAAGCCAGTTGTTCTCATCAATATCTCAATATAGTTTCCACCCCCGAACTGGGCATGATTTCCACAAGGAAAATGGAACAACAAACTCACACATAGCCAAGTATATACCACATCTTAGCCAAGCCAGTCCAAAATTTGGTTTATCAGGCTGTTAAGGCAATAGAAAGGAAGGAATTGTTAATCTAGTGAGCTCAACCACAAAGTTATCAGTACCTCTACAAGATTTAGCTAGCTTGGCACCCACAATACCTACACACCCAACACAACGAAATATCCTATTCACTACTCCATAGTCTCTCAGGCCATAAATTTCGTTCTAGTGCTCTTCAGGGTGTGCATAGAAAAGTAGCCAAATCCCTATCATCTTCGGTGAGGTTACACCTTTCATTAGGTTTATCAAGCCAATACCAAATCCTTGTCTACTCCTAGTTGCTTAAACACAATTTCAAGCAAAAAAAAAGGGATCCATAGAACCCAATCCACAGCAATCTCCCCACACACAGCAAGGCACAATTGTTGGGCATAGAAAAATGTTTTAGCTATGAGATTCACATAACTCGATTTCCATGAGTGATCAAATCGTGGGCACACCAAAAACATATTTTGAAAGGGGAAAACAACCACTGAAAGACACAGATCGAAATCCCAGCATGTACACTAGCAACCAAGTAGCAAAAATGGATCTCATAGCACCCTGATTTGAATTCCCTTCTTCCCAACCATTATGTGATACAAAAAACAACTTTCCAATCCATAAAACAAAGGAAAACACTATAAATTCAGGGAGGAAAATGCCTACCAAGAAAGAGGGATGTGAGGGAACAAAAATCATGGATGAATAATGGAAATGGAAGCAATTTCGTGGGTATTTTCTTTCCCAAGAAGCCAAACATATTTTTCCGAAATGATGTCTTTTCCATACATGAAATTTCGACAATCATACTCTCCATTTCCAAAAACAATAACTACTTCAACCGCCTATTAGAAGAATTAAATGATTGGGTGCAAAAGTCAACATGGGTAGTTAATGGTTCATGGGTTCTCTCATTGACACTTGGATTGACACTATTGGATTCAAGGGTTTAAATATTTCCCTCCCCATTCCTTGTAAAAATCATGCCCCCATACTCTTGTTTCCTTGTATAGCTAGTTGTGGGTATTTTTATTAAAATACATTTACATCATATTTACTCCCTTTTGTAAAATGAATCAATAATCATATCTTTGCAATGTGTGTGCATTTTATACCATCGATTACATCAATTCAAGTATCCAATTATTATTGATTAAACTATATTGATACTCTTTAAGGGCCTGATAACAACGATGGATACCAATTTTGAAAACTTTTACATCAAATAAGAAAGTGGATAATTTTCTTTTTTTTTCACTCCCTGTTTTTTGAAATATTTTTGCTACCATTTCCATCTTCGCCTCAATTGGAGTTAGTCGCAAGGATTTGAAAATAAAATTTCCATACCCTTTTCAAAACTGTGTGCATACATGTGCCTCTAGTATGCTAAGCTCACACTACAATTTTGATTGAGCTCCTTCTTTATATTCATGTAGTGCACAATAGATGATGTTTTTTTTTAAGGTATACACTTTTCAAAATAGTTTGAATCCCATTATTTATTGCAATAGAATATATTAATATGTCTGGATTCTAACTATTGTTACCTAACTTCCACCCATACTTGTATATCAATACATCTTTGATTTCCACAGATAGCTTGCATAAGCTTTTGTAGATATAATATTTCCTTAAAGGTGCATTGTTGTACAAAACAATATTTAATATCAGACTTGTTTTATTTAACCACTATAATTTATTCAAATTGAATCAAAAGTTCATGTCCATTCACAATTGTCGATTTTAAAACAATTCCTACAGGTCTCACAATATCAATTATTTCAATGTGAATGTACAGGTCTAGGTAGCCATTCTCTGGCTCAACAACCTCTAGAAACCAATTCATATATGACTCTTCACAAAAATGTTTCGAAGAGATTTGAAGCATAGGTACAAGTATATATGATCTCAAGTGTGTCATTGTACCTCCTACATGAAATTTGATTTTAAGACTACTTAATACAAATATAAAATGATAAATATTTAATGGTACAAGACCTGATAAATGAAATAAATTTACATGGAAGTCTATAAATTCTTACTTACATAAAATACACAATCATTAGAAACTGAAGCCACTACTCCTTATCATTATAACTATACAAGTGTGTAAAAGCGATAGTGTTTGTTCTTCTTACTCAAATTTACAAAATGTTAGATAGAACTTGTAGTTATTGGTTCTACATTTCCTATTGTCTTGAAAAATTATTTAAAAGGTAGGAAGTTGTAAGGTCTCATTGTCATGGAAAGCCTAGATAATAAGCACTCACTTAATCGTATGGGAAAACTGATATAGAAATATATGCCAATGACTAGGATCCATAAAATGTTCTCCAAATGAGAAGATATGGAACATCTGTGCTAAAGTACATGCACATGAGATATCACAGGAGACCATAGTGAAATGGTTCATATTTCTTGGGTCATGATTGATAGTGCAAACCTATCCATTCACGATAAGTTACTTGCATGATGATTAAATCAATGGACACATGCATGAATGGTTGTGTTCAATTGAGCACTTACCAATATTTTAATCTCAATCATTTTCATGTACATGCAAAGGATATAACGAGGGAACACCCATCGTGAATGAACCAGATCAATCAAGCAAGTCGTAAGTCTTAATATCGATTATTCACACTTAGGTACTTGCACCAGGATTAAATCGGGGGACACATGCATAAATAGCCCAGATCAACTTACCACTTTCCCATATTTATATCTTAGTAATTCATGCTAAAGTACATGTGACGTGTATAATGATTTGGAGATTCATTAAACAACAATACCATCGTAGATCCTATCATGGTAAATTGATTCTGTGCACCCCCATCAATAGGGTTGGCCAATCATGCTTCACAATTTGGAGTGCATCATGATAACATCGTTGATAAATTCAATATGTTCATATTAGATGAATTAAAAAAAGCTGGACCTAATAAGTTGAATGTTGTTGAAGTTGAAGATAATAGAGATAAGAGCAAAGATTCTATTAAGCAACTTACTGAAGCAAGCATAGGTTTATTTAATAGTTTATTAATGAATCCAATTGGGAGGATCATGTTATCTGATTTATATGTGCAAAAGGTTCAAAGAGAGTTGGAATGAGATGTGATTCCGAAAATCTATGATGGTGAATTTCAAATTGAAAAGACAAAAACAAACATGGTTTCTCAAATTAAACAAATCCATTATTTTAGGACTTCTTATGAATGAAGATTTAGATTAGATTAATTTTAAACATAATTGTAATCTTATTTTGACAGAATTAGATGTGCTATATAGTTAAATTAGTTATGAAAACAACCCCCTTGTTTTTGTATTAAAACATTAGTAGAAAAATGGGTGATAATGACAAGGCAACCAAAAAAGTTGGTCACCATACAAAATAAATGACTAAATTGTCAAAAAGGATCGTCAACGCAATATTTTTCAAGGAATTATGACAAAATTTGAGCAATTTTAAGTGATCACAACTAAAAATGAGTAAAATGAATGACTAATTTAGTCATGAGATTAGAAATATGACTAATTTAGTCATATGATAAAAAATACGACTCGACAGTCTAAGTTAATAATTATATAAGATGTCATAATTATCAAATATTTCCTTATATGTCACACACAAATTAAGAGTGTCTATATATAATATAACATAGGATTCTATAATTATATATAACATTTTTCTAAACCTCTCTAGATATATCAATATTATAATTGTAATAGACCTAATTAGTTTGCAATGACTAAGGCGGTCTATGAATCCATCTGCAACGTTAAAATTTACAAAATTGTAAAAGAAATTACAATTTTATAAATTTTAACGTTGCATATGGTCTCTTAATCCATTTGCAGCATTAAAATTTATGAAATTGTAATTTTTTAATTTCAATTTCGTAAATTTTAATGCTACAGGTGGATTTAGAGACCCCCTGAAAAGAGATCTCTGAATCCATCTTCAACATTAAAATTTACAAAATTGTAAAATTTTATTGTCAAAATTATATTTATTCATTGCCAGATTTTGTCAAATAACTTACCAAAAAGAGAAGAATGCTCCATGATATTTAGCAATTTGCTCCATCTACTTGGTTGTAGAGCATCTCGATACATCTCTCGTTACAATAGCTAGACTAGTCAAAACTTGAATCCTCCACACATACACACACACACACACACATGTGGGTGCGTGCCATGCAGAGAGAGAGAGAGAGAGAGAGAGTTAATATATTAATATACTATATAAATGTTAATATGATAATATACCATACAATGTCAATATATTAATATGATATATACTATATAATTTATATATTAGTATACTATATAATATGTAATATTAATATAATATAATATATATATATATATACTTTTTTTTTCAGAGGAAAAAAAAGTACTATTGTTATTTATTGAATCAAATAGTACAAAGATATGTCTCGTCTCATAGTTTCAAGACTTTACAAAACATAACTTAAGCTCACAGGCTTTACAAAAAAACAAAAATATGAAACAATTATATACATTTACTTCTATCTAACAAAATATGGATATTCATCCTCAAAGATCCCCAAAAAAATATAGGGCACCCATGTCCAGAACATTAATTTCTTGCCATTCTTCCCAAATGAGATATCCAACGTCACCATCAAAAGCTTGATTTGACAATTTATCTGCCAAGTCATTATGTTCCCTGTATATATGTTCAAATGTAATTGACCTACATTTGTCAATTTATTCCCTAGTGCGCATGCACCAATGTCGTAGAGACAGCACCTTCAATCTGAACTCACCAGTAGCCCATTTTATAGTAACCCTCGAGTCACCATATACCTTCAAGTCAACAAGCCCAAAGATATTTGCAGTCTTCAAAACACACCACAAAGCCAATAATTCTGCCTTCATATTTGTCCCTGCACCACAATTAAGTCGAAGTGTGTAATAGTGGTTCTTGTTCAAAAAAATCACACCACCTACTGCACATAATCCTTGCTGAGTAGCCCCATCAAAAAACAGCACCGGCTGGTTGACCATAAAGGAGAACAGACCAATCCTTTTAGTACCCTGCTTCACCTTTTCATCTTTATAAATCTGCATCATATTTAAGACAGTAATCCCACATGACTTTACTTCAAGCATTCTCCCTTGAAATGTTGCACTATTTTTGGCATACCATATCACCCATGACACAAATATAGGTAACAAATAAAATGAATTTACATTCCTGCACCAATTTAAGAGACATATCCCAAATTCACCTACATCCCAAGTATCATTAATATGCAAATTAGCACAAACAAGTATCCAGATCTCCTTTCCAAACTGACATTCAACAAATAGATGACTAACTGATTCCATATTCAGTTTGCAGAGAATGCACCAGTTTGGTCCACTCCAACCACGACGAACCAGATTATCCCAAGTTTTAAGATTACCCTGCAATGCCTGCCATAGAAAACACTTGATCTTCAAAGGATAGTCCCACTTCCATATTTTTTATACCTCCAATTCTGCGGGTATCTACAACGATCTTGGATGATTCTGATATATGTTGCTTTAGCAGTCACAATACCATTTTGCTCATCCCCAATCCAAACAATCTTGTCAGCATTTCCATTGAGTTTGACACCTGTAGCTTCCCGTCTGCACATATAATCATCCCATTCATAAGCATCGAATCCTTGTAGTCCCAGGTCCCTCCAACAAAGCTAGTAATTCCCCACACCACTAAAACATGCTCCATTTTTTACCCTGTTCAGCGTAGATAACCCATACAGCTTTAAATAATCCCGCAATCTATCAGAGAGTATACATGAGTCCTCCATACCTAATATAGGATCCTTCCCCACCATTATCTAATCCCCTGAACCCACCTACCACCTCATATCTTCAGCGATCCAGCTAAAAAATTTCAGCATACCCCTCCACATAGGAGAGATGCCACCCCCCAATTTCTTTGGTTTCCATAGCCAGGAGTACACCTCAGTCTTAATGTATTTAAGGTGAATAACCTGAGACCAAAGAGAACTCCCAAACATCCCACGCCAAAGGATTTTTAATCTCAGTGCTTTGCTAAAACTCTTAAGGTCCTTGATACCCCATCCACCACACTTTTTCAGGCCTAGAAATGACCTCCCAACCTGTCGTTGTAAGCTTTGCATGCTCAGCACTTCTTGTCCACAGGAAATTAAATAATAATTTCCTAAAAACATTTAAAATTGACATCGGGATTTCCAGAAGAGACATCCAAAATACAGGTAGACCTGTCAATACTGCTTTCACCAGTATAAGCTTTCCCCCCATAGAGAGAAACCGGTAAGCACAATGAGAGATACGGGTCTCCACCCGCCGAATAAGCCACCTCCAATCATTTATTTGATAATGGTTGGGTTTTAAAAGAAACCCAATATATTTTAATCCATCCTCTAGATTGCCAAATTTATAAGGCATAAACATCTCAATTTCCAGCCTTCTTAATGGACTCACATTATATTGAAAAAGATTGGACTTAGTTGAACTGACTTTCATACCTGTGACACTACAGAAGATATTGATAATGTTTCTAATAACCATCCATTCCTCAACTGAGGCAATTCCTGCCAGAAGCACATCGTCAACAAATATTAGATGTGTGAGCACACACCCCTGGCTCACTTCAATACCTTTGATAAATCCCTCCACTTTTGCAACATTCAAGAGCTTGCTAAGAGCATCAATTACTAAAATGAACAGTAAAGGAGATAGTGGGCACCCTTGTTGAAGCTCCCTTGTACAATGGAAGAACTCAGAAGGTGTTCCATTTACCAACACTACAATACTTGCCATAGAAACACAGCTCATTATCCAGTTTAACACCAGAGGAGGAATCCCTATTTGAATCATCACAAGTCTTAAAAATGACCAATTCACCCAATCATACGCTTTCTCCAAATCCATTTTTAATAGCAAAGCTTGTTTCTTCCTGGTCTTAATAGAATGCATGAGCTCTTGAGAGACAGCAATAGTGTCATGAATCTGCCTGTTATGTAAAAAAGCAAATTGTTCCTCTATGACATGCTCTGACAAGGCCAACTTGATCCTTTGTGCAATGATCTTTGTAATTAGCTTGTAAGCCAAATTACAAAGGGCAATAGGGCTAAATTCACCAAAGGATGATGGATTATCACATTTAGGAATCAATGTTAAAAAAGTAGAGTTCAAGGCACCAGAAGAAATACCAACCACTCTGGAAAATTCAACCATATTAAGTAAATCCTCTCCCATAAGATCAAATGCAAGAAATTATATGGTTATTATATATATCCAATATATTAATATATGTAATGTATTAATATTAATATTAACAAATTAAAAAATAGAATAAAAACAACAAAATAAATATAATAAAAAAAGGGAAACAAAATAAAAAGAGGACAAAAGAGAAAATAAAATGAGTGGGAAAAAAGGGATAAATTAAAAGAGAATTTGGGAGGGAAAATAGAGAAAAATAAATGAAAATAGGTCATTTTTCAAAATGAAACTCCAATAGATCTAATATGCAATAATTGAATCATGGAGAGGAATCTCTTCCTTCCCTACTAAGAAATCCATGGCTTCATTGCTTGGAAGGCTGCGACGGACAAACAATTGTAAAGGAGATGGAATTAAATTTGATCCACAAAACATGTTTTTGTTTCCAAACCCTTTGTATTCACTCTAAAATCCATGAAAATTTGAAATAACAGGTAAAATGTTTGATTTTTCAAGTTTGTTTGAAAATCCATGGAGATGATGTGTTTCCATAGATTAATGTTAAGTCTTGGAATATGAAGGAACTCATTGAAATAAAGCATACATGCAATGAGGTAGCATATTTGCAGTGGGAAACTTTCAGAAGGTCACTATTTCGAGGTGACAGAAGCATTGGACTTCAAGGGTTTTGAAGGGGGCAACTGATCTAATTTGAAGGTCTCGAAGAGCAGTGGTAAATGTAAGGATTGCATTGATATTTCTATTGTGTTGTTGGATAATGGAATGAATATGTATAGTAATAGGCTGATTGATAGTCGGAGGGTGAGGGTTGAGTTGCAAGATAAAGCAAAAAAAGAGTCTTTGGGGTTTCAACTCTTTCTAGACTTAGAGGCATATTCCATACTCTTATATTCACAGCATAACCATATTGACAATGAAGGATTGGTAGCTAATCATGATCGACGATTATCAATATGAGTACATGGACTGTTGCGAGGACCCTAAGATACAAATTTCTCTAGGCACATGTTGGGGAAACATAGGTACATTTTTTTTCAATTTTTCAATTTTTATTAGTTTTTTTCACGTGTAAGATTTTGTTGTTTTCGGAGGTATATAATTTTTATGTGATGTGAATTTCATGACAAAATAATATGATGATAACATCGGTCCAGTTTAACTTGCTGCTCCACAACACTGAATAAGGCCTAGAGAGGATCGGGGGGATGAAGATGAGGCCACTACAGTACTACATAATGTCTGGTGGGACCTAAAGGAATTGAACATTTGTTTTCCCATCGACCATATAGAGGATCCACTAAAGTGCTTACAGATTTAGGTCATAACAGTTCTTCGTCCTTGGGTTTGTCTGTTCTATTGTGTATTTAGTATACTATTGAGATGTGCATACTGAGGCAGGGTTTGAGGCATAACATCTTTGACGTATTTTGTATTTTTTGGACCTAGATATGATTATTAGAGGACTAAGAGCCTGATTACCCATCACAATCCAATCTCCTCAATCATGTTGTTGGTAAATATTTCGTCTATTATATAGGTAAGCTCATCGTTTACATGGGATGCTCAAATCATTGATCAAATATCCTGAATTCATAAATCTTATCAATTTTTCACAGCTCTTCAATAATCCCCTCTTAGTAGTAATGTCTCACAATTTCTTCATAAGTCAATATTTCTTCTGAGTTTAAAATTTTCCACTGGAAGGGGTTCCACATCAATGACTTATTTAAGGAATGCCTCCTCCTATACACTCGTATCTTCTTATTTCATTAGTGCTAATAGTCAACTCTTGCAATGATGAATTCTTATAAAAATCGAATTTTGAATAATTAAATACAGTGGAATCATTAACCAGATACAACAACTATGAGTTGAATAGTTTTCAACTAAAATCAACATCACAATCAACATACATGTTGAGACAAAACACATTTTTTCCAAGTTTAGTATGTTGCTTTCAAATGATTAGTGCTGAAAGTTGTCATCCATCTATGATCGTTTGATCCCACGAGGCGATTGTTCTATGGTGGTCAATTGATGATGATGGAATCATACCCAGAATGATACGATATGATATGATATGGCAAAGAGTGGGCACATAAGTGGATCTAGAAAGCACGAGTGTCCTTTCTGTCTCTTTCAAGTATATCCATTTCGATAAAACCTTGGCTATGTTTAGGACGAATATGAGATTATATACATATTAACGATTCGAGTCCCGATGTATTTATTTCCTTTGAGAGCAAAGGAATAATTCTAGAAAATCCATATATTCCAATTTTAAATATTCATAGCAGAAGTGTATTCATAACAAGGCAATCAAATTTACTGCATCAGTTCTTGCAATCAAATTTATCAATGGCTATTTTTCTCACTCCAATATTCTTAGTTCTTTGCTTAATATATAGGTTTTGTTCTTAAATATTTACTTTCAGTTAATGTCATGATTATATCCCAGAATTTCATTGCTTGATCTGAAAGTAATGTGACACATGGGTCTATGAATTTATGCTCTTATCCTTCAATTTTCTTAGTGCATTACTCTTTGGCACTATTTATTGGAAACAAGGGACACAAAATTGAAATACTCTTATCCTTCAATTTTCTTGCATTACTCATTGGCACTATTTATTGGAAACAAGGGACACAAAATTATAATAGTTTGTTTCAGTTTGGAGGCACGTGATCAATGTGAACATGAAAAGTATCATAGTAAAAGCTATGGAGACTAGTCCCGCTAGTGACATAAACATGTATTCTTGGAACTCTTTCAAAACACATTTTCTAGGAAACAATCCACACGTTACTTTGTATTTCTTGGTACCATGTTTAAAATCCTATCCTAACTATTCCATATTTTTTTTGACTAAGTATGCTTGTAAGAGGATGCTTAATGTAAATGGATATGTAGTCTGACCTGATGTCCAAAACAATTGCATGTGTTGATTTCAAAAATTTACAAATATACGGCATCTAAGTTTTACCATCCCATTCGATGTCTTGTGAATATGATATAGTTGTTCGATATATGTAAAATACGACCCAATAGAAAATAGAATTTCCCACATTGATGTCGTAATAAAATCCGCCACTAGACATATTTTGACTATGATACACTGACCTGCATATTTAAATATTAAAATGGGACTCAAGCTCATTTCTCACCGCATTTTCCCAATCAAAGCCAAAAACTACACACTAGATCTCCACGTATTACAACACCATACAAAATGAAAATCTAAAACTCAAAACATGTTTCTTGGTTTTAATTTGAATGAAATTTTGAGAACTTGGATTACCTTTCTATACTACATGATTCTTTATGAAGCTACACACTATTGCCATTAATCCCCAAAATAACACAACCCATCTTTAAAACAATGGTAATGGTTTGCATCGCATACCCCATGATTATTTCTTCTATATTAATATTGGAGATGAACCTGATTGCAGAGTGGTAGTTGCAACAAACTCCGGGGTTCTTAAAAACTTGAATAACCATTTCATAGGTTGTGTTTAATATCCCAAATGCAATTGTAAAATTCTCACGATGGTGGTATGGAAGTTGTTCCCTCTCCTCCTCTCACGTCATTCAACAAAAACCTTGTATCTAGAACATACCCTGCAACATTCATCTCCCAAGACAATCTATCCAACATTTTATAAATTTCTTGCATTTGTGGGCATGATTTATCTCCTACGATGAAAGCATGCACTTTTTTAATGGCCCCAATCCTACTGCATCCAGGCATACTTTTTACTCCTCTCTCTTCAATCATTTTCTGCACCTTTTCTCTGTCATCCCATCAGCCAACTACAACATAAACGTTTGAGAGGAGCACATACGGTGAAGGATTTTTTAGGTCTAACTCAATAGCACTTTGTGCCACATATTCTCCTAGTTAATGTTGTAATGTATTCTACAGGAACCAAGCAAACAAATCCATATAAAAACATCAAGTTCTATTGGCATTTAGCTAATAAAGGTTTGTGCTTAATCCATATGTCCAACATGGCTGAGAAGGTCAACAATGCATATACATTGTTCAATTGTAGGTGTAAAGTGATAGTATTCATTCATACAATTGAAATGTTTATAGGGTAGGTAGGTTACTTTCCATAAGTGCTCATCCTTTGATGAAATAAATCTATTGAATGTTTTTTATATAAAGAGTTATCAAGGTGAATCTCTAAATAAGTAGATGGGAAACTCTCAAACTTTCATCATCCCCCTTTTATTTTTTCAATCCTTATAGTTTATAGTTTTTGGTACTAGTAGGAGACAATTTCTTGGTCCTTTGGGTTTTTTTCTAAGTACCTCTAGAAAATGTCATTATTGGTCTTTTGATGAATATCTAAAGTGGATAGAAAAAAAATGTTTAGGACCTTCTTATTGATTATGTTATGATGTATATATGAAAGTGGACAAGAACACAATTATCTGAACCTCTCTTTTGATTATTATGATACCTACAACGTTTCTATGATAGGACAATTAAAAAAGATGGAACATAAGGATTAGGATCACAAGGTTTTTTCAAGAATATGCTATCAAGTCAAAATGTCATCTCTTTATAGTGGATTTTCTTCTTAATAAATGTGTCTAAGTATTAAAGTATTATTTACAAGGTTTTATTACATCATAACTTATGATTTGATGAACTCATACTTTTTATTTTTTATTTTTTATTTTTTTAATTTCTTTCCATTTGGACTAGTTAGTTCAAGTTTTGTGAAGAAACATAATAGTTTTTTTGGACTAAGGATTTAAGGGCTACATTGTAATACCCTCATTTTGACCCTTGGAATTATTGGCTTGATATGTAAATATTGTAAATATGTGGTGTATGATTCATAGCATGGAGCTCAAGGTCAAGGCCCTGCTAGTGAATGCTTGGCTTATAAAGGCAAGTATTTTATATCTTGTAATGCAAATAAATGTCTAAGAGCTGGCTATGGAGGAAACTAAAATGAGGGGGTTGTTTTTATCCACTAGGGAGATGTGAGGGGTTTGTGGGATTAAATCCTTTGTTTCCAAGTGTCATCTTGAGAACCCATGTTCCATAAATGGTAAGCAACTACCTAAGTGGACTTCCTTACTGATATTTATTTATGTTGTAAGAAGGAAACTAGAAAAATTAGCTCATGAATTTAATGGAGCATGGGATGAGCTCAAAAATTTGCATGGTTAAGTATGGGATCATTTTTGGGTACCCATAAATCAATTTCCTTCATGGGAATTGATTTCCATTCATTTCCATTCCATTGTTGGGCAATTAGACTCCAATTTTTAGTAAGCTATGCATTCCCAACAAGAAAAATAATAGAAACTGTAACCTGAGAAAAAACTATGTTTTAGAGTGTCAAAAATGCCCAAAAATTCATGTGGGTTGTGAAATCCAATGGGGAATCCATATATTTCAACCCCGAGGGGGGGGGGGGATTTTAGAGTGTCAAAAGCCCGAAAATCCATTAAAGAACCCAATTTTGGAAGCCTAGAAATTGAATTTTGTGGTTACAAATTAGTGTAGCCAGAAAGCGGAGAATCCAAAAGACTATTGAAGTGATCCAGGAGGATATTCAATGATCAATCAATATAGAAGTATTCAAATAGAAAAATAAATCTTACAGTGGTAAATATCTCGTTAACAGCTTTCCATCAACACTTGTTTCGTGTCAAACGGCCTCCGGATCAGGGTATTTTTTAAGGATTCTAATATTATACTTAAGTATAGTATCCTAGGCGATTATTTTGGATTGAACAAAACATGTATATAGATAGGTAGGCGAATATTAAGTATGAAACATACAATGTACTACTGAAATGTGTAAATTTTGGCGAATATTATGATAAAAAAACATATTTTATGTAAATATAGGCGATATTGGAGACTAAAAATGACCAAATAACGAATCTATTTTTTGAAAAAAAGTCCGAAAAATAGCCAATTGGCGAAATTTCGCCCTTAAAAATTACCCTGCTCCGGATGCAGAAGTTGTTAGGGCTAGAAGTTTCGACAAAAATGGTTAAAATGGAAAAAAATGGTTATTTGGAAAAAAAATTGGATAATGTATAGACTGTAAAAATTTGGGTGGAGTCTATGGGAATCGAACCCCAAACCTCCATAGTCTGCCTAAAGCATTCACATAGTTCCTCTATCCAAGGCTCTCGCTAGTGTTTCTTGTAAGCTATAGGACACGGGTTGTATTAAGTTTGAATGAAATGTTATTTGGAAAATGGGGTGGGGCCAAGGGCTTATCCTTCATCCCCATGTCAACACCCCCATTGGAATACTATATGCCACATCATCGAACTATATGCCAACGTATATAACAAACAACAAACCAACTCTTAACCGATGGGCCAAAAACCATATAATATGCCACATATCATTAACACATATATCGCCAAACCATACGATATTACCGAAACCATAACATGGAACCACATTACAAACCACCGTTCAAACTTTAAACAAAAAGCGCATGGGAAGGGGAGAGGCGCACGGGTTTGACTCAGTGCCCTTTTCTCCAATATTGCAATGCTTTACCATTGGGCCACGATCCTTCTATTGAGCAATCAACAACATAATTAGTTTAAAAGTTTGATCTAGAAATGGATCCAAAGGAGGGGCACGTGGCTCCTCCATGCACGCCCAAAAATTATATTTAAAACCACATATTTGCACAGTTCCCAAGAGAAGTAGAGCAATTTTGCATAGAGTTTGAGGAAAGTACAGGACACGGATCCCAATGTGGTTTTGCATAGTTCCTAAGGAGGTTTTGGCATAGATCTCAAGGTGGTTTTGCACAATTTTTGAGGTCCATGCAACCATTAATAGGCATGGATCCTGAGGTGGAAATCTGTACAATCCATATTGGTTTGTATTTTATGCAGGAAGAGTTTATCAATTTGCGTTTTAGAGGTGGCCTCAGGAAAAGGTAGTCGGGTTTATACTCATTTTCTTGAAATTTCAAGAGGATCGCAATGGTGTTGTTTGTTGTTGCCGATGACTGATAGAAAACAAAAGTGTTTCTAGAAACTCATATTTGTAATCTTTGAAGACTAAATAAGATCAACCTTCTCATTAGAAGTGGCCCGGAGATGTAGCCCAAGAAGGGTGAACTCCGTTATCATTTATTGCCTACAAATTTCATGGTTTGCATCTCTTTTATGTATTTTATGTGCTTCAATTGTGATCTCTAATTTTGTCATTTACAGCCTTTTTAATGGATTTAATCATTCAAACTTTCACATGCAAATAATGGTTATAAAGATCCTGTCATTTTCAGATCAAGTTTGGTATCAAAGAAGCTTAACCATTGCATTGTGGGTTTGTGAATGTTAATAAGATCAAGGCTTATAGCTGGTGAAGGAGAACTTGAAGAGTTTGATCCAGAAATTGGTTCAAGAAGAAGAAAGAAAATGGAAGATGAAGACTACCGAGAATAAGATGAGAAGGCTTTCCGCAAATCTTTCTATCAGATGGCAAACAAAGTAGAAAAATTGTTTGCAGATTATCAAGAGAGATTGGAAAAGAAGAAAAGAAGAAGGAGAAAGCATAGAATGATACTTCAGGAAAAGGAGGAGGCCCTTCTGAGCCTTCTTCTCCATCTTCTTCTCCATCTTCTAAAAATTCCAGTACTGCTTCTTCAAATTCAAAGAAACAACCTGAGAAGGCTAAGTCTTATTTACCTTATTTGAAACTTGATATTAAGTTTGATTTTCCTACATATAATGGTGAACTTAACAAAGAAAAGTTAGATGATTGGATCAAGCATATTGAAGTGTATTGCAAGTCTAAAAGCTTGCAGATGGTAGTGCAAATATCCAGTTGACTACTTTTCGTATTGGAGGCACTGCACTCACCTGTTGGGAGATTAAGACATGGGAAGGAATCCTTACAAAATGTAAAATTATTTCTTCCTAGTATGAATTTACTGCTGCATTAAAGAAGCAAATTTATCAATTAGATTACATACAACAATCCATGATCGATTGGAAAAACTTAAGGAAAGGTAAAGGTCAGAATGTACAAGAATACACTTAGGAATTCAGAAAGAGAGCTTTGATTTTGGGTATACCTCTCTACACCCAAGAAACTATTCTCATGTTTATTGGAGGATTACATAGTTATTTGTGTCATACAACACTTATGTTTAATCCTACTAACCTGGATGAAGTGTGTGTTCAAGCCACACATATTGAATCCAAAGGGAAGAATGTTCATGATGAATTTTCCTCAACTGAATCCAATAAGTTGAAAGAAGGTAAGGACAAAGGGAAGAGCAATCATACAACTACCATGAATAAAGGAGATACAAAAATTTCATTTTCTCATTGTCAGCGAGATGGACATGATGCATAAAACTATTGGAAACTACATCCAGAATTGAAACTGAAGTGGTTTAAGGATTGGAGAGGGAATAAAAAAGCCATGATTATTGTTGAGGACCTTGGATCAGATTATGAGGACGAAACAAAGATATCAATCATAGGTGTGAAAGGTAAAGCTATTGTTGGTAATGATTCTAACATTGGTTCTTCATGTGCTTCTACTTCTAAATATCATGACAATTCTAAAGATAAAAAAAGGAATGCATTGTTTCATATAAGGGTAATTACAAAACAAACTAAGATCGACACACTCATAGATAGTGGATCTCAAGCTAATCTCATTTTAGAAGAAGTAGTTAAGAAATTGGGATTAACAAAAAAACCACACAGGAAACCTTACCCATTAAGTTGGGTATGCAAAGATAAAAGGTTACAAGTAACAAAGCAATGTGATCTAAAGTTTGCAATTACATCCAAGTTTATAGATGAAGTTGAATTTGATGTCGTTCCATTAGATATCCGTGGAATTGTGTTAGGAATCCCGTACTTATATGATAGAAAGGAAATATTATATAGATAAAATAATCAATATCATTTGTTTAAGGAAGGAGTTGAATACATAGTACATTCACATTCATTTAAAAACGATAGATCATTGGGAGCTACACAACAAACGAAAAGGGTTGTTAATGCAAGTCATAATTTGGCACTTATGTCTATGCAATGTAAGGAAGAAAATAATCCTAAGAATGAAAAGAAAGTGTCATTGCATCACAATACATCTATTTTGATTTATAGTGTTCCTATGATAAATCATAAGCATGATATGAGTACAATCACTTTCACATCAATTTTTCTATTCAGCATACTACTGATCAACAGTATATGGTTGATTATGACAATATTGAATGAAGATTTGGTTGAAAAAGGGATTAATGTACTTAACAATGTTAGTGTAGTGTTCATTGCTATTACGATGAGTCAAATATACAAGTTCCAGGAAGGATGGAAAAGTCATACAGGACAAGTAAGATGAACATGTCCTCAGTTGAATTTTGAATGATTCAGGATTTTGGTGGTCCAAAAGATTCTTAGTGGGAAGATTTGATCCATGAGTATATTCAATGATAGATCAATATAGAAGTCTTCAAATAGAAAAATAAATATTACAGTGGTAAGGAGCTCGTCGACATCTTTCCGTCAATGCTTGTTTCATGCGAAACGACCTATGGATGCAAAGGTTGTTAGGGTTAGAAGTTTCGACAAAAATGGTTAAAATGGAAAAAAATGGTTATTTAGAAAAAAATTGGATAATGTATAGTTTCTAAAACGTTGGGTGGAGTCTATGGGAATTGAACCTAAGACCTCCATAGTCTACCCAAAGCATTCACAGAGTTCCTCTAGCCAAGGCTCCCACTGGTGTTCCTTGTAAGCTATAGGGCACAGGTTGTATTTAAGTTTGAATGAAATGTTATTTGGAAAATGGGGTGGGGCACAAGATTAGACCTCGACCCCATGTCAAAACCGAGACCCCCATTGGAATACTATATGCCACATCACCGAACTATATGCCAAGGCATATAACGAAAAACAAACCAAATCTTAACCGACAAGCCAACAACCATATAATATGCCACATATCATTAACACATATATTGCCAAACCATACGATATTACCGAAACCATAACATGGAACCACATTAAAAACCACCATTCAAAATTTAACCAAAATTCATGTGGGAAGGGGAGAGATCCATGGGTTTTACCCCTAGACCTTTACCCCAACATTGGAATGCTTTACGATCGGGCCACGGCCCTTCCATTGAGCAATCAACGACGGAAATAGTTTAAAAGTTTGATATGGAAATGGAGCCAAAGGAGGGGCACGTGGCTCCTCCATGTGTGCCTAAAAATTCTATTTAAAACCACATATTTGCACAGTTCCCAAGAGATACATAGCAATTTTGTATAGAGTTCAAGGCAAGTACAGGGCATAGATCCCAAGGTGGTTTTGCAAAGTTCCCAAGGACTTTTCGACAAAGATCCTGAGTTGGTTTTGCACGGTTCTTGAGGTATATACTACCATTAATGTGCATGGATATCGAGGTAGAAATCAATATTGTCTGTATTGTTTTGTCTTTTATGTAGGCAGAATTTCTCGATTTGCATTCCATAGGAAGCTTCAGGCAAAGGTAGTCGAGTTTATATGCATTTTTCTTGAAATTTTGAGAGGATCACAGTGGTGCTATCTGTTGTTGTTGATGACCGACAGAAAATAGAAGTGTTTCCATAAACTCATATTTGTAATCTTTGAAGACTAAATAAGATCGAAATTCTCATTAGAAGTGGCCCGGAGACGTAGCCCAAGAAGGGTGAACTCCGTTATCATTTCTTACCTACACATTTCATGGTTTTCATCTCTTTTATGTGTTTTATGTGCTTCAATTATGCTCTCTAATTTTTTCATTTAAATCCATTTTAATGGATTTAAGCATTCAAACTTTCACATGAAAATAATGGTTATAAATATCCTATCATTTTTAGATCATGAAGTCTGATAGGGATTAGAGGATGGAATTGCTTCATAAACTCAGTGTAAGTAGAAATATCTGAAAGTTTAGTAGCTTGGACCTTTTTATGCCCACCTTGAATAATACTAGAGGGAAAGGGTCACCTTAGGTAGTGTACAATGGAGAAGGGGACCTTCCCTGTGTTGGGTTTGGTATGTATTTTGGGTGCCAAGGATGGATGAAGCTGATTGAGATTCCCATAGATCTATGGTTGGGCTCACTAGCTTAGCATTCTCTTTTCTTGTCTCCATGAATGCTTGAGAAACCCATTTGTGCAGTGGATTAACATGAGTGTGTGTTCCTATGGCTGTGAGTGATCCTCTGTAGTTCCCCCTTAGTGGATACATAGCCTAGCTTGGAGGTGGCCTCTCAGGGAGATAAAGTGTTGTACATAGTGCCTACGGTTGGGTGGAATGTTGCTCTCCCATAGCCAGTTGCTTGGGCAATTTCATTGAAAATATAAGTGTTTAATTGTTAATTAATTGTTGTTCTTCAATGTGAATTATTATTATTATTATTTTTATTATTATTACTATTATTCTTATTATGACTGTGATGAATATGTTGATATATACGTGTTGTGTGTGTGGAGTGAATTTATCTTTCATTGTGTATTTTATTATGCATTTGGACACGCATTTAAATGTTTATGAATTTCATAATATGGTAGTGGGGGTGAAATTTAGAACCCCATAATTCATTCATGTCCCCTCTGTTGGTTAGATTGATGGGTAGGGACATGACATAGTGGTATCAGAGCAAATGGTTGTAGCATTGGGACTGTTTGGGGCCAAAATACGCACTCACATGCAGAACACCGAAGTTACACAAGAAGTGATGATAATGTTTTGGTTAAAATTATCGGTTTAAATTTATAGATGGTTCCTTCACTAATCCCTTGAATTTAATATGTATGCTTTCGATAGGAGTAGTAGATAGAATTAGGGAAGTTTGGGAAAATTTTGATCCTACAAATTTATTAGTAGAAAGAAGAAATCATGATCAACGGGTATGGTTCAAAATGCACCCTCGACTTGCACATTAGATAAGGGTGGGTGGGAAATCCATTGGGGAAGATACATCCTATTCATATGTTCTATTTTAACAAACAAAATCTACAACATTGGCTTTTGCAAGACTACTTTCTTAGTGAGCCGTTACCACTTTTTAAAATGGTAAATTGGAGAAATTTGAGGTGGACCCCATCTGTGCCATTTGGGCATGAGGGGTATGACATGGACCATCCATGCTAGAAAGACATGCATTTGGACGATGTCCATGATTTGCAAGCACTCCAGAGTATAGATCCACGATGGTCATCGGTCAGTGTTCATTGGGCATTGGTCATCGATGAACACTCGTAGGGAATACCACGAAGAGAGGTTGTGGGGAGCCACATAAAAAGGGTCCAAGGGAGTAGCGGGGAATATTCCACGGAGAGGATTTAGCGGTAGCACTAAGAAGAAAGTTCCATGGACATAGTGGAGTATAGTTTCATCATAGTCATCGATCGTCGCTAGTAATATGTCGTTGGTCGGTGCGTGCTCACAGGGTTTCCAAAATGCATCTCGAGGAATAGGATGCAGCTAAAGGTTCGTGGGAACAACGGAGTATAGGTCCAAGGAGGTATTATATCGGTGGTTTTCGGTTGGTGGTCATCAATTCGCGTTCTCGGGGTTTCCAAAATGCATCTCAAGGAATAGGTCGTAGGAAGAAGTCTGCGGTGGGGATTTAGAAAAATTCTAGAGCATGAAAGTTGTTTTGTCTATAAAAGGAGAAGTTTATCTCAGAATTTGATAATACTTGTGGTGTTCAAACACCATTGAAGAAGGTCACATAAGTATCAGTCAGAGGCTTGAGCCCGTGTTGCTCTGATTTGACAAAAATTTCAAAATATTTACTTTTAAAGATCAACGTCTAGAAACCTGATGGGGTCCCAATTTGGGTTGAAATTTTTGTGGTCCAGTAATAGACTAGGAACATAGCTAACCATAGGATATTGGAGCCAAATTCCAAAGGGTGTGAAGCCAAGGTGTGAAAGAAGGCCAAAATGCACTATCCCAGTGCACTTTTTAGGGATTTTGGAAAACTTATAGGAGGTAAAAGTGACTTGTTATCACACAACTTGTAGTTTTCCCAAGAGGTGATCCTATCCAGGATGGTATAGGTGTTGGAAAATTAAAGAGGTGATCCAAGAGATCCACGGTTCCCAAGGATAAATGGTTGTCATGCTAATCAAGGCACTCTTCACATTAGATCAAGAAAATGCAAGACCAAGGGGGAGACCCTAGCTAACTAAAAGAGGCTAGCAAACCTAATCTAGATATTCTAGGGAAATGTGAAGTTGAAAAGAGAGAGAGAGATGAAGAATAAGTAGATCTAGATCTAGGGAATATAAGTGGAAAATGGAGTTAGGGATTGGTTGAGGAGGCTTATGGAAGGGATAAATGCTCAACCATGAAATGAATATGCCACTTATGAGATTACAAGAGTATATCTAGATATATCTAATGGCAATAAAAAGGACCCAAGTGGGGCCAACCCTTAATTTTAGGAAAATGAGTGAAATGGGCCCACAAAGTGAAATTGAAGTGTGAAAGGAACTAGGAGGGTGGCTAAGTTATAGATCTGTAGTTTGAAAGGAAAAATAGCAACACCCAGATGATATATCTGAAAAATGACCAAGAACCCACAAGTGTGTCCTACCTTGGAGATGGTCAGTGCCTTGGATCGAGGGGTAAATGGAGTCAGATTCCCAAAAAATTTGATCTCTAAGGTTCTTTAATAAATTAAGAGGTGGGTTTTAGTTATTAAGCCCAAATTATCACTACTAGATCTATCAGATCTATTAAACAAGGGTTTTAATCAATGAGGGTTTGAAGTGACCAATGGATAAAATGCATGAAAATCAATACGTAGCTTGTAGATCTTACCTCAAAATCTTGCAGCCGCCTTGCAAAATGATAATCTTCCCAAAGTAAGGAAATCAAGAGGAATATCCATCTTTCCCAAGTAGAATCACTATCCTTCCAAGTTGACCAGTGTGCCCTTCCCTGCCAAAAATGATCTATAGTGAGAATCGATCAAGCATGAAAGTAACTATATGGGAGAAAATATGAAACAAGTAGCATCAACATGTCCAAAAGATACAATAAATATACTCATTGAGACAAGGTTGATCCGAGAGAGAGATATGTGGTTTCCCCACAATAACGCCCTCTTCAATTCGCCCTCCTCTTCTACCACACAACCTCCCTGCAGAAATGTTTTTGGAGAAAGCAAGATCCACAATGATAAAAAAGATAAAGATTGTATATTCACTTGAAAGAACATTCATCAAATCCATAGAAGTATATCTGCAAAATAATATTTTTATTCCAAGAGTTCAAGAGCCCAAAGGTGCCATTCCAATAAGGTGCCAATGAGGGGGTCTCTTCCTTAAATAGGAATGAGAGAGACCAAAACCCTGACCAATTTATGAATGAGTTGTGGAGATAAAAATATAAACATAATAATACAATTGACGGGTATGATGAGTCATAGCTAAAACACATGGATCAACTCACTAATGGGAAGTGCGCACTCACTAGGATGGCCCTAGGGGGGTCACACCACATAAAATATGACTGGGACAAGTGTAAGGAGCACATGGTGGGGCTAGGAGGTATTAATGTCCTTCACTATCATCACCCCATGGCACATTGATAAAATATATTACTCAATAAAATTAAAAAGTTACCAAGTGACCAAATCGTGGCCCCCTCAATAGCAGAATAATACATCAAAATAATAACCCAGAGAGTGTGTGGAACGCTGAATGCTGCAAGTTTTGCTAGAAGGTGTGGGATGCATCATGAATGACCTCTGAACCAACCTCATGTGAATAAATTTCCCCAATTTCCCAAATCGATTTCCTCGGTGACCATTTTATCCCATTTTTAATCCTCAGAAAACCACCTGTAAATTAATAAAATATCTGTATCTCTTTGCCTGGTGCCCCAGACAAAAATATGACTACACCAAAATGTCTATAGATGGGGTAATATGGTAATAACAACTGGATGGAACTCTCATCTCCTTAGTATCTCCCTAGGAGAATGTGTTATCTCAATGCAAGTGTTGGAGAGGCTATTTCTGCATGGCAAGACTAGAGAAAAGTGGTAATATGACTATATCATCACTAGAAGTGCCTGTAACTGAAATCTGAGTGTCCCAATGGATTCAGAAGGTCCGATTGTGCTAGATATTAGTACCCATACACCTTGTGGAAACCTGTATAATCACCTGTAGTCTCAACCATACATGGACAATATATAATCAATGGTTTGAAAATAATAATAACCATAAACAAATATATCAACCATCACATGAAACCTGTGTCCACTGTATGGAACCATCAGAGGTGTTGATAATCCCAGATTATAGGTATCACATAGCTTTTTTCCCATAGTAAAAGCACAAGAAAGGGTGAAAGAAATACACTTGTTTTGTGGGAAAATGATTTACTTTGATTATTCAATGAAGATGTTTTAAGATTATTCTTTTTATGCGTAGAAGGCGTTTTTATAAACTAATACATGAAAACGAGTATGTTGGAGCAGGCATAGGTACACTGAGGGACAACGCGCAAATCTAGTTGAGAGACTGAAGGAACACACAAGGCTTAGCGCCCTTTTCCCCTGATTTATAGAGAAGAACTCTTGTTCAGTAGGATCGGCAATTAAACATATAGTTAGGTTGGATTTAGAGGCATATATATATGGACCTCTCGAGTAGCGAGGGGATCTTGCTGCCATTTTGTAGAACCATCATTTTATGTTTTTATACTGCTGAGACAGTTTGTGTTACAGACTATTTTCTGATCCATGAAGTTACTATTTTGAATAAAGAAGACTAATGTTGCTTTCACACCTGCGTTTATAAGTTTTCTATACTCCTGAGTACGGGTTGGGGAGGGCCCCTCCAACACATAAGTCAGGAGTTTTACTCTGTTCAGGTATTTTTCAATATGTGATGTGCATTGATTTAATCTATATAGCATATGAAAGTATTTTGATGGCATTTGAATAACACGATTTTATTTCTGTAGTAAAGCGACCATTCTGATTCTATAGTTGGTGAACACGCATTCCGTAGTTCGGTAAAGCTGTTTCTGTAGTCCTGCAGCAGCATTCTACCAAGACGTATTTTGACATCTATTTTCATGTATGCTTGCATTAATTCTGAAACAGTGATCCAGATCTAGAAGTTCATGCACTTTTTCCTTATTAGATTTTGCTCACAAAGATTAATTACTTTCAGTACTTTAATTTAATTGATGATCACCACTTCTTAGTGTTTAATCCAAATAAATAAATATTGGTTAATTCGCAGTATCAAATATTTGCATTCCGGATTTAGTTTTTAGCATTAGAATATTTTAGATCAGACTTATAGTATTATGCATTTGATTTACGGTATTGATTAGAACCCAACTTTCAGTCTTTCGTTTCTAGAATAAATTTGCCAAGTTTTTAGCATTCAACTTCACAGTATAGATTTACTGTTTTTAGCAATTTAATTCTTAGTATAGATTTATTGCTTCAGTAATTAAAACTTCTTAGCATAAGAATTTATCATTCATAGATTAGGCAGTCCTTTTACATCTATTTCATTCCTTTTTGAAAACCTTTAAAATATTGATACCAACACCCAACCACGACAAAGACTATCCTATAGAGCACATATAGTGTTAGCACCTCTAAAGTTTGTACGTCCCCCGGGTTGATAATTAAAGTAGGCTCCTGGTCTAGCTACCCTCATTAGGAATCCATTCTAAGATCTCACCAGGTGTATCAAAATACCATAAATCATCATCCTCGAATATCACTGGTCTAACTCATCTCAGGTCTCCATGGTTGACTTGGTCAAACTAGGTTTGACCAGGTCAAGATTGATCAAAATATGACCCAGGATAGAAATGCATGATGCTACAAGTACAAATGGATAAGGTATTCTCTTTTAATCATTCTAATAGCAAGACATAAAGTAATAATCATCATTTCATTGGCGGTTAATCAATAATTACCTCAAATATAAGTTAAAATAATAATTTACTCAAAACAAAACCTTAAGAATATACTCATTTTGTAGATGTGAACATTTTGCTAGCAAAGGGTGAGGGTGAAGAATGAAAGGCTAGGATAATGGGATGACGTGACTGACTCAACATTGTGATACTTCAGATAAGGGAAAATGAATACACACTTAAGCTTATGTTGGATAATAAGCACACAGGGAATGGTAGTGTCTCACAAATGGAATGAGTTGTTTACAGGTGCTTATTCAACCTTGGAAAATGTCTACAACTCACATCCAAGCTGAATCCAACTCCATGAGGATATTTTCTAGAACTTCCGTAACTAGTTGCACAACTAACCGTAACTTGAGGTTCTAGGGGACACTTAGAATTTGATGTCCCTTACTCCATCTCACATCCCAACCCGTAAGATCCTTGAGGTATTAATCATTACATTTAATTCATGGCCAATAGTGTTTGGATTTAGCATTCATTTAAGCACTTCTTTTTAGGCCTTTAGGACCCTTTTGGATTTTACATGTTCTTAGAAGCACAATTAATTGCAGCTTGCATCCAGGGTGCTTTAACATTTCAATTTTTATAGCCCTCTTTAAATGTGATGAGAAGCACAATTTTATTTGTTTCCATGGGCTTGCACAAAAGATAAGATAATAGTTTCCATATGTATGTAATGATGGTAGTACAATTTGCTTCAGGTTTTAGCCAAGACAACTCAATCAACTAGGGGGGTCATCTACAATCAGGACCAAACATTGGGGAAACTGACTAGAGTGATCAATGTATCAAATCCAACTCACCTAAGATCAGGAAACAACATTAGCAGGTTCTCCTAGCCCAGAAGGATCAACGCTTCGGTAAGTTTTGTTGCCAACTATGAGATGAAACAAAAACTAACAGGGATGCTATCCAACATAGAGGAAAAAGTGCAGAGGTACTCTATATCACAGGTTGAGTTGTAAGTCAAGGAGAAAACAAAAAATGGGAGAGAACGAATGGATGGGTAAAGTGAAAGGTGATGCCAAAGATAGCAAGCCATAAAAGGTGGGAATGATCACATCCACACTACTAAGAGGGTAAATCCAACGAGTATAAACAAGAGCTTCTAACTCTGAGTAATAAGACCATTTAGATAATCATTGAAAACCATATCCATATCATACATATATATATCACCAAATCATGACCACTAGATACTAAGTCAAGCTACTAAAAAGAGAAAGAGAGTCATAACCAATGCACATTATATACCTGTTAGTATACATGTACCTTCTATCTGGATCATCACATAACCACTGGAAACACTGCTAGTGCAAAAACTCTGGGCACTGCACTACTCTGTATGGAATATAAATGGTCACCTCGGTCATCGAATATGAGGTCATGAGGCTCATTCTTGGCATAAGGTTCACTGTTGTCTGATATAGGGCTGCTCTGATATGTGAGTGATCATGAAGAATATTGCTCATCATAGGATGATCTCATCAAAATTGTGTAAAGGCCTGGCTCAAAAATATACAATGAACTTCTTTGCAATCATGGTAGCCCAACTACTATGGGTGTGATAACATGACCCTAGATGTCAAAACCAGAAAAAATTTTGAACTCAACATTTTAGATTCTCATTAAAACAAACAACTTTTGTTAGAGAAAGTTTTTCTAGAAATGCTTAATTTGGGAGATAGCCAGTTTTGATAAAAAATTATGTCTAGGAAAAAGTGCGAAAGTTAAAAGTATTCAAACCCAAATTTTTGTAGTTGACTGGAGCATTGGATATGAGACCTGAAAGTTGCTGAGTAACCCTTGTTATATGTATTAACAGTTCCCTATAGAAATTTTTTTCTAGTTATTGCTATATTTTCTTTTGTAAATGATTGAAGTTGGCCTCTGAAGCTAATTGCACCTGTAGAAATAGTGCATAATTTGGAAAAATTATCATTTTTGGGAGGATGTAACTTTCATCTCCTAGATTAAAATGAAGCATGAAGATACTCGTTGGAAATATTATCTATAGGGGCCAATGGTGCATGGTCATATTCTAAATTAGGATTTCATATGTCCTTGGGATTCAAATAGAAAAGTGCCTATAACCTTAATTAGACAGAAATTGTCAATAATGGTAGTTTCCATGGACGCATAAATTGAACAAAATGAATCGAGAAACCTGTGAATTATTACATGAGACTAATTCTATTAAAAAATAACATTTTCACGTATCGTTGCATATATTACTAAGATGCCTAAAAAATATCTCAATGATGCACATTGTTTGTAGTTGAAAATATTTGAACAGTTGCAGTAGAGGGAAAAAAGCATAAGGAAAAGCCTCCAAAAGAAAATTGTAACCATGAATGATGCCCAAGACCCCTATGAACATGATGAGTATGTCCTAGGAGAAAATATGCAAGGGGGAAATGATGAGATAAAATCCAATGGGAGGAGAGGGAAAATCACTCCCCAAAATTTGATTGAAACAATGAGAGGTTGATCAAGGATCAATAAGAGAAAAACCATATTAATGATGCCATCCTTTAGATTCTCATATATATTTAGCAGAGATCTCATCTTGGATCCAATACAAGCAATGTTGGTCAAGAAAGAAGAAGTGCATAAATTCACTCTAGGAGTCGCACTATAAAAAGGACTCCAAGTCCAAGAGATGGTTCTTTGATTAGGGAACATAAGGTATCTTTTTCAAGACCTTCTTCTAGTAGGTCATGTGATTCTCAAGGTTCTAAAAATATCCTAAAGCACACTTCTAGTAGATTTGAAAGAAAAAGGAATTTTAAAAGGATTCTGTAAGGAGAATTTAGGAAGGGGAGACCACCCACATTTGATGGAATAATTAATACAGGTCAGGAAGCAAAGGAATGGATTCTTGGGATGGAGAAATATTTTACAATTCATGATTAATCAGGAAGTGAAAAGGATATAATTTCTATTTATAATCGCAATGGCTTAGCTTCAATTTGGTGGGAGCATCTCATGCAAGTAAAATGAATCAAAGAAATTAGGATCAATTGGGAGTGATTTAAAAAGTATTTAAAGGAAGAATACCCATGTTCCAGGTATTGTGATAACAAGAGGAAGGAGTTCAATGAACTAAAATTGGGACATAAGTCTATGGAATAACATGTCCATAATTTTTTGGAATTGTTGAGGTATGTATATTACATCAAAGAGGAAAGGGTAAAAATTCAACGCTTCCATGGAATCCTACCCCAAAATTATAGATATAGGATTGAGTTTGTTAATCCACCAACCCTTGATGAAGCCATCAGAATGGAAATGCATTGCTATGAGAAAAGAAAAGGAAAATCAAATTTTTATCCAGCATGCAAAGGAAAACCGAAGGGAAGATTTGACCAAAGGAGAAATGGATTCAATCCTCCACAATTTAGGAATCATCCAAGAGATTTCCAACAAGGCTAACAAGCACGAAGTGGAATCAAGCCAGTAGTTGTCGTAGAAAAAGGACCGAAAGGGACACTTTTTGTTAGGGATGTGGAGAAAACCACATGCTTAAATATTGTCCACATCAAAGATAGAACCCTCAAGGATTACATAACTTAGAAGAAGCAATTATAGTGGAAGATATTGCAAGGAAACTCCCCGAATTTATACATTGTTGGATAACCATCAGGAAGAGCATCAATTGACAATAGTGGAAGTTAAAGATAAGATTTATAAGCAATCTATTTCTATTTTTTTTTATCTAGGACCTACTCATTGTTATGTTACTCCAAAATTGGTTGAAAGTTGCTCCCTTATAAAAGTGAAGCATCATAAGTCTTGGTTAGTTCCATTAGCCATAGGGAAAAAAATAAAAGTGAGTGAAATTGGGATGGAGTGCCCAATATATTTGAATGGAGTCCTCACTATAATATTCGAAACCTTATATTTGAGAATATTAACTCCTCAATCAGAAAACCAATTGGTGAAATCAAGACTAGGTTCTAGAATAGAAAACTAAGAGGAGGAATTTGTCTATTTCCAAACAATTTCGAATGGCACTGGTGGGATTCAAATGTAATATCCGAGGAATGAATTGTGCCCGAAAAACTTTTATTTAGTTATGGACACCTTCAAGTAAAGTTTATGGAGAACATATACCATCTAGATTCAACACTTACCTCAACATTTGCACATTCTCTAAGTACATCACACCTGGGATGGCCACAAAGGACTAGGTAGTGTCTGTCCCTAGGAATTCTATGGAAAATCAATATATTATGGTGAAAATATTGAGATAAATATGTTGCAGAAAATTCCAACCTATCACAATAGTCACTATACTCAACCACATACTTCTATTTTGCAAGAATCAACGACTAGGAGTAAAGTACTAGATTCAGGACTGCTCAATTAGGTGATTTGCAAATGGATCCAAGTGACACTAGAAGATCACAATTTATATATATGAAGATTGGATGGATCCTATTACATATTACCTACTTGCATAAAATTATATAACTCGATTTGGTGGTCCACAGGTCAAGTAATTACATTAAAACTCAAAACTAGTCATATTTCCAATGAATTTGAGAGCAAAGGAAATTACTAGTTTTCTGGCACTTTCAAGGAGAGGATAAGGGTCACGAATTGCTGTATCATCTATGAATTAGTGATAAAAAAATTTAAATGAATAGAATTAATCATTAATAATATATTTGGAAGAATTATCATCATTCAATTCCAACCAAACTTGCATAATGTCAATTAAAAATTTCACACTTGAGAAGCTATAGTATCTCATAGGGGCGCAACCCTTCAATCTCCTCCTCTATAGGGTATAACACACTACAAGAAACAATATTGAAATGTTGTTGGCTTAAGACATGAAATCCAATATATCAAATGGACATGAAGTATAATGGAACTAGTAATGCAACTTGAAACTCTATGAATAATACTAAATATATGATTCCTTAATGTTACAAAGGGGCACATCACCCAAGCAAAGAATAACTCATAGCTCTTCAAGAAAATTGACAAAATGGCCAAAAATGTGAATAAGTGTGCTCATCCTCTTTTTATAAACATGAAGTAGATTTTTCCTCCATCTAGAATTTTCTCATGAAAATATTAATAAAATAACAATTAATATTAGTTTCATGAGAGAATATAAGTAAACCTCCCTTTCTAATTTGAACTTAGGAAAAGTGTGCGGAACCTGCAACAATTAATTGATAAAATGCACGATATATTAGAACACATAATATTTTTATTGATCGTGGGCCACTTTGAGGGGGGAACCTCCTTTGAGCAAGCTCAATACAAATAACTTCTCGGTGTCTTCATTGTCCTCAACACACACTTATATACTAATTCTATGCGCCAATACTATGGATCAATACCATGGAACATATAATACTATGGGCTAATACAAACTAAGGATCAATACCATGGAACATATAATACTATGGGACGAATTACAAAGCATATGCGTCCAACAAAAATATACGAACAAAGTAAAGAGAATGGTTGACACAAGTTCCTAACATCCCCTCCCCCTTAGAAAAAGATTTTTCCTCAAAGCTTTAGATGTGGAAATTGATGTTGAATCTGAAGGAGTGGTTCCCATGTAGCATCCTCTGGTTGCATTCCATGCCACTGAATTAATACCCCTGTGATATATCGAGAGAGAAGCTGGCGAGTGCGCCTATAGAGGATGGCCTCTGACTCCAAAAGGATGGATCCTTCATTATCCAGTTCTGGTAAAATAGTTTGTCCTCTGATGTTGGTGCCAAGAACTTTTGTCAGACAAGAGACATGAAATACTGGATGAATGCAGGAAGAAGGAGGATGTTCCAATTTATAAGCAACACACCCAACATTCTGAAGAACCTTATAGGGTCCATAGAATTTTGGAGAGAGCTTATGACGCCCTTTGAGTTTCAGGAAGGATTGCTTGGAAGGATGTAGACAAAGAAAAAACATATCACTTGCTTGAAAAGTGTGCTCAGAACGATGCTGATTGGTCTGCTGTTCCATTCAAATTTTTTCCATGTGAAGATTGTCATGTAAAATGCAAAGAATCTGATCATGGTCAAGGATAATTTTAGGGGTGAAATTTAGCCCATGGGATATTTTTCCATGTTTTGTTCCAAAAAAATATTCGCCAATTTTCATTTTTTGAAGCCCCATTTCGCCCAAATTTGATGGGGTAGACTTTTTTCACTCTAAAAATCGCCAAATTATTATATAAATTATATAAAATCCTTTTAAATTGAAATAATTTTAGAAAAATATCACCAAATATTTTATAGTTGACATTTTAAGAATTGATAAGATTCACCAAGGTTTTTACAATTTTAAATATGTATTGGTCCTTACACTTTTCCCTGATCGCGGTTTCGAAGAACCGAGTCAATTTCCTGAACTGGTGAACTGCTGAGGGTGTATTGAAGAAGAATCGATGGTTCCTGACCATATATTGCTTCATATGGAGTCATTTTAGATGCAGTATTGTACCACCGGAGCCCTTCAATGAAATCGATAGAAATATCTGTCCAAATGCGTGTAGGTATGGGCAAGGGTTCGAGCAATCCCGGAAGGAGTGTCGTTTCACCTTTGTTGACTTGGAAAATATCACATTCAGCCACCATATGTTGAATTGTCCTTTTCATTCTCTTCCAAAATCATTTACACTGTGCTCGCTCATATGTTTTGAGTAACCCAGAGTGCCTTGCAGATGGAGAAGCATGGAGTTCACAGAATACATAGCCCTGTTGAACAAATTGCAACCAATTTGGAATATGCATAGAAATAGATTAAAGAGGAACTTGGTCATCAAATGTGCGAGAAAGAGCATCCGCCACTAGAGTGTCCTTACCCTTCTTGTAAGTGTTCTCATAGGCATAACCCATGAGTTTTGCTGGGGAGGAGACTTGTTGTTCCAAAAAAATTTTAAGACTGGTGATTAGTCTTGAGGCCAAAATAATTCCATAATAGGTATGGCTGCCACTTTTGTACTGCATGAAAAATAGCCATAATTTCCTTCTCAGATGTAGAGATGGATAAATTCTTACCAGAAAGGTCTCCTGAAGGAATCAATCCCATTGGTTCAGCAAAGACACCTACATATCTATCCAAACTATGTTGTAGGTCCAAGGGAGTAGTGGAGACCATTGATGGGTGCATCTGAATGGAACGGAGTTGAGAAATGACACCATGTGAATTCTTCTTAAGGATATTTTCCAGGAGATGTAAACTGATGATGTAGAGAGACATTGGTTGTAAGCTCGTAAATGTGTGTTTTTTTCCATTGACTAAAAAATGCATCCAAAGTTCAGCAAAATCCCATAAGATGGGGACAAGTGTGCATAACCATTGAGTGCCCAAAACCACATCACATCCACCTAAGGACAAGGAAAACATGTCATAGCGTAGCTTATAATTGTCCATAGAGATACGCACATTGTGACACTTCCCCTTGCAAGGTAAGGTGCCCCCATTAGAAATCATGACTTCAAAGTTGGATCAAGGATGGACAAAAAAATCATCCTGTTTGGCGATCCAAGGGTCAATGAAGTTATGAGTGCTATCAAAATTAATGAGTATGTTGATGTATTTGTAACTTCGGAATGTATCTCACATATGTATATTGTATACCCATAGAGATGTTATTATTCCTCTATACGGAAGTGTCGTCATTTATATTGTAAATGTCGTAACTTATACTTGATGGGTTATTAGACCACCTTGATGGGGTCTTCCCTGTATAAGTCATGTGGGTTAAAGGGTTATTAGACCACCCTATTGGGGGTCGGCCCTGTCAGCATTATGTTATGTGATTAAGTTGAGGCCAACCTAGTAAGTTTATTAGGCAAGTCAAGTCATGTATAAATAGAGTGCAGGAGGCACTCTATTTGATCATTCAATTTCTCACTTATACACTGATTGGAGAGTGGCGCACTAGTGGAGGAGGAGAAGCTGCTTCTAGGAGACTATCTCTTATGCTTGGGTTTTGTATCATTGCTCTATCTATCTCTGAGGAAGTTATTGGGGTTTTTCAGCTTTATGGTTTTCCCCAAGGAAACTCTGTGTGTCTATTGTCTCTTGTGTTTGCTTCCTATGATTGATATTATGTACATGTTATTCTCTAAGTAAAGATCCTAGAGTATATTGAATTGATGCTAAAAAATTAACATGGAATGAGAGCTAACCTAAGAAGAAGACACTATGCAGTTACAGAAGCTAGGGCTTCTTGTTTTTTGGGTTTCTCTCCACATATCATGAAAGTCAGGAGGCTATATTGACTCTCTCAAGCAAGGCGCATCTTTCTGTCCAATCATAATTAAATTCTGAGCACTTTCAATTTTGACCCTAAAAATTAGGGTTTCCACAAAAAGTGGAATTTCTGAAATCTGAGACCATGGTTGAACTCTCCTTGGAAAAATCGAAGTTTAGAGCTTTGGATCAAACTTTTTGGTTGGGTGAAGCTCCGGTAAATTCAAACCCTAGTTTGGGGTCCTGTTTAGTGAAGCTGGAAATTAGGGTTTCTGCAAAAGTTGGAATTTCTGACATCTGAGACCATGGCTGGAAGCTCCTCTGAAAAATCGAAGTTTAGAGACCAAGATCAAACTTTTTGGATGGGTGAATCTCCAGGAAAATCAAACCCTAATTCAGGGTCCTCCCTAGTGAATCCAGAAGTCTGAAAAGCAAATTTGAGGGGTGAAATTTTGCAGTTTTCAAATTCTGAGTATACCATCTTGATCAGCTCATCAAGGCACATCTTTCCATCTTTTTAGAAGTTTGAAATTCAAAGTGTGAATTTTTAGGGTTTCTCTAACAAACCCTAATCCAGCTCCAGATCTAGTTTTCAACAAATCAAGTGGTAAGACCTAAATATTTTCTATTTCCATTTGAAGTACTCTTTAAGATGTATCACCACACCAAGCTTGAAAATAAGCTTGAAGGGGCTGATAAATTCCGAGCATGGAAGTATAGGATTGGGCTAATCCTAGAAGAAAATGAGTTGGACACTTATATAAGTGAAGAGGTTCCAGTTCCAGAGGGAGATGAGACTAAGGCTTCTCACAAGAAGAACTTGGTCAAATCCAAGAGAATCATTGCTGATTCTATTAAGGACTATCTCATGCCCCATGTGTCTTCCCTAAGGACACCTAAGGAGATGTTTGATTCCTTGACCAAGCTATTTGAAGGGAAGAACATAAATTTGAAGATGGCATTGAGGAATCAACTAAAGAACATCTAGATCCAGAATGCGGAGACCATGCAGTGTTACTCTTCAAGGGTCTCTCAGATAAAAGAACAACTTGAAGTTGTAGAGAATGGAGAAGTGGTAATGGCCACTCTTAATGGCCTTTCTAGGTCATGGGATTCCTTCATCCAAGGAATTTGTGCTAGGAAAAAAATTATCTCTTTCAACAGGCTGTGAGAAGAATTCTCACAGGAAGAAGCTCGGATTATAGCTTGAGAAGAAAAGATGGGGAATGAAGATCAAGCTCTCACAGCACATACCAAGGAGAGGACACTTTTCCTCAGATTGTCCTAAGAACAAAAGGAACAACAACAACAACTACTACACGCAATCTGATAGGTATGACTCACAGGTATGTTTTGAAATCTATTCATGATTAAGTTTATAATATGATTGTCTTCATGTTATTGAGTTTATTAACAATCTTGTTTAATTTTAGATTTGTCTTATCACCCTAGTAAAAGTATGAATGCATGATAGAAGACATTCATTGATTAGGGTTATGACACTTATGATTGTATTATGATTGTAGTAATGCACTGTGGTGTTGTATGAGGAGAATGTTATCCGCTAACATGAAGGTACAAATCAAGCCCTAAATCAAGACCATAGTGACATGAAGACAAAGACTCATCCATATTCATGGATCACATAGAGGTATGTATAATTTGGTTCTACAATGGTTAACTTATGAGTTATGCAGGTCATTGAAGAGAACAAGAAAAATATTGCTAGACATAACTAGCAAATATGATGACCAGGTATGTTTTTCCTATATCAAGTTAGAATCCTACCCTATGTAAGGATCTTATACTTTTGTATGATTGATAATGATTACTCATAAAGTTACAAGTTTGAGTAATCTAGGGTTTATGCATATTATGTCTCTTACCTTGATTGATGATATGACTAACCAGAAGAGTTCTATGGTCAAATATGAATATGCATGAGTAAGAGAAGTCTTCCCTGAAACTTTGAATGCTAATGCTTATTATCTGTGTTTGAAATGATCATGACTATACATGTTTAAGATTATTGTGTTTTGATAGTATTAAGATTATACTAATGAATGTATGATTATGTATGAGATCTCGAGGATAACACAATGATGATACTAACAAGCATGCATAGCGATGGAGAATGTATATAAGTTCAAGGACAGGTAATCCAGGAAGCAAAGATCAAGAGGGAGCACACTCCAGTAGTTTCTGCAAGGAAGCAAAGATTGAGAGGGATTCCACCCAACAAACAAACAAACATAAGTATTTGAATTGTCATTTCTTGTAAATTTGATTGTTTAAATAATACTATTCAATGTGTAAATACTTATGTTCCTAGACTTAGGTTGTGTACTATGCATATTAGAATAATTGCATTAATGAACAGTATACTACTAATATGCATGTGATGGGTAAGTGACCTATGGCACTGTACAACATTCCATTGCTACTTATCTAGAATGAAACCTCTTTGCTAACATGTTGGGAGTTGTGCACACTCTTAACATTGTTCTCATAGAGATTGGAAGGCATCTAGAAAGTTACGGGATATGGATAAATGTTGTATTGAAGCATTGGCTAAAATAAATGCATGAATGTATGACATATTTCTTTATGTGTAAGAATTTGTTCTGAAAACTATGAGATGTTTCTAATCATGCAATTTAATTTGTCTTGTAGGAAAGATCGTATACCATCACCTACAAAAGAAGGACTAAAACATTTGTTCAACAACAAAGCTATCTATTGAAGAATCTGAAGTTCCCAAGATCTAAAATGAAGTAATGGAAGGATGCCATGATCCATCGATCATGAAGAATGATGTTTGGGATGTAGTCCCAAGACCTGAAGGGAAGTCTGTTAGTGGATCTACAAGATCAAGCATGCTGCAGATGGTGGCATAGAAAAATACAAAGCGAGGTTTGTAGCTTGTGGCTTCTCCCAGAAAGAGGGCATAGACTATGAAGAGACTTGTGCTCCTGTAGACAGATACACTTCCATCATATTAGTACTTGCTTTGGCTGTAGTGATGAAGTGCAAGATACACCAGATGGATTTCAAGACAACCTTCTTGAACGGTGTAGTCAAGGAGGAAGTGTATGTGGAGCAGCCACTTGGTTTTGAGACACATGACATGAATTTATATGTGTGCATGTTGAAGAAAGCCTTGTATGGCTTGAAGCAAGCTCCTAGGACTTGGTATGGTAGGATAGACAACTTTCTATCCAGTTTGGGCTTTACCAAGAGTAAAGCGGATTCCAACCTTTACTACAAGGTTGAGGAAGGCAATCTAGTGATACTACTTTTGTATGTGGATGACCTATTGCTATAGGTCAAACCTGCACCTCTCCGTCCGTGATAACCTTAAGCTATTGATCACACAAAAGGACAACTTGGATGGAGGAGCATGTTGACCCTAAATGAGACTTTGACTTACTCCACCTCCTGACAAGACTGAAAAACCCTAAAAATGTCATTCTGAGATATGAGTGCTACTCTACTTTAAAAGACTAGCGCCTGTACCCTACTCCAGTGTATAATAGTAGCACTCAAGCCTCATGAGAACTACTCCTCTTCAGCAGAGTAGTGCTCAACATTCAAAAAATTATGAGTGCTAGTTTACAAGCACTATAGCAGCTCCCTGAACGCTACTTCACTGAACAATAGTAGCGGACATCTCAAAAGATGATTAAAAAATAATTAATTTCATGAAGAGGATTAGTTGCAGTTGGTTTCCCAATTTCCCCAACTTCCTCCATAACCATCTCTCGACCTGAACTGCTTCTCTTGTCCTATAAATACAAGGAAGAATAAAGAGAGGGGTTAGAGACATGAATGTTATTAAGAGACTTTTAAAGAGAAGCTTGCATTGGAGGAGTTTATGCTGGAAGATATCCAATCCAGAGAAGAGCAGAACCCAGGATCAAGTTGCAGGAGCATGTCACAAAGTCAGGTATATTTTGTAACATCAATTTGCATTTGACAATAAAAGGTTGAAGCGTCTTTCTTGTCCCAAATTAAGTGTTCATTGAAGTTATATACTAGTTTGGATCTGTTTTGGTTAATATTGGATGTTTACATTGTTGTGTCTTTTTCCATCATTATATATTATCCAAGATATGCTAAGAAAGGTACTTGTATTGTAGGTTTAGTGAAAGGGAGGTGGACTTGAGGATCGAGTGCAAGATCAAATAAGAGCTAGGATCAAACATCATTCGAAAGGTATGTTCTCAAGGCCTACAACCTATTTCCTTTCATGAACATCTCTGTAACGCAGTTAATACGCTTACCTGTCATCCCTTTTCAGTTGATAGTATCAATTTCCTTACTATAGGGTAGTTTTTCCCACCAACAGACTGGCGACCATACTGGGGATAGTTGTGTTTTTTCTCTAGGAAACCTTTTCTTGTTTATCTTCCCAGAATTATTTCAACTCCTTTTATGTGCTGAGAAACCCTGTAGGTACCCCCCTGCTTGTTTTTCTTTGCTTCAATCAGTATTTTTGCATCTTTTCAAAGTCAGTTTTTAAATTTTAAGACCTGAGCACTACTTTGTTATACATACAGTAGCGCCCATACGCTACTTTGCTATACATACAGTAGTGCCCATCTCTTCAGTGTTAAATTTTGAGCATTAATTCACAATACTCTAGGATCTTTGCTGAGAGAATAACATCTACAGTATATCAATGCATGACAATCACAATATGACAAGCATCATAAGAATCAAAAGCATGAAGACAAGAGACATAGAGTTTCCGTGGGGAAAACCCTAAGGTGAAAAACCCCACAACTTCCTCAAAGATAGAGAGAGCAATGGCTCAACCAAAGTACAACCAAATAACACTGAGATAGTCTCCTGATAGCAGATGATCCTCCTCCTCACTAGTGCGCCACTTTTCAAGTGAGAGTGAGTTGCTTTTCCGAATGAGTAAAATAGAGATCTCCGATCTCTATTTATACTAACCTTTTTTCCTAGTGACCTTATGGGGCCGACTTGTCTATCTAGATACATCCACATTATATAATATATAATTCAGGGTCGACCCCACATGGTGGTCTAATAACCCATCAGCAAGTACACACACTTGCGACACTTGTCAATCCACATGACGACACTTCCTTATAGAGGAATAACACATCTCTTATAAGGGTACAATGAATATATATAAAATATATAGATGAAATACATTCCGAAGTTACATATACGTCAACACTCCCTCTTAACTAGGAAGGTATTTCTCGACACAGATCTGCTAGACAAGTCTTCTTCTCTGGATCATCGTCATCGATGCATCGTCGTCATCATGATCATCACTGCTGCTGCTATCTTAACCAATCTCTGACTCTACTCATCATAGGAAGTTCTACAGAGCCAGTCCTTTTTCATACTGGATGTAGGCCCACCACCTGCAGGTCTTCATCATCACTAGCCATACTATGGAATCCTCAGGACTTATTATGTACGTCACAAAACCTGGCTGCAACATCTGAGGCTATTACGAGCACACAGCTCTACCTGTAGGATCTCCCAGGAGCACATTACATGTGATCCATCACAAAACCTGGCTGAAGCATCCCAGGCTGTTACGAGCACATGGCTCTACCTGTTGGATCTCCCAGGAGCACATTACATGTGATCTCACCACAAAACCTGGCTGAAGCATCTGAGGCCTTTTTCATCCTGTCCAAATCTCCCAGGAGAAAATTACATGTGGTCATGGCAAAACCTGGCTGAAGCATTTGAGGCCTTTTTCATCCTGTCCAGATCTCCCAGGAGCAAATTACATGCCATAGGACAAAACCTTGCAAGAGCATCTGCCAGATATCCCAGGGAACCGAATTACATGCCATAGGAAAAACCTCGAAAGACTATCTGCAGATCTCCCAGGGCACAAATTACATGTCCTCCCAAGCAAAACCTCGAAAGAGCATTTGCCAGATGTCCCAGGGCACCGAATTACATGCCATAGGAAAAACCTTGAAAGACCATCTGCAAATCTCCCAGGGCACAAATTACATGCTTACCTGTACAACCTGATCCACGGCCACAAAGTATCATCTGATACTCATCAAACATCATCTTGATGTACACATGATCATCCTGATCATCATCACTACAACATATTGTTGCATGTCATCTGGAGAAGCTCGTCATCCACGATCATCCTGATCATACAATGCATCCATCTGATGCACACCAAGTATCCACCTGATACATACATAGATACATGATCCACACAATGTATCCATCAGCATACATGATCTACCTGATCATACAAAGATACATGATCCACACAATGTATCCATCAACATACATGATCTACCTGATCATACAAAGATACATGATCCACACAATGTATCCATCAGCATACATGATCTACCTAATCATACAAAGATACATGATCCACACAATGTATCCATTAGCATCCAACATGATGCGTACATACAAAATACATACACATGATCCAACTGATCATATCCAGCATCCAACATGATGCGTATACAAAATACATACACATGATCCAACCAATCATATCCAACATCCAACATGATGCGTACATACATATAAATGATCCAACTGATCATATCCAGCATCCAACATGATGCATACATATATACATATAATGATCCAACTGATCATATCCAAGCAGAAACCAGAACATCATCCTAATGCTCATCATCCAGCGCTTACATCCACAACCATGTGAAGGATCCCCCTTCCAACATGCTTGGAATGGATTCAGCAAATGTGTCCATCACTTCTTCCTCGAAGTGTCCTCAATCTGAAGAACGCCGAGCCTCTCTCTGAAGTACTCAAACTTCACCCTGGCTAGTGGCTTCATCAGCACATCTGCAATCTGCTCGTCCGTCGCAACATACAGGAGCTTCACAGCTCCTCTCTGCACCATATCCCTGATATAGTGATATTTGATCTCTATGTGTTTCGACCTGTCATGAAACACTGGATTCTCGGACAGCTTCACACAACTCTGGTTATCACATAAGATACCAGTAGAATCCAACGGGAGATCAAATAAATCAGACAGTAGCTTTCGTATCCATACTTCCTCACAACTAGCTAAACATGCTGCAACATACTCTGCCTCAGTTGTACTCAGTGCTACACAGGACTGCTTCCTGCTAAACCAAGAGATCACACCTGATCCCATACTGAAGCAACACCCAGATGTGCTCTTCCTATCTACAACACTGCTAGCCCAATCTGAATCAACATAACCATGCAGGTTGAACTTTTGATTCGCTTCATACTTGAGCCCATAATCCACTGTACCCTTCAGATACCTCAAAACATGATTTACAGCAATCAGGTGAACACTCCTCGGATCCGTCAGGAACTGGCTCAATGTGTTCACAGCAAAGCAAATATCCAGTCTCGTGTTCGTCAGGTACATCAAGGACCCAATCATCTGACGATACATGGACACATCAACCGGCTCAGATGAAGCATCACATAGTAGCTTCAGATTCGATGCCATAGGTGTGGCCATGGCTTTGCAATCCATCATCCCAAATCTCTTCAGGATATCCATTGTGTACTTCCCTTGACCAAGGAAGATCCCACCTGCACTCTGCCACACCTCCATACCTAGGAAATAGTCATATCGAATTCAACAGCAAGCTTCCTCTTAGTATCTGCAATCAGTCTGTCATCTCCTGCTACAAATAAGTCATCCACATACAGGAGTAGAATCACAGGATTCCCTTCCTCAACCTTGTAGTAAAGGTTGGAATCCGCTTTACTTTTGGTAAAGCCCAAACTAGATAGGAAACTGTCCATCCTACCATACCAGGTTCTGGGAGCTTGCTTCAAGCCATACAAGGCTTGCACACATGTGACTCCCTATCAGATCTTGGGACTGCATCCCAAACATCATCTTCATGATCGACGAATCATGGCATTCCATTTCTTCATCCTAGATCCTGGGAACTTCAATATCTTCAATATCTTCAATAGATATCTTTGTTGCTGGAACAAATGTTGTAGTCCTTTTGTAGGTGAAGATATACAGTCTTTCCTACAAAACAAGTTAAATTGCATGATTAGAAACATGTCATAATTTTCAGAACAAATTCTTTACACATAAAGAAATATGTCATGCAGTCATGCAGTTATCTTTAGCCAATGCTTCAATACAAAATTTATCCATGTTCCACAACTTTCTAGATGCCTTCCAGTCTCTACCAGAACATTGTTAAGAGTTTACACTACTCCCAACATGTCAGCAAAGAGGTTTCATTCTAGATAAGTAGCACTGGAATGTTGTACAGTGCCATAGGCCACTTACCCATCATATGCATATTAGTAGTATAATGTTCATTAATGAAATCATTCAAATATGCATAATACATCTTCTAAGTCTAGGAACATAAGCATAATACTATTTAAACAAACAAAATAGGTAAGAAATGATAATTGAAATACTTATCTTTGTTTGTTTGTTGGGTGGACTCCCTCTGAGTCTTTGCTTCCTGGCAGGAGCTGCTGAAGTAGCTTCTTCTACACCTTTATGTTTTGGAATGTAGGAAGATGGTCAACTCCCTTTGAAAATATGCATCCTTGCAGGAGCTACTGGAGTGTGCTCCCTCTTGATCTTTGCTTCCTAGATTACCTATCCTTGAACTTATATTCATCCTTGCTGACATCAATCTTCTTGAACCCAGAAAAGACCTCTTCTGGTGTCTTGTTGTCCAATATCTTGTGGGGAGTTCTGTTCTGCACATATACAGTTGTTCTAACTGCTTTTGCCCATATATGCATAGGTAGATCCTGGTCATGCAACATTGCCCTTGCTGCTTCCATGACTGTTATGTTCTTCCTTTCTGCAACTTCATTATGTTGAGGATTATAAGGAGCAGTCAACTCCCTCTTAATCCTTGAATCACTGCAAAGTTTCTTGAGGTCACCTGAGGTGAATTCTCCACCATTGTCGGATCTGAATGTTTTGATCTTCTTGTCAGTTTGATTCTCCAACAAGGTTTTGAATTCCTTAAACTTATCAAACACCTCATCTTTGTTCTTCAAGAAGTAAACCCAAGTCTTCCTGGAGAAGTCATCAATAAATGAGACATAGTAAACATATCCACTCAGGGAACTGGATGACATATGTCCACATACATCTGAGTGGATGATTTCTAGGATGTCTTTTGCCTTGCTTTCATTGCTTGGGAAAGACTTCTTAATGTTCTTACCTTTTGCACATCCTTTGCAAACACCTTCATGTTTTGTCTTGATTTCAGGAAGACCCTCTATTTCCTTGCTTGCAAGTGGAAGTGCTCTATAGTGCATATGAGCTAGTCTTCTATGCCAAAGTTCACTTGGCTCCATGGATTCATGCACCATGGCATGTTCAGGTTGTCCCTTCAATTTATACAAGCCTCCCTCTTTCTCTCCAATCACTACTGCATCATCTATGGTCTTTCCCTTTGGCAACATTAGGACTTGTCCATCCACAAATGCAACCCTCATACCTTTTGCATCCAATGCAGAGATGGAGAGTAAGTTCTTCTTGAGCCCAGGTACATAAAGTACTTCTTTCATCTTCAAGGATTTTCCAAAATCTAGGTTGTAGGAGGTTTCACCACTTTCTTTGATTGGGTATTGATAATCATCCCCAAGTTTCACCTTATGGGGTGATTCATGTTCAGATAGATTCACAAAAGATTCCTTAAACCCAGTCATGTGTTTGGAAGCCCCACTATCAATCAACCAATCATTACAACTATGAGAGATGGTACCTGTGAGAGCAGAGATCAGAACATACTCTTCTTCACTTGATGAGTCATCATTACTATCACTTTCTACCCTAGCCTTCTTCTTTGGGGGTTCATCATCTTCGGCAGCATGAGCATGAAACCTTCTTTTGCTACCCTTCTTCTTCTTGTTGGAGATGTTGTTTTCCTTCTTGTTCTTGGGACAATTTATGGCAATATGCCCTTTCTCATTACAAGTGAAGCATATTCTTCTTTCTTTGAAGTGATGTGAAGATCTCTTGGAGTGAGATGGCTCTCTCTTGGACTTCCCTTTATTGGTGTGAGCTGTGAGAGCTTGATCTTCATTCCCCATCTTTTCTTCTCGTGCCACAAGCCTTGCTTCTTCTTGTGAGCATTCTTCCCGTAGTCTACTGAAGGAGATCAACTTCTTCCTTGCACAAATTCCTTGGATAAAGGAATCCCATGACCTGGGTAGGCCATTTAGAGTGGTCATCACCACTTCACCATTCTCCACTATTTCATCCACTGCTTCTATTTGTTCCTTGATCTGGGAGACCCTTGAAAAATAAGATTGAATGGTTTCTCCATTCTGAAACTTTACTCCTTTCAATTGGTTCCGCAGGGTCATCTTCCGATTTATGTTCTTCCCTTCAAACAGCTTGGTCAAAGAGTCAAACATCTCCTTGGGTGTCTTAAGAGAAGACACATGGGGTATGAGATGGTCTTTGATAGAATCAACAATGATTCTCTTTGCCTTGACCAAGTTCTTCTTGTGCAATGCCTTGGCCTCTTCATTCTCTGGGATAGGGATGTCTTCTTTCGCATATGAGTCCAACTCATTTTCTTCCAGGATTAATCCAATCCTATATTTCCAGGCTCAGAAGTTATCAGCCCCTTCAAGCTTATCCTCAAGCTTGGTGTGGAGAGACATCTTAAAGAGTACTTCAAATGGAAATAGAAAAGATTTAGATCTTACCACTTAAGGTGCTGAAAACTGGATCTGGTCCCGGATTAGGGTTTGTCTGAGAAACCCTAAAAATTCAAAATGTGAATTTCAAATTTCTGAAAGGATAGAAAGATGCACCTTGGTGAGATGATCAGCCTAGTACATTCAGAATTTGAGATTAGCAAAGTCTTGCCCTTCAAAATTTCCTTTTTGTCCTCCCGGGTTCACTTGGGAGAGCCCTGAATTAGGGTTTGAGTTTCCCAGATATCTATCCAGCCAAAAATCTCAATCCAAAGCTCTAAACTTCAATTTTTGCAAGGAGCTTCCAGCTGTGTCTTCAGATTCCAGAAATTCCTATTTTTGTGGAAACCTTAATTTTTAAGGCCAAATCTGAAAATGCTCGGAACTGAGTTCTGATTGGACAGATAGATGCACCTTGATGAGTAGAGTCAATCTACTATACTGATTTTCAAAAATATATGGAGAGAAACCCAATAAACAAGGAACTCAAGCTTCCGTCACTGCAAAATGTCTTCTTCTCAGGTTAGCTCTGATACCATGTTAAATTTTGAGCATTAATTCACAATACTCTAGGATCTTTGCTGAGAGAATAACATCTATAGTATATCAATGCATGACAATCACAATATGACAAGCATCACAAGAATCAAAAGCATGAAGACAAGAGACACAGAGTTTCCATGGGGAAAACCCTAAGGTGAAAAACCCCACAACTTCCTCAGAGATAGAGAGAGCAATGGCTCAACCAAAGTACAACCAAATAACACTGAGATAGTCTCCTGATAGCAGATGATCCTCCTCCTCACTAGTGTGCCACTTTTCAAGTGAGAGTGAGTTGCTTTTCCAAATGAGTAAAATAAAGATCTCCGATCTCTATTTATACTAACCTTTTTGCCCAGTGACCTTATGGGGCTGACTTGTCTATCTGGATACATCCACATTATATTATATATAATTCAGGGCCGACCCCACATGGTGGTCTAATAACCCATCAGCAAGTACACACACTTGCGACACTTGTCAATCCACATGACGACACTTCCTATAGAATAACACATCTCTTATAAGGGTACAATGAATATATATATAATACACAGAGGAAATACATTCTGAAGTTACATATACATCAACATTCAGGAGCGCTAGTTTCCCTACTGTACAGTAGGGTATATTTCCTATAGCCTTCTGTTAGTGGTCTGTTTGAGTTTTTAGACTTTTTGGTGGCCTTCTGACTTTTTTTTTAGATCTCCTTGACTGGCATTTGAGGTTCATAACTTTTCTTTAAGTCGTAGAACCTTTCTTTGAATCTTTTTACCATCTTTAGATCGCTTGCTTACCTGTGGAATGTTTGGACTGTTTATAACTCTTTTGGAAGACTAGGTTTTGTTCTTTGGTGAACACTTCCGTTTATTCTTGCCATGACTGTATGTTGTTGATTTACAAACCTGCATACTTTTGCATTTGCTGTTTGTAGCAACATTTGTTTGCTCTTTACCTATCTTATCCTTTGTTTTAGGGTTTGGTCTATTTTGGAGCCTTTAGGGTGTCTTCCGAACTTGTTGATTTCCAACCTTCTGGGACTTGTTGTCTTTTCTGGTTTCAAGTGTGTTTAAAGTTTTTTAGGCTGATTCATTTCTCAGTACTTGTATTAGTAGGGTGGTTGGTAGCTTGCTTGCCTACTTTTTGCTTGGCATAGTGGTCTTGTTAGGGTTTGATGCTTTGGGTCAGTCCTCTTGTGTTGGATTCACAGTTTTAAGTATCTTTCTCCTATTGTTTTCTCCTAACTTTGTTTCTGAGTATAGAGGTTTTTTATTTTGCAAAAAAACCTGTAGGACAAGTCTTTGTTGAGCTAGTGCCTTGACAGCTTTAAGCTTAAGAACCATTTTTAGCCATACTTACACATTGCACACAAGTCTTATTTGCTTTCCATGTTTATAGTTCTTTTTCGTTCATAATAACAGAAAAAAGCAAAAAATTTGGTAGCTTAAGATTAATAAGGCTTATATTTGTTACAAGATAGTATAGATTATTTTGTGTACAATTTCAAAAGAAAACAAAAAAGAAATTTAAGTAGATTTGCTCAGTTTTTTAGTTTGGAAAAGAATTTTAAATAAAAAAATAAAAAAAGAGTTTTGTTGTCGAAAGTTAGAATTTATGCACTATTGCTTTTCTGTTGGAACCACGCCACACAAACGCACTACCTTTTGAGTAATAATAGCCCTAAAAATCTTTAATAAAATCAAATAGAAACAAATTTTCTTTTTTAAGGATACACTACACCAACTAGTCTTGGTTAGGATCTTGAGTTTAAATCACCTTAAACCACTCAAGATCACACATTACGCAAAAATCGTATTTCGACTATCACAGGTAAATCCATTTCACTCAAAGCTTGCTTGGGATCTATGCAGTAGGTCTTGTGAGATCAGATTGTTGGGAATACTCCTCCTACTTTATGTTTCGAGCATATACCAGGATTGGATCGTGTTTGGGGACTCTTTTGAGTTTCTGGCTCAGTTACCCTGCCCACGCCTTCTGATTCGACCAGAGACTATTCCCCCAGGAGTTTTCGGTGTTGTGGTATCCTTAGTATCTGACCATAGGTTCATACACAGGTGACAGCGGAGGGTATATCTGCTGTAAATAGGACAGACGTGGAGGAAATCCCTTGCAGGTCTTTGGGAGGGCAGTTGGGTGATTCCAGTGCTTGCACCCTTAGTCATTGTATTGTGGACCCCAGGTAACTGTTCTTCATATTTTGTTGATCTGTTATGGGCCCTCATCATCCCAGACTCTTCTCCGGAAGGCATATCGTTTGCTTGGTTTGCATACTTAGGAATTTTTAGTTGGCGTGTTGTTTTCCCCCTAGTCGTAGTGGCCACTAGGTTTTCTAGTTTTTATTTATATATATATAATCACGAAGAACCAAGAACTTCGTAGATCGAGAAGGATTCAAAACCTTCCACCACTTAGAACAGAACCTTTACCGCTAGCTAGAGGACAGTAGGTAAACCCCAGTGTTTCTTTAGAAACCATTCCTGAAACAGAACTTCCTGAGGAAATTTTTACAATGGAAAATCCTGAAATAGGAATTCCTGAGGAACTACCACTTGAATTTGAGTTTCTTGAAGAACAACAAACAACAATAGAAAAACCTGAAATAGAGGTTCCTGAGGAACCACAACCGGGTACTCCAGATCAACGACATTTTAGTTCAGTTGAGATTGAAGATATTACTTCTGCGGAGTATAGCACTCCCTTTAATCCTCCTCTGACCAATCCTAGAAATCTGCTTCTGTTACCCGTTGGTTTTCAGCAGCCCGATTACAGTGCATAAAATTTCTTGCCTGGACATTTGATGTCTACTCTAGGAGGTGAACAGGGAGTTCCACAAACTCCCACCATAGGTATGAACACTAACGCTGTAAATCCTCCTTTTACTGCTACACCAAGTTCGGCACAGACAACCTCTGTGTCCACTCCGTCTTTCAATTTTAATACTGGTACGTTAGGTATGCCGAGTTCAACAACTATGGCATCTACCTCTACACCTACTGTTGGACCTAGCAGTACAACCAATTTAGTGCCACCTCCTGCATTTCAACCGTTATATCATATACCCAGTACTTGGATTTCCACACCCGCTATAGGGCCAAGTGCTTCTGCAACTATGCTTGTCATGAGTACCATGACCGCACCGTCTACGTCAGCTACCACTGGTTTCAATACCTTTGTAGGTCCCAACATGAATCAATGTAATATGCCTGTAGGTAATGTCCCTTTTTCCTTATTTTCAGGGGGAGGGGGTAATATTTTTAACCAGCAATATGACGGGGCTAACACCCAGCCACAGTGGACGAACCCACAGAGCACTAACCCACTTTCATATGGGTGGGGAAATTTCAATAATACTTTCATGCAACAACAGATGGTAGGGGGCAACCCCTACCAACAAGTAGCTGGGGGCAACCCCTATCAAGAGATGGTAGGTGAAAACCCCTATCAGCAGATGGCCGGGGGCAACCCTTACCAACAGATGGTTGGGAGCAACCCCTACAAGCAGACGGCTGGAGGCAACCCCTACCAGTAGTTCACAGGTCAAACTATGGGTGGTTCCCCTTTTTCAACCCCATCTTATCAAGTACCGTCTTACCGGCCTCGTTTACAATTTCTGGCAACTTTAAATTTTCCAGATCTTTCCAAACTGACCAATGATCTAGTGTATCGTAATGCTACATGGCCACCAGTTCCTACCAAGTTACCTTCGAACATTCCAAAGTTCGAAGGAAAAACAGGTGAAGACCCTGGTGATCATGTCACTACTTTCCATTTATGGTGTTCCTCAAACTCATTAAGTGAAGATTCCATTAGATTGAGACTGTTCCAAAGGACTTTAACCGGTGTTGCAGCCAAATGGTACATTGAGTTACCTGCAGCTACATTCTTTAATTTTGGGGATCTCGCGACTGTGTTTTTGAATCACTTCCAGCTTCCTGTTCGGTATGATGCCGGAACAGAAATTTTGTCTACATTTAGGCAAAATAAAGCCACTCATTTATCTGATCACATTCAGGAGTGGAAAAGATGGAAGAGGCTCATTAAGGCCAACATACCTCCAGAATTCCTTCTTGAGTGGTATTTGAAATCACTCCTTCCTTACATTTCTAAGGAAGTAGCTACATCTGGAGTGTCTAACGAGGAAGAAGCCATCCTACGAACCTAGCAATTAGATCTCGTTTATGCACAATCTGGGTTACTGTATGAGATCATACCTGATGCACCACGATCGAATACCGATCTGAGTAGACCTAAACCTGGACCACATGCTGACGGCATAGTGGGTTCAGTTGACTCTGCAGCTTTTGAAGCATTGACCAAACAGGTTCATGCCTTATCTGTCAAACAATCGACTGCAGAAGTTTCTTCCGTCACAACCTCTCCTTCTACTTCTGAATCTATCAACCAGGTTCAGAACAATCAAAAGGGCCCTCGGCAGCCCAATAACAAAAATAAGGGCAAGAAAGGAGAGGGGAACCATCAGAAGCCCAGAAAAGAGAATGCCGAAGAGGGTAACAAAGAGAGAAAGAAGGTTAAGTTCCCTTGTAAACTTTGCAAGTAGGACCACCTTACTCACCAATGCCCTCTGCTTGAAGAAGCCCAGAAGCTATTAAGAGAAAAGAAGCCTTCCGTACTGAAAGATCCATTCCCTAAGGGGCAGAGCTCAACTTCTGGCACCTCCAACACTGAGGGCACTACACATGCTATGATTGATCAACATTTTATTAACATGGTTAATTCAGATGCACTCTTACAAACGAGAGCCATGAATTATACCCCAGACGCACAAAAAAAGGATAAAGAGATTCCAGAATCCTCCACTCCACTCCACATACCTGTGGACCCAATGCCCAAGATCCTGAAAGGTGTCTTGAAACGGGCATCGCACAATCCCAACACTCAGGCCGCCTCCAACTACAACGTGGTTGAATATTTAGCCCAGACCCCTTGTGCCATGTCTACCTTAGAAGTCTTGCAAAGTTGTCCTTTACAACGGAATGCACTTCTGGCAGCTATTGGAAGTATGGAATCCTCTAACATGTCTGCGCGATTTGATATGACTGATATCAAATACTGGTTTCCCTACCACATTGCTCTTCAAATTGAAGCCGTCCATGGCCCAATGACCATCAGACGAGCTGTCGTAGATGAGGGCGCGTCGACCTATGTAATGTCAATTTCCTGTTGGAAAGCTTTGGGTTCCCCCGAGTTAGCCCCTTCTAACACACTACTTATTGCATTTGATGGCAGGACTTTCCATCCACATGGGGTTTTGCCATCATTTGATGTCACATTGGCCGGTAAGACAGTTGCTATAGAAGTAGAAGTTCTGGACGCTCTGCTTGATTACAATATGTTATTAGGCAGGAGCTGGACATATGCCATGCAAGCCATTGCATCGGCAGTTTTTCTAGTTGTTATGTTCCCATTTGAAGGTAAGGTTGTTACAGTCGATCAATTTTCTTTCACTCAGAGAAACAACTAGACTTCTTCAGAGACCACAATTCCCTTAGTTGATCAAACCGACCTGGTTAATGAGAGTTTAGGAGCAGGACTGTATGGGTCGTTAATAGGCACTTTCGACCTCCCCTCCCCTGTTCTTTTTATGCGTTCTGATGTGGGTACTGCTACCGAAACATTCACGGTTGGTTTAAGAACTGATCCTTGGATCCTTCCTACTACATCAAAACCTTTTGTGCCTCCATCCATTATAGAAGTGGCCTATATGGAAACACAACATACTGCAATGGAACATATCATGACTCCGCCAGTCTCTGCCGAGTCAGATATGGACTATTCTTCGGCATGGTCACTGAATTCCACTCACTTGTTCGATTGTTTAGATACGGTTTTGTCGTCTGATGAAGCCATCTTAGAAGTCATGATGGGCCTGGACCAACCATGGGAACATATGCATCACAGGTCCTACATGCTTCCAGATCTAGACAGGATTGAGAGAGGGGAATTCCCCATGAGACCCGGTGGATTGGTTGATTTGTCATCTTTTCCTTCTACTTCAAGAGCTATTTATGCTGAGGGAAATATGGATAATATATCGAGAACAATTCCGATCAACATTTCCACCAAACCCGGGGCCATGGAAAACATTTTTATTGGTGCAGACTGTTCTCCAGAAGAGATCGCTCTATATACAAAACTTTTTAAAGAATTCTGCGACGTTTTTGCCTGGTCATATGAGGAGATGCCAGGTATAGACCCAGCCATCGTGGAGCATGTCATCACGACATACCCTAATGCAAAACCTGTGAGACAAAAGCTCCGCCCTGTGAACCCTAGAAAAGCGGTCTCCATCAAGGCGGAGGTTGAAAAGTTGCTTAAAGCCGGTTTCATCTATCTGATTGACATGACGGAATGGGTTTCAAACCCCGTCCCGGTTGATAAGAAGCAAGGTACCATTAGAGTCTGTACTGACTTCCGGGACTTGAACAAAGCTTGTCCGAAAGATAACTATCCTACGTCGTTTATCGATCAAATCATAGATGCTTGTGCGGGACATGAGATGTTCTCTTTCATGGACAGTTTTTCGGGATACAATCAAATAGAAATCAAACCCGAGGACCAGCATAACACAACTTTCATTTGCCCGTGGGGGATCTTCGATTACCGGAAGATGCCATTTGGCTTGAAGAATGTTGGAGCTACCTTCCAGCATGAGATGAATTTCACTTTTCATGATATCAAACACGTAGTAGAACCTTACTTGGATGATCTCCTGACGTGATCTCGAAAGAGACGGGATCATCCAGCTCATCTTAGACAGGTGTTTGAAAGATGCAGACAATATAAGATTCATTTGAATCCTAATAAGTGTGTGTTCTGTGTCAAATCGGGATGTCTATTGGGCTTCATTGTCTCCAGTCGTGGCATAATGGTCGACTCGCTGAAAGTAGAGGTGATTGTAAATCTGCCTCCTCCTCGCACCTTGCGACAACTCCAAAGTCTGCAAGGCATTTCTAATTTCTTATGGCGATTCATCATAAACTATGCTAAAATTACTAAAGGTTTTATGAGGCGACTCAAACAAGACTCCTACTTTGTGTGGGACGAGCCTGCTCAAGCATCCTTTGAAGCCTTAAAAAAGGCACTTCATTCAGCACCCTTGTTGAGCCCACCAGACTACGCAAAAGATTTTCTTTTATATCTGGCAGCGTCTCTTAATACAATTGGTATAGTTTTTGTTCAGGAAGACGATACACTCCAAGAGCATGTTGTCTACTATCTTTCTCGCGCATTGATAGCCCCTGAGGTTAAATATTCGCACGTTGAGAAGTTAGCACTTGCCGCGGTCTATGCGATATAGAGGCTTCGTCACTATATACTTTTATGAACTACTACTGTGATAGCAGAAGTCAATCCTTTCCAGTACGTTCTCACCCGACGAATCATCGGTGGGAAATATAATAAATGGATTGTAATCCTACAGGAGTTCGATTTGGTCTTCCAATCGGCCAAGTCGAAGAAATCACTAGTGTTCGCTGAGTTAATCTCAGAGTTTCCAAGTGACCTAGAATACGTTGAGGAAGAATCATCATTCCCAGATGAACATATCTTCCTCATTGCTTCCTCTGACCCATGGTACGGGGATATCTTAGTATATCTCCATACTTTGAGGTGTCCTACTACTTTTTCTCGAGAAGAGCGACACAAGCTCAAAATCCATGCGAAGAACTACCTTATCATCTCAGATACTTTATATCGACGTGGGGTAGATTCCATTTTACGACATTGCTTAACTTGAGAAGAAGCCGAAGCAGTATTAAATGATGCCCACAGTGGAGCTTGTGGGGGACATCTTTCTAGGTTGGAAACCGTTTAGAATATACTGTGTGCCGGATATTTTTTGCCCACGATCTTTAAAAATTGTGTGGAAGCGGTGAAACACTGTCGTCCGTGTTAGTTTTTCACTAAGAAAATGAGGGCACACCCAGCTCCTCTTCATCCTGTGATTACAGCAGGTCCCTTCACAAAATGGGGGGTTGATTACATGACTTGCAATCTAGTTTTGGCTGGAGGACATCATTACATCATCGTTTCCTTTGACTACTTTACTAAGTGGGCGGAGGCAATGCCTACTGTTAAGGTAGATGGAGAAACCGCCGCTTATTTCATGTTTAATCAGATTATTGCATGGTTTGGCATACCTAAAGAGATAGTGACTGATCATGGCAGTCATTTCCAAAATAGCATGATGACCGAGTTGTATACAATGCTTGGTTTTCGACAAGAACATTCGTCTTCATACTATCCACAAGCGAATGGACAAGTCGAAGCAGTGAACAAAACTTTAAAGGTTATACTGCAGAGAACTGTTAATGCCAGTCGAAATAACTGGCACATCATGATGTACCCGAATATTTGGGCTTACCGAGCAAACATTAAGACTGCTACCGGATTCTCTCCCTTCCGACTTGTGCATGGGATAGAAGCAGTCGTACCGATTGAATGCGAGATTCCTTCGCTAAAACTAGCAGTTCAGTTACTACCAGATACTTCAATACTAGAAGAACGTTTGTTACACTTAGAACATCTAGATGAACAGCATCGTGACGCACTCACAACAAACGAGGTCCACAAAAAATGAGTCAAAGGATAGTATGACAAATCCGTCAAACCTAGGGTTTTCATTGAAGGAGACTTGGTCCTACTTTGGGATCAAGACAAAGAACCCCTAGGACCTGGAAAATTCAAATCCAGGTGGCTTGGACCTTTTATAATTTTCAAAGTATTGAAGAAAGGTGCCTACGAACTGATAGATTACGAAGGTAATAAGCTGGCCGAGCCTAGAAATGGGCTCTACCTAAAGAAGTACTACGCTTAGGCTGACGTACTTTTTTTGGTAGCATAGCTGTATATTTTTGTAAAGCTAGTTTTTGTTATGCTTGTTAGTTAATCTTATGTGTTTTTTCGTTTCGTGTACCAGATGTCAACCAAACATTTCTTAGGATTTGTTGATGGCACCAGTCGCCACACCTGTCAGTTGGCTGCAGCAGCTTGGGACATTTACTCACCCGCTGGCCAACTTGTCTCTTCGGGGGGGGGGGGGGGGGGGGGTTTATTTGGGTCCTACCATGAATAATGTGGCTGAATACAGTGTAGTTATAGAACTTCTCCGAGATGCTCTCAGTCATGGAATTTCACATTTGGAGGTAAGACTTGACTCACAATTAATTGTATTTCAGTTAACAAGTGTATACCAGATTAGAGATCCTGGATTGCTACGTCAGTTTCTACGAGTTAGACTATTGGAAAGGCAGTTTGATTCTATTATATATGAACACATTCCAAGAAATTTAAACGCATTAGCTGATTCATTAGCAAACTATGTGTTAGACTGGCATTTGTATCATACACTTTCATAAACAACATTGCACACATAAAATTCAAACACATACATATGTAAATAACCGATACTGTATATAGCCGATACTGTATCAAAAAATATATGAGTTTTGGATCACAAGTCTATCAAGTCATGTCATAAAAGTACAAAACTGGGCATAGTAGCCTCAAAAATATATACATAGAATGTATCCCTCCCCTATGGAGAAGGAGGAACCTCATCATCATCTACTGCATTGTGATAGCATATGACTAGCCTAGCTATCTTCCGCAACACCCTAAGCCATGCTGGGGGGACCCCAACTACATCTTCCTGCATATCAATAGGTATCAGATCCATACGGCATGCAGGAACTTCATGAGTCAACCGACTCACTTTTCTCTCTATGGTCCCCAACATAGCATCTGCTGCATTAATATCAGCTGGCCTCACAAAGATGGCAGGATGTCCCTCGGGATGGACAGGCCCAACATCTATATATGACACTTGTTTAGCACTTCAAAATTCATTCGTAAAAATAAAATACTTGAAAAGTTTGAAAAAATTAAATAATTCTCAAAAATTAAACATACCAATATCTCCCCAGGCTCCACCTGGAGGAAGCACCAGTTCTGGATCATGACGGAAATCCAATCCAGCATATGGAAACTGCTCTAAAGCAGGCACTTGCCTCTCCCACCACCCCGAGAAATCATCAGTATGATAACAGTAGTGACTTTCCCCGCCACCCTGGCGGAGGAATATGTCACCCCAACGACCTATTCTGGGCTCATGGGGGTTAACCTGAGGTAGAGGCATCCCCAAACTGATAGCAGGCATCCTCTCAAAGAAGAAAGTACACAAAATGCTACCGTACCTAAAATTCTTCATTGTGCTAGATTTACAACCTGTCAATTGAGATTTCATGCTCGCCAGTAAACTAGTACACCAATCATATACATGACGATGTAAGCATTGTACACTAACATGCATAGAGTGCCTGGAAGCTAGGTGTAGTGAGGCACTACCTACCACTCAATTGATCATACTCACTATCACCTTCAAGGGGAGGCCTTCAATGGTAGAAATCAAGATTTGGCTTCCTGATTTCTCATCTCCAGCCACACAATATGAATTCACGTACTCTTGCACAGACCTTATGCCCACACGAGAAGACCCTTTCAGATTTATTACATCTCCCTTCCATGAGAGACCAGTAATGAAATATATGTCATCAACTATAAGCTCCAAAGTTTGCCCACAGATGACAAAGTATTGGTATCCACATCCCAGTACTGAATAAGTCTTCGAAATAATTTGTTTAGGGCCCTCATGTTTATGGTTCGGTAAAACTTCAATAAATCACATCTTCGGAGAGTGTGGAGAGTGGTTGGATCTTGCATGGCCAACCTATCCATGTCCTCATGTTCTCTCTCCCTCCATTGAAGAACCATCCTGCACAAAAAATGACATTTTTTTAGTCTCGGCGCTTGTTTTTAGGTTTTCAGGCTTGAGCGCTACTATGTATACTACACAGTAACGTATGGGCGCTACTCTATTTGAGCACAGTAGCGTTCACCTCCTTTACATGCTACTGCTATTGTTACACAGTAGCGCCCGCGCAGTAAGAGTTGTGAGCATTGCGTTGCAAGCAATTTTTGGCTCAAAAAATGAAAACTAAACCATAAAAATGCAAGTGGGGAGGATTCTAACTCACTTGGTGGAAGAAGAACGGCGTTTGGATGCTTGATTTGATCACCATGGAGATTTGAAAATGCCAAGGTTGCCCTAAAATATTTGCCCTACAAAAACAAATTGGAAATTGATTTTTAAAATGAAATTATATATATGAATTGGATTTTAATTTTTACCCACCATTGTTTAGTTCTCTATAGTTTCAATTTTTTTTTCAAAATCACCTAATTAATCAATTGAAACATACATATGGTGCAATACTAATCCAACTCGCATTTTTCCTTAAATTTTTGTAGGATCGATCTCCTAAGTTTAAAAACTCTCGATGTTAGACCTTGTCAACTAGTTGATAGTTCAAATTCATATATCATTCGAGATTTTTTGTCACATTAACTAATATTTTGTTGAAGACCTAGTTTTGGCAGAGTATGAAGCTATGATCCTAGAAGTTGACCTTTAAGTCATTTTAAGCTCTTGTTTGGACTATTTAAACCTAAACAAGATTGTCGAGCAAGCTTGTCCTTTTCGAGCTCGTTAAAGTAATCGAAGGCTCATCCACTCAGGTATATAATTATCCCTTTTCTGGGCCTAGGTGGATTAATTACGGAAAAGCTATACTCTAGGTATACTTCTGTATGTGCTATAAGAGTTCTTTTTCCTTTGTTTTATACTTTTTCAGGGGAGGAGACTAACTGCACGAAAAATGACCTTTTGGAGCCTTTCTTTAGGGTTTTCATGCTCTCTAAACATGAAAATACCAAGCGAGCATTCACCTACTCGGGCTGGATGTGAAATCCACGAGAGGGTAAATAGAGGACTGTTTAAGTTTTTCAACTCTATAAACAAGAAAACACCGCCGAGCACAGACCAATCCGGGCTCGATATAAAATCCACGGATAGGTGAAAAGAGGATTGTTTAAGTTTTTCAAACTCTATAAACAGGAAAACACCGGCGAGCATTAATCTGCTTGGGCTCGATACTAAAATCCACGAGCAGATATATGGAGTTATTGTTTAAGTTTTTCAGACTCCTTAAAATTGAAAACACCGGCGAGCAAGAACAGATCTCGGCTCGATATTAAAATCCAGAGATCAGTAATATAGAGCAATCTTCTATCTCTTCTTCGAACTCTGTAAATAATGAAGAAGGTCTTGAGTCTTCCTCTCATGGGCTCGTTAAAATTTTTACATGGTTGGATCTATTGAGTTTTCATTCTTTCTTGGACTCATTAAAATGACAAGAAAGGTAATCTTTTATCTAAAAGGAATAAGGGATGGGAAAGATGTGTCATATCTTCAATGTAAAAGGCAATTCAGTCAGTTCTATCCTTGAACACAGCACCTACTTGAGTCTATCTTGTCGGTTGGGTTTAGTTTTTGACCTCAGGGTGAACCTGCTCTCCGAGTTGTTTACTCCCCCGGTTGGTTATTCTTCCAACCATATGGAGGGTCTGATAATGTCTCTTACATTTCAGGCTTATCATTTACCCCATTATGTCGAAAACTTCCTGAGTCACTTTGTGTCATGCTCACTGTTCAAGGATATACCCTGTGTCGGCCATTCTGTAGTTTACCTTGACCTCATGTGTCGGCCATCCTAGTGTCAGTCTTGTTACATATTATTCCATATCAGCTCATACCAGTTGATTTGTCCTCGAGTTGGATGATGGAGGATGCCTTAAGGCCTCCATTCCAACGAACTTCTTCCTATCGACATCAACTCATTTTACTCTGGGAATGAAGTTTAGAGTTTCGGTTAGTACCTTGGAGATTGCAGTCACCAGTGGCAATTTTCCTCGCTGTTGAATGTTGAGAATACATCAATGTCTCTTCTTCGACAGGATCCCAAAGTGTTCGACTCCAAGTCCATCTATTCACACTTGGTGGATCGTACTTGGTACCTTGGGCACCATCATCATTATCGGTGGAAGTCCTCGCGTTTGTTAACGATATACATCAATGACCGGTAATCAAACGATACCCCCCATGTTCGACTATCAGCTCATCTATTCACATGGTTAGGGTTTGTACCTAGAGTTGTTTTGGATGAAGACCTTGGGATTTTGGATGACTTTACCTCATTCTGTTATCACCCAAGTTGCGCAAGACTGAGCCTCACTTATATTCGACTCTCCATGAGACATAGATCCAGTTTGTTGTTATGGCTATGATCTCTCAGTTTGACATGGATCCACGCTTGTATTCCAAGTGGCCATGGTATATATACATCTCCTTGTTATGTATCCAAAATCATGTTGTATCACACTGTACATCTATATGATGTCAAAGATGTAATTGCTTGCTGACCTTGATCTTTGTTTCAAATGTTCTTGTGACTTGTTTCCACGGTCCTTTGCTCCTCCTCTGGCTTTGGATTATAATGTATTTCGGCCATCGTTTCCCTCTGAACTCACACATTAGGGGGCATCTGTTATTGGTCAAACCTGCACCTCTCCTTCCGTGATCAATTTAAGATGTTGATCACACAAAAGGACAACTTGGATGGAGGAGAATGTTGACCCTAAATGAGACTTTGACTTACTCCACCTCCTGACAAGACTGAAAAACCCTAAAAATGTCATTCTGAGATATGAGTGCTACTCTACTTTAAAAGGCTAACGCTTGTACCCTACTCCAGTGTATAATAGTAGCGCACTCAAGCCTCATGAGCGTTACTCCTCTTCAGCAGAGTAGCGCTCAACATTAAAAAAATTATGAGCGCTAGTTTACAAGCACTATAGTAGAGCCTTGAATGCTACTTCACTGAACAATAGTAGCGTACATCTCAAAAGATGATTAAAAAAAAATTAATTTCACGAAGAGGATTAGTTGCAGTTGGTTTCCCAACTTCCTCCATAACCAACTCTCGACCTGAACTGCTTCTCTTGTCTTATAAATATAGGGAAGAATAAAGAAAGGGGTTAGAGACATGAATGTTATTAAGAGACTTTTAAAGAGAAGCTTGCATTGGAGGAGTTTATGCTGGAAGATATCCAAGCCAGAGAAGAGCAGAACCCAGGATCAAGTTGCAGGAGCATGTCACAAAGTCAGGTATATTTTGTAACATCAATTTGCATTTGACAATAAAAGGTTGAAGCGTCTTTCTTGTCCCAAATTAAGTGTTCATTGAAGTTATATACTAGTTTGGATCTATTTTGGTTAATATTGGATGTTTACATTGCTGTGTCTTTTTCCATCATTATATATTATCCAAGATACGCTGAGAAAGGTACTTGTATTGCAGGTTTAGTGAATGGGAGGTGGACTTGAGGATCGAGCCCAAGATCAAATAAGAGCTAGGTTCGAACGTCATTCAAAAGGTATGTTCTCAAGGCCTACAACCTATTTCCTTTCATGAACATATCTGTAATGCAGTTAATACGCTTACCTGTCATCCCTTTTCAGTTGATAGTATCAGTTTCCTTACTATAGGGTAGTTTTTCCCACCAACACCTATTTGTTACAGATGAGGATAGTTTGATTGCTGATACCAAGAGGAAGCTTGTTGCCGAGTTTGAGATGAAGGACTTGGGGATGATGCACTATTTTCTAGGCATGGAGGTGTGGCAGAATGTAGATGGGATATTCCTTGGACAAGGGAAGTATGCAGTAGAAATCCTGAAGAGGTTCAGGATGATGGACTGCAAGGCCATGGCCACACCTATGGCATCGAATCTGAAGCTTCTGTGTGATGCTTCATCTGAGTCGGTTGATGTCATGATGTATCGTCAGATGATTGGGTCCTTGATGTACCTAACGAATACGAGATCGGATACTTGCTTTGCAATGAACACATTGAGCCAGTTCCTGACGGATCCCAAAGGTGTTCACCTTGTTGCTGTAAAGCATATTCTGAGGTACCTGAAGGGTACAGTTGATTATGGGCTCAAGTATGATGTGAATCAAAATGTTAACCTGGAGGGTTATGTTGATTCAGATTGGGCAGGAAGTGCTGCAGATAGGAAGAGCACTTATGGGTGTTGCTTCAGTATGGGATCAGGTATGATCTCTTGGTTTAGAAGGAAGCAATCCTGCGTAGCACTGAGTACAGCCAAAGCAGAGTATGTTGCAGCTTGTTCGGCTAGTTGTGAGGCAGTATGGCTGAGGAAGCTACTGTCTGAGTTATTTGATCTCCTGTTGGGTGCTACTGGTATCTTTTGTGACAACCAGAGTTGTGTGAAGCTGTCTGAGAACCCGATGTTACATGACAGGTCGAAGCACATTGAGATAAAATATCACTATATCAGGGATATGGTGCAGAGAGGAGCAGTGAAGCTCCTGTATGTTGTGACAGACGAGTTGATAGCCGATGTGTTGACCAAGCCACTGGCCAGGGTGAAGTTTGAGTACTTGGTGCACTTCATATCGAGATTCCTTCCAAGGGGAAGTGATGAGTCCAGAGACATAGATGCACATGAGCCATTCTAGCATGGTTGAAGTGTGTCTTCCCATGGCTGAGATATAAGGGTTGGGGCCATTCTGACATGGTTGAAGTATGTCTTCCCATGGTTGTTGATGTAAGAGTTGTGCCATTCGAGCATGGTTGAAGTGTGTCTTCCCATGGCTGTGATATAAGTGTTGTGCCATTTGAGCATGGTTGAAGTGTGTCTTCCCATGGTTGCGATACAAGTGTTGTGCCATTCCTAGCATGGTTGAAGTGTGTCTTCCCATGGATATGGATATAAGTGTGATGCCATTCTTGCATGGTTGAAGTGTGTCTTCCCATGGCATAGATAAAAGTGTTGATCCTTTCACGGATGGTTGAAGTGTGTCTTCCCATGCCAGTGAATGTAAGTGTTGTGTGATGTGCATTTGGGTTGTGCTCCGTGGACTATGAGGTGATCTGAAGATGATGAGGTGACAGTATGGTACACAGGTTTTCCAGAGGCATATAATTGGTCCTGAGATGCTCTTGCAGGTTTTGCACAGGCAGTGTAATCAGTCTTGGGAGATCTTGCAGGTTTTGTAGAGGCAGTGTAATCAGTCATGAGGTGTACTTACTTGATGGCTTGCTCGCAGAGATGATGAATACCTACATGGAGGCTAGGCCTACATCTAGCATGAAAAAGGGTTGGTTCTGTAGCTGTGATACATCCAACATGAAAAAGGGCTGGCTCTATAGATGTGATACATCCAACATGAAAAAGGGTTGGCTCTGTAGATGTGATACATCCAGCATGAAAAAGGGTTGGCTCTGTAGATGATGAAGACCTGCAGGTGGCAGGCCTACATCCAGCATGAAAAAGGGTTGGCTCTATATAACTTCCTATGACGAGTAGATTTGAGTTTGATTAAGATAGCAGTAGCAGTGATGATGAAGATGATTCGATGACGATGATCCAGTGATGATGATCCAAAGAAGAAGACTTGTGCTAGCAGATCTGTGTCGATAAATACCTTCCTAATTAAGAGGGAGTGTCGATGTAATTGTAACTTTGAAATGTATTTCACATATGTATATTGTATTCCTATAGAGATGTTATTATTCCTCTATACGGAAGTGTCGTCATTTATATTGTAAGTGTCGTAACTTACACTTGATGGGTTATTAGACCACCTTGATGGGGTCGACCCTGTATAAGTCATATGGGTTAAAGGGTTATTAGACCACCCTATTGGGGGTCATCCCTGTCAGCACTATGTTATGTGATTAAGTTGAGGCCGACCTAGTAAGGTTATTAGGAAAGTCAAGTCATGTAGAAATAGAGTGCGGGAGGCACTTTATTTGATCATTCAATTTCTCACTTATACACTCATTGGAGAGTGACGCACTAGTGGAGGAGGAGAAGCTGCTGCTAGGAGACTATCTCTTATGCTTGGGTTTTGTATCATTGCTCTATCTATCTCTGAGGAAGTTAATGGGGTTTTTCAGCTTTATGGTTTTTCCCAAGGAAACTATGTGTGTCTATTGTCTCTTGTGTTTGCTTCCTATGATTGATATGTTGTACATGTTATTCTCTCAGTAAAGATCTTAGAGTATATTGAATTGATGCTCAAAAATTAACAGAGTATTGTAATAGGGAGATTCTTGAAGTAACCCATGACCCGCATTGTTTGTGGGGTGGTAACTCCAGCTAAATCATGGAGAGATATATCTGGGTGGTCGTCCGGAGACGGAGGGTCAACAGGAGGCTATTGAATGTCGAACTGATCATATATAGTTGTATTTGGAGCTTCTTCACCAAGTTCAGAGGTAGGCGGAGAATCCACATCCAAGAGATAGAGCTGTTGCTCAACACATCTATGTCCCATAGTAAATTTCTCATCACAATTATAACAAATCCCTTTTTCTCTACGTTCTCGCATCTTTGCTTCAAACAAATGCTTGATAGGAGTTGGGCGAGGAGCTGGCATGATGGGAGCTTGTTGGGAAACCAGATTTCTGAATGGAACAAAAGTGGATTTGGAGCGTTGTTGGGTTTTGATCTTGTCCTCCGCTAACTTAGCCAACCCTAGGACTTCCATCATTGTATTGGGACATAACATTTTAACCTCTAAGCAGATTTCATCCTTGAGACCAATGATAAAATAACTCCTATAGAATTCATCAGACAATCCTTCTATGTGATTGTCTAGTTTCTCAAATTTTGTCTGATACTCTCTCATAGTGCCAATTTGGCGAAGTTTAGTGAGTGCTCCTGTAAAGTCATCAAAAGCACTAGGACCAAATCATTGCAAATGGAGTTGGAAAAAATATGTCCATTTTGGCTCGTCATGAGCCTTGATGTACCAACAATACCATTGAAGGGATTCCTGTTCCAAATGAAAGGATGCAAGTGAAACTTTGTGCACATCAAAAGTATTATGCAGACTGAAATATTGTTCTGCTTGGTATATTCATCCAGTCAGATCATTACCATTGAAGCAAGAAAAATCAAGCTTCGGCCCACGAAAATTGCTGGAAGAAGAGAACCCAGTGTCTACATAAGATTCTGGCTATTGTTTATTGTTCTTGGCTGAATGCTGAAGATGGAGGCTGAGAATTTTTTCATCCAAATCTTCGAGTTTGGTTTTGGGGGCTGCAAGTTCTTCCTCCATGATTTGTGCTCATGCGCTGGTGACAACCATAACCAGGATTTTTTTTTGTGAATGGGTAGAAAAACAAAAACAAAAGCTTCTTTAGTAAAGGGAAATTTGGATTTGGGAAAAAATCTGATGGGTAATTGGGGTTTGACTAGGTTTTGGACACTTTCGAATGGACATGGAAGCAAAAAATGAGGATTTCAGAAGTGGGCTGAAGGAATGGGAAAATTTGTCAGAGAGGGACAAAGAAATAGAAATAGGAAATGAACACCGTGGCAAAATTTGAAGGCAATTGGGTGAAAATTGAAGAAATTATGGCAAACCCTAAAAATAGACAAATGTAGGATTTCTGGCTTTGGGAAGTGGAATTTGGGAGAGGGTCTTCAGGAATGAAATTGTTAAATTTTCAGAATTTACTTCAATCTGATCTAGGATCTTAACTGAGAGAACAACATGTACAGCAAATCTACAGCATATCAATCATGGACACAATAATGCAAGCACACAAGAGACACAAAGTTTACTTAGGGAAAACCATAAAGGTGAAAAACCCCAATAACTTCCTCAGAGATAGATAGAGCAATGATACAACCAGAACACAAGAGACAGTCTTCTCCTAGCAGCAGAGCCTCCTCCTCCACAAGTGTGCCACTCTCCAAAGTGTGAGTGAGAGAATAGAATGTGTAAAATGAGAGAGACACACTCTCTATTTATACACTAACTTGACTTGACCTTTACTCAACTAGGTCAGCCTCAATTTAAACACTTAACATAATGCTAACTGGGCCGACCCCCACTAGGGTGGTCTAATAACCCTTTGACCCACATGGCCTACCCCCAATAGGGTGGTCTAATAACCCTTTGACCCACATGACTTATACAGGGCCGACCCCAACAAGGTGGTCTAATAACCCATCAAGTATAAGTTACGACACTTACAATATAAATGACGACACTTCCGTATAGAGGAATAATAACATCTCTATAGGAATACAACCATTTCCGTATAGAGGAATAATAACATCTCTATATGAATACAATATACATATATGTGAAATACATTCCGAAGTTACATATACATCAACACTCCCTCTTAACTAGGAAGGTATTTCTCGACACAGGTCTTCTAGCACAAGTCTTCTTCTTTGGATCATCGACACTGGATAATCGTCATCGAGTCATCATCATCATCACTGCTGCTGCTATTTCAATCAATCTCTGAATCTACTCGTCATAGGAAGTTCTACAGAGCCAGTCCTTTTTCATACTGGATGTAGGCCCACCACCTGCAGGTCTTCGTCATCACTGGCCATACTGTGGAAACTTCAGGACTTATTACGTGCGTCACAAAATCTCGAAAGAGCATCCCAGGCTGTTACGAGCACACGAATCTAACTATAGGATCTCCCAGGGCCATATTATATGTGACCTCACCACAAAACCTTGCAAGAGCATCCCAGGCTATTACGAGCACACAGCTCTACCTATAGGATCTCCTAGGGATAGATTATATGTGGTCACCACAAAACCTCGCAAGAGCATCCCAGGCTGTTACAAGCACACAACTCTACCTATAGGATCTCCCAAGGACAAATTATATGTGGTCATGGCAAAACCTCGCAAGAGCATCCCATGAATTATTACGGGCACACAACCCAACCTATCAGATCTCCCAGGGACATATTATATGCCATAGGACAAAACCTCGAAAGAGCATCTTCCAGATATCCCAGGGCCAGATTTTATGCCATAGGCAAAACCTTGAAAGACTATCTGCAGATCTCCCAGTGTTATACCTCTATATTCCACAGTGTCGCATCTGTGTCGCGTCTCCACCACAAACAGAGTTGACGACACTGCCTCTACTGTTTGAACCACCCAGAAGATGAGTGAACCTTGAAGGTAAATCTACCCTGACAAGTTCTGACCCAGCTGAGACTTTATTTACCCACATTACCGTGCCTTGCTCAGTTATAGGAACGCGGTACTCCACACTACCGTGCTATGCTTTTTCCCCAGAACACGGTAGTACCGCATTATGATCAGACCACAGGGTGCGGTACTCTTTTATTAGCCTTTTTTCCATGGCTTTTGGGATTTTGGATTTTTGAAGATAATGGAAGATTGGGATCCCTGATTCGATCCCAACTCACTTTCTGTGATTAGAAACCTTGATCCACTTATTTCTCCCTAGATCCACCCATCTCTCTTGTTGGTTAACCCTACCATACATTATAAAAGAGAGGCATTCCATGGGGAAGGGGGAGGACTCTTGTAGTACCAAACTTATGATCTTGCAGCATTGTGGATATAGCTAGAGGAAAAGGCACTTGGAGCTAGAAGATTGGCTTGGACATTAAGCAACCTTTTGTAAGCATTCTTCAAGTTGTAATAAGATAACTTGTCTTGTCTTTCCCATTTCATGTGTTTAGCATAAGTTCTTAGCATGGAATGTATCTAATCTGGATTTGAATCTAATATTTACATTCAAGGTATTTGGAAGCTTGCATGTTTGTTCTTTGGTTGATTTTAACAGGTTCTACATCGGAGCTTTGGATCAAGAGCTAGAAGCGGGACAAACGTCAGTTGAAAGGTGTGTCTTATCTCTCATTTGTTTCTGAATACATTTAATCTTGCTGTAAAAGTTAGTTCAGGAATTTCAAGGTAGCATTTGTTTTGACTTGTTTCTTGCTTTAGAGTTAGTTGAAAATCTACTTTAAAGTTAAGAGAGTTTTGACTTATCCGTAGGGCAAAATTCTACATAACAAGAATGGCGACTCCGCTGGTTTTGATTTTTGTCTGATTGATTCAGTTCACTGTCATCCATCTGCTGATTGTGATTTGTTTTATTGCACTTCAAACCAGTTTGAATCTTGGTCTTTTTTTACCTTTATTCACCCCTCCTCGCTGTATTCTTCTCCCTGTCTGATCACCGAGTCCCCTGGGTTAGTAACAACCCTGAAAACTTCATTTTCTTTTCTCAAGTTGCGTTTTTTCCTTACCTTGCCACAATACCGCGCCCTCAGAACTGCTTCCAGCGCGGTAGTACCGCGTTCCCTGCATTAGTACCAGAGTGGTACTATCACAGTGCCACGCTCCAGTCTGACCCAGACCCGCGGTAGTGTCTACATTTTTTCAATTTTTTTATACTTGCTTGGTTTCCTAAGTCTTTATCTGCCTTAGGTAGTCTTTGCTGTTGCATGTTAGCATCCTAGTCATTTTACAATCTGTGTGGTTTGATTATTTCCCTGCTGTGAGCTTGATTTATTTGAATTAGTGGCATTTTTAACACATTGGGTCATTTTTCCAGTTTGATTGCATTGACTTGATTTTTTCACCACAACCAACTCAACACCACTGTTCTCTGTTACTGAAACCTGTAGATTTTACAGTCACATTATTTTTATCATTTTCAGTAATTAAAATATTATCATTTGAGAGCAATTTAGTTGTTTGAATTGAAAAAGTCTAGTAGCATTATTTTGCATTTAGGAAATGAACCATTGATTTTGCCACAAAAAATTCTCATAGTTGAAGCATTGTAGATTGTAGAATCAGTGCATTAAAAGGAGTGTTTATTTCAGTTTGGCTTTGTTTACAAAAAGAAAAGAAAAAATATTTTACTTTGGTTTTTGATCGCTTGTGAAAAATATCATGCATATTTGATCGAAGAAACTCTATCTTTTCCTTAGCTAGATTTCATCGAAGACAAAGGCTTATTTTTTATTCATTCTCATTTGCATGGTTTGAGTCGTCATAACACCATCAAGTTTCACGTCCACTACCTGATTGAGTAAGACAGCCACTAAAATTAATCTCCCTAATTCAACCAACTTTAACCTCACTTGAGGAAATCAAAAGAATTTGGTAGTTAGGTAGGACACCGGGGATAGGCATCAAAATAATTCCCCCTTGTCATTTTCATCTGAGACATAGTCGTTGTCTTTAGGGAACTAAAATCCTCTAGTATTTATTGACACGGTCACAGCTAGTTTGTGGAGGGGCCTCCTAACTGTTTTTAACTTTCAGGGGTTAAACGGCCGCGATATTGAGAACCGGACGAACTCTGTGGAATACCGCACTCCACTTAGCCCTAAGGAAACATCGATCGCTGTCTTCTTCGGAAGGCTGAAGTACCCAAAACCTTTTCCAATGTGTCATGAACGAGGTAGCTTAGTATCTATTCTACTAGGGCTCTTTTACCCAGGATCCCTTTCGGTAGAGGGATATCCTTCTTATATTGGTCTCTCATGTTGTATTGTTCGACTTGGATTTCATCACCTTGCGAAGGATACAGCTTGTTGAGGTCTCCAGCTCTTAGTTAGGAGTTTGCTTGTTATCTCATCTTAGTAGAGGGTCATTTTTCTTTGTAGGGACTGCTTGTTGGCATTCTGGCCATTTTTTGTATTAGCTCGCTTATTGAGACAGCGGTCTCAGTATAGATTTTAGAGCTTGCTTTTTTGGCCTGCGAGCCTTGCTTTTTCTAGCTCCTCTTCTGCACACTCGGTTGCATTAGCGTTTTTTGAGTTCTTTGTTTACGATACTGCCCCCGATTTTCATTTTCCTGCCATCATGTCAGAACAACCACGAAGGTCACGAAGAATACAAGGCCAAAGCCCTCCACCACCACCACCGCCACGGACTTCTGGTCTGCCTGCATCACGCATTCCCGCTCATCCTGGACGTGGTGCTGGTCGAGGGAACATTCCACCACCGATACGTACAACATCTTCAGTTACACCCGTAACTGCTACTCACAGCACAGTCTCATAATCTATTGCAGCTTGTGCAACCACTAGCATATCTGAGACTTCCACTATCACCTCACCCACTGTCATTCCAGATATATCTGTCACAGTGGACACAGTTACAGCAGCTGAACCTAGTACAACCCAAAGTACTAGACCAGAGGTCATCCTTCTACCGGATGTCAACACTTCCCGTCCATTAGACACTTTTCACGATGACACAGACGGATCTGTTGGTACCACCGAAGGGTCCAACTAGGACATACCTAGCTTGATTTCAGTCCCAGGCGGATACGTTGAAATCGTTGAAGATAATCGACTTCCTGACACACCTTTTGAAACTGATTATGGCTTCATTACTTCCCAGGAGGAACTTCCGCCTGTTATCACTACGTCACCCAGTGTTCATCATCAGGAAACGAGTTCTTCTAGCAACGTACCTCGTACTATAGATCTACCTAACCTCCCACCGGGACATGAAATCATGGCTTCCATCCAGTCTAGTATGGTTAGTCTAGCGAACTCTCTGTTAGCATCGGCACAGTTTAGACGCAGCACAGAGCAAATGCTCTCGACAGCGTCTAGATATCCCCCCATTTTTTGTCCTTCTGACTATAGGGTTCCCAATGTCCCATCTAGCACAGAGTTTCATCACTCCTTTGCAGACAACTCAGGGCCTTCGGACTTTACTATACCTAGGTTCCCGCCGGATCCCTATAACCCTTTTCAGGATATGAACTCGAACCCAGTTCTCGATGGTCTTCCTATCATTGAACACGTTATGGACGACGCCGATACCCCTGGGCTAAATTCCCCACATTTGCTGCCATCACCCATTTTTGGCGCACATTCTATGAGGGATAACCCAGTTTTTTCTCCGTCCTTGCCTGTCAGATACGGACGACCCCCTCCGCAAATCGGTACTTTTGGTGGCGTTGGCCAAACCACATTATCATATTTGGCTAGCGGAGAAAGAACACCTAGTCATGCTGCAGGATCTTCCGTTTCAACTGGAGGATCACCTTCAGCCACCATTTACACTATTTCAAGAGGTGGACAACCGACTGCAGTGGTCCCTAACTCCAACACACAAACCCTCCCTGGTGGGCCATCAACCCAACCAGCTGGGGGGAAACCTTTTGTTGGGAACCCCATTGTTAGTCAGCAACCTCCTCCCATAGGGTCATCAACCCAACTAGTTAGAGGACAACCTTTTGTTGGGAACCCCGTTCCTACTCAACAGCCTCCTCTTATAGGGCCATCCAACCCATCTGCTGGCGGACAACCCATTGGTTCCATCCAACAACTATCCCAACCAGCAGTATCTGCTCAGTACGGTATGTACAGCACACCTGGCAGCGGGCAACCTTATTCCTGTATTCCAACCGGACCTCATTCTCAACCTCCCCTGTCAGGTATGCTTCCTTCTTGGGATCCTCAAATCCCACAAAGTGGGGGGTACTCACTTTTTGGAAACTGGAACCAAGCTGGGGGGCAATCTCAGATTTCCCCCAACTTGAATTCTAGCTTCCCTTACCCTTCAGCTGCTACAACTCCATGGAACCCATCACTTCAATTTCCACTCGCTCCTCAAGCAGGAACGAGCCTTCCATGGACACCACCATCACAGCCACCCCCCAACCCTGCTATGGAAAACCCTCCACTTACACAGTACAGTGGTAACATCCCTGGAACAAAACAATTCCAAGGAACTTTTCCCCAACAAGGAACAACAACCATTCTTGGGTATCAACAACCCCAGGGCACCATACCCACTCAGCAGAGCACCTACCAACCGGTTGCCTACAATCAACCGGTTAACCAGATGGCTTACTATCCACAGAACTTCCAGCAGTATCCCACGGGAAACACATATGGGTATAACACGCAGCAGTATGCTATGCAGGTCCCTCCAGGTTTCTCTGCACCACATGGTTATTACTCATACCCGCAGACCAACCGTCAACTTCCCTTTTTGGCCACACTTGACTTACCTGATTTTTCAAGGCTTATCAACGATCCTATATGGCATGAACCTCACTAGCCACCTATCCCAGCCAAACTTCCATCGGACATTCCTAAGTTCGATGCTAAGCCCGGGGAAGACCCCAAGAACCACGTGATGACCTTCCATCTTTGGTGTTCATCCAACTCCTTGATGGATGATTCCATTCGACTTAGGATCTTCCAACGTAAGCTTACCGGAACGGCAGAAAAATGGTACATCGAGCTGCCACAACACTCTTTTCGTGATTTCAACACTTTGGCTATGCAGTTTCTGACTCATTTCCAGCTCCCCATCCGGTATGAGACGGGAACAGAACTGTTAACCTCACTCCGTCAAACCACTTCTACACACATTTCGGATCACATCCATGAGTGGCAACGACGTCGTAGGCTAATTAAGGCACCTATTCCGGATCAACTACTCGCTGATTGGTTTACAAAATCCTTTTTGCCTCCCATAGCCAGAGATATCGCTATGTGCGGACCGGTTACAGAAGAACAAGCCATATCGGTAGCCCAGTACATGGATTTAGTATATACTCAATCCGGTACTTTACATGAACTTCTTCCACATGCCTCCCGCATTCACACTGATCCAACGAAGCCTACCATTGAACCCCCCATTGATGGTATTGTCAGTTCAGTCAAGGCTCAGCCTGCTACCAACTCGACGGGGCAACAAGCATCTGCTTCCCCCGCTTTTACCCAGGCTGCTTCAAAAACAACTACTCCTCCTGCTGTTTCCTCCAAGGTGAACGCAGTTCAATCTACGTCACAACCATCCGGGGGAAAGAAGAAAAAAAATCATGGTAAACCTAAGAAAAACCAGCAGGAGAACCCCAAGCCACACCCCACCCAGAATGACCAGAAACCATGTCGGAAAGCTAAGTTTCCCTGCTTGATTTGTCAAGATGACCATTACACGCGTGACTGTCCCTACTAAGACGAGGTCAACAAGTTCGTTAAAGGATCCTCTCACCCGGCAGTGTTAACTGAACCTTTCCCCCAACAGCAACAGCAAATGGTTGCCCAAGAATCCCCACAAGGGGGCAACCCGACCAATCCCACCCGCGGAGAGACATCCACAAACCACGAAATCCTGATGACGAGTAACGAAGAGGTTCATATTACCACTCGTTCAAAGATGTATGACAGCTCTCCAAGTTCAAACAAACAATCGGAGATAGCCAAAGGCAAATCTCCTGTTGAAGATCCGATTCCTATTCCCCCCCCTACTGGCCATCTCCATATCGAGAGACCGCTAACGGACACAGTGCTACGCCCACCCAAGGGCACCATACGAAAGGCGACATTTAATCCGAATGCGCGAGCTGCCCAAAACTACAACATTGTTGAGGATTTGGCTCAAGCACCTTGCGCCATGTCAACTTTTGAGGTTCTCCAACACTGCCCCACGCAGCGTAGAACCCTACTTTCAGCACTGGGGGAAATGGACCCAGATACTTCAAACTCCATCATGTTTAACTTGGAGCATGCCAAACCTAGGATTTCTCACCAGTTAGCCTTCCAAGTGCATACAAAAATCCGTGGAAATATCATCCATCGCACTGTGTTAGATGAAGGTGCTTCCACGTCGATCATGTCTTTGAACTGTTGGAGAGCCTTAGGCTCACCCGAAGTCACCACTTCTACTACTCTCAGGGCGTTTGATGGACACGGTTTTCAACCTTATGGACTCATTCCCTCAATTGGTGTCGAACTGGGGGGCAAAACAGTATCCGTACACGTTGAAGTCGTAGATGCACCATTGGATTACAATATCCTCCTTGGACGGAACTGGTTTTACGCCATGACCGCCATAGCATCTACAGTCTTCCGGATTGTGCAATTTCCTCATGAAGGGAAAATTGTCACTATTGATCAACTGGATTACTGTATCCTAGACTCCCATCCAAACTCCGCCAACACCGTCCCATTATTGGATCAACCCTGGTACCGGTTCCAAGACGTTGGTGTTGGTATCATGAAGGATTCATCCCTTATTGGAGTTTTTCCAGAACTGGGAACCCATGTTCAACCAGTTAACATGATTTCATCAAATATCACCTCTGCCAATGATTCATGGGTGATTCTGAGTCCCTCTCAGATTGAAGACTACAACAACTCTATGCCTCTGAATAGAAACCTCGCAGCATATAACGCGATCCAATCAGCCACCGATTGGGTCGACTATTCTACTCATCATTCCGTGGCACAGCTCTCGGCTGAGACTCATCCATACCCACCACTTTTTGATCCTCTCAATTTGATTTTTCCCACCAACGAATCAATTATGGAGGTTATGTGCGGTGATGAGCCACCATGGGGAGATTTTCATCATCGATCTTCATTCCCCACCATTCAGCCACTTGAGCCTGATACAAAACCTAGTGCTTCACTTGGGATGGTTCAAACCAAGTTCCCCACTTCCCTCGACGAGGTATTTTCCGAAGGAAACTTGGCCAATCTTATGGCAACCACTCCCATCGATATTTCAGTGAAGCCTGGTATCGTGGAAAACGTACACATCGGAAAAACATGTACTCCCCTCGAAACGGAGTTCTATAGTGCCTACTTCAAAAAATTTCATGATGTTTTTGCTTGGAGCTATGAATAAATGCCAGGAATTGACCCCTCAATCGTGGTCTGCGAAATTCCAACTTTCCCTGGCGCCCGACCTGTTCGGCAAAAGCTTTGACCCGTCCATCCTCGTAAGGCAGCCGCCATTAAAGCAGAAGTTGAAAAACTTTTGCGTGCTGGTTTTATCTATCCTGTCCCATTGATAGAATGGGTATCCAACATCGTTCCCGTAGCCAAGAAACAGGGAACGATTAGGGTCTGTGTTGATTACCGTGATTTGAACAAGGCTTGTCCAAAGGACAACTACCCAACTCCTTTCATCGATAACTGTGTCGGGAGTGTCATCTTTTCATTTATGGATGGCTTCTCTGGTTATAATCAGATCGATATCCTCCCATTCGACCAGCACAAAACGGCCTTTATCTGCCCTTGGGGGATTTTTTCATATCGAAAGTTACCTTTTGGCCTGAAAAACGCCGGGGCAACTTTCCAACGGGCGATGTCCTACGCATTTCATGACATCAAACATATTGTAGAACCATATCTTGATGACCTTCCCGCTCACTCTCGAACCCGAGAAGACCATCCAGACCACTTAAGTGCCATTTTCGAAAGGTGTCATCGCTACAATATACGTTTGAACCCGCATAAGTGCATCTTCTGTGTAGAAGCCAGAAAACTGTTGGGCTTCATAGTCTCCAAATACGGGATATGTTTAGATCCCGCAAAGGTAGCAGCTATCGTAGCGCTGCCTTCACCCACCAATATTCCAGAACTTCAATGTTTGCAAGGGCATGCAAACTTTCTACGTCGTTTCATCTGCAATCTGTCCGAGATAACAAAAGGCTACATGCGGCTTCTCAAGAAGAATGTTCCCTTCATCTGGGATGACGAAGCCCAATGCTCCTTTGACAATCTAAAGGCAGCCTTAAACAAAGATCCTGTGATTCAACCCCCCGATTACACACGGGACTACATTCTTTATATCGCAACCTCGATTTCCAGCATCGGTATGGTGCTAGTCCAGGAAGACCAAAACAGCATAGAACATGTGGTATACTATCTCAGTAAGAGTCTTCTTGACTCCGAAACCCACTATTCACATGTTGAAAAAATGGCTCTGGCAACAGTATTTGCTGTCCACAGATTCCGTCACTACATCCTACTCCGCCGGACCACTGTTATAGCCGACTTCAACCCAATGTATTATATCCTCACATGTCAAGTGCTTGGGGGAAAATACTCTCGTTGGATTTTCATCCTTCAAGAGTTTGACTTGGAGTTTGTCAAGGCTAAGTCCAAAAAGTATTTGGTCTTTGTGGAATTAATTTGTAACTTGCCCCGTGCTACTGAGCAATCCGAGCCCATTGATTCTCTTCCTGACGAATCATTGTTCCTCATTAGCACGTCTGATCCATGGTACGGGGATATTCTTTTATATCTCCAAACCCAACGCTTCCGTCCCGATCTCACTCGCGATGAACGGTGACGCATCCGACATCACGCAAAATACTACATCATAGTCAACGATACTCTTTATCGGCGTGATGTCGACACCGTCCTTCGACGCTGTTTGACCTTAGATGAGGTGGAACGTGTTCTCAATGACTGCCATGCTGGAGCATGTGGTGGTCATCTCTCTGGGATGGCTACGACCCAGAAAATACTGTGAGCAGGATACTTCTGGCCCTCAATTTTCAAAGACTGCATTGAAACAGTCAAGAAGTGTCCGCCATGTCAATTCTTTCATAACAAAACACGCTCGCATCCTGCTCCACTCCATCCTGTTATTGCCGTCGGCCCCTTTTCCAAATGGGGCATAGATTTCATGCACTGTAATCCCACTTCAGTCGGGGGCATAGCTATGTCATAGTAGCTGTCGACTATTTTACAAAATGGGCTGAAGCGATGCCTACGTATGCTGAGGACAGCAAAACAGCAGCGCAGTTCATATTCAATCATATTATAGCTAGATTCGGTGCCCCACAGTCTATTGTGACCGATCATGGTTCCCATTTCAGGAACCATATGATCGAAGAACTAAGTGCCAAGCTGGGTTTTCGCCATGAAAACTCAACCCCGTATTACCCACAAGCTAATGGCCAAGTTGAATCCATTAACAAAGTCCTGAAACGAATGATTCAGCGTATTGTGGGTACCCAAAAATCCAATTGGCACTCAGCACTGTTCTGAGCACTGTGGGCATACCGAACCTCAGTGAAAAGTGCTATTGGGTTTACACCATTCCAACTGGTGTATGGCCTAGAAGCCATCCTACCGATTGAATGTGAAATTCCATCACTCAAGATAGCCATAGAGCTACTTCCACACACTACTTCCGAAGAGGAACGGTTTCTATACCTAGCTAAGCTAGATGAAACCCGCCGCGACGCTGCTTTAGCTAATGAAGCTCACAAAAAATGCGTCAAAGCTCAATATGACAAATCCGTTCAACCTCGGATCTTCAATGAGGGTGATCTCGTACTTACATATGATCAAATGCACGATAAGCTTGGAAAAGGTAAACTTGAATCTATGTGGTACGGCCCCTTTATTATAAAACATGTCTTGGAAAAAGGAGCTTATGAACTAATCGATTGTGATGGTACGCCATTGGCACGGCCCTGCAATGGGCTATACCTCAAACGTTTCTACGCATGAGGTTACCCTACGCGGGTTACTTGTTGTACATAATGTACTTAGTTTGCTTTTACTTTCTTTTTGGTGTGCGCGTGGACCTTATGTATCCACTCTTACTTTGACTCGTGACTTTATGCGCAGATGTCTGCCTACTTTGGATTCGCCGACGGTGCAAGCCGACATACCCGAAATCTCGCTTCCGCATGGGTAATCTATTCTCCCACTGGCGATTTGATTTCTTCAGGAGCCAATTGCTTAGGTCCTGCAACCAACAATATAGCGGAGTACCATGCAGTCATTGGTCTCTTGACAGAGGTTGCTTCACTCGGAATTGACTCCTTATCAGTCTTTTTAGACTCTCAACTCATGGTCTCTCATCTAAACCGTGTTTACACAGTTCGCGATCCTATATTACTTCATTTATTTTGGAGAGTACGCCTCTTTGAACGATCATTTAATTTCATTACATATCAACACATACCGAGAGAATTCAATGCGAGGCCTCCAAGGAGGGTCTTACCTTGGGGGCTGGAATTTGGAAAATTTCTGAATCACTGAACGGGCAGGTGCAGGTTTACTATCATCGCCCATTCATTGATTGAATGGGGTGAGGATCCTTGGTCTCTGGCACTGTCTACTGTTTTTCTTTTTTTTAAGTTATTCCCATGTGGAAGATGATCTAAACGTAACACTTTGTTTTCTGTTTTGTTATTGGATTGAAAAATCCCTGTACCTGTATATATGGCACCTTAAAAGCCTACTCTCAGAGTTTTTGTAAAAGCTGTATCTTCTCACACAGAGAGAACAACACAGTTTATTTTTGGCACATTACTGGACAATAGTCTCTGCAGTACTATATTCCACTCTACATGAGTGAGATGATCAATGTAATTTCGTACTCTTTTGATGAAATGAAATTACGCTTTTTTTTCGAGGAAAAAAAAATACCAAGAGAATTCAATTGCATAGCTGATTCATTGGCTATTACATTTTGGATTGGCATCTTTCCCACACATAAACATATCATAAAAAATAAAATACACAAGTCATTGAAAATATTTAGATCATAAATAGGTCCATATCACTATATATAAGAGTGTTTTTTCCAAAAATACATAAAGTTTGTGTCAAAGACAAAATTTGGGACCAAACCCCATACAAAATTTGGCTCTCAAAGCCTACATATCGTGTACATGCCGCACAAATACTAAAAAGACCATCTATGGAGATCTAGGAGACCTATCATGTCCCTCATTGGACTCCTCCCACTGCTGGTGGTAACATACTACAGCTCGAACCACCTTACGAAGAAGTCGACTGATACGACCCGGCACACCTATAGTATGCCGCTGGAGATGATAAGGGACGTCATCCATCCTCATAGCAGGGATACCATGAGTCAACCCCTGTAAGTTCCTCTCAATGTCCCGAACACCTCCTGCCTCGTCTTCATCCTCCTCCTCGTCAGGAACAGCTTGACGATCAACACCACCACGATGTAGTGGCAAGTACCCAGCTGGTCTCTGCGGTCCACGGTCTGCGACATGCATGCGAACATACATTAGAAGTCTTTTACACATTCTAAAAAAGTAATAAAAATTAAATATTCAAAAAAGGAAAAAATACATATCCATGAAGGTCATACCTGAGTTGTCCCAATCATCATCCTCTGGTAGTGCCAAGTCGATGTCCTTGTGGAAATCTACCCCAGCATAGGGGTAGTCATAAATCATAACTATCTGCTCCTCGAGCCAGGAAACGAAATCATCACCAAGGGCTAAGCGCTGAGGTCCCCCGATACATCCAGCATAATCACTCCATCGAGCCATCCAGGGATCGGTAGGTGGACGGGGGGGGCATAGATATCTACGGGCGCAACAGTGGCACCCTCGCCAGAAAGAAGGTGACCAGGATGCTCCCATAGCCGAATTGGGAATTCTTTCCAACCCTACACTTGTGCACTTGTTCCTTGAGATTGGCCAACACCACCTCACACCAGTTAAATACTGTTCCACCCATACACTCCGCTGTGAGATTCACTTGTGTGCGGGACGCCTGATGCGGACTCACACTTCTTGATGCACGCGTGATGGTGAACAGTACGGTTTTTACAGGGAGTTCTATAACCTCCTTTATGGCCACCTTCCCACTTTTCTTACCCAAACCCTGACGACAATATCGAGCAATCAAGTCATCTGTACTCGATTCTGAGGCTGAGTATCCAGTAAAGTTCACCCGGGCCCCTCTTTTCGAGAGGCCCGTGAGGAAATAAATATCCTCGACTTGAATTTCGAGAACATGCTCTCCCACTCGGAAAGCTTGAATGTCAGGATCCCATAATTGGATAAGGTGAGTGAGAAGCTTGGGTTGCTGACGAATCCCTTTGGTCTTAAAGAACTTCAACAAACCACACTCTCGCAATGCATTCATAGTTGGTAAATGATTTTCAGCTGCAAAATCATCCACTTCGTGCTCTCTTTCTTTCCAGCTTACCATTTTTCTCCAAACGAGTTGCAAACTCCTGCAAAAGGTCAGGGAAAACATTTAGTAACTATTTAGCAACTTAGTTTCAACAGAAAATTTGAGAAAATTTGATTTCTTAATCTCAAAAATCGCCTTCACCGCGCCTGGGGCAAACTCTGCCGTGCGGTACTGTATAGTGCCGTGCCTCGGTTTGGAACTACAGCGCGGTACTGTTAGACAGTACCGCGTTCCTCGATAGAGCCCCCACGTGGTACTGTGAAGGGCAATTTTTGCCCAATAGGGCTTGCCCAAAAATCGATTTTTTTCCTAATGAAAGCAAATAATTCCTACATGAAATGAAAGAGGAGCTCAAGAGCTCTTACCTGGCACAGACGGTTGTTGAAATGGTGTCCTGGAACTCCCGATATGGATCCTTGAAGTTTTGCTCCTCAAATGGGTAAAAATCTCCTCTTTGGGTAAAAACACAAATGAAATGGTAATTTCTATTTTTAACCATTCTTTATATAGCATTTTCACATATTTTCTAATTGTTATTTTAAATGGTTAAAATAAAGCCCTTTTCACATTGCTAATATCTAGTTTTTGAGCACTTATTGACAGGATCCCCGGTAAAAAGCGGTATATTCACACTGGTGTTTATTCATGATTTGACCTTCATTTTGAGCCCACTTTATCTTTTTCGTGCTCTGGATTTAAAACTTGAAAAAGATTCCAAGCGCTTTCACACCCATGTCGTGCTTGTCAAACTCAAGTAAATGGTGTCGAGTACGGTCAGCTTTACTCATGCTCGTTAAACGATGAGGAAAGTATTATCCTGGTTGTATTTTATTCTTTTTTCGGACCAGAATAATTAAAAAATTACGAAAAAGACCATAGGAGTCCATAGTTAAGCTTTTTTCAGACTCCCTAAAATTGAAAAGATTTTCAAGTGATCTTGACTCTTTCACACTTGTAAAAGTATTTGAAAGGTCGTCTATTCGGTGATAGGTTACCCCTTTTTTGGACCGTCTAGACTATTTACGAGAAAGGTATACCTCAGTCAAATTCGGCTGGGAGAGTTCTCTCGGGAATTGTTTTACACTTTTTCGGGATCGAGGGACTAAATTTATGAAAAAGTACATTATGGAGCTTCCTTTAAGTTTTTCAGGCTCTCTAAATGCGAAAAACTACCGAGTTTTCCTTCCTTGGACTCGTTAAAATTTTAACATCGAAGGACACACTTTGGGATGAACCTCTCCTTTCTCAGGTTCGTAAAACATGTGAGATTGGACTCATCTATGAGATGAGCTACACCGAGCATCTGTTATCCTCTTCAAGCTCGAAAAACAACAAAGAGGTACTCGTCTATCATGTCGGGGGAATATGGGGGGATAAGTCAAGTTTATTTATGGCATCTTGCCAGTCGTTACCTTTGAACATGGCATGTGTCCGTCTCTTGTCTATATTGGGTATCCATTTTTCACTGAGTTATGGTCATCATCCTGAGTCGTCTCCCTGGCCACGAGCCTACTCATCCGGTGTCTATCATTTGTTATCAATAATCCCTGCTGCCAAGTCCTATTACATGCCGTTATATGTTCAAAGGGTTGCATTGTTCAGAGTCATTCATTGTGTCAGGCCTCCGCTGTGTCAATACATACTCCATTGTTTCATCATCTTATTGTTCGTGCCGATTTCGTGTCGATGATGTGGGAATCATTATGGCCTACCTTCGACGAGTCTATTCCCGTCGACACCAAATCACTATCCGAGAATTAGACTTAGAGATCAACCATTAGTACCTTGGTACCTGCATGCCTCAATGGCAGGTTTCCTCGTGTTCGACAGTAGGTTCACATCATTGACCTCTGATCGAACGATCTCTCGAATGCTCGACATCAACTCATCTATTCACATTTCGTTGAGATGTACTTCAGATACCTTGGGGATCATCCTCATCATTGATGATTTCCCTCGCATTTGTTAACGGTTCACATCATTGACTGGTAATCAAATGGTTTCTACCATGTTTGACTTCAACACCTTGTAATCACATGACTAGATTCGTATCTTTTGCGATCGGGGAGAAGACCCTGGGCGCATCGCTATATTTTGATTGCGTCCAGGTTGCGATGGAGATATCCTTTGTATTGTCACACAGATCCACTTATTGTATTGGTCGTGGCTGTGTCATTATTGTTTCATGGATCTACGCTTGTTCATAGTAGCCATGATCTGTCCACAGTCTATATCATCTCAGTACTCATGGATCTGCAATGTATTGGTCGGCAGCCATGCTTTGAGTCATTTGTTTCCGAGCATGGGAATGCCCCGCCTTGGTGGTATATCTAACACTCTGTTTCTGTTTCAGCTCCTTGTCGCTCTCCTCGATGCTATCTCTGCACACTCTATTCGTAAAGTCTTTCGGCCATCAGTCCCTTCTGACCTCACACTTTAGGGGGCATCTGCTATACCTCTATATTCCACAGTGTCGCATCTGTGTCGCATCTCCACCACAAACAGAGTTGACGACACTGCCCCTACTGTTTGAACCACCCAGAAGATGAGTGAACCTTGAAGGTAAATCTACCCTGACAAGTTCTGACCCAGCTGAGACTTTATTTAACCACATTACCGCGCCTTGCTCAGTTATAGGAACGCGGTACTCCACACTACCGCGCTATGCTTTTTCCCCAAAACGCGGTAGTACCGCGTTATGATCAGACCACAGGGCGCGGTACTCTTTTATTAGCCTTTTTTCCATGGCTTGTGGGATTTTGGATTTTTGAAGATAATGGAAGATTGGGATCCCTGATTCGATCCCAACTCACTTTCTGTGATTAGAAACCTTGATCCACTTATCTCTCCCTAGATCCACCCATCTCTCTTGTTGGTTAACCCTTCCATACACTATAAAAGAGAGGCATTCCATGGGGAAGGGGGAGGACTCTTGTAGTACCAAACTTATGATCTTGCAGCATTGTGGAGATAGCTAGAGGAGAAGGCACTTGGAGCTAGAAGATTGGCTTGGACATCAAGCAACTTTTTGTAAGCATTCTTCAAGTTGTAATAAGATAACTTGTCTTGTCTTTCCCATTTCATGTGTTTAGCATAAGTTCTTAGCATGGAATGTATCTAATCTAGATTTGAATCTAATCTTTACATTCAAGGTATTTGGAAGCTTGCATGTTTGTTCTTTGGTTGATTTTAACATGTTCTACATCGGAGCTTTGGATCAAGAGCTAGAAGCGGGACAAATGTCAGTTGAAAGGTGTGTCTTATCTCTCATTTGTTTCTGAATACATTTAATCTTGCTGTAAAAGTTAGTTCAGGAATTTCAAGGTAGCATTTGTTTTGACTTGTTTCTTGCTTTAGAGTTAGTTGAAAATCTACTTTAAAGTTAAGAGAGTTTTGACTTATCCGTAGGGCAAAATTCTACATAACACCAGGGCCAAATTATATGTCCTCCCATAGAAAAACCTCGAAAGAGCATTTGCCAAATATCCCAGGGCCAGATTACATACCATAGGAAAAACCTCGAAAGACTATCTGCAAATCTCCCAGGGCCAAATTATATGCTCATCTGCACAACCTGATCCACGACCATAGAGTATCAACCTGATACTCACCATACATCATCTTGATGTATACATGATCATCCTAATTATCATCACTGCATCATCCTGCTGCATGTCATCTAGAGAAGCTCGTAATCCACGATCATCCTGATCATACAATGCATCCACTTGATGCATACCAAGTATCTACCTGATACATATCATCATACATGATCTACCTGATCATACAATGTATCAACCTGATACATACACAGATACATGATCCACATAATGTATCCACATAAATGATCCAACTGATCATAACAGGAATCCAACATGATACATATACATATACAGAGTAGTAACTGGAGCATCGTCTTGATGCTCATCATCCATGATCCTCCTGATTATCATAGGATCGTCCTCTTCAGATCATCTCATCGTCCATGAAGCATAGCCTAGATGCACATCATCCAGCACTTACACCAGCAACATGGGAGAACACATCTACCACCATTCGGGGAAGGCTCTAGCCCTTACTTTTTCACCATGGGAGAACACATCTACCACCATGTGAAAAATGGCTCAGCAATTACATCACGACCAAGGGAGAACACATCAACCATGTCAGAAAAGCTCATGTGCATCTGCATCTTCCGGACTCATCACTTCCCTTTGGAAGGAACTGTGATGTACTTGCAATAATTAATTAATGCAAATACACAAGATATCAGAAATAATAGAACATAATCGCTTTTATATTGATCATGGGCCACTTCGAGGGGGTAACCTCCTTTGAGAAAGCTCAATACAATTAACTTCACGGTGCCTTCAATGACCTCAACATACACTTATATACTAAGTCTATGCCCAATACTATGAGTCAAAACCATGGGACATATAATACTACGAGACGACTTACAAAGCATATGCATCCAATACTATGGGCTAATATAAACTACGGATCAACAAATACAACAAGACGACTTACAAAGCATATGCATCCAACAACAATATACTAACATAGTAAAGAGAAGGGTTGACATAGGTTCCTAACATCCCCTCTCCCTTAGAAAAAGCTTTGTCCTCAAATCTTTGGTTGGAGAAATTGCTGCAGAATCTGAAGGAGTGGTTCCCCGGTAGCATCCTCGGTTTGCATTTCGGGCCACTGATGCCTTTGGAGTGTCAAGGAGGATTGCTTGGAAGGATGTAGATGAAGAAGAACCCTGTCAGCTGCATGGAAAATGCGCTCAGAACGGTGCTGATCGGCTTGTTGTTTTAGGCGAATTCTGGCCATGTGAAGATTTTCCTGCAGAATGAGAAGAATCTGATCACGGTTTCGAAGAACCGAATCAATTTCCTGAACTGGAGAGCTGCTAAGGGTGTATGGAAGAAGAACAGGCGGTGTTTTTCCATAGACTGCTTCATATTGTGTCCTTTGAGATGTCGTATTGTACCACCAGAGCGCTGGTAGGAAATCCATAGAAATAGTTGGCCAAAGCTGTGTAGGGATGGGCACGGGTTTGAGCAATCCCGAAAGGAGTGTCATTTCCCCCTTGTTGACTTGAAAAGTATCATCGTCAGCCACCATCTGTTGAATTGTCATTTTTAGTCCCGACCAAAAGAAGTTACATTGTTCCCGGTCATACATTTTGCAGAACCCAGAGTGCCCTGTTGATGAAGAAGCACGGAGTTCATAGAAGAGATAGCCCTGTTGAACATATTGCAACCAATTTGGAACAAGCAGAGAAAGAGTTGTAAGAGAAACTGGGTCATCAATTGTGCGAGAAGGAGCATCTTCCACCATATTGTCCTTACCCTTCTTGTAAGTGATCACATAGGGACAAACCATGAGTTGGATAACCCATTGCAGGTGTGTTGGGGAGGAGACCCATTGTTCCAAAAAAAATTCCAGACTCGGGAGATCAGTCTTGATGCAGAAATAATTCCCTAATAGGTATGGCTGCCACTTCTGTACTGCATGCAAAATAGCCATCATTTCCTGCTGAGAGGTAGATGTGGCTACATTCTTACCAGAAAGGTCTCTTGAAGGCAGCAAGCGCATTGGTTCAACAAAGATACCTGCATATCTATCCAAGGAAGTAGTGGAGACTGTTGATGGGTGCATCTGAATGTAATTGAGCTGAGTGATGACACCATGTGAATTCTTCTTAAGGATTTTTTCCAGGCGATGTGAACTGATGATGCAGAGAGACCCTGGTTGTAAGCCCATAAATTTGTGTTGTGCCCCATTGAATTTGAACTGCATCCAAAGTTCTGCAAAATCCCATAAGATGGGGCCAAGTGTGCGTAACCATTGAACGCCCGAAACCACATCACATCCGCCTAAGGACAAGGCAAACATGTCAGAGCGTAGGTTATAATCTTCCATAGAGATACGCACATTGTGACACTTCCCCTTGCAAGGTAAGGTACCCCCATTGGTAACCATGACTTCAAAGTTGGAGCAAGGATGGACAAAACAATCATCCTGTTTGGAAATCTGAGGGTCAATGAAGTTATGAGTGCTACCAAAATCAATGAGGATTGTAAGAGGGAGCTTCTTGAAGTATCCCCTGACTCGCATTGTTTGTGGGGTGGTGACTCCGGTTACAGCATGGAGAGAGATCTCGGGTGGGTCGTCCTGAGATGGGGTGTCAACAGGAAGGTGTTGAATGTCGACCTGATCATCTACTGTATCTGTAGCTTCTTCACCAAGTTCTAAGGCAGGCAGAGAATCCACATCCAAGAGATAGAGCTTTTGTTGAACACATCTATGTCCCCGAGTGAATTTCTCATCACAATTATAGCAAATCCCTTTTTCTCGGCGTGCCTGCATTTCTATTTCAGACATGCTTGATAGGAGTTGGTTGAGGAGCAGGCGTGATGGAAGGTCGTTGGGAACCCATATTTATGAAGGGAACAAAGGTGGGTTTGGAGCATTGTTGAGCTGCGATCTTGTCCTCGGCCAGCTTAGCCAACCCTAAGACTTCCATCATTGTGTTGGGACAAAACATTTTGACCTCTGAGCGGATTTCATCCTTGAGACCACTGATAAAACAACTCCTGTAGAATTCATCGGACAATCCTTCTGTGTGATTGGGTAGTTTCTCAAATTTCGTCTGATACTCTCTCACTGTGCCAGTTTGGTGAAGTTTAGTGAGTGCTCCTGTGAAGTCGTCAAAAGCACTAGGACCAAATCGCGGCAAAATGAGGTGGCAAAAATATGTCCAGTTTGGCTTGGGATGAGCTTTGATGTACCAATGGTACCATTGAAGGGCTTCCTGTTCCAAATGAAAGGATGCAAGTGGAACTTTCTGAACATCAAAAGTATTATGAAGACTGAAATATTATTCTACCCGGTATATCCATCCAGTCGGATTAGTACCATTGAAGCGAGGAAAATCAAGCTTCGGCCCACGAAAAATTGCTAGAAGAAGAGAACTCAGTGGCTGCAAAAGATTCTGGCTGTCTAGTATTGTTCATGGCTGAATGCTAAAGATGGAGGCTGAGAAATTTTTCATCCAGATCTTGGAGTTTGGTTTGGATGGCTGCAAGTGCTTCCTCCATTGTGTGTGCTCCTGCACGGGTGACAACCATAACCAGGTTTTTTTTTTTTGGTAGAATGAGTAGAAAAACACAATCTGATGGGTAATTGGGGCTTGACTAGATTTTGGACACTGTCGAAAGGACAAGAAAGCAAAAAGAGGGATTTCAGAAGCGGGGTGATAGAATGAGAAAATTTGGCAGAGAGGAACAAAGAAGCAGAATTCAGAAAGGAACTCTGTGGTAAAATTTGAAGGTGATTGGGTGAAATTTGAGGAAGTTATGGCAAACCCTAAAAATAGACAAATGTGGGATTTCGGGCTTTGGGAAGGGGAATTGGGGATAGGGTCCTCAGGAATGAAAGATGCAGAATGGGATGACAGGGATTCCCCAAAAATTTCAAGGGAAACAGAGTGAAAACAAGGGAGATATGGAGAAAAAACTTTTTTTTTTTCATTTCAGAAATGGATCGGCAACAACGGCGCAACCGCGCGGAAGGGATAAAAAACGGCTGGATCTGAAACGGCGACTGGATCTGGAACGGCTGGATCTGGAGCGGAAGTGATCGGTAGCAGTTCAACTGAAAATAGATATGGACCCCAGGTATGTACGGCTTCCTAATAGTTCAGGTGTTTCACTCGGCCACCAATGCCATCTGACGGCTTGCGTATTGGGGCAGTACCCCTCACTCCACAGCTCAGGTAAAACTGATAACCGCTTTGCCACAAACGACAGCTCTTGGTTTACCTCACGGGTGGGAACTAGTCAATCAGGTAGGGGTCGTTGCCCTTTTCGCTGGTAGGTCCTCTCAATGGGCCAGCTACTTTGGGGTTCCTATGGTACTCCTCACAATGAGTTTTAGGGCTTATGCCCAAGTACTTCCCACAGTTAAGCGGATAGGGATTATTCCCAAATCCGAAGCTGCAACAGATTCGAAAAAAATAAAAATTTGGCAGAAATTCCACCCAACGAGCCCAAGAAAGTGCTCTGATACCAGATGTGATGTACCTGCAATAATTAATTAATGCAAATACACGAGATATCAGAAATAATAGAACAGAATCGCTTTTATATTGATCACGGTCCACTTCGAGGGGGCAACCTCCTTTGAGCAAGCCCAATACAATTAACTTCACGGTGCCTTCAATGACCTCAACATACACTTATATACTAAGTCTATGCCCAATACTATGAGTCAAAACCATGGGACATATAATACGATGGGACGACTTACAAAGCATATGTGTCCAATACTATGGGTCAATACTATGGGCTAATATAAACTACGGATCAACAAATACTACAGGACGACTTACAAAGTATATGCGTCCAACAACAATATACTAACATAGTAAAGACAAGGGTTGACATAGGTTCCTAACAAAAACCTCGATCTGAAGTGCACAAAGCCTCTCTCTGAAGTACTCAAACTGCACTTTGGCCAATGGCTTGGTCAATACATCTGCAACTTGCTCGTCCATCGCAATGTACAGGAGCTTCACAACTCCTCTCAGCACCATATCTCTGATATAGTGATATTTGATCTCTATGTGTTTTGACCTATCATGAAACACTGGGTTCTCGGACAGCTTCACACAACTCTCTTTATCACAAAAGATACCAGTAGCATCCAATGGGAGATCAAATAACTCAGACAGTAGCTTCCGTAGCCATACTGCCTCACAACTAGATGAACAGGTTGCAACATACTCTGCCTCAGCTGTACTCAGTGCTATGCAGGACTGCTTCTTGCTAAACCAAGAGATCACACCTGATCCCATACTGAAGCAGCATCCAGATGTGCTCTTCATATCTGCAGCACTGCCAGCCCAATTTGAATCAACGTAACCCTGCAGGTTAAACTTTTGATTCGTTTCATACTTGAGCCCATAATCCATTGTAGACTTCAGGTACCTCAGAACATGCTTTACAACAACCAGGTGAACACTCCTCGGATCCATCAGGAACTGGCTCAATGTGTTCACCGCAAAGCAAATATCTTGTCTTGTGTTCATCAGGTACATCAAGGACCCAATTATCTGACGATACATAGAGACATCAATCGGCTCAGATGAAGCATCACAAAGAAGCTTCAGATTCGATGCCATAGGTGTGGCCATGGCCTTGCAATCCATCATCCCGAACCTCTTCAGGATATCTACTGCATACTTCCCTTGTCCAAGGAAGATTCCATCTGCACTTTGCCACACCTCCATGCCAAAAACAAATAGTGCATCATCCCCAAGTTCTTCATCTCGAACTCGGCAGCAAGATTCCGCTGCGTGTCGGCAATCAATCTATCTTCACCTATAACAAACAGGTTATCCGCATACAAAAGTAGTATCACTGGATTGCCTTCCTCAACCTTGTAGTAAAGGTTGGAATCCGCTTTACTCTTGGTAAATCCCAAACTGGATAGAAAGCTATCTATCCTACCAAGTTCTGCACACATATATGACTACACCATTCAAGAAGGCCGTCTTGAAATCCATCTGGTGTATCTTCTATTTCATCAATTTTATATTTCTCTATGCTGCCATTTGCAGCATGCTTGATCTGATAGTTCCATTTGGAAGTCACAACAAACTTCCCTTTAGCTCTTGGGACTGCATCCCAAACATCGTTCTTCATGATCGACGGATCATGGCATTCTTCCCGAATCCTGGGAACTTCAATATGTTCAATATTTTCAATAGATAACTTTGTTGCTGAACAAATGTTGTAGTCCTTCTTTTGTAGGTGATGATATACGATCTATCCTACACAACAAGTTAAATTGCATGATTAGAAAACATCTCGTAGCTTTCAGAACAAATTCTTACACATAAAGAAATATGTCATACAGTCATGCAATTATCTTAGCCAATGCTTCAATACAACATTTATCCATATTCTGTAACTTTCTAGATGCCTTCCAATCTCTACCAGAACATTGTTAAGAGTTTGCACTATTCCCAACATGTCAGCAAAGAGGTTTCATTCTAGATAAGTAGCAATGGAATGTTGCATAGTGCCATAGGCCACATACCCATCACATGCATATTAGTAGTATACTGTTCATTAATGCAATTATTCTAATATGCGTAATACACAATCTAAGCCTAGGAACATAAGCATATACAACATTGAATAACATTATTTAAACAAACAAATATGTAATAAATGACAATTCAAATACTTATCTTTGTTTGATTTTTGGGTTGACTCCCTCTCGGTCTTTGCTTCTTTTCTGCAACTTCATTCTGATGTGGATTGTGAGAAGTGATAAACTCCCTCTAAATATATGCATCCTTGCAAAAACTACTGAAGTGTGCTCCTTTGCTTTCTTGCAGGAACAACTGGAGTGTGCTCCCTCTTGATCTTTGCTTCTTGGATTACCTGTCCTTGAACTTACATCCATCCTTAATCACTATGCATGCTTATTAATATCATCATTGTGTTATCCTTGAGGTCTCATACATAATCACACATTTGTTAGTATAATCTTAATACTATCAAAACACACTAATCTTAAACATGTATAGTCATTATCATTCACAGATAATAAACATTAGTATTCAAGGTTTCAGGGAAGTCTTCTTTTACTCATGCATATTCTTATTTGATCATAGGACTCTTCTGATTAGTTAAATCATCAAAGCATAAACCCGTGATTACTCCAACTTATACCTTCATGATTCTTCTGGTTAGTCATATCATCAATTATGGTAGGAAACATAATATGCATACAACCATGACTATTCAAACCTATGACTTCATGAATAATCATTATCAACAACACAACAGTATAAGATCCTAACACAAGGTAGGATTCTAGTTTGATATAGGGAAAACATACCTGGATTAGAATGCTAGCTAGTTATGTCTAACATACCCGGATAATGTCTTCTAGTTCTCTTCAGTGACTTGTGCTAGTAACCTGTATGTCTCATAAGTTAACCATTGTAGAACCAAGTTATACATACCTCGAAAGTAGATCTTCTATGTGATCCATGACAATGGATGAATCTTTGTCTTCATGTCACCATGAGCATATGTTCTTGAAGTAGAACATGATTTGACTTTCTTGGTGTACCTTTTGTGTTAGCAGACAACATAAACCTCATACAACACCATAATGCATTAGTACAATCATAAGTGTCAAAACCTTAATCAATGAATATCTTCTATTAAGGTAATACGACAAGTCTAGTAATTAATCAAGATTGTACTATAATGATATGAAGACAAACATATCATAAGCTTAACTATGAATATAATTCGAAACATACCTGTAAGCCATACCTATCAAGATTGCTTGTAATATTCTTATGGAAGGCCTTAGCCTCATCTCCCTCTGAAACAGGAACTTCTTCACTTATGCAGGTGACCAATCCATCCTCTTCTAGGATTAACCCAATCCACTTGATTTGTAGGAACTAGATCTGGAGTTGTAATAGGGTTTGTCAGAGAAACCCCAAAAATTCAAACTTTGAATTTCAAACTTCCGAAAGGATAGAAATATGTGCCTTGATGAGCTGATCAAGCTGGTATGTTCAGAATTTGAAAACTGCAAAGTTTCACTCCTCAATTTTTCCTTTGAAACTTCCGGATTCACTAGACGTGACCTAGAACTGGGGTTTGATGAAGCCCACTCTTATGTCCAATAAAAAGGTTTGATCCAAATCTCTAAGCTTCGATTTTTCTGAGGAGATTCCAGCCGTGGTCACAAATTTCCAAAATTCCAAGTTTTGCAGAAGCCCTAATTTTCCATCTTTCTGATCAAAGTCCCGAACTGGGGTTTGATCAAGCCTGACTTTCTTCCCAACCAAAAAATCTAATCTTGGTCTCTAAATTTCGATTTTGATGAGTAGCATCCAGCCGCGGTCTCCGATTAGAGAAATTCCAACTTTCTCCAAAGCCCTAAATTCCGGAAGCCATGAATGAAGGTGCTAAAAAATAATTCTGTTTTGACAGAAATATGTACCTGATTGTTTCTGGTGTAACTACGAACTTTTCAATCCACAGGGTCTAAAACGTTTTCTTGAGATATCTTGATCTATTATATTTCCATCTCAATAGGTCTGACCTCAATTGGATTCTCTGAGAGAGAGTTATGCCAAGTGTCGCAATGTGACCTGTTTATGGGATAATACAGGAGAGTGAACTTGTACGGCATTCCACATGTCACTGGTTCAACTTTGGCCTCTGAAAACTTTTCCTGCGATAGTACGGTCTATGTAATACCTGTCACATTTTATGAAATTTCATTTGGAGCTTCCTAGCCCAAGTTGTGACCTTTTTCCCAAGGTCACCTGATTTTGACTCAGATCTGGAAGAGGCGGAAACCCTATATTGTACAGATCATAAATCACAAAGTACAACGAATTAGAGGTTGTCATTTGGACACAAGGTACATGGGGATCTGATCTTCGACCTGTAGAAGTTTCAGATCCGAAACCTTTTCCAAAATGGATTTATAGAGAAAGTTCTATGATGATTGGTTTTTTCTATATCAAGCCCTAGCATCGTAAGTGCAACAAGTGTCATACATGCCATATCATGCCTTCTTTCAGGCTAGCTCTGATACCATGTTAAATGTTCAGAATTTACTTCAATCTAATCTAGGATCTTAATTGAGAGAACAACATGTACAACAAATCTACAACATATCAATCATGGACACAATAATGCAAGCACACAAGAGACACAGAGTTTACTTGGGGAAAACCATAAAGGTGAAAAACCCCAATAACTTCCTCAGAGATAGATAGAGCAATGATACAACCAGAATACAAGAGATAGTCTTCTCCTAGAAGTAGAGCCTCCTCCTCCAAAAGTGCGCCACTCTCCAAAGTGTGAGTGTGAGAATAGAATGTGTAAAATGAGAGAGACACACTCTCTATTTATACACTAACTTGACTTGACCTTTACTCAACTAGGTCAGCCTCAACTTAACCACTTAACATAATGCTAACTGGGCCGACCCCCACTAGGGTGGTCTAATAACCCTTTGACCCACATGGCCAACCCCCAATAGGGTGGTCTAATAACCCTTTGACCCACATGACTTATACAGGGCCGACCCCAACAAGGTGGTCTAATAACCCATCAAGTATAAGTTACGACACTTACAATATAAATGATGACACTTCCGTATAGAGGAATAATAACATCTCTATAGGAATACAACCATTTACGTATAGAGGAATAATACCATCTCTATATGAATACAATATACATATATGTGAAATACATTCCGAAGTTACTTAGACATCAATAGAAATATGCAGAATGGGATTGCAGGGATGTCAGTGAAGTTTCAAGGGAAATGAAGTTAAAACAAAGGAGATATGGCGAAAAAACTTTTTTTTTTTTTTTTTCGGAATTGGTCTGCAACGGCGTGAAAGTGATCGGAAAAAGTTCTGGATAGATGTAATCAATGATTTATTAGATGCAAATAGATATGGACCCCTAGTATGTGTGGCTTCCAAAAGGTTCAGGGGATTCTCTCGGCCACTAATGCTGTCTAACGGCTTGCGAATTGGGGCAGTACCTGTCACTCCATGACTCAGGTAAGACTGATAAACACTTTGCCACAAATGAAAGCTCTTGTTTTACCTCACAAGTGGGAACTAGTCAATCAAGTAGGGGTCGTTACCCTTTTCAGTGACAGGTCCTATCAATGGGCCAGTTACTTCGAGGTTCCTATGGTACTCCTCATAATGTGTTTTAGGGCTTATTCCCAATTACTTCCCAGAGTTAAGAGGATAGGGATTATTCCCGGATACGAACCTACAATTGATAGGAACAAACACAAATGCGAAAAGAAATTTGGCAAACATTCCACCCAACGAGCCCAAGAAATTGCTCTGATACCAGATGTGCGGAACCTGCAACAATTAATTGGTAAAATGCACAATATATTAGAACACAGAATATTTTTTTTGATCGCAGGCCACTTCGAGGAGGAAACCTCCTTTGAGAAAGCTTAATACAAATAACTTATTGGTGCCTTCATTGGCCTCAACACACACATATATACTAAGTCTATGCGCCAATACTATGGGCTAATACAAACTAATGATCAATACCATGGAACATATAATACTATGGGGTGACTTACAAAGCATATGCGTCCAACAACGATATACTAACAAAGTAAAGAGAAAGGTTGACACAGGTTCCTAAAAAAAATATTTCCTAGATTCCTTAGTGATTTCTTGTCTTTTATGCTTTAGGTTGCGTTTCCTTCTTTTAGGAAAAATATGGAAAATTCTGCTTTCTTGATTTTCTCCTTCTTTTTGCTTTTCATCGCTTTCTTGTTTTTAGTAACACTAATACAAATTTGGTCAAAAAATACTAGAATGCATAGATTTTTTTCACCAAACACGACAAGATATTTCCTAATTTTGAGAGGAACCTTCAACAATTAACTGATGAAAATGCATGATATAGCATAACACAGAAGGAATTTATTGATCGTAGGCCACTTTGAGGGGGAAACCTCCTTTGAGAAATATCAATACAAATAACTCATGGATGCCCTAATTGGTCTCAACATGTACTTATATACTAAGTCTAAAATAAACAACTTATACTCCCCATGAATGTGGGATAATACAATATACTCATGGGACGACTTACAAAGCATATGCGTCTAACAACAATATACTAACAATGTGGGATAATACAATATACTCACAGGACGACTTATAAAGCATATGTATCCAACAACAATATACTAAGAAATTAAAGAGAAGGGTTGACATGGGTTCCTAACATCCTCTCCCCCTTAGAAAAATATTTGTCCTCAAAGCTTTAGATGTGGAAATTGGTGTTGAATATGAAGGAGTGGTTCCCATGTAGCATCCTCTGGTTTCATTATGTGCCACTGAATTAATACCTCTATGATGGATCAAGAGAGAAGCTGATGAGTGTGCCTATTGAGGATGGGCTCCGACTCCAAAATGATGGGTCCTTCATTATCCAGTTCTGGTAAAACAGTTTGTGCTTTGATGTTGGTGCCAATAAATTTATTTAGACAAGAGACATAAATACTGGATGAATGCGGGAAGGAGGAAGAACCAATTTATAAGCCCATAGAAGGAAGAACCTTATATGGCCCATAGAAATTTAGAGCCAGCTTATGATGCCCTTTGAGTTTCAGGGAGGATTGCTTGTAATGTTGTAAACGAAATCCCTTATCACCTACTTGAAAAGTGTGCTTAGAACGGTGTTGATCGGCTTGATGTTTCATTCAATTTATTTCCATGTGAATATTATCCTGCAAAATGCGAAGAATATGATCTCGGGTTCGAAGAACCGTGTAAAATTCCTAAACTGGTGAACTTCTGGGGTCGTATGGAAGAATCACTGGTGGTGCCTGACCATAGACTGCTTCAGATGGAGTCATTTTAGATGCATTCTGGTAGGAGGTATTGTACCACCATTTAGTGAGAGGGAGACACTTTTCCCATTGATGCTATTGTTCGGAGGTGAAGCAACAAAGATAAGTTTCCAAACATCTTTTGATAACTTTAGTCTAACCTCTGTTTGTGGGTGATACCCTGAACTCATCTTCAGTTTGGTTTCAGTGTGGCAAAATAGTTTTGTCCAAAATGACTGGTGAAATTTGCATTGCGATTTGAGACAATGGAAGAAGGGATTCCATGAAGACGAAATATCTGGTCCAGGAAAATCTATGCGACTAATGAGGTTGTATAGGGAGGGACGAGGGAACAAAAATTACTATATTTGGAGAGGCGATCAATCACAACCAAAATCATTTTCTTCCCTCCAGATTTAGGGAGCCCTTCAGTGAAATCCATAGAAATATATATCCAAATATGTGTAGGGATGGGAAAGGGTTTGAGAAATATCGGAAGGAGTGTCGTTTCACACTTGTTGAACTGGAAGGTATCACATTCAGCCACCATCTGTTGAATTGTCCTTTTCATTCCCTTACAAAATAAGTTACACCGTGTCCGCTCATAGGTTTTGAGGAACCCAGAGTGCCCTGCTGATGTAGAAGCATGGAGTTCATAGGAGACATCCCGTTGAAGATCTGTGCTTTGGGGAAGCACCATCCCAAGAGCAATGCAGTACAACATAAGGGTTGTTTGCCAACCGTTTGATGATTTGAGATAATGAGCATTCATTGACATAGCCCTACTGAACAGACTGCAACCAATTTGGAACATGCATAGAAATAAATGAAAGAGAAACTTGGTCAACAAATATGCAAGAAAGAGCATCCTCCACAAGATTGTCCTTACCCTTATTGTAAGTGATCTTATAGTCATAAACCATGATATTTTTAACCCATTTTTGTTGTGCTGGGGAGGAGACCCGTTGTTCCATGAAATATTTTAGACTCTAGTGATCAGTCTTGATGCATAAATGATTCCCTAATAGGTATGGTCGCCACTTCTGTATTCCATGCAAAATAGCCATCATTTCTTTCTCAATAGTGAAGGGATTGGAAAAATCAGGCATAGCTAGAACAAGTGTAGTTCACATAACTTGTTTCAATTTGTCCCGAACGAGCATCTCAATCTATGTACTTTGGTGAAATGGGTAGCGATAGGGCCTGATGTTGGGAGGAATGCTTCTAAGAAGGATATGAATACCATGGTCCTCTGGTCTTGAAGGTGGAAATCCCACTGGTTCAGCAAAGACACATGCATATCTATTAAAAAAAAATTGTAGATCCAAAGGAGTAGTGGAGACTGTTGATGGGTGCATCTGAATGGAATGGAGCTAAGCGATGACACCACGTGAATTATTTTTAAGTATCTTTTCCATGTGATTTGAACTGATGATGCTAAGACAGCCTGGTTGTAATCCCTTCAATGTGTGTTTTTGTACATTGACTGAAAACTGCATCCAAAGTTCAACGAAATCCAATAAGATGAGGCCAAGTGTGCGTAACCATTGAACGTCCAAAACCACATCAGATCCGCCTAAGGGAAGGAAAACATTTCAAAGCACATGTTATAATATCCAATAGAGATATGCACATTGCGACACTTCCCCTTGTAAGGTAAGGTGCCCCCATTGGAAATCATGAATTCAAATCTGGAGCAAGGATGGATAAAACAATCAGCCTGTTTGGCTATCTGAGGGTCAATGAAGTTATGAGTGCTAACAGAATCAATGAGTATTGTAAGAGGGAGCTTCTTGAAGTAACCCTTGAACTGGAATGTTTGTGGGGTGGTGATTTCTACTAAAGAATGGAGAGATATATTTGGGTGGTCATCCTGATAAGGAGGGTCAACAGGTGGCTGCTGAATGTCGACATGATCATCTATTGTATCCTAAGCATATTCACCAATTTCAGTTGCAGGTGTGGAATCCACATCCAAGAGATATAGCTTTTTCTCAACACATCTATGTCCCCAAGTGAATTTATCACCACAATTATAACAAAGCCCTTTTTCTCTACGTGCCTGCATCTCTGCTTCAGACAAATTCTTGAGAGGAGTTGCTCCAGGAGCTCGCATGATGGGAGTTCGTTAGGAAACCATATTTCTGAAGGGAACAAAAATGGATTTGGAGCATTGTTGGGATGTGATATTGTCCTCCACCAACTTATCCAACCCGAGGACTTTCGTCATTGTGCTGGGACAAAAAATTTTAACCTCAGATTGGATTGCATCCTTCAGACCACTGACAGAAAAAATACTATAGAATTCATCAAGTAATCCTTTGGTGTGATCGGCCAGTTTCTCAAATTCTTTCTGATACTCTCTCACAGTGCCAATTTGGCGAATTTAGTGAGTGCGCCTATGAAGTCATCAAAATCATTAGGGCCAAATCGTTGCAAAATGAGTAGGAAAAAATCTATCCATTTTGGATCTGCATGAGCCTTGATGTACCAACGGAACCATTGAAGGGATTCATGTTCCAAATGAAAAGATGAAAGTAGAACTTTGTTGACATCAAAATCATTATGCAGACTGAAATATTGTTCTTCCCGATATATCCATCAAGTCGGATCATCACCATTCAAGTGAGGAAAATCAAGCTTCAACCCATGAAAAGTGCTGGAAGAAGAGAACCCAATGTCTATAGAAGACTCTTGATTTTGTCTATTGTTCATGGCTGAAGGTTGAAGATGGAGGCCGATAAGTTTTTCATCCAGATCTTGGAGTTTGGTCTTGAGGGCTGCAAGTTCTTCCTCCATATTTTTGCTCCTGCACGGGTGACAACCATAACCAAGATTTTTATTTTTGGAAGAATGGGTAGAAAAAAAAAATAGAAACTTCTTTAGTAAAGGAAAATTTGGATTTGGGAAAAAATTTGATGGGTATTTGGGGTTTGACTAAGTTTTGGACACCTTATAATGTACGGGGAAGCAGGAAATGGGGATTTCAGAAGTAGGGTGAAAGAATGATAAAATTTGTTAAAGATGGACAAAGAAGCAAAAATAGGAAATGAACACCGTGAAAAAATTTGAATGTGATTGGATGAAAATCGAAGACATTATGGAAAACCCTAAAAATAAACAATGTAGGATTTATGGCTTTGGTAAGTGGAATTTGTGATAGGATCCTCAAGAATAAATATGCAGAATGGAAGTGCAGGGGTTCCAGTGAATTTTCAAAGGAAATTGAGCTAAAGCAAAGAAGATATGAAAAAAAAATAGAAATTATTATTATTTTTCCCGAAATTGATCTACAACGGATCGGAATTGATCTGCAATGGCTTTGGACAGATGTAATCTACTATTTATCATCTGGAAATAGATATGGACCCCGGGTATGCTCGAATTCCTAAATTTTCATGGGATTCATTCAACTACCAATGTTGTCTAATGACTTTCGTATTGGAACAGTACCCCTCACTCCACGGCTCAGGTAAAATTGATAACCATTTTTTCACAAATGACATCTCTTGGTTTACCTCATGGGTGGGAACTAGTCAATCAGGTAGGGGTCATTGCCATTTTCATTGGCAGGTCCTCCCAATGGGCCAGCTCCTTCAGGGTTCCTATGGTACTCTTCACAATGAGTTTTATGGCTATACCCAGGTACTTCCCATAGTTAAGTGGATAGCGATTATTCTCGGATCCGAACCTGCAATTGAAAGGAACAATACAGATGCAAAGAAAACTAACTACTACAATAATCACAACTCTTGGAAGCCACTGTGAAATTTTTTTTGGTAGAAATTCCACCCAATGAGCCCAAGAATGTGCTCTGATACCTAATGAGAGGAAACTTTAGATTTAAATGATGAAAATGCACGATATAACATAACACATAAGGAATTTATTGATCATAGGCCACTTTGAGGGGGAAACCTTCTTTGAAAAATATCAAGACAAACAACTCGTGCATGCCTTCATTTTCCTCAACGAGTACTTATATATTAATTCTAAGCTAAACAACTATTACTCCCCATGAATGTGGGATAATACAATATACTCACAGAACGACTTACAGAGCATATGCGTCCAACAACAATATACTAACAATGTGAGATAATACAATATACTCACGAGACGAATTACAAGGCATAGGTGTCGAACAACAATATACTAACAAAGTAAAGAGAAGGGTTGACATAGGTTCCTAACAAATTTTCCCAAGCATGGGTTCAGGAGCATCTACAGACTCTAGGAAATCAGATTTACATAACATAAAACTTTACAGATTAATTCATTTGATTTCAATAACCTAGAGACTTTTCCAAATTCCCTATAGGTATGCAAAAAATAAATCAGAAAGTTTTAGATTCCATACATTCGACAGTGGCACATTTTTTGGGTGCATCACACCTAGGATGATCCTTTGGCAAGCCAAAGACTTTGACGCAATTTCCCCAGGAATTATGTGGAAACCAACCACTTTTGGTGCTGAAATAGATGTATCTATACTTGGTTACATTCACTATATGTATTACGGAACACTAAACTTATATACAAGCTTTGGTTTTGCAAGGTTGGAAGTTTAGGAGAAAAGGTTAGTTTTCAGGACTGCTCGACTAACTATTTTCCAAGGAACTTTTTGGAGCCCCTAAGGGTCACAAATTTCTATTCCGAGGGTGGTATCATGTCCAATTTTTTCTTATCTTTCTAATGTTACCTTCAAATTGTGAACTGGATAAGAAAAAGTTAGTCTATGATAGACGAAACAAAAACTAGTCAAAATTGCTAGTGCATTGAGCATAGATGAAGGAATACATAAAAGAAAGAGATAGAATTGCAGAAAAGAAGTCAAGATTTGTTTTTATTATAGTGAAGAGGACCCAAATACATCATATAGCTGTAAAAATAATAGAAAAATTCTGTAGAGGCACCATCCTCCACCAACAACATCATCACTACCAAAATCACTGTAGAAACAATACTGAAACTGGATGTTGGCTAATGAAGAAATGCCAACATAAATAAATGAAATAGAGAAGTATAGGAACAATAGTAGAATATATGCTGAATCTCAGTGAAAGAGACTGGATGTCTCCTTCCTTGATCATTAGTTGAAGATCAATTGGATATAGTGTTACAGATGGGCACATCTCCCAACTATTTGCAAATGGGCACATCTCATAATGTTGGCAAGGGGCACACCACTCAAGCCTCTGAAAAGGGTTGATCTCTCAAGTCAATCAATAAACTTCCAAAATATGTGAATGGGTGTTCTCATCCTCTTTTTATAAACATCAAGTATCTTTTTCCTCCATCTAGAATTTTCTCATGAAAATATTAATAAAATAATAATTAATATTATTTTCATGAAAGAATAGAAGTTAACCCCCTTTCTAATTTGAACTTAGGAAAATATTTCCTAGATTCCTTCGTGATTTCTTGTCATTTATACTTTAGAATGCTTTTCCTGCTTTTAGGAAAAGTCTAGAAACTTCTTTTTTATTTTATTTTATGTTCCTTTTCTGCTTTTCATTGCTTTCTTGCTTTTTGGTTGCTTTCCTTCTTTGCAGCTTCTTTCCTGCTTTTCATTGATTTTTCCGGATTCCTTTGGGTCCATTTTATATTTTCCTTCCAATCTTACTAGGTTCCACCAAATAGTCAATATTATCTCATAAAATCATAAATAAAATATTGATAAATAATTATTTATGAGAGAATGGTTCCTTAGCGTATTTTTCTAATGTTATTTGACCTAATATTATTTGTCCTTGCAAACAGATTCGAATTGGATGTGCAAAATTTCACATTGGGAAATATATTTCTTCATATGGCCCACCTTTACCACTTGACTCATAATTGCACCTACAACATCATTTCCTCTTTCACATTAGTTAGGAGTTTTTACTTTCTATATGGATTTCCCACTTGTAATCCTTTCCAACCTTAGGATTATTTCCATCAATAATTTCAAACCACAAGAAGACATTGGCTTATTTGATGATCCAACCAAGGTTCCTCATCTCCTTAATGCATTTCCCTTGTCCAACATATTTTAATGTGGTATTATTCCTAACTTTGGACCTTAGGATTAACTAATAATAAACCCAAATAATCACCACCTAGGTGAATAAACATGAACAAGTATAGGTGACTTAGGAAATTGCAGTCCATGGCCAAATTTGGGGACATTACACTCACAAAGGTAAATTTGAATCTCCTACCATTAGGATTGTATGATGATCTTATTGGTATGGATTGGTTGAAAAATCGTAGAGCCAAGATAGAATACTATGAAAAGTTCCTTGAGTGCATTGATGAAGAAGGGAGGCCTAGAGTGGTGAAAGGGATTCCTAAGCAAGTTTCAGTAAGGCATATTTCAGCCGTGTAGTTGGGAAAGTTCTACAAGAAAGGTTGCCACCTATATGTGGTCCATGTATCAAATTCATTAGAGGACAAAGGCCCAAATATAGAATATTATCGGTTGTTTCAAGAGTTCAAATATGTGTTTCCAGATGAAGTGATATGACTGCCACCAAAAAAAGACATTGATTTTACATTCAATCTTGTTCCAGGGGCAGCCCCAATTTCTAAATCTCCTTATAGAATGAGCATGCCAGAATTGGTAGAGTTGAAAATGCAGCTACAAGAATTAATGGACAAGAAGTATATTATAACAAGTGTGTATCATTGGGGATAAATTGTGTTACTTGTCAAAAAAAAATATGGTACTTTAAGGCTATGTACTAATTATAGGAATATAAATAAAGTGACATTGAAGAATCAATACCAATTTCCTATAATTGATGATTTGTTCGATGAAATGAAGGGAGCCAAAGTGTTTTCAAAGATTGACTTGAGATTTGGTTATCATCAAGTGAGAATAAGAGAATAATGCATTCACAAGACAACTTTCAGGACGAGATATGGCCATTATGAGTTCACAATGGTGCCATTTGGTTTTACCAATGCACCCACCACATTCATGTGTCTCATGAATAGTGTTTTCAACAAGTATTTGGAAAAGTTCATGTTAGTGTTCTTGGATGGAATTCTTGTTTACTCAAATAATAAAGAAGAGCATGAGGAACACTTAAGAATGGTATTACAAGTTCTTAGAGAGCACAAATTGTATGCAAAGATAAGCAAGTGTGACTTCTATCAAACAAGGGTACAATATTTGGGTCATATTATTTCAGAAGAAGAAATTGCAGTGGATCCAAAAAAGATTGAACCCATAATGAATTGGTCTACTCCAAAGAATGCCACAAATATTATATATTTTATGGGTCTTTCCGGATACTATAGAATTTTCATTGAGGTATTCTCCAAGATCACTCATCTAATTACATCGTTGCAAAGAAAGAATGCAGAGTTTGTATGGTCTGGAAAATGTGAAGAAATATTTCAGCGATTGAAGAAGTTACTTACTAGTGCCCATGTTTTGAATATTGTAGATCCAATGAAATATTTTGTAGTATGCATGGATGCTTGCATTGAAGGATTAGGTGGAGTGCTTATGGAAGAATACTTTGTGAACTATTATGAGTCCAAAAAATTAAAAGACTGTGAAAAAAATTATGCAACTCCTGATTTAGAGATAATAGCTGTAGTACATGCCCTCAAGAAGTGGAGTCATTATTTGTTGGGAATAATATTTGAGCTTATGATGGATCACATGAGCTTGAAGTATTTGTTTAATGAACCGCGCTGAAATTCCGGGGAAGCTAGATGGATGGAATTTTTGCGTGAATTTGATTTTGAAATCAAACATGTGAAAGGGAAAGAGAACGAGGTTGCAAATGCCCTTAACAGAAAATTTCATGTAGCAGCCTTAAGTTTTTGCAAATCAGATTTAAGAGAAAGATTTCTTGAAGCCCAAAATAAAGATGAGACTTACCTTCAAGTAAAACATAAATTGCAGCAAGGAAATTTAGATGAAAAGTGTGAAGGGTATCATCTTGGAGAAGATGGTATTCTTGTTTACAAAGGCAGATTGTATATTCCAAATTGTGCAGATTTGAAGAAGATAATAATAGATTAAATTAATCAAATTCCAGACTTTGGACATCCAATATATCAAAATACAATAACATCAACAAGGAATCAATACTTTTGGCATGGGAGGAAACATGATGTATCATAATACATTTCATGTGTAAAAAGACCAACAAGTCAAAGTAAAGCATCAACATCCAGCAGGACTGCTGCAACCTTTTCCCATTCCAGAATGGAAGTGTGAAGTAATTTCTATGGATTTTATAGAAGGCTTTCCAATCAAAAGAAAACATGATTCAATCATGGTTGTGGTGAACAAGCTATCAACGATAGCTCATTTTATTCCATTCAAGTCCACCCATAAAAAAATTGACAACTAATATCTTCATGAAGGAGATATTTCGATTGCATGGGCTACTCAAAGCAATAGTCTCACATCGAGATAGAAAGTTCAAATCCATTTTTTTGAAAGGGATATTTCAAGAATTAGGAACTCAACTAAATCTCAATACAATGTATCATCCCCAAATAGATCGTCAAATCGAGAGGATGAATCAAGTTCTTGAAGATATGTTGAGGATGTATGTGATGGATAATCCATCCAAGTGGGAGGATTACCTACACTTTGTAGAATTTGCATACGATAATGGACATCAAGAATCATTGGGAATGATTCCATTTGAGGAATTGTATGGAAAAGGATACTAAACTCCAGTGAGTTAGGATAGTCCGGTAAGCATAATAGTACTTGGGAAAGAAATTCTCAAGGAAATGGAGCATGAAATTGTTAATATCAAGTAGAATGTAAAGGAAACCCAAGACAAGCATAAGAGATATGCATATTTAGAAAAAATGCATAAGAAATTTAAAGTTGGGGATAATGTCTATTTGAGAGTAAGGCCAAGGAAAAGTTCCCTAAAATTGGGAAGTTGTGCCAAGTTAGAACTGATATATTGTGGTCCATTTGAAGTCCTTGATATGATAGGACCAGTTGCATATATGATTGCATTACTTACTAAAATGAGAGTTCATAATGTTTTTCATGTTTCTTTTCTTAAGAAGTATGTACATGATCCTAATCATGTAATTGATTGGAATTTGACTCAAGTGGAACCCAAGGGAGAATTCCAAGTGAAAATTATGTGCATCCTTGACGAGAAGGTAACATTGCTCTGGAACCAAGGAATCAGAAAGGTAAAGGTGCAATGGAAGCATCTTGGTACCGATGAGGCTACATGGGAGCTAGAGGATTCCATGAGAGAGGCATAACCATTTTTGTCTAGTTTTGAGAACACTGAGGATGGTGTTGTTCTAAGGGGGAGGGGAATGTAATACTACCATTTTGACCCTTGGAATTATTGGCTTGATGTGTAAATATGTGATGTATGATTCATACCATAGATCTCAAGGCCAAGGACCTGCTAGTGAATGCTCCTCCTATAAAGGAAAGTATTTTATATCTTGTGGACATGTGCTAGTCATCCATGGAAAAATGTAAAAAATATGTAAATATTTATAATGCAAATAAATGTCTAAGAGTTGGCTATGGAGGAAACTAAAATGAGGGGGATGTATTTATCCACTAGGGATAGGTGAGGGGTGTGTGGGATTAAATCCTTTGTTTCCAAGTTTCATCTTGGGAACCCATGTGCCATAAATGGTAAGCAACTACCTAAGTGGACTTCCTTACTGATATTAATTTCTTTAGTAATAAGGAAGTTAGAAAAATTAGCTCATGAATTTAATGGGGCATGGTTGAGCTCAAAAATTCATATGGCTGAGTATGGGCTCCGTTTTGGGTACCCAAAAGTCAATTTCCCTCATGGGAATTTGATTCCGTTCATTCCCATTCCATGGTTGAGTAATCAGACTCCAATTTTCAGCAAGCTATGCATTACCAATAAGAAAAATAATAGAAATTGGAACCTAAGAAAAAGATACGTTTTAGAGTGTCAAAAACATAAAAAATTAATTTGGATTGTGGAATCTAGTGGGGGATCCAAATATGTCAACCCCGGGGTGAATTTTAGAGTGTCAAAAGCCCAAAAATCCACATGAGAACCCATATTTGGAAGCCTAGAAATTGAATTTCGTGGCTGCAAATTAGTGTGGCCAGAAAGTGGACAATCCAAGAGACAATTGAAGTCTAAAAGGGATTAGAGGATGGAATTTCTTGATAAACCCAATGTAGCTAGAAATAAATGAAGGTTTAGAAACTTGGACCTTTCTATGCCCACTCTGAATAGCAATAGAGAGGAAGGGACGCCTAAGGGATTGTACAACAGAGAAGGGGACCTTCCTTGTGTTAGGTGTGGTATATATTATGGGTGTCAAGGACGGATGAAGATAATTGAGATGCCTGCAGTTCTATGTTTGAGCTCACTTGCTTAACATTCTCCTTTATTGTCTCCATGCATGCTTGATAAACCCATTTGTGTGTTGGCTTAACATGGGTGTATGCTCCTATGGATGTGAGTGAGCTTGTGTAGTTCCTCTTAGTGGATACATATCCTAGCTTGGGGGTGGCCTCTCAGGGGAGAGATAAAGTGCTGGACAGAGTACCTATGGTTGGGTGGAATGTTGCTCTCCCATAGCCAATTGCTTCGGAAATTTCATTGAAAAGATAAGTTTTTAATTGCTAATTTATCGTTGTACTTTAATGTGCATTATTATTATTATTATTATTATTATTATTACACCTAGGATGAATATGTTTATATATGCATCTTGCGTTTGTGGAGTGAATTTATATTCCATTGTGTATTTTATTATGCATTTGCACATGCATTTAAATGTTTATGAATTTCATAATATGGCCATGGGGGTGAAATTTAGAACCCCGTAAATTGTTCATGTCCTCTCTGTTGGTCAGATTGATGGGCAAGGACATGACATACATTATATAGAGAAATGATTTTTTTTATGAAATTTATGATTATTCTACCAGTAATTTAAAGGTTCTCATTTCAATTCTAGGAGTTAGGACTAGATCTAGATAAGTTGCTTCCATATAATTGACAGTGATATGTAACACGATTTAGGATAGCTCATAATTGATTATTTTGAAGTATTGTTGATAGATTATTCTAGTGAAGCTCATAGTTAACCATAATGTAATGTCCCCATTATGGGAGCATTATGGTTCACTACTATGCCCATTACATTTCCATGGGTGGAGTGGAAATTAATTGAGTTAGGAATTATGTGGCCTATAATTACTATGCATAATTAAATTAAATCATTAAAAGGTGATGTAGGTCTACAAATTTGAATATTAAATTATCTAATATTTGTGTAATGATTTGTAAATGGTCTAGGTGGTTCAAGAGGGAACATAAGAGTATGTGTGGGCCCATATGAGTTGTCTCCCTCAAAGAAATATGGAAAGAGCAACTAAAAAGTAGTAAAGTAGCTGAAAAGTAGGAAAGCATCTAAAAAGTAGGAAAGCAACAGAAAGGCAATAAAGAATCTGAAAAGCAGGAAAGAAGATAAAAAGAAGTAAAGCAACTATAAAGTAGGAAAGTAGATGAAAAGCATGAAAGAAAAAGTTTCCATATTTTTTCTCAAAACTGAATAGAAACAGTGAAGGAAACTCAATAAAATTTACAGAGTCCGAATTTAGCCAAGGAGGGCCCACTTGATGATCAACAGAGGGTCCACATGTGCCATGTAACGTACCAAAGTTTCCTTCCAACATTTATGGCTCAAATTCATAGAAAGAAGGATCTAGAAGGAGGAAGAAAGCCAACAAAAGCTAATAAAAGAAGATGAAGGGTGCACTAAGAGGGGTTATCTTGTGTATTTTTTGAAATTTACTTCTGGAGAACTCATGTGTCTAGAGTTGGGAGATGTGCTCCTTGTCACATAGTTGGGAGATGTGCCCCTTGTCACATAGTTGGAATATGTTCCCCTTGTCACATAGTTGGGATATGTTCCCCTTCTGTCCATTGTAGTTGATTGAGAGAGATTTTATCCAGTGATTGAGGAGTTGGATATCCATTCCTTCTCATAGAGTATGTTGCAGCAGATATAGAAGAACAATAGATCCCCAATTTTATTCGAGATCTAGTTAGTGAGCTAGATCTAGCAGGATCTAGTTTCATTGAGATCTCTAACAGACATTCCAACAAGAGTTCTGTTAGGATATTCCTATACTCCATCCTAGACCAATCAACATTTCCATTATTTTCATTTTAGGTCATGCATGCATTTTTAGGGTTTGCATGCATTTGCATGCATCCCAGTCATCAATCCTAGCACCTAGCCCTCAGTTAGCTAGCCCCCGGAGCTTCTTTCAACTCAGTTTCAGCCCTCCTAGTGCTTAGTGCGCCCTCCTTTCACCTACTGCATGAGCCTAAAGGAACCCTTCCTTACCTACCATTCAATTATCTTCAGTTATATTCGGTTCTTTCCTTGATTTAAGGCTAGACTGACTCTCAACTGACTGTATCACTTCAATGGACCTGTAGTGAGACTTGACTGCCCATTCTGACTACAGTTCGCTCCTCATGCGCCCTCCATTGAGCCTCCTTCATTCAGTTAGTTCCAGTTACACTCAGGTACACCTACCACACTCAGTTACTAGTTGTAAGGGTACTACTAGGTTTTTTTCTATGCCAATGCTCTTATGATAAATAACACATTGTTTGGTGTATGCATGCGAATCTTTGAACAAATTTGGCCAATAATAGCTAGCCTTAAGAATTTTTTATGTGGTGGTATCTCCAGCATAATGTCCTTCTATGGGCCCATCATGTAACTCAGAGAGAATATTCTCTATGTTCTCCTTTTTAAGGCATCTTAAAAGAACTCCATCATAATGCATGCAAAAAATGATACCATTAATAATCTAAGAGGATACTGACTTGAGCATAAGTTCTCTTCTCTACTTTGGGTTCCAATGCTCAGGAGCATATCTATGTTGCCAATATTGCAATAGATCATGATACCATGAGTCAGAAGTGGCTTCCATATATGATGCATATTGGACACACATCAACAAATAATTACCCCAATCATTTAGTTCTTCATCCACCAAATCCCCGATGAGAAATTTACGTAGGCCTTTCTGCTTGAAAATAGTTGTCGTCTTGAATTCTAAATCATACTCTTGCAAATTTGTAACCCAATTCTCTCTTTGTTCTCCCATATTTTTTTGAAAGAAAAGTGACATCACTGCTAGGTGAGGGACTATGATTTTGGTCATGTTCTTTGAGATGTAATGTCTGAACTACTTTACAAACTTGAAGACTGTGTACTCTTGGTTATCAATATCTGGGTAATTCAATTAAAAACCCCATAATCATGTGCTCATAAATGAGATTGGTCGTTTATCCCCTTAGTATCCCTTTTGAGTGAGCACTGCTGCAAGGGAGTGGTTAGATGAAAAAGTGTAAATTATGAAATCTTTCTCAAAACACAGACTACTTAAGGATGGTGCAACGACATTGGATGCCTTTATCTTCTAGAAATATTCATTTTCTATGACAATCCATTTAAACTCTTCATCCATATTTATCATTTGTTGTAGGGGTTTAATTATTTGAGCAAAATAAAAAACAAACCTGCAAACAAAATTGATCTTCCCCAAAAATGATTGCATTTCTTTCTTATTATGAGGCATGGGGATCTGCATGATAAATTGTATATGTTCAGGATAAACAGATATTATCTATTTGGAAATTCTATGTCCCAACAGTCTCCCTTTTGAAACAACAAAAGCACTTTTCTTTGGGTTGATAGATATTATGTATTTTATACACCTCTCAAAGATATGTTTCAGATAGTGAATATGAGCCTCTCTCTTCTTGGATAAAACTGTGATGTAATATCCCTGATCAAGTTAGAGATGATATATCAAAATTTTAAAACTTATAGAATTTTGACAGAGATCTATCGACAAGGGTTCACTTCACATTGGTGTCAACAAAACTCAACGCAATCTCCCATAACATCAGCTCGGAAAGGGTTTATCCTTTTCAGTGACACCCGAAGAGTAAGTGAATTCTCACCCGAGATATCTAAGGGGGGATACAGGAACCAAGTTTCCGCATTTACGAGAGAACATGCAACATTCGGACTCAATCACACAGTAATTCAGAAATCGACATGAAAATTATTCGCATCAAAACATAATCATTGGATCTACAACATAACAGATTATCACAACATAGCTAACTGATATGATATATATTAAATTACTGCGACATTACAGATTCATGCATACACCATATTTAACAAAGATGCAACATACATTTAGTGATACTGCGATAACCCATCATACACCATATTAAACCATGCTGCGAAATCATACATCCATTTATACCAAGACAACATATAATCAATCACACTGTGACAGGAAAATAGACATAGACATAACCAAAACATTCTTTATCATTACTCATCAATCTGTCTTACATCGCATCATCAAGGAATACATCTGCAAATCCCATACAAAACAGATCCTCGGATCATCATCAAGAAACAGGAAAATAACACTGATGCTTATCCACCAGATAGATCAAAGGGTCGAATGAATAGATAAGAGATAGATAGATCGATCAAGATGCCCTTTAGTCTTACAATCCTAATCCTATTTATAGGCTCACTTGGATGTTACACATGGTCCACTTTGTAGAGTGACTCATCAACGAATTAACTAATTGACCAATTACTCCGCGCTATCCGCTTGTCTTTCACTTTATCCACTCCGTGAATGGTCATTTACATTTGTCGCTAACCCTTTCGTCACCGAATGTACCAAAAATTAGGCGCCTTGACCCCATGCCAATATCCCCCCAACATAAACTTGTGGCTCACCCTCGAGCCACATCAACTGGATGTTGTTTGTGTGTTTACCTGCATCTTAAACTCATAGTATGTCACCCTGATCTAGTCGATAGCTTCTTTGGCCGCAAATTTGAGTGTTGCACAATATTCCACTTCTTATGTTGTTGGGTGCTCACCTTCTATTTTCTGCACCTTTTCCAAATTGTCCTTCAGCTGCGTCAGTACTGGCATCACCTCTACCGCCAGTTGCTCTACTTTTTTCTGCATCTCATCTAGTTGCATTGTTCTTCTTTGCTTCCTTGTTCTTTCCTTCTTGACGCAATGTTTCAGCTCTTTCAACTCCGTCACCTTTTTCATCTACTCCAGTATGGGCATTTCCTTCAGCGATCCCCTCAATACCTCAAGTTGCGCTTCTTCTTTGCCGAGTTGCTTGTTCAGCTGGTGCAACTGCTCATCTTGTACTAGGCTTCCCCAAAATTATGATATTTCTTTTGCGATGCTCTGTGTCACTTTTTCTAACTCCGCGATCTCCATCGCAGCTTCCTCAATCGCACTCTTTCTTTCTTCGACATGTTTTGGTGGTGTGCTTGGCACCACCCTTATCTATAAATATTTGTTTTGTTTGTGAATATCTTTGATTATGACATCCAGCCTTAATTATGTGAAATTTAGTTCACAACAAGATCTGATCAAGAAATTACAACTCTCACAAGTAATTCTCACACAACTAGTCAAGAACATTGAAAATCAGTCACATATGATGCAAACAGAATTACTCTCATGAATAATAATACATCAGCCAAAATTGGGAAAGTAATAGGATGTAAATATATAGATTTACATCATAGATTTGAATGCATAAGGATTCCATTTGAATCCTCACAAAAGCAGACTTACTAAAATAATGCAAAACCCCCCTAGGTGGCAAGTGTGTTCTCCAAGTCACTCCAAAGGCTCATGAATTTATTGTTTAGTGATCATATAGTGATGTGTGATGAAGAAACATGCCAAATCCAAAATTTGGAAGGAATAAACATCATGGAGGATGAGTTGGCCAAAACAAAATCATGACTAGTCAACTAGCTTTTGGCTTTCACCAAAAAGTGGTAAAAAGCAGTAAAAGCAGCTAATGCACCTTTCTAATCTAGGATTGTCAAAAAATAGCCAGAATCTTATCCAAGATATCCAGGAATGTGCTCTAGTGGGTTTAGGAATCTTGTGTTCCACACAATGGTGACTTGTGGTCCACACAATGATGTTTTAGCCAACTACCTAGTCTAATACATAGGAATTAATCATAAAATGATTAATTAATGATACTAAGGTATTAAATAACATAGATGTGGGTTTTAAATATTCCAACACCCCCTCATAAGTTTGACTTTATGTGATAAAATCAGAAGTAAAAAATAGCAAGGGCCCAGTAGAAAGACATGGTCACCCTGTACAATATTGCCTTGTCCATGAAACAAGGAAAGAAGGAAAACCTCATGGGAAAAAACATCCCCTAATCAAAATTGAAAGATTGCTGATCAATCCTTCACTCCACCACATGTTCAACCATCCCAAGTTGTGATCTCAAATAGCTGAAAGTCTTCTCAGTAAAATCTTTGGTGAAGATCTCTGTAGTTTCCTCACTTGTTGGGAAATACTGCAAGTCAATGATCTGGTCATGCACTAAACTCCTGATGTAGTGCATATGGATCTCAATATGCTTGCTCATATGTCTCTGTACTTGATCACTTGATACCCTTATAGAAATCTGATTGTCACAAAATATGACAGTAGGAGTACTACAAGAAATCTCAAACTCTGAAAGAATACCCTGCAACCACACACACTGAGTAGTAGCATTCACTGCTCCTCTGTAGTCGGCCTCAACTGAAGATAGTGTAATTGCACTCTGTTTCTTGCTAGACCAGCAAACAGGACCACCTCCAAGCATGAATTCAAATCCATATGTGGAATTTCTATCAAGGCTATCACCGACCCAATCTAAGTCAGTAAAGACAAAAATATCTAGGCTAGAATCTACAACATAGTAAATCCCATCATTCTTGGTGCCTTGCAAATAATGCAAGATTATTTTTGAAGCCCTCCAATGAATCTCATGTGGCTGATCCATGTATCTTGAAGACACACTTGCAACATATGCAAGATCATGTCGAGTATGAGTCAAGTATAACAAGCTGACGACAAGCTGCCTATACAAGGTGTTGTCCACCAATGGTGTAGATTATCCTTCTTCAAGTCTAACTCCTAAAATGAAAGGAGTCTTTCAAGGCTTGTAATCATCCATATTCAACCTCTTTAGCAGGTCAGATTCATATTTGGACTGAGATACCTTAGTTCCACTCTCAGTTTGAGAGATCTCAAGCCCCAAAAATTGCTTAAGAATTCCCAAGTCAGTCATGGAAAAGGATTGATGCAAAGCAGTCTTTAATGAATCAATTTGATTAGTGGAGCTACCTATCATTAGTAGGTCATCAAAATATAACACAATAATCAAAATTGAACCATCAATCAGCTTCATGTAAATATTTGGATCAGATTTGCATCTAGCAAAAGATTGTGACAAGAGAAAGTTGTCCATTTTGGAATACCAAGCCCCGGGGGCTTGCTTAAGCCCATATAAGGACTTCCTCAACCTGAAAACATAGTTAGGATCAGATGTATAGCCTTCTGGATGATGCATATAAATATCTTCCTCAAGATATCCATGGAGGAAGGCACTTTTTACATCCATGTGATGTACTTCCCAGCACTTCGCAACAGAAATTGTCAGAACTAGTCTTATTGAATCCTTCTATGCAACTGGTGCAAAAGTCTCATTGTATTCAAGGCCATGGATGTGGAAGAAGCACTTTCCACCCACCTAGCCTTATATTTCACTCCTGCACCATCAGTTGAACACTTGGTCTTGAATATCCACTTACACCTTACCAATTTTCTGCATGGGGGGAACTTGACCAGCTCCCATGTCTCATTCTTTTGCAGTGAATGAAACTCCTCATCCATAGCATCCTACCATATTGGGTCATGTGAGGATTCCTCATATTTCTAAGGATCAGAATCCACCATCAAATAACATCTCTTAGATAAGTAAGGATTATTCACATTGAGAGAATTCTCAAATTGTGATGTAGTCATCCTTGTGTCCTGTGGATTTCCCACTAGTTCACCAACTGTTTGAAGAGTCTTAGTATCCCACATTGACCTTGTTGGTGAGTTAGGATCTGTAATAAAATGGTATTCATCATAAGAAATATCAGAATCAAAAAATTCAATAGGAAGCTCACTTACATCTTCAGGTGGTGGTGTTGATGGCTCTCCAATTTCAACATTCTGAGAGGGATCTTCTTCGAATTGAACACTTCTTTCAATGAAGTATTTTTGAGTAGCCATGTTCAACAAATTATAGCCTTTCGAGTCCTCTGAATAGCCAACAAAAATACAAGGTTGGAATTGGGGCTGCATATCCCGCCTCTTCTCAAGCGGAATTCTAGCCCAAGCCTTGGAGCCAAAAATATTGAAATGAGAAATATCAGGTTTGTGCCTAGTCCAATCCTCAAAAGGAATGATTCCTTTGAGATATTTGTGAGGCACTCTATTTTGAATGTATGTGGCACAATTTATTTCCTCAACCCAAATCCTTGGAGATAAAGACTTTTCCTCAAGCATGCATGTGGCCATCTCCTTTAATGATCTGTTCTTCCTCTCAACAACACCATTCTGCTGAGGTGTGTATGGAACGGTGTGTTGCATTTGTACGCCTGAAGATGCACAAAATTGATTAAACTCAGATTTGATGTACTTCCCACCATTATCAGATCTCAGGATCTTGATATTTCTACCAGATTGGTTTTCTACTGAGGCCTTGAAAAGATTGAACAGACCAAACACTTCAGACTTTAGCTTGATGAAATAGATCCAATAGTACCTGGTAAAGTCATCTATGAAGGTAAGGATGTATTTGGCATGGTTCAAAGACTCATGGAGGAATGGACCTGATATGTCCCTGTGAAGAAGATCTAGGGGTGCTGAGGTTCGCTCAGTTTCGGCTCTCTCAAATTTATGCTTTGGGTGATTTCCTAGGATTTAGCTTTGACAAACACCTTTGGAAAACTTGATATTGGGAAGCCCTATAACCATTTATTTCTCATCGAGTTGGGAGAGGTGTTTATAATCTAGGTGACCAAATATTTCATGCCATAGTTTTCTTGACTCATTGGAATGGGTTAATAGAGTAGAAGGTGAGGTAAATGGCACAAAATGAGGAAACCTATAGATTTTTGAGCTATGGTCAGCAGAACCTAAGGCAAAAATTTGGCTTGTTCACATTTCACAGATTTCAACATCATTAGGTGTGAAGATCACCTTTTTGGGTAATCCTATGTGAGTCATCTGGTATACTGAAAAAAGGTTAGCAGCAAGTCCTGGAACATATAAAACATTAGTGAATGTACAAAAATCTAGATCAATGTTTCCTTTACTTTTGCTTAAAGTTTTAGAATCATCACAGACCACTAGAAGAATCAAGAGATGAGAAGCTTTCTTGTGTCGACACCATGTTCCTTGAAGCTCCTAATTCAATGATGAATGAGGTAGGATTTGATGTTCTTTCCATCAGTGCATGCACTCACTCGCTATCTTCATAATTTTTTCCTCCACTACTACATTTTTGGCCTTTAGGGGGGGTTGTCTTCCACCCCCAAAAGTGACCTATGGGGGGGGTTTGGCTTTGGGGGAGGTTTTGGAAAAACCACCCCTAAAGGCACTGATGTTAAAAGTTTTTCCCTTTAAGGGCAGTTTTTGACGAGATTGGAACCGCCCCCAAAAGTGACTTTTGGGGGCGGTTTGTGACCCCCCTCGTAGAGGTCTACGAAGGTGGTTTCAAACCCCCCTCGTATACCCCTTCATAGAGACCTACGGGGGTGGTTTTGAATCCCCTTCATAGAGACCTACGTGGGCCGTTGTGAACCCCCCTCATAAGCTCCCTCATGCAAACCTACAGGGGCGGTTTGGAACCCCCCTCGTAGAGGACTATAGGGGCGGTTTTAAACCCCCCTCGTAGAGGCCTATAGGGACGGTTGTGAACCCCCCTCATATAGTCCTATAGAAGCGGTTTGGAACCCCCGTTGTAGAGGCCTATAGGGGCATTTTAGAACCCCCCTCGTAGAGGCTTATAGGGGTGATTTTGAACCCCCCTCATAGAGGCCTATAGAAGCAGTTTGAAACCCCCCTCGTAGAGGCCTATAGAAGCAGTTTGAAACCCCCCTTGTAGAGGCCTATAGGGGCAGTTTGGAACCCCCCTCGTAGATTCCTATAGGGGTGGTTTGGAACCCCCCTCATAGAGGCCTACAAAGGCGGTTTGAAACCCCCCTTGTAGAGACCTACAGGGGGGGTTTTGAACCTACAAAGGTGGTTCTAAACCCCCCTCGTTGTAAAATACAAGGGAAATTTCAAACCCCCCTTGTAGTGACATATGAAGGTGGCTTAGAACCCCCCTCATAGTGACATATGAAGGTGGTTTAGAACCCCCCTCGTAGCAACATACAAAGACGGTTTGAAACCCCCTCTATAGCCATAATAAATCATAATAAAATATATTTGATTAAAAATACCAATATTGCAATATCAATAGGGCATGGAAGAATCGAACCACCAACCTCCTGCTTGTAAGGTAGGCGCTCTTCCATTCAGATAGAACCCTTTCAGAATTGGGGAATTCCAAGTTAGTCAAGAATGTAATATAAGTGCTAAAAGCTACCATGCTGCAACAAAAAACAAAGAGAACTCGCACATAATAACTAGTTTGGTTTGCATAAAGTAAAGATAAATTGTACCATAAAGGATGATGATGGAGGCATTCTCAAAACCCATACACCAGTAATAGTAGGCACATTGACAGTTTGGGAAGGTAGATTCTCATTAATCACAGGTTTTGGCTGCTAAGAATATGTTAAAGAAAGCACATGTGATGAAGGTGTTGGTTGAGGCTGTTGAGAATAGGATGCAGAAAGCAACTATGATGAAGGTGCTGATAGAGGCTGCTAAGGATAAGGTGTAAAAAAGACTTTTGATAAAGAAGCTAGTCAAGGTTGCTAAGGTAAGGGCACGTAAATCACTTGTGAAGAAGGAGGTTGTGGTTGTTGCCCTTCAAATCCCACCTACTCAACTGATCTTCTAAACTCATGTCATGTAATCTCGTGATTAAATGGTTTGTATGCCAGTGTAGATGATTAATTATGTTTCACAATTTGAACTTTTCCCGCTCTCACTAGGCAACAAACCTACAAATTCATTTCAACCCATAATTAAACTACAGCAACATCTTATGATAAGTTGCACACATATCATTCAGCAACTCGATGGTGCTGTCTCTTAAAGTCGAACTGTGATTCCAAATCAAGCTTTGTGCAATTTATATATCGTGCTCAGCTCATAAAGATTCCAAAAATTTGATACCAACAAAGATATTACATCAACAGTATCCCATCTAAAAGACATTAGGAAATAAATTCCTTCTATTACATTGTATGTCATTGTCTGATAGGTGATAAACCTAAAAATCAGGTTCCGTTTCTAACTTAGTCTACTGGAAAATTTTGTCTACCACACCAACATATAGTCCGTATCAAATCCATAAAATTCATCTTTAAAATAGTAGCAGCTGTTAAATTTTCAGAATTTACTTCAATCTGATCTAGGATCTTAACTGAGAGAACAACATGTACAACAAATCCACAACATATCAATCATGGACACAATAATGCAAGCACACAAGAGACACAGAGTTTACTTGGTGAAAACCATAAAGGTAAAAAACCTCAATAACTTCCTCAGAGATAGATAGAGCAATGATACAACCGGAATACAAGAGATAGTCTTCTCCTAGCAGCAGAGCCTCCTCCTCCACAAGTGCCCCACTCTCCAAAGTGTGAGTGAGAGAATAGAATGTGTAAAATGAGAGAGACACACTCTCTATTTATACACTAACTTGACTTGACCTTTACTCAACTAGATCGGCCTCAACTTAACCACTTAACGTAATGCTGATTGGGCCGACCCCCACTAGGGTGGTCTAATAACCCTTTGACCCACATGGATGACCCCCATTAGGGTTGTCTAATAACCCTTTAACCCACATGACTTATACAGGGCCGACCCCAACAAGATGGTCTAATAACCCATCAAGTATAAGTTATGACACTTACAATATAAATGACGACACTCCCGTATAGAGGAATAATAACATCTCTATAGGAATACAACCACTTCCGTATAGAGGAATAATAACATCTCTATAGGAATACAATATACATATACGTGAAATACATTTTGAAGTTACATATACATCAACACTCCCTCTTAACTAGGAAGGTATATCTCGACACAGGTCTTCTAGCACAAGTCATCTTCTGTGGATCATTGTCACTGGATAATTGTCATCGAGTCATCATCATCGTCATTGCTACTGCTATCTCAATCACTCTCTTAATCTAATCGTCATAGGAAGTTCTACAGAGCCAGTCCTTTTTCATACTGGATGTAGGCCCACCATCTGCAAGTCTTCATCATCACTGGCCATGCTGTGGAATCCTCAGGACTTATTATGTGCGTCACAAAACCTAGCTGCAGCATCCCAGGCTATTACGAGCACACAGCTCTACCTGTCGGATCTCCCAGGATCACATTACATGTGACCCATCACAAAACCTGGTTGAAGCATCCCAGCCTATTACAAGCACACAACTCTACCTGTCGGATCTCCCAGGAGCACATTACATGTGATCTCACCACAAAACCTGGCTGAAGCATCCCAGGCTGTTACGAGCACAGAGCTCTACCTGTCGGATCTTCCAGGAGCACATTACATGTGGTCCACCACAAAACCTGGCTGAAGCATCTGAGGCCTTTTTCATCTTGTCCAGATCTCCTAAGAGAAAATTACATGTGGTGATGGCAAAACCTGGTTGAAGCATCTGAGGCTTTTTTCATCCTGTCCAGATCTCCTAGGAGCAAATTACATGCCATAGGACAAAACCTCGCAAGAGCATCTCAGGATGTTCCGGGTACACAACTCCGACCTGAAGATATACCAGGGCACAAATTACATGTCTTCCTAGAGCAATGTGTCGAAAGAGAATCCCGAGCTGTTATTGGTACACAACTCCAACCTATAGGATCTCCCAGACATGCTCACCTGCACAACCTGATCCATGGCCACAAAGTATCGTCCTGATACTCACCATACATCATCCTGATGTACACATGATCATCCTACTCATCATCACTTCATCATCCTGATGCATGTCATCTAGAGAATCTCGTCATCCACGATCATCCTGATCATACAATGCATCCACCTGATGCATACCAAGTATCTACCTAATACATATCAACATATACAATGTATCTACCCGATACATACATAGATACATGATCCACACAATGTATCCATCAGCATACATGATCTACCTGATCATACAAAGATACATGATCAACATAATGTATCCATCAACATACATGATCTACCTGATCATACAAAGATACATGATCCACACAATGTATCCATCAACATCCAACATGATGCATACATACATAAATGATCCAACTGATCATATCCAGCATCCAACATGAAGCATACATACATAAATGATCCAACGGATCATATAGAGCAGAAACTAGAACATCATCCTGATGCTCATCATCCATGATCCTCTTGATCATCATAGCATCGTCCTCTTCAAATCATCACATCATCCATGAAGCACAGCCCAGATGCACATCATCCAACACTTACACCACCAACATGGGAGAACACATCTACCACCATTCGGGGAAGGCTCCAGCCCTTACTTTTTCACCATGGGAGAACACATCTACCACCATTCGGGGAAGGCTCCAGCCCTTACTTTTTCACCATGGGAGAACACATCTACCACCATCTGAAAAATGGCTCAACAATTACATCACAACCAAGGGAGAACACATCAACCATGTCAGAAAAGCTCATGTGCATCTGCATCTTCTGGACTCATCACTTCCCTTTGGAAGGAACCTCGATCTGAAGTGCACCAAGCCTCTCTCTGAAGTACTCAAACTGCACTCTCGCCAACGGCTTGGTCAATACATCTGCAACCTGCTCATCTCTCGCAACATACTCTGCTTCGGCTGTACTCAATGCTACGCAGGACTGCTTCCTGCTAAACCAAGAGATCACACCTGATCCCTATCTATAGCACTTCCTGCCCAATCTGAATCAACATAACCCTGCAGGTTAAACTTTTGATTCACATCGTACTTGAGCCCATAATCAACCGGATCAGATGGAGCATCACACAGAAGCTTCAGGTTTGATTCCATAGGTGTGGCCATATCCTTGTAGTCCATCATCCCGAACCTCTTCAGGATCTCTACTACATACTTCCCTTGTCCAAGGAAGATTCCATCTGCACTTTGCCACACGTTCATGCCAAAAACAAATAGTGCATCATCCCCAAGTTCTGCACACATATTTGACTACACCATTCAAGAAAGATGTCTTGAAATCCATCTGGTGTATCTTCTATTTCATCACTTTTTTATTTCTCTATGCTGCCATCTACAGCATGCTTGATCTGATAGTTCCATTTGGAAGTCACAGCAGACTTCCCTTCAGCTCTTGGGATCTCATCCCAAACATCGTTCTTCACGATCAACGGATCATGGAATTCTTCCCATATCCTAGGAAATTCAATATCTTCAATAGATAATTTTGTTGCTTGAACAAATGTTGTAGTCCTTCTTTTGTAGGTGAAGGTATACGGTCTTTCCTACAAAACAAGTTAAATTGCATGATTAGAAACATCTCATAATTTTCAGACAAATTCTTACACATAAAGAAATATGTCATATAGTCATGCAATCATCTTAGCCAATGCTTCAATACAACATTCATCCATGTTCCACAACTTTCTAGATGCCTTCCAGTCTCTACCAGAACATTGTTAAGAGTTTGCACTACTCCCAACATGTCAACAAAGAGGTTTCATTCTAGATAAGTAGCACTGGAATGTTGTACAGTGCCATAGGCCACTTACCCATCACATGCATATTAGTAGTATACTGTTCATTAATGCAATCATTCTAATATGCACAATACATATCCTAAGTCTAGGAACATGAGCATATACATCATTGAACAATTTTATATAAACAAACAAAAATATGCAAGAAATGATAATAAAAATACTTATCTTTGTTTGATTGTTGGGTTGACTCCCTCTTAGTCTTTGCTTCTTTTTTTGCAACTCCATTCTGATGTGGATTGTGAGAAGTGGTCAACTCCCTCTGAATATCTGCATCCTTGCAGAAACTATTGGAGTGTGCTCCCTCTTGATCTTTGCTTCCTGGATTACCTATTCTTGAACTTATATTCATTCTCGATCCCTATGCATGCTTGTTAGTATCATCATTGTGTTATCCTTGAGGACTCATACATAATCACACATTTATTAGTATAATCTTAATACTATGAAAACACAATAATCTTAAGCATGTATAGTCATGTTCATTTAAACATAAATAATAAGCATTAGTATTCAAGGTTTCAGGGAAGTCTTCTTTTACTCATGCATATTCTTATTTGATCATAGAACTCTTCTGGTTAGTTAAATCATCAATCAAGATAAGAGATATAATATGCATAAAACCCGTGATTACTCAAACCTATACCTTCATGATTCTTCTGGTTAGTCATATCATCAATTATGGTAAGAAACATAATATGCATACAACCATGACTATTTAAACCTATGACTTGATGAATAATAATTATCAACAACGAAACAGTATAAGATCCTAACACAAGGCAGGATTCTAGCTTGATATAGGTAAAACATACCTGGATTAGCATGCTAGCTAGTTATGTCTAACATACCCGCATAATGTCTACTGGTTCTCTTTAGTGACTTGTGCTAGTAACCTGCATGTCTCATAAGTTAACTATTGTAGAACCAAGTTATACATACCTCATAAGTAGATCTTCTATGTGATCCATGACAATGGATGAATCTTTGTCTTCATGTCACCATGATCATATGTTCTTGAAAAAGAACATGATTTGTCTTTCTTGCTGTACCTTTTATGTTAGCGAACAACATAAACCTCATACAACATCACAATGCATTAGTACATTCATAACTGTCAAAACCTTAATCAATGAACATCTTCTATTAAGGTGATTTGACAAGTCTAGTAATTAATCAAGATTGTACTGTAATGATAAACATATGATAAACTTAACCATGAAACATACCTGTAAGCCATACCTGTCAAGATTGCTTGTAATCTTCTTATGGAAGGCCTTAGCCTCATCTCCCTCTGAGACAAGAACTTCTTCACTTATGCAGGTGACTAATCCATCCTCTTCTAGGATTAACCCAATCCACTTGATTTGTAGGAACTGGATCTGGAGCTGTAATAGGGTTTGTCAGAGAAACCCCAAAAATTCAAACTTTGAATTTCAAACTTCCGAAAGGATAGAAATATGGGCCTTGATGAGTTGATCAAGCTGGTATATTCAGAATTTTAAAACTGCAAAGTTTCACTCCTCAATTTTGCCTTTGAAACTATCGGATTCACTGTACATGACCTCGAACTAGGGTTTGATGAATCCCACTCTTCTTCCCAATCAAAATATTTGATCCAAAGATCTAAGCTTCTATTTTTATGAGGAGCTTCTAGTCATGGTCACAGATTTAAAAAATTCCCATTTTTGCAGAAGCCCTAATTTTCCACTTTTCTGATCAAAGTCCCGAACTAGGGTCTGATCAAGCCCGGCCTTCTGCCCAACCAAAAATTCTGATCTTGGTCTCTAAATTTCGATTTTGATGAGTAGCATTCAGCCTTGGTCTCCGATTACAAAAATCCCAACTTTCTCTGAAGCCCTAAATTCCGGAAGCCATGAATGAAGGTGCTCAAAAATAATTATGATTTGACAAAAATATGTACCTGATTGTTTCTGGTGTAACTCCGAACTTTTCGATCCACAAGGTCTGAACATTTTTCCTGAGATAGCCCGACCTGTTATCTTTCATATACCACTGGAAGAATCAAGAGATGAGAAGCTTTCTCGTGTCGACACCATGTTCCTTGAAGCTCCTGATTCAATGATGAATGAGGTAGGATTTGATGTTCTTTCCATCAGTGCACACACTTGCTCGCTATCTTCATAATTTTTTCCTCCACTACTACATTTTTGGCCTTTAGGGGGGGTTGTCTTCTGCCCCCAAAAGTGACCTACTGGGGGGGGGGGGTTTGGCTTTGGGGTCGGTTTTGGAAAAACCACCCCTAAAGGCACTGATGTTAAAAGTTTTTCCCTTTAAGGGTGGTTTTTGATGAGATTGGAACCACCCCCAAAAGTGACTTTTGGGGGTGGTTTGTGACCCCCCTCGTAGAGGTCTACGGAGGCGGTTTTAAACCCCCCTCGTAGACCCCTTCATAGAGACCTACAGGGGTGGTTTTGAACCCCCTTCATCGAGACCTACGGGGTTGGTTTGGAACCCCCTTCATAGAGACCTACGAGGGCGGTTTTGAACCCCCCTCATAAGCTCCCTCATACAAACCTACAGGGGCGGTTTGGAACCCCCCTCGTAGAGGACTATAGGGGCGGTTTTAAACCCCCCTTGTAGAGGCCTATAGGGGCGGTTTGGAACCCCCCTCGTATAGTCCTATAGGGGTGGTTTGGAACCCCCCTTGTAGAGGCCTATAGGGGCAGTTTAGAACCCCCCTCGTAGAGGCTTATAGGGGCGATTTTGAACCCCCCTCATAGAGGCCTATAGAAGCAGTTTGAAACCCCCCTCGTAGAGGACTATAGAAGCAATTTGAAACCCCCCTTGTAGAGGCCTATAGGGGCGGTTTGGAACCCCCCTCGTAGATTCCCATAGGGGCGGTTTGGAACCCCCCTCATAGAGGCCTAAAAAGGCGGTTTTAAACCCCCCTTGTAGAGACCTACAGGGGGGGTTTTGAACCTACAAGGGTGGTTCTAAAACCCCCTCGTTGTAACATACAAGGAAAATTTCAAACCCCCCTCGTTGTAACATACAAGGAAAATTTTAAACCCCCCTCGTAGTGACATATGAAGGTGGCTTAGAACCCCCCTTGTAGTGACATATGAAGGTGGTTTAGAACCCCCCTCGTAGCAACATACAAAGACGGTTTGAAACCCCCTCTATAGCCATAATAAATCATAATAAAATATATTTTATTAAAAATACCAATATTGCAATATCAAAAGGGCATGAAGGAATCGAACCACCAACCTCCTGCTTGTAAGGCAGGCGCTCTTCCATTGAGCTAGAACTCTTTCAGAATTGGGGAATTCCAAGTTAGTCAAGAATGTAATATAAGTGCTAAAAGCTACCATGCTGCAACAAAAAACAAAGAGAACTCGCCCATAATAACTACTTTGGTTTGCATAAAGTAAAGATAAATTGTACCATAAAGGATGACGATGGAGGCATTCTCAAAACCCATACACCAGCAATAGTAGGCACATTGACAGTTTGGGAAGGTAGATTCTCATTAATCATAGGTTTTGGCTGCTAAGAATATGTTAAAGAAAGCACATGTGATGAAGGTGTTGGTTGAGGTTGTTGAGAATAGGATGCAGAAAGCAACTATCATGAAGGTGCTGATAGAGGTTGCTAAGGATAAGGTGTAAAAAACACTTTTGATAAAGAAGCTAGTGGAGGTTGCTAAGGTAAGGGCACGTGAATCAATTGTGAAGAAGCAGGTTGTGGTTGTTTCCCTTCAAATCCCACCTACTCAACTGATCTTCTAAACTCATGTCATGTAATCTCGTGATTAAATGGTTTGTATGCCAGTGTAGATGATTAATTATGTTTCACAATTTGAACTTTTCCCGCTCTCACTAGGCAACAAACCTATAAATTCATTTCAACCCATAATTAAACTACAGCAACATCTTATGATAAGTTGCACACATATCATTCAACAATTCGATGCTGTTGTCTCTTAAAGTCGAACTATGATTCCAAATCAAGCTTTGTGCAATTTATATGTCGTGCTCAGCTCATAAAGATTCCGGAAATTTGATACCAACAAAGATATTACATCAACAGTATCCCACCTAAAAGACATTAGGAAATAAATTCCTTCTTTTACATTGTATGTCATTGTCTGATAGGTGATAAACCTAAAAATCAGGTTCCGTTTCAAACTTAGTCTACTGGAAAATTTCGTCTACCACACCAACATATAGTCCGTATCAATCCATAAAATTCCTCTTTAAAATAGTAGCAGCTGTTAAATTTTCAGAATTTACTTCAATCTGATCTAGGATCTTAACTGAGAGAACATGTACAGCAAATCTACAACATATCAATCATGGACACAATAATGAAAGCACACAATAGACACAGAGTTTACTTGGGGAAAACCATAAAGGTGAAAAACCCCAATAACTTCCTCAGAGATTGATAGAGCAATGATACAACCAGAATACAAGAGATAGTCTTCTCCTAGCAGCAGAGCCTCCTCCTCCACAAGTGCGCCACTCTCCTAAGTGTGAGTGAGAGAATAGAATGTGTAAAATGAGAGAGACACACTCTCTATTTATACACTAACTTGACTTGACCTTTACTCAACTAGGTCGGCCTCAACTTAACCACTTAACATAATGCTGAATGGGCTGACCCCCACTAGGGTGGTATAATAACCCTTTGAACCACATGGCCAACCCCCAATAGGGTGGTCTAATAACCCTTTAACCCACATGACTTATACAGGGCCGACCCCAACAAGGTGGTCTAATAACCCATCAAGTATAAGTTACGACACTTACAATATAAATGACGACACTTCCGTATAGAGGAATAATAACATCTCTATAGGAATACAACCACTTCCGTATAGAGGAATAATAACATCTCTATAGGAATACAATATACATATATGTTAAATACATTCTCAAGTTACATATACATCAACACTCCCTCTTAACTAGGAAGGTATTTCTCGACACAGGTCTTCTAGCACAAGTCATCTTCTCTGGATCATCGTCACTGGATAATCGTCATCGAGTCATCATCATCGTCACTGCTGCTGCTATCTCAATCAATCTCTGAATCTACTCGTCACAGGAAGTTCTACATAGCCAGTCCTTTTTCATACTGGATGTAGGCCCACCACCTGCAGGTCTTCATCATCACTGGCCATACTATGGAATCCTCAGGACTTATTACGTGCATCACAAGTCCTAGCTGCAGCATCCCAGGCTATTACAAGCACACAGCTCTACCTGTCGGATCTCCCAGGAGCACATTACATGTGACCCATCACAAAACCTGGCTGAAGCATCCCAGGCTGTTACGAGCACACAGCTCTACCTGTCGGATCTCCCAGAAGCACATTACATGTGATCTCACCACAAAACCTAGCTGAAGCATCCCGGGCTGTTACTAGCACACAACTATACCTATCGGAGCACAATTCAATCACACTGTAGATTGAAATGTTGTTAAACACAGTTGTGACTGAAAAGCACAAAGTATTGGAGTTTGAGGCTCCCTCACAATGATTGATGTGGTTCACAATGCTTTTGATTTTGAAATTATGGTTTCCTTGATGCTGAAGCAAATCTAGAAGTGTGGCAATCATTTTCTACTTTCCTCTTTTGGAGGTTCTTAACTTCTACGGCCTTTGCAGGGCATAGGATTTTTGGAATATCAAAATTGGGTGTTCCTAGACTTTCTGATAGTTTGTTGGGATGGATCCCTAGGTTGAACCAAAAGGAATTGTGCAAAAAGTTTATAATCTAATGGTATAACATGTGGGAAAGAGAAGAGAGATAATTGGTAGTCCTAGAGGGATACCTCTTGGAAACTAGTTCTGCTTAGAAAATGCAAATCAATCTCTGGAGTCTAGACCTGGTTAGTATCATCTAGTTAGGAGACAGATTTAAAGTAGTCACTTGTAGAAAAGAGCTAGTCCAGAGAGATTGAATATGGCTTGATTATAAAACCATTAACACAACATACATGCTCTTTGTAATGGAATGGTACCAAATAAATAGTGCAATTGATAAGCCTTATCTTGAGAAGGAAAGCTTGGGATGTAGAAACTAGATGGCCCCATAGATCAAATTTATCTAGATTTGATGTCATCTATTATTTGCCACCTCAAAATGTTAGAAACTTACCCTTGCCAATGAGGGAAGCACACTTAGGAAATACATCAATCTAAATCAAGACCCAAAGATCAAAAGTAAAGTGAGTTGACCCTTGAAGAACGCGGATACTTTTTGAATAATGATCAATGCTTTAGATGTTGAATGCCAGAAGCAAGTGTCAATGTGACAAACTCCAATGGTGATGGGGTCACTGTAACGAGAATTCAATAAAAGAGATTAGAAAAAGGATTGTACAAAAGTTTATGTTTAAGACATAAAACAAATTAGCATCTTTGGCACTAAAGTGAATGAACAACCCTTAACAAAGAGATGATTATTATGCAGAACTAGCACCATTTTTTTCTATAATGATCGCTTCATCACACAAGATTTGATGTTTTGTGGTTCAAACCATCGTCTCTTTAAAGAAAGCGTACCAAATACTAAATGATTCTTCTTGAGCTTTCTTAAAAGAAAATCAACCTGTATTGACTACAACAAACGAGACCATGAAGAGTAGAACAAAACAATGATGAATTCATGTAATCACAGAATTCCACATGGAATGGAAAAGACACCTTATCGATGGATCTTCTTGGCATACAAAATTAGAGGTACATGGTTTGAATGGTTGTAGACACAGGAAAGCCATGAATATATTTCTTATATGCAAAGCAGAGGGGTGGTATGGAATAGAGTAGTTGCATAATCCTAGTGTTAATCATGTAACTAGAAAGATGTCATAATAGATGCCATACCTTTCCATGTGATCTGTAAATAAATTATATTGTCACCATTTGTTGTGCATCGCCCTAATTAGTCTTTGAGGATCTATATCCTCTCTTAGCCATGTTCTTGCTTGTGCCCAAAAGCCCAGACCCATGGATGTTTACTCTGTCCTCCAAGATTACTCGGTCCCCAGGTATTGAGAGATGCAAGTTTTTCTTACAGCCCTGGGTGGGAGATCCTATTGGAAATAAAATAAAATAGGAAAAAATGGTGTCCATCTAATGTCAAAGAAGTGTTAAAAGAAAAGAAAAGTAGTATAAATCCATCTTAACCCTGAATTTTTTAAGTGGTGAGAAGTTTTTACTTGGGTTTTCTTTGGTCCCTCTCAAATCCAAAGGGGGTAGGGTATGTACGCCTATGTAGACTTTAGCAATCAAATTGCTGCATAGATGGGTTTCCTTGTCCCACAAACAAGGGGTATCATACACAAATTTGGTGTCCATCTTGTTTGTTTGTGACCTTAAAATCAGTGTTGCACATATTGGTGATATATCATAAATATTGGATATATCGCCGACACGGGGGGGGGGGGGGGGGGGGGTCAGTTAGTAGGCAATATCCTATCACGTCCATTCATATTGGGGAATAGAATATGATACATAAATGAGAAAATATATTGCCCTGTATTAAGGGGCCAAGGGGGTTAAATAATGTTTTATAGCAATACAAATATTTAGGGTATATTTTATTACATTTCATGTAGAAGTGACTGTAAGGGTATATTTAACTTGTATTTGCACCACTCACAAGTCAAAAATACAAATAGAAATAAGCAAGTAAATATATTAAAAATATAAAGAAGTTCATTGAGAGGAAGTGATTATTAGGGATTAAAGAAAGAGGAAACTAAGTACATTAAAATTTAACATGTGGTTTATATGTGGTGGTTTATAAAAGATAAAAAAAGAAAAGTATTGAAAAAAATATTATTGAATTTATGATAACTAAATTGGTATTAAAACTAAATAAGATTAAAATTTGATATTAATATATATACAATCCATAAAAGTAAATAGGATTAAAATTTGGTATTAATACATATTAAACAAAGAATAAAGTAAACAATCACATCAAAAAATATATGTAAAAATATAAATAAATAATTGCATAGAAAAGAAAGTAAATACAAAGAACTTTACAAAGAAGAAAGTAAGAGTAAGTACATTAATATGTGGTGAATTGAAAATAAAATATATATAGAAAAAATCATTATTAAATATTTATTAAAATTTGTCTCAATAAAATTGGTGAGATGAAATAAAATTAAAATGAGTATTTAATATAGATAAAAAATAAATAAACAAAAAAGAATTAGTAATATTAGAATTTGATATTAATACATGTAAAAAAACACTTTAAAAATATAAATAAACAAATAAATATATTAAAAATGTAAATAAGTATATATTAAAAGGAAAGTGAGTAAAAATGATTTGAGAAAAAAAAAGTGCATTACTATGGGATGATGTGACTTGATAAAATAATTATATGTTTATGTTCATAATAAAAACTATCAATAACATAATTTATGTAAAAGGTATGGTATCCACTCAGCTAATATCTAGAGAGACAAAATAACATTTATTGATTTGCATGTACTCATATATATTAATGCTATATCCTATTATTGTATGAAAAAAATGCTACATCATGTTGCACATTATATTCACTCTCATGGAAATCTACATGTACATACGCATGAGAATATTGAAAACACAAGAGCTACTTAACCATGGCGGCCTTTTTGATATCTAGTCATGATCAAGCATTGAATTCTCGGTACTGTTTAGACGTGTGAGAATATTGAAAACACAAGAGCTACTTAACCATGGCGGCCTTTTTGATATCTTGTCATGATCCAGCATTGAATTATGGATACTGTTTGGGTGAACAAGTAGATATCTTATTAAAGGTCTTGGCTTGGGGATCAACACACGGTATATAGTTTATCCAGCTGTATACTACAATACCGTATACAATTATGCACCGACTAGAAATATAATTCTCTGCAGTTTGCTTATTTAACGTTTCGCTTGTCGAATTTTTATGCTTTGCTCCCAGCCTCCCACGAGACTTACTATGGAAATGATGTAAACCCTAAGCGACTGTAAGGCGATGAGAGAATTATCAGGGATATACTTAATGAGCTTGATATCACCTCAAGCATTCCCTATCTTGCAGGTAACATTATCATATGTTAATTTCTTTTTTAAATCCCATTGAAAATTTTTACAGTGACATCTCTAGGCCTCACCTTTGAATATAATATAGCCATTGAAAATGTGTTTTCGAATGTCGCTAGGTTGAAGATTGTCATATTGTGTTTATGACTAGAATATGTAAATCGCGACTTTGAAATATTGGGAGATGTAACTCAAATCCAGTATGTTAATTACATCCAGATTTACATTCTGTAATGAACAATATTACAAAATATATATATGTTTGAGTTTTATATTATTTAGTTTATGCAAACTTTAAACCCTGGGTGGAATCAAATACAATGGAACTGTGGCTTTTTTTAGTTATGCATATGTGCTTATGATACCCAAGAATACTTTAATCTTTGTATTTTGATATTGGGTTAATGAGATAAGTTCAATATTACTAGTTTTTTTGGTAGAACCTTGGGTATAAAACCCCAGAGGAAATATATAAATCTCTTATTTTTTTTTAAGCCTTTCTGGGCTTCAATGTAGCCGAAATCTATTTTGCTGAAGGCTGTTATTAATTTTTTTAGATAAAACCCCAGAGGAAATATATAAATCTCTTATTTTTGTTTTATTTTTGTTTAAGCCTTTCTGGGCTTCAATGTAGCCGAAATCTATTTTTCTGAAGACTGTTATTAATTTTTTAGATAAATATTTGATTATTTAATATGAGTGACACCCTCTTCCAAGTATTGGAACTCAATATTTTTAAGTTTGAATGTTGTAATATAAATGGGTTATTTATCTCCTGCATCTCATAGATTTCATGTTCTATATGCAAAAGTAAAATTATTTGATTATTGTGTTCTATCAAATCATTTTCCTTAAGATTTCAATAGAGAATGGCTTTGAATAACCCATTTGATGATTCAAACAGAAGTATCAATTCTAAGGCGTGTCAGGTCCTAATTTGGCGCAAGAGGGGATTTATATAAAGATTCTTAAGGGAAAGACTCTGTAGAGAATTTGATTATTACTAGTTATCGGGAGTAGTAGCCTTCAGGTCAAAAGAGAAATTTTTCTCATATCCCTAAAGCTCGGACGGTCATAATTACCCATGGTACTTATGCGCCTTAGCACAAACATCAGAGAATCATGTCCTAGGGAGCCGGGAAGGGCAATGAATGGGTTAGATTTTAAGTTGAAATTTTGGAATAGGAGATTGAATGCAACACATCTGTAGAGTGGACGAACTCGGAAGACTCTGTATATAGCCATACTCCTGCTACCATCCATTGCTCATACCCTAATAGAGGACCCTCTCTCTCCACACCTTTGCTCGCAGCCAACGATAACAGTAATGGCTCATGAGATCATTAGAACGCGCACTGGGCAGTAGCCTGGAGCGTGCTGTGTGCACATTTCTCTCCAAAGATATCAATGTTTCCATACTTGGCAACACCCATCAACAAACAACAACTGAAGCTTTGTACAATGTGATAACTCTTTTATCCTCTTCATCTTCTTCAGGTACCACTAATTGCTCAACATGTTTCAAATTAATCACCTTTAATCCACCATTTCTGTCTTGCAATACAACCTTTTCTACGTTGAAGAATACGCCTCTGCTTATGTCTAGAAGAAATTACTGCTTGGTTAAGTTGTACCTTCCCATCATCGCTATCATCCTCAGCTGTACATGTACGTAAATATGAAACAAGTGGTATGCATCGATCGTTATTACTATCTATTTTTAAACCTATAAGATCCTACCAAATTTTTAGGGTATTTAAAGGCAGCTATACCTCCTGCAGCATACAGTATAGGAGTGCGAACATTGATACGCTTTACTCGGGCAGTAGATATAAAGAGGCAGTGCTCTCCCAGCCCTTATATATCTATATATAATATTTCCAAGTGAAGGATTATTCTATTAAGGAAGTTTTTTGCTTGCCCGCATCGTCCAGAAAACAAGCCCAGCAAGATATAAATAGTAACTGGATTGTCTCTATCTGTATTACTGGCTATTTAAACAAATAGATATAAATAATAAACCAACATGCCATCACCCATCCAACCTTATATCACAATACCAACCCGATCGATCCCATCAACATGCCATAATTCATCATCCCATTTACCTACAGAGGAGAAATGCTGTGTAAGTTACAATATCTTATATGGCTGGATAAACAATAAATCAACCATCCATGCTACTGGCTATCCTGGCTTAAATGTTGGGCTTGGCTTATTAGCTGGTCTATGTATGCTAATAGTGCTGCTTAAACGACTGCTTCTTCTATGCCTATGCTACTGGATCTACTAGTAATAGGTCCGCTATCTATGCTTTAGGTGATCTTGTTGGCTCTGCTACTAAGGACGTAGCCAACCAGGTTCATTAGCTAGGCAATATATAAGGTTGGATCAGTTTCAATTCTCCTCCTGAGATTCGTGGAAAGGGCTCGAATAATCGTTTTTGACACATAGCTTAGTTAGGCAGGTAAGAGAGCTACGAGGCTGGAAGGATAGAGGAAAGTTGGGCAGGGCCTAATTAAGGGGTATTAAGTGACCATAGAACGCGAGCAAATGCCTTTTTCAGCCGTTATATATGGTGTCGTGACATTAAATCGAAGAATAAGGGCCATTGAAGCGATAATCGTTTATTATATAGTAATAAACTAGATTCAGTGTGAGATGAGGGTTTAACGCTATGTAGCTCAGTAGTATATTGACACTGGTGACCTACCTCTGCGAAGTACTTTGGGCAGCGGTTTATCTCAGTATTTCCACGCACTGCTTAACCAAAGAAAGAAGTATTGGGTTCTTATAAATTACAACTGAGTAGAAGGCAGTGATTTGCCGTGTGAATGCAGTGAAAAAAGGGAAAGCATGTACTTCCGAACCGCTTCTTTCGGGCGGGTTCTTCCAATGGTATCACAATGTTAAACTCCAACCACTGTTTTTGTTTTTGGAAAAAAGGGAGATTACATCGGTGGCACTCCCTTTCTTTCCAAGTCCACTTAAAAAGCCCTGTCGAAGGCCCTGTCCTATCAAAGGCCATTCTACTTCCAAGGCCCTATCCTGTCAAAGGCCATTCTACTTCCAAGGCCCTGCCGCCACCATTTCTCTCTTGCAATACAACTTTTCTACGTTGAAGAATACGCATCTGCCTATGTTTAGAATAAATTACTGCTTGGTTAAGTTGTACCTTCCCATCATCGCTATCATCCTCAGCTGGACATGTATGTACATATGCAACAAGCCCCGACGAAAGAATTCATGATAGTAGATCCAAAGAAAGCTAATAGGAATCTTCCCACAAAGCTATAAATATGCAACAAGCCTCGGTGGAATCCTTCATGACAATAGATCCAAAGAAAGCCAATAGGAATCTTCCCACAATGCTATCAGCTGTTGACGAAGAAGAAAAATGCATGTACCAGATGTTGAAGTAAAGCACCATCACAATATAATGCAGCATCACACAATTTTCATGACAAATAGACAAATCTAAAGTTCACCACTAAATTATGAGAAATGAAACTTCATTTTGGTCATATCATCTGGCAATAGAATTTATTGTTGACAACGAAGATGCTCGATGAAGAGAGTCATGACAATGAAAATTTTAGATGATTCGATCGCTGATGTTTTACAAATCTCATCGACGCGTGTTTGATTGGGTGGATCAGAGATCTTGTTCTGAAATAAAGTGCTCAAATTTTTTTGCCATCACTAGGGTTGTCATTCACCGCATTTAGAAGTTGTTGCATGCTGAAATAGAGGGGCTGCAACCACCAAAGTGGGTGCCAAATCTAAGCACCCATTTCTATACTCAAGCCAGGTGGTATAGGAGCTTGGGAGTAATATTTCTCTACATATTTAATTGGATACAACAGAGAGGTAATATTTATCTAAGCACCGAGTTCTATACTCAAGCCAGATGGTATAGGAGCTCTAGGGTAATATTTCTCCACGTATTTAACTGGAACTAGTGTTACCTGAAGAAAGAATAATAATGACAAGCGTGGAGAAGTTCTGTAGTTTTTAGAGATTGTGAACTATTGGAATGACCAGAATGTGGTCTAAAACATTAAATTATTATTTGATTATGTGTTCCCTAAGGTTATCATTACCTGAAGGGTATCCGAAAGGAAATTATGGAACTTTGAATTAACATCCAGAAAGCAATCAGGTTAATTTGACAATGACCATATTAAACTAAAATCTAAGAGTAAATTCAAATTTTGTTCAATGTAAGTTATCTATCCTGTAAATGGAAGCAGGCGGATTTAACCCATAAAACCCACTTCTTGTAGGAGAGGAGGCAAGGCTGGGCCGCAAATGCCATCAGGCTTAAGGGGAAAATCCCTCCAATGTATATATCTATATATAACTATGAATAACAATGGAAAGATTCCATAATTATTAGTCATAAGGAGAAAGGAAGAGCCCTAAGGCCAAGCCACTCTCCAAGAATAAGCCTTTTTTTTAAACCCTAAACAAAGAGAAAAAAAAAATTATTCATGAATTTGAGGCCAAGCCACCTCCACCTCCACCTGAAGCTTAGCATAAATGAATAGGAGGACAGCCCGACAAAAAAATTAGGGAGATAAATTGAGCTCAGGGAGGCAAGCTAGTCTTTTGTACCACATACTCTCGAGGCACTTTACGTGGACTGAGTGGGAGAGAACATGTGAAGGATCTGGAGGTATGCCCAGTTGGGATGCATGTAATTAGTTTATTAAAAATAATCAAATCGAATTAATGTAAATTTTTTTAGGATGGGCCATGCTAAGTGTGTCTTAAACCTTAAACCTAAAAAAAAGAAAAAAATCTAATTAGATGTTAATATATAAGCCTGGCTATTGAAGGATCTTAAATGAGCACGTACAATCATCCCTAATGGTGAATTAAACCTACCATACTTTCTAACCAAGTAATGACACGTAAACCAGTCATAACACCACTAGAGCTTCTAGTAATCTCTTCCAAGCTTAAAATCTGTGCCCAATGATGCCACCGAGCATGATGTATTCATTTAGGAAATATGGGGCCATTACAATACCTAGCATGCGAGCTATGAGGCATAACTTAATTCTTTCAAATATATCATAAAAAAACAACAAAATTTTGTAAAACAAGAGATAAGGAATTGATATAGGATATAGGATATTTTGTAACGCTGATATCATATAGGAATATCACATAAATATTCATATAGGATTTGTTACGTATTCATAAGGTATTTAATAAACAATTGAATAAGAATATGAAGAGATAGATGATAGAATGATTTACATTGATCTTTGCTGACAAGGAATATCACATAAATAAAATTTGTGCTTAGCTTGTGAACAAGGTAATTTTGGAAAATAAGTAAGATATGCATTGTGTTGGAAGATCATAGAATCAAAGCACGTATGTTGTTTGCCTAAAAGAATCCAAGTAGAATTGGGAGACCTACTAGAGAGGAATTTATTTTAATTATCTATTACAAAAGAAGAGAGATCCAAATCTAAACACATCTTTTTAAAATATACTTTAGTTTACATGGGTTTATCCTACTTTATTCTTTAATATATATATACTTTGTTTAGTTTATTATTATTATGGTAGAATTATTATTATTATTATGTATTTTTAAACATTTTAATTCTTTTTAATTTAATTTATTACTATTGTGATACATCTACTTAGTTTTTAATTGTATTTTATTTTTGCAATAATTCTCTTAAAAAATACATTGCATCTTTATATATTTTATGTACTTTCAAGCCTCCTCTTTTAGAAGATTAAGTTTATTCATACATTCTTTGATGAAGATAATGATGACCTTATTAACATCCCACTTTAGTATACAGACTTCAAAAAATGTAAGGAATCACTTGGTTTTCTTTAAAATTATATTTATGTGTTTGAAAAACTCGAAGAAAATCATTTCTAGATTGTCATAGTTGTGACAAGTTAAAAGGTTAGAAATGTCAATATTGTAAGAGAGTAGCCCCAAGCAAGGAAGATGCCCCTATGCACCCATTGGACAACTTCACATTATTCTCAAACTATTTCACCAACCACTTCCACGAATTTGAACTTAGTAGACAAAAAATAAAAACATAAAACCATCATAACATAACCCAAATGTGAAAACCCTCATTATCAAGCCATAAAAAGTTAAACCATAAAAACCTAAAACCACTTAAATTCCTCAATGCTTGTGAATTTATTTTTGTTTTCATTAATGCTTGTGAATTTATTTTTCTTTTCATTTTTTTGTGCTCTAGTTTAATTTTATTTGTTATTTTATTTGTTCTTTAAAAAATGGAAAAATGTGACCAAAATATTTTTAATCCTTTCATAATAGTTGGAGGATTAATAAAACAAGAAAATAGAATGGTTGACCTCTCCATCTTTTGTTTCACTTAGACTCTACCTTTTTTTTTGTTTTGTTTGGTTTCTGGTCCCTAAATCATGAAACATTTTTTAGAAACCCAAAATATTTTAGATGGAAACCACGAGGACAAGCCAAGCCAACTATTGTAATGAAAATGTATAACCCCAATTTTATCCCATCCATCTCTTCTTATTTTTTCATGGATTGATGTGCAATCTAGACTTGAGTGACCTCTAGAAAGTAATGTTATGAACAAAACCTCTCCTTATCTAAAAATTTACGTGAGTTTTAACAAAAGCCTCTTTGATTTATTGTTTCCTTTGTCATGTTGTTTCACTTGGTCTATGTCTCATTTGCTCATTTTCCCTTTAATTGTCAAATTGTGCAACTTATCTTGAAATCCCAACTTATCCTTGTAAAAAAATATTTTGTGGAGGTGAAGTAGATGCTAAGACACCCTGTATCTCACACCCTTAATCTCCTTCTATGTGCATATGCAATGTGATAGTTCTCTAGAACTAATTTGGCTGTAATATGTTTATTTTTCACCCAAATCTAGGTATGCCTTCTTTGTGAGACTATTCCACACCTTATAAATATAATATTTAGGGAACATATGCTATAGGAGGAACGAGAAGAAACTATTAGCTAGGGGAAGAGCTATTTGCGCAAAACAATGAGCAATTGGTAGAGATTGGTGAATTAGAAAGGGGTGACCTATTGCAATTTCGACTTGTCGCAGAAAATTTTGGTGTTGACAATTTTACTTAAAATCAAGAAGCCCCCCCCCCCCACCTCAAAGGTCCTTCCGCTAGTTCCTAATATGGGTTCATCGGATCCCCATTCTCCACTATGAATCCCCACACTTCATTTATGAGTCACCTACCCATTGTGTTACAAGTATCGATATGGAAATCATATCATGCCTATGGGGGAAAGATTCCATATGTAAGTCTTGTGTGATGGCATAGTGGGGCATGCATATCCAATGAATGGGACTATTATGGCCCACCCATTTGTTGAATGTCTAGTGGATCTATTGGGAATGTTATTTAATATCTACAAGAGGCCGTTAATTATCTATTGAATAAACCAAATATTTATCCGTTTTTCTAGTTCAATGAATTTCCTTCTATATAAATTCAATTTTAGTTTGAATGTTTCAACGCCACTTTGACAAATGTATGTTATATCCAATCTTTTGAAAAATGTTTTTATATATTTATCCAATTTTATCTAACTAAAAGGTACATGTGGATGGAAATGCAGATGGATCCAGACAATAATTTCGACTTTGTAATTGTAACTGGTGAAGAACATTCTACCCTTGGCATAGTTAGGTGTCAATCAGATGCTACTTTTCCAGAAATCCATCAAGAAATTGTGCTTGATAATATCATTGGATATCCTTTTGAGTTTACCAACAATCAAGGATATACTTTAAATGCAACACAAGAGAAAAGATGGAAAGCTACAAAAACACCTATAGGCATCAAGAGGAAACTAGACACATTGGATACTGAAGCGTTGCAATCAAATGTAATGGAAAGAACACCAAATGTTGAAATCATCGAAGAGAACATGGAGGAACCTATGCATAAAAAAGCAAGAGTTGAAGTTGAGTGTGATTCGATAGAACAAAACATAGGTGTTGATTCTACTATATTGGCATCTTGGGAACAAAAAGTGAATAGTTTAATGGAAGAGTTTGTTGAGGAGAAGGTTACTCTTAAAGTATATTCAGAAAATGGAACATCTAAAATAAAGATACGTTGTGAAAGTTGTGGTATTGATTATGGAACAGGGGAAATATCTTTGGCAGCACGGACACTTCGCAACTTCAAAAACAATCACATGAAAACAAGGGCCCATCAACGTAACATTTCAAGGGTGGGAAGTAGTGAAACTCCTTCATGTAACATAGAAAGGAAGACATCAATGGTTGGAGATCGAATTGAGATTGATAAAGCCATCAAAATACTAGATGATTTCAACAAGACACAAGATCCAAATTTGTTCAAAGTGCTGGAAGCAACACTTGCAGGATACGAGGACAAGAGAAAAGTAAAAGTGGAATGTACACGGTGCAATAAATGGTTTTATTTAGTACCAGCAAGTGGTAATATTGTTAGTTCTCTAAATGAACATATGAAATAAAACAAGAACATTTCTACTACAAATTAGGCTTCACATAATACAATTGGGTTGAGGACTGGCATAGTTGGGAGACCCAAGAAGCCTACCAATGATAAGTCCCAACAGAGTTTGACTAGGTTCTTGGTCCCATCATCAACACCACTATCACATAGGGGTTCTACAAGTGCAAATCCTTCTACTTCAGGTATGTTAATTTCACAAGCTTATTTCATTTGAATATGGCATTGAACATAATTTTATTTTTTATCTTCAAATTTATTTTCTTTTATTGTATTATTGTAGATCATTTATCTCCCTTGATACTACAATGTTGGGGGTATTGGTATCCATATATTGATAGAAATGGGGAGAGATTGAACACAAAAATCCTAATGGATGATCAAAGGGGTGGGAAATTGTGGGCCATAGAGAAGCATACCAAGAGGATGTTATGTTATCATGGTACAGAATGCCGTATTGATGGTACATATAGGCATATTCATTGTCAGAGGGCTTCTGAAACAGGGATACCTTTTGAATCATTGACATGCAAGTTTTGTAAGTTGATTCCAGACTGTGATGACTTCAGGATGCGTTTATATCGTGAATCAAGGATCCCCATTAAAAGACATGGGTGAGATACATGGAAAGGGAGAATATTAGACTTTTTGACTCAAACTGAGCTCAGAAATGTTGCAAGGGTTACAAATACTAGCTATAGATCAACAATGAGGGCTCTTTGGTGGGAGAGGACAAAGGTTGCTATACTCTCTATTAGAATAAGGTCCCTAAAGGACAAGTTGTTCGAATCTACAGAAAGGAAAGATGTATTTAGGTTTTGCAAGGATGTGTGTGAGGCACATAGACAAGGAAAATTACAAGGTAAAGATGCCGTTTGGGAATTTGTCAAAGATATCTTTCACAACCTGACACGTCCAAAAGCAGGGACAATGTATGGTGCATCCACTAAATCCATTTATGAGATGATTAAGTTATGGGGGCGTCCTAGATTGAATAGATTCATTAGCTTGAATTTAGATGGTCCTTCAATATCTACAACTTTAAGGAAAGTGAGAAAATCACTGTCATATATCCCAGGGGATCATGAGTACATTTTTGAGGCACTTGGAAAGGTTTATGCTTCTTATAAATCCAAACATGGTATAGAGGGTCCGATTCCTGTATGCCTTGCTGAAGATGAGACCGTTGTGATAAAATATGTTAGGTGGGTAGCAAAAAGTGATACTTTGGTTGGTTTTTGTGGTAATAAAGAAAATCATCAATGCCAATCACATTTATTAGTGACTGTGGGCGAGGGAGATGTAGGCTATGATGTTATTACAGACACTTTTAAGAACAATGTAATTGGTCATTATGCACGTGTCATTATTGCAAACCCTTTACATGAAAAGCTTCCCCGTTTGGTTGTGGTTGTTCATCCAACATGCAATAGGTTCGATGCAAATTTTGTTGCCAAGCAATGGGAAAAAATAGAAGTTATGTGGAGGAAACACGTGGAAAATTGTTTGGGACCTATTATTGGTCATTCATCTGATGGGGATAGTAGAAGAAGACAACTTATGTTGAAGGCTTATTCTTCAACAAAAGGTATTCGATATCAAATCCCTTGGGAAGGGTGGAGGCTATCTGGGTTGCATGATGGTGGCAACGTAATAGGACTACATGACCAGGATTACATACACAACGGGAAAAAGCTAATCAATCCTTTGTTTAGTGGCCGACGAGATTTGATCCTTGGAGAAGAGTTGGTAAGTTTTAATCATGTCAGAATGGTTTATGACACTTTTAAAGTGGATGATCACAAGCTTAAAATTGAAGATATAGAGAGGATGGATCGACAAAATTGGGGTTCAACGCAATGCATTGCTTCAAGGCATGTTCAAAGGTGTTTAAAAGAGATGAGAAGTACAACAAGTGGTAGAGCAGAGAGAACACTAGGTACAGAGATTTATCTAATGATTGTTGCTGACTACATTGACATTTTTATGTCTCATAGTTTGACTCTTTGGGAAAGAGTGCGAAATGCTTCAAGAGTTCAACGTTTCTTTTTGTTATGGTTATGTTGGGTACGAAAACAATATCATGTTAATGCCAACATAAATTTCATTAGTAGAGAGGCATATCAGGATGTAAAAATTTCGTGCCACTTTGCGGTTTTATTGATGAGATTGTTTCGAGACCACTACTCTAACTTGCCATGTGTATTGCACTTGACTGGGTCAGATGTGTGTGAGAACTTATTTAGCAAAGTTGGTGGGATGGTTGGATCAAAGAGGGCCTATGATTTCACTAACTTGCTTCATGCTATTGGAACTCTTAATAGAGTTGCCGAAGAAGAATCAAATCCACAAGGGCTTCGCTTTAATAAATCTCATAAAAAACAAGAAAGCATCTGGAATAAATTGCACCAACAAACAACAGAGAATCATGATGTATTATCTCATTATGGTCCAATATCTACAGATGATAAAATTATAGAAGCTCTAAAAGTAGGATTGAATGATGCACAAAACCTTTTATCAAGATTTGGTATGCAACCAGAAGAACACACACAATCTTCTTCGTGGTTTAAACCATGGACAGAGGATCAAAACTATCCAACATTCCAAGTAGTGGATGAAGTAGTGGATGAAGTAGTTGATGGTTCTACACCGAATAACTCCAACTCAATATTCCAATCTTCATCTTCATCCATACTCAATGTTAGTGAATTGCAAACAATGGAAAGTGAGTGGAGGCATGAGTTGGATGAAATTTTAGATACCATTGATGATAATGCGAACACAACTACCAAACTAGTGGTAGATCTTGATGGTAATGATATGTTCAAATCTTGTTTGGTTAGTCAGTTGAATGGAAATCCAACATTATCCAAAGATAGGTTGATTGGAGTGAGAAATGGGGTCTACTTTAGGCGAGATGAAAGGGCTTCAAAAAAGGGTGTTTCAATCGGCTTTGGAATTGGATCATACTGCGGGGTGTTGTTTGAGAGCAACTCAATACCTATAGTTGAACGTGCCACAAGAAAAGGTGTTTCTCGAAGTACCATAGAAGGTGTTTCTTGTGGAACTTGGTACATTGGAAGGGTTCAAAGAATAAGAAAGAAGGATGGAAATAGGGTGTTTGATTACCATAATGACATTGATCTTTTGGATAGGCTAGAAGGTGTTGAGCTTCAGTTTTGTTGGTACAGTACAATAAAAGGGCAACGCTTGTACAAGTATGATTTGACAGATCATCTTTTTGTACAACTTGAATCTGTTATAGCAATGGCCAACTTATCATACAACAATAGGAATGACACATACAAATTAGAAGAAAGAGATTACAAAGTTTTTTCTTATTTTGTCAGAAATCTCAACAAGGTTAATTTAAAGTTTATTGTAATTTATTTTTCCTTATTCATTCCCATTTAATAGATAATTTATAAATAATTATTGGTTGTATTTTTGTTGATTTCATGTAGTAATGCCATCTTGATTTTATATTTTTTGGCCTCAGGTGCAGTGAACCCTTCGAATGGTGAATTTTGGGATAAACAAACCTAATTTTTTCCACCTACTTGTTTGTGTAAGTTTCTTTGACCATTCATCTTTTGTAGTTGTATTTCAGCTTTCAAGATAGATATTGTGCTAGTGTAACCATCCATCTTATGATTTTAAATCGGATTTCAATACAGATTTGGATTTCACATGATGATTTGATTGTTACAGGTACCCGGGTTGATGCAAATTCATGTGTCATTCATGATGTCAACCTCATGTCAACGAGATTTAAAAATCAAGGCTAAAGGTGTTGGAAGGTTTTCAATCAAGCAAATTGACATTTTGGAAGTTGGATAACTTGCTTTCCTCTATACTAGTGGTCATTTAGAGCTGATGTCAAGATCATTTGATCAAATACTTTATATTTACATGTTTTCAAAATTCAGGGCAATGCCCTCTTTAAACTTTTAGTAGTTTTTTAGTACTAGAAATGGAGAAGGTGACTCTTTTGAGTACAATTTATATCATACATAGCATCATATCTATAAGATAAACTAATACTTTTGATTTAACAATGATTTTGACTTATCATATCTTCCGTTTTGCTTAATAAAAATATATGTGAATGTTTATAATTAATTTAAACTTTGTTTATAATTAATTTAAACTTTATGGATTTATGTGTTAGTTAATTTTTTTCATCATTTCTTCTTCCAGCAAAGACTTGAATGTCTTTGTAAAGATCTCGGAGCAAATTCTGCAATGTATTTGGATTTTTAAAATTTCGATAATATTGCAACTATTACTATTAACTCTGCTCTATGTTTTATTTTTGTGGGGTTACTCTTTTTGTTGCTTGGCGAAGTTATTTAGATATGAGGTATAATTCTTGGAATAGCATGCATTACAATATTAGAATTTTGTGGCAATGAGATAACCATGGTGGTAGTATTTTCTTTTTTTTATGTAGAATGTTATTGATGTGATGTCCAAAAGGTCAATGTTACCACTTATGAATATGTATGCAAGATTTTACGCTTTCTTTGTAATTGAGGTTGAGTTTTCTAGTGTTAAAAGTGAGTAAAGCTTGTAACATTATACCCTTTGTTGTTCTATATGAGGCCAATTTCCAAAGTGTGTTTCTTTTCTAGCTATAAGTCACGTTGTAGCCTATGAAACTGTTCAGTATGTTTGAGTGTGCTTTTGGTTCCTTGTCAACTCCAAGGTTAAGAGATGTAGCTAATCGAGAATTCTGGAGTTGAACAATTATATTGTAATTTTTGTAGGCATTCTAGTAAAATATCTAACTCTTCATTTTTTAGGTTGGGGTTTAGGTGGGTATTGAGATTCAATCAGACCTTGTTCCATGACAAGAAAGAAAAGTGAGATCAATCGTTCTTGGATCACTGGAACCAAGAAAAGTTAGATCAATCTTTCTTGACTAATAATTTCTTTCAACTTTTTGTATTCTTCTTTAACATTTTCACATTTCCAGTTAAGAATAGTTATTAGATTGAGTTATATTTGGCACATTCATAATTGAAATTTCAATTCTTATATGCAAGGCATCCTTCTTAATATTGTATTGGAACTGACATGAACATAGGTGAAAATCTAAATCCTTGTTTACATACATTATATGTTATTATTACCATGAAATTGTATCATATAAGTTTCACCATCTGTGTATCTTTATATCTATTGCATGATTGAAACTTAACAATGGATATTTCCTCTCCCTTAAAGATAAAAATAATTAGATATATTAACCCACGAAAAGGTAACTAAATGTTTCTAATTCTCTTGATTGCAAGAATAAATGTAGAGGAAGTAGAGGTAATTCATTGAATCTTGTGAATGACCCAAATCCAAGATATGCACATGATCATATGGTGTTATTGGAAAGTAAGAGGAATTTTTCTATGTTCATTTGGGTTCAGACATCAATGATGATTGTTTTGATAGGAAGGTAGGGAAGTCCATCCACCAAAGGGTTTCAATTTTGTATTTTTATGGAGTTTATTTTATTAAGCTTATAAAAAACATGAGCTCTCTAAGGCTATATTTGTATTTACATGATATAAAATTGGTAGATTGGTAGGTTGTGGTTTGAAACATCTGTGATTCTCATCTTTTATAAGCATTGCACTGACTATTGGACTATCTATCTTTTACTTTCTTTGTTACATTGATCTCTTAATGGGTTTCCTTTTACTCATTTTACCTTCCCCATTACTATTTCATTGGGTCTTCCACTATCCAATGCTACAAATTGATTAGTCGCCCCTACAATCTTAGTGGGATCATTGTTATCATTATACTACTACTTTCTTTAGCATCTTGTTTGGTTATACTAAGATGCATTAGGATCCTGTTTGTTACACCTTGATAATATGATATAAAGGGGGTATTAAAAATGGGTTGATAAAAATGGATACCTACAATATCTGGTGAAAATAGGGGTTTTCTTAATTGGAAAGGTATATTGGGAGGGGGATTCAACAATACAATTTTAGGAGGGATTTTCCAATATTTAGTGAAATTAGGGATATTCTTTAATATCCTGCGAACGATGGTGCTATGTAACAAGTTCACTGAGTGAACCCCCCGTGCCTCAAACTAGGGTTTGATGAAACCCACTCTTCTTCCCAATCAAAATATTTGATCCAAATCTCTAAGCTTCTATTTTTATGAGGAGCTTCCAGTCGTGGTCACAGATTTCAAAAATTCTCATTTTTGCAGAAGCCCTAATTTTCCACTTTTCTGATCAAAGTCCCAAACTAGGGTCTGATCAAGCCCGGCCTTCTGCCCAACCAAAAATTCTGATCTTGGTCTCTAAATTTCGATTTTGATGAGTAGCATTCAGCCATGGTCTCTGATTACAAAAATCCCAACTTTCTTCGAAGCCCTAAATTCTGGAAGCCATGAATGAAGGTGCTAAAAAATAATTCAGAGTTGACAGAAATATGTACCTGATTGTTTCTGGTGTAACTCTGAACTTTTTGATCCACAGGGTCTGAAACATTTTCTTGAGATAGCCCGACCTGTTATATTTCCATCCCGATAGGTCTGACCTCAATTGGATTCTCTGAGAGAGAGTTATGCCAAGTGTCGCAACGTGACCTGTTTATGGGATAATACATGAGAGCAAACTTGTACGGCATGACACATGTCACTGGTTCAACGTCGCCCTCTGAAAACTTTTCCTCAGATATCCCAACCTGTTATCTTTCCATCCCGATAGGTCTGACCTCAATTGGATTCTCTAAGAGAGAGTTATGCCAAGTGTCGCAACGTGACCTGTTTATGGGATAATACCGGAGAGTGAACTTGTATGACGTGCCACGTGTCACTGGTTCAACATCGACCTCTGAAAATTTTTCCTAAGATAGCACAGTCTGTGTAATACCTATCACTTTTTACGAAATTTCATTTGGAGATTCCTAACCCAAGTTATGACCTTTTTCCCAAGGTCACCTGATTTTGACTCAGATCTGGAAGAGGCAGAAACCCTATATTGTACAGATAATAAATCACAAAGTACAACGAATTAGAGGTTTTCCTTTGGATAAAAGGTACACGGGGATCTAATGTTCAACCTGTAAAAGTTTTAGATCCGAAAACGTTGCCAAAACTGATTTATAGAGAAAGTTCTACGATGACTGGTTTTTGCTATATAAAGCCCTAGCATAGTAAGTGCAACAAGTGTCATACATGCCATATCATGCCTTCTTTCAGGCTAGCTCTGATACCATGTTAAATTTTCAGAATTTACTTCAATCTGATCTAGGATCTTAACTGAGAGAACAACATGTATAGCAAATCTATAGCATATCAATCATGGACACAATAATGCAAGCACACAAGAGACACAGAGTTTACTTAGGGAAAACCATAAAGGTGAAAAACCCCAATAACTTCCTCAGAGATAGATAGAGCAATGATACAACCAGAATACAAGAGATAGTCTTCTCCTAGCAGCAGAGCCTCCTCCTCCACAAGTGCGCCACTCTCCCAAGTGTGAGTGAGAGAATAGAATGTGTAAAATGAGAGAGACACACTCTCTATTTATACACTAACTTGACTTGACCTTTACTCAACTAGGTCGGCCTCAACTTAACCACTTAACATAATGCTAACTGGGCCGACCCCCACTAGGGTGGTCTAATAACCCTTTGACCCACATGGCCGACCCCCAATAGGGTGGTCTAATAACCCTTTGACCCACATGACTTATACAGGGCCGACCCCAACAAGGTGGTCTAATAACCCATCAAGTATAAGTTACGACACTTACAATATAAATGACGACACTTCCGTATAGAGGAATAATAACATCTCTATAGGAATACAATATACATATATGTGAAATACATTCTGAAGTTACATATACATCAACAACAGCATAATCTTTCCTCAAAAATTCATGAGAAAAATAAACAGTTTAGTCCATATTTGAGTCTTCTACAGCTATCTGAATTCCAAATTCCCAATGTTCAATATATCCTTCCAGTCCTTGGCCGTCTGATTGGTGAGCAGCTGTCGCAAAAGAATATATAAAATATTAGAAAAGCAGTGTACCTTTAGAGATATTAATTCACTTGGGTCTAAGATTAGACATGACTACTACAATGATAAATGAGAATTGCCATATTAACAGTGAATCCTGGAGGCATTAGTTCCGATAGCTATTAAATTATATCCATGGAAGATTTTTATGTTCACAATTATCCAACTAGACGATGCAATTAACAGTGCTAATTGAAAGTTCCAATCAAGAGATGTAGCTAGAAGGAAGTCTACATACATTCCAAAACCATGTTCTTTACGCATCTACGTATGTCAACAAAAAAAGAATATCATATTTATATTCCCATACCTCATGTGTCTACACTCCAAGGCTTTTGTTTCTTCTTCCTGTGTTTCGTATTGGATAAATGCAAAGTTCCTCCTGATCCTCACATGTAATAATTTACCATATGGCTCAAAATGTCTCTCAAGGTCTCTAACCCTGGTTATTAAGGGATCAAAATTGATCACAAATAGTGTCTTTGTAGGTTTTGTGTTTGCAGGTCGCATAACACCCTCATCCTGGTGTCTAACTCCACGGTCACCCTGCCAAAAATATATTTTTAGCAGAAGTCATGGGAGCATTAGTCTTGTCAAGCCAAAAAGAAACTGCAACAAATGATTAAACGATTAAACATAGCCTCTATATAATCATAAATTTGAATTTCTGAGATATTGGAAGCACCACTAGAGCTACTCGGAAACCTAGGGATTTGGACTTTCCATGACCCAAATATTTAGGTGCATGTATTAGGAACATTTACTTGCTCTCAAATAGCTCAAGACTCAAAAACTCAAGGAAAGATAGGATAATTATTAGAACCTTACAAACCTTTTTTGGGATATATCTTTCTATTTATTATGTGGATATAGGTAGTACAAAAAAGAACAGATCTACGTGAATAAGGACACTTCCCTTGCTTTGAATTTCAAGTCATAACCAGGAGTGCAATTTAACAAAGTCAGTGCTAAAGCTAGAAATGTTTACAAGTTTTGAAGTAAACTAATATGTGACAGATTATTGAGAAGTTTCTAGGTTGAGCAAGGGTTCTAAGAATGAACTATTACCCATGACCACATGGGAAGTCCATTATGGTCCAAAAAAACTCAGGCTAAGTAGAGCACAAAAAGAAAACAGTATACTGTCATTTGGTGAGTGTCCCTTTAAACATGGCAGAAAATCCTAGGCTCTGCATTATCGAGGCATGAATCCAAAAAAAAAAGGTTACAATATACCCCGAGTCCAAAGGTCAGCTTTCAAGGAGACAGTCAGCTGTCCAAAAGTCAAATCCAGGATACATCTTGTAATCCCCTCAACCCCCTAAAGTATGATCATGAAATTCAGCAAGCAGACAAATCTAAACAATTTCTACATCACTGATAATTCTAGTATTTTCTTACCAATCAATTTCAGGGATCTTATGAAGAAAGAGCTGAAAAGAACAAAGAATGATGGAACAACTTCTGACTGCAATGATTTGACGGAATGATGATGCCAACTAATCTCACTATACACTGTTTTTTTATGTCAGGTCTGTCAGCCCAGGGAAGGTTGGTAGCTGCATCCTGTGGCCTAGAAGTGATTTTGATTTTGTTTTCTGAATCTAAACCGATGTGCTCATTATTCAATTTATGCTATAATGTAGTATTCAGGCAGGTAGCTGCTTGTAAGGATAGACAAGTTCTGTGAGCTACAAGGAAGTGCAACCACTTAGTTCATCTAGTATAGGTATTGTATAGTATGATAACATGATGTGTATCCATAAAAACAATGATTCTCCAAAAAAAATATTGATGAGCCACCTCTGCAGACAAATTCAAAAATATATTACATGATAAAACAATATGTAAATTATAAAAAGAATACAAGAGAAAACTAGAACATTACCCTTGCCCACTCCACAGAAAGGCGATGCCTTTGCTGACCAAATTTTGTGTTGTCGAGACCTCGTATAGCATCTTCTGCATCGCGCTCATCTTCCATGTACACAAAAGCAAAACCTGCATTACAGTGGAAATGCCAGAAAATGGGCAACTCCTTAATTTGATCATCATAAACAGAACAAGGCCAAACAATGCTTTCCCTCTACAGATATACAGAAAAACAACACCTGCAAGCCATCTTATAAAGATCTGTTGCACAAAAGGATGTTAGGAATAGACCTTGCATGTTGAACTAAAGGGGTGTCAAGATAGTTTAATCCAAAGTCAGTGAAAAATCATTGCAGAGTAATGAGTGCCCTTTGCCAACTACGCTCTGAAACTGATAGTAACAATGAAGTATGGACTCTGGCATGTGTCTTGTTTGAAAGCTGGATAAACTAAATGGTTGTCAAGATAGTTTAATCCAAAGTCAGTGAAAAATAATTGCAGAGTAACAAGTGCCCTTTTCCAACTATGCTCCAAACTGTCAGTAGCAATGGAGTATGCACTCTTGCATCTGTCTTGCTTGAAAGTTGGATACTTGGAAAATATGGTCATGAGAGTGATGAAAAATAATGATCTAAGAAATGCACAAATGCCATTTGCAATCATTGAATGAAACGAGGAGCTGAAGTTCTGGCAAACAGACATCGTTGGCATGAAGGAATATGCACAGTAATTGAGGAACCACAAAAACCATGAATGAATGATGAACTTAGAGAATTCTACACCAAAAAAAACTTGAGTGAAATGGTTTACTCAAAAAATCAATGCAGATAAAATTCAGCCTGCAGCATTGGACACAAAGCATAAAGGCCATCCATCACATCTTTTACCATATACTATGAGAGACTAGAAAAGCTTGGTCCTCACATGATTTTTAAGCATATGATGTTAAACATAGTATGTGGCCAAATGAATAGTCAGGCACTTATTAAAGACACAATAACAAATAAATCCATCTTGTAACAAAACCTGACTCTCTTCAGGCAGAGTGGCTCCTATTTGAATAGGTTTGTCTTATCAGGAGGCATGCGGAGGTCAGAGTTAAGATTAATGAGTAATGGCCCACCAAATGCTACTGAGATACATCAAGCAAGTAGTGAGCACCATTAGGTATTTTTCAAAGCAATTTGCAGATCTCCCCAGATCAACTGGAACAATAGAATCTCATATGTGGGAACATGTCTGTAGAAGAGTATGTTAAGTACCATACTAGCAGAGACCCATCTTAACCACAAACATAATACTAATATTAATCTAATTTTAAGCAATGTTGCATATATCATCTCCTAGAAAGTATTGGCGAGGGTCCGGTATATAACTTCTCGATGGTATCGGCAGAAAATATCGGAAAACCTCAGAAAATGTCACAAGACCTCAAAAAAATACAAAAAATCTATTTTTCTTTTAATTTTTTAAACATCTAAAGCAACAGCAACATCAAATAGACATATTACTACACAAATATTATGATACAACTAATAAATAAGATGCATAAGATGTCAAGTGGTCACATATCATTACTAAACTGAAAATTCTAAAACGTGTTCCTGATAGGATGATACAAAATCACATCAAATGATCAAAATAAATGTATCTCATTAGATGAATCACCACGAGGCATCTAGATACTAAATAGTACATAATACAATGAAAAAGATAGATCATAGGAATCCAAATCATCGATTCCCTCCACCCCTTTTATAGGTAAAGGGCACCACTCTTCCTTTGAAAGCAGTAAGTGGTCATGGAGGTACTCGGGATGAGCTTGGAGTGGAAGCTCCAACTGCTCCAGCTGAGGTGGAAGGTCCTTGGATTTCTCCTCCTTTAACAGATGCACAATGTTCTCCCACACTCTTGGAATCAAACAATGAGCAAAATAAACCCAACCTGCAGACTTAAAACCCAATCCCGGCAGACTTAATCACACTTTCCAGCAGCAGGCCGATATTTTCAGTTGATTCACGATACTTTCAGAATATGGCACAATTTTTTGAATGTGTCACAATACATTCAAAGTATCAGAAATATCACAATAAATTGAATCCGATATATCGAAAGGGGGAAGGGGGAATAAATCGGCGATCACGGGGGGTTCACTCAGTGAACTTGTTACATAGCACCATTGTTCGCATGATATTAAAGAATATCCCTAATTTCACTAAATATTGGAAAATCCCTCCTAAAATTGTATTGTTGAATCCCCTTCCCAATATACCTTTCCAATTAAGAAAACCACTATTTTCACCAGATATTGTAGGTATCCATTTTTATCAACCCATTTTTAATACCCCCTTTATATCATATTATCAAGGTGTAACAAACAGGATCCTAATGCATCTTAGTATAACCAAACAAGATGCTAAAGAAAGTAGTAGTATAATGATAACAATGATCCCACTAAGATTGTAGGGGCGACTGATCAATTTGTAGCATTGGATAGTGGAAGACCCAATGAAATAGTAATGGGGAAGGTAAAATGAGTAAAAGGAAACCCATTAAGAGATCAATGTAACAAAGAAAGTAAAAGATAGATAGTCCAATAGTCAGTGCAATGCTTATAAAAGATGAGAATTACAGATGTTTCAAACCACAACCTACCAATCTACCAATTTTATATCATGTAAATACAAATATAGCCTTAGAGAGCTCATGTTTTTTATAAGCTTAATAAAATAAACTCCATAAAAATACAAAATTGAAACCCTTTCGTGGATGGACTTCCCTACCTTCCTATCAAAACAATCATCATTGATGTTTGAACCCAAATGAACATAGGAAAATTCCTCTTACTTTCCAATAACACCATATGATCATGTGCATATCTTGTATTTGGGTCATTCACAAGATTCAATGAATTACTTCTACTTCCTCTACATTTATTCTTGCAATCAAGGGAATTAGAAACATTTAGTTACCTTTTCTTGGGTTAATATATCTAATTATTTTTATCTTTAAGGGAGAGGAAATATCCATTGTTAAGTTTCAATCATGCAATAGATATAAAGATACACAGATGGTGAAACTTATATGATACAATTTCATGGTAATAATAACATATAATGTATGTAAACAAGGATTTAGATTTTCACCTATGTTCATGTCAGTTCCAATACAATATTAAGAAGGATGCCTTGCATATAAGAATTGAAATTTCAATTATAAATGTGCCAAATATAACTCAATCTAATAACTATTTTTAACTCGAAATGTGAAAATGTTAAAGAAGAATACAAAAAGTTGAAAGAAATTATTAGTCAAGAAAGATTGATCTAACTTTTCTTGGTTCAAGTGATCCAAGAACGATTGATCTCACTTTTCTTTCTTGTCATGGAACAAGGTCTGATTGAATCTCAATACCCACCTAAACCCCAACCTAAAAAATGAAGAGTTAGATCTTTTACTACAATGCCTACAAAAATTACAATATAATTGTTCAACTCCGGAATTCTCGATTAGCTACATCTCTTAACCTTGGAGTTGACAAGGAACCAAAAGCACACTCAAACATACTGAACAGTTTCATAGGCTACAACGTGACTTATAGCTAGAAAAGAAACACACTTTGGAAATTGGCCTCATATAGAACAACAAAAGGTTTAATGTTACAAGCTTTACTCACTTTTAACACTAGAAAACTCAACCTCAATTACAAAGAAAGCGTAAAATCTTGCATACATATTCATAAGTGGTAACATTGACCTTTTGGACATCACATCAATAACATTCTACATAAAAAAAACAAAATACTACTACCATGGTTATCTCAGTGCCACAAAATTCTAATATTGTAATGCATGCTATTCCAAGAATTATACCTCATATCTAAATAACTTCGCCAAGCAACAAAAAGAGTAACCCCACAAAAATAAAACACAGAGCAGAGTTAATAGTAATAGTTGCAATATTATCGAAATTTTAAAAATCCAAATACATTGCAGAATTTGCTCCGAGATCTTTACAAAGACATTCAATTCTTTGCTGGAAGAAGAAAGGATGAAAAAAATTAACTAACACATAAATCCATAAAGTTTAAATTAATTATAAACAAAGTTTAAATTAATTATAAACATTCACATATATTTTTATTAAGCAAAACAGAAGATATGATAAGTCAAAATCATTGTTAAATCAAAAGTATTAGTTTATCTTATAGATATGATGCTATGTATGATATAAATTGTACTCAAAAGAGTCACCTTCTCCATTTCTAGTACTAAAAAACTACTAAAAGTTTAAAGAGGGCATTGCCCTGGATTTTGAAAACATGTAAATATAAAGTATTTGATCAAATGATCTTGACATCAGCTCTAAATGACCACTAGTATAGAGGAAAGCAAGTTATCCAACTTCCAAAATGTCAATTTGCTTGATTGAAAACCTTCCAACACCTTGAGCCTTGATTTTTAAATCTCGTTGACATGAGGTTGACATCATGAATCACACATGAATTTGCATCAACCCAGGTACCTGTAACAATCAAATCATCATGTGAAATCCAAATCTGTATTGAAATCCGATTTAAAATCATAAGATGGATGGTTACACTAGCACAATATCTATCTTGAAAGCTGAAATACAACTACAAAAGATGAATGGTCAAAGAAACTTACACAAACAAGTAGGTGGAAAAAATTAGGTTGGTTTATCCCAAAATTCACCATTCGAAGGGTTCACTGCACCTGAGGCCAAAAAATATAAAATCAAGATGGCATTACTACATGAAATCAACAAAAATACAACCAATAATTATTTATAAATTATCTATTAAATGGGAATGAATAAGGAAAAATAAATTACAATAAACTTTAAATTAACCTTGTTGAGATTTCTGACAAAATAAGAAAAAACTTTGTAATCTCTTTCTTCTAATTTGTATGTGTCATTCCTATTGTTGTATGATAAGTTGGCCATTGCTATAACAGATTCAAGTTGTACAAAAAGATGATCTGTCAAATCATACTTGTATAAGCGTTGGCCTTTTATTTTATTGTACCAACAAAATTGAAGCTCAACACCTTCTAGCCTATCCAAAAGATCAATGTCATTATGGTAATCAAACACCCTATTTCCATCCTTCTTTCTTATTCTTTGAACCCTTCCAATGTACCAAGTTCCACAAGAAACACCTTTTCTTGTGGCATGTTCAACTATAGGTATTGAGTTGATCTCAAACAACACCCCGCAGTCCGATCCAATTCCAAAGCCGATTGAAACACCCTTTTTTGAAGCCCTTTCATCTCGCCTAAAGTAGACCCCATTTCTCACTCTAGTCAACCTATCTTTGGATAATGTTGGATTTCCATTCAACTGACTAACCAAACAAGATTTGAGCATATCATTACCATCAAGATCTACCACTAGTTTGGTAGTTGTGTTCACATTATCATCAATGGTATCTAAAATTCCATCCAACTCATGCCTCCACTCACTTTCCATTGTTTGCAATTCACTAACATTGAGTATGGATGAAGATGAAGATTGGAATATTGAGTTGGAGTTATTCGGTGTAGAACCATCAACTACTTCATCCACTACTTGGAATGTTGGATAGTTTCGATCCTCTGTCCATGGTTTAAACCACCAAGAAGATTGTGTGTGTCCTTCTGGTTGCATGCCAAATCTTGATAAAAGGTTTTGTGCATCATTCAATCCTACTTTTAGAGCTTCTATAATTTTATCATCTGTAGATATTGGACCATAATGAGATAATACATCATGATTCTCTGTTGTTTGTTGGTGCAATTTATTCCAGATGCTTTCTTGTTTTTTATGAGATTTATTAAAGCGAAGCCCTTGTGGATTTGATTCTTCTTCGGCAACTCTATTAAGAGTTCCAACAGCATGAAGCAAGTTAGTGAAATCATAGGCCCTCTTTGATCCAACCATCCCACCAAATTTGCTAAAGAAGTTCTCACACACATCTGACCCAGTCAAGTGCAATACACATGGCAAGTTAGAGTAGTGGTCTCGAAACAATCTCATCAATAAAACCGCAAAGTGGCACGAAATTTTCACATCCTGATATGCCTCTCTACTAATGAAATTTATGTTGGCATTAACATGAGATTGTTTTCGTACCCAACATTACCATAACAAAAAGAAATGTTGAACTCTTGAAGCATTTCGCACTCTTTCCCAAAGAGTCAAACTATGAGACATAAAAATGTCAATGTAGTCAGCAACAATCATTAGATAAATCTCTGTACCAAGTGTTCTCTCTACCCTACCACTTGTTGTACTTCTCATCTCTTTTAAACACCTTTGAACATGCCTTGAAGCAATGCATTGCGCTGAACCCCAATTTTATCGATCCATCCTCTCTATATCTTCAATTTTAAGCTTGTGATCATCCACTTTAAAAGTGTTATAAACCATTCTGACATGATTAAAACTTACCAACTCTTCTCCAAGGATCAAATCTCGTCGGCCACTAAACAAAGGATTGATTAGATTTTTCCCGTTGTGTATGTAATCCTAGTCATGTAGTCCTATTACGTTGCCACCATCATGCAACCTAGATAGCCTCCACCCTTCCCAAGGGATTTGATATCGAATACCTTTTGTTGAAGAATAAGCCTTCAACATAAGTTGTCTTCTTCTACTATCCCCATCAGATGAATGACCAATAATAGGTCCCAAACAATTTTCCACCTGTTTCCTCCACATAACTTCTATTTTTTCCCATTGCTTGGCAACAAAATTTGCATCGAACCTATTGCATGTTGGATGAACAACCACAACCAAACGGGGAAGCTTTTCATGTAAAGGGTTTGCAATAATGACACGTGCATAATGACCAATTACATTGTTCTTAAAAGTGTCTGTAATAACATCATAGCCTACATCTCCCTCGCCCACAGTCACTAAGAAATGTGATTGGCATTGATGATTTTCTTTATTACCACAAAAACCAACCAAAGTATCACTTTTTGCTACCCACCTAACATATTTTTTCACAACGGTCTCATCTTCAGCAAGGCATACAGGAATCGGACCCTCTATACCATGTTTGGATTTATAAGAAGCATAAACCTTTCCAAGTGCCTCAAAAATGTACTCATGATCCCCTGGGATATATGACAGTGATTTTCTCACTTGCCTTAAAGTTGTAGATATTGAAGGACCATCTAAATTCAAGCTAATGAATCTATTCAATCTAGGACGCCCCCATAACTTAATCATCTCATAAATGGATTTAGTGGATGCACCATACATTCTCCCTGCTTTTGGACGTGTCAGGTTGTGAAAGATATCTTTGAAAAATTCCCAAACGGCATCTTTACCTTGTAATTTTCCTTGTCTATGTGCCTCACACACATCCTTGCAAAACCTAAATACATCTTTCCTTTCTGTAGATTCGAACAACTTGTCCTTTAGGGACCTTATTCTAATAGAGAGTATAGCAACCTTTGTCCTCTCCCACCAAAGAGCCCTCATTGTTGATCTATAGCTAGTATTTGTAACCCTTGCAACATTTATGAGCTCAGTTTGAGTCAAAAAGTCTAATCTTCTCCCTTTCCATGTATCTCTCCCATGTCTTTTAATGGGGCTCCTTGATTCACGATATAAACGCATCCTAAAGTCATCACAGTCTGGAATCAACTTACAAAACTTGCATGTCAATGATTCAAAAGGTATCCCTGTTTTAGAAGCCCTCTGACAATGAATATGCCTATATGTACCATCAATACGGCATTTTGTACCATGATAACATAGCATCCTCTTGGTATGCTTCTCTATGGCCCATAATTTCCCACCCCTTTGATCATCCATTAGGATTTTTGTGTTCAATCTCTCCCCATTTCTATCAATATATGGATACCAATACCCCCAACATTGTAGTATCAAGGGAGATAAATGATCTACAATAATACAATAAAAGAAAATAAATTTGAAGATAAAAAATAAAATTATGTTCAATGTCATATTCAAATTAAATAAGCTTGTGAAATTAACATACCTGAAGTAGAAGGATTTGCACTTGTAGAACCCCTATGTGATAATGGTGTTGATGATGGGACCAAGAACATAGTCAACCTCTGTTGGGACTTATCATTGGTAGGCTTCTTGGGTCTCCCAACTATGCCAGTCGTCAACCCAATTGTATTATGTGAAGCCTCATTTGTAGTAGAAATGTGCTTGTTTGATTTCATATGTTCATTTAGAGAACTAACAATATTACCACTTGCTGGTACTAAATAAAACCATTTATTACACCGTGTACATTCCACTTTTACTTTTCTCTTGTCCTTGTATCCTGCAAGTGTTGCTTCCAGCACTTTGAACAAATTTGGATCTTGTGTCTTGTTGAAATCATATAGTATTTTGATGCCTTTATCAATCTCAATTCGATCTCCAACCATTGATGTCTTCCTTTCAATGTTACATGGAGTTTCACTACTTCCCACCCTTGAAATGTTACGTTGGTGGGCCCTTGTTTTCATGTGATTGTTTTTGAAGTTGCGAAGTGTCCGTGCTGCCAAAGATATTTCCCCTGTTCCATAATCAATACCACAACTTTCACAACGTATCTTTATTTTAGATGTTCCATTTTCTGAATATACTTTAAGAGTAACCTTCTCCTCAACAAACTCTTCCATTAAACTATTCACTTTTTGTTCCCAAGATGCCAATATAGTAGAATCAACACCTATGTTTTGTTCTATCGAATCACACTCAACTTCAACTCTTGCTTTTTATGCATAGGTTCCTCCATGTTCTCTTCGATGATTTCAACATTTGGTGTTCTTTCCATTACATTTGATTGCAACGCTTTAGTATCCAATGTGTCTAGTTTCCTCTTGATGCCTATAGGTGTTTTTGTAGCTTTCCATCTTTTCTCTTGTGTTGCATTTAAAGTATATCCTTGATTGTTGGTAAACTCAAAAGGATATCCAATGATATTATCAAGCACAAGTTCTTGACGGATTTCTGCAAAAGTAGCATCTGATTGACACCTAACTATGCCAAGGGTAGAATGTTCTTCACCAGTTACAATTACAAAGTCGAAATTATTGTCTGGATCCATCTGCATTTCCATCCACATGTACCTTTTAGTTAGATAAAAATGGATAAATATATAAAAACATTTTTCAAAAGATTGGATATAACGTACATTTGTCAAAGTGGCGTTGAAACATTCAAACTAAAATTGAATTTATATAGAAGGAAATTCATTGAACTAGAAAAACGGATAAATATTTGGTTTATTCAATAGATAATTAACGGCCTCTTGTAGATATTAAATAACATTCCCAATAGATCCAATAGACACTCAACAAATGGGTGGGCCATAATAGTCCCATTCATTGGATATGCATGCCCCACTATGCCATCACACAAGACTTACATATGGAATCTTTCCCCCATAGGCATGATATGATTTCCATATCGATACTTGTAACACAATGGGTAGGTGACTCATAAATGAAGTGTGGGGATTCATAGTGGAGAATGGGGATCCGATGAACCCATATTAGGCACTAGGGGAAGGACCTTTGAGGTGGGGGGGGGGCTTCTTGATTTTAAGTAAAATTGTCAACACCAAAATTTTCTGCGACAAGTCGAAATTGCAATAGGTCACCCCTTTCTAATTCACCAATCTCTACCAATTGCTCATTGTTTTGCGCAAATAGCTCTTCCCCTAGCTAATAGTTTCTTCTCGTTCCTCCTATAGCATATGTTCCCTAAATATTATATTTATAAGGTGTGGAATAGTCTCACAAAGAAGGCATACATAGATATGGGTGAAAAATAAACATATTACAGCCAAATTAGTTCTAGAGAACTATCACATTGCATATGCACATAGAAGGAGATTAAGGGTGTGAGATACAGGGTGTATTAGCATCTACTTCACCTCCACACAATATTTTTTTACAAGGATAAGTTGGGGCTTTCAAGATAAGTTGCACAATTTGACAATTAAAGGGAAAATGAGCAAATGAGACATAGACCAAGTGAAACAACATGACAAAGGAAACAATAAATCAAAGAGGCTTTTGTTAAAACTCACGTAAATTTTTAGATAAGGAGAGGTTTTGTTCATAACATTACTTTCTAGAGGTCACTCAAGTCTAGATTGCACATCAATCCATGAAAAAATAAGAAGAGATGGATGGGATAAAATTGGGGTTATACATTTTCATTACAATAGTTGGCTTGGCTTGTCCTCGTGGTTTCCATCTAAAATATTTTGGGTTTCTAAAAAATGTTTCATGATTTAGGGACCAAAAACCAAACAAAACAAAAACAAGGTAGAGTCCAAGTGAAACAAAAGATGGAGAGGTCAACCATTCTATTTTCTTGTTTTATTAATCCTCCAACTATTATGAAAGGATTAAAAATATTTTGGTCACATTTTTCCATTTTTTAAAGAATAAAAAAAATAACAAATAAAATTAAACTAGAGCACAAAAAAATGAAAACAAAAATAAATTCACAAGCATTAATGAAAACAAAAATAAATTCACAAGCACTGAGGAATTTAAGTGGTTTTAGGTTTTTATGGTTTAACTTTTTATGGCTTGATAATGAGGGTTTTCACATTTGGGTTATGTTATGATGGTTTTATGTTTTTATTTTTTGTCTACTAAGTTCAAATTCGTGGAAGTGGTTGGTGAAATAGTTTGACAATAAGGTGAAGTTGTCCAATGGGTGCATAGGGGCATCTTCCTTGCTTGGGGATACTCTCTTACAATATTGACATTTCTAACCTTTTAACTTGTCACAACTATGACAATATAGAAATGATTTTCTTCGAGTTTTTCAAACACATAAATATAATTTTAAAGAAAACCAAGTGATTCCTTACATTTTTTGAAGTCTGTATACTAAAGTGGGATGTTAATAAGGTCATCATTATCTTCATAAAAGAATGTATGAATAAACTTAATCTTCTAAAAGAGGAGGCTTGAAAGTACATAAAATATATAAAGATGCAATGTATTTTTTAAGAGAATTATTGCAAAAATAAAATACAATTAAAAACTAAGTAGATGTATCACAATAGTAATAAATTAAATTAAAAAGAAGTAAAATGTTTAAAAATACATAATAATAATAATAATTCTACCATAATAATAATAAACTAAACGAAGTATATATATATTAAAGAATAAAGTAGGATAAACCCATCTAAACTAAATCATATTTTAAAAAGATGTGTTTAGATTTGGATCTCTCTTCTTTTGTAATAGATAATTAAAATAAATTCCTCTCTAGTAGGTCTCCTAATTCTACTTGGATTCTTTTAGGCAAACAACATAGGTGCTTTTATTCTATGATCTTCCAACACAATGCATATCTTACTTATTTTCCAAAATTACCTTGTTCACAAGCTAAACACAAATTATATTTATGTGATATTCCTTGTCAGCAAAGATCAATGTAAATCATTCTATCATCTATCTCTTCATATTCTTATTCAATTGTTTATTAAATACCTTATGAATACGTAACAAATCCTATATGAATATTTATGTGATATTCCTATATGATATCAGCGTTACAAAATATCCTATATCCTATATCAATTCCTTATCTCTTGTTTTACAAAATTTTGTTGTTTTTTATGATATATTTGAAAGAATTAAGTTATGCCTGATAGCTCGCATGCTAGGTATTGTAATGGCCCCATATTTCCTAAATGAATACATCATGCTCGATGGCATCATTGGGCACAGATTTTAAGCTTGGAAGAGATTACTAGAAGCTCTAGTGGTGTTATGACTGGTTTACGTGTCATTACTTGGTTATAAAGTATGGTAGGTTTAATTCACCATTAGGGATGATTGTACGTGCTCATTTAAGATCCTTCAATAGCCATGCTTATATATTAACATCTAATTAGATTTTTTTCTTTTTTTTAGGTTTAAGGTTTAAGATACACTTAGCATGGCCCATCCTAAAAAAATTTACATTAATTCGATTTGATTATTTTTAATAAACTAATTACATGCATCCCAACTGGGCATACCTCCAGATCCTTCACATGTTCTCTCCCACTCAGTCCACGTAAAGTGCCTCGAGAGTATGTGGTACAAAAGACTAGCTTGCCTCCCCGAGCTCAATTTATCTCCCTAATTTTTTTTTCGGGCTCTCCTCCTATTCATTTATGCTAAGCTTCAGGTGGAGGTGGAGGTGGCTTGGCCTCAAATTCATGAATAATTTTTTTTTTTCTCTTTGTTTAGGGTTTAAAAAAAAGGCTTATTCTTGGAGAGTGGCTTGGCCTTAGGGCTCTTCCTTTCTCCTTATGACTAATAATTATGGAATCTTTCCATTGTTATTCATAGTTATATATAGATATATACATTGGAGGGATTTTCCCCTTAAGCCTGATGGCATTTGCGGCCCAGCCTTGCCTCCTATCCTACAAGAAGTGGGTTTTATGGGTTAAATCTGCCTGCTTCCATTTACAGGATAGATAACTTACATTGAACATAATTTGAATTTACTCTTAGATTTTAGTTTAATATGGTCATTGTCAAATTAACCTGATTGCTTTCTGGATGTTAATTCAAAGTTTCATAATTTCCTTTCGGATACCCTTCAGGTAATGATAACCTTAGGGAACACATAATCAAATAATAATTTAATGTTTTAGACCACATTCTGGTCATTCCAATAGTTCACAATCTCTAAAAACTGCAGAACTTCTCCACGCTTGTCATTATTATTCTTTCTTCAGGTAACACTAGTTCCAGTTAAATACGTGGAGAAATATTACCCCAGAGCTCCTATACCATCTGGCTTGACGATAGAACTCGGTGCTTAGAGAAATATTACCTCTCTATTGTATCCAGTTAAATATGTAGAGAAATATTACTCCCAAGCTCCTATACCACCTGGCTTGAGTATAGAAATGGGTGCTTAGATTTGGCACCCACTTTGGTGGTTGCAGCCCCTCTATTTCAGCATGCAACAACTTCTAAATGCGGTGAATGACACCCCTAGTGAAGGAAAAAAAATTTGAGCACTTTATTTCAGAACAAGATCTCTGATCCACCCAATCAAACACGCGTCGATGAGATTTGTAAAACATCAGCGATCGAATCATCTGAAATTTTCATTGTCATGACTCTCTTCATCGAGCATCTTCGTTGTCAACAATAAATTCTATTGCCAGATGATATGACCAAAATGAAGTTTCATTTCTCAAAATTTAGTGGTGAACTTTAGATTTGTCTATTTGTCATGAAAATTGTGTGATGCTGCATTATATTGTGATGGTTCTTTACTTCAACATCTGGTACATGCATTTTTCTTCTTAGTCGACAGCTGACAGCCTTGTGGGAAGATTCCTATTGGCTTGCTTTGGATCTACTGTCATGAAGGATTCCACCGAGGCTTGTTGCATATTTATAGCTTTGTGGGAATATTCCTATTAGCTTTCTTTGGATCTACTGTCATGAATTCTTTCGCCGGGGCTTGTTGCATATGTACATACATGTCCAGCTGAGGATGATAGCGATGATGGGAAGGTACAACTTAACCAAGCAGTAATTTATTCTAAACATAGGCAGAGGCATATTCTTCAACGTAGAAAAGTTGTTTTGCAAGAGAGAAATGGTGGCGGCAGGGCCTTGGAAGTAGAATGGCCTTTGACAGGACAGGGCCTTGGAAGTAGAATGGCCTTTGATAGGACAGGGCCTTCGACAGGGCTTTTTAAGTGGACTTGGAAAGAAAGGGAGTGCCACCGATGTAATCTCCCTTTTTGCCAAAAACAAAAACAGTGGTTGGAGTTTAACATTGTGATACCATTGGAAGAACCCGCCTGAAAGAAGCGGTTCGGAAGTACATGCTTTCCCTTTGTTCACTGCATTCACATGGCAAATCACTGCCTTCTCCTTGGTTGTAATTTATAAGAGCCCAATACTTCTTTCTTTGGTTAAGCAGTGCATGGAAATACTGAGATAAACCGCTGCCCAAAGTACTTCGCAGAGGTAGGTCACCAGTGTCAATATACTACTGAGCTACGTAGCGTTAAACCCTCATCTCACACTGAATCTAGTTTATTACTATATAATAAACGATTATCGCTTCAATGGCCCTTATTCTTCGATTTAATGTCACGACACCATATATAACGACTGAAAAAGGCATTTTCTCGCGTTCTATGGTCACTTAATACCCCTTAATTAGGCCCTGCCCAACTTTCCTCTATCCTTCCAGCCTCGTAGCTCTCTTACCTACCTAACTAAGCTATGTGTCAAAAACGATTATTCGAGCCCTTTCCACAAATCTCAGGAGGAGAATTGAAACTGATCCAACCTTATATATTGCCTGGCTAATGAACCTGGTTGGCTACGTCCTTAGTAGCAGAGCCAACAAGAGCACCTAAGGCATAGATAGCGGACCTATTACTAGTAGATCCAGTAGCATAGGCATAGAAGAAGCAGTCGTTTAAGCAGCACTATTAACATATATAGACCAGCTAATAAGCACCAGCTAATAATCCAAGCCCAACATTTAAGCCAGGATAGCCAGTAGCATGGATGGTTGATTTATTGTTTATCCAGCCATATAAGATATTGTAACTTACACAGCATTTCTACTCCGTAGGTAAATGGGATGATGAATTATGGCATGTTGATGGGATCGATCGGGTTGGTATTGTGATATAAGGTTGGATGGGTGATGGCATGCTGGTTTATTATTTATACCTATTTGTTTAAATAGCCAGTAATATAGATAGAGATAATCCAGTTACTATTTATATCTTGTTGGGCTTGTTTTCTGGACGATGCGGGCAAGCAAAAAACTTCCTTAATAGAATAAGCCTTCACTTGGAAATATTATATATAGATATATAAGGTCTGGGAGAGCACTGCCTCTTTATATCTACTGCCCGAGTAGAGCGTATCAATGTTCGCACTCCTATACTGTATGTTGCAGGAGGTATAGCTGCCTTTAAATACCCTAAAAATCTGGTAGGATCTTATAGGTTTAAAAATAGATAGTAATAACGATCGATGCATACCGCTTGTTTCATATTTACGTACATGTCCAGCTGAGGATGATAGCGATGATGGGAAGGTACAACTTAACCAAGCAGTAATTTCTTCTAGACATAAGCAGAGGCGTATTCTTCAACGTAGAAAAGGTTGTATTGCAAGACAGAAATTGCGGATTAAAGGTGATTAATTTGAAACCTGTTGAACAATTAGTGGTACTTGAAGAAGACGAAGAGGATACAGGAGTTATCACATTGTACAAAGCTTCAGTTGTTGTTTGTTGATGGGTGTTGCCAAGTATGGAAACATTGATATCTTTGGAGAGAAATGTGCACACAGCATGCTCCAGGCTACTGCCCAGTGCGCGTTCTAATGATCTCATGAGCCATTACTGTTATCGTTGGCTGTGAGCAAAGGTGTGGAGAGAGAGGGTCCTCTATTAGGGTATGAGCAATGGATGGTAGCAGGAGTATGGCTATATACAGAGTCTTCCGAGTTCGTCCACTCTACAGATGTGTTGCATTCAATCTCCTATTCCAAAATTTCAACTTAAAATATAACCCATTCATTGCCCTTCCCAGCTCCCTAGGACATGATTCTCTGATGTTTGTGCTAAGGTGCATAAGTACCATGGGGAATTATGACCGGCCGAGCTTTAGGGATATGAGAAAAATTTCTCTTTTGACCTGAAGGCTGCTACTCCCGATAACTAGTAATAATCAAATTTTCTGCAGAGTCTTTCCTTTAAGAATCTTTATATGAATCACCTCTTGCACCAAATGAGGGCCTGACACGCCTTAGAATTGATACTTCTGTTTGAATCATCAAATGGGTTATTCAAAGCCATTCTCTATTGAAATCCAAAGGAAAATGATTTGATAGAACACAATAATCAAATAATTTTACTTTTGCATATAGAACATGAAATCTATGAGATGCAGGAGCTAAATAACCCATTTATATTACAACATTCAAACTTAAAAATCTTGAGTTCCAATACTTGGAAGAGGGTTTCACTCATCAGAAAAATAGATTTCGGCTACATTGAAGCCCAGAAAGGCTTAAACAAAAATAAGATATTTATATATTTCCTCTGGGGTTTTATCTAAAAAAATTAATAACAGCCTTCAGCAAAATAGATTTCGGCTACATTGAAGCCCAGAAAGGCTTAAACAAAAATAAGAGATTTATATATTTCCTCTGGGGTCTTATACCCAAGGTTCTACCAAAAAAACTAGTAATATTGAACTTATCTCATTAACCCAATATCAAAATACAAAGATTAAAGTATTCTTGGGTATCATAAGCACATATGCATAACTAAAAAAAGCCACAGTTCCATTGTATTTGATTCCACCCAGGTAGGGTTTAAAGTTTGCATAAACTAAATAATATAAAACTCAAACATATATATATTTTGTAATATTGTTCATTACAGAATGTAAATCTGGATGTAATTAACATACTGGATTTGAGTTACATCTCCCAATATTTCAAAGTCGCGATTTACATATTCTAGTCATAAACACAATATGACAAGCTTCAACCTAGCGACATTCAAAAACACATTTTCAATGGTTATATTATATTCAAAGGTGAGGCCTAGAGATGTCACTGTAAAAAATTTCAATGGGATTTAAAAAAGAAATTAACATATGATAATGTTACCTGCAAGATAGGGATGCTTGAGGTGATATCAATCTCATTAAGTATATCCCTGAGAATTCTCTCATCGCCTTACAGTCGCTTAGGGTTTACATCATTTCCATAGTAAGTCTCGTGGGAGGCTGGGAGCAAAGCATAAAAATTCGACAAGCGAAACGTTAAATAAGCAAACTGCAGAGAATTATATTTCTAGTCGGTGCATAATTGTATACGGTATTGTAGTATACAGCTGGATAAACCATATACCGTGTGTTGATCCCCAAGCCAAGACCTTTAATAAGATATCTACTTGTTCACCCAAACAATATCCATAATTCAATGCTGGATCATGACAAGATATCAAAAAGGCCGCCATGGTTAAGTAGCTCTTGTGTTTTCAATATTCTCACACGTCTAAACAGTATCGAGAATTCAATGCTTGATCATGACTAGATATCAAAAAGACCTCCATGGTTAAGTAGCTCTTGTGTTTTCAATATTCTCATGCGTATGTACATGTAGATTTCCATGAGATTTAATATAATGTGCAACATGATGTAGCATTTTTTTCATACAATAATATGATATAGCATTAATATATATGAGTACATGCAAATCAATAAATGTTAGTTTGTCTCTCTAGATATTAGCTGAGTGGATACCATACCTTTTACATAAATTATGTTATTGATAGTTTTTATTATGAACATAAACATATAAATATTTTATCAAGTCACATCATCCCATATTAATGCACTTTTTTTTTCTCAAATCCTTTTTACTCACTTTCCTTTTAATATATACTTATTTACATTTTTAATATATTTATTTATTTATTTATATTTTTAAAGTGTTTTTTTACATGTATTAATATCAAATTCTAATATTACTAATTCTTTTTTGTTTATTTATTTTTTATCTATATTAATAACTCATTTTAATTTTATTTCAGCTCACCAATTTTATTGAGACAAATTTTAATAAATATTTAATAATGTTTTTTTCTATATATTTTTTATTTTCAATTCACCACATATTAATGTACTTACTCTTACTTTCTTCTTTGTAAAGTTCTTTGTATTTACTTTCTTTTCTATGCAATTATTTATTTATATTTTTACATATATTTTTTGATGTGATTGTTTACTTTATTCTTTGTTTAATATGTATTAATACCAAATTTTAATCCTATTTACTTTTATGGATTGTATATATATTAATATCAAATTTTAATCTTATTTAGTTTTAATATCAATTTAGTTATCATAAATTCAATAATATTTTTTTCAATACTTTTCTTTTTTTATCTTTTATAAAGCACCACATATAAACCACATGTTAAATTTTAATGTACTTAGTTTCCTCTGTCTTTAATCCCTAATAATCACTTCCTCTTAATGAACTTCTTTATATTTTTACTTCTTTATATTTTTAATATATTTACTTGCTTATTTCTATTTGTATTTTTGACTTGTGAGTGATGCAAATACAAGTTAAATATACCCTTACAGTCGCTTCTACATGAAATGTAATAAAATATACCCTAAATATTTGTATTGCTATAAAACATTATTTAACCCCCTTGGCCCCTTAATACAGGGCAATATATTTTCTCATTTATGTATCATATTCTATTCCCCAATATGAATGGACGTGATAGGATATTGCCTACTAACTGGCCCCCCTGTGTCGGCGATATATCCAATATTTCTGATATATCACCAATATGTGCAACACTGATTTTAAGGTCACAAACAAACAAGCTAGACACCAAATTTGTGTATGATAACCCTTGTTTGTGGGACAAGGAACCCCATCTATGCAGCAATTTGATTGCTAAAGTCTACATAGGCGTACATACCCTACCCCCTTTGGATTTGAGAGGGACCAAAGAAAACCCAAGTAAAAATTTCTCACCACTTAAAAAATTCAGGGTTAAGATGGATCTATACTACTTTTCTTTTCTTTTAACACTTCTTTGACATTAGATGGACACCATTTTTTCCTATTTTATTTTATTTCCAATAGGATCTCCCACCCAGGGCTGTAAGAAAAACTTGCATATCTCAATACCTGGGGACCGAGTAATCTTGGAGGAAAGAGTAAACATCCATGGGTCTGGGCTGTTGGGCATAAGCAAGAACATGGCTAAGAGAGGATATAGATCCTCAAAGACTAATTAGGGCAATGCACAACAAATGGTGACAATATAATTTATTTACAGATCACATGGAAAGGTATGGCATCTATTATGGCATCTTTCTAGTTACATGATTAACACTAGGATTATGCAACTACTCTATTCCATACCACCCCTCTGCTTTGCATATAAGCAATATATTCATGGCTTGCCTGTGTCTACAACCATTCAAACCATGTACCTCTAATTTTGTATGCCAAGAAGATCCATCGATAAGGTGTCTTTTCCATTCCATGTGGAATTCTGTGATTACATGAATTCATCATTGTTTTGTTCTACTCTTCATGGTCTCGTTTGTTGTAGTCAATACAGGTTGATTTTCTTTTAAGAAAGTTCAATAAGAATCATTTAGTATTTGGTACGCTTTCTTGAAAGAGACGATGGTTTGAACCACAAAACATCAAATCTTGTGTGATGAAGCGATCATTATAGAAAAAAATGGTGCTAGTTCTGCATAATAATCATCTCTTTGTTAAGAGTTGTTCATTCACTTTAGTGCCAAAGATGCTAATTTGTTTTATGTCTTAAACATAAACTTTTGTACAATCCTTTTTCTAATCTCTTTTATTGAATTCTCGTTACAGTGACCCCATCACCATTGGAGTTTGTCACATTGACACTTGCTTCTGGCATTCAACATCTAAAGCATTGATCATTATTCAAAAAGTATCCGCATTCTTCAAGGGTCAACTCACTTTACTTTTGATCTTTGGGTCTTGATTTAGATTGATGTATTTCCTAAGTGTGCTTCCCTCATTGGAAAAGGTAAGTTGCTAACATTTTGAGGTGGCAAATAATAGATGACATCAAATCTAGATAAATTTGATCTATGGGGCCATCTAGTTTCTACATCCCAAGCTTTCCTTCTCAAGATAAGGCTTATCAATCGCACTATTTATTTGGTACCATTCCATTACAAAGAGCATGGATGTTGTGTTAATCGTTTTATAATCAAGCCATATTCAATCTATCTGGACTAGCTCTTTTCTACAAGTGACTACTTTAAATCTGTCTCCCAACTAGATGATACTAACCAGGTCCAGACTCCAGAGATTGATTTGCATTTTCTAAGCAGAACTAGTTTCCAAGAGGTATCCCTCTAGGACTACCAATTATCTCTCTTCTCTTTCCCACATGTTATACCATCAGATTATAACCTTTTTGCACAATTCCTTTTGGTTCAACCTAGGGATCCATCCCAACAAACTATCAGAAAGTCTAGGAACACCCAATTTTGATATTTCAAAAATCCTATGCCCTGCAAAGGCCCTAGAAGTTTAGAACCTCCAAAAGAGGAAAGTAGAAAATGATTGCCACACTTCTAGATTTGCTTCAGCATCAAGGAAACCATAATTTCAAAATCAAAAGCATTGTGAACCACATCAGTCATTGTGAGGGAGCCTCAAACTCCAATACTTTGTGCTTTTCAGTCACAACTGTATCTAAGCACAATTCAATCTACAGTGTCATTGAGAACTTCGATCACCCACACAACTGTGAAAACTACACCTGTGTACAATAGTCTACTAGCCCCAAACCACTCTGATCTTTTTCTAAAGTGCAAATATACCAAGCAACCAAAAGGGGATGCTTTTTATCTCCAGGTTTACACCAAAGTAGGTTCCATAGAAGAAATTTTTCCAATCTAAGGAAGAATTTATAATCATTAATTCCAACTAGGATTCTATGTAGAAAATTATGGATCAATCAAGCACCACCCGCCAATAAGGATTAATCTACTCAAGATGTTGCCAAACCAACAACCTAACATTTTGTTTTATGCTCACTCACTTTCACACCAAAAGTAGAGCTAAAGATATTGAAGCTCGGAATGGCACCTTTAATGATGTTGATTCAAGTAAGGAGGTAAGGTTGAGTCATCTGCAAAATGAACATTTGGCATTTCTTGGCCACTAAAGAGGTTGATGACTATGATCGCCCATGGGCTCTGGCAACCTATGAGATGTATTTAAGAAAATTAGTTGTAATAACACAAAAGAGGAGGGGAAGTGCACAACCCTCTCTAGTAGAATATAAAATGTAAATCAACTCCATTACTAGCCCATTGAGTTGCACCTTTAACCAAAGCCCATGACAAAATTGAAAATAACCAACTGAGCATGTCTAGAATAGAGTCTCATTTGATCCTATCCATTATTACAAGAATTGTTGAGTCATCCAAGTACTCAGCAAGTCTACTCAGCTCAGCTAAAAGATGAGTTGAGTTCGCTCAGAAAGTTAAAACTCTAACAATCTTAGTCAAACCCACCAACACTTGGAAAATTTGTCAAGACTCAAGAATCACCAAGCGCAACACATACTTGAGCAACAACACATAAAACCCAAAAGTATTGACAGGCAGAGCCATCTACATGCATATTGCAGCCAGATTTGGACTATTTTCCAGGATTTTCAATCAATATAAAAGGACCAAGCACCAGGTAACTGAATTTTGGCATTAGATATCGATTTGGAAACAAAATTTACAAAGCTTTACAGTGAAGGGTATGCCAAATCAAGTGCACCCACCTTCCCCATGTAAAGTTTTCACAAAGATTGAAAGTAGTTTTTGTTTTTTTAAATTGGACTTTTTAAAGCTTTTCTTGGTTTGTTTTTTCACACAAAACCAAGGATATGTCATGGAATGAAAAATCTCAATTTTTTTGTGATTTTTTAGTAGTTTTTGAGTTTATTTATTTTCCAAGTTTTATGCTGAGATTTTCCAGAGTCCAAACCATACTGTTATTTTTCAACTGGCTAAGTAATTCCTGAGTTACTCAAGTGACTTTGATCCCGACATAAGCCTTAGCAAAATCAATATTTAGGAAACAAGCTTTTTGGCCCATTTGCTGGCTTCTCATAATAAAATAAGGTTATCAAGGATGAGTCTGCAATTAACAAAATACGTTTGCTCTACCTAACCATTATGGCTACAACTCCAACCAGTCTCCTAGCCAGGACCTTCTAACTCACATTCCATGAGGTCATACATCTCCAACCTCCAATTATGTCTCTATCTAAGCCTTTAGGAATCCATTTACAAACCCTGCACTAGTTCAATATCTAAGAGACTCAGAAGAGAGCTTCTATAAAGGTCCAGACTCCAAACTAATGGAATCCCATATCAACCTATAAATGTCAACTAGAGAAGCCCATCATCACATAGCAATTTCACTTCTTCCATAACCCAGAAAATTCAAATTGATTTGACCTCTACTGTCAACAGACCATCTAATGTACTAGCTTCCCACTAAGACAAGGTTGAACAAACTAATAATCCACGACAGACTTTAGAAGCTCTCTCTATTTTCAAGTGTAAGAACTTACAGGGAGAAGTCATCTAAAAATGGGTGTGGAAAGCCTCTCTGAGCTCCTTGGAATCCTCTGTATATATACCCTAATTCAGTTTCAAGCAAAAAATTATGTACTTGCTTCTATTTCAAGCAGTCAAAGAATTCCCATGGGAATTAGAAAGTCATCTTTCAATGGTTTCTTGGAAAAATATGGTTGGAGTGGCATAGTAAAATTTCTAGGAACATAAAACTCCCAGGTGAAAGAAATATTCAGTAAACTGTAGCTTCTTTGGTAAAAACTCTGGTTTTGTATTCATTCGAGGAGAACTCTTTGTCCTAGTAAGTAGACATTCTTGCTAAGTGGTGTGTGCGGCATCCTAAGAGCCCTGATATGAGGATAATTGGAAGAAGAGCCAAGTCCAATAGTCAAATATGGGAGGCCCCTCAGGAAGGGTTTTCCAAACTCAATTTTGATGGGGAATCCAAAAACAATACTGGAAGAGCCGGGGGGGTGATGTTACTAGAGATAGGAAAGGAGATTTAGTGCCTTATTATGCCTTAGAGTTGGGTTCGAACTCTAACATAGTTGTGGCAAAAGTAGAATCCAGAGGTATGAAGCAATTGACTCTCAATCCAGATAAAAATTAATTATGAAATGAAATGAATTATGAAATAAAGTTGAAAGAGATAAAAATTATACTGCTAAGTTAAAATTCAACATGCATTTCACATGTCAAACTTTTGTAGTCCACATTCCTGTAGCAGATCATGGCATACAGAGCCCAAAATCCTGTAGCAGATTTCTAGAGATCAATTGTGCCTTAGATTAGATCGATCTCTTGTGCATTATGCCACTTTATAGCTAGTGATTATAAGCCTTCAAGCTATGCACTGAAATTCTTCTCAAGTCTAAGTGCTGAGACAGTTCAAACACATATAATTTGTTGACTTGGAAGCATGAGGCTAAGTGTTTAGATATGAGAAATATAGTAGCACTGAAATCAACATTTACTTGTAGTATCCAAGGAGAACAATAGTAAGGTGGTGAAGGCATGCCTAGATTTTGAACAAGCAAATCAGGCAAAATACTCAGATAGGTGCAAGCACTTATTGAAGATTACCAACAAGTTCCACAAAACCTTTGATACCAGTTGTTGACCATTAATGATGTCCACAAGCAGGTTCAATCCTATTAGCAATTTCATGGGCTCTACTTCCCCCTTTCCAATGAGCCATTTAGACTCTAGAGCCCTTCTCGCCCATGAAATCACCAAAATAAAGGGTTGTCCAATCTATGAATGAATGTTTATATTTAGGGTTTGTCTGACCTTACTTTAAATGTGCATATACAAGTTTAATCTGATCTATAACTATTCATGTGCGGGGCCAACCCATGTGTATGTGTAACATCTAAGGAGTGCCTTTGTCCATGCTAGACCTTAGAAGAATTTTTTATCTTTTGTTGTCCTGGATGGTCCCGACTCTCGACAATCCAAATTAGCAGAAATGGCTGCATCTTACTTGGAAACATCATTCAAGCCCTGTTTAAGTTTGGTAAGGCCCATTTTTTCTTCTCTAGGTGTCTATAAGAATTTGAAAGGTTATGAAAATGTTGGTCAACAGGCTATATGCGTTTTCGAATAGCATTGGAAAGAAGAGTAAAATGCATGAGTTGTTTATTTTGGAGCAGTGAAATTCTCTTGACGAGCCACGCATGGGTCGTGCTCAAAATTTCAACCCAAACATCAGTATCCAACACATATTAGGCTAGTGCCAGAAGGAAAACTTGCCAGATGAATCTAAAAACACCAGAAGGGTTTAGAAGTTGCTTTTGAGGATAAATTTGATTCTCTTGGAAGGGCATTTAGCTAGGATTTTCTAATCTATTCTCTTGACTAGCCATGTATTGGTCGTGCTCAAAATGGAAACCCAAACATCATTAGCCAACACATATCAGGTTGGTGCCAGAAGGAAAACTTGTCTGATGGATCTAAAAGGACGAAGGGTTCAGAAGTGGCTTTTGAGGATAAATTTGATTCTCTTGGAAAGACATTTAGCTAGGATTTTATAATCCCTGGTTAGTAGAGTGATGTCTTTAAAGTTTAAACTCTTGCTTTTGTTTAAGAGACTGAAAAAACAATTTGGTGCATTTATCCCCACCCTGGATTCCAGTTCAGTTTATCTCTGATTTGTGCACCATTGGCTTTTCTAACCTTTTGGAAATTTTCAGGAATTGCCTGGGTTGGGGAGCTTGTTTTTGCATTTCAAAATTAAATGGGTTTGCTTCCAAATCCAATCCAACTTAGGCTAGATGTTCACCTTATTTGTTTTCTCTTAATCTTATGATTCTAGCAATTGGCCTACCCCATCCTACCATGTCCCCCCCACTTAGTAGACTTGCCTAATCTGGCAATCACTTCTTCCCACCATACAATCCAGCCTGGTCACTCGGGGGTTCAAGTATTTAGATTTGGGGGGCATTTTTTTTCTTCAAGTGTCTCTTTCTAATTCTATAATTATAGAGGGGAGTATTAATGTGGAACTAAAGACCATCATAGGGATATGCCACCATGATAAAAGTAACTTTCATTTATAGACATTGTGTAAATAACAACCACAAGCCAGAGAGGAAAATCTTTGTTAAGCAAAAGAAAGCCATTTGCTCAGAATATGCATAGCTTTGGATTTGGGGCCTTTTTACTGCTGTTTAAGGCTAAAAATAGGGCTAAATCATGCCCAGGGATGCCCATAATTGAAACACAACCCTAAGATGTGCCCAAAATTGCTGCTACAGGTCTGAAACACCCCAGGGCAGCCAGCATGAGACTTTATAATTTTATTGGATATTGAATTTTAAAATTAAATTAAATTGCATAATATAATTTTATAATTTCATATATAATTAAATTAAATTAAATTGAATATATATATATATATATATATATATATAATTTTATAATTTCATATATAATTAAATTAAATTAAATTGAATATATAATTTTATAATTGCATGTATTTCAAATATAATTTTAATTGCATATTGAATTTTATTAAAAAAAATTCATATATATATATTTTTTTTCAAATTTTATATTCTTGAATTTAATGCCAATTTTTTGTCGAACTTCAAGGTCGTCGAACTCGAATACGAATTCGAACCAGGTGACTTAATATATATGTTTGAGATAATGTTAATATGTTTGTAACTCTTTAATTCAAATATATAATACCAGATAGCAAAGGCATCTGAACATTGAGTTAATCCTGAATACAGAGTTAGAGATTTAGTGTTCCTTCTACTCATTATTCATGTAATTTATTTCAATGCTAGAATACTTTAGGCATGCAATCTCAGTTAGCATAAGGCTAGAAATCAGTTTAATCTAGCTCATTAAAATTGGGTTGGATTTGCATATGCTTCTTACTTTTCTGATGCTTATGAACATTTAAATATTACATATTGCAAGTGTCATTTCCCCATTCTAGGTACCATAGGGAGAAGGACATGTCAAATGACAATGAAATCCCTATCACAAACTCTTGTAGGTTTTGAGAAAAATAAGATTGAGCATGGACAAAAGGCCACAGTTTAGTATCTTTGCAATTTGCAATAGGTGCTAGAGTTCCTAAGCTCTGCGAAAGCAGCATATAAAATCCTACAATGTCTCTCTTTGTGCTCCCACCATGACAAAGTCGTGTGAAAATAACTTTAAGGAATAGTATAACCAAGAGCTAGACCAAAGAAAATTCCCACACAACCACACAATTCTGAGTAGTCTTAACAAGAAAGGGAGGCTGAAGTGAGAATAAAGCACATTTCCTTCAAAGAAAAGAAGAGACATGCCTTAATCCCAGCGGAACCTGCAATGAACCAACAACATGCAACAGAAACAACTTCATCCTAGCAACAACAGCATAGTTCTGTTCCCACTGATAGCAAAGTCTTTAAATTTGACAAAAATAACTAGAGGTAATCCAGAAATGGCAATGGTATAAAGGCATAATGGGCATTTTGAGGGCTACTGTTGTCTTGGTAAAATCTCTCAAAAAATAATAATTTGGCAAGGTCGAAGATTCGACTTGAACGGAAGAGAAAAGGTACACCCTTATCCCTCTACTACTCTTACAAGAAAATGACACCCCCATATATCTATATGATGTCAACAATACCATCTAGATAGGGCTTCTAATTAAACAATGTAATCTTGACCAAAAACAATCCAATCTACAATCTTGTGCTTAAATATTAACTGTAAGAGAAAAGGCACAACAAAGACCTATATCCTACACCCATTTAAAGTGTATATTTCTTTCTCATTTCTTAAGAGTTGCCACTCTCATAGTTCATTATTTCCAATTGCATGGAACTCCTTTTTACTTAGTTGAGCACTCATTTTTTATTCGATACTTATTCCTAATTTCCTTGAGAAGGGAATGAAAAAACATGGTTGGCAAAAAATACAAAGCACTAACAACTGAACATGCACTTGACTTTTTGCACACACATACTAGTTTAACCATACTTCTAGGAAATGTACAGATGAAAGTGTATGCCTCTACACATACAAAATCGATTTTTATTATCCTTGTAGAGCACATTTCTATCTATATATGTTGTCATTTCTTCTGAATACAATTGGGCCCACTTTAGTTCTCTCTTATTAGTCCCTTTTAAATACAATTTGGCCCACTTTAGTTCTCTCTTATTAGTCCCTTTTAAATACAATTTGGCCCACTTTAGTTCTCTCTTATTAGTCCCTGCCCGCAGGTGCAGGGACTCTATAAATCGTTTGAGTAGAATTATATTAATTTTGCACTTTTTTTTGGGCATTTTAGCCTAAGTTTTTAGGGTTATTTTCCAAGACGACCAATCAACTCCTTGAGAGCCTTATTTGGCCTCAACTCGAGGCCAAGGCTGCAGGTGGCAAGACTGCAGGAGCGTGGCAAGCAGGGAACGTCAACCACTGCATGGCCAAGGCTGCAAGTGGCAAGCCTGCAGGAGCGTGGCAAGCAGGGAACGTCAACTACTGCATGATACCAGAGCCTGGAAAGCAGGGAAGCAGGATGGGAGCAGTGGCACGCTATTCTTAAATCGATGGATCCAGAGAATCCGTTGACGCTGCAGCCGGACTATATCAATGATGCGTGCTCTGTTGCTGCTCAATATCGATATTATCAATATGGAACTGGATAACTGAGCAAGTAAATTTATTGTTGTTGGTATTATTGTTTTCACTGAGAGGACAGTAGTAAAAAGACTTCTGAGAATAAGCCTAACTCCTAACATGGTGTCTAAGCATCGCAGCATGTATTTGCTGTATATTGTTATTCTCCATGAACAGGAAAAGACAGGGAGTTCCCATACAGTGGCCTGTCGTAGGAATGCTTCCATCCTTGTTTATGCATCTGGTTCTCAGCGACACCTATGACTGGCTTTCACGAATTCTGAATAAATGCGGGGGAACCTTCGTATTCAAAGGTCCATCGAATAGATGTTCCGCCGTCATCACGAGTGACCCTGCAAACGTGGAATAGATGCTGAAGTCGAAGTTCTCCAGTTTTCCCAAGGGTCCGGCATTCACGAGGACGTTCAAAGATTTTTTGGGCGACGGGATTTTAAACGCCGATGGGAATCTTTGGGCGTTGCAGAGGAAGACGGGCGTGTCGGAATTCAATTCTTCAGCCAATCTCGGTCACGTGATCGAATCCCTGCAAGAGTCTGTGCCCGGGCGGCTGTTTCTGATACTGGACGATGCCTGTTCCAAGTGCTGTGTCATTGATCTTCAGGATGTATTCATGCGTTTTACTTTTGATAATATCTGTGAAAGGACATTTGGCGTGGAGCCCGGTTGTTTGAATCAGCTGCACTTCGATTTGTCACGCCTAAGTTTGTGCGGAGAGTCATGAGACGTTTAGGAATGGGCATCGACGTCGAGCTGCAAGATGCCTTGAAGATTATCAACGAGTTTACGATGGAAATCATTTCCTCCCGAAGGAAACAGTTTTTAAGCGCCGGACCTGATTACAATCCGCCGGAGGACCTGTTGTCTGTGTTTATAAAATCCCAAGACGAGCATGGGTTCTTGAATTGTCAAACATTCTTGCGAGACGTTTGCGTAAATTTCATTTTCGCCGGCCGTGACACAACATCTGTAGCACTCTCCTGGTTTTTCTGGCTGCTACTTCAACATCCCAACGTCGAAGAGAAGATCTTGGAAGAGATTTACAACATTTTAGAAGCAAGACCGAATCATGAGAAGCAACAAGAAGGTCATCAAGATCCAGTTCGTTTCAGCAAAGAGGAGTTGAAACAGATGCATTATCTGCATGCATGTATTTCTGAGACGATGAGGCTTTACCCTCCTCTGCCCATCGGCAGGAAAGAAGTTTCAGACGACATGGTGTTGCCCGACGGCACGCCAATTAAGAAAGGGAGTGCCATATTTTACGTTATTTACGCCATGGGACGGACGGAAAGCATATGGGGCAAAGACTGCATGGAATTCAAACCAGAAAGGTAGCTTAATAAAGGCGTTTTTCTGAGTCACTCTGCCAATAAGTTCGCTGTCTTCAATGGAGGACCTCGGATGTGTTTGGGAAAAGATTTTGCTTATTTGCAATGAAATACGTAGCGGCATCCGTGTTGTATTGCTTTAAAGTTAGAGCAGCTGAGAGTATTGAAAATGTGAAATCTAAGCTTGGAGTGACTCTCTACATGAAAGGCGGGTTCAAGGTGACGTTGAGTGCCAGGCGATTTAATGTATGATATCTCTCCAAAGTGTTTTGAAGTTCTAAATTCTGGTCCTGGTCAGTTCTGTCTCTGTAATTGTGCATCTATTGCCATTTCAAAAGCAGGAATTGCACTCCATTCTTGTATATTGTGTCATCACTAATGATGTTGTTATTTGATTTGAATATATCAATGGCTTACCTATTTGATATAGGAGTCGTTTATAGGCCTACCTATTTGATATAGAAGTTGTTTTCTATGTACTGTTCTTGCATTTTTATAGTTAAAACAGAGTATGCTGCGAACAGGAGAAAACAGAGCACAGAGAACAGTTTTGGAAAACACACTAACTACGGAGAGTATCTCGATCCGTTTATATTAAGTGAAATTAAATTGAAAAACTGTTACAACAAACTCCGAGGAAATAGAATCTAATTAAGAAAACTCTAACTCTAGTTCGTCTAACTGTCTCATTAATTCTCCATTATTTCAAGTCTTCCCCTTAATGGAGAATGGATTAACAGCCACACCTAACATTTCCCTAAACAATTCAAATTTGATCTTTCCGAGAGGCTTTGTGAAAATGTCAGCAGTATTTTCACAAGTATTACAATATATGAGATATATTTCATTGGATTGTAGCTTCTCCCTAACAAAATGATACTGAGCATCAACATGCTTTGTCCTTGCATGAAAAATCGGATTATTTGCCAACTTGATTGAACTTTGGTTATCACATTTGATTATTGTAGGTTCTTTTTGTTCTTCTCCAACATCTTGAAGAAGTCTTCTCAGCCAAACAGCTTCACAAGTCGCTGCACACGGGGCCTTGTATTCTGCTTCAGTAGAGGACAGAGATACAGTAGGCTGCTTTTTACTGCTCCATGAAACAATTCCGGATCCTATGCTAAATGCATATCCAGTGGTTGATCTTCAATCATCCGGATTCCCAGCCCAATCAGAATCTGAATAACCTGTCAAATCAACAACAGAAGCATCAGTATATTTAATACCAAAGTCAAGTGTTTCTTTTAGATACTTGAGTACCGTCTTTGTTGCATTCCAATGGCTTTCTTGAGGTTTTTCCATAAACTGACTTAGCACACTCACAAACAATGCAATGTCAGGTCTAGTTGTGGTGAGATAATTCAAACTACCCACCATCTAGGTCTAGTTGTGGTGAGATAATTCAAACTACCCACCATCTAGGTCTAATTGTGGTGAGATAATTCAAACTACCCACCATCTGTCTATACATTGTATCATTCACCTCCTTTGAACCATCATCACAAGAGAGTTTCACATTCTGCTGCATGGGAATAGTAGATGATTTACACTGATCCATTTTAAATCTCTGAAGTACATCTCTGACATACTTACTCTGACAAACAAATGTTTGGCCTGCATTCCTCCAAACTTCAAGACCTAGGCAGTAATGAAGCTCACCCAGATCTTTCATATCAAAAACTTGTGACAGCTGCTCCTTTATTTCATCAATCAGATTCTCTGCATTTCCTGTAATTATTAAGTCATCAACATATACAGAAATCAATACTATATACCCCTGCTCATCACATTTGATATATAGATTTGGATCACTCTTGCTCCTCATAAATCCCTGTTGAAGAAAGAAAGAGTCTATCTTCTCATACCATGACCTAGGTACCTGTTTTAGTCCATACAATGCTTTCTTTAACTTATAGACTAAGCGTTCTTGCCCCTTTTTCACAAACCCTTCAGGTTGAGTAAGGTACACCTCCTCTTTTAACTCACCATTCAAGAAGGCAGATTTAACATCTAATTGGTTTAGCTTCCAATTGTACTTTGTAGCTAAGGCAATTAACAATCTGATAGTATTCAATTTAGCTACAGGTGCAAATGTTTCAACATAGTCAATACCTTATGTTTGTGAGTATCCCTTTGCCACCAATCTAGCCTTATATTTGTCTATGCTACCATCTGATTTAAACTTGGGTTTGTATATCCATTTGCATCCTATTGGCATTTTATGTTTAGGCAATTCAGTCAATTCCCAAGTATTGTTTTGCATTATGGATTCATATTCCTCCTCCATTGCATTTCGCCATTCATCATGTGCATTGGCTTCATCAAAACTAATGGGTTCTATGATATTCAAAATGCTACTCATAAGAGCATAGTCTTTGTACCTTTCAGGAGCCCGAACCTGTCTTGAAGATCTTCTTAGTTGTAGCTTATCTTCCTCTTCGCTGTGTGAACTTTTGTCTTCATCACTAGTTAAGCTTGGACTGCTTTTATCACTGAATCCCTCTTGTTGTTGCCACTGTCCCTGTGGTTGTGGCTGCTGTAATATAGCTTGCTGCTGTCCCTGTGTTTGCTGAAATGGTTGTTGTTGTACTGATTGTTGTTGCTGTTCTTGTTTAACCCCATCATCAAGAACTTTATGCCATTCCTCATGGCTTTGGTTGCTGTTCTCTGGAATGTTTGTTTCCTGTTCATGGAAGAGTACATCTCTACTCGCAAATACCTTGTGAGTAGAAAGATCAAACAATTTATATGCTTTGAATTGAGAACAGTAACCTATGAAGATACATTTAATTGCTTTAGCATCCAATTTCTTCCTATTTCCCTTTGGAATATGTGCAAAAGCTGTACACCCAAAAACTTTCAAATTTTGAACTACTGGTTTGGAACCATACAAAGCTTCAAAAGGAGTAATATTATCAAGACTCCTAGTTGGACTTCTATTCTTTAGGTAAACAACAGTATTTATGGCTTCACCCCAGAAGGTATTTAAGAGATTCTTACCTTTCATCATACTGCGTGCACACTCTACCAGAGTTCTGTTTTTCCTTTCAGCAACTCCGTTCTGCTGTGGAGTATTGGGTACTGTAAACTGCTGTACTATTCCATTATCTTTGCAATATTTGTTGAAGTCCTCTGATTTATACTCTCCCCCTTGATCCGAACGAAGGATTTTAATGGATTTTTCTTTCTGCTTTTCAACCATGTTTCTGAACTCCTTAAAGTACTAAAAAACATCACTCTTTCTTCTAAGAAAGTAAACCCATGTGTATCTTGTGCAATCATCAATAAATAGCAGAAAATAAAATGCACCTCCTAACGATCTAGTTTGCATAGGCTCGCAAACATCAGTGTGCACAAGATCTAACACATCTCTCTTTTCTCTATCAGGATTAGAAGGAAATTCATCTCTGTGCATCTTTCCTAATGCACATCCTTCATAAGCAATGTTCACATTTTTTAACATGGGAAGTCCTTCAACCATATTATGTTTCAGTAATAACAATAAATCTTGATGATTGATGTGGCCATACCTTTGATGCCAAAGACTCTCTGTTGGCATGGTTGCAGAAGTTAATGCGTGATGCTCTTTACTGGTAACATCAAGCTTGTATAGGCCTCCTACTCTGACTCCCTTTTCAAGAGTTTTGTATTGGTCCATTAAGTCCTTCACTATGCAGTAGTTTTTGAAGAATTCAACCTTCAAATTCTGATCTGTAATAGTAGACACAGATATCATATTTTTCTTTATCCCTGGCACATACACCACATTGCGAATGTGACGAATACTACCATTTGGCAATGTTACTGGAATATCTCCGTATCCCTTGATATGATAAGCACGGTCAGCACCAAGATATATACTAGCACCATTCTGTGTTTCTTTATAGTTAGTATACCACTTCTTATTACAAGTCATATGCACTGATGCTCCGGAGTCAACAAACCAGGCATTAATATCATCAATTTCAGCAGATAAAGCAGCATTAGACACAAACAGTCTAAGATCCCTTGAGTCAAAATTTGGGGTTTCAGCAATCTCATCAGCAATTTCATCTCTAGCCATAAACAGTTTTAGATCATGTTTTGATGAGTCTTTTGCAAAATGACCTGAATATTTTCTAGGTTGTCTATTCCTAGCCTCATCATTCTTCTTCTTATGACAGTCTTTAATAAGATGTCCAGGTCGACCACAATAAAAAAAACTTTTTGCCTCATTCCTGTTAGATGGCATACCTTGATTCAGTCTTTGAAGAGCTCTACTCTGTGATGACCTACCTCCTCTGCCTCTTTCTCCTGATCTCCCTCTCAGGGATCTCTTATTTAACCACAATGCCAAATCTGAATCTTGAGGTTTCAAGTTCCCACGCCTCTCTTCCTCTTGCAGCAAAATACCTGTCAGCTCTTCAAAAGTAGGAGGTTTCTCCCTTGCTGCGAGACCTGTTATAAACATATGGTAGTCCTCTAGCATACCATTCAATGTGATTGTTACGATATCAGTGCTGGAGACTATTTCTCCTATGTCTCCTAGTTTATCTTTCACTTCTTTGATACGACCCAAGAATGCACTAACAGACTCATTTGCATCCATTTTAATGCCTAGCAATTTAGTTTTTAAGAAAAGAAGATGGTTCGTATTGCTAGTTTCATACAGATTTTTAAGTGCTATCCACGTTTCAGCAGAAGTTTTAGCTTCTCTGATATGTGGAATAATACTATATTTAACAGACATTCGTAATAGTACCTTGGCTTTGTTCTCGCGCTTATCCCAGTCTTGGATTTGTGCTGGTGTTCCACCCGCAGCTGCTACAGGTTTCACTTCATCTCCATTGGTGACTTCCCAGACACCATAGCCTTCCATCAGGGTCTGCATTTTGAATTTCCAATTGATGAAATTCGAGCCATCCAATTTGTTGGCCTCGTTGAGATAGGTCTCTTCCAATGGATTTGACATCTCAGCAACTCCGCGGTACAATGCTCAGCTCAGCTCACACACAATAGCTTCTCCACTCACTTTGTACAGCAGTGACTTCCTCTATGCACAAGCTGAACAACAGTCCAGAAAACAGAGTACACGGGAGATATCTCTGAAGTTATCCACAGCAACTGCTCCAGCAACCCACGACTCCACTTATTCTAGCTTATGCTTCCCTCAACAATAGAAATTGGTTCACTCTGCTAGGGCGATTAAATTAATGAGAACATCAAACCCTGAGCACCCACGGCTCTTTCTCTCCACACGCAGTAGCTGCTTCTCGAGCTCTGCGACTCCTAAGATGAAATATGATTCACGGCTTCCTCAACGGCTCTTCTAAACAGTATAAACGGACTCCACTATACCTCCAGGCTACAATTTACACCCTCAATGGCTCTTCTACATAGAATCCACGACGAATTTGGCAGAAGACGCCTCACAACTTGATGCAGCATCTCAATACTAACGCCCTCTCTTCGACTCGGCAGCAGCAAAACAGATTCGTTCTCAAATTCTCTCCTAGGGCCGGCGGCACCCTCAAGCACAGCTCTGCGTCTCCCCGCTCTGTATTGAGCAGCGGTAAACTCCTGTCTCAGCAACAAAAGAAACCCTAGACGTTCTAGAGCCGACAGCAAGTTTTCATCCTGTCCTGAGTATCAATCAGTTATTTGATTTTCAGGAAGAAAACCACGAAGATTTGTTGGATTATTTCATTGATGAACCTGATATTTTTGAAGAATTAAGAGACATGCAGTATACTATAGCAGATCAAGTTTTGGGATATAATTTTCAGGAAAATTGTACAATACATTCTTTAGCATTGGCACTTCATGATATTTTTAATGTGCATTCAATCATAGATATTCAAAGTAAAACAGTTGAAATCAGTCCAGGCCAAAATTTGAAAATAAGTGCACATCTTACTACATCACAGGAAGAACAGTTGATTACTTTGCTGAATAAACATTCCCATGCATTTGCTTGGGAGTACACTGATATGCTAGGTATTCATCATGAGACATGCACTCACCACATTTACACAGATGATAAAATCAGACCTCTTAGACAACCGCAACGCAAAATGAACCCTATACTAAAAGAATTAGTCAAGGAAGAGTTGCAAAAGTTGTTAAAAGTGGGATTTATTTACCCCATCTCCGACAGCCAATGGGTTTCTCCCTTGGTTGTTGTTTCTAAAAAGAATGGTAAGTGGCGCATATGTGTAGATTACAAGGAGTTAAATAAGGCAGCATTAAAAGACTATTTTCCATTGCCTTTCATTGATCAAGTGTTGGATACCTTAGCTGGAAAAGAATATTTTTCATTTTTAGATGGTTTCAATGGGTATAATCAAATTAGTATTGCAAAAGAAGACCAGGACAAAACCACCTTTACATGTCCCTGGGGCACATATGCCTATAAGGTTTTACCTTTTGGCTTATGTAATGCCCCAGCTACCTTTTAGAGGGCTGTCTTGGCCATCTTTGCAGATCTAATTCATGAGTGTGCTGAAATTTACATGGATGATTTTTCTGTGTATGGAAGTACCTTTGAAGATTCCTTAGCAAACTTGGAGAAAATTCTAAAAATGTGTGTTGACTCAAACATTTCCCTTAGTAACGAAAAGTGTTTTATGATGATGACTGAAGGGACAGTTTTAGGGCATCACATTTCTTCATCTGGAATAAAAGTAGATCCTGCTAAAATTCAAATCATTGAAAATTTATCTGAACCAACAACTCAAACAGATGTAAGAAGCTTTTTAGGGTATGCCAACTATTATCGTAGATTTATTGCAAATTTTAGTAAGATAGCTCTACCATTGTTTAAATTTCTTTCAAAGGATGTGAATTTTAATTGGGATACTGATTGTCAATCTGCATTTCAGACACTTAAAGAGAAGCTCTCAACTGCTCCCATTTTAAGGGGACCAAATTGGACATTGCCTTTCCATATTTCTATTGATGCCTCTGCTATTGCAATAAGGGCCTCATTGGGCCAGAAAGAACATACTTTGACTTATGCCATCTATTTTATTAGTAAAAATCTGACACCTGCAGAGTTGAACTATACAGTCACTGAAAAGGAGATGTTGGCGGTGGTTCATGCAGTAAACAAATTCCATCATTACATAACTGGCTACGAAATTTTTGTCCATACAGACCATTCAACCTTACAATATTTAATGAATAAATCTATCACAAATGGTCGGATAACAAGATGATTGTTGTTAATGCAGAAATTTAATATCACCGTTTTAGATCGGCCTGGACGAGAAAATCAAGTGGCAGATTTCCTATCTCGTTTACATAATACTGGTGAGATTGTTCCTGTTTCAGATAGTTTTCCTGATGAACATTTATTTGCAATTTCTGTTATCACTCCTTGGTATGATGACATTGCTAACTATTTATCATCAGGACAATTACCACCATCTATGACATCTAAAGAAAAGAAAAAGATTATTAAACAAAGTGCTAGGCATATATGGGTTACTGGTGATCTCTTTTAAACAAGATATGATCTAATTATAAGAAGATGTGTACGACAGGATGAAGTATTAGATATTTTAAAGGAATGTCAAGATGAACCCTGTGGTGGCCATTTTGCAGATAAAAGGACAACATACAAGATACTCAATTTGGGGTATTATTGGCCTTCTATTTTCAAAGTTGCTAAGAGGTATGTTAGAAGTTGTGATACTTGTCAACGGATGGGACGGCCAGTCCGGTCTGATGAAATGCCACTCCAACCACAAATCCTCATTGAACCATTTGAAAAGTGGGCCCTTGACTTCATTGGTCCAATTCATCCACCATCACAAGGGAAGAAGTACATTTTGGTATGTACAGACTACGTCACCAAGTGGGTAGAAGCCAAACCATTACCAAGAGCCACATAGCAGACTGTGGTAAACTTTCTTTTTGAGGAGATATTTGTCAAAGTTGGGGTGCCTAGAGAGATTGTAACTGATCAAGGTGCCCATTTTACTTCTAAACTAGTGCAGGAGAAAGCAGAAAAGTACAAGATTAAGCACAGAAAGTCTACCCCTTACCATCCACAAGCAAATGGCCAAGTGGAATCTACAAACAAGACTTTAGAAGGAATCATTACCAAAACTGTCCAGATGCATAGGAAGGATTGGTCAGCTAAGCTTACTGAAGCTTTATGGGCATAACGGATCACTTGGAAAAATAGTACTGGTTTTTCTCCTTATCAGCTTGTTTACGGTAAGCAAGTCCTCCTCCCTATAGAGTTTCAAATTCATACCTTCGGGTTAGTAGCAGATTTGGGCATGGATCTTTCAGAGGCTCAGCAAGAAAGAATACTTCAGTTGAATCAACTAAATGAGATGAGACAGGTTGCCATAGAACACAATATTTTGATTCAACAGCAGAGAGCTCAATGGCATGACAAGTTTATTAAAAAGAAACAATTTCACATCGGTGACTGGGCACTATTGTTTGACTCAAAGTTCAAAGACTTCAAAGCCAAATTCACAACTCGCTGGCTTGGTCCATATGAGATTGCTGAAGTATATGACAATGGCTCAGTCAAAATTCAAACAATCGATGATGAAGCACGTACATTTGTGGTCAATGGCCATCGGCTCAAACTGTATACGAAGCCTATCAACAAGGAAGATTTTATACAACAGATTTCACAGCAATGGAAAATGGAAGTGCTGGATAGACACATCAGTGTTTCTCCTTCACTTACTTCTTAGCTGCTCTGATATTGCCAATAAAAAAAAGAAAAACAAAATAAAAACAGAAAAAAAACAAAATATCAAAAAAATATAAACAAGAAAAAAAAAAGGAAGTTTAGTTGTGAAAACCAAGTCACTGGCAAAACATAAACTTGAATTTTCCATGGAAAACCAGGTTCACTTGGCCATTGAAAATTCATAAAAATATTTCATTTCTTTTACATAGTTTTCTTTTCAATAATGAAGTTCTTTTTTTACTTGAGGACAAGTCAATAAGTAGGCTTGTGAGAGGGATAAGCATTTCTATGCTTTCTGGAACCCTTCAAGTCTTTTTCATATGCAGAAGGGACCTGATTTCCAGCAATATAGTGATTTCTAGCAATGAAGAGGGACCTGACTTCCAGTAAGGCAGAAGAAATCTATAGAAGGACCTGACTTCTAGTAAGGCAGAAGAAATCTACAGAAGGACCTGACTTCCAGCAAAGCAAAAGGAATCTGAGATGGCAGACAGAAGACATCAGAAGGACAGAAATGAATCAGAAATACATGCAAACTAGCTACATCAGGCAGCAAGCTCATCATACAAGAATATCAAGCAAAGTCTGTAAGAATTTTAGTTTTTGTGTTTTAAAAGTTGCATGATTCTTTGTTTCAAAGTGATGACATATTTACCAACCCTCGTAAGTTTGACTGCCTATTTCATTATCCTCACAGTCTCTGCCAGCATTCCATTTAATTTCCATTATCCTACCCTAGGGGTCAAGATGGTGGTCAAAATCAAACCTAAGAGCAAATTTTAAATGGCCAAAATATATACTGCATTCTACAAGCAGGGTCTCCTTCTCAGCAGAAAGTGAAATGTTTTAAGAAAAACATGAAATTTCCAATGCTTTATATGTATATATATTGGTGCATCAAGCATTAAGCAAACATACATATAAAATATAAATGGCCGTGTGTATTTTCAAAATGAAAAGAGTCCACTTCAGTTAAAAGAAAATTCCTTCATTCCAATTTATAATCAAATATTGGGGCATACAAAGAAATTAAAACATGTTATATACATTAAAACCTTACCTTTCATTTCTTTCCTGAGCAAATAATTGGATGGAAAGTGGCATATTTATGAAATGATGAGAAAAAAACGTGGTTATATGCCCCACGACAGCATACAAATGTGCCTGAGTCTTGTATTATGAATTGGTGAAGTCGAGGAGTGCGATTTGGTAATTCTTCTTTGAACCAAATCCAACTCATTTTTCTCTGCAAAAATCGATTGCTGTGGGTGATAGTTTTCAGTAAGAAGAGGCCGTGGATTACAGGAAGGGCGCAGACACCAATTGCTGTGGAAATTGCACAGGAAGAAGTGAAGACAATTACACCATAAAGGAGGTAAAACTTAAACCCTTTCTTTGCTAAAGACCCTGCAAAGACCAACAACAATTCTACATTTTCAGAGTATCATTTTTGGATAAGAAAAACAAATGCAGAGTTGAAAATTGAAAGGTTGAAGTTTCCTGTTCTCTTTCCTATCAAAGTTCAAAATGTCATCTAGACTAGAACCAGCAAAATTCAACCCCACTGATATTCATGAGAATTGCATGGAGATCTTTGAAAAGAAGCAATGGGTAACTTTCTTTGAAAAGTTTGATGGGCATAATGAGCATGTTAGTCTAGCTTTTGCTGAAACATTTGATGGAGAAGGGGTTATAGTGGGAAACTTGCACTTCAGACTGTCTGAAGACATCTTAGCACAAATTATTGGCCTGCCACAACAAGGAGAAAGATTTTTCAAAACTAAACAATTCAAAGAGAAAGCATGGATACCCTTTTTGTGCAGATCAAGAGTAGGGTCAGTAAACTAGAAGGAAGGAATACCAAGGAGCTGGTTGGTTCATCCCTGGGATGAAATAGTTTATGTTATCCAAAAATTTATTACTTGTGAAGGCCGATTCAGTATTGTTTATCTTTACCACATCAAGCTGTTGCAGCATTTAAAAGGTGAATGTGAGATCAATATGCCCTATTTCCTGTTACAGAGTTTAACTAAGATGGCTAAGCCTGTCCAAAGGCATGCAAAAGACAAAATGACAAGCCTTTTTCACTGTGGACTCATCAAAATCATCATCAAGCATCAGTTACAAAAGCAAAATTTGACATGGTCAGAATTTTTAATCCACAGTCAGTTTGAAGAGCAGGAAGAATTGCTTGAAGAAGGTTTAAAAGAAGATGAATTGTTGATGATAACATACCCTGAGGCAACAAGTTCAAAACTGCCAAAGGGTAAAAAGAAGAAAAAGGAGGTATTGCTGATTACTGATGATGAAGACAACTCTGAGGCAGCAAGTTCAAAACAGCCTCAGAGAAGGATACGAACTAGGAGTATAATGAGAGAAGAAAAACAATTTCAAAAACAAGAGCAGATTTTCACCACTTACCAGAAAAAGCCAAGGAAGTATAAGCAAGCTCGAAGCCAGTCAGCATTAGAAGATGAGGAACACATACAAACCTTGGGAATTCAAGAAGAAAACCTAGCAGGTGAGATAGGGTAGGATATCCAAGAAACTGATTAGATGATAAAACAGACAAAAAGAATCAATCTCTTCTTGAATCAGCAAGAGAAGGAAAAGGAAAAGCATTCAAGATAGGAAATACTAAAAGACTCAGCTTCTCTTTTCTCAGAGCAACAAACTGTGGAAGAGGAAAAGAAAGAAGATTCAGTACAAAAGAGTGAAGAATTGGGGATGGACACCAATTTTGTCCAGCTTCCAATGAAAAAGAAGAAAACTTCCAAGAACAATAAAAAGATTAAGAGGTTGAAACTTGAAATAAAGGAAATAGAGCTCAGGAATGAGAAATTAAGAGAAGTCAATTGGAAGCTGAAGGTTCAGAGGACACGTATCTCTAAACATGCATACAGATGGTATAAGCAAAAAAATATTTATAAAGCTAAGTATGAGAGACTGAAGGTCCTTTATGCATCTCGAGCTTCAACAGATACATCGTCTCAGACAGGAGATTAGAAGCAAGATGATCAGCAGCAAAATTTTGGTTTTAAATAGGGTCAAATATTTTTGGCATGGGGACATGCAGCAGCTTCCTCTTGGGGGAGATGTTGGGCACCATTTTGACCTCTTTTTGTCATCTAAATATCTTCCATTTTCCTCCATAAAATCTTCATACTGATTTATAAAGCTTTAAATTCACCCACAAACTTTGGTTCAAAGGTATAAATGTCATTGCTTTTTAATAAATTGAATTTTGAGATTTTTAAAGCATTTAAACTAAGGTTTTTATTCAGGATTACAGGATGTGCTAACTTCCCGTAATGTCTCCATGGTTGAGCACTTGCAGGCCAGCTAGGCGTGAACTGAAAGATGGAGAAAAGATCCTCAGTGTCCAAGGATGGATAAACTTCCAATGGATAGATGATGTGGCTCTCACAGGTGTCAAGTCAATGACGGTCAAAGGTGACCACCTGTGCTACCACTCAGCACAAAAGCAGGGCGGTTCCGATTTTGTTGATTTTCACAGATCTGATAGAGGATCTCGAGGACTATGTTTCATTAATTAGTTTCCATATTAATAGCATTTATAGTTTTCTTTTAAGTTTGTATAAATACTCCATAAAACAGAGGAGAAAATGATCACGATTGGAGACTGAAAACGCATACTGTTCTAGACTGCGTTGTTCTATTACTGTGTATGATCGATTTTATGGTGAATATATTTAAAGTTTAAGCTCTGTGATTCTTCAATTGCGTGTGTGAACGAGGCATTGGAGGCCCCCCTCTGTTGAGTCTGCACACCCCTTTATTTGCTTGTGAACGATTTGAATCGCTGCAAATGATTTGATTGTTGCCAGTGGTATGTTTTAATTCCTGTAGGATTCAATTTCATTATTGCAGAAAGAGTTAAACTAGTTTGCAATCAGTTTTATAAAGCTCTATTATCTCATTGATTATACGCTGGAGAATGGTGCAGACTACTATCTCACCTTACTGTGCATTGCTTGACTGTTCAACGATGGAGTATTAAGAACAATTACACATTACGAATGCTTTCCTGTAAAGGGAATTAATGTTTGATTGTGTATTCAGTGTTGGGATAATAGACAGAGTCTTATAGTCCATATTTTAGGGTTAAGATTGATTTATAATTCTTTTTACTATCTCAGAAGTTTCACATACAAATTGCTTTCACATATAATTTGCTGTGTAAATGAAATATCAAATGAAGCTGTTCCTGTAAGGGAATTTTTGTGTTTTCAAATCACAGTAACTTAATTTTTTTAATAGGTTTATTTCATAGATAACTAGATTTCCAAGACACGTCTAGCTTTGAGTCCTTATACTTGGATATGCCTCTAAGTCTACCAACCCGGATTGACATAAACTTAAGGTTTGATCTGCATTAGTAGATTGAAGCCCAACATTTGGCGATGTTGCCGGGGAGGCATTGTAGAAGCAGGCTTAGGAACTTTAGTTCTCTGATAAAAACAAAATTTTCTAAAAAACAACATAGAGTAGATTTTAGTTTTATGTCAAGACAAAGAGACGAGAAAGGAAGATTTATCAAAAACCCCCCAAAAACAGAAGTAATAGGCCCTTCTTTTCCAAAAGGATTCATCACAACAATGGGTACTTTTAAAATGGCTGAGGAAGAAACATCAAAAGGGCCAACTGCAGAACAAAGAAGGGAGTATGAGAGAATGTTAGAAATAGAAAACAAATGCAGACAAGAGAGAAGGGAAGAAGAGAGAAGACATGAGAGGGATGAAAGAACAGTAGAAGATCAGGAAGCCACCTTTAAATTTCCCATCTTGGACACTATCATTATCCTAGGAGAAGAGGTAAAAATGAAGAATATCCCACCATCTGTCTTACCAAACTTCTATGGCATGACCTCTGAAGATCCTGACTCTTTCCTATTCGAGTTTGATATCTTGTGTCGAACTTATGGATACACTGATGACACCCATAAGCTTCGTCTTTTCCCTGCTACCCTTAAAGCAGCTGCCTTGAAATGGTTCATGGGCTTAGGAGAACATTTTATCACTAGCTGGGATGAAATGAGGAAGATCTTTCTTCAAAAATATCAGGCATATTGCAGATCAAAGGATCTAAAAGATGACATTTTTGGAATGACTCAACAGGAAGATGAGAGCTTGGAGGAGTATTTGGAAAGATTCTCATACAACCTGCAGAAATCTAAATACAATTCTTTAACACCTTAGATGATTAGAAAAATATTCCTAAAAGGAATAAAAGAAGAGTATTTGGATATTTTGAATGTTATGGGAAAAGGTGACATCTCTTACCTTCCCTTTGATAAGATACAAGATTTATGTCAGAAATATTCAAGAAGAAAGGCTAGCACTGGAAAAAGGGATATCAATACCAAAGTAACTAAATCTGCAAACAGTGGTATCTCTAGAGCTGAGCTTGGAAATCTGCTAGAAGATTTCAAGACTGATTTATTGAGTACCTTGGGAACACAAGTCGAAGTAGCAAAAACCACGAAGAGGCAAGAACAACAGGACCAACAAGATCAAGCTTTGTCTATTTTTTGTCCTAAATGTAGAAAGAAACACCCACTAAAAGAATGTCCTTTAAATACTGTTGAAATTTGTGGCTTATGTACTTTTAATCACAAAACTGTTGACTGCCCTAGATTGAAAGAATTGCAGGAAGCTCGAATGGAGGACAATCAAAGCATGGAGTCTCTCTACTTTATGGGACAACGCAGACCTTGGCAACCACGATTTTCAGGTATGTCTCAAGATCCTATGCAGCAATGTCATACAAATTATCAAACTCCTATTCAGAATTCATGGAGTGCACCCATGCCTTGGCAAACTCGGTCTCCTCCATTAGCCCAATCTGCTCCAAATTGGAGAGGATATTCCCATGCTAACCAGACATATCAGCAAGCTTATTTGAAGCCCTATCAACAACCTTCTACCTATCCCCAATACCAGCAGAATCAAGTCCAAGCCCCATTTTTTCAAGTTCCATCTTTTCAACAACCCAACAACATGGCTCCTCAATTGGTTACACCACCTCAACAACTTCAATTTCCATCCAATCAGCCTCCACCTCGGCCTACACAATTGCCAGCTCAGCCAATTCCAAATCCAAATAATAAAATAGACAGACCCATGTATAATGTTGATGATGGAATGACGCTTCCCTACTCAATCCTCCCACTGCAAAATATCAATTTAAGATCTGGGAAAACCTTACAAAACGAATCTCCTGTTATCTTAGAAGAACAAACAGAAAATGAGAAGACTCCAAAAAAATTAAATACAGAAAAATATCAGTCAAAAAATCACAGTAAAAAAGGGAAAACATTAGTATCTTATACACCTCCTTTTCCCGAAAAGTTGGTCAAAGAAAAACCTTCAATTTCCTTACCTGATTTTGATGTTTTGAATGAGTTAACAAATGTATATGTCAAAATTCCTCTACTGCAGGCTATAAAGGATATTCCAATTTACAGTAAAGCAGTTAAGGAATTATGTCTTATTAAAAGAAAGAAGGATCCATCAAAAATTCATGTGGTAGGCAATCTAGCGGGATTAATGTCTAACACTGTTTTCACTGAAAAGTATGTAGATCCTGGAATCCCAATGGTTACAATTACTATTAATAACTTTTCAATTCCAAAAACATTGATCGATTTAGGTCCTTCCATTAATGTCATGACACTAGAGACAATGGAATACATTCACTTGACAAATCTCAGACCAACCACAACAGTCTTGGAATTAGCTGATAGGTCTAAAATTACACCTGAAGGGGTCTTAGAAGATATCATTCTTTCTTTAGAATCCTGGGAGTATCCTGTTGATTTTATAGTGCTACAGCCAAAGTCTAACCTAGGAGGTCACCCATTGATCCTTGGCAGACCTTGGTTAGCAACAGCAGATGCTTTCATAGGGTGTAGGTCAGGTAGTATGCTCATTTCACATGGGACAAAGAGAAAACAAATTGCACTTTACCCTTCTGCCCAAAGACCTTCTACATTAGATCAGCTGTCATGGATTAATGAGACCAAAGAACAAGAAGAAGAAGTGATTCAGCCTGTCCTGAGTATCAATCAGTTTTTTGATTTTCAGAAACAAAACCACGAAGATTTGTTGGATTATTTCATTGTTGAACCTGATATTTCTGAAGAATTAAGAGACATATAGTATGCTATAGCAGATCAAGTTTTGGGATATAATTTTCAGGAAAATTGCACAGTACATTCTTTAGCATTGGCACTTCATGATATTTTTAATGTGCATTCAATCACAGATATTCAAAGTAAAACAATTGAAATAAGTCCATGCAAAAATTTGAAAATAAGTGCACATATTACTACATCATAGGAAGAACAATTGATTACTTTGCTGAATAAACATTCCCATGCATTTGCTTGGGAGTACACTGATATGCTAGGTATTCATCATGACACATGCACTCACCACATTTACACAGATGATGAAATCAGACCTCTTAGACAACCGCAACACAGAATGAACCCTATACTAAAAGAAATAGTCAAGGAAGAGTTGCAAAAGTTGTTAAAAGTGGGATTTATTTACCCCATCTCCGACAGCCAATGGGTCTCTCCCTTGGTTGTTGTTCCTAAAAAAAATGGTAAATGGCGCATATGTGTAGATTACAGGGAGTTAAATAAGGCAACATTAAAAGACTATTTTCCATTGCCTTTCATTGATCAAGTGTTGGATACCTTAGCTGGAAAAGAATATTTTTCATTTTTAGATGGTTTCAGTGGGTATAATCAAATTAGTATTGCAAAAGAAGACCAGGACAAAACCACCTTTACATGTCCCTGGGGCACATATGCCTATAAGGTTTTACCTTTTGGCTTATGTAATGCCCCAGCTACCTTTCAGAGGGTTGTCTTGGCCATCTTTGCAGATCTAATTCATGAGTGTGTTGAAATTTACATGGATGATTTTTCTGTGTATGGAAGTACCTTTGAAGATTCCTTAGCAAACTTGGAGAAAATTCTAAAAAGGTGTGTTGACTCAAACCTTTCCCTTAGTAACGAAAAGTGTTTTATGATGATGACTGAAGGGATAGTTTAAGGGCATCACATTTCTTCATCTGGAATAAAAGTAGATCCTGCTAAAATTCAAATCATTGAAAATTTATCTGAACTAACAACTCAAACAGATGTAAGAAGCTTTTTAGGGTATGCCGGCTATTATCGTAGATTTATTGTAAATTTTAGTAAGATAGCTCTGCCATTGTTTAAATTGCTTTCAAAGGATGTGAATTTTAATTGGGATACTGACTGTCAATCTGCATTTCAGACACTTAAAGAGAAGATCTCAACTGCTCCCATTTTAAGGGGACCAAATTGGACATTGCCTTTCCATATTTCTATTGATGCCTCTGCTACTGCAATAGGGGCCTCATTGGGCCAGAAAGAACATACTTTGACTTATGCCATCTATTTTATTAGTAAAAATCTGACACCTGCAGAGTTGAACTATACAGTCACTGAAAAGGAGATGTTGGCGGTGGTTCATGCTGTAAAGAAATTCCGTCATTACATAACTGGCTATGAAATTTTTGTCCATACAGACCATTCCTCCTTACGATATTTAATGAATAAATCTATCACAAATGGTCGGATAACAAGATGGTTGTTGTTAATGCAGGAATTTAATATCACTGTTTTAGATCGGCCTGGACAAGAAAATCAAGTGGCAGATTTCCTGTCTCGTTTACACAATACTGGTGAGATTGTTCCTGTTTCAGATAGTTTTCCTGATGAACATTTATTTGCAATTTCTGTTATCACTCCTTGGTATGCTGACATTGCTAACTATTTATCATCAGGACAATTACCACCATCTATGACATCTAAAGAAAAGAAAAAGATTATTAAACAAAGTGCTAGGCATATATGGGTTAATGGTGATCTCTTTTACACAGGATATGATCTAATTATAAGAAGATGTGTACGACAGGATGGAGTCTTAGATATTTTAAAGGCATGTCATGATGAACCCTGTAGTGGCCATTTTGCAGATAAAAGGACAGCATACAAGATACTCAATTTGGGGTATTATTGGCCTTCTATTTTCAAAGATGCTAAGAGGTATGTTAGAAGTTGTGATACTTGTCAACGGATGGGACGGCCAGTCCGGTCTGATGAAATGCCACTACAACCACAAATCCTCATTGAACCATTTGAAAAGTGGGCCCTTGACTTCATTGGTCCAATTCATCCACCATCACAAGGGAAGAAGTACATTTTGGTATGTATAGACTATGTCACCAAGTGGGTAGAAGCCAAACCATTACCAAGAGCCACATAGCAGACTGTGGTAAACTTTCTTTTTGAGGAGATATTTTTCAGATTTGGGGTGCCTACAGAGATTGTAACTGATCAAGTTGCCCAGTTTACTTCTAAACTAGTGCAGGAGATAGCATAAAAGTACAAGATTAAGCACAGAAAGTCTACCCCTTGCCATCCACAAGCAAATGGCCAAGTGGAATCTACAAACAAGACTTTAGAAGGAATCATTACCAAAACTGAAGCTTTATGGGCATACTGGATCACCTGGAAAAACAATACTGGTTTTTCTCCTTATCAACTTGTTTACGGTAAGCAAGTCCTCCTCCCTATAGAGATTCAAATTCATACCTTCAAGGTAGAAACAGATTTGGGCATGGATCTTTCAGAGGCTCAGCAAGAAAGAATATTTCAGTTGAATCAACAAGATGAGATGAGACAGGCTGCCATAGAACAGAATATTTTGATTCAACGGCAGAGAACTCAATGGCATGACAAGTTTATTAAAAAGAAACAATTTCACATCGGTGACTGGGCACTATTGTTTGACTCAATGTTCAAAGACTTCAAAGCCAAATTCACAACTCACTGGCTTGGTCCATATGAGATTGCTGACGTATATGACAATGGCTCAGTAAAACTTCAAACAATCGATGATGAAGCACGTACATTTGTAGTCAATGGCCATTGGCTCAAACTGTATACCAAACCTATCAACAAGGAATATTTGGTTCAAAGAAGAATGACCAAATCGCACTCCTCGACTTCACCAATTCATAATACAAGACTCAGGCACATTTGTATGCTGCTGTGGGGCATATAACCACGTTTTTTTCTCATCATTTCATAAACATGCAACTTTCCATCTAATTATTTGCTCAGGAAAGAAATGAAAGGTAAGGTTTTAATGTATATAACATGTTTTAATTTCTTTGTATGCCCCAATATTTGATTATAAATTGGAATGAAGGAATTTTCTTTTAACTGAAGTGGACTCTTTTCATTTTGAAAATACACACGGCCATCTATATTTTATATGTATGTTTTCTTAATGCTTGATGCACCAATATATATACATATAAAACATTGGAAATTTCATGTTTTTCTTAAAACATTTCACTTTCTGCTGAGAAGGAGACCCTTCCTGTAGAATGCAGTATATATTTTATATGTATGTTTTCTTAATGCTTGATGCACCAATATATATACATATAAAACATTGGAAATTTCATGTTTTTCTTAAAACATTTCACTTTCTGCTGAGAAGGAGACCCTTCCTGTAGAATGCAGTATATATTTTGGCCATTTAAAATTTGCTCTTAGGTTTGATTTTGACCACCATCTTGACCCCTGGGGTAGGATAATGGAAAGTAAATGGAATGTTGGCAGAGACTGTGAGGACAATGAAATGGGCAGTCAAACTTACGAGGGTTGGTAAATATGTCGTCACTTTGAAACAAAGAATCATGCAACTTTTAAAACACAAAAACTAAAATTCTTACAGACTTTGCTTGATATTCTTGTATGATGAGCTTGTTGCTTGATGTAGCTGGTTTGCATGTATTTCTGATTCATTTCTGTCCTTCTGATGTCTTATGTCTTCCATCTCAGATTTCTTTTGCTTCGCTGGAAGTCAGGTCCTTCTGTAGATTTCTTCTGCCTTACTGGAAGTCAGGTCCTTCTGTAGATTTCTTCTGCCTTACTGGAAGTCAGTTCCCTCTTCATTGTTAGAAATCACTGTATTGCTGGAAATCAGGTCCCTTCTGCATATGAAAAAGACTTGGAGGGTTCCAGAAAGCATAGAAATGCTTATCCCCCTCACAGGCCTAGTTATTGACTTGTCCTCAAGTCAAACAAGAACTTCATTATTGAAAAGAAAACTATGTAAAAGAAATGAAATATTTTTATGAATTTTCAATGGCCAAGCGAACCTAGTTTTCCATGGAAAATTCAAGTTTATGTTGTGCCAGTGACCTGGTTTTCACAACTAAACTTCCTTTTTTTTTCTTGTTTATATTTTTTTGATATTTTGTTTTTTTTTCTGTTTTTTTTTCTTTTATTTTTATTTTTATTGGCAATATCAGAGTAGCTAAGAAGTAAGTGAAGGAGAAACACTGATGTGTCTATCCAGCACTGCCATTTCCCGTTGCTGTGAAATCTGCTGTATAAAATATTCCTTGTTGATAGGTTTGGTATACAGTTTGAGTCGATGGCCATTGACTACAAATGTACGTGCTTCATCATCGATTGTTTGAAGTTTGACTGAGCCATTGTCATATATGTCAGCAATCTCATATGGACCAGGCCAGTGAGTTGTGAATTTGGATTTGAAGTCTTTGAACTTTGAGTCAAACAATAGTGCCCAGTCACCGATGTGAAATTGTTTCTTTTTAATAAACTTGTCATGCCATTGAGCTCTCTGCTGTTGAATCAAAATATTGTGTTCTATGGCAACCTGTCTCATCTCATCTAGTTGATTCAACTGAAGTATTCTTTCTTGCTGAGCCTCTGAAACATCCATGCCCAAATCTGCTGCTAACTTGAAGGTATGAATTTGAAACTCTATAGGGAGGAGGACTTGCTTACTGTAAACAAGTTGATAAAGAGAAAAACTAGTACTGTTTTTCCAAGTGATCCGGTATGCCCATAAAGCTTCAGTAAGCTTAGCTGACCAATCCTTCCTATGCATCTGGACAGTTTTGGTAATGATTCCTTCTAAAGTCTTGTTTGTAGATTCCACTTGGCCATTTGCTTGTGGATGGTAAGGGGTAGACTTTCTGTGCTTAATCTTGTACTTTTCTGCTATCTCCTGCACTATTTTAGAAGTAAACTGGGCACCTTGATCAGTTACAATCTCTCTAGGCACCCCAACTTTGACAAATATCTCCTCAAAAAGAAAGTTTACCACAGTCTGCTCTGTGGCTCTTGGTAATGGTTTGGCTTCTACCCACTTGGTGACGAAGTCTGTACATACCAAAATGTACTTCTTCCCTTGTGATGGTGGATGAATTGGACCAATGAAGTCAAGGGCCCACTTTATAAATGGTTTAATGAGGATTTGTGTTTGGAGTAGCATTTCATCAGACCGGATTGGCCGTCCCATCCGTTGACAAGTATCACAACTTCTAACATACCTCTTAGCATCTTTGAAAATAGAAGGCCAATAATACCCCAAATTGAGTATCTTGTATGTTGTCCTTTTATCTGCAAAATGGCCACCACAGGGTTCATCATGGCATGCCTTTAAACTATCTAAGACTTCATCATGTCGTACACATCTTCTTATAATTAGATCATATACTGTGTAAACGAGATCACCATTAACCCATATATGCCTAGCACTTTGTTTAATAATCTTTTTCTTTTCTTTAGATGTCATAGATGGTGGTAATTGTCCTGATGATAAATAGTTAGCAATGTCAGCATACCAAGGAGTGATAACAGAAATTGCAAATAAATGTTCATCAGGAAAACTATCTGAAATAGGAACAATCTCACCAGTATTGTGTAAACGAGACAGGAAATCTGCCACTTGATATTCTCATCCAAGCCGATCTAAAACAGTAATATTAAATTCCTGCATTAACAACAACCATCTTGTTATCTGACCATTTGTGATAGATTTATTCATTAAATATCGTAAGGCTGAATGGTCTGTATGGACAAAAATTTCGTAGCCAGTTATGTAATGACAGAATTTGTTTACAGCATGAACCACCGCCAACATCTCCTTTTCAGTGACTGTATAGTTCAACTCTGCAGGTGTCAGATTTTTACTAATAAAATAGATGGCATAAGTCAAATTATGTTCTTTCTGGCCCAATGAGGCCCCTATTGCAGTAGCAGAGGCATCAGTAGAAATATGGAAAGGCAATGTCCAATTTCTTCCCCTTAAAATGGGAGCAGTTGAGAGCTTCTCTTTAAGTGTCTGAAATGCATATTGACAATTAGTATCCCAATTAAAATTCACATCCTTTGAAAGCAATATAGACAATGGCAGAGCTATCTTACTAAAATTTGCAATAAATCTACGATAATAGCCGACATACCCTAAAAAGCTTCTTACATCTGTTTGAGTTGTTGGTTCAGATAAATTTTTAATGATTTGAATTTTAGCAGGATCTACTTTTATTCCAGATGGAGAAATGTGATGCCCTTAAACTATCCCTTCAGTCATCATCATAAAACACTTTTCGTTACTAAGGGAAAGGTTTGAGTCAACACACCTTTTTAGAATTTTCTCCAAGTTTGCTAAGGAATCTTCAAAGGTACTTCCATACACAGAAAAATCATCCATGTAAATTTCAACACACTCATGAATTAGATCTGCAAAGATGGCCAAGACAGCCCTCTGAAAGGTAGCTGGGGCATTACATAAGCCAAAAGGTAAAACCTTATAGGCATATGTGCCCCAGGGACATGTAAAGGTGGTTTTGTCCTTGTCTTCTTTTGCAATACTAATTTAATTATACCCACTGAAACCATCTAAAAATGAAAAATATTCTTTTCCAGCTAAGGTATCCAGCACTTGATCAATGAAAGGCAATGGAAAATAGTCTTTTAATGTTGCCTTATTCAACTCCCTGTAATCTACACATATGCGCCATTTACCATTTTTTTTAGGAACAACAACCAAGGGAGAGACCCATTGGCTGTCGGAGATGGGGTAAATAAATCCCACTTTTAACAACATTTGCAACTCTTCCTTGACTATTTCTTTTAGTTTAGGGTTCATTCTGTGTCGCGGTTTTCTAAGAGGTCTGATTTTATCATCTATGTAAATGTGGTGAGTGCATGTCTCATGATGAATACCTAGCATATCAGTGTACTCCCAAGCAAATGCATGGGAATGTTTATTCAGCAAAGTAATCAACTGTTCTTCCTATGATGTAGTAAGATGTGCACTTATTTTCAAATTTTTGCCTGGACTGATTTCAACTGTTTTACTTTGAATATCTGTGATTGAATGCACATTAAAAATATCATGAAGTGCCAATGCTAAAGAATGTACTGTGCAATTTTTCTGAAAATTATATCCCAAAACTTGATCTGCTCTAGCATACTGCATGTCTCTTAATTCTTCAGAAATATCAGGTTCAACAATGAAATAATCCAACAAATCTTCGTGGTTTTCTTTATGAAAATCAAAGAACTGATTGATACTCAGGACAGACTGAATCACTTCTTCTTCTTGTTCTTTGGTCTCATTAATCCATGACAGCTGATCTAATGTAGAAGGTCTTTGGGCAGAAGGGTAAAGTGAAATTTGTTTTCTCTCTGTCCCATGTGAAATGAGCATACTACCTGACCTACACCTTATTAAAGCATCTGATGTATCCAACCAAGGTCTTCCAAGGATCAATGGGTGACCTCCTAGGTTAGAATTTGGCTGTAGCACTATAAAATCAACAGGATACTCCCAGGAGTCTAAAGAAACAATGATATCTTCTAAGAACCCTTCAGGTGTAATTTTAGAGCTATCAGCTAATTCCAAGACTGTTGTGGTTGGTCTGAGATTTGTCAAGTGAAGGTATTCCATTGTCTCTAGTGTCATGACATTAATGTCAGCACCTAAATCGATCAATGTTTTTGGAATTGAAAAGTTATTAATAGTAATTGTAACCATTGGGATTCCAGGATCTACATACTTTTCAGTGAAAACAGTGTTAGACATTAATCCTGCTAGATTGCCTACCACATGAATTTTTGATGGATCCTTCTTTCTTTTATTAAGACATAATTCCTTAACTGCTTTAGTGTAAATTGGAATATCCTTTATAGCCTACAGTAGAGGAATTTTGAAATATACATTTGTTAACTCATTCAAACATCAAAATCAGGTAAGGAAATTGAAGGTTTTTCTTTGACCAACCTTTCGGGAAAAGGAGGTGTATAAGATACTAATGTTTTCCCTTTTTGACTGTGATTTTCTGACTGAGATTTTTCTGTATTTAATTTTTTTGGAGTCTTCTCATTTTCTGTTTTTTCTTCTAAGATAACAGGAGATTCTTTTTGTAAGGTTTTCCCAGATCTTAAATTGATATTTTGCAGTGGGAGGATTGAGTAGGGAAGCGCCATTCCATCATCAACATTATACATGGGTCTGTCTGTTTTATTATTTGGATTTGGAATTGGCTGAGCTGGAAATTGTGTAGGCCGAGGTGGAGGCTGATTGGATGGCAATTGAAGCTGTTGGGGTGGTGTACCCAATTGAGGAGCCATGTTGTTGGGTTGTTGAAAAGATGGAACTTGAAAAGATGGGGCTTGGACTTGATTCTGCTTGTATTGGGGATAGGCAGAAGGTTGTTGATAGGGCTACAAATAAGCCTGCTAATATGTCTGGTTACCATGGGCATATCCTCTCCAATTTGGAGCAGATTGGGCTAATGGAGGAGATCAAGTTTGTCAAGGCATGGGTGCACTCCATGAATTCTGAATAGGAGTTTGATAATTTGTATGAAATTGTTGCATAGGATCTTGAGACATACCTGAAAATCGTGGCTGCCAAGGTCTTTGTTGTCCCATAAAGTAGAGAGACTCCATGCTTTGATTCTCCTCCATTCGAGCTGCCTGCAATTCTTTCAATCTAGGGCAGTCATCAGTTTTGTGATTAAAAGTACATAAGCCACAAATTTCAACAGTATTTAAAGGACATTCTTTTAGTGGGTGTTTCTTTCTACATTTAGGTCAAAAAATAGACAAAGCTTGATCTTGTTGGTCCTGTTGTTCTTGCCTCTTCTTGGTTTTTGCTACTTCGACTTGTGTGACCAAGGTACTCAATAAATCATTCTTGAAATCTTCTAGCATATTTCCAAGCTTAGCTCTAGAGATACCACTGTTTGGAGATTTAGTTACTTTGGTATTGATATCCCTTTTTCCAGTTCTAGCCTTTCCTCTTGAATATTTCTGACATAAATCTTGTATCTCATCAAAGGGAAGGTAAGAGATGTCACCTTTTCCCATAACATTCAAAATATCCAAATACTCTTCTCTTATTCCTTTTAGGAATATTGTTCTAATCATCTCAGGTGTTAAAGAATTGTATTTAGATTTCTGCAGGTTGTATGAGAATCTTTCCAAATACTCCTCCAAGCTCTCATCTTCCTGTTGAGTCATTCCAAAAATGTCATCTTTTAGATCCTTTGATCTGCAATATGCTTGATATTTTTGAAGAAAGATCTTCCTCATTTCATCCCAGCTAGTGATAGAATGTTCTCCTAAGCCCATGAACCATTTCAAGGCAGCTGCTTTAAGGGTAGCAGGGAAAAGACGAAGCGTATGGGTGTCATCAGTGTATCCATAAGTTCGACACAAGATATCAAACTCAAATAGGAAAGAGTCAGGATCTTTAGAGGTCATGCCATAGAAGTTTGGTAAGACAGATGGTGTGATATTCTTCACTTTTACCTCTTCTCCTAGGATAATTCTAGTGTCCAAGATGGGAAATTTAAAGGTGGCTTCCTGATCTTCTGCTGTTCTTTCATCCCTCTCATGTCTTCTCTCTTCTTCCCTTCTCTCTTGTCTGCGTTTGTTTTCTATTTCTAACATCCTCTCATACTCCCTTCTATGTTCTGCAGTTGGCCCTTTTGATGTTTCTTCCTCAGCCATTTTAAAAGTACCCACTGTTGTGATGAATCCTTTTGGAAAAGAAGGTCCTGTTACTTCTATTTTTGGGGGGTTTTTGATAAATCTTCCTTTCTCGTCTCTTTGTCTTGACATAAAACTAAAATCTACTCTATGTTGTTTTTTATAAAATTTTGTTTTTACCAGAGAACTAAAGTTCCTAAGCCTGCTTCTACAATGCCTCCCTGGCAACGACACCAAATGTTGGGCTTCAATCTACTAATGCAGATCAAAGTCAATCCGGGTTGGTAGACTTAGAGGCATATCCAAGTATAAGGACTCAAATCTAGACTTGTCTTGGAAATCTAGTTATCTATGAAATAAACCTATTAAAAAAATTAAGCTACTGTGATTTAAAAACACAAAAATTCCCTTACAGGAACAGCTTCATTTGATATTTCATTTACACAGCAATTTATATGTGAAAGCAATTTGTATGTGAAACTTCTGAGATAATAAAAACAATTATAAATTAATCTTAACCCTAAAATATGGACTATAAGACTCTGTCTATTATCCCAGCATTGAATAAACAATCAAACATTAATTCCCTTTACAGGAAAGCATTCGTAATGTGTAATTGTTCTTAATACTCCATCGTTGAACAGTCAAGCAATGCACAGTAAGGTGAGATAGTAGTCTGCACCATTCTCCAGCGTATAATCAATGAGATAATAGAGCTTTATAAAACTGATTGAAAACTAGTTTAACTCATTCTGCAATAATGAAATTGAATCCTACAGGAAGTAAAACATACCACTGGCAAAAATCAAATCGTTTGCCGCGATTCAAATCGTTCACTGGCAAATAAAGGGGTGTGCAGACTCAGCAGAGGGGGCCCTCCAATGCCTCATTCACAAACGCAATTGAAGAATCACAAAGCTTAAACTTTAAATATATTCACCATAAAATCGATCATACACAGTAATAGAACAACGCAGTCTAGAAAAGTATGCTTTTTCAGTCTCCAATCGTGATCATTTTCTCCTCTGTTTTATGGAGTATTTATACAAACTTAAAAGAAGACTAGAAATGCTATTAATATGGAAACTAATTAATGAAACATAGTCCTCGAGATCCTCTATCAGATCTGTGAAAATCAACAAAATCGGAACTGCCCTGCTTTTGTGTTGAGTGGTAGCACAGGTGGTCACCTTTGACTGTCATTGACTTGACACCTGTGAGAGCCACATCATCTATCCGTTGGAAGTTTATCCATCCTTGGACACTGAGGATCTTCTCTCCATATTTCAGTTCACACCCAGCTGGCCTGCAAGTGCTCAACCTTGGAGACATTACGGGAAGTTAGCACATCCTGTAATCCTGAATAAAAACCTTAGTTTAAATGCTTTAAAAATCTCAAAATTCAATTTATTAAAAAGCAATGACATTTATACCTTTGAACCAAAGTTTGTGGGTGAATTTAAAGATTTATAAATAAGTATGAAGGTTTTATGGAGGAAAATGGAATATATTTAGATGACAAAAAGAGGTCAAAAGGGTGCCCAACATCTCCCCCAAGAGGAAGCTACTGCATGTCCCCATGCCAAAAATATTTGACCCTGTTTAAAACCAAAATTTTGCTGCTGATCATCTTGCTTCTAATCTCCTGTCTGAGACGATGTATCTGTTGAAGCTCGAGATGCATAAATGACCTTCAGTCTCTCATACTTATCTGTATAAATCTTCTTTTGCTTATACCATCTGTATGCATGTTTAGAGATGTGTGTCCTCTGAACCTTCAGCTTCCAATTGACTTCTCTTAATTTCTCATTCCTGAGCTCTAATTCCTTTATTTCAAGTTTCAACCTCTTAATCTTTTTATAGTTCTTGGAAGTTTTCTTCTTTTTCATTGGAAGCTGGACAGAATTGGTGTCCATCCCTAATTCTTCACTCTTTTGTACTGAATCTTCTTTCTTTTCATCTTCCACAGTTTGTTGCTCTGAGAAAAGAGAAGCTGAGTCTTTTAGTATTTCATGTCTTGATTGCTTTTCCTTTTCCTTCTCTTGCTAATCCAAGAAGAGATTGATTCTTTTTGTTTGTTTTATCATCTCATCAGTTTCTTGGATATCCTGCCCTATATCACCTGCTAGGTTTTCTTCTTGACTCCCCAAGGTTTGTATGTGTTCCTCATCTTCTAATTCTGACTAGCTTCGAGCTTGCTTATACTTCCTTGGCTTTTTCTGGTAAGTGGTGAAAATCTGCTCTTGTTTTTTAAACTGTTTTTCTTCTGTCATTACACTCCTAGTTCATATCCTTCTCTGAGGTTGTTTTGAACTTGCTTCCTCAGAGTTGTCTTCATCATCAGTAATCAGCAATACCTCCTTTTTCTTCTTTTTCCCCTTTGGAAGTTTTGAACTTGTTGCCTCAGGGTATGTTATCATCAACAATTCATCTTCTTTTAAACCTTCTTCAAGCAATTCTTCCTGCTCTTCAAACTAACTATGGATTAAAAATTTTGACCATGTCAAATTTTGCTTTCGTAACTCATGCTTGATGATGATTTTGATGAGTCCACAGTGAAAAAGGCTTGTCATTTTGTCTTTTGCACGCCTTTGGACAGCCTTAGCCATCTTAGTTAAATTTTATAACAGGAAATAGGGCATATTGATCTCACATTCACCTTTTAAATGCTGCAACAGCTTGATGTGGTAAAGATTAACAATACTGAATCATCCTTCAAAAGTAATAAATTTTTGGATAACATAAACTATTTCATCCTAGGGATGAACCAGCCAGCTCCTTGGTGTTCCTTTCTTCCAGTTTACTGACCCTGCTCTTGATCTGCACAAAAAGGGTATCCATGCTTTCTCTTTGAATTGTTTAGTTTTGAAAAATCTTTCTCCTTGCTGTGGCAGGCCAATAATTTGTGCTAAGATGTCTTCAGACAGTCTGAAGTGCAAGTTTCCCACTATAACCCCTTCTCCATCAAATGTTTCAGCAAAAGCTAGACTAACATGCTCATTATGCCCATCAAACGTTTCAAAGAAAGTTACCCACTGCTTCTTTTCAAAGATCTCCATGCAATTCTCATGAATATCAGTGGGGTTGAATTTCGCTGGTTCTAGTCTAGATGACATTTTGAACTTTGATAGGAAAGAGAATAGGAAACTTCAACCTTTCAATTTTCAACTCTGCATTTGTTTTTCTTATCCAGAAATGATACTCTGAAAATGTAGAATTGTTGTTGGTCTTTGTAGAGTCTTTAGCAAAGAAAGGGTTTAAGTTTTACCTCCTTTCTGGTGTAACTGTCTTCACTTCTTCCTGTGCGATTTCCACAGCAATTGTTGCCTGCGCCCTTCCTGTAATCCACGGCCTCTTCTTACTGAAAACTATCACCCACAAAAATCGATTTTTGCAGGGAAAAATGAGTTGGATTTGGTTCAAAGAAGAATGACCAAATCGCACTCCTCGACTTCACCAATTCATAATACAAGACTCAGGCACATTTGTATGCTGCCGTGGGGCATATAACCACGTTTTTTTCTCATCATTTCATAAACATGCAACTTTCCATCCAATTATTTGCTCAGGAAAGAAATGAAAGGTAAGGTTTTAATGTATATAACATGTTTTAATTTCTTTGTATGCCCCAATATTTGATTATAAATTGGAATGAAGGAATTTTCTTTTAACTTAAGTGGACTCTTTTCATTTTGAAAATACACACGGCCATCTATATTTTATATGTATGTTTGCTTAATGCTTGATGCACCAATATATATACATATAAAACATTGGAAATTTCATGTTTTTCTTAAAACATTTCACTTTCTGCTGAGAAGGAGACCCTGCCTGTAGAATGCAGTATATATTTTGGCCATTTAAAATTTGCTCTTAGATTTGATTTTGACCACCATATTGACCCCTAGGGTAGGATAATGGAAAGTAAATGGAATGCTGGCAGAGACTGTGAGGATAATGAAATAGGCAGTCAAACTTACGAGGGTTGGTAAATATGTCATCACTTTGAAACAAAGAATCATGCAACTTTTAAAACACAAAAACTAAAATTCTTACAGACTTTGCTTGATATTCCTGTATGATGAGCTTGCTACCTGATGTAGCTGGTTTGCATGTATTTCTGATTCATTTCTGTCCTTCTGATGTCTTCTGTCTGCCATCTCATATTCCTTTTGTTTTGCTGGAAGTCAGGTCCTTCTGTAGATTTCTTCTTCCTTAGTGGAAGTCAGGTCCTTCTGTAGATTTCTTTTGCATTACTGGAAGTCAAGTCCCTCTTCATTGCTAGAAATCACTGAATTGCTGGAAATCAGGTCCCTTCTGCATATGAAAAAGACTTGGAGGGTTCCAGAAAGCATAGAAATGCTTATCCCCCTCACAGGCCTAGTTATTGACTTGTCCTCAAGTCAAACAAGAACTTCATTATTGAAAAGAAAACTATGTAAAAGAAATGAAATATTTTTATGAATTTTCAATGGCCAAGCGAACTTGGTTTTCCATGGAAAATTCAAGTTTATGTTGTGCCAGTGACCTGGTTTTCACAACTAAACTTTTTTTTTTTTTCTTGTTTATATTTTTTTGATATATATATATATATATATATTTTTTTTTTTTCTGTTTATTTATTTATTTATTTTTATTGGCAATATCAGAGCAGCTAAGAAGTAAGTGAAGGAGAAACACTGATGTGTCTATCCAGCACTTCCATTTCCCGTTGCTGTGAAATCTGCTGTATAAAATCTTCCTTGTTGATAGCTTTGATATACAGTTTGAGCCGATGGCCATTGACTACAAATGTACGTCTTTCATCATCGATTGTTTGAAGTTTGATTGTGCCATTGTCATATACGTCAGCAATCTCATATGGACCAAACCAGTGAGTTGTGAATTTGGCTTTGAAGTCTTTGAACTTTGAGTCAAACAATAGTGCCCAGTCACCGATGTGAAATTGTTTCTTCTTAATAAACTTATCATGCCATTGAGCTCTCTGTTGTTGAATCAAAATATTGTGTTCTATGGAAGCCTGTCTCATCTCATCTAGTTGATTCAACTGAAGTATTCTTTCTTGTTGAGCCTCTGAAAGATCCATGCCCAAATCTGTTGGTACCTTGAAGGTATGAATTTGAAACTCTATAGGGAGGAGGACTTGCTTACCGTAAACAAGCTGATAAGGAGAAAAACCAGTACTATTTTTCCAGGTGATCCGGTATGCCCATGAAGCTTCAGTAAGCTTAGCTGACCAATCCTTCTTATGCATCTTGACAGTTTTGGTAATGATTCCTTTTAAAGTCTTGTTTGTAGATTCCACTTGGCCATTTGCTTGTGGATGGTAAGGGGTAGACTTTCTGTGCTTAATCTTGTACTTTTCTGCTATCTCCTGCACTAGTTTAGACGTAAACTGGGCACCTTGATCAGTTACAATCTCTCTAGGCACCCCAAATATGACAAATATCTCCTCAAAAAGAAAGTTTAACACAGTCTGCTATGTGGCTCTTGGTAATAGTTTGGCTTCTACCCACTTGGTGACGTAGTCTGTACATACCAAAATGTACTTCTTCCCTTGTGATGGTGGATGAATTGGACCAATGAAGTCAAGGGCCCACTTTTCAAATGGTTCAATGAGGATTTGTGGTTGGAGTGGCATTTCATTAGACCGGACTGACCGTCCCATCCGTTGACAAGTATCACAACTTCTAACATACCTCTTAGCATCTTTGAAAATAGAAGGCCAATAATACCCCAAATTGAGTATCTTGTATGATGTCCTTTTATCTGCAAAATGGCCACCACAGGGTTCATCATGACATGCCTTTAAAATATCTAAGACTTCATCCTGTCGTACACATCTTCTTATAATTAGATCATATCCTGTGTAAAAGAGATCACCATTAACCCATATATGCCTAGCACTTTGTTTAATAATATTTTTATTTTCTTTAGATGTCATAGATGGTGGTAATCGTCCTGATGATAAATAGTTAGCAATGTCAGCATACCAAGGAGTGATAACAGAAATTGCAAATAAATGTTCATCAGGAAAACTATCTGAAACAGGAACAATCTCACCAGTATTGTGTAAACGAGACAGGAAATCTGCCACTTGATTTTCTCGTCCAGGCCGATCTAAAACAGTGATATTAAATTCCTGCATTAACAACAACTATCTTGTTATCCGATCATTTGTGATAGATTTATTCATTAAATATCGTAAGGCTGAATGGTCTGTATGGACAAAAAATTCTTAACCAGTTATGTATTGATGGAATTTTTTTACAGCATAACCACCGCCAACATTTCCTTTTCAGTGACTGTATAGTTCAACTCTGCAGGTGTCAGATTTTTACTAATAAAATAGATGGCATAAGTCAAAGTATGTTCTTTTTGGCCCAATGAGGCCCCTATTGCAGTAGCAGAGGTATCAGTAGAAATATGGAAAGGCATTGTCCAATTTGGTCCCCTTAAAATGGGATCAGTTGAGAGCTTCTCTTTAAGTGTCTGAAATGTAGATTGACAGTCAGTAACCCAATTAAAATTCACATCCTTTGAAAGCAATTTAAACAATGGCAGAGCTATCTTACTAAAATTTGCAATAAATCTACGATAATAGCCGGCATACCCTAAAAATCTTCTTACATCTGTTTGAGTTGTTGGTTCAGATAAATTTTCAATGATTTGAATTTTAGCAGGATCTACTTTTATTCCTGATGAAGAAATGTGATGCCCTAAAACTATCCCTTCAGTCATCATCATAAAACACTTTTCGTTACTAAGGGAAAGGTTTGAGTCAACACACCTTTTTAGAATTTTCTCCAACTTTGCTAAGGAATCTTCAAAGGTACTTCCATACACAGAAAAATCATCCATGTAAATTTCAACACACTCATGAATTAGTTCTGTAAAGATGGCCAAGACAGCCCTCTGAAAGGTAGCTGGGGCATTACATAAGCCAAAAGGTAAAACCTTATATGCATATGTTCCCCAGGGACATGTAAAGGTGGTTTTGTCCTAGTCTTCTTTTGCAATACTAATTTGGTTATACCCACTGAAACCATCTAAAAATGAAAAATATTCTTTTCCAGCTAAGGTATCCAACACTTGATCAATGAAAGGCAATGGAAAATAGTCTTTTAATGTTGCCTTATTTAACTCCCTGTAATCTACACATATGCGCCACTTACCATTCTTTTTAGGAACAACAACCAAGGGAGAAACCCATTGGATGTCGGAGATGGGGTAAATAAATCCCACTTTTAACAACTTTTGCAACTCTTCCTTGACTATTTCTTTTAGTATAGGGTTCATTCTGCATTGCGGTTGTCTAAGAGGTCTGATTTTATCATCTGTGTAAATGTGGTGAGTGCATGTCTCATGATGAATACCTAGCATATCAGTGTACTCCCAACCAAATGCATGGGAATGTTTATTCAGCAAAGTAATCAACTGTTCTTCCTATGATGTAGTAAGATGTGCACTTATTTTCAAATTTTTGCCTGGACTGATTTTAACTGTTTTACTTTGAATATCTGTGATTGAATGCGCATTAAAAATATCATGAAGTGCCAATGCTAAAGAATGTACTGTGCAATTTTCCTGAAAATTATATACCAAAACTTGATCTGCTATAGCATACTGCATGTCTCTTAATTCTTCAGAAATATCAGGTTCAACAATGAAATAATCCAACAAATCTTCGTGGTTTTCTTCCTGAAAATCAAAGAACTGATTGATACTCAGGACAGGCTGAAAACTTGCCGCCGGCTCTAGAATGTCTAGGGTTTATTTTGTTGCTGAGATAGGAGTTTACCTCTACTCAGTACAGAGTAGGGAGACGCAGAGCTGTGCTTGAGGGTGCCGCCGGCCCTAGGAGAGAATTTGAGAATGAATCTGTTTTGCTGCTGCCGAGTCGAAGAGAGGGCATCAATATTGAGCCGCTGCATCAAGTTGTGAGGCGTCTTCTGCCAAATTCACCATGGAGTCTGTGTAGAAGAGCCATTGAGGGTGTAAATTGTATCCTGGAGGTATAGTGGATTCCGTTTATACTGTTTAGAAGAGCCGTTGAGGAAGCCGTGAATCGTATTTCATCTCAGGAGTCGCAGAGCTCGAGAAGCAGCTACTGCGTGTGGAGAGAAAGAGCCGTGGGTGCTCAGGGTTTGTTGTTCTCATTAATTTAATCGCCCTAGCAGAGTGAACCAATTTCTATTGTTGAGGGAAGCATAAGCTAGAATAAGTGGATCCGTGGGTTGCTGGAGCAGTTGCTGTGGAGAACTTCAAAGATATCTCCCGTGTACTCTGTTTTCTGGACTGTTTTTCAGCTTGTGCATAGAGGAAGTCACTGCTGTACAAAGTGAGTGGAGGAGCTATTGTGTGTGAGCTGAGCTGAGCATTATACCACGGAGTTGCTGAAATGTCAAATCCATTGGCAGAGACCTAAAACTGATAAAGAATGCAATATGAAGAGAACGAACATGACAGTGCAATGCAGCGTATAACTTTGGAGCGTATGAAGGCATCCATTATATTCATGAAATATGGAGTGATGACTTTTCTGCATGGCCTAAACGTGAGCTGTTGTTTCCGGTTGCATGCTTGCATTGCCTGAACGTTTCAACATGGAAACGTGCATGGCCTGACCTTAACGTGGCAACAGATAAACAATTAATCTCATGCTTAAAAAATGTAGCCATTACTAATAAAAAAATGTTTCAATTTGTAACTTACTCACTTTAATAAAAATAAAAAATATTAAGAACACAATGCTAATTGCCCCATCTAAGGTTGGTTTTGCTAAGTTGCACTCGCCTTGCTTGCTTGTATTTCCTTTCACAAGAGTTTGTGCACATTTATTTATAAGACCAAATTATCTGGGTTCATTCTTTCTTTATTTAATTCAGTTCATGAAATTTTAAAAGCCCTAGTCTAGACTTATCAGTTTGTGTATTTTTTCAGAAGAGTGCAAAACGACCATAAAGAAGGTAAGCTTACCTTATGTCAAATTCAAAATAAACATAGGGAACTACAAGTTCATTGAACCATTGCAGTCAAAGAGGACATGGAATTTGTAGCAGTGAATTATTATTTTTTGCTTAAGATAATTTCAAAGAAGAAGAAATTAATTTCCAAGAAGAAGAAATTAAGTAGAGGCAAACATGTTCCTTAATGTGAATTAGTTCATGAAATCTTAAGTGTTGCCTCTTATCCTAATCTTAACAAATTCAATGCATGCAATTTCCTTTTAGAGTGCAAAACCCAATACATTTTAACCAAAGTTTTTCTTTTGTGTTTTGTCTTCTGGCCAATAACTATTTAGCACGATGTTACCTATACTGTTTATAGTAGGGTGTGCCATTTTCGTGACGTTGGCCTAACTACCCGTGTCATGCAACATGTTCACCCTTTATCATCGTGTGGCACGAGCTTCAAGATGCATGCATAGTTTTCGGTAGTTCCAGCTGTGGTGTTACAGAAGAAGCACACAATGTAACACGACCTCCCAAATTTCCATTCTGCAAATTCATACGTTTTCTTCCTCTCTATTCAATTCATACAGGCGATCGAGGCATGGAGCATGGAAATAAAGTTGATATATGCTTGCCATCTGAAGAACACGGGTTGTTCTCCATGATTCGAAGAACATGAAACACGAGAATGTTCGCCAACCTTGAGTGCACGTTGGGCATGGAAGATCTTGAGGGAAATATTCCTGTGAGAAGGTGCAGAGATGGCTTCTACTCTCAGAGGTTGCCTGGTATTCACACAATTCACATTGGTATAGTTTATTTCACACAATTCAGATTGGTATAGTTTATTCCACCTGACGAAATTATGTGTATATCATGTGTTTTTTTGTTGTGTGACCCAAACATTCTACTTTCCTCCCTATTGAACATCACTTGTCGTGATTCCCTCCCCTAAGTTGTGCAATTCATGCTTGCCCATTTTTTGAGCCTAATTACCAGCAGTTGCTGGGTTTTGGTGGATTCGTGTCCAGTATGGGATAGAATCAGCTCTGCTTCTATCATAGTCTGCTATGTTCATAGCAATATTAGGTATCTAGTTAGTAACATTGGTTTACAAGAATACAAAGTTACAATTTCCCTTTTTAAATATAAAATTCAAGTATCATTGGATGCTAATGCAGGAATGGTTCTCAATGTTCTATTGATTGTTGGTCTCTTCATTTTCTGCAAGTACCTGACAAAGTTGGTGATCAGCTGTTGATATTTTGTAATTCTTGTAATAATTATTACAAACTACATAATTTTTTTAATTTTAATTTTAATTTTAGTTTTTTTTAAAAAAAATTTAATGTCCAATGTTTTTTAAAACAAAAACCTTATCTAACCTATTTCATGTTGCAAGCAGGACAAAATAGAGAACAAATCAAAGTTTGAGACTTCATCACATCTTCTATGTGTCTTTTATGCCGATGGTTCAGTTGGAGAGGGAAAAATTAAGGTACAGATCCTTTGGGTTTTAGCATCAATATCCTTTGAATTCCCCCTTCTTGTAGTATGTCTATGCATTAATGCATCAATATCTTGCTTTAGCCCTCTTGCCACTTGCTTTCACTGTTCAACAATTTGCCTGCAATTCTTATGTTGTTACTGAATTTCAAACTCAAAATGATACTCTTCTGATTCAATGCAATCCTACCTTTTTTACAAAGCCTCCTTCCGTTAATGGCATTTTGATTCTTGTTTCATGTTCATTTTAACAAACCTTAATGATGCACAAAGCTTTCTTCATAATAGGATAGTATAAAACATTGTCTATAAAGGTGATTTTCTTATAGCTAATACAAAGATATTGATGCATGGAAGACTGCAATCCAAGCAAACGAGCAACAAAACAAAATAAAAATATTTAACCTTATTCAGCAAAAAAATCCACTTCCTCTGACTGTAAGTCTTCAATTACCCATATTAGTATACAAGCAAAAAAACTAGATCTTTTCTTGGTTCAACTAGATAAATAGATCCATAGTCTAATACTATGGACACTGTGAACTTAATATTTTGCATTTGTTTATTTATTGACAAATTCAACAATTTTTTTTTGCAGGATAGGTTTCGTTTGCTTCTAGTGCAACAATTGGGTAGAATTGATGCTATTTTGTCCAATTGCACCTATATTTTCAAATATGTCGTTTATTGTCTATTACTGTCTCTCTAGCTAAATTTTTTATCAAAGCAAATCTATATGCAAACATTGCCACACATAGAATTATGTCCTTAAATATTTTTTGGCTTACATGTAAACATATACCAAATACAAGATACCAGACACCAATATACAGATCCACAAATCCGCAGGGAAACTACACCAACATTTCCTAAGAAACTAAGACCAGTTCGAATAATTCTTACGCATGACAATTTGAAAAGAACAAATAAATTTGAATATGCCTCTAGGTTTCAACGAAAAACGTCATTCATATAAGATCCAATCACCCCAATTAGTTACAAGTAAACATGCAAACTTGGTGATTTGTTTACTTAATATTAAGGGTAATATGAACACTTGGAGGTCTCAAAGAGTTCCATTGCTCACTTGGTTGTCTTATATATATTCTATTAAGTAAACTAACGTCCCATGAAAACAAATTGAACAAAAAATTCAACAATCGGAACCTTCATTAGTAGATTAATCACTTAGAGAGTTCATGTGCCCTCCAAGCCAATGAAGAAACCATTCACAAGCCCAAGCCAACGATCTCATCAATCTTTTGTTTATCTGTTTATTGCAAAAGAAAGCAGCAACGATTGTCCAATAGTTTCCCAAATCCTTGAGATTCATTGGATGTGATTCATATAAGTCCCTTGCTACAATTTTTGAGTTTGTTCTTGTACTTGAACAGGAAAGTATTATCTAATTAGTATATAGCTTCTTGGAAACCAACTTTAATAAAATCACTAGCCTGGAAATCCATGTCAGTATTTGTAGTTTGGCCCTATATCCAAAATCTTCATTAGATGAAATAATCTAATGAACCAATCTAGGCTTTTTTGGGGAGACAAAGGCATTTTGTTCACCACATTGGAAGCGGCCAGACCTTGGAGTATTTTGACAATGTTCATATATATATTGGTATTTAGTTGAAACCGAGAAAATGTCATTAATTGCACCATATTTAAGCTACTTTTGGATTAAAACATCCTTGTCTTCTATTTAGACAATGAATGAATAAGTAAATATATTTATTTACATTACATTTTTGTTGCTTTTGGCTTAAAACAATATTCCCTGGTTACCTATGTTAAGGATATGTCTTAAATAAAATTAAATTGCTAATGTGCCATCCAGACAAAAGATTGATAAAGAGGATCAACTTACCTTGGCTCAATGCTGAGAAAAATGTTTTCGAGGTCTGTTTTGGATTTTTTTGTGTCAGGCTTCGAGTCCAACAACGTTTGGTGACCATAGGATCTTCAAATTAATTACTATATTTTTTAAAGTAGAAAATGTATCTTTAACCTCTTAGCTATTTACGACCTGTCTTCTCTTTAAACTTTACGGGTTTCCAAGATCAGTGACTTCCATCTTATTCCTTTATTTGTCTTCAAACTTTCAAACTTTGCACGTTTCCAAGATGGGTTTGAGTCTCATGTTTTTGTGATTTAGTAGGATTTTAAATGTTAGGATTTTCACCTTTTCTTCTCTGTAATGGTCTGAAAAGGTCATCCTTATTCTTTGTGTAGGAAAATTCAGGAATCCCTCTCTGAGACCATCTTACACCAATAAAACAAAGTGTGATTTGTGTGGCAGTGGAGATAATGAAGGGAGTGCTTTGCATAGCTTCTGCACCGATCCAAGTTTGGGTTTATTTTGGGATTCATTTTCTTATGTTGCATGCTAACATTTCTGAGTTATTTATTCTTGCAGATATATGCTTATACTAAGTCATACACATTACAATAAGTTAAAAAGTAAATTATTTCAATTGATTTTACCTTATATAAGGTACTAGGAAGGGACTTGAAGCTTGGCTTCTATCAATCTTGTTGTATTGGCAACTGATTATGAAAGTTGTTTTGTAGTATACAAGACCTCACTGATCATTGCAGCATAAATCATGAATTTGTATATAGAGTGTTATCTCAAATATAAATACATTTCAAAAAGACACAAAAATTTTGATAATATCAAAATCATTTATGTTAAGCACAATACCAGTAGAAGAAACAGCAGATGACCAAGTGGGTCACCATTTATTATTTAGAGAAACTTTACTCACCTTCCATGTCTGTGTCTGATCCTGCAGAAGATTTTGCAACCCCTTCCGAAGCAATAGCTAACTATGTGAACTGTTGAGTAGCCTCAGGTGGAAGAAAAGTATCTGCAAACTTCTGAGTAGGCTCAGGGGGAAACGAAATTTCTGCAAGCTGCTGAGTAGGATCAGGAGGAACTGATGTTTCTGAAAGTTGCTTGACTTCTGGTTGCTATTGTATCTTCAAATCTAACTCAAATTTCATCTTTTCCCACTTGAAGTACTCAAATCCAATCCAAGCATCACTGTCAGGCTCCCCGCCCAACAAAAATGCATACTTTGGATTGCCAGCTTCTTTAGCTCAAGCCATATTCTCAAACTCTGGTCCATTCTTAACAACAAACTGTGATAATATTTCAATATTGCGAAGCAGTTCTTCATGACTAGGCTTGGGTGGAGGTGCAAGAAGAGAAGATGAGATTTGGGGCAGCATGTGAGAAAAAATAGGATCAACTCTAACATGCAAAGTTTGTGTTGGTGATTCGGGTGGGGGAGGAGGCGGAGATGGGGGCGGAGATGAAGGGGGTGGTAGAGGGGGTAATGGAGGGGCCAGAGGAGGTACAGGGGCATCTCCAGGAGGATTTTGTAGGAAAGTAGTAAATGATGGAGGTGGAACTGGAGTAGATCCAGTTAACCCTCCAGGAAGAGGAGGCCCTTTAGGAAAAGGGGGTGGAGGAACCATAAAAGGCATTAGTGCTGCTGGTGGTGCTAGATATGGAACAGAGGGCAATGTTCTCATAGGTGGTGCAGGTGAAACTGGCCCTAGAGGCGTCCCAGAGAGCATATGTCTAGGGGGAGGGCCAAGTAGTATTGCATGATTTGCATTAGAAACCATGCTCCGAGGTGGTCCAAATACAGGATGATGATGTTGCTACTGTCGCTGCTGGTGATGTTGTTGTTGTCCACCTGGAAGGAAGGTGGATGCAGGGGAGGTCTTCCATGCATTATGGGATGTTGTTTATGGCACAACCTCAGATTCCTGAATCTTTTGTATGAAAATTCCCAAGTTTATAAATGCACACTCAGTTATGGAACAACAACCTTCAAACAAATCCCTAATCAACAGAACTCTGGCTACATCGCACATCCATGGCAATTCTATGTAACTTCAAACCTAATCTAGATCAATTCCACATATTGTTTCAATGTCCAGAGCTACCAAATATTTGCAAGTGCTGAGACGAACGATTCTCTTTCTCAACTAGATTTTGAAATGCCATTCCTCAGTCATCCATGATTTGGTGTTCTCCTCAAGTTGTGATCCTGGATCACAGTTCTAATCTGAGCATTCTTCAAATGCTACACTTACGATCAGACCCGAGAATCTCCACAATCGAAAACAAGACCATTCATCCCTTAGTATCTTCCTTCTCCCTTCAGAGACCGGTTGAGCATCCTTGCATCGAGCCCCTCCTGGAGGGATCAAGGAAGTTGGGCCTGCATATTGGGGCAGAGGTTTTGTTCAATGTTGTTATTCCATTTTGATTTTGTTTTTATTTTTTTATTTTTATATTTAATGTTCTTTAATATTTTTATATTGTGTTTTTTTATTAGTTTTTTTATTTAATATTATTTTATTGTGTTTTTTTATAAGTAGTTTTTTGCTAAGAAGACTAAACATTTTACATTCTAGATTTTATTCATTTTTCATCATTAGAATTTAGTGATCAAAATTGTAATTTTGGATTGATGGTGATGATGGTAATGTTGTTTTATGTATGTGAATTTATTTAATATGATGATGATGGCAATGATGTTTTATATATGTGAATATTGCATTTAATACGATGATGATGACTAAGATGGTGATGATGAAAATGATGACAATGATGATGATGGCTATGCCAACAATTTTATCCTGATTCTACAAGTAGTGTGGAATGTTGTTCCTCGACTTCTCTATTTCTACTTCAGGGCTCTCAATGTTCAAGTGCACTTAGACTCCCCCGAAAGAAGCAAGGTGACTAGTTATAACTCTGCAAATCGATTTAGGGACCTTCGATGTTTTTATCGAGAGAAGAAATTGGATCCATTTAAGGGATACAATGGTGATGTGTAGGAGAAGATAAAAGTTTAGGGTTAGGCTCACTTGTTGGAACAACACAAATCTTGAGCCTAGTGGTCGAATCCTTGGATCGATAGAATTTTCTTATTAGTTTCATATATAAATAGTTAAAATGTTCCCATCAAGATACTTTGTAAGATTTATGAGGGTTAGTAGGTTGCTCTGAGATGCATCCTGTCGTTGATCATACAAAACGAGATGTTCATGGTTCAAGTCTTTGGATTTTTAGATTAGGAAAAAATTTATAGCTATTATTGCAGGGTTCGACTCTTGATCAGTCACGTTACTTCCATACGTAAAGGTATGGACAATCATACCGAGTTCACAAATAATTGTTTCTCATATGGGTGGTCTATTCTTTCTTTAGAGCATGTAGATGCAATGTGGATCTCCCAAGCCATGTTGAGAATATCGCTTCCTAATAGCCATATTCTTTGTATTTAAAAGTTGAAATGAATTATGATTTCTGTTGTTTGAAAAATTATCTAGTGTGCTTTGTGTACATGTGGGCAGCACCCCTCATGTTTCAGGATGTAAAGTTAATCTTTATTAGGAATGTGATCGGCAATGCTCTCTAATGCTTTGCAAGCATCAATCAAAAAGCTTTGTAGATTTGTTACCATAATTAACATTCTATTGCAAGATGTGGATTGCAGCTACAGGCTAAGCTTGATATGAATGAGACTGGGCCTTTGTCTATCCTTGCTCCAAGCCACCACAATGAGGTTCAAACTTCCACACAATATTTTCAGCCGCCCTCCGTTTTCTTGGACCTTAGCCCTTACCTTTCACCTAAACAGCAGAGTCAATATTGTTGAAAAGGTATTTTTTGAAACCCACTCTTAATGCATCTTCTTACCCTTTTGATTCATCTTCCTTCTTTGGTGCTACCAACACTCTTGTCCTATTTAAGAATTCCAATTATTGTGGGGAAGGCATGCACATAATTCATGAAGAAAATTATGCTTTTATAGAATTATTTCCCAACCTTTGCAATCCATTCTCATGGAACCCAACCTATTGAAAGTTCAAATAATGAAGATAATTCCTGACCGAAAGGTGCACATAAGCTAATACCAGAGAAATTATTCTCAAGATTCAATGGGAGATCAATCAGATCCATAGGAACTTCAGTCGAGCAACCAATTGAAATCTATCAAGAAATGTGTATCAAAGAAATCCTCTTTTTGCAATATTAACCGTTTTTATGATAGATACTAGCATGGAAATAAGGTTCTAGCATGTTTATAATAACTAATAAGTAAAATTATCTGGATAAAGTGGAGAAAAAGAAGTCAATTTATATAATATAATAATGGTTTGTGAACTCTAAGATCAACCATTTTGTAAATCTTTGTGCTTTTGTTGGGCTTAGGTATTATTACTATTATATAATATATATTAAACATTATGACCTGTCAAAAAATTAGAATGTCCAATGGAACTTTCTTCCCCTTCGATGAAAGAATACATAATGGAAAACTTTTAAAAAACCAACAAAAGTAGAAGCTTCAAAGCCATACGCTATGACCAAAGAAGATGAAGAAGAGAGAAAATAGTACAAGACTCAAAAGATGATGGGTCCAGTGAATGCAAAGTGCTCTACCAAGAAAAGGGTAAATCTTAAAAGAAGATGGCTAAATCATCAAAGCAAGAAGGCAGCTTAGACAATAATGGATCCAACAAATGTGAAGTGCTCTACCAAGAAAGTATAACTTCAACAAAAATAACTAAATTATTTAAGAATGAAGATGAGATAGATGGAAAAAAAACTTAAAAACAATTTTCACATCAGAAAATAATTTCAGTTGTTTTGTAACCTGTTATAAAGGAAAACTAACCTTGTACTCAAATATTGGACTTTAGAGATACTAATTTTTGTGAAGATAACGTGACTTTTTTCCCTCCAAAATGTCACATAAAATGGAAATGAAAATTAACCTAACATATTTTAGGGAAAACCTAAGGCTATTTTCATTAAAATATATATATAAAAAGAGGGAGAGAGGCCAATAAGAAAAGATTAACAGGGATGGGAGGTGCCTAGGGAGGTGTTGGGGGCGAGGGTTTTAACTTTTTCGTTGGCCAGTAAGGGATATCCTTCCAGAAGTGGGGAAATATTTCTTCAACCACTTCACACAGTCACAGTATGAGCTTACAGAAAACATCCTCAACCATGTCAAGAGCCCATTGAAAGGGAAGCAAATAGGAAATGGATCCACACCATGTCTTCTTATTATTAACAGATATTTCTAAACTGCAGTAAGAAAGAATCCTCCAATAGGAAGAAGAACCAGCCTCCAAAGGCTCATATTATGGGACGGATCCTCTCAAATAGACCTAAATCCTTCCAAAATGTGGAACACTGTCTTCAAGTGCGGATATCATTTTGCCCGAGACTGAAAATGATGAAGTTTTAAGGCCATTTGTGACCGCCATTACAGGAAACATCCTAAAATGCTCAGAGCGTGCACAACTTTGGATTTGAGGCCTCTTTACTGCTGTTTAAGGCTAAAAATACTTCAACAGGCTTAGCAACTATGCCACAAGTATCTTTTCTGTTAGGAAAACAAATATTATTAAGCCCTCAATACAATGCCTCGGGGCCATTAGTAATCAAGCAAAAAATTATTTGCAGCTTCAATGAAGATGGCTTCAATGGTTGACAGACTCCAAAGATGAATACAATTATAAAATTAACTCCAAAGCAAAATCTAAACGCTATAAAAAAAGAATGAGTCTTCTTACATTTGAAGCTTATCAAGGATAAAATTTAAATTCAAGCATATAAGGCCTGCATACATTAACTCGGTTTATCTCCAGAACCAAGTTCTAGAATCTATAAGGCCTGTGTACATTTACTGAAAGCAATCTCGAAGAGTTAAAGGGATCAAAATGCCATTTTGGTAGGTGTGCAACTGATAGATAATGACAAATTGAGATAATTTGACAAGTGGGTTTAGTGAAAAAAACCCATGGCACTACAACATCCATAGTTGGCTTACCACAAACATATTTGAGGGTGAACAAATGATCGTAACATCGTGTTAAGCACCAATATTGATGGAGGATCCTAAACTAATCATTCCCAGTTGAACTTTGATCTATTTTGCAGAACTGTTTGAAGACCCCTATAGCAGATGAAGGTGACATTTTTGGGTTAATTCTGGGAATGTTTTAGGGATGCTCAGGCTTCATAATAACAACAAGTTCTAATAGTGACAAGTTTCTCATATATTGAAGGCTACAAGAATGTTTTTACTATTTGAAGAATCCTATGTTCATGGAAAAGCCTCAATCCTTCAGTAAAGAATATCTTTGTAAAATAGTAGGGAGAGAGAGAATGAGGCCCTAATGAAGAGAGCAAGTAAGCTAAGTGGCTTCTAGTCATAATCGAGATTGAAATAGCCTGAATCATTGATCACTAAAAATCACCAATAATGAGTTTGCGAAGGTCTAATGGAGAGAGGCTTTGGACTAAATGGAGTTTTTTGGGTATAGACAAGTTGACAAGGGCCATACACAGGAGCTATCTTAGTAATAAACAACCCTAGGGGTTGAGGATGTGTCCCCACACTCCCTAGACATGGGGTTTTCATCTTGGTCATCCCTTGTATAAATGGGACACCGTAAGTACTTGATGACAACCCCAAGCATAGGGGTCGTCCTCATAAAAACACATTAAAAATGAGGAAAAGTATTTTCATTTTTTCCTTTAAAGCAAGGTGAGCACCACACCACCCTTACCTTGCCTTTTATTCTTTATATAACCCTTAGAAACTCCAACGTTTTCCATTTCTAATCTACAATACACTTGTTTGAGTCCATTATGGAGGTTGATGTATGGTTTTGTGAACATCAAACTTTTAAAGGCAGATAATTGTGGACAACAGGGATTTTCTACCATATTCTAAGTGCCTTTGAAATCCAGCAAGTGTCTTTCAGTGAAAACTTGAAGGAGCACCACTAATTTCTCATTTCTTTGGTTATGAAAGTTATAAAAGCAGTTAGATTTGAGCTTGGTGCCAGCATTTTTCATCTTCCAACTAAGATTTTGGCACTGTACAATAGTATTTCATGAAAAAATTCTGATTGTTGTGTTTTTCTCCAAGATTTCAAATGGTTCCCCTCATTTGAAATTTACAATGAGAAGGGTATTTTCAATCCAAAACACCCATTTTTCTATAGGTGACCAAGCTCCCAGAAAACAACCACAAGAATGATGTTAGTTCATGCCAATGGAGCTGCAACATTTATAATCATCATTGGGTTTGGAGTTATAGAAGAGTAAATAAACATATTTTGGGCATTCTTGGCAATTGAGTTACGATATGTTTTAAGCAGAATATGTTTCAAAGACTTGAATACTTGATGTTACAAATGGAAACAACTAAACATTCAGTAACCGCCCATGCAAATAGGGGTGAAACATTTGGAGGTTTTCTAGGCTAATATGGGTTGGTTTTTTAGCATAAGCATGGATAAAAGCAGTAGATATGAGGTTGTAAACACTCTCTTGGCATGGTTTCCAGCATCAAGTAGCCCTATTTTCCAAATATAGACATGGTTTAGGTCAATTTTGGGTCTTATATCAGTAATCTACAACAGTAATCAAGCAGATCAAGTCTTTTCCAAGAATTTTGTGCCTATTTTGACATCAAACAAGCATTAAGAGGCAATGAAATGGACATCTGGGCACTTTCAACCCTCAGACAACATTTAGAAGTGATTATGGGTGACCATAGCAGTAGTAGAAATGTTGAAAATCGGGCCTGGGAAGATTACTGAAACTTTATGGGCAAGGTTTCACCATGATCAATGATGAAGAAGGTCATTTGGTACGTTCTGGGCACAAGTTAGGCAGTTCTAAGCACATTTCAGACCTTAAATAGGTATAAGAGGGAAATGTGGGTTGTTTCAAGGTACATTTGAGCATGGTTAAGGACTATTCCATGCCATTGATCCAATTCCTAGCCCTCTTCTGACCTCATATTAGCAGAAAGCAACTTTGTATCTATTGTTGGGCAAATCTGTGGGTAAACAGTAGCAATATAAGCAACTTCTATGTATAAAAGTGACACTCAAACTCAAATCTCTCTCTAAATTCTCTCAAATAGAGAGAATGTTCTCATATTTCAATGCCATTGGTCTAACTCGGATTCTAAGACAAACATGATGTCTGTGTCAAAAATTCCTTAGAAAATATCAAAAGTATGCCAAAAGGAGGTCACCTTTTTAACTAAATGTATTGAATTTTCTGCTCTCAAAACTAAACTAGGAGGGCCAAAAAGTTATCCCACATCCAACCAATATTATACATTAAGATTTTGGAATAATGCCCAACATTGATGTACCACATACTAATTACAAGCCTGAACATGAGTTGGAAATCCCACCATCCATTTCTAAACTTAGTTTACTACTATTGAGTGTTGAAAATTAGTTTACTACTTTAGAGTGTCGAAAATAGCATGGAATGGAGTGATGGTGACAAATCTTATTTAGATTGATCATGTTGAAGGAAATATGCAACAGATTATTAAATTATTTTAAAAGTTGAAATGGGGACATTACTTCTTCTCCCCCTTGAATAATATTGTCTTTGATGTCATTTTATTGCAACATTGTTTTGACTAAAATAGGAATGTATATGCCTCTCTCATGGCATATTCCATCTCCCAAATAAATGATTTACTCCAGAGTCCAAAGTTCTTCAATTGCACATTTACTTGAGCAATGGCTTGGTTTTGGAGCAATATTACTTTTTTTTGTCTAATATGGCCAACCTTTTTCACTTACTTTATTTTGTCTAAGATGGCCAACCCTTTTCATTTAAAATCTCTATCTGGTTCCCCTTGAATCACAATTCAATCAATCTGATGGTTAGTATCATGTACATATTTCTTAAGCAATGAAACATGGTAATGTATTTAAGTTGTTCTTTGTCCATGAGGTCCTTCTCTTAACTTGGTACTCCACCAATTTCCATGTAGATTGTCCCACTCTATGTTGTTGGTCCCACTATACCATATTATCCTTTGCGTAATCCTTAAAATGTCTTGAACCACTCCCTGCATGTTCATACTAAAGAGTGCAGAAGTTCCCATATGAGCTACATTTTTCAGCATATCATAATCTATTATTGCTAGAGTTTTAGATGCGTGGAGTTCAAATTACCTTTTTTGACTAATAGAAAAAGCACTTTGAACCCCAAACAAATGGAATACTCTTCCAATATTGAGAGTGGCCACCTTTTAATAACCTAGAGTCTCCCATAGAACCATAGTTTGAATCTTAATAGTTCCACATATTTAAGTATTATTCAGTTTAACTAGTTTGAATTATGGATGCTTACTCCAAAGACTTGCATGTTCCTAGCCCATTCACTCCTCAACCATAATTTGTGTCCCAAGTTTTCCTCAACACAATGCATATTAAATCAGGGTAATCATTTTTCTTCTGAAAGTTTTTTAATATAAATCGATTGTCATTTCAATTTTGAAATTTAAACCCCATTGTGTATGTTTTTTTATTTGAATGGATAACATGTTGTTATGTGTATGTGGATACCAAAGGTTATCGTAGTAGGAAGAAGGGGGAGCAAAGCAAATCAATTTAGGGAAAACCTGCCAAAGTGATAATAACAACCTTCTAGCAATAAAGAAAACAACCACTAAAGTTGGCCTATCTGGAAAGAAGTAGAAGAAGGCTTCTAAAAGCAATCAATAGATGATAGACCTGCCAAAGAATTACAAACAATGAATTGTGGATGCATCAAATGAAGTTAAGCTGTCAGTATACACAAACATTTTTCATGCATTAGGGTATGATTAGGTTCACACATACAATTAATTGTACCATGTAATCAAGGATATAAATAGATCTAAATAGTGTAGAATCTCATGAAATCATAAATTCATAATGATGTAGCTAGATTCCCTATGTTTCCATTTGCTGAAATGAGGAGGTATTTGATACATCACGCATAGTTCAACACGAAGAGGATTATAATTGATGAATAAGGGAAGTGCATTTATGTCATTGCAACAATTGACCTAGAAGCATACTATAAAATGTCTAAGGTCGAGGAAAGATTTTACTTGTGACAACAATTGCTATAAAATTATGGTGGAGTAGTAGGAAGAAGGAAGGATGTTTAAGTTCCTTGGAACCAAACCATTCCCAACAAATCATTTGAGGTCACTAACACAATAAAATTTGACCTTGGGTTATTTATAACCAAGGTTTTAGATCAAATACTTTGACATCAAGGTTTGAATCATGATCACTGTATGGGATTTTATCAAATCAAAAATAGTGCAAAAATAAACATAACTTAGGCTATAAACAAAATATTCCCTATTTAGGGTATGTATGATAACTCATGTCCCTATGCATGGCCCATGAGTCTCAAAATAAATGTTTATTTCCCAAGAACCTACATTTTGGCACTAAACCATAACATAGGCTCCTAGAACCATTCACGACATGAAAATACTAAAAAAAATGACAATGTGTTACTCAAAAGCTAAATATTCCTTGCCTATAGCCGATGTGGTGGTACAGAGAAACGCCCATAGGTCACAAGACCTTAAGGTAACTACCGGTCATTATAAACTAGATTTTGATATAACACCATGGACACCATGGATTAGGCTTCAAGAAGCATCCATGACGTTGTAAATATTGAAATGGCCACCATACCCACTTGCAAGCTAAATATTCCTTATGTAGGAATCATGTGGTGATTAGGGCCCTACACATGGCCCATTAGCCATAAATGTTAATGTTATGGCACACGATTTTTTATTTTCACCATGGATCATGGAAATTTAGAGTGTAAGAACCATCTTTGATGTGAAAAACCTAGCATGACTGCCTCAATTGTAGAACTCTAATGGGATATGGTGTTGAATGATGATGCACACCCTTCCTAACACTGCAATATCTTGCATACGCTTAGCTCCAATGTTTTGATGAGATGCATTGTTGAACCCATGTGACACACCTAACCCACGTACATAAATGACTTTTAGGGGGTTTTAAAAAAACTTCCTCAAAAATTTCAATTCACATGACTTTTAGGGGGGGAGTTCAACAAACTACCTCCAAAAGTTCAATTCTCACGACTTTTAAGGGGGGTTTCAATAACCCGCCTCCAAAAGTTCAATTCTCATGACTTTTAAGGGGGGGTTCCAAATAACCCCTTCCCAAAGTTCAATTCTCATGACTTTTCAGGGGGGGGCTCCAAAAAACCACCTCCACAAGCTCATTTCTCATGACTTTTAAGGGGGGTGCCAAAAAACCGCCTCCAAAAGTTCAATTCTCATGACTTTTAAGGGGGGTTCCAAACAAACCGCCTCCTAAAGTTCAATTCTCATGACTTTTAGGGGGGGTTTTGACAAGCTGCCCCCAAAAGTTATGACAACTGGGATTTTAAGGGGGGTTTTCCAACAAACGCCTCCAAAAGTTCAATTCTCATGACTTTTAGGGGGGGTTTTGACAAACGGCCACCAAACGTTATGAGAATTGGGCTTGTAGGGTGGGTTTTCCAACAACTGCCTCCAAAAGTTCAATTCTCATGACTTTTAATGGGGTGTTCCAAAAAAACCGCCTCCAAAAGTTCAATTCTCATGAATTTTAGGGGGGGATTTGACAAACCGCCCCCAAAAGTTATGAAAATTGGGCTTTTAGGGGGGGTTTTCCAACAACCGCCTCCAAAAGTTCAATTCTCGTGACTTTTAAGGGGGGTTCCCAAAAAACCGCCTCCAAAAGTTCAATTCTCATGACTTTTAAGGGGGGGTTTGACAAACCGCCCCCAAAAGTTATGAGAATCGAGCTTTTAGGGGGGGTTTTCCAAAACCGCCCCCAAAAGTCAAATTTCAGAACTTTCGGGGGCGGTTTTAAAAAAACCACCCCCAAAAGCCCAATTTCCATGACCTTTAAGGGCAGTTTTAAAAGACCGCCTCTAAAGCGATGAAAAAACTTTTAGGGGGAGGTTTACCAAGACCCCCGCAAGCCAAAACTGCCCCTAAAGGGTTATTTTGTTGTAGTGCTCCATCCTTCCTCCTTGCGCTCTCAATAAGAGGAATGTTATCTTTCTCCGGGAGTTGAGCCATTTGATCAATGGTCTTTTTCATGCGGAAGCTTTTAGGATGAAAGCCCCTTCTGCAATAATTGCACTTTTCCTTCTCATTCTTCTTGTTTGGATTTCTCTTGAAATTTGAGGATTCTTCATGGAATTTCTACTTATCCTTCCTCTGATTAGTGAGCTTCTTGAAATTTCCCTTCTTCTTTCCTTTCGAACCCTTTGAATCTCCAACATTCAAACAATGATCTTTTGATCGATTTTTGATGGCTCCCATCAAGACCAACTTCTGTTGTTCTTGTGTAAGAGACTCCATGAATTCTGAGAGTGTATGGATCTTCCAATTTCGAACTGCCTTCCTTGTGGAGTGGAAGGTCGAAACAAAGACTGAGTAATCAGGGCCAAGCTTGGAGAGAATGGCCAAGATTAGTTGCTCATCCTTTTTATCAATTCCACATTGCTTCAACTATACAACAAGTGACTTGAATTTCGATAAAAAATCCTGGAGGTTATCAAAATTATGTGGACTCAATGAAACAAGTTCATTATCTAGTTGGTGGCCTCTTAATTCATCAGTCTTGCCAAACAATTCTTGAATCTTTAGCCAAACTTCATTGGGATAGGTAAGACCATCACAAGACCATCTAGATGGAATAAAATATCCCTGGATGTAGTGAGACACAGTATACCATAGGTTTCATCTCTTCGATTATGCCACTTTGATTTCTCGATTATTGAGGTTGGCTCAGGTTCAGTTGCCATCGCCACCTTGTAGAGGCCTTTGCTCCTCAACATGATCTCCATATGTGCTTTCTAGTAAAAATAATTGAATGGAGTGAGAATGATTTGATGTTACTGATCCATGGAAGCTCTGAAATAGATTTTAGAGTGGTTTGGTTTCTCCCCAAGATGATTTGTTGTGCCCTATGGGTGATTGAATGCGTCTTGTAGATGAATGAATGCGCCCTCCTTGAGACTGGTTGGATCCTGCAAGAAAATAAATGGATAAAAGAATAGCTTGATAGATTTGATACCATGTGAAATTTAGTTCACACCAAGATCTGATCAAGAAATTACAACTCTCACAAGTAATTCTCACATAACTAGTCAAGAACATTGAAAATTAGTCACATATGATGAAAACATAATTACTCTCACGAATAATAATACATCAGAAAACCTTGGGCAAGTAATAGGCTGTAAATATATAAAGTTACATCAAAGATTCGAATGCATAAGGATGCCATTCGAATCCTCACAAAAGTAGACTTACTAAAATAATGCAAAATCCCCCTAAGTGGCAAGTGTGTTCTCCAAGTCACCCAAAGGCTCACTTCGTAGAGTGACTCATCAACGAATTAACTAATTGACCAATTACTCTAAGCTATCTGCTTATCTTTCGCTTTATCCACTCCATGAATGGTCCTTTACATTTGTCGCTAACCCTTTCATCACCGAATGTACCAAAACTTAGGCGCCTTGACCCCATGCTAATAGGCCCCCAACATAAAATTGTGTCTCACCCTCGAGCCACCATAACTGGATGTTGTTGGTGTGTTTACCTGCATCTTAAACTCATAGTATGGCTCCCTGATCTAGTCGACAGCTTCTTTGGCCGCAACTTTGAGTGTTGCACAGTATTCCACTTCTTACGTTGTCGGGTGCTCACCTTCTTTTTTCTACGCCTTTTCCAAATTGTCGTTTAGTTGCGTCAGTACTGGCATCGCCTCACCTCCAGTTGATCTACTTTTTTTTGCATCTCATCTAGTTGCGTTGTTCTTCTTTGCTTCCTTGATCTTTCCTTGTTGACGCGATGTTTCGGCTCTTTCAACTCTGTCACCTTTTTCATCTATGCCAGTATGGGCATCGCCTTCAGCGATCCCCTCAATACATCAAGTTGCGCTTCTGCTTCGCCGAGCTGCATGTTCAACTGGTGCAACTCCTCATCTTGGACTAGGCTTCCCCAAAATTATGATATTTCTTTTGCGATGCTCTGCGTCGCTTTTTCTAACTCCGCGATCTCCATCGCAACTTCATCAATCTCACTCTTTCTTTCTTCGACATGTTTTGGTTGTGTGCTTGGCACTTCCCTTATCTATAAATATTTGTTCTCTTTGTGAATATTTTTTATTATGACGCCCAGCCTTAATTCTCTGAAATTTAGTTCACACCAAGATCTATTCACACCAAGATCTGTTAAAAAAATTACAACTCTCACAAGTAATTCTCAAACAACTAGTCAAGAACATTGAAAATCAGTCACATATGATGCAAACAGAATTACTCTCATGAATAATAATACATCAACCAAACTTGGGAAAGTAATAGGATGTAAATATATAGATTTACATCATAGATTTGAAAGCATTAGGATTCCATTTGAATCCTCACAAAAGCAGACTTACTAAAATAATGCAAAACCACCCTAGGTGGCAAGTGTGTTCTCCAAGTCACTCCAAAGGCTCACAAATTTATTATTTAGTGATCATATAGTGATGTGTGATAAAAAAACATGCCAAATCCAAAATTTGGAAGGAATAAACATCATGGAGAATGGGTTGGCCAAAAAACAATCATGACTAGTCAACTACCTTTTAGCTTTCACCAAAAAGTGGTAAAAAACGGTAAAAGCAGCTAATGCACCTTTCTAATCCAGGATTTTCTAAAAATAGCCAGAATCTTATCCAAGATCTCCAGGAATGTGCTCTAGTGGGTTTAGGAATCTTGTGTTCCACACAATGGTGACTTGTGGTGCACACAATGATGTTTTAGCCAACTACCTAGTCTAATACATAGGAATTAATCATAAAATGATTAATTAATGATACTAAGGTATTAAATAACATAGATGTGGGTTTTAAATATTCCAACACCCCCCCATAAGTCTGACTTTATGTGATAAAATCATAAGTAAAAAATAACAAGGGCCTAGTAACAAGACATGGTCACCCTATACAATACTGCCTTGTCCATGAAACAAGGAAAGAAGGAAAACCTCATGGGAAAAAACATCCCCTAAAAAATGGACATAATCAAAATTGAAAGATTTCTGATCAATCCTTCACTACACCACATGTTCAACCATCCCAAGTAGTGATCTCAAATAGATGAAAGTCTTCTCAGTAAAATCTTTGGTGAAGATGTATGTAGTTTCCTCACCTGTTGGGAAATACTGCAAGTCAATGACCTAGTCATGCACTAAACTCCTAATGTAGTGAATATGGATCTCAATATGCTTGGTCCTATGTCTCTGTACTTGATCACTTGAGACCCTTATAGAAATCTGATTGTCACAAAATATGACAGTAGGAGTACTAAAGGAAATATCAAACTCTGAAAGAATACCCTGCAACCACACACACTGAGTAGCAGCATTCACTTCTCCTCTATATTCAACCTCAACTGAAGATAGTGTAATTACACTCTGTTTCTTGCTAGACCAGCAAACAAGACCACCTCCAAGCATGAATACAAATCCATATGTGGAATTTCTATCAAGGCTATCACCGACCCAATCTAAGTCGGTAAAGCCAAGAATATCTAGGTTAGAATCTACAACATAGTAAATCCCATCATTCTTGGTGCCTTGCAAATAATGCAAGATTATTTTTGAAGCCCTCCAATCAAGCTCATGTGGCTGATCCATGTATCTTGAAGCTACACTTGCAGCATATGCAAGATCATGTCGTGTATGAGTCAAGTATAACAAGTTGCCTATACAAGGTGTTGTCCACCAATGGTGTAGATTCTGCTTCTTCAAGTCTAACTCCTAAAATGAAAGGAGTCTTTCAAGACTTGCCATCATCCATCTTGAACTTTTTTAGCAGGTCAGATTCATATTTGGACTGAGATACCTTAGTTACACTCTCAATTTGAGAGATCTCAAGCCCCAAAAATTACTTAAGAATTCCCAAGTCAGTCATGGAAAAGGATTGATGCAAAGCAGTCTTTAATGAAGCAATTTGATTAGTGGAGCAACCTATGATTAGTAGGTCATCAAAATATAACAAAATAATCAGAATTGAACCATTAATCAGCTTCATGTAAACATTTGGATCAGATTTGCATCTAACAAAAGATCGTGACAAGAGAAAGTTGTCCATTTTGGAATACCAAGCCCTAGGGGCTTGCTTAAGCCCATATAAGGACTTCCTCAACCTGAACACATAGTTAGGATCAGATGTATAGCCTTCTGGTTGATGCATATAAATATCTTCCTCAAGATATCGATGGAGGAAGGCACTTTTGACATCCATGTGATGTACTTCCCAGCGCTTCGCAACAAAAATTTTCAGAACTAGTCTTATTGAATTCTTCTATGCAACTGGTGCAAAAGTCTCAATGTATTCAAGGCCATGGATGTGGGAGAAGCCCTTTTCCACCCGCCTAGCCTTATATTTCACTCCTGCACCATCAGCTGAGCACTTGGTCTTGAATATCCAGTTACACCTTACCAATTTTCTGCCTGGGGGGAGCTTGACTAGCTCCCATGTCTCATTCTTTTGCAGTGAATGAAAATCCTCATCCATAACAGCCTGCCATATTGGGTCATGTGAGGATTCCTCATGTTTCTAAGGATCAGAATCCACCATCAAATAACATCTCTCAGATAAGTAAGGATTATTCACATTGAGAGCATTCTCAAATTGTGATGTAGTCCTCCTTGTGTCCTGAGGATTTCCCACTAGTTCACCAACTGCTTGAAGAGTCTTAGTAGCCCATGTTGGCCTTGTTGGTGATTTAGGATCTGTAATAGAATGGTATTCATCATAAGAAATATCAGAATCAAAAAATTCAATAGGAAGCTCACTTACATCTTCAGGTGGTGGTGTTGATGGCTCTCCAATTTCAACATTCTGAGAGGGCTATTCTTCAAATTGAACACTTCTTTCAATGAAGTATTTTTTAGTAGCCATGTTCAGTAACTTATAGCCTTTCGAGTCCTCTGAATAGACAACAAAAATACAAGGTTGGATTTGGCGCTGCATATCCCGCCTCTTCTCAAGCGGAATTCTAGCCCAAGCCTTGGAGCCAAAAATCCTGAAATGAGAAATATCAGGTTTGTGCCCAGTCCAAGACTCAAAAGGACTGATTCCTTTGAGAGCTTTGTGAGGCACTATATTTTGAATGTATGTGGCACAATTTATTTCCTCATCCCAAAGCCTTGGAGATAAAGACTTTTCCTCAAGCATGCATGTGGCCATCTCCTTCAATGATCTTTTCTTCCTCTCAACAACACCATTATGCTGAGGTGTGTATGGAACGGTGTGTTGCATTTGTATGCCCGAAGACACACAAAATTGATTAAACTCAGATTTGATGTACTCCCCACCATTATCAGATCTAAGGATCTTGATATTTCTACAAGACTGGTTTTTCTACTAAGGCCTTGAAAAGCTTGAACATACCAAACACTTCAGACTTTAGCTTGATGAAATAGATTCAACTGTACCTGGTAAATTCATCTATGAAGGTAAGGATGTATTTGGCATGGTTCAAAGACTCATGGCGGAATGGACCTGATATGTCACTGTGAAGAAGCTCCAGGGGTGCCGAGGTTCGCTCAGTTTTGGCTCTCTCAAATTTATGCTCTGGGTGATTTCCTAAGATGCAGCTTTGACAAACACCTTTGTAAAACTTGATATTGGGAAGCCCTATAACCATTTCTTTCTCATGGAGTTGAAAAAGGTATTTATAATCTAAATGACCAAATATTTCATGCCATAGTTTTCTTGACTCATTGGCATGGGTTAATAGAGCAGAAGGTGAGGTAAATGGCACAAAATGAGGAAACCTATAGATTTTTGAGCTATGGTCAGCGGAACCTAAGGCAACAATTTGGCCTATTGACATTTCACAGATTTCAACATCATTAGGTGTGAATATCACCTTTTTGGGTAATCCTATGTGAGTCATCTGGTATACTAACAAAAGGTTAGCAGCAAGTCCTGGAACATATAAAACATTATTGAGTGTACAAAAATCTATATCAATGTTTCCTTTACCTTTGCTTGAAGTTTCAGAATCATCACCCAACACAATGGTTAGACCACTGGAAGAATCAAGAGATGAGAAGATTTCTCTTGTCGACACCATGTTCCTTGAAGCTCATGATTCAATGATGAATGAGGTAGGATTTGATGTTCTTTCCATCAGTGCACGCACTTGCTTGCTATCTTCAAAAAAATTTCCTCCATCCTTCCTCCTTGCGCTCTCAAGAAGAGGAATGTTATCTTTCTCCGGGAGTTGAACCATTTGATCAGTGGTCTTTTTCATGCAGAAGCTTTCAGGATCAAAGCCCCTTCTGCAATAATTGCACTTTGCCCTCTCATTCTTCTTGTTTGGATTTCTCTTGAAATTTGAGGATTCTTCATGGAATTTCTACTTGACCTTCATCTGATTAGTGAGCTTCTTGAAATTTCCCTTCTTCTTTCCTTTCGAACCCTTTGAATCTCCAACATTCAAATAGTGATCTTTTGATCGATTTTTGATGGCTCCCATCAAGCCCAACTTCTGTTGTTCTTGTGTAAGAGACTTCATGAATTCTGAGAGTGTAGGGATCTTCCTATTTTGAACTGCCTTCCTTGTGGAGTGGAAGGTCGAAACAAAGACTGAGTAATCAAGGCCAAGCTTGGAGAGAATGGCCAAGATTAGATTCTCATCCTTTTTATCAATTCCACATTTCCTCAACGATACAACAAGTCACTTGAATTTCGATAAAAAATCCTGGAGGTTATCAAAATTATGTGGACTCAATGAAACAAGTTCATTATCTAGTTGGTGACCTATTAATTCATCAGTCTTGCCAAACAATTCTTGAAGCTTTATCCAAACTTCATTGGGATTGGTAAGACCATCACAAGACCATCTAGATGGAATAAAATATCCTTGGATGTAGCGAGACACAATATACGATAGGCTTCATCTCTTCGATTATGCCACTTTGATTTCTCGATTGTTGAGGTTGGCTCAAGTTTAGTTGCCATCGTCACCTTGTAGAGGCCTTTGCTCCTCAACATGATCTACATTTGCGCTTTCCAGTAAAAATAATTGAATGGAGTGAGGATGATCTGATGTTACTGATCCATGGAAGCTCTGAAATAGCTTTTAGAGTGGTTTGGTTGCGCCCCAAGATGATTTGTTTTGCCCTATGGGTGATTGAATGCACCTTGTAGATGAATGAATGCGCCCTCTTGGATCCTGCAAGAAAATAAATGGAGAAAAGAATAGCCTGATAGATTTGATACCGTGTGAAATTTAGTTCACACCAAGATATGATCAAGAAATTACAATTCTCACACAACTAGTCAAGAACATTGAAAATTAGTCACATATGATGAAAACATAATTACTCTCACAAACAATAATACATCAGAAAACCTTGGGCAAGTAATAGCCTGTAAATATATAAAGTTACATCAGAGATTCCAATGCATAAGGATGCCATTCGAATCCTCACAAAAGTAGACTTACTAAAATAATGCAAAACCCCCCTAGGTGGTAAGTGTGTTCTCCAAATCACCCAAAGGCTCACTTCGTAGAGTGACTCATCAATGAATTAAATAATTGACCAATTAATCCGCGCTATCCGCTTATCTTTCGCTTTATCTGCTTCGTGAATGGTCCTTTACATTTGTCGCTAACCCTTTCATCACCAAATGGACCAAAACTTAGGCACCTTGACCCCATGCCAATAGGCCCCCAACATAAACTTGTGGTTCACCCTCGAGCCACCTCAACTAGATGTTGTTGGTGTGTTTAGATGCATCTTAAACTCATAGTATGCCACCCTAATCTAGTCGACAACTTCTTTGGTCGCAACTTTGAGTGTTGCACAATATTCCACTTCTTACGTTGTCTAGTGCTCACCTTCTATTTTCTGCACCTTTTCCAAATTGTCCTTCAGCTGCGCCAGTACTGGAATCGCCTCTACCGCCAGTTACTCTACCTTTTTCTGCAGCTCATCTAGTTGCGTTGTTCTTCTTTGCTTCCTTGTTCTTTCCTTGTTGATGCGATGTTTCAGCTCTTTCAACTCCGTCACCTTTTTCATCTACGCCAGAATGGGCATCGCCTTCAGCGATCCCCTCAATACCTCAAGTTGCACTTTTGCTTCGCCGAGCTACATGTTCAGCTGGTGCAACTAATCATCTTGTACTAGGCTTCCCCAAAATTATGATATTTCTTTTGCGATGCTCTGCATCGTTTTTCTAACTCCGCGATCTCCATCGCAGCTTCCTCAATCGCACTCTTTCTTTCTTTGACATGTTTTGTTGGTGTGCTTGGCACCGCCCTTATTTATAAATATTTGTTTTCTTTGTGAATATCTTTTACTATGACGCCCAGCCTTAATTCTGTGAAATTTAGTTCACACCAAGATATGATCAAGAAATTACAACTCTCACAAGTAATTCTCACACAATTAGTCAAGAACATTGAAAATCAGTCACATATGATGCAAACAGAATTACTCTCATGAATAATAATATATCAGCCAAACTTGGGAAAGTAATCGGATGTAAATATATAGATTTACATCATAGATTTGAATGCATAAGGATTCCATTTGAATCCTCACAAAAGCAGACTTACTAAAATAATGCAAAATCCCCCTAGGTGGCAAGTGTGTTCTTCAAGTCACTCCAAAGGCTCACGAATTTATTATTTCATAATCATATAGTGACGTGTGATTAAAAAACATGCCAAATCCAAAATTTGGAAGGAATAAACATCATGGAGGATGAGTTGGCCAAAAAACAGTCATGACTAGTCAACTAGCTTTTATCTTTCACCAAAAAGTGGTAAAAAGCAGTAAAAGAAGCTAATGCACCTTTCTAATCTAGGATTGTCTAAAAATAGCCAGAATCTTATCCAATATCTCTAGGAATGTGCTCTAGTGGGTTTAGGAATCTTGTGTTCCACACAATGGTGACTTGTGGTCCACAAAATGATGTTTTAGCCAACTACCTAGTCCAATACATAGGAATTAATCATAAAATGATTAATTAATGATACTAAGGTATTAAATAACATAAACGTGGTTTTTAAATATTCCAACACCCCCCCATAAGTTTGAATTTATGTGATAAAATCAGAAGTAAAAAATAACAAGGGCCCAGTAACAAGACATGGTCACCCTGTACAATACTGCCTTGTCCATGAAACAAGGAAAGAAGGAAAACCTCATGGGTAAAAACATTCCCTAAAAATTGACATAATCAAAATTGAAAGATTGCTGATCAATCCTTCACTACACCACATGTTCAACCATCCCAAGTAGTGATCTAAAATAGCCGAAAGTCTTCTCAGTAAAATCTTTGGTGAAGATGTCTGTAGTTTCCTCACGTGTTGGGAAATACTGCAAGTCAATGATCTGGTCATGCACTAAACTCCTGATGTAGTGCATATGGATCTAAATATGCTTGGTCATATGTCTCTGTACTTGATCACTTGATACCCTTATAGAAATCTGATTGTCACAAAATATGACAGTAGGAGTACTAAAGCAAATCTCAAACTCTGAAAGAATACCCTACAACCACACACACTGCGTAGCAGCATTCACTGCTCCTCTGTACTCGGCCTCAACTGAATATAGTGTAATTGCACTCTATTTCTTGCTATACCAGCAAACAGGACCACCTCCAAGCATGAATACAAATCCATATGTGGAATTTCTACGAAGGCTATCAACGACCCAATCTAAGTCGGTAAAGCCAAGAATATCTAGGCTAGAATCTACAACATAGTAAATCCCATCATTCTTGGTGCCTTGCAAATAATGCAAGATTATATTTGAAGCCCTCCAATCAAGCTCATGTGGCTGATCCATGTATCTTGAAGCCACACTTGCAGCATATGAAAGATCATTTCGAGTATGAGTCAAGTATAACAAGCTACCAACAAGCTGCCTATACAAGGTGTTGTTCACCAATGGTGTAGATTATGCTTCTTCAAGTCTAACTCCTAAAATGAAAGGAGTCTTTCAAGGCTTGCAATCATCCATCTTGATCTTTTTTAGTAGGTCAAATTCATATTTGTACTGAGATACCTTAGTTCCACTCTCAGTTTGAGAGAACTCAAGCCCCAAAAATTACATAAGAATTCCCCAAGTTAGTCATGGAAAAGGATTGATGCAAAGCAGTCTTTAATGAAGCAATTTGATTAGTGGAGCTACCTATGATTAGTAGGTCATCCAAATATAACAAAATACTCAGAATTGAGCCATCAATTAGCTTCATGTAAACATTTGGATTAGATTTGCATCTAGCAAAATATTGTGACAAGAGAAAGTTGTCCGTTTTGGAATACCAAGCCCTGGGGCTTGCTTAAACCCATATAAGGACTTCCTCAACTTGAACACATAGTTAGGATCAGATGTATAGCCTTCTGGTTGATGCATATAAATATCTTCCTCAAGATATCTATGGAGGAACGAACTTTTGACATCCATGTGGTGTACTTCCCACCGCTTCGCAAGAGAAATTGTCAGAACTAGTCCTATTGAATCCTTCTATGCAACTGGTGCAAAATTCTCAATGTATTCAAGGCCATGGATGTGGGAGAAGCCCTTTTCCACCCGCCTAGCCTTATATTTCACTCTTTCACCATCAGCTGAACACTTGGTCTTGAATATCCACTTACACCTTACCAATTGTCTGCCTAGGGGGAGCTTGACTAGCTCCCATGTCTCATTCTTTTGCAGTGAATGAAACTCCTCATCCATAGCAGCCTGCCATATTGGGTCATGTGAGGTTTCCTCATGTTTCTAAGGATCAGAATCCACCATCAAATAACATCTCTCAGATAAGTAAGGATTATTCACATCGAGAGCATTCTCAAATTGTGATGTAGTCCTCCTTGTGTCTTGAGGATTTCCCAATAGTTCACCAACTACTTGAAGAGTCTTAGTAGCCCACATTGTCCTTGTTGGTGATTTAGGATCTATAATAAAATGGTATTCATCATAAGAAATATCAGAATAAAAAAATTCAATAGGAAGCTCACTTACATCTTTAGGTGGTGGTGTTGATGGCTCTCCAATTTCAACATTCTGAGAGGGCTCTTCTTCAAATTGAACACTTCTTTCAATAAAGTATTTTTGAGTAGCCATGTTCAACAACTTATACCCTTTTGAGTCCTCTGAATAGCCAACAAAAATACAAGGTTGGATTTGGGGCTGCATATCCCGCCTCTTCTCAAGCGGAATTCTAGCCCAAGCCTTGGAGCCAAAAATCCTGAAATGAGAAATATCAGGTTTGTGCCCAGTCCAAGACTCAAAAGGACTGATTCCTTTGAGAGCTTTGTGAGGCACTATATTTTGAATGTATGTGGCACAATTTATTTCCTCATCCCAAAGCCTTGGAGATAAAGACTTTTCCTCAAGCATGCATGTGGCCATCTCCTTCAATGATCTTTTCTTCCTCTCAACAACACCATTATGCTGAGGTGTGTATGGAATGGTGTGTTGCATTTGTATGCCTGAAGACGAAAAAAAATGATTAAACTCAGATTTGATGTACTCCCCACCATTAACAGATCTAAGGCTCTTGATATTTCTACCAGACTGGTTTTCTACTGAGGCTTTGAAAAGCTTGAACAGACCAAACGCTTTAGACTTTCGCTTGATGAAATAGATCCAACAATACCTGGTAAAGTCATCTATGAAGGTAAGGATGTATTTGGCATGGTTCAAAGACTCATGGTGGAATGGACCTGATATGTCACTTTGAAGAAGCTCCAGGGGTGCTGAGGTTCGCTCAATTTTGGATCTCTCAAATTTATGCTCTGGGTGATTTCCTAGGATGCAAATTTGACAAACACCTTTGGAAAACTTGATATTGGGAAGCCCTATAAACATTTCTTTCTCATGGAGTTCAGAAAGGTATTTATAATCTAGGTGACCAAATATTTCATACCATAGTTTTCTTGACTCATTGGCATGGGTTAATAGAGCAGAAGGTGAGGTAAATGGCACAAAATGAGGAAACCTATATATTTTTGAGCTATGGTCAGCAAAACCTAAGGCAACAATTCGACCTGTTGACATTTCACAGATTTCAACATCATTAGGTGTGAAGATCACCTTTGTGGGTAATCCTATGTGAGTCATCTGGTATACTGACAAAAGGTTAGCAGCAAGTCCTGGAACATATAAAACATTAGTGAATGTACAAAAATCTAGATCAATGTTTCCTTTACCTTTGCTTCAAGTTTCAGAATCATCACCCAACACAATGGTTAGACCACTAGAAGAATCAAGAGATGAGAATATTTCTCTTGTTGACACCATGTTCCTTGAAGTTCCTGATTCAAGGAAGAATGAGGTAGGTGTAACATCTCGAAATTTCATAAAAATTTAAAACTTTTATAAAAGTATTAATTAAGTTAATAATAATTGCGGAATTAAATATTGTGATTATGATAGCATTAGTTGTGCAGTTGTTAGTACTAAACATGATTTAATTTCTTTCTTAATCAGTAGTAAGGTAATGACAATTGTTATCACATAACTAGTAACATGATTATGATGACAATGAAATAAACATATTGGAAAAATGATGCGACACTTTCTCTTTTGCAAACATATTGACATTTTGATTTTGCTGCATAAGGGTGTCCTACGAGGTACCCTGGAGCTTACTTAGCTGCAACGCTAAAGCTTATTGAATGTCCTATGTCCAGACGATAGGTAAGAATGAAGTACGTGTACTTCAATTTCAGCGTCATAATAAATAGAATATTATAATTTCGGTTGCAACTCTTCAGCAGTGAGCAGGTATGGTTTTCAAAGCTACACTTATTGTTTTATGCTATAGTCTGACAATGTTCATGATGTTTAAATAATGTCATCTATATACGTCATTCTGCTGATGGTTTTGTTATTGTACTAGCTAGTTATACAGTCGTCATTATCCTCCCATCAATGATGTAATAAATGTATCGCAAGGTCATTTGATGTTTGTGAGTAGAAGTATGGTAACATTTCGTTAGTCTCTCTACTAAAATGTGTCATTAGCTTCACCAAAAAATCTACTCAACAGACTATTTATTTCTATAACTTTAATAATAACTTTCTTATGGTCACAACCCAATAGTAATATTAAAAACTCCTATATATAGGTTATTCTGTCTATAACTTTGTAATGTTGAAAATGGTGATACCTATAGTCTTTTCAAAACCTTAAATCTAATTGTATGAAAGACATAAGGGAAACCATGACAACATGTGACCATAGTTGTCCTATTAACTAAGTATCTAAGTGGTACCTTTATTAATTAAATCTACAAATAATAAATTTGGAACTATATACACTTTGAAATGTTTATATATAGCGACATGAAATATAACCCTATATAACCACAATTAAAAGCTAGAAACTATATGAATTTTGAATCATTAATCTAGATAACGATGAATCTACATGTGATAGGGTTGGGACTATATAATAGTCGTTTGAGTAAAACATTAACATGAGAATGGTGAAATGTAACCTTTAAGGTCCATACAAACCTAGGTTTCCGTTTTAATATAACAAACAACGTTATAATGTCATGTAAAAGAATTTAAAATGTAACGTTGAGATTATAACTCTGACTTGCAATAACTATTAGCAGGTTGACGGTGCTGGCTCATTAATGTGATACGAATGCTAAGCCATCAACAGATCTTCCATCGATCCTGCATTGAAGTCTTGATATGATAAATCCAGTGACAAGGATCAAATCCAATCCTCGTAAGGTGATAACGCTGAAATGGCGAGGTTTGAGACCACTGTGTAAAGGTTGTATGTGATACTCCTCCGAGCTGGAATGTAACATGATTCGATCGTGATCCATTGTGGCCTACCCTCTACTTATGAAAAGACATTGTATTAGATGCTAGGGTTACTCATCCCATTGCTGCATCGTTGGCACAATTTCGATCATTGATTAACATGGATATTATTCGCTGGATTAAAACCTAGAAAGTTGATCAACGTTTGGTTGATGAGTTTGGTAATTGAGCGTTATTGTCTCCATTGTTTTCGGTTTGTGGCCGACAGGATGCCAAAAATTTAGTCTAGACTTGTGAGAGGTTCGACCTCGAGACCTCTGGCTTGAGAGGGTTACAGTTGCTCTTCCTTCTGCAACAACGTCGTTTGATAGACTGTAAATTTAGTTTAAATCATTGATGATTTGTAGTTCTGGAAGCTCATCGTTAAAGTTTGAGTTCGTGGTTTGTCTTGGTGTAAAAGAACCAAGGGTTTCTCATCACATTTCCAGTGTGGAGTCATTAAAGAACTGACGAAGGTGAACAACTTTGGTAGTTTCGCAGCAAGGTAACATTTGCTTAAACGAACAACAAATCCTGTAGCGAAAGAATAAATTCATTTAATGTGATTCTATTCTCATTTTGAAAAGATACCACTCTTCTAAATTTAACCTTCGTTTTAATGTCAGTTGCAGGTTAAGAAAGTGTGTTCTGGGCGATGTTTTGGTAGAAAGTGGAAAGCTTTCCAATGGTAAGCTCTGGGTCTTCCCATAAACCCTCGTAGGTGCTATGTAAGGTTGATGGGGTTTCAAGAATGGAGTTGCAGGTCCGGCCGTGACTCGTCATGGTTGTTTATTCAAAGCTATGTTTTTAAAAACATATTTTGCTTGTTGCCGAGACTCTCGTTTGATTAAATGATACTTGGTTTCTATACTTTAAATTTTGATAATACTGACTGGAGCTGTGACTTGTCGATGTTTTTAGAAAATTTGGGTTCTTTCAGACTGTTAGAAAAAAAATGGGATAAACCCTGTATATATTTGTTTGCAAACATGTTGTAATATCTCGTTCTGAGAACCATGACTTCGTTGGTTAAGTTATGAAGTAAAGTCGTAGGCTCGTTTTCTGTATAAACAATATTTCCTCTCGGCACTAAAGAAATGCATGCTATTCAATTTTGTATAATCGTATACGTTAATTGACTTGTTGTTGTAGATTGATGTCGTGAAAATCGTCTTAACCTAGGGTTTGTAGGTCTTCGTTTTGAAAAGGTAGCTATAAGATAAGTGCTGAATGTTCTGTGTAATAATCATTATGTTGACAAACGTAATGCTGTAGGTTTTGGTTTCTAAAATTATGTTATGTGGAATTTGTTTTGGATGATAGCTTTGTTCAAAGAAAATTTTGATAAAGTTTTCTTTTTTGTATGAAGATGAAAAGAACAGGACTAAACAGGATTTAAGATATCGATTAGGGTTCGATTCAATGTCTGTGTAGAATGTAATTGTTTTGGCTAGAGTTTAAGTACTCTGTCGAAGATAGAAAATATAAAATGTATGTTGTTCTAAATAGTAAAGGAATCGATTGTAACGAAACAAATAGATCAAACTCTAAGTTGTGTTAGTTTGTTTAACTACTGAAAACAATAGCTTATCAGCAATAGAATATTTATAATATCTCTATTATCTGTTTGAACTGTAAATTTATGAAAATAATAAAATAAGAAATGAAAATAGTGTGTGTGTATGTATAATGTGAAGACTGGGAAATATAGAATGACTGTGTAATGCTTTTGTTTACAGCATGTAAATAATGATGATAATACTATTTTAATTTGATGCTATGGTATAAGCATGGTTTGTCTATTTTCATTCGAATACTACACAAACTAAAAGAATGAAAAAATTATAAAATGTATACACAAAGACGAGAACAATACTTATAATTTGTGAAACAATGCTGTAGATTAGAACCATTTAATACAGTAAATTTTACTACTGGAAAATATAGGGTAGAATAGTAAAACAAAATTCGATCATTGTTCTATCTATTCGAATCAATGGCATTTTCCTATCCTCTAATCTATTTTTAATTTGCATATCTCTACTAGAGTACGATGCTTCAAAACAACATGTGGAAAAATAGAGGTATTGGTTTATCAATTCAACTTCAACATTAAACTTAAACATTCAGACTTAAAACAATTCTAGGATTAGATTCTTTTTCAAAAACAGATAAACAAAAAATACTAGTTAAACAGAACATAATCATTTACTGGGAATAAGTTAGAAAATCTGTAGAACCTGAGAAAATCTGTAGGGAAACAAACAGTCCAAGAAGACTGTTCCACCCAACCAACTCTTGAAAATAGTCAAGTGCTGTCTTAGGACCCCCGAACCTGTTCATTGAACCACGAGGAGGAAGAAACTCAGGAATTAGGACTTCTTCTTGCTGTAGTAATTAACTTCTGAATCTTCAATGGTCAGCAGTCCAAAGACTTGCCCCAACCACTATGTTTCTTCTCAGCAATATGCAGACTTAAGATTTGAATCACCATTAACCTCCCTATTCGAATATCTCTTGTAATCACCTGATTCACAAGAGGAAAATATTCTACAGAAATATTGATAAAGAGCTGCCTGCCCAATTCGAATTTGCCTTTATAAGCTGCCTAGGCCTTTTCAGATATTACTGGGTCATTAAATGAGCTTCCTGCTCACTCCCTCCTCCCGGGGGATAATGCCCTATTTTTAGGGGTAGTTGTCCCATAACCAACAGCTAGTGGTGTGATGCAACTGCTGCCATGTGTCCCATACCTTCCAACAACTTCCATTCCTCCTAATGGGTCAGTGAACACTCATTCAACAGTCCTCTTGGGCGTTTGTCTCCTAATTAATTTATTTAAATAATAATATTCAGTAATTACATTCATCCATGATCAAAACTGATCATAATTACAAAACTTTGTGATTAAATTTAACATAAAGTATTTTGCAAATAAAATAATAATTCTCAAAGATTTGGGTAGGTGACATACACCCCCCCTTAAGTCTCAACATCATCCTCGATGTTTGCTAATCACTCGAGTGTTTCTGAAACAGAGTTGAGTATGCTGCCCGCATACTACTCTCCAACTGCCAGGTTGCCTCTTCTAGGCTAAGGTGCTTCCATTGCACCTTCACTTGCCCAATGCTGCGATTCCGGAGAATAGTTTCCCTTCTTCCTAGGATACAATCCGGTTCCACCGGAAAATCTCTGTCTTGTCCCACCTGTACATCATTCCAGTTTACAACATAAGTAGTATCGTGCACATATTTCTTTAAAAACGATATATGAAAAACATTATGTATTTTCAGGTTAGGTGGCAAATCCAGTTGATATGCCACTGCTCCAACCTTAGATAATATTTCAAAAGGACCGCAATACCTGTGTGCCAACTTGGCACAGCTTCCCAATTTCAGTGAACCCTTTTTCAGTCTTACCTTGAGAAAAACATGTTCACCCACCTGGAACTCTTTATGAGTTCTTTTTGAATCTGCTTGACTTTTCTGCCTATCGTGGGCAGCTTTTAATTGTCCTTGCACCTGTTTCACAATTAGTTCTAAATCCTGCAACAATTCAAGTCCTAAAGCAACTCTATTTACTGGATCATTCCATGAAACAGGTGTATTACATTTCCTACCATAAAGAATTTCAAAAGGACTAAGTCTGGACGATGCATGATAGTGATTATTATAAGCAAATTCTACTAAATGCAAGTAGTCTTCCCACTTACTAGGCTGATCCTTAACATACATTCTTAATAAATCTTCTAAAACTTGGTTTACTCTTTCTGTTTGACCATCCGTCCGTGGATGAAATACTGTACTAAAATTTAAAGTTGTGTTCAACCCTTTAAACAATGACCTCCAGAAGTTACCTATAAACTTCGAGTCACGATCTGAAATTATTACTTTCGGTATTCCATGTAGTCTAAAAATCTGTTTCATAAAGATCTCTGCAATATCTGGAGATTTATGCATAGTCTTTACGGGTATGAAGTGTGCTGCCTTGCTAAGTTTGTCCACTACCACCATGATTGAATCATGTTGTTTCTGATTTTTAGGCAATCCAGTAATAAAATCTATGCTGATCACTTCCCATTTCCAACTTGGTATTGGTAACGGTGGCAACAATCCAGCAAGATGTTGGTGTTCAACTTTCACCTTCTGACAGTTCGAACATTTTGCAATGTACTCTGCTACTTCGTCCTTCATTCTGGGCCAATAGTATTATTTTCTTAGCATAGTAATGGTCTTTTGATAACCTGGATGACTAGAATAGTGACTTTTATGCATCTCATCTAATATCAGAAATTTTATTTCTGGTATATCTGGTACATACAATCTATTTTTAAATAGTAATAAACCGTTTTCCTTTATTCTGTAATATTCCATACAATTTTCAGAACTGATGTTTGCTATCCTTTCTTTCATTTTTCTGTATTCTTCATCTGTTTAACCTTTTTCTAGAATCTGATTTTCCAAATCAGTTGAATAAGTATTGATTGTTGAAATAAAATTTAGTTTTGCCTTGCGACTCAAGGCATCTGCAACCTTGTGTTATACCTCCATATTTCACAGTGTCGCATCTTCACCATAAAAATAGTTGACGACACTTCCCCTACTGCTTAAAACACCCAGAAGAGAAAAATGATGAATGATCCTTGAAGAAAAACCTGTCCTGTCAAGAATCAACCCACCTGAGACTTCATATACCTACACTACCACGCCTTGCTCAGCCTTGAGGGAGCGGTAGTCCCCAATACCGCGCTATGCTTATTCTCTGCCACGCGGTACTACCGCACTATGCTCAGTTGAAGGGGCGCAGTACTCCTTTTTTAGCCATTTGCCATGGCTTGTGGGATCTTGATTTTCGAGAGATTTTTGAGGATTGGTATTCCTGATTCGATCCTAACTCACTTTCTCATATTAGTGGGCCTGATCCACTAAACACTCCCAAGATCCATCCTTCTCTCTTGTTGGTTAACCCTACTACACACTATAAGAGAGAGGCCTTCCATGAGCAAAATATGAGGACTCTTGGAGACATCAAACCTATGATCTTGAATCTTTGTGGAGATAACTAGAGGAGAAAGCACTTGAAGCTGAGAGTTGGCTTGGACATCAAGCAACCATTTTAAGTGACTTCAAGTTGGTAATAAAACATAACTTGTCTTGTTTCCCAAATCATGTATGTTGATCTTGTTTCAATCATATGATTTGTATCTTTTATAGATTTAAATTCTAACTCATATTTCAAGTTGCTAGAGAATCGTATATGCTTGTATCTTGGTTTCATTCTGACAGGTTCATTCGTAAGGACTTGGAGATTGGAGCAACCATTAGGACGAGCAATTGAATCGAAGGTCAGTTAGATCCCTTCCATTTCTTTCAGCAATATAATCTTGAGATATTTGTTTAGATCTAGGAATTCAAGGTAGCATTTGTTATCTTTTTGTCTTAGTTTAGGGTCAGTTAAAGTCTACCTTAACCTAAGAGAGTTTCTACCTATCCGTAGGGAGAAATTTCTACAACACCTTGTTCTCCTTCACTTTAATATGTTGAATTTCGAAATCATATTCACTTAAGAAAGTCAACCATCTAGCTTGTCTAGCATTCAAGTTTGTCTGATCCAATAAATATTTCAGACCCATGTTATCTGTTAATAATGTAAACTTTATGCCAATAAGGTGATGATGCCACATTTTTAAGGCATGAATAACTGCTAATAACTCTAAATCATAAGTAGAGTAGTTCTTTTCATGTACCTTCACCTTTCTAGATTCATATGCCACCGCATGTCCTTCTTGTGTCAAGACTCCGCTGAGTCCGTCATTGCATGCATCTGTACAAACTACAAAATCCTTGTTGGGGTCAGCTATCCTCAAGATAGGTGCTGTCGTCAATAGTTCTTTTAATTTCTTAAAGCTGTCAGCACACTTCTAATCCCAGACAAATTTCTTCCCTTTCTTCTACAAGGAAGTTATGGGGTTGGCAATTTTTCAAAAATTCTCTATAAAATTTCTGTAATACCCCGTAACGCCCATAAATGACCTTACATCCGACACATCTTTAGGAACCGGCCAATCGTTAATGGCCCTTATCTTGTCGGGGTCAACCGAGAATCATTCTGTTGAAATTATGTGTCCTAGATACTGAATTTTGTCTTTGTGGAAGTCACACTTACTAAATTTGGTGTATAATTGATGATCTCTTAATACTTGTAAGATAATCCTTAAATGTTCATCATGATCTTCTTTGATTTTTGAGTACACTAAAATATCGTCTATAAAAACAACAACAAACTTGTCTAAGTATTTATCCAAAATATTATTCATCAAACAAATAAATATAGCCGGGGCATTAGTCAAGCCAAAGGGCATGACTACGAGCTCGTAATGTCCATACCGAGTTCGAAAAGTTGTCTTAAAAATATCTTCATCCTTAACCCTTACTTGATGATATCCTAATCTTAGATCAATCTTTGAAAATACTGTTGCTCCACGTAGCTGATCGAATAGATCATCTATGCGGGGAAATGGATACCTATTCTTGATTGTCATGTTATTGAGCTGGCGATAGTCTATGCACAATCTCACGGTTCCGTCTTCCTTCTTAACAAAGATGACAGGTGCTCCCCAAGAAGACACAATTGGTCTAATATACTTCTTGTCAATAAGTTCCTTCAAGTGAGATTTTAATTCGTTTAACTCCAGTATATTCATTATGTATGGATCTTTTGAATTTGGTACTGCTCCTGGTATTAATTCTATGGTAAAATCTAATTCTCTTTTGGGTGGTAACACTGGAATCTCCTCAAGAAATACATCTTTAAAATCCTTTAGGATAGGTATGTCCTCTAATTTCAGTTTGTCCTCTTTATCCATAAACTCATCATTTACCACGTTTACTACAAACATTTGGCATCCCTTCCTAACTGCCCTCTTAACTTGCATGGTTGAAATCTGTCTAAGGGTTACCTTCCTTGGAATGCCTTTTATTTCTATAGTTTTCCCTTCGTCATTTAAGCATGTAAAACTTTTTCCATAACAGTCCAGGATGACATGATGGGCTTCTAACCAGTCCATCCCAACTATAATATCATAAGAACCTAAAGGTAGAATATTCAACTTGATTTGTGTTTGTAAATGATTCATGGACAACACACAATTTTCTATAAAATCTGATACTTTCCTCTTTGTTCCAATTGCTAGTCTAACTAGCCATGATTTACTAAACTTTTCAGTTTTCAGTTTAAGACTTTCCACTATATTTGGTGATATATAACTTAAACTAGCACCTGGGTCAATTAAAACAGTAACAGGATGGTCATGTATCATACCTTCAATCTCTACCATGGAGATTTGATGATCTGCTTGCATGTTGTCAAGTGTTGCGTTAATTCTTGGCATCTCCCTTGCTACGTCTCCAACAATAGGTTCAATCTGTATAGAGTTGATGTTGTTTTCCTTCCGCTTCCTTAAGGGACATTCTGATGCATAATGGGGGCATTGACATTCAAAACATTTAATATGTGTCTTTGGCTCACTGGTATTGGCAGTATTTGGTGCATTTCTGGGTGCTATAGAATTCTGCTGTGAATTATTTCTGGAATTGTTCCCTTGATAATTCCGGTTCAGAGAATTTTTCCTTTGAAATCCAGAACTTCCGCTGAATTTGAAATTTTTCTTTTTTCTGCTCAAAATTGTTGGGCTTATGATTTTTCTAGTTTGACATTCCCTCTCTTTTTCGATTGGTATCATAACAAAAAAATTCCTTTCTCATAGCCTCCTCCAATGTTTTAGGACTGTCATACTCAATTCTATCTTTAATGCTGAAAGGTAAACAGCTTAAGTACCTTTGAATTTTTGGTTTCTCTTCTATGAGGTATGGTACATATCTAAGTATGTTCATAAACTTGCTGTTCATTAACTTCATATTCATACCTCCCAACTTCAAATCGTAGAACTCTTTAGATTTTTCTTCGTAGTACTGCTCAGATAGATACTTCTTTTTGAAATATCGTTTGAAGGCACTCCATCTTACATCTTTATCTTTGATGCCCTTTACCCTTTTGATGTCTTGCCACCAGATATTTGTTTTTTTGGTCAAGTTATATATAGCCATCTTTGCCTTTAAGAACTCTGAATAGTTGTAGATCTGGAAGTATTTCTTCATCCCTGAAAGCCAAGCTTTCGCTGTCTCACATTTCTCAGTTTCTTCATTGAAAGTTGGAGGTCTTATCTTCTTGAATTCTCCATAAATCTGCTCATATTCCTTATGATTTTTCCTTCTTGGTTTAGAGTCTCCTTCACTGCTGTCACTGGTATAGTTACGCTTCCTTTTGCATACTTCAATAGCGTCTCCTGATGAGGTTGAGCTGTCTTTTACTTCACTGATTTTTATGTTCTGATTTTTATCAGTGTGAGGCATGTCCTCAACTTTGGAAATATCTTCATTGTTTCTCTCTTGTTCCTCTGTTTGGCTGTGTTCAAACAACACTTGATTTAGTTGTTCTTTTGCTTGCAAAACCTTTCATTATCTTGTTTCACTGATTTGATTCCTGCCTTTAATTCTTGAAAGGCACGTAACAGTTCCGTCGAACTCTTATTTAATTCCCCGTGACCTTCCTCTACATAGTGTTGTCCCAAACTGTGACTATTTGGCTGAAATTTGTCGCTTAAGTGTTCAACTGAGTTCTCCATACCTGTAACTGAGATAATTTCTGAATAACATAATAATTAAATTTTCAAGTTAGTACAATTTTTTACTGTATGAAATTTTTCTTCTGTGTGTTTTGGACCTCATTCAGGCCTAGAGTTCGAATCTGTGCTTTGATACCACATGTAACATCTCGAAATTTCATAAAAATTTAAAACTTTTATAAAAGCATTAATTAAGATAATAATAATTGCGAAATTAAATATTGTGATTATGACAACATTAGTTGTGCAGTGTTAGTACTAAACATGCTTTAATTTCTGTCTTAATCAGTAGTAAGATAATGACAGTTCTTATCACATAACTAGTAACATGATTATGACGACAATGAAATAAACAGATTGGAAAAACGATGCGACACTTTCTCTTTTGCAAAGATACTGACATTTTGATTTTGCTGCATAAGGGTGTCCTACGAGGTACCCTGGAGCTTACTTAGCTGCAACGCTAAAGGTTATTGAATGTCCTATGTGCAGACGACAGGTAAGAATGAAGTACGTGTAGTTCAATTTCAGCGTCATAATAAATAGAATATTATAATTTCTGTTGCGACTCTTCAGCAGTGAGCAGGTATGGTTTTCAAAGTTACACTTACTATTTTATGCTATAGTCTGACAATCTTCATGATGTTTAAATAATGTCATCTATATACGTCATTCTGCTGATGGTTTTGTTATTGTACTAGCTAGTTATACAGTCGTCATTATCCTCCCATCAATGATGTAATAAATGTATCGCAAGGTCATTTGATGTCTGTGAGAAGAAGTATGGTAACATTTCGTTAGTCTCTCTACTAAAATATGTCATTAGCTTCACCGAAAAATCTACTCAACGGACTATTTAATTCCATAAGTTTAATAATAACTTTCTTATGGTCACAACCCAATAGTAATATTAAAAACTCCTATATATAATTTATTATATCCGTAACTTTGTAATGTTGAAAATGGTGATACCTATAGTCTTTTCAAAGTCTTAAATCTAATTGTATGAAAGACATAAGGGAAACTATGTCAACATGTGACCATAGTTGTCCTATTAACTAAGTATCTAAGTGGTACCTTTATTACTTAAATCTACAAATAATAAATTTGCAACTATAGACACTTTGAAATGTTTATATATAGCAACATGAAATATAACCCTATATAACCACAACTAAAAGCTAGAAACTAAATGAATTTTGAATTATTAATCTAGATAACGATGAATCTACATGTGATAGGGTTGGGACTATATAATAGTCGTTTGAGTAAAACATTAACATGAGAATGGTGAAATGTAACCTTTAAGGTCCATACGAACCTAGGTTTTCGTTTTAATATAACAAACAACGTTAAAATGTCATGTAAAAGAATTTAAAATGTAACGTTGGGATTATAACTCTCACATGCAATAACTATTGGCAGGTTGATGATGTTGACTCATTAATGTGATACGAATGCTAAGCCATCAGGAGATCTTCCATCGATCCTGCATTGAAGTCTTGATATGATAAATCTAGTGACAAGGATCAAATTCAATCCATGTAAGGTGATAACGCTGAAATGGCGAGGTTTGAGACCGCTGTGTAAAGGTTGTATGTGATACTCCTCCGAGCTGGAATGAAACATGATTCGATCGTGATCCATTGTGGCCTACACTCTGCTTGTGAAAATACATTGTATTAAATGCTAGGGTTACTCGTCTATTGCCGCATCGTTGGCACAATTTCGATCGTTGATTAACATGAATATTATTCGTTGCATCAAAACCTAGCAAGTTGATCGACGTTTGGTTTATGAGTTTGGTAATTGAGGGTTATTGTCTCCATTGTTTTCGGACAGTGGCCGACAAGCTGCCAAAACTTTAGCCTAGAATTGTGAGAGGTTCGACCTCGAGACCTCTGCCTTGAGAGGGTTACAGTTGCTCTTCCTTCTGCAACAACGTCGTTTGATAGACTGTAAATTTAGTTTAAATCGTTGATGATTTGTAGTTCTGGAAGCTCATTGTTAAAGCTTGAGTTCGTCGTTTGTCTTGGTGTAAAAGAACCGAGGGTTTCTAGTCACGTTTCCAGTGTGGAGTCATTAAAGAACTAACGAAGGTGAGCAACTTTGGTAGTTTCGCAGCAAGGTAACGTTTGCTTAAACGAACAGCAAATCCTGTAGTGAAAGAATAAATTCATTTGATGTGATTCTATTCTCATTTTGAAAAGATATCAGTCTTCTAAATTTAACCTTTGTTTTAATGTTAGTTGCAGGTTAAGAAAGTGTGTTATGGGCGATGTTTTGGTAGAATGTGGCAAGATTTCCAACGGTAAGCTCCGAGTCTTCCCATAAAGCCTTGTAAGTGCTCTGTAAGGTTGATGGGGTTTCAAGAATGGAGTTGCAGGTCCGGTCGTGACTCGTCGTGGTTGTTTATTCAAAGCTATGTTTTTAAAAACATATTTTGCTTGTTGTCGAGACTCTCGTTTGATTAAATGATACTTGGTTTCTATACTTTAAATTTTGATAATACTGACTGGAGCTGTGACTCGTCGAAGTTTTGAGAAAATTTGGGTTCTTTCAGACTATTAGAAAAAAATGGGATAAACCCTATATAAATTTGTTTGCAAACATGTTGTAATATCTTGTTCTGAGAACCACGAATTCGTTGGTTAAGTTATGAAGTAAAGTCGTAGGGTCATTTTCTCTGTAAACAATATTTCCTCTCGGCACTAAAGAAATGCATGCTATTTAATTTTTTATAATCATCTACGTCAATCGACTTGTTGCTGTAGATTGATGTCGTGAAAATCGTCTTAACATAGGGTTTGTAGGTCTTCGTTTTGAAAAGGTAGCTCTAAGATAAGTGATGAATGTTCTGTGTAATAATCGTTATGTTGACAAACATAATGCTGTAGATTTTGGTTTCTAAAATTAGGTTATGTGGAAGTTGTTTTGGATAATAGCTCTGTTCAAAGAAAATTTTGATAAATTTTTCTTTTTTGTATGAAGATGAAAAGAACATGACTAAACAGGATTTAAGATATCGATTAGGGTTCGATTCAATGTCTGTGTAGAATGTAATTGTTTTGGCTAGAGTTTAAGTACTCTGTTGAAGATAGAAACTATAAAATGTATGTTGTTCTAAACAGTAGAGGAATCGATTATAACGAAACAAATAGATCAAACTCTAAGTTGTGTTAGTTTGTTTAACTACTGAAAACAATAGCTTATTAGCAATAGAATATTTATAATATCTCTATTATCTGTTTGAACTGTAGATTTATGAAAATAATAAAATAAGAAATGAAAACAGTGTGTGTGTATGTATAATGTGAAGACTGGGAAATATAGAATGACTGCGTAATGCTTTTGTTTACAGCATGTAAATAATGATGATAATACTATTTTAATTTGATGCTATGGTATAAGCATGGTTTGTCTATTTTCATTCGAATACTACACAAGCTAAAAGAATGAACAAACTATAAAATGTATACACAGAGAAGAGAACAATACTTATAATTTATGAAACAATGCTGTAGATTAGAACCATTTAATACAGTAAATTTTACTACTGAAAAATATAGGGTAGAATAGTAAAACAAAATTCGATCATTGTTCTATCTATTCAAATCAATGGCATTTTCCTATCCTCTAATCTATTTTTAATTTGCTTATCTCTACTAGAGTACGATGCTTCAAAACAACATGTGGAAAAATAGAGTTATTGGTTTATCAATTCAACTTCAATATTAAACTTAAACATTCAGACTTAAAACAATTCTAGGATTAGATTCTTTTTCGAAAATAAATAAACAGAAAATACTAGTTAAACAGAACATAATCATTTACCGGGAATAAGTACGAAAATCTGTAGGGCAACAAACAACCCAAGAAGACTGTTCCACCCAACCAACTCCTGAAAACAGTCAAGTGCTGTCTTAGGACCCCCAAACTTGTTCACTGAACCACCAGGAGGAAGAAACTCAGGAATTAGGACTTCTTCTTACTGTAGTAATGAAATTCTGAATCTTCAATGGTTAGCAGTCCAAAGACTTGCCCCAACCACTCTATTTCTTCTCAGCAATATGCAGACTTAAGATTTCAATCACCACTAACCTCCCTATTTGAATCTCTCTTGTAATCGCCTAATTCACAAGAGGAAAATATTCTGCAGAAATATTGATTAAGAGCTGCCTGCCCAATTCAAATTTGCCTTTATAGGCTGCCTAGGCCTTTTCAGATATTACTGGGTCATTAAATGAGTTGCCTGCTCACTCCCTCCACCTGGGGGATAATGCCCTATTTTTAGGGGTATTTGTCCCATAACCAACAGCTAGTGGTGTGATTCAACTGCTGCCATGTGTCCCATACCTTCAAACAACTTCCATTCCTCTTATTGGGTCAGTGAACACTCATTCAACAGTCCTCTTGGGTGTTTGTCTCCTAATTAAATTATTTAAATAATAATATTCAGTAATTACATTCATCCATGATCAAAACTGATCATAATTACAAAACTTTGTAATTAAATTTAACATAAAGTATTTTGCAAATAAAATAATAATTCTCAGAAATTTGGATAGGTGACAGTAGGCTTTGATATTCTTTCCATCAGTGCATGCACTCACTCGCTATCTTCAGAATTTTTTCCTCCATCCTTCCTCCTTGCACTCTCAAGAAGAGGAATGTTATCTTTCTCCGGGAGTTGATCCATTTGATCAATGGTCTTTTTCATGCAGAAGCTTTCAGGATGAAATCCCCTTTTGCAATAATTGCACTTTTCCTTCTCATTCTTCTTGTTTGGATTTCTCTTGAAATTTGAGGATTCTTCATGGAATTTCTACTTGTCCTTCCTCTGATTAGTGAGCTTCTTGAAATTTCCCTTCTTCTTTCCTTTTGAACCCTTTGAATCTCCAACGTTCAAACAGTGATCTTTTGATGGATTTTTGGTGGCCCCCATCAAGACCAAATTCTGTTGTTCTTGTGTAAGAGACTCCATGAATTCTGAGAGTGTAGGGATCTTCCAATTTCGAACTGCCTTCCTTGTGGAGTGGAAGGTCGAAACAAAGACTGAGTAATCAGGGCCAAGCTTGGAGAGAATGGCCAATATTAGTTGCTCATCCTTTTTATCAATTCCACGTTTCTTCAACTGTACAACAAGTGACTTGAATTTTGATAAAAAAATCCTGGAGGTTATCGAAATTATGTGGACTCAATGAAACAAGTTCATTATCTAGTTGGTGGCCTATTAATTCATCAGTCTTGCCAAACAATTCTTGAATCTTTAGCCAAACTTCATTGGGATAGGTAAGACCATCACAAGACCATCGAGATGGAATAAAATATCCCTAGATGTAGTGAGACACAGTATACCATAGGATTCATCTCTTCTATTATGCCACTTTGATTTCTTGTTTGTTGAGATTGGCTCAGGTTCAGTTGCCATCGTCACCTTGTAGAGGCCTTTGCTCCTCAACATGATCTCCATATGCACTTTCCAGTAAAAATAATTTAATGGAGTGAGGATGATCTGATGTTACTGATCCATGGAAGCTCTGAAATAGCTTTTAGAGTGGTTTGGTTGCGCCCCAAGATGATTTGTTGTGCCCTATGGGTGATTGAATGCACCTTGTAGATGAATGAATGCGCCATCCTTGAGACTGGTTGGATCCTGCAAGAAAATAACTAGAGAAAAGAATAGCTTGATAGATTTGATACCATGTGAAATTTAGTTCACACCAAGATCTGATCAATAAATTACAACTCTCACAAGTAATTCGCACACAACTAGTCAAGAACATTCAAAATCAGTCACATATGATGAAAACATAATTACTCTCATGAATAATAATACATCAAAAAACTTTGGGAAAGTAATAGGATATAAATATATAAAGTTACATCAAAGATTCGAATGCATAAGGATGCCATTCGAATCCTCACAAAAGTAGAGACTTACTAAAATAATGCAAAACCCCCTAGGTGGCAAGTGTGTTCTCCAAGTCACCCAAAGGCTCACGAATTTCTAATTTAGTGATCAGATAGTGATGTGTGATTAAAAAGCATGCCAAATCTAGAATTTGAAAGGAAGAAACATCATGGAGGATGAGTTGGCCAAAAAACAGTCATGACTAGTCAACTAGCTTTTAGCTTTCACTAAAAAGTGGTAAAAAGCAGTAAAAGCAGCTAATGCACCTTTCTAATCTAGGATTTTCTAAAAATAGGCAGAATCTTATCCAGGATCTCCAGGAATGCGCTCTAGTGGTTTTTGGAATCTTTTGGTGCACACAATGGTGACTTGTGGTCCACATAATGATGTTTTAGCCAACTACCTAGTCTAATACATAGGAATTAATCATAAAATGATTAATTAATGCTACTAAGGTATTAAATGACATAGATGTGGGTTTTAAATATTCCAACAAATTCTTTTACTTCCGCAAACATTTCTTTACCAATTTCTGGTGCATCCTCGCATGCCATGGAGATGGCATGTTCCAGTCTTCTTTGATCCTCCATTTCCTTGGCCCTTTCATTCATGACTACTTCTTTGTATGCACGGAGGCGCTCAACCTATTCTTCGATGCTTCCCACTTGCCGCTTATAGCTGACCATTTGATCGTGCACTGATGCCACGCAATCATCGACCTCTTTACTCACCCTAGTGTGAGTGCGCTGCAGCATAAACATGGGCATCATGTTTAAGTCGATGTTGATTTTGTCGAATCCTCGTATCGCAGCATCCAATTCCTCGTTTCTTCTTGTGATCGTGGTGGGTAACACTTGGAAAATCTACGTTTGATTGAAAATATCTAACTCAACCTTATGCACTTCTGATGTGCTTGGCTCTGCTTTTGGAAACAGCCTTGTCTCCACAATTGTGGTGCTCAATGTCTGCAATAGCTGTGACACTTGGTGGAAATTACCTGTCGCATGTTGGGTGACCTTTGCGCGATTCTCCTCCACCATAGTTGTTATCTTCTCCATTACCCTGTTCACTTTTTCAACGAGACCGACAGTTTTACTCCCTTCGCCTCTCTCCATCCTATGCTTTGTCCTTGCTTCCTCCCGCTGAGCTTCACGCTCTGAATCTATCAGAGTGGCTGATGATGCAACATCGCGACTTGCATTGTGCTACTGTTCTTCTGCGCCTTCACCTTCATCCTCTAAGTCTTTGGTTTCCTCTTGCGCCTTTGGCCCATCCATCGGCTGCCCATCCTCCGGGTCTGATGGTTGGTCTTCTCCTACTGGAACCTTCCACTCATCTGGCCATTCCTCTACTATGACATCTAGTTCTACATCAATCAACTTGTACTGCATTGGTAGCCACTGATTTTATGGGTCTGCGCATGCCTGAATGAATATCGCTTGGGACTCTACCGATAGCCTTGTGATTCTCCTATACTTCTTGGTTGCTTGTTAATTTATTTGCGGAATCTTTACTGCTTCTACTTTTAACTCTCCTAAGTACATAAAGAATTGAATGTTATTACCTGTTTGCCGCTCCTTGTTATTTAATGCCCACAAATATTTGTATCGTGCCCCTCGGCACACTTTGGAAACTTCGGTCTCCATCCCCTGGTACTGTGGTGGTTCCATCGACACAACCAACACGATCAATAATAGAAGCCATGAATATGTAAAGGGATTCCCCTTCTCCTTTGATGCCACTGCATCCTTCATCAACTCATTTAGTAGGAACAATGACGAGTTCATTTGAATGTCGGTCGCGCACTGTTTCGCTAATGCAATTACCCCTGATGTACATTGATTTGGGCGATTCTTCTTTACAATCTTAATTTCCAGCAATTTTGCTGCAATCCTAACCGCCTGATCATTGATCATGTCAATAAGGTATCCTTGGGTGTTCATCTTCAACCCGTACTTTTCCTTCATCTTCACGGTAAGCTTCTTATCATTATCCTTCCCTTGGAATTATTACGCAGGATTGAATCCGACCTTAGGTAGTCCAGTGATCTGTGAAATGAGATCGACTGTGATTGGAATCTTTGTTCCCAACCACACGTATATTCCATGAACATAGACCAGTAGTTGTTTGATACATGCATTCACTTCCACTGATCTTCCAAAATGCGGCATACAAATGATTGATAGGAACCCTGATCACTCTAGCCCCAATTCCCACTGCACTGGCTCCCTTGTGATTGGACCTCCTTCTCCATGCGCCTTTTCAACGTATGTGTGCTGAGTGTGCTCGGGATACCCTAGAATGTCATGGTCCTTGTACTGTAGTTTTTGTAGTCCTTGTGCTATTCTTCCTGCAGTATGGACACCCTTTGGTGTAGCCAGCTCTTTGATAGTATACATTGCATTCTTCCCCAGTCATATTGTTGGTGCTCCTTCCTTTCGCTACATCACATACCCTAGTATGTCCGCTACTGTTGGACCTTGCTTACCTCCTCTTGGTTTCCTTTCTTCCTCTACGGCGCCTAATGTTCCCGCTTCTCCTTCTGTAGTCGCAGCCCGTGCCAAACTATGAGTATCCCTCTTCGGCCTTAAGTCGGTATCCACTGGCCGACTAACACTTCTCTTCTTTATGATGATCCACACTGAGGAAATATTTGGTTTCTTGTGGACAATTTCCATCGGCTTGGGTTGTTCTTTCATTCCCATGCTAGAAATAAGTTATGCCATCGCAACTCTGTAAACTCACCCTGCGCTCGGCTATATTCTGCAATGGAATCACTAACTATCGCAATGCATAGTGAGTCGAACTATCCATCTGTGTGTGTATTTATAACTTCAATTCTCCACTCCCTATCCATCCTTTTTATCTTTGGAAAATGATTTCCAAATCCTTCGTCGATTTACCGAATCCTCCGTCGATTTAGCGAATCATGCACACTCATTGGTCGTTAAATGCCCCTTCATCCACTTGTGATGTCGTCCACTGTGCCTTCACTACTGCATTTATTACTTGATTTTACTTGTTCGCACCTTGCTGGATTTCTGTTATACCTCCATATTTCACAGTGTCGCATCTTCACAACAAAAATAATTGACGACACTTCCCCTACTGCTTAAAACACCCAGAAGAGAAAAATGATGAGTGATCCTTGAAGACAAACCTATTCTATCAAGAATCAACCCAGCCGAGACTTCATATACCTGCACTACCGCACCTTGCTCCAGCTTAGGTGCACGATAGTCCAAACTACCGCGCTATGCTCTTTCTATTCCACGCGGTACTACCGCGTTATGCTCTGTTTGAGAGGCGCGGTCCCTCCTTTTTAGCCTTTCTACCATGGCTTGTGGGATCTTGATCTTCGAGAGATTTTTGAGGATTGGTATCCCTGATTCGATCCTAACTCACTTTCTGTGATTAGTAGGCCTGATCCACTAAACTCTCCCAAGATCCATCCTTCTCTCTTGTTGGTTAACCCTATTACACAGTATAAGAGATAGACATTCCATGAGCAAAGGAGAGGACTCTTGGAGACATCAAACTTATGATCTTGAATCTTTGTGGAGATAGCTAGAGGAGGAAGCACTTGGAGCTGGGAGTTGGCTTGGATATCAAGCAACCATTGCAAATGACTTCAAGTTGGTAATAGAACATAACTTGTCTTGTTTCCCAAACCACATGTGTTGATTTTGTTTCAATTATATGATTTGTATCTATTATAGATTTAGATCCTAACTCATATTTCAAGTTGCTAGAGAATCATATATGCTTGTATCTTGGCTTTATTTTGATAGGTTCATTCACGAGGACTTGGGAATTGGAGCAACCATTAAAACAAGCAATTGGATTGAAGGTCAGTTAGATCTCTTTCGTTTCTTCCAGCAGTTTAATCTTGAAATGTCTGTTTAGATCTAGGAATTCAAGGTAGCATTTGTTATTTTTTGTCTTAGTCTAGAGTAAGTTAAAGTCTACTTTAACCTAAGAGAATTTCTACCTATACGTAGGGGGAAAATTCTACAACAAGAATGGCGACTCCGCTGGTTTGAACCCCATTTGATTGATTGATCTCACTTTCAGTCATTTTTTATTGTGATTCTTCTTTCTCTTCAAACCAGTACTGAATTTTGGTCTCCTTGACCTTTATTCTTCCCTCCTCTCTACATCTTTCCTCCCGCTGTGATCAGTGAGTCCTCTGGGTCTGTAGCAACCCTGAAAAAATCAATCTTCTATTCAAAAGTTGCGTTTTTCCATCCTTTGCAACAGTACCCCGCCCCCAGCACTCTCTACAGCACGGTAGTACCGCGTACCCAGCACTTTTACCAGAGCGGTAGTATACCAATACCGCGCTCTAGTCTGTTCCTGACACGCGGTAGTGTCTGCATATTTTCAATTTTTTCTTCCCTGCTTGGTTTCCTGAGTCATTTTTATTTTCTCTGCTTTAGTTGGTGTTTTATGTTGCCTATTACTATCATGTTCATTACACATTCTTTGTGGTGTGTTTATTTCTCTTGTGAGCTTGATTATTTTATGAGTTAGTGGCATTATTTGCACATTGGGTCACCCCTTCAGTCTGATTGCATTGGCTTGATCTTCTCATCACAACCAAACCATTACTACTGTTCTTTTTTACTGGATCGTGTATCTTTCATAATCACATTGTTTCCATTATTATCATTAAAATCTATATTGAAAATTATTATTGGAGAACATTTGTGTTGTTTGGATTGAAATGGTCTAGCAATATTATTGTGCATTAGGAAGTGAACCATTTAAATTTGCCACATAAATTCTCATTTTTTGAAGCATCCTAGTTGCAAGATCAGTGAATTGGAAAGAAGTATTTATTTCAGTTTGGCTCTACTTACAAAAAGAAAACAATTTTTTTTTGTTTTGAAGTGGTTTTTAATTGCTTATGAAAGTTTCATGCATTTATGATCGAAGAACTCTCTCTCTTCCATAGCTAGTTTTCATCGAATACAAAGCTTATTTCGATTCATTCTCACTTGCATGGTTTGGGTCTTCACAACACCACCAAGTTTCATGTCCATTTACCCGATTGAGTAATACAACCACTAAAATTAATCTCCCTAACTAAACCAACATTAACCTCACTTGAGGAAATCAAAAGAATTTGGTAGTTAGGTAGTACACCGGGGATAGGCATCAAAATAATTCCCCCTTGTCATTTTTATCTGAGACATAGTTGTTGTCCTCTAGGGAACTAAAATCCTCTAGTATTTATTGACACGGTCACAGCCAGTTTATGGAGGGGCCTCCTGACTGTTTTTAACTTTCAGGGGTTAAACCTCCGCGAGGTTGAGAACCGGACGGACTCTGTGGAATGCCGCACTCCACTTAGCCCTAAGGCAACATCGATCATTGTCTTCCTTGTAATTCATAGTAATGCAAGGGTGATAAGGCAGAAGAGCCAAAAACCTTTTCCAACGTGTCATGAACGAGGTAGCTTAGTGACTTTTCTACTAGGGCTCTTTTACCTAGGATCCCTTTCGGTAGAGGGATATCCTTCTCATATTGGTCTCTCACGTTGTATTGTTCGACTTGGATTTCATCACCTTGCGAAGGATACAACTTGTTGAGGTCTCCATCTCTTAGTTAGGAGTTTGCTTGTTATCTCATCTTTATAGAGGGTCATTTTTTCTTTTTAGTGACTGCTTGTTGGAATTATGGACATTATTTTTCTCAGCTCGCTTACTAAGACACCGGTCTCAGTATAGATTTTAGAGATTGATTTTTTGGCCCGCGAGCCTTGTTTTTTCTAGCTCCTCTTTTGCACACTCGGCTACATTAGAGTTTTTGAGTTCTTTGTTACGAGACTTCCCCCGGATTTCATATTCCTACCATTATGTCAAAACCACCACGGAGATCACTACTAGTACAAGGTAAAATCCCTCCAACACCACTACCACCACGGACCTCCGGTCCACCTGCATCACGTATTCCTGCTCCTCTTGGCCGTGGTGTTTGTCGAGGAAACATCCCACCACCGATACGCACTACATCTTCAGTTCCATCTGTAACCGTTACTCACAGCACAGTCTTAGAACCTCTTGCAATTTCTGCAACCACTAGTATATCTGAAAGTCCCACTGTCACTTCACCCACTGTTATTCCATATATATCTGCCACAGTGGACAACATTACAACGGCTGAATCTAGTACAACCCAAAATACTAGACTAGAGGCCATCCTCCTACCTGATGTCAACACCTCCCTTCCACCAGAAAATTTCCACGATGACACAGACGGATCTGTTGGCACCACCGAAGGATCCGACCAAGATATATCTGGCTTGATTTCAGTCCCGGGAGGGTACTTCGAAATTATTGAAGACACTCAACTTCCTGATACACCTTTTGAACCTGACTGTGGCTTTATCACTTCCCAGGTGGAGCTTCCGCCTGTTATCATCGCGCCATCTAGCGTTCATCCATAGGAAACCAGTTCTTCCAGCAACGTACCTCGTACCATATCTCTCCCCAACCTCCCTCCGGGACATGAGATCATGGCCTCCATTCAATCTAGTATGGTTAGTCTAGCAAATTCCCCGTTAGCATCGGCATAGTTTAAACGTGACATAGAGCAAATGCTCTCGACAACTTCCAGATATCCCCCTGTTACCCGTCCTCCTGACTATCGGGATCCCAACATCCTGTCTAGCACAGAGTTTCATCACTCCTATGCAGATGGCTCCGGACCTTCAGACGTTACTATACCTATGTTCCCGCCGGACCCCGAAAACCCTTTTCAGGATACGAACCCGGACCCAGTCTTCGATGGTCCTCCTATCGTTGAACACGCTATGGACGATACCTCCGATACCCCTCGGTTAAATTCCCCACATTTGCTGCCATCACCCATGTTTGGCGCACATTCTATGAGGGATAACCCAGATTTTTCTCCGTCCTCGCCCGTCAGATATGGAAGACCCCCTCCACAAATCGGCACTTTTGGCGCCATTGGCCAATCAACACTATCGTATCTGGCTAGTGTTGGAAGAACACCAATTCATACTGCTGGATCATCCAAATTGACCGGAGATTCACCTTCGGCCACTATCTACACTATCTCAGGAGGTGGACAACTGACTGCCATGATCCCCAACTCCAACAACCAAATGCCTCCTATCAGGCCATCAACAAAACCTACTGGAGGACAATCCTTTGTTGGGAACCCCGTTCCTAGTCAACAACCTCCTCCTATTGGGCCATCAACCCAACCTACTGGAGGACAATCCTTTGTTGGGAACCTCGTTCCTAGTCAACAACCTCCTCCTATAGGGCCATCCAACCCATCTGCTGGAGGGAAGCCCATCGGCACCATCCAACCACCCTCCCAACCAGCAGCATCTGCTCACTATGGTATGTACAACACACCTGGAAGCGGACAACCTTATACCGATTTTTTGACCGGTCCCCATCTTCAACATCCCTCGTCAGGTACGCTTCCTTCTTGGGAACCTCAATTCCCACAGAATGGGGGGTACTCATTATTTGGAAATTGGAACCCATCTGGGGGGAAATCTCAGATTCCCCCCAACTTGAACTCCGGCTTCCCCTATCCTTCGGCTGCTACAACTCCATGGAACCCATCCCTTCAATTTCCACACGTTCATCAAGGAGGAACGAACATTCCATGGACACCACTGTTGCAGCCACCCCCCAAGCCTGCTTTGGGAAACCCTCCACTTACTCAATATAGTGGCAACATTCCTGGAACACAACAACTCCAGGGAACTTTTCCCCAATCAGGAGCAGCAACCATTCCCGGGTTACATCAACCCCAAGGTACCATACCTACCATCCCCACTCAGAAGAAAATCCACCAACCGGTTACCAACACTCAACCGGTTAACCAGATGGCCTACTACCCACTGAACTTCCAGCAGTACCCCGCGGGAAACACATATGTGTATAACACACAACAGTATACTATGTAGGGCCCCCCAGGTTTCTCTGCACCATACGGTTATTACTCATACCCACAAACTAATCGTCAACTTCCCTTTTTGGCCACGCTAGACTTACCTGATTTGTCGAGGCTCATTAACGATCCCATATGGCATGAACCTCACTGGCCACCCATTCCAGCCAAACTTCCATCAAACATTCCTAAGTTCGATGCTAAGCCTGGGGAAGACCCCAAGAACCACGTAATGACCTTCCATCTTTGGTGTTCATCCAACTCCTTGATGGACAATTCCATTCGATTACGGCTCTTCCAGCGTACGCTTACTGGCACGGCAACAAAATGGTACATCGAGCTGCCACAACACTCTTTCCACGATTTCAACACCTTGGCTATGCAGTTTCTGACCCATTTCCAGCTCCCCATCCGGTATGAGACTAGAATAGAACTGTTAACCTCATTGCGTCAAACCACTTCTACGCACATTTCGGATCACATCCATGAGTGGCGTCGACGCCGTAGGCTAATCAAGGCACCCATTCCGGATCAGCTACTCGCTGATTGGTTCACAAAGTCATTTTTGCCTCCCATAGCTAGGGATATCGCTATGCGCGGGCCGGTCACAGAAGAACAAGCCATCTCGGCATCTCAGTACATGGATTTGGTATATACCCAATCCAACACTTTACACGAATTTCTTCCCCATGGCGCCCGCGTTACCACTGATCCAACGAAACCCACCACTGAACCCCCCATTGATGGTATTGTCGGTTCAGTCAAGGCCCATCCTACTACCCACTAGACGGGGAAACAAGCTTCTACTTCCCCCGCTCTATCTCAGGCTGCTCCAAAAGCTACTACTTCTCCTACTATCTCCTCCGAAGTGAATGTAGTTCAATCTATGTCACAACCATCCGGAGGAAAGAAGAAGAATAATCGTGGTAAATCCAAGAAGAACCAGCAGGAGAATCCCAAGCCACAACCCACCCACAACAACTCGAAACCACGTCGAAAGGCTAAGTTTCCCTGCCTAATTTGTCAAGACGATCACTACACGTGTGACTGTCGCTACAAGGATGAAGTCAACAAATTCATTAAAGGATTCTCTCGCCCGACAGTGTTAACTGACCCTTTCCCTCAATAGCAATAGCAGATGGTTGCCCAAGAAACCCCACAGGGGAGCAACTCGAGAAACCCAACTCGCGAAGAGACGTCCGCAAATCGCGAAATCCTGATGACGAATAATGAAGAGATTCATATAACCACTCGTTCACATATGAGAACCCTCCAAGTTCAAACAAATAGTCAGAGATAGCCAAAGGCAAATCTCCTGTTGAATATCCGACTCCTACCCCTCCCCCTACTGGCCATCTCCATATCGAGAGACCGCTTACGGACACAGTGCTACGCCCACCCAAGGGCACCATACGAAAGGTGACATTTAATCCCAATGCACGAGCTGCCAAAAATTACAACATTGTTGAGGATTTAGCTCAAGCACCTTGCGCCATGTCGACTCTCGAGGTTCTTCAACACTGCCCTACGCAGCGTAGAACCTTACTTTCAGCACTAGGGGCAATGGACCCAGACACTTCAAACACTATTATGTTTAACTTGGAGTATGCTAAACCTCGGCTTTCTCACCAGTTAGCCTTCCAGGTTCATACAAAAATCCATGGAAATAGCATCCATCGCACTGTTTTAGATGAAGGTGCCTCCACGTCGATCATGTCTTTGAATTGTTGGAGAACCTTAGGCTCACCCGAAGTCACGCTGTCTCCCACTACTCTCAAGGCATTTTATGAACACGGTTTTCAACCTTATGGACTCATTCCCGCAATTGGTGTTGACAAAACAGTATCCGTACACATCGAAGTCGTGGATGCACCGTTAGATTACAATCTTCTACTTGGTCGGAACTGGTTTTACGCCATGACCGCCATAGCATCTACTGTCTTCCAGATTGTGCAATTTCCCCATGAAGGGAAAATTGTCACTATAGATCAACTTGATTACTGTATCCCAGACTCTCATCTGAACTCCGCCAACACCATCCCATTATTGGATCAGCCTCGGTACCGGTTCCAAGACGTCGGCGTTGGTCTTATGAAGGATTCTTCCCTTATTGGAGTTTTTCTAGAGCTGGGGCCCCATGTTCAACTAGTCAACATGATTTCATCAAATGCCACCCCTTCCAACGATTCATGGGTGATTCCGAGTCCCGCTGAGATTGAAAACTATGGCAACTCCATGCCTTTGAATAGAAACCTCGCAGCATATGAAGCGATCCAATCAGCCACCAATTGGGTCGACTGTCCTACCCATCACACCGTGGCATAGCTCTCGTCTGAGACTCATTCATCCCCACCACTTATCGATCCTCTCACTTTGATTTTTCCCACCGACGAATCAATTATGGAGGTTATGTGCGGTGATGAGCCACCATGGGAAAATTTTCATCATCGATCTTCATTCCCCACCATTCAGACGCTTGAGCCCAATACAAAACCCAGTACTTCACTTGGAATGGTTCAAACCAAGTTTCCCACTTCTCTCGACGAAGTATTTTTCGAAGGGAACTTGGCTAACCTTATGGAAACCACTCCCATAGATATTTCAGTGAAGCCTGGTATCGTGGAAAACATACATATTGGCAAAACATGCACTCCCCTCAAAATGGAGTTCTACACTGCCTACTTCAAAACCTTCTGCGATGTTTTTGCTTGGAGTTATGAATAAATGCCAGGAATAGATTCCTCGATTGTGGTCCATGAAATTCCAACCTTCCCTGGCACCCGACCTGTTCAGCATAAACTTTGACCCATCCATCCTCGTGAGGCAGCCGCTATTAAAGCAGAAGTTGAAAAACTTTTACGTGCTGGTTTTATCTATCCTGTCCCATTGACAGAATGGGTATCTAACATTGTTCCCGTAGCCAAGAGACAGGGAACAATTAGAGTCTGTGTCGATTACCACGATATGAACAAAGCTTGTCCAAAGGACAACTACCCAACTCCGTTCATCGACCAGATCATCGATAATTGCGTCGGGAGTGTCATCTTTTCATTTATGGATGGCTTTTCTGGCTATAATCAGATCGATATCCTCCCAGCCGACTAGCATAAAACAACCTTTATCTACCCTTGGGGGATTTTTGCATATCGAAAGTTACCTTTTGGCCTTAAAAAAGCCTGGGCAACTTTCCAACGGGCGATGTCATACGCATTTCACGATATCAAACATATTGTAGAACCATATCTTGATGATCTTCCCGCTCATTCTCAGACCCGGGATGACCATCCTGATCACTTAGGTGCCATTTTCGAAAGGTGTCATCACTATAATATCCGTTTGAATCCACATAAGTGTGCCTTTTGCGTGGAAGCCGGAAAACTTTTGGGATTCATAATCTCCAAAAGCGGGATATGCTTAGATACTGCAAAGGTAGAAGCTATCTTAGCCCTGCCTTCCCCTACGAACATTCCAGAACTTCAAAGTTTGCAAGGGCATGAAAAATTTCTATGTCGTTTCATCTGTAATCTTTCCGAGATAACAAAAGGCTATATGAGGCTTCTCAAGAAGAACACTCCCTTCATTTGGGACGACGAAGCCCAACATTCCTTTGATAATCTAAAGGCGGCCTTAACTAAAGATCTGGTGATCCAACCCCCCGATTACACACGGGATTACATTCTTTATCTCGCAGCTTCGAATTCCACTATCGATATGGTGCTAGTCCAGGAAGACCATAACGACATAGAACATGTAGTATACTATCTTAGTAAGAGTCTTCTCGAATCCGAAACTTGTTATTCACATGTTGAAAAACTAGCTCTGGCAACAGTTTTCGCTGTCCAAAGGTTCCGTCATTACATTCTATTCCGCCGGACCACTGTTATAGCCAATTTCAATCCAATGTATTATATCCTCACGCGTCAAGTGCTTGGGGGCAAATATTCTCATTGGATCGTCATCCTCCAAGAGTTTGACTTGGAATTTGTCAAAGCCAAGTCCAAGAAGTCTTTGGTCTTTTCCAAGTTGATTTGTAACTTGCCCCGTGCTACCGAGCAATCCGAGCCCATCGATTCTCTTCCTGATGAATCGTTGTTCCTCATTAGCACGTTTGATCCATGGTACGGGGATATTTTATTATATCTCCAAACCCAACGTTTCCGCCTCGACCTCACTCGCGATGAACGTCGACGCATCCGACATCACGCCAAGTACAACCTCATAGTCAATGATACCCTCTATTGACATGGTGTCGACACTGTTCTTCGACGCTGTTTGACTCTAGATGAGGCGGAACGTGTTCTTAATGACTTCCCGGCTAGAGCATGTGGTGGTCATCTCTCTAGGATGGCTACGACCCAGAAAATACTGTGAGCAGGATATTTCTGGCCCTTGATTTTCGAAGACTGCATTGAAACGGTCAAGAAATGTCCACCATGTCAATTATTTCATAATAAAACACGCTCGCACCCCCCTCCACTCCATCCTGTTATTGTCGTCGGCCCCTTTTCCAAATGGGGCATAGATTTCATGCACAGTAATCCCATTTCAGCCGGGGGGCATAGCTATGTCATAGTAGCTATTGACTATTTCACAAAATGGGCTGAAGCGATGTCTACTTATGATGAGGACGACAAAACAACAGCACAATTCATATTCAATCACATTATAGCTAGATTTGGTGTCCCACAATCCATTGTGATCGATCATGGCTCCCACTTCAGGAACCATATGATTGAGGAACTAGGTGCCAAGTTGGGTTCTCGCCATGAAAACTCAACCCCATACTACCCACAAGCTAATGGCCAAGTTGAAGCCATTAAAAAAGTTCTGAAATGAATGATTCAGCGTATTGTGGGTACTCATAAATCCAACTGGCACTCAGCTCTATTTTCAGCACTATAGACATATTGAACCTCAGTAAAAAGTGCTACTGGGTTTACACCATTCCAACTGGTGTATGGGCTGGAAGCCATTTTACCGATTGAGTGTGAAATCCCATCACATAAGATAGCCATAGAGCTACTTCCCCACACCACTTTCGAAGAGGAATGGTTTCTATACCTAGCCAAGCTAGATGAAACCCGCCGCGACGCTGCTTTAGCCAACGAAGCTCATAAAAAATCCGTCAAAGCACAGTATGATAAATCCGTTCAACCTCGGGTTTTCAATGAAGGTGACCTCGTACTCACATATGATCAAATGCACGATAAACTTGGAAAAGGAAAGCTAGAATCTATGTGGTACGGCCCCTTTGTTGTAAAACGTGTCTTGGAGAAAGGACCCTATGAACTCATCGATTGTGATGGCACACCATTGGCACGGCCCCGCAATGGGCCGTACCTCAAACGCTTCTACGCGTAAGGTTATCCTACGCGAGATAATTTTTGTACATAATGTACTTAGCTTGTTTTCACTCATCTTTTTGGTGTGCACATACGGACCTCATGTATCCATTCTTACCTTGACTTGTGATTTTATGCGCAGATGTCTACCTACTTTGGATTCGCCGATGGTGCAAGCCGGCATACCCGGAACCTCTCTTCCGCAGCATGGGTAATCTATTCTCCCACTGGAGAGTTGCTATTTTCAGGAGCCAATTGTTTGGGTCCTGCAACCAACAATATCACAGAGTACCATGTAGTCATCGGACTCTTGACGGAGGTTGCTTCCCTTGGAATTGACTCCCTATCAGTCTTTTTAGACTCCCAACTCATAGTTTCTCACCTGAATCGTGTTTACACAGTTCGCGATCCTATCCTACTTCGTTTATTTCGGAGGGTACACCTCTTGGAACGATCTTTTAATTTCATTTCATATCAACACGTACCAAGGGAATTCAATTGTATAGTTGATTCATTAGCTAATTACATTTTGGATTGGCATCTTGCCCATACATAAAAACACATCACAAAATAAACACACAAGTCATTGTAAATAAATAGATCATAAAAGTAGGTCCATATATATATCACTGTATATAAAACTGTTTTTTCAAATACATAAAGTTTATGTTTTAAAGAAAAAATTTGGGACCTAATCCCATACAAAAAGATGGCTCTCAAAGCCTACATATCTTATACATGCCGCAAAAAAATAAAAGCTACCATCTAAGGAGATCTGGGGGATCTATCATGTTCCTCATCAGATTCCTCACGCTGCTGGTGATAACACACTATCGCCCGAACCACCCTACGGAGGAGTCGGCCAATACGCCTAGGCACACCTACGGTATGCCGCTGGAGATGAAAAGGGATGTCGTCCACCCTCATAGCGGGGATACAGTGGGTTAAACCCTATAGGTTCCTCTCTATCTCCTCGACCCCTCCCGCCTCATCCTCGTCTTCTTCCTTGTCCGGAGCGGTTTGGTGATTAACACCACCTCGGCGTAATGGCGAGTACCCTGCCGGTCTCTGTGGTCCACGATCTGCGACATGCACACGTACATATATTAAAGTCTTTTACGCATTCTAAAAAACAATAAAAATTATACATTCAAAAAAAAAAAAAACATCCATGAAGGTCATACCTAAATTGTCCCAATCCTCATCTTCTGGCAGTGCCAAGTCTTTGTCCTCGCGAAAGTCCACCCCTGCATAGGGGTAGTCATCGATCATCACAATCTGTTCCTCGAGCCACGAGAAGAAATCCTCACCGAAATCCAAACGTTGTGGCCCCCCAAGTCGTCCTGCGTATTCACTCCATCGAGCCATCCATGGCTCGGTGGGTGGACGGGGGGGCATGGCTATCTGTGGGTGCAACAACAACACCCTCGCCAAGAAGAAGGTGACTAAGATGCTCCCATACCCAAATTGAGAATTCTCTCGAAGCCTGCACTTGTTCACTTGCTCTTTGAGGTTGGTCAATACTGCCTCATAGCAGTTGAATACTATTCCTGCCATGCAATCCACTGCAAGATTCATCTGTGTATAGGACGCCTGATGGGGACCCGTGCTCCATGCTGCACGTGTGATAGTGAACAACATGGTTTTTAAAGGAAGTTCTACAATGTCTTTGATGACCACCTTGCCGCTTTTCTTCCTCGAACCTTGACGGCAATAACGAGCAATTAAAGCATCCGTGCTCACCTCCGAGGCTGTGAACCCAGTAAAACTCACTCGGGATCCTCTTTTTGAGAGGTCCGTGAGGAAATAAATGTCCTCGAGTTCAATCTCGAGGGTGTGTTCTCCCAATCGGAAAACCTGAATGTCGGGGTCCCACATTTGAATAATGTGGATGAGAAGTTTTGCCTGCTTACGGATACCTTTGGTCTTGAAGAATTTCAACAAACCACATTCCCACAACGCAGTCAAGGTCTCTTGGTCATCTTCGGCCAACAAATCATCCGCTTCATGCTCTCTTTCTTTCCAATGGACCATTTTGCTCCAAACAAGTTACAGACACCTGCAAAAAGTCATAGGAAACATTCATTAATCATTTAACAACTTGATCTCAGCTAAAAATTTGAGAAAAAAAAAATTCTTCATCTTGAAAATCGTCACTATAGCGCCTGAGAGAAAATTGATTGCGCAGTACTGCACAGTACCATGCTTCCCGATATGGCTCCCGAGCGATACGATGGAAGGAGAAAATTGCCCAATAGGGATTGCCCAAAAAAATGTTTTTCCCTACTGAAATCGAGTTATTCATACATGAAATGAAAGAGGGGCTTGCAAGCTCTTACCTAGCGCAGACGGCTATTGAAACGGTGCTCCGGATCTCCAGATATGAACTCTTGAATTTTTTGCTCCTCAATGGGTAAAATCTCCTCTTTTGGCAAATGCACAAGTGAAATGGTAACTTTCCATATTTACCTATCCTTTATATAACTTTTTCACTTATTTTTTATTCATTATTTTATCTAGTTAAAATAAAACCCATTTCACATTACTAATATCTCGTTCCATGAGCATTTGTTGACAGGGTCTCCCTTAAAAAATATTCACATTAGCGTTCATTTATTGTTTGACCTTCATTTTGAGCCTATTTTATCTTTTTCGTGCTCTGGATTAAAACTTGAAAAAGATTCCAAGCGCTTTTACACCCGTGTCGTGCTTGTCAAGCTTAAGTAAATGGTGTCGAGTTTAGTCAGATTTACTCATGCTCGTTAAACGATTCGGAAAATATTATCTTGGTTGTATTTTATTCTCTTTTCAAACCAAAATAATTTAAAATTACGAAAAAGACCATTGGAGTCCATAGTTAAGCTCTTTTCAGACTCCCTAAAATTGAAAAGATTGCCAAGTGATCTTGACTCTTTCACACTTGTAAAAGTATTTGAAAGGTCGTCTATTCGGTGATAGGTTATCCCTTTTTCGGCCCGTCTAGACTATTTACGAGAAAGGTATACCTCGGTCAATTTTTGGCTGGGAGAGTTCTCTCGGGAATTGTTTTACACTTTTTTGGGATCGAGGGACTAAATTTACGAAAAAGTACACTTTGGAGCCTCCTTTAAGTTTTTCAGGCTCTCTTAATGTGAAAAACTACCGAGTTTTACTTCCTTGGAATTGTTAAAATTTAACATCGAAGGACCCACTTTGGGACAAACCCCTCCTTTCTCAGGTTCGTAAAACATGTGAGATTGGACTCATCTATGAGATGAGCTATACCGAGCATCTGTTATCATCTTCAAGCTCAAAAAACAACAAAGAGGTACTCGTCTATCATGTCGGGGGAATATGGGAAACAAGTCAAATTTATTTTGGCAACTTGTCAGTAGTCACCTTTGAACATGGCATGCGTCTATCCCTTGTCTATTTTGGGTATTTATTTTCGCTGAGTTATGGTCATCATCCTGAGTCGTCTCTCTGGCCACGAGCCTACTCGTTCGGTGTCTATCCTCTGCTATCAATAATCCCTGTTGCCAAGTCCTGTTACATGCCGTTATATGTTCAAAGGGTTACATTGTTCAGAGTCATTCATTGTGTCAGACCTCCGCTGTGTCAGTACATGCTCCATTGTTTCATCATCCTATACTATCATTCGTTCTGATTTCATGTCAATGATGTGGGAATCATTATGGCCCACCTTCGATGAGTCTATTCTCGTCGACACCAAATCACTATCCGGGAATTGGACTTAGGGATCAACCATTAGTACCTTGGTACCTGCATGCCTCAATGGTAGGTTTCCTCGTGTTCGACAGTAGGTTTACATCATTGACCTCTAATCGAACGATCTCTCGAATGCTCGACTTCAACCCATCTATTCGCATTTCGTTGAGATGTACTACAGATACCTTGGGGATCATCGTCATCATTGGTGATTTCCCTCGCAATTGTTAACGGTTCACATCATTGACTGGTAATCAAATGGTTTTTACCATGTTCGACTTCAACACTTTGTAATCACATGGCTAGATTCATATCATTTGCGATTGGGTAGAAGACCCTAGGCGCACCTTTGTATCTTGATTGCGTCCAGGTTGCGATGGAGATGTCCTTTGTATTGTCACACAGATACACTTTTGTATTGGTCATGGCTGTGTCCTTACTGTCTCATGGATCTACGCTTGTTCATAGTAGCCATGGTTTGTCTACAGTCTATATCATCTCAGTACTCATGGATCTGCAATGTATTGGTCGGCAGCCATGCTTTGAGTCATTTGTTTCCGAGCATGGGGATGCCTACCTCGGTGGTATATCTAACATTTTGTTTCTGTTTCAGCTCCTTGCTGCTCTCCTCGATGCTATCTCCGCACAGTATTTGTAAAGTCTTTCGGCCATCAGTTCCTTCTGAACTCACACTTTAGGGGGCATCTGTTATACCTCCATATTTCACAGTGTCGCATCTTCACCACAAAAATAGTTGACGACACTTCCCCTACTGCTTAAAACACCCAAAAGAGAAGAATGATGAGTGATCCTTGAAGACAAACCTATTCTTTCAAGAATCAACCCAGCTGAGACTTCATATACCTGCACTACCGTGCCTTGCTCCAGCTTAGGTGCGCAGTATTCCACACTACCACGCTATGCTCTTTCTATTCCACGCAGTACTACCGCGTTATGCTCTGTTTGAGAGGTGCGGTACCCCCCTTTTTAGCCTTTTTGCCATGGCTTGTGGGATCTTGATCTTCGAGAGATTTTTGAGGATTGGTATCCCTGATTTGATCCTAACTCACTTTCTATGATTAGTAGGCCTGATCCACTAAACTCTCCCAAGATCCATCCTTTTCTCTTGTTGGTTAACCCTATTACACACTATAAGAGAGAGACATTCCATGAGCAAAGGAGAGGACTCTTGGAAACATCAAACTTATGATCTTGAATCTTTGTGGAGATAGCTAGAGGAGGAAGCACGTGGAGCTGGGAGTTGGCTTGGATATCAAGCAACCATTGTAAGTGACTTCAAGTTGGTAATAGAACATAACTTGTCTTGTTTCCCAAATCACATGTGTTGAGTTTGTTTCAATTATATGATTTGTATCTATTATAGATTTAGATCCTAACTCATATTTCAAGTTCCTAGAGAATCGTATATGCTTGTATCTTGGTTTTATTTTGATAGGTTCATTCGCGAGGACTTGGGAATTGGAGAAACCATTAAGACAAGCAATTGGATTGAAGGTCAGTTAGATCTCTTCTGTTTCTTCCAGCAGTTTAATCTTGAAATGTCTGTTTAGATCTAGGAATTCAAGGTAGCATTTGTTATTTTTTTGTCTTAGTTTAGAGTCAGTTAAAGTCTACTTTACCCTAAGAGAATTTCTACCAATCTATAGGGGGAAAATTCATTCTTGTTGTAGAATTTCCCCCCTATGGATAGGTAGAAATTCTCTTAGGTTAAAGTAGACTTTAATCAACTCTAAACTAAGACAAAAAATAACAATGCTACCTTGAATTCCTAGATCTAAACATACATTTCAAGATTAAACTGCTGGAAGAAACAGAAGAGATCTAACTGACCTTCAATCCAATTACTTGTCTTAATGGTTGCTCCAATTCCCAAGTCCTCGCGAATGAACCTATCAAAATGAAACCAAGATATAAGCATATACGATTCTTTAGCAACTTGAAATATGAGTTAGGATCTAAATCTATAATAGATACAAATCTTATAATTGAAACAAAATCAACACATGTGATTTGGGAAACAAGACAAGTTATGTTCTATTACCAACTTGAAGTCACTTAAAATGGTTGCTTGATATCCAAGCCAACTCCCAGCTCCAAGTGCTTCCTCCTCTAGCTATCTCCACAAAGATTCAAGATCATAAGTTTGATGTCTCCAAGAGTCCTCCCCTTTGCTCATAGAATGTCTCTCTCTTATAGTGTGTAATAGGGTTAACCAACAAGAGAGAAGGATGGATCTTAGGAGAGTTTAGTGGATCACGCCTACTAATCATAGAAAGTGAGTTAGGATCGAATCAAGGATACCAATCCTCAAAAATCTCTCGAAGTCCAAGATCCCACAAGCCATGGCAAAAAGGCTAAAAAGGGGGTACCGCGCCTCTCAAACAGAGCATAATGCGGTAGTACAGCGTGGAATAGAAAGAGCATAGCGCGGTAATGTGGACTACTACGCACCTAAGCTAGAGCAAGGCGCGGTAGTGCAGGTATATGAAGTCTCAGCTGGGTTGATTCTTAACAAAATAGGTTTGTCTTCAAGGATCACTCATCATTTTTCTCTTCTGGGTGTTTTAAGCAGTAGGGGTAGTGTCGTCAACTATTTTTGTGGTGAAGATGCGACACTGTGAAATATGGAGGTATAAAAGATGCCCCCTAAAGTGTGAGGTCAGAAGGAACTGATGGCCAAAAGACTTTACAAATACTGTGCGGAGATAGCATCGAGGAAAGCAGCAAGGAGCTGAAACAAAAACATAATGTTAGATATACCACCGAGGCGGGCATCCCCATGCTCGGAAACAAATGACTCAAAGCATGGCTGCCGACCATCACATTGCAGATCCATGAGTACTAAGATGATATAGACTGTAGACAAACCATGGCTACTATGAACAAGCGTAGATCCATGAGACAGTAAGGACACAGCCATGACCAATACAAAAGTGGATCTGTGTGACAATACAAAGGACATCTCCATCGCATCCTGGATGCAATCAAGATACAAAGGTGCGCCCAAGGTCTTCTACCCAATCGCAAATGATACGAATCTAGCCATGTGATTACAAAGTGTTGAAGTCGAACATGGTAGAAACCATTTGATTACTGGTCAATGATGTGAACCGTTAACAAATGTGAGGGAAATCACCAATGATGACGATGATCCCCAAGGTATCTGTAGTACATCTCAACGAAATGCGAATAGATGGGTTGATGTCGAGCATTCGAGAGATCGTTCGATCAGAGGTCAATGATGTAACCCTACTGTCGAACACGAGGAAACCTACCATTGAGGCATGCAGGTACCAAGGTACTAATGGTTGATCCCTAAGTCCAATTCCCGGTTAGTGATTTGGCGTCGACGGGAATAGACTCGTGGAAGGTGGGCCATAATGATTCCCACATCATCGACATGAAATCAGAACGAAAGATAGTATAGGATGATGAAACAATGGAGCATGTACTGACACAGCGGAGGTCTGACACAATGAATGACTCTGAACAATGCAACCCTTTGAACATATAACGGCATGTAACAGGACTTGGCAGCAGGGATTATTGATAGCAGAGGATAGACACCGAACGAGTAGGCTTGTGGCCAGAGAGACGACTCAGGATGATGACCATCACTCGGCGAAAATAGATACCCAAAATAGACAAGGGACAGACGCATGTCATGTTCAAAGGTGACGACTGAAAAGCTGCCAAAATAAACTTGACTTGTTTCCCATATTCCCCCGACATGATAGACGAGTACCGCTTTGTTGTTTTTCGAGCTTGAAGAGGATAACAGATGCTCGGTATAGCTCATCTCATAGATGAGTCCAATCTCACATGTTTTATGAACCTGAGAAAGGAGGGGTTCGTCCCAAAGTGGGTCCTTCGATGTTAAATTTTAACGAGTCTAAGGAAGGAAAAATCAGTAGTTTTTCACATTTAGAGAGCCTGAAAAACTTAAAGGAGGCTCTAAAGTGTACTTTTTCGTAAATTTAGTCCCTCGATCCCGAAAAAGTGTAAAACAATTCCCGAGAGAACTCTCCCAGCCAAAAATTGATCGAAGTATACCTTTATTGTAAATAGTCTAGACGGGCCGAAAAAGGGATAACCTATCACCGAATAGACGACCTTTCAAATACTTTTACAAGTGTGAAAGAGTCAAGATCACATGGCAATCTTTTCAATTTTAAGGAGTCTGAAAAGAGCTTAACTATGGACTTCAATGGTCTTTTTTGTAATTTTTAATTATTCTGGTCCGAAAAGAGAATAAAATACAACCAGGATAATACTTTCCTCATCGTTTAATGAGCATGAGTAAAGCTGACTAAGCTCGACACCATTTACTTAAGTTTGACAAGCACGACACGGGTGTAAAAGCGCTTGGAATATTTTTCAAGTTTTAATCCAGAGCACGAAAAAGATAAAGTAGGCCCAAAATGAAGGTCAAACAATAAATAAACGCCAATGTGAATATTTTTTAAAGGAGACCCTGTCAACAAATGCTCATGGAACCAGATATTAGTAATGTGAAATGGGTTTTAATTTAACTAGATAAAATAATGAGTAAAAAATAAGTGAAAAAGTTATATAAAGGATGGGTAAATATGGAAAGTTACCATTTCACTTGTGCATTTGCCAAAAGAGGAGATTTTACCCATTGAGGAGCAAAACTTCAAGAGTTCATATCTGGAGATCCGGAGCACCGTTTCAACAGCCGTCTGCGCCAGGTAAAAGCTTTCAAGCCTCTCTTTCATTTCATGTATAAATAACTTGGTTTCAATAGGAAAAAACAATTTTTTGGGTGAGCACTATTGGGAAATTTTCGCTTTCCACAGTACCGTGCGGGCGCTATATCGCGAAGCGCGGTACTGTGCAACAGTACCGTGCTGTAAGGTTAAACATGGGCGCGGTACTGTGCAGTACCGCGCAGTCAATTTCCCCCCAGGTGTGATAGTGGCGATTTTCAAGATGATGAAATTATTTTTTCTCAATTTTTTAGCGGAGATCAAGTTGTTAAATGATTAATGAATGTTTTCTATGACCTTTTGCAGGTGTTTGTAACTTTTTTGGAGCAAAATGGTCCATTGGAAAGAAAGAGAGCATGAAGCGGATGATTTGTTGGCCGAAGATGACAAAGATACCTTGACTGCATTGCGGGAATGTGGTTTGTTGAAATTCTTCAAGACCAAAGGTATCCGTAAGAAGGCAAAACTTCTCACCCACATTATTCAAATGTGGGACCCCGACATTCAGAATTTTCGAGTGGGAGAACACACCCTCGAGATTGAAATCGAGGACATTTATTTCCTCACGGGCCTCTCAAAAAGAGGAGCTCGGGTGAGTTTTACTGGGTTCAAAGCCTCGGAGGCGAGCACGGATGCTTTAATTGCTCGTTATTGCCGTCAAGGTTCGGGGAAGAAAAGTGGCAAGGTGGTCATCAAAGACATTGTAGAACTTCCTTTAAAAACCGTGTTGTTCACCATCACACATGCAGCAGGGAGCACGGGTCCCCATCAGGCGTCCCGTACGCAGATGAATCTTGCAATGGATTGCATAGCAGGAACAGTATTCAACTGGTGTGAGGCAGTATTAACCAACCTCAAAGAGCAAGTGAACAAGTGCAGGGTTGGAGAGAATTCTCAATTTGGGTATGGGAGCATCTTAGTCACCTTCTTCTTGGTGAGGGTGTCGTTGTTGCGCCCACAGATAGCCATGCCACCCCGTCCACCCACCGATCCATGGATGGATCGATGGGGTGAATACGCAGGATGACTTGGGGGGGCACAACGTTTGGCTTTCGGTGAGCGTTTCTTCTCGTGGCTCGAGGAACAGATTGTGATGATCGATGACTACCCCTGTGCAGGGGTGGACTTCTGCTAGGACATAGACCTGGCACTGCCGGAAGATGAGGATTGGGACAATTCAGGTATGACCTTCATAAATGTTTTTTTTTTTTTTGAATATATAATTTTTATTGTTTTTTAAAATACGTAAAATACTTTAATATATGTACGTGTGCATGTCGCAGATCGTGGACCACATAGACCAGCAGGGTACTCACCATTACGTCGAGGTGGTGTTGATCACCAAGCCGCTCCGGACAAGGAAGAAGACGAGGATGAGGCGGGAGGGTTTAACCCACGGTATCCCCGCTATGAGGGTGGACGACATCCCTTTGCATCTCCAGCGGCATACCGTAGGTGTGCCTAGGCATATTGGCCGACTCCTCTGTAGGGTGGTTTGGGCTATAGTGTGTTATCACCAGCAGCGTGAGGAATCTGATGAGGAACATGATAGATCCCCCAGATCTCCTTAGATGATAGCTTTTATCTTTTTGCGGCATGTATACGATATGTAGGCTTTGAGAGCCAAATTTTTGTATGGGATTAGGTCCCAAATTTTGTCTTTAAAACACAAACTTTATGTATTTGAAAAAACACTTTTATATACAGTGATATATATATGGACCTACTTTTATGACCTATTTATTTACAATGACTTGTGTGTTTATTTTGTGATGTGTTTTTATGTATGGGCAAGATGCCAATTCAAAATGTAATTAGCTAATGAATCAGCTATACAATTGAATTCCCTTGGTACGTGTTGATATGAAATGAAATTAAAAGATCGTTCCAAGAGGCGTACCCTCCGAAATAAACGAAGTAGGATGGGATCGCGAACTGTGTAAACACGATTCAGATGAGAAACCATGAGTTGGGAGTCTAAAAAGATTGATAGGGAGTCAATTCCAAGGGAAGGAACTTCCATCAAGAGTCCGATGACTGCATGGTACTCTGCGATATTGTTGGTTGCAGGGCCCAAACAATTGGCTCCTGAAGATAGTAGCTCGCCCGTGGGAGAATAGATTACCCATGCTGCGAAAGCGAGGTTCCGGGTATGCCGGCTTGCACCGTCGATGAATCCGAAGTAGGCAGACATTTGCACACAAAATCACAAGTCAAGGTAAGAATGGAAACATGAGGTCCATGTGTGCACACCAAAAGACGAGTGAAAACAAGCTAGGTACATTATGTACAAAAAAGTATCTCGCGTAGGATAACCTTACGCGTAGAAGCGTTTGACGTATAGCCCATTGCGGGGCCGTGCCAATGGTGTGCCATCACAATCGATGAGTTCATAGGCTCCTTTCCCCAAGACACGTTTTACAACAAAGAGGCCGTACCACATAGATTCTAGCTTTCCTTTTCCAAGTTTATCGTCCATTTGATCATATGTGAGTACGAGGTCACCTTCATTGAAAACCCTAGGTTGAATGTATTTATCATACTATGCTTTGACACATTTTTTATGAGCTTCGTTGGCTAACGCAGCATCACGGCGGGTTTCATCTAGCTTGGCTAGGTATAGAAACCGTTCCTCTTCGGAAGTGGTTTGGGGAAGTAGCTCTATGGCTATCTTAAGTGATGGGTTTTCACATTCAATCGGTAAAATGGCTTCCAGGCCATACACCAATTGGAATGGTGTAAACCCAGTAGCACTTTTTACTGAGGTTCGGTATGCCCATAGTGCTGAAAATAGAGCTGAGTGCCAGTTGGATTTATGAGTACCCACAATACGCTGAATCATTCATTTCAGAACTTTTTTAATGGCTTCAACTTGGCCATTAGCTTGTGGGTAGTATGGGGTTGATTTTTCATGGCGAAAACCCAACTTGGCACTTAGTTCCTCAATCATATGGTTCCTGAAGTGGGAGCCATGATCGGTCACAATGGATTGTGGGACACCAAATCTAGCTATAATGTGATTGAATATGAATTGTACTGCTGTTTTTCCGTCCTCAGCATAAGTAGGCATCGCTTCAGCCCATTTTGTGAAATAGTCAACAGCTACTATGACATAGCTATGCCCCCCGGCTGAATTGGGCTTACAATGCATGAAATCTATGCCCCATTTGGAAAAGGGGCCGATGACAATAACAGGATGGAGTGGTGCAGGGTGCGAGCGTGTTTTATTATGAAAGAATTGACATGGTGGACATTTCTTGACCGTTTCAATGCAGTCTTTGAAAATTGAGGTTCAGAAATATCCTGCTCGCAGTATTTTCTGGGCCGTAGCCATCCCTAAGAGATGACCACCACATGCTCCAGCGTGGTAGTCATTAAGAACGCGTTCTGCCTCATCTAGAGTCAAACAGCGTCGAAGAACAGTGTCGACACCACGTCGATAGAGGGTATCGTTTACTATGAGGTAGTACTTGGCGTGATGTCAGATGCGCCGACGTTCATCGCGAGTGAGGTCGGGGCGGAAACGTTGGGTTTGGAGATATAATAAAATATCCCCGTACCATGGATCAGACGTGCTAATGAGGAACAACGATTCATCAGGAAGAGAATCGATGGGCTCGGATTGGTCGGTAGCACGGGGCAAGTTACAAATCAACTCAGCAAAGACCAAAGACTTCTTAGACTTGGCTTTGACAAATTCCAAGTCAAAATCTTGTAGGATGACGATCCAATGAGAATATTTGCCCCCAAGCACTTGACGCATGAGGATATAATACATTGGATTGAAATCAGCTATAACAGTGGTCCGGTGGAGTAGAATGTAATGACGGAACCTCTCGACAGCGAAAAACACACTATAAGAGAGAAGGATGGATCTTGGGAGAGTTTAGTGAATCAGGCCTACTAATCACAGAAAGTGAGTTAGGATCGAATCAGGGGATACCAATCCTCAAAAATCTCTCGAAGATCAAGATCCCACAAGCCATGGCAAAAAGGCTAAAAAGGGAGTACCGCACCTCTCAAACAAAGCATAACGCGGTAGTACCGCGTGGAATAGAAAGAGCATAGCGCGGTAGTGTGGACTACCGCGCACCTAAGCTGGAGCAAAGCACGGTAGTGCAGGTATATGAAGTCTCAGCTGGGTTGATTCTTGACAGAATAGGTTTGTCTTCAAGGATCACTCATCATTTTTCTCTTCTGGGTGTTTTAAGCAGTAGGGGAAGTGTCGTCAACTATTTTTGTGGTGAAGATGCAACACTGTGAAATATGGAGGTATAACAATTTCGACAAGCCCCAAACCTCATCGCTATTTCAAACTTCGCCTCTATTCCCTCGACATACATAGTGCTGTCGACAAACTCCCAAAATTCACGATGTTCTTAGTTCATTTTTTTTATGTCGACTCAATTTCTTTTTCATTCGATGTGCACCTGGATATCCTGATAGGGCTTTAGCCGGCTCCCATTCACTAAATGTTTCAACATCAATCCATCTAGCCTTTGCAGCTACACTGCACCTCCGTCAATAATGAAATTTTTAATGTATGGACCCAACCAATGCATCTGGAGCATACCTGGGTGCTTCGCAAACTTACTGTCGTAAACGAAATCACTGTGTACGACCGTTGGGCTGATCCATTTCGATTCTTCGACAGGTTCTATGATTCCTACGTCCAACATTCGCTCTATCGTAGCCTTCACTCGCTCCTTATATCTGGGGTTCAGTCTATATGGTCGCTACTTTACTAGATTCGCACCAGGTTTTAGAGTGATTTTCATATCACCTAGGTCGTCATAAATTCCCTTAATTTTAGAAAACTTCGTTCGAAACAAGTCTTGAAATTCATGCAACAAATCAGTGAACTTTCTGATTGTTTAATCATCCCAATAATCTCCAATGCTATAAAACTTGGGATTTTCCTTTGACCCAATATTAACCTTCATAATGGTCAGTGGTTGTTGGAATTTTTCGAATGGCATCTCTGGTACTTCGACATCACGGCTTCCTTCTGACTCTAGGACATAAACGGATCTAGAATCATCCTCGTCACTAGGTCCTCCCGATACATTATAGCATTCCATCATCATTTCTGGTGTCGTAGTCCATTGTAATCCCATTGGTATTTTTTTTGGAACTTTCTCGAGTACCTTTGTGCGGATCTCCTATAGTGCACTATTGATGAAAGGATTCTCCTCAACGAAACTGAAGGTATGACTGAAAGTAGCGGTCAATTCTTCCAATGTAGTTATTCCTCGTCATAGTTGTACTGCGATGTACCAACTTCACGGTACTTTATCTAGAGTATGGATGAACACATTAACCCATTCCTTCCTTAGCCTCATTCCCCATGCACTTTGACACTCTCCTACATGATCCCTTGGATCACCCCTTCCATTATATTTATTCCTGTAGTAGCATTCGGTTTCCCAAAAAATGGCTTCCATTAATTATCAACATAGTTTCAAGCTCATTATCAACGACTTATGCGTAGGCCACCATGTTGCTGGAGTAGCCTTAAATGCTTCTTCTAGCGCCAACAGTCATTGTGGTTCTGATACCTTGGCTTCGAATTCGGCGATGAAGATAGATATATTAGGTAATCCTTCATATGTCGGTAGATCACATACCTCAGTTGCTACCCATCTCAACGACTAGGTGATTCATGCATACTTTCTGAATGACACCTCGTGCAACCGATTCTTCCAATTTTCTAGCACCTTGTTGGAGTCTGACGCCGCCAAATTCATACTCCACCACCCCAATTCTCCGTTGGTAGTGGGATTGATGTAGTCTTCTAAAACATTGTAGACGTTGTCCCATCCTTTTGTAAACACATCCCTCATTGGTTCGACATATCTTTTCCCTTCAAGAGGATTAAGCGGGGAAATGAACCTCATGTCACGGTTTTCAAAGGACATCGGCCTTTTCTTAAAATTGATGATATATTAATTCTCCATTGCCTAGTATATTCCCAAGAACACAAGATATGGGCTTGTGTTGTCGACTATCTCTATAACATCGAAATCCACGTAAGTCTTCAGTCCTTCTACTTCGACATGTAGATGAGGTAGTCGATCGATTGGTGTTACTTTGCAATGATTTTCCAATAGAAGTTGCATAGGGGACCATACCAACTACGGCTTCCCCATCATCTCCCATGTTTTCTTAGTCAGGATGTTTGCGTTTGATCCTAAATCCAAAATGATGGAATCTACATCGTATGCACCAATCAAGGAATTCATCCTCATTTATCTTCTCGTCTTCTTCTTGTGCAACTTGTTTACTATCTGATCATGTCGCCCTTCCTCCTGTCGATACAATAAACTAGCTATCTCAGCTAGTGCATATTGATCCTTCGCTAATGTCAAACAACTTTCCAGAAAATTCCTCAGGGTGCTGACCTTCCCTAGCGACCTCTGTGAATTTGTTGTATTGAGGATCAACAACATCTCATAGACAGGTTCTTTCTGGCCTATAGGAGAAAACTTAGTATTATTCTGTCTCATCACATATCAGGCTTCCAAAAAGGTTTCCTTTTATGCTTATGCATCAAATCAAACCTGTTTCTGCGTGTTGAAGCCCCAGTTATGTAAGTTTCTAGAATGTTTTTCAAGGCTAGCAACAGAGGGTGAAAACCCAATCTGAAAGGCTTCAAACAACTCTATGCAAGAGAAGTTCTATCCCCAAACTGTTTGGTATGGTTAACTCCCACGGATATTAGGCCTCCGCTGGCACTTAAGTGGGTTGATCCCAAAAGGATATGTCTTCCTGTGAGAGAATATTAAAAGATGTTCTATTTTCAGAAGTGAGTTTTCTTTAAAAGAAATATAAACTAAGTTAGATCTAAATTAAAGGGATGTGTTTTAATGTGCAGGATAACCTGATCTGGCAATTAATAAGTGTTTCACCAATTGACATAAATGTGAAATGGATCTTTACTTATTAGATCAAGACACAGTCAAAAAATGAAAATTGAATGATTGTAGCTTAAGGGTTGAAGCACATGCAATATTATCATGTTATGAAATGCTAATTGAAAAATTGGCATTAATTTAATAATATATGTTTATGATTTGCAGAAATAGATAAATGATTTAAATAAATAAATTCATTTAATAAAAATGACTTAAGTCAAGATAAATCTGGACTTAAGATCAATATATTAATTATGATTGCAAAATAAAATAGTGTTCATTCATGAGATGAAGCGAAAATCAAAACCCATCAAACAAATTTGATAAATTAAACATAAGAGATAGCAAAAGAAAACTAACTGTATTTCTTTAAGGCTGCAAAAAATTACAATCTCTTAATGAATCAGAGTATCTCCAGTCCTCTTTTAGTGATTTTCTCCCCACACCCCTATGATATCTCTACCCCTTAAATAATAATTACAAATAAAGGTACAAAGGGTAAAATTCCCATAAAACAAGGATTACAAAATCAAACTAATCTAAGAATAACCAAGGGCGCCTTGCAACTTGGCACAAACTTCCAACAACTCGTCCACATCAGGGTACTTAGCCAAGTCGAGTCCCAACTGGGAATCACACGTAAAGGACTCCATCTCATTCTTGCTTAACTTGTTCCAAGTAGGCAAAAAAATGTGGATCTTTCCTTCCAGATTGATAGGTTGCTTAATGAATTTGTCAACTTCTGAAATATGCATGTGCTTGACCTGCTGAATCTGTTCTTTGAACTGCGCACACCTAGCATCCACCTGCTCAATCATCAGCTTTGGTGGACAAGCCTTCTCAATAAGATCCATAGTGGGAAACTGTAGCATGACCATGATATTGTCTGCAACATACCATCTTCTTCCACAAATCGCTTGTGCCTTCTTAATTTTTTCTTCAACTATCTCAGAAGTATTTTGCCAAGCATTTAAAGATGTTCTTACTCTTCTAAATTTGAAGCTATCTAAAACTGGAATGTCCTCAGGTTTTGTCATGTCCCCTTCCATCAATCCAATGCAAGGAAGGAAACATGACCAATCATATCGGGATTATTTGACAATCTCAGCCCCATTCGTTAGTGAGAAATTCATGGACAAAGAAAACTTCTGTGTGCAATTACATACTCAATATAAACACAACGGAATAACCATAATAACACACACGCAGAAGGGGAATACATCAACATATCTATCCCAAGCAGATGATGAATCAAACAAATAGAGATTCAATCACATTCTCACGCTATGCACAGGTTTCGTATCATCCATATTAAGATATTCATTTCATCTCATTAACATGAACAATTAACAATTAACATTCAGAATTAACACATTGCAGAACACATAATGCATATAAATTAAACCACAAAGAATATTTATCTTGAAGATGAAGTTGTCCAAACAACTGGCTATGTGAGAGAAACGTTCCACCCAACCATAGATCTCTATCCAGCCTATATTCTTTCAGCTGATAGATCACCCCCGAGCTGGGTTGTGTATCCACTAAGGAGGAACTAAATGGGCTCACTCATAGCAATGGTTTCACTCAACAGTTATGCCAAGCCAACATACAGTTGGGTTTATCAAGCATACAAAAGACAAAGGAGAGAAATGCTAAGCCAGTGAGCTCAACCATGGAGCTATAGACATCTCAAGCTAAATTCAAGCAATCCAATCCTCTGTTCAAACATTCACACTTAGATTTCTCACCATTATGTCATCAAATAACTCAATCCCGTCACTGGATTTCTGGGTTGTTAAAACTGGGTTTTCCAATGGATTTCAAGGTATCTAATGCTCTCAATTTCGCCCCAAGGTTTATATCTATGGATCCCCCATTGGATTTCACTGTCAATTACCAATTCTGGGCGTTTATGGCTCTTCCAAACGTGGGTTCTTGCAAAGTTGTGATTTCTGGTTTTGCTCCCTGCTGGGAATTCGTAATGGATGAGAACTCATGCTAGGATCTTTAACAATGGAATGGGAATGAGGAAGAACCCATTCCCATGAGGTAGAGTGACTTGTGGGTCAAGGAAACAGAGCCCATACCCTACCATACGAATTTCTGGGTTGCCCATGCTCCATTGAAGCCATGGATTGATTTCTTCAACAACTTTCTTACACAGAATTAAATGCCAGCAAAAAAAGTCAAATGGGTTCTCATAATGACATTTGGCAGCCTATGGTTCAATCGCACAACCCCCTCACCACTCCCTAGTTGATACACATGGCCCCTTCTGATTAGTTGCTTCCATAGCCAGTTTTGGTATTTTATTGCATGATGTTTATTTAAATCATTTTTACAATGTTCCATGGCTAAATAGCACATGGGTAACATAATATCTAATACATTCCTTTAAAATAAAATTCGAGCATCCACTAGCGGGGCCTTGGCCTTAAGCTCCACGCTAGGGAAACATACATCACATGTATACAATATTTACATTAAAAGCTAATATATACTAAGGGTCAAAATGGGGTATTACAGGTTTGTCCTTAATATACATTTGCCAATCAACAATGTCTTCAATCGACTTGGAATCTTGTTGCCTTCTTTCAATGTGTTGCTAAAAGATAATGGAATGTCACTCAAATGTATTATGAGTTTCCTGAATATCTTTCAGGGAACTAAATAATTCATCCAAGAGTGAATGATATTCTTCATTTACCTTAATGGCCAAATCCTTAAACTCTACCTCAGGAAACCTGGAGAAACAAGAAGTGGTTGCATTGGCAACTGTATCCTTCAGTTGTTGTTCCAGCACTGTTATCTTCTCAACATTGGCAGTATTTAGGACCTTTGTATCCTGCAGTTGGTCCTGGAGAGAAGTGTTCTGTTCCTGTAGATCTTTTAGCTCACTTTCATATTCATTTATCAATTCATGAATATGAGTATCATGTTCTTCATTAATTTTGATCAGCTGCTCTTGAAGCTTCTTCAATTCTTCTTTTTTGATGTAAATTTCCTTGTTTAGTGAACTCACTAAATCATAATTGGCTCCAACAAATGTCCCCATTTCTGCAGCAGTGTATAATGCCTCCTATTGGATTTCATCAGACTATTTTTCCCAAATAATTTGATTGGGGACAAGCACTTGCAGCATAGTTGGTTCCCTGCTTCTCTTATTGCCTCTTTTCACCACTGCTTTGGTTGATCTACAGTAAAAGTATTCTCCAAGGGAGACCACAATATCATCTCCGCCATCAGCTATTAATTCTGTTGAAGATGTATCTATATTACCTGATGCAACAAGTGGGGTTGTTTGGGTGACAGTGGCATTTGGAATGGGCATGGTGATTTGGGAGGTAGAGAGAGAAGAGGTGGCATTATAAGAAATTGAAGGTACATAAGTAGGGTAAGTAGTCAGAATGACAACATCAGGAAGGGAAATAGGCGTAATGGTAAGTGATGGTTGTAGAGACATAGCTGGGTCTTGGATATCCGTACCTGGTGGCAGTGATGCAAATGGTGGAGTTAACAGGGTTGGTTGTGAATTAATGATGGAAGAAGCAAGTATTTCACCTAAAGTGGATGTTTGAAGAGTAACATTAACAGATGAAGTGGAAGGGATCTGATTAGAAGTGAGTGGGAGTGTAGAAGTTAATGCAGCAACTGTGGTGGTGACTTCTGGAAAATGAACTTTTGGAGAGGGATCATCCATCACAATGCTATCAATCAAATCTGCAATGGTCTGAGAAACTTCAGTTACCTCTTGCGTTATAGGAACAACAGGAAAAAGGGATCTTAGTGGAAGTCTTTCATCTTCTACATAACTGTCATCAATATTCAATGTAGGAATCTGAGACATAGTGGTTTGAATCTTCTACCTTTTTGTTGGGGTGCTTGCAGCAATCACTTGAGTATCAACTACTGAAGTCATTTGTGCCAATTTATTCTTTAGTTGTTCAGATGTTTGAATTAAAACCTTTAGTTTTTCAATAGGTTTTAACTTTGGAGCATCCTCCACAAGGCCTTTCCCTTTGCCTTCATCAGGGCAGTAATTGCTTTTTGTGCATATTTCTTTGCTCTATCGTTTTTGGCCTGTTCTTCAAGTTGTAGTTCCATTTTCCTGTAACTCAAAACCTTGGACTTGAGCTCCTGTTGGTATTGGAAAATGAAAGTTTGTTCTTCTTTGGTTTTAGCCCTAATCAAGACTTCAGAATAAAATTAAAAAAAAAAAAAAATTTACTTCCTGGTGAATGGAATCATCAGGGGTAGTCTCATGAGCATAGGTGGTCTTCTTATGTTCATAGGCAAAGTGGTTAGCCAGAACTACCTTGGGATCATGCATCCTTTTGGGGGCTTGTCCCATCTTTAGTGAAGCAATATTCTTTCCTAACATTGTAGCATGTGTTGAGTTTTGAATAACCAGAGGCCCAAGGTTCAAAGGGAATTTGGGCCATCCTTTTCTTTTAGGCCCAATCAGTTTCAGGAACACCCCATCTGTAACAGTCTGGAAACCAAATTCTTCTAGCAATAGCTTATCTCGGACTATTATTGGTAATAAGTGAATTGTATTACCTCCCCAAAACCTGATATAGGAGAAGGATTCTCCTACGTACCAATCACCAATAGTAGGGATGAGTGTTCTAGCATGAGCAGAGAAGGTAGGTGCATCTTCTTTGAATATCTTGTAATAAATTGTTCCAAAGAAATGATCATAGATATCATACAGTAAAGGCACATAGTTGTTTTCCCATAATGATGAACAATATATGTGAACTGGCGGAGCTGAAAGGGTCCAATTCCATCCCATGGAGGGGTACTGGAAAGCTGAGCAGAACACATCAATGATATAAGTTGAATAGAATAAAAGAGGCTTCCTTGAAGCCACTATTTTCTGATAACGCTCAATAGTTGTCTTCAACTCGGCTGACAGAATCAAAGCCCAATTAAATGATTCCCCTGTTGTGAGTATGTGATGAGCACAGGTTCCCATTCACCTTTGAACACAGAACATTTAGGTAGGCTGTACAGCCTGCAAAGCATGGCTTCTAGGAGAGAAAAGGATTCCTTGAACCATGAAATAGGGTATGAGTTATCGGCTTTGGGTATGAAGTTGGCCGAGTTGTTCATCCATGATTTTATCATCTCATCGAAGTTAAACCTAGTCTTTACAGAGTCTAAGAAAGCTGCATTGAGAAATTGTGTAGCTGGATTAAGGGAATATGCTCTAAGGAAAACTTCAGATTGGAAAGAAGCCAATTGGGACCCTGCATTATCGTTAAAGGAACGGTCTATAGAGTTTGTGTGATCAATTATCCACTTCACGGCATCCATGTATGGGAGAAGGGCTGGTCTCGCTGTTATGGCGTGTAATTGAGAATCTCTGATTTTCTCATAAACAGACTAGTTATCCTGGATTTCCGACAGGTCGTCGTTATCGAAGCTGGCATAGATTCGTGACCAATCTAGCTGATAGGTTTCAGATACTCTATCACTGGTATTAGTGAGAATGCAAAAATTAGGGTCTTTGTTTATCAAATCTTTTTGGGCTGTCTTGGAACGAGTATTTATCGACATGATGGAAGACTGATAATTCTGATAAATAAAATAAAACCAATAAAAAAAAATTGAAAATGAAGAAAACCCGTAAACAACCAATAGGAAAAAGACAGAAAACCGACCCATGCTGACGAAAAATGACAGAGAAAAAACCCTCGTAAAAACAGACAGTAAAATCCTTGTCGCAGGTAAATTCTTGAAATTGAAAAATGGTAAAATAAAATAGAAAATTCGAAATATTTAACAAGTTCGTCAGATAAAAACTGGACCGTAGGATCAAACAAATCAACAACTAATATCTAACATGCGGGATGCAGAAGAAGAGTTGTGGAACTTATTTTTGAAAAACTGTACATCCTTTCCACAATCCGTAATGCGGGTTGCGGGTTGTGGAAACACAACTCTAAATAAAAACAAACCAAAGGTTTTCGCAATCCGAAATTGTGGGTTGCGGGTTGCGGAAACACAACTTTAAATGTGAATGAATCAAAAGTCCCTGCAATCTGCAATTGCGGGTTGCGGGATCGCAAGTGACAGAATTAAAATAGTGATCCTTCTGCATTCTGCAATCCGCAATTGCGGGTTGTAGATTTGCGGAAATGCAAAGCGCAAATTTATTTTTCAAATGCTTCCCGAAATCCGCAATGCGGGTTGTGGGTTGTGGACAAACGAAGTGCGGACCTATTTTTGAAAATCCTTCTGCAATCCGCAATTGCGGGTTGCGGGTTGTGAAAAAGAAAAACCGAATTTATTCAAAATCATTGCGGATTTTGGGTTGTAGAAAGAAGCAAATTCAAATCCAAATAACCAAGCACCCACAATCCGCATTGCGGATTGCGGAAAAACAACATTTTGGGAAAATTAATGCTTTCTGCAATTCAAAAAAACACATAAAAATCAATCATTTTTTTAAGGGAAAATTATTAACTAGACTAAATCATCACAAAAAAATGAAAAGCATGATTAGCATCATGAAACCCCAAAATGAATAAGGAAATCAAACATTACCTTAGCAAATAAAAATTGGGGCTCCCATGTTTAATAAAAACATGGGATCTGTTGTGCCTACAACAAATGGCGACTAGTTGGGCGAAGTAGTTATCTCTGTAAATTTAATCTTCAGTTATGAGGGAGATGTGTCAGCAAAAGATGTTTCAACCTACAATTTACAAAATGTTCTCACAAAAACACAACCAAACAACAAAGTTAATCACATGATTGATATGTTCCCATCCAAAATAAATTAATGATGATGTTCATTTGAGAAGGCAGTCTAGAAGTTATAAGAAGACAGTTCTCTACCATTATGCAACCATTGGAAGGAAGTTTATGATGAGCCTTAGAACAAACTTTGAGCCATTATGGATCTCCAAACCATGAGTCACCTTGACTTATTAACCATTTATTTTAAAGTATGTACAATTGCATGACTCAAAATATATACACTTCTTCTTCTTTTTTTAGCATGAAATGAAAATATGCAAATACGACTTTGTTGAAGCAAGGCCATTTCCCTGACTTGGTGATCAGATATTGGCAATGCCATTCACAAACTTGATCTGGAAACTGAACAAGCTAGCTCAGTAAGGAGACTCCTTGTCTTTCATCTTTTAACACTGAAAGCAATTATCATGGCTTGGTAACCATAAGGTGATAATTCGAGTCCAAAATAAAGTTGATGATCATGGTAGGGATGGCTTGTAATAAGACCCCCCTATCATTATATAAAACAAGATGTCTTATAAAAAGAAACAAAATTTATAGATGTGTAAATTACAAGACATTACCATGGTTTGGTAACCATATACTAGTAGCGTTACTCATCGATGTTTGCAGATCATGAATGGACTGACCCGTGATAAGATCTTCCACCTTCCAGCAGCAACTGAAAGTCACCTCCCTGGCTTGGTTACTAGATGTGGTGGTGTCATTCCACTAAGCATTAATGAACGCAATGGGATGGCTTGTGATAAGACTCCCCATCTTGCAATTTACAATTATTAAAGTGTATTACTTTCAAGGTGATCATAATGGGATCCATAATAGATGAAGGCTGACCAGGCTATAAAGATATGTTGCCAATCACTGATGAATCATTAGGTAAGAAATCCTAATCACCTCCATAAATTCAATTTACAAAATAAAGCACCTTAAAGATGGTGATTGAGGTGGGAAAGTATCATTTAAAGCTCTGCAATAGATTAGCTGTTTGATTTCATGAAAAACATCTTCAGCTATAGGCTGAGTAAAGTAAGACTGACAAAACTACCCCAAAACTTCAGACTGTATTGATTTGGAATAGGATTATTAGTAGCCTCTGCCAAATGTGTGGAGATTCAGAAGAAAACCAAAATTTAAAAAGAAAACAAACAAAGCAAATAAAGAAAAGAAAACAAACCACACTTATGTACATATGTATGAAATACTCATCTAAACAAAATACTTTTTGAGCAGCTGGACATTCACTGGATAGGTCTCTAAGACCCCTTCCAGTGTTTGCAACTGGACAGTACTAGGACCAAGTTTTTCTGTAATAATGAATGGTCCTAGCCATAAGCGCTGAAATTTGGTGTAATCATTCTTGTCTTTATGTTGTTTATCCCATTTTAACACCAAATATCCTACTGTGAACTCCCTATCAGTTGAGGACTTCTCATCAAACTATCTCTTCACTAACTGTTGGTGCTGATATAGTTTATTCTTAGATTTTTCCCTATCTTCTTCCAACCTAAGTAATGTATCAATCCTGTGTTGGAGTGGAGAAGAATCATTTTATTGTATTTAATGTGCTAATTGCAGTGAATGAATCATAGGATTGGATGGTAAGATGGCCTCCTTACCGTAGACCAGACAGTAAGGGGAGTTAGGAATGGTTGCTTTTGGGGTGACACGGTCTTCCCAAAGAGCATTATACAGTTGGGTGTTCCAGTCTTTATGGTGGGTGGCTACTATCTTCTTTAATATGTTAATCATGTTTTTATTGGAAGATTCAGCCAGTCCATTTCCTTGCGGATAGTAATTGGAAGAATATTTTAGTTGTATTCCCTTCTCAAGAGCATATTGGGTAAGGTCAATTGAGGAGAAGTAAGAGGCATTTTCAAAGACAAGAAACTCAGGGGCCCCAAACCTAGTGATTATGTTGCTTTCCAGAAAGGAAATTACTGAGTTTGTATTGGCTACCCTAAGAGGGGCTACTTCTACCCACCTGGTAAAATAGTCCATGGTTGTCAAGATGTATTTATGTCTTAGGGAGGAGGCAGGGGTAATAGGTCCAACAAAATCCAGGCCCCATTGTTCAAATGGAAATTGGACTGTAACTCGCTAAAGAGGAAATGCATGTTTTTTTACTTTTCCAGCACATTTTTGACATGTTCACACTTCCTGGTAAAATCATAAGCATCTCTGAATAAATTCGGCCAGTAGTAGCCTGCTCTCAGGATCTTGTGAGCAGTAGTTTACCCTGAGAAGTGTCCTCTTGCAGGTCCTACATGAAATTCCAATAAAATGTTGTCAGTTCCAGGGTTCTCCAAACATCTAAGAAACACACCATCATAGTTTTTCCTAAACAGTACCCCATCAATAAACTGATATGGTGTAGCCTTTAATCTTAAGTCCCTACGCTTTTTAAAATCAAGGGTTCAGGGGCATAGCCATGTGCCAGGAAAAACTTAATGTCTATTAGGATATTCCTATACTCCATCCTGGTCCTACCAGCATTTTCATTATTTTGCATTTGAGTCATGCATGCATTTTTGCATGCAGGCATGCAATTGCATGCATCCCAGTCATTAGGTTGGTGTCTCACATCACCTAGAGCTTAGTTTACCAGCCCAGGGAGCCTGTTTCTGCTCAGTTCCATCCCTCTTAGTCAATAATGCGCCCTCCTTCCACCTACCACATGAGAAAGGCTCCCTCCCTCACCTACCACCAGTTACACTTCAGTTAGTTGACTGATTTTTGGATATTTTCCTTGATTTGAGGACATATTGACTAGTTTACTTACTGAGACACTCCGATGGACCTCCAGTGAGCCTAGATTTCCAGTTCTGACTCCAATCAGCTCCTCTTGTGCCCTCCTTTGATTCTCCTTCACTACATTAGTGCACCATGCATGTGTTACACCTACTACATTCAGTTAGACTCAGTTTGCCACCTGGTTGACAGTCACTTGTGTATTGATGACACTCCACTGATGATGATTACAACTCCTAGTGGTGTATTGTTGACACTCCACTGATGATGATGATGACTCCTAGTGCAGATAATCCATGCCCATGCAAGCTAATTCGAATTTCCACCTTGGCATTCGAATCCTCTCCACCATTGTATTATTTATTATTCATATTATGATTAATGAATTAGTGTGTGAAGTTATTCTGCTTATATCCGAGTTCTACCGTATCACAATTATGTTGCTCCTTTACAATGCATTGACTACTCTTCTTCTATTTTCCTGCTTAATATTAATCTTTATTGTGAGATATACATCAGCTCTTAGATCTGTTGTGAGGATTTTCACATGGTATTAGAGCCTGTTGAGAGTATTGTCTATCTCCATTCCTGAGAGTTTTTTGCAGGTTATTATCAAGATTTCGAGTGCAGCAGTTTCTACACTTTTGCAGCAGTAGCAGTTGTAGATATTTTCTATTGTTTTTTGCAGGTCTTCTAAAACAGCTTCCATGAATCTGGAAGGAATTCCTCCTCTTTCTCCATTCAACTATGATGAGTGGAAACCAAATATGATAGCACATTTGAATAGACATGGTCTCTTTGATTATTGTTTTGAAAGAGAGTTCAAATCCTCTGAAGAAGAGAATGATTGGTTAAATGAAGGTGACAAAGCCTATGCAGCAATGATGTATGCTATGTCTCATTGCATGGTAACCCACTTCCTTTCTGCTGAATCTCCAAAAGAGCTATGGGCCCATCTAGATGAAATATTTGGCAAACAGAATGAATGGATTGGTCCAAACCATTTCAAGAGAAATCCCAGTGATTCATTTGCACTCCTTGATGGTCTCTTTGATCTTGAATCAGTATGAAACATATCTCTTAATGAAGTTGTCCAGAAAGAAGAAGAACTTGCAGATTCTACACTCATGCTCTCAATATCTTATATTTTGAATTATGTGCCAGCTCACATTCTAGAAACTACAGAGGTTCTTAAATCCTTTCTTGCACAAGAGTCTGTTGGTTTGCATAATGATGATCTCATGAATGTTTCGGAGGTTAAATCAGCAATTGGAGGTAATTCATTCGCTCTCCTTGATCACTCACATCTTATGTACTACTGTAAGATCATTTGTACATGCTCTCAGAAGTTTATTGAAGATGTAGGGAATTTCCATTTGCTTGGGATAATTTCTCATGCATTTCATGGTTTTGATCTCACCTCTAATGGTTCAAAGGAGATCTCAAGAAACCATTTTTCAAGTCTTGGATTTGATTTGGATTCCAATCAATCACTATCATGTGATGTTTCTTTTGGGAATAATCTCACCTATGATGGTTCAAAGGAGAAAACAAAAGACTATCTACACATTCATGGATTTGATCCTACCTCAGCTGATTCAAATCACAGGTTCCAAGATCATCCTCATAACTCTGGATTTGTTCTCATCACATTCGATCTAAAGAGCAAGTACAAGCACATGTTTTTTGATCATGATCCATTTCTTCCCAAGAATAAGATACCTCCAGACATATGACCAAGCATCACACTTGCTTGAGTTTGGAGCATTTATTTTGGTATTCCCTACAGTCTATTTTGAGGGGGGGTAAATTTCCCATTAGGTTTTCCCCATTTCCTTGGTTTATGGACTGTTATTTATTACTTATTGTATTGGGTGATCTTTGGTCTCAGTTACCAGGGCCCAGGATGGATTAAGGGGGGTGTTAGGATATTCCTATACTCCATCCTAGTCCTACCAACATTTTCATTATTTTGCATTTCATTCATGCATGCAGGCATGCAATTGCATGCATCCCAGTCATCATGTTGGAATCTCCCAACACCTAGAGCTTAGTTTACTAGCCCCGGGAGCCTGTTTCTGCTCAGTTCCATCCCTCCTAGTCAGTAATGCGCCCTCCTTTCACCTACCACATGAGAAAGGAGCCCTCCCTCACCTACCACCAATTACACTTCAGTTAGTTGAGTGATTTGTGGATATGGTCCTTGATTTGAGGACAGATTGACTAGTTTACTGACTAAGACACTCTGATGGACCTCCAGTGAGCCTAGATTTTCAGTTCTGACTCCAATCAGCTCCTCTTGTGCCCTCCTTTGAGCCTCCTTCACTACATTAGTGCACCATGCATGTGTTACACCTACTACATTCAATTAGACTCAGTTTTCCACCTGGTTGACAGTCACTTGTGTATTGATGACACTCCACTGATGATGATTAGGACTCCTAGTGGTGTATTGTTGACACTCCACTGATGATGATGATGATGACTCCTAGTGTAGATAAGCCATGCCCATGCAGGCTAATTCAAATTTCCACCTTGGCATTCGAATCCTCTCCACCATTGTATTATTTATTGTTCATATTATGATTAATGAATTAGTGTGTGAAGTTATTATGCTTCTATCTGAGTTCTACTGTATCATAATTATGTTGCTCCTTTACACTGCATTGACCACTCTTATTCTATTTTCCTGCTTAATATTAATCTTTATTGTGAGGTATACATCATCTCTTAGGCCTGTTGTGAGGATTTTCACAAAGTCATCATACCATTCAGACATTTGAGTTGTAATAACATGTACAGAACGTTCTGATGTGCTTTCTTCTTGATCCCACTCAAGTTGTTGTTGTACAGGGTCGGTGGACTGAGCAGTGAACAAGCAAAAACCCTAACCTTTTACAATTTTAACCGGTCTGATCTCAAGGTCGTATTCTTGGAGAGCTATCATCCAATGAGCGCGTTTTTCACCCAGCTCCTTCTAAATCAGAACATTCCTGATGGCTCCATAGGGAACAATAACCTTAGTCCAAGATTTGAGAAGATAGGTTCTATAGTGTTTTACCAACTTATAAACCGCATAGGCTTGTTTATCGATCTGGGAATAGTTTAGTTCGGCACCTTTAAACGTGGAGCTCATGAAAGAGATCGGAATCTCAACATCATTAGGATGTTTTTGCGGGAGGACAGCTGCATATGAGAAGCCAGTGGCAAATGTATATAAAATAAAATCTTTGGTGAAATCGAGAGACATCAGAGCGGGAGCCTCCGCAATGGCCTTCCGAATTTCAGCAAAGGCGTTTCTATGTTCATCAGACCACTTGAATTGTGCATCTTTTTTAATCATATGTTGTAATGGTTTGACAATCTGTGCAAAATTCAAAACAAATCTTCTAACAAAATTGATCTTACCTAGAAATGACTGCATGGATTTTCGAGAACTAGCAATTCCAATCTTTGCAATAGCTTATTTGCGTTCTGGGTCAATAATCATGCCATGTTTTGAAACAATGAAACCTGACAACTTACCTTCAATGACAACAAAGATGGATATCTTCGGATTCAACGAAGTCTCATATTTTCTACACCTCTTGAATACCTATTTAAGAGGAGACAAATGTCCATGCCTCTTTTTAGAATAAATTGTAATGTCATCCAAATAAAAAACAACAAAATTATGCATTAATCCCCTGAAAGCTATGTCCATAGCTCTCTGGAAAGTGGCACATGCATTTATCAATCCAAAAGGCATTCGCCTGTAGGAAAAAGTTCCCCAAGGGGTTCTGAAAGTTGTTTTCAATTAGTCAGCAGGGGCAACCAAAACTTGATTGTACCCTAAGAAACAATCTAGCAGAGAGAACATCTCAGCACCTGCAACCTTTTGTAAAATATACTCCATGGGGGGAACGGGATAATTATCTTTTTCAGAAGCTTTATTAAGGTTTCTGAAATCAACACACTGTCTTATTTCCCCATTCTTATTTCGACTAGGTAACAAGTTTACAATCCACTATGTGTGTCTGACTGGAAAGACAATTCTTGTTGTTAACATTTTTTCAAGTTCCCTTTTGGCAGGTGGTTCTAGGTTGGGAGGCATCTTCCTCAGTTTTTTTTATAAGGTTTAATATCAGGTTTCATGGGTATGTTGTGATGCATGATATTGGTATCAAAGTTTTTGAGCTCATCATATGTCCAAGTGAACACATCTTTGAACTCTTTGCACAGTTTAATGAAATATTTCTTCTCCTCGGGAGAGCAATCAATCCCTAAATTTACTAACCGAGGGTTTTGATCAGTTCCCAGGTTGACGGGTTAATAGTTACGGGATGATATTTGAGTTTTGTAGTTTGTCTTATGTTTAAATTTATCTTGCAGATCATAATATTTTTCCAGATTGATCACTAACTTGGGAATGAGATTAGAAGGGAGGCTGGATCATATAAAGACTTTTCATGTTCAACCTCATCTATTGGCACATCTTGGAAAGTGTCCTGGGATGTGAGAAAATCTAAAATTTGTTGATCATCATTAAAAACATTCCAACTAGTTACATTGTCAAGAATAGAAGGTCTGTAGATTAATTCAATAGAAAAAGTGTTAGGAGACAAACCTTCTGGAGGAATCAACCTGGATGCAGTGTTAGCCAACAGGTCTTCATCAAAATTCTAGGACCTAGGGACTGACTTAATATTGAATGCAGAAAACAAATTAGTCAAATCCCTTACAAGATTCTGATAATTAATCAAACAAGGAGATATGCAATGGATTTTATTTCTCACATGTCTTACAATAATTTCTGAATCTCCATAACATTCAATTACTTGGGTGCCCATGTCCATTTCCTTCTTGAGTCCCTGAACCAGAGCCTCGTATTCAACAATGTTATTGGTGCACTCAAATTCTAGCCTGCAGGGAATCATTATTTTGGTCCCCTTTGGGTCAATCAAGACACATCCTGCACTAGCTTCATCTTTAGATCTAGACCCATCAAAGAAAAGAGTCCATGCATTTGAATCTATCCTAAAATTAGTATTTGCATTATATACATTATGTACAACAATGCCAGAGAATGGGACAGAAGTGAGATTAACAGTTTGAGACTGGTTTTGAGCATTCTTAATAGGTGATGTATCTGTAGGTAGATCCACAAAAAATGTGTCAAAGGTGTAGTGTTCTACATGAAAGCTAAAATAAGCAGTAGGCTCACTAGAATCATTCAAATCAGTGACAGTTTGTTTCATGTAAGGTTCTCTACTGATTTTGATTCTATTTGGTATTCCATTATAAGGAAGCCATAGATGGGACCAGTTAGTAGAAAAATAGCCTTTCAGCTTCTCTGACCAATCCCTACTCAACCACATTACATACATCTCAAGGATATCAGCCACAACTATATCTACAGTTTGATGGATTCTTGGGTCAGCAGACAGTGTCAAAAGAACATTCTTCAGTTCCCCCACTACCCTAACTTTAGATCGATCTAGTTGAACTATTTGGGTAGGGAAAGGCTCCCAAGATGCATTCATCTTTTTGCAGATAGATAAGGGCACCACATTAGATGAAGCCCCTGAGTCTATCATACAATTATGGACATTTCTATTGAAAATCTAAAAAGTGAGCAAGAAAGGAGGTGTTTTCTTACTACCTGGTTTTTTATTTCCAGGTTTAGAATATGTCTCTAAATTGTTGTTCTGAGCCTCCCTAGGTTTGTTTACAATCATGCTTTTGGGAAGATTGTCTCTCATAGCAGGGATTTTCAAGAGTTCAAATAGAGATATGTTGGCTTTCACCCTTTTCAAGTCATCAATCAAACCGTATTCTATTTCAGGAATGACAATTTCCCTTTGTGTTGCTGTTTTACCCTTGTTTGGGGTGGACGCCGAAGGGGAAGCTTCATGTGTAGGCTGTCCTTTGCTTCTTGTATTATAAGGATGTTGAACATTAAAAACAACCTTAGGCTCATCTTCCTCTTCAGCCATAGGGAGTTCTGAAAAGTAACTGATAGTGTTAACCTGCTGGTCCTCTTCTTCATCTGGTGGTTCGGGATCTTGATTCTCTTTTGGATTTTCATCAGTGTGATCAGGAGGGTTGTGAGATTCAGAAACCAAAGCTTTAAAAATTGAAAGAATTTATTCAGAATTCAACCCCTCATCAAGGTTAGGTGGGACTTGATTCTGTGGGGGGTTGATAAGGCCTCCTAAAAGGTGGTCTATTGAATCCTCTATTGTTGGTTTGGTTTTTTGTATTAGTCTTTTTTAAGTCTTCCATTTCGTTAGAAATTTTTTGAAGAAATTTTTTCATGTCGTTCATTTCAAAAGGATCCTTTTTTTGCACAGTGGGTTTTGGAGAATTATCTTGTTTCTTGCGGGAGGTAGAAGGTTGTTCAGATAAAGCATCAAGGTTATCTTTTAAGCAGAACATATGCTTCTCTACCTGGATGGATTCAGCAAAATCCTCCTGCAAGTTATCTTTGTGTGCTCTTTTGAACCGCATGGAAATGGGGATATGCAAACCCTTGACATAATATGCTACCAACAGTTCTTTCACAGGAAGAACAATGGCAAGGATTCTATTCTTTAGGTAAGAAAATCTTTGGTTATAATCTTTAACCCTTTCTTTGCCCTTAATTTTCATAGAAGACAAAGATATGACCAGATCTTCGGGGGTTTTGTCATCTTGTTGGTCGCAGCACTGTTCTAGAGGTTTTCCAATGTAGACCCAGGTTCTTCGCGGTACCAGATACCAACAAAACCCCTATTCACCGGCCCTTTCGGAAACATACTGCAAGCAGCTTGAGGTCTCACCCGAGGCGAAGTTGAGGGGGTGGTTGCAGAAGCAGGTTTCCACAACCTTGTGATGCGAGTGATTCAGCTAACTAATGCACAGCGCGGTGATAGACTGCGCAACTACGCGAAGTCTTCTACTCCGCATCGTGAATCTTTAGGAACAAAGATCTCCTCACCCTCAATGTGTCCACAGGCCACGCAGTGGGTTTTATGATACTTAATCACTTCTACTCAATCTTATTCGATAATCCTTAAGCATTCATCATTACTTAGATTGATAAACATCATGACTTATCCAGATAAGTGAGATACGTAGTGTTGTGTGCTTTGATACTACGATTCAATCCTTAAGAATTAAGTGTGTGGCTATCTCATCGATCCATTCATTCGAGACTTATAGGTGCTTTCCTGCTAACATTCATCCATACGTGAACTATTAACATCTTATTCCATCCCTTCCACGGTGAATATAGATAAAAATAAACACGTATAAGATAACAATAACTTATGCAGGCACTGTAAGTAAATTAAATAACAACTAATGACAATCATATGTAGCAATCACATCACACAGTGGTTTAACGTGGTTCACCCCCCCGGATGGGAAGCTACGTCCACAAGAACTGTTGTTTATTTATCTTGGAAAGTGTACAACAATTCTTCGTCTGTGCACTCAGCTGCAAACGCTCTTCTTTCTCTCTCTTTCTAACTTAGGTCTCTGCGCACTCAGCTGCAGAGCCTTTACAATGCTTTTACCTAACAGATCTCACAATATTTAATAATATCAAAAAAATTGAGAGTTGACCCTTTTCCTTTACAAAATTGCCTTATTTATAAATCAAGACCCGTAGGTCATGTCTTTTACATCTTGAAGGAAGAACCCTTAGGTTTACAAAACTGTCGTGGTTTTCCCAAAACCGGACTAGTGATATCTGGCAACGGATCTTCTGTTATATGCGCACCAATCGATTGCTTCCACCGAGTTGTTCCTTCTTTTCCGGCCTTAGATGACTGGTTCGAGTAGCAGTAGTCTTCTACCTGTTGTGATCATTCACCTACCTCGGATCTGCACCTACCCACTGCTTGGTAGTTATCAACGATCTTTGCCAAAAATAGGTCTTCTATGACCTAACCAAAATAACTGCCTTCATCCATCGATGCTCTTCTTAGCTAGATATCCGTTGATGTGGCACATCGTGGCGTTGTACTCCTCGCAGCACTGACCTCGCAGCTCCTTCGATACTATGCTGCGTGCAACTTCGTAGCATACCAAAACTTATCCCAAAATTGTTCAAACTTAACTATGCTTAGCTCCATAGTTCTCAAAATTCTTCCTGTTCAAAAATGCCCCATCTGGTCCAGGCCCAACAGGCCCCTAACACTTACATGTGGATCACCCCCGAGCCACCTGGAACTCCAAGAAGGTCTTTCGCTGATTGTGGGTTGATCTTTGCAGCGAACTCCTTGAATGTGTGAGTCAACTTTTCTACCGTGGCCTTTGTATCTTGTTCAATTTGCCCAACTGTTTCCATCATCTCAAGTGTTATCTCTTGGCCGATCTAGCCTTCCACCTACTCTTGATTCTGGTTCAGCTCCTTTAACTTTTCTTCAATCTCCTGTGAGATTATGTCGCCGTCCTCTAATAATGGCTGCGACTTATTGCCCATTTTTGTCTCCTTTTCTCACAAAGCTTTAACTTCCTTCTTTAGGGTGTTGATTTCTCTGTATTTTTGGAGTTTCTCTCGTGCTGGTAATGCCTTAGCTTCCTCACCCATATTTTCTAGTGCTTCTTGTTTTTCTTTCACTTCCTTCTTTACTTCGAGCAATTGTTGGTCTTCTTCAAGGGCATTAAATGCCTTCAATGCTGCTTCCAGTAGACTTTGGCACTTAGTCACTTCGAAAGCAATATTCTGTGCCGCAGCCTTCAGTACTCCCTGTCTCTACTGTTGTTCATATGGTGGAGTCTGTGGATTGATTTGCGCTTTCAGGGAAGCAATTTCAAATTCATGGAGAATCTCCATGTCTTCCTTCTCAGTCTTTAGGCTATTGACCAAATCGCCAATCTTGACAATAGTATCTACTGGTTCTGTTTGTACTTCAAATTCATTTATATTATCTACAACGGCAGTGATCGTGTTGTCCAATCTCAGTCGACGATCTCTTTCATCTTGTAATTGCATAGTACTCCGTGAGCTCTCTTCCTCGAGTTGCCTTTGCAACTCTGCCTATCCTTTCAACGCATCTATGGTTCTATCATGCATTTCTTCAATGACTTGCATCTGTAACTAATGTAGTCCTGGCAATGGTAGGCTTGCAAGATCAAGCTCCACGCGCTCTACATTCTTTGTATCTAGCATTGCTTGATCTTGTAAGGGCAACCTGATAGATAGTGGCTGCAAATGGACAATACGGGACCTCGCAGGAACCGTTATTTGCTGTTGCGAAGTCCCCGACCCTTTTTCAGATACTGATTCATGGTGCAAGGGTAATCTTCTGCTAACTTCATCAAATTTTTGGGATATCCCTTGCAATGTAGTCATATTCTGCATTAAGTTGTCTTGAATTTCCTTTTCCTTCTTCTCTTTGTCTATCGAAAGTCCTCCATTTTTTCAGTTACCCTTGCGGAAATCATTAAATAATCATCTTCTCGAAGCACTGTCTCTAATTGGTCTTTGTTTGCTTTCTGTTTCTTCCTTTTTTCCTTTTGCCCCAAAGGACTTCCAATATACTTCCTTTTGCTTGACTCTTTATCTTCTACTATGGGACACGGGATAGGATTATCCTCGCCAAAATCACTTTGGATATCCACGACCTCAACTCGGAATTCAGCTAGCCATTCCTTCATTATATGCTCAATATCTTCCTCGTACATATGGCAATTTCCCGGGTACCAATCAACATTTTTTCTGCTCTTTGGATGAAATGGAGATGCATTTCATCGCAGCATAAAAAATTATTATGCGGATATATTTGCTTGTTACTTTATTTGGTATGCGAGGTGTAAGCATGATGGTCCCGCGCAGTTGGTCGTAATATGTGTAAAAGACCAGCGCTGTCTTGTGCTGTCTTGTGTTGTCTTTCTGGATTCAAGTTCACCCATAGATTTTGAAATCGAGCACCTCTGCAGTCCAAAGTGTTTGTGATCACTCCGACATAGTGCTTTGGTTCCCTCCACCCCAGGAAGTCGATCAATACAATGAGCCAGGTGAAATGGAAGTTTCCACCATTGATTTGTGTATCATTCAGTTCTTCAAGGAACTTATTTAATAGATATTGGCACCATTTGAATTCTTGTCCTTCGGTAGTTGCAGCGCCAAGTAGTAGTGCTCCTGCATTTACTTCTAACAGTCTGCACTTTCTTAACATTTTGCCCGCTAACAGCTGCGTGACAAACCTTATTGCCTCGTCCTTTATGTCATTCATCTAGAAGCCCCGCTTCCCTTTGATCACAGATTGTGTTTTCTTCATCAATGCTGCTACCTCTTTATCCTTTGTCTTTCTACGGAAGAACTTCCTTGGGTCTTCTCCCCTTTTGCTTAATCCAGTTATATGGTGGATTAAGTCAATTGTCAGGTCGATATTCTGCTCTAGCCATAAATATCCTTAGTGGATGCGAGCCATAAGAGTTCGCACCACCGCGTTGAGCCCTGGTGATCTGTCGAAATGTGGGAGTCTTAGCAGGTTGAGTAGCCCCGACTTGGAACAACTAGCTCTCGGTGAATAAGGTGAGATCGCCCTTTGCATTCTTCTTCCAGCACATGTATTTGTCGGGCTGGAACTGTGGGAACTTTGGTTCAGTTGGCTTCTCCTTCTGCATTGCTCGCAGATCATAGTCCTCCCATTTGCATTCTGGAATCTTTCCTAACATATTTTTGTCCACCTCAACATGCTTCGATATTGGTGAGAGTGGTATCTCATACTTTGGAATCTTCAGCAGTCTAATGGCCGGCGCATCCATTGTACACGGCTAGATATAGTCTGGAGTCATAGTTAAGGGTATCTCTTTATCGGCAAGGGACTTATTTGGCCCTAACAAACTTGTCTTCGGTAGTTTTGATCTCGGCGCTACTGGATTTTTCCCTTCGTCTTGCATGGAGGGGCCATGTGTTGGTGATCTTCTTGGATTTTGTTCTGATTCTGTAACGATTTTCTTGTTTGGGGTTCTCATTAATTCGTCAATTCCTATGTGTTGGAACAACCTCACAGTGTCTTCAACCGTGAACTCTTCTTCAATTGAAAATCTCTTAGACATACAAACACTTTCAATGGTTGTAGACGGCTTACGAAAACTAGCTCAGACAGACGTTTTTGCAGAAAATTCTAAGTGTTTGACACGCCCACGAAACGATATGCAGTGTTATTTATAGGCACAATGGACCCTCCTCCGCGCCCTTGAATGGATAGATATGCATTTAATGGTGGTATCCGTTAGCGAAATCCGACTGCTACTTATGTCCTGTATTTCAAAATTGTGCTCAGAACAGCTATCTGTGCTTTAAATGCCCAAGCGGTCGATAGGGAACTACTGTATAATGGCTATATTCCCAACCGACACTGTAACGACTATTTTCTGGAGCCTTGCGTCGAACTATGCGGTAGTAAATCAATTGTTCTGCGCAGTGATTTCACGATATATAATTTATTTTCTTTTTTTCTTCAACGCTGCGCGCTGTATAGATCTATCTCTACAAGTCTATGTATAGACTTTTCCACAGCTTCTAGTGCCCAATTCCGACTATATTTGGCACCTAGAAACTTTTCCTTCTTTATGGTCATACTAGATGCTACAGAGCAGGACTATCGCGGTAAAGCTTTAGTCTGCTTCCATTTATCAAATTCGGTAGTGTATCACCGACTAAAGTAGCTAACTGGACTGCGCCACCGTTAGTAACATCTATTACAGTATATGGTCCAAGCCAATGCATTTTAAATTTTCCAGGAAACTTCATGAATTTACTATCATACAGTAGGACTAGATCGCCTACCTGAAAAGACTTATTCTTGATGTGGCGATCGTGCCATGCTTTCTCTCGTTCTTTCTGCACTTGCTGGTGAAATCCCGCGATGAAGCGCTCTTCTTCCAACCCAACCAAGTGTAACAACCTTTCTTCTAGTGCTACGCGATCTGCCATCCCTGTAAATGCAGCTATTCTCAAGCTGGGTATAATGTACTCCATTGGAATTATTGCTTCTTGTCCGTAAGCCAATCTGAAAGGTGTATGTCCAGTTAATTTCTTGCATGTCGTTCTGTACGCCCATAATACAAATGGAATGCGTAGGTCCCAGTCATCGCGGTTTACATTGCATATCTTGGTTAGCGCATTCTCAAGTACTTTATTAAATGCTTCAACAGTGCCATTCGCTTGTGGGTGATAAGGCATACTACGTTGATGATGGATGTAGAACTCTCCAATCAAAGCTTCAATAGTTCTGTTTAGAAAATGGGTGCCTTGATCACTCATAAAAAAATTTGGGCATCCAAATCGTGTAAGGATGTTCTCAAAAATAAATTGCGCGGCTGTTGGCTGCTTTTCTGGGCAGACCCGGGTTTTAATGAAGCGCAGCAACAAAACCCCTTGGCGCACTGGCCCTCTCGGCAACGAGCTGCGCGGCAGCTCGAGGTCTCACCCGAAGTGGCTATGGGGGGGTTAAGGAATCAGGTTTCCTTAACCGGGGTGACGCGGAGATGGCTCTTCCTTGAATGGTTCCTGTGAAATCGGCGGTCGGACCTTCCCGCAGGCCGCTCGCCGCAGCTGCGTGGGTCCCTTCCTTGGCAGGTCTACTGCGCAGTTTCTTCTCTCTAACGCAGCAGGCAACTATCCCTTGGGTCGACGCGCTGAACACTTCCTCGCCCTTCACATCTAGCGCAGTAACGCAGTCTGCTCTCGCCGCAGCGACCGTGCGTTACTACCTCTTTAGTACTTAAGACACTTCTAGTTATCAAAGGATCTTTCCAACTTGCTCAAACAGTCACAAAGATAAGACAGAAGTCTTGCATACACAAATAATGAACTCTAAATAGTTATCATTCACGCAAACATTATAACAAGAAGACATAAGTGAAGCTCATCCCCTCGAGGAAAACCACATCCACGGGAGCGTTATATTAACCAGAAAATGATAGAGTCATACAATATGCTGCGCACACAGCTGCAGCCTTAGATCTTACAGGAAACTCCACGCACACAGCTGGGAGCCCTTCTCTCAAGCTTGTCTCCTCTCTATGGAGATTACAAAGGCACAGACGTCGACTCAGACTATCTGGCAACTCAGGGATTAGCTCCTCGGCTATCCGATTTCCTCTCTCTAGTTCTACACACCGGGTAGAAATTACAGTGAAGGATAATCAACACATGATCTATCCTTTAGACTGGCTCTCTAACAGTCTAGTGTCCAACTCTCTAACTCTCCAAAAGGAAGGAACTGAAGGAAGGGAGGAAGAACCCTCTACCCATTACAATGATTCATCTATATAGGTAGCCATGACGGTCACACCTTTACAAAACTGTGGGCCTTTCCCAACAGTGATTCCCAAAAACCCTAACCACGCACATGGCTAGGTGTACTGTAGGCGCCGCTTGCAGTCACGTCGCCGCTTCCTGCAGGCTCCGTGAATTCCGGCGCAGATTGTGGGTATGGGCGATCGTCCTTCGCCTTCAATGCTCTGGTCCGTTGCTCCTCCTTGATCCGAGCAACCATAACTTCTGTACTAAGCCTTTAAATGAGGGTAGCTAAGCCCTCTACTCCATCGCCTTTATTTATTATGGTAGCTGAGCCACCTTCATTCTTTGATGACGTGCGCGCGATCTCCGCAATTTCCGGTCCATGATCTGCGCTGAGATCATCCATCTGGCACCGTACTGCGCACCATCTCCTTCTTACCCAAAACTTAGTGCTTGTCCCAAAATTAGCACTTTCCTTCCATACTCGTGATTTTTCCCAAAATTCGCAGCTTTTACTATAGCTGCAACCTTGGCCCCAACAGGCCCCCAACACTCACTTGTGGCTCGCCCTCGAGCCACTCGCACTAGCGCGTGGTCTTTGGATTTGCGCCTCTGTGTTTGCTTGAATCTCCGCGAATGTTTTCTGCCACTTCGCAATAGCGGAGTCCAATTCCTCAATACACTGATCAGCTGTCTGTACTGTTTCTGCGGTTGTTTCATCTTTAGTGAGTGTATCAATGATCTCTTGAGACTCGGCAATCTCTTTGATTTTTGTCTCAATCTGGCCAACGATTTCAGCATACTCATCCATGAATGGCTGAATGCTGTTGGTGAGCTTCTCATCTTCAGTTCTGAGCTTGTGCAGTTGCTGCTGCATTTTGCGCACTTCGCCCATTTTCTTCATCTTTGGCAAGCCTGTTAAGGACTTGGCTTCTTCATTCAGAACAGTGAGAGACTGTTCTGCAGCTTGCACCTGTTCTGATAGTCCTACTTTAAAAGGGAGGTTCACAAGCTCTGACCATGCTTCCATAGCCTGGTCCATCAGGTTCTTGGCTTCCTGTACTCGACCTTTCATTCGTGTGGAAGCTCTGCTCAATGCTTCAAATTGTACCTGCGCATCATCCGTAAGATGCGCAGCGACGCGAGCTTCTAGCTCAGCAATCTGGGTTTTATGGCCTTCTGCCATAGCAGCTATTTCTTGCTCCAGGGTTTTCGCCCTTTCGCCAATAATTTGAACTTTTGCAACCAGAGGGAGGTCTGGTTGAATCTCGCAAGCCGGCAATTCCTGAGCAATCTCTTCTATTGCGTTTCTGATGCCGGTGTCTTGCGCCTCATAGAGTGCAAGCTTCGCAGAGATATTCTTATGACTTTCCTTCAGCTCTATCTCCTGCGATTGCAGTCGTTGGTTTGCCTGGAAAGTAGAGAGCTCTCTAGCTCTCAACTCAAGAGAAACTTTCTCCTGTACTAGCTGTAGAGTTTCTATAGGAATCATAGACAAATTAATTTCTACAGGTCCAACTGTGCTTACCTGCAGTTCAGCTAGGGGATCTGGAAGTGTCATGCTGGTAGGCGGAATATGCACGACAGTGTGCCTTTCTGTGAGTTCTTCAACTCGCTCACCAGTTGGAATTTCTTGTGGCGCCTGCGAAGTAGATGCTGGCGCATGGGTCTGCGCAATCCTTCCTGCGAGACCTTTTAGTTCTACAAATTGTAAGTCTAAAGCACCTCGGATGTGAGCATGCATGTTCCTCATCTCACGAAATTGGTCTTTCAAATATTTGTCGATCTCCGAGGGAATGGCCTCAGTGGGATGCGACACTTTCTGCTTCTTTGTGGCTGGTTCTGTTGAGCCTTCATCGCTTCTTTGCTCAGGGGCTTCCTTGCCCTTATTTTTTTCTTGCGCAGCGGCGGGTGGCATCGCAGGTGCGATGTCAGCTGCTGCTCTCCATTCATCGGACCACGACTTAATGGTTTCTTCGACATCTTCTGTGGTCATCCTGTAAAGACCTAGCGCCCAGTCACCTGGAATGTCGCAAGGCCGAAGGTAGAGTTGATGGATGTCGGCAGTAAAAGCCAACTTCCCGTCATACAATGTGGCTGTCTCCTCGCTCAGCCTTGGCATATCTTGTATGGTCTCTCGGAGGAGATAGTAATACTCACAAAAAACAGCGCGATTCATCTTGCGCTTCGCGGGATTAGGGGAATCCCAGAGGTTGATGTAGCGCATGCCGGCAACCTCTCCTGCGCGGCGTGGACGGAACTGAGTATTCGGGGGCTCCTTCCACCCGACGAGAGCACATAGAATTAGAAGCCACGAAAAATGGAATGATTGGCCTGCATTGTCCTGCACATTCAGGCAATCAGCCAAAAAAGAATTCAGCAGGAAGAGAGACCAATTGTACTGTTCTCCCTCCGCAGCTGCGATAGCGAGCTCTACGACAGCTCCAGTAACTTCTTTTGGTCGGCACTTGGTGAGAAGTCTGCCTGCAAGCAGACTTCCTGTGAAGCGAAGTGCCTCATCTTCAACTGTGGTGAGGTCATAAGCCCGACCTCCTCTTGTCAAGTTATATTTCTGGACCAGCTTTGCAGCTAATTTTCGGTCCTTCTCCTTTCCCGCAAAATGGATATTGGGATCCTTCCCGACCTTAGATAGGCCGGTGATACGGTGTATCAAATCAACATTTAGATCAATTGGCCTCCCGAGCCAAAGGTAACCTCCATGAACGCAGGATAGCAGTGTTTTAACGACTGCGTTCACTTCATTGCTACGCCCAAAGTGCGGTAGCTTCAACAAATTCAAGAGTCCAGGGCGCTCAAGATTTGCTGCAAATCCCTTCGGGATAAACTCATCAACGTTTCTGGTGGGATTATGGACGATATCGAAATATCGGTCCAACTGAAACTGAGGATATGTCTTATAGTCTCCAAGGTTAAAATCAGAGAATTTAACCAATGGAATGTTTCCCAATAGTTGGCCCTCTACCCGCACACTAGCCGGTAGTGGCGGTAGCGGAATTGGATACTTTGCATTCTTCGGAATCTGTACATCCGGCGCATCATCTGGACGCGGCGGAAGGTAGTTCACCATAGACGCGAGCGGCTCTGGAACAGGTTCCTCCTGCTGCTGCTGAGATGCTCTTGTGCCTGGAGATGTTCTGGGATCAGTAGCACCGGGGTGTACGTAGGTCGAAGCCGTCACCGGAGTGGCCATGCCGAAATCTAAGCCTCGGCGTAGAAATTGACGAACAACTTCTTCAGTCGATAAATTCTCCGTTGTGAACCAATGTAAATAACAAAACTCTGGACAGCAAATGGCGGAACTGCGTAGGGTATAGACTCTGAAAACAAGGGAAAATAGTCTGCACACTCGGCTCTGAAAACAATAATGCAGATCTTCAAACACAACTTATGCAACTCGAGACAGTAACCCGAAATTGATACAAGTGTGAGGTATGTATAGCCAGCGGGGTTAGTAAATGCGACCAAGTGGGGTTACGTAGCTATAGGCGGCTACAGATGAGTTGACAACACGCTATCCTCCTTGCCGTAGCGGTGCATTTAGTGTGATTGACGGGTTCTGACAGCCTTCCGGGAGAAGCTAATGCTTTCGGCGCCTGAGTTAAATGCAAATCTTTCGGAGATTAAGCCGAATCCGTCAGAACGGGTAGAATTAAATAGCGGCCTTATCCTTCATTTATTCAAACGCGGCTACATAACTGCTGTAATTCAAAATTTCCGGCGGGTCATTTCAACTTAGGAAACCGTGCCTCTATGGGTCCACAACAAAACTCTTTTCAGCGGCAAATTATGAAAGGGGACTTCGCAAGAGCGATAGTCCAATGGTCCACAAAGCAAAACTTCGCCAGAGCGGACTGCTAAGCTTTGCTCAAGCAATTTTTATTCAGGATGCGCGGATATTTCAAGGAACTGCGCAGGAAGCTGGAAACTGAGGGTGTGTCGCAGCTTCCGTGTAGACTAAATGCGATGTCTCTTTCAACTACACTGGGCATCTGCATTCCTGAGTAATATATTATGTCGACAGGGCGGAGTGGCCGTCGCAATAAAGCTTAAGCCGACTCCCGTTTATCATTGTAGGTAGTAGTTCTCCATTCAGCTTCGCAAGCTGAACTGCGCCTCCGTCTGTTATTTTTAGTACCTGAAAAGGACCTAACCAATGCACACGAAACTTGCCTGGAAACTTGATGAATTTACTATCGTAAAGGAGTACCAAGTCTCCTTCTTCAAAGTGCTTATGCTTAATGTGCCTGTCATGCCAAGCTTTCTGTCTTGCCTTCTATACCTGTTGATGAAATCCGGCCATAAGTCTGTCTTCTTCTAAAGAAAGCAGTTGCGAAAGTCTTTCATTCATAGTGTCAGGATCTGCCATTTCTGTAATTTGCGCAATCCGGAGACTGGGAACAATGTATTCCATGGGCATAACTGCTTCTTGTCCATACACCAAGCTGAAAGGTGTGTGACCTGTTAATTTCTTGCAAGTGGTTCTGTAAGCCCATAATACAGCTGTGACTCTAAGGTCCCAATCATCTCTTTGTTGATTACAGATCTTCGTCAGGGCATTCTCAAGGATCTTATTGAATGCTTCCACCGTACCATTAGCTTGAGGATGGTAGGGTGTACTCTTATGGTGATTAATTTGAAATTCTTCAGTAAGGGCCTCTATAGTCTCATTGAGGAAATGTGTACCTTGATCACTCATGAGGATCACTGGGCATCCAAACCTAGTGATAATGTTCTCGAAAATGAACTGCGCGGCAGTAGCAGCGTCGCAGTTCTTAACTGGCTTCGCCTCAGCCCATCGGGTGAGGTACTCAGTAGCTGTAATGATATATCTTGCGCCAGTTCTTTTTCCTGGTGGGTTAATAGGTCCTACAAAGTCAATGGCCCATTTATCAAAAGCACGCAGTGTGATCTGGGGTCTTAGCGGCATTTCATCTCTCCTTGAGGGTTTTCCTGTGCGCTGGCACACATCGCAACATTTACAGAATTCCTTAGTATCCTTGTGCAATGTCGGCCACCAAAGTCCTGCGGCTAATATCTTCTGCGCAGTCGGCTTTCCTGCGAAATGGCCTCCTGCGGTACCTGAATGCGCTTCTGCGATGATAGAGCTCTTTTCATGTGGTAAGATACATCTGCGCAAAATTTTGTCAGGGCCCAACTTATAAAGCTGGCCTGCTATCAAAGTGAAGTCTGCGGCTCTGACAACAAGTTGCTTCTTCTGCTGGATTGTAAACTCAGCCGGCGCTTGTCCGGTAGTGAGAAACTTAAGAATATCAGAGTAATATTCGTCTGCTGCTTGGATATAAAACAACTGTGCGTCAGGCAGATTGTCCTCCAGACTCGTAGGTTCCTCTCCTGACTCTATTCTGGATAGATGGTCAGGCCCTGCATTCAATCTGCCTGGCTTTACAATAACCTCAAAATCATACTCTTGAAAGAGCAATAGCCATCTGCAAATTCTGCCTCCTAAAACTGGTTTATTGACCAAATATTTCAAAGCAGAATGATCAGTATACATTTTAAAGTGAGCTCCTAACAGGTAGTGTCTGAATTTCTGTAAGGCATACACCATAGCTAGTCCTTCCCGTTCTGTAGTGGTGTAGTTCTTCTCAGCTGTAGAGAGCTTTCTGCTGGAGTAAGCAATTGGGTGATCAATACTTCCTTCTCCAGACTGTGTAAGCACGATTCCTAATGCTATGGAAGAAGCATCAACATGAACATGAAAAGGTTTTCTCCAATCCGGGAAAACTAGAATAGGCGCTGTGATCATCTTTTCTTTAAGTGTGTCCAAGCTCTGTTGGCATTCCTCTGTCCATTGGAACTTCGAATCCTTCTTCAGCAATCTTTCCATAGGCGCTGTGATCCTTGCATATCCTTTGATGAATTTTCTGTAGTATCCTGTATGTCCCAATGTAGTGCGCAATTGCTTAACTGAGTTGGGCGCAGGTAACTTAGCAATGATGGCAACCTTCGCAGGATCCATCAAGAGTCCTTGTCTGCATACAATATGTCCCAACAAAATACCAAAGGGGGCACAGAATATACATTTTTTCAAGTTAAGGGAAATCTGATGCTGTCTACATTTTTCTAGCATCATGCGCAGATTCGCAATATGGTTCTTGAGTAAACCAAATACAGTCCAGTCATCAAAATAGACTTCTAAAAACTTGTGGATAAATTCTTTAAAAACAGCAACAACAACTCTAGAGAAAATAGCAGGTGCGTTTTTAAGACCAAAGGGCATTACCGTATACTGGAATGAGCCCCATTCAGTTGCAAAAGTAGTCTTGTGGCGGTCATCCGGATGGATTCTAATCTGATGATATCCCGAAAATCCATCAGTGAAAGAGTAAGCCTCTTGTCCTCCAACATTATCAAGTACTTCATCTGTGAAAGGAGTGGGAAATGGGTCGTGCGCTGATGCATCATTGAGTTTGCGCAAGTCGACACAAATTCTTATTTCACCTTTCGTTTTCTTTTCTTGGACCACCATAGGACTAATCCAATCGCTTTCCTCTACTGGCTCAATAATACCTGCTGCAAGCATCTTATCAATTTCTTCTTTGACTTTTTCTTTGTAGCGCGGGTTCAACCTGTATGGGCGCTGCTTTACTGGCTTGGCGTCGGGTTTCAGAGGTATGCGCATCACTCCTAAGTCTCCTAGGATGCCTTTCATTTCTGTGAACTTGGTAGGAAAGATATCCTGGTAATCACGTAATAAATCTGAAACATGCGCAACGGTTTCATCATCCCAATAATCTCCTATAGAAGCAAACTTTGGGTCAGCTTCTGTACCAATGTTAACTTTCTTGAGCTTGACGTGTTCTGCGATGGCAGGAATGTCAAGCTCAGGACCTTCAATATTGCGCGTCCCTTCTGATTCTGGGATATTGATGTTGCGAGGATCGTCCTCCTCATCTTCAGCGGTGAAGTTATAGCATTCCAGGGCATGTTCTATCTGGACAGCCCAATCTGGTTGGGAATATTCTGTTACTAGACCTGGTTCAAATACCTTCTTTTTAATACACTTCAGAGCCTGATCAATGCTTGGATGCTCTGACTCAAAGCTGAATGTAAGTTGAAAACTTTCTATCATAAGAGCCCAAGTAAGAGTGCCTTTGCGCAATTCTATTTCAGTATACCAATTCCTTGGAATTGTATCTAATGTGTGGATGAATTGGTGAACCCATTCCATCTTCCGGAATATCTGACCATTGCTGAATACATGCTTCAATGTGTGTAATGTCCCTTGTTAGGAATTTTATTAAAATGGCAATTTTTCACTTTTTTAACTAGTTAGACCTTTGACTAGTTTTGATCTCTAGGTCCCAATTTTGCCCCAAATGATCCCAAATCTTCTGAGAAGGTATATGAATGGTATTAGAACATAAATATGTGTTTCAGGGATGCCTTTGGACCTTTAAAATACTTCTGCAAATCCTCTTTCAATTCTGATCAATGTAGGTAACTTTACTAGTGATTTTCCTTTGACTAGTATTGGTCTCTAGGTCTCAAATTGACTCCAAATGCCTTCAAATCTTCAAGGAAGGTGTATGAATGATATTATAACTTGAATATGATGTTTATGGATGAAATATGTCCACCAAAAGACCTCTGCAAACTCTCTTAAGATTCTGAACCAATTATGCAATTTTTCTAGTAATTTGGGGTTCAAATCCCCCTGGGGTAAGCACTGAAAATGGCTTCCCAAATGCCTCCAAACCCACTCAAATTTATGAACAGAGGTATGTAATGTGTTAAGTATTTTATTAAAGTCTCATGTGCACCATTAATGGATTATTACAACTGTTCTCACCCTCTCCCATTCAACTGCAAAAATCCCCAATTCGACCCTTGGGGAAATGGCACTATTTCACCTCCCAATACAACTAAACTGAATAAAAATGCTTCAAATGCTCAAGTACAGTACATGAAACTTGTAGAATACATCCATGGCATTATATTGATCACAAATATATCAGAGAATCATCCATTCATTCGAAATCATCATCAATACATTGGCTCACAACAAGGTAGTGGGGAAATGGCATTGTTCTTCCATTAAAAATGAGATTTATACATTTCTACTTGGAATTTCGACCTGAAACTTTTTGGAGATGAAGAACAGAGTATTTACTTCATATTACAAAATAAATGGGGCATTAAAAGCTTCCCCAAAGAGTACAATAGCTCACCAAAAACGCCCTCCCTCAAGGATCAAGAATATGCCATCAAAACTGGAAATGGTTGAAGGAGTGAGCTGCAATAGAAGAAACCATGAGCTGCCCTGTAGCTTACACCTGCAAATAAAGACTCCATTAAAGCTCCAAATGAAAGGTCTGAATGGCCTTTCCAATTACCAACTTGGATGGGAATCTTTCACCCTCGAAATTGGCTAAGGCAAGAAACTAGTCATCCACTAGCTCTCCCTCTTCACAAATGCAATTGCAAATTCTACAAATGATCAAAAGCTGGTTTCATTCTTTGTTATTGACATTTATAAACTTCTAATGTCCTCCATGGGTCGAATTCATTCCAAGAGACTCATGCCAACTCATGTTGGGAAGAGATTCCAAAGAACGCCACTTGTACAACAATTCCTAGTCTCCCACTTCCACCAAATCACATGTGGAAGCATCTTAGCTGCCCTAACACCCTTGAGCGCCCTCTTGGAGTCTATTTTTAGCCCTGACATGTCATATATGTCATATGTCAGCCTTCAGGTCTGATTTGTGTCATAGGTGTCATAGCATCTTCATCATTGTTGTCATAGAGCTAGGGAATCTAGCCCAAGTGTCTCACTAGCTCCAAATTGCCTCTTCCTCTTCCATGGGAGTTACTCTTCCTCTATATTTCGACCTTGGATGAGTCATGCAATGAATAATACCTTTTGGACTCCCCCAAGTATGTTACCATTCACCTTGAATTCGAATTGGTGAGAGAATGATGCCAAGTGTAGTGGGGAAATCTAGCCATATGTGGGTCCCACTTCCTCCATGTGTCTTCATGATGAAATGCCACTTTGATTTTCACTTGTATATATTTATTTAGCTCCTTTATTAAATATTTATGCCATTCTAATGTTCAAACATCATTTATTATCCCCATTATTCCAAATCCCAAAGCTTCCACCCCAAACCTAGGAAACTAGTAATTTTCCTCATTGGCAATTATTTGACCTTTAGCATCAATTTGACAAACTCTAATGAATAGGGCCAATGTGATTAGGCCATTGTGACCCAATACCAAATTTGGGACATGACAAATCCTCCCTTCCCAATATTGCTTGTCCTCAAGCAATTTTAAACATGGGTGTTGAAGAACCTGCTTTCTGTATAATTCTTTGAAGTTGCCATTGAATTGCCCAACCTTGAGTCTTTGAGTTTCCATGAAGATTTTAGAGAGGAACCACCATGCTTGCTGCTGCACTACTCTGATAAAAATCACTTTATTAAGTGGGGAAATCCATATCCCATACTGCTTGTTTCCCCAAAAAATTTGAAACCAATGAGATAAAAATTATTCCAGGGTCCCATTGCTTGTATTGCACCCCAATAATTAAGAGTGCTCTCCAACCCACACCATTAGTTAAGAGGATTCCTGGATCCCATTTTCTTGTATGCATCCTTCCAAACATCATGAGTACCAAATATATATCATCAAAGTACATAACAACATAATGAAAATGTACATCAAGGATATGCTTAATCAAAGAGTCATGAAGGTGCTTATACCTCCAAGCAAGTAGACCACCATTTTCCAAGTGCATACAAGCTTCAAGTGACCAATCAAATCTGCTCCAATGACATAGGTGAGGATCCCATGTCCTATAATGCTGCTCCAAAAGGATGTGATATGCATCAAAATATTCAACCATGTATTCTTTCATCCAAGAAGTGAATGAAGAATCTCCACTAAAATCTGAACCAAATAATGAGCGGAAAAAACAAGGAGACTTCAAATGACTCAAAGAAGTCTCACCCATACATCCATGAATGTGAGAATCATAAAGATGTAACAAAGTATGTGGCTGCCAACAAAAATGTTCTCCCATCATAAATCTATTCACCCAAGTGTTGGATGAAGTTCCTCTAACATAAAATGAACCCAGTGTTGAGCAAGAAAAACCATGAGTCTTCAAGTGACTCAAATCCATATCATAGGTACATCCATGTAGATGTGAATCATCATAAAGTGACAAATGATGCTGCTGCAAATGTGAATAAGAATGTGCTCCAACCATGTCATCATAAAAGTTAAATCTAGGAGTTCCATGCTCCTCATGTGGCACCATCAAAAAGAACCCTTTCACCCATACTTCATTGAGACTAATGTTGCAAAACATGGAATTGTAGGAAGTAGGAGAATGAACTAACTCACCCAAATGATCAAAAAGTGCAGAAGTTTCATCATGGGAAGGATCCATATGGGTAGTATCATGCAGCTCCTTCAAAAGTGTGAACTCTTTGTCATAGTTTGGTTCCAATGTAGAGGAATCATGCTCTTCTTTAAAAATTGCATAACCTTCATCAAGAGGCAATTCAAATTCCTCTTCCACCACATCAAGTGTTTGGATCTCTTCAAGTTCATCTTCAAACACATCAAGAACATTCAAATTTTCACATTTCTCATGATCCACCATGTCATGAGAATCCTCCAAACAATCTACCATTTGACAATCTGAAACATAGGAGGAAAAACAAGTATCTTGCAACTTTTCAAGAAGTTGCTCATTTTGAATTGTGAGCTTATGAATATCCTCATTATTCTTCAAGTATGCATCATGTAACAATTCATTAAGCTCAAACAAATGGTTTCTATCAAAAAGCAAAGACATGAAATTACCTTTGATGTGGCACATTGCTCTTTGAATCTTCTCCATGTCTTCAAGGAAGGATGTTTCCTCCAATGAAGTAGCTCTCCAACAAGAATTTGACACCAATGCTTGAGTGTCATGGAGAATGCTGAGGGACTCTTGGATCTTCTTTTCATTCATCTTTAAGGACCCTTCAAGAAAATGAGGCTCTTGCAAATGAACCTCCTCATCTTCTTCATTTTTTCTTGGACCAACTTCATGAAGCTCAAGTGGTGATGGGGAAGTTGATCTTGGTTCTTCTTCAACTGCTGCAAGGTCTTCATTATCATGCTTAATGGAACTTGGGCTTGCAGCAACATTTTCAAAAGTGATCTCTATGTTACCAACATAGAGGTGTGAGCACCCATCAATAGGTACTCCTTCATAGTTTAAGCATCCATCAGTAGATGCTCTTTGGTTCATGTCTAAGCTAGAAGGTGTCTCGAAATGATCTTCCATATTTTCAATAGAATATTCTTCACTATCTTGTGATGTCTCTTCCTTTTGCTCCTTCAAGCAAGCTGTTGCATTTTGCCCCTTGGTTTCCTTAAAATCAATAATTTTTTCCACAAGTTCGATAGAAAACAATTCGAATCCTTCCTTAATTTGCTTGGTCATATCTTCAAATATTGTTTTCATAATTTTTATATGCTCCTCACCATCATATGAGGCTCCCTTTTCATCCCTAGTCATAGTTCCCTCAAAACATTTGCTCTTCTTCTCCTACTTTTTTTTTTCCTCTTCAACAAAAGCACTTTTGGTTTCAATATATAATGGTGGTACCTAAATTCTTTTCCTCATAGATATTATACCACATCAGGTGCCAAGATCATGCTCTGATACCACTGTAATGTCCCTTGTTAGGAATTTTATTAAAATGGCAATTTTTCACTTTTTTAACTAGTTAGACCTTTGACTAGTTTTGATCTCTAGGTCCCAATTTTGCCCCAAATGATCCCAAATCTTCTGAGAAGGTATATGAATGGTATTAGAACATAAATATGTGTTTCAGGGATGCCTTTGGACCTTTAAAATACTTCTGCAAATCCTCTTTCAATTCTGATCAATGTAGGTAACTTTACTAGTGATTTTCCTTTGACTAGTATTGGTCTCTAGGTCTCAAATTGACTCCAAATGCCTTCAAATCTTCAAGGAAGGTGTATGAATGATATTATAACTTGAATATGATGTTTATGGATGAAATATGTCCACCAAAAGACCTCTGCAAACTCTCTTAAGATTCTGAACCAATTATGCAATTTTTCTAGTAATTTGGGGTTCAAATCCCCCTGGGGTAAGCACTGAAAATGGCTTCCCAAATGCCTCCAAACCCACTCAAATTTATGAACAGAGGTATGTAATGTGTTAAGTATTTTATTAAAGTCTCATGTGCACCATTAATGGATTATTACAACTGTTCTCACCCTCTCCCATTCAACTGCAAAAATCCCCAATTCGACCCTTGGGGAAATGGCACTATTTCACCTCCCAATACAACTAAACTGAATAAAAATGCTTCAAATGCTCAAGTACAGTACATGAAACTTGTAGAATACATCCATGGCATTATATTGATCACAAATATATCAGAGAATCATCCATTCATTCGAAATCATCATCAATACATTGGCTCACAACAAGGTAGTGGGGAAATGGCATTGTTCTTCCATTAAAAATGAGATTTATACATTTCTACTTGGAATTTCGACCTGAAACTTTTTGGAGATGAAGAACAGAGTATTTACTTCATATTACAAAATAAATGGGGCATTAAAAGCTTCCCCAAAGAGTACAATAGCTCACCAAAAACGCCCTCCCTCAAGGATCAAGAATATGCCATCAAAACTGGAAATGGTTGAAGGAGTGAGCTGCAATAGAAGAAACCATGAGCTGCCCTGTAGCTTACACCTGCAAATAAAGACTCCATTAAAGCTCCAAATGAAAGGTCTGAATGGCCTTTCCAATTACCAACTTGGATGGGAATCTTTCACCCTCGAAATTGGCTAAGGCAAGAAACTAGTCATCCACTAGCTCTCCCTCTTCACAAATGCAATTGCAAATTCTACAAATGATCAAAAGCTGGTTTCATTCTTTGTTATTGACATTTATAAACTTCTAATGTCCTCCATGGGTCGAATTCATTCCAAGAGACTCATGCCAACTCATGTTGGGAAGAGATTCCAAAGAACGCCACTTGTACAACAATTCCTAGTCTCCCACTTCCACCAAATCACATGTGGAAGCATCTTAGCTGCCCTAACACCCTTGAGCGCCCTCTTGGAGTCTATTTTTAGCCCTGACATGTCATATATGTCATATGTCAGCCTTCAGGTCTGATTTGTGTCATAGGTGTCATAGCATCTTCATCATTGTTGTCATAGAGCTAGGGAATCTAGCCCAAGTGTCTCACTAGCTCCAAATTGCCTCTTCCTCTTCCATGGGAGTTACTCTTCCTCTATATTTCGACCTTGGATGAGTCATGCAATGAATAATACCTTTTGGACTCCCCCAAGTATGTTACCATTCACCTTGAATTCGAATTGGTGAGAGAATGATGCCAAGTGTAGTGGGGAAATCTAGCCATATGTGGGTCCCACTTCCTCCATGTGTCTTCATGATGAAATGCCACTTTGATTTTCACTTGTATATATTTATTTAGCTCCTTTATTAAATATTTATGCCATTCTAATGTTCAAACATCATTTATTATCCCCATTATTCCAAATCCCAAAGCTTCCACCCCAAACCTAGGAAACTAGTAATTTTCCTCATTGGCAATTATTTGACCTTTAGCATCAATTTGACAAACTCTAATGAATAGGGCCAATGTGATTAGGCCATTGTGACCCAATACCAAATTTGGGACATGACAATGTGTGACCTGGGGTCACTCTGTCCTTCATATTTGCGTAGCGCTTCGGCTGTGGTGTCCTGAAATCTGCGCAGTATCAATCTGCGACAGTCTTTCCATGTATGAATATTCTCCTTGTGCGCAATCCACCATCTTGCGGGTGTAGCGCGCAATGCTATATCCAGTGCCTGGATGCGCTGCGGTTCTGGAAGCTTTTGTTCATATTCCTGTATGAATTTAGTTACTTCAGTTAAGCCATCAAAAGTTGGAGTATCAATTAATTCTGTGCCAATCCATCGGATGGATTTAGTCATCATGGCGCAACGTCTTGCAGAAACCTCATGTAGACGATTCTGCCAGTTTTCCAATCCTGCATCTGAATCTGATGTGCACGAGCTATCACATCGCCAGCTGATATGGCCGTCTGCTGTGGGGTTGACATAGTCACTGTGGTTAGTGGTCATCTGATACAAGCTTTCCATGTGGCGCGCTTCCTCTTCTGCGCGAATGGGTTCTATATATCTTGGTCCTTGAATAGGATCAAGAGGTGCGATGACCCTGATCTGGTCATCCTCAAAGGTCATCTGTCTTTTCTTCAGGTTAATGACAGCCAAATTATCAAGTGCCCAGTCTATTCCTAACAGCGCTGGGTATGGTCTACTATCATCCATAATTTTGATTACTTCAAAATCTGCAGAGCTTCTTACTCCTTCAATATCAATAGGTACATTGGGTAATCTGCCCAATGGAGAGACTCGTTGCTGATTTGCGAGTCTTAGCTGGATAGGGGATCTTGTAAGCTGAGGGCTTCCCATCTGTTCCCATGTCTGCATAGTGAGAACATTGGCTTCTGAGCCCAAGTCTAACATGACTTCGTCCATTTCAAATGCTCCAATCTGCGCTGTAAGCCTCATCTCTTTTCCAGTTCTAGTGTGACTCCTAATCTGGTGAACAGCACGCTGTGGTGTGTTCGTCGAAGCAGAGTGTTGGCACTGATCCAACAGGTGTTGGAGTTCTAGAGTTGCTTGTTCATTGCGCAACAATTTTAAACATTGTCGCAGGAACGCATGAACACTGCCTAGTGCATGCTCCTTATCGTCATCAGGTCTTCTAGCTGTAGTGGCCTGTTCTTGTACCAGGTTGTCTTGTCTTAGCACTTGCGATCTACTATTGTTCTGCGGAATTGCGGCAGAACTTGAAGCTCTCGGATCTGAGAAATACTCTTGAGCTTGCTTAAATGCTTCTTTTTGCTTCTGTAGGTTAAGTGGGGCTGGTTTAATGTTAGCGCGGCGCACCCATTGCGTCGCTTGCTTTCCCGTTCCCATCTCTTGCGCACCAGTGGTAGCTCCACTGCGTGTCACTATATTAACTGTAGGGTCTGGTTCTCTTTTTTCTGCTCCAATCAACTGGATATTCTGATTGACCTGTGGTGTCTTTGCTTGCATCTTAGCCTGTAACTGAGGGCATTCTTCAATGATATGGTCAGAAGATTTACAATACCTGCAGAGGGTTGTAGGATTTTGGCAATCCCTAGCAAAATGACCTTGTTCTCCGCAATTATAACAAGTGATCTGTCCTCTTCCACGACCAAAGTTTGTTGTGCGTCCGCGTCCTCTGTAATTTGCTGCTCGGGCGTCCCGAGGTTGGTCATAAGGTGGACCTGCTGTGGGTCCTTGTGTCTCTGCTTGTACCCTATAAACATCATGCTTTCTTTCTATCATAAGATCATATGCTCTACAGTTGTTCTCATCATGACCTACTGATTTACAGAAATTACAATATAGATTCTTTGGAGTTTGTACATATTTCTGAAGTAAGTGGCATTCTTGTGGTCTATGACCTCTAGTTCTGCAGATTTCACACCAAGGCCCTTGTGCCTGTGGTAAAGGATTAGGTGCTCCAGTTGCAATATAGTCTATGAAAACAGGACAATGGTCCTTTGAATGACCTTGGGCTTTACATTTTGTACACCAAATTTCTTCCTTAATCTCCTTGCCTTTCTTAATATCATGCACTTGCAAGGTTAAGTTTGCTAATTGGTTCTGTAAATGCGCAACATCGTTGCTTGTTCCTGCAATTGGCGAAGCTTCTAGTTTCATAGCCATTTCTAGAGCTTGTTCCTGAGTATTGAGATTCTGTTGCATAAGAGGAAGTCTAATGTGTGGAAGCAGTGCAGCAATGAACCATTCTTTATGTTGCTGTGGTGCAAACTCGAAGCTTACTTGATCTATCAAGGCTTTGAACTTCTGGTCAAAGTCCCATACTGATTCTGTAGGTAACTGTTTGATGTCTTTGAGCTCTGTTATACACTGTGATTCTGACTTAGGTTTCTTGAATTCTCTAATCATGGCATTTCTTACCTCAGCAAGCGTCCTATTCTGTGCTGCTGAGTATTTCATGAACCAAGTCAAGGCTCTTTCTCTTAGTGTGGTTGCTAACTGAACCAGTTTAACAGCATCATCATTAATTTGCTTAATTGTCCAAATGGCTTCACATAAGAACCAGTGCTGCTCAGGGTCCTCTATCCCTGTTCCTCTAAAAGTTGGTAGTTTCATGTCATCACCCATCCTTCTTGCACGGGTTTGAGATGGAGGTACTGTAGCAGTGCCTCCGGGATGGTTAAACAAAGGTGGTACAGAGGTACTAGAAGTAGCGTGTGGGCTACTAGAAGGTGTTACTGTAGGATTATACTGAGCTCCGTCTGGTTTTTGCGGTGTAAAGGGGTAATACGGGATATGAGCACTCCCTTGTCTTTCTATATGGCTTGCTCTAGGAACTTGGCTATCGTTTGGGCTAGACTCAAAAGGATATTGGTCAAGGCCTACTTTATATCGTTTTCCACTACGAGTGCAACCAATAACTTCAGGATCACTATCAGAATCTACGGACATTACTTGACTATGCTATTCATCAGAAGCAATACATAGCTTTCCTTTTTCATACAGAAGCATTTTAATCCATAAGTTCAGAGAATTTAAGAACTTACCTCTGTGTACTTGGAAGAAACTCCTCTCAGCTTCACTGAAACTCTTTCTTGTATCAACTGCAAATTCGGTAATAAAACCTTCCAGTAGACTATTCAACCAAAAGTCTACTGCGCGGGACACAGGATTGTCTATCCGCTTCACAATACTAACTAGCTCAGGCGTCCACGTGACGGGTCGATCAACATGCAGCGTAGGTCTAGATTCTGCTAACTTGGCTATCCAAGCGTGTAACTCCAATGCAAACGTAACAAAGAAAATTTCGTAAAGGTCAGCATAAATATACTTCTGTAACCAATCTTCTATTTGAAGCGTAGGGCTTCTATTTTCTTGTTCAGCAAACTCTTTAGCCTTTAAATCAAACCAATCTCCAATTTCCTTAGCTGTAGGATTCCAGTAACACATTTGTTAGCTGAGCAAGTCTCAGTGTAACAGAACCTTATGTTGTCTTCAGCAACAGTCTCAGATGTCGCGTGACTAGTAAGTCTTACAGCAACAAGTCGCAAGGCAAAGGAATCATTTGTTGGCTCAATCAACAGGGTTCAAAGCCATGGAAGTAATGTGATCAAAAAGTCATAAGGCAACAGAACCATTTGTTGGTCACTAGGCAACGGAACCATTTGTTGACTCTTCTATCTCGCGCGTTGCCAAAATAACGAGTCTCATTCGCGCGGCAACGGAACCATTTGTTGGCTGCTTTTCTGGGCAGACCCGGGTTTTAATGAAGCGCAGCAACAAAACCCCTTGGCGCACTGGCCCTCTCGGCAACGAGCTGCGCGGCAGCTCGAGGTCTCACCCGAAGTGGCTATGGGGGGGTTAAGGAATCAGGTTTCCTTAACCGGGGTGACGCGGAGATGGCTCTTCCTTGAATGGTTCCTGTGAAATCGGCGGTCGGACCTTCCCGCAGGCCGCTCGCCGCAGCTGCGTGGGTCCCTTCCTTGGCAGGTCTACTGCGCAGTTTCTTCTCTCTAACGCAGCAGGCAACTATCCCTTGGGTCGACGCGCTGAACACTTCCTCGCCCTTCACATCTAGCGCAGTAACGCAGTCTGCTCTCGCCGCAGCGACCGTGCGTTACTACCTCTTTAGTACTTAAGACACTTCTAGTTATCAAAGGATCTTTCCAACTTGCTCAAACAGTCACAAAGATAAGACAGAAGTCTTGCATACACAAATAATGAACTCTAAATAGTTATCATTCACGCAAACATTATAACAAGAAGACATAAGTGAAGCTCATCCCCTCGAGGAAAACCACATCCACGGGAGCGTTATATTAACCAGAAAATGATAGAGTCATACAATATGCTGCGCACACAGCTGCAGCCTTAGATCTTACAGGAAACTCCACGCACACAGCTGGGAGCCCTTCTCTCAAGCTTGTCTCCTCTCTATGGAGATTACAAAGGCACAGACGTCGACTCAGACTGTCTGGCAACTCAGGGATTAGCTCCTCGGCTATCCGATTTCCTCTCTCTAGTTCTACACACCGGGTAGAAATTACAGTGAAGGATAATCAACACATGATCTATCCTTTAGACTGGCTCTCTAACAGTCTAGTGTCCAACTCTCTAACTCTCCAAAAGGAAGGAACTGAAGGAAGGGAGGAAGAACCCTCTACCCATTACAATGATTCATCTATATAGGTAGCCATGACGGTCACACCTTTACAAAACTGTGGGCCTTTCCCAACAGTGATTCCCAAAAAACCCTAACCACGCACATGGCTAGGTGTACTGTAGGCGCCGCTTGCAGTCACGTCGCCGCTTCCTGCAGGCTCCGTGAATTCCGGCGCAGATTGTGGGTATGGGCGATCGTCCTTCGCCTTCAATGCTCTGGTCCGTTGCTCCTCCTTGATCCGAGCAACCATAACTTCTGTACTAAGCCTTTAAATGAGGGTAGCTAAGCCCTCTACTCCATCGCCTTTATTTATTATGGTAGCTGAGCCACCTTCATTCTTTGATGACGTGCGCGCGATCTCCGCAATTTCCGGTCCATGATCTGCGCTGAGATCATCCATCTGGCACCGTACTGCGCACCGTCTCCTTCTTACCCAAAACTTAGTGCTTGTCCCAAAATTAGCACTTTCCTTCCATACTCGTGATTTTTCCCAAAATTCGCAGCTTTTACTATAGCTGCGACCTTGGCCCCAACAGCGGCTGTAGCTGCGCTACAGTCTTTGACTGGTTTTGCTTCTGCCCATCTGGTGAGGTAATCAGTTGCTGTAATAATGTACCTCGCACCAATTCTTTTTCCCGGTGGGTTAATAGGTCCCACGAAATAAATTGCTCATTTCTCGAATGCCTGCAAGGTCACCTGAGGGTTCAACGGCATTTCATCTCTTCTTGACGGTTTCCTTATCCTCTGACAGACATCGCAATTCTGGAAATATTCTTTGGAGTCTTTATGAACTATGGGCCACCATAGCCCTGCGCGCAATATCTTCTGCGCAGTAGCCCTTCCTACATAATGACCTCCTGCGACTCCTGAATGCGCATCAGCTAATATAAATTGCTTCTCATGTTCTAATACACATCTTCGCAGCACTTCATCAGGTCTTAACTTGTAGATTTGTCCTGGGATAATGGTGAAGTCTGTGGCTCGGACAACAAGCTGTTGCTTTTGCTGTGTAGTGAATTCTGTAGGTGCGAACCCGATAGTTAGAAATTCAATGATATCCTGATAATAATCATCGGTAATATGTATAGAAAACAATTGCGCACCAGGCAGATTGTCTTCTAGATTCGTAGGTTCCTCTCCCGACTCGATCCTTGATATATGATCAGCTCCTAAATTTAATCTTCCTGGTTTAAATACTATTTCAAAATCATACTCTTGGAAGAGTAAGAACCATCTGCATATTTTCCCCCCTAACACTGGCTTATTGACTAGGTATTTTAATGCAGAATGGTCAGTAAACATTGAGAAGTGCACACCAAGCAAATAATGTCTAAAATTCTATAGTGCATATACCATTGCAAGTCCTTCCCTTTCAGTAGTGGTATAGTTCTTCTTAGTAGATGACAAATTTCTGCTCGAAAATGCAATGGGATGATCAATTCCTCCTTCTCTTGGCTGTTCAAGAACGATTCCCAATGCTATACATGAAATGGCTTTTCCCTGTCTGGAAAAACTAAGATCAGTGCAGTGACCACTTTTTCTTTTAATGTGTCAAATCATTTCTCACAGTCCTCATTCCAATTGAATGGTGCATCATTTTTTAAAAGCTTCTCCATTACTGCGGTTATCTGTGCATACCCCTTTATGAACTTTCTGTAGTATCCGGTATGGCCTAATGTAGTGCGCAATTGTTTAACTGAATTTGGTGTAGGCAAGTTTACAATAACTGTGATCTTCGCAGGATCAACCAGCAATCCTTGCTTATAGACGATATGTCCCAGCAGAATTCCATAAGGAACATAGAAAATACATTTCTTTAAATTCAATGAAATCTGATGCTGTCTACATTTTTCCAACATCATTCTAAGGTTCGCGGCATGGTTCTTCAATAACCCAAAAATGGTCCAATCATCAAAGTAAACTTCTAAAAACTTGTGGATGAATTCTTTAAACACTGCAATCACCACTCTTGAAAATATGGCTGGTGCATTCTTCAAGCCAAAAGGCATCACTGTATACTGGAACGACCCCCATTCTGTTGCAAAAGTGGTTTTGTGCCTATCGGATGGATCAATTTTTATCTGATGGTATCCAGAAAATCCATCAGTAAAAGAGTATGATTCATTTCCTCCAACGTTATCAAGTACTTCATCGGTAAAAGGTGTAGGAAATGGATCATGCATAGAGGCATCATTCAACTTTCTGAGATCAACACAGATCCTAATCTCACCCTTTGTTTTCTTGTCTTGGATGACCATTGGGCTTATCCATTCAGATTCTTTAACCGGCTCAATGATTCCTACATCGAGCATCTTGTCGAGTTCTTCCTTAACTCATTCTTTGTAGCACAGATTTAGTCTATATGGTCTTTGCTTAATAGGTTTCGCTCCAAGTTTAAGAGGAATTCTCATCACTCCTAAGTCTCCTAGAATACCTTTCATTTCTGTGAACTTCGTTGGGAATATTTCCTGATATTCCTGTAATATAGCTGTGATCTACGCAACTGCATCATCATCCCATTAGTCTCCTATTGCTGCGAACTTTAGCTCTTCAGTAGTACTGATGTTCACTTTCTTTGTTTTGACCGGTCCACTCATGTCAAGAATCTCTAATGGAGGTCCTTCTACTTCACGGATTCCTTCATATTCAGGGATCTTTATATTGCACGGGTCCTCCTCATCGTTGTCTTCCTTATCTTCATCTTTTTCGGCTAAGTTATAGCAGTCGATGACTTGCTCTACTTGTTCTGTCCAATCTGGTTGTAGACTCGCAAGTACATTGTTTGCTTCAAAAAATTCTTCTGATGTTATATTTTCCTCCATGGGATCTAGTGTAAATATCTTTTCCTTGATAAACTGCAGCACGTCTTGGATAGTCGGATGGTCGTCTTCAAAGCTAGAGTCCTTTTGGAACCTCGTAGTAAGGACAGGCCAATTCGTTGTTCCTCTACGCAGTTCCTCCTCAAGGAACCATTTCTTTGGAATAGGTTCCTCCAACGTATGCACAAAGAGATGTACCTATTCTATCTGTGGTCTTTCTTCCCACACTTTTGCACATGCTCTAATATGATCCTTTGTATCTGTCTCGCCATTATATTTTTCAAATGGTAGTGTTACCTTATCAGCGAATCTGATCTGTAGTTTGATTTTGCACTTGTCCGAGGTTATCAATGTCTTTTTATTTGTGGTACACCATTTAGCAGGTGTTTCATGGAGTGCCATGTCTAATGTTGATACACGATGTTCATTTGCAACTGCTGTAGTGTATTCTTTGATAAAGGAATAGACGTTAGTTGTACCATCATAAGTGGGGATTGGACTTACCTGTTTTCCAATCCAGCGAAGTGACTTTGTAATTGTCGCGCATCTCCTCGCAGATACTTCATCCATTCTGTGTTGCCAATTTTCTAATCCTACGTCAGACTTTGAGATGCAAGAACTATCGCAACACCAGCTGAGCGTTCCATCTGCGGTAGGATGAGTATAATCCGTAGTATTTGTTGTCATTTTATAGATACGGTCAAGGTCTTGAGCTCTGTACTCTTCTTGAATAGGTTCAACATATAAATCCCCCATGTGAAGGATCCAATGGTGCGACAAACCTTATGTCGTTACCTTCAAATATCATTTTCATTGTTTTCAAATTGATGACGGTGGAGTTCGTCATTGCCCAATCAATGCCTTGTAGTGCTAGATAAGGATTGCTATCATCTACAATTTCAATTACTTCGAAGTCTGCATAACTTCGCACTCCATCAATGTTGACAATGGTATTGGTTAACCTTCCCAGCGGTATAACTATGCCTTGATTAGCCATTCTTAACTGTATAGGTGACCACTGTAACTTTGGTTTTCCCATCGCTTTCCATGTCTGCTTGGTCAAGACATTCACTTAAGATCCAAGATCAAGAATGATCTCGTCCATCTCACAGTCTCCTATCTGTGCAGTGAACCGCATTTTCCTACCGGATCTTTTGGGACTTCTAATTTTATGTACTGCGCCATGTACTATTCCTTTCTTACTGCATGATTCATACTAATTTATCAGTTTTTCAAATTCCATTAGAGTGCCTTTATTTTTTAATAACTTGATGTAGCTTTGTAGAAACTGCGCAACAAAAATAGATGTATTTGGTGCAGTGCGCATCTGATCATATGCCAGTGGCATATCTTCTATTTGCGGTACTTCACTTCGCAACGGGATCCTTGGTGAAGTAGGTGGTGGTTGTTTAAACATGTCCCGCGTTTCTTTAAATATTTCCTTATTTTTCTATAAGTTCAATGGAGGTGCCTTCCGAGGAGCTTTTCTAATTCCTACTATTTCTCCAGGGTTCTTTTTAGGATCAGTTGTCCCAGAAGTCAAGGCTTCTACGCTGTTGTCTTTTCCTGTATCAGCGCCACTCCACATTACTGCATTGACGCTATGACCTGTAGGTCTGTTCTCTGATGCAATCAAATGGATGTTAGGGTTCGGTGTTTCTGTTCTTCTCCTCTTCTGCATTTCTACCTCAAGCACGGGGCAATATTCAATCACATGATCAAATGATTTACAGCAATTTCATGTGGTGCATGGATTAGTACATTCTCTTGATACATGACCTGGATGACCACAGTTATAGCATATGACCTGGCCTCGTCCTCTTCCTTGATTTTGACTAGTATTTCTTCCTCTCCCGCGATATCCACCACCGCATCCTCTATATCCTCCTTGATCATAATGGGTGTTTTCTTGCTTTGGTTGATTTTCCTTTTGGACGCAGTACATTCCAGCACAGTCCTCGCATTGCTTCCATATCTCGCTTTCTTTTAGTCATTAATTCATAAGCACGACAGTTGGATTCATCATGTCCAATTGATTTACATAAATTACAGTATAGGTTTTTAGACATTTTGACATATTTATGTATGAGGTAACAATCCTCAGGCCTGTGTCCTCTGGTTCTACAAACTTCACACCATGGCACCTGGTTTTGATTCATATTTATTGGGTTTGGTGCGCCACTGTTAAGATAATCTTGAAATAAGGGGCAATGTTCTCTAGTGTGTCCCTCCCCTTTACATCCTGTGCACCAAACTTCATGTCTTTGTTCATGTCTCTGTTCTTTTCCATTTTTCATACCTTGTAATTCTAATGTCAAGGTAGCCAATTGGTTCTGGATCTGTATCATCCCAGAACTACTTTCTCCAATTGGTGAGGCTTCCAATTTCATTGCGATCTCCAAGGCCTCAGCTTGAGATACAACCTTCTGTTGCATCAGTGGTTGTCTGATATGGGGAAACATCGCAACAACGAACCATTCTTGATGTTGTTGCGGAGCTATCACAAATCTCACTTGGTCCAACAATGTTTTGAATTTTTGGTCGAATTCCCATACTGATTCAGTAGGTTTCTGCTTGATTTCTTTCAACTCTGTTATTCACTGTGATTCTAATTTGGGCTTTTTAAACTCTGCTGCAATCGCGATCTTGATATTTGCTAAGGTTCTTGGTTGTGCTTGAGAATACTTCATAAACCAGTGCAGCGCTCGGTCTCTGAAAGTAGTTATAAGCTGTCCTCTTTATAGCATCATCTGTCCCTTGCTTAACACTCCACACAGTTTCGCATAGAAACCAGTGTTGATTAGGGTCTTCCTGACCCATTCCTTTGAATAAACATTATATTAAACCTTTTAACCATTCATTTAACCCATTAACCTATTAACCCGTGTGGCAAAAGAATGGGATTAGAAAAAACAGTCCATTAACAATTAAAAGGAGAATGGGATTAAAGAAAAATGGTCCATTACCAATTAACCTTTTAACCTTTTGGTAGGTTGTAGACATCTTTTGTTTAATTATTTTGACTCCTTGTAAAATAAATTAACAAGTCATATTAATATTAATAATATGATTTATATAAGTCAATCCACGTTATAATAATAATTAAAAATAATATTATGGTCACACAATTAATAATATTAATTAAATATAACCGTTAACACCAAGCCAATTAACATTAATAATAGGAAAGTAGGACTTGTTCTAGCGGTTATAATAATAATTAAAAATAATATTATGGCCACACAATTAATAATATTAATTAAATATAACCGTTAACACCAAGCCAATTAACATTAATAATAACATTAATAATAATAATAGGAAAGTAGGACTTGTTCTAGCGGAAGCGGGCCATGAGATATTTTCAATGGATTTTGAATTGAAGAAGTCGAATAAACCTCACAAGAAAGTTGATAAATTTGAAAAGCATACAGATTTTACAGCCTTACTTCCGGTGTCACGGATAACCTTTAAATATTTTTAGCTACTGGCTTGCTTTCAAACCGTAACAATGTATTGAAAACCCTATTTCTGCACGTGAAAAGATAAAATATGTTTCCACAAAATGCACTGCAGCTGAGATCAGGTTTAATCTATCAAAAATACAACCACCATGAACGGATGTATGTTCCAGATAGCTTTCAAACCCTAACAATGTATTTGAAGCCCTATTCCTGAAAAGATCATAGATGTTTCCACAAAATGCATTGCGGCTGCTATATCGGAGAGAAAGTGTAAACTATCCGTTACTAATCTGTTCGGAAATTCAAACCGTCAAACTTGGCATAGATTGCTACTGAACGCGTTACTTGTACTCATGAACCCATTCAGAAACACAACCACCATGAAGAACTCGTTAAGGGATGGATGTTTCGGGTAGTTCAAGCTGGAACTACCTCTTCTGTTTTGGTTTTGCTGTTGTTTTTAGCTATTAATACAGGTGATCTAAATGGTGCATCATATATCTAAATCTAAAATCAGAAGCTCTTATAATAATCATAATACAGGTGATTTCGAGGCAATGGAAGGCTGGAACTCCTGAACTCTTTTCTTTAGAAAGTCTATCGTGGATTAAATAAAACTAAGTCAACAAATCGCTAACATTTTAAATAGGATATACATCAGAGACTTCGCAACAATTTGATAAATTGAAAAAGGTATCCACCTCGAATAAAATACAATTCAAGTTAGCATCTAAAAACGACGGAATACGAAACACTGCACCTTAAAATCGTAAATCGTTTCCTGGGAAACAAAACAATAAACATGTCATGGGATGGGAAAAGAAAACATATGATCTATCAAACACTCAGTGGCAAACACGTCGGTATTGTTATGAAACCCGATACCTCAGAAAGGAGAGGTGCAGCTTCCTTCGATCAAACCTGGAATGGTTGCTTGTTATAAATAGCAGATAACGGATAAATCTTTGTTAATAAGTTGTCAATCCTGTACTGGGAATAATGCAGAGTATAGTGTGATTCTGCGAGCTCCATGAGTAATTGAAATTGACAACTCCATCTGGATGCCGGCTCCATAAGTAATTGAAATTGACAGCTACTATTAAAAGACAAAAGGATCACTACAACTTACTCTATGTGAAAAAATCCCAAGCTATGTGGACTCTGCAAAAACTTTAGTCTTTCCAAATTTATAGATGTGATGTCTAAGAGATCAAGGCTTATGATATATTTATGTGTTATTTTTTCTTTAGTAATCTAAATTAAAAGATGTTTCAACCAAATTGAACACCAAATTGAATTCTAGTAGGTGGAATGAAATCCATCTAATTCCACCAAAAGACCACCATATCCTTGACAAATTCTATGCTATTTATAATTAACATATTTTAAATAAGTTATATAAAAAAAAATAATATATTTTGAAAAAGTTACATAGAATACATTTCTCTAAAAAAACTAAATATTAGTAAATACAAATAATAATATTTACATCAAAATAGTTTATATCAACAAAGATTAGTATATCCATTAAAAATAGTTTAAAAGTTACATAGAATACATTTCTCTAAAAAAAGTAAATATTAGTAAATACAAATAATAGTATTTACATCAAAATAGTTTATATCAACAAAGATTAGTATATCTAATGGATATGCTGATAAAGGAAATAGATCTGAGTGAAAAATGAGAAGTACAAGTAGTGTTGTTAATAGCTTGGGTTATTAATGCATCAAAGTAAATAATATAAGTGGAGATTTGTATATTTTATGCATAAAGGAAATAGATTTAAGTGAAAAATAAAAATTATAAGTAATGTTGTTAATTGTTTGGGTTATCAATGTATTAAAGTAAATAATGTAAGTAGTATTGTTGATGTGTTAAGATATTATTTATATGAGAATGAGTTTAGTAGGTGTTTTACATAGATTTATACAATGTAAGTATGAACAATATAGTTGAGATTATGAAATTAAATTTCTTTAATAAAAAATCCTATATGATATTGATATTAAGATAATATTCTTGGTATTATGAAGTTCCTTTGTTGTTACCAATATAGTTGATATTATGAGGTTTCTTCATGTGGATATTATAGAATTTTAATAAAATACAATTATGAATAACATAATTGATACCAATATAGTTGATATTATGAGGTTTCTTCATGTGGATATTATAGAATTTTAATAAAATACAACTATGAATAATATAATTGAGATGGAATTTCTTGCAATGAATAGTAATACATTCTTTTTAATAATGTAATTGAGATTGTGGAATTATAATTTAATTTCTTCATATATTTTACATATAGTTAAGAATATAGGATCTTAATATAATGCAGTAAGGATAATATGTGTGTAATTAATATCTAGATTTATATAAATAATACAAATATTATGGTTAGGATTATAGGATCACAGATTTAGAGTTTAGATGGATTTATGTTGATTTGACCAACTTCATTATTTTGAAAATTTTATTCCTCAAAATGTCACTTTGAAGAAAACCTTCTTCCCATATGATATTTTTTGAATTGATCAATTCTATCAACCCCATTACTTTGGGAAAAAACTTCTTCGGAGGGAAATATGAGATATGAGGTTTGGGAAAACCCTTTTTCTAAGGTTAATATTGATCATTGATATTTATAGGGTAATTCTTGAAGCAACGAAAAACTCTTTTTTCTAAGGTTAATATTGATTATTGATATTTATAGGGTAATTCTTGAAGCAACGAAAAACCCTTTTTTCTAAGGTTAATATTGATTATTGATATTTATAAGGTAATTCTTGAACTAAAACCGTTACATTACTTTGGCAAAAAAAAATTCCAAGTTAATATTGATTATTGATTTTTATAAGGAAAATTACAAAAGTAAAGATAAAATAATTTGATTTTTAAAATTTATTTAATTATTTAAGATTTTAATTAAAATTTAAAAAAATACAATTTTTCTACCCAGCCATGAACATCAAATTAATTATTGTTGTAGAGTTCTACTTAAAACAATAATTACATGTTTTCTAGTATCAATAATACTACTCCTAGATCATCTTATGGGGTGATATTATTGAAGCATACAAAATCCTGTAACACAATCATTACCCTTGGTTTATCTTTTGGTAGTGACAACATCAAGCTTAGCTAGTGCAATACTTTGTAATTATTGGAATTAGCGAAAAAACAATTCACAAGCCAAAATCCTCCAAAGATGGGGTGAATGTAACGATTATGGATTGCATTGTATTTGAGATGGAATAAATTTAAAATTCTATAGGAACACAATTCTTCATGCTTACCAAACTAGTATTCTTAGATCTATCTCACAAAATGCTTTCTTAAAACTTGCTTGCTCTTACCCATCATGAAACTATAAGGATCAAAATGCTTTCTACATTCCGCATTTCTGATTCAACGATCTCCTATGCGTGACTATAAGGATCAACTGATATTGTCCTTTCAATTGATAGTTTGTTGTTCTTAGATGAAGTACTAGTAACAAAAAGAACTGTGCACTTTCTGATGTGTCCATTTTAATTAAGTGTTGCAGTCTCTCATATAATTGCGACATCCTCTGCATCAAATAATTGATTTCTTATGTTTAACACACTTGTCTCAGATCATCTGCATCATGATGTGCTTATCTGATCTTGTTTTCATTATGTTATTGCGCATCAGATGGAGTTCTTAACTTCGCACACTTTTGATTATGTTCATTTGCATCAGCTAGACATCTATGCAATATCTGATAATATTCGGTTATGTCTCTACAACTTATATGACTATAGGTGTGTTGATTACAGTACTATCCTTCGAAATATCAAGCACCTGTGCATCCTTTAGTATTTCTTCATTTCAGTACTTGCACATTTTTCACAGATCTATAGAATCATTCTGGGCACAATCAAAACTTCATTCCACTGCATGTGCGCATTCAGCTCCTTTCTAGATCATTTGTTCTTTCCACGAGCCCTTTGACGCCACGAAAAACAAACTGAACCTTTCACACAAAATTCTTATGATCTTGACATCAAGCTTCCTTCAAATCTTCAACTTGCATCTCTATTTATATATGTCCTTTACAGATTGTGTGTTCACAAGTTGGTCATGGCATTCCTCCTTCCATACTTCACTGATTGTGCATATGCCATGTGTCATCATCTACGCTATTGAAGTGTCATCTTTGATATATCAAGCACCCTCAAGGTCCACAACTTACTTGTACTTCACACCTTGGTGGTGTATAATTTCGCTCTTGATGTACCATTGCCTTATGGTATGTGCACAATCTTCTACTTCGTCTTGGTGTGTCCACGGCTTGTGTTTTACCAACATTTGTGAGTAATGCACCCTTGATATTAAGTATTTGTGTAATCTGCGCATTCTACAGCTTCTTCTTAGTGGGATTATGACATGTGCGCCATCATTACATTTGGGTGATGCGCCCTTGATGTATTGATACTTTACAGAATCTGTGCATACTCTGACTTGTATTTGGTGGGACTTTGACTTCTTCCTTGTCATCACTTGTGGGACTAGCACACCTGTTTTTTTTCGGTTGTGTAATTTTCACATATATGATCTTCAACCGCTGTACACTTCTAGGAATTTGTGCACGTTTCACTAACTGAAAGCATCTTCTGTTTGGCTATGCTTGCGTGCTTTCAAAATTATCCAACCAACACATGCTTGCACACTTCCAATCATTAACCAAGCAATGCTTAGGCTTGCTTTCTCACTTGTACCATTTTTTCAACCAACTCCTTGGCTACTTGAGCACATGTATTATTTTCCAACCAACTCCATCAATTTGCTAACATGAGAAAGTATGGCTTGGTGGACTTGATTTATGCACAAATACTACCTGATATTTCTTTATGTGTACTTCTTTAGACTCATCATGTATGATGTATCCTTGATACACAACATCAGACATCTTCAGAATGGATGCAATATCTAGATATACCTTTTCAGGCTGGCATCCATGTCTGTCACCTTGTGCATATGCTTATGGTTTTCTTTTTTAGACATCTGCCCTTCTAAATATACTCTAAAGTTGCATATATGTCATTTTCACCATTTGAGCATATATTTCTTGTGTTCATGCTTTCTTCATCATGTGCATAAACTTCCGGTGTTCATGCTTCTTCATCATGCGCATAAACTACCTCAAAGTGGCTTTTTCGTACTTTTGTTGGAATGTTGTATCCACTTTGTCTTAGGTCGATATCAATGACTCAGACTGAATCAATTGACATCCTCTTTGACATTAGATGACAGTCAAATACTTGATTTCATATTTAGTTGACATTAATGACATTAGTTGACAGTCTAACACTTGACATCATCTTTAGTCGACAACAATGACAACCAATGCTCAACAATCTCCCCCTTTGGCATTGATGTCAACACCTTATGAAGTTGTTCCTGATATTCTTTGAACTGCATGCTTCATCTGTACTTTGGTCGCAGTGCTCCCCCTAAGTTTTTGGGCTTTTGGCTACTGTGTTCTCTGTCAGTACTTATGTTATCTCTAGGCAAATCATATTGATTCTTGTTATATTTGCGCAGGCCATATCGTTATGGTGTGTCTTCAAGTGATATTCTTCACACTCTTTCACATCTGCACTAGTTTCATGCTTCCTGTAATTCTCCACCTTTTGTGTTGTCCTATTGACTTCATGCATTGCTTCGACAGTAAATTTATCGGCCGAGTTAGAAGATGCAACAGTATCTGAAGATAGGAAATAAGCACGATGGTGCATATCGTCCCATGGGTAGTCTGGATGTGTCAGAGCTTCCAAAATATCTTCATCTGAATGGAAGACAGGAAGAGATAGGTCAGGGAAATCAGATTCAGAAGAGGACAACGAAGGTAAAAAACTTGGTGAGGTACATCCATTAAAGATATCAGGGGTTCCAATGGGTAGTCCATAAAAGAAGATCTGGTCGAAGAGGAAATGTAATATAGGGTTTCCACACCCTCATTCGACCCTTTAGGTGGAAGCACCTCTTCAATTACTGTGACTGCGAATAAAGAGACTGGCAAGTCAGCTAACCTGGTCCGAAAAGTCTGGAGTTCGGTGCAATGGTGCAAATAGTAACCACACAAGCCACATAATGCACATGAATTGTTGGTACGCAATGCCTTTTTGCGCTGTTTGGAAGCTTCAGGGAAAGTAATTTGAACCACAGGATTTATTAATAACTTTACTTCTTTTTTTGAATATGAGTTCGCAAAAGCGAAAGAAATATATATATATATTAGGGAGGAAGATATATAAAAATGGTTAGGACCCCTAGTTATTTTAGGGCCTTACGTGACACTGTATCTTTTAGAAGAAGAGATATACAGAGCTGAGAATTCTATCTATATAAGTTATTTTGCAATTTATCTATTTTGTGACTTCTGATTAAAAACTATGAAACTTTACAGATGTGAGGAAACGCGTGTTTGGCCAATAGTAACTTGAAACGGGAAATAATAAAGGCCGAAGAAAGCCTTTCGTTATGAGGGTTGCTGGCGCTAACATGAAAGATACATTTCATTTTGCATCGAAGTGACAGGATTCGAACCTACAGCGCCCTGCCGCACTAATTGCACACCTCGCACATGCCACCTTGTCTTATATATGTAATAAGACTTGTTATTTTATTCCGGGAAGAAGCCAATAAAAGCCGAATCACTAACTCTTTTATCTTCCCCCCCAACTCTAACTCCCTCCCAACTATATCACTTATTGCCCTCCCCAACTATGTAACACCAAGATCGAGATGCATCTATTACGCCCATGATAGCTTTAAGCATAGAGACAACTAGGTAGAAAGCGGCGGATAGCGTTAAACGCATATCTTTATAGCTATCTTTCCTTAATGCATCCAGTCAATATAAAAAGCAATAAGGCAATAAACAAGCAGTACATGTGATGCCAGTTTATTTCATTGTCCATTGAAGTATGGTAACAGGAAGCATGGAGTATCTATCTCGCCTACCTCATATTTCCTTATATCCTCTTCTATGGGGTTCCATAGCAAAGCACTAATTTTTAAGAGGTTATCTTCATAAGGTAAGCCATAGTGTATATTCATGCGTGTTTGGGTGAGCTTGTTCTTGAAGAGCACCTCCCCGGAAATATGGACACTCTTATATAGAGTTTTCAATGCATTGAACAGTTCCTTTGCCAATTTCCCTGCGATGTAAGGAATCAGGGCGTCCGTCGATTAACTCTAAACACTGAATATTGTGGTATTGGAAAGGTTCAATTACCAAGCCTGGGAGATCCGGATCCTTCCCCATTATGTTCTGGCTTTCCTTACTCTTTACTTTATTTGTGGTCCGCAAGATCTGGTTCCAATCTTTTATAAATTCGACATAAATTTGGGCATAAATTTGCGGGAACTGGTGCGGCATAAAAGTTAGGCCAAACGTGTTCTAAGCGAGGTTAAAGAAGTTCTTGGAAGATAGCCTGCTCTGCATGTATGACACACTATATCTTCAGGCATTGAAGTAAAAAGATAAATTTTAAGTCATAATGGCAATCCAGAGATTCAACTTATCCATGCAAATTAAACCTGCCTTATTGCATTAGTTGAAGAAGAAACTAGATTCTTCATCGGAAAGTGTCAACGCAGATATGCTAGTTTAGACCTGCCATAAGAACGTAGAGCTGGCGTTTGAAACCTGCTGCCAATAGTGGAGCTAGGAAAAGGTATATAGAAGATATGCGATTAAACTTGTTTATAAGAGTGGACATAGTGAACTATATTATAGGAGCAGTGGTCCTAGGAGCAGTGTAAACGTCTCTTATTGATCCGGAGAGCAGGGGAGTACAAGAAAGTGAGAAGAGAGGCGCACAGACCAATGAATCGTATCAGTCGTATTCTTGAATTTGGAATGGAAAGAGGAAACTGGATCAGTATTGGGAATCGGGGACTCAGATACAGGGACAGCAAGGCAATATCTAAAAGGGAGCGAACGGCACTAGGATTAATATAACTAGAATTGTCATGGAAATCGGTATCTGTCACAATGGTAGGGAAAGGAGGTTAAGGGCAGGAGACGGGACTGAGAGTCAAGAAGAAGGACTTCCAGGAGGCCACAATAATGGAAGGAAAGGAAAGGAAAGAGCGATATGGACAGGTTTTTTTTGTTCTCGCAAAGCGCGCTCGGCAAATGAAAATGAAGTGGAAAACCCTCTGCTCCCACGTGGATAGATGGGGAAGCAAGCCACGTTCGACTTGCATGTGTTAAGCATATAGCTAGCGTTCGTTCTGAGCCAGGATCAAACTCTTTTTTTTAGTATGATCTATTCAATTTTGAGCATAAAGTGGGAATTATGCTCCTGGTTATGCTTGGAATAATGCTGAGAATGCTGGGCTGGGGATGATGCCGGTCCAATTGAATGCACTCCACTAAGTTTGGTAAGGCAGTAAGTAAGTGAGTAAGTAGTCCTTGCATTATTACATATAATGCGTGATTAAGTGATAAACTCACTTTTAGCCAGCTAGGAGAAGCGAGGTGGTACTTGTTGATAGACCCAGTCAGTCCCAATCATTCCCATATAAGAAGCCATACCTGTACCTTATATCCTTTACCAAGACCTATACCCTCGAAATAGACCCAACCGGGGACATCAAAGAAGAACTGGAAAGTGAAACCGGGTAAAGATGGGCAGAGAATGCAGGTGGCGAATGAATTGGGGAAAACGCAATAGGCCGCTGGCAAAAGCCCCTGGGATAGCAGCTGGTAGAAGCCACTGGCCACTTCAAATAATATATATCAAGGCGCTCGGAGGAGTGGGAAATGCAGCAAATAATAGAATAGCGGGGCTCTAAGCTCTCTGCCTGCGTAGCTGGGGTCAAAGATAGTGATAAAGGGAGTTGGAAAAAAACTAAAACCCTTAGCGTTAGTGAGGACTTACTATTATATACAATTATCCGGGTGGGCTGGTCTTGCTTGGGTGCTTCTCCTGCCTGCAAACTGGGAAATTAAGGAAGCCAGGGTGTCCTCTCCTTATCAGTCGAGCCTGCTTGCGCACAGTATGGGAAGTAGCCGGTAATTATGTATATTTCCTTACCCCGTCCTTGCCCCTCACCCTGGCGGGAGAGAGCTTAATGCTCCTTTTATTTATTTTTGCAATTGTTGATAAAAGTGGTTAATTAACTAACTAATAGAAGGTGGCGTCTAAATATTATAGAGAGTTTGGGTCCATCAATATGGTTATTCTATAGAGGAAAGAAAATGCGTAATATCATAGATAATTAGAAACCCTGTTCACGAAACTATTAGAGGCCTTGATTGAGTGGATACACTTTTGCTACCTTCTTCAGCTACAACGTTTTGGCAGGCAAGGAGGTCGAATTCATCTGATCTCACAAAACCCGCGCATTCTGCATTCTTTAAAATAAAAGAGCTCCATTATAAATGGACTTGTTGACATAATCATCACCCGAGCTTATAACCGCAATTTCATTATATCAACCCATACACTTTATGATCGTTTATCTCCGATAACCCAGAGACCTTTTAGGAACATCAGCGTGCTTTTAACTTGTCTTAATCTATTTACTGAGCTCACATTACGGTTAGGCAGCTTAGCTTTCAGGCAGTAAATAATTGAGGAAGACGTGACTTGGATAAATCCAATTGCATAATTTCATAGATAATGAAACCCAGTTCACAAAACTATTAAAGGCCCTCTTTAGTGGATACACTTTAGCTACTTCAGCAACCACGTTGCGGCAGGCAAGGAGTTAGGGTTACACTGATCTCACAAAACACTCTCATTCTGCTTTATTTTGTTCACTAGTTTTGCTACTTTTTACGTTTCGGGATAACTCATAGTGCACTATAACTAAATTTATTTATTTATTTCTTTTTCTTTTTTATATTATACCCTCTCCATAACGGTCGAGAGGCTACGCCCCTTTTATATTTGTTATCCTGGATAGCCGGTATCTCAACAAGCATTCATGCCCATCAGCTTATTTTTACTTTTACTTATGGACCACCCATAGCCCGTTGAAGTGCATTAGGCGAGGCAAAGGGATCTTTATCTTGTATTGTTAATTAGTTACCGGACCTACCCTTGTTGGGGCCTTATGGAACACGCACTTACCACTAGTTTAAGGTGAACCAGCTGTTCCTTATTAGTACGCGGGTGGGATACCACAAATTGCATTATCTCATATATAATGCAAAGTTTACGCACCTAGGAACTTAACCTTTATATAAGGATACTTCTTTATAAACTATACCATTGATGATGAAGCACCTACACTTGAGAGCGGACATACGTTTTGGTATAACTCTTATAACAAAATTTCCTTATTCAGCTGTTTTAGCAAATTGCTACTCTTTGGGGTCGCGGACATCATTACTCAGCAGGCACTACAACTTTATTTTATTCCTTATAAACTATATACTATCCCTATTGGTCGAGAGCAGCTCCTATCCTCGCTCCTTTATGATCGTTCAGCTATTTTAACCCATAAAACCCTTTGATATCCTTCTGCCCGCTTTTCACTTGCCTTATGGAACACCCCCCGCAGAGCTTACGTCAAGGAGCAAAGCTAACACCAATAGCAAAGGAGGCTCCTTAGTTCCATACCCGATCTCAAAAGCAAAGGTAGTAATAATGAAAACATCTGCTTTTATATTTAGATCGAAACTAAAATGCACCAAGGGTAAGAATAGGGCTATCTCCATAAATACCTGCTGCCTAGGTCCTCTTCCATGTTGTGATCCATATGAGACCAGAAACAGAGGTAGTTTACCCAACAAAAAAGTAAACCCCAAAGCAAAAGTAGCGTATATAGAGGCAGATACATAGATAGAGTCAACGGAAGCAGAGAGAAAGGCTATAGAGAAAAAAAGCATAGGCATCGTTGGTACATACATTTGATCGAGGTTACTCAGTTCAATATGGAGATCTATATCCAACGCAAGTGGCAGAGGCAGTTGCCCGAGCAGATACCGATGAGCTTGTTGATTCAGTTTCTCCAGTAGCAAAGACGGATCCAGTCCTAGCTTTACTTTGCCCAGCCCCAACAGCAGCCTATACCCCCTTGGAATCCTCAGAATAAGATCTCCTTTGGTGGAAATAGCCCTTGAAAACTATGCATTATATTCCATACCAGGTTGAAATGAATGCCCAGGTCTCGATCTAAGAAACAGTTGATGCTGCTCGATGCTGATACTTGATCCAAGAGTCATCTGACGTAAGCTCATCTGGTAGGCTTTCTTTGTAAGCTTATTCCATGGAACTAAGTGCATAGACTAATTGGAACAGAATCACTCGCATATCTACGCATATCTGCGTTTCACTTTACTAAATAGAGAGCTCTGGTTTGGACCAGGCAAGAAGTTGATGAGTTGGGAAATAATTGAAAAACATTATCATTCCAGATTGACTACCTGACCAGCGTGAATGGCTCAACCCAAACTGAATGAAATAAACTACCTTACATATTTGAATGTCTTTCTGCGCGCGTATGAACTTCCCCTACCAGGTGAATCATATATGTATCTATCTATCTATATATAACAATTGTAGTACATCACTCTTGGTGTGAAATCGCTATGACTCTCACTAACAGGATCATTCGTCCCCATACCATACCCTGTGTATCATTAAGTGGCGAACAGTGCCTTACCATAAGGAAGTCCATAGGGCATGTAACTAAGACTTAATCAAGTAAGTAAGAAAGGGTTGTTCGGGTTATCCTACAGCAAAGGTATACTCAGAACAGTAGACAGTAAGCTCCCATATATACGGCCCTTCGGTGCATTCCCTTGTTATAGGGAAGGAAGGGTTTCAATTACTGGGTGGGTACTGGGATACTTGCATAGTTAATTATGGGGTGTGGGGTTGTTGTGAAACTGCAGGAGCAAAGAAATACTTCGTGACCTAGACTCTCCCTACGTTACCTCCACTAGTTTGTACTCCTTCCGTAAAGGAATGCTGGCCAGAAAGGAGCGGCCCGGTGGCAACGGAAGTGAAGGAAGGAGTGTTAGTTAATCAAAGGGATAAAACACAGGCGGGTTTTGCACCAACAGACTGAGTTAGTCGGGTGGAAGCTGCTGGAAAAAGAGAGACCAGATTGTATTGCCAACATATTCAGAGCAAGATGGGCAAAGACAATGCCCTCGATACTTAAAGTATACTCTTCCCTCCAGCCTTGGACCTCAGACTTAGACCTATACTTAGACCTATACTACTTTCCAAAAAAGGCCACGCTTCGGGAACGGAAACGATCAGGAAGACAACGAGGAGACCAACATAGGACACTTCAAACTGGGGGGATTAGCACCTTGTTTATTCTTAAAGATACTACTAGGAGGATATAGATAAGGGTCAGATTGAGCACTTGTCTTGTTTCGTCGGGTTGATATAGTGTTTCTTCGATCACGAGAGCATATTACTCCATTTTAGTTTTCTCTTTCCCCGGTGCAAGATAGATGAAGCTAAGACAATCCCAGCCTGATATAGCCTTCCTTCACTATAACCCATATAAGCAATCTCTCTTATTATACATGAATCACCACCATATCTCTTGTTACTTTTTACCCTCATTATTACACTTTACCCATCTTCTTTGATTTATCCTTTCTTATGTTGGGACAATATGTAAATAAGGTAACTTGCCTTAGAGTTAAAGCTATTGTATTAAATGTAGAGATGGTGGGTATTTCCTTAAAAGGTAGGGGAATAGGTGCACCTCACACTGGCACAACCTGACATGCTTTAATGAAACTACCTGATCTGCAAGAATGGTTCTACCTAGCCTCTCTGCTCACTTGTATCCCCACACATCTATACCCTGCAAGGTTTATATCTATTCTAAAAAGATCTATCTCTGTTTTGCAAACCTACACCCCATACATAATTTCACTATCTATCATTTCCATTATAATAGGTGTCTTGCCCTTTATACCCTTCATAGACCATTTTTCACTAGTCAATGCCCCAAGGTAGGCGCATATAATTGACTAAGCGATAACCACCCCACCCCTTGCACTTTTGAATTACCCATATCTTGCCATGTTCACCAAACAAATATAAGAATGACCGGGGTTCCATCTAACGCATGGCTTATAATTAATCTATCCCTCCCATATAGGCTCTACCTTTCATTATGGCATTTACTTGGGGCATAATTGAGGTGTATTATTTAGAAACTCCTGGACTTACGATCGTGCATCTCTCCTCTGAATCTATAGCCCAATATATTCTATTCGCGCTAGTTTGGCGCATGCAACGGGTACCACATCTCATTTGTGGATCCGTGACCAGCCTTACCCGGGCTAACTAGGGAGGCTCTCCGCCTGCACCCATTCCCCAAACTCATGCAGCCTAGTCCACCAACTACACCAACAAATTGAACATACCTGAGGGAGGAGGTTAATAGAGCCATTCCTAGAGCCATATAGGTCAGGGAGGGCAGGTAGCTCTTTTATGCCAAGTTCCTTAGATGACAAAGGCTATGGGAATTCTTAAAGGAAGCGAGTTTACTATAGAGGAATGCTCGCAGACCAGAACTTGGAGATTGCACAGGCTGGCTTCCAAACAAACCAACCACTTGCTTGAGGAATGCTTAGGAGGTAGGCACGAGGAATCAAGCATTCCAAAAGCTGTGGACTCTCCACTAAATCCAGCAAGCATAAATCTCTCTCTTGGTAGGTTCGACTGTGGCCTATCAGTTATAACCTCCCTAGATCTTCTGTTTAGCTTAAGTAAGATCATCTCAACGGGCAAGAATCTCTCACAAGCAGCAGGTAGATGTGACTGGACTGATTGGACTGGACAGGTGTTACTGGTGGTACTACTGGACCGGTTTCCGTAGGCCCATGTTTATTGGTGGGCTAATCGAAGAAACAGGCTAATCGAAGAAAGAACTGGGCTGGCTAGTCAAAGAAAGAAACGGTGGGATAAAGCTATAATTTATAAGTATACACTATTTAGGTTAGGAAAGCTTCAGGAAAGACTAACCATAAGGAAGGCTTTAACCAAGCATGGATGGAAGGTAGGAGACCAAGCAAGAACCAAGCAAGGTACGGTAAGTGACTCTTAGACCAACCACCGGGAGGGCGAGGAACGGAGTACTCTTAGACTTAATAAGGGCAATGAGCTTTAGAACGGCTCAACTGCGATGGTTCTATAGAAGATATTTGAGCGTTTCTGGTAATACAACTGCGATGGTCTTTTAGAGGGGCAAGGAGATAGCTATAGAATGGCTGAAAGGAGCTGCACTGCGAGTGTTGGAGCTACATACTGACAAACAAGCCTTAGCCTTTCATTGGTGTAGGAAGGAGCCCCAAAGAGACAGACTAGATAGAGTGAGTGAGCTAGTGCGGCAGAAGAGCCAAGAATAAGGATCCCATTGAGGCACAAAAACTTCTTATCGCCGTGGATAGAAGCCTTTTATAAAATGATCCCATCGCCGGAAGATATGAAACAAGCATCGCCGTCGATAGACGCCGAGGGGAAAAGAGGCCTCATCGCCGAATCCCCTGGAGCCCTTATTATAATCTTAATAATAGTATAAATAACACCCTGTTGCCCACCCGGTTGCCCACCCTACCCCTTGCATCGCCGTCGTTTGAGCCCTTCGATAAAATGGTCGAATCGCCGGATCCCCTGGAGCCCATATAAAAAACGCCATCGCCGTCGTTTGAGCCCTTCGATAAAAGTGTCTCATCGCCGGCCTTATTGGCATTGTCGTGATAACTTGAGTTGCCCCTTCCCTCCTCTCCCCTCCCCATTAGTTATAATATGTATAATAAGCAAATTATAAGCAAAAATGTTGTTATGGGTTTTGGGTGTGAGTGTGGGACACCAGTAGCAAACGGTAACTCTGGTATGGCGGCAATGAATCTATCTCCCAAGTTGTTGCCTGATCGACCCGTATTGTGGAGTCATTGTTATAATATGTAATTACGCTTTTCAAAAGTGTGTTTATTTTGCTATCAAATTAAGGTGTTTTATAGTGTGTTTGTTTGTTAAAAGCATGACCTCAGAGAGATTGAAAACTTTGTTTTTAATCCCGGGGGTGGGGGGTGGGCACAGGTCATGCCTTGCTGTTTTGGTTCACTAACGATGAAATGCTAGGCCTGTGATAGCCTTTAAGCATATGGTTGGATGGCGGGCAAGGGGCAACACAACAATCTTAAGGCAAATACTAGTTGCGGGTTGCTAGGGTTGTCTCCTTACATTCAACCACAAAGAGGATATTGTTAGACTTGTTTCTACTATTTCAACTATGAATGCAATAAGGGAATTGGTTGTTTATACTATGTGGGAAGATGCCAACCACAATTATTAGGTGTATCACACTTATTGATGTGGGGCTCTGAGAGGTAGGTATTTTGCAGCATTCTCCGCCAATTTATTGTTGTTAACCTCTTAGCAAATAAGCCATACCTCCCAGGGCAATGAGAGGTAGATGATAGGCAGATGAGATGATAGAGAGATAGAGGTAGATGATAGGCTGAGATGAGAAGTATTTCAACTATGAGGAGAGCTCGGGGAAGGGATGGCTCGCTCTCTTTTAACTCTCGTTAATCGGGAAGGGTATAAGTTTATATAAGGTATTCTGTAGGAAATTCTGGAAAAGTTATTGTATATCTTGAATTGCTGTAGAATGGTAGCTGCCATTCGTCCCAAATTAAAAACTTATTATTGTATACACCATTTGAAATAAACAAGGTGAACGCGACTTAAGAACTTCTCTTGTTTCATAAAAGAAAGTAGTTCATTGGAAATTACATTACGGGAACATTTTGGTTTTTAAAACGAGATCTTTTGGGGAGTCTATTTTGCTCAAGCAAGGCTGTTTTATCTAAAGCAACTTTTTGGCCATATAAGACATGCATAGTATTTTTCATTTGGGAGACGGGGTTGAAATCCTAACTAATCAAATATCCATAGATCATATAAGTTGTTGGCTTTCGAGAAGTCATTATTCTATCTGGCATATAGGGTGGATTAAAGTTCTAACTGCTTCGGAAAACAAAAGAGCGAAGAGTTATTTATAGCCTTATCATATATGTCTTGGCTTCATGCATCACTCAACTTCTTCATGTCAGCATATGATCTTCATATCATGCATCTCTCATGCTTTGGCTTCCTTTCATGCCGCAAATTCATGTATCTCTCCCCCTTTGACATCAATGGAAAATAGGTCCATATCTTGCGCTATATGAGTTCTTCTTGTTTAAATTGCGATGGTCTTGTTCTGACTGTTTCTTGGGATAAATCCCACTTTCATCATGCTTCGTTGCTATGCAGAGTTTTTGTACTGATATCCTTTCATAATTATCTATGATTGCTTTTCTGACATAGATGTTTTATTTCTCTTTCATCTTGGTCTCATGTTCCTGTCACAATGCATCACCATACTTTGCACAATGATCCTAATGTCATCCTTATTTCCATTGCACAGTGTTGATCTCTTTTGGATTTATGCTTCTTTATTTCGGTTCTCATCATATTTAGGATTGAGAACCACACCCAATTTATATTTGAGATATTCAAACGCACTTCGGGTAAGAGGTTTTGTGAATATGTCTGCAATTTTTTCCTTAGTGTCAACATATTCTAGTTTGACAACATTATCTGCTACTTGCTCTCTCACAAAATGATACTTGATGGGGATGTGCTTAGTCTTATAGTGCATACAGGATTGTTGGAGATGCTAACCGCACTTGTGTTGTCACATAGAATTTGTATTGGTTGATCTATATTTACTTGAAGATCCTTCAAGGTATGTTTCATCCATAATACTTGTGAACAAGAAGCAACTGCAGCGATGTATTCGGCCTCTGCTATAGACAATTCCACAAATGCTTGTTTCTTTCTAATCCATGACACAAGACAGTTTCCTAAGAATCCATGACACAAGACAGTTTCCTAAGAAAAACGTAGCACCACTAGTACTTCCCCTATCAACAATACTTCCAGCCCAGTCTACATTAGTGTATGCAACTAAGTCGATATTTTTTCTACATAGGTACCACAGGAAAAGATACATGATCCTTTTCAAATACCTGAAAATTATTTCGACTACTTGAACATGCATTTCCTTGGGTGCTTCCTGAAACCTTGTGACAAGTCCGACAACTTGCATGATGTTTGGTCTAGAAGCAGTTACATATAACAGACTGTCAATCATCGATCTGTAAAGTTTTTGGTCTACTTCTTTATCCTCATATTTTTTACTTAATTTGCATCCTGTAACCATGGGTGTACAAACTAGCTTGCTATCTTCCATGTTGAACCTTTTCGGTATTTCATTCACATAATTGGATTGGGATATGAAGATGCCATCATTTGATTGTAAAATTTTCAACCCAAGAAAAAAGGACAGTTCTCCTAGCATAGACATTTGAAACTCTTTTTGCATATCTTTTGCAAATTTATGACTCATTATATCATCATTGCTTCCAAAAATGATGTGATCAGCAAATACTTCCACGACTATCATTTTTTCATTTTCAATTTTGATGTAGAGATTACTGTCTACACTTCCTCTTTTGAAACCTTGTTTTTGCAGATATTTATCCAGTCTTGAATACTAGGTTCTGGGGGATTTTTTTAGTCCATACAGAAATTTCTTTATCTTGCAGACATAATCCTTATTTCCCAAGAGTGAGAAACCATCTGGTTGTTCAATGTATACCTCTTCTTCAAGATCACCGTTTAGAAAAGACGATTTTACATCCCTCTGATATACCGTGACATCTTATGCACATGCATAGGCCATGAAAAGTATGATAGCTTCCATTCGTGCTGTTAGCGACCAAAATAAAATGGAATTTTGAGAACGTTTTTTATCTCCCTCTGTTTCACTTATTGCTTTTTTCAACCCTTTGGCCAGTGTCTTAACCTCCATTTATTCATTCAGCTCTCGAGTGATCACTTTTTCCTAGCATCCTTTAGATATGCCCTCTTGACCTACAATATACAAAACATGAATAGTGGTTATATTTATTAGCCCTAATCTATGTTTTAGGATTTTCAAATACAAAAAATATATTTTATGATCTCATCAAAATGTGGTATGTGCACATGAGTGTCTTATTATTACATTTAAGCTATATCACATATGCCATTCAAAGTCATGTCCACATGTCAAACTACAATCTCAAAGCCCTGAGCAAGCCAAGGATTAAGCCACGAACTAAGCCACCAATCATATGCCTAAAACAACGAGTTAAGCTATAGAGTTCAGCACAGGCCCTGAATGAAAATAGCTCATTTAAAAGCATTGGGTCAGAATGAAATAATGAGTTTACAACTATTGGAAGGTCGCAGTGTTTTCATAACATCGGGATCCGAGGGAACTATACAAGAAGGAGCTGTGTATCCCAGCTCCAGATGCCAAGAAACTTTATTTTCCAGCTGACTATGCGCAAAGTGTTTGGAAACAATTCATAACCTGCCTATGGGAACAATTTTGGGTATATTGACGAAGTCCTGGATACAATTTAGTGTGCTTATGCTTCACGTTTCTTACTACATTGCTTTGTGACATCATCTATTGGCAACAGTAATCAGTCCAAATGCTCAAATTGCAGCTGTAATCGCATCTGGGTTTTATGGCATCTTCAATCTTTTTCGGGTTTATCCATAACAAGACCTCAACTTCCAGGTTGGTGGGTGTGATTGGATTTTCCCTGTGGATTGGACTCTGTATGGTCTCATAATTTCTCAATATGGAGATATGAAAAAGCAAACCAGTATCCATGGGAAGCCTCAACAAGCAATTGAAGACTTCTTGAAAGAAACTGGATTTCAACGTGACTTCTTGGGTGTTGTGGCTGCAGTCTTGGTGATATTCCCTATATTCTTAATTTCTATAAGCAGATGGTTAGAAAGCTATCATTTTTGCAAAAATATTAGTTTGGTCTTTTCAAAGAGCACGAGGATGGTTTCTAAGTTAAGAATATAATTAAATGGATCTGTTTTAGTGTTCTATTCAAGTTTTTGAGACAGATGTTGAGGCAAGAAGATAAAGGAGATTTCCTATTTTTGGTCAAAGATATTATAAGCTGTTAAAAGGAGATTTCCAGGATGAGACAATTAGCTTCCAGATGTCAATTGAATATTCTAGAAGGCATAGTCATCATGCAGCATACAGGAGTAGTTGTCAAAGACTCAGTATTAGGATATGGTTTGACTCCCTTTATATGGGATATGTTCCTATTACTTTGGTATTAGTTTTATATACTATCTTTAGCTATTCGATCCTCTTTGATAGGATCTGATTTTTTGATGTAAAGGTTATAGAGCCATAAACTTTTGATGAACCAAAGGGGGGGAAAAGATTCCAGTCCTTGAGACTGAGTGGTTCGACTTTGGATATTACTATGCTGTAATTTGTGCAGGGCTATCTTTTGAATATATTGAGATACAAGCTTCTTTCACTGTTGTTATCAAACTTCTCTTTTTCATACATATTCTATGCTTATGAGTTGAATTATATTATTTATCTATGTTTACATAATCCATTGATGACTGTCATCTTACATACTGATTTGTAAGCAAGGATCATAAGTACTCATTACTAGTTTTATTAACCCATCATATATATTGTTAAATATATCTGTTCTAGTTGATGGAGTTAGCTTCTTCATTCATCTTGATAAAATTACCTATCTGATTATAGCTTTTGAAAGCCTTGTAACCGTTGATATGCTTGGATTGTTTTGAGTAAGGAATTCAGTGAGTTAATCATTCCATCTTGATCCAATTATCCACCCATCATTGAGAAAATAGTTAAGTTACCAAGCATGTTCGAGCTACAACCTAGAAGAGTTTCCTGGAGTGATAACAAATTTGTTATCACTCCAGGAAACTCTTCTAGGTTGTAGCTCGAAGATGCCTGGTAACTTAACTATTCTTTAAGATGCTTGGTAACTTAACTATTCTTTCAATGGTTCACTCAATGATGGGTAATATTGGATCAAAATGAATATCTAACTCACTAAATGGTATACTCAAGACAGTTTTCAATAGATTCAGACAAAACAAAGCCTTCAAGAGATACTGTCAAATAGGTAATATATAAATATGGATGAAAAAAATGACTTTATTAACCAGAACACATACACACGACCATATATATATGATGGGCCAATAAAACTAGTATGATTACTTATGATCCTTTGCTCACTAATCAGATGGTAAATATGACAGTCACCAATGGATTATGTAAGCATAGATAAAGAACAGAATTCCACTCATAAGCATAGAACATAAATGCAAAAGAAGATCTGACAAATAACAATGAAAGAAGCTTGCAGACTGAATATATTATAAAAGGTGTCTTTGTCACAACAACACTATAGTTTAGAACTCAAAATCCAACCTTTTTCCAAGACTGAATCCCAGGCTTTATAGCCTTTACAAATCAATTCAAGATCCTATAAAATTGGATCTAATAATACTAATAATGGAAAATAATAAAAAAAACTCTCAAAAACAAGATCTAGTCCTATCATAAAGGTCAAACCTTTAACGAATAGTCTTCAACAAATCTACAATATCTTCAACAGTCTTCAACACTTTGATGAGATGATCAAGTACTCGAACTCATCCTTTGACAGTTGGATGCTTGTTGACCAAAAATAGAAAGGCCTTTTATCTTGTTTACCTTAATATCTGCCTTAAAATATGGAAAGGGATATTGATATTCATCAATTTAACTATTATATTTCATTTAGAAATTTTTCCAAATGATCTAGAAACAAGAAAACCCGATCTGGGAAAAATTAAGACCACTCTTCCAGTCTCTGCGTTTTCGGTGGCTTGGGGACCAAAATTTATGGTTAGTAAGCCACCAAAAGCTCTATTTTCGGTGGCTAACTTCAAACCTTGCAGCTCTTGACCATAATTTGGCGCCCGTAATCTCGTCAAAAACACTTGACAGAGGCAAATGAAATCTGAAGTTCAGCGCAAATTCCCCTTGCTCATGGTTCTTCCTTGTGACTAGGTGTCTTCGATCTGATGCCTTCGACTGTCAAAGAATCAAGAGACACACCTATACTCACCAAATGACAACTACGTATTCATGTGGCACTTGGCATTTATTCTTTGTCTGCGTTTTATTTTTTAATATTTGCTAAGGGACAAAATCCCCCATGTATCGGAAGTTTGAGCTTCACAACCTTTAGATATGCCGATATATACATGGTTAAAATGATGAGGTGTGGACGGATATGGAACTTAGCACTCAGCGCTGGGATTTGATGACTTTGTATGTTGCGTGGCATATGATGTGGCTTTATGATTTGGCATACAACAGATATTTGATATAGCTAGGATAGCTAAAGATTAGATGCCTTGCACACACTACCTTTTTGATGAAATTTACAACCAAAATGTATATTTTTGTTTTAAAAATATGAAAGCCATAAGAGCTAGGGTTGAGGCTAGGTAACAATTATTGTGTTTTTCATAATGCAGGTTGAAAACAAAGTAGCAAGACTTTCGAGCAATCATGATCGATGGGAGCTTAACAGAGAGTTTGAAGGTATGATAAATGGAAAATGACAAATCAAGCATGAATGAACAAAAACGCCTCAAAACTTCAAAAGCATTTGAGGAGAGAACATCTGGCTCCTACTCGAGGATTGAATCCTCCCTATGAGGTTCCAAGAACCACATATACAATTCATTTCCTGTAAAACAAAAATTCAAACCTGTCCTCTAGTGTTCCATTGGGATATGGAGTCATCTGGCCTTTACAACTAATCCCCTGCAAACCTGTAGCCTGCCTGTAGCTTGCTCTGCTTATTCAAGAAATCAATAGCTGAACATAATCTATCTACTCGTATGAAGAGCTTATTCTCTTACCTACCCCTACTACTAACCAAATCTGAAATTTGATCAGGTAAATGCAGACTTCCATAACATCCATTTGAGCAACTTCAAAACTGTGATGACTTTATCTCTATCACTGCTTACTAGAAAATAACTTAAACATATCAGCAGTGATAAATAAGCTTTCAGAAAGTCATACTCACTCGTGGATATTGATGAATGAATGAAATCCAAAATTTTCAAAGGATCTGAAATATATAACTCTATCAAATCGGCCACCGAGTCTCTGAAATCGAGATCGGAAGTATTCTGATTCACGAAAAATGACTGCCCTTCCATGAATGCCTCTCAGTTTGTAGTTAGATGACTTCCTTGATAGTGTTCTTGTCATCCCAACTGAGAATTGAAATGTCATTGGCTACCTTCATTGGTCTCGGTGTTGAATATGGGCTGCTCGAGATCTGTTGGAGAAACATGCATGCTCAATTGTTGATATAAACTTTTATGCTCCCCTTCACCATATAGCTGTGATTTGAATTCATCATGATGAAATGCTGGTTTTATCTGCAAATCAGAAAACTAAGGGCTGCCCTTAGAATCTGCTGCAGATATGGAACTGTCACTCGCTAATGTGTCAATCTGATAATCATCTTTATGGTTCTCAAAGGGGGCAAACTGATCTTTTTGACACCATGAGTCAGCAAAGGCATTTGATATAATGTCAAAAGCATCTATACTATGGTTATCATTCTAAAAATCATTTAAGGGCTGATGCATATTGTGAGGGAGAGATATTTCTCTATTGACATCCTCAACCTTATAATGTAATTTATATTCATCGCAGCAATTATCAAATGCAAACTCATCTAAAAAATACCTTTTGCAGTTCTCAGTGAATGCTTTGTGAAAATCCTTCAACGATGAAATGCTGGAAGGAGGTAAAGAAAAATACCACTGACGTGCATCACCATACAATGAATGCATGAACATCTTCATGCTGCAAATCTAATAGATCCATGCATTCATGAAACTTGAGGAGGTGTTCTGCAGGATTGTCTTCTTTCTCCTCTTTGAAGACAGGTAGAAAATCTCCCCACTCTGACATATCAGGTACTGGATTTGGAAAACCAAGAACTAAGAAAAAGTTGAGAGGTGCGAACCTCCGAGCCAAAAGAGCAGCAAATGCTTTTGACATCTGAATATTATGGAGTCGCCATGTTAGGAACCCATGTCAACCCTTCTATTTACTTGTTAGTATATTGTTGTTGGACGCATATGCTTTGTAAGTCGTCCCCTAGTATTTGTTGATCCATAGTTTTTTTTATTGTTGTTGGCTGCATATGCTTTGTAAGTTGTCCCATAGTAATTGTTGATCCATAGTTTGTATTGGCCCATGGTTTGTATTGACACATGGTATTGGCACCTAGACTTAGTATATAAGTCTGTGTTGAGACCAATGAAGGTACCGTGAAGTTATTTGTATTTAGATTGCTCAAAGGAGGTTTCCCCCTCGAAGTGGCCTACGATCAATATAAAAGTGATTCTGAGTTATGTTATTTCTGCTATCTTGTGTGTTTTCATTTATTAAATTTTGCAGGTTTATCACATCTGGTATCAGAGCACTTTCTTGGGCTCGTTGGGTGGTATTTTTGCCAAAAAAAAAAAAATCGCATCTGTTGCAAGTTCGAATTTGGGAATAATCCCTATCCTCTTAACTGTGGGAAGTACTTGGGCATAAGCCCTAAAACTCATTGTGAGGAGTACTACAGGAACCCCAAAGTAGTTGGCCCATTGAGAGGACCTACCAGTGAAAAGGGAAACGACCCCTACCTGATTGACTAGTTCCCACCCGTGAGGTAAACCAAGAGTTGTCATTTGTGGCAAAGCGGTTATCAGTTTTACCTAACCCGTGGAGTGAGGGGTACTGCCCCAATACGCAATCCGTCAGACAACATTGGTGGCCGAGTGAAACCCCTGAACTGTTAGGAAGCCGCACATAGCTAGGGTCCATATCTATTTTCAGTTGAACTGTTGTCGATCATTGCCGTGCTATTGTCTATTTTTAGGGTTTTCCATAACTCCTTCGATTTTCACCAAATCTCCCTCAAATTTCACCACAGAGTTCCTTTCCTAATTATGCTTCTTTGTCCCTCTCTGCCAAATTTTCTCATTCTTTCACCCTGCTTCTGAAATCTCCATTTTTTGCTTCCCTGTCCATCAGAAAGTGTCCAAAACCTAGTCAAACCCCAATTACCCCTCTGAGTTTTTCCCAAATCCAAATTTCCATTTACTAAATAAGCTTTTGTTTGTGTTTTTCTATCCATTCCCAAAAACAAAAACCATGGAGGAAGCACTTGCAACCATCGAAACCAAACTCCAAGATCTGGATGAAAAATTTCTCAGCCTCCATCTTCAGCATTCAGCCATGAACAATAACCGACAACAAGAATCTTTTGCAGCCAATGGGTTCTCTTCTTCTAGCAATTTCCATGGTCCGAAGCTTGAATTTCCTTGCTTCAATGGTACTGATCCGACTGGATGGATCTATCGTGCAGAACAGTATTTCAGTCTGCATAATACTTTTGATGTTCAAAAATTTCCACTTGCATCCATTCATTTTAGAACAAGAAGCCCTTCAATGGTACCGTTGGTACATCAAGGCTCATGACGAGCCAAAATGGACAGATTTTTGCCAACTTTTTTTGCAACGATTTGGTCCTAGTGCTTTTGATAACTTCACCAAAGCACTCACTAAACTTGGTCGAAGTGGCACTATGAGAGTTATAGACAGAATTTGAGAAACTAGACAATCACACAAAAGGATTGTCTGATGAATTCTACAGGAGTTGTTTTATCAGTGGTCTTCAGGATGAAATTCGGTCAGAGGTTAAAATGTTCTGTCCCAACACAATGATGGAAGTCCTAGGGTTGGCTAAGTTGGCAGAAGACAAGATTGCAGCCCAACAACACTCGAAACCCACTTTTGTTCCCTTTCAAAATATGGGTTCTCAACGACCTCCCATGCCACTAGTTCCTTGACCAACTCCTATCAAGCATCTGTCTGAAACAGAGATGCAGGCATGCAGAGAAAAAGGGATTTGTTATAATTGTGATGAGAAATTCACTCGGGGACATAGATGTGTTCAATAAAAGCTCTATCTCTTGGATATGGATTCTTCACCTGCCTCTAAAATTACTGAAGAAGCTCCAGATACGATGGATGATCAGGTCAACATTTAGGAACCGCCTATTGACCCCCCCTCTCAGGCTGAACAACCAGAGATATCTCTCCATGCTTTATCCAGCATTACCACCCCCCAAACAATGCGGGTCAGGGGTTACTTCAAGAAGCTTCCTCTTACAATAATCATGATTCTGGTAGCACTCATAACTTCATTGACACTCGGATCACAAAACAGGATGATTGCTTTGTCCATCCTTTCTCCAACTTTGAAGTCATGGTTGCCAATGGGGGCACCTTACCTTGCAAGGGGAAGTGTCACAATGTGCGTATCTCTCTAAAAGATTATAACCTGCGCTCTGACATGTTTTCCCTGTCCCTAGGTAGATGTGATGTGGTTTTGGGCGTTCAATGGTTACGCACACTTGGCCACATCTTATGGGATTTTGCTGAACTTTGGATACATTTTTCAGTCAATGGGAAACAACACAAATTTAAGGGTCTACAACATGGGTCTCTCTACATCATCAGTTCACATCCCCTAGAAAATATCCTTAAGAAGAATTCACATGGTGTCACCACTCAACTCCATTCCATTCAGATGCACCCATCAACGGTCTCCTTTACTTCCTTGGATAGATATGCATGTGTCTTTGCTGAACCAGTGGGCTTCTCGCCTTCAAGAGACCTTTTCGGTAAAAATTTGGCCGCATCTACATCTTAGTAGGACATGATGGCTATTTTGCATGCAGTACAGAAATGGCATCCATACCTATTAGGTAATTATTTCGGCATCAAGATGCTCTCCAGAGTCTGGAATATTTCTTGGAACAATGGGTCTCCTCCCCAACACACTTGCAATGGTTATCCAACTCATGGGTTCTACGTATGCGATCACTTACAAGAAGGATAAGAACAATATGGTGGCAGATGCTCCTTCTTGCACATTTGATGACCTAGTTTCTCTTACAGCTCTTTCTCTGCTTGTTCCAAATTGGTTGCAATATGTTCAACAGGGCTATCTATTCTATAAACTCCATGATTCTTCATCAGCAGGGCACTCTGGGTTTCTCCAAATGTCTTACCGAGAACAATGTAACTTCTTTTGGCAAGGACTTAAAATGACAATTCAACAGATGGTGGCTGACTATGATACTTTCCAGGTCAACACGGGTGGAACGACACTCCTTTTGGGACTGCTCGAACCCTTGCCCGTCCCTACATAGATTTGGACAACTATTTCTATGGATTTCCTAGAAGCGCTCCAGTGGTACAATACCACATCTAAAAGGACACCATATGAAGCAGACTATGGACAGGCACCGCCAGTTCTTCTTCCATACACCCTCAGCATCTCTCCCCAGTTCAGGGAATTGACTCAGTTCTTCGAAACCGCGATCAGCTTCTTCTCATTTTGCAGGACAATCTTCACATGGCAAGAATTCGACTGAAACAACAAGTCAATCAGCACCATTCTGAGCGCACTTTTCACGTCGTTGATATGGTTCTTCTTCGTCTACAACCTTCCAAGCAACCCTCCCTAAAACTCAAAAGGAGTCAGTACCCCAGAATGAAACCCGAGGATGCTACAGGGGAACCGCTCCTTCAAATTTTGCATTAATTTCCACATCTAAATATTTGAGTACAAAGCTTTTTCTAAGGGAGAGGGGATGTTAGGAACCCATGTCAACCCTTCTATTTACTTGTTAGTATATTGTTGTTGGGCGCATATGCTTTGTAAGTCATCCCGTAGTATTTGTTCATCCATAGTTTGTCTTATTGTTGTTGGACGCATATGCTTTGTAAGTCGTCCCGTAGTAATTATTGATCCATAGTTTGTATTGGCCCATGGTTTGTATTGACACATGGTATTGACCCATGGTGTTGATGCCTAGACCTAGTATATAAGTCTGTGTTGAGACCAATGAAGGTACCGTGAAGTTATTTGTATTGAGCTTGCTCAAAGGAGGTTTCCCCCTCAAAGTGGCCTGCGATCAATATAAAAGTGATTCTGAGTTCTGTTATTTCTGCTATCTTGTGTGTTTTCATTTATTAAATATTGCAGGTTCTTCACATGCCACTGAATTCGTCCTTCATAGAGTCGCCAGATAGATAATTACAACCGAGATAATGTCCAGACTTTCTCTATCATCAAAGCTGGATCTATGTCATCTCCCAAGGAAACTGAGCTTCAATCTCCTCTCCCCGGCAGCGATGCCAATTTGTTATCACTCTAGGAAACTCTTCTAGGTTGTAGCTCGAAGATGCCTGGTAACTTAACTATTCTTTCAATGGTTCACTCAATGATGGGTAATATTGGATCAAAATGAATATCTAACTCACTGAATGGTATACTCAAGACAGTCTTAAATACATTCAAACAAAACAAGGCCTTCACGAGCTATTGTCAGATAGGTAATCTATCAATATGGATGAATAAACTGATTTTATTAACCAGAACACATACACGCAACCATATATATATGATGGGCCAATAAAACTAGTATGATTAATTATGATCATTTGCTCACTAATCAGATGGTAAGATGACAGTCACCAATGGATTATGTAAACATAGATGAAGAACAGAATTCCACTCATAAGCATAGAACATAAATGTAAAAGAAGATCTGACAAATAACAATGACAGAAGCTTGCAAACTGAATATATTATAGAAAGTGTCTTTATCACAACAACAGTATAGTTTAGAACTCAAAATCGAAGCTTGTTCCAAGACTGAATCCCAAGCTTTATAGCCTTTACAAATCAATTCAGGATCCTGTAAAATTTGATCTAATATTACTAATAATGGAAAATAATCAAAACAACTCTCAAGAACAAGATCTAGTCCTATCATAAAGGTCAAACCTTTAACGAATAGTCTTCAACAAATCTGCAATATCTTCAATAGTCTTCAACACTTTGATGAGATGATCAAGTACTCGAACTCATCCTTTAATAGCTGGATGCTTGTTGACCAAAAATAGAACGGCCTTTTATCTTGTTTACCTTAATATCTGCCTTAAAATCTGAAAAGGGATATTGATATTCATCAATTTAACTATTATATTTCATTTAGAACCTTTTCCAAATGATCTGGAAACAAGAAAACCTGATCTAGGCAAAATTAAGAGCACTCTGCCAGTCTCTGCGTTTTCGGTGGCTTGGGGACCAAAATTTATGCTTAGTAAGCCACCGAAAGCTCTGTTTTTGGTGGCTAACTTCAAACCTTGCAGCTCTTAACCATACTTCGACACGTGTAATCTCGTCAAAAACACATGGCAGAGGCAAATGAAATATGAAGTTCAGTGCAAATTCCCCTTGCTCGTGGTTCTTCTTTGTGACTAGGTGTCTTCGATCCAATGCCTTCGACTATCAAAGAATCAAGAGACGCAGCTATACTCACCAAATGACAACTGTGTATTCGTGTGGCACTTGGCATTTATTCTGTGTCTGTGTTTTATTTTTTAATATTTGCTAAGGGACAAAATCTCCCATGTATCGGAAGTTTGAGCTTCGCAACCTTTAGATATGCCGATATATACATGGTTAAAATGATGAGATGTGGACGGATATGGAACTTAGCACTCAGCGCTAGGCTTTGATAACTTTGTATGTTGCGTGGCATATGATGTGGCTTTATGATTTGGCATACAACAGATATTTGATATAGCTAGGATAGCTAAAGACTAGATGCCTTGCAAACACTACCTTTTTGATGAAATTTACAACCAAAATGTATATTTTTGTTTTGAAAATATGAAAGCCATAAGAGCTAGGGTTTAGGCTAGGTAACGATTATTGTGTTTTTCATAATGCAGGTTGAAAATAGAGTAGCAAGACTTTCGAGCAATCATGATCGATGGGAGATTAACGGAGAGTTTGAAGGTATGATAAATGGCAAACGACCAAGGAAAATGACAAATCAAGCATCAATGAACAAAAATGCCTCAAATCTTCAAAACCATTTGAGGCGATAACACGTGCCATGGGAGCAAACGTTTCCTCAAAATCTATTCCTTTGATTTGTGCATAGCCTTTGCATACCAATCTTGAATGGTTTCTGACAACTTATCCATCCTCATTTAGTTTATTTCTGAACACCCACTTCGTTACTATAACATTCTTGTTTTAGGGTCTTTGAACAAGTTCCCAAGTCTCATTCATTTTTATTTGATCTGATTCTTCATTCATAGCCTTCATCCATCCTTCATCTAATTTGGATTTCTCAAATCCTTATGGTTCTATTTGTGACAGTAATGAAAAATGCACTTCTCCATTTGGATTACTCTGACCCCTTCTAGTTCTGACGACAGCATATTTGTCTCCAATGATTAAATCTCCTGAATGATTTTTCTGAACAAATTTGGAGGGAGCTTTTGTGTCTGGTCTTCCATCTTCTAATCCGCGCTGATATACTTCTTCCTATGGTATTTTTGTTTCTTGATGTTCTTCGTATGTTTGTTCTAGTGATGGTAAGTCATTATCTTCTTCAATTCTTCTATGATTTAATACTTCATCAACTTTTACTTCAGGACTTTCAACTATTTTCCTGAGTCTCAAATTGTAGCACTTATAAGCTTTGCTTTTGTAGGAGTATGTTAACAGTCAAATTAACACTCTTAACAAAGTGAGAGGTAGAAGCACACTTTACTATGCACCCACAACATGAAGACAGATGACAAGTACATAAGAGAACAATCCTCTCTTATCTAATTACTACTTCAATTCTTCTATGATTTAATACTTCATCAACTTTCACTTCAGGACTTTCAACTATTTTCGTGAGTCTCAAATTGTAGCACTTATAAGCTTTGCTTTTGTAGGAGTATGTTAACAATCAAATTAACACCCTTAACAAAGTGAAAGGTAGAAGCACACTTTACTATGCACCCACAACATGAAGACAGAAGACAAGTACATAAGAGAACAATCCTCTCTTATCTAATTACTACTTCCATGATCAGAAGGATTGAGTGAAGAAAGAAGGATCCTAGAGAGACATGGTTCAATGATTGAACTACTCAATTGAAGGCTCAAATAGTCTCCACCAGTCAATGTTAATTTTTGAGCATTAATTCAACATACTCTAGGATCTTTACTAAGAGAATAACATGTACATCATATCAATCACAAGAAGCAAACACAAGAGACAATAGACACACAAAGTTTCGTGGAGAAAAACCATAAAGGTAAAAAACCCCAATAACTTCCTCAGAGATAGATAGAGCAATTATACAAAACCCAAGCATAAGAGATAGTCTCCTAGCAGCAACTTCTCCTCCTCCACTAGTGCGCCACTCTCCAATGAGTGTAGAAGTGAATAAGTGAATGATCAAATAGAGTGCCTCCCGCACTCTATTTATACATGACTTGACTTTCCTAATAACCTTACTAGGTCGGCCTCAACTTAATCACATAACATAATGCTGACAGGGCCGACCCCCAATCGGGTGGTCTAATAACCCTTTAACCCACATGACTTATACAGCGTCGACCCCGTCAAGGTGGTCTAATAACCCATCAAGTATAAGTTACGACACTTACAATATAAATGATGACGCTTCCGTATAGAGGAATAATAACATCTATATAGAAATACAATATACATATGTGAAATACATTCCGAAGTTACAAATACATCAACACTCCCTCTTAACTAGGAAGGTATTTATCGACAGAGATCTGCTAGCACAATTCTTCTTCTCTAGATCATCGTCACTGGAACATCATCATCGGATCATCATCATCGTCATTTCTACTACTATCTCAATCAATCTCCAATCTACTCGTCATAAGAAATTCTACAGAGCCAGTCCTTTTGCATACTGGATGAGTAGGCCCACCACCTATAGGTATTCATCATCACTGGCCATACTGTGAAATCCTCGAGACTTATTACGTGCGTCACAAAACCTCGAAATACTATCCCAGGATCCTTTATGTGCCTAAGCACGACTGGCAAGATCTCCCAGGGCAATATTATATGTGACCCCACCACAAAACCTCGAAAGAGCATCCTAGGACTGATTACGAGCGTACTACTCAACCTATCGGATCTCCCAGGGCAATATTACATGTGGTCACCACAAAACCTCGAAAGAGCATCCCAGGAATGATTACGAGCATACTGCTCAACCTATCGAATCTCCTAGGTCAATATTAAATGTGGTCATGGAAAAACCTCGAAAGAGCATCCCAGGACTGATTACGAGCGAACTGCTCAACCTATTGGATCTCCCTAGGCAATATTGTATGCCATAGGACAAAACATCGAAAGAGCATCCTAGGACTAATTACAAGCGTACTTCTCAACCTATCGGATCTTCTAGGGCAATATTATATGTCTTCCCAGAGCAAAACCTCGAAAGAGCATTTTCCAGATATCGCGGGGAACTATTACATGCCATAGGCAAAACCTTGCAAGCGTATCTGCAAATATCCCAGGGAAAGATTATATGCTCATTTGCACAACATGTCCATGGCCACAGATTATCAAAAAGATACTCACCATACATCATCCTGATGTACATGATCATCCTGATCATCATCACTGCATCATCTTGATGCATGTCATCATCGCATGATCATCGCCACTGCATCGTCCGGATAGAGCATCGTCCTGATACTCACCATATATCATCCTGATGTACATGATCATCATGATCATCATCATTGGATCGTCCTAATGCATGTCATCATCGCATGATCATCCTGATCATTGTCCTGATGCATGTCGTCCAGAGCATCGTCCTGATACTCATCATCCATGATCAACCTGATCATACAATGTATCCACCTAATACATATCATCATACATGATCCTTTTGATCATACAAAGCATCCAACTGATGCATATACATATACATGATCCAACTGATCATACAAAGCATCCAACTAATGCATATCCAAAGCAGTAACTGGAGCATCATCCTGATGCTAATCACATAGCGCTTACATCCACAACCATGAGAAGGATCCTCCTCTCACCATTATTGGAATGGCTCCTGCAAATGTGTCCCATCATTTCTTCCTCGAAGTATCTTCAATCTAAAGAACACCAAGCCTCTCTCTGAAGTACTCAAACTTCACTCTAGCTAGTGGTTTCGTCAACACATATGCAACCTGCTCATCCGTCGCAACATAGAGGAGCTTCACTGCTCCTCTCTGCACCATATCCCTAATACAGTGATATTTGATCTCAATGTGCTTCGACCTGTCATGGAACACCGGGTTCTCAGACAGCTTCACACAATTCTGGTTGTCACAAAAAGATACCAGTAGCATCCAACAGGAGATCAAATAACTCAGATAGTAGCTTCTTCAGCCATACTGCCTCACAACTGATTGATCAAGCTGCGACATACTCTGCTTCAGCTGTACTCAATTCTATGTAGGACTCCTTCCTGCTAAACCAAGAGATCACACCTGATCCCATACTGAAGCAGTACCCCAAAGTGCTCTTCCTATCTGCAGCACTGCCTGCCCAATCCAAATCAACATAACCCTCCCGGTTAAACCTTTGATTCACATCATACTTGAGCCCATAATCAATTGTACCCTTCAGGTACCTCAGAATATGCTTTACAGCAACCAGGTGAACACCTCTCGGATCCGTCAAGAACTGGCTCAATGTGTTCACCGCAAAGCAAATATCTGGTCTTGTGTTCGTCAAGCACATCAAGCACCCCATCATCTGACGATACACAGTGACATCAACCGGCTCAGATGAAGCATCACACAGAAGCTTCAGGTTTGATGCCATAGGTGTGGCCATGGCCTTGCAGTCCATCATCCCAAACCTCTTCAGGATCTCTACTGCATACTTCCCTTGTCCATGGAAGATTCCATCTGTGCTCTGCCACACCTCCATACCTAGAAAGTAGTGCATCATACCCAAGTCCTTCATCTCGAACTCGGCAGCAAGCTTCCTCTTTGTGTCGGCAATCAATCTATCCTCACCTATAACAAACAGGTCATCCACATACAGAAGTATCACTGGATTGCCTTCCTCAACCTTGTAGTAAAGGTTGTAATCCGCTTTACTCTTAGTAAATCCCAAACTGGATAGGAAGCTGTCTATTCTATCGTACAAGGTCCTGGGTGCCTGTTTCAAACCATACATAGCTTTATTCGGTTTGTACACATGAGTCCCTCTGTCATGTGTCTCAAAACCAAGTGGCTGCTCCACATACACTTCCTCCTCGACTGCACCATTCAATAAATCTGTCTTGACATCCATCTGGTGTATCTTCCATTTCATCACTGCAACCAGAGCAAGTACTGATCTGATGGAAGTGTATCTGGATACAGGAGCAAAATTCTCTTCGTAGTCTATTCCCTCTTTCTAGGAGAAGCCACGAGCTACAAATCTCGCTTCGTATTTCTCTATTCTACCATCTACAACATGCTTGATCTTATAGATCCACTTGGAAGTCACAAAAGACTTCCCTTCAGGCCTTGGGACCGCATTCCAAACAAAATTCTTCATGATCAACTCGTATTCCTCGATCATGGAATTCTTCCATTGCTGTATCCCTAAAGCTGAGAACTTTAGATTCTTGAATAGACAGCTTGTTGCTGGAACAAATGTTGTAGTCCTTCTTTTGCAGGAGATGGTATACGATCTTTCCTGCAAGACAAGTTAAATTGCATGATTAGAAACATCTCATAGCTTTTAGTACAAATTCTTACACAAAAAAAAATATGTCATACAGTCATGCAATTATTTTAGCCAATGCTTCAATACAACATTTATCCATATCCCGTAACTTTCTAGATGCCTTCCAATCTCTACCAGAACAATGTTATGAGTGCACAACTCCCAACATGTCAGCAAAGAGGTTTCATTCTAGTTAAGTAGCAATGGAATTTTGTACAGTGACATAGGCCACTTACCCATCACATGCATATTAGTAGCATATTGTTCATTAATGCAATTATTCTAATATGCATAATACACAACCTAATTCAAGAACATAAGTATATACATCATTGAACAATATTATTTAAACAATCAGATATACAAGAAATGACAATTCAAATACTTATCTTTGTTTGTTTGTTGTGTGGACTCCCTCTCAATCTTTGCTTCCTTGCAGGAACTACTGGAGTGGGATCCCTCTTTATCTTTGCTTCCTGGATTACCTATCCAAACTATATATTCATCCTGTACCACTGTGCATGTTTAAGTATGTACTAGTGTCATGATTGTTCCATCCTCAAGATCTCATACATCCATTAGTATAATCTCAACACAAAATAATCTTAAACATGTATAGTCGTGATCATTTCAAACACAGATAATAAGCATTAGTATTCAAGGTTTCAGGGAGTACTTCTTTTACTTATGCATATTCTTATTTGACCATAGGACTCTTCTGGTTAGTCATATCATCAATCAAGGTAAGAGACATAATATGCATAAACTATTGATTACTTAAATTTCTAACTTCATGAATAATCATATACAAAAGTATAAGATCCTAACATAGAGTATGATTCTAACTTCATATAGAAAAACATACATGGTCATCATATTTGCTAGTTATGTCTAGCAATGTTTTCTTGTTCTCTTCAATGACCTGCATAACTCATAAGTTAACCATTGTAGAACCAAAATATACATACCTCTATGTGATCCATGACTATGGACGAGTCTTTGTCTTCATGTCACCATGGCCTTGATCTAGAACTTGATTTGTACCTTCATGTTAGCGGATAAAATTATCTTCATACAACACCACAGTGCATTAGTACAATCATAATACAATCATGAATGTCACAACCCTAATCAATGAATGTCTTCTATCATGCATTCATACTTTTACTAGGGTGATAAGACAAGTCTAAAATTAAACAAGATTGTTACTAAACTCAATAACATGAAGACAATCATATTATAAACTTAATCACGAACAGAATTCAAAACATCCCTGTAAGTCATACCTATCAGATTGCTTGTAGTAGTTGTTGTTGTTGTTCCTTTTGTTCTTAAGACAATCTGAGGAAAAGTGTCCTCTCCTTGGTATGTGATGTGAGAGCTTGATCTTCATTCCCCATCTTTTCTTCTCGAGCTATAATCTGAGCTTCTTCCTGTGAGCATTGTTCTCACAGCCTGCTAAAAGAGATAAGTTTCTTCCTAGCACAAATTCCTTGGATGAAGGAATCCCATGACCTAGGAAGGCCATTAAGAGTGGTCATTACCACTTCTCCATTCTATACAGCTTCAAGTTGTTCTTTTATCTGGGAGACCCTTGAAGAGTAAGACTGCATGGTCTACGCATTCTGGATCTGGATGTTCTTTACTTGATTCCTTAATGTCATCTTCTGATTTATGTTCTTCCCTTCAAATAGCTTGGTCAAGGAATCAAACATCTCCTTAGGTGTCCTTAGGGAAGACACATGGAGTATGAGATGATCCTAAATAGAATCAGCAATGATTCTCTTCGCTTTGACCAAGATCTTCTTGTGTGAAGCCTTAGCCTTATCTCCCTCTGGAACTGGAACCTCTTCACTTATATAAGTGTCCAACTCATTTTCTTCTAGGATTAGCCCAATCCTATACTTCCATGCTCGGAAGTTATCAGCCCCTTCAAGCTTATTCTCAAGCTTGGTGTGGTGAGACATCTTAAAGAGTACTTCAAATGGAAATAGAAAAGATTTAGGGCTTACCACTTGATTTGCTGAAAACTAGATCTGGAGCTGGATTAGGGTTTCTCAGAGAAACCCTAAAAATTCAAACTTCTGCAAGGATAGAAAGATGCACCTTTATGAGCTGATCAAGCTGGTATACTCAGAATTTGAAAAATACAAAGTTTCACCCCTCAAATTTGATTTTCAGACTTCCAGATTCACTAGGGAGGACCCTGAATTAGGGTTTGATTTTCCCAAAGCTTCACCCATCCAAAAAGTTCGATCTTGGTCTCTAAACTTCGATTTTTATGAGGAGCTTCCAGCCATGGTCTCAGATTTCATAAATTCCAACTTTTGCAGAAACCCTAATTTTCGACTTCACTAGATAAGACCCCAAACTAGGGTTTGATTTTCCCAGAGCTTCACCCAACCAAAGAGTTCGATCTAAAGTTCTAAACTTCAATTTTTCCGAAGAGCTTCCAGCCATGGTCTCAAATTTCAGAAATTCCACTATTTGTGGAAACCCTAATTTTTAGATCAAAATCTGAAAATGCTCAGAATTGAATTCTATTTCGATAGAAAGATGCACCTTGCTGAAGAGAGTCAATCCAGACTCCTTCCTTTCAAGATCTAAGGAGAGAAACCCAAAAAACAAGAATCTCTAGCTTCCGCAACTGCACAGTGTCTTCTTCTCAGGTTAGCTCTGATACCATGATAATTTTTGAGAATTAATTCAACATCTTTTAGGATCTTTACCGAGAAAATAACATGTACAGCATAACAATCACAAGAAGCAATCACAAGAGACAATAGACACACAAAGTTTCCTTGGGGAAAACAAATAAGGTGAAAAACCCCAATAACTTCCTCAGAGATAGATAGAGCAATGATACAAAACCCAAGCATAAGAGATAGTCTCTTAGCAGCATCTTCTCCTCCTCCACTAGTGTGCCACTCTCCAATGAGTGTAGAAGTGAATAAGTGAATTATCAAATAGAGTGCCTCCCGCACTCTATTTATACATGACTTGACTTACCTAATAACTTTACTAGGTCGGCTCAACTTAATCACATAACATAATGTTGACAGGGCCGACCCCCAATAGGGTGGTCTAATAACCCTTTAACCCAAATGACTTATACAGGGCCGACCCCATCAAGGTGTTCTAATAACCCATCAAGTATAAGTTACGACACTTATAATATAAATGACAATGCTTCCTGTTTTGGAGAAAACTCACTATGGCTTGGGGTATACCACAACAGACAGATGACTACCAGAAATCAACTCAATTCTCAGAACTATGCTATATAAATTTCAATGCTAAGATAATGAAGAATATAACCAACCTCGATCCAAACGCTTGATGTAGATCCCCGTTGGAGCTTTTCAATCCGTGCACTTGAATCTGCAAATTAGTCTTGACAGCCAATATACAACAAGTACATATAATATATAAACGGCATTAACATCATCAATAGCAATGGCCCATGATATAACCAGTAAATGCAACCCAATGTAAGATAAACAACATTTACAACATTAATGGTCGAGAATATGAGTATTTCTATTAATAAACAAGAAGAAGTACAAAGTGATACGACCTCTTGCCGGCAACCAATCTGAACCAAGATCTGGATCAATCCACTTGTGCCTCCACCACTTCAATCCTCCATGAAAGGCAAACTCAAACTAGATACGAGTTTGGAATGTGAACATAAAGGGTTCACAACTACAAGGATCAATGAGTGTAGACTCAAGATAGGGAAAAAATCCGCTAGAGTTCTATTACTCTTCTCCTTCTCCTCCCATCCATAAGCCATATGTACTCAATATATAGTCCTCTCAAAGGTAAGTGAAATGACACATTGAGACGTTACTTGGGCAAGATGGAGAGCCAAAGGTCACCCAATGATCGCTTTTTGGGAGTAAAAAGTAATAAACTAGTGATTTTTACCATTTTACTTGATACCCGCATGCTATAGTGATGCAACTCGCAGGTAAGCATACTATAGTGATGCAACATGCGGGTCAGAGGAAAAACGAGGAAAAATATGTCTGAAGGATATAAGTGGATCTGAGTCAGTGAAATGGATCCTACAAGCCAAAGAATGTTGATGCTCACAGGGTGGAAGATTATGTTGTAACACTTCCGTATTGAGGAATAATAACGTCTCTATAGGAATACAATATACATATGTGAAATACATTCCGAAGTTATCAATACATCAAAAGTCAATAGTGAAAACAAAAGCATAAGATTGCATTAATTGTACTTAAGAATGCCGAGGTTATGACAAAATCCTAAAAATACTATGGAAAGTGGTTTTTTGGGTAAAAAGAATAAAAAATCAAGAAAATGGATGATCCCACCTTGAAAGATGAAACTTGAGATCCCATTTCCCAATAATATACAACAAAGGCATTTGGGGCATAGTAAGGGAGGGAAAAGGTCAAAGCAAAGGCATGCTGGGGAGATTTGGAGGTTGAAAATCCCATCTTCATCAAAAGAAATGATGGATACAGATGGCTCAAAGCTAGGGAGGATGGATGCATCTCAAACTCTGGTATAAGTAAGTATTTTTCTTCCTTGGCATAATATGAAGCAATTCAATTTCCCTTCTATCTATGAGCTTAAAGTTTTTCTTCCAAGTTTGATTTGAATTCTAAATGGTTAAATATATTAGGTAATGTTAGATAATTATGGATTTCTTGTAATGAATCTCACCTATTCCTAATAAGATAGTTGTTTAATGTAGATCCATCCCTACCGTGAATGCTATTATCAAATTGGCGACCATACTGCTTGATTTAATTTCAAAATTTCTTCAATATTTTGGTGTTTCAATATTTCATATATGCTTAAATATTGCCTTAAAGCTCTTATAGAACCTATTTTTCATGCTTGCAGACCCTTAGAAGATCATATATGGCCCTAATCAACTCCTAGACAGTAAAAAATCTTCATAATAAGGTTCAAATCTCAGTATTTCTTGAGTTGCAGGTCCAACGCACCCTGTCTATGTGCAAGGTGCGTTGAAGTTAAAAATAAACACCCTGCACACTAGTAAAATGTTCCATCAATGCACTTTGCCTGTGTGCAAGGTGCGTTGAAGCCCCAACAACACTTTGTTCTACTTATAGAGGTGCGTCAGTCGGTTTTCTGAGTTTATGGAGCTTGGTTCCTCCTTGTATCAATTTTTTTTATCTTTTCTTCTTGGATGGGTTGAAGAATCCCTTATATTAGAGTTTAAACCTTCCTTGGCCCCTCTTTAGCTTCAGATTTGGAAGATTTTTAAAGTTTTTTCAAGCTTTCTTGGTTCATATTTGCATGAATTGTCAACTAGTTTTGAGATCTCATTGTTTCGGGGCTACTTGGAGGATTCATTTTTGTACTTGTAGACCTTTACAAAGATTTTAAATCTTTTTAGGATCAATTTAACACTAATTAGGAAAAATTTAGAATATTTTGGTTTGAGATCTTTAGATTTTGAATTTCTCTCCAAAAACCTTTAAAAATGGCGTAAATTGACATTTTTTCAAAATTTTCTTACAATTTGTGGTAAATCCATTTGCTTAAGGTCCCGTTTTGCTATTAGATTCTCGATTCGATAGGATTTGGTTTGATCCTTAAATAATTTTGATTTATTTCATAGTTCTCAAATAGTGAAAATTAAAAAAAACATAAATATTTGTTTAAAGAACCTTAAGGCCCTTTAATTTTGTATTCTCATACACTTGCTTATTTGAAACATGGAACCAAATCTCATTTATGACATATGAAAAGATCACTTAAACACATTTCACAAATATATTTGCATTAAAAAACAAAACAAAAATTGAACATCACACTAGGAGACATTTTGAAAACAATTTCCCTCCAAAACCGAAAACAAACTTTAATTAGTCAAATTTTGTTTTGGATCTACAATATTTTCATTATTCTCATGCACAATTAGAGAAAGTTGTAGATTTAGATCTCGATTTTCTTGTGATAAGTTGTGTCTGAGCCATTGTATCGGCTTCAATTGGGATTTCGAGCGAGCTTGTGAAGGAGAAAGTGGATATCAAGTGTAATATTGTAGATTTCAATTTTCGCATACAGTTCTCAAGCTACCGTGTCCTCTTTGCTTTCACTTTCGGATGGACCTGCAAACGAGAAAGTAGATCTCAAGTGTAATAATTTAATTCGTAAGTAGTCAAAAGGGCTCTACGTATCCTCTTTGCTTGCACTTTCAGGTGGCCTTGAAAACCAGAAATAGAGATCCTCCGTGTAATAGAACTATATTCATTTTCACTGAGATATTTGTTTGGTTTACATTGATTTTTGAAATCAGTTATTATCCATATTTCAGAATAAATGTTCCTAAATATCAGAACTCTACAAACAAATTTTGCATGTTTGAAAGACACACATGAACCTCTAACCTTTCACTAGTTTAGAACATTCATCGAATTGAAAGATAAAGTAGTGAACATATTTCATTGTTCGATTCATATTTTTCGAGTCAACACACCACTAGTTTCACTTCCACTCCTAAAACTAAGAAAACTACCATTAAAATTGACGCTTAATATAAAACTAACCAACATTTGATTTTCATATCACCAACAAGAATAGGTTAGTGCGTTGGATTAGGTTTTGAGAGTTAAAACAACTGGGCTACAAAACATTTGAAACTAACATTGATTATTGAAAGTTTAAATCCATTAGTAGCAAAAAACGCTTGCCGAAAAAGCACATCTAACACATGCGTCAAGCACGAGGTCAATATAGATAACTAAGAGTGGTACCCCCCTCTTGCTTGTTTAGTGGGACATTATCTCATCAAGGAATTCTATGTAAGTGACAAGTCCTCGGGGTGACATCACTCTTCTAGAATACCTGGTCATGAGAGTTGTCCTAGACTTACAACTCTTCCGCCCGACCGTCAATTGTGAAGTGGTAACCTTAGTTGCTATTCCTAGGATATCACATAGGGTATTGTGAGTGGGGTACACTTGCAGTACCTGAGACAGAGATTGAAGCTTTTACTCCTTGGGAGGGTGATTGGTCAAAAACCAATACTTGCACCCCTAGCGATTAAATTTTATTGTAATTGTTTCTCATACCTTCACTTTTAGTAATTGTTTGAGGCTTGATATCCCTCAACAGCTACTAGTTTCGGAAGGCCCCCTAATCCAACTTTTCACTGAGCTTTGTTTCTTTGGGAAAATAAACTGCTTGCTTGGTTTCATAGTACTTTTTACTGTGTGGACACATTTTCCTTTTTTGATTCTATAGTGCCCTAGGATTGGTTGATTTTGTTTGTAATTAAGAATACATTTTTAAAACAAATCATTTCAACAAAATTATTCAAAGTGGATACTCTCCCGATCCACTAGTCACGACAACAGCGAAGAAACTCACCAGAAATTGAATGCCCCACTACATCATTGAGACGGATTCAAAAGACCCAACCTTGTGACTCGGAAACTGAACAACTACTAGATTTAATTAACAACAATAGCGAAGAACAATATCAAACAAAAACTGAAACTTCACCTAATGAAGCAAACACATACATTGTTGATAACCTTTCTCCTTTTGAAATTGAAACACTAGAGAACAACACGGCTACTCACGTAAACCCACCTTTGAAAAATATTTCATACCCAGCGATACTTCACATCAGTGATTCATTGGTTTACATCAATAATATTTTCAGTTATTGTACTAATATGAAAAATTCAACAATTGACCTTATGGCTTCATCAGGAGCGCAAGGGACTACACTATCACAACCTCAAATAGTTGTTGGAGATAGAAATATTTCCAATTTGACCTCAACATCAATCCCAATAGTTAATATACTTATTATTAGGGCAAAGTTCAACCAGCACTTCAATGCCAGTTGGTACAGTTTCAGGTTTCAATCCCAGGATTACATCCACTTCATTTGCGGGGATCCTTACTAGAGGGCGTTCCTTATCAAATATGGGTTTTCCATATGGTTTGACTAATCAAGGTCAAAATAATCAAGGAGTAAACCAAAATCCTCTTGGTATACCTAACATTTCTCCAAGTTCTACTTCAGGGGGAAACCTGTTACCATGGAATATTAATATTCCTGGAGGAACTAATGGACCATGGAACAATAATGCCAATTGGGTTTATGCTCCACAGGTTAATGGTTACGCCTCGGGAAGTCATCCCACAACCTTTCCTAGCAAAAATCCAAGGGGTAATCACATATCCCCAACAGGTATCACACTGGGAGGCAATCCACCTATCAAGCCCATTCCTCGATGGAGTGGGAAAGTTCCAGGAAATAACAAATCGTCTTGGGAACCACCCCCATAGGGTGGAAATCAACCTTAGAACGCTCATCAAAACCGAGGAAACAATCAATGGAGTGGTTAAATTTCGACAAGTAACCAATCTTATTGGGGCCCACCTTCGCAAGGGGGCAATCCACCCATTAATCTTATCCTTCAATGGAATGGTCATGTTCCACCAAGTAACTAAACTTATTGAAACATACCTACGCAAAGGGGAAATCTACTCATTAATCCTATCATGCAATGGAATGGTCATGTCCCACCAAGTAACCAATATTATGGGAACATACCTCCACAAGGGGGAAATCCATACATGCATCCTATTCCACAATTGAATGGACAACATTTAGGAAGTAACCGATATTTTTGGATGCAATCTCCGCAAGGACAACAACAATGGAGCCATCAAGCTTCACCTGCATATCAAACGTTTTCTACGGCACCAATCAAATCACCATTTCTAGCCACATTGAATACACCATATTTATCCCCGATAACTAATGATCATGTTCTACATTTCAATGGATGGCCAACCATACCAACTAAACTACCCTCAGACATACCCAATTTTGACGGAAAACCAAGAGAAGATCCATCAAATCATGTGATGACATTCCATTTGTGGTTTTCATCCAATTCCCTAGTTGATGATAGTGTTAGGTTAAGGTTGTTTCAACGGACCCTAACAAGAATTGCTGCGAAATGGTACATTGAGTTTCCCCGCAATACATTCACAAAATTTTCATCTTTAGCTATGGTATTTCTGAAACATTTTCAATTACCTATCCGCTATGAGATGAGAACAAAATTTTTAACTTCACTTAGCAATTCCACTTCTACTCACGTATCGGATCATATCCACGAATGGAGGAGTCATCGAAGGCTTATAAAAGCCGAAATCCGTGATCAATTCTTAGCAGATTGGTTCATAAAATCACTATTACCTACTCTTTCCAAAGATGTATCCATGTCAGTAACCATGACCGAAGAACAACTCATTTAGAGTGTTCAACAGATGGATTTGATATTTTCCCAATCGAGCACACTTTATGATTTAGTACCTCATGCTGTAAGACCTGTGTCTGATACAGCTAGGCCACCAAATGGACCTCATACCAATGGTGTGATTGGATCCGTCAACCAACTTAAATAGATTACCCAACAATTGGGACAAATGTCGGTTCATACTTCGCAACCCACAGCTGGCCAGGAAACACAACAATCCACAACTCCCACCCAAACTTCCGAAGTACTTATGGTTCAAACTACGGAACCAAAAAGAAAAAAAGAAGAAACATAAGAAGACCAATTTTAATCCTGGTACGGGAGATGCACCTAAGGTGAATAATCCTAATAGAGGAAAATAAGGAAAATAAGGAAAAACAAATACCCTTGCAAAATTTTCCAAGGAGATCATCCTACTCACCTTTGTCCTCATATGGATGATATTCATTGAATGTTGGCACAACGAGGAGGGAAACAAAAAACTGTCATCCTACCTCAACCTTTCCTCCAGCAACAAAAGATGGTTGTTGTGATGCCAATACCTCCACTAGTAGGAAACCAGGAAAACCCCCACAAGGGGGCAATCCACCTAATGCTAATATCTTCACGATTCGTGAACATGAAATAAACATTCAAACAATGGATCGTTCTTATGGCATACCTTCGAAAGATGTAGAAACAACTGGATCCCAGCCTAGTGGTTCTCTAACCATTGAGAAGCCAACCATAGACATACTACCTCGAAGCCACAAGGGGTTTTCCATAGAACAACACACAATCCTAATGCGTGAGCTGCTCAAAACTACAATGTGGTTGAAGACTTAGCTCAAGATCCTTGTCCAATATCCTCCTTGGAAGTATTGCAAATTTGTCTTGCTCAACGAAAGGCACTATTGTCTGCTATCTGTGTTATCAATCCATCTGACAACAATTTGATAACTTTTGACTTAGAACATTCCACATGTAGGCTTCCACACAAATCGCATTTTAGATCAAAGTGACTTCACATGGTAAGAACATTTTTCTAACCGTTGTGGATGAAGGAGCATCAACTTGTGTCATGCCACTAGGATGTTGGAAAGATTTGGGATCACCCACCCTAGTACCATCCCATACAATACTCAAATCATTTGATGGTCATTTGTTCCCACCTCATGGACTTATCATGGCTTTCCCTGTTGAACTAAGAGGTAAAACAATTCAAGTAGATGTTGAGGTAGTGGACGCGCCCATAGATTACAATTTTCTATTGGGACATAGTTGGATACATAATATGACGACTATAGTGTCTTCATTATTCCGATTTATTCGATTCCAACACCAAGAGAAGATTGTCACAATCGATCAACTAGACTATTGCACACCTGAAACTGATCTCCACTCTAATGTACCTTTTGTAGGAGATTCGAAAACAGTGACTCAAGATATTGGGGTAGGAATGTTCAAATATTCATCCCTCATGGGAACTTTCACGATTCCACCACCGGTATTAACCCCTAACACTGCTCCAATTTTCACTATTACATCAGAAATATACTTTCCATTAAAAGTTTTTTCTAAGTCCATACCAAAAGTTGGCTCCACCTCATCGGAGGGAGCCTCCAAGGAGGACATCTTAGTTGAAAAGAATGATGGAAATATACGAACTTCTATGCAACATAATGAAATAGAGAGCAGTGCTCCCCTTTCTGTCGTAGAACTTTCTTATCAAGCTATTCAAATGGCTTCGACAGATTCAGATCAAAATCCTTCCTATATGGAGGAATATGATCCTTTCACTTCACCCATATCTGACATTGGAACTCACCACTCCATAGTAATATAACATGTTTAATGTAGACACATCCCTACCTTAAGAAATGGGAATGGGGTGCTGACTAGGGTGTCCCATGTTTGGTAGACTCTTCTGTCGGAATGGTGGAAAATACAAATATGAAGGGCTGATCCACCAATTTCCAACAGGTTCGACCCTATGGTAAGTATGGGTTGCAAAAGGTTCAAATGCATCTTTACAAAGGGATAGTCTAAACCTATATGCAAGCTTCCAAATATACCAGATCATATCGAGGAACATGCAAATCATGCTCCTATACTTGGGTAGATTTAATCCAATTATGGTCCCAGTGGCACCACAAAAGATGTACTTATGTGGGTACAACCAAATGTTTACAACTTCAGGGATATCTTCATCTGATGATAAAATGTAAACCAAGAAATCATCGAATATGGGAGATCTCATAAGCCCAAATGGGCCAAGTAACCAAATCATATTCCTCCATCAAGGGAAGATTTTGATCTGAATCTGTCGAAGCTATTTGAGTAGCTTAGTATGAAACTTCTATGACAGATAGGGGTGATCCAAATGCTTTCCAACATTTAAATGATATCACACAAGCTGAGGTCCTTTCATCCACTATGGTTAGACAGATGTTCTTACTATGAGTCATTACTTTAATCTGAAAAGCAACTTCGGAAGGGATCCTACATATTGAATGGTTTATGTTTGGTGTGATCAAAGTCATATCCAATGGATCAACAACGCCAATTGTAGATAATAGTTCCTTTTTTGCATAGGACGACATTGCAATACCTCCAAGGCCGACATGGCACATGGTACTTGAGCTAGGTCCTCGGGAACATTACTGTTCTGAGAATATCGCGTTTTAGGATTATGCATTGTTCTACGTAGAACACCTTTGGGGTGGTGTGGTACTAAGTCTATGGCTTGTTTCTCAATGTAGAGAGAACCACTTGGATGTGATACCGATTGATCCGATGTACTAGGAGAGACATCAAAAGAATCTAGTCTTGTTTGAATTTTCATCTCATGATCACACATGAAGACATTCGCATTGGGATCATTGCCCCCTTTAGGGGGCGTTGGTTGGTTTCCCCCTGGCAGGGATACCAGTGTCAAAATAATGGGTTGTTGTTTCCCACCACATTGAAGCATAGTTGGTGCATCTCCTTTCCCAGATTTAGCATTTTGTTTACTCTTGTATTTCTTCTTCTTTTCCCTAAGGTATTTGGACTCGACTATAAGGATTTCAGAATTCTGGGAAGGATTAGCACTTTGCTTACCCTTATACTTCTTATTCTTTCCTCTAAGGTCTATCAATGATACTGTGAAGATGTCATAAGTGTTGGAGGGATTAGCAGGTTGTTGCATTGCATGTCCAGCCGTGGGTTGCAAATTCTGAATAGAAACTTGTCCCAAATTTGGGTAATCTGTTCAAGTTGGTTGACATAATCTATCATACCATTGGCATGAGGTCCATGTGGCATCCTAGCTGGATCAAATGCAGGTCTTGCAGTTTGGTTCCAAAAAGATTGGTTACTTTCTAGAAACTGACCACTCCATTGCGGATTGGGCTTAATGGTTGGATTGCCCCCTTGCGGGGTTAGGCTCAAAAAAGATTGATTACTTTCTAGAACCTGACCACTCCACTGATGTGGTCCTTATGTGTGATAAGAATTCCAAGGTGGGTTTCCCCATTGTAGAGAGTGACCCCAAGAAGATTCAGTACTTCCTAGAAGATGACCAATGGGTGAATTGCCTCCTTGCGGAGGTGGGGCCCAAAAAGATTGGTTACTTCCTAAATCCCAACCACACCGTGGCGGTTGAACTTGGTGTTGAAAATCATTTGAAGGTTGACTGCCTCCTTGCGGAGGTGGCATCCAAAAAGATTGGTTACTTCCTGAATGTTGTCCATTCCATGGTGGAACATGATGGATGGATGGATTTCCCCCTTGTGGAGGTAGGCCTCAAAAATATTGGTTACTTTCCGAAATCTGACCAAACCATTGATTGTTTCCTTGGTTTAGATAAGCGTTCCAAGGTTGATTTCCTCCTTGCGAAAGTGGGACCCAAGAAGATAGGATACTCACTGAACCTTCCCCACTCCATGGTGGAATGGTTTGATCGGTGGATTTTCCCTAGGCATTGTGCTAGGATAAGTCGGAGGATAACCCCTTGGGAAAATTCCACGAATCTGAAGAGCATAGCCCCAATTATAATTCCGCTAGGAATATTACAATTCCATGTGAAGGGTTTCCCCCAGAAGTAGAATTTGGACAAGTGTTAAGCATACCAAGAAGATTTTGGTTTACTCCTTGTGTGTTTTGACCTTGATTAGCCGAACCATATGGAAAACCAATGTTTGGTGAGGCACACCCTTCAGTAGAGATTCCTGCAGACGAAGTGAATGTACTTTCGGGATTGGAACCCGAAATTGTACCAACTAGCACTGAAGTGTTGGTTGAACTTGTACAACTAATAAGTATACTAATTGTTGGGATTGATGTAAAGGACAAATTGGAAGTATTTCTACCTCCAGCAACTGTTTGATGTTGCGATGATGTACTCCTTTGTGCTCCTGATGAATCCATAGGGTCACTTGTTGAATTTTGCATGTCATTCAAACTTTCATAAAGAGGTTTGATATCACCCAGTGACTCACCGATAGTAAGTATAACTGGTTTTGAAAGACTCATCAAAGGAGGAATTACATGGGCATTTGTGTGATTTTTCAATGTTTCAATTTCAACTAGAGTAAGATCATCAACTATGTCTGTATTCAGTTCATAATGTGACGATGAATGTTCGGGGTTGATTTGATGTTGTTCTTCTCGAGTAATATTAATTTAGTTTAAAATCAGTTATGTTTCCAAGTTATTAGGATGTGGTTTTTGAATCTGTCTCTGCAATGTAGCAAAGCCTTTAATTTATGGTGACTCACCTCGCTGCCGCCGTGACTAGCAGATCGAGAGACTAGCCAATTCTAATAATTTGATAAAAGGATGTGTTAAAAATGATATTTTGAATCAAACAATCCTAAAGAAGTCTAGACTCAACAAAAATAAAAAGTGTCTACACAGTAAAAAGTCCTATAGATCCAAGCAAGCAAACTACTTTTCCAAAGAACCGAAGCTCAGTGAAAAGCTGGATTGGAGGGCCTTCCGAAACTAATAGCTATTGAGGGATGCTAAGCCTCAGACAATTGCTAGCAGCGAAGGTATGAGAAAAAGTTACAATAAACTTTAATCGCCAGGGGTGCAAGTGTTGGTTCCTGACCAATCACCCTCCCAAGGAGTAAAAGTTCTAAATTATGTCTCAGGTATTGCAAGTGTCCCCCACTCACAATAGCCTATGTGATATACTAGTAATAGCCACTAAAATAACCACTTCACAATCGACGATCGAGCGGAACAATTGTAAGTCGATGACAACTCTCATAACCAAGTACTCTAGAAATAGTGATGTCATCCGAAGGACTTGTCACTGAACATAGAATCCCCTGATGAACTCATGTCCCACTAAACAAGCAACACGGGAGAACCACTCTTACTTATCCAGATTGACCTCGTGCTTGACGCATGTTTCAGAAGCGCTTTCCCGACAAGCATTTTTTGCTACTAATGGATTTAAACTCTCAATAATCAATACTAGTTTCAAAAGCTTTGCATCCCAGGAGTATTAACTCTCCAAACCTAATCCACGGCACAAACCTAATCTTATTGGTGATATGAAAAATCAAATCTTGGTTAGTTTTAGATTAAGCATCAATTTTAAGGGTAGTTTGCTTAGTTTTAGGAGTGAATGTGAAATTGGTGGTGTGTTGACTCGAAAAATATGAACCAAACAATGCAAAATGCTCACTACTCTACCTTTCAATTGAAGGAATGTTCTAAACTAATGAAAAGTTAGAAATTCATGTGTGTTTTTCAAACATGCAAGATGGTTTGGTAGATTTTGTATTTTCATGCACAGTTTTTATGAAATATGGATAATAATTGATTTCAAAGATCAATGTAAACCAAACAAATATCTTAAGTGAAAATGAATCTAATTCTATTACACGGGGAATCTCTGTTTCAAATTCACAAGATCGCTAGAAGGCCGAAGAGAAGAGAATATGCAAAGCCCTTTGGAATGCTTATGAATTAAATTCTAGACTATTACACTTAAGATCCACTTTATCATTCACAAGATCACACGAAGGCCCAAGTGAAGAGGATACAGTGGCTCGAAAAACTGTATGCAAAAATGAAATCTACTCTGTTACACTTGAGATCCACTTTCTCATTCACAAGATCGCATGAAAGCCCAAGTGAAGATGATATTGTGGCTCAAAAATAAGATGCTTGAAAAATCAAATACTGAACTGTTACACTTGAGATCCACTTTCTCATTCACAAGATCGCACGAAGGCCCAAGTGAAGAGGATACAGTGTCTCAGACACAACTTATCACGAGAAAATTGATATCTAAAACTACAACTTCCTCTAATTGTGAGAGAGTATAATGAAAATACTTGTGGATCCAAAACAAAATTTGACTAATTAAAGCGTGTTTTTTTTTTTTGAAGGAGATTGTTTTTCAAAATATCTCAAAGTGTGATGTTTACTTTTTTTTGTTTTTTCAATGAAAATGTGTTAAAGTGATCTTTTAAAATGACATAATTGAGATTTGGTTCCAAGTTTCATATAAGCAAGTGCATAAGAGTCAAAAATTAAATGGCCTTAAGGTTCTTTAAACAAATATTCATTTTTTTTATTTTTTTTTTCACTTTTCACTATTTGCAAACTATGAAATGAATCAAAATTCTTTAAATATCAGTCCTAATCCTATCCAATCAGGGATCTATAAGCAAAAGATGACCTTAAGAAAATGGATCTACCACAATATGTAAGAAAAAATTGAAAGAAATGTCAATTTAAGCCATTTTTAAAGGTTTTTGGATAGAAATCCGAAATCTGAAAATCTCAATCCAAACCCTCTCAAATCTTTCTTAATTAGTAGTAAAATGATCTTAACATGTCTTGAATCAATATTCAAGTCTGCCTAAATGAATCCTAAATGTGGAAAAATGAATTCTTTCTTAATTAATTAGTAGAAAAATGAAGCCTAAATGTGGCCCTAAAACAATGAAATCTCAAAGCTAGTTCTAGCAATTTGTGCAAATTTGAATCAAGAAAACTTTAAAGTTCTTTAAAAAACTTTTAAATCTTGAGAAAAGGGGGATCCAAATGAGGTTTAAACTCTAAGATAAGAGGCTCCTAAGCCCATCCATAAATAAAAAATCACAAAAACCAAGTCAATGATAAAGAACAAGGCTCCAAAACTCAAAAACCCGGTTGACACACAGTATGTAACCGAGCAGATCGCCAACAGTGGGATGGCGCAAGTTGTACACTAGGAAAGTGAGACAATGGTACATTTTAGTAGTGTACAGGTAGAGTGCGCAAACCTTCTTAAGGAAGAAAAATCGAGATTCAAGCTCAATTTTGAAGGATTTTCTGAGTTCAAGAGTGGATCTAGACCGATTTGGAGTCTAAAGACCTGCAACGTATGTTCTTGAATGGATCTTAAGGCTGAAATGGAGTAGATATGAAAGGTTAGATCACCAAAATATGAAAAAAATTTGAAGAAATTTCAACTCGTTATGGTCGTCAATCTGATAATAGCTTTTAAGGTAGGGATGTGTCTACATTAAATATGTTATATTACTATGGAGTGGTGAGTTTCAATGTCAGATATGAAACAATTAGCTATCATTCCTTAACATCTTAGCCATTTTAGAATTCAAACTAAACATGATAAGCAAAACTCAAACTCTTAAATGGAAGGAAAATTGAATCATTTCATTAATATCAATAAAGAAAAGATATTTGCAATCAATCTTGCTTGAGATGCATCCATCCTCCATTGCTTTGATCTATCATTCTCCATCCTTACTTTTGATGAAGATGAGCTATCCAATCCTCAGAATCTATCCAGCATATCTTTTCTCTTTCTTTGTCCTTCTCTACCATGCCCCAAATGCTTTTTTTTATAACATTGGGAAATGGGCTCTCAAGTTTCTCTTTTCAATGTGGGATTGTCCATTTTCATGTTTTTTTTATTATTTTTGCTCAAAAATCCACTTTCCATAGTATTTTAGGGTTTTCTCATAAATTTAGGATTCTCAAGCACAATTAATGCAATCTTGTAGATTTCTTCTCACTGTTGACTGATGGAGACTAGATTTGAGCCTTCAATTGAGCAGTTCAATCACTGAACCTTGTCTCTTTAAGCTTTCTCTTTCTTCACTCAATAATTCCAGTTATGGAAATAGTGATTAGATCAGAGAGGATTGTTCTCTTCTGTACTTGTCTTTCGTCTTCATATTGCGGGCGCATAGTAAAAATATGTTTCTTCCTTCACTTGGATAAGGATGTTAATTTGATTGTTAACACATATCAACCATTAACGCTCCTAGCACTCGTGACATCCTGTATCAACATTTTTCATTGGATGAAGCCATCCTTGAAGTCATGAATATCTATGAACGACCCTAGGAAGATATGCATCATAGATCCTCATTTCTTCCAAAGATAGATTCATTAGAGGTCAAACCCGAAAATGTTTACCTCGATGATGACATGGAAAAATACCAATGCCCCGTCCAAACACACCATGTGAATTCGGAAGGAAATCTGGAAAATATTTCAAAAACCATCCCAATCGATATATCCATTAATCCTGGCATCGTTGAAAACATCAATATAGGTGTGGATTTCTCTCCAGAAGAAATCATACATTACACTGCTCTATTCAAAGAGTTTCGCGATGTGTTCGCTTGGTCTTACGAAGAAATGTTGGGCATCGATCCCAGCATAGTTGAACATGAGATAAAAACCTATGATAATGTTAAACAAATGTGACAGAAACTACATCTGGTTAATCCTAAGAAATCAGTTGCCATCACAGCAGAAGTCGAAATTTTTTTGAAAGCTGGATTCATATATCCTGTTCCTTTAAATGAATGGGTATCCAATCATGTTCCTGTAAATAAAAATCAAGGAACTATCCGGGTCTGTATTGACTTTAGGGATCTGAATTTGGCTCGCCCAAAAGACAACTATCCCACAGTTTTCATTGATCAGATTATAGAAAAATGTGTCGGGAACGAAATATTTTCATTTATGGATGAATTCTCCGGTTACAACCAAATCCAAATAAAAAAGGAAGACCAGCATAAAACAACTTTCATATGCCCTTGGGGGGAATTTTGCATATCGGAAAATGCCATTTGGCCATAAAAATGTCGTGGATACTTTTCAAAGAGCCATGTCATATGCATTTCATGACATTAAGAGAATCATTGAGGTTTATCTTGATAACTTGGCAACCAAATATAAAATAAGAGTTGAACATAGTGCACATTTACGAGTCGTCCTCGTTCGATGTTGCAAATATAGCATTAGGTTGAATCCACACAAATGCATGTTTTCTGTTGACTCTAGAAGATTACATGAGTTCATAGTTTCAAAAAATGGGATTATGGTGGATCCCCTGAAGGTTGAGGCAATACTTCAGTTGCATTCACCGAAAACACTAACACGACTTCAAAGCCTTCAAGGGAAATCTAATTACTTGAGAATATTTGTCGAGGATTTTTTTGAACGAGCTAAAGGTTTCATGCATCTCCTAAAAAAAGATGCACTATTCATATGGGATGACCAAGATCAATGCTCATTTGATGTAGTAAAGAAATATTTGGTCTCTTCCTCGGTACTTAGTCCACCGAACTATAGTAGATACATTTTGATATATTTGTAAGCATCTAGTTCCACCATAGGAATGGTATTGGCACAAGAAGATGAATCATCACAAGAGCATATTATTTAATATCTTAGTAAGGGCCTTGCAGGTCCCGAATTGAGATATTCCCAGGTTGAGAAGTTAGCATTGGCAGCAGTTCATGCTGTCCAAATACTTAGACATTATATACTTTCAATAAAAATGACCATAGTGGCTGGAATGAACCCCATGAAACACATTTTGTGCAGCCATATCATCAGTGGAAAATATTCAAAATGGATATAGTAATTTTGCAAGAATTCAATCTCGAGTTCAAAAATGCTAAAGCCAAGAAGCCGTTGGCATTTGCTAAAATAATGTTTGAGTTACCCTCTGAGAAAGAGGATACTATATTTATTGAATATTGGGAAGATGAACATGTATTCCTCATCGCAACATCATATCCTTGGTATGGAACATTTATCACATATCTCCAAACCCAAAGTATTGATCCTCAATTTTCTAGCATTGAGCGACATTGCATTCGACACCAAGCACCTAGATACATCATCATAGGGGATACTTTGTACCGTCGAGGAGTAGACATGATCTTAAGACGTTGCTTAATACACGAGGAAGTTGAATAAATTTTGAATGATTGCCATGCTGGGGCATGTGGTGGTCATCTTTCTGTGTTAGAAACTTCCCAGAAAATATTACGAAATCAAATCCCCATTTCTCGAATGGTTCTAATGACATTTGTGGATGGAGAGGGATTTCCTCTCTTTGTGTAGGCTTCCCCATCCGTTGACATTCATCACAATGTGAAACATATTCATAGGTGTCATTGTGGAGTGTTGGCCAATAATAACACGTATGCACTATTTTATAGGTTGTTCTCTTTGCAGCATAATGTCCTCCACATGGTTCATTATGGGTGGCATGCAGTATGTCATGGACTTCATTCCCTCTATCCATGTGTAGGTGGCACTTTTCCTTATGACTATGTTCTTCTCTTGGTGGCTGTAATGTTGTGGGAATTTTTCAGACACTAAGTAGTTTGCTATGTCAGCAAACCATGGGCTTCTTGTGGAGATTGCAAAAAGATGCTCATCAAGAAAATTGTCATTTACCACTTCATTGTCTTGTCCATGGGTGAGCCTAGAAAGAAAATCAACCACTGCATTATGTTTGCCTGGCTTATCCAGAATTGTGATGTCAAACTCTTGTAGGAGGAGTAGCCATCTAATGATTCGAGCACTTGTATTAGGTTTGTTCATGAGATACCCGATTGTTGAATGGTCTGTGTGGACAAAAACTTGGTACCCAGTTATGTAGTGCATGAATTTGTTAATGGCATGTGTGACAGCCAAAAACTCCTTCTCTGTGACTGTATAATTTGATTCTCCTCTTGCCAAGTTTTTGTTGATATAGTATATGGCATATGGCTTCTTGTCTCTTTCTTGTCCAAGGACCGATCCAATAGCCTTGTCTGATGCATCAGAATGGATGTGGAATGGAAGTGCCGAATTTGGTCCTTGGAGTACTGGAGCTGTAATTGTTTTCTGCTTGAGTTTTTCAAATGATAATATGCAATGTTTTGGCCAAATGAATTATGTGTCTATTGTGAGAAGGGAAAACATTGGTGCAACAATTTTTCTATAACTCTCAATGAATCTTCTGTAGTATCCTATTTGTACAAGAAAACTTCTCACATCTCTCTGTTTCACAGGTGGTGGCAGTGTTCTGATGATTGTGACTTTTTCCTAATCCAACTCAATTCCTCTCTGTGAATTATGGTGTCCCAGCACGATGCCTTCTTCCATGAGCATTCTGCATTTATCGTTGATGAGGCATAATCTCATTTCAATACATTTTTAAAACCAATTCTAGATGTTTTAGTGCTTGCTCGAAATTCTGGCCATAGGGTGTGAAGTCATCCATGTAGACCTCCATTTGGTCATTAGTAAAATCAGAGAAGATGCTTAATATTGTCCTCTAAAATGTTGTTGTGACATTACAAATCCCAAAGGGTAGCACTCTGTATGCATAAGTGCCCCATGGGCATGTGAATGTTGTTTTGTCCTGATCAGCCGGGTGAATGAGGATTTGGTTGTACCCACTGAAGCCATCCAAGAATGAGAAAAATTTGTTCCCAGTTAATGTGTCCAGTACTTGGTCGATAAATGGGAGGGGGAAATGATCTTTCTTGGTTTCTTTATTGAGCTCTCTGTAGTCCACACAAATCCTCCACTTCTCTCCTTTTTTTGGAACTATGACCAATGGTGATACCCACCCACTATCTAAGATTGGGTATATGAACTCTGCATCTAACAACTTTTGTAATTCCATCTTAACTATGTCCTTTAATGTTTGGTTCATTCTTTTCTGTGGTTTCCTGATAGGAACAACACCTTCCTTTATATAGATATAATGCTTATAGTTGTCTGAATGGATATCCTTCATGTCAGTGTATGTACATGCAAAGGATTTTTTATTGTCTAACAATACCTTCAATAATTGTTGTTCTTGTCCTGGCTCCAAATTGGAGTTAACATTATATGTCCTGCCAGGCATTATCTCAACTATTTTTATCTGAATTGGATGTTGTTCAAGTGTGAGTACCTTTTCCCACATTCTGTCAGGATCGTGGTTTAATGTTTCCTCTCCTTGCTACTGACCTGTGCCAAGAAAATCTTCAAACATATTCTGATTAGAAGAAGCATTTAAGTGGACTCCAAGAATGGATGCCTAATTAGGACAACTAAACCAAGAGTATACTTTAATTATCGACCAGGTAGCGTACAAACTTAAGAGGTGCTAAGCACTGTATATGCTCTATAGGATAGTCTTCGTCATTTTAGGATGTGGGGGTGTATCTTGAAGGTTTCTCAAAGAGGAAATGGAAGTGATCTGCACTTTAAACAATGAATGAAGGAATATGAAAATATTGTAAATATGTGAAGATTCAGCATAAGAAGAGTACACCATATCATCCGCAGGCAAATGGCACAGTGGAAACTTTCAAGAAGATATTGAAACATGCGTTGACAAAGGTGTGCAATGCGAACTGCAATGACTGGGATCTCAAAATCCCCGCAGTATTGTGGGCCTATCACACAACATGTAAAAGGTTGATGGGTCAGACGCCATTTAAGCTGGTGTATGGACAAGAAGCAATCATGCCAATGGAGTACATTGTTCCAAGTCTGCGCGTAGCAGCAATGACAAAAATGGATTCTGCGGCAGCATTGGAGGAATGTCTAGCGTAGTTAGTGCAGCTGGAGGAAGATCGCTTTATCGCTAGTTTCCATCAAGGTGTGGAGAAGGATCTCCAGAAGGCTTGGCATGATCGCCACATCAAGAACAAACAGTTTCAGCAGGGCGCCTTGATGCTATTGTATGATAGCAAGTTTATGAAACATCCAGGAAAATTGCCGATGCATTGGCTTGGTCTGTATCGCATCAGTAGCATAACTTCAAGAGGAGCGATACAGTTGCAGCAGTTGGATGGAGCGATGCTCCCCAAGTTGATTAATGGTAGTAGGTTGAAGCCCTATCACTCAGGCTTGGAACAGCGCAATGCTTCGGTCGCATCGAGGTGAGAAAAATAAAATAAAAAGTGTAGCTTGATCGGTGGCACGATGGCGAACCAACAGGAACGGAATACGGAAGCAGGGAGGCTTGTGCCACAAGTTAGGAGCAGTCCGCAACAAGTGGCAAGGTCACGATCAGGTCAAATTAGAAATAAATGCCAAAAGTTAAAATAGTTAATTAACGACGCTTCTTCAAATGATAGGCATTAATGGCAGATCCGTTCGATCGACTGACAGGATTGACGACGGATTTGCGTCATTAATACAGGATTTCGGTTGAGTTAATGCAGGATTTAGTAATGATTACGAAGGCTTCGGCTGGACACTATAAAAACGGGTAGAAGCTGGTAGGCAGGCACCGAGCATTCAATTGTTAAGTGCCTGTGCAAAGCTGAAGAGTATTGTTATAGCTAGGAGAGTGCAGTTATGCATTGGGCAAGGTTCAGTTGAACTTGCAGAGTGCCGTTAGGACAAAGAAGCTATCGGTTGAGAGCGCTGGATACGGTATGGCACGAAAGCTAGAAACAGTTGAGATTAGCAGTGAGGTTGAGTCTCCTTTCACAGGGATTTCCATTGAGGAAGAAGTTGAATCTACGGTAGACATCAATCTTGAGGCAGAAGTCACAAATACGCCGGTGGGAACGTTAGTAATTGCCAAGAAGCGTCGATGGGGTCAACATTCTGAGTCACTGCAGAGCAAGGGGAAACTTAGACCATCCACTGTGGGGGTAGGAGAAGCTCAGGTGCAGGTAGGGCAATCCGGTCGCCACGTTGACGAGTCTGCCCGATGGGAGGGACTGTTCGCTGTTGACATCCCTGGGTATATCCCTCCCAGTCGATCGGATGCTACCCCACGCAAGCTGAACCTGAAGCAAAAGTATGGCATGAAGATGCCAGTGCTCCCTGCCAGAATGGAGTGCTCTGTTGATATTGTGCCGGCGTTGATGCCCCTACGATATGATGATCATGATATGGTGGCCCACCTAGAAATTGCATCGGCACCATATGTGCCCAGGTCACGACTTACTGCGACATCGATTGTACAGAACTGAGCACGTGGATTGGACCAGGCCGGCTTGTTAGGGCTCATTAACAAGCCGCATTTCAGGCGGATGGCGGAAGTTAACGCGTGTGTGAAGCAGCTGCTTGCGTGGTTCCATGGTGGTTCCTTGTGGCTGGATCGAGAAATTCCGGTCACTGTTGATTTGATTTCGTCCATTACCGGCCTGCCTAAAGATGGAGTCAATCCGTCGCAGTACTTCCAAGGGAAGGCGAATGACAAAAAGCGGGAGGGTCAGCTGGTGAAGAAATATGGCTTGGAAACGAATGGCTGTGGGTATCACACCGACAATATCAATGATCGGGCGATACTCACCGACACCAAGATTTTATCTTGCAAGGTGGTCAAGGGTGGTCGTCCTAACCAGTGCAACTCGGGGATTGTTGCATGTGCATTACAATGCGTGGAGGGCGTCCAAATAAATTGGTCCTTGTTTCTATTGAATCAGTTGGCGGACGATGCCGCGGCAGTTCAAGCCGGTAAGGGCTCATTTACATATAGCTGGCTGCTGCTCTTGATTGCAATTGTGGCTTGGAAGGAGCCCGATGTGTATCAGGGCATGGAAGTTGCGGCTGCAAATGAGCGGCGAGGTGCGCGCTATCAGAACTTATGGTATGTACGGGAGCCAGTGCGACTCCGGGATTGCCAATTGCTATTTTGGCACTATTGGGAGATGCTTTGCAACACAGCGACAAAGGTACCACGGATATCCGAAGACACTGCAGCAAATTTTAAGACGATCATGGATTTTTCGGTTCGATCGCATGCTATTTACGTGTAGGCAAGGTGTGACACCGGTCAGCAGTGGTTGCTGACCACTTCGAAGGTAACGACGCAAGCATTGGATGCCATTGTGAATGATAGGCCACCAGAATGGCAAGAACCTGTGGCTTTGGTCAAGATTGAGGCTGGAGAGCCGACGAAGGTTCCAGAGGATCACACATCGATGCAGAACCTGCACAGTCATCATGATTCCGATCAAGAGTCCATCAAAACACCGATGGATGACGACAGTGACCGTGCCTTGGAATAAAACAAAACGAAAGGGCACCAAGACCCGGCGACAATCAGTGGGTTGCCCCTGCCAGCGGAAGCGCACTTGGATCGACTCATAAAAGCAATCGCTAATGCGTCCACCGCAGCAGCTCAAAAGATGACAAGGCAGACTGATGAAGGATTCCATGCGCTCACCGTTCGTATGGACTTTTTGTATGACATGGTTTCGCGGAGAGCACCGGACGACGCAGTGGCACCACAAGTTAGCACAATCAGCACCAAGCCGCGGGTTCAGAATGTGGAGATTCCACCGATTGCGATTGTGACTGAAGATGAGGCTGTGAACACCTTGATGCAGCACTTGAAGAAGGTGTCCATTAATGTTAACGCAATTCCAGCGGAAGAGTTGACCACTACGCAAGAAGCTACAAGCCGGGAGACGACAGATCGACAGTGGGAGATTAGTGGCATGTGCGTAGGATTGCAGGAGAGTGAGACCGACGCGAAGCACACCATTGAAGAATTGAATAACAAGGCTGCTTCAACACGTTAGGCTATGGATGAGCTTGAGGAAGATATCAGGAAGGAACGAGCTGAGAAAGCTCGCGAGATTGAAGAATTGAAGAAAGAGCAACACTGCCTCATCGACGAGAAGGCCAGTATATGGGATGATAGTGTACGGGTCGACCGGGCCATCACGGAAGCTTATCAGCATGTGTCGGAGCCCACTGAAGAGGTGGATGTGCTCCAACGGGTGCAGCAACTGGGGGCTGCCATTGTCCAGTTGATGCAGGAGAATCAAGAGTTGAAGGCTTAGGTGAACCCTGGTATGCCTCAAGTTGAAGTCGACAACAGAAAAAGGGCGATTGAGGAGGTCACAACTCAGATGGAGGAGCTGGAAAAGGCCACGATGAAGCTCACAGCAGATACCATACAGTTCTGGAGCCAAATTGTCCAGGACGAGCAGGTTGACCAGTTGATCAAGTATCGGTAGGATGCAGAGGGACAGTGGGCGACACTCAAGGCAACCATGCGCACAACGTCACCCATGGAACAGGTCGCCAAGTCTCAGGACTTAAAGGAATTGCAGCAACGAGTTACCAATGTTGATGAGCGACAGAAGAAGCGTGTTGCGCAGCTGGAGCAGTTTCAGGATGTTGCGGGATAGTTCATGAACAAGGCTAGGGAATCTCTTTAGGAAGTACAGAAGGGTTGTCAACACGTGACGGCGAAGCTTACTATGCATCCATCTACAGAAGATGTGCTCGACAATCAGGTGGTGGATACAGAAGCCAAGGAAATAGTGACGACAGTCGCGCAGCAGTACGAGGATTTCAAAGTGAAGACCACAGAATACACCACGTCCAGTTGACGTGGCTCGAAGGTGAGCCACAACATTATGTTGGGGGCCTGTTGATGCCTCGAATATCGCTGCATCAATTGGCAAGGGATTCTCCCCAGTAAGCGATCCCAACTAGATCGCCCACCGTTTGGTGTGGGGAATTCGTCTGGTTAACGATTCCATCTACTATAGGTTTTAAAAATTTGTTTGTTTTACCGGTTGTGGCTCGATCCACCGGTTATGTATTTTGTATTTATTATGATATGCATGTGCCCTAAATTAAATGCATGTGGTAAGCAAATCTACGCTAATCTAATTTAAATCTAAATTATCCTATCCTTATAAGGAGCAGATTTAAAGAATGGGTAATAAAATGAAAACACACCCAATAATTCCATAGATAGATGTTAAATTGGAAGGAGCAATTACAACAGAAATAAAGATTATTCAAGATATCCCAGATAAATACAAGCATTCACTCACCCATTTAACACAGAAATTTTGCAGAGGAAGTGAAACCATTCATAGCAAAGAAGTAATTCATAAGAGCCAGGAAAGATCTCACATGAAATGTATGAAAACGCAGAAATAGTTCAGCAATTATCCAATAGACTCCAAGCAAAGTGATGTGCCATCTTCCACAGGACAAAACGAATTTTCTTATTCATGTAGCAGAAATAGTTCATTTACAAGACATAAAACCTTTCACCTGCCAAACGTCCCCCTTCTCTCTTCCTCTAATCAGCTTTATATAGCTTTACAAAATGTTCCAAGAGTTTCCACCTATACCCTAACCGTTTCTATTCCTCTAATTTGTCTTGTAGTGTTGACATTACAAAAATAGGAATATCTCAAATAACTTTACAAAAAACGGGAGCACAAGTCATTTTAATATTACAAAGGTATATGCATAAACTATCAACCCAAGAAATACGTTGGCGAATGTAACCTATCCCTGAACTGGCACTTTGGGAGAGTTAGGCACTTCTAGGACCGCTGGGACTTCTTCCATCACTACTGCAACAGCTGGGCCACTTTCAGATGTGGGAACTTGACTAGATGTTGATGCCCTATCTACTTCTGCGATATAATTTCCCCACTGATTTGTTTATTTTACTATATTTATTCCAACCAGGGCAATCATAAATCTGAGGGACACTCTCTGCTTGGCGAGTTCTTCTGCTAAAACAGTTATATCTACCATTCTGGCCCTAAGACTGTCTTCTAAGCGGTGCTTATGAATAGTTCGCTGATAAATTGGTGCATGTCTTATGAATTCAAGACATCTAACTTCTACACATATTCATTTTCTGCCTTGAGTTCTTCACTTAGCTTAGATAAACGTTGTGCTTTATCCGGGAATTCTTCTAAATTTTGAGGCATGGCTATCTGCCAACTTCCCTATGTGGCTCGTATTTGGGAATACAGGATTCTTGCACCGCTCATAAGTAGCTAAGGTCACAGTGGCCAACTTTACTCTGCAATCCTTAGAATAATCTAGAGTGCGTATATCTGCCCTGTACTCAACAAAAAACTTAAGGGGAAAATTTGGCGGGAACTCTGACCTCCCTTCCCTCCATTCAATGTGTTTTTTAATCTCTCCCCTGATGCGTGTGTGCTTCTTCCTGACCCGAGTGACTTTGACATTGATTTCCTTAACCTGGGCCATTCTTGCTTTTAGCTTGTATATTTCCTTTGATATAATTTCTTGTATTCCATAGGTCTCTCTCAGTATTTCACAGGATTGCTCGTGGAAGGGGCTGATGTCTCCCATTTTGTTGTTTGCCAGCTTTAATTGTTGTTCTAACAATTCGTTTCCTTCTTGTAACTTTTCAATGTGTTCTTTCAGGTCGACGATCTCTTGAATGTTGTCAAACTTCTCTGATTCAAGCCTCATATTTTTTCCTTCAAGCTCTCCCTTCTCTTTTTCTAACATCCTTACTTGTATTGCCAGGGCCCTCCTGACAAGTTCCAGTTGTTGGAGAATTTCTTTTAAGTGTTCCTTCTGAGATGTGAGAGCATCATTCCTCTCGATCATTAAATTTGTATAGTTCTTCTCTTTGACTAAAGCTTCCTGTAGATGACGTGCTTTCTCCTTTTCTTCACTCAATTTATCCCCTAGTAGGTTGACATTGTCTGCAGTTGCTGTAACCGTGGATGCGAAGATGGATGCCAGGATTTTAGCAGCCTCTTCTGTGTTTCACATGACCATAGTCTCGTGTGTAGTGATGATGTCTGGCCGAAAAGGACTTTTCAATTTGGAACCTCTCTCTTTGACAATGGTTTTCCTTTTCTTGTTATAAGCGAAATTTTCCCAATTAGAAATTGTACTGCCTTTGTAGGGTGTAAAAGGGACAACGGGGAAATCTCTTATGGGGGAACACATATCTAAATTTTGCAAGTCTGGGCTTCTGGGATCAATATCCTCTTGGGACTTCTTTTCTTCCTCTTCTTTCTTTAGTGCTTCTTCCTCCTGCTCCCTTCTTAATGTATCATGTTGTTCTTGCTTCGCAATTCTTTCCAATCTAATTCTCTCTTCTTCTTCTTCCCTCCTTGCCTCAGCTTTGGTTGCTTGGATTTTCAAGTTCTCTTCTTCTATGCATTTATCTTCTTCAATTTTCTTTTCTTGCTCTAGGAGCCTTTGTTATTCTTTTGAGGAATCCTTGGCAGTCTCTACGGTATCCTTTTCTCTTTGTGAACCTATTTTCCATACGACATTAGAGCTCGAGTTGGACCCCCCTTTGCCCATTTGGAAAATCTGTAGCTTAGTCATATTGCTAATCCCCCTATATGCCTCCTCCTTTAGATCATAAAAGTTGGCATACTTACAGGGAGTCGAGAGTTCTTTGCAATGTTGTGCAATTTTTCCCTGTCGATCATTCCTGTGAAAAATCCTTTCTCCAAAATGAAAGCTCCTCAACTCTGCCACAAACTCTTTCACGGTTGCAATTCCTGAAAACTTGTAGGCCCTGACATAGAAGGGTAAGGGCGAAAAAGTAGCTTTCTTGGATTTATAAAGAGTATTACCTATTCCATCAATGAATACCTACCTTACCATATCCTTGTGGATTATATAATCCGTAGCATATCTTGGTATAATATACGGGGCTTTGGAACCTCCGTACATCCTTATGTAGGTACCTTTTGGAGAAAAATAGAAATCACCATATTTCTCCAAAGCTTCCATGGCGTTCTCAGACAGGCAGTTCGGTTCTTCATTAAATATTAACTGATAAAGGGGCATGATGAACTCCTCGCAAATGAGCTTGTAATCCCTCTTGTAATTTTGAGCCCAGAAGATTTTGTAGGCAATGAACACCGAGCCCTCTGCCAAGTTCCACATGCATCCCAACTTGGGAAAGAGACATTTTGCCACGATACAATATATCAGGGAAGAAGCCTTATAAAAATCTGCCTTCCTCTCCACCAACCCTTCTTGTGCCATTGTTATAGCTGATGACAGTCTATCTAAGATGATATCATCCCAGTTGAAGATTGTCCCTTTGAAGGCTACATAGTGGATGATAGGGACCCATTGTAGCATAAACATCGTCCCATCGGGTCTCCCGAAGATTCTGCTTAACATGAGAGCGATCAATCTGAAAGGAAGCCTCAAATTTTGAACCTCATACTCCTCATTGTATTTTCTTCTGATTTGCTTGCCTGCAATTAACAACCTTCTTAGTATGTCTAGATATAAGAGGCCGTTCCTGCTGTGCTTTGGGTAATTTGTAGGCCGTTGAGATATAAGACGGATGAAACAAAGCAAAATCCTTTCTCGTGCTGTCTGCTATGACTCTTGTCTCGGTGTTCGCATGTTGCAACACCCATCCAATTACTTCTGAGCAGGGAAGAGTTCTGGACGTGTGGCCGCCTTGGATATACAGGAGTTCCATATGTTCTGATATAAACATTCTTCCTCAAGAAGAGCCTCAGCGAAGTCCTTATCTCTTATCATGCGGTATACATCTCCCCAGTTTACTTCTGGAGGCATGCCTGTAGTGCACTTGGTATCCTGGAACGTTGTTTCCATTCTTGTGCTTTCGTCGACTGCCTTCAATTTTCTCTTTCCACCTTTAGCCATTTTGAAAATCCTGCTCAACAATTAAACATGAATAAGCATGTATGACATGATATTAACAACCCAAACTAGTGTATTTTTTATAATATCTCCATTTCAACCAAAACTCCTAAAAAATGTTTCCTTCAAATACCAGTTTATAATCTTGTGAAAGCATTGATTTAGTTACCTTTGCGGTTTCTATTGTGATTAGGAATCATGACAGCAAATGGACAAGGGTTGGTCCAGGTACCTTAGTCCTTAAGAGACAAAACACTGACCAGCGTGCAAGCGCGAAAGACCTAAATTCTATAGCTGCGGAAATGCCTACGATTAGGTGCGAGAAAGGGCAAAAAGGTCTAACAGGTGATGGGTAGAGGCAACATTCTTCTAATTATTTAAATTGTGAGAACCTTGAGGCCTTTTATGTCCATGCTTAGGGTTTCTAACAAAATGTTTCTTAGGTTGGGAGCAACACATCGTCCGAGATTATAAAGAACAAGCTCCAATGCGATTAATGATAGAAAGAGACCCACCGCAATAACGGAACGGCCTTGAATAATCAAAATGGCTCTAGACTTCCCTGTGACTATGAAACCAAGAATAATTGACTAGGAAGGATGATATACTGAGTTAGGTGCACAATGGGTCGACGATAGGCATAAATGTTCTGCAAAAAAAAAACACCACGGCTAGAAAAGAACGAAATGAAATGACGGATCATACCCTTTTAAGTAGGAAACACACATCATAGCAGGGCCTGCGAAGGTACTAACCTGGAAGTGATAGCGTGCTGCCGACGGGTGTTGCAGGGTCTGCGAATCTACGCCTTCAAACGATGATGGACGTGCTTCGCGGTTCAAACGGAACGAAAAACAGTCCAGGTGACAGAAAAAATAACAAAATGTTAACAAGGTTCACCCCAATATATTTAACTTGGTACATGCGAACCATTAATATGGTGGTTGCAATGTCATTAAAACGGGACTTAAGGCTGCGTACGGCCAGGTCAAATCAAACCCTTTTTCAATAAATATGACCGTCAAATCAGGAAATTTAGGTTAAGGCTTCCGCCTCCTGCGGAAAGAGAAGTTGAGTTTTGCCCGCCGTTGCGAGAGAATTGTACGAATGCTTCCATGGAGGAGCCGTGTGCCGCGGAAAACTTACGTGAGCTCGCCCGCTTTCACGGGAAAGTTAGCCAAATTCTTCCGATTATGTGCCAACGTTTGATAGTACGGAAGAGATAAACAAGCCTTTCCACAAAAAATTGTTGATGTGTTTCAATGCTTGTGGAAGAGTTAGATGAAAGCTTCCGCCGTTGTGGAAAGACTTGATGAAATTGTTTCGCTGCGGGCTCGCTTGGTCATAAGTTTTGCCCTTTCGGAGACTTTAAGGTAACCTTTCCGCCGTGAGTTTGACTTAGCCTTTTATTTCCGCGGTTTCAGAAGTCTTGGACTAACTCTTCCGTCGTGGCGGCAAGATTAGCTCAAAGCTTCCACCGTTGCAACCCGAAACTCTGAGTTTTACTTAGGCAAAAACATGACTCAAAATTTTTAAGGCAAGTTGAGATTCCTTTTAGAGAAATGCTAAGGAAATATTTATGAGGTCCGGATAACCTTGGGCATATTTTCTTTCTGCTAAAAAACAGAGGAGGGGCCCCAATATTTTTTCAAAAAATATAAGGGGGGATGTTGTACCAACAACAAATGGCGATTCGCTGACGAACACAGATCTCTGAAACAAACTCATCTTGAAGTCAGGAAACTTTCAAAGTGCTGATTACATGCACAACCAAATGTCTCTGCAATTTGGTTTCGAAGAATACATTGATCACTCTTATCGTGATGGTGATAAAAGGAGAATGCAGCTTTGACTCAAATTTCTTTGAAACTCTCTAAGGGCCGAATTGTGGGATTTTTAAAAGAAAACTATCTTTCAGAAGTTAAATAGTATAGGAATCCACAGGATTGTGACAGAATCTCACACGGACATTCGTTTGTTCCTCATTCCCATGCTTTTACATCATTTTAGATGTTTCCTTAATTTCTGACTTTTAGCCACTTTGAGTCTTCCAAAAATAAGTTTCTCCTGCTTTCGTAGTTTCGATGTAAGTTCTTCAATCCAAAATGTCCTTTTGTGTGAACAGAAGATTTGATTTCATGATTCACGGACAGAGAAGAACCTTGCTAGACTAGTTTGTTAGACAACTTCCTTCCGCTTCTTTGAGCTTCTTTTATTTTCTCCACCATGCTTTAATTGAGTGGAGAATTTCTGGAAACCATACTCTTTGATATATGCCTTTTGGCTTTTCTTGCAGCATGGGATCATTTTAAATGCTATGTATCTGTGAGACCTGCTTCCTCTCCATGGGTCCTGCCATAGCCAACTTCTTGAGACAGCTACTAATGTTATGGTGAATGGGCCCTAAAATAGTTAAAAGGAAATGTTGGATCTCACCTATTTGACAAGGGTTATTTTGACCAAAAGGAAAGAGGATCACTGCATTCTAGGAAATCGATCAGTGAAGGCGAAGTTACAAATACATATTTCCTTTGTTAGTGGGCTTCTCATGACCATCCTTCTGAGTTTTCTGGAGTCTCACTCCCTCAACTACACCATGAATTGAGTTTGGCTTTATTTCAAGTACAGAACCAAATCAAAAAGGAAAACGAAACAAATAAAAGAAAAAGATCAGACTGACTAGAAAACCAAAGGTAATCAAAGCAAAAGAAAAGAAAAAACAAATAAAAAATAGAGAAACAGAGTTTTATTTATGTACAAGAAAACTTTCAGGAATTAAGCAAAGTATTGTTTTAGAGCAAGGTCATTAAGAGGGAGGTTTAGTTCCTCTCCCTGTAAATCTTTCACTTTATAGGTTGATGGGCCAAGATTTTCAGAAATTTGATAAGGGTCAAGCCATAGGTGTTGAAACTTTGTGTGCATTCCCTTACCATCGTGTTGGTGGTCCCATTTGAGGACCAAGTCTCCTACTTCGAAATTTCTCTTCTCGGATTTTCTTTTATCAAACCATCGTTTGACTATGTGTTGATGATGATGAAACCGTTCCTTGGCCTTTTCCCGTGACTCTTCTAGTTTCAGCAGGGTATCAATCCTGGACTGTAGGGCTTCACTGCTAGAACTTCGGGAGGATTGGGCCAACTTCAAGGATGGGAGTAATATATTTGGAGGGAGAATGGCTTCTTTTCCATAGACTAGGTTGAAAGGAGAAGCTCCTAAGGCATTTTTGGGCATTACCCTTATTTCCCATAGGGCGTGAAGGAGGGTTGTGTGCCAGCTTCTTTCATTTTCGATCACGGTCTTTTTCAGGATTCGGATGAAGTTTTTATTGGTCGATTCAGCTAAACCATTTCCCTGAGGGTAGTAATTGGATAAGCAATGTAACTTAATTCCTCTTTCATATGTGAATTAATTAATCTTTAGTGACGAAAATTAAGGTGCATTATCAAAAAATAGAGAAATTGGAACCCCAAACCTGGTTATGATGTTCTCTTCCAGAAAGTTGATGACCATATCTTCGTTAGTTTTCCGAAGGGGAATAGCTTTGGCCCATCTTGTGAAATAATCTGTAGCGGTCAGAATGTACCGATGCTGCAGCAAAGAGTTAGGGTTTTGTATTGGAGAAAACTCACTATGGCTTGGGAATACCACAACAGAAAGATGACTACCAAAAATCTACTCAATTCTCAAAACAATGCTATTATACATGACAATGTTGAAATAATGGAGAAATGTAACCAACCTCGATCCAACGTTTGATGTAGATCCCCGTTGGAGCTTTCGATCCGCCCACATCCAAGCACTTGTAATCTGCAAATTAGCCTTGACAACCAATATCTAACAAGTACATGTGATATATAAATGACATTAACATTATCAATAACAATGGTCCATAATATCATAAGCAAATGTAACCCAATGTACAATAAATGACATTCACACCATGAATGGACGAGAATATGAGTATTTCTATTAATGGACAAGAAGAAGTACAAAGTGATACGACCTCTTGCCGACAACCAAACTGAACCAAGATCTAGATCAATCCACTTGTGCCTCCACCACTTCAATCCTCTATGAAAGGCAAACTCAAACTAGCAAGGAGTTTGGAAGGTGAACATAACTGGTTCACAACTACAAGGATCAATGAGTGCAGACTCAAGATAGGGCAAAAATCCACTAGAGTGCCTTTACTATTCTCTTCTTCCTCACGTCCATAAGCCATATGTGCCCAATATATAATCCTCTCGAAGGTAGGTGAAAGGATTCATCGAGACGTTACTTAAGCATATGGAGGGCCAAAGGTCACCCAATGACCGCTTTTTGGGAGTAAAAAATAATAAAATAGTGGTTTTTACCATTTTACTTGATACCCATGGGATATAGGGATGCAACTCACTGATACGCATGCTATAGTGATGCAACATGCGGGTAGGAACAAAACTAGGGCAAACCGGTATCACTGAAGGATAAAAATGGATCTGAGTCACTGAAATAGATCCTACAGGCCAAAGAATGTTGATGCTCACAAGGTGGAAGATTTTTGTATAACAGATGCCCCCTAATGTGTGAGGTCAGAGACTGAAATGTGCTACGATGGCCGAAATATATTATAAAACTCAGAAGTGGAGTGATGGAGACACAAGTGGAAAGAACGGCTCACTCGTCATAGTACAATAGTATCTTTGAATACATGTAGGTATAGTACAACACTCTAATACAATGGCCATGAATAGGTAGTACATAAGTAAATGTATGTCACAAGTGATCATAGCCATGATCCCTCTAGGATAAGATATGGTCCTCTGCTGAAAAGAAGACAACTGGTACAAAACTGGAGGTACAAACTGCTGAAATCTAAGAGGTGATATCTCAGATGTAAATACAAAGTCATATGTAGCATACTGAATGCCACAATCGCCTGGGTTCTTCTACACAAGTCTTCGACGGTGCAAGTCCCATCAAGTGAATAAAGGAGTTGGGGTCGACCCTGATGAGACATCGTCTGATTACCAGTCATTGATGTATACCGTTAACAGACGCGAGATGACCCACCAATAATGAAAATGGGCATCAAGGCACAGAGCACAATCATCAGAGTGTGAATAAATGGGTTGAAGTCGAACACTAGGATGAATCCATCGATCATGGGACATTGATGTATTCCCAAAACTGTCGATGGCGAGAGAACCTGCCACTAATGACTGCAAGCCTCAAGGTACTCAATCGAACTCTAAGCCTCAAGTCCCGGAATAAATGAGTTGAAGTCGACGAAACGAGACTCGCTGGAAAGAGGGCATTAAGGCATCCCCCATCAACCAGCACGAGGTACCAGCAATGCTGAAAGATTTGGGAGATATCAGGTGAAACGGACTGACTTAATAAGGATGGCCGACACGCAATAGTCAAAATATCTACGGAGTGGCCGACACTGGTTTCAGGACTTCCTTTGAACAAGAGCACGAGCAGATGGATAGACTCAGGAAGCATACACTTGACATTGACATAAACTGTGCAATGCAGGAGGCATTACAAAAAGGGATCCATAATGATTGGAAGCTTAACCAATCGGTGGAGAAAACTAAGAAACAAGTACAGCTCCTAAGGCCCAACTATAGTCTTGACTCATAATGTACGGAGTGGAATGGATGCTCTGTTCAAAGGCGACACAACAACTGCCAACAAGAAATAGTGACCATAATCCCGTCCGGCTTTTTGGAATATTTGATTTTTTTGTTTTTTTCATATTTTGGAAAGGCTTGAAAAAGAATAAAATTTCTTATAGTACAAAAAGTGAGGGAACGAGTGTCAAATAGCTAGCAAACTAGTCCCAAGCAGTGGAACATACCTATGCTCAATGCAAGGAAGTGCGTGCAAGATGTGGACACTCGGGGGTGTGTTCCCTCAGGGTCAAAGGGTCATCAAATTGTGAAGGGAAAATATATAAGCTCTGCAGGGCTCGACAAGGAAAGTGCTCAGGCACCAGGCTAACAATTGAGTAAGCGAGAGCCGGCACAAGGCTCAAGCGGCAAGCAGGATGATGCAATGCAATCACAACATGATATAACTGAGGGGAGTCCTTAAGGGAGATGGCCAGCATAAGTCAAAGTAGAGTATGAGTCTTCATCGTAACGTCATTGCGTGACTACAAAGGACTCCCAATCCTGAGGACAAACCACGGCATGGGCACCAAAAGCATAATGGGGTTCTAACTAGGGTATCCATGTTCGGGAAAGCCCTACCGCCACATGACGACACTTCTATAACAGTGTGAATATTCCGTGTCAGTCACGAAGCGGGGTCGCACCTAGGGTTTATGAAAAATGGATAAAGGTCAAATGCATAATGCATGTGAAACTGGCATCTAACCTATATGCCAGGTGTGAAACGTACCTGTCGTAGGTGTGAAATGGATCAGAACAACTCTCGCCGAGGAAATCTGTTGAAAAAACACTACTGCATAACACGATATTAGTTCATAACGACCGAAAATGGAAAAAAAACTATAGAAAAGTGGGTCTAGAAAATTATAAATAGTAATGAAATTTAATAATTTTCAATTCATTTGCGCTATTCACCATTTTGGGGTTAAATGGTAAGTTTGCACCTGAAACTTCAAATGCCGATCGTGGGAGCTACGAGCAACCGTTCAGCGAACCGTCCAGAGCAGGTTAGTGGTCACTGCCATACCTTTCATTTAAGTGTTTTTATTTCAATTCTGGTCGGTGGGATTTTTTGTTTGGCCTAGCCCTAAATGGCTTCGGCACTACCCACGGGCTGTAAGTGTGCGGGTCACGGGTAGGGCATCAAATGCGCATTCAAAAAACTGACTGCCCGTGTCTACCCGCAACTGTCTACAATCTAGCCCGCGAGTACGACCGTGAATAAGTTTTTAAACATGATATTGACTAAAAATTTCTTGCTTTGCACTCCAGGATGGTTCTAGAGTGGAGGGAGAGAGAGCATGATGAGGTAGATGAGGCCGGTGCGCAACGATTTGAAAGCATGTGGCTTATATAAATACTGGAGTCTTGGGGGCTTAAGGGCCCAAAACCTACTACTCCATCATTTGACCAACTACTGGGATGTGGATGCTCAACACTTCAGCCTCAATGGGCAAACACTGACAATGGAAGTGGAGGATATCTACTTCATTACCGGTTTGTCCCATAGAGGGGAAGTGGCTAGTCTTCGACCACGGACCGTGGGTGGTGGGATCACTGTGCAAGACTACATAGTACGTTATTGTCCCGCCAACACACGACCAGTGGGAAGTCAAGTGCCAGTCAACCTCATAACGGATCTAAGTACAAAGATCATTGTGGCAACTCTGGTGCGGATCACGGGTTCCAAAGCACTACAATAGGCATCCAGATCGGTGATGTTCTACGCATCACAATGCTTGCAGCCTACTATATTTGACTAGTGTACTACTCTGCTGGTGTCTATGAAGACACAACTAATGGAATGCAAAGAGGGGAAGGCCAAAAACTTTGGGTATGGTAGCATCCTCTGCAGTTTCTTCTTTAAGAGAGTTCCGAGACTTAGCCCGAGGGGGAATGTCTCTCCTCACAGTCTCTGACATCCAGCCCTGACCTGGTGGGCTGAGATACTGCCACGATAGGGTGGTGGCCATCTAGCGACACCATATACTGAGGAGTTCTTCCGTTGGTGGAACCGGCAGGTGATCGCTATAGAGGACTATCCCTATGCGGGGATAGACTTCAGACAGGACCGTGGCATGCCGCTCCCACCAAGCGCAGCTTTCGGAGACATCGGTGAGTAATCTTTTGGTTTTGTGTTTTTTAAATTTTTATGGATTTTTTTACTATAGTTGAAATACAAAAAATCCTTTTGGTGGTAGCATCATGTGCTAATGGGTGATTGTTTGCTCGCAGACAAAGGCCCAGTCAAACCCGAGGACTTCCCGAGACATGGTCGTCGGGGTAGAGATGAGGGTGGCAGCAGATGCTGCAGCAGGGCGCACACTCCAGACATTGCGGCGCAACATATCATGGATGGTTGCCCGAGTACCACTGATAGAGGTAGCCCGACTACCTGAGGCTATGCAGCGCCACGTAGTGGGTGTTCCTGGTGAGTGGGTGCGGCTACTGCAGCGGATGGCCAACGCAGTACAATACTACTATGAGACACATCTCGTCGAGGCGGCAGCTAGACCTCCTCGGAGGGAGTAGATATCCCAGGGTCTCATCATTTTTTGTATCGATATGTATATTTTTGAGGGCTACGGGCTCCAGTCTTGTATGACACTACCATTTTTGGACATATTTATATATATATGCAACTTTGATTCTCGGTTCTACTATATGTGTGTATGGTACAAATGTATGAATGTCTTTGTATTTATGTGCTTCATGATGAATGTAACAAATGTCAATCTAATACATAGTTAGCGTATGCATCAGATATATAATTATGACTTCTCGGAATGTGAATATATGTAATGGAAACAAAATGTCTCTCCAAGAGTCGTAACTTAACAAATATCCGTAGTAATGTAGGGTCTCGCACACGGTACTGCCCATTCAGCTGAGACACAACTACTTGTGAAGCCAGGAGGACTTCTAAATACTGGATACCATGTGAAATGGCATCCCGAAGTAGCTCAACAACGAAACTATACTCAGCCACATTGTAAGATGTAGGATCGCGACAAGCACCTCCTGAGGACAGAACTAGATGGTCAGGTGAAAAGATAACCCAGGCAGTAGAAGCAAGCTGCTGCGTATGTCGGCTAGCACCATCCGCAAAACCTAAGAACATAGGACATCCCACTGACATCTATCAATCAAACAGAGGCTAATCAGCAGACCCGACAACCAAAAAGGAAACCTAGACTATGTACAGAAAAACTATACAATAGTGTACAAAAGTATCAGCCCGAACCAAAGGTTCAAGCGTAATACCGCTTGAGGTAGAGCCCATTTCTAGGCTCCTTCAAAACAACTCCCTCGTAATCTTCTAACTCATAAGCTCCTTTTTCAAGGACATGCCTCACAATGTAAGGACCGTGCCACATGGGATTGAACTTGCCTGCCCCCAGGGGTTCTTTAGCTTGGTCATACAAGAGTACCAAGTCACCTTCAGCATATTGCCGAGGACGGACAGACCTACCATATTGAACCTTGACACGACGCTTGTTAAAATCAATGGCCACAGTGGCATCTCGACGATGTTCGTCAAGTTGCTCGAGGTGTACTAAACGTTGCTCAATCTCCGTCGTATCAAGGAGGAGCTCTATGGCTAGCTTGAGCGAAGGGATCTCGCATTCAATCGGTAAAAGTGACTCCACACCATGAATTAACTGGAATGATGAGAACCCACTGGAAGTCTTAACTGTGATTTGATATGCCCACAAAGCAAGATACAACATGATATGCCAATTGGTCTTGCTTTGTTGGATGGTACGTTGGAGAATGGTCTTCAAAGACTTATTTACTGCTTCAACCTGACCATTCGCTTGAGGATAGTAGGAAGACGAGTGTTCCTGACGAAACCCAAGCTCGAGAGACAAATCCTCCATCATCTTATTTTGAAACTGACTGCCATGCTCAGTGACAATCTCTTTCGGGATACCGAATCGAGTGATAATCTGGTTGTACACGAAATAGGCTGCAGTAGCACCATCCGCTTTAACGGTAGGCATGGCCTCAGCCCATTTGGAAAAATAATCCACGGCCACAATAATATGATGATGCCCCCCAGCCGAAGTTGGTTTTCTATCCATCAAATCTACCCCCCACTTAGTGAAGAGACCGACAGTGACGACCGAGTGGAGGGGCACTGGATGCGAGTGTATGTTCCGAGAAAACACCTGGCAAGGGTGACATCTCTTCACAGCGTTAATACAATCTTTAAAGATAGTACGGCAAAAATAACCCGCTCGCATAATACGCTGGGCTGTAGCAAGCCCGGATAAGTGACCGCCACACGCCTCCCCATGGCAATCATTAAGTACCCGTTTCGCTTCTTCATGATTCAAGCAATGACAGAGAATGGAATCCTTTCCTCGGCGATACAAAGTGTCACCGATGATAGTATAATCTTTAGCGTGATGTCTCACATGCCGTCGCTCGTCTCATGAATAATGCAGAGGAAACTTCAAAGTTTGGAGATATCTAATGACATCCCCATACCAAGGATCCTTGGTCGAGATAAGAAACAAATGTTCATCCACAAAGGAATCTTCATGAATGACATCCTCATCAAGCCGTGGAAGGTCCGACATAAGCTCAACGAACACCAATGATTTCACCGATTTTGCAGAAGCAAACTCGAGATCAAATTCCTGAAGGATCACAATCCATTTATTATACTTACCCCCGATAAGGCATCGTAAAAGCACGAACTGAAACGGATTGATATGAGCTACAACAATGGTTGTTCAAAGCAAAATGTAATGCCGTAACTGCTGGACTACATGAACAGTCGCAAGTGCCAGCTTTTCTACGTGGGTGTACCTTAGTTCAGCGTCTACTAAATTTCGACTAAGATAATAGATAACATGCTCGACGAGCGCATCATCTACCTGAACCAAGACCATGCCAATAGTCTCTTGAGACGCAGCCACATAAAGAATGAAATCTCGTGTAAAGTCTGGCGGACTAAGCACAAGGGTCGATACCAAATCTCTCTTAAGGGTGTCGAAAGACTGTTGGGCTTGCTCATCCCAAATAGAAGGTGTGTCTTTCTTCAATAGGCATGCGAAACCTTTAGTAATACTAGCATAGTTAGCTATAAACCGACGGAGAAAAGTAGCTCTCCCTTGGAGGCTCTGAAGTTGAAATAGATTACGCGGAGGAGGAAAATGAAGTATTGCCTCAACTTTGAGAGGATCGACTCTAATACCCTCTTTCGAAACTATGAATCTTAGAAGGCGACCAATCCTAACAGCGAAGATGCATTTGTTTGGATTCAATCAAATTTTGTAGTGGATACATCATTTGAGAATCATACGGAAGTGCTTGGGGTGGTCCACTCTCTTGCGAGAATGCCCAGTAAGATCATCCAAGAAAACTTCCATAATCATCTTAAGATCGTGAAATACATAGGTCATGGCTCGCTGAAAAGTGGATCCGGCGTTCTTGAGGCCGAAGGGCATTTTCCGATACGCAAAAGTTCCCCATGGACAAATAAATGTCGTTTTATGTTGGTCCGCGGGATTGATTTGAATCCAATTATAACCCGAGAATCCGTCCATGAATGAAAAAATCTCACTTCCCGCACAAGCATCCAATATTTGATCAATGAATGACGTGGGGAAGTTGTCTTTCAGACATGCACGGTTCAAATCTCTGAAATCAGTGCATACACGGATCTTTCTTTGCTTCTTATCCAAAGGAACGGGGTTTGACACCCATTCGGTAAGGGGAACGGGGTAGATGAAACCAGCTTTGAGACGTTTCTCTACCTCTGCCTTAATAGTAGCTGCTTTCCCAGGGTTCACAGCACGTAAGCGTTGTCGAACCGGTTTAGCATCATGATACGTTTTAATCTCGTGTTCAACAATGCAGGGGTCTATTCCTGGCATCTCCTCATATGACGAGGCAAAAGCTTCCCGGAGTTCGGTAAACACATCAGTGTAAATAGAAATCTCCTCAGGAGTGCAATCGACACCGACATAAACATTCTCAATCTTTCCAAGAGTGTAGGAGATGTTGATCGAAGTGGTTGGGGAAATATTGGCCATATCCCCCTCCAAGAAAACATCATGCGACTGCAAAAGAGCCACAAGGTGACCAACCCTCTCGACTAGAGTCAACCTAAACTCCTCTTGCTCAATGAGCTCAAGGTTGGGAAGGAAATAAGATCGATGGTGCATGTATTCCCAAGGCCTCTCACTACCACACATGGCTTCGAGGATAGCTTCATCCGATGGAAAAGTATCATCGAGGCAATTGTGAGAGCAAGATGAGTTAGCTGCCCAAACTGGTAGCGTAACGGGATCTTCTTCAACTGTCTGGGAAGAAGAGAGATCCGGATCTGTAGTGGTTTGTTGGATGTGATCATAAGTGAGCTCCGCTACAGATAAAGGCATAGAAATCCCAACGTGCACAATGTCTCCAGACATAGAATCCGCGGATTGCAAAATCCATGGATCACCACAATAGGAAGTCCGGAATGGCATACTATTCGAAGGAGGAGGCGCACTGTCGGAAATGGTTCCAATAAAATTCACAGGTGCAGAATGGTTAAAAGTTCCCATCAACAAGGGATACATTCCAACACCTATGTTCCCAGTTGCCAACTGAGAATCAGAAACTTGCGGGACTACTGATCCCGTGGATGCTGTGGAAGGAGTGCCAACATAATCCAGCTGATCGATCGTCACAATCTTGTCTTCATGGGGAAAGCAAATAACTCGAAATACAGTAGACGCGACAGCCTTCATAGTGTACATCCAGTTTCGACCCAATAAAAGGTTGTAGTCGATGGGCGCATCAACCACTTCGACTTCAATATGCATGGACTTACCTCCCAAGGAGACAACAAGGGAAGGATAATTCCATGTGGCGTAAAAGATCTACCATCGAATGCAATGAGTGTAGTTCTAGACACGAGTAGAGGAGGAGATCCAAGAGCTTTCCAACAAGTTAATGACATTATTGACACAGAAGCACCTTCATCAACCATAGTACGTTTGACGAAGCTCTTAAGGAAAACCACCTGGATTTGAAAAGCCACGTGGTAAGGCAAGCGAGGTTGGACATCAATAGTATCGAACTTGATAACACTAGGACTTCCCCCATCCTGAACTCCTAACGCACTAAAAAGGGTATGCTTCTAAGAAGGACAAGCATGCAAAACTTCAAGAGCCGACATGGCACACAGAGTTTGGACCAAGTCTTCTACGATGGAGTAGTTATGGGCGGCTCGAGCATTAGGATTATGCACGGAGCACTTGAGAACACCTTTCGGTATCTGCGGCATAATAGAAGGCTTCTCGATATGCAAGGAATTATCAAGAGGAGGGGAAGGCTCATTCCCCAAATTCGGTTGTGGTGCACCATAATCACGCTGACGAGTAGCAACACAAACCTCCGACTGAACCATATTCACACATCCATAACCACTAGTATTGGAAGAAGACGTTGTCGTTTCATTAGTACCATAACCAGTGGTGGGAGCATGCGAAGACATGTTCTGGTGATGAGGTAGGGGATCCTTCAACACAGCTGGGCTCTGTGCCAAATGCTTCGATGCTGCTTCAATACGAGGACATAAGTGAGTAAGATGATTCTCCCCACAAAGCTTGCAAGGGAATTTCACCTTACGCCTAGGTTTACGATCCTCGCCAACATTACTACCTTTCCAAGGAGGGTTGGCATTCTCTTTACGAGGAGTATTACGATTTCTATTGATGTTACTTCCATTGTTTCCACTCCTACGATTATTTCTCCCCTTTTTCTTACCACTAGGCTCCTGGTTACCCGACGGTTTCGTTGATTGCACATTGTGTACATCAGAAGATGGAGTGGAAGTGGACAAGGTGTGAACCTGTCCAGGAGCAGACTGGTTTAGCGACAAATTTTGCATTTGATTAGCTACCAAGTCTACAGGGCGAGTGCATGTGGACCCCACGATGCCATCGACATGTGGTACAAGAACTGACGTGGGCTCATGTCTTCTTATCGATGCGTCAGGAATAATGTCATACAAAATGCCAAACTGAGAATAAAGTAGATCTAACTGCTGGACTTTCAAGATAGCTTGTTCCTCAGTCACAACGTCGGACATCAAAACATCCTTAGCAATGTATGGGAGTAAAGACTTAAGGAACCATTCCAACAGGAAATCTGGAGGAATGTTGGCTTTCACTAATCTTTTCCGCCGACGCCACTCTTGAACGTGGTCAGAAATATGTGTGGCCTTATTCTGAAGGAAGGTGGACAACAACTCAGTACCAGTATCATAACGAACCAGCAACTGGAAATGGTATAAGAAAACCAAAGCAATCGCGTTGAATCCCCTATAAGTGTTTCCGGGAAACTCCACATACCACTTCGAGGCTGCCCCCGTGAGGGTGCGTTGAAATAGTCATAATCAAATGGAATCGTGGTTCAAAGAGTTGGAGGAGCACCAAAGGTGAAACGTCGTGACATGATCTCTCGGGTCCTCACCACCTTTCCCTTCAAACTTTGGAATGTCCGAAGGGAGCTTGGTAGAGACCGGGGGCCAAGTAGGGTTGTGACACACCGGATCATTCATGAGCTTCGAAAGATCCAGGAGATTCAAGTGTGCAAGGAACGGGAGCTGCGGCTGGAAAGCTTGATTATAAGCTCCAATAAAAGGTTGGTTGAACGGAACTGTGTTATAAGATGGACCAAAAGCTTGACCATGAGGGTTAAACGACTGATAATGAGGACCTGACGGCCCGTAAGCTTGCCCATGGACATAATATGGATAACCTCCCCCTGCCTGATCCATTTGAAAGTAAGCAGGTATATGTGTGTTTTGAGCACCATATTGGGGTGGTGGGTGATACTGGTGGCCAACACCGACTGTGTTGTCGTAAGGGTTGCCACCATGGGTATGGGGCATGTATGTACTATTCATAGTGGGAACCGTGTTGTATTGACCGTAATGGTATGGTATGTTCCCACCCCCAATATCAGGATTATCTTGTGCAGTTGTGTGATGACCATAAGCATGAGAAGTATTCCCAGGTCCAATATGGGTGTGACCAGTAGCAGGGTTGGTGGTGTGACGTCCATGTGGATAGGAAATATACCCACCCCCTACATTACTATTACTAGCAATGACAGTGGACGCAAAAGTATGCGGTATGTGTCCACCCCAGTGGTCGGGAGGAACGGTATGATGTGCAAAAGTAGTCCTGGGTTTACGAGTAGCGACATGTGTATTAGGTGCTGGATGGCGAGTCGTGTTTCGAACAACATTCCGACTAGGTTGGGTATTCCTAGGAGGTGGTCGCGTTCCAACATTAGCATGGTTAGGAATATGACCAGTCCCCATACTATGTGAGTGGGTGGACAACGTAGTGCCCCCATCTAAGGTAGTGCCCCCAGTGGGTATAGTATGGCTAACACTTTGACTAGTGCCAGCATGAGTACCAACCATAGTGGAAGGTTCGACAGTATTGTGACTAGGCATACCAAAAGAGAGTGCGGTGGGGTTGACCATAGGGTCGGAATCACCATGAGTCTCAGGCCTCCTATATCTAAAATCGCGTGGAAACGAACGAACAAAAGGCTCGTCCTGTTCTTCCTCCTCGGGTAAGTTGGGCATCCCGTAAAGATAATTATCCAGATTTGAAGGATCAAATGGATCCCGGTCAACTGGATTAGGCCAAATAGAACCAGGTTGAGTCTCGGGTGGATAACCTCCCCAATCCTCTAGAGGAGTCTGTGGATCGGAAGTATGTTCAACTCTACCCGAAAGAGTAGAAAGGTCTTGCCCGATATCGGGATGTGCAGCCATGTAGTCCTCAACGTAAGTCTCGTAAGAATCCGAAGACTCAAAGGGAGCCCTCCGACATCCTCTAGCAATACGACGTGTAACCTCGACTAACTTTAAACCAACCAAACGAAGGGACCGACGGAGAGTAGGGTTCCGCGCCACGTTCTCTTCGGAGAGAGACACAGCATCTCCTAAAGGCCAACTATCGATCAAAAACAGTAAATCAAAAGCACACACCTAGAAAAACTACAACCAAGAGCAGACAAACAGAGTGGCTAAATGAGCTCCCAACACTAGAGCCGGTATGTCTCACCTAGGAGAGGCTTGAGACTCCCAAACTATAGACAGAGATAACAGAATCAATTATAGAGACACCCAGACTTCATTGTGTCGACAGGGTCAAGTCCACTGCACGAACACAACTGTGCTATCCAATCCCTATCTGACTCAGGACACAAACAGCATAACCACTGCAAGTACCCTGTGCGGTACCTAGGTAAGGCAACTATGTTTACCACAATATAACCAATGATCAGGGGGACAGTCGCAGCTGGAACCCGTCGTATGGGCAGGGTAGCTAAGCCCAAAGCACAAGAGGATGAACCTTCGGTACCCCCAGATACGAACAAATCCTGGATATATCTCCCACGTTCAGCCAATATCAGATGGATATCTCCTCAACCAACCTCCTGTGACCTCGTGCTTAACTCTGGATTAAGTAGAGCTTTCCTAAGAACACCGATCTATACCATGGATTCCTCCACTCCCTGGTCAGACACCTAATGTTTCGTTCAGTAGTCTTGGATTGTTAACTCACAATGATCTATTCCAAGACTCTAAACCTATGCTAGTTGGTGTACCCTATAAATAAAATAAGTCTAATCAATTTTATGATTAAGCGTTAATTTTAGTGGCTGTGATTACTCAAGGGATATGGTCGTCAAACTAGTGATGTGTAGAGTCAATAGTATGCAACATCGTCCAATCCTAGACTTATCTATCCAATAAAACAATGTCACTAATATGCAAAATCAACCAACAATTCCGAAATAAATATGTAGACTTTTATCTTTTCAATGCACAAGCAGAACCTAAAATGAAGGCAACAAGCACTCAATGCAAAATGCAGTACATGGAAATAAAATATTTTTGTATTATCTCTTATAAACATAAAGGAAAATGCAAAAAACTAAATGAATATTTTTGTATTTTTTCAATATATATGGAATGAAAAAATGCAAACAAAATCCTACTATTCAGTCACTGAAGTGCCGAGAAGATCACTAAGACAACCCAACAGATCCTAAACAGCAAGACTCAGCCAAAAGAAAAAGCTCAAAAGGAAGAAACCAAGAGGCTAAAACCAAAGATTGGTAAAAAACCAAGAAGGCTCAACCAAGAGAAACGAAGGGATCTGGTCACAACCAAGACATGAAACAGTCAAGAAAGAGACCAATAAAGACTCGGGAACCAACCAAACTCACCCAACAACAACCAATAGCCATAAACCAACAAAAGCCGGAGTTACACGCTATTGTCGAAGAAATACCTATGGGTACCCGCGAGGAGTAGCGTAAACAAAACCGAGTATACGCGGGAAGAACTAAGCCAACCCACGGGTGAGGAAAAGCAAATGGTCAAATAAAGAGTCCAGATGGTCAGAAAAAAGCAAGTTTTCTACAGTGTATCTTGACGGCCAATCAGTGACACAGAGCTTCGATAAACAACAACTCTAATTATGGACTAATGCTCAAAACATTTCCCAAACATGGATGTTTTCCCCAGCGGAGTCGCCATTTTTGTATTGGAGAAAACTCAATATGGATTGGGAATACCACAACAGACAGATGACTACCAGAAATCTACTCAATTCTCAAAGCAATGCTATTATAAACAACAATGTTAAAATAATGGAGAAATGTAACCAACCTCGATCCAACGTTTGATGTAGATCCCCGTTGGAGCTTTCAATCCATGCACATCCAAGCATTTGTAATCTGCAAATTAGTCTTGACAGCCAACATCTAACAAGTACATGTGATATATAAATGACATTAACATTATCAATAACAATGGTCCATAATATCATAAGCAAATGTAACCCAATGTATAATAAACAACATTCACACCATGAATTGACGAGAATATGAGTATTTCTATTAATGAACAAGAAGAAGTACAAAGTGATACAACCTCTTTCCGACAACCAATCTGAAGCCATTTAGTACTTGGCCAAACAAAAAATCCCACCGACCATAATTGAAATAAAAGCACTTAAATGAAAGGTATGGCAATGACCACTAACCTGCTCCGGACGGTTCGTTGAACGATTGCTCGTAGCTCCCACGATCTACACTTGAAGTTTCAGGTGCAAACTTACCACTTAACCCCAAAATGGTGAATAGTGCAAATGAATTGAAAATTATTAAATTTTATTACTATTTATAATTTTCTAGACCCACTTTTCTATAGTTTTTTCCATTTTCGACCGTTATGAACTAATATCGTGTCCTGGAGTAGTGTTTTTTCAACAGATTTTCTCGGCGAGAGTTGTTCTGACCCATTTCACACCTACGGCAGGTACGTTTCACACCTGGCATAAAGGTTAGAGGCCATTTTCACATGCATTATGCATTTGACCTTTGACCATTTTTCATAAACCCTAGGTGCGACCCCACTTCGTGACTGACACAGAACCTTCACACTGTTATAGAAGTGTCGTCATGTGGCGGTAGGGCTTTCCCAAACATAGGTACCCTAGTTAGAACCCCATTATGCTTTTGGTGCCCATGTCGTTGTTTGTCCTTAGGATTAGGAGTCCTTTGTAGTCATGCCATGACGTTGCGATGAAGACTCATACTCTACTTTGTCTTATGTTGGCCATCTCCCTTAAGGACTCCCCTCAGTTATATCATGTTGTGATTGCATTGCATCATCCTGCTCGCTGCTTGAGCCTTGTGCCGGCTCCCGCTTACTCAATTGTTAGCCTAGTTCCTGAGCACTTTCCCTATCGAGCCCTGCAAAGCTTATATATTTTCCCTTCACAATTTGATGACCCTTTGACCCTGAGGGAACACACCCCCGAGTGTCCACATCCTGCATGCACTTCCTTGCATTGAGCATAGGTATGTTCCACTGCTTGGGACTAGTCTTCTACCTATTTGACACTCGTTCCCTCACTTGTTGTACTATAAGCAGTTTTATTCTTTTCCAAACTTTTCCAAAATATGAAAAAGACAAAAAAATCATATATTCCAAAAAGCCGGACGGAATTATGGTCACTATTTCTTGTTGGCAGTTGTTGTGTTGCCTTTGAACAGAGCATCCATTCCACTCCGTACATTATGAGTCAGGACTATAGTTGGGCCTTAGGAGATGTACTTGTTTCTCAGTTTTCTCCACCGATTGGTTAAGCTTCCAATCATTATGGAGCCCTTTTTGTAATGCCTCCTGCATTGCACAGTTTATGTCAAGTCTATGCTTCCTGAGTCTATCCATCTACTCATTCTCTTGTTCAAAGGAAGTCCTGAAACCAGTGTCGGCCACTCCTCAAATATCTTGACTATTGCATGTCGGCCATCCTTATTGAGTCAGTCCGTTTCACCTGAGATTTTCCAAATCTTTCAGCATTGCTGGTACCTCGTGCTGGTTGATGGGGGATGCCTTAATGCCCTCCTTCCAATGAGTCTCGTTCCGTCGACTTCAACTCATTTATTCCAGGACTTGAGGCTTAGAGTTCGGTTGAGTACCTTGAGGCTTGCAGTCATTAGAGGCAGGTTCTCTCGCCATCGACAGTTTTGGGAATACATCAATGTCCCCTGATCGATGGATTCATCCTAGTGTTCGACTTCAACCCATTTATTCACACACTGATGATTGTGCTCTATGCCTTGATGCTCATTTTCATTATTGGTGGGTCATCTCATGTCTGTTAACGGTATACATCAATGATCGGTAATCAGACGATGTCTCATCAGGTTCGACCCCAACTCCTTTATTCACTTGATGGGACTTGCACTATCGAAGACTTGTGTAGAAGACCCCAGGCGATTGTGGCATTCAATATGCTACATATGACTTTGACTTTACATCTGAGATATCACCTCTCATATTTCAGCAGTTTCTACCTCCAGTTTTGCACCAATTGTCTTCTTTTCAGCAGAAGACCATATCTTACTGTAGAGGGATCATGGCTATGATCACTTGTGACATATATTTACTTATGTACTGCCTATTCATGGCCATTGTATCAGATTGTTGTACTATACCGACATGTATTCAGAGATCCTATTGTACTATGATGAGTGAGCCGTTCTTTCCACTTGTGTCTCCATCACTCCACTTCTGAGTTTTATAATGTATTTCGGCCATCGTAGCACATTTCAGTCTCTAACCTCAGACACTAGGGGGCATCTATTATATAGAATTTTTTGTATTGGAGAAAACTCACTATGGCTTGGGAATACCATAACAGACAGATGACTACTAGAAATCTACTCAATTCTCAAAACAATGCTATTATAAATGAAAATGTTAAAATAATGGAGAAATGTAACCAACCTCGATCCAACGTTTGATATAGATCCCCTTTGGAGCTTTCAAACCGCGCACATCCAAGCACTTGTAATCTGCAAATTAGCCTCAACAACCAATATCTAACAAGTACATGTGATATATAAATGACATTAACATTATCAATAACAATGGTCCATAATATCATAAGCAAATGTAACCCAATGTATAATAAATGACATTCACACCATGAATGGATGAGAATATGAGTATTTCTATTAATGAACAAGAAGAAGTACAAAGTGATACGACCTCTTGCCGGCAACCAATCCGAACCAAGATTTAGATCAATCCACTTGTGCCTCCACCACTTCAATCCTCCATGAAAGGCAAACTCAAACTAGCAAGGAGTTTGGAAGGTGAACATAACTGGTTCACAACTACAATGATCAATGAGTGCAGACTCAAGATAGGGCAAAAATCCACTAAAGTGCCTTTACTATTCTCTTTTTCCTCCCGTCCATAAGCCATATGTGCTCAATATAAAGTCCTCTCAAAGGAAGGTGAAAGGACTCATCGAGACGTTACTTGGGCAGATGGAGAGCCAAAGGTCACCCAATGACCGCTTTTTGGGAGTAAAAAGTAATAAAATAGTGGTTTTTACCATTTTACTTGATACACACGGGCTATAGGGATTCAAATCACGGGTACGCATGCTATAATGATGCAACATGCAGGTAGGAACAAAAATAGGGAAAACTGATATCACTGAAGGATAAAAATGGATCTGAGTCACTGAAATGGATCCTACAGGCCAAAGAATGTTGATGCTCACAGGGTGGAAGATTTCTTTATAACAGGTTTATTTCTCCAATTATATCTATACCCCATTGCTCGAAAGGTTCAGTGATGATAACTGGCTACAAGGGACCTGCTGATTTAGGTAGCTTTCCATTGCCTCTTTGGCATACATCACAATTTCTGACATAGGCATGGGCATCCCTGAAGAGAGTGGGCCAATAATAACCTACTCTTAGGATTTTGTGGGCTATAGTGTCCCCAGAATAATGTCCTCCAGGAAGTCCGTCGTGTAGTTCTTTAACCACGCTAATAGCATCTTCCATTTCTAAACACCTGAGATAGATGCCATCATAATTCTTCCTAAAGAGTACTCCTTCAATGATCTGATAAGCCGTTGATTTAAGACGGAGGACCCTCCTTTGCTTCGAACTCCAATGTTCTAGTAAGTAACCTAACTGTAAGTAATGTACTAGGTCTCTGTACCAAGACTCTGGGGCCGTAAAAATTGGACATACGTCTATCACATTCAGCTCGGCTTCATTCCTCCAATCTAGCTCTTCATCAGTTTGGCTTTCAGTGAGTAGCTTGCATAGGCCTTGACCTTTAATGATGCTAAATGGCTTGAATTCTACGTCGTATTCTTGGAGAGCAGTGACCCAATTCCCTCTCCTTTCTCCCAAATCCTTTTGGACGAAAAGAGACCTGATGGCAGAATGAGGGAATATGACTTTAGTGCTATTTTTCAGAATATACGGCCTGAACTGCTTTATTGCTTTGAAAACTGCTTATGCTTGTTTATCTACCACGGGATAGTTTAGTTCAACCCCTTGCAGACCAGTGCTCATAAAAGAAATTGGATATTTATCTCCTGATTCCGTCTTCTGAGTAAGCACAGCTACAAGAGAATCATCAAAAGCGAATGTATACATTATAAAATCTTTATCAAAATCTAGACTTCTTAAAGAAGGTGCCTTGGCTATAGCAACTTTGATTTCTTTGAATGCGACCTTCTCCAAGTTCGTCCACTTAAATTGTACATTCTGCTTAACCATTTGTTGCAAAGGTTTAACAATCTGGGCGAAGTCTGGTACGAATCTTCGAACAAAGTTTATGGTGCCCATGAATGATTGCATAGACTTCTTGCTATGGGGCATGGGAATCTTATTGATAACCTGAATAGTTTCTTGATCTATTGAGATTTCTTCCTTGGAAATGATATGACCGAGAAGCTTTCCCTCGAGAACAACAAAAACGCTTTTCTTAGGATTTAGAGAGATGTCGTACTTCCTACAGCGATCAAATATTTGATTTAGGTGAAGAACATGGTCTTCTCTGTTCTTTGAAAAGACTGTTACATCATCTAATTATACTACTACACATTGACCGCCCAGTCCTCGGAAAGCAATGTCCATGGCTCGTTGAAACGTAGCTCCTGCATTAATTAAGCCAAAAGGCATTCTTCGGTACGCGAAGGTACCCCACTGTTGATGTATATGTAACTTTGGAATGTATTTCACATATATGTATATTGTATTCCTATAGAGATGTTATTATTCCTCTAGACATAAGTGTTTGTATTCCTATAGAGATGTTATTATTCCTCTATATGGAAATGTCGTCATTTATATTGTAAGTGTCGTAACTTATACTTGATGTATTATTAGACCACCTTGTTGGGGTCGGCCTTGTATAAGTCATGTGGGTCAAAGGGTTATTAGACCACCCTATTGGGGGTCGGCCATGTGGATCAAAGGGTTATTAGACCACCCTATTGGGGGTCAGCCATGTGGGTCAAAGGGTTATTAGACCACCCTATTAGGTGTCGGCCCAGTCAGCATTATGTTAAGTCATTAAGTTGAGGCCGACCTAGTTGAGTAAAGGTCAAGACAAGTTAGTGTATAAATAGAGAGTGTGTCTCTCTCATTTTACACATTCTATTCTCTCACTCACACTTTGGAGAGTGGCACACTTGTGGAGGAGGAGGCTCTGCTGCTAGGAGAAGACTATCTCTTCTATTTTGGTTGTATCATTTCTCTATCTATCTATGAGGAAGTTATTGGGGTTTTTCACCTTTATGGTTTTCCCCAAGTAAAATCTGTGTCTCTTGTGTGCTTGCATTATTGTGTCCATGATTGATATGCTGTACATGTTGTTCTCTCAGTTAAGATCCTAGATCAGATTGAACTAAATTCTGAAAATTTAACATGGTATCAGAGCTAGCCTGAAAGAAAGCATGATATGGCATGTATGACACTTGTTGCACTTACGATGCTAGGGCTTGATATAGCAAAAACCAGTCATCGTAGCAATTTCGCTATAAATACTTTTTGGAAAAGGTTTCGGGTATGAAACTTTTACACGTCGCATATCAGATCCCCATGTACCTTGTCTCCAAAGTACAACCTCTAATTCGTTGTACTTTGTGATTTATGATCTGTACAATACAGGGTTTCTACCTCTTCCAGATCTAAGTCAAAAACAGGTGACCTTGCAAAAAAGGTCATAACTTGGGCTAGGAAGCTCCAAATGAAATGCCGTAAAAAGTAAAAGGTAGGACACACACTGTACTATCTCAAGGAAAAATTTCAGAGGCCGAAGTTGAACCAGTAACACGTGGCATGTCATACAAGTTCGCTCTCCTATTTTATCCCATAAACAGGTCACGTTACGACACTTGGCATAACTCTCTCTCAGATAATCCAATTGAGGTCAAACCTATCGAGATGGAAAGATGATAGGTCGGGCTATCTCAGGTAAAGTTATCAGACCCCGTGGATCGAAAAGTTCGGAGTTACACCAAAAACAATCAGGTACATATTTATGTCAAAATAGAATTATTTTTTAGCACCTTCATTCATGGCTTCCGGAATTTAGGGTTTCGGATAAAGTTGGAATTTTTGTAATCAGAGACAATGACTGAATGCTACTCATCAAAATTGAAATTTAGAGACCAAGATCAGAACTTTTGGTTGGGCAGAAGGCCGAGCTTAATCAGACCCTAATTCGGGACTTTGATAAGAAAAGTGGAAAATTAGGGCTTCTGTAAAAATGGGAATTTTTTAAATCTATGACCACGGCTGAAAGCTCCTCATAAAAATAGAAGCTTAGAACTTTGGATCAAACCTTTTGATTGGGAAGAAGAGTGGGCTTCATCAAACCCCAGTTCGGGGTCACATCCAGTGAATCCGAAAGTTTCAAAGGCAAAATTGAGGAGTAAAACTTTGCAGTTTTCAAATTCTGAATATACCAGCTTGATTAGCTCATCAAGGCGCATATTTCTATCCTTTCGGAAGTTTGAAATTCAAAGTTTGAATTTTTGGAGTTTCTCTGACAAACCCTATTACAACTCCATATCCAATTCCTCCAAATCAAGTGGATTGGGTTAATCCTAGAAGAGGATGGATTGGACACCTACATAAGTAAAGAAGTTCCTATTTCAGAGGGAGATGAGGCTAAGGCCTTCCATAAGAAGATTCCAAGCAATCTTGACAGGTATGGCTTACAGGTATGTTTTGAATTCTATTCATAGTTAAGTTTATTATATGTTTGTCTTCATATCATTACGGTACAATCTTGATTAATTACTAGACTTGTCGTATTACCTTAATAGAAGATATTCATTGATTAAGGTTTTGACACTTATGATTGTACTAATGCATTGTGATGTTGTATGAGGTTTATGTTGTTCACTAACATGAAAGGTACACCAAGAAAGACAAATCATGTTCGAGTTCAAGAACATATGATCATGATGGCATGAAGACAAAGATTCATCCATTGTCATGGATCACTTATAAAATCTACTTACGAGGTATGTATAACTTGGTTTTACAATGGATAACTTATGAGACATGCAGGTTACTAGCACAAGTCATTGAAGAGAACCAGAAGACATTATGCAGGTATGTTAGACATAACTAGCTAACATGCTAATCCAGATATGTTTTTCCTATATCAAGCTAGAATCCTACCTTGTGTTAGGATCTTATACTGTTGTGTTGTTGATAATGATTATTCATGAAGTCATAGGTTTGAATAGTCATGGTTGTATGCATATTATGTTTCTTACCATAATTGATGATATGACTAACCAGAAGAATCATGAAGGTATAGGTTTGAGTAATCACAGGTTTTATGCAAATTATATCTCTTATCTTGATTAATGATTTAACTAACCAGAAGAGTCCTATGATCAAATAAGAATATGCATGAGTAAAAGAAGACTTCCCTGAAACCTTGAATACTAATGTTTATTATCTTTGTTTGAAATGATCCTGACTATACATGCTTTAGATTATTGTGTTTTGATAGTATTAATATTATACTAATAAATGTGTGATTATGTATGAGACCTCAAGGATAACACAATGATGATAATAATAAGCATGCATAGTGATTAAGGATGGATATAAGTTCAAGGACAGGTAATCCAAGAAGCAAAGATCAAGAGGGAGCACACTCCAATTGTTCCTACAAAAAAGCAAAGGAGCACACTTCAGTAGTTTATGCAAGGATGCAGATATTCAGAGGGAGTTGACCACTTCTCACAATCCACATCAGAATGGAGTTGCAAAGATTCAAAGGGAGTCCACCCAGCAACCAAACAAAGATAAGTATTTGAATTGTCATTTCTTACAAAATGTTATTCAATGATGTATATGCTTATGTTCCTAGAATTAGGTTGTGTATTATGCATATTATAATAGTTGCATTGATGAACAGTATACTACTAATATACGTGGGTAAGTGGCCTATGACACTGTACAAAATTCCATTGCTACTTATCTAGAATGAACCTCTTTGCTGACATGTTAGGAGTTCTGCACACTCTCAACAATGTTCTGGTAGAGATTCGAAGGCATCTAGAAAGTTACAGAATATGGATAAATGTTGTATTGAAGCATTGGCTAATATAATTGCATGACTGTATGACATATTTATTTATGTGTAAGAATTTGTTCTGAAAACTATGATATGTTTTCTAATCATGCAATTTAACTTGTTGTGTAGGAAAGATTGTATACCATCACCTACAAAAGAAGGACTACAATATTTGTTCAGCAACAAAGTTATCTATTGAAAATATTAAAGATATTGAAGTTCCCAGAATCTAGAAAGAATGCCATGATCGAGGAGTACCAGTCAATCATGAAGATGTTTGGGATGCAGTCCCAAGACCTGAAGGGGATTCTGTTCTGACTTCCAAATGGAACTATCAGATCAAGCATGCTGCAGATGGCAGCATAGAGAAATATAAAAGAGATGAAATAGAAGATACACCAGATGGATTTCAAGACATCCTTCTTGAATGGTGTAGTCATATATGTGTGCAGAACTTGGTAGGATAGACAGCCTTCTATCCAGTTTGGGCTTTACCAAGAGTGAAGCGGATTCCAACCTTTACTACAAGGTTGAGGAAGGGAATACTGTGATTATACTCTTGTATGTGGATGAACTGTTTGTAACAGGAGATGACAGATTGATTGCCGACACACAGCGGAAGCTTGCTGCCGAGTTCGAGATGAAGAACTTGGGGATGATGCACTATTTGTTTTTTGGCATGGAGGTGTGGCAGAGTGCAGATGGAATCTTCCTTAGACAAGGGAAGTATGCAGTAGAGATCCTAAAGAGGTTCGGGATGATGGATTGTAAGGCCATGGCCACACCTATGGCATCGAATATGAAGCTTCTTTGTGATGCTTTATCTGAGCCGGTTGATGTCTCTATCTATCGTCAGATGATTGGGTCCTTGATGTACCTGACGAACACGAGACCAGATATTTACCTTAAGGTGAACACATTGAGCCAGTTCTTGACGGATCCGAGGAGTGTTCACCTGGTTGCTGTAAAGCATGTTCTGAGGTACCTGAAGGGTACAGTGGATTATGGGCTCAAGTACGAAGTGAATCAAAAGTTTAACCTGCAGGGTTATGTTGATTCAGATTGGGATGGCAGTGCTGCAGATAGGAAGAGCACATCTGGGTGTTGCTCCAGTATGGGATCAGGTTTGATCTCTTGGTTTAGCAGGAAGCAATCCTGCGTAGCACTGAGTACAGCTGAGGCAGAGTATGTTGCAGCTTGTTCAGCTAGTTGTGAGGCAGTATGGCTACGAAAGCTATTGTCTGAGTTATTTGATATCCCATTGGATGCCACTGGTATCTTCTGCGATAACCAGAGTTGTGTGAAGTTGTCTGAGAATCCAGTGTTTCACGACAGGTCGAAACACATAGAGATCAAATATCACTCTATCAAAGATATGGTGCAGAGAGGAGCTGTGAATCTTTTGTATGTTGCGACGGACGTCAGATTGCAGATGTGCTGACAAAGCCACTAGCCAGGGTGAAGTTCGAGTACTTCAGGGAGAAGCTTAGCGTTCTTCAGATTGATGACACTTTGAGGAAGAAGTGATGGACACATTTGCTGAAGCCATTCCAAGCATGTTGGAAGGAGGTTCCTTCACATGGCTGTGGATGTAAGCAGTGGATGACGAGCATCAGGATGATGTTCTGGTTTCTTCTTTGTATGATCAGTTGGATCATTTATATATGTATGTATGCATCATGTCGGATGTTGGATATGATCAGTTGGATCATTTATATGTGTATGTACGCATCATGTTGGATGCTGGATATGATCAGTTGGATCATTTATATGTATATGTATGTACGCGTCATGTTGGATGTTGGATATGATCAGTTGGATCATTTATATGTATGTACGCATCATGTTGGATGTTGGATATGATCAGTAGGATCATTTGTATGTATTTTGCATATGCATCATGTTGGATGCTTGGACCATGTATCTGTATATGTATCAGGTGGATACATTGTATGATCAGGTGGATCATGTATGGTGATATGTATCATGTATTTGTATTTGTATCAAGTGGATACATTGTATGATCAGGTGGATCATGTATGATGATATGTATCAGGTAGATACTTGGTATGCATCAGGTAGATGCATTGTATGATCAGGATGATCATGGATGACGAGCTTCAGGATGTTGCTCCAGATGACATGCAGCAGGATGTTGCAGTGATGATGATCTGGATGATCATGTGTACATCAGGATGATGTATAGTAAGTATCAGGTTGATACTCTATGGCCGTGGATCAAGTTCTGCAGATGAGCATATAATTTGGCCCTAGTAGATTTAAAGATAGTCTTTCGAGGTTTTGCCTATGATATATAATTTGGCCCTAGGATATCTGGCAAATGCCCTTTCGAGGTTTTTCTCTGGGAGGACATATAATTTGGCCCTAGGAGATCTGTAGATAGTCTTTCGAGGTTTTGACTATGGCATATAATCTGGCCCTGGGATATCTGGCAGATGCTCTTTCGAGGTTTTGTCCTATGGCATATAATATTTCCCTGGGAGATCCAATAGGTTGGGCTGTGTGCCCGTAATAAGTCCTAGGATGCTCTTGCGAGGTTTTGCCATGACCACATATAATCTGTCCCTGGGAGATCCTATAGGTAGAGCTGTGTGCTCGTAATAGCCTGGGATGCTCTTGCGAGGTTTTGTGGTGAGGTCACATATAATATGGCCCTGGGAGATCTTATAGGTAGAGCCATGTGCTCGTAACAGCCTGAGATGCTCTTTCGAGGTTTTGTGACGCACGTAATAAGTCCAGAGGTTTCCATAGTATGGCCAGTGATGACGAATACCTACGGGTGGTGGGCCTACATCCAGTATGAAAAAGGACTGGCTCTGTAGAAATTCCTCCTATGACGAGTAGATTCAGAGATTGATTGAGATAGCAGCAGCAGTGACGATGATGATGACTTGATGACGATTATCCAGTGACGATGATCCAGAGAAGATGACTTGTGCTAGAAGACCTGTGACGAGAAATACCTTCCTAATTAAGAGGGAGTGTTGATGTATATGTAACTTTGGAATGTATTTCACATATATGTATATTGTATTCCTATAGAGATGTTATTATTCCTCTATACGGAAGTGTTTGTATTCCTATAGAGATGTTATTATTCCTCTATATGGAAGTGTCGTCATTTATATTGTAAGTGTCGTAACTTATAACTGATGGGTTATTAGACCACCTTGTTGGAGTCGGCCTTGTATAAGTCATGTGGGTCAAAGGGTTATTAGACCACCCTATTGGGTGTCGGCCCAGTCAGCATTATGTTAAGTCGTTAAGTTGAGGCCGACCTAGTTGAGTAAAGGTCAAGTCAAGTTAGTTTATAAATAGAGAGTGTGTCTCTCTCATTTTACACATTCTATTCTCTCACTCACACTTTGGAGAGTGGTGCACTTTTGGAGGAGCAGGCTCTGCTGCTAGGAGAAGACTATCTCTTCTATTTTGGTTGTATCATTGCTCTATCTATCTCTGAGGAAGTTATTGGGGTTTTTCACCTTTGTGGTTTTCCCCAAGTAAAATCTGTGTCTCTTGTGTGCTTGCGTTATTGTGTCCATGATTGATATGTTGTAAATATGCTATACATGTTGTTCTCTCAGTTAAGATCCTAGATCAGATTGAAGTAAATTCTGAAAATTTAACACCCACTTTGTGCGAAAAGTGGTTTTGAGTTGGTCTTCCTCCGCTACTAGCACTTGGTTATAACCAGAAAAACCATCTAGTAGGGAAAAGAGTTCTGATCCTGATACCATCTGCAATATCTATTCCATTGGGGGCACCGGATAGTTGTCTTTATCGGAAGCTCTGCTCAAGTTCCGGAAATCTACACACAGCCTGATTTCTCCTGATTTCTTCCGCAAGGGGACTAGATTAGCCACCCATTCAGAATGTCGTACTTTAAAAATAATTTTGGCCTCCAACAATTTTTTTAAATCCTTTTGTATTAGAGGCTCAAGTGTCGGGTGTATCCTCCTTATCTTTTGCTAAAAAGGTTTGACACCTTCCTTCATAGGTATTATGTGTTGAATGATGCGGGTGTCATATGTCTTCAGATCGTCATAGGTCCAAGCGAACACGTCTTTATATTGCCGGAAAAGTTTAATGAATCTACTTCTTTCTTCCGGTGAACAACATTTTCCAAGATTGACATACTTTGGTTCAGCTTCTGTGCCCAAGTTTATTAATTCGTATTGAATGGTTGAGCTGTGGGTTTTGGCATTCACAGGTTTTCTGAATTTGCTTTGTAAATCGAAAAGCGCCTCTAGAGTTCTTACTCCCTTGGGCATGAAGTTCCCTTTCACTGTGTCTTTATCTTGTAGATTTGAGTCATGCTCTTCTTCCTCTATGATGGCTTCTTGAAAGGCATCTTCATTGGTTAAGAAACTAATAATCTGATCATTATCATCAAATACTCTGAAATTTGTGATGTTGTCTGGAACAGAAGGCCTAAAAATTAATTCAATAAAACATCTATTATTAGTGGTTACTAATCTGGAAGCGGAAGTAGCTAACAGATCAGCTACAGCGTTTTGCAATCTTGGGATAGAATTGATGTTAAAAGCATCAAAACATGAAATTTAATTCCAAATTTCTGCTTGATAACCTTTTAGATGCAGTGAAAGATAATGGATTGTATTTCTTATCTGTCTAACAACAATTTCAAAATCACCAAAGACTTTCAAAAACTTAACATTAAGACCAATGGATTTCTTCAAACCTTGAATGAGAGCTTCATCTTCTGCGGTGTTATTAGTACATTCAAATTCTAACCTACATGATAAAAAATGTTTGTTTCTATCAGGATCAATTAAAATGCAATTGGCTCCGGATCCTTCCTGAGTTTTGGAGCCGTCAAAATAGAGAGTCCAAAAGATATTTTCCTCTCTAACTAAGTTAGTTTGATTTCTATCTAAATTAGTGACTAAGTCTACTATATTACAATCAATATCATCAGCCCGTGAAAACTGAAGGAGATCGTGCTGTCTATTTGAGATATGGCTAACTTCTTCTGATTTGTAGTTATCGGGTTCAATTTCCAAGAAGTAATTTCCTAAAACTGAAGACGAAAAAACCACTGCTTCATTTTTTCCATCTAGATGAGTAACATTTTGTTTCATATGTGGCTCCCTTAATATCTTGATCTGATTCTAACGATTTTGATAGGGCAACCACATATGAGACCAATCTGTTGCGAAATAGCCATTAAGTTTCGCAGACCAGTCCCTACTCAAAATTAGACCATATGCCTCAAGGATATCGACGACCATTATATCAATGAATTGACACACTCTAGGATCGGATGACAACCTAATAAGTACATCTTTCAGTTCACCAATAACCCTGACAGCGATCCTATCTAATTGAATAATTTGAGATGGGGACAGGATCGGCTGTCCATTGATCTTTTTGCAAATTGACAATGACATGAAATTTGAACCAACACCCGAGTCTACCAAACAGTTGTGGACATTGTGATTAAAAATCTCAAAGGTTAAGAGAAAAGGAAGAGTTTGAGATTTCGATTTTCCGCCAATACTTGCTTCATTAATTTCTGGGTTTTCATCAATGTTTTCTACTGGGACAGCTATTTGTGGATCTAAGGCTTCCATCAATTTCCTCTTCTGTTGCGGTAAGCTACACATATAAAAAATGGAAACATTTGCTTTCATTTTTTTAATATCCTCGATTATATCATAGCTCATGTCACGTCCCTTTAAAGACTTCGATTGATTTTATGTTTTGCTTAAAGAAGCTGGTAGTTGTCTAATTATTTCTGAGTTTAGTTCTTTAGTTACCGTAGGAGCAATCACCAGGCTAGTCTTGGGTTGGGGCGGAATGACAGTTATGTGTCACCTAGGTATTTGGTTAGACCTTGCCTTAGGTGATTCTATTGCTGGTTTAATCACTGGGCCTTTACTCCTGGTAGTGATGTTAATAGATGTTGTTTGTACTTTGTCTACGAGCTCCTCACAAAACAGTTCTTGGGCAGGAATCCAATCCCAAAGGATCATTGTAGTGTCGGGAGCTGGTTCTTCACTGTTAAGAATTTGTTCTTGTTGGGGGCTCGTTTGCTCGGGCGTTTGTGCATCTAACATTTGGCTCATTACTAAGCTCATCGAGTTGATCCACTGTGGACAACGTTTTTCTGAGTGTTGTTGTTGGTGAATAGCACAGAAGTGTTCCATACCTTTTTCATTCATATTTAGTACAGCAGAATTGTTTACTGGTGGGGTTGGCTATCCATTTTCTTCTTTCTTTTTATAGAAAGGTTTGAAAGCTGGTCTTGAAGAACTCATTGCCTTATCATTTTCTAGGTCCACAATCTCATTGAAGAGTTTATTCATCATTTTTATGACATTTTCTAAATCTAGTGCAGGTTCTTCCTTATCCCTGGTTAACAAAAAATGTTTCTTAAAAACTGTCGGTTTACCCTCTATATCTAAAGCATGTTTCACGATGTTGTCATGTTATTCCTCTACCTTCTTGGCTTCTTCAAAATTTTCTGTCAGGGTAGGTTTTTTTGTTCTCTTGACGAACATTGCAAGCGGGGATTTAAGAGCCGTTGTATAATATTCTACTAAGCATTCCTCAGCGGGCTTTGTTGCATCACTGAAATTATTTAACAACGTTGTGAATCTTTGGTTAAACTCTTGAACTTTCTCATTCTTTTCCATTCTCATAGACAATAATTCTTTCATAATCATCAAATCATGTTGACATGATAACCTATTATGCATACAGATATCATTTACATAGTTATGCAACTATCTTGACCAATACTTTCTCACAACACTTTTCCATATCCTGTATGCATACAATGGCTATCTAGATGCCTTCCATCTCTACCAGAACATACTATCGAGAGTGTGCACAGCTCTCAGCATGTCAGCAAAGAGGTTTCATTATAGACAAGCAATAATGGAATATTTGTCCAACTTACCAATCATATGCATATTAGTAGTATACTGTTCAATGCTATATGAATGTTTACACTCAGCATGATATATTCTAAATATGCATGCAATCTATTACAAGCAATATCATTTACTGTTTCAAATAACAACTCAAATACTTATCTTTTATGTTTGTGTGGTTGCCTCCCGCTTGATCTTCTATATGTCTTTTGAACTTCTATTCAATTTGTACCACTGTGCAAGCTCAAGTGTGCACTAGTGTCATCCTCATGATCTCATACACAAACATACATTCATTAGTATAATCTCAATATTCTAAATAATCTTGAATATGTATGGTCATGATCATTCAATACATGGCTAGACTAAGATCTTAGCACAAAGTAGGATTCTAACTTGACATAAGAAAACATACGTTGATTAGTATACCTTCTTAGTTATGTCTAACATACCTAAACAATATCTTCTTTTGTTCTCTTCAATGATTTAGAGATCCTATGCTAGAACCTGCATATCTCATAAGTTAAGCATAATAGAACAAATTCATACATACCTCGTAAGTAGAACCTCTATGTGATTAAAGATTACGGATGAGTCTTTGTCTTTATGTCATCATGGTCATAGAACTTGATTTGTTTTTCATGATGTACCTGTATCTTGTTAGCAGACAACATCAACCTCATACAACACCACAGTGCATTAGTACAATCATATAGCCCTAATCAATGAATGTCTTCTACTATTCACATACTTTTACTAGGGTGATAAGACAATTCTAATATTAATCAAGATTGTACTAATCTAAATAATATGACGACAAACTTATTATGAACTTAATTAAGAATCAGATTTCAAGACATACATGTATCTCCTTAAGTCATACTTGTTGAGACTTCTTGTAGTCTTCTTATGTAAGGCCTTAGCCTCAACTCCCCCTGAAACTGGATCTGGAGCTCGATTAGGGTTTGTTAGAGAAACCCTAAAAATTCAATCTTTGACTTTCACACTTCTGAATGGATGGAAGGATGTGTCTTGCTGAGCTGATCAAACTTGCATACTTCAATTTTGAAATCTCCAAAATTTGACCCCTCAAAAATTTCCTTTGAAACTTCTGGAACTTCTGGACAGGATCCCGAACTAGGGTTTGATGGATCCCACCCTTCTACCTAATCAAAAGGTTTGATCCAAGGCTCTAAACTCTTATTTTTCTGAGGAGCTTCCAGGCGTGGTCACAGACTTCAAAAATTCCAACTTTTGCTGAAGCCCTAATTTTCCATCTTTCCGATCAAAATCCTGAACTGGGGTTTGATCAAGCCCGGTCTTCTACCCAACCAAAAAATTCGATCTTGGTCACTAAATTTCGATTTCCCTGGGTAGCATTCAGCCGTGGATTTCGATTCCAAAAATTCTAACTTTCTTCGAAACCCTAAATTCCAGAAGCCCTGAATGAAGGTGCTCCAAAAATAATTCTGTTTTGACAGAAATATGTACCTGATTGTTTCTACTGTAACTCCGAACTTTTTGATCCACAATGTCTGAAAACTTTTTTTGTAGTATCCTGACCTATCATATTTCCATCCCGACAGGTCTGACCTCAATTGGATTTTCTGAGAGAGAGTTATTCCAAGTGTCGCAACGTGACCTACTTATGGGATAAAACAGGAGAGCGAACTTGTATGGTGTACCACGTGTCACTATCTCAACTTCGGCCTCTGAAAATGTTTCTTGAGATAGTAAAGTCTGTGTACTACCTGTCACTTTTTACGAAATCTTATTTGGAGCTTCCTAGCCCAAGTTATGACATTTTTTCCTAGGTCCTCTGATTATGACAGAGATATGGAAGAGGTAGAAACCCTAACGTGTATTGATCATAACTCACAAAGTACAACGAATCGGAGGGTGTCCTTTGGACACAAGGTACATGGGAATGTTATATACAACCTGGAAAGGTTTCAAATCCTGAACCTTCGCCAAAATGGATTTATAGTGAAAGTCCCATGATGACTGGTTTTTTCTATATAAAACCCTAACCTTCAAATTGTCACAAGTGAAGCAAGTGTCGTAAGTGCCATACATTGCCTTCCTTCAGGTTACCTCTGATACCATGTTAAGATTCAATATGATTAAGATATAAAATATCAGCATTGCATTTCATTTCATAACAATAGCATATACAGGATCACTGAAGAAACAACAAGCACAACATAAACACAAGAGACATAGATTTATCCTGGGAAACCCTCATGGGGTAGAAAACCCAGCAAAGCTTCCTCAATATAGATGACCAGCAAATACAAAGATGCAAACCAAAACCATGAGCTCCTTCTCCTCCACAGAAGACCTCTCTCACACAAGTGCGCCACTCACAAGTGAATGAATGAGTGAGATAAGTGAGGAACATCCTCCTCTACTTATACTTGTTCCCCGACTGACTTTTACACAAGCTAGGTCAACTCCAACTTAATTACGGGGATAAACACCCCATTACAACTGACTAGGCCAACCCCTCTAGGGTGGTCTAATAACCCTTTGACCCACATAACACATATAGGGCCGAACCCCACTGGGAAAGTCTAATAACCCAAGTTACCACAATCCGACGGAGGAATAAACATCTCCGGATATACAATAAGATCTTCATGGAGGAATGAAACATCTCCGAGATAATAAAGTACAAATATAATATTCTTAGAAGTTACAATATCCCAACAAGTACCAGGAAGATACTTTGGGCTCGAAAATATAAGGAAAGAGATGACAAACCACGTCCTCGTGCTCCACATTTAAAAGATTTAGAGCTAGATAAAAACTTTTAAGGTGGTCTTCCACAGAAATTCCTTTACTAGGATCATACTTAGGCAAAACCTTTTATGGGTTTTTGGGCAAATCATGGAATGGTCCGACTACATTTAATGCTCCTCTGGCTCTCCATGCGGGTACGGCCTTAACTCTCGGGGGAGAGTGTGGTGGTGTATGCAGTGGTGAGTTAAGAGGGGTATGCCTTGGAGTGTGCTGCTGCTCTAGATTTGTAGAGGTCTCTGGTCTAACTTCGTCAAAAGGTTCAGTGATCTCTTCTAGAGATAAATCTAATCATTCTTCTAGACTTTGAACAAGAACGGAATCCCTTGTACATTGAGGATTTCTTCGAGGAGCTCTGGTTTTGGATAACAAAGGAACTGTGGTTAGTCCTCCAAGACTTCTCACGTACGAGCGAGTATGTCTCCTGAATTGATTTACTTCCTCAAAAAGGACAGCGTACACTATTTCTGATTGTTCTGTTTCAGGGTTAGGATCTTCTTGATTTCTTGATTCCAGATCTGGAAATTCTGGGATGGTTGTTTCAGATGGGTTTTCAGTGGAATTTTTACCAACAAAAGAATCTCTTCTGCTAGCCATGCATTGGTGGCCCTCTTTCTAGCACCAAAAACTGTTGATGCCTCGAATATCGTTGCATCAATCAGCAAGGGATTCTCCCCAGTAAGCGATCCCAACTAGATCGCCCTCCGTTTGGTGTGGGAAATCCGCCCGGTTAACGGTTCTGACTACCATAGGTTTTAAAGATTTGTTTGTTTTACCGGTTGCGGCCCGATCCATCGCTTATGTATTTTGTATTTATTATGATATGCATGTGCCCTATATTAAATGCATGTGGTAAGCAAATCTACGCTAATCTAATTTATATCTAAATTATCCTATCCTTATAAGGAGCAGATTTAAAGAATGGGTAATAAACTGAAAACACATCCAATAATTCCAAAGATAGCTGCTAAATTGGGAGTATTTACATGAGGAAATAAAGATTATCCAAGATAGCCCAGATAAATACTAGCATTCAATCACCCATTTAACACAAAAAATTTTGCAGAGGAAGTGAAACCATTCATAGCAAAGAAGTAACTCATAGGAGCCAGGAAAGATCTCACAGGAAATGTACAAAAATGCAGAAATAGTTCAACAATTATCCAACAAGAATCCAAGCAAAGTGTTGTGCCTACTTCCACAGGCCAAAACGAATTTTCTTATTCATGTAGTAGAAATAGTTCATTTACAAGACAGAAAACCTTTCACCTTCCAAAAGTCCCCCTTCTCTCTTCCTCTAATCAGCTTTATATAGATTTACAAAATGTGCCAATAGTTGCCACCTATATCCTAACCGTTTCTATTCCTCCAATTTGTCTTGTAGTGTTGACATTACAAAAGTAGGAATATCTCAAATAACTTTACAAAAAACGGGAGCACAAGTCATGTTAATATTACAAAGGTATATGCATAAACTATCAACCCAAGAGACACGTTGGAGAATGTAAGCTATCCCTGAACTGGCACTTTGGGAGACTTAGGCGCTTTTGGGACCACTGGGGCTTCTTCCATCACTACTGCAACAACTGGGCCACTTTCTGATGTGGGAACTTGACTGGCTGCCAATGCCCTATCTACTTCTGCAATATAATTTCCCCAATGATTTGTTTCTTTTACTATATTTATTCCAACCAAGGGAATCATAAATCTGAGGGACACTCTCTACTTGGCGAGTTCTTCTACGAAAACAATTATTTTTGCCATTGTGGCCCTGATACTTTCTTCTAGGCGGTGCTTATGAATAGCTGCTTTGGTGATAAATTGGTGCAGGTCTTCTGAAGTCAAGACATCTAGCTTCTGCACATATTCATTTTCTGCCTTGAGTTCTTCACATAGCTTAGATAAACGTTGTGCTCTATCCGGGAATTCTTCTAAATTTTGAGGCATGGCTATCTGACAACTTTCCTATGTGGCTCGTATTTGGGAATACAGATTCTTGCACCGCTCATAAGTAGCTAAAGTCACAGTGGCCAACTTTACTCCGCAATCCTTAGAATAATCTAGGGTGTGTATATCTGCCCTATACTCAACAACAGACTTAAGGGGAAGATTTGCTGAGAACTCTAACCTCCCTTCCCTCCATTCAATGTGTTTTTTAATCTCTCCGCTGATGCGTGTGTGCTTCTTCCTGACCCGAGTGGCTTCGACATTGATTTCCTTAACCTGGGCCATTATTGCTTTTAGCTTGTATATTTCCTCTGATAGAAGTTCTTGTATGCCATAGGTCTCTCTCAGTATTTCACAGGCTTGCTCGTGGAAGGGGCTGATGTCTCCCATTTTGTTGTTTGCCAGCTTTAATTATTGTTCTAACAATTCGTTTCCTTCTTGTAACTTTTCAATGTGTTCTTTCAAGTCGACGATCTCTTGAATGTTGTCAAACTTCTCTGATTCAAGCCTCAGATTTTTTCCTTCAAGCGCTCCCTTTTCTTTTTCTAACATCCTTACTTGTATTGTCAGGGCCCTCCTGTCAGCTTCTAGTTGTTGGAGAATTTCTTTGAACTCTTCCTTCTGAGATGTGAGAGCATCATTCCTCTCGATCATTAAATTTGTATAGTTCTACTCTTTGACTAAAGCTTCCTGCAACTGACGTACTTTCTCCTTTTCTTCACTCAATTATCCCCTAGTAGGTTGACATTGTCTGCAGTTGCTGTAACCGTGGCTACGGAGATGAATTCCAGGATTTTAGCAGCCTCTTCTAAGTTCCGCATGACCGTAGTCTCGTGTGTAGTGATGATGTCTGGCTGAAAAGGTCTTTTCAATTTGGAACCTGTTTCTTTAACAATGGTTTTCCTTTTCTTGTTATAAGCAAAATTTTCCCAATTAGAAACTGTACTGCCTTTGTAGAGTGTAAAAGGGACAATGGGGAAATCTCTTATGGGGGAACCCATATCTAAATTTTGCAGGTCTGGGCTTTTGGGATCAATATCCTCTTGGGACTTCTTTTCTTCCTCTTCTTTCTTTTGTGCTTCTTCCCCCTGCTCCCCTCTTAATGTATCATGTTGTTCTTGCTTCGCAATTCTTTCCAATCTAATTCTTTCCTCTTCTTCTTGCCTCCTTGCCTCAGCTTCGGCTGCTTGGATTTTCAAGTTCGCTTCTTCTATGCATTTATCTTCTTCAATTTTTTTTGCTTGCTCTAGGAGCCTTTGTTCTTCTTTTGAAGAAGCCTTGGCAGTCTCTACGGTATCCTTTTCTCTTTGTGAACCTATTTTCCCTACAACATTGGAGCTCCAGTTGGACCCTCCTTTGCGCATTTGGAAAATCTGTAGCTCAGTCATATTGTTGATCCCCCTATATGCCTCCTCCTGTGGATCATAAAAGTTGGTATACTCATAGGGAGTGGAGAGTTCTTTGCAATGTTGTGCAATTTTGCCCTGTCGATCATTCCTGTGAAAAATCCTTTCTCCAAAATGAAAGCTCCTCAACTCTGCCACAAACTCTTTCACGGTTGCAATTCCTGAAAACCTGTAGGCCCTGACATAGAAGGGTAAAGGCAGAAAAGTAGCTTTCTTGGATTTATACAGAGTATTACCCATTCCATCAATGAATACCTTCCTTACCATCTCCTTGTGGATTATATAATCCATATCGTATCTTGGTAAAATATATGGGGCTTTGGAACCTCCGTACATCCTTATGTAGGTACCTTATGGAGAAAAATAGAAATCACCATATTTCTCCAAAGCTTCCATGGCATTCTCAGACAGGAAGTTCAGTTCTTCATTAAATATTAATTGATAAAGGGGCATGATGAACTCCTCGCAAATGAGCTTGTAATCCCTCTTGTAATTTTGAGCCTAGAAGATTTTGTAGGAAATGAACACCAAGCCCTCTTCCAAGTTCCACATGCATCCCAACTTGGGAAAGAGACATTTTGCCACGATACAATCTATCAGGTAAGAAGCAATATAAAACTCTTCCTTCCTCTCCACCGACCCTTCTTGTACCATTATTATAGCTAATGACAGACTGTCTGAGATGATATCATCCCAGTTGAAGATTGTCCCTTTGAAGGCTACATAGTGGATGATAGGGACCCATTGTAGCATAAACATTGTCCCATCGGGTCTCCCGAAGATTCTTCTTAACGTGAGAGTGATCAGTCTGAAAGGAGGCCTCAGATTCTAAACCTCGTACTCCTCACTGTATTTTCTTCTGATTTGCTTGCCTGCAATTAACAACCTTCTTGCCATGTCTAGATTATCCATCTGGATCCCTTCCAACCATGCATCATCAAGCCGCTGATGTGCTTTGGGTAATTTGTAGGCCGTTGAGATATAAGACGGGTGAAACAAAGCAAAATCCTTTCCCAAGCTATCTGCTATGACTATTGTCTCGGTGTTCACATGTTGCAACACCCATCCAATTACTTCTGAGCACAGGAAGAGTTTTGGACGTGTGGTCGCCTTGAATATATAGGAGTTCTGAATGTTCTGATATAAACATTCTTCCTCAAGATGAGCCTCAGGGAAGTCCTGATCTCTTATCATGCGGTAGACATCTCCCCAGTTTACTTCTGGAGGCACACCTGTAGTGCACTTGGTGTCCTGGAACGTTGTTTCCATTCTTGTGCTTTCGTCAACTGCCTTCGATTTTCTCTTGCCACCTTTAGCTATTTTGAAAATCATGCTCAACAATTAAACATGAATAGGCATGTATGACATGATATTAACAACCCAAACTAGTGTCTTTTTTATAATATCTCCATTTCAACCAAAACTCCTAAAAAATGTTTCCTTCAAATACCAGTTTATAATCTTGTGAAAGCATTGATTTAGTTACCTTTGCGGTTGCTATTGTGATTAGGAATCATGACAGCAAATGCACAAGGGTTGGTCTAGGTACCTTAGTCCCTAAGAGACAAAACACCGACCGGCGTGTAAGCGCGAAAGGTGTAAATTCTATAGTTGTGGAAACGCCTACGATTAGGTGCGAGAAAGGACAGAAAAGGTCTAACAGGTGATGGGTAGAGGCAGCATTCTTCTAATTATTTAAATTGTCAGAGCCTTTAGGCCTTTTACGTCCATGCTTAGGGTTGCTAAAAAAATGTTTCTTAGGTTGGGAGCAATACGTCGTCCAAGACTATGAAGAACAAACTCCAATGCTATTAATGATATAAAGAGACCCACCGCAATAACGGAACGACCTTGAATAATCAAAATGGCTCTAGACTTTCCTGTGACTATGAAACTAAGAAGAATTGACTAGGCAGGATGATATTCTGAGTTAGGTGCACAACGGGTCGATGATAGGCGTAAATGTTCTACAAAAAAAAAAACGCCATGGCTAGAAAAGAACGAAATGAAATGACGGATCATACCCTTTTAAGTAGGAAACACACATCATAGCAGGGCCTGCGAAGGTACTAACCTGGAAGTGATGGCGTGCTACCGACGGTTGTTGCAGGGTCTGCGAATATGCGCCTTCAAACGATGATGGACGTGCGTCGCAGTTCAAACGGAACGAAAAACACTCCGGGTGATGAAAAAATAATGAAATGTTAACAAGGTTCACCCAAATATATTCAACTTGGTATGTGCGAACCATTAATATGGTGGTTGCAATGTCATTAAAACGGGACTTAAGGCTGTGTACGGCCGGGTCAAATCAAACCCTTTTTCAATAAATATGACCATCAAATCGGGAAGGTTAGCTTAAGGCTTCCGGCTCCTACGGAAAGAGAAGTTGAGTTTTTCCTGCCGTTGCGGGAGAATTGTCCGAATGCTTCCGCGGAGGAGCCATGTGCCGCGGAAAACTTACGTGAGCTCGCCCGCTTTCATGGAAAAGTTAGTCAAATTCTTCTGATTATGTGCCAACGTTTGATAGTGCGGAAGAGATAGATGAGCCTTTCCGTCAAAACTTGTTGATGTGTTTCGATGCTTGTGGAAGAGTTAGATGAAAGCTTCCGGCGTTGCGGAGAGACTTGATGAAATTGTTCGGTCGCGGACTCGCTTGGTCATAAGTTTCACCCTTTCCAAGACTTAAGGTAACTTTTCCGCCGCGGGTTTGACTTAGCCTTTTATTTCCACGGTTTCGGAAGGCTTGGACTAACTCTTCCGACGTGGTGGCAAGATTAGCTCAAAGCTTCCACCGTTGCGGCCCGAAACTCTGAGTTTTACTTAGGTAAAAACATGACTCAAAAAGTTCAAGGCAAGTTGAGATTCCTTTTAGAGAAAAGCTAAGGAAAGAGTTATGAGGTCCGGATAACCTTGGGCAGATTTTCCTTTTGCTAAAAAATAGAGGAGGGGCCCCAATATTTTTTCAAAAAATCTAGGGGGGGATGTTGTACCAACAACAGGACCTGTTGGAAGGCAGTTTGGTAAGGAAGAATTGCAGCATCGCCGATGCTGCGACACGTCAAAAGAGGTCGCAGAAGGTAGAATGATAGACTATTTTATGTATTTTTGAGTCGATGTTACCGAAAAATGCGGATTTTTGGGTCATTGAACCATATGAGATGTGATTTTGAGTTAATTGTACCACAGTAGGCGGGTTTTTGGGTCATTTGGACCATGTCAGTTAGATTTTGGGTCATTTGTCCAAAAGTCGGTTAGGAAGTTGTTAATAAGTGGACAAGCATTGTAAAGGCAAAAGCATATTTATAGTCAAAGAGTCATATGTGTTGGATAACCTTTTGATCTGATCTGGGTAGGATTTTTGGATGTTGTTTATGTGCATATTTGAGTCTGTATGTGAGATAAAGAGATATTGTTGAGATCTGGTTTTGCGGAGATGTTGTATCAGGGTTTTTCTGAAGTAATATGACATGACATGACCGTTTGGCGAAATTCCCTGTATACCTTTTATGTTAATGCATGGTGCGATGATTTTTTGATGCAGTTAATACTTTAATGTTATACTTGTCACGATGAATGTTTATGTTGAATGATGCTATGAATATGAATGATGTTAATCTTGAATGCATACATCTGTTTTGAATGCTACCATAAGTTAAGTAATTATTTCCGCAATCATCCTCCATTCGGCGGAAACATGGTTCCGTCCACTCTCCCTTGATCGCCTCGGGTGAGACCTCATCTGCTCTGCAGGTGTTGCTAGACAGGGTAAAACCCGTCTGGGCCAGTGCTCAGGGAGATCACAGTGGGTTGGTGTCAACAGCGATGGGAACCCCTATCGACTGGGTTTGCGTTAACACTACTTAAAGGAAAAGTGCGGAAGGTTCCAGCTGCAGAGGTTAAAACAAGGCCTGCCTCTGGAATTGAACACTCCAAGGGAATTTGTTGACACTTCTTTGCACTGCACAGAGTTGGAAAATGATCAATTGTGCGAGTTTTTCTTGCACAACTTTGTGGTGTCGAGCTCACCTAACGTAGGCGACTCCCAGCTAAGAGCATTATGCTCCTGGATGAATAATGACATAGAAAGGGCACAAGATGATCATATATATCTTCTAGAGAAGTGGAAAAATCCATTATGGATCAGGGCCGAGGCATCTCATCCTGAAAAAATCATTCGGGACCACCAGAATCTCATCACAGATGAGGAGCTAGTTCCTATATTGCTTGAAAAACAACAAGATGCTATCACGCATTTGATCTCACCCTTCAATGCACATACAAAGAGGTACAGGAGGCCATCAATGATAGGTGGGAAAGCATTGGAGATGATTTGAAGAAGAAGGAACCTCACTCCCCCCTCAGGTTAAAAACGACACTCACTAAGGCCAAGTTATACAGGGAATCTTTGATCAAACACCAACTCAGATGGATCGGAATGAAGCTCAATCCACCATTTTTCTCCCATTAACTATCAAAGCACAAATTGACGAGGAGGAAGATAAAATAACATGGACTAGAGATGACCGAACCCATGGCTATCATAGGCAGGCAGGGGCTCCCAGGATTGTTGCTTGGGACATCAGAGAAGCTATCCATGAACAAAATGTGTCACCCAAGGATGGGTGAATCCTTCAGTTTGGGGGAGATGATGAGCCCCAAATTAGGTATTTTATAAGCCTTTTTATACCGCACAAGCACAGTAATGGACAAGGAAAATGCCTTTGTTTGTGGGGTTTAATAATTTGTTTTGATTATTTGATAGAGTAGTTTACAGTTTATTTTTTTATGCTTAAAAGTGTTTTCTATGAGCTAATTATATGAAAACAAGTGTGTATGAGTAGGTGCAGGTACTCTAAGAGACAACCATCGATTCCAGCTCGAGAACTGAGAGATCATAAGTGGCTCAACGCCCTTTTTCCTGATTTGTAGAAGAAAACTCATGTTCAACAGCATCGACATTAAAGCATAGAAGTTTAGGTTATGATTCAGATAGTTATATATATGGGCCTCTTGAGTAGCAAGAGGCTCATGTTGGAATTTTTGTAGCACTGATATTCAACCTATGTTATTCGAGACAATTATGTTTTAAGACCTTTCTGAACATGAAGTTACAATTTTAATGAAGAAGTGATGTTGTTTCAAGCTTTGCGTTTATAAGACTTCTTCCACTCCTGAAATACGAGTTGGAGAGAGCCCCTCCAACACGTAGGTTAGGAGCTTCACTTTTATTTCAAGTATATTTCATATGTACTGTGAATTGATTTAAATTGTTATCGTATATGAAATACTTTGGTAATGTTTGAATGACATAGTTTTATTTCAGTTCATCGATCATTTCATTTCAGCACTATTTATCTGTAGTTTGTCAACATTGATCCTGTAGTTCTACAACGCGCTTTCCGTAGTCCTGTACACACATTTTGTGCAGGCGTGATTACCTCTGTTTTCCAGCTCGCTATATTAACTTTAGACAAAGATTTAGATCTGCGATGCCATGAATATCTCTTTGATCTGAGTTCAGTTATATAGGATTTAATTGTTTTAGTTCTTTGGATTTGAGTAGAGTAATGGATTATTGCTTTCAGCATTGGATTCGAATAGATCAAGTTTGATTAATTTTCAGCATTGAATTCCTAGTTAGACTTCCAGTTTTCAGTACTTTATTTCTAGATCAACTTTCTCAAGCTTTCAGTATTTTATTTCTTAGATTAGATTTACAGTCTTTCAGCATTCAATTCTTAGCATAAAGATCTATTAGTTTCAACATCCTAGTTCACAAAATTACAATATTTTCATATTCCTTCATTCATTGTTTAAAGAGCAGATCACTTCCATTTCCTCTTTGAGAAACCTTCAAGATCACCCCCACATCCTAAAACGACGAAGACTATCCTATAGAGCACATACAGTGCTTAGCACCTCTTAAGTTTGTACACTTCCTGGTCGATAATTAAAGTATACTCCTGGTTTAGCTGTCCTAATTACACATCCATTATTGGAGACCAGGATACTTTTGGCCTACAATATTTAAATATTGCATCAATGTTGTTAAAAAGTGTCACCCTTTCCAAATCTACACAAGAAAAATGCATGCACATCCTGCTCCATTACACCCTGTAGTAATTGTGGGTCCATTTTAAAAAAGGGCCATAGATTTAATCACAATCAACCCTCCTACAACCGATGGCCATCACTACATCATCGTAGCAGTGGGCTGAGGCGATGCCTACATTCAACTGCACGAGTAAAACTACAACATATTTTCTATTCAATCGCGTGATAGAAAGGTTTGGTTTACCCAAAGAGATCATTACTGATAACGGAAGTCATTTTAGGAATTCCTTTATGGATGAACTTACCAACAGGTTAGGATTGTGGCAGGACTTTTCCTCGACATATTACCTTCAAGCTAACGGACAAGTCAAAGCCATTAACAAGGTTTTGAAAACTATGTTGCAGAGGATGATTAATAAGAACAAAACTAACTGGCACTTAATGTTGTTTTTCTCTCTTTGGGATTACCGTACCACTGCTAAAACCACAACCAGATTCACTCATTTCCAATTGGTTTATGGAGAAGAGGTTTTGTTGCCAATTGAATGCGAAATCTCGTCATTAAAAATAGCAATCGAACTCCTACTAACACTTCTACAGAAGAAGAAAGGCTTCTGACATCTTCATTCTCTAGATGAAACTAGAAGGGAAGCTTCTCTAAATGTGGAAGCACACAAGAAAAGGATTAAAATGCAATATGACAAAGTGTTATGTCCCAAAGTCTTTTCTAAAGGAAATTTGGTTTTAGTTTATGACAAAGACCAAGACAAAATAGGAAAAGGGAAATTTATACCAAAATGGTTTGGACCACTTGTAGTCAAAACTATGTTAAAGAGAGGAGCATATCAATTGATCAATTATGATGGAGAACCTATGTCGGAGATCAGAAATTGTCTCTATCTGAAGAAATACTTTGCGTAGGCACTTATGCCTCACATTAGTTGTTGTATTATATTGTATTCTTTGTATACATGTTTATACTTTAGTTATTTCGAGCACACACTTATCTTGCTTGGCATTGTCACTTTGGCAAATGGCACAAGAAACCTTCACATATTTGGGATATGCGGATGGCGCCAGATGTAGTTCTCGAAACATTGCTTCCGTCGCATGGGTGATTTTCACACCTAATGACGAAGTTTTAAGTTCAGGAGGCTTTTTTATTGGATCTGCAATCAACAACGTTGCAGAATATAGCGCAATCATTGAGCTTCTTGTCGAGACTATCACCCTTGGAATCCGATGGATAATAGTGAAACTGGACTCGAAATTAGTTGTATCTCAGTTAAATGGTCAGTATCAGGTTCGAAATCCTACGTTGTTTAGAATGTTTCTATGAGTACGTCTTTTAGAATGTCAATTGGAGTTCATTGGATATATTCGCGTTCCTAGAAGACTGAATAGTTTGGCTGATTCCTTAGCCAACTACGTACTTGATTGGCATCTAAGTCATTAACATCATACCGAAAAAAGCAAGCATGTACATTATTCTTGGAAATTTAATTGAACATATCATTTAAAGACATAAGTAAAAGCCGAAATAAACTAGCTTACATGATAAATCAAAAAGTGTGTTGAGGTTTTAGACATTTTGAATAGTAACTTTGCACACAACAAAAAAATAGTGTAAATGCTTTTCTCTTTTTATTTCTTTTTCTTCAGGATAAAACCCAAAAAAATTCACAAAAACAATGCAAATATTCGGAAACTTCAAAAACATCTGAAACTGTTTCAAAATTTCCTAGTCTGGCATGAAAACTCACCCACAACTGGAAAAATCACTAAATAAAGGTTCACAGCTTCTAGAAATTAACGCCGAAAGAAGATGCTTTCTTTCATCCATCGGCTATACCTATAAGGAATATCGTAAAAATGAGTGTTTTTACTTATCTTTTATTCATACATGTATAACCATATCCTTTTGAATGATATAATGATGCATAATTCTTCAATTTTGGCTATCTTTTTAGATATTAAATGCACATTTGAACCAGTTTCCGACTAAATAGTTGGGTAGTGAAATGGTTTTGATTACAGGACTTGGAGACTTTGACAGTTCAAACTATTTGATTCAGATAGTTGGAGATAGACCATGATTCATGATGATTTATGATTTTGGCATTTTTCACAAGACTCTATATGAAGTAAACCTCATTGACCCATTCCTACTTGGCCATCATACCAAATTGGATAATATCAGTTACATGGTATTATTTCACTGTACATCGACACATAACCCTGCTTCAAATAGCCTACCCATGGAGGGAATATCTGTAAGAGTGTGCACAACCAACTCAGCGCTTGTTTGCAATATGGATATTTGCCTTGGCTTGACCCGTGCCCTTGAAAAATAGGAGTATGCCCATACAACACTCGTTCCCTCCCATGTACTATAGCATTCTTTATTCTTTTTCAAGATGATAAATGAAAAAGCCATAAAAATTAAACAACACAAAAATCCAAAAAGAAGGAGAATTGAACCATTTCATATTATATCCTGGAAGAAAATGGCAACAGTCAGTCCTTGTTTCCCTTGAACACGACACATAATTTGATATATGCTCACAGTACACCATCCACATTTGCCTTAGGAAACTGTACCAGTATTTTGAATAGATCTCCATCAATGGGTTATCCTTCCCATCACCAATGGAGCTTTCGTTAATGCATCTGGCATTGGCGGATTTCATTAAGGTCGGTTCCTCAAATTCCTATGTTGCCAAGTGTCCATTCTGCGTCGTTTTATGTGTTCAAGGGAAGTTCAAACAGATTCGGTCATTCCTCAAATATTCCCCACCAATCATGTCGGCCTTCCTTGTTTCAGTGTACAGTGTTGGATCTCGCAACTCTACCAAATTATAATACACTATTGATATTTGTTTCGTATCGGTTGATGTGGGATGCATTAATGCCCTCCTTCCAATGGATCTATTCCTGTCGACACCAAATCATCATCTAGGAAATGGATCTAGAAACCCAGTACCACCTTGGATCTTGCAGTCATTAGTGGCAGGTTTCCTCGCAAATGAAAGTGGGTATACATCAATGACCCCTGATTATTTGATTCTACAAGTGCTCGACTTCAGAAAATGTAGTCACACTTTCTAGTTTGTACTCAGTACCTTAGAGTCCATCATCATTATCGGTGGGTCTCTTTGCATCTGTTAACGGTATACATCAATGACCGGTAATCAGATGGTGTTTTATTATGCTCGACATCAGTTCATTTATTTGCATTATATAAATTCGTACTATTGTCTATTTGTATTGAATACCTTGGGAAAAACAGTTGTATCACTCATTGATGCACTGCTCTAGTTGCGCAAGATTAAACTACCATGTCAGAAGTTCGATGGAAACCTTGCTCTCGCACTCCTCAAAGTGCATGTTTACACTTCTACAAAAATTTACTTTTGACATGGATCCACTGTGTATTGTTCATGGCCATGCTTGTTTACTGTTGAGCATGGGTATGCGCGCCACGGGAAGATATTGTATATTTGAGAAATTGCTATCTTTGACTTGCAGGTGTTCTCCTGAATCCTGCACCTATGACCTAATCATTTTTCACCCTTGCTTTGATCAATAAAGAGTATCAGTATGAAGAATATCAGTATAAAAATAATGCATTTCGGCCCTTAGCTCCACTTCGGACCTCACATATTAGGGGGCATCTGTTAACAATCAAATTAACACCCTTAACAAAGTGAAAGGTAGAAGCACACTTTACTATGCACCCGCAACATGAAGATATAAGACAAGTACATAAGAGAATAGTCCTCTCTTATCTAATCACTACTTCCATGATCGGAAGGATTGAGTGAAGAAAGAAGTATTCTAAAGAGACATGGTTCAGTGATTGAACTACTCAATTGAAGGCTCAAATCTAGTCTCCACTAGTCAACAGTGAAAAGAAGTGCATAAGATTGCATTAATTGTACTTAAGAATGCCGAGGTTATGACAAAAGCTTAAAAATATCATGGAAAGTGGATTTTTGGGTAAAAATAATAAAAAATCAAGAAAATGGATGATCCCACATTGAAAGATGAAACTTGAGATCCCATTTCCCAATACTATAAAACAAAATCATTTGGGGCATGGCAAGGGAGGCAAAAGGAGAAAGAAAAGGCATGTTGGGGAGATTCGAAGGTTGAAAATCTCATATTCATCAAAAGCAAGGATGGAGAATGATGGCTCAAAGCTAGGGAGGATGGATGCATCTCAAGCTCTGTCGTAAGTAAGTATTTTTCTAACTTGGCATAATATGAAGCAATCCAATTTCCCTTATATCCATGAGTTTAAATTTTTTCTTCCAAGTTTGATTTGAATTCTAAATGGTTAAATGTATTAGGGAATGTTAGATAATTATGGATTTCTGCCAGTGAACCTCACCTATTCATAGTAACATAGTTGTTTAATGTAGATTCATCCCTACCTTAAATGATATTATCATAGTAGCCCAGAAAAATTCATTCATCTGATCTGGAATCAAATTTCCTAAGTATTGTTATTTCATTTTATATAGCATTTACTTCTAAATATTATGAAATGCTTAACTTCAGTTGGTCTTCCTTTCCAAATTTCATAAGGTGTTGAGAAACTATATGTTCTGATCAAGCATTTGTTGAATATGTGAACAGTTGTATGAACAACATGTGTCCAAAACATGTCTAGCAGCTTTGATTCGTTTAGCAAGGTCTTGGCCATTTCTTGAATAGTCATTGTTTTTCTTTCTACCACCCCATTTTGTTGTGGAGTTCTGGATGCTAAAAATTGTCTTCTAATTCCATGTTTACCACAATAGTTATCAAACTTGTTTGATGTGTATTGTCCTCCATTGTCAGATTTCAAGCACTTTATTCTTAAATCCGTTTTATTCTCAACTGCTTCCTTAAAAATTTTAAAGCGCTCGAATGTTTCTTATTTTTCATTAAGGAAGAATACCCATGTCATTCAAGTGTTAAAACATTATTCTCGAATAATATTATGTTTCATATTCTTAATTAATAGAACATTATTTGCCTTGGTTCTTTTATTTCCTAGACTTGCTAGCCCTTTACCCAAAAAAATTTTTTTGCAAGTTACATAGTAAAATTATATTATGATACAAAAAAGGTTACAATCATCAGGAGAGTCTGAATATAGCATTATGGAGCTACTCATGGTACCAATATTACAAAAAAAGGTACTGTAAACAAGCCTAGAGATATAGCCTAGATAACCACCGAACAGGAAATACAGGAACAAAGAGTAACTCTGGACTAGACAGAAATAAAACAAACAAAAATGCAGAGCATCATAACTAGAAGTGTTGTGCTCGTAACAAGTCGCTTCAAGAACTGGCCTCCACGTCTTTTGAGCCATGAATGTCCTCAGATATGGGGCAAGGGCTGAAGAATTCATCTGTCCACTGCTGCTCCGGGAGCTTGATGGGCAGAGGCTCGACTTTGCATGGGAGAATCGCCTCGGCCTCTTCCTTGCGGATGCGCTTGTGATGAGTGACCGCAATGGTGGAGGGAACCAGAAAAGAAGTCCCGGGAGGGGAAGCGCCTTGAACTACCACTGCAACAGGAGATTCAGGACCTGAGATGTGGCCATGAGTAGGAGCGACGTCCTCAGAGGCAGTGAGGCCCATGGAACCATGTAAGGAGCTTCCAGTAGCCTGCGCATCTCCTTCATTGACAACACCTTTATTTTGAACAGCAATCACCTCCCCAAAATCTACAACGGGACCCTCAGGACCAACGCCTATCGGCGGGACAATATGTGGAAACAAGGAGTATCTATGACCCGTGAGGCTAGCTTCCAACGTGACGAGAACCCCATCCAGATGGGCCATATTGGACCTCGTGTCCATAATGGCCATCTTCGCCAAGTTCCAGTCGGTAAGCATCTCCTTCACCAAAATGTCGATCATGTTTTTAAGAAGCCAATAGTGATTCACCTGAGTGCCTGGGCTGCCAAAGGAAAGAATTTCCACAACGCTACACGACTCCCAGTCATCAACCAGACGACAAAATGGCATGGAAACATTGTCCTTATATCAAATATTTGCAGGAATTTCCTTCTCGGCCACAGACGTTGTTTTGTTAGAGCCATGGCCGGAGTCGCGCTTGGAGGTGCCTCGCGTGCACTTCATGGCAATGTTGGAAACTTCACAGGGGGACTGAACAGGGGCCGAGCCTTCTACAGTCGAAGCCGATAGTGAATAGCGGAGGCGGGTAATGACCGCAGGAGGTTGAATGTGGATCTTCATATCCCGGAGAGGGCCTCTGCGAGGGAGAGTCTTTGCACAAGAGAGATTAATGGTGAGGTGAAACCAGCGAGGGGGAGGGGACGTAGGAAGCTGGTTTGACATTAATGCCACCCACCAAGCCATGTGGGCGAGGAGACCCGGAGCGTGCGAGAAGGCCAGCTGGAGGAAGTTCAAGTCCATAGTAAATGCAGGTGTCTTGGGAGAAGCCCAACCTAGGAGTTGGTGCTTGGGGGAGGTGTCGTGTCTGCTCCATCAATCCTGCTGGAAGTCGAGGTGTCACCTGAATCCGGGGGGAATAGGTCCTTTTTGGCTTGTTGGAAGCAGAATTGCTTAAGCTAAGTGGAAGAGTTGCAAGGGTTATCTGTCTAGAGAGTGTGATTACTGGCAACACCTTCATTTGCCAATCTGTCAGCAAGGGAGTTGGATTGGCGCAATACGTGCTGAAAAGTAATGTTCCTTTGGTTATTCAAAGTAGCAGCCAGCCTGTGGAGTCTGCTTTCCAAACTCCAACTAGAGGAGAGTTTGGCTACTTGTGAACCATTCTGGAGCTTGGAGGGTGCTTGGAGGCCAGTGTAAGAATGAGTTGAGAATCTCCTTCCGCTATGAGAGGGTGGAGATTATGATCATTACCAACCATGAGGCCCTGCAGGAGACCATCTAACTCTGCTGCGTTGTTGTTGTCATGCCCAATATTACCATAGTAAATTATGAGTGTTGCCCTCGTGATCATGGAAAACACCCCAAAAACCTGTTGGTCCAGGATTTCCTTTGGAGGCACCATCGAAGTTAAGCTTGTAGAGACCAGGTGGGGGGGGCACCAATGGGAGGGTTTGGAGAAACGGGGGTGGGGGAACAACAAGGCGTTGGGGGGGAAGGCTGGGAGAAGTTCCAGCTGAGGAGAATGGACCGCTCCAGATCGGTGGTGGGAAGGTCGGAGGTATTCCAAGGAGTGATGAATAGGGTTTCCTGGAGGTTGATCTTGAGGGTATCCCAGATTTTGTCGAGCGGGTTGCATTTTCCTTCAAAGATTCGGAAGTTCCTTTCCTTCCATAAGTTCCATACTAGGAGACCTGGGGTGAGATCCCACAGCCTGTTGAGTTGATTGCTTTGAAAGGGCTCATGGTCCCAGTGCTGCAAAGTGCCAATGATGTCGCCTCTGACTCTGTTGGTGCGATGGAAGGACTCCGCCACTTTATCCCAGAGCATGGAGGCTAAGCCGCATGAATCAAGCAAATGGTCCATATTTTCGATGTTGCTTTTGCACATAGCGCAGATGGCAGGACCGATGAGACCTTTTTTTTGCAGGTTATCCCAGGTGAGAATGCTTCTATGAGCCAGCAGCCAAAGAAAAGTTGAAAATTTCAGCCATAAGGAGAGGTCCCAAATCTTCTTCCAGAGGGGGAAGGGTGTGATGGCATCTTTATGCGCTAGGATGGAGTAGGCCTCTTTGACTGTGAAAGAGCCCTTAGGAAGATGCCCCCAACGAATAACGTTATGTCCATGAGAGAGGCTGATTTTCCTAGTTTGAAGATCTATCCAAACTCATCATACTCATCTGCTGGTCTACCGGGTGTCCAATGCCTAGGATTCTTCCAAATTCTGAAGGGGGGATTCTTAGCTGGGTCCCAGAAATCACAGACCACAATGTCAAAGGTTGTCTGTGTTAGGAACCCATGTCTTCACTTTGTTAGTATATTATTGTTGGACGCATATGCTTTGTAAGTCGTCTCGTAGTATTTGTTGATCCATAATTTATATTAGCCCATAGTATTGGACGCATATGCTTTGTAAGTCGTCCCATAGTATTATATGTCCCATGGTTTTGACTCATAGTATTGGCGCCTAGACTTAGCCCATGGTTTGTATTGACACATAGTATTGACCCATGGTATTGGCGCCTAGACTTAGTATATAAGTGTGTGTTGAGGCCTATGAAGGCACCGTGAAGTTAATTGTATTGAGCTTGCTCAAAGGAGGTTTCCCCCTCGAAGTGGCCCGTGATCAATATAAAAGTGATTCTGAGTTCTATTATTTATGATATCTCGTGTATTTGCATTAATTAATTATTGCAGGTTCATCACATCTGGTATCAAAGCACTTTCTTGGGCTCGTTTGGTGGAATTTCTTCCAAAAAAAATTTCGCATCTGTCGCAGCTTCGGATTTGCGAATAATCTATATTTGCTTAACTGTGGGAAGTACTTGGGCATAAGCCCTAAAACTCATTGTGAGGAGTACCACAGGAACCCCAAAGTAGCTGACCCATTGAGAGGACCTGCCAGCAAAAAGGGCAACGATCCCTACCTGATTGACTAGTTCCCACCCGTGAGGTAAACCAAGAGCTGTCGTTTGTGGCAAAGCAGTTATCAGTTTTACCTGAGCCGTAGAGTGAGGGGTACTGCCCCAATATGCAAGCCGTCAGACAGCATTGCTGGCCGAGTGAAACACCTGAACTGTTAGGAAGTCGTACATACCTGGGGTCCATATCTATTTTCAGTTGAACTATTGTCGATCACTTCCGCTCCAGATCCAACCGTTTCAGATCTATTCTAAAAGTCGTTCCAGATGTAGTTGTCGTTTCAGATCCAGCCATTTTTTATCCCTTCCACGCCATTGCAGATCCATCTATTGCGGATCCCTTCCGCGCCACTGTTGCCGATCCATTTCTGATAAAAATAAAAAATAAAACGTTTCTGTTTTTCGGCCATATCTCCCTTGTTTCAACTCTGTTTTCCCTGAAACTTCACTGACATCCATGCAATCCCATTCTGCATATTTCATTCCTGATGACCCTATCCCAAATTCTACTTCCCAAGACCAGAAATCCCACATTTGTCTATTTTTAGGGTTTGCCATAACTTCTTCGATTTTCACTTGATCGCCTTCAAATTTTACGACAGAGTTCCTTTTCTAATTTTGCTTCTTTGTCCCTCTCTGCCCAATTTTCTCATTCTTTCACCCTGCTTCTGAAATCCCCCTTTTCTGCTTTCCTGTCCTTTCGACAGTGTCCAAAATCTAGTCAAACCCCAATTACCTATCAGATTTTTTCCCCAATCCAAATTTCCCTTTACTAAATCAGCTTCTGTTTGTGTTTTTCTACCCATTCCCGAAAAAAAAAAAAAAAAAACTTAGTTATGGTTGTCACCCATGCAAGAGCACACACCATGGAGGAAGCACTTGCAGCCATCCAAACCAAACTCCAAGATCTTGATGAAAAATTTCTCAGCCTCCATCTTCAGCATTCAACCATGAACAATAGTCGACAGCCAGAATCTTTTGCAGCCACCGGGTTCTCTTCTTCTAGTAATTTTCGTGGGTCGAAGCTTGATTTTCCTCGCTTCAATGGTACTGATCCGACTGGATGGATATACCGAGCAGAACAATATTTCAGTCTGCATAATACTTTTGATGTCCAGAAAGTTCCACTTGCATCCTTTCATTTGGAACAGGAAGCCCTTCAATGGTACCGTTGGTACATCAAAGCTCATCTCGAGCCAAACTGGACAGATTTTTGCCAACTCCTTTTGTCACGATTTGGTCCTAGTGATTTTGACGACTTCACAGGAGCACTCACTAAACTTCACCAAACTAGCACAGTGAGAGAGTATCAGACGGAATTTGAGAAACTAGCCAATCACACAGAAGGATTGTCTGATGAATTCTACAGGAGTTGTTTTATCAGTGGTCTCAAGGATGAAATCCGCTCAGAAGTCAAAATGTTATGTCCCAACACAATGATGGAAGTCCTAGGGTTGGCTAAGTTGGCCGAGGACAAGATCGCAGCGCAACAACACTCCAAACCCACATTTGTTCCCTTCAGAAATATAGGTTCCCAATGACCTCCCATCATGCCTGATCCGCAACCAACTCCTATCAAGCATTTGTCTGAAACAGAGATGCAGGCACGCCGAGAAAAAGGGCTTTGTTATAATTGTGATGAGAAATTCACTCGGGGACATAGATGTGTTCAACAAAATCTCTATCTCTTGGATGTGGATTCTCCACCTGCCTCAGAACTTGATGAAGAAGCTCCAGATACAGTAGATGATCAGGTCGACATTCAACACCCTCCTGTTGACACCCCATCTCAGGACAACCCACCCGAGCTCTCTCTCCATGCTATAACCGGCGTCACCACCCCATAAACAATGCGATTCAGGGGATACTTCAAGAATATCCCTCTTACCATACTCATTGATTCTAGTAGCACTCATAACTTCATTGACCCTCGGATTGCCAAACAGGCTGATTGTTTTGTCCATCCTTGCTCCAACTTTGAAGTCATGGTTTCCAATGGGGGCACCTTACTTTGCAAGGGGAAGTGTCACAATGTGCGTATCTCTATGGAAGATGATAACCTGCGCTCTCACATGTTTTCCTTGTCCTTAGGAGGATGTGATGTGATTTTGGTCCTTCAATGGTTACGCACACTTGGCCCCATCTTATGGGATTTTTCTGAACTTTGGATGCAGTTCTCAGTCAATGGGGCACAACACAAATTTATGGGCTTACAACCAGGGTCTCTCTGCATCATCAATTCACATCGCCTGGAAAAAATACTTAAGAAGAATTCACATGGTGTCATCGCTCAGCTCCATTCCAATCAGATGCAGCGATCAACAATCTCCACTAATTCCTTGGATAGATATGCAGGTGTCTTTGCTGAACCAATGAGCTTGTTGGCTTCAAGAGACCTTTCCGGTAAGAATTTAGCCGCATCTACCTCTCAGCAGGAAATGATGACTATTTTGCATACAGTACAGAAGTGGAAGCCATCCCTATTGGGGAATTATTTATGCATCAAGACTGATCTCCAGAGTCTGGAAACTTTCCTGGAACAACGGGTCTCCTCCCCAACACACCTGAAATGGGTTATCCAACTCATGGGTTATGACTATGCGACCACTTACCAGAAGGGTAAGGACAATATGGTGGAAGATGCTCCTCCTCACACATTTGATGCCCAGTTTCTCTTATAGCTATTTCTCTGCTTATTCCAAATTGGTTGCAATCTGTTCAATGGGGCTATCTCTTCTATGAACTCCATGCTTCTTCATCAGTAGGGCACTCTGGGTTCCTCAAAACGTATGACCAGGAACAATTTAACTTCTTTTGGTAGGGACTCAAAAGGACAATTCAACGGATGGTGGTTAACTGTGATACTTTCCAGGTCAACAAGGGTGAAACGAACCTCCTTTCGGAACTGCTCGAACCCTTTCCCATCCCTCCACAGATTTGGAAAACTATTTCTATGGATTTCCTAGAAGCGCTCCAGTGGTATAGTACCACATCTCAAAGGACACCATATGAAGCAGTCTCTGGACAGGCACCACCAGTCCTTCTTCCATACACCTTCAGCAGCTCCCCAGTTCAGGAAATTGACTCAATTCTTCGAAACCGTGATCAGCTTCTTCTCATTCTACAGGACAATTTCCACATGGCAAGAATTCGACTGAAACAACAAGCCGATTAGCACCGTTCTAAGCGCAACTTTCACATTGCTGATATGGTTCTTCTTCATCTATAGCCTTCCATGCAATCCTCCCTGAAACTCCAAAGGCGTCAGTGGCTCGAAATGCAACCCAAGGATGCTACAAGGGACCCACTCCTTCAAATTCTGCATCAATTTCCACATCTAAAGTTTTGAGGAGAAAGTTTTTTCTAAGGGAGAGGGGATGTTAGGAACCCATGTCTTTACTTTGTTAGTATATTGTTGTTGGACGCATATGCTTTGTAAGTCGTCCCGTAGTATTTGTTGATCCATAGTTTATATTAGCCCATAGTATTGACCCATAGTATTGGACGCATATGCTTTGTAAGTCGTCCCATAGTATTATATGTCCCATGGTTTTGACTCATAGTATTAGCGCCTAGACTTAGCCCATGGTTTGTATTGACACATAGTATTGACCCATGGTATTGGCGCCTAGACTTAGTATATAAGTGTGTGTTGAGGCCTATGAAGACACCGTGAAGTTAATTGTATTGAGCTTGCTCAAAGAAGGTTGCCCCCTCGAAGTGGCTCGTGATCAATATAAAAGTGATTCTGAGTTCTATTATTTCTAATATCTTATGTATTTGCATTAATTAATTGTTGTAGGTTCATCACAGTCTGCCATATAGTCAGAGCAGCACTGCAGGTGGGGAGGCTGCTAAGTTTGGGCAATTGCTGCCACGAATCCAGCCAGAAGAGGGAAAAGGTGCCATCTTTGATTTCCCAAAAACTATGTTGTTGAATGAGAGCTCTTGGTGAATTAGCAGCTCACCAAATAAGAGAACCCGGGGGGTCAGATTCGTACCTGATGAGCTAGGCGGGATCCTGGTAGGGGGCATATTTACAATTCCTTAATTGCGCCCAGGGAGAATCATTCTTGGTGATCCATCTCCACCAGATTTTAGCTGAGAGTGCTTCATTATTGATGTTAGGGTCTCTTATACCAAGGCCTCCCTCGCTGTTACAACATAATTTTCCACCTTGTGAGTATCAGCATTCTTTGGCCTGCAAGATCCATTTCACTGACTCAAATCCACTTTATATCTTTCAGACACTATTTTTCCCTATTTTTTCCCCTGTATGTTAGCTGCATCATTACAGTGGGCATACCCGCGAGTTGCATCACTATAGCCCGCAGGTAGAATGTAAAATGGTAAAACTCACTAGTTTATTACTTTTTACTCCCAAAAATCGGTTATTGGGTGACCTTTGACCCTCCATTTTCCCCGAAACACCTCAATGTGTCATTTCACTTACCTTTGAGAGGACTATATATTGAGCACATATGGCTTATGGACGGGAGGAGAAAGAAGAGCAAGAGAACTCTAGTGGATTTTTTCCCTATATTGAGTCTACACTCATTGATCCTTGTAGTTGTGAACCCCTTATGTTCACCTTCCAAACTCCTACCATAGTTTGAGTTTTCCATTCATGGAGGATTGAAGTGGTGGAGGCACAAGTGGATTGATCCAGATCTTGGTTCAGATTGGTTGCCGACAAGAGGTCATATCACATTATACTTATTCTTGTTTATTAATAAAAGTACTCATATTGTCGTCTATTAATGTTGTGAATGTTGTTTATTCTACATTGGGTTGCATTTACTTATAATATCATGGACCATTGCTATTGATGATGTTAATATCATTTATATATTATATATACTTGTTGTATATTGGCTGTCAATACTAATTTGCAGATTCAAGTGCACGGATTGAAAGCTCCATCGGGGATCTACATCAAATGTTTGGATCGAGGTTGGTTATATTCTTCATTATCTTAGCATTGTCATTTATATAGCATAGTATTGAGAATTGAGTTAATTTCTGGTAGTCAGCTGTCTGTAGTGGTCTACCCCAAGCCATAGTGAGTTTTCTCCAATACATAAATGGCGACTCCATTAGTCAATTTCCTTTGCAAAATCAACTTCACGGCCGTACCCGCGGACAAATTTGCATACAGTTGCGGGTACCACCGGTCAACCTGTGCATTGACTGCGAGTATGATGCCCTACCCCGCGACCCGCATAATAGTAGCCCGCGGGTAGCACTGAAGCCATGTAGGGCATGGCCAAACAAATTTTTTAACCACTAGAATTTAAAATAAAAACATTAAAACGGAAGGTGGGGATGAGATTACCAACCTGCTCCTGACGGTTCAATGATCGAATGCCAGTAGCTCCCGGCATCAACATCTAAACTTTGAGGTTAAAACTAACCACAAAACTCCAAATGGGTGAATAGTAAAAATGAATTGTAAATTGTAAATTTTTGTTACTATTTCTAATTTTCAAGACCCACTTGTCTATAATTTTCACTATTTAATGCTGTTATGGACTAATATAACGTCTTGGAGTAGCATTTTTGACCAGCTCTCTTCGACGAAAGTTTTTTCCGAACATTTCACGCCTACGGCAGGTACATTTCACACCTAGCATTTAGGTTAGATGTCATTTTCACATGCATTATGCATTTGACCTTTTGACCACTTTCACAAACCCTAGGTGCAACCCCGCTTCTTAACTGACACGGAACCTTCACACTGCTATAGAAGTGTTGTTATGTGGTGGTAGGGTTTTTCCGAACATGGGTAGCCTAGTTAGAACCCCTTTGTGCATTTTGGTGCCCATGTCGTTGTTTGTCCTTAGGATTGGGAGTCCTTTGTAGTTACGCCATGACGTTGCGATAAAGATTCATACTCTACTTTGTCTTATGCTGGCCATCTCCCTTAAAGACTCCCCTCAGTTATATCATGTTGTGATTGCATTGCATCATCCTGCTTGCCGCTTGAACCTTGTGCCGGATCCCACTTACTCAGTTGTTATACTGGTGCCTGAGCACTTTTCCCTGTCGAGCCTTGCAGAGCTTCCATTTGTCCTTCAAAATTTGATGACCTTTTGACCCTGAGGGAACACACCCCCCGAGTGTCCACATCCTACATGCACTTCCTTGCATTGATCATAGGTATGTTCCTGTCATGTCCCAAATTTGGAATTGGGTCACAATGGCCTAATCACATTGGCCATATTCATTAGAGTTTGTAAACTTGATGTTAAAGGTCAAATAATTGCCAAGGAGGAAAATTACTAGTTTCCTAAGTTTGGGGTGGAAGCTTTGGGATATGGAATAATGGAGATAATAAATGATGTTTGAACATTAGAGTGGCATAAATATTTAATAAAGGATCTAAATAAATATATACAAGTGAAAATCAAAGTGGCATTTGATCATAAAGACACGTGGAGGAAGTGGGACCCACATATGGCTAGATTTCCCCACTACACTTGGCATCATTCTCTCACCAATTCGAATTCAAGGTGAATGGTAACATACTTGGGGGAGTCCAAAAGGTATTATTCATGGCATGACTCATCCAAGGTCGAAATATAGAGGAAGAGTAACTCCCATGGAAGAGGAAGAGGCAATTTGGAGCTAGTGAGACACTTGGGCTAGATTCCCTAGCTCTATGACAACAAGGATGAAGATGCTATGACACCTATGACACAAATCAGACCTGAAGGCTGAAATATGACATATATGACATGTCAGGGCTAAAAATAGACTCCAAGAGGGCGCTCAAGGGTGTTAGGGCAGCTAAGATTCTTCCACATGTGATTTGGTGGAAGTGGGAAACTAGGAATTGTTGTACAAGTGGCGTTCTTTGGAATCTCTTCCCAACTTGAGTTGGCATGAGTCTCTTGGAAGGAATTCGACCCATGGAGGACATTAGAACTTTATAAATTTCAATAACAAAGAATGAAACCAGCTTTTGATCATTTGTAGAATTTGCAATTGCATTTGTGAAGAGGGAGAGCTAGTGGATGACTAGTTGCTTGCCTTAGCCAATTTCGAGGGTGAAATATTCCCATCCAAGTTGGCAATTGGAAATGCCATTCAAACCTTTCATTTGGAGCTTTAATGGAGTCTTTATTTGCAGGTGTAAGCTACAGGGCAGCTCATGGTTTCTTCTATTGCAGCTCACTCCTTCAACCATTTCCAATTTTGATGGCATATTCTTGATCCTTGAGGGAGGGCATTTTTGGTGCAATATTGTACTCTTTGGGGGAGCTTCTAATGCCCTATTTATTTTTAAATATAAATTAAATACTCTGTTCTTCATCTCCAAAAAGTTTCAGGTCGAAATTCCAAGTAGAAATGTATAAATCTCAATTTTAATGAAAAAACAATGCCATTTCCCCACTACCTTGTTGTGAATCAATGTAATGCTGATAATTTTGAATGAATGGATGAAACCACTTATACTATGAAATGAGAAATTTATACTATGAACGAGAACTCTAGACATAAAAACGATGATTTTTGCAAAAAAAACACTAAAAACACCCCCCAAATAGAAAAGTGTTGATACCAGTATACACGAATTTTTTTTGGGGAAAAAAATGGAGCCATGGCCCAAACATCCCATACTCTTGTTTACAAAAATTTTAAAATCAACCCCTAAATTGAAAAAAAAAAAAAAAAAAAAAAAAAAAAAAAAAAAAAAAAAAAAAAAAAAAAAAAAAAATCTTCAAGAGATAAATTGCAACTTTTTTTAAAGTTGCATATTAAACAAACAAACAAAAAATTCATAAATAATTTCACCACTCTAACCAAAAAAAACAAAGAAATTATGATGCGATTCATAATTAAATAATATATTAGACCATACAAGAACAAATAATTCATATAAATATTCAAAAACTTATTTAGAGTTTAAAACTTATTTAGAGGTTAAAACTCATTTTATATTTTTATAAATTTTAAATATAAGATTTGAAATGACAAGAAAATTATCAATTAAAAATACTTAAAATACTAAATTTTATAGTTAATCAAAATTATTGTTTCCGACATTACAAGTTTAAAAATGAAACATATATTAATTCCAACATTTTTTTTGTCCCCAACTTATGTTTTACACTCATTCCCTTACTTGGGCACCCAAGGACTGCCCTCACGGGATGTGCGATGCTAGATCATTACAATATTAAAATGCTTTTTAAATTTGTAATCGTGTCAAACTTCTTAGAAATGAAGCATATATTAATTCCAACATTTTGTTTACAGTATTACAATGCTTTTGTTGTTGCAGCAACACCCCTCCCCAAAATTTTGTACATGTTGGGGCCCCTCCTGTATTTTTTGTAGAAAGTCTGCTTGAGAAGCCATCCCAGCCGTCAGCTCTGTTTTCAACATAAAATTTTATTTCCCTGCTGACCGGCTTGCCGCCAATCCCTCCATGTCTTCCCCAATGAGCCAAAAGATAACTTAGTTTTTTCCCAAACGTTTTGGAATAATTCGGACATTGTCCCGAAACGGCGGGAGTCAAACGTCCAACCTTTCCGAAAGGAGGACTTAGGTTTTCTTTGTCAAAATTCGCGGAAGCCATTGGGCAAAACCACCCGAAACGGCGGAAGCTTTCGCTCAAGCCTTCCGCGACCACGGAAAGGTTCGAGTTGTTCTCCCGAAACGGCGAGGGGTTTAACAAAGCCACCCGAAACGGCGGAAGCCGCCGTGTTTTACCTCTCCGAAAAGAGACTCTGATTATGGCCATAAGCTGCGGAAACCGTTGGTGAAACTTTGCCGAAACGGCGGAACGATTCAACTCTGTCTCCCGAAACGGCGGAAGCCATTCGGTTAAACTTGCCGAAATAACCCAAAGGAATTCATCAACTTCTTCCGAAGTAAAAGACTTGGAAAATTTTCGATCGTTGCTTCTGCGGAAAGGTTCAAGCTCCGAAACGGCTTAGCTCCCGAAACGGCGGAGCCTTTCACTCAAGCCTTCCGCAACCGCGGAAAGGTTCCGGCTTTCCGCGGTTGAAACACTTAGAACATTTTACAACCGTCCGCGGAGAAATTGGAGTCCCCTTCCCGAAACGGCGGGGACAGTTTGAAAAAACGCTCCGAGACAGCGGAAGAACTTAGGAAGGATGCCCGAGAAGGTCGGATTGATTTGTTAAAATTGCGGAAGGTTTTGATGAAACTCTCCCGAAACGGCGGAAGCCATTCGGATAAGACCCGCGGAGGAATTCACGATTTCCTTCTGAAACTATGAAAAGGACTTAGAAATTTTTCAAGAAACTACCGCGGAAGCCTTCGGGCTACCCTCCCGAAACGGCGGAGGAATTCAATAAAACCATCCGAAACAGCGGAAGCCATCCGCATAAGTCCCGCGGAAGAATTCACGATTTCCTTCCGAAGATATGAAAGAACTTAGAATTTTTCGGAGAACTTCGGAGGAAGCCTTCAGCCTTTTGCTCCCGAAACCGCGGAAGCCTTCGGACTACCCTCCCGAAACGGCGGAACCAAACCACTTAAACCGCTCGAAAAAAGGACTTCGAAACGATCCCGGGAAACTGCGCGGAAGAGTATAAGTTCTCCTTCCGAAACGGCGGAAGCCATTCACAAAAGCTTTCCGAAACTAGCGGGAGCCTTCGCCAAACCCTCCCGAAAATCAACGAAACTTCGAATTGTTTGGTTCGCGGAAGCTTTCGAAAAATCCTTCCGAAAAACATCGGGAGCATTCACTATATCGTTCCGAAAGGGCGGAGGCCTTGGCGTTACCCGTCCGCTACGCGGCGGTCTTTCGCGGAAGGCTTCGATTTTCCTTTCCGCAGTAAGCCCCGAAACGTCGGAAGCTTTCATCGAACCCTTCCGCAACGACGGATACGATTCGCAAACTGGCCCCGCGAATGACGGTTGCACGAAAACCGAGATCGTTTGACGTGACCGCTACGCGCGGTGAATTTAAACCTCGTTTTAATCACACCAACTACCAAATTAAAGGGTCACACGTGCCCATTCTTTATAAAATTACGGTAGGGGCTCGACCAATACACCATTGTTTTTTTTAATCGGCCAGCGACGTGCGACACCGTGCAAATCGCTCCATCTCACCTCGCTCGTCCGTGCTCGCGGCCACCTTGCTCAAGCAATCCTCACGGTGCCAGGTAGGACTCTAACATGTAATTTCGCCATTGGGTTGTTTTTGGTAGGAAAACATTGGGTTTTAGTGGGATTGTGACGGGAAAAACACCCGTCAAGGGCTATGTTTTGCCCGTCAGATATAGTGAACGGAGTTTTCGCTATACAAAATCATCATAGCCCTTCGTTAAAACGTTAATATTTTATTTCAATGGTGGTGGGTGCGGGCGGTTAACCATGCCCCGTTTTTTTTTAAACCCCGGGCCGCGCCCCTCGTCTTGAAGATTTTGTCGAAGCCCCATGGGCTTTCCATGTCCCCGGCCGTAAACCCGGACTTAAAACCCTGGGCCCTTCCATAAGCCCCAGCCCCTACACGCGAGCCGAAACCCATGAACGTTTAAGCCACGCGAGCCGAAACCTAAAGCCATGGCCGCCCTAGCACTCCCCGTCAGCATATCCCCGGCGCCGTCACCTTCGCTCAGACTAAAAGTATCCCGTAGTGACTCGGCGAGTGGCCGCGCGTGACGATAGCATTCAAAGCCCTCACCGAGTCAACCCGCGTCTCCCCGCCATCGACCTCTCCAACCGCAGCTATAACGAAAACATCTCCTTCCGCAAGGTGGAACCGGAAGCCAATTGCTCCCGCAAACCGCCTATCGGTCCGAAAACCAATGGCTTCCGCAACATAGCTTATCCCCTCAGGAGCATTTCAGACTCGTCTTTTAAAGAGCTTCAGATGTTCAATTTGTGTCTTGTGTTGGAATAATGTTTTGCTTCCTAAAATATTTTGCTTCATTGACTTATCTCATTGATATTAAAACGATGTTGCTCTCTGCTAAAACCTTACAGCCTGTTGCTCAAATGATGACTTTGATATGGATGTTATCAGGAATAAATCAAGATGCCGAAAACCGGTAAGAAGAAGGCGAAGATGACAGAAAAGAAGCCCGCCCCTCCCAGGATTGAAACCTCGCTCCAGGACACCAAGTGCACCACTGGTGTCCCTCCAGAAATCAGATGGGATGACATATACAGAATGATCAGAGACCAAGAGATCCCAGATATGTTGCTGGAGGAGGCACCAATCTATCAAAATATCAGAGCCTCAGGCATAACTAGAGCCGCTACCCGCCCTGAGCTATTCCCCTGTGCTGAAGTGATCGGGTGGATACTCCAACATGCAGATGCTGAAGGGAGAGTGATAAATGACAGCGGGAAAGTGGCTATTGCTTCGTTTCAACCCGCGTATGTTGCGGCGGCCTACAGATTTCCCCGTGTCCAACAAGCTCTGACTGACGAATGGTTGGGCCAAATGGATAACGTCGAGATGGCCAAGAAGCTATTGAGGGGAGGGAAGCATTTGAGAAAGAAGGGAAATGATGAATATGACGTGCAGAACCTGAGGGCCCCTTTCAGATTGATCGCTTTAATGCTGTGCAGAATCTTCGGCATGCCCGATGGCACAGTATACAAGATTCAGTGGGTCCCTATCATTCACTATGTGGCATTTCAGGGGACAGTGTTTGACTGGGCCACTATCCTGTCGGATAGTCTGGCCTCGATGATAGCTGCTGCTAAGCCAGGACTGGCCGTGAAGAAGGCTGAATTCTTCATGTCTTCATACCTGATAGATTGTATCTTGGCCAAGATAGAGTTCCCCAAATTGGGGTGTACATGGGATAGGGCCACCGCCCCGGTCTACATTGCATTCAAGATGTTGTGAGCTCAGAATTACAAGCCCAGCTACAAACTCATCTGTGAGGGGTTCATCATGCCCCTATACGAGAAAATGTTCAAGGAAGAACCAAACTGCCTGTCACGAAATGCTTTGGAAGTCCTTGGGGATTATGGGGACTTTTACTTTTCAGAACAAGGTACCTACCTGAGAATGTTCGGAGGGACTAAGCCCCCATACATATTGCCGCAGTATGCCACAGACTATGTGGTGCTCAAGGAAGCAGTAAGACAACTCTTCTTGGATGGGATTGGAGCATTCCTCCACAAGCTACACAAGGCTTCCTTTCCCCCCCTACCTTTCTGCATAGGTGCTTACAAGTTTTCGGGGGTGGCCTCTGCCGACGAATTTGTTCAAGAATTGAAGGCCTTCCACTTCGGTGAGGTCATCTTCCACAGGAACGACAGAAAGGGTAAAGTGGCCGAGCATTGCAAGGGGAATTATGCTAACTTCGAATACTCCCACTACCCCGATGCCGAGGAGGAAGCATTCAGAGGCATCAGCAACATGACTGAGCTACGGATCTGTCGCCAAAGTACTGGAGCGAGCTCTAGTTCAACCAAAGCCCAGAAGACCATCCAGCAAAAGGAGAAAGAAGCCAAGGATGCCCGAGCTCAGGAAGAGCTCAGATTAAGAGAAGAGGCAAGGTTACAAAAGGAAGTCGAGGAAGCAAGAAAGCAACAAGACGCTGAAAATGAAAGACTGCGGAAGGAGGCTGAAGAAGCCCAAAAGCAGAAAGAAGTAGAGACTGAGCAAGCTGAAGCAAGGAAGAAGGCGGAGGAAGAATTGAAGGCAAGGGAGGATACCAAGGCAGGTGGGTCCGGTGTACAAGACATGGAGATAGACACCTCTCAAGCAGGTGGCTCCGGTACCCAAAAGGAAGGAGCAGACCCCGCTCAGGAAGTCCGAACCCCACCTATGGAAGAAGACATAGACATCATAAACCGACCAATTGTCCCATACACTCCATCTGGGAAGCGTACGGTTTCCAAATGGAATGAGTTTGTCTATGACAAGAAAAGGAAAACAATGGTCCTCCAATCAGAAGAGAGGATTAAAAGTCCCTTCCATGATGACATAGTTACTCACCGAGAGGTCGCTGTCATGCAGAACACAGATGCAGATCCCATCGCCATGGCATCCGCAGTTATAGCAACAACACAGGCATCATTTGCCAATGTAGGGGTTATAGTCAAAGAAAATATATTGACAAAGAAAAGAGCACGCACGCTGCAACAAAATGTAGCTAATGAACAAGCCCAAAGAGATCTGATAGTAAACAAGTATAGCTGCTTGTATGCCGAACATAAGGAGCTGTCAAACAAGTACAGCCAGCTGGAGGAGGAAAAGGACCAGCTAGCACTCCAGATAATGATTGCAGAAGCGGAGAAGAATGGAGCAGAAGAAAAAGCTTCCCAGTTAGAAGCAGACAAGCAGACATTAGCTGAGCGTTTAGAGCAAGCGGAGAGCAGAACCTTGGACATGTCTCCCTTCCACGAGCTGTCATGCAATATCCTGCAGCAAGTGTATGGCTCTCAAGAGCTAATCACTGACGAGGTATGCAAACTCAAGGCCATGATGGGTAGGCTAAAAGAGGTCAATACGGAAGCCCACAGGCTCAAAGCTAAGAATACCCGTGTCAAGGCAAATGTCATAAGTCAGATGGCATGGAGGGAAGGGAAAGGAGGTTTCCCCCCGCATCTTCCTTTTAAGGCCGTGGAAGATTTTAATGAAGATATAGCCTTGTTGGAGTTTGGTAGGAACTGTGCCAATAAGCTAATGGCCAGTGTGCAGAGGACAACAGATAGAATCAACAACCTATACCAAAAGCTCAAAGGAGTCCATGACAACTGCACATTGAGTTTCCCTCAGACCTTAGAAGACTTCCCGGAAAAGGAGCAACGGTTGTCTCAACTGAAAGAAGAGCTAGGCGTCCAGATGGAGTATGTGAAAAGCATTGATGTCCTGGCCATAGATGATCTCCAACATTACATCGGTTCATCAACACTTCACAATCATCTGTTGAAGGAAACATATCAAGTTGCTGAAGCAGAAGTACAAAGCATTAAAATAGAGCTCGGGAAGAATGTAACTTCTCAGAAAATCCTGTTTCCTGCTGCAGCAAACATAATCATAAGGGACACAGGTGTGTGGCACAGCTACATAGAAGAGGAGGTCAGGAAAGCTGCAGCAACAGAAGGAGCAGCATCAGCAGGGGATTCGAGGGCCTCTTCCCAGGCAGCATCAGTGACCGTCAACTTGGGCGACCCTATGCCAGCAGAAGCTCGCGCACAGGAATGAAGAGGATGAATTCAGTGAGCCACTCTCTGCAGCCAAACACGTGCCCAGCAGGGAACGCTTTGATGTTAGCAAATTTTCTGTTATGTATATTTTGAATATGTAAGGCGTAAGCCGTGGGACAGCTGTCCCTAATTTTGTCAAAATATTTTTGTAAAGGAAGTGGCCATTTTTTTTTTGGTGATCGATTATAGTAGAAATCCCTGTAAATGACAGGTGGAACGTGCTAGGTGTCAGCCCAGAGGACAATTTTGTAACTATAAATAGAAGCTAGGAAAGATTAGAATAAGACTTTTGGCAGGGAATGAAAATTTTGGCAAACGATATGAGCTATCTTGTATCGGGTCTGTAAATTGAATTTTCTAATAGAAGCCACGGGAGATGGACGTTTTGCATGGAATGTTGGATTGCTGTATATTGGACTATTCTAATGACTGCAGTTCTGTATTGTGAGATCATTCTTATCATCCGAACTATTTCTTTGTATTAATGATTTTTGCTCCTTACTGTGCATACGAATTTTTCCCATTTTCATGGACAATGAATGCGTTTCATGTTAAATCAGGAGCTACCTGCTGATACTTTTATCATTGCTGTAGATTTCTCTTCTAGATCGAATGGCTAACTGTTCCTTCTTCAGGATAATTCGTATGGCTCATTGTTCATGCTTTTAAATAGCTCCTTGCAGGGATCTTTTAGTTTAATTCCAGTTTCGTTGCATCTAGATCTGTTTCTTTATTTTGTTACATAGATTAAATAATTTTGCTTTCTTCTGTTTATGAGTAATAGATGTGTTCTTTATTCTTTCGTTTCCCTCTGTTGTCTGAGCAATAGGTGCATTCCATGCTGAATGAGAAGCTACCTTCTCAAGATCTTCATGTTGCTGTAGCTTTCATTGTGAGAAATAATAGCTATCTGTTCTTTGATTGCGATAATTGTTACAGCTGATTGCTCCTCCCTTAAGCGTGTTCCCTGCAGGGATAGATAGACGTGTTCCCGTTTCTAGATTTAGATCTGTTTCAATTGCATTTAGATTAAGTGTAATTTAGGCATGTGCATCTCATATAAAACACATAAAACCCAAAAGAAAGGTGGATCGGGCCATAACCGGTAGAATCGGATTTAAAGTCCAAAACCACGGTTGCCGGAACCGCTAACCGGACGGATTCCCTACACCAAACGGGAGATAGTCTAATTGGGACCGTCTCTCGGGGAGAATCCCTTTCTGATTGATGCTACGATATCCGAGGCATCAACAGTTTTTGGCGCTAGAAGGAGGGCCTGAAGTGCATGGCTGATAGAGGAAAATCTTCCACGGTCATAGATAACACTGAAAACCCGCTTGAAGAAAACTTTTCAAACAGCCCAGATCTTGGATTAACAGACCAAGAATGCCTCATTTCTAACCCTGACCCTCAGGAAGCTTTGTACGCTGTTCCTTTTGCAGAAATAGAGGACTTGAGAAGACATACTAGATCTTACGTTAGACAGCTAGGTGGTTTAAACGCTGTCAACTTCCTCCCTAAGAAAACTACACCCAGAAAGGAGCCGCAATACACTCGTGATTCAATCCTCGTTCAGAGTTTTGAAGAACTGGTAAATCTGACGTTGGAAGAAATCTCCGGCACTCTTAACAAGACAGACCAAGAAAATCTCGAAGAAACTACCATTCCCAAAAGTACTCCACAAGATTCACCCTACAATTCTCCACCAGGGTCTCCACATCCAAACCCAAACATGGTTGTACCTGCTTGGAGAGCAAGGGGAGCGCTGAACCTAGCTGGACCATTCCATAATCTCCCTAAAAACCCAGAAAAGGTCTTGCCTAAGTACGACCCAGGGAAAGCCATTTCGGCGGAGGATCACCTCAAGAGTTTTTACTTAGCCCTGAACCTTTTGAATGTACAACATGAAGACGTAGTCTGCAGGTTGTTTCCGTACACATTCGAGCCCAAGGTATCATCTTGGTACTTTAGCCTTCAACCCAGTTCAATCTCTAGTTGGGATGATTTCGAAAAGTGTTTCCTTAAGAAGTACGGAAACCAAAAGACTGTAGCCACGCTTATGAAAGAACTCTTATCCATGAGAATGGAGAAGAAGGAAAAGGTTCAAGACTTTAATCAAAGATTCACAACGCTGTTAAATAACTTTAGTGAAGCTAACAAACCCGCAGAGGAGTCTTTGATTGAATACTACACAACAGCTCTTGAAGGTCCAATCGCAATGTTTGTAAAGCGATCCAAGAAAACAACCCTGATAGAAAATTTTGAGGAAGCTAGGAAGGTAGAGGAAGAGGCTGATAGCATCGCTAAACATGCCTTAGAGGTAGAAACGAAACCAGCAGCTAACAAGAAACCTTTGCTCCTCACAAGAGGCAAGGAAGAAACATCTACGGATATGGAAAATGTAGTTAAAATGATGCAAAAATTATCTAACAAAATCGTAGATCTCGAGAAAGACAAGGCCGCTAGTATATCTAGGAAACCTTTCAAGCCATTCTACAAAAGAAGGGAAGACGGGGAACAGTCTCATCCACCAATGAACACTGCCCCTGTTCTAAATTTGAATGAGATTGGGATGGAGAATTTCTGCACCTTTCACCAAGAACCACACTCGGAGAAGAGCTGCCCACAATGGATCAATTCCATGAGCTTGGTCATGAATCAAATGTTAGATTCTCAGATCCCAGACCAGGATATTTCTCCAGAGGAGGTGAGTCCTGAGATTGAGGAACCAACCCCGGACACTACTATGGTGTTATGGGATTGGTTACCTATGACTGAATTAGCAAAAGAGGATCCCATAGATAGTTCTCCCTCCACCATAAATGTTGCCACTCGCAGCAAGGGCCCAATTGTGGATCCTGTACCAGTCACCATTCCCCATAAGCCTAAAATTTCGAAAGATCCGCCTAGGAGGCATATACCAATCATCCCACCACAGCCCAAAGTAAACCAAACAGCTGCCAAACAGCCAAGCGCTGACAACACAGTTCAGCCACCTAAGGAAACCATGAACAAAACAGATCAGTCCATTCGAATTGGGAATGAATCCGATATAGGGTATGATATTATCGAAGATATCAAGAAAGTTAAAGCAAACATATCAATATTTGACATGTGTAGCTTGCCCCATCAACGAGACAAACTACTACATGTTTTACAACCAAAACCCAGCGCTACATTAACAGATTCTCAAGACAATCCTGAAATTAATGAGGCTAGCATCGGAGGGAAATCCAAGTCCCAAACATTGCCATTTCTGCTGACATTTGAAATTTTTAATCACAATGTTCACAACTGTCTGGTAGACTCTGGAGCTTCTTCAAACGTTATGCCACTGTCAATTTGTAGGAAAATTAATGGGCAGCCCGTACCATCTCCAGCTCAAATCATACAATTAGACAGGACTGCTGTCAAGGTTATAGGGGAGATGAAAGATGTTCTAATTAGACTGTCAGCCGACCCTAGAGTCTGTCAATTTATTGACATAATGGTGGTCGATATCCCTGAAGCTTATGGGCTGATTTTGAGTAGGGATTGGTCTACCAAGTTGAGTGGCTACTTTGCTACTGATTGGTCTCATCTATGGCTGCCTTATCAGAACAGGCAGAATCAGATTAAAGTTCTTAGGCAACCTCATATGAAACAAAACGTAACTCAGCTAGAAGAAAAGAATGAGGCTGTAGCTTTCTCTTCCTCGGTCCTGGGAAATTACTTCTTAGAAATGGATCCGGGTAACTATCAATCTGAAACCTTTTGCCATGAATCAGACAAACAGTCCGATCTCCTTCATTTCTCTCGAACTGATGAGGTTGATTGTAACATAGTCAATTTGGTTGCTAACACAGACCACAAAGAAACTAACCCAGCTGAACCTAAAGATATCTTTTGGACATTATACTTTGATGGCTCTAAAACTATGGAAGGATCCGGGGCCGGTTGTGTTCTAATGGATCCAAAGAAGAACAAGTATTTTTTGTCTTGTAGATTAGAATTCGATTGTACTAATAATACCGCTGAATATGAAGCTTTGGTACATGGTTTAAAGAAGGCCATTGGCTTAAATGTTAAGTACCTGAAGGTTTTTGGTGACTCCGAGATAGTTGTCAGACAGGTAAGGGACACCATTCACTGTCTCTCACCTCACTTGAAAGGTTATCAGGCTGAGGTCTGGGATTTAATCATGCATTTTGACGCTTTCAATATAAAATCAATTCCTAGATTGCAAAATTCTGCTGCTGATTTGTTGGCAACCTCTGCTTCTAGATTGGTGCCGTCAAATAATAAATGCTCAATTGAATTGATTTTCAGGCCTTCCATTCCCGATAACATCACGAACTTCAGAGTCTTCGATGATGATGAGCAAATTATCAGCTTCCTGACAAACGAAGACAGTTTTCAAGGAGCTGCAATAGATGAGGAAGAACATGATGCTGATCTGATGAAGAAGGAAGAGGAGAAAGGAAATTTCATGCCAAAAGGGGTAAGGTCCCTCGAAATGCTTTTCGATCTTCAAAATAAGTTCAAAAGACCAGCTAATACCAAAACTAACAGCTCATCAATGCAACATGAGTTGGTTAATTTGGGGACCGAGGGAGAACCAAAATTTGTCAACCTTGGCAAATGTTGTTCACCAATAGAAAGAGATAGGTTCATTAAGTTGTTTAAACAGTACAAGGATGTTTTTGCATGGACCTATGAAGATCTGAAAACATATGACGTCCGCATCATTCAGCATGTTATACCAATGAAAGCGGGTGTCAAGCCATTTCAGCAGCAGTTAAGAAGGATGCATCCCACTCTTGAACCGCTGATCCAAAAGGAATTAAAGAAGCTCCTGGACGCTAAGATAATCTTCAAAGTTCGGCATTCCGAATGGGTTGCAAACTTGGTTCCCGTGAGGAAGAAATCAGGAGAGATTAGGCTATGTGTAGATTTCAGAAATTTAAACAAAGCTTCGGATAAAGATAACTACCCCGTGCCTTCAATGGAGCAAATCCTACAAATGGTGTCTGGATCTGAACTGTTTTCTCTCCTCGATGGTTTCTCGGGCTACAATCAAGTGTTAGTAGCCGAGGAAGATCGTCTCAAGACCACTTTCAGAACTAAGTGGGGAACTTTCGCCTACAGGAGAATGCCATTTGGTCTGATAAATGCTGGAGCTACATTCCAAAGGGCGATGGATATTGCCTTCCGAGGATTGGGTGGGCAATGTGTTGTTGTTTACTTAGATGATGTGACAGTCTTTTCGAAGAAAAGGGAAGATCATGTTGTTCATCTGAGGCACATCTTTGACCGTTGCCGGAAGTATGGTATTTCCTTGAATCCCAAGAAGAGCGTGTTTGCTGTACCCGAAGGTAAGCTCTTGGGTCATATCATCTCCAAAGGGGGAGTGTCAATCGACCAAGAAAGAGTCCAAGCTATTAATAAGATCCCAATGCCTCACAACAAAAAATCTATGCAGTCTTTTATGGGCACCATCAATTTTGTCCGCAGATTTGTTCCAGATTTTGCACAAATCGTTAAGCCATTACAGCAGATGGTTAAACAAAGCACACAATTCAAGTGGACAGATTTGGAGAAGGACGCATTTAGAGATATCAAGGCAGCTGTAGCTAAAGCTCCTTCCTTAAGAAGTCCAGATTTTGATAAAGACTTCATCTTGTATACCTTCGCTTCGGATGACTCTCTCGCAGCTGTACTTACGCAAAAGGTGGAGTTGGGGGATGAATACCCAATTTCGTTTATGAGCACTGGTCTGCAAGGGGCCGAGCTGAACTATCCCGTGGTATACAAACATGCCTATGCGGTCTTCAAAGCAGTCAAGCAGTTTAGGCCATACATTTTGAAGAACAGAACTAAAGTCATAGTGCCCCATCCGGCTGTTAGATCCCTTTTCGTTCAAAAGGAATTGGGAGAGAGGAGAGGGAACTGGGTCACAGCCCTGCAGGAGTATGATTTGGAATTTAAACCAGCTACAATCATCAAAGGACAAGGTCTGTGCAAGTTAATGGCGGGAAACTCGACTGATGAGGAGCAACATTGGAAGAATGAAGCTGAGCTCAATTCGGTTGAAGTATGTCATACCTTCACAACTCCCCAGTCATGGTATAGGGATCTGGTGCACTATTTGCAGCAAGGATATCTGCCCGAACACTGGAACTCTAAGCAAAGAAGGGCACTCTGCTTGAAATCAACACCCTATCAGATCATTGATGGGGTTCTGTTCAGAGAGAATTATGATGGAGTCCTTCTTAGATGTTTAGAGAAGGAAGATGCAAACAAAGTTGTCAAAGAATTGCATGATGGCCCCGCAAGTGGTCATTATTCAGGAGAGACGACAGCGCACAAGATACTGAGAGCTGGTTATTATTGGCCCACTTTATTCCGAGATGCCCACACATACGCACGGAACTGCGATGTATGTCAAAGAAGCGCTGGGAAGTTACCTAACGCCGCAAGCCCATTGCAGCCGGTCATTATCTCTGGGCCTTTTGAGCAATGGGGCATAGACGTTATCGGAGAAATAAATCCAAATTCTTCATTGCAACATCGATACATCCTAACAGCTACCGACTACTTCACTAGGTGGACGGAGGCCACCCCATTGCACAAGATCAATGAAGACGCAGTCATCAGCTTCTTGAAAGAAAACATCATAACCAGGTTTGGGGTTCCAATTTCCCTCGTTTTTGATAATGATACTTATTTTTCATCTTGCAAAATAAATGAATTTGTTTATGAATGGGGAATTAAGTTGCATTACTCAACCAATTACTACCCTCAGGGAAACGGATTAGCTGAATCCTCGAACAAGAATCTGATTCGAATCCTCAAGAAAACCGTGATAGAAAACCAGAGAAGTTGGCATGTGGCTCTCCCAAACGCCTTATGGGCAGATAGGGTAACCCCAAAGAATGCTTTAGGTGTCTCCCCTTTCACTCTTGTCTATGGCAAGGAAGCCATACTTCCCCCAAACATCTTGCTGCCATCCTTGCAGCTGTCCCAAGCCTCTCGGGGTTCTGGTAGCCAAGCCTTACAATCCAGGATAAACACCCTGCTTCGACTGGAAGAAGCCCGACACAAAGCTAAAGACCGGTTCCATCAACACCAGGACATAGTTAAGAGATGGTTCGATAAGAGGAAATCCGGCAAGAGGGATTTTGAAGTCGGGGATTTAGTCCTGAAATGGGATCATAATCACGAGGGCAAAGGAATGCATACGAAATTTCAACATCTATGGGTAGGCCCGTACCAAATTTCTGCAAAATTAGGCCCATCCACTTATAAATTGACAAATCTCGAGGGAGAGGAAGTAGCCCTTCCACTCAATGGCCTCGCCCTGAAACAATATTTCGCATAGTCCCCTCGAGACTTCTTGTACATAAATAAAATTGTCTTTTCGCTTTTGCTTTTAGCTGTTTTATTTTTCGGCCATGTTGTTTCCTTCTTTGTTATTTGAACTTTTCGATAGGTTTTGTTTTCTGAAGCCCCTTTTTGGTGAGTTTCCCGTTGAAGATAGCTCTCTCAAAGAAAACTTGCAACCCATGAGTCTGGAACCCTGCTCAGTAAACCCGGTCTGCTGTGCTCTCACGGAAATGTTCAAAAGGGGGAAAGCCTACCCTGCTAGTCACACTAATCCTGTTCAATAGCAGAGACCCATGGCCATCTTCACTACTATCGTTGGGCTCCACCCACTCTCACACTTTAAAGGCATCTCAAGAAGGTTACCTAAGTTGGACCCATGGAAAGTGGCACCTCTCGAGGACATAGGGTATTGAGATGACTCCATGCTGCTGATTTAAAAGCCAAAATGGCCTACATCCAAGAGTCTGTTTTCCAGGGATTCTCGCCTCAATTAAAGCATGGCTGAGACAAAAGCAAAAGGGACATGTAAAATCAAGAAGGCTGTCCAAAAGGCCCAGCTCAAAATAGGCTCCTCTCCGTCCGTGAAGTTTGATCAAATCAATAAAACCTCTAACTCACACAAAAGGACATTATGGATTGAGGAGCCCAAATCAAAGATCTGCCCAAAAGAAAATATCCCTGGAAGGCTCAAACAGCTAAGCTGTCCAAAGTACAAGCATCCCAAAGGGTGCCAGCAGCATGGGAATGAGGAACAAGAACAATAATGTCCATGAGAAAGTGTTGCAAATCCTGTGGAGTCCGGCAGTAGTGACCATTTGAGGGATGACCCTCCTAAAATGAATCTCATATGCTGGCCCTCTGAGAGTGGTGAAGATGCCTCGGTCGAAGCTCCCCTTTTCCCCAATGGCTAGCAGGAAAAGTGCTCCTTCCCCCGCATGAGTCTAAAATGCTCAGCTGAGTAGTGCACCCGAGACGGATGTTTTAATGAGGTTCCGGACCATGTAGGGTATTTTTTTTCAGAGATCTGTGTTCGCCAGCGACTCGCCATTGTTGTTGCAGCAACACCCCTCCCCAAAATTTTGTACATGTTGGGGCCCCTCCTGTATTTTTTGTAGAAAGTCTGCTTGAGAAGCCATCCCAGCCGTCAGCTCTGTTTTCAACATAAAATTTTATTTCCCTGCTGAGCGGCTTGCCGCCAATCCCTCCATGTCTTCCCCAATGAGCCAAAAGATAACTTAGTTTTTTCCCAAACGTTTTGGAATAATTCGGACATTGTCCCGAAACGGTGGGAGTCAAACGTCCAACCTTTCCGAAAGGAGGACTTAGGTTTTCTTTGTCAAAATTCGCGGAAGCCATTGGGCAAAACCACCCGAAACGGTGGAAGCTTTCGCTCAAGCCTTCCGCGACCACGGAAAGGTTCGAGTTGTTCTCCCGAAACGGCGAGGGGTTTAACAAAGCCACCCGAAACGGCGGAAGCCGCCGTGTTTTACCTCTCCGAAAAGAGACTCTGATTATGGCCATAAGCTGCGGAAACCGTTGGTGAAACTTTGCCGAAACGGCGGAACGATTCAACTCTGTCTCCCGAAACGGCGGAAGCCATTCGGTTAAACTTGCCGAAATAACCCAAAGGAATTCATCAACTTCTTCCGAAGTAAAAGACTTGGAAAATTTTCGATCGTTGCTTCTGCGGAACGGTTCAAGCTCCGAAACGGCTTAGCTCCCGAAACGGCGGAGCCTTTCACTCAAGCCTTCCGCAACCGCGGAAAGGTTCCGGCTTTCCGCGGTTGAAACACTTAGAACATTTTACAACCGTCCGCGGAGAAATTGGAGTCCCCTTCCCGAAACGGCGGGGACAGTTTGAAAAAACGCTCCGAGACAGCGGAAGAACTTAGGAAGGATGTTCGAGAAGGTCGGATTGATTTGTTAAAATTGCGGAAGGTTTTGATGAAACTCTCCCGAAACGGCGGAAGCCATTCGGATAAGACCCGCGGAGGAATTCACGATTTCCTTCCGAAACTATGAAAAGGACTTAGAAATTTTTCAAGAAACTACCGCGGAAGCCTTCGGGCTACCCTCCCGAAACGGCGGAGGAATTCAATAAAACCATCCGAAACAGCGGAAGCCATCCGCATAAGTCCCGCGGAAGAATTCACGATTTCCTTCCGAAGATATGAAAGAACTTAGAATTTTTCGGAGAACTTCGGCGGAAGCCTTCAGCCTTTTGCTCCCGAAACCGTGGAAGCCTTCGGACTACCCTCCCAAAACGGCGGAACCAAACCACTTAAACCGCTCGAAAAAAGGACTTCGAAACGATCCCGGGAAACTGCGCGGAAGAGTATAAGTTCTCCTTCCGAAACGGCGGAAGCCATTCACAAAAGCTTTCCGAAACTAGCGGGAGCCTTCGCCAAACCCTCCCGAAAATCAACGAAACTTCGAATTGTTTGGTTCGCGGAAGCTTTCGAAAAAGCCTTCCGAAAAACATCGGGAGCATTCACTATATCGTTCCGAAAGGGCGGAGGCCTTGGCGTTACCCGTCCGCTACGCGGCGGTCTTTCGCGGAAGGCTTCGATTTTCCTTTCCGCAGTAAGCCCCGAAACGTCGGAAGCTTTCATCGAACCCTTCCGCAACGACGGATACGATTCGCAAACTGGCCCCGCGAATGACGGTTGCACGAAAACCGAGATCGTTTGACGTGACCGCTACGCGCGGTGAATTTAAACCTCGTTTTAATCACACCAACTACCAAATTAAAGGGTCACACGTGCCCATTCTTTATAAAATTACGGTAGGGGCTCGACCAATACACCATTGTTTTTTGAATCGGCCAGCGACGTGCGACACCGTGCAAATCGCTCCAGCTCACCTCGCTCGTCCGTACTCGCGGCCACCTTGCTCAAGCAATCCTCACGGTGCCAGGTAGGACTCTAACATGTAATTTCGCCATTGGGTTGTTTTTGGTAGGAAAACATTGGGTTTTAGTGGGATTGTGACGGGCAAAACACCCGTCAAGGGCTATGTTTTGCCCATTAGATACAGTGAACGGAGTTTTCGCTATACAAAATCATCATAGCCCTTCGTTAAAACGTTAATATTTTATTTCAATGGTGGTGGGTGCGGGCGGTTAACCATGCCCCATTTTTTTTTAAACCCCGGGCCGCGCCCCTCGTCTTGAAGATTTTGTCGAAGCCCAATGGGCTTTCCATGTCCCCGGCCGTAAACCCGGACTTAAAACCCTGGGCCCTTCCATAAGCCCCAGCCCCTACACGCGAGCCGAACCCCGTGAACGTTTAAGCCACGCGAGCCAAAACCTGAAGCCATGGCCGCCCTAGCACTCCCCGTCAGCATATCCCCGGCGCCGTCACCTTCGCTCAGACTAAAAGTATCCCGTAGTGACTCGGCGAGTGGCCGCGCGTGACGATAGCATTCAAAGCCCTCACCGAGTCAACCCGCGTCTCCCCGCCATCGACCTCTCCAACCGCAGCTATAACGAAAACATCTCCTTCCGCAATGTGGAACCGGAAGCCAATTGCTCCCGCAAACCGCCTATCGGTCCGAAAACCAATGGCTTCCGCAACATAGCTTATCCCCTCAGGAGCATTTCAGACTCGTCTTTTAAAGAGCTTTAGATGTTCAATTTGTGTCTTGTGTTGAAATAATGTTTTGCTTCCTAAAATATTTTGCTTCATTGACTTATCTCATTGATATTAAAACGATGTTGCTCTCTGCTAAAACCTTACAGCCTGTTTCTCAAATGATGACTTTGATATGGATGTTATCAGGAATAAATCAAGATGCCGAAAACCGGTAAGAAGAAGGCGAAGATGACAGAAAAGAAGCCCGCCCCTCCCAGGATTGAAACCTCGCTCCAGGACACCAAGTGCACCACTGGTGTCCCTCCAGAAATCAGATGGGATGACATATACAGAATGATCAGAGACCAAGAGATCCCAGATATGTTGCTGGAGGAGGCACCAATCTATCAAAATATCAGAGCCTCAGGCATAACTAGAGCCGCTACCCGCCCTGAGCTATTCCCCTGTGCTGAAGTGATTGGGTGGATACTCCAACATGCAGATGCTGAAGGGAGAGTGATAAATGACAGCGGGAAAGTGGCTATTGCTTCGTTTCAACCCGCGTATGTTGCGACGGCCTACAGATTTCCCCGTGTCCAACAAGCTCTGACTGACGAATGGTTGGGCCAAATGGATAACGTCGAGATGGCCAAGAAGCTATTGAGGGGAGGGAAGCATTTGAGAAAGAAGGGAAATGATGAATATGACGTGCAGAACCTGAGGGCCCCTTTCAGATTGATCGCTTTAATGCTGTGCAGAATCTTCGGCATGCCCGATGGCACAGTATACAAGATTCAGTGGGTCCCTATCATTCACTATGTGGCATTTCAGGGGACAGTGTTTGACTGGGCCACTATCCTGTCGGATAGTCTGGCCTCGATGATAGCTGCTGCTAAGCCAGGACTGGCCGTGAAGAAGGCTGAATTCTTCATGTCTTCATACCTGATAGATTGTATCTTGGCCAAGATAGAGTTCCCCAAATTGGGGTGTACATGGGATAGGGCCACCGCCCCGGTCTACATCGCATTCAAGATGTTGTGGGCTCAGAATTACAAGCCCAGCTACAAACTCATCTGTGAGGGGTTCATCATGCCCCTATACGAGAAAATGTTCAAGGAAGAACCAAACTGCCTGTCACGAAATGCTTTGGAAGTCCTTGGGGATTATGGGGACTTTTACTTTTCAGAACAAGGTACCTACCTGAGAATGTTTGGAGGGACTAAGCCCCCATACATATTGCCGCAGTATGCCACAGACTATGTGGTGCTCAAGGAAGCAGTAAGACAACTCTTCTTGGATGGGATTGGAGCATTCCTCCACAAGCTACACAAGGCTTCCTTTCCCCCCCTACCTTTCTGCATAGGTGCTTACAAGTTTTCGGGGGTGGCCTCTGCCGACGAATTTGTTCAAGAATTGAAGGCCTTCCACTTCGGTGAGGTCATCTTCCACAGGAACGACAGAAAGGGTAAAGTGGCCGAGCATTGCAAGGGGAATTATGCTAACTTCGAATACTCCCACTACCCCGATGCCGAGGAGGAAGCATTCAGAGGCATCAGCAACATGACTGAGCTACGGATCTGTCGCCAAAGTACTGGAGCGAGCTCTAGTTCAACCAAAGCCCAGAAGACCATCCAGCAAAAGGAGAAAGAAGCCAAGGATGCCCGAGCTCAGGAAGAGCTCAGATTAAGAGAAGAGGCAAGGTTACCAAAGGAAGCCAAGGAAGCAAGAAAGCAACAAGACGCTGAAAATGAAAGACTGCGGAAGGAGGCTGAAGAAGCCCAAAAGCAGAAAGAAGCAGAGACTGAGCAAGCTGAAGCAAGGAAGAAGGCGGAGGAAGAATTGAAGGCAAGGGAGGATACCAAGGCAGGTGGGTCCGGTGTACAAGACATGGAGATAGACACCTCTCAAGCAGGTGGCTCCGGTACCCAAAAGGAAGGAGCAGACCCCGCTCAGGAAGTCCGAACCCCACCTATGGAAGAAGACATAGACATCATAAACCGACCAATTGTCCCATACACTCCATCTGGGAAGCGTACGGTGTCCAAATGGAATGAGTTTGTCTATGACAAGAAAAGGAAAACAATGGTCCTCCAATCAGAAGAGAGGATTAAAAGTCCCTTCCATGATGACATAGTTACTCACCGAGAGGTCGCTGTCATGCAGAACACAGATGCAGATCCCATCGCCATGGCATTCGCAGTTATAGCAACAACACAGGCATCATTTGCCAATGTAGGGGTTATAGTCAAAGAAAATATATTGACAAAGAAAAGAGCACGCATGCTGCAACAAAATGTAGCTAATGAACAAGCCCAAAGAGATCTGATAGTAAACAAGTATAGCTGCTTGTATGCCGAACATAAGGAGCTGTCAAACAAGTACAGCCAGCTGGAGGAGGAAAAGGACCAGCTAGCACTCCAGATAATGATTGCAGAAGCGGAGAAGAATGGAGCAGAAGAAAAAGCTTCCCAGTTAGAAGCAGACAAGCAGACATTAGCTGAGCGTTTAGAGCAAGCGGAGAGCAGAACCTTGGACATGTCTCCCTTCCACGAGCTGTCATGCAATATCCTGCAGCAAGTGTATGGCTCTCAAGAGCTAATCACTGACGAGGTATGCGAACTCAAGGCCATGATGGGTAGGCTAAAAGAGGTCAATACGGAAGCCCACAGGCTCAAAGCTAAGAATACCCGTGTCAAGGCAAATGTCATAAGTCAGATGGCATGGAGGGAAGGGAAAGGAGGTTTCCCCCCGCATCTTCCTTTTAAGGCCGTGGAATATTTTAATGAAGATATAGCCTTGTTGGAGTTTGGTAGGAACTGTGCCAATAAGCTAATGGCCAGTGTGCAGAGGACAACAGATAGAATCAACAACCTATACCAAAAGCTCAAAGGAGTCCATGACAACTGCACATTGAGTTTCCCTCAGACCCTAGAAGACTTCCCGGAAAAGGAGCAGCGGTTGTCTCAACTGAAAGAAGAGCTAGGCGTCCAGATGGAGTATGTGAAAAGCATTGATGTCCTGGCCATAGATGATCTCCAACATTACATCGGTTCATCAACACTTCACAATCATCTGTTGAAGGAAACATATCAAGTTGCTGAAGCAGAAGTACAAAGCATTAAAATAGAGCTCGGGAAGAATGTAACTTCTCAGAAAATCCTGTTTCCTGCTGCAGCAAACATAATCATAAGGGACACAGGTGTGTGGCACAGCTACATAGAAGAGGAGGTCAGGAAAGCTGCAGCAACAGAAGGAGCAGCATCAGCAGGGGATTCGAGGGCCTCTTCCCAGGCAGCATCAGTGACCGTCAACTTGGGCGACCCTATGCCAGCAGAAGCTCGCGCACAGGAATGAAGAGGATGAATTCAGTGAGCCACTCTCTGCAGCCAAACACGTGCCCAGCAGGGAACGCTTTGATGTTAGCAAATTTTCTGTTATGTATATTTTGAATATGTAAGGCGTAAGCCGTGGGACAGCTGTCCCTAATTTTGTCAAAATATTTTTGTAAAGGAAGTGGCCATTTTTTTTTTGGTGATCGATTATAGTAGAAATCCCTGTAAATGACAGGTGGAACGTGCTAGGTGTCAGCCCAGAGGACAATTTTGTAACTATAAATAGAAGCTAGGAAAGATTAGAATAAGACTTTTGGCAGGGAATGAAAATTTTGGCAAACGATATGAGCTATCTTGTATCGGGTCTGTAAATTGAATTTTCTAATAGAAGCCACGGGAGATGGACGTTTTGCATGGAATGTTGGATTGCTGTATATTGGACTATTCTAATGACTGCAGTTCTGTATTGTGAGATCATTCTTATCATCCGAACTATTTCTTTGTATTAATGATTTTTGCTCCTTACTGTGCATACAAATTTTCCCATTTTCATGGACAATGAATGCGTTTCATGTTAAATCAGGAGCTACCTGCTGATACTTTTATCATTGCTGTAGATTTCTCTTCTAGATCGAATGGCTAACTGTTCCTTCTTCAGGATAATTCGTATGGCTCATTGTTCATGCTTTTAAATAGCTCCTTGCAGGGATCTTTTAGTTTAATTCCAGTTTCGTTGCATCTAGATCTGTTTCTTTATTTTGTTACATAGATTAAATAATTTTGCTTTCTTCTGTTTATGAGTAATAGATGTGTTCTTTATTCTTTCGTTTCCCTCTGTTGTCTGAGCAATAGGTGCATTCCATGCTGAATGAGAAGCTACCTTCTCAAGATCTTCATGTTGCTGTAGCTTTCATTGTGAGAAATAATAGCTATCTGTTCTTTGATTGCGATAATTGTTACAGCTGATTGCTCCTCCCTTAAGCGTGTTCCCTGCAGGGATAGATAGACGTGTTCCCGTTTCTAGATTTAGATCTGTTTCAATTGCATTTAGATTAAGTGTAATTTAGGCATGTGCATCTCATATAAAACACATAAAACCCAAAAGAAAGGTGGATCGGGCCATAACCGGTAGAATCGGATTTAAAGTCCAAAACCACGGTTGCCGGAACCGCTAACCGGACGGATTCCCTACACCAAACGGGAGATAGTCTAATTGGGACCGTCTCTCGGGGAGAATCCCTTTCTGATTGATGCTACGATATCCGAGGCATCAACAGCTTTTTAAATTTGTAATCGTGCCAAACTTCTTAGAAATGAAGTGGAAATGCCCCCTCCTCCCGCTGCACCTCCCTCCTCCCCCTCCTCCGTGCTCCTCTGGCCAGACTCATTCGCTCATCTAGGCGCCCAAGGGCCGCCCTCACGGGGCTGCGCGATGCCCGACATGGATCTCTGTTACCGGGGCTACTTATTGTTGAACTCTGGGATATAGGTGTATCTTTAAATACATAGATACACCTATAATCGATGGGATCAAACTTCTGTCATTAGGGTTGCTTATTGTTGAACTCTGTTACCGAAATTTGAACTTCGAGTCTCCCATTGAATTATGTTACTTGTGCATTTAGTTTTACCAACTCGACTCTTGCATTTGGATTTTGTTTTGCTAAAATGCCAATTTGTTTCTGTTTCTTGGAGGTGCCTCGGGCGCTTAGCCTTGTTTCCTTGGCGCTTAGCCTTGTTTCCTTGGCGCTTAGCCTTGTTTCCTTGGCGCTTAGCCGCAAAGATTTAAACTATTTAGCTTTATCATCTTTTTCTAGCAAGATAGAATCCGACAGATAATTTGTAAATTTCCATCAAAGAGTGTTTTTATTCTCAAAATATGGGTGATCTCTCGAGAATGCGGATTTCTTAAAAAGAAAAACACATGCTGGATAAAAATGGTCATGTGTTTAGATTTCTTCAAACCCGGCTTCTTTCATTTGGATATTTCATGTATTTGTTGTAACTGTTCAATTGGATATTTCGGGTTTCTTAAAAATAAGAAGGATCAAAATGGTCATGTGCATAACATTATAATAAGTAATCAATCATAATATTATAATACTATGATTAATAGTTATATTATAATTCGTACAAATACGGAATAGTATCATAATTAGTAATCAATCATAGTATTATAATTCGAGTACGATAGTATCATAATTCTAGTACAAATACAAATATGAATATGATTCGATACAAAAAATATATGTAAAAAAAAAATCTAATACAAAAAAAATAAAATAGTAGCTTGCTTACAAATTAAAAAATACACATTCAATAGACTTTATTTTTAAAATGTTCACCCATTAAAAATTGCATTTTCTTAAATTTACAATAAGAAAAAACTTAAAGATTATAAAATCCATATTTACTTTTCAAATAAAATTACATTTTTTGAAGTTAATTCTCTATAAATGCACATGGGATTATCATTTCAAGACAATATATGTATTCCTTTCAGGACAAGACTTTTATCAAGCAAACCGTTTGGAGACCTTTGGTGATATAAAATGCATTTTCTTAAATTTACAATAAGACAAAAGTTAAAGATTATAAAATCCCTTTGCATAGAATTGAGCAGACTCAGAGTTCAAATGACCGGTAACAGAGTTCAATAATAAGCAGCCCCAATGATAGAAGTCTGATCCCATTTCTCAATTACAGGTGTATCTATAAACAATAAGCTCAAGATGGATCTCATCTATGACTGTGTCGAAAGCCTGCTCACGGTTATCAAAATCAAATCGATTGTCCATTGGTTTGGTATGGTGTTCCCTAACTGTGTTGAGATTTTAACAACTTAACTGCTCACTCATTCGCTCAAGTGATTCTCTGCTCTGCCGCTCACTTGGGTGCCCAAGGGCCGCCCTCAAGGGCTTGCTCGATCAGTAAATAAATAAATAAATGAGAGAGAGAATCAGAGCGCACAAGAATAAATAAATGAGAGACTCATAAACTGTACATAATATCAATTCTCCCATGATTAAATGCAATGCTTGAAAAGCTGCTTTTTGATCCAACAAATTTAAGGTAAACCATTGATTCAACGGGAGATTCGAATTGAATGGTTGGTTGGAATTCTTGTTATTTGATGATTCTTAATGATTATGATTACAAGATAGTGCACTTCAAATTCAACGGTTGGATTGTTATGATTAACAACAATCATGTGTTATTTAATAAATTCAGGTTGAACCATTGATTCAACTAGAGCTACGAATTGAATGGTTGGATGGCATTCTTGTTACTCAATGCTTCTCAATGGATGGCATTCTTGAACCGTTGGATGATATTATCGTTATGATCAAGCGGTTGAGTTACGTGATGTGTTTCCCTGCATTGATGGTTAATGGATTGCATTTTCAATTACTTTAAACATTCGTAAATTGAACGACCTGATCATCCATTTATTAATTTAAATCAAATGAAGACCGTTATTGGGGATTGGTACTTGGAAATGTTATAGTTGAATTATTAATTTATTTGCTGAATTTGGGAAGGGTTAACGATATTTGAGTGGGAAATTTTAATTTTATAAAAATATATTTCAAAATTATAAATCCATTGTTTTTAGATAATACATTCCAATTCATTATTATGTAAAAAGGTTATTTAAAAATTATAAATCCATTGTTTTAGATAATACATTCTATTTTGGTTTGCTTCGAACTGAATGAAATTATCCTTCTCATCTGCTATGTTTCTTGATGTGCATGGGATTCCTAGGGTTGTGCCACTTGATGTTATGTTGGCATCTGCATGTCTATTTGATTTGTAGCTGGATTTGTGATGAGATGAGACAGCGCCAGAAGCAAATATGAAATTCTACATTGTTAATGCATGTGAAGCTGGCGCGCCGTGCTTCCTCTGGGATGTCGCTCACTTTGGCGCCCAAGGGCCGCCCTCATGGGCTTGCTCGATGGCGGGCATCGAGCAAGCCCGTGAGGGCGGCCCTTGGGCGCCCAAGTGAGCGGCAAGTGATTCTTTTCTCTGCCGCTCACTTGGGCGCCCAAGGCCCGCCCTCACGGGCTTGCTCTATGCCCGAGCCCGTGAGGGCGGCCCTTGGGCACCCAAGTGAGCGGCAAGTGATTCTCTGCTCTGCCGCTCACTTGGGCGCCCAAGGGCCGCCCTCACGAGCTTGCTCGATGCCTGCCGCTCACTTGGGCGCCCAAGGGCCGCCCTCACGGGCTTGCTCGATGCCGGGCATCGAGCAAGCCCGTGAGGGCGAGCATCGAGCAAGCCCGTGAGGACGTCCTGTCTATTTGATTTGTAGCTGGATTTGTGATGAGATGAGACAGCGCCAGAAGAAAATATGAAATTCTACACTGTTAATGCATGTGAAGCTGGTGCGTCGTGCTTCCTCTGGGATGCCGCTCACTTTGGCGCCCAAGGGCCGCCCAAGTGAGCGGCAAGTGATTCTCTGCTCTGCCGCTCACTTGGGCGCCCAAGGGCCGTCCTCATGGGTTTGCTCGATGCCCAGCTTCATATTTGCGCCAGAAGCAATATGAAATTCTACATTGTTAATGCATGTGAAGCTGGCGCGCCGTGCTTCCTCTGGGATGCTGCTCACTTTGGCACCCAAGGGCCGCCCAAGTGAGCGGCAAGTGATTCTCTGCTCTGCTGCTCACTTGGGCGCCCAAGGGCCGCCCTCACGGGCTTGCTCGATGCCAGCAGAGAATCACTTGCCGCTCACTTGGGCGCCCAAGGGAGCGGCATCCCATAGGAAGCACGGCGCGCCAGCTTCACATGCATTAACAATGTAGAATTTCATATTTTCTTCTGGCGCTGTCTCATCTCATCACAAATCCAGCTACAAATCAAATAGACATGCAGATGCCATCCATTGAGAAGCATCGAGTAACAAGAATTCCATCCAACCATTCAATTCGCAGCTCCAGTTGAATCAATGGTTCAACCTGAATTTACGGCATCGAGCAAGCCCGTGAGGGAGGCCCTTGGGCGCCCAAGTGAGCGGCAGAGCAGAGAATCACTTGCCGCTCACTTGGGCGCCCAAGGGCCTCCATCACGAGCTTGCTCGATGCCCGGCATCAAGCAAGCCCATGAGGGCGGCCCTTGGGGGCCAAAGTGAGTGGCATCCCAGAGGAAGCACGGCGCGCCAACTTCACATGCATTAACAATGTAGAATTTCATATTTGCTTCTGGCGCTGTCTCATCTCATCACAAATCCAGCTACAAATCAAATAGACATGCAGATGCCATCCATTGAGAAGCATCGAGTAACAAGAATGCCATCCAACCATTCAATTCGCAGCTCCAGTTGAATCAATGGTTCAACCTGAATTTATTAAATAACACATGATTGTTGTTAATCATAACAATCCAACCGTTGAATTTGAAGTGCACTATCTTGTAATCATAATCATTAAGAAGCATCAAATAACAAGAATTCCAACCAACCATTCAATTCGAATCTCCCGTTGAATCAACGGTTTACCTTAAATTTGTTGGATCAAAAAGAAGCTTTTCAAGCATTGCATTTAATCATGGGAGAATTGATATTATGTACAGTGTATGAATCTCTCATTTATTTATTCTTGTGCGCTCTGATTCTCTCTCTCAGGTATTGTAATTGGAGTACTGTATATCCAAAGACGCATCCAATTTCTAGAGACCTGATAAATTGGGGCCGGTGCAGCTATATACCCCGATGAATGGTATGATGTCAAAGGCGCCTGGTCTGGATCTGCCACTTTCATACACAAAGGGGGAGATCCTCTAATTCAACAATGTCTCATCCGAAGAACCCATCGGATCCTTTGCTGCAGAGTGGAAGAAGATCCCGCATCAACGCCAGCTGCTTCATAGATCCAACGACAGCATGGTTGGGATTAGACAAAATATGTTGAGTGGGAATGTCATTATTGTTCAGGTGCAAATATTTCGTTAGGTGGGTGAAAGCCAAACATGCCAGGCAGCCATGGCCTTCACACCTCCACCACGGGTCCGCTCGTTCTCAAGAACAATTTGGACTACAGTAAAGTGGCTGAGTTGGACAGATATGTACCGGATAATGGATCTCTGGAGGGATCCAATGGTTTGAGGTATGACTAACGCGGGTAAGTTCTGTGGGTTTGGATCAACGATTAATCCTACAACGTAGCAGATGATCTCAATTATATTATATTATCCTTCTCATCTGCTATGTTTCTTGATGTGCATGGGATTCCTAGGGTTGTGCCGCTTGATGTTATGTTGGCATCTGCATGTCTATTTGATTTGTAGCCGGATTTTTGATGAGATGAGACAGCGCCAGAAGCAAATATGAAATTCTACATTGTTAATGCATGTGAAGATGGCGGGCCATGCTTCCTCTGGGATGTCGGGCATCGAGCAAGCCCGTGAGGGCGGCCCTTGGGCGCCCAAGTGAGCGGCAAGTGATTCTCTGCTCTGCCTCTCACTTGGGTGCCCAAGGGCCACCCTCACGGGCAAGTGAGTGGTCACTTGGGCGCCCAAGGGCCGCCCTCACGGGCTTGCTCGATGTCGAGCATCGAGCAAGCCCGTGAGGGCGGCCCTTGGCCGCCCAGATGAGCGAATGAGTGTGGCCAGAGGAGCACGGAGGAGGGGGAGGAGGGAGGTGCAGTGGGAGGAGGGGTATTTCCACTTCATTTCTAAATTTAAAAAGCATTCTAATGTTTTAATAAAACCCATTGGGAAAAAGTATCACTCTATAAGGCACATCCTAGTAATTGAATCCATGAAATCAATGAGTCTCTATGTTGGAACACCTCATAAATTACTATAAATATTTTCTTAGAATCATGATTTTTTAGTTCAATTTTATCTTATCTAAACTTCTTAAGGTTCACATAGTATAGTCTCATGTATCTACTATGTAGCAACATACAATATCTATGTAGGAATCAAGATAGCTAATGATTATAATAACCTAAATGCATTTTAATACCGCAAATAGAACTTGAAATAAATTAGAACATAAGAACTTGAACTAGTATCTACATTTAAAAAAAATTATCTAATATATGTATATATTTTAGATTATAACCATCATTTCAAAGATAGAAGGATTTAAGTTATTAATGTTTAATAATCATTTTGATTTTTTATAAAAAGTGTAAAAAGTTTTAATGTAGATATAAATATTAGTAAAAATAATATTTATTGTACATATGTATCTCTTTAGCTCAATATTATGATCTTTTCACAGACATATATACCTCATTTCCACAATCTTGTACATAGGTTTTCAATAGTTTAAGAATTTTGTTATATATCTTATAATAAAGTTAATAAAATTATATTTGAAGAAACAATTGATAAGAGTGGTAAACAAGCATATAGTGGTAATTAAGATAACCCTCATTGTGAAGTTTGAAGTGTTCTATCTTTCTAGATATCTTTTTAAGAATGGTGCAAAGGCGTATTTTATATTGCCAATTAAGATAACCCTCCTTGTGAAGTTTGTGGTGTTCAACCTTTCTACATAGATATATTCCATCTCTAAATTTTTAAGCCACGAACTAGGCTTTTTGTCTTTCTACCAATTATTTGTTTTCTCTAATGTGATTGTGATTATAGTCACTTGTTATAATCGTATATTTTTCTTTTTAATATTGATAAAATACAAATATTTGGCCTCCTATGGAGTCTTAACACTTAGACATCTGTGTTCCAATTGATTAAAAATATTTTCCCTGTTTATAATGTATCATGTTCATAAAAATCAATGGTATAGGGAAGAGATGTTTGATCTAGTTTCTTTATAGAATGAAGGAAGAAATATAAAAGGGAAATATACAAAAAAAGATATTGCAAAGAACATAGTAATATAAAAAAACCCAAATTCTATTAATGGATGAAATAGAAAAAGACTGTAAACCACAAAGTAATACAAAAATATGTGAAGATAGATGTATGTGTCACGTATGCTCATTCCAATAAATATTACAAGAGACTAAAAGTGCCTAATAACTTAAAATGTTGATCAGTTTCATGTTTTGAAGAAAATGTTAAGTTTGACAATATTTTGATAAGATATATTAGTAATGTTTTGACTTTCAGACTTAATTTTAGAAATAAAATTTTTATATATAATGTTTGAAATATGTTTTTTACAAATAATTTGTATAGTTTTTCTTGAATTTATGTGAATCAACACTTTTCGGAAAATAATATGAAATAGTATCATTTTTATACAAAACATATCTGAAAATTGATTGAAAATGGTTTTAAATGCCTATATTTTCTGGAATTTTTTACAATTTTGTCAATAAAAGTGTCTTATTTTGTCAATAAAAATGTCTTATTTTATAGAAAAAATTGCAAAATGTATATGTTTTTCATTATAAATTGCTTAAAAATGTATACTATTTTGCTAAATTTCTAAAAACGCACCTGAAAATAGAAACTAAATTTTTTTTACAATAAAGATAATTCAAAGGTCCCAAAAAATGCCTCGAAATGAAAATGTGTGATACTGGCATCACCCCTTTTTGAAACGGAGCTAAAAATACCTACTAAAATTAGGAGAGAGAAAAATGAGAACTGTGTCGAGTTCTCGTTTCATAGTATAAGTGGTTATGATTCTATAATGCATTTGTGATCAATGGACTGCCATGGATGTATTTTACAAGGTTAATGTACTGTGCTTGAGAATTTGAAGTATTTTTACCTAGTTTAATTGCATTGGGAGAAGAAATAGTGCCATTTCCCCAAGGGTCGAATTGGTGATTTTTGCAGTTGAATGAGAGAGAGTTGGAACAGATGTAAAAATCAATTAATGGTGAAAATGAGACCTTAATAACATCCTTAATACATTCCCTACTTATGTTCAGAAATTTGAGTGGGTTTGGAGGCATTTCGGAACCCATTTTCAGTACTTACCCCAGGGGGATTTAAACCCCAAATTACTAGTAAAATTGCATACTTGGTCCAGAATCTTAAGAGAGTTTGCAGAGGTATTTTGGTGGCCATATATCATCCCTGAACATCATATTCAAGTCCTAATATCATTCATACACCTTCCTTGAATATTTGAAGGAATTTGGAGTCAATTCGAGACCTAGAGACCAATACTAGTCAAAGGGAAATTACTGGTAAAGTTCCCTACATTGGCCAGAATTGAAAGAGGATTTGCATAAGTATTTTAAAGGTCAAAAAGAATCTCCCTGAAATACATATTTATGTTCTAACATCATCCATATACCTTCTCAGAAGATTTGGGAGCAATTGAAACAATTTGGGGACCTAGAGCTCAAAACTAGTCAAAGGTCAAACTAGGGAAAAAAGTGAAAAATTGCCATTTTAATAAAATTTCTAACAAGGGACATTACAGTTCCACTACTTGGGACTAGTTTGCTTGCTATTTGACACTTGTTCCCTCACTTGTTGTACTATAAGCAATTTTATTCTTTTTTTAGCTTTTCCCAAATATGAAAAAGACCAAAAAAAAAAATCAAATATTCCAAAAATCCAGACGGGATTATGATTACTACTTCTAGTTGGCAACTGTTGTATCGCCTTTAAACAGAGCATTCATTCCACTCCATACATTATGAGTCGGGACTATAGTTGGACCTTAGGAGCTGTACTTGTTTCTCAGTTTACTCCACCGATTGGTTAAGCTTCCAGTCATTATGGAGCCCTTTGTGGTGCCTCCTGCATCACACAGTCTATATCGATTTTATGCTGCCTGAGTCTATCCATCTGCTCATGCTCTTGTTCAAAGGAAGTCCTGAAACCAGAGTCGACCACTCCTCAGATCTCTTGACTATTGCATGTCGGCCATCCTTATTGAGTCAGTCCGTTTCACTTGATATCTTCCAAATCTTTTAGCATAGCTGGTACCTCGTGCTGGTTGATGGGGGATGCCTTAATGCCCTCCTTCCAGAGAGTCTCGTTCCATCGACTTCAACCCATTTATTCCGGGACTTGAGGCTTAGAGTTCGGTTGAGTACCTTGAGGCTTGCAGCCATTAGTGGCAGGTTCTCTCGCCATCGACATTTTTGGGAATACATCAATGTCCCCTGATCGATGGATTCATCCTAGTGTTCGACTTCAACACATCTATTCGCACTCCAATGATTGTGCTCTGTGCCTTTATGCCCATTTTCATTATTGGTGGGTTATCTCGCATCTGTTAACGGTATACATCGTTGACTGGTAATCAGACGATGTCACATCAGGTTCGACCCCAACTCCTTTATTCACTTGATGGGACTTGCATTGTCGAAGACTTGTGTAGAAGACCCCAGGCGATAGTGGAATTCAGTATGCTACTTATGATTATGACTTTACATATAAGATATCACCTCTCAAATATCAGCCGTTTGTACCTCCAGTTTGCACCAGTTATTTCCTTTTCAGCAGGAAACCACATCTTACTATAGAGGGATCATGGCTATGATCACTTATGACATGTATTCATTATGTACTGCCTATTCATGGCCATTGTATCAGATTGTTGTACTATACCGACATGTATTCAGGGATACTATTGTATTATGACGAGTGAACTACTCCTTCCACTTGTGTCTCCATCACTCTACTTCTGAGATTTATAATGTATTTCGGCCACCATAGCATCAGTCTCTGACCTCACACATTAGGGGGCATCTGTTACAACATAATTTTCCACCTTTTGAGTATCAGCATTCTTTGGCCTGCAGGATCCTTTTCACTGACTCAGATCCACTTTATATCCTTCAGACACTATTTTTCCCTATTTTTCCGCTGTACACTAGCGGCATCATTACAATGGGCATACCCACGAGTTGCATCACTATAGCCCGCAGGTAGCATGTAAAATGGTAAAAATCACTAATTTATTACTTTTTACTCCCAAAAAGCGGTTATTGGGTGACCTTTGACCCTCCATTTTCCCCGAAACGCCTCAATGTGTCCTTTCACTTACCTTTGAGAGGACTATATATTGAGCACGTATGGCTTATGGACGGGAGGAGAAAGAAGAGCAAGAGAACTCTAGTGGATATTTTCCCTATCTTGAGTCTACACTAATTGATCCTTGTAGTTGTGAACCCCTTATGTTCACCTTCCAAACTCCTACCATAGTTTGAGTTTGTCATTCATGGAGGATTGAAGTGGTGGAGGCACAAGTGGATTGATCTAGATCTTGGTTCAGATTGGTTGTCGACAAGAGGTCATATCACATTGTACTTCTTCTTGTTTATTAATAGAAGTACTCATATTCTCGTCTATTAATGTTGTGAATGTTGTTTATTCTACATTGGGTTGCATTTGCTTATAATATCATGGACCATTGCTATTGATGATGTTAATATCGTTTATATATTATATGTACTTGTTGTATATTGGTTGTCAAGACTAATTTGCAAATTCAAGTGCACGGATTGAAAGCTCCAGCGGAGATCTACATCAAACGTTTGGATTGAGGTTGGTTATATTCTTCATTATATTAGCATTGTCATTTATATAGCATAGTACTGAGAATTGAGTTAATTTCTGGTAGTCAGTTGTCTGTAGTGGCCTACCCCAAGCCATAGTGAGTTTTCTCCAATACACTCACGCTTAGGGAGACAAACTGTCTGCGATTTCACCAAGGCCCATCTGTTGTTCTATTGACTTTTTCCCAAAAGGAAGCACCGTTGAAGCCTTCTTAGAGACTTGAGAATCCATTTGGGTGCAGCGAGAACCGAGAAGAGGTAAAGGGGCATGGACTGGAGGACATATTTGAGAAGAGTGAGGCAACAAGGGAGGTTGAAGGAGCGGAAGGTCCAGGAGGAGATGCGAGTGTCAATCTTGTCAAGGAGATCTTTCCAAGAGAATTGCTTGATAGCAAATTCGAAGAGGAGGGCTCCAAGATACTTGGTAGGGAGAGTGGAGGTGGCAAAGCCTAGAATATGAGCGATATTGCGCTTGGTGATGGCATCAGTGTTAAAAAGAAAATTTGAGACTTCTCAAGATTGATGGAGGTACCAGAGGCTTCAGAAAAAAGAGAGAGGATCTTGTGGAAAGAGCAAGCTTCATGCACAGAGGGATGGCCAAAGAGGAGGTTGTCATCTACAAATTTCTGGTAAGCGGTGTGGGTTCCTCCATGTAGAGAGAGACCACGGAGAGAGTCGGAGGCCACCGCTGCTTGAATCATTTGTCCTAGACCTTCTGCCATAAGGATGAAAAGGAACGGGGAGAGGGGATTGCCTTGACGGATGCCACAAGAAGGGGTGAAAGTGGGGGAGGGGGAACCGTTGACAAGAATGGAGTAAAAGGCAGAAGAGACAAGGGAGGAGATCGAGTTGGTGGATCTAACTTCAGGAGCATACCGTGGGTGGGATGCGTTTTGAGGGAATGGGTGATTTCATGAGCAAGGATAATGTCGTCCATACTTTGTCTTCCCTCAACATAGTCGGTTTGTTCAGGGAAGATGAGCAAGGGCAAGAGAGGCTTCGTGGGTAGGATGAGTTTTGAGGGAATGGGTGATTTCATGAGCAAGGATAATGTCGTCCATAATTTGTCTTCCCTCAACATAGTCGGTTTGTTCAGGGAAGATGAGCAGGGGCAAGAGAGGCTTAAGGCAATTAGCAATCACTTTTGAAATAATTTTATAAACGACATTACAGAGGGAGATAAGACAAAACTTACCGGGATGGGAAGCTTCCTTTACTTTGGGAATGAGGGAGAGATGCGTAGCATTAAGGGAATGAAGTATCCATCGCTTTTGCCTGGATTCCTCAACCACTTCCCAAACCTCTAGTTTAAGCAGATCCCAGCAGTGGTGAAATAAATTGGCCGTGAAGCCATCCGAACCAGGTGCTTTATCATCAGACATTTGTTTCATGGAATTTTCCACTTCCTAAAGAGAGATAAGCTGCATCAGGGAGATGTTGTGCTCTTCAGTAATAGCAGCAGGGATATGGCGGGTGACCTGAGCAATGGTGACACTTCTGGAGTCTGGAGGTTCAGTGAGGAGATCCTAAAAGTACCTTTTGAGTTCTTGTTCTATGTCGTGTTTCTCTTCCAGAACCACACCCGAATCCATTTTAAGCTTGTTGATACGGTTATGAATTCTATGTTGAAGGGTGGAACGATGAAAGAAGGAGGTATTTCGGTCTCTTTCTTTGAGCCAAGAGGCTCTTGACTTTCGTTTCCACAGGGTTTCTTCTTGCTGACAACAAAGATTGAGCTTTCCAGGAGGTCCTTTGCTTTGGATTTATGCACTTGGGAGAGGCCGTCTTCCATGATGTTATGTTGGAGAGAGTCGAGTTCTTCTTCGATCAGTTGCTTTTCTTTGAATATGTTGCCAAAGGTGGAATGGTTCCAGTCCCTAAGCTTAGCTCGAAGGAGTTGGAGGTTTTTATGAAGGATAGCCATTTTAGATTTTCCAACAACATGCATCTCCGCCCACCAAGTGTTGACAGTGTCTGAGAATTCAAGATGGGAGAGCCAGAATTTCTCAAATCTGAAAGGCTTATGGAATTGAGCGCCCTCACTTTGCCATGTTAAGTCAATGTGCCAATGATCAGAGCAGGAAGCCGGTAAAACAGAGGACGCAAGGGTACCACCTATCATGGTGAGGTTCTCAGAGACCAAAAATCTGTCAAGGCGCTTCGCGATTTGGTGCATGCCCCCTCTTATGTTATTCCAGGAGTAGAAGCCAAAGGAAGAAGTCAGATCAACCAAATGATTATCAGTGATGAAGGCTTTGAAGAGGAGATCCACCAGGGAGAGAGAGCAAAGGCCTCTTTTTTTTTCCTCAAGGGCAGTGATCATGTTGAAATCGCATCCGATAATAAGGGGGGAGTTCGAGTGGTGGGAGACAAACCAGTTGAGGTGATGAAGAAGGAGGGCTTTAAGTCTGGGGGGTTGGGGGCTGTAGACGTTGAGGAGAAAATCGTGAAGGCCAGTGCCGAGGATGTGGAAAGAGGCGGAAATGGCATGGGGGTTGGCGGCATAACTATCAAGGGTAAGAACATTGGGGTTCCAAGCAATTGCAATGCCCCCAAAAACCCATTGACATCAATGGAAAAACTTTGGCAGCCTCTCCAGAGCTTGGACATGATAAGACTGAGGGTTTCAGAAGAGCACTTAGTTTCTTGAAGGAAGATAGCAGAGGGAGAATCTGTAAGGATTTTTCTTTTCAACATACGACGTTTAGATAAACCATTGATTCCTCTAATATTCCATGAGATAATCTTCATTGGGGGGGTAAGTGAGGAAAAGAACTCAGTAAGCTGGGCATATTTCCCTGATTCCACCAGTCTTGTACCCAACAGGTTTATTCTCTGCAGATCTGATTTTCTGTCTCTTTTCTTAAGTTCCCTTAAAAGTTTATGTCAATCTTTTTGAGGAAGGTTGTCTATTCCCAGTTTATCATGAGCTTTGACTTTAACCAGGGCTTCTCTGAGGAGTTGGATCTGGCTAGGAGGAATAGAACCAAAATTGTTTCTTGTACAGGAATCTTCCAGCCCCAGAAGATCAAGATATCCCAAATCCAGTTCATTGATTTCTTTGTCCATTGTGATGTCCAGGGAGGGATCCACCGAGATTTTGCAGGAAGGGTTGGAAGGGTTAGAAGAAGTACCTTGAGGCTCTGCATGGGAGGTAGATTTTTTGAGATGGCCACTGCCATCCATATCAATCGGTTGATCGGTATTATCAGGCATAGGTGGACCATCATCCTCGCTGACCGATTTGTTCTTTAGATCTTATTCTGGGTTCATGGTGTGCTCTGCTAGGGCTTCAAAGCTATTACTGGTGGGAGGAATTTCCATTTTATTTTTTCCTGTAGATCTTCGATTGTACCACCTGATTCTACCATCTCTTTGAAAACCTTCTGCATCTGGTGTCTCTTTGTGTGTTTCTTCGGATCAATGTTTTATAGGGGGAAATCGTGGAAGAGGTGCTCGTGTTCATGGCACTTGCGGCATCTAAAAGGTATGTGCTAATAATCCAAGGGTTGGATCCATTATGAATCTTCAAGTGAGAGGTTGATTGCGTCCGGGAGGGATTTGGCGATGTGCATGTAGACGCATATCCAAGCATATGAGGTGTAGCGCTAAAGCTTGGTTTGGACCGCTACTCTAACATAAATACCTAAGGTATTCCCTATGTCTTTCAGAGTTTCTTCATCCCAGTATTCCTGAGGAAGAGAATACATTTGGATCCAGACCAGAGCCAAGGTGAAGTCTTCTTTTTCAGGGCAGAATTTTTTGATCCAATTTTTCATGTATAGACCTACTGAATTAAAGAAATAGGGGCCATCATTTTCCACTCTTGCCTTGTCTTCCAGATGGTGGAAGATTATGGTGAAGAATCCTTTGGAGTCGAGTTGCAGGTTGTAGTGAGATTTTGGCTTCCACTTCATTGCGATCCAGTGTTTTACGGCCTGTTCCGTGGGAAAAATTCCCATAAACTTGCAAATGAGAGCGTGTTCTTTCAAATATTGTGATCTGGCGTTAATCCTTTCAGGAGGAAGGGTCAGAATGGGACGAGCAGCCGGACGAGCTATGCATGTGCTAGTTTCAGGCATGCCATCAGCAATAGGTGGAGCAAGGTTGGGTGTGGTCGAAGAGGAGGGTTTCGTGGCCTCAGTGATCGGGATGTCTTTAGAGCCAATGCGCAAGGAAGAGGCATGACCAGACGAACGAGGGGAGGAAGAGGGTGTCGGAGCCATGGTACGGGAGGGGCCCTCGCCCCCCCCCCGTGCAGAATTCATAGCGTGGCGCAGGGTAGAGGGCCCTGAAAGTACCAGGAGGGTAACAGTCTAAAAGGATGGGAGCAAAGAGCGGTTAGAAACCCTAGTCGATGATTGAGCAACCGCAGGGCCAAACGTCAGCGAGCATCATCCTCACACTTATCCGTTACCATGTGGAAGCACTCAACCTTAGTTCTTAATTCAACCTTGCCATCATGCTTTCCTTTACCCAAAATCTTGGCTGAGCCATTGTTCCCAAAATAGACACTGCCTCCCTTGTCTTCTCTGAACTTAAAAAATGTGTTTTTCTTTTTGATCATGTGCTTGGAGCATCCATTGTCTATATACCATTTCCCCCTTCTACTTTGTGCATGTAAGGCTAGGCTGCATGCTTCCTAATGGCTAGGATGCATGCTTCTTGATGGTATTGATCTTTCTGATCTTCGGCTATCTTAGCAAATTGCACAGGTTGATGTTGATTTTCGCATTTATGAGTATCGTGTTCAGATGTTTCATAATAGTCATCTTTTGAACTCAAAATGCCGAAAGGATTGGAATATTCAAGCACGACTTCAAGTGGTTTTCTAAATATTTTATGTTTAGGATTTGTCTAATTGCTCAATCCATTCTTTCTGGTATATGCTAATGTGCATTCTCTATAGTGTATTTCTTTATGACCAAATTTATGGCAGTAGAAATAATTTCCAAAAAAAAAATTATGGTACCTGATAGGGTAGAAATTCCAAGGCTACGCACGCTTACTTTCCAAAAGATTCGGCCTTTGAATGTTCTCTTTCAAATATCCGACACGTTCATGATTGTGAGGTCTTGAGAGAATATATATAGCTTGTGGCTAGGTATGTATCTTTATCAATGTTGTTTCTTCCTCTTTGTTCTAACTGAAGACTTAATTTTTTAATTTCATTTCTTAAAGAAAACAACTTTAGCTTCCAAACTTTCACATTTTTCATCTTTCAATTTCATCATCCCAGTGATGTCTGCTTCTAATCTCATATGAGCTTCCTACAGGATCTTGCTTTTCTTCCTTGACTTCTTCAGTTTGTCCAATGCACTGACCAATTCTCCTTCAAAGTCTACTTCAGCCATATATTTGTATCTTCAGTCCATTCCTGTTGAATTCTGCAATGAAATCTATCTTCCAAATGTTAATCTATCACTGAAGACACCTTCTCTGATACCAATTGTTGGAATCGATTTAATACTCAAAGGGGGCGTGAATTGGTATTAGCGCAGTTATTAGCAAATTTTACCTTCTTTAACAAATTAGCTTTTACTTAATATTTATCTTATGTTATGCATCAGTAAATAAACATTGACACATATATGCACCACATCATCAACACGTAACACAAATTTTTTACGTGGAAACCCAAACGGTATAAAACAATGGAATGCTTATTTATAGTGAGAAATAATACATTCAAGGAAGCTCCAACTTCCTGTGTTTACAAGCACCAACTGGAAGGAGGCACCAACCCCCTTGGATTTACAGGCACCGACCTAAAGGAAGCTTCCACTCCCTGTGTTTTCTCCAACACCAACTAGAAGGAGGCTGCGACCCCCTGTCTTCTTTTTTTATAGAAACCAACCTGAAGGAAGTTGCGACTCCCTATCTCGTTTCCCCATACGACCGCCCTGATGTCCAATTTGTCTTACTGCCTTACTGAACTTTAACTCTGCGCACTTCTTCATATCTTCTGATGATAATTTCGTTGTGCACCACTTCATATGCAGACTGAACTCTGTCATTGTGCTGCATGCATCACTTGACTTCTCAACTCACACTTCTATTGATGAATCACTTCTTATGTTGTGTTCCTTGCTAATTTTACAGTATGCATTTTTTATTGAACGATATACTTTTTGTGACTGTGAGGATCAACCCATACTGCTCTTTCAATTGATATTTTGTTGTTCTGAGATGAATCACTAGTAACAGAAGGAACTACACACTTTATGATGTGTCTGTTCTGATTAAGTGGTGCGGCCTCTCAAATAATCTGCGACGTCTTGTGCATCAAATAATTGGTCTATTCTGTTTAACGCACTTGTCTCAAATCATTTGCATAATTATGTTCCTATCTAATCCTATTGTCGTTCCATTATTGTGCATCAGGTGGAGTTCTCAACTTCGCACAATTTCACTTTTGTTCATTTGCAACAACTAGACATCTACGCAATATCTGATAATCTTCAGTTTTGTCTCTACGCTTTTGTCTCTACAACTTCTATGACTATAGGTGTGTTGATTGTAGTACTATCCTTCGAAACATCAAGCACATGTGCTTCCTTCAATATTTATTCCTTTCAGTACGTGCGCATCCGTCATAGATCTATAGCATCATTCTATGCACAATCAAAACTTCGTTTCGCAACATGTGCACATTCGACTCCTTGCTAGATCATCTATTATGTCCACAATCCCTTTGATGCCCTGAAAAACAAACTGAACCTTTCACACAAAATTCTTATGATCTTTCCATCAAGCTTGCTTCAAATCTTCAACTTGCATCTATATTTATATATGTCCTTTACGGATTGTGTGTTCATAAGTTGGTCGTGGCATTCCTTCTTCCATACCTCACAAATTGTGCATATTCCATGTGTCATCATCTGCGCTATTGAAGTGTCATCTTTGATGCATCAAGTGCCCTCAAGGTCCAAAAATTAGTGGGATTTCACACCTTGTTGGTGTACAATTGTGCTCTTGATGTACCATTGCCTTACAATATGTGCACAATCTTCTACTTCGTCTTGGTGTTTCCAAGACTTAATATACCAACCTTTGTGAGTAATGCGTCCTTAATATTAAATCTTTGCGTAATTTGTGCATTCTATAGCTTCTTCTTAGTGGGATTATGACCCGTGCCTCATTGTTGCATTTGGATGATGCATCCTTGATGTATTGATACTTTATAGAATCTGCGCATACTCCGACTTCTATTTGGTGGAACTTTGACTTCTGCCTTGCCATCACTTGTGGGACTAACGCACTTGCTATTTGTCGGCTGTGGAATTTTCACATATATGATCTTCAATTGTTGTACCCTTCTAGGAATTTGTGCATGTTCCACTAATTAAAGCATGTTTTGTTTGGATATGATTGTTTGCTTTCAGTATTATCCAACCAACACCTGCTTGCGCACTTCCAATCATTAACCAAGCCATGCTTAGGCTTGCTTGCTCACTTGTACAATTTGTTCAACCAACTCCTTGGCCGCTTGAGCACATGTATCATTGTCCAACCAACTCCAACTATTTGCTAACATGAGAGAGTATGACTTGGTGGACTTGATTTTTGCGAAAAATCCACATATGTTTCTTCATATGTGCTTATTCAAACTCATCATGTATGGTGTATCCTTGATACACAACATCAAACATCTTCAGAATGGATGCAATATCTAGGTTTACTTTTCAGATTGGCATCCATGTCTATCACCTTCTACGCATGCTTCTGGTATTCTTCTTCAAACATCTGCACTTATAAATATACTCCAAAGTTGCATATCTGTCACCTTCACCATTTGCACATATACTTTTGGTGTTCATGCTTTCTTCATCATGCACATAAACTTCTAGTGTTCAAGCTTTCTTCATCATGCGCATAAACCACCTCAAAGTGGCTTCTTCATACTTTTGTTGGAATGTTGTATCCACTTTGGACTTAGGCTGATATCAATGACTCAAACTAGATTAGTTGACATCATCTTTAGTTGAGATCAATGACAACCAATGCTCAACAGGTTTCTGAGTGAGTTGGTGCTCACATCATTGGAGATTGGCTTCTCCCATATTTCTATGTAATTTCCTTTTCATATATATATATATATATATAAGTTTCTTCAAACATTCCCACATAAGATGGTTTTTATAGATGTTTTTTAAATATAAATTAGTGCATGTTTTTAAAAGTGAATTATTACTTAATTTGCGCACGATACTAATTCACCCCCCCCCTCTTAGTATTATTAAGAATTCCACTAGTATCAGAGCTCTTTATTGGGCCAAAAGGAAGAAATTTCTAGCGTTTTTCTCTTTCAAAAGAGTCATCTTGTAATTTTCACTCCAATTTTCTTTCATGGTGTTTGAGTATCTGAAACTAATAAGGTCCGTCAAATACATATGGAACTAATTTGTGCTTTCATTTCAACTTTTTCGGTTGGTATTGTTATACCTCTATATTCCACAGTGTCGCATCTCCACCACAAACAGAGTTGACGACACTTCCCCTGCTATTTGAACCACCTAGAAGATGAGTGAACCTTGAAGGTAAATCTACCCTAACAAGTTCTGACCCAGCTGAGACTTTATTTACCCACACTACCGCGTCTTGCTCAGTTATAGGCGCGCGGTACTCCACACTACCGCGCTATGCCTTGTCTCTACCGCGCGGTACTACCACGTTATGCTCAGACTTCAAGGCGCGGTACTCTTTTTATAGTCTTTTTTCCATGGCTTGTGGGATTTTGGATTTTCGAAGATAGTGGAAGATTGAGGTCCCTGATTCGATCCCAACTCACTTTCTGTGATTAGAAACCTTGATCCACTTATCTCTCCCTAGATCCACCCATCTCTCTTGTTGGTTAACCCTACCATACACTATAAAAGAGAGGCATTCCATGGGAAAAAGAGAGGACTCTTGAAGCACCAAACTTATGATCTTGCAGCATTGTGGAGATAGCTAGAGGAGAAGGCACTTGGAGCTAGAAGATTGGCTTGAACATCAAGCAACCTTTTGTAAGCATTCTTCAAGTTGTAATAAGATAACTTGTCTTTTCTTTCCCATTTCATGTGTTTAGCATAAATTCTTAGCATGGAATGTATCTAATCTTTACATTCAAGGTATTTGGAAGCTTGCATGTTTGTTCTTTGGTTGATCTTAACAGGTTCTACATTGGAGCTTTGGATCAAGAGCTAGAAGCGGGACAAACGTCAGTTTGAAAGGTGTGTCTTATCTCTCATTGTTTCTGAATACATTTAATCTTGCTGTAAAAGTTAGTTCAGGAATTTCAAGGTAGCATTTGTTTTGACTTGTTTCTTGCTTTAGAGCTAGTTTAAAGTCTGCTTTAAAGTTAAGAGAGTTTTGACTTATCCGTAGGGCAAAATTCTACATAACAAGAATGGCGACTCCGTTGGTTTTGATTTCTGTTTGATCGATTCACTTCACTGTCATCCATCTGTTGATTGTGATTTGTTTTATTGCACTTCAAACCAGTTTGTATCTTGGTCTGTTTTGACCTTTATTCACCCCTCCTCGCTGTATTTTTCTCCCGTCTGGTCACTGAGTCCCCTGGGTTAGCAACAACCCTGAAAACTCCATTTTCTTTTCTCAAGTTGCATTTTTCCTTACCTTGCCACAGTACCGTTCCCTCAGAACTGCTTCCAGCGCGGTAGTACCACGTTCCCTGCATTAGTACCAGAGCGGTACTGTCACAGTGCCGCGTTCCAGTCAGACCCTGACACGCGGTAGTGTCTGCAATTTTTTAAAAAAATTTATACTTGCTTGGTTTCCTGAGTCTCTCACTACCTTAGGTAGTGTTTACTGTCGCCTGTTAGCATCCTGTTCATTTTACAGTCTGTGTGGTCTGATTATTTTCTTGTTGTGAGCTTGATTTGTTTGAATTAGTGGCATTTTTTACACATTGGGTCATTTTTCCAGTTTGATTGCATTGGCTTGATCTTTTCACCACAACCAACTCAACACCACTGTTCTCTGTTACTGAAACCTGTAGCTTTTACAGTCACATTATTTCCATCATTTTCAGTAATTAAAATATTATCATTTGAGAGCAATTTTGTTGTTTGAATTGAAAAAGTCTTGTAGCATTATTTTGCATTAGGAAATGAACCATTGATTTTGCCACAAAAATTCTCATAGTTGAAGCATTGTAGATTGTAGGATCAGTGCATTAAAAGGAGTGTTTATTTCAGTTTGGCTTTGTTTACAAAAAATAAAAAATAAAAAATCTTTTACTTTGGTTTTTGATTGCTTGTGAAAAATTTCATGCATGTTTGATCGAAGAACTCTCTCTTTTCCTTAGCTATATTTCATCGAAGACAAAGGCTTATTTTTTATTCATTCTCATTTGCATGGTTTGAGTCGTCATAACACCATCAAGTTTCACATCCACTACCTGATTGAGTAAGACAGCCACTAAAATTAATCTCCCTAATTAAACCAACTTTAACCTCACTTGAGGAAATCAAAAGAATTTGGTAGTTAGGTAGGACACCGGGGATAGGCATCAAAATAATTCCCCCTTGTCATTTTCATCTGAGACATAGTCGTTGTCTTTAGGGAACTAAAATCCTCTAGTATTTATTGACATGGTCACAGCTAGTTTGTGGAGGGGCCTTCTGACTGTTTTTAACTTTCAGGGGTTAAACGGCCGCGAGATTGAGAACCGGACGGACTATGTGGAATACCGCACTCCACTTAGCCCTAAGGCAACATCGATCGTTGTCTTCTTCGGAAGGCTGAAGTGCCCAAAACCTTTTCCAACGTGTCATGAACGAGGTAGCTTAGTATCTATTCTACTAGGGCTCTTTTACCAAGGATCCCTTTCGGTAGAGGGATGTCCTTCTTATATAGGTCTCTCATGTTGTATTGTTCGACTTGGATTTCATCACCTTGCGAAGGATACAGCTTGTTGAAGTCTCCAGCTCTTAGTTAGGAGTTTGCTTGGTATCTCATCTTCGTAGAGGGTCATTTTTCTTTGTAGGGACTGCTTGTTGGCATTCTGGCCATTTTTTGTATCAGCTCGCTTATTGAGACAGCGGTCTCAGTATAGATTTTAGAGCTTGCTTGTTTGGACTATGAGCCTTGCTTTTTCTAGCTCCTCTTCTGCACACTCGGCTGCATTAGAGTTTTTGAGTTCTTTGTCTACGACACTGCCCCGATTTTCATTTTCCTGTCTTCATGTCAGAACAACCACGAAGATCATGAAGAATACAGGGCCAAAGCCCTCCACCACCACCACCACCACGGACTTCTGGTCCGCCTGCATCACGCATTCCCGCTCCTCCTGGCCGCGGTGCTGGTCGAGGGAACATTCCACCGCCGATACGTACAACATCTTCAGTTTCGCACGTAACTGCCACTCACAGCACAGTCTCAAAATCTATTGCAGCTTCTGCAACCACTAGCATATCTGAGACTTCCACTGTCACCTCACCCAATGTCATTCCAGATATATCTGTCACAGTGGACACAGTTACAGCAGCTGAACCTAGTACAACCCAAAGTACTAGACCAGAGGTCATCCTTCTATCGGATGTCAACACTTCCCGTCCAACAGACACTTTTCACGATGACACAGACGGAACTATTGGTGCCACCGAAGGGTCCGACCAGGACATACCTGGCTTGATTTCAGTCCCAGGCGGATACGTTGAAATCGTTGAAGATACTCGACTTCCTGACACACCTTTTGAACCTGATTATGGCTTCATTACTTCCCAGGCGGAACTTCCACCTGTTGTCACTACGTCACCTAGTGTTCATCCTCAGGAGACAAGTTCTTCTAGCAACGTACCTCGCACTATAGATCTACCCAACCTCCCTCCGGGACATGAAATCATGGCTTCCATCCAGTCTAGTATGGTTATTCTAGCGAACTCCCCGTTAGCATCGACACGGTTTAGACGCAACACAGAGCAAATGCTCTCGACAGCTTCTAGATATCCCCCTGATACTCGTCCTTCTGACTTTAGGGCTCCCAACATCCCGTCTAGCACTGAGTTTCGTCACTCCTTTGCAGACGGCTCAGGACCTTTAGACTTTACTATACCTAGGTTCCCTCCGAATCCCCAAAACCCTTTTCAAGATATGAACTCGAACCCAGTTCTCGATGGTCCTCCTATCATTGAACACGTTATGGACGACGTCGATACCCCTGGGCTAAATTACCCACATTTGCTGCCATCACCCATTTTTGGCGCACATTCTATGAGGGACAACCCAGTCTTTTCTCCGTCCTCGCCTGTCAGATACGGACGACCTCCTCCGCAAATCGGTACTTTTGGCGCCGTTGGCCAATCCACACTATCATATTTGGCTAGCAGCGGAAGAACACCTAGTCACACTGCTGGATCTTCCGCTTTGACCGGAGGATCACCTTCAGCCACCATTTACACTATCTCAGGAGGTGGACAACCGACTGCAGTGGTCCCTAACTCCAACATGCAAACCCCCCCTGGTGGGCCATCAACCGAACCAGCTGGGGTACAACCTTTTGTTGGGAACCCCATTGTTAGTCAGCAACCTCCTCCTATAGGGTCATCAACCCAACTAGTTGGAGGACAACCTTTTGTTGGGAACCCCGTCCCTACTCAACAGCCTCCTCTTATAGGGCCATCCAACCCATCTGCTGGCGGACAACCCATCGGTTCCATCCAACAACTCTCCCAACCAGCAGCATCTGCTCAGTATGGCATGTACAACACACCTGGCAGCGGACAACCTTATTCTGGTGTTCCAACCAGACCTTATTCTCAACCTCCCCCGTCAGGTATGCTTCCGTCTTGGGACCCTCAAATCCCACAGAGTGGGGGGTACTCACTTTTTGGAAACTGGAACCAAGCTGGGGGAAATCTCAGATTCCCCCCAACTTGAATTCTGGCTTCCCTTACCCTTCAGCTACTACAACTCCATGGAACCCATCACTTCAATTTCCACTCGCTCCCCAAGCAGGAACGAGCCTTCCATGGACACCACCGTCGCAGCCACCCCCCAACCCTGCTATGGGAAACCCTCCACTTACACAGTATAGTGGTAACATTCCTGGGACACAACAATTCCAAGGAACTTTTCCCCAACAAGTAGCAGCAACCATTCCTGGGTATCAATGGCCCCAGGGTACCATACCCACTCAGCAGAGCACCTACCAACCGATTGCCTACAATCAACCGGTTAACTAGATGGCTTACTATCCACAGAACTTCCAGCAGTATCCCCCGGGAAACACATATGGGTATAACACGCAGCAGCATGCTATGCAGGACCCTCCAGGTTTCTCTGCACCACATGGTTATTACTCATACCCGCAGACTAACCGTCAACTTCCCTTTTTGGCCACACTTGACTTACCTGATTTGTCAAGGCTTATCAACGATCCTATATGGCATGAACCTCACTGGCCACCTATTCCAGCCAAACTACCATCGGACATTCCCAAGTTCGATGCTAAGCCCGGGGAAGAGCCCAAGAACCACGTGATGACCTTCCATCTTTGGTGTTCATCCAACTCCTTGATGGATGATTCCATCCGACTTCGGCTCTTCCAACGTACGCTTACCGGAACGGCAACAAAATGGTACATCGAGCTGCCACAACACTCTTTTCGTGATTTCAACACTTTGGCTATGCAGTTTCTGACTCATATCCAGCTCCCCATCCGGTATGAGACTGGAACAGAACTGTTAACCTCACTGCGTCAAACCACTTCTACACACATTTCGGATCATATCCATGAGTGGCGACGACGCCATAGGCTAATTAAGGCACCCATTCCAGATCAGCTACTCGCTGATTGGTTCACGAAATCCTTTTTGCCTCCCATAGCCAGAGATATCGCTATGCGCGGGCCGGTTACAGAAGAACAAGCCATCTCGGCAGCCCAGTACATGGATTTAGTATATACTCAATCCGGTACTTTACATGAAATTCTTCCACATGCTTCCCGCGTTCACACTGATCCAACGAAGCCTACCACTGAACCCCCCATTGATGGTATTGTCGGTTCAGTCAAGGCTTAGCCTGCTACCAACTCGACGGGACAACAAGCTTCTGCTTCCCGCGCTTTTACCCAGGCTGCTTCGAAAACAACTAGTTCTCCTGTTGTTTCCTCCGAAGTGAACGCAGTTCATTCTACGTCACAACCATCCGGGGGAAAGAAGAAAAACAATCGTGGTAAACCTAAGAAAAACCAGCAGGAGAACCCCAAGCCACAACCCACCCAGAATGACCAGATACCACGACGGAAGGCTAAGTTTCCCTGCCTGATTTGTCAAGATGATCATTACACTCGTGACTGTCCCTACAAGGATGAGGTCAACAAGTTCGTTAAAGGATCCTCTCGCCCGGCAGTGTTAACTGACCCTTTCCCCCGACCGCAACAGCAGATGGTTGCCCAAGAATCCCCACAAGGGGGCAACCCGTCCAACCCCACCCGCGGAGAGACGTCCACAAACCGCGAAATCCTGATGACGAGTAACGAAGAGGTTCATATAACCACTCGTTCAAAGACATATGACAACCCTCCAAGTTCAAACAAACAATCGGAGATAGCCAAAGGCAAATCTACTGTTGAAGATCCGATTCCTATTCCCCCCCCTAGCGGTCATCTCCATATCGAGAGACCGCTTACGGACACAGTGCTACGCCCACCCAAGGGCACCATACGAAAGGCGACATTTAATCCGAATGCGTGAGCTGCCCAAAACTACAACATTGTTGAGGATTTGGCTCAAGCACATTGCGCCATGTCGACTCTCGAGGTTCTCCAACACTGCTCCACGCAGCGTAGAACCCTACTTTCAGCACTGGGGGCAATGGACCCAGATACTTCAAACTCCATCATGTTTAACTTGGTGCACGCCAAACCTAGGCTTTCTCACCAGTTAGCCTTCCAGGTGCATACAAAAATCCATGGAAATATCATCCATCGCACTATGTTAGACGAAGGTGCTTCCACGTCGATCATGTCTTTGAACTGTTGGAGAGCCTTAGGCTCACCCGAGGTCACCACTTCTCCTACTACTCTCAGGGCGTTTGATGGCACGGTTTTCAACCTTATGGACTCATTCCCTCAATTGGTGTTGAACTGGGGGGCAAAACAGTATCCGTACACGTTGAAGTCGTAGATGCACCATTGGATTACAATCTCCTCCTTGGACGGAACTGGTTTTACGCCATGACCGCCATAGCATCTACAGTCTTCCGGATTGTGCAATTTCCTCATGAAGGGAAAACTGTCACTATTGATCAACTGGATTATTGTATCCCAGACTCCCATCCAAACTCCACCAACACTGTCCCGTTATTGGATCAACCTCGCTACCGGTTCCAAGACATTGGTGTTGGTCTTATGAAGGATTCATCCCTTATTGGAGTTTTTCCAGATCTGGGAACCCATATTCAACCAGTTAACATGATTTCATCGAATATCACCCCTTCCAATGATTCATGGGTGATTCCGAGTCCCTCTCAGATTGAAGACTACGGCAACTCTATGCCCCTGAACAGAAACCTCGCAGCATATAACGCGATCCAATCAGCCACCGATTGGGTCGACTGTTCTACTCATCATTCCGTGGCATAGCTCTCGGTTGAGACTCATCCATATCCACCACTCTTTGATCCTCTCAATTTGTTTTTTCCAACGACGAATCAATTATGGAGGTTATGTGCAGTGATTAGCCACCATGGGGAGATTTTCATCATCGATCTTCATTCCCCACCATTCAGCCACTTGAGTCTGATACAAAACCCAGCGCTTCACTTGGGATGGTTCAAACCAAGTTCCCCACTTCCCTCGACGAGGTATTTTTCAAAGGAAACTTGGCCAATCTTATGGTAACCACTCCCATCGATATTTCAGTGAAGCCTGGTATCGTGGAAAACGTACATATCGGCAAAACATGTACTCCCCTCGAAACGGAGTTCTATAGTGCCTACTTCAAAACATTCCGCGATGTTTTTGCTTGGAGTTATGAAGAAATGCCAGGAATTGGCCCCTCAATCGTGGTCCACGAAATTCCAACTTTCCCTGGCGCCCGACCTGTTCGGCAAAAGCTTCGACCCGTCCATCCTCGTAAGGCAGCCGCCATTAAAGCAGAAGTTGAAAAACTTTTGCGTGCTGGTTTTATCTTTCCTGTCCCATTGACAGAATGGGTATCCAACATCGTTCCCGTAGCCAAGAAACAGGGAACGATTAGGGTCTGTGTTGATTACCGTGATTTGAACAAGGCTTGTCCAAAGGACAACTACCCAACTCCGTTTATCGACCAGATCATCGATAACTGTGCCGGGAGTGTCATCTTTTCATTTATGGATGGCTTCTCTGGCTATAATCAGATCGATATCCTCCCAGCCGACCAGCACAAAACGGCCTTTATCTGCCCTTGGGGGATTTTTGCATATCGAAAGTTACCTTTTGGCCTGAAAAATGCAGGGGCAACTTTCCAACGGGCGATGTCCTTTCCATTTCATGACATCAAACATATTGTAGAACCATATCTTGATGACCTTCCCGCTCACTCTCGGACCCGGGAAGACCATCCAGACCACTTAAGTGCCATTTTCGAAAGGTGTCGTCGCTACAATACACGTTTGAACCCGCATAAGTGCGTCTTCTGTGTAGAAGCCGGAAAACTGTTGGGATTCATAGTCTCCAAAGACTGGATACGTTTAGATCCCGCGAAGGTAGCAACTATCGTAGCCCTACCTTCACCCACCAATATTCCAGAACTTCAATGTTTGCAAGGGAATGCAAACTTTCTACGCCGTTTGATCTGCAATCTGTCCGAGATAACAAAAGGCTACATGCGGCTTCTCAAGAAGAATGTTCCCTTCATCTGGGATGACGAAGCCCAATGCTCCTTTGACAATCTAAAGGCAGCCTTATCCAAAGATCCTGTGATTCAACCCCTCGATTACACACGAGACTACATTCTTTATCTCGCAGCCTCGATTTCCACCATCGGTATGGTGCTAGTCCAGGAAGACCAAAATGGCATAGAACATGTGGTATACTATCTCAGTAAGAGTCTTCTTGACTCCGAATCTCGCTATTCACATGTTGAAAAGCTGGCTCTGGCAACAGTATTTGTTGTCCAGAGATTCCGTCACTACATCCTACTCCGTCGGACCACTGTTATAGCCGACTTCAACCCAATGTATTACATCCTAACACGTCAAGTGCTTGGGGGAAAATACTCTCATTGGATTGTCATCCTTCAAGAGTTTGACTTTGAGTTTGTCACGGCTAAGTCCAAGAAGTGTTTGGTCTTCGCGGAATTGATTTGTAACTTGCCCCGTGCTACTGAGCAATCCGAGCCCATTGATTCTCTTCCTGACGAATCATTGTTCCTCATTAGCACGTCTGATCTGTGGTACGGGGATATTCTTTTATATCTCCAAACCCAACGCTTCCGTCCCGACCTCACTCGCGATGAACGGCGACGCATCCGACATCACGCAAAATACTACCTCATAGTCAACGATACTCTTTATCGGCGTGGTGTCGACACCGTCCTTTGACGCTGTTTGACCTTAGATGAGGCGAAACACGTTCTCAATGACTGCCACGCTAGAGCATGTGGTGGTCATCTCTCTGGAATGGCTACGGCCCAGAAAATACTGCGAGCAGCATACTTCTGGCCCTCAATTTTCAAAGACTGCATTGAAACAGTCAAGAAGTGTCCGCCATGTCAATTCTTTCATAGCAAAACACGCTCGCATCCTGCTCCACTCCATCCTGTTATTGCCGTCGGCCCTTTTTCCAAGTGGGGCATCGATTTCATGCACTGTAAGCCCACTTCAACTGGGGGCATAGCTATGTCATAGTAGCTGTCGACTATTTTACAAAATGGGCTGAAGCGATGCCCGTCTAGACTATTTACGAGAAAGGTATACCTCGGTCAATCTCGGCTGGGAGAGTTCTCTCGGGAATTGTTTTACACTTTTTCGGGATCGAGGGACTAAATTTTACGAAAAAGTACATTATGGAGCTTCCTTTAAGTTTTTTAGGCTCTCTAAATATGAAAAACTACCAAGTTTTCCTTCCTTGGACTCGTTAAAATATTAACATCGAAGGACCCACTTTGGGACGAACCCCTCCTTTCTCAGGTTCGTAAAACATGTGAGATTGGACTCATCCATGAGATGAGCTACACCGAGCATCTGTTATCCTCTTCAAGCTCGTAAAACAAGAAAGAGGTACTCGTCCATCATGTCGGGGAAATATGGGAGAATAAGTCAAGTTTATCCATGGCAGCTTGTCAGTCGTTACCTTTGAACATGGCATGTGTCCATCTCTTGTCTATATTTGGGTATCCGTCTTTCATTGAGTTATAGTCATCATCATGGGTCGTCTCCCTGGCCACGAGTCCACTCATCCGGTGTCTATCCTCTATTTATTAATAAACCCTGCTGCCAAGTCCTGTTACATGCCGTTACATGTTCAAAGGGTTGCATCGTTTCGAGTCATTCATTGTGTCAGGCCTCTGCTGTGTCAGTACATACTCCATTGCTTCATCATCCTATCATATGTGCCGATTTCGTGTCGATGATGTGGGAATCATCATGGCCCACCTTCGACGAGTCTATTCCTGTCGACACCAAATCACTATCCGGGAATTAGACTTAGAGATCAACCATTAGTACCTTGGTACCTGCATGCCTCAATGGCAGGTTTCCTCGTGTTTGACAGCAGGTTCACATCATTGACCTCTGATCAAGCAATCTCTCGGATGCTCGACATCAACTCATTCATTCGCATTTCGTTGAGATGTACTATTGATACCTTGGGAATCATTGTCATCATTGGTGATCTCCCTCACATTTGTTAACGGTCCACATCATTGACCGGTAATCAAATGGTTTCTACCATGTTCGACTTCAACACCTTGTAATCACATGGTTAGATTCGTATCTTTTTGCGATCGGGTAGAAGACCCTGGACGCACCTCTACATTTTGACTGCATCCAGGCTGCGATGGAGATGTCCCTTGTGTTGTCACACAGATCCACTTATTGTATTGGGCGTGGCTGTGTCATTATTGTCTCATGGATCTACGATTGTTCATAGTAGCCATGATCTGTCCACAGTTTACATTATCTCAGTACTCATGGATCTGCAATGTATTGGTCGGCAGCCATGCTTTGAGTCATCTGTTTCCGAGCATGGGAATGCCCGCCTCGGTGGTATATCTAACACTTTGTTTCTATTTCAGCTCAGTGTCGCTCTCCTCGATGCTATCTCTGCATATTATATTCGTAAAGTCTTTCGGCCATCATTCCCTTCTAACCTCACACTTTAGGGGGCATCTGTTATACCTCTATGTTTCACGGTGTCGCATCTCCATAACAAAACGAGTTGACGACATTTTCACTACTATTTTGAACCATCCAGAAGAGACAGATGATGAGTCAACCTTGAAGGTGAATCCACCCTGGCAAGTTTTTGACCCACCTTAGACTTTATTTACACACACTACCGCGCCTTGCTTGTTCGCCAAAACGCGGTACTAGACACTACCGCGTTCTGCTTTTTCCCCAAAGCGCGGCAGTGCCGCGTTCTGCAGTCTTTGCAAAACGCGGTACTCTTTTAATAGCTTTTTTCCCTTAGCTTGTGGGATTTTGGATTTTCGAAGATAATGGAAGATTGGGGTCCTTGATTCGATCTCAACTCATCTCCTTCGATTAGAAACCCTGATCCACTTATCTCTCCTTAGATCCACCCATCTCTCTTGTTGGTTAACCTCACCATTCACTATAAAAGAGAGGCATGCCATTGGAAAAGGGAGGGCTCTTGAGAGTACCAAACTTATGGTCTTGCAGCATTGTGGAGATAGCTAGAGGAGAAGACACTTGGAGCTGGAGGATTGGCTTGGGCATCAAGTACCTTTTGTAAGTATTCTTCAAGTTGTAATGGAATAACTTGTCTTGTTTTCCCAAATCATTTGTGTTAATCTTGTTTTAATGATATGATTTGTATTTTGCATAGATTTAGATTCTAACTCATGTTTCAGGTTGCTAGAGAATAGTGCATTCTTGTGTTTTGGTTCCATTTTGACAGGTTCACTTGTGAGGGCTTGGAGCTTGGAGCAAATACCAAAAACAAGCGTCTGGATAGAAGGTCAGTTAAACTCCTTCTACTCTCTTTAGCATTTTAATCCTGAGATGTTTATTAGATCTAGGGATTCAAGGTAGCATTTGTTTTGACTTGTTTCTTGCTTTAAGGTTACTTTAAAGTCTGCTTTAAAGTTAAGAGAATTTTGGCTTATCCGTAGGACAAAATTCTACATAACAAGAATGGCGACTCCGCTGGTTTTGATTACTGCTTGATTGATTCAATTCACAGTCATTTATCTTTGAATTGTGAGTTTTTGTTGCACTTCAGACCAGTTTGAATCTTGGTCCTTTTTTACCCTTATTCACCTCTCCTCGCAGTATTTATCTCCCTGTTTAATCACTGAGTCCCCTGGGTTAGCAACAACCCTGAAAATTTTATTTTTTCTTCTCAAGTTGCGCTCTTTCTTTCCCTTGCCACAGTACCGCACCCTCATAACTACTTCCAGCGCGGTAGTACCACGCCCTCGGCCTTAGTACCAGAGCGGTACTGTCACAGTGCCGCGTTTCAGCCAGACCATCACCCGCGGTAGTGTCTGCAAGTGTTTAAATTTTTTTTATCTTTGCTTGGTTTCCTGAGTTTCTCTCTGCCTTAGGTAGTCTTTACTATTTCCTGTTAGCATCCTGGTTAATTTCCAGTCTGCATGGTGTGCTTATTACCCAGTTTGTGAGCTTGATTGTTGATTGAATTACTGGCACTTTTGACATATGGGTCATTTTTCCAGTTTGATTGCATTAACTTGATTTTTTCACCACAACCAACTCAACACCATTATTCTCTGTTACTGAATACTGTAGTTTTTACAGTCATATTATCATTATCATTTTCAGTAAATTAAAAAGATCATTAGTTGAGAGCAATTTTGTTGTTTAAATTGAAAAAGTCTAGTGGTATTTTGCATAGGGAAATGAACCATTGATTTTGCCATAGAAATTCTCATTGTAGAAGCATTGTAAATTGTAAAATCAGTGTATTGAAAAGAGTGTTTACTTCAGTTTGGCTTTGTTTATAAATCGAAAAGAAAAGAAAAATATTTTTACTTTGATCGCTTGTGAAAATTTTTATGCATATTTGATCGAAGAACCTCTATCTTTACCTTAGCTAGATTTCATCGAAGACAAAGGCTTATTTGTGATTCATTCTCATTTGCATGGTTTGAGTCATCATAACACCATCAAGTTTCACGTCCACTACCCAATTGAGTAAGACAACCACTAAAATTAATCACCCTAATTAAACCAACTTTAACCTCACTTGAGGAAATCAAAAGAATTTGGTATTAGGTAGGACACCGGGGATAGGCATCAAAATAATTCCCCCTTGTCATTTTCATCTGAGACATAGTCGTTGTCTTTAGGGAACTAAAATCCTCTAGTACTTATTGACACGGTCACAGCTAGTTTGTGGAGGGGCCTCCTGACTGTTTCCAACTTTCAGGGGTTAAACGGCCGCGAGATTGAGAACCGGACGGACTCTGTGGAATACCGCACTCCACTTAGCCCTAAGGCAACATCGATCGCTGTCTTCTTCGGAAGGCTGAAGTGGCCAAAACCTTTTCCGACGTGTCATGAACGAGGTGGCTTAGTATCTATTCTACTAGGGCTCTTTTACCCAGGATCCCTTTCGGTAGAGGGATATCCTTCTTATATCGGTCTCTCATGTTGTATTGTTCGACTTGGATTTCATCACCTTGCGAAGGATACAGCCTGCTGAGGTATCCAGCTCTTAGTTAGGAGTTTGCTTGCTATCTCATCTTTGTAGAGGGTCATTTTTTATTTATAGGGACTGCTTGTTGGAATTCTGGCCATTTTTGTTGATCAGCTCGCTTATTAAGACACCGGTCTCAGTATAGATTTTAGAGCTTGCTTTTTTGGCCTGTGAGCCTTGCTTTTTCTAGCTCCTCTTCTGCACACTCGGTTGCATTAGAGTTTTTGAGTTCTTTGTTCACGATACTGCCCCCGATTTTCATTTTCCTGTCATCATTTCAGATCTACCACGAAGATCACGAAGACAACAGGGCCAAAGCCCTCCACCACCACCACCGCCACGGACTACTGGTCCACCTGCATCACGCATTCCTGCTCCTCCTGGCCGCGGTGCTGCTCGAGGCAACATTCCACCGCCGATACGTACAACATCTTCAGTTACGCCCGTAACTGCCACACACAGCACAGTCTCAGGATCTATTGCAGCTTCTGCAACCACTAGCACGTCTGAGACTTCCACTGTCACCTCACCCACTGTCATTCCAGATTTATCTGTTCCAGTGGGCACAGTTACCGCAACTGAACCTAGTACAACCCAGAGTACTAGACCAGAGGTCATCCTTCTACCGGATGCCAACACTTCCCGTCCATCAGATACTTTTCACGATGATATAGACGGACCTATTGGCACCACAGAAGGGTCCGACCAGGACATACCTGGCTTAATTTCAGTCCCAGGCGGATACGTTGAAATCGTTGAAGATACTCGTCTACCTGACACACCCTTTGAACCTGATTATGGTTTCATCACTTCCCAGGCGGATCTTCCGCCTATTATCACTACGTCACCCAGTGTTCATCCTCAGGAGACAAGTTCTTCTAGCAACGTACCTCATACTATAGCTCTACCCAATCTCCCACCGGGACATGAAATCATGGCTTCCATCCAGTCTAGTATGGTTAGCCTAGCGAACTCTCCGTTAGCATCGGCACGGTTTAGACGCAGCACAGAGCACATGCTCTCGTCAGCCTCTAGATATCCCCCTGACACTCGTCCTTCTGACTATAGGGATCCCAACATCCCGTCTAGCACGGAGTTTCGACACTCCTTTGCAGACGGCGCAGGACCTTCAGATGTTACCATACCTAGTCTCCTGCCGGATCCCCAAAACCTTTTCCAGGACATGAACTCGGACCCAGTTTTCGAGGGTCCTCCTACCATTGAACATGTCATGGACGACGCTAATACCCCTGGGCTGAATTCCCTGCATTTACTGTCATCACCCATATTTGATGCACATTCTATGAGGGATAACCCAGTTTTTTCCCCGTCCTCACCTGTTCGATATGGACGACCCCCTCCGCAAATAGGTACTTTTGGTGTCGTTGGCCAATCCACGTTATCATATTTGACCAGCGGCGGAAGAACGCTTATTCTCACTGTTGGATCTTCTGGTTGGACTGGAGGATCACCCTCAGCCACCATTTACACTATCTCAGGAGGTGGACAACCGACTACAGTGGTCCCCAACTCTAGTTACCAAATCCCCTCTGGTGGGCCATCAACCCAACCAGTTGGTGGACAACCTTTTGTTGGAAACCCTGTTCCGAGTCAACAACCTCCAACTGGTGGGCCATCAACCCAACCAGTTGGAGGACAACCTTTTGCTGGGAATCCACTTCCCAGTCAACAGCCTCCTCATATAGGGCCATCCAACCTAACTGCTGGTGGACAACCTATTGGCTCGATCCAACAAGCTTCCCAACCAACAGCATCTACTCAGTTCGGTATGCACAATCCACCTGGCAGTGGGCAACTTTATTCCGGTGTTCCAACCGGGCCTTACTCTCAACAACCCCTGTCAGGCATGCTTCCTTCCTGGGATCATCAAATCCCACAGAGTGGGGGATACTCACTTTTTGGAAACTGGAACCAAGCTGGGGGGAAATCTCAGATTTCCCCCAACTTGAATTCTGGTTTCCCTTACCCTTCAGTTGCTACAGCTCCATGGAACCCATCACTTCAATTTCCACTCGCTCCTCAAGCAGGAACGAGCCTTCCATGGACACCACCGTCGCAGCCACCCCCCAACCCTGCTATGGGAAATCCTCCACTTGCACAGTATAGTGGTAACATCCCTGGAACACAACAATTCCAAGGAACCTTTCCCCAACAAGTAACAGCAACCATTCCTGGGTATCAACAGCCTCAGGGTACTATACCCACTCAGCAGAACACTCACCAACCGGTTGCTTACAATCAACCGGTTAACCAGATGGCCTACCATCCACAGAATTTCCAGCAGTATCCCGCGGGAAACTCATATGGGTATAACACACAGCAGTATGCTATGCAGGGCCCTCCAGGGTTCTCGGCACCACATGGTTATTACTCATTCCCGCAGACCAACCGTCAACTTCCCGTTTTGGCCACACTTGATCTACCTGATTTGTCGAGGCTTATCAACGATCCTATATGGCACTAACCTCACTGGCCACCTATCCCAGCCAAACTACCATCGAACATTCCTAAGTTCGATGCCAAACCCGGGGAAGACCCCAAGAACCACGTGATGACCTTCCATCTTTGGTGTTCATCCAACTCCTTGATGGATGATTCCATCCGACTTCGGCTCTTCCAACGCACGCTCACCAGAACGGCAGCAAAATGGTATATCGAGCTGCCACAACACTCTTTTCGTGATTTCAACACTTTGGCTATGCAGTTTCTGACACATTTCCAGCTTCCCATCCGGTATGAGACTGGAACAGAACTGCTAACTTCACTACGTCAAACCACTTCTACACACATTTCGGATCACATCCATGAGTGGCGAAGACGCCGTAGGCTAATAAAGGCACCTATTCCGGATCAGCTACTTGCTGATTGGTTTACAAAATCCTTTTTGCCTCCCATAGCCAGAGATATTGCTATGCGCGGACCGGTTACAGAAGAACAAGCCATCTCGGCAGCACAATACATGGATTTGGTATATACTCAATCCGGTACCTTACATGAACTTCTTCCACATGCCTCCCGCGTTCACACTGATCCTACAAAGCCTACCACTGAACCACCCATCGATGGTATCGTTGGTTCAGTCAAGGCTCAGCCTGCTACCAACTCGACGGGACAACAAGCTTCTGCTTCCCCCGCTTTTACCCAGGCCGCTTCAAAAGCTTCCACCTCTCCTGCTGTTTCCTCCGAAGTGAATGCAGTCCAATCTACGTCACAACCATCCAGAGGAAAGAAGAAAAACAATCGTGGCAAACCCAAGAAGAACCAGCAGGAGAACCCCAAGCCACAACCTACCCAGAATGACCAGAAGCCACGTCGGAAAGCTAAGTTTCCCTGCTTGATTTGTCAAGATGATCATTATACGCGTGACTGTCCCTACAAGGACGAGGTCCATAAGTTCGTTAAAGGATCCTCTCGCCCGGCAGTGCTAACTGACCCTTTCCCCCAACAGCAACAGCAAATGGTTGCCCAAGAATCCCCACAAGGGGGCAACCCGACCAATCCTTCCCGTGGAGAGACGTCCACAAACCGCGAAATCCTAATGACAAGTAATGAGGAGATTAATATTACCACTCGTTCAAAGACGTATGACAATCCTCCAAGTTCAAACAAACAATCGGAGATAGCCAAAGGAAAATCTCCTGTTGAAGATCCGATTCCTATTCCCCCTCCTAACAGTCATCTCCATATCGAGAGACCACTTATGGATACAGTGCTACGCCCACCCAAGGGCACCATATGAAAGGCGACATTCAATCCGAATGCGCGAGCTGCCCAAAACTACAACATTGTTGAGGATTTGGCTCAAGCACCTTGCGCTATGTCGACTCTCGAGGTTCTCCAACACTGCCCCACGCAGCGTAGAACCCTACTTTCAGCACTGGGGGCACTGGACCCAGATACTTCAAACTCCATCATGTTTAACTTGGAGCATGCTAAACCTAGGCTTTCTCATCAGTTAGCCTTCCAGGTGCATACAAAAATCCGTGGAAATGTCATCCACCGCACTGTGTTAGATGAGGGTGCTTCCACGTCAATTATGTCTTTGAACTGCTGGAGAGCCTTAGGCTCACCCGAGGTCACAACTTCTCCCACTACTCTTAGGGAGTTTGATGGACATGGTTTTCAACCATATGGACTCATTCCCTCAATCGGTGTTGAACTGGGGGGCAAGACAGTATCCGTACACATCGAAGTCGTAGATGCACCTTTGGATTACAATCTCCTACTTGGTCGGAACTGGTTCTATGCCATGACCGCCATAGCATCTACAGTCTTCCGGATTGTACAATTTCCTCATGAAGGGAAAATTGTCACTATTGATCAACTGGATTACTGTATCCCAGACTCCCATCCGAACTCCACCAATACCGTCCCGTTATTGGATCAACCTCGGTACCGGTTCCAAGACATAGGTGTTGGTCTCATGAAGGATTCATCCCTCATTGGAGTTTTTCCAGAGCTGGGAACCCATCTTCAACCAGTCAACATGATTTCATCGCATGTCACCCCTTCCAATGATTCATGGGTGATCCCGAGTCCTACTCAGATCCAAGGCTATGGCAATTCCATGCCTTTGAACAGAAACCTTGCAGCATATGACGCGATCCAATCAGCCACAGATTGGGTCGACTGTTCTACTGATCACACAGTGGCACAGCTCTCGACTGAAACTCACCCACCATTTTTTGATCCTCTCAACTTGATTTTTCCCACTGACGAATCAATCATAGAGGTTATGTGCGGTGATGAGCCACCTTGGGGAGATTTTCATCATCGATCTTCATTCCCCACCATTCAGTCACTTGAGCCTGATACCAAATCCAGTGCTTCACTTGGGATGGTGCAAACCAAGTTCCCCACTTCCCTCGACGAAGTATTCTCCGAAGGCAACTTGGCCAACCTTATGGCAACCACTCCAATCGATATTTCGGTAAAGCCTGGTATCGTGGAAAACGTACACATTGGCAAAACATGTACTCCTCTCGAAACGGAGTTCTATAATGCCTACTTTAAAACTTTCCGCGATGTTTTTGCTTGGAGTTATGAAGAGATGCCAGGGATTGACCCGTCGATTGTGGTCCACGAAATTCCAACTTTCCCTGGCGCCCGACCTGTTCGGCAAAAGCTTCGACCCGTTCATCCTCGTAAGGCAGCCGCCATTAAAGCAGAAGTTGAAAAACTTTTGCATGCTGGTTTTATCTATCCTGTCCCATTGACAGAATGGGTATCCAACATCGTTCCCGTAGCCAAGAAACAGGGAACGATTAGAGTCTGTGTTGATTACCGTGATTTGAACAAGGCTTGTCCCAAGGACAACTACCCAACTCCGTTTATCGACCAGATCATCGATAACTGTGCCGGAAGTGTTATCTTTTCATTTATGGATGGCTTCTTTGGCTATAATCAGATCGATATCCTCCCAGCCGACCAGCACAAAACGACCTTTATCTGCCTTGGGGGATCTTTGCATATCGAAAGTTACCTTTTGGCCTCAAAAATGCCGGGGCAACTTTCCAACGGGCGATGTCCTACGCATTCCATGACATCAAACATATCGTAGAGCCATATCTTGATGACCTTCCCGCTCACTCGCGAACTCGGGAAGAACACCCAGATCACTTGAGTGCCATTTTCGAAAGGTGCCGGCGCTACAATATACGTTTGAACCCGCATAAGTGCGTCTTCTGTGTAGAAGCCGGAAAACTATTGGGCTTCATAGTCTCCAAAGACGGGATATGTCTAGATCCCGCAAAGGTAGCAGCTATCATAGCCCTGCCGTCACCTACCAATATTCCAGAACTTCAATGTTTGCAAGGGCATGCAAACTTTCTACGCCGTTTTATCTGCAATCTGTCCGAGATAACAAAAGGCTACATGCGGCTTCTTAAGAAGAATATTCCCTTCATATGGGATGACGAAGCCCATCGCTCCTTTGACAATTTAAAGGCAGCCTTAACCAAAGATCTTGTGATTCAACCCCCCAACTACACACAGGACTACATCCTTTATCTCGCAGCCTCGATTTCCACCATTGGTATGGTGTTAGTCCAGGAAGATCACAACGGCATAGAACATGTGGTGTATTATCTTAGCAAGAGTCTTCTCGACTCTGAAACTCGCTACTCACATGTTGAAAAGTTGGCTCTGGCAACAGTATTTGCTGTCCAGAGATTCCGTCACTACATCTTACTCCGCCGGACCACCGTCATCGCCGATTTCAATCCAATGTACTATATCCTCACACGACAAGTGCTTGGAGGCAAATACTCCCGTTGGATTGTCATCCTTCAAGAGTTTGACTTGGAATTTGTCAAAGCCAAGTCTAAGAAATCTCTGGTCTTCGCTGAGTTAATTTGTAACCTGCCCCGTGCTACTGAGCAATCCGAGCCCATTGATTCTCTTCCCGATGAATCATTGTTCCTCATTAGCACGTCTGATCCGTGGTATGAGGATATTCTCTTATATCTCCAAACCCAACGCTTCCGTCCTGATCTCACCCGCGATGAACGACGACGTATCAGACATCACGCAAAATACTACCTTATAGTGAACGATACTCTGTATCGACGTGGTGTCGACACTGTCCTTCGACGCTGTTTGACCTTAGATGAGGCGGAACGCGTTCTCAACGACTGCCACGCTGGAGCATGTGGTGGTCATCTCTCTGGGATGGCTACGGCCCAGAAAATACTGCGAGCAGGATACTTCTGGCCCTCAATTTTCAAAGACTGCATTGAAACAGTCAAGAAGTGTCCGCCATGTCAATTCTTTCATAGCAAAGCAGATTCGCATCCTGCTCCACTCCATCCTGTCATTGCCATCGGCCCCTTCTCCAAATGGGGCATCGATTTTATGCACTGTAATCCCACTTCAGCCGGGGGGCATAGCTATGTCATAGTAGCTGTTGACTACTTTACAAAATGGGCTGAAGTGATGCCTACATATGCTGAAGACGGCAAAACAACAGCGCAGTTCATATTCAATCATATTATAGCTAGATTCGGTGTCCCACAGTCTATTGTGACCGATCATGGTTCCCATTTCAGGAACCATATGATCGAAGAACTAAGTGCCAAACTGGGTTTTCGCCATGAAAACTCAACCCCGTATTACCCACAAGCTAATGGCCAAGTTGAAGCCATTAATAAAGTCCTGAAACGAATGATTCAGCGCATTGTGGGTACCCAAAAATCCAATTGGCACTCAGCTCTGTTCTCAGCACTGTGGGCATACCGAACCTCAGTGAAAAGTGCTACTGGGTTTACACCATTTCAACTGGTGTACGGCCTAGAAGCCATTCTCCCGATTGAATGTGAAATTCCATCACTCAAGATAGCCATAGAGCTACTTCCACACACTACTTCCGAAGAAGAACGGTTTCTATACCTAGCCAAGCTAGATGAAACCCGCCGCGACGCCGCTTTGGCTAATGAAGCTCACAAAAAACGCGTCAAAGATCAATATGACAAATCCATTCAACCTCGGATCTTCAATGAGGGTGACCTCGTACTTACATATGATCAGATGCATGATAAGCTTGGAAAAGGTAAACTTGAATCTATGTGGTACGGCCCCTTCATTGTAAAACGTGTCTTAGAAAAAGGAGCCTATGCACTAGTCGATTGTGATGGTACGCCATTGGCACGGCCCCGCAACGGGCTATACCTCAAACGTTTCTACGCGTGAGGTTACCCTACGTGGGTTATTTGTTGTACATAATGTACTTAGTTTGCTTTTTGCTTTCTTTTTAGTGTGCGCGTGGACCTCATGTATCTACTCTTACTTTAACTCGTGACTTTATGCGCAGATGTCAGCCTACTTCGGGTTCGCCGACGGTGCAAGCCGACATACCCGGAATCTCGCTTCCGCAGCATGGGTGATCTATTCCCCCACTGGCGAGTTAATTGCTTCAGGAGCCAATTGTTTAGGACCCGCAACCAACAATATCGCGGAATACCATGCAGTCATTGGTCTCTTGACAAAGGTTGCTTCACTCGGGATTGACTCCTTATCGGTCTTTTTAGACTCCCAACTCGTGGTTTCTCATCTAAACCGTGTTTACACAGTTCGCGATCCTACATTACTTCGTTTATTTCGAAGAGTACGCCTCTTGGAACGGTCATTTGATTTTATCACATATCAACACATACCGAGAGATTTCAATTGTATTGCCGATTCATTGGCTAATTACATTTTAGATTGGCATCTTGCCCACACATGAAAACATCATATAAAAAGAAAATGCACAAGTCATTGTAAATATTTAGATCATAAATAGGTCCATATCACCATATATAAGAGTGTGTTTTTTCAAAAATACATAAAGTTTGTGTCAAAGACAAAATTGGGGATCAAATCCCATATACAAAAAAAATGTCCCTCAAAGCCTACATATCGCATACACGCCGCAAAAAGATCAAAGGACCATCTATGGAGACCTAGGAGACCTATCATGTCCCTCATCGGACTCCTCCCGCTGCTGGTGGTAACACACCACAGCTCGAACCACCCTGCGAAGAAGTCGACTGATACGACCAGGTACACCCACAGTATGCCGCTGGAGGTGGTAAGGAACGTCATCCATCCGCATAGCAGGGATACCATGGGTCAATCCCTGCAGGTAACTCTCAATGTCCCGGACACCTCCTGCCTCGTCTTCATCTTCCTCTTCGTCGGGAGCAGCCTGACGATCCAAACCGCCACGGGGATATTCTTTTATATCTCCAAACCCAACGCTTCCGTCCAGACCTCACTCGCGATGAACGGCGACGCATCCGACATCACGCAAAATACTACCTCATAGTCAACGATACTCTTTATCGGCGTGGTGTCGACACCGTCCTTTGACGCTGTTTGACCTTAGATGAGGCGAAACGCGTTCTCAATGACTGCCACGCTGGAGCATGTGGTGGTCATCTCTCTGGAATGGCTATGGCCCAGAAAATACTGCGAGCAGCATACTTCTGGCCCTCAATTTTCAAAGACTGCATTGAGACAGTCAAGAAGTGTCCGCCATGTCAATTCTTTCATAGCAAAACACGCTCGCATCCTGCTCCACTCCATCCTGTTATTGCCGTCGGCCCTTTTTCCAAGTGGGGCATCGATTTCATGCACTGTAAGCCCACTTCAACCGGGGGGCATAGCTATGTCATAGTAGCTATCAACTATTTTACAAAATGGGCTGAAGCGATGCCCGTCTAGACTATTTACGAGAAAGGTATACCTCGGTCAATCTCGGCTGGGAGAGTTCTCTCGGGAATTGTTTTACACTTTTTCGGGATCGAGGGACTAAATTTTACGAAAAAGTACATTATGGAGCTTCCTTTAAGTTTTTTAGGCTCTCTAAATATGAAAAACTACCGAGTTTTCCTTCCTTGGACTCGTTAAAATATTAACATCGAAGGACCCACTTTGGGACGAACCCCTCCTTTCTCAGGTTCGTAAAACATGTGAGATTGGACTCATCCATGAGATGAGCTACACCGAGCATCTGTTATCCTCTTCAAGCTCGTAAAACAAGAAAGAGGTACTCGTCCATCATGTCGGGGAAATATGGGAGAATAAGTCAAGTTTATCCATGGCAGCTTGTCAGTCGTTACCTTTGAACATGGCATGTGTCCATCTCTTGTCTATATTTGGGTATCCGTCTTTCATTGAGTTATATTCATCATCATGGGTCGTCTCCCTGGCCACGAGTCCACTCATCCGGTGTCTATCCTCTATTTATTAATAAACCATGCTGCCAAGTCCTGTTAGATGCCGTTACATGTTCAAAGGGTTGCATCGTTTCGAGTCATTCATTGTGTCAGGCCTCTGCTGTGTCAGTACATACTCCATTGCTTCATCATCCTATCATATGTGCCGATTTCGTGTCGATGATGTGGGAATCATCATGGCCCACCTTCGACGAGTCTATTCCTGTCGACACCAAATCACTATCCGGGAATTAGACTTAGAGATCAACCATTAGTACCTTGGTACCTGCATGCCTCAATGGCAGGTTTCCTCGTGTTTGACAGCAGGTTCACATCATTGACCTCTGATCAAGCAATCTCTCGGATGCTCGACATCAACTCATTCATTCGCATTTCGTTGAGATGTACTATTGATACCTTGGGAATCATTGTCATCATTGGTGATCTCCCTCGCATTTGTTAACGGTCCACATCATTGACCGGTAATCAAATGGTTTCTACCATGTTCGACTTCAACACCTTGTAATCACATGGTTAGATTTGTATCTTTTTGCGATCGGGTAGAAGACCCTGGTCGCACCTCTACATTTTGACTGCATCCAGGCTGCGATGGAGATGTCCCTTGTGTTGTCACACAGATCCACTTATTGTATTGGGCGTGGCTGTGTCATTATTGTCTCATGGATCTACGATTGTTCATAGTAGCCATGATCTGTCCACAGTTTACATTATCTCAGTACTCATGGATCTGCAATGTATTGGTCGGCAGCCATGCTTTGAGTCATCTGTTTCCGAGCATGGGAATGCCCGCCTCGGTGGTATATCTAACACTTTGTTTCTATTTCAGCTCAGTGTCGCTCTCCTCGATGCTATCTCTGCATATTATATTCGTAAAGTCTTTCGGCCATCAGTCCCTTCTAATCTCACACTTTAGGGGGCATCTATTATACCTCTATGTTTCACGGTGTCGCATCTCCATCACAAAACGAGTTGACGACATTTTCCCTACTATTTTGAACCATCCAGAAGAGACAGATGATGAGTCAACCTTGAAGGTGAATCCACCCTGGCAAGTTTTTGACCCACCTTAGACTTTATTTACACACACTACCGCGCCTTGCTAGTTCGCCAAAACGCGGTACTAGACACTACCGCGTTCTGCTTTTTCCCCAAAGCGCGGCAGTGCCGCGTTCTGCAGTCTTTGCAAAACGCGGTACTCTTTTAATAGCTTTTTTCCCTTGGCTTGTGGGATTTTGGATTTTCGAAGATAATGGAAGATTGGGGTCCTTGATTCGATCTCAACTCATCTCCTTCGATTAGAAACCCTGATCCACTTATCTCTCCTTAGATCCACCCATCTCTCTTGTTGGTTAACCTCACCATTCACTATAAAAGAGAGGCATGCCATTGGAAAAGGGAGGGCTCTTGAGAGTACCAAGCTTATGGTCTTGCAGCATTGTGGAGATAGCTAGAGGAGAAGACACTTGGAGCTGGAGGATTGGCTTGGGCATCAAGTACCTTTTGTAAGTATTCTTCAAGTTGTAATGGAATAACTTGTCTTGTTTTCCCAAATCATTTGTGTTAATCTTGTTTTAATGATATGATTTGTATCTTGCATAGATTTAGATTCTAACTCATGTTTCAGGTTGCTAGAGAATAGTGCATTCTTGTGTTTTGGTTCCATTTTGACAGGTTCACTTGTGAGGGCTTGGAGCTTGGAGCAAATACCAAAAACAAGCGTCTGGATAGAAGGTCAGTTAAACTCCTTCTACTCTCTTTAGCATTTTAATCCTGAGATGTTTATTAGATCTAGGGATTCAAGGTAGCATTTTTTTTGACTTGTTTCTTGCTTTAAGGTTACTTTAAAGTCTGCTTTAAGGTTACTTTAAAGTCTGCTTTAAGGTTACTTTAAAGTCTGCTTTAAAGTTAAGAGAATTTTGGCTTATCCGTAGGACAAAATTCTACATAACAATTTCAGGAACCATATGATCGAAGAACTAAGTGCCAAGATGGGTTTTCTCCATGAAAACTCAACCCCGTATTACCCACAAGCTAATGGCCAAGTTGATGCCATTAACAAAGTCCTGAAACGAATGATTCAGGGTATTATGGGTACCCAGAAATCCAATTGGCACTCAGCTCTGTTCTCAGCACTGTGGGCATACCGAACCTCAGTGAAAAGTGCTATTGGGTTTACACCATTCTAGCTGGTGTATGGCCTAGAAGCCATCTTGCCGATTGAATGTGAAATTCCATCACTCAAGATAGCCATAGAGCTACTTCCACACACCACTTCCGAAGAGGAACGGTTTCTATACCTAGCTAAGCTAGATGAAACCCGCCGCGACGCTGCTTTGGCTAATGAAGCCCACAAAAAACGCGTCAAAGCTCAATATGACAAATCCGTTCAACCTTGGATCTTCAATGAGGGTGATCTCGTACTTACATATGATAAATTGCACGATAAGCTTGGAAAAGGTAAACTTGAATCTATGTGGTACAACCCCTTTATTGTAAAACGTGTCTTGGAAAAAGGAGCCTATGAACTAATCGATTGTGATGGTACGCCATTGGCACGGCCCCGCAATGGGCTATACCTCAAACGTTTCTACGCATGAAGTTACCCTACGCGGGTTACTTGTTGTACATAATGTACTTAGTTTGCTTTTACTCTCTTTTTTGGTGTGCGCGTGGACCTCATGTATCCACTCTTACTTTGACTCGTGACTTTATGCGCAGATGTCTGCCTACTTCGGATTCGTCGACGGTGCAAGCCGACATACCCAGAATCTCGCTTCCGCATCATGGGTAATCTATTCCCCCACTGGCGAGTTGATTTCTTCAGGAGCCAATTTTTTAGGTCCTGCAACCAACAATATCGCGGAGTACCATGCAGTCATTGGTCTCTTGACAAAGGTTGCTTCACTCGGAATTGACTCCTTATCAGTCTTTTTAGACTCCCAACTCGTGGTTTCTCATCTAAACCGTGTTTACACAGTTCGCGATCCTATACTACTTCGTCTATTTCGGAGAGTACGCCTCTTGGAACGATCATTTAATTTCATTACATATCAACACATACCGAGAGAATTCAATTGTATAGCTAACTCATTGGCTAACTACATTTTGGATTGGCATCTTGCCCACACATAAACACATCATAAAAAATAAAATACACAAGTCATTGTAAATATTTAGATCATAAATAGGTCCATATCACTATATATAAGAGTGTTTTTTCCAAAATACATAAAGTTTGTGTCAAAGACAAAATTTGGGACCAAATCCCATACAAAATTTGGCTCTCAAAGCCTACATATCGTGTACATGCCGCACAAATACTAAAAAGACCATCTATGTAGATCTAGGAGACCTATCATGTCCCTCCTCGGACTCCTCCCGCTGCTGGTGGTAACATACTACAGCTCGAACCACCTTACGAAGAAGCCGACTGATACGACCAGGCACACCTACAGTATGCCGCTGGAGATGATAAGGGACGTCATCCATCCTCATAGTAGGGATACCATGAGTCAACCCCTGTAAGTTCCTCTCAATGTCCCAAACGCCTCTTGCTTCGTCTTCATCCTCCTCGTCAGGAACAGCTTGACGATCAACACCACCACGACGTAGTGACGAGTACCCAGCTGGTCTCTGTGGTCCACGGTCTGCAACATGCATGCGAAAATACATTAGAAGTCTTTTACACATTCTAAAAAAGTAATAAAAATTAAATATTCAAAAAAGGAAAAAATACATATCCATGAAGGTCATACCTGAGTTGTCCCAATCATCATCCTCTGGCAGTGCCAAGTCGATGTCCTCGCGAAAATCTACCCCGGCATAAGGGTAGTCATCAATCATAACTATCTGCTCCTCGATCCAGGAAAGGAAATCCTCACCAAAGGCTAAGCGCTGAGGTCCCCCGAGACGTCCAGCATAATCACTCCATCGAGCCATCCATGGCTCAGTAGGTGGATGGGGGGGGCATAGATATCTGCGGGCGCAATAGTGGCACCCTCGCCAAAAAGAAAGTAACCAGGATGCTCCCATAGCCAAATTGGGAATTTTTTCCATTTCTACACTTGTGCACTTGTTCTTTGAGATTGGCCAACACCGCCTCACACCAGTTAAATACTGTTCCCCCCCATACACTCCGCTGCGAGATTCACTTGTGTGCGGAACGCCTGATGCGGACCCACACTTCCTGCTGCACGCATGATGGTGAACAACACGATTTTTACAGGGAGTTCTATAACATCCTTTATGGCCACCTTCCCGCTTTTCTTACTTGAACCCTGATGACAATACCGAGCAATCAAGTCATCTATACTCGTTTCCGAGGCTGTGTGTCCAATAAAGTTCACCCGGGCCCCTCTTTTCGAGAGGCCCGTGAGGAAATAAATATCCTCAAGTTGAATTTCGAGAACATGCTCTCCCACTCGGAAAGCTTGAATGTCAGGATCCCATAATTGAATGAGATGAGTGAGAAGCTTGGGTTGCTGACAAATCCCTTTGGTCTTAAAGAACTTCAACAAACCACATTCTCGCAATGCGGTCACAGTTGGTAAATGATTTTCAGTTGCCAAATCATCTACTTCGTGCTCTCTTTCTTTCCAGCTGACCATTTTGATCCAAACGAGTTGCAAACTCCTGCAAAAGGTCAGGGGAAACTTTCAGTAACTATTTAACAACTCAACTTCAGCAAAAAATTTGAGAAAATTTTATTTTGTCATCTTAATTTTCGCCTTCATCGCGTCTGGGAGTTTTCTTGCCGCGCGGTACTGTATAGTACCGCGCCTTGGTTTGGAACCTCAGTGCGATACTGTCTAATAGTACCGTGTTTCTCGATAGAGGCCCCACGCGGTACTGTGAAGGGCGTATTTTACCCAATAGGGCTTTCCCAAAAAATCAGTTTTCCTTACTGAAAGCAAAAGATTCATGCATGAAATGAAAGAGGAGCTTAAGAACTCTTACCTGGCACAGACGGTTATTGAAATGGTGCCCTGAAACTCCAGATATGAATCCTTGAAGTTTTGCTCCTCAAATGGGTAAAAATCTCCTCTTTGGGTAAAAACACAAATGAAATGGTAATTTCTATTTTTAACCATCCTTTTATAGTTTTTTCACCTATTTTTTAATTATTATTTTATATGGTTAAAATAAAAAGCCCTTTTCACATTACTAATATCTGGTTTTACAAGCATTTATTGACAGGATCTCCTGTAAAAAGCGGTATATTCACACTGGCGGTATATTCAAACGGTATATTCACTAGATAAACGCCAGTGTGAAAATACCGCTTTTTACAGGAGATCCTATCAATAAATGCTCATAAAACCAGGCATTAGTAATGTGAAATGGGTTTTTTATTTTAACCATATAAAATAATAATTAAAAAATAGGTGAAAAAACTATAAAAGGATGGTTAAAAATAGAAATTACCATTTCATTTGTGGTTTTACCCAAAGAGGAGATTTTTACCCATTTGAGGAGCAAAACTTCAAGGATCCATATCACGAGTTTCAAGGCACCATTTCAACAACCGTCTGCGCCAGGTAAGAGTTCTTAAACTGCTCTTTCATTTCATGCATGAATCTTTTGCTTTCAGTAAGGAAAACTGATTTTTTGGGCAAGCCCTATTGGGAAAAAATCGCCCTTCACAGTACCGCGTGGGGGCTCTATCGAGAAACGCGGTACTGTTAGACAGTACCGCGCTGAGGTTCCAAACCAAGGCACGGTACTGTACAGTACCGCACGGCAAGAAAACTCCCAGACGCGATGAAGGCGAAAATTAAGATGACAAAATCAAATTTTCTCAAATTTTTTGCTGACGTTGAGTTGTTAAATAGTTACTGAAAGTTTCCCCTGACCTTTTGCAGGAGTTTGCAACTCGTTTGGATCAAAATGGTCAGCTGGAAAGAAAGAGAGCACGAAGTAGATGATTTGGCAGCGGAAAATCCTTTACCAACTGTGACCGCATTGCGGGAATGTGGTTTGTTGAAGTTCTTTAAGACCAAAGGGATTCGTCAGCAACCCAAGCTTCTCACTCATCTCATTCAATTATGGGATCCTGACATTCAAGCTTTCCGAGTGGGAGAGCATGTTCTCGAAATTCAATTTGAGGATATTTATTTCCTCACGGGCCTCTCGAAAAGAGGGGCCCGGGTGAACTTTACTGGATACACAGCCTCGGAAACGAATACAGATGACTTGATTGCTCGGTATTGTCATCAGGGTTCAAGTAAGAAAAGAGGGAAGGTGGCCATAAAGGATGTTATAGAACTCCCTGTAAAAACTGTGCTGTTCACCATCACGCATGCAGCAGGAAGTGTGGGTCCGCATCAAACGTCCCGCACAGAAGTGAATCTCGCAGCGGAGTGTATGGGGGGAACAGTATTTAACTGGTGTGAGGCGGTGTTGGCCAATCTCAAAGAACAAGTGCACAAGTGTAGAAATGGAAAAAATTCCCAATTTGGCTATGGGAGCATCCTGGTTACTTTCTTTTTGGCGAGGGTGCCACTATTGTGCCCGCAGATATCTATGCCCCCCCGTCCACCTACCGAGCCATGGATGGCTCGATGGAGTGATTATGCTGGACGTCTCGGGGGACCTCAGCGCTTAGCCTTTGGTGAGGATTTTTTTTCTTGGCTCAAGGAGCACATAGTTATGATTGATGACTACCCTTATGCCGGGGTAGATTTCCGCGAGGACATTGACTTGGCACTGCCAGAGGATGATGATTGGGACAACTCAAGTATAACCTTCATGGTTATGTATTTTTTCCTTTTTTGAATATTTAATTTTTATTACTTTTTTAGAATGTGTAAAAGACTTCTAATGTATGTTCGCATGCATGTTGCAGACCGTGGACCACAGAGACCAGCTGGGTACTCGCCACTACGTCATGGTGGTGTTGACCGTCAAGCTGTTCCTAACGAGGAGGAGGATGAAGACGAAGCAGGAGGCATTCAGGACATTGAGAGGAACTTATAGGCGTTGACTCATGGTATCCTTGCTATCAGGATGGATGACGTCCCTTATCATCTCCAGCAGCATACTGTAGGTGTTCCTCGTCGTATCAGTCGACTTCTTCGTAAGGTGGTTCGAGCTGTAGTATGTTACCACCAGCAGCAGGAGGAGTCCGAGGAGGGACATGATAGGTCTCATAGATCTCCATAGATGGTCTTTTTAGTATTTGTGTGGCATGTACGCGATATGTAGGCTTTGAGAGCCAAATTTTGTATGGGATTTGGTCCCAAATTTTGTCTTTGACACAAACTTTATGTATTTTGGAAAAAACACTCTTATATACAGTGATATGGACCTATTTATGATCTAAATATTTACAATGACTTGTGTATTTTATTTTTTATGATGTGTTTATGTGTGGGCAAGATGCCAATCCAAAATTTAGTTAGCCAATGAATCAGCTATACAATTGAATTCTCTCGGTATGTGTTGATATGTAATGAAATTAAATGATCGTTCCAAGAGGCGTACTCTCCGAAATAAACGAAGTAGTATAGGATCGTGAACTGTGTAAACACGGTTTAGATGAGAAACCACGAGTTGGGAGTCTAAAAAGACTGATAAGGAGTCAATTCTGAGTGAAGCAACCTCTGTCAAGAGACCAATGACTGCATGGTACTCCGCGATATTGTTGGTTGCAGGACCTAAACAATTGGCTCCTGAAGAAATCAACTCGCCAGTGGGGGAATAGATTACCCACGCTGCGGAAGCGAGATTCCGGGTATGTCGGCTTGCATCGTCGACGAATCCGAAGTAGGCAGACATCTGCGCATAAAGTCACGAGTCAAAGTAAGAGTGGATACATGAGGTCCACGTGCACACCAAAAAGAAAGTAAAAGCAAACTAAGTACATTATGTACAACAAGTAACCCGCGTAGGGTAACCTCATGCGTAGAAACGTTTGAGGTATAGCCCATTGCGGAGCCGTGCCAATGGCGTACCATCACAATCGATTAGTTCATAAGCTCATTTTTCCAAGACACGTTTTACAATAAAGGGGTCGTACCACATAGATTCAAGTTTACCTTTTCCAAGCTTATCGTGCATTTGATCATATGTAAGTACGAGATCACCCTCATTGAAGATCCGAGGTTGAACGGATTTGTCATATTGAGCTTTGACGCGTTTTTTGTGGGCTTCATTAGCCAAAGCAGCGTCGCGACGGGTTTCATCTAGCTTAGCTAGGTATAGAAATCGTTCCTCTTCGGAAGTCGTGTGTGGAATTAGCTCTATGGCTATCTTGAGTGATGGAATTTCACATTCAATCGGCAGAATGGCTTCTAGGCCATACACCAGTTGGAATGGTGTAAACCCAGTAGCACTTTTCACTGAGGTTCGGTATGCCCACAGTGCTGAGAACAGAGCTGAGTGCCAATTGGATTTCTGGGTACCCACAATACGTTGAATCATTCGTTTCAGGACTTTGTTAATGGCTTCAACTTGACCATTAGCTTGTGGGTAATACGGGGTTGAGTTTTCATGGCGAAAACCCAGCTTGGCACTTAGTTCTTCGATCATATGGTTCCTGAAATGGGAACCATGATCGGTCACAATAGACTGTGGGACACCGAATCTAGCTATAATATGATTGAATATGAACTGCGCTGCTGTTTTTCCGTCCTCAGCATACGTAGGCATCGCTTCAGCCCATTTTGTAAAATAGTCGACAGCTACTATGACATAGCTATGCCCCTCGGCTGAAGTGGGCTTACAGTGCATGAAATCTATGCCCCATTTGGAAAAAGGGCCGACGGCAATAACAGGATGGAGGGGAGCAGGGTGCGAGCGTGCTTTACTATGAAAGAATTAGCATGGTGGACACTTCTTGACTGTTTCAATGCAGTCTTTGAAAATTGAGGGCCAGAAGTATCCTACTCGCAGTATTTTCTGAGCCGTAGCCATCCCAGAGAGATGACCACCACATGCTCCAGCATGGCAGTCATTAAGTACGCATTCCGCCTCATCTAAGGTCAAACAACTTCGAAAAACGGTGTCGACACCACGCCGATAAAGAGTATCGTTTACTATGAAGTAGTATTTTGCGTAATGTCGGATGCGTCGTCGTTCATCGCGATTGAGGACGGGACGAAAGCGTTGGGTTTGGAGATATAAAAGAATATCCCCGTATCACGGATCAGACGTGCTAATGAGGAACAATGATTCGTCAGGAAGAGAATCAATGGGCTCGGGTTGCTCAGTAGCACAGGGCAAGTTACAAATCAATTCCGCGAAGACCAAGGACTTCTTGGACTTAGCCTTAACAAACTCCAAGTCAAACTCTTGAAGGATGACAATCCAACGAGAGTATTTGCCCCCAAGCACTTGACGTGTGAGGATGTGATACATCGGGTTGAAGTTGGCTATGACAGTGGTCCGACGGAGTAATATGTAGTGACGGAATCTCTGGACAGCAAATACTGTTGCCAGAGCCAGCTTTTCAACATGTGAATAGCGAGTTTCGGAGTCGAGAAGACTCTTACTAAGATAATATACCACATGTTCTATGCCGTTGTGGTCTTCCTGGACTAGCACCATACCGATGGTGGAAGTCGAGGCTGCAAGATAAAGAATGTAGTCCCGTGTGTAATCGGGGGGTTGAATTACGGGATCTTTGGTTAAGGCTGTCTTTAGATTGTCAAAGGAGCGTTGGGCTTCGTCATCCCAGATAAAGGGAACATTCTTCTTGAGAAGCCGCATGTAGCCTTTTGTTATCTCGGACAGATTGCAGATGAAACGACGTAAAAAGTTTGCATTCCCTTACAAACATTGAAGTTCTGGAATATTGGTGGGTGAAGGTAGGGCTACGATAGCTTCTACCTTCGCGGGATCTAAACGTATCCCGTCTTTGGAGACTATGAATCCCAACAGTTTTCCGGCTTCTACACAGAAGACACACTTATGCGGGTTCAAACGTATATTGTAGCGACGACACCTTTCGAAAATGGCACTTAAGTGGTCTAGATGGTCTTCCCGAGTCTGAGAGTGAGCGGAAAGATCATCAAGATATGGTTCTACAATATGTTTGATGTCATGAAATGCGTAGGACATCGCCCGTTGGAAAGTTGCCCCGTCATTTTTCAGACCAAAAGGTAACTTTCGATATGCAAAAATCCCCCAAGGGCAGATAAAGGCCGTTTTGTGCTGGTCGGCTGGGAGGATATCGATCTGATTATAGCTAGAGAAGCCATCCATAAATGAAAAGATGACACTCCCGGCACAGTTATCGATGATCTGGTCGATAAACGGAGTTGGGTAGTTGTCCTTTGGACAAGCCTTGTTCAAATCACGGTAATCAACACAGACCCTAATCGTTCCCTGTTTCTTGGCTACGGGAACGATGTTGGATACCCATTCTGTCAATGGGACAGGAAAGATAAAACCAGCACGCAAAAGTTTTTCAACTTCTGCTTTAATGGCGGTTGCCTTACGAGGATGGACGGGTCGAATCTTTTGCCGAACAGGTCGGGCGCCAGGGAAAGTTGGAATTTCGTGGACCACGATTGAGGGGTCAATTCCTGGCATTTCTTCATAACTCCAAGCAAAAACATCGCGGAAAGTTTTGAAGTAGGCACTATAGAACTCCGTTTCGAGGGGAGTACATGTTTTGCCGATGTGTACGTTTTCCACGATACCAGGCTTCACTGAAATATCGATGGGAGTGGTTGCCATAAGATTGGCCAAGTTTCCTTCGGAAAATACCTCATCGAGGGAAGTGGGGAACTTGGTTTGAACCATCCCAAGTGAAGTGCTGGGTTTTGTATCAGGCTCAAGTGGCTGAATGGTGGGGAATGAAGATCGATGATGAAAATCTCCCCATGGTGGCTCATCACCGCACATAACCTCCATAATTGATTCGTCGGTGGGAAAAATCAAATTGAGAGGATCAAAAAGTGGTGGGTATGGATGAGTCTCAGCCGAGAGCTGTGCCACGGAATGATGAGTAGAACAGTCGACCCAATCGGTGGCTGATTGGATCGCGTTATATGATGCGAGGTTTCTGTTCAGAGGCATAGAGTTGTCGTAGTCTTCAATCTGAGAGGGACTCGGAATCACCCATGAATCATTGGCAGAGGTGATATTCAATGAAATCATGTTAACTGGTTGAACATGGGTTCCCAGCTCTGGAAAAACTCCAATAAGGGATGAATCCTTCATAAGACCAACACCAATGTCTTGGAACCGGTACTGAGGTTGATCCAATAACGAGACGATGTTGGCGGAGTTTGGATGAGGGTCTAGGATACAGTAATCCAGTTGGTCAATAGTGACAACTTTCCCTTCATGAGGAACTTTCACAATCCGGAAGACTGTAGATGTTATGGCGGTCATGGCGTAAAACTAGTTCCGTCCAAGGAGGAGATTGTAATCCAATGGTGCATCTACGACTTCAACGTGTACGGATACTGTTTTGCCCCCCAGTTCGACACCAATTGAGGGAATGAGTCCATAAGGTTGAAAACCGTGTCCATCAAACGCCCTGAGAGTAGTAGGAGAAGTTGTGACCTCGGGTGAGCCTAAGGCTCTCCAACAGTTCAAAGACATGATCGACGTGGAAGCACCTTCATCTAACACAGTGCGATGGATGATATTTCCACGGATTTTTGTATGCACCTGGAAGGCTAACTGGTGAGAAAGCCTAGGTTTGGCGTGCTCCAAGTTAAACATGATGGAGTTTGAAGTATCTGGGTCCATTGCCCCCAGTGCTGAAAGTAGGGTTCTACGCTGCGTGGGGCAGTGTTGGAGAACCTCGAGAGTCGACATGGCGCAAGGTGCTTGAGCCAAATCCTCAACAATGTTGTAGCTTTGGGCAGCTCGCGCATTCGGATTAAATGTCGCCTTTCGTATGGTGCCCTTGGGTGGGCGTAGCACTGTGTCCGTCAGCGGTCTCTCGATATGGAGATGGCCGGTAGGGGGGGGAATAGGAATCGGATCTTCAACAATAGATTTGCCTTTGGCTATCTCCGATTGTTTGTTTGAACTTGGAGGGTTGTCATACGTCTTTGAACGAGTGGTTATATGAACCTCTTCGTTACTCGTCATCAGGATTTCGCGGTTTGTGGACGTCTCTCCGCGGGTGGGGTTGGACGGGTTGCCCCCTTGTGGGGATTTTTGGGCAACCATTTGCTGTTGCTGTTGGGGGAAAGGGTCATTTAACACTGCCGGGCGAGAGGATCCTTTAACGAACTTGTTGACCTCATCCTTGTAGGGACAGTCACGCGTGTAATGATCATCTTAACAAATCAGGCAGGGAAACTTAGCCTTTCGTCGTGGTTTCTGGTCATTCTGGGTGGGTTGTGGCTGGGGGTTCTCCTGCTGGTTTTTCTTAGGTTTACCACGTTTGTTTTTCTTCTTTCCCCCGGATGGTTGTGACGTAGATTGAACCACGTTCACTTCGGAGGAAACAGAAGGAGAAGTAGTTGTTTTTGAAGTAGCCTGGGTAAAAGCGGGGGAAGCAGAAGCTTGTTGTCCCGTCGAGTTGGTAGTAGGCTGAGCCTTGACTAAACCGACAATACCATCAATGGGGGGTTCAGTGGTACGCTTCGTTGGATCAGTGTGAACGCGGGAGGCATGGGGAGAAGTTCATGCAAAGTACCGGATTGAGTGTATACCAAATCCATGTATTGGGCTGCCGAGATGGCTTGTTCTTCTATAACCGGCCCGTGCATAGCGATATCTCTGGCTATGGGAGGCAAAAAGGATTTCGTGAACCAATCAGCGAGTAGCTGATCCGAAATGGGTGCCTTAATTAGCCTACGGCGTCGTCGCCACTCATGGATGTGATCCGAAATATGTGTAGAAGTGATTTGACGCAGTGAGGTTAACAGTTCTGTTCCAGTCTCGTACCGGATGGGGAGCTAGAAATGAGTCAGAAACTGCATAGCCAAAGTGTTGAAATCACAAAAAGAGTGTTGTGGCAGCTCGATGTACCATTTTGCTGCCGTTCCGGTAAGCGTATGTTGGAAGAGCCGAAGTCGGATGGAATCATCCATCAAGGAGTTGGATGAACACCAAAGATGGAAGGTCATCACGTGGTTCTTGGGGTCTTCCCCGGGATTAGCATCGAACTTGGGAATGTCCGATGGTAGTTTTGCTGGAATAGGTGGCCAGTGAGGTTCATGCCATATAGGATCGTTGATAATCCTCGACAAATCAGGTAAGTCAAGTGTGGCCAAAAAGTGAAGTTGACGGTTAGTCTGCGGGTATGAGTAATAACCATGTGGTGCAGAGAAACCTGGAGGGCATAACATAGCATGCTGCTGCGTGTTATACCCATATGTGTTTCCCGGGGGATACTGCTGGAAGTTCTGTGGATAGTAAGCCATCTGGTTAAACGGTTGATTGTAGGCAGTCGGTTGGTAGGTGCTCTGCTGAATGGGTATTGTACCCTGGGGCCATTGATACCCAGGAATGGTTGCTGCTACTTGTTGGGGAAAAGTTCCTTGGAATTGTTGTGTCCCAGGAATGTTACCACTATACTGTGTAAGTGGAGGGTTTCCCATAGCAGGGTTGGGGGGTGGCTGCGACGGTGGTGTCCATGGAAGGCTCGTTCCTGCTTGGGGAGTGAGTGGAAATTGAAGTGATGGGTTCCATGGAGTTGTAGCAGCTGAAGGGTAAGGGAAGCCAGAATTCAAGTTGGGGGGAATCTGAGATTTCCCCCCAGCTTGGTTCCAGTTTCCAAAAAGTGAGTACCCCCCACTCTGTGGGATTTGTGGGTCCCAAGAAGGAAGCATACCTGACGGGGGAGGTTGAGAATAAGGTCCGGTTGGAACACCGGAATAAGGTTGTCCGCTGCCAGGTGTGTTGTACATGCCATACTGAGCAGATGATGCTGGTTGGGAGAGTTGTTAGATGGAACCGATGGGTTGTCCGCCAGCAGATGGGTTGGATGGCCCTATAAGAGGAGGTTGTTGTGTAGGGACGGGGTTCCCAACAAAAGGTTTTCCTCCAACTAGTTGGGTTGATGACCCTATAGGAGGAGGTTGCTGACTAACAATGGGGTTCCCAACAAAAGGTTGTACCCCAGCTGGTTGGGTTGATGGCCCACCAGGGGGGGTTTGCATGTTGGAGTTAGGGACCACTGCAGTCGGTTGTCCACCTCCTGAGATAGTGTAAATGGTGGCTGAAGGTGATCCTCCGGTCAAAACGGAAGATCCAGCAGTGTGACTAGATGTTCTTCCGTCGCTAGCCAAATATGATAGTGTGGATTGGCCAACGGCGCCAAAAGTACCGATTTGTGGAGGAGGTTGTCTGTATCTGACAGGCGAGGACGGAGAAAAGACTGGGTTGTCCCTCATAGAATGTGCACCAAAAATGGGTGATGGCAGCAAATGTGGGGAATTTAGCCCAGGGGTATCGGCGTCGTCCATAACATGTTCAATGATAGGAGGACCATCGAGAACTGGGTCCAAGTTCATATCCTGAAAAGGGTTTTGGGGATCCAGAGGGAACCTAGGTATAGTAAAGTCCGAAGGTCCTGGGCCGTCTGCAAAGGAGTGAAAAAACTCTGTGCTAGACGGGATGTTGGGATCCCTATAGTCAGAAGGACGAGTATCAGGGGGATATCTAGAAGCTGTCGAGAGCATTTGCTCTGTGCTGCGTCTAAACCGTGCCGATGCTAACGGGGAGTTCGCTATACTAACCATACTAGACTGGATGGAAGCCATGATTTCATGTCCCGGAGGGAGGTTGGGTAGATCTATAGTGCGAGGTACGTTGATAGAAGAACTTGTCTCCTGAGGATGAACACTGGGTGACATAGTGACAACAGGTGGAAGTTCCGCCTGGGAAGTAATGAAGCCATAATCAGGTTCAAAAGGTGTGTCAGGAAGTCGAGTATCTTCAACAATTTCAACGTATCCGCCTGGGACTGAAATCAAGCCAGGTATGTCCTGGTCGGACCCTTCGGTGGTACCAACAGTTCCGTCTGTGTCATCGTGAAAAGTGTCTGATGGAAGGGAAGTGTTGACATCCGGTAGAAGGATGACCTCTGGTCTAGTACTTTGGGTTGTACTAGGTTCAGCTACTGTAACTGTGTCCACTGTGACAGATATATCTGGAATGACAGTGGGTGAGGTGACAGTGGAAGTCTCAGATATGCTAGTGGTTGTTGAAGCTGCAATAGATTCTGAGACTGTGCTGTGAGTGGCAGTTACGGGAGGAACTGAAGATGTTGTACGTATCGGCGGTGGAATGTTCCCTCGACCAACACTGCGGCCAGGAGGAGCGGGAATGTGTGATGCAGGCGGACCAGAAGTCCGTGGCGGTGGTGGTGGTGGAGGGATTTGGCCCTGTATTCTTCGTGATCTTCGTGGTTGTTCTGACATGATGACAGCAAAATGAAAATCGGGGGCAGTGTCGTAGACAAAGAACTCAAAAACTCTAATGCAGCCGAGTATGCAGAAGAGGAGATAGAAAAAGCAAGGCTCACAGGCCAAACAAGCAAGCTCTAAAATATATACTGAGACCGTTGTCTCAATACGCAAGCTGATACAAACAATGGCCAGAATGCCAACAAGCAGTCCCTACAAAGAAAAATGACCCTCTACGAAGATGAGATACCAAGCAAACTCCTAACTAAGAGCTAGAGACCTCAACAAGCTGTATCCTTCGCAAGGTGATGAAATCCAAGTCGAACAATACAACATGAGAGACCGATATAAGAAGGATATCCCTCTACCGAAAGGGATCCTTGGTAAAAGAGCCCTAGTAGAATAGATACTAAGCTACCTCGTTCATGACACGTCGGAAAAGGTTTTGGGCACTTCAGCCTTCCGAAGAAGACAGCGATCGATGTTGCCTTAGGGCTAAGTGGAGTGCGGTATTCCACAGAGTCCGTCCGGTTCTCAATCTCGCGGCCGTTTAACCCCTGAAAGTTAAAAACAGTCAGGAGGCCCCTCCACAAACTAGCTGTGACCGTGTCAATAAATACTAGAGGATTTTAGTTCCCTAAAGACAACGACTATGTCTCAGATGAAAATGACAAGGGGGAATTATTTTGATGCCTATCCCTGGTGTCCTACCTAACTACCAAATTCTTTTGATTTTCTCAAGTGAGGTTAAAGTTGGTTTAATTAGGGAGATTAATTTTAGTGGTTGTCTTACTCAATCACGTAGTGGACGTGAAACTTGATGGTGTTATGACGACTCAAACCATGCAAATGAGAATGAATAAAAAATAAGCCTTTGTCTTCAATGAAATCTAGCTAAGGAAAAGAGAGAGTTCTTCGATCAAACATGCATGAAATTTTTCACAAGCAATCAAAAACCAAAGTAAAAGATTTTTTCTTTTCTTTTTTGTAAACAAAGCCAAACTGAAATAAACACTCCTTTTAATGCACTGATCCTACAATCTACAATGCTTCAACTATGAGAATTTTTGTGGCAAAATCAATGGTTCATTTCCTAATGCAAAATAATGCTACTAGACTTCTTCAATTCAAACAACAAAATTGCTCTCAAATGATAATATTTTAATTACTGAAAATGATGGAAATAATGTGACTGTAAAAGCTACAGGGTTCAGTAACAGAGAACAGTGGTGTTGAGTTGGTTGTGGTGAAAAGATCAAGCCAATGCAATCAAACTGGAAAAATGACCCAATGTGTAAAAAATGCCACTAATTCAAACAAATCAAGCTCACAACAAGAAAATAATCAGACCACACAGACTGTAAAATGACCAGGATGCTAACAGGCGACAGTAAACACTACCTAAGGCAGTGAGAGACTCAGGAAACCAAGCAAGTATAAAAAATTTTAAAAAATTGCAGACACTACCGCGTGTCAGGGTCTGACTGGAACGCGGCACTGTGACAGTACCGATCTGGTACTAATGCAGGGAACGCGGTACTACCAGGGGATTCAGTGATCAAACAGGGAGAAAAATACAGCGAGGAGGGGTGAATAAAGGTTAAAAAGGACCAAGATTCAAATTGGTTTGAAGTGCAATAAAACAAATCACAATCAACAGATGGATGACAGTGAAGTGAATCGATCAAACAGAAATCAAAACCAGCGGAGTCGCCCGGGAAACACATATGGGTATAACACGCAGCAGCATGCTATGCAGGGCCCTCTAGGTTTCTCTGCACCACATGGTTATTACTCATACCCGCAGACTAACCGTCAACTTCCCTTTTTGGCCACACTTGACTTACCTGATTTGTCGATGCTTATCAACGATCCTATATGGAATGAACCTCACTGGCCACCTATTCCAGCCAAACTATCATAACTATCTGCTCCTCGAGCTAGGAAACCAAATCCTCACCAAAGGCTAAGCGCTGAGGTCCCCCGAGACGTCCAGCATAATCACTCCATTGAGCCATCCATGGCTCGGTAGGTGGACGGGGGGGCATAGATATCTGCGGGTGCAATAGTGGCACCCTCGCCAAAAAGAAGGTAACGAGGATGCTCCCATAGCCAAATTGGGATTTTTTTCCATTTCTACACTTGTGCACTTGTTCTTTGAGATTGGCCAACACCGCCTCACACCAGTTAAATACTGTTCCCCCCATACACTCCGCTGCGAGATTCACTTGTGTGCGGGACGCCTGATGCGGACCCACACTTCCTGCTGCACGCGTGATGGTGAACATCACGGTTTTTACAGGGAGTTCTATAACATCCTTTATGGACACCTTCCCGCTTTTCTTACTTGAACCCTGATGACAATACCGAGCAATCAACTCATCTGTACTCGTTTCCGAGGCTGTGTATCCAGTAAAGTTCACCCGGGCCCCTCTTTTCGAGAGGCCCGTGAGGAAATAAATATCCTCAAGTTGAATTTCAAGAACATGCTCTCCCACTCGGAAAGATTGAATGTCAGGATCCCATAATTGAATGAGATGAGTGAGAAGCTTGGGTTGCTGACGAATCCCTTTGGTCTTAAAGAACTTCAACAAACCACATTCTCACAATGCGGTCACAGTTAGTAAAGGATTTTCAGCGGCCAAATCATCTACTTCGTGCTCTCTTTCTTTCCAGCTAACCATTTTGATCCAAACGAGTTGCAAACTCCTGCAAAAGGTCAGGGGAAACTTTCAGTAACTATTTAACAACTCAACTTCAGCAAAAAATTTGAGAAAATTTGATTGTCATCTTAATTTTTGCCTTCATCGCGTCTGGGAGTTTTCTTCCCGCGCGGTACTATACAGTACCGCGCCTCGGTTTGGAACCTCAGCGCGGTACTGTCTAACAGTACCGCGTTTCTCGATAGAGCCCCCACGCGGTACTGTGAAGGGCGATTTTTTCCCAATAGGGCTTGCCCAACAAATCAGTTTTCCTTACTGAAAGCAAAAGATTCATGCATGAAATGAAAGAGCAGTTTAAGAACTCTTACCTGGCGCAGACGGTTGTTGAAATGGTGCCCTAAAACTCCAGATATGAATCCTTGAAGTTTTGCTCCTCAAATGGGTAAAAAATCTCCTCTTTGGGTAAAAACACAAATGAAATAGTAATTTCTATTTTTAACCATCCTTTTATAGTTTTTTCACCTATTTTTTAATTATTATTTTATATGGTTAAAATAAAAAGCCCATTTCACATTACTAATGCCTGGTTTTATGAGCATTTATTGACAGGATCTCCTGTAAAAAGCGATATATTCACACTGGCGTTTATCCATCGTCTGACCTTCATTTCGAGCCTACTTTATCTTTTTCGTGCTCTGGATTTAAAACTTGAAAAAGATTCAAAGCGCTTTTACACCCGTGTCGTGCTTGTCAAACTCAAGTAAATGGTGTCGAGTACGGTCAGCTTTACTCATGCTCGTTAAACGAGGAGGAAAGTATTATCCTGGTTGTATTTTATTCTTTTTTCGGACCAGAATAATTAAAAATTACGAAAAAGACCATAGGAGTCCATAGTTAAGCTCTTTTCTAACTCCCTACAATTGAAAAGATTGCCAAGTGATCTGGACTCTTTCACACTTGTAAAAGTATTTGAAATGTCATCTATTCGGTGATAGGTTACCCCTTTTTCGGCCCGTCTAGACTATTTACGAAAAAGGTATACCTCAATCAATCTCGGCTGGGAGAGTTCTCTCGGGAATTGTTTTACACTTTTTCGAGATCGAGGGACTAAATTTACGAAAAAGTACATTGTGGAGCTTCATTTAAGTTTTTCAGGCTCTCTAAATGCGAAAAACTACCGAGCTTTCCTTCCTTGGGCTCGTTAAAATTTAACATCGAAGGACCCGCTTTGGGACGAACCCCTCCTTTCTCAGGTTCGTAAAACATGTGAGATTGGACTCATCCATGAGATGAACTACACCGAGCATCTGTTATCCTCTTCAAGCTCGCAAAACAACAAAGAGGTACTCGTCTATCATGTCGGGGGAATATGGGGGGATAAGTCAAGTTTATTTATGGCAGCTTGTTAGTCGTTACCTTTGAACATGGCATGTGTCCGTCTCTTGTCTATATTGGGTATCCATTTTTCACTGAGTTATGGTCATCATCCTGAGTCGTCTCTATGGCCAGGAGCCTACTCATCCGGTGTCTATCCTCTGTTGTCAATAATCCCTGCTGCCAAGTCCTGTTACATGCCGTTATATGTTTAAAGGGTTGCATTGTTCAGAGTCGTTCATTGTGTCAGGCCTCCGTTGTGTCAGTACATACTCCATTGTTTCATCATCTTATCGTTCGTGTCGATGATGTGGGAATCATTATGGCCCACCTTCGACGAGTCTATTCCCGTCGACACCAAATCACTATCCGGGAATTGGACTTAGAGATCAACCATTAGTACCTTGGTACCTACATGCCTCAATGGCAGGTTTCCTCGTGTTCGACAATAGGTTCACATCATTGACCTCTGATCGAACGATCTCTCGAATGCTCGACATCAACTCATCTATTCGCATTTCGTTGAGATGTACTTCGGATACCTTGGGGATCATCCTCATCATTGGTGATTTCCCTCGCATTTGTTAACGGTTCACATCATTGACCGGTAATCAAATGGTTTCTACCATGTTCGACTTCAACACCTTGTAATCACATGGCTAGATTTGTATCTTTTGCGATCAGGTAGAAGACCCTGGGCGCACCGCTGTATCTTGATTGCGTCCAGGTTGCGATGGAGATGTCCTTTATATTGTCACACAGATCCACTTATTGTATTGGTCGTGGCTGTGTCATTATTGTCTCATGGATCTACGCTTGTTCATAGTAGCCATGGTCTGTCCACAGTCTATATCATCTCGGTACTCATAGATCTGCAATGTATTGGTCGGCAACCATGCTTTGAGTCATTTGTTTCCGAGCATGGGGATGCCCGCCTCGGTGGTATATCTAACACTCTGTTTCTGTTTTAGCTCCTTGTCGCTCTCCTCGATGCTATTTCTACACACTATATTCGTAAAGTCTTTCGGCCATCAGTCCCTTCTGACCTCACACTTTAGGGGGCATCTGTTATACCTCTATATTCCACAGTGTCGCATCTCCACCACAAACAGAGTTGACGACACTTCCCCTGCTGTTTGAACCACCCAGAAGATGAGTGAACCTTGAAGGTAAATCTACCCTGACAAGTTATGGCCCAGCTGAGACTTTATTTACCCACACTACCGCGCCTTGCTCAGTTATAGGCGCACGATACTCCACACTACCGCGCTATGCTTTGTCTCTACCGCGCGGTACTACCGCGTTATGCTCAGACTTCAGGGCGCGGTACTCTTTTTATAGTCTTTTTTCCATGGCTTGTGGGATTTTGGATTTTCGAAGATAGTGGAAGATTGGGGTCCCTGATTCGATCCCAACTCACTTTCTATGATTAGAAACCCTGATCCACTTATCTCTCCCTAGATCCACCCATCTCTCTTGTTGGTTAACCTTACCATACACTATAAAAGAGAGGCATTCCATGGGGAAAAGGGAGGACTCTTGAAGCACCAAACTTATGATCTTGCAGCATTGTGGAGATAGCTAGAGGAGAAGGCACTTGGAGCTAGAAGATTGGCTTGAACATCAAGCAACCTTTTGTAAGCATTCTTCAATTTGTAATAAGATAACTTGTCTTGTCTTTCCCATTTCATGTGTTTAGCATAAGTTCTTAGCATGGAATGTATCTAATCTAGATTTGAATCTAATCTTTACATTCAAGGTATTTGGAAGCTTGCATGTTTGTTCTTTGGTTGATCTTAACAGGTTCTACATTGGAGCTTTGGATCAAGAGCTAGAAGCGGGACAAACGTCAGTTTGAAAGGTGTGTCTTATCTCTCATTGTTTCTGAATACATGTAATCTTGTTGTAAAAGTTAGTTCAGGAATTTCAAGGTAGCATTTATTTTGACTTGTTTCTTGCTTTAGAGCTAGTTTAAAATCTGCTTTAAAGTTAAGAGAGTTTTGACTTATCCGTAGGGCAAAATTCTACATGTACTTAAGTTCATTTTGTCAATTTTGCTCCATTTTTTTCCTGTGACACTTTAAGGATCGAAACTTGCACCTATGACCTATATATCTCCATGTCACTCCACTTGTATTGCTAAAATACATTGGATAAAGATTCACAAATTGACTCTTGACCTCCCCTTTCTGACACCTTCATCATCAAGGTCTCCTTATTTTCCCTAGTGTCTCAAGCCTGTTTGTACTGTTGCAATGATATTGTGATGGCTCATGAAGCTTCCTAGTAAATCCCTATGGTTAACTGCTTATCAAGTAAAGAAAGTTACCATTGAGCAATGCTCATCCCTATACCTAAATCATGAAAGTAGTTTCCCACTTCATATGCCTCAGAAAGGGAATTTGAAGCAACTCCCAATCCAAGACTTCTTGTACCAAATGCTGGTGAAAAACCAAAATTAGCACCAAAATGAAGACCAAGAAAAATTTCTAAAATCAATCAATCTAAAAATAATTAATTCTAACCTTGGATGTGCCTCAAATAAAAATTAAGGCCAAGGCTAAAAGAAGAAAAGTACAAGAAAGAAGAGTCCAATAAATCGAAAAAGAAAAGTCTTATAGAAGACAAGTCCAAGAAGGATCTTAAAGGAAAAGGTCAAAGAGAAGGGGGTTGACTATGACTGTCAAGGTCAAAGAAATAGTAACTCATTACATATCACCCATTTGTGAGACACACTCCCTAGTGTTTTCCTAAGTGGTGAAGATCACAGAGTTTCCCTTTTCCTCTTATCTTGAGTTAATTAGTCAACGTTGACCAATCTTCCACTTCACCAATCTTGTCAACTCTTCCACCCACTTCATCGTTAGGATAAATGGTCTTTTTAATGTACCTAATGTTGTATAGATGACGACGTGTTAAAAAAAATATCATGCTTTGTACTGGATTATGTATCCTTTCTATGCATGAATCTATGCAGTGATTCAAATTAATCATTATTGTAATGTAAGGATTACAACTTCAGTAAATTATCAATATTAAGCATTTATGATGTTATTTTGTTCTCCTAAATTCATTGGAGAGGTCCATGAATTCAGTGAACAATTTTGTCCAACTTTGACCAAAAATGATTTTTTCAACTGTTTGACTTGGTCAAAGCAAGGTTTGACTTGGTCAACATGACTGGCCAGCAACATGGGATCATATTTCATGACCATTTTTCATATTACAACCTTTCAAAGCAAATTTGATCCTTCCAAATTTATTTTTCATCTCGTATGGAGTAATAAGCTTTAATTAAGGGTTTTGGCTAAGTTTTCAATTAGTCCAATATCTTGGAGCAATCTCTGGAATCCGTTTTGGTAGCACCATCTCCCCCTCTTGAATAATTTCTTATGACTTCACTAGAACAGAAGGTTCAATTGGATGATGTGATTGATAGGATTGAAGGACTGAATATTTAAGACAATGAAGCACCATCAATTGATCAACCTGGACCCTTACACAAAGTTCCAAAGTGGGTCACAAAGACACTTGAAAGTGTTTATCTTAATGAAGTCAGAAATATTGGAAATAGAAGTTTAAGATGACAAGAAGATGGAGGAGATGTAGATAATTCAATTTCAGGTTGATATAGAACATATGGATGTCTCATATGATATTGAATTGAATTTATCTGCTAACTTTGAACCACCTTCTTTTGAAGAAGTTGTTGCTCTTGATGAGTGGAGAGAAGACATGAAAAATGAGTATGATGCTCTCATTAATAACGAGACCTAGAACACTTGAAAAAGGATATCCTTACTTTTGTAGTATGATGTGACACTTGCCAAAAGAACAAGGGTGAGATAGCAAAGACTCTTGGGCATTGCAACCATTACCAATCCCAACCAGTGTTTGGACCAACATTTACATGGATTTTATTATTGGTATTTCGAAAGAAGGTAAGAAATACGTCATCATGGTGGTAGTTTATCGTCTTTACAAATATGCTTATTTTTGTGCTCTCCAACACCCATTTATCCCGGTAATGGTTTCCCATTTTTTTTTAGATTGGATTTTCAAACTCTGTGGAATGCCTACTTGCATTGTGGAAAATTGTGATCCCACATTCACCAACGAATTTTGGCAAGAACTGTTTAAACTATAGGGTATCCAGTTGCAAATGAGAACTGCTTATCATCCTCAAAGAGATGTCAAAATAGAAGCACTCAACAAGTGTCTTGAAACCTATTTGATATGTTTTGCATCCATAAATAAATACTAGTGGAAACAATGGTTACCTTTTGCATAATGGTTGTATAATACCACTTATCATGAGGCTACATAAATGACACCATATGAAGAACCTATCGCCAACAACCACCCTCTATGATTTCTTATCTACTAGGTACTTCCAAAGTACATGCAGTTGATAGTCTAATTCATAGTCATAATGTCACTCTTTGCACACTTAAGGCAAAATTAGCAATGGCTCAAAACCGCATGAAGCAACAAGCATACCAACGTCGCTTAGAGTGTTCATTTGTAAAAGGTGACCAGGTGTTCCTTTGGTTCCAACCTTATAAGCATACTTCTTTCAAAATTAAATGCAATTGAAAGCTTGCACCAAATTTTTAGCCCATATCAGATTTTTCAACGCATTGGTTAGGTGGCCTACAAATTAGCAATCCCACACACTCCAATATCTACCTAGTATTTCACGTGTCATGTTTGAAAAAGGTAGTGGGTTAGAATTGTCAAGTTCAAACTACATTACCAAAATTAGATGAAGAAGGCTTCATTTGGATCCAACCAGAAGCAGTCTTGGATACTCGGGAGTGTCAGCTACGTCAACACACTATCTTTGAAGTTTTGATTCAGTGGAAGGATACCTCACTAGAATATGATACTTGGAAACCATCAACCATTTTTCAACAGTTTATCCATCTCCAACCTTGAGGATATTTCTTCTTTTGAAGTGGGAGGGCATGTTAGGGTCCTACCCTAGCCCACTTACATTATCAATGTATAAGGCCATAAGGCCTATTAGATAGTTAGTGGATAGTTGCTTAATGAAAAAGGACCCTAGGTGGTGGACCCACATTAATAATGAGACCACAAGTAGTTAGTACTTTGACTATTGAAACAATATATATATAGTAAGATATGCAATGTTTAGTTAAGAAATTTCATTATATTTGGAACTTTTCTCTTGGAGGTTTCCCCCTTGAAGAGGAACGTGAACATCTCTCTCTATCTTATCTATTCTCGCTTGTATTTTTTATCCTTTCTAGGAATTTATGGGTTTAATCATGCTACATTCATTATGTGACTTCCAAAAATAAATTTTCCATGCGTATGAAGATATCATGCATAATTAGAAAAATGTTTAGTACAATCCATGGCATGCATGTTTTAATCCTATTCCTCGAGATGAACCAATGGAATCCAAATATGACGAAGTTCCCAATGTGTGGAGAGTGTTGTAATCTACGAGATTACATAAGCATTCAAGCATGTATCAAGCATATACAATAACCATCAAGACATTGAATATGAGTTGAACGTTCAATTATTTCATTCATTCTTGAAATGGTATTCTTATACATAAAGTGGAGAGGTTGGAGCAGTTACACCCAACTACTCTTTTAGTTAAGTACAATAACATAAGCTAATGACTACAAATTAAGAGACCCGAAGGGTCCCTACAACAAAGATATTCTAGGGAGTTTGAGTGGGAGAACATTGCACGATTATATAAGACTAAATTTATAAATGCCAATGAATTTGACATGCTTGGACACAACAACCACAATGCTATGGAAATTTGGAGCTCTACTTTTATGGATGAAGACACTTCCAATCATGCAATGCATTTGATATCTCATAAGCATAATGTGAATACCATTTTTTAATGAGCATGCAAACACTTTTTAATTTCAAAGATCAACAAAAAAAAAAGAATATCATATAATACAATCCTTGAACATTATTGAGGAGGTGATCACAAAGAACCATTTAGTATGATTATTCAAGGGATTGTGGGTATTGAAAATTCCTTTTGGATTGGAACAATTAGACAAGCATTTGAAATTGAGTCTTTTCCGTAGAAAAGTACATTGTTGCTTTTGGCATGGACCAATGTTGTAGCATTCATCATATTGGCATCAAAAGTTTACTTTATAGTTCATATACCACTTAGGGGCATGTATAATTTACAAGGTCAACATTTGATTGTCTTACAATAGGACTTGAGACATGCCAAAGGAAACCTTATCTATGAGAAGAGTTTTACAAACAAAAATTTGTTGAAACAAATAAATGCTCAACTTTGACAAGATTTTCCTAAAAATTCTAATGTCGATTTTGGAGGGATATCAATTATACTAGTTAGTTATTTGGGAGAAATGCCTATTGTTTTGGATAAGCCTTCATATGCATGTGAATATTATGCAAAACAATTATGGAAATTATTCACAACTATTATGACTCTTGATACAATTTTCAGGCAAGATGCACAAAGCCATGATTAGAAATGTTTTCAACCTCTTCTAATTATTGTAAGAAATGCAATACCCAGAGAAAAAAACTGAAAATTATTTATGGCCATATTGATAATTCTTCCTATGGTTACACAAAAGAGACATTTGATAAGGCCGTACATATTTTGTTTGCAACTAATGATTATGTCCGCAATCACAATAAACATTGTTTGATATCCCTAGCACATAGTGTTGCTATGAGAGTAAATGACAATTATTCTTCAGATTTAAATGAGGAACAATTGGAATTAGAGTTTCTTATTATTGTTGGAACTAGAGTAATGCTTAATTGAAACTTATGTATTGATGCAAGACTTTTCAATGGTGTTCTTGGAGTTGTTGAATAAATTATGTATAATCCTAGACATTTTCTTCTTGAACCTCCAAACATTTGCTTCTTGAACCTCCAACATATGTTTAAGTAAGATTTGATAACTATGTGGGCGCTCCATGGGATGAGGTATTCCCTCACATTGTTCCTATTATACCTATTGAATTAAGTATAAATATACAACTTCCATTGAGACTTTCTTCAAGATTAACGATACATAAGTCACTAAGGTTCACATTAGACAATGCAATTATAAGAATTGGAAAGAAAGAGAAGCAAGGTCCCACATTTATTTTAATATATATAGGTTTTGAATGGTCTGTGATTCAAACCTCCAATTTGATACAATCAAAATGAAAAGATGGGAAAGGCAAGCTAGCTAAAATAAAAAAGCAAAGAAGATAGATTAAGATTTATCACTAAGTGATATATATGTTATACAATATCTTCATCATATCATTTTTTTATTATTCACTATGTCCATAAATGGACTTAAGTACTTTATTATTATTTACATTACCTTTTTTCATAAAATGAATGATATTTAGTAAATATGAATGAGGTGATTATATGTTCTCATTTAAAATAAGTACATGGTCTTATGTGATTCCATCTGACCTAAATCCATCTCAACTTTGGATCTATTATGCACCAAGAGGGATCAAATTATTCGAGGTGCAAAGCTCAAGTTTATACACTCTAATAAAGGATTTGATCATTTTCGACACATGATATATCGAGAGTTCAGATGGATCTATAAAATTAAGATAGATTCAAAGTTTTAGATCTTTATTTAATTTTAATATAATAAATGAATCTTAAACTTTAATTAGAGGAAAAAGTGTACATAAAATTTATATAATATTACTCTTAAGAAAATATCATTTAATACAAAGACAATATAAAAGACAAATAAAGGAAGCAGACATTTTGAAACTTCCCTTCTCCATCTTGCATTTGTGTATATATCCTCCAAAAAGTGCTATGTAGTAACTCCGTCATTATCTCCATATCACATAGTCCACCATATTCAAACTTCCAACCCCTTTATCTATCCTTCACATTGCCTTTGTATTACATAAATTTCTCTAAAGTTATTCTTTAGATAACTTTTGTATACATTTTCCATCTAACTGAAATTTTAGAGTCATTTATTATAATTGAGAAAATAAATTTAAGTTCAATATTTTTTTAACAAATATGATTATATTTGTATTTGTGGAAACTTCGATTTAGCCTAACCTGGTGAGAATTTAAAATGGGTTACAAAATTAGGTAATTTTGTTTCAACATATGAGGAACTCCACATGTGTAGAAAAAAATAAAATTATTCTTATGCCTCATAGATGGTAGGTATATCTAACATACTATGAAACCCGTCATGCCCTATGCTAGAGTTAGATGACTTTAGGAGAGGGTGTTTTAAACTCGTAATACCCTTATTGGTTTTAATGATTGTTTGTTTGATTAAATTTAGATTAGATTTATGTGATAACTAGTTATGTGATGATATTTTATATGTATTTGTGTACTAGACTAATCTATACTAGGTTCAGTCATGTTTGAAGAAAAAGAGGATTGATATCCAAGGAGAGGGCCCATGTTCCAATGAGCATGACACCATATCTTATAGCTTAGGTAGCAATTAAGAGGGGGAAATATTATGGAAATTACCTCCAACATTCACTTGAATAAAAGGACAAAAGAAAAAAGGACTTTGCATCACTTTTACCTTGTTCTTGAAACTTGAAAATACCCTCATAAGCATTATTTTACCTTGGATGAGGCAGAGGATTTATCAAGAGGTAATGGTAGTAATATCTTGTTGGGCTATTCTCGATGATACTTGCCAACCCTAGTCCTTAACCTCATTGGGACTAAGCATTGCTCAAGGAGAAACATTTGTGAAGGTGGTTGTAATGGTTGGGTTGAAAATCTAACTTTCATTGGGTAATATTTCCCCTTTGTGATAGAAGATTAATTTGTGGGATTTGGGGCATTGGAAAACCAACACTTTGACTCAAGAGGGCTAAAGGCTACATGTATTTTATGCTTATGCATTTGGTTGTGTATTTTTTATTATCTTGCTTGAGTGACATAGCTGTATATATACTTATGATGGATTCAAGGCATAAATATTGTATTATGTTCTTGTTGGACACTAAAAATTGATTACTTGATGTTCTAAATGGATTTATTAGTCTTATCCTTGTGGGCGATTACACACACTCTCCCACTAAAATTTTAAAATGACAATACCTAACAGCATTTAAAAACTAGAACATCAATGTAGTGCTAGCCATAGATTCCACTAGATTTATATGTGTTATTCTTCCATTGGGTTTACATGATAATGATGCCTCAAAGGAATTCTCTCATAGCTTGGTGTACTATATCGTTGACACTTTTGAATGCCTAGGTCTAAAAGCACAACAACCAACTAATCTGAATCTATATTTTTATGTTGGAGACACACCATGGAACGCTCATTTTTGTCCCACTTTGCTCAACTTCTTGCAATCTACCTTCGGCTACCAATTTGCAAGCTCACGTCTTCCCCTCCATTTCCCCAAGGCAATTTTCCAATTGTGACTTCGAACGATTGGATTGGAGGACAACGTAATGGACATAGAAATAAGTGTTTTTAGGTTCTCGATTGGAGTTAATGCTACCACTTGAACTTGACAAGGTCATTGGATGACGATGAAAACTAAAATAGTGACTGTGTATCTACGAATATGCACTTAGCAGCAGCTGATGCAAAGATTTCTACCGTTTGGAGTAATTGTAAGAACAACCACAATTATGAATATATAAACAGTAGCGCGTTCGAGCATGGTCGGTCCAACAAATGGATCGATTCAAATGACTTTACGATTATTTTGAGTTTTGAAACTATTCAAATAACTATCGATTAAAACATATTTACAAGTTTTAATTTATTAAATCTAAATTCCACGATGAATACTACGAAAAGTATTCTCAATTTGTTTACTCTTATGTATAAATAAAAAAATTATATTTATGGATAAAGTTTGGACAAGGTAACATTCCCATCCAGATTCTCAATTTATTCTAAACTGATCAATTTTGAAAAAGTACATCCCACCACACCCTATTTTGAAAGAAATTCAGCTATCTACCTAATTAGATAAGATACATTATTGGTTAGTTAAAAGAGACAACCACCACAAAGAACGCATAAAGGAAGGAATTGGATGGAAGTTTCAAGTAGTTGTTGAGAACCTATAACTAAGTTATTTGTGTTTTCTTTTTTCTTCTTAGTATTAATCTTAAGAAGCTGCGGTTGTAATTTTGTTTCCTTATTTATAAATTTCATGTACTTTTATTGTCCCGAATATTTATTTGGAAATTTAATTCAAGTTATATTTTCATATTTAATTTTAATTATTCATCTAAAAATTTAATATTTTAATTTTGATTTTGAGAAAAGCAAATGTTAAAAAATATGATATTTTTAAAAAAAAATCTTATAAATTAATAATAAATGTAAGATAACTTTAATTAATGTTAACTTTATATACCAAAATATAGATTAATCATTTTTTTAATATATCTTATACATTGTCCTTAAAACTTAATAAATGAAGTTTTGATTCTTCATTGATTAATATATAAACTTTAATTCTAATTAACACTAATATTAATTTATAAAATATTAATTTCAAAATGTGATATGCTTTAATTTAATTATATGATTTTTAGGAAATTATAACTATTTATTTTCAAAATTTTAAATTTCTTAAAAAATATATATTTTATTTTAAACTTATTAATGTTAACTAATAAATTTGAATGATTAGATCTTAATAAATTACTCAAAATGTTTTGATTTAATTATATATATATATATTATATATATATATATATATTCTAAACTATTATCATTATATATATATATATTCTAAACTATTATCATTATATTATATATATATTCTAAACTATTATCATTATATAATTTTTGTCAATCTTTTGTAAAATTAGAATTTTCCATTGTTTAACTTTCATTTTTTAAAGTATCAATAGATTTATGTCAAATACCCTTTATTGCACTTGTAGTGTGCAATCTCGACAATTTATAGTTGCACTTCTAATAATTATTCTCAATTTTTAACTAAATTTTCAACAAAAACAAGTTAAAAAAATCCAAATCTTAACAAGTGGAGGCTCACAAACAGTTACTTCCCCTTTTGATTACAATGGAAATATGATCTATTAAAAAAAAACATATGCACATTATTAAGAACACGACACATTGAGGGTGGTAAGTGCAAGGAGGGTGAAAGTGCACTATTAAGAACACGACATGTAGAAAGTGGTCCTAAAGAACTCCAGCAAGCAAGACCTATGCTAAAGTGGGAATTAGTTAACCTCGAGAGTGAAATTCACAACCAAAAGAATGGGCTCGAGACTAAGAGAATTTGAACCTAAACCTGAGCCCATTATTTCAATTGCAAATTACACTCCTAATGTTAATTGATTCCCACTTTCATGTAGATATTCTTGCTAGAGGATTTGGGTGGAGACCATTACAAACTGTGACGCATTTGAATTTAACCGAGAAAAGGATGAATTAATAACCCACATGCATGAGCCATCATAACCTAAGCATTGTTATAATTATGGTAGTTGCAAAGGAGAATGTACGTGCTAAGAGGCTTGCAAGAGGAGTCCCAGTTATCTCCTTCATAAGGAGGATGACACATATCCATAATTAATAAAGGTGGATTGAAGAAGAGACTAGAACTTAAGGGAATCACTTCCATGACCCCCATTTTCAATGAATTTCCCTTGCCTTGAGAAGATCCCTTTTTTGGTTTGATTGTCAACTGCACTATTCAGAGATTGGTAATAGAAGATTTGACAAGGAGTCGAATTCGCCTCATGTTTCTTTGGAGATGCATTTATGTCATAGTGCTTTTATATTGAAGGTATCTTAAGATGATCATAGAGTCTAATATGAGCACAAGAGTTCTTATTACTTTCTCACTAGCTATATAAATCCCTTTCCACAAAGCTTGAATCCATGCTTGATTATTTGTGACTATCACCATGCCCCCGATCGCACCTACAACCCTTAATATATATTTTATATCTACATTTTATTTTATTTTTATATTATTATTAAATAAAACATTACATATCCCCAAGGTGTTTGGTGATAGGGTGCATTGTTAAAGCATTAATCACGGCATCAATGGCTTAAATCTCATAACCCTTGTACCACTCGTGGGGTAGTGTTAGCACTCCTAGAGATATAGTTGTAGCACAGTACTACAAGCCAACCCAATTCCCCTAGTTACAAAAAAAAAAGCATGAGCACATAATCTAGACATTTATTATCAAATATAAAAGTCAAATAGTTTGCTTCACATCACATTTATTATCACATAAAATTCAAATTACTTAAATTTAACATGATTTATTCTATCACGTAAACAAATAATGGTTTTGGAAATAATGATAGATCCATCTTAAACCACGATCAATCATGAGGGATTCAATTTCTTGAGGTATAATTTTTTTATCTTAAATTTTTTACACTTCAAGGAAACATTTACACCTCAACAACTTTGTTCCCTCTCTATGCTTGATAGATCCATGTATAAGATGGATCTACGTTGGTTTTAATTTTTTATTTCCCCCATGGAGGGTGCATATGATAGATGGTGGCAACCTCCCTAGCATGAGGCTCGATGAAACACACTATGTCACAATTGTAAGTTGTACAGCCCCCCATCATGCAAGATATTAGGATGAAGGTAAAGTACAAGGATGCAAAAGGTGAGGAGCTCAGTTTGGAAGTTCGCATGCTGAGAGAAGGTCATGGGTTTGCTAGCCAAATGAATATGGATCAATTTTGGTACGTGGAAGACATGATCATGATGAATCTCAACATGGGAAGGTATTATGGCAAAAGAAGGTGGCATTCGTTGAGCTCGAAGAGATGATATCGTAACATAACCAATGACCCATTCTTAGCACCCATCAATTCAAAGGAGGTGATATTTTCTCTTCTCAATAGCAAGCACTAGTTGAACACGTAAGATAGAGGGATTATCATTAAAGTAATCATGGGAAGGAGCTCCAACAACAAAGGGAAATCCCTCATGGATAACCCTAAGACAACAAGGGAGTTCCAAAGAGAAACATAAGATATCATGTATTATCAGTAGCACACCCCTACCCACATCAAGGAAGAAACTACAACTGTTGAACAAATAATTCAAACCCAGTATGAGGATTTGCACTTATCTGAGGACTCGAAACAATTGGTTGAGTTTGTCGTGGAGCTTGGAGACACCAAGTCTAAAATGACCCTTTACCATCACTTCTTGCATCTCTGCTGGTTTATGAAATCTCTTCTGGGTTCCATGATAGTAGACAGAGACAAGGTTATTGTAGAACTCGAGGAAGAGCTTTCATCACTGAAGAAAATGTGAATGGAGGTCCACCTACTACATGCCGAATTTGACATCATGGCTTGAAGGTGGGGTGTCACTTTCCATGCTTACAGTGTAGGTCTAGGCATTACTTCAACATCTCCCCAGACAATTGCAAATTTAGACGAAGAGGCAGCCAAGGCCGCTAAGGTTCCTCCTACTTGACCTTTATGTTATGATATGCTACCTAATGTTTTGGCTCTGGTTGTGAAAGAACAACTCTGTTCATACATGCTTCATGTTGTAAATTATCGGTATTTTGAAAATATTTTTTAGTTATGTTTATAATATGTAGCAATGAAGCTTAGTTTATAGACTCTCTCTCTTTTTAGACTCAATATTATAGTTTCCTTGTGTTGGCTTATGAACATGCCTATTCTCTAGACTTTGGGCAGTTGGGACCATGGTTAAAATTCTTATTCAAAGCTACTAAAGGGTCTATTTTCCACTCTATGGAGGTTCCTCTTGAGCTCAAAATTATACCATTTTTGTATCCTAGAGTTAACCAAAAGCAATTCTATCTTACTTAAAAAAAATATTTTATGAATATACATGATGTTTTTAATTACTTTTTATTTTTTGTAACTTATGAATAGGGATGAATATTTTTAATTATATTTTTAACATTTTTCTATTCTTAATACAAATAATTTGCTTTACATTTATTATCTTATAAAAGTCAAATAATTTGCTTCACATCACATTTATCATCATATCAAAAGAAAAATAAGTTTTTAATATAATTATATAAAATAAACAAATAACATTTTTTGAAATTCATAATTATAAAAACTAATTATTTTTTCAAATAATTTTTAATATTAATATAAATTATAATTATATAATCAATTTAATATATAAATACATTAAATTATAGTTTTAGAATTTTCTTAAAATTAACTATTAAGTTAAATCATGCACATGAGATTAAGCACAAATCATTTACTAAGTTCAAAGTTCCTTCAATACAAATGTTTCAAATGTTTTATGCGTTTAAAATTTGATACGACAAAAATGGAAAAAAAAAATTAGGTAGTCAATATTCATATTAATTGAAAAAAAAATTGATGTGGAGAGACAAGGTAATGAATATTATAATTTATTTTCATATTAGAATTAAAAACATTATTGTTTTTAATTTGTATAATTATGAGAAAGGTTATATCTTTTTAAATTGTTTATTAACTTTTTGATTGATAATTTTTTTTTATCTTTTATATTATTTCAAAAATTAAATTTACATATTCCACTATATAAAACAATTTATCATAATAACTACAATGATAATAATTTATGAGTTAAAATAAGTTAATGAAAATAAATTTTAAAAATCACAAGAAAACAATATCATCATTAAAATGGAACAACTAAAATCATATTTCATTGCAAATTAAAAGTTAAAACAATTAAAATATTCTTTCAATTATTAAAATGAAACGAATAAAATCCACTTTGCGACATTAAAAGTACTATTAAGATTAAACAAATAAAATCCACTTTGCTAAATTAAAAGTTCCTTTCATGTAACACTTTTAGATTTAATTAAAAACTAATTTCATGTTTTAGCAAATGCAAATTTATTCCATGTCATGGAACAACTTAAAACTTCTTCAATTTGACTATGTATATTACAAAAGGAAGTAAAAAATAACTTTAAAAAACAGCCCTTCAACCATGTATATTACAAAAGGAAGTAATAAATAATTTTAAAAAACAGTTCTTCATGTCATAGTTAGTCTCAAGATATTAACAATTAACTAGTAGCAAATTTGAATCTATTTCATGTTATGGAACAACTTAAAATTTCTTCAATTTGACCATATTCATTACAAAAAAGAAAGTAAAAAAAACTTTAAAAAACAGCCCTTCATGTCATAGTTAGTCTCAAGATACTAGTAGCAAATGCAAATCTATTCCATGTTATAGAACAACTTAAAATTTCTTCAATTTAACCATATACATTACAAAAAGAAGTATGGATGAAGTAATGGATGTAAGATTAAATGAAGTATGGATGTAGTAATGGATGTAAGATTAAATGAGAAATAATCTCTATTTATATTTAAACTTTTTCTTAATATAAAATATGATTATGTTATTCAAACTTTTACATTTAAACTTATCTCAATACCATATGATTTCATTTTAAATTGAATAACTAAAAAAATGATGAATAAAGGTAATAAAAATCAATGCAAAATATTTATAGTTTGGAAAAAAGTGATAAAAATCTTAAACTTTAATTTAAGTCTTAACATTTTGAATAACTAATAAAATGCAAAATAAATATAATATCGAATATAACTAATAAAGTATTAAATAAGTATAATAAGAATCATTTTAAAAGATTTACTATAATTTGGAAAAAAAAATGGAAAAACTTTCATTCATATATATATATAACTTCAATTTAAGTTTTAATTTTTAGATTTGAAATTTAATTTTGTAAAAAGGAGAATTTTAATATTAAAAATGTATTAATTAATATTAAAATTATTATTGAAAGAATATATATTAGTATAAAAGTTATTGTTGAAATAATAAAGTTGAATATTAAATATTTTAATAAAAAAAATTGAAAAATTAAATATTTTAATACAAATTTTTAGATGATAAATTTTTAAACTATATAAATAAATTTATTTTTTTTTCTACAATTTTATTAAAAATAAATTGCTTTAATAAAAAAATTGAAATGATTGTAAATAATCTTAAGTACATATAGTGATGAGTTAAAACAATTTGATGAGAACACTTCAAGATCACATTTTCACATTTTGTTATTGTGAAACATTCAATTCTTTGTGAGATATGGATAATACTATTAAAATAGATATTAAAACATCTTAACGAAAGATAGAGTTGAGTTTAAAGTAATATGATGAGAAAAGTTTTAAAGCATATATTTTAAAATTCATCATTATTATGTAATAATGAAAGACAAATTTAGAAAGGATATTAATGAGGATAATTTTTAAATATTAAAACAATATTAAAGAAAGGGAACAAATTTATTTACAAATTTAAATTGTTATATTATTAAGAATAATGTATATTTAGAGGTTGCACTTTTTTCTTCATGGTTATGTATTCACCCATATTTATAGGGATTGTAAAGTGTGTTATTAATTAGGAAGGCTATAAACTTAAGACTATTTGTATAATAAGTGATTTATTAAAGCCTTTCTATCAAGCCTTCCTACCAAGATATAATTGGTAAAAAGTAATTTCTTAGAAGAACTTTCTCTTGCCTCACATTGCCTCGCATTCTAAATAGTAAAGCACATTTTATGAGAATGTTCTTCTGTCAAACTCTTGGGAATTTGTTCATTGTGAACATGTACCCATTATGCAAAGGAGTGCGAGGTTGCACTCGAGGACAATTTTATTGAGTTATTCCAAATATTTGGTACGCTTCTCACTAGTGATGTGTGACATTGCTAGAGGATTCAGTAATGTTCATAGTTTGGAAATTTCTATACAAATTTCAAGTGACTATTCAAATTTTATTGTTATTTTAATTTCTTAAAAAATAAAATATAATTATTATTTTCTTTATATATTCTCTCTATTTTACTTTTTGAAAATAAAGATACATAACTTCCAATTATTTGAAATTTATGTATTCCCTTTATTTTACTTTTTGAGAATAGAGATACATAACTTCTAACTATTTGAAATTTCTTTAGAAATAGAAACCCAGACACTAACAACATAACTAAAGAAGTTTAGCGATAGGAAAGTCGGACTTGTTTTCCAAATAAATTTTGAAATTTCTTTTGAAATAGAAACCCATACAGTAACAACATAACTGAAGAAGTTTAGCGAGTGATAGGAAAGTGGGAGTTGTTTTAGTGGAAGGGGCTATTATATATTTTCAATAAATTTTGAAGTGAAGAAGCGTAATCAAACTCACAAGAAAGTTGATAAATTTGAAAAGCATACAGATTTTTAAGTTACTAGCTTGCTTTCAAACCCTAACAATGTTTTTGAAACCCTATTAATGCACGTGAAAAGATAAATTATGTTTCCACAAACTGCAGTGATGTATCAGAGAGCAGGTGTAATGTATCGGTTACTAATCTGAACGGATATTGAAACCGTCAAAACTTGGAATAGATCGCTACTGAATGCGTTTCTCGTACTCATGAACGCATTTAGAAAAACAACCACTGTGAAGAACTCATGAACGGATGTATGTTCCGGGTAGTTGTAGCCGGAACTAAGTCTTTTGTTATCATGGTCTTCTTGTTGTTTTTAGCTATTAATCTTGGGAGGGTGCGGTTGTTTGGATCAATATGGTACACCATCTATCTATTATGGATTATAACTCTAAAAGCAGAATCTCTCATAATAATCATAATACAGGTGATTCAGACAAGATTATATTTTCAGGCAACAGAAGGCTGGAACTCCTGATTTTTTTCTTTATAAAGTCTACCGTGAATTGACTCAACCTATCACAGCAAATCCCCCTTACAGTTTAAATTGGATACACATCAGAGACTTTCGAACAATTTGATAAATTGCAAAAGCTAAAAAAATGATGGAAGGCATACGAAACATGCACCTTAAAACGACAGAAGGCATATGAGACATTGTTTCATTTCTTCGAAGTCGACGTTTGAGTAAAAGCTGCAATCGTTTCCTGCGAAGCAAAACAATAAACATGTCATGGGATGGGCAAAGAAAACATATGATCTATCAAACACTCAGTAGCAAACACTTGGGTATTGTTATGATATCCAATACCTGAGAAAGAAAGGTGCAGCTTCATTTGATCGAACCTGGAATGGTTGCTTGCTATAAATAGCGAGGAACAGATAAAGCTCTGTTAGTAAGTCCTCAATTGTGTACCGAGAATAATGTAGAGAATCTTGTGCTTGTGAGAGCTGACACGTCAAAATCTGGATGCCAGTTCCATGAGTGGTCGAAATTGACAGCTACTATTAAAAGACAAGAGAATCATGAGAACTTACTTGGCATTCTATGTGAGGAAAGCATTGGGTTCTGTGGAGTCTGCAAAAGCCTTTTATGTGATGTGTATGCTGTATCAAATCGCTCAATCGCTTACATCATATCAAATGTGTGGAGTGCATGCGAATCTTGAAAACGGGCCAAATCTTTCATATACTTATTACTATTACTAAGTATAACTGATGGCCACACATTTGTGATACCATCTGATCTGTTTTAGTGGACAGTACACTGATGGCCATAAATTTAAGGACCGTATTTGCAGACATGGATGTACAGCGGTCGCATGAAGAGCAACAGATGCAGTACGCACAGTCACTACCGTCTTGGAATTTTAATCAACTCCGTTACGTTGAAAACACCCTTTCTCAAACTGTCAAATTAATTTTTATAAGGGAAACCTTTGCTGTTTAAAAACCTTACTTTGGTCAATTGGACAGAGATTCTTCACAGGTGGTATCAAACGTGTTGAATTTTGTTTGATGGTTATGTTTATAACTTTAACCGATCTCTTCATTTTATAGTGCAGATCCTATAGGGTGCCATGATTAAGAAAGTTAATTATAAGAACAAATCCATGTGTGGTTCTCTTATTTCTGATTTTGGTCCTTATGGGTTTTTGGACGGAGCTGAACAAAATGGTAGATGTGGAGCTGGAGGTATCTTTGTTATCTCCAATTCTAAATATTATGAATTGTCCTTGGGTTGTGGATTGGGCAGTAACACCCATGCAGAGCTCTTGGCACTTTGGTGTTTTCTACATTTTATTTGTCCATTACATATCTCCAATGTTCAGCTCTTTGGAGACTCCTCTACTATCATATGCTATCATAGGATGGGCAATGGATTCTAGTGCTCTCAAGGTGGCCTCACTTGATCAGTGGAAGAGAAAAAATAGATTACTTATGGTTTAGTTTGTTAATCTAAACATCAAGCATGTCTCACAAACCTACAATTTCAGGGTTGATGGACTATCAAAGAAAGGCCTTACACTCAAAGATGGTACACTTCTGATCACACACTACAATGAGTTGAGGCCTCCGGAATCTAAGACTTTATATATCTATTAGATACTACAATTATTATATATGCTCTCTCTCTTTTTTTGTAATTCTGGAACTAGTTTTGTACTAGACAGTTGTGGACTGTGGACTGTGTCTATCTTAGTATTATGGTACTAAGGAAGAAATAAATGATCGAACTCTATCCTTGGGATATGATACATTGTAAATTTCTTTGATTCACCCTTACCAATAGCAAGAAAAAAAAATTCAATTGAAAAAAAAAACTTTATTTTGTTTGGGAATGTTGATTTTGTTTAGGGGTACATTTTGCATTTCAAGTTAAAGTAGATGTGCATCCTATAACTAGAAAGTCATATCAATTAAGAATAATATAGTTTAAACAAGTCATAGACAAATTCATTAATATATTTTTAAAATAAGGTTAATGTGAAAAATAAAAATTCTCAAATTTATAAAAATTAAATATTATGTATATAAATAATTATTATTATTATATTAAAACAAATCATATCAACAAAGATTAATATACCTTATGGATATATTGAGAAAGGAAATATATTTAACATAATAAATCAGGAAATCTAGATTTAACTTAATACTATCCAATTTAAGTGAAAAACGAAAATTATAAGTAATATTGTTAATAGCTTGATGATGTAAGTAGTATGGTTGATGTGTTAAGAGACTATTTACATGAGAATGAGTTTTTTTTCAACCAGAAAAATAACTATATTTACTTAAAAATATATGAGTTTTTACAGATAACACGTCACCATGGATCCAAAGTTACCCACAATTACTGAAAAAATGGACCAATACACAGTTCGAGGACCCGAAGTACAAAGATGTGTATACATCGAGAAAAGACCAATGACATAAGATCCCAACACAAGTTCCAACCTGATCGAATAGAAACATAAATAAAAGGAAAACACATAAAATATGAACACCCATACAAAAACGAAAGTGTGAGTGTAGTAAAACACACACACACACCAAGAAAAACAAAAAAAGAAATAAGACAGTAGCGACGAAGATCTCAAGAGAGATTAAATAGTGGCATGCATCCAGAAGTAGATAGAGATCCATCTCGCCAGTACTCAAAATGTATTTATCCGTCGACAGCCGATTTTAAATGGCTCTGGGTGAAAATGGCGATATTAGGGTCTACACAGGGTTTGTGGCGATTTGGTGGGTTTACACTGGTTACGCTGTGGTGAGATAGGTGTGAAATGGGGGGTGAATTTCGAACTAGGGTAAACCTGGTATACGGTGTTGTATGAGTTGTATGGCTAGGGGGGCTCGAATACAAGTGTCCACTCTGGATCTGGAGTTGATATATACAAGTAAAATGACGTCTTACTAAGTGGGCTGATATCTCGGGAAAAACACTTGTCGCCATACTTAGGGGACCTCAAGACACTTTTTTTATGTGGTTTATAAAACTTATTTACTTGTCCCCAGAGACAGTTATGGATTGACACTTAGGCCTTTCAATGTTTTTGGGTTTGGGGTTGTCAAAAGGTCAACGGTTTACAAATGGAGAACACTATCTAGGATAGGGACGTTCTGTTGGATGAATGGTGGGTGAAGGAGGGTGTTCTAAAAATAGATGAGGAATATAAAGCCCTCCTTTAATCTTATGTCAAAAATACAAATTTGTGAAAGGATGCGGTAGTAGAAAACGTTTCAAACTCCCTTCAAGCGGACCCTAGTGTACAACTACCACAAAATACTATGTTGGTCCCTAGGTCTGCTAGTGAGCGGTCTACACAGCATGTACAGGAGAAGCCCTCAAGAGGATGCACATAAACATTCTACCTCGAAACAATGCTTATGCATCGAGGTTCAATGGTAAATGGAAGAAGCGAAAAATCGCCATGGTAAATGGAAGAAGCGATGTGAGGGTGGTAGTATGCTTATGGATAAAAACTAGGTCTAGAAGGCATTGTTGCATTATCCATGAAATCCCATGTAGGGAAATTTAGTTACAGAGCCATGCACCCCAAAGATATTGCACTTTGGTTTAGGGAGTATTAGGCCCCTCTGATTGGATATCGTCCTGATATTGCAATTTTTACTAATGGATGGTGTGGTTTTATCTTCCGCAAGGAGGAACATGCCTAACTTATACTGTCAAAAACCTGGCTGCAGGGAAACAAAAGTTTCATGTTGAAGTGCTGGTACTCAGGGTTCAATACTGACATGGAAAGGGTACGGTTCCGACATCTATGGGTCCATTTACCCAGTTTTCCTTTAGCCATGTGGAATTTCCCTGCTTTTGAAGTGGTTGCAAATCATTTGGGACCTTTATTACATCTCAACAATGATATGCTCACAGGAATGGATAAAAGGGTGGGAGGAATGTTGGTGGAGATCGATATGGCAAAAGGGATTTTAGTTATTTTTTGAGATAAACTAGTGGTGGAAAATTTACAAGCAAACCCTTGATTATCGGGGTTTACCCTTCAGATGCTCTCGTTGTAGGGAGGTGGGACATCTCTAGCGACAATGTCACTCTAGCAGCTCAGGGTCAGACCCAGATGTCTCCTTAATGATATCCAAGCATGGACTACTGATGATCATTCATCAAAAGATGAAACTGTTTTTTTTTTCCGTTGAGTCAACATGGGGATTTATCTACTTCAACGGTCCTTGCTTCTCCAAATAGCCTGATCGGTAAGCTAAAAACCCTTGACCCAATATTTATTTCTACTTTGTCGGAATATGAAGTCTCTTTTATCACCCCCTTTGAAGCAAAAGGCGACAGGATGGGGGAGGATTGGATTGGGGGGGACCCTATTTTTATCAAGGTATCACTACTCTGGATACATCGAACATCCCCGTGGGGGATATTGACCCTTCATGCAGTAAATTTGTCTCCTCCCTCTTACTACCAGGATCTTATTGTCCCCAATATATCCATTGATCCATCTACACATTTACCCTCAGAACCTGGTAGGCTACAAAAATTTGGAAGCACAAAGATACTGGTGGTAGTAGAAACTACTTTTGCCCCGGTTATGCAGACGTTTTATTTCCCTAGGATTGTTGGGGGTCCCTCTAATGTTGCAAACCTCCCTGAAAATAACTTTACCGATCCTTTGGGGGGTTTCTCTAAACAATCCATCTCTTACCTTTGCTGATATGGTTAAAAAAAATCCTCTTACGACCTACATTAGAAATAGGCCTTTTCCCCACTCTGATTCGCAGGCCATTGAGGACCGTGAAATTGTTATTCTATCAGATCTGAAAATTCCAAAGGGTAGCCGATGGGGGGGTTGGCCTTGGAATTCTCACCTATCAAAACACGCAATGCTAGAAAGGATAAGCATAAGTTGCGGGGCACTGAGCACTCTAAAGAAACAGTTAATATCGCATCCTCCTCCACTAGGGATCTCAGATATTTGAAATCCCTTGCGAGGGTTAAAAAATTATATGTTTATCCCTTAACATCCGAGGGATTGGGGGACCTCATAAAATATTCCCCCTCAAGTGTATTTTAGAAAAATGGAAACCTGATATTATTTTTCTACAAGAGACTATGAGCTCAGCTTAAAAGGCTCGTCACTTCATCAAAAGTATTTTGAAGGACTGGGCTGTTTGTTCTGTTGATGCTTTGGATCAATCTGGTGGCATTCTATGTGCATGGAACCCTAGATCCTTTATCTTGGAGGCTTAACCAATCTCGTTGGGGATTCTTCTTAAGGGGATCATTCTGTGTTTCTCTAAGGAGATACATTTGATCAATTGTTGCACTCCATTTGTGAATAGGAAACAGTTTGGCGAACAGGTTGTAGATGATGGATACCTTCTACTTCCAAACCTCTTACTCGCTGGATATTTAAATATTATACTAAATGCTTATGAAGTATGTGGTAACTCGGCCAACTTGGATCCCCTCAGCAATTACTTCCAACATATTTTTATAGTGGCGGGTTTAAATGACATCACACCGATGAAGTTGGATCCTACATGGAGCAATGGGAGGTCTGGGGGTGCGAGCGTCAAAAAATGCCTTGATAGGTTTCGAATCGGGGATCAGTTATGAGACTCACTTTTCAAGTATCAATCATGGGTGGATTATAACCCCATGTTGGATCATCAACTCATTTTTTTGGAAGTTGAATTTGCAAGGAATAAAAATCCTTGTCCTTTTAAATTCAACCACACCTGGTTGAAGGATGAAGACTTCTGATCCCTCATAAAAAAGACATGGATTTTTTATCACTGATCCATCAAACTCTCCTTCTCACAAGTTAGTTCAGAAATTAAAAAACCTAAAGGGATGTGTCTTATCTTGGGAGAGAGAAAAGAAAAAACACTTTAGATTTGAATTGGACCGAATCAGCACTCAAATGGAAGCACTACACACTTCTAGTTTGACTGGTACTCTTACTGAACAGGAGTTACTTACAATGCAAGAGCTGGAAAATAGTAGATTACATTTCCTTAGACAGGATGAGATGCATTGGCGGCTAAAAATTTGTGCTTTTTGGATTTCCTTGGGGGGCCATCATAACAAGTTCTTCCATTGGTTTGCGGATTGCAGAAGGGTAAACAAATCTATTTGGGATATAAAGTGGGTGGATGGTTCTTGGATTAGAACTCAAAAAATCTATCTTTTGAAGCTACTAGACATTTCCAAAATTATTTTAGTGATTTCGATGATTACTCCATACGTGAACAATTCCATGTGATAAAAGAGTATCCTCATTTCTTTTCGGATATGGAGGGGAAAGAAATCTACAATGATGTTTCCCTTGATGAAATTCACAAGACTCTAAAGGGGTTTGCAAAAGACAAGAGCCCAGGTCTAGATGGGTGGAAATCCGAGCTCTTCTTAGAATTCTTCGACATTATGGGCTCCGATCTTTTGGATATGGTCGAAGAAACAAGACTCCCTGGTTAGGTCTCTGTAGCTTTAAACACAACATTCGTCACTCTAATCCCAAAGGTTTTGAGGTCGGACTCTTTCAATGATTTCCGCCCCATATCACTTTGCAATATTATCTACAAAGTCATTGCAAATTGCTTGAAGCCTGTTCTCTCGAGATATATATCTAGTGAGCAATTCGACTTCTTGGATAACATGCAGATTATGGATGCCATACGGTTGGCGCAGGAAGCTCTTCACAACATCAAGGTAAAAAATATCCAGGGACTCATTCTTCAGTTAGATATGACCCGAGCTTATGATAGAGTTCACCGGGGTTTCCTCCGACTTGCTCTCATACAAATCAAGCTTCCGTGAAATGTCACTCGATGGATCATGGCATGTGTTTCCTCGGTAAATTATGGGATCTTGATCAACGATTCTCCCACATATTTCATTGCATGCTCACATGGTCTTAGACAGGGGTGTCCCCTCTCACCACTTTGTTTCCTTATTGTAATTGAGGGACTTATTCGGTTATTGATAAGGGCGAAAGAGAAAGAGGAGATCAGTGACATTAATATTACTCCCAATATTACCATAACACATCAACTTTTTGTTGATGGCGTAATGGTATTTGGCCTCGACAATCATGGCGAATGGAGGTATATCAAAAACTTACTTGATATGTTTTGTAGGTATTCTAATATGTTAGTTAATGCTACAAAATCTAAATTTCTTCATAATAACATAGCTTAAGATACTTTGGAGGAATTATCCTAGATTTCACCTTTTCGGGTATCAGAACTGAACGAAGGAACCAAATATCTGGGATATTTCCTAAAACAAACTACTATAGAATTTCGGATTGGCATTGGATTCTTCAACGGTTTGACAAAAGGATTCATTTGTGGTGATGGAAATGGTTGACCATCGGGGGCACAGGGGGTTCAATCTGTGAACTTGTTACATAGCACGATCGTTCGCATGATATTAAAGAATATCCCTAATTTCATTAAATATTGGAAAATTCCTCCTAAAATTTAATTGGTGAACCCACCTCCCAATATGTCTTTCCAATTAAGAAAACCCCTAGTTTCACCATATATTGTATGCATCCATTTTTATCAACCCATTTTTAATACCCCCTTTATATCGTATTATCAAGTTGTAACAAACAAGAGCCCTAACTCCCACCAGGATTGCAAGGGTGACTGATCAATTTGTAGCGCTGGATACTGTAAGACCCAACGAAATAGCACTGGGAAGGAAAATGCGTAAAAGGAAACCCAGTCAAGAGATCAACATAACAAATAATGTAAAAGGATGATAGTCCAATAGTTAATGCAATGCTTAGAAAAGATGAGAATTGCATATGTTTCACACCATAGTCTATCAATCTACCAATTTTATATCATGTAAATATAAGTATAGTCATAAAGAGATCATGTTTTCTATAATCTTAATAAATTAAACTCCATTAACATTCAAAAATGAAACCTTTTCGTGGATGGACTCCCCTACCTTCCTATCAAAACAAACACCATTGATGTTTGAGCCCAAATGAACATAGCAAAATTTCTCTTACTTTCCAATAACACCATATAATCATGTGCATAGCTTGGATTTTGGTCACTCACAAGATGCAATGAATTTCCTCCAGTTCCTCTACATTTATTCTTGCAATCAAGGGAATTAACAACATTTAGTTACCTTTTCTTGGGTTATATCTAGTTTTGTTTATCTTTATTGGAGAGGGAAAAATATCCATGGTTAGGTTTCAGGCATGGAATAGTTATAAAGATACACAGATGGTGAAAATTATATGATATCATTTCATGGTAATGATAACACATAGGGTATTTAAATAAGGATTAATATTTTCACCTATATTCATGCCAGTTTCAATACAATATTAAAATAGATGCCTTGCATATAAGAATTGAAATTACAATTATGAATGTGCCAAATATAACTCAATCTAATAACTATTCCTAATCAACAATGTGAAAATGGTAAAGAAGAATTCAAAAGGTTGAAAGAAATAATTGGTCAAGAAAGATTGATCTAAATATTCTTGGTTCCCATGAGCCAAGAAAGATTGATCTCACTTTTCTGGGTTGTCATGGAGAAAGGTTTGATTGAATCTCAATACCCACCTAAACCCCAACCTAAAAAATTAAGAGTTATATCTTTTACTCGAATGCCTACAAAAAAACAATACAATTGTTCAACTCTGGAACTTCCAATTAGCTACATCTCTTAACTTAAAGATGAAAAAAAATATAACATCAATTCAAACCAAGCCTAAATAAGCTATTAAATGAGTATGGATGAAGGCCACTAATCCGAAGAGACTTCCATCGATATTATCATTGGTACACTATTATCATATTTATGCAAAACTTAGGATCATAAGCAATATCAAATAAAAATGGAGGTTCCTTAAGTTTTAGGTGGGTATGAATTAAGCCCATGATTTGGAGGTATGAATCCATCCCACGATTTGGAGGTTATTCCTCAGTCCACCCAAACAAAATAACCCCCAATATTTATATTACTATGTCAAATTAAAAACCCCCCTTGAACCCTTAATACGAGGCAATATATTTTTGAGGTTTTTAAGAGTATTCAAACCCCCAATATGAATGGACGTGATATGATATTGCCTCACTAGTGAACCCCTTGTGATCGGGGGCAGGGTTACCTTGGTCTCCTTCGTGCTTCAAAACCCTGCGGTATTTTGGCTTTCTTTGAGTAAAATTCCAAATTCAATCCTCACGGGTGTCAGGAGAAAACTTATGAATTTTATATGGTCTAGGACAGATAAGAAAAAGTTTCATCTAATGGACTAGAAAAGGATCACATCTCCCAATTCATTGGGTGGTTGGTCACTCAAAAACTTCTTCGTTTTTGTTGATGCACTATTAACCAAGAGTTTGTGGCATGCTCTCACTATTGTTAGCCCCTAGTGCTCAGTTATCATAAGCAAATATTTTTCGTAATAAATATATCATTCAATGGGTGTTCTCTACAAAAAAGATTCATAGGGGTATATCCAATATCTGGTCCGGTCTTATATTGGCGGTCCCTGTAGTAATCAAGTGGATTGCTTGGCTTCCTGGAAATGGTTATGAAATTGTACTAGGTGAGGAGCTGATCATTAGGGGATCATTTCCTCGCAAGTTGTCATGGGAATTGATAGTTGTTCTTCGCTCGAAGGGATACATGACTCTTCATCAAATTGTGAAAACAATACATTCTCCTAGTGATCCCCCAACCTGGATAAATTCTCACCAATTGGGCTTGACAGGCCATGTGTCTATGGAATGGTCTGCGTATGTAAATGGTCTCCTACATGGCCATGTGTGAATTGTTACTGGGGATGATGAATTTAAGTGGTATTGGAACACACATGATGGTACACTTACTGCAAAGCTCGCTTATGAGTCCATTATATCACAAAATCCTGGGTGGCTCGCTGGTGGTATTCTGCATGCTGGAACCGATCGGGGTTTTATCGGGCCAAATTTATGTTCTTTATGTATGAGGGAAGCTGAATCAATTTTACATCTGTTTGTTTCCTGCTCTTTCACTGCTATACTATGGATTTCGGTTCATAGCATTTTCTCCCATATCATTTCCTGGGAGGGTGACACTATCCATGAATGCTTATTGCATTGGTTCAGGTATAACGTTTCACATGGTACCCTCTCTTGTTATATCATTTTGGAAATCTGGCATGCCCGAAATATTTGTATATTCGAAGGAAAAATTTCATCTCCAGTGTGGTATTCTAGGAAAGCAGTGGCGGCCTTCATTGAGTCATTGGATACTCTATGTTCTTCCACTTTAGGGAAGTCCTCTCCACCAAGGGATGTCCCTCCCCCACCCTTTGTTGGATTGCATGTCTTTCTTCGATGGTGCTTCTCAACATAATGGTCGCATATGTGGTGCTGGAGATTATATTTATTTGGATTAGTCTCGGCATTTTTTTGTTTGTATGTATGGAGGTATGGGCACAAATTCGCGAGGAGAACTATTGGCTCTGTGGTTAGCACTATGTTTTTCCAAGACTCGTCTTTTTCCTCTTCATCATATTGCTGGAGAATCCCTCCTGATCATTGATTGGGATTGTGGATAGGGTTCACTCCGATATTTGGCTCTCATATCTTGGATGGATAAGGTGGAAAGGATGCTTATGGACATCCAACCAATGTCTTTTTCGACATTTACAAAAAGCACAATATGATCCCTGACTCTTTTTCAAAGCGGGCCCTATCGGTTATAGGAGAATGAGTTTATATGAGATAATGGAACTATTTTATTAATTTCTTGCCATACTTTATTTATATTTGCACTAGAAAGTTAATATAATGCAAATATGAATAACATAGTTGAGATTATGAAATTAAATTTTTTAAATAAAAATCTTTACATGATATTAATCTAATATTCTTGGTATTATGAATTTCTTTTGGTGTTATCAATATAGTTGATATTAGTGGGTTTCTTCATGTAAGGATTATGGAATTTTAATAAAATACAACTATGAATAATATAATTGAGATATAATTTCTTCTAATGAATAGTAATACATGCTTTTTAATAACTTAATTGAAAACATGGAAGTTCTTCTCATGTTATTAATATAGTTGAGATTACAGAATTATAAAATTTCTTCCTATGTTAGACATATAGTCAAGAATATAGGATCTTAATATAATGCAAATAGGGATATTAATATTTGTGTTTAATTAATGTGTATATTTGCATAAATAATATAAATACTTTAGTTTAATTGATCCCATTCTTCTAGGTGAAAACCTTCAAAAAAATTTCACTCTAAAATTTTTTTGTACCTCAAGAGATTTGATATCTTTCGACACTTCTTATAGATCTAGGATAATATTAACTTTTATAAGGGAATCCCCGTTACTTTGGGAAAATTCTTCTTCTAGGGTGATATTTTTTGAACTGATCGATTCAATTAACCCATTACTTTGGGAAAAACATTCTTTTGAGGGTGATATGAGGGTGAAAATTTTGATTTTTAAAATTGATTTAATCATTTGACATTTTAATTAAAAGTTGGAAATTTTTTTTTGACCAAATAGTGAATATCAAACTAATTATTGTTGTAGTGTTCTACTAAAAAACAATAATGTCATGTTCCCCTCTTCATCAATCCGACTTAAGGGAGGGAACATGGACTAAATTCAGGCTTCCAAAACTAGCCCATCATCATTTTACAATTTCATAACAAATAAAGTACGCGTGCACATGCATAATACAAATAAACAGTGGAAGTAAGCTCCATCCACACACACACAATATTGATACAGAAGCTTAATTCTCACAAGAATCAAATTAAAATATTGCATAATTAAATACAAGAGAATACTTATCTTGAAATGATGTTTTCCTGATCAACTGGCTATGCAAGCGCAATGTTCCCCCCAAACGATAGGTCAGTTGTGCTCTTCAATCTCTCAACACAGTTTTGTCACGTCCCCATTTTGACCCCCTTCGCATTAAATCGTAAATGATGTAAATATTGTTATTTAATCATGGTGAGGAGCTCAAGGCCAAGGCCCCGCCATTGATTTAGCGTTTTATGTATCGGCAATTAAAAATAGATGCATGTGGTTCTTGTGCTAGATAGGCACAATGTAATTAAGACATCATGTAAATACGAATTTTAATGAAAAACCCACAACTAGCTATGCAATGCAACAAAGAGATGGGGGCATGATTCTACAAGGAATAGGGAGGGAAATTATTCAAACCCTTGAGCCAATGGTGTTAATCCATGTGTCAATGAGAAAACCCATAAACCCTCAACTACCCATTTTGGGTTATGCACCCAATCATTTAATTCTTCCAGAAATTGGTTGAGGCAATTAATGCCTTGGGAATGAAGAGGTATGGCAGCCAATTTCGTGCATGGGCAAGCCATCAACCTGGGAATTCGTACTTTTGCTTCTGGGGCAAGAAAACACCCACGAAATGGTGCCCAAATCCATTCTGAACCCATAGTCTTTCCTCTCTCACGCAGTCTGGACTACTGGGTCTTTCCCCGTCACGATTTTTACCAATTTCCTGCATTTTCCATAGCGGGGAGCTCATTTTTGTGTTGCACAGCAACTGAGAGAAAGGGACTCACGTTTTGGGGGTTTATAGAGGTCGTTTTTGCCCAAAAATATCGATGGGCGTTTTTTCTAAAAACTGTTTTTGCTCTCCAGGGTTGAATCCCCAATTGCCATTTCGTTTTTGGGTCTTCCCACGTTTTTTTGGGCTAGTAGAAACCCCATCTTTGGGAATCTCACTGGAAAAACATTTTTATCATGCCCAATAATTGTGGTTCTGCTGTTATGTGCATCCTTGTTTTGGTTTGAATCTGTGAGCAAGAGATTTGGAGTGGTAGTGGACAGAATTGGCTTGATAAACCTAGTGGGGGGAATAACCTCTCAAGAAGATCAAGAAGGCTGACTACTCTTCTATGCACACCTTAGACACTCTAGATTGGAAGGTATGGCCCGAGGGACTGTGCATTGGTGAAGGGAATACTTCCTTGAGTGGGGTGTGTAGGCTTTGTGGGTGCCAAGCTAGATAGATCTTGTAGAGGTATCCCTGGCTCAGTGCTTGAGCTCACTAGCTTGCCTCATCTTGGTGTATGCTTGGCTATGTGTGAGTCTGTTGTTCCCTGGTTCCTTGTAGAAATCATGCCCAGCTCGGGGGTGCCAGTTGTATCAAGAGGTTGATAAGCATAACTGGCCTATGGTTGGGTGGAACGTTGCAGATGCATAGTTGGTTGCTTGGGACTACTTTGTTAAGATAAGTATTCTCTTGTGTTAGCTTTGCATTTATGTATTTGATGAATATCGTGAATGTATGATGGATGTGTTATTGAAATTATTTCCGCTGTGTTTTCTTATAATTATACATTTCCATATGTCTTTTTATATTATGTGAATGCTTATTCAATAAAGTTCATGGGGCTAGATGCCCGGTTTTAGCATCACGATCCTCTCCATCGCACTATATGATGGGAGGGGACGTGACAAGTTTTCAACCCGAATTGGGCATTATTTCCACAAGGAAAATGGAACAACAAAATCACACATAGCCAAGTATATACCACATCTTAGCCAATCTAGTCCACAACTGGGTTTATCAAGCTGTTAAGGCAGTAGAAAGGAAGGAATTGTTAATCTAGTGAGATCAAACACAAAGCTATTAGTACCTCTACAAGATTGATCTATTGGCACCCATAATACCTATACACCCAACACAAAGAAAGTATCCCATTCACTACTCCATAGTCCCTCAAGCCATACCTTCCCTTCTAGTGCTCTTTAGGGTGTGCATAGAAAAGTAGCCAAAGCCCTATAATCTTCGGTGAGGTTACATCTTTCACTAGGTTTATCAAGCCAATTCCAAATCCTTCTCTACTCATGGTTTCTTACATACAATTTCAAGCAAAAAAAAGGGATACATATAACCCAATCCACAACAATCTCCCCACACACAGCAAGGCATAATTGTTGGGCATAGAAAAACGTTTTAGCTTTGAGATTCACATTACCCGATTTCCATGAGTGATCAAATCGTGAGCACACCAAAAACATATTTTGAAAGGGGAAAACAACCACTAAAAGACACATATTGAAATACCAACATGTACATTAGAAATCAAGTAGAAAAAACGGATCTCCTATCATGCCAATTCGACTCCCCTTCTTCCCAACCATTATGTAATACAAAAAACAACTTTCCCAACCATAAAAAAGGAAAAAACTATAAATTCGCGGAGGAAAATGCCTAGAAAGAAAGAGGGACGCGAGGGAACAAAAATTATGGATGAATAATGGAAATGGAAGCAATTTCGTGGGTCTTTTCTTGCCCAAGAATCCAAACACATTTTTCCAAAATGATGTCTTTCCCATACACGAAATTTGGACAGTCATACTCTCTATTTCCAAAAACAATAACTACTTCAACCACCTCTTAGAAGAATTAAATGATTAGTGCAAAAGTCAACATGAGTAGTTAATGGTTCATGGGTTCTCTCATTGACACTTGGATTGACATTGTTTGCTTAAAGGGTTTGAATATTTCCCTCCCTATTCCTTGTAAAAATAATGCCCCCATACTCTTGTTGTCTTGCATAGCTAGTTGTGGTTATTTTTATTAAAATATATTTACATCATATTTACTATTTCCATCGTGTTAGGATAGCACACAATCCACATGCATTGATTTTCCATTGGAGATACAAAAATGCTAAATAAATGGTGGGGCCTTGGCCTTGAGCTCCTCACCATGATTTTATAACAATATTACATCATTTACATGTTTAATGCAATGGGGTCAAAATCAATGTGTTATATTCCCCTCCGCCTTAAAATAGCACTGTCCTCAGTGCTCTTCAAAATTGAACAAAAATGGATAAACCACTCTCATGGAATCCTCTAGCTCCCATGTAGCCTCATCGGGACCCTAGTGCTTCCATTGCACCTTCACCTGTCTGATGGCTCGGTTATAGAGAAATGTTAGCTTCTTGTCTAGGATGCGTAATGGCTTGGTTTGGAACTCTCCCTCTGGTTCCACTTGAATCACATCCCAATTAATCACATGGTTAGGATCATGTACATATTTCTTATGTAAAGAAACATGAAAAACATTATGAGCTCTAGTGTTAGCAGGAAATGCAAGTCTATATGCAATTGGCCCTATTCTTTCAAGCACTTCAAATGGCCCACAATATCTAGGTGATATCTTGGCACAACTCCCAAGCTTCAAGGAACTCTTCTTGGCCTCACTATAAGGTAAACATGATCCCTAATACTGAACTCCCTATGCACCCTATGCTTATCTGCATAGAGTTTTTGTCCATCTTGGGCTGCTTTTAAATATTTCCTGATCTTTACAACCTTTTCTTCCATTTCCATAAGAAATTCTATCCCAAGTACAATTATGTTCACTGGATTATCCCAAGTCACTAGTGTCCTAGACTTCCGGCCATACAAAACCTCAAATGGACTCATGCCTAATGATGCTTGCTGACCATTATTATATGAAAATTCTACCAAGTGTAGATAATTCTTCCACTTGGATGGTTCGTCCATTACATACATGTGAAGCATGTCTTGAAGCACCTGATTTACTCTTTCTGTTTGTCCATCTATTTGAGGACGTTATGTTGTGCTAAAGTTCAGTTGCGTACCCAAATATACAAAAAGACCTTTCCAAAATTTTGAAGTGAACTTGGTAACCCTGTTAGAGATTATTGCCTTAGGTAATCCATGCAATCTGGAAATTTCCTTCATGAAATTATTTGCAATGGCATCGCTTTTATATGTGGACTTAACGGATACAAAATGTGTTGACTTTTTTAACTTTCCACCACCACCATGATGGAATCATGTTGCTTTATTCTCATCGACAAACTCATAATAAAATCCATGGAAATTATCTCCCATTTCCATTCTGGACTTGGAAATGGATGCAATAAACGTGCTAGGTCTTGGTGTTCAACCTTCACCTACTGACATTTCATGCACTTAGAAAGGTATTCGGCAATGTCCTTCTTCATCCATGGCCAGAAATATTGTTTTCTAGTTGTAACAATTGTTTTCTGATATCATGGGTGATCGGGATATGGAGCTTTATGAATTTGATCCATAACAATCCTCCTCAAGTATGCCACATTTGGAATATAAATTCTATTATTATAATTAAGAAGTATGTCACCTTCCAAATGATACCCTTCATACCTCTTTTCAAAGTTTTGTTATTGCAATTTGTCATTTATATGCAAATACATTTTGTCTTTAACGATACAATTAACAATCTGCTGCCTCAAATCTTATTGGAAGGTACTAAGGATTTCCACATGCATTTCACATACTTTTATGTTGAGTGCATCAGCCAACTTATTTTCTTTCCCCTTAATGTGTTTGATCTCAAAATCAAATTTACACAAAAATTCCAGCCATCTAGCTTGCCTAGCATTTAATGTTGGTTGCTCAAACAAATATTTCAGACCACAATAGTCTGTCCTTAGCTCAATTTTTCTTCCCATTAAGTAGTGCATCCAAATCTTTAAAGCATGCACTATGGCTGCAAGTTCTAAATCATGGGTGGCATAGTTATTCTCATGCTCTTTCAACTTTCTCGACTCATAGCATACCACATGGTTGTCTTGCATAATGACTCCTCCAAGTCCCTAATTTCATGCATCTGTACACACCACAAAGTCTTTTTCTAGGCTTGCAATTTTCAAAATTAGTGCACTCGTGAGAAGATTCTTCAACCACTGGAAGCTTTTCTCACATCTTGGTGTCCACTCAAATTTCATTCCCTTCTTCTGCAGGGAAGAAATTGGATTAGCAACCTTGGAAAATCCTTCAATGAACCTCCTTTAGTAACCAAAAAGTCCCATAAGGGATATCACATATGTCATGTTCCTTGGAGTTCTCCAATTCATAATGGATTCAATCTTCTCACGGTCCACATATATTACTTCCTCTGAGATAATGTGACCCAAATAATGAATTTTATTTTTATAAAAGTTAATTTGCATAGATTTGCATTGCTCCCTTAGCAATTGCAAGGACATTCTAAAATGTTCTTCATGTTGTTGTTCATTCTTATAATAGATAAGAATGTCATCTAGAAAAACAAGAACAAACTTGTCCAAATACTTGCTAAAAACACTATTCATGAAACACATGAATGTAGCAGGTGCATTCACGAGACCAAATGGTACCACCACAAACTCATAGTTCCTATACCTTGTTTTAAAGGTTGTCTTATGAATATATTCCTCTTTGATTCTTACCTGATGGTAACCAGACCTCAATTCAATCTTTGAAAATAGTGACTTTGGGTATTTGTTCTTCATAGTGACTTTGTTCAACTTCCTGTAGTCAATACATAACCTGAGTGTTCCATGTTTCTTTTTCACAAATAACACATGTGCTCCCCGTGGGGACACCCTTGGCTTGATAAATTTCTTTTCCAATAGCTCTTGTAACTGCATTTTTAGTTCTAGCAATTCTAGTGTACTCATCATGTAGGATGTCTTGGACATTGGTGTAACTCTCGTCACAAGGTCAATTGTGAAATCAATGTCCCTCTTTAGAGGAAATCCTGGAATCTCATCAGGAAACACATCCTTGAATTCTTGCAACACATGGTAGTCCTCCAACTTGGAAATTTCAATTTTTGTTGCCTCAAAAGCATGGGAGGCATACAACTGAAAACCCTTCCTACAAAACTTCTTCAACTGCACGGCTGAAATATGCCTAACAAAAATCAACTTTGGAATGCCTCTTACAACCCTTGGGTTTCCTTCATCTATGCATTCAAAAGTCTTATTGTAGCAGTCAAGTTTAACTATGTGTGCTTATAACCAGCCCATTCCAATGATAATATCATAGGAACCAAGTGGCAGAATATTCGGATTTGCACAAGTGAATATCCCATCCATATCTAATGGACATTTCTCTACCATTTCACTAACTTTTCTCTTGGGTCCAGTGGCTAGTTAAACTAACCATGACTTACTATGGTTTAATTTCTTAAAAGCACAAATCTCAAGAATTTTAGGAGTGATATAACTATGAGTAGATCCAGGGTCAATCAAAATAGAAATAGATTGCTTAGCAATACTACCTTCAACTTCAACCACACTCGATTGATGGTCTTCTTGGAGGTTCTCTAGTGCTACATAGATTACAGGGATGGTCCTTTCCACTTGACCCACAGTTTCATCTCCTTGCATGTTGTGAAATTGCTTTACACTTTCATTCTAATGTGGACATTCCTAATCATATGGTCCTCTCCACATCCCCAACATTGAAGTGGCTCTCTTGGCTTCTTTGAATCTCTTGGCTTGTCTTCCATCATTCTAGTTGGCTTAGTCACACCCTACGGTTGTTGCCTTTGTTAATTTATGAGATGAGGATGTTTGAACCCCTTCCTCCTTTGGTCAAACTTCTCATTTTTCTTGTACTTCCATGCCTTACGGAAATCAGGTTTTCTTTTGTTTTGATCATAACAATAATTGGCCTTTCTCATGGCCTCCTCTAGAGTTCGAGGTTCATCAAACTCAATTCTGTCTTTATATAACAAAGGTAGTCTGCTTAGAAAATGTTGAATTTTCACCTTATCATCTCTGATATACTTGACATATCTCAGCAACTCCAAGAATTTGTTTTCATATTCTTCCATGGTCATTTCCCCCAATTCAAGTTCATGGAATCCTTTGATTTTATCATTGTAGTACCTATTAGAGAGGTATTCGTGCTTGAAGTACTTCTTGAACTGCTTCCGCACAATCTTCCTTTCATTAATCTTCTTCACTTGCCTAAGGTGATCCCACCATATATATGCTCTCCATTTTAGATTGAATATGGACACCCTTTCCTTCATATTTCCAGATTAGTCTTTGACATAGAAATACTTCGTCATCCCAAGAAGCCAAGATTCAGCTTCTTGACCATATTTCACCTCACCATCAAATCTAGGAGGTTTGGTCTTCTTAAACTCCCCATGTGAATTGTTCTTGTAATGCAAATTCCTCTTATTCCTATGAGATGGATCACTTGAACCATCAATGGGTTCTTCATATTTAGATGATCCGCTAGAATATATTTATAAAGTACATGTCCTATCTCTAGAAACTCTTCTTGAGATATTGGACCTCTTGCAGGTATTTCTCTTTGAAATAATCCCACTCTTTTCTGGATTTGTTGAGTGATGCCTAGAGTTGATCCTTCTTTGAATGTGTATATCAAACTTTGTAGCATATCTACATTTAGATGATTTTGTTCTTCTTGAGCTTTAATCAGCCTCTCATTGTCTTCTCTACAACTCTATAGTTCCACCCTTAGGCTCCTCATGGTGGATGCAATATATGGGGGAGTCTCTTGGTTTCTTCTCCCATTGGATTGCGTATCTACATTCTCAACATGTATGTTCTCTCCCATGGAATCTGTCTCGAGCTCATAGGGATCATCTGCATCATCCATGATGATAATCTTCTTGGCCCAACCAAGGACCAATTTTTTCCCAACTGCACTATACTCAATACTATCCTTTAACAGTTGTTGATATGAATCTGAATATGCAAAATGTGTTTATATACAACACATTTGTTAGATTTATCACATTCTTAGAAAATTATAAAAAATATTTTCATGCATCCTGGGTACAACTCATATTGCCAATCTCACTAAAATCACAAAGGCTTGAAATCACCCCTTAAGAATCCACAAGCCACTAAATTTTTATATTGCTTCAACAGTCGTGGTTGAACCCAAGATCTGACTTTGTAGATAAAAAAAAAGAAAAATGGGGTTCAATGGGGATTTCCCCCTTGCGGCCTCCTCGCGCCACGGCAGGGCAGGTGAAGGGCAACGCCCTTGCTTTTTTTTGTAAATATTTCTTTTTTGTGCAATCTGTCGCATAAAATCAATTTCATTTTTTCAATTTCTGGCACTTGAAAATTTTCCTGGAAATTCACCTGCACAATTGCCCAATTTCTCTATTTCACCGTGATTCACAAAACTCGTCAAAAAGTTTCAATGACGATTTTTTTTCCAACCTCGTCGAAACACGTCGGTGAACTTTTTAAAAACTCACTGATACACTGCATCGACGAACTTTTCAAAAATCACCGAAACCCTTCATCGACAAATTTTTCCCAAACGCGTCGAAATGCATTAGTATATTTCTCAAAACTTCGTCGAAACACGTCGACGAAAATTTCCAAAACGCGTCGAAGCACTTGTCGACAAATTTTTCGAAAACATGCCAAAGCACTTGTTGGCAAAGTTTTCCAAAATGCGTTGAAACACATCAACATATTTTCTCCTACTTCGCTGAAATGATTTTCGGTGAACTTCTCCAAATTTGTCGAAATGCTATTAGAGGAACTTCGTGAAACTCGTCGAAATTCTTCACTGGAAAACTTTCTCCATTTTCGTTGAAACACGTCGATGGAGTTTCTACAACTTCGCCGAGAGGTGTTGGCGAACTTTTCCAATTTTCGCCAAAACACTTTCAGCAAACTTCTCCAATTTTTGCCAAAACACTTTCGCCGAACTTCTCCATTTTTAGCCGAAAACGCTTTTTCGATGAAATTTGCCAATTTTGTCGAAACACTTTTTCAGCAAAATTTATGAAATTCGTCGCCAAACTTGTCTAAGTTTGCCAAAACATGTCTGTGCAAATCGCCCAAATCCGCCGACACACACTTAGGGAAAAACTTATAAATTTTTTATTTTCTGATAATTAATGGTAATCAGGAAGCGGTCATAACACTACAAGTTATGTGACTTATCCCATACAGGCCCAATGTTGCAACCTGTAGCTCTGATACCACGCTGTCACGTCCCTCCTTTCATCAATCTGGCTTAGGGGAGGGAACATGGGCTAAATCTAGGCTTCCAAAACTAGCCCCATCATCATTTTACAATTTCATAACAAATAAAGTACGTGTGCATATGCATAATACAAATAAACATTGAAAGTAAGCTCCATCCACACAAACACACAGAGAATTGATACACAAGCTTAATTATCACAGGCATCAAATTGAAACATTGCATAATAAAATACAAGAGAATACTTATATTGAAATGACGATGTCCCGAGCAACTGGCTATGCAATCACAACATTCCACCCAACCATAGGATAACTATGCTCATCAATATCTCAACACAGCTTCCACCCCTGAAATGGGCATGATTTCTACAAGGAAAAGGGAACAACAAACTCACACATAGCCAAGTATATACCACATCTCAGCCAAGCCAATCCACAACTGGGTTTATCAAGCTGCTAAGGAAGAAGAAAGGAAAGAATTGCTAATCTAGTGAGCTCAACCACTGATCTATCAATACCTCTACAATATTTAGTTAGCTTGGCACCCACAATACATACACACCCAACACAAGGAAGTATCCCCTTCACTGTTCCACAGTCCCTCAGGACATACCTTCCCTTCTAGTGCTCTTCAGGGTGTGCATAGAAAAGTATCCAAATCCCTATCATCTTCGATGAGGTTACACCTTTCACTAGGTTTATCAAGCCAATTCCAAATCCTAGTTTACTCATGGTTGCTTAAACACAATTTCAAGTCAAAAACAAGGGATAGATATAACCCAATCCACAACAATCTCCCCACACACACACAATAAGGCACAATTGTTGGGCATAGAAAAACGTCTTAGCTATGAGATTCACATAACCCGATTTCCATGAGTGATCAAAATCGTGGGCACACCAAAAACATATTTTGACAGGGGAAAACAACCATTGAAAGACACATATCAAAATCCCAACATGTAGACTAGCAACCAAGTATCAAAAATGGATCTCACAGCACCCTAATTTGACTTCCCCTCTTCCCCATCATTCTGTAATACCAAAAATGACTTTCCCAGCCATAAAACAAAGGAAAACACTGCAAATTTGTGGATGAAAATGCCCGGCAAGCAAGAAGGATGTGAGGAACAAAACTCATTGATGAATAATGGAAATGGAAGCAATTTCGTGGGTCTTTTCTTGCCCAAAAATCCTAACACATTTTTCCAAAGTGATGTCTTTTCCATACACGAAATTTGGACAACCATACTCTCCATTTCCCAAACAATAACTCCTTCAACCACCACTTAGAAGAATTAAATGATTGGGTACAAAATTCAACATGGGTAGTTAATGGTTCATGCATTCTCTTATTGATACTTGGATTGACATTATTGGCTTCAAGGGTTTGAATATTTCCCTCTATATTCCTTGTAAAATTCATGCCCCCATACTCATGTTTCGTTGCATAGCTAGTTGTGGGTATTTTTATTAAAATACATTTACATCATATTTACTATTTCCATCGTTCCAAGATAACACACAATCCACATGCATCAATTTTCCATTTGAGATACAAAAATGCTAAATCGACGGTGGGGCCTTGGCCTTGAGCTCCTCACCATGATTTTCTAATGATATTACATCATTTACATGTTTAATGGAATGGGGTCAAAATCGGGGTGTTACAAATAGTTACATGTTTTATAGTTTCCATATTACTCTTAGATCATCTTATGGGGTGATATCATTGAAGCATACAAATTCCCTAATACAATCATTACCCTTGGTTTATCTTTTGGTAGTGATAACATCAAGCTTAGCTAGTGCAATACTTTGTAGTTGTTGGACTTAGCAAAAACCAATTCACACGCCAAATTCCTCCAAAGATGGGGAGAATGTAGTGATTAGGGATTATAGTGTATCTAAGATGGAATAAATTTAAAATTCTATGCAAAGACAGTTCTTAAGGCTTACCAAACTAGTATTCTTAGATCTATCTCACAAATGCTTTCTTAAAACTTGGTTGCTCCTACCCAACATGAAACTCTTAGTTCTCTACATATATTTGCAAATTAGCAGGTATTTTCTTTGTATGCATTGAGATGCCTCCAAATAGTGAGATTTATGAGGGTTCTTAGAGTAAGCGATTAATAGATGGAGGAATGAAATATCAAATAGATATAAAAGTTGACGTTTTTTATGCTCTAGTCAATAGTAATATGATTAACAAAAGTTTTTTAGGTTTAACATAAAAGGAATAGATATAAATGATGAAATGATAAGGATTATAATGTGAGAAAGTACAAGACTCCTCTACAAAGGGGAAGACACTCTGCTAGTGGGCTATCTTCACCCTAAAAACAATGTTAGTTGATCATGTGTTGCACTAACAGAAGATAAAAACTTATAATGTACAATTATATGTCCAAAAGAAGCTTGTATAAGCTCCTACACAACTAGGAGACAAGTGTGTTGGACTAGGAAATTAGGTTTATAATATTGTTGGAAGCTAGGAAAGGGTTAGCCTATCTACACCTTGATTGTCCACTGCCCATACTTCCATAGAAATAGTAAGGCCTATAGCATATTGTTTGGCAGTTCATGTGGTTCTTGTGTCGATGATTTCATCTTAATTTAATTCATAAATTCCATTGATTTCAATACATCTCCAATAGTCATAGTAGGTTCGTAAGGTTATATAACTCTTGGTATTAGCCTGAATCCATCTTAACTCGAGATATTTTGAGAACTGAGAGATTTGTATCTCAAATTTTTTATTCCTTAATCTAGTTTTTAATGAATAAAAAATCGAAATAAATCCACATTGATATATAAAATAGTTATCCAACATCTTAATGTATATGGTTTTTCTCAAACCACTGCAACATTTGCAATGTCATCTATTGTATTTCACAAATTGAATACCTTCTTATTTTGAACCATTTATTCATGCTCCCGTAGAATTAAATGGGTGAGTGCAAGCTAATAATGGTCTCTTTTGTCATGTTAGATGCAGTAGAATTTTGAAAATACAGACATTCCTTGACTTGCATTGATATTTTGAGATACATGCACAATGAATCTTGATTTCGGGTAAGAAGATGAAAAGTAGGAAAGCGAATAACATTCTTTAGTATATAATTTGTATATAATGAAAGTTTTCACAAATATAATTATTTTTATTTTTATTAGCGTTGGAATTGTATTTTTTTTAAGAGTATAAGGTATATGTCTATGTTGGTGCACAATTTCAGTACCTAAATGATGGAATCAATATATAAAAATTGGTATACATGTAGAGGACAAGGAGTTACTAGTGCAAGGATATTTTTACAAAATAAATTTGGATTGCGTAATATTTTAAAAAATTATTAAAGTCAATAGACCACAAAATTATCATGTCAAGTGTTGGTGCAGTATTTGAAGGCCTCATCATAATGAAAGTGGAATTTCTTAGCATGTAGAGGTTAGTCTCTAGTAGTGCACCATATATTTTTTTTGAAACCATTGAGGAATGAAAAAGTTATAGGTGAAACATTATCAATCTATTTTTTGCATGAATGAGTTATGCCACAAGAAAAATAGAATAAAAATACAAAGAAATAATATTTCTTTAAAAAAAGTGTCTATTTGAAATTGGCGTAAACACGTCTATGAACGTCTGCAATTTCATCGTCTATGAATTTGTGTACCATATTGTAGTTGTTCATCAAATACAAACATTGTAATCTCCCCATTTTTTTCACGTACCCACCTATCTATCCAAATCGTGGAAGGGAACATGATGGCAAATTATGGGGCTTTTACACAAACGCAGCCCATACATTAGCATCATATGAATAAAAGCATTGGTGTGTAGATACAAATTAGGCAATATGCACAGCGGAATTAAAACTAATCCACACACACAATTCATGCTCATCCAGCATATCAAAATAATCACTAATTAAACATTGCAGAAGTAAATACATAGACATAAAAACACTTATCTTCATTTTGCAACTGCCCCAAGCAACTAGCTATGTCGCTGCAACGTTCCACCCAACCATAGGCTCTTCGACAACTTATACTGAGTCCATCCAAAGGCCACCCTCGAGCTGGGCATGATTCTCACAAGGAAAGGGAACATTCCAGCTCGTTCACTGCCAATTACTCATTTCATCTCAGCCAAGCCAGTCCATAGCTGGGTTTATCAGGCTACATTTGAACCATGGATGCTTATTCTCAAGCTCAAGCCAAGGCAATGGATACCCAAATCCCATACCCCAACATTCTCATTTCTCACACCGCAAGTACAAACATTAGGCATAGATACCATTTACAACAAGGGTATTTTACAAAATAGGGTCCATGGGTTTTTCCCAAATCTTGGCTCACTAAAACAGACTGTGGAAAAAGTAATTCGATTTCAACCCCAGGGAGTAAAACCGATTTCTCCCCACTGGTTATGATCCTTTCCAATGACCTAAACGACCTCCAAGAAGACCCAAAAACATGATGTTCTCTTCCCCACTGGTGATCAACACAAAAACGCCCCTTCCCAGGTAAAAGATGAAGGGAAACCTAGAAAAACCATGGAGGAAAACACCTAGGAAGCTAGAGCTGCGTGAGGGAGCAAGACTGATGGTTGCATAATGGCTTAGAGAGCAATTTTGTGGCTCTTTTCTTGCCCAAGGAGACAAACACGATTTTCCATGAAGGGTGGCTTGCCCATACCCAAATTTGGACAGCCATACCTCTCCATTCCCAAGGCATTAACTACCTCAACCAACTCTTGGGAGAAATCAATGGTAGGGTACAAAAGTCAACATGGGTAGTTGAGGGTTTGATGGGTTCTCTCATTGACACTTGGCTTGAATTGATTGGCTCAAGGGTTTGAATGTTTTCCCTCCCAATTCCTTGTGAAATCATGCCCCCATCTCTTTGTTCCATTGCATAGCTAGTTGTGGGTATTTTTATTAAAATGCATATTACATGATGTTGAAGTTCCAATGTGCCTGGCTAGCACGCAAACCATATGCATCAATAAATCGATGGCGGGGCCTTGGCCTTGAGCTCCTCACCACGATTTCATAACAATATTACATCATTTAAAATGTTAAAGTGATAGGGTCTAGATGGGGACGTGACAATTTTAATAGCACCATGGTCAAACCACTAACCCATTCAATTCCCATGGGTGCTAGTGGAGAAATTAAATTAATTAATAAGGGAGTCAAATTTTGGCCAAAGTTACTTTATGTAATTAAATAAATTATGGCGGATCACAATTTTTGTTAAAATTAATATTCTAATAAATGTTTATGAGTTTTCAATGGCTTAGGTGGCTCAAGAGGTAACATAGGATAAGGATAAAGCATGTGAGTTTTCCTCCTCAGAAAGATATGGAAAGAAAGCATCCAAAATCATAAACAACAACCAAAAGCAGGAAAAGCAATATAAAAGCAAAGAGGATAGAAGTTTCCTGATTTTGGAAGATAAGGATCAAGAAATATTAGTAAAAGAAGGAAAGAAAGCAAAAGGCTTTAGGAAAGCTACAAAGGCTAATTTTAGCGAGTGAGAGCGAATTCATGGAGGCAATGTTAAAGAATGTAACTTCAGAAGATATTCTTATTGTATTTTTATCGTACTTCCTCCAGGAAATATTCATACTGTATTTGATTATGTAAAAACTATAAAATAAATCATGTAAAATAGATAAGTCTCCCCAATGGGTAAACTGCCCCAAACAATGGGAAAAAATTCCCCAGTCAAGTTGCCTCAGTTAGGGAAAGTAAAGTCGGCCCAATTAGGTAAAACGACTAGTTTGTGACTAGTATAAATAGAGTGGCACCTAGGTCATTTACTACATCACTCACTCAACCAAGTTCGCATTAGTAGAGGCAGAAGGACGCGTTCGCTTGGGAGAAAGAGTAGTTGCATTGAAGACATATTTTGTTGGGGTTTCTATTTTATCTTATTCTCGGGTTATTATACAAGATTGACATTGTATTTTATGATGAATCTATACTGAAGAAGTTTTGCTTGGTTTTCTGCCCCAAGAGGGTTTCCTACGATAAATTGTTGTGTGCTCTTGTTGAAGATGTGTTTGTCTATATTTCAGTGATCCTATTGTATATGGTTATTGTGATATAATGAAAATTGATTGAAGATATAACATAACCATCCTGCAAGTATCAAAATTATAACAAGGTCTCAAAGCTAGCTTGAAAGAAGACCTTGTGCAGTAGAAACTACCAGAAGTGAAAACTAGGGTTTCCTATTTCGAAGGCTTTTCACCATAGTTTGGAATGAAAAGGAGGTCAAACTAATTTTCACTAGGAGGGCGCATATTCCTATGGAGTCAGATTCTAGATCCGAGAATTTTCACAATTTGACCTAATTCTGTAGAAACTACAACAACTGTAGAAATTAGGGTTTCCAATTTTGGCAGTTCTGTCCATAGATTTGGAAGAAAATGAACTTTGCTCAACTCACCTTGGGGATTTGTATCTCTCTCTCCATTCAATTTTTTCAAGATTCCAAAGTTGAAAAATTAGGGTTTCTCTAACAAACCCTAGGTCATCCATAAGTCAGATCTCATAAGACATTGAAGCGAGCACTTAATTGGAGCATCTCAATTGGTAAGTACTACTATATTTATTTCCATTTGAGGTTCTCATTTTATCAATATGACAAAAAATACCAAGCTTGAATATAAGCTTGAAGGAGCATATAAGTTATGTGGCTGGAAGTATAGAGTTATGCTCATTCTAGAAGAGAATGATTTGGACAACTATGTCAAAGAAGAAGTTGAGGAGCCAGAGGGAGATGAAGACAAAGCTAAAGACAAGAAGAAATTTATTAAGGTCAAGAGGATCATTGTTGACTCCACCAAGGATCACTTGATCCCCCACATATCATCCTTGAATACTCCTAAAGAGATGTTCGATGCATTGAAGAGGTTATTCGAAGGGAAGAAAATTAACAAAAAGATGACCTTGAGAACTAAACTCAAGGGTGTGAAGATGTCGGGTTAAAAAACATTCAATCTTATGTTGGCATGGGGTAGAGGCGCATAATTTTTGGTACATTCGGTGATGAAAGGGACAACAACAAGGGTAAAAGAATAGTCTCAGAGCAGATAAGGAGAAAGTTAAGCGCATAGTTCAAAGTATTTGGCTATTTAATTAATTAATTAATGTGTCACTTTGCGAAGTGGACCAAGTGTAACGAACAAGTGAGCCTATAAATAGGAGTAGAATTGTAATCCTAAGGGCATCTTGGTGGCATCATCTTGTTCGGATATTGATAATCTTTTAGTATCTTTTGATCTGATCTGACCTTCGGCGTCTTTTGTCTTTTCCTTGATGTTGATTTGCGGATTCGACTGTATTGATTCTGCGATTTAAGACAGACTGATAAATAATGAGAAAGATCATTTTGTCTATGTCTGTGTTTCTTTTACCTGTCGATGTATGATTAATTATGTGTTATCATAGTATAATTGAATGTATGTCGCAACGTGGTTGAATATGGTGTATGAATGAATCTGTAATGTCACAGTTGTAGTATGTATCTCAGATCAATTAGATATGCTGCTATAATATGTTATTATGTAGATCTGATTAACATGGTCTAATGTGATTGATGCTCATGTCGATCTCCAGGTTACATAATGATTGAGTGTGAATGATGCATGTTTTCTTATATTTGCGGAAACGTGGTTCCTGCATCCCCCCTTAGATATATCGGATGAGACTTCACTCACTCTGCGGGTGTTGCTGGAAAGGTTAAACCATTTTCGGGATAATGTCTATGGGAGATTGCATTGTGTTTTGTTGACAATTGTGCAAAGTGAACCCCTATCGACATATCTGTGTCAACAAATGGTTCCATCGCAATCGACAAAGTTAAATCATACAACGACGTAGAAAGGAATTTCTTTAAGGGACCCAGAGAAAGGTATCTATTATTGCTACAATTGTGGATCAAAATGCTCATTTGTGAAAATGGAATATTGAAGATGAACTCCGATGAGTAAAGCTCAGGTGTGCGGAGGCTGTGGGTATTGTGCAGATGCGGTTTTGATAGAATGATGCAGGATACATGGATATGAGATACGACGAAATTGTGAGAGAAGCTGTGGAATATTGTGGTCGACTGAGAAGTGGGGTGAGTTTTCGGTCGAAGAAGAAGAGGAGGACTGCGATAGAGAGAGAGAGATTCCTAGTGCGACCGGAACAAAGACCTACAAAAAGGGACCACAGGGGACTAAGAAACCCTACTTTGATGAAGATTACGACCGGGATACCCCTGAACCTGAGGAAGGATAGACCCAAAGCGATAACGTACCCACAACCATGTGCACTTTGCCAAACTTCGGAGTAAGAAACACAAGCTTTTTGCAGGCTTGTCCTGCATTTCAGAACAGTGGTAAGAGTAGCAGATCTACAAAAACCAGTATAAAACCAAGGATGGCGGGAGCCGACATAAAGATGCCTATATTTCAGGGAAATGGACCGATGACCCTGAACAATATTGGTTCTTATGCAAAGCAGTGTGGATAGTGAAATAAGTGCAGGATGATGATATTAAGAAAGGACAATTGGCGACGACCTTTAGAGGTCGTGCGTTGGAGAAGTTTATACAAGTACCTACAGGAATTCTGTAGAAAACCCTAGCATAAATTAGGGCTGGATTGATCGACGAATTTAAGAAACCCAATTCGGAATCACAATATATCACAAAGTTGAAGGAAATAAAACAGTTCCCTAATGATTCGGTGTGGGAGTTTGACCATAGGTTCAAAACTATGATGGCCAAAGTTAACATTGGAATGAGCGACATACAGCATAAAGAATGGTTTATTGTAGTATTGATACCGCACATTCAGATGTCGCTGATGCAACATAAGATTATATCACAGGAGGAGGTGTTGGAAATAACAATGAAGCTCGAAGCTTTGTCAATTAGCGAAACAGGGGCCGGTATGAGCCAGATCCAATCGCAGCTAGAAAATTTGACTATCCAGCTACAAGAGGTGAAGAAAGGAAAGGAATTTCACAAAGAGGTATGGTGCAGTCGATCCAAGTCTGTAGGACATCACAAAGATCAGTGTCCTGAATTCCACGAATATTTACATTCTGGTGCACCAAATCTGCTCAGCCAAGGAGGAATGCCCTAGTGTTGAATTTTTCAAACAAGGGGACATCGCTCGGAGGAATGTGTGTACTTACAGAAGGTTGTGTCAAAGCTGACTAATCTGTTTTGTAACTTCTGTCGATATGTCGGTCATGAGGAAAAATACTACAGAGCATATGATTTGCTCCAAGAAAGGATTGTAGATACTTATTTCATGAAGGGAGACGAGAAAGCTCCTGCACAACCGCAGTCGCATTATAATAAACCATAGCCACAGTATAATCAACCACAACCATAGTATAATCAACCACAGCCATAGTATAACAAATTGCAGTTCAATCAACTGCAACCACAATTCAATCAACTGCAACTGCAGTATAAACCTCCACAATATAATCAGCCGTGAGGTGGGTTTAGAGGAGGATTTTGCGGGGGTCATAGCATAAGTTTTGGTCGTGGAGGAACCTCTGGTCGAGGTCGAGGACTGGTTACACGCTATAATTGTGTCCAGATCGGACATTATCAGAGATATTTCCCAAATCCAACCCCGCAATGTACCTATTGCAGCACAGCCGATCACAATGTCGAAGATTGTCCTGAGTTGAATGCACCACAACCGCAACCAAATCTGACCCTAAATCAGAACCAGAATCCTAATCCAAATGTGCAGAAGATCTCAGCTGAGATAAAAAAGTCGACCCGTGAATGTTGTAGTGGTAACTAGAGGAGGAGCAGCAACATGAGAAGATAGGCCATTACCGAGTTTTTGGCCTACAACCCGGAAGCAGGTTCGATTTGATGTCGAAGTCAAAAAAAAGTCTTTTTGGAAGCATGAGATGCGTTGAGACAAAACAATGCTAAGTTGCCACCTGTGGTCCACAAGGAACCTATCTATGAGATGCCACCGATTTTTGATACGAAAAATTCGCAAAGATCGCCAGGGAAGGTCAATACTCTGAGAAATTTTCTAGAAAGTTGTTTGACCTTAGCGAAGGATCAATACGCACTATCAAAGATAAGATTTTTGCATCGACGGGAGGAAGGGCGACAGGATCGGATAGTAAACCGGTTGCACAAAAAGAAAATTGGAAGAGAAATGAGGATGAATGCCCAGATTGGTGCATATGATATAGTTTCTATCATCTTAGATCTAGGACCAGATGTAAACATCCCAACTAAGCAAACCTGGGAAATGATGGGGAAACCGCAGTTGGTATGGTCCCCTGTACAGCTTCAATTGGAAAATCATAGCAAGTTTACACCAATCGGTCGATTTCCTCCTCTACCTGTCGAAGTAGAAGGACTGAAGACCTACGTAGATTTCGACGTTATAGAGATAGTCGACAATACAAGCACATATCCGGTTCTATTGGGAATAGACTAGGAAATGGAAAATTAGGCGGTTATCAACTTCAAGAAAATGGCGATGTCTTTTGAGAACCACGACATGAGGATCATGTTGATGCTCAAAAATTCTCAGCATTGACAGTAGGAATTCTCCCCAATGAGCGATCCCAATTAGATCGTCCACTGTTTGGTATGGGGAATCCGTCCAGTTAAAGGTCTGGCTAACGTAGGTGTAATTGTTTAATTTCTTTACTGGTTGCGGCTCGGTTCACCGTTTATGTAATCATATTTTAAAGTATGAGATGCAAGTGCCCTAATTAATGCAATGGAATTGACAGGTAGAAGCCTCACAAGTGATGCGTAGGTTATTACCTCTCATCTTACCACTTATAACTCATCAATTCTATTATTATCTAATCTAAACTAACTATCCTATCCCTGCAAGGAGCAAATTTAAAGTAAGAGTAGTAAGCTGAAAATGCTCAAATACATTTAATAGATAGCCATTAAAAGAAACATTCACATTTACAACAGAAATTATCGAAGATAACTCTGATATTTATTAAAGCAATTTATTACTCTGTTATACATAACCATTTGCATGAAATAAGGAAACCATTCATCATCATTGAAATAATTCAAAAGAATTAGAAATATCTCACAATATGATAGATGCATAAAAGAAATAATTCCATTCCAGTGATCACACACTCCAGGCAAACATCAATGCAAGCTTTTTCCAGCAAACCAGACCCTTCTCATTAGCAAAGTAAAAATTCTTTTACAAAATTTCTCCATCATTTAATTCACCAACAAAAAGCCCTTTCTCCTTACTCTCCTCCTCTATTCATCTTAGCCAAATTTTTTCCTCTAGTGACTCTTCATTTACCCTAACCCTAGGAATCTGCAAAATTTGTCATTTAGTGCTTACATAGGAAAATACAAAAATATATTTACAATTAAAGTTAAGTGGGCCCTGTTAAAATAGAGATATAACTTCCCACACATTAGCCTCCTCAGCTATGATATTAAATTTGACAGGATCCAATACTTTTAAGGACACTTCATGATATGACAACTGTGTTTCTATATGCGCCAATCTTGCTGCTACAGCCTTGCAGCTATCTTCCAGAAAATATGCATTTATAAATGTTTGTCCCACAAAGTGGTGGATGTCTTCTTCTGTGAGAACGCCCAACTTTCTGATGTAGTCTAGATCTTCCCGCAACCCATTATGCAGCTGTTCTATGCGTTGGTATCTTGTAGGAAGCTCATTCATCTTCGGGACTAAAGGGAGATGGCATTTCTCATGAACTTGATGGATTTTCTCATAAAAATATTGACACTTTTGGATAGTCTTAGGAATTTTGTTATTTAGTCTCCTACCAGCTTTCCTGCAAAATTCCAGAAGTTCCATATCCGACTTCAGGTCTGTTGTTGTCTTCGGAGGCAAATGATCAGGGAATTCTAAGTTAGTTTCTCTCCGGGCCATCTGACTCTTTACCTTATCTGCAATATCCAACATTTTTTTCCTGAATGCTAGTGACTTCGCAGCTATCACCTTCATCCTCTCCATCAACAGCTTCATCTTGTAGATTTATTCTATGAGTATTTTCTGAGAGCGATATATTTGTTCTTGAATCTTGCATGCTTGTTCACAAAACAGAGTCATGTCTTGCTTTCTATTATCTTCCAACTCTAGCTGCTCTGCTAGAGATTCCTTTTCTCTTAACAATTCATCCATTTGAGTTCTCAATTCCTCGGCCTTTTGGTTTTCCACCGATTCTCGTGCTTCCAGGTATCTAATCTTTGCTTCGAAATCACTTCTCTCACCCTCCATTATCATCAACTGCACATTTAATGCTTCTTGCTCTACATCCAGATTTTGGTAGTTGGCTATCAATTTCTCTTTTTCAGATAATGTGGCCTCAAATTTCCTTTTCATCTCTACGCTTTCACCCCACTCCTTTACCAAGTTGTCATTCAATTTCAACATCTTCTCTTTGTTGCATTTGATATTGTTCAACAATTTTTCAACATTATCTGCACTTGCTTGCACAACAGCTATGTCGACAGATGCCATGAACTTAAGGTCCCTGTGGGTACCCTCCATGATTGTTTTTTCCTGGACAGTGATGACATAGAGCTGGGCTCCCATTTTCAAGCTCTTCTTTGTCCTCCTCTTGATGGTCTTTCTTTTTGAATAAAAAATGACCGTGTCCAATTTGGCCACAGTATGTTGCTTTGATGGGGTGAATGGGGTGAGTCTGAGATCAACAAATGGGAGGTGACCTATGGTGAGCATCACACTGGACACCTCGGGTGGGTCTATGTCCATCTACTGTGGAGTCCTGTGTTCACTTTGGGTTCCTTTTTTATCGACAACTTCCTTGAACCGATACTCTTCTTCTTTTCTTCTTAATTCCTCATTTGCTTCCTTCCTTTCTATCTCCTTCCTTGCGTTTTCTACTTCTTTCAGCTCTTCCTAAGATTTTCTTTGTTGTTCCTCAACAGCTTCTCTTTCTTGCCTCTCGACCTCTTCCTTTTGTTGTCTCCTCGATTCTTCTGCTCGTAGTCGTTCTGCTTCTTCTATTCACAACATTTCTACTTCCTCCTTAAGCTTCCTTTATGCTTCCTCTACTTGTAGTCTTGTGGCTTCTTCTCGTTGCCTCTGTAATTCTGCCTCCTTGGTAGTATTGGAAGCAGTACTGGAACCAACTCTGCTTTTGCGACCAAATCGCTTGTTCAGCTCGGTCATGTTGCTTTCCCTCCGATACACTTCTTCATACGTCAAGAAGTGATTTGTGTATTCGAAGGTAATTTTACAAGAAGCACAATGCCGAGCGATCTTATCTTGGCTATCATGCCTTACAAAAATATTTTTTCCAAAATGAAAGGCCTCCAAATATTTGACAAAATATTTGGCTCCCTTTGCCTTGGGGAATTTGTACGTGCCGATAGTGAACGATAGTGGTGGGTAGGAGGCCTTCTTCTTCTCATGGAGAAAATTGCCAACTCCATTGATAAAAACTTTCCTTACGGCCTCTTTGTGCACAACAAAATCGATAGTATATTTAGGAAACAGAGAAGGGGGTTGGGTGCCCCCATACATCCAGAGATAAGTTCCTTCTGCAGAGAAATAGTAATCTCCATATTCCTCGATAACTTCCAAAGCGTTCTCGGACAAACAATTTGGTTCCTTGTTGAAAATTAGCTAGTAAAGAGGCATGATTAATCCCTCACAAATTAGTTTGTAGTTACTTGCATACTTGTGACCCCATGTCATCTGATAAGCTACATGAAGGGGAGATTCGGCCAGATTCCAAACACATCCCAAATCATGGAAAGGGTTTATGATTAGTATGCAATCCAAGAGATAGGAAGACATGAAGAATTCAACCTTCTTCTGCGTCAGCCCTCCTTGTGCTGCAACAATGTGTGATGCCATACTTTCAAAAATGATAACTGCCCAGTTGAAAATTGTACCATGTGTGGCAATGTGGTACATCACTAGTACCCAACTGAGTTTATAGGTGTTTCCATTTGCCAAGCCAAAAACCCTGCTTAACATCAAAACTATGATTCTATACGGGGTCCTTAAGCTTTGACTATCGTATTCTCCACTAGACCTATGTCTCAACTATTTTTTAGGGATCGTCATCTTCTTAGCATAATCGAAGTGATCTATATTGACCTCTCTTATCGAGTCATCAGTCATCATAACTTTAGGGGATGGTAGCTTGTATGCTACAACTATGTGGCCTAGTTGTAAGGATGCGATCCTTTCTCCTTTAGCATCTGATATGATTCTAGTGATAACATCCACCTGGGGTGAGATCCATCTGATAACCTCTGAGTAAGGGAATAACTCTGGGCATCTCGTCGCCTTATGGAGGCCAGACCTCTTAATGTTCTGGTAGACCATTAACTCTTCGATAGTTGCTTCAAGCACATTTCCATATCTGATGACTTTGTATAGTTCACCCCATTTGAACTCTGGGATGACCCTTGTCACAGCTCTAGTGTCTTCGAACATTGTCTCTATTGAGGTATCCAACACTATTTCTATGTCTAACTCTGATTCCACCAACTTGGAATTTCGCTTGGCGGACCTTGTATGCATATCAAATCTGATGAGACACAGAATAAATAAGTGAGGAATCTTCATCAAATTGTTTACAAACAATTCATTATTCATGATATAGCAAATGAACAGAGTTAAAACAATATTTGAATGCTATCATTGTTTGTTTATATTTTAAAACGCGATGGAGTCTTCAAGCACAACTGTGGAAACAAACCAAAGGTACTTATTTCAATTGTTTGCATCAAAATTTTAAACCTTTGGGTGAAAGAAAAGCTTAATTATCCTTGGGATCAATGCATAAACAAACTTATAAAAGGAAAATGCAGCTTGAAAACATTATAGCATACACAGATAGTTAAGCAAATGAAGACTTCCATGCTGACAAACCAATGCTGCTAAGGTTTGCTATGTTTTAGTGATATGCAGATGTGTGGAAAACAGAGTGCAACCAGACAATAAGTAGAACTGTTTCGAAAAATTCATTCCAAAGGTTTTCATTAATAAGCAAGATATCTACAAATTAAAATGAGTGATGAGGAACAATCACTCGGTAAAACGGATTTCGGGGTCACTCAAATTTTTTTTCTTTTCTTTTAGTTTCAGTTCGAAATCACTCCTCACGTTTCTTTAATTAGGAACACACTGTTTGATGGTCGTAACACCTTCAATATTAACACGACGTCGAGTAAGACTCTAGCATTGAAAGAGCGACCATGGGGGCACCATGTGGGCAAAGTGGTCTCAACGGGAAACAAGAAGGCGACATCCAAGGCCGGCCCTCTGCAAGGGTAAACGACATGGGTAGACTGAAGACAAAGCATGACAATCCTAAACTATATGCTTGGACAACTTTGGTTTTCTGCGTCTTACCCAAAGCTTGAGTCATTAAGCATCTAGGCTCTTAAAAGTGGGTTTCACGGCGACAGGGAAACAGGAAAACGCGTAAAAAACCCCACTGTTCGTGGGAAAAACAACTCCTTTCCCCACACGTAGTCATGTCGACTGAGAGGATACGAGGGTTACGACAAGAACAATCGGGTTGTCTAGTTAAGGCGAGCTACTCAAACTGAGAAACCTTATCAGGGTGAGGCCATGGAAGCCCCACTCAGAAGCACAACTCTAAGCCCCAACTTGATAACCCTAACCCAAAAGAAATTGAAAAACAAAGGCGGGGCAGACATATGACTAAAATAAGGGATAGAACGCCAAAAACAAACAAAGTTACTAAAAATATGAAGATGAGGGCATGAGGTTGCCTACTTGTCAATCGCAGAATGGCCGTGAAGTTGAGCTCGACAGTGTGGATTACTCGGCGTCCGATGACTGGCGGTGGATAGAGTGCACAAACGATGTTTTCTTCTTTTTGCTAATGTGGCTTAAAACCCCCTTTTCTATATATATAACAAACAAAATCCTCGTAATAAATGCGAACGGGGTTGGTAGGTGGGTCATTAAATGACCAATTCTGTTTGACACCACACACCTTTTCGCTTTTCGGTGCTAACCAAGAAATCTCCCGGTGACCGTTTCAGCGCACTTTGCCGAGTTACTGCGAAACAGTCAGTGCAACTCGCCAGATCGCAGTGATCCGTTAACGTGAATTAGCCTGAACGCAGAGAAGCGTAGGCATGAACCGGTCAGAAAGTCACGAAACATCGGCGTTAATTGTCAAAGATGCTCCGAAACATCAGAGAAGATTCATCAAACACGGTGATCTTGCTCGGTGGAAAACTCGTTACAATACCGCGAAACGTTCGGTGCAATCTCATCAAATTACTTGCGAAATGGTCGGCGTTAATTCTCTAGTCGCTGCGACACAGTCGGCGCACTTCGTCCAGATCGCAGCGAAACGATCGGCGTAGTCAAATGATCGTTGTGAAATGATCGACAAGATTTGCCCAAACACTTGCGAAAAGTCAGGCGCGAACTCATCAAAAGGTCGCGAAACGGTCGGCGTGAACTCTCCAAAACACTGCGAAACGTGGGCGTCAACTCCTCAGAAAGTCGCGAAAGATGCAACGAAATGATTAGTGCAATCTCGCCAAAATGCAGCGACTGTTTCGGTGCAAAAACCGGAGTTACTTAGCCAAGACTTGTTCTTTTCATTAAAAATTTTCAGGAAAAATTCTAAGTGTCAAAAGGGGAACTCTAAACTCTAAAAAATAAAGGAGGGGCCCTACAAGTTTAAGAAAAATTTGGGGATTAGGTTGTAGCTGCAACAATTGGCGACTAGCTAGTAAACACATATCTCTGAACAATCCCTTTTTAAAATCAGAAAAGCTTACATCGTATCTGGTTCTGAATATATAATAAAACCTCTATCCACTTTCCCATGATTTTAAAAGGCAAGATTTTATACAAAGAGACAAACTTTCTTGCATCAAATTAGTCATTTATTTCGGGGAGCATGGTAACTCGGAACAGATTTCTTGACCACTCTCCCAAGGCCAAAATATGGATTTCATTTTAGATACGTCTTTTGATTGCCACTAAAACATGACTCCACAGGATTGTAACAGAATCAAACAGATGTATTCGTTTGTTCTTCATTCCCATGCCCTAGGCATTCTATTGATGCTTCTTTTCTTGACAAATTTTGTCGTCTGAGTCTTCCTTGATAGCTTTCTTCAATCTTCAGAACTTGGCGTGGGTTCTTCTATCCATAATGTCCTTTTGTGTGAGCAAGAGATTTATTTGTTTGTCATTCTCACGGACGAAGAAGAACCTTGCTGAGTTGACCACCAGGGAAACTTTTTTGATTGGATGTCTTCGTTTTTCAAAACCGTTTCTTTGATGGAGATGAAATTTTTCAGAAATTTGAATCTTTGATATAAGCTCTTTTGGAATTTGATTTGTAGCATGAGATCATTTTAAATTCCATACATTTGTGAGACCTGCTTCCTCTCTGTGGGTCCATCATAGTAGGCTACCTGAGACAATTATTAATGTGAGAGTGGATGGAGCCTCAAGATAGTAATCCAGACTTCTTGAGCCTTAGTTATTTTACTAGGGTTATAATGATTCAATGTGCACTTGAAGCTAGTTTCCCTTTTTAAAACTGAGCAGCAATTAAAATTCTCAACCTAAAAATGTTATATCAAGTATGTCTTTCCCATAAGCATATTTTGACTTTCAGTGATTAACAAAAATCTGCAAGATTATTTAGATTCCTATATTCCCAAGCGTCAAAATATTGAGTTGGTCTTATTATAAGGAAAAATAAACAAATCAAACAATAAGCAAACGAAACTTGAAATTAATCAAACCAGAAAAGAAAACAAACTAGAAACGTTTGAGAAGAGATAAACCTGTATTTATGTACAAAAGGTGCTCCTAAAACCTAGGTGAAATATTGTTTGAGGGCTAGGCCGTTGATAGGGAGATTTTCTTCCTCCCCTTGTAAATCTTGAAGTTTGTAAGTTGAAGGGCCAAGCTTCTCAGCAATCTGATAGGGGCCAATCCATAAATGTTGAAATTTTGTGTGTTTTCCCTTTTCATCATGTGGGTGATCCCATTTTAAAACTAAGTCTCCTACCTCAAAACTTTTCTTACCGTACTTTGGCTTGTCAAACCATCTCTTGACAAAATTTTAGTGTAGCTTGAATATGTCATTGTCCTTTTGCCTCGATTCCTTGAGCTTCAACAGAGTGTCAATTCGAGACTGTAAGATTTCACTACCGGATCCTCTAGAAGCTTGGGCTAATTGCAGGGATGGAAACAATATGTTTAGAGGTAGTATAGCTTCCCTTCCTGTTGTGGGGAAAAATGCACCTATAGTTCAGGGGAGAAACTACCAACTTACAGTGATAAAGATAGACTTACAAGCATTCTGCAAGTACAACAAATAAATGAAGAGATTAGGGTTTAGAGATGTAGGCACCTTATTCAGAAGGTTGATCCTAGCTTTGCCTCTCTTTCTCTTCAATGCTATTGGATGTCGCAATGCCTGGACCTGCAAAACAACTTGATACCTTTCTCAAACACATTTGAATACATATATAAGACTGGTATCCATAATATAAGAGACATCAAACTATAATCGAACAGTAATCAAATCAGAGACACACAAGAATAGGTCATATTTGGAAAGGAAAGAAAGTGTGATCTTTATTAATGAATGAAATCAAGTACATAAAGTTATACCTTCTTTCAAGCTTGGCACTTCTCGAAACCTAGATTCAAGGTCTCCTGCTTCCGTTCTCCAAGGATCCCAACCTCTAACCAGCAGTGCTAGGGTTTATCAGAAACTAAGCACAAGAGAGGGGGATGAGGGTCTCCATTCCTCCAGCATAAATTTATTATAGGCTTGGTCCCTTCACATGGCCCTTCTACCATCCTTATATAGTTAGTGAAGAAGAGTAAAAGAAGTTATAACCGCTCAGGAGGTTCCCCAACCAACTTAACTTACTCAAATTTTTATATTTTGACCAAAACAGGGGTGTACGCTACTATTTCACAGTGGAGTAGCGCTCAAGAGGGTTGAGCGCTACTATTGTACACTAGAATAGGGTACACACGCTAGTTTGTTAGGGTAGAGTAGCGCTCATGTGAAAAAATGGCCAAAAACAGGCTTTTCTGCTCATTTTCAGGAGATGGTTTGGTCTGGAAAAATGTTCCTAAGGGTTGTAAACATCAAATGGGTCAAGAATGAGGTAATTTCAACCATTTTTAGTGTCCCAAATGACTCCTCCATCCACAAGTGTCCTGTTGTGTGACTAAACTTGATCTCAAGAAGTGTCGTCATGCGACCAAGGGAAGCAAGTCTTGTCACGGATGGAGAGGTGTCATTTTAAGAGATAACAGATGCCCCCTAATGTATGAGGTCAGAGGGAGTGCAGGAAACGATGGCCGAAATACATTATAAATAACAAAGAGTTGAATCATGGAGAAACGGAGAAACTGAGAATGATAGGCTCAAATGAAGTACTTGAAAGCAAAGGAAATGTCAGACAAACTTATCCTTGGGGTAACTGTCCATGTTCAAATGGTGGAACATGACCTCTAAGAGGATACAATAATGATCCAAATACTGATGCATATATCATGGCCACTAAAATACAAGCGTGGATTCATGAGGAACATAAGTGTAAACATATCCACATAAATACAAGGTGGATCTATGTCAAAACTGGAGAACATAGCCATAGAGAACAAGCTGAATATATGTCTCATCAAGAAACCAAAAAAGTGTGGCTCAGTCTTGCGCAACTTGGGCGATAACATAAATGAGGTGATGCTATTGAGGATCCCAAGGTCTTCATCCAAAAAACAACCCAAGGTACAAACCTATCCATGCGAATAAATGAGTTGATGTCGAACATGGGAGGTATCGTTTGATTACCAGTCATTGATGTATACCATTAACAAACGTGATAGTGTCCACCAGTAATGAAAATGGAACCCAAGGTACTTAGTACATTCAAGAAAGTGTGAATAAATGGTCTTGTCATCGAACACTTGAAGAATCCATCGGATAGGAGACATTGATGTATTCTCATCTATCCAATAGTGAGGGAAACTGCCACTAATGACTGCAATCCCCAAGGTACGAACCGAAACTCTAAACTTCATTCCCAGAGTGCAATGAGTTGAAGTCGATGGGAAGAAGTCCGTTGGAAGGGAGGCCTTAAGGCATCCTCCATCATCCAACACGAGGGCACTCAACAGGTATGAGATAAATTGGAGTAGGACTGAACACATGATGAAACATACTGACACCAAGGAATGGCCGACACATGAGGTCAAGGCAACTGCAGAATGGCCGACATAGGTTATATCCTTGAACAATGAGCACGACACAAGAGTGACTTAGGCAGCTTTTAACACAAAGAGACCACGATGCAAATCTACAATGTAGGAGACATTAAAATATTCTCCATATGATTGGAAGACTAACCAAACAGAGGAGTAAGAACTTTGAGATCAAGTTTACCCTAAGGCCAACACTAGGACCCAACTTGTTTGATAGACTCAAAACAGGTGCTTTGTTCAAGGAGATAGTTGACTTGCTGCCATCATATTGAAAGATATTTTAGCATTCTTCCCTTCCCTTTCCTTTTTCATTTTTTAACGAGCTTGACAAAGAACTAAAGCATGCTCGACGGTATTTTCATATTTAAAGAGTCTGAAAAACCTAGAAGAAAAATCCATACACCTATCCGTGGATTTTATATCGAGCCCGGATTGGTCTGTGCTCGGCGTTGTTTTCTTGCTTATAGAGTTGAAAAACTTAAAAAGTCCTCTATACACCTATCCATGGATTTTATATCGAGCCTGAGTAGGTGAGTGCTCGCATGGTGTTTTCACATTTCGAGAATCTGAAAACCCTAAAGACGACTCCAAAGGTCCTTTTTCGTAAAGTTAGTCTCCTTCCCCGAAAAAGTGTAAACTAATGGAAGAAGAACTCTTCTAGCGCATACCAGAGTATACCTAGAGTATACATTTTCCGTAAATTATCCACCAAGGCCCGGAAAAGGGGTAATTCTATACCTAAGTGGATGTCGGTTCAGTTATTTTAACGAGCCAGAAAATACAACTATGCTTGGAAAAAATTTCCTATTTAAGGAGTCTGAAAAGGGCTTAAAAGAACTCCATAGGGATCTTTTCCGTAAAGGTTTAACGAGCCTGAAAAAGTAAACTCGTGACCTCCTTACTGTTTTTAACGAGCTCAAAGGAGATACAGAAAAATGCTCATAACTTCCTTACTATTTTTAATGAGCTCGAAGTGAAGATGAAAGAAATGCTCATAGCCTCCTTACTGTTTTTAACGAGCTCAAAGGAAAGGTGGAAGAATGCTCATAACCTACTTACTGTTTTTAACGAGCTCGAAGTAAAGGTAGAAGAATGCTCGAAACCTACTTACTGTTTTTAACGAGCTTGAAGTAAAAGAAGAATGCTTGAAACCTACTTACTATTTTTAACGAGCTCGAAGTAAAAGAAGAATGCTCGAAGCTTCCTTACTATTTTTAATGAGCTCGAAGTGAAGTGGAAGAAATGCTCGATTGGGAGGAGACGAGTGTCAGGGACATGCGAAACTAGCTCCAGGTGCATGGAACAAAGCTAGGCCTAATACAAGGAACATGAGAAAGATAAGGACACTCAGGGTGTGTCTCCTCCAGGTAAAAGGTGTCAAACTGTGAAGGCAAAAATGATACAGGGCTTAGCGGAAATGAGATCAAAGATGGAGGCTTATACAACAAGCTAAAAGCGTGGAAGTCGGCATCAAGCTCATTAGCACAAGCAAGATCATAACAGATGCATATGCAACTTGAACACAAAGATGGGAGCCTTATCAGGGATGTCCAGAAATATATGAGGAAGAAAGATATGCGGCTTCTTTGCAAAGTCATGGTAAATCTAAAAAGGTTCCCGAGCCTATGAGAAAAACTCAGCATGGGCACCAGAATGGCATAAGGGTGCTGACTAGGGTGACCCATGTTAGGTAGGCTCTGTTGTCGGACTGGTGCACAATGCATAATTATATGGCTAACACACCAATATCCAATAGGTTCAACCCTATGGCGAATTCGGATGGCAAAAGGTTCAAATGCAACATAATAGCAGGGAAGCCTAAACCGATATGCAAGGTTTCGAATATACCTGACATGGTTGCACAAGGTGTCGAAAAGGACCAGTAAGCAAGTATACATCCAGCTAAGAATCTTGTCTCCAAGAAACATCAGTACCAAGATCATATCTAGAACATATGTAAAGAAAGACCTGATACAAGTCACTATGGTAGAAATACTTTCAACTTCACTATCATCAACAACATGCATAAACAAGGCAGAGTTTTCAAATGAAGACTCTATGGTACCTGAGCCTGAGGACTTACAATCAACAAGATCGACTTTAGGATGAAGATCAAAGCTGAAGGACATGATGGAATCTGCAGAAACAAATTCATCATCACGGAAGTTGAAAATTCTAGAAGCAGAATCAAACTCAGCAGGAACACTGATTTGCAGATCTATAGGAGAGCCTAAAGACTCAACAGTAGGAAGATCAAACTTTAAGGTGAAATCGGGGCTGGACATAACTGCGACTGGATCAAAATCCAAATGAATGGCATACTGTACTATAGACTCTAGGAAAACTTCATCGGAAGGAAGCATATCATCCCAAATAGAATACATATCTAAACATTCAGATGGAGGTGTCACTTGGTCAAAAGATGGGACTAAATCTCAAGAAGGTAAGCATGAACTCAAATACTTCTTCTCAGTAGCAGTTGAACTCAAGGAACAATATGCCACATAAGTCCCATGTGACATAGTAGTGCCTAATGACGAGGGATCAGAATGATCTACAGTTGGGTAATAAGGAGGATCAACGAATGCAAATTGGTCGATAGTGACGATGCTTTCGTTATGAGGGAAATGCATCACACGAAAGAGCGTAGACACCACAGCATGCATAGTATAAACGTAATCACGCCCGAGGATCATATCAAAGTCCATAAGGTCCTTTAAAACCATAAAATCAACTAAGACTGTTTTTCCACCCAAGGTAACAGGTGCTTGATGGAGGAATCCGATCGGTTCACTAGGTCTTCTATCGAAGGTCAACGACCAATTAGCAGCTAGAATAACATTAGGGAAACCCAAATCTCTCCAAGCATAAGAGGACAAGATACTAACAGAAGCACTTTCATCAACAATGCATTGATCAACCATATGGTTCCCGATATCAACCTTTATCTGGAAAGGTGTCGAAGAAGGAAGACGAGGCTCGGCTAGACTATTCCAATCAAAGGAAACAATTGTAGGGCTTGGTAGGGGTTCACATGGCACAGATGAAGTGCCCCCTTTTTTAGGAACATCCAAACTGGTAATGCAGAAGACTTCCACAGTAGGTGCATCAATCTTTGCAGGACTGATGGGATCGATTGAAGATTGCATCGATTTGATCACTTCACTCTCCGAAGGAAGAGTGGGGTTGACCAAAGATTTCATTGGTTCAACCACTTTATCAACCAAAGGTTGATCTGACTATAGGGAATATATAGACAACTCAGGAACAGAGGTTCCTTCAGACATGGACCACACTCTTCGTGCCTCTGGAATGGCAGGGCATCAGTGAGTAAGGTGATCTCCCTTACAAAGTTTACAAGGGAACTTTGGTTTCTGTCCTATAGGTTGAGACTCCTTTACAACGTCAGTACTCTCAGCATGACTAGCATTGGCTGACAGCTTGCCCCCAGCATGACTTGCAGTCGCTGGTTGCTCAGAAGCAGAAGAATTTTGAACTAAGGACCACACTTTTTGCACTTCTGGAAGTACAGGGCACAAGTAAGTAAGGTGATCTCCCTCGCAAAACTTACAAGGAAACTTAAGCTTCTATTTGTTTGGTTTGTCTACAATGTCAACTCCCTCAGCATGACTTGTAGTGTCTGATCTGGTGTCTCCAGTATGACTCACAGGAACTGGTGATTTGTCATTAATATGACTAGTAGTGATCAATGATGTGTCCTCAACATGACTGACAGTGGTTGAAGACAAACTTTCAGTGTGATTTTCGGTGACTAAAAGTTTTCTTCCAGCATGACCTCCAAAGGTTGGGTAAGTGCCCCTGGCATGATTTGCAGAGGCAGGGTGCTTGCCCCCAGCATGACTTACAGAGGCTAGGTTGCTGCCACCTTGTTTTGGCATCTTCTTCCCATTCTTCCTCCGTCTATTCCTTTTAGACTGATGGTTACTAATATTGCTACTTTCGCCACATGAGGTAGAAGGAGGAGGAGAAGATGTTAGTGGCAAGGGAGGCACAGGGTTTTGATTCTCTTGATTTGAGGTGCTTACAAAAGAAGCGTCTGGAGCATGCAAGGCATTCGGAGTGGAAAACAACCAAACCGGCAGCCTTATGGTGAATCCAGGAAGATTCAGAGTAGCCATTAAGGGAGTGCCAATGTTTCCAATGAATGGAACAACACAAGGATCCCCCGAAACAGGGGTACCTTGATTGGCACTCGCCGGAACGCTAGACATAGTTTCCTGCTCAAATGAACAAGAAGTTCTCTAAGGAAAGTTAGGACAAGTAGCACAAAGAGCACACCACTAAAAAAGGTCCTAGGTAAATCAAACCAGGCAAACAGATGCCTTTCGGAGAAGAGTCTAGGATGATGAGGGCCTAGAGCAAATCAACGAAGGATGAAGAACAGTTACCCGGGGTCCACAATACAATGACTAAGGGTGCAAGCGCTGGAATCACCCAATCGCCCTCCCAAATACCTTCAAGGGGTTTCCTCCCACGTCTGTCCTAGGTACAGCAGATATACCTTCCACTGTCACCTGTGTATGAACCTATGGTCAGATACTAAGGATACCACCACACCGAAAACTCATGGGGGAACAGTCTCTGGTCGAATCAGAAGGCGTGGGCAGGGTAACTGAGCTTGAAACTCAAAAGAGTCCCCAAACGCTATCTAATCCTAGTATATGCTCGAAACAGAAAGTAGGAGGAGTATTCCTAACAATCTGATCTCACAAGACCTACTGCATAGATCCTAGGCAAGCTTTGAATGAAGTGGGTTTACCTGCGATAGTCGAACTACAATTTTTGCGTAATGTGTGATCTTGGGTGGTTTAAGGTGTTTTAAACCCAACATCCTAACCAAGACTAGTTGGTGTAGTGTAACCTAGAAAAGAAAATGTTACTAGTACATTTTATTAGGGTTCATTTTAAAGGTTACTTGCTTACTCAAAAAGGTAGTGGGTGTGTGAGAGTGGTTATAATAGAGATAGAGTACTGAAAATGAAATATTTACCACCAAACAAATCTTTTCTTTACAATGCAAGTCTTAAAATTCTGATCTAGAATGCATGTGCAAATGCGATTTTTAATCTTTCGAATGCAAAAAAGGTAAAAATAAAGTCTAAATGTACAAAATTAAACTCAAAACCTAATAATAAAGCTACTCAAACAAATAGGTATGCAAAAGAAAACTTGTTCTTTTTAATGCAAAGCACTCTAAAATCTTTTAAGCCACTTGCAAGGTACTCTATTCAAAAAATGAATCACAATTCTTTATGCTTTTCAAAGGTAAGAAACAAAACTGAAACTAACCTACTATCAAAGCAAAGCAAAGAAACTTTCAGGTTTTCTTTATTGAAACAGTAAAAGCTACCAAATATGACTTTCAAATTCTTATTGATGTAAGCATGCCAAACATTGGGAAAAGAGTACAAAAACTACTTTTAGACCTAAACGAAGCAAATGACCTACGAAGAAGTATGGTTTGGTAAAGTCATGTCTGCACATAAACTATGCAAACAAGGTCTTGAACAACAGCCAAAACACTTGAGCTTTCACTACAAAAGAAAACTTAAAAGCATAAGGGAGGATAAAAAACCAATCTAAAAGAGAAATTTCACTCAAATAGATACAAACAGGATCAAGAAGACTAAAGAGGTTTCAAATCCAGTGTAAATGGGGCAAGTAGGTTCAGTAAAACTCAAATTAGGCTACAAAACACCAAACGGGTCCACAACCCCCCAACTTGGGTCAACAAGCCCCAAAACTTTCCAAACAAGCCCAAATTGATCAAAAGAGGTTCAAATCATGAATGTAGGATCAATACAAGGATGGGATACCACTTACAGTGGTTTAAAACAGACCTAGGGTCATCAGCGTCTCCAAAAAATGCAGCCACAACCCCTAGATTTGGGTCCACAACCCAAAACTAAAAAAAAATCAAACCTAGATTGTGGGCGCTACTGTTTATGAGGCATACCAGCTCCCATAGCAGGATGGGCCTACTGTGAAGAGGAAAAGTAGTGTATGGGCGCTACTGTGTTGTACAAACAGTAGCATACAGGTGGAAAAAGTTGAAAAAATGGGGTTAAAACCCCCACACCTGGGTCCACAAAGGTTTGCAAGGGCTGGGAAGGGTCTGTAAGAGCCAAGGAGGGTCAAACAGAGCCTACTAACTGATTCTAATCAAGAAAATGAACAAACACCATCAAACAAGACTGAAGAAATGACCTTGGATACCCCTAAGCAGTTAGGCTTTCCCCAGCGGAGTCACCATTCTGTTGTGGGGAAAAATGCACCTATAGTTCAGGGGAGAAACTACCAACTTACGGTGATAAAGATAGACTTACAATCATTCTGCAAGTACAACAAATAAATGAAGATATTAGGGTTTAAAGATGTAGGCACCTTATTCAGAAGGTTGATCCTAGCTTTGCCTCCCTCGCTCTTCAATGCTATTTGATGTCGCAATGCCCGGACCTGCAAAACAACTTGATACCTTTCTCAAACACATTTGACTACATATATAAGACTGATATCCATAATATAAAGAGACATCAAACTATAATCGAACAGTAATCAAATCAGAGACACACAAGAATAGGTCATCTTTGGAAAGGAAAGAAAGTGTGATCTTTATTAATGAATGAAAGCAAGTACATAAAGTTATACCTTCTTTCAAGCTTGGCACTTCACAAAACCTAGATTCAAGGTCTCCTGCTTCCGTTCTCCAAGGATCCCAACCTCTAACCAGCAGTGCTAGGGTTTATCAGAAACTAAGCACAAGAGAGGGGGATGAGGGTCTCCATTCCTCTAGCATAACTTTATTATAGGCTTGGTCCCTTCACATGGCCCTTCTACCCTCCTTATATAGTTAGTGAAGAAGAGGAAAAGAAGTTATAATTGCTCAGGAGGTTCCCCAACCAACTTAACTTACTCAAATTTTGATAATTTGACCAAAACAGGGGTGTACTCTACTATTTCACTGTGGAGTAGCGCTCAAGAGGGTTGAGCGCTACTATTGTACACTAGAGTAGGGTACACACACTAGTTTGTTAAGGTAGAGTAGCGCTCATGTGAAAAAATGGCCAAAAACAGGCTTTTCTGCTCATTTTCAGGAGATGGTTTGGTCTGGAAAAATGTTCCTAAGGGTTGTAAACATCAAATGGGTCAAGAATGAGGTAATTTCAACCATTTTTAGTGTCCCAAATGACTCCTCCATCCACAAGTGTCCTGTTGTGTGACTGAACTTGATCTCAAGAAGTGTCGTCATGCGACCAAGGGAAGCAAGTGTCGTCACGGATGGACATGTGTCATTTTAAGCTATAACACTTCTGTAGACCAAAGTATAAGGACAAAATCCTAAGGAATGCTCTGGGGTTATCCTATCTTCCCATAACGCATTAGGGAGAGCTACATGCCAATTTCTCTGACTTTCAATAACAGTTTTCTTTAAAATTCGAATGAGAGTTTTATTTGTTGATTTTGCTAATCCGTTTCCATGGGGATAATAATTAGCCGAATAATGAAATTTGATTCCACTTTCATAAGCAAAAGCAGTTAACTTGACAGATGAGAAATAAGATGCATTTTCAAAAACCAGGGAAATTGGAACCCCAAAACTGGTTATGATGTTCTCCTGTACGAAATTGATGACTCGGTCTTCATTCACTTTACGCAAAGGATTTGATTCCTCGCATCACGTAAAATAATATGTAGATGTGATGATATATTGGTGCTGCAACGAAGAATTTGGGTTTATCTCCCTGATAATGTCCAAGCCCTATTGCTCAAACGGTTTTGAGATGATAACGGGCTGTAATGGTCCTTCTACTTTCGAAAATCTACTAGCACTCCTTTGGCATACATCAAATTTTCTTGCGTAAGCATGAGAATGCTTGAAAAGAGTGGGCCAGTAGTACCCATCTCTGAGTATCTTATGAGCAATGGTTTCCCCAAAAAAATGTCCTCCTACAAGACCATCATGTAATTATTTGACTACCTTATTCGCATCTTCCTTCTCAAGACATCTAAGAAAAAATCCGTCATAATTTTTCCTGAAAAGTAGTCCGTCAATTATCTGGTAAGATGTTGACTTCAATCGAAGTGCCTTTCTCTTCTTAGAGTTCCAATGTTCTACCAAAAACCTTGCTGGAGATAGTGCACCAAATCCCTGTACCAAGATTCTGGAGTAGTGAAAATGGAACATAATTCAGTCAAATTCAATTCAGCTTCATTTTCCCAATCATGATTCTCATCAGTTTGGTTCTGCATGATCAACTTACGCAATCCTTTACCTTTAATGATATTATCTGGTTTGAATTCTAGATCATATTCTTGCAGTGTTGTTACCCAATTCCCTCTTTGTTCTCCCAACTCCTTTTGTACAAGCAATGACTTGACAACCGGATGAGGCAAGATGACCTTTGTCCTATTTTTCAAAATATAAGGTCTGAACTGCTTTACCGCTTTGAACATTGCATATGCTTGTTTATCCATGGCTGGGTAATTAAATTCAGCCCCTTGTAACCCAATGCTCATGAAAGATATTGGAAATTTGTCTCCCGATTCTCCTTTCTGAGTGAGCACTGCTGCGAGAGAATTATCGGAAGCAAAGGTGTATATGATAAAATCCTTTTCAATGTCTAGACTTCTTAAAGAAGGTGCATGAGCTATGGAAGTATTAATTTCTTTAAATGCAATCTTCTCGATGTTGGTCCATTTGAACTGCACACTTTGCTTTACCATTTTCTACAAAGGTTTCACAATTCACACGACATCAGGCACAAACCTTCGAACAAAATTAATTGTGCCCATAAATGATTGCATAGATTTTTTATTATGGGGCATGAGAATATGAGTTATAGCATGAACTCTTTCTGGGTCTATCGAGATTACCTTTTTTGAGATGATGTGGCCCAAAAATTTTCCTTCAAGAACAACCAAAATACTCTTCTTTGGGTTCAGAGATATACCATATTTTTTGCAACGATAAAAAATCTGTTTTAAGTGGAAAACATGGTCTTCTCGTTTCTTGGAGAAAACTGTTACATCATCTAGATATATGACCATGTAGTAAGCGACTAAACCTTGGAATGAAATATCCATGGCCCTCTGGAATGTGGCTCCGACATTCATTAGGCCAAAAGGAATTCTTCGATATGCGAACATTCCCCACTTCATGCGAAATGTAGTTTTCAATTGATCTTGTTCGACCACTAATACTTGATTATAGCCAAAAAATCCGTCTAGCAGGGAGAATAATTATGAGCATGATAACATTTGTAAAATTTTCTCCATCGGTGGAACTAGATAGTTATCTTTGTCTAACGGTTTATTCAAGTTACAAAAATCAATACACAATCTTATCTCTCCTGATTTCTTCCTTACCGGAACTAGATTTGCCACCCATTCAGAGTGTCGAATTTTGAAAATAATATTAGCATCCAACAACTTCTTCAACTTCTTTTGGATTAAGGGCTCCAGCGTAGGGTGCATCTTTCTGAGCTGCTGTTGAAAGGGCTTCACACTTGGTTTAATGGGTATCACATGATGTATGATGCGTGTATCATAAGTCTTTAAATCTTCATAAGTCCATGCGAAGACATCCTTGTACTGTTGAAACAACTTGATGAACTTGTGCCTTTATCCAGGAGAACAACATTTACCTAGATTGACATACTTAGGCTTAGCTTCTGTCCCTAAATTCACCAACTCATACTGCATCGAAGAGATGTTCGTCTTAGCATTAGCTGGTTTTTGGAATTTATTTTGTAGGTCAAACATTCCTTCAAGGGTTCTCACCCCTTTTGGCATGAAATTTCCTTTGAATACACCCTTGTTCTGTAAATTTGATTGATGTTCTTCTTCATCAATTATAGATTCTTTGAAAGCCTCTTCTTTTTTCAGGAAGTTAATAATTTGTTCCTCATCATCGAACACTCTTAGATTCGTAATGTTATCAGCTACCGACGGCCTGGAAATTAATTCAATAGAACACTTGTTATTTATCGGAACTAATCTAGAACAAGAAGTAGCTAACAAATCAGCTGCAACATTTTGTAATCTGGGAATTGCATTTATGTTAAAAGCATTGAACTATGATATTAAATTCCATACCTCAGATTGGTATTCTTTAAGATGCGGAGATAAAAAATGAATAGTATTTCTAATTTGTCTAACTATTTCGAAATTACCAAATACTTCAATTTTTTTACATTCAACTCAATGGCTCTTTTCAGGCCTTGGACTAGAGCTTCATATTCTGCAGTGTTATTTGTACATTCAAACTCTAGCCTACAAGAGAGAAAATGTTTATTTCTTTTAGGATCAATAAGAGCACAACTGGTTCCCGATCTCTCTTGTGTCTTGGAACCATCATAGTACAAAATCCAAAACTTATTCTCTAAATTAATTTCGTTAGTGGTATCTCCTAAGTTAGTAACTAAGTTTACTATGTTACAATCAATTTCATCAATCTGTGAGAATTGAAGGATATCAGACTGTGTGTCTGACTCATGACTGGCTTCTTTTGCTAGATAATTTCCTCGTTCAAGTTCTAAGAAGTAATTTGCCAAAACCGAAGATGAAAAATTTACAGGCTCATTCTTTTTTTCTAGCTGAGTCACATTTTGCTTCATGTGAGGCTCCCTTAGTATTTTAATCTAATTTTATTGTTCTGATATGGAAACCACAAGTGAGACCAAACTGTTGCAAAATAACCACTTAGTTTCGTAGACTAGTCCCTACTCAATATCAAACCATAAGCTTCGGGTATATCTACTACCATGATATCTATAAATTGACATACCTTGGGGTCAGCAGACAATCTTATAAGCACATCTTTCATCTCCACTATAACATTAACAACAGACCTATCTAGTTGTATGATCTGGGAAGGAGATGGTATTGGATGCCCATTGATTTTCTTACAGATGGATAGTGGTATAACATTGGATGAAGCTCCAGAATCCACCAAGCAATTATGTACATTATGATTAAATATTTCAAAGGTTAAAAAGAAACGTAGGATATGATATTTCGATTTACCACCAATACTTGCTTCGTTTATCTCAGTATCCGACTCAACGTTCTCTATTGTACTGCTTGGTTGTGGGTCAAAAGCTTCCAATAATTTTTTTCTCTGTTGTGGGAGATTACATAATTGAAATAAAGATATGTTTGATTTAGTCTTCTTAATGTCCTCCACAATATCATACCCCATATTATATTCGTCTGTGCTTTTCCCACCATTTTCTGGCTTGTTCATTGTGGTCTTAACTTGCTTATTTATCAATGGGCTAGTTTATTTTCCAATTTCAGAATTCACTTTAGGTTGAGGCTAAGTGATGCCAATATTCCTTTTTGAAGTTTCCTTTGCCACCCTCATCTTAGGAAACAACAGGCTTTTATATACCGCCGGCCCTTTGCTTCTTCAGCCTGCTCCTCTTTGTTCAATCCCAAAGTGGGTGCCTAGTCCCATAATACCATTGTGGTCTCCACAGTTGGTTCTTCCTGTTCTTTTGTTTGATCTTCTTCTAGGTATTCCTTATCTGTCACTTGTGCATCTAATAATTGATTCATCACTAGAGTCATTGAATTTATCCATTGTGGGTATCTCTTCTCAGAGTGATGTTCTTGGTGAAAAGTGCAAAAATTATCCATGCCAACCTCATTGAAATTTAGAACAGTAGAATTAGCTAAAGGCGGCTGGGGCTGTTCACTTTCTTCTCTTTTCTTGTAGAAGGGCTTAAATGGTTTTATTAATGTAGTAGCTCCCTTATCTTTCTCCAAGTCCACTATTTTGTTAGATAATTTATGCACCATTTTAACCACATTTTCTAATTCATTCAAGGGTTCCTCTTTAGGTATGGATAATATCAGAGGATTCTTACTGGTCGTTGGTTTCACTTCCGATTCTAATGTGTGCTTTGCAATACTATCCATGTCAGATTCTACCTTCTTAGCTTCCTCATAGTTTTCTATCAAAGTAGCCTTAACTGCTCTTTTGACAAACATAGCTATAGGTGGATAAAGTGCTGTAGTGTAATACTCTACCAAGGATTCCTCAGCGGGTATTGCTGCAGCACTGAAATTTTTTAATAGGGTAGTGAATCTATGATTGAACTCCTACACCTTTTCTTTCTTTTCCATCCTCATATATAATAGCTCTTTCATGAGTGTGGCGACGGTCTTCTGATCGGCCAAAATTGTTTAAAAAACTGTTTTCAAAATCGTCCTAATCTGTTATAGAATTAGCTTGCAGACTAAAATACCAAGAAGATGCCCTCAGCTCAAATGTGTAAGGGAAAAGTTTGCAAACTACATCTTCATGTTCTACATTTAAAATATTCAGAGCTAAATAGAAACTCTTCAGGTGGTCTTCGATAGAGATGCCTTTTCGAGGGTCGAATTTAGGTAGCACCCTCTCTAGATGTTTGGGAAGATCGTGTAATGGGGAAGCCAGATTAAGTGGCCGTCTAGCTCCCCACGCAGGTGGTTGGTTGACATTATGAGCCATGATTCGTGGTGGAGAATGTGGTGGAGAATGATGCGGGGTATGAGGTAATGCCCGAGCTGGAGGGGATTCGAATCCCAACTGATCAAGGGGATCTGTGATTTATTGAAAAGATAAATCCAACAACTCCTCAAAATTTTCTACAAGCACCGAATCTCTGGTGTATGAGACCTCTTTCTTAGGAACTCGCCATCTAGGTAATGTAGGAATTATGCTTAATCCTCCAATATTCCTTACGTAAGAGAGTGTATGTATCTAGAATTGGTCTATTTCCTCGAATGGGATAGCGTATAAAGGTTCTTTGTTTTCACCTCCAGAATTTAGCTTTTCCTGATCTTCAGTTTCAAGAACGAAGTCTTTTGGTAAAGCTGTTTCAAGTGGGTTTCCGGAGGAATCTCTTCGTATAAACGGATTTCCTCTGCTAGCCATGCACTGGCAGCCCTCCTTTTATCGCCAAAAATTGTTGATGCCTAGAAATTCTTAGCATCGACAGTAGGGATTCTCCCCAATGAGCGATCCCAATTAGATCGTCCACTGTTTGGTATGGGGAATCCATCCGGTTAATGGTTTGACTACCGTAGGTGTAATCGTTTAAGTTCTTTACCGGTTGCGGCCCGGTTCATTGTTTATGTAATTTTATTTTAAAGTATGAGATGCAAGTGCCCTAATTAATGTTATAACTAGGGTTTTCACCCTAGCTTGTGCTAAAGAGCACTTACTAAGGATTCAGGAATCCTTAGTAGCAGTTCAATGATAAGTAAAAAATGAGATTTAAAACAAGTAAAAACTAAGCATTAACATGTGCATAACAACAAATCTAAGCTATAACAGTAAACAGTAAATATCCATGAGAACAAAGTAAATGAGATTTACATTTTTTTATTGATTGGACAAACTAGGGTTTGCAAATATTTTTACCTCAAATAAAGAGGTAGTTGGAGTCCTTGCAGTAGTACAGGAGTAGTGCACCAGTGCTCCAATGTTCTCTCTCTTCTCCAAAATGCTCCAAGGTTGGGCCAAAGGTTCACTCTAAAAGCAGAACTCAATCTCAAATGGCTGGGTTAGGGTTCTGGAGTGATTTTGACAGCACAAGGATAGGATGAATAGTTGATGTGAAATGAGGGGCCTCCATCACCTTTTTATAGATATTTTGGGTGGTGGAGTATTGACCCATGGTTTTAGGCAACCAATGGTACTGGTAAATGGTTTTAGGGTTTTTCCCTCTTTTTTGAAAATATTTTTGACTTTTTTTCCTTTTTATTTTATTTTTTGGGAATTTTGGACCCTTTTTTTAGGGTTTTTAACCTTTTTGAAGGAATTTCATTAATTTGAGGAGGGAAATAATGCTTTTTTGCCTTTTTGCTAACCATTAGAGGGTTTTTAGGGTTTTGGAGGCCAAAATGGTAGGAAAAGTGGACAAATGGGTCATGTGACTAGGGAGATGAGCTAGTGAACCATTTTTGGGTGTTAACAGATTGCCCCCTGATGTGTGAGGGCAGGATCTCATCGTATGGCCGATATACATCATGTAGGTTCTGTAATTTTCCAGGGGTATGAGCATTGTGACGAAGGAGAGAAGAAACGGGTTGGAGACCGGAACACAGGCTCCATACAAACTACAAAAACTGAAAATACATGGCCTCAATAATGAATGAGGAATAATCTCAATATATGAACAAGGAAGGCATACCCATGCTCGTATCAAGATATACAAATAATAATGAGGCCCAAAAGGGGACCTGAACAATACATGGAGAATTGTTGTGTACATCATACTGGTCCAGAGGGGACATAAATTTGGGACACACTCATGGTCGAACCATGACTGATCTGAAGAACTGATACATGGGAACAATGGCAGTCATACTGAATGTGGTACCATAACAACTGATGTTGTGCTGGATCTGAGGGTGTCCAGCAACTGGATGGACTCAAAGACTGAGAGTCAGAATATCAAGGGTACATTGAGCTACATCTGAACTAGGTACTCGAGGAAGCATATAACTAAGGTGCTTCCGAATACTGTCGCCAAGCGCACCCCAGATATCTGCGGGAACATACAATTGGGGGGTTCCAAATAGACTCACCAATGTGCTAGAGTCAGGGGAAATTTGGGGTCTTCGACCAATAACTGAAGGGATCAATAACCTGCATGAATCTCAATGGTGCGATCATGGTGTTGAAGTCGAGCATGTGAGAAACAACCATTCGGAGAGGTACTAAGGACTCCTCTCAAAATGGTCTGTAGCCACTCACCACTGATGGTGATGAGTCCAAGGCACATGGACCTCTGGGTCTATCCTCTGGAATAGATGGGTTGGCATCGACAGAGGGAGACCTATAACTACCAAGGTCATAATGTTTCCTTAATAGGAGCGTGAGGTGGACAACCAAGAGGTGATAGTACTGAAGGTGGGACTAACATATGGTAGGGGTGGGGAACAACTGAGGTCGTAGAGTGGGGGGAAAGACTCAAAGTTCCTTTGTTCAGAGTATGATGGCAAGGATGACTTGGCAACATATGAAACGGACTTAGGGGAAGGGTGTCATAGCTTAAGGGACCAGGGGTATGTGACTGCAATGGGGGAGACTCAATATGGGGAAAAATTGATGAATGATATCAGGAGAATCTAAGGGTGGCATATTGTAGAATACTCTGAACAAAGGAGACCATACTATGGGTGTTTCCATAATGTGGGGATTAGAGATGATCTGTCATGGCATCGATAGGCACCATTTTGACCTTCTTCATGGTTTAAGGAGCGTGAAGAAGAGATAGAAGTATGCTCAAAATGGTACTGTCGTGTGGATTTGTACGAGCCCAGGACAATACATTCTCGTGGGTGCTTTCAATTTTAGGGAGTCTGAAAGCGATAAGAAGACTCTGAAATGGTGGAGGGGTACCGTCATGTGGATTTATACAAGACTAGGATGGTTAGTGCTCGTGGTTGCTTTCAATTTTAGAGAGTATGAAAGCAGTAAGAAGACTCCAAGGGGGTTTCTTTTTCATGTGTTAGTCTCCAAGGCTCGAAAAAGCATAAAAGCATGCAATGAAGAACTCTTCTAGCCGATGTGACTAGAGTATTCATTTTTCGTAATTAGTCTACAAGGTCTGGAAAAGGGTTAAACTTATACCAGGTAGACGCCCTTTCAAATACTTTTAGAAAGCATGAAAGGAAGCAAGATTGCTTGGCGATCTTTTCATTCTTTTAGGAGTCAGAAAAGAGATTAAGATAAACTCCCTAAGTGCATTTTTCATAAAGGAATTCCTTGGCTCGAAAAATGGATAAAATTATACCGAACAAAAGAAATTGCCAAGCAAGGAGGAAGTGTTCAATTTGAGGGACAATTATGAGAACCAAGAATGAAGGCTAGGGGGGAACACTGATGGGGCCTCCTTGCAGGTTGATGAATGGTGGAAAAATAACGCAATGATTACAGTATGGATGGAGCAAAGGGATCATGGATAGGCCGCGATGCAAAAAATGGAAAAAAACAACGATGGCCAATGTAGTACACAAATCAAGGCAGAAAGGGTCATGGAAAAAATGCCCAATTTTTTTTAGTGAGAGTGAGAAATGATCTCAAGCATCATCACAGGTGCGGAAATTTGAATCCGACAATGCAAAGGGTGTGAAAAACGGAGGTCAAATGAATCCGAAATGGTTAAAGGAAAAACAAGGTTAAAAAATGGCTATAAATAAAGGTGATCCCACCAAGCCAAGGATGCAGTGGTCGGGAGAAATGATGACCCACGGGGGAGAAATACTTGGCATATCAAATCAAATCAAATATACAAGTGACATGTTACCTCAAAAATGGTTGATATCACGAATGTGAAAAAGTGAGCAGGGTTAATGACCTGCCCCCATGCTATGTGCATGGGGTTTGTGATTGTGGATCACATATGTGTTGGTTTGAATGATGGGATCATTGAAGTGATGATATAGATGTGACGGGGTAGGGTCAAAATGATTGATCATTCCCCCTATCCCAGGTTTGAGGTAATCTATTGTGCCCCCGAACTCAGAGGTGTCAATGTGGTGCAGATGTTGTCTCAGAGAGGGATCAACATGGCATTGACCAACTATTGGCGGGGGAGTGTACCATGAGGCTGTGGGCCGTGGTGGCATATTGAAGTGATGATATGATGATGGGGTATTCCCCTTGCGGGGTGGATTCCCCCAGTATTGCCGACGATAATGATGATGATGATGAGTAGGCAAGGTTTTGGGCCTGCCCCCATGCTGTGGACATGTGGTTTCCTCGTTGATTTGAAAAGGTTGAACATGTGGGTCGGAGGGATCAGTGGAAGGGGCCAACCGAGCAGAGGGGTCTCCAGTGGAAACCATGTAGATTGTGTTAATTTTAGCTGATGAGGAGGAATCTGGTGGGTGAATCTCCTCGATGGTAGTAATGGATGGCTCTAAAGAGGACTGATTCAATTCTTGGAGAACCAGTCGATACTTGGGTAGGTCTGGGAAATGATGTGAATAATGACCGGAGTCTAAGTGGTTGGTGAACAATGATTTGTTGCAGGGTTTAGGGGTGGTATCTAGTTCCACGACTAGAATATTGGGATCATCCTCCAACGTTTACATGTGCTCTTGAAGGGTTGGAAGTTGTGGATAGTTATGGGTAGCATGGCCCAAGTCATCACATAAAGAGCACTTAGGGGGGACGCAGAATGGAGGGGTATTTTTTGTTGGTTTTGCTGTCTATGTGGTAGTGTAGGTTTGCGGGCCTCTACCCCCAATGGTTTTGGGTGGTGGAGGGTCAGGGTTGGATGTAGACGTGGTCTCCACACTAGGAGGTGGGTAGTGGTGGCAGACTCACCATAACTGTAACTAGGGTTTTCACCCTAGCTCGTGCTAAAATGCACCTAATAAGGATTAAGGAATCCTTAGTAGCAGTTCAATGATAAGTAAAAAATGAGAATTAAAACAAGTAAAAACTAAGCATTAACATGTGCATAACAACAAATATAAGCTATAACAATAAGCAATAAATATCCATGAGAACATAGTAAATGAGACTTACGATTTTTTATTGATTGGGAAAACTAGGTTTTGCAAATATTTTTACCTCAAATGAAGAGGTGGTTGGATTCCTTGCAACAATACAAGAGTAGTGCACCAGTTCTCCAATGTTCTCTCTGTTAGGATATTCCTATACTCCATCCTATTCCTACCAACATTTCAGTTATTTTCATTATCAGTCTTGCATGCATTTCTGCATGTAGCATGCATTCTGCATGCATGCAATTGCATGCATCCTAGTCATCAGTCCCAGCACCTATCCCTCAGTTAGCTAGCCCCAAGAGCTTCTCTCAAATTAGTTTTAGCCCTCCTAGACAGGGAGGCACCCACTTCTCACCCACCAAATGAGAAGGGCACCTTTTCTCACCTACCACTCCTGTTGTACTTCAGTCAGTTGAGTTATCATCAGTTCTTTCCTTGATTTAAGTCTAGAATGACTCTCAACGGACTGTATCACTTCGATGGACCTCCAATGAGACTTGAATGCCCATTCTGATTCTAGATAGCTCCTCATGCGCCCTCCACTGAGCCTCCTTCATTCAGTTAATTCCTCCATGTGCCAGTTACACCTACCACACTCAGTTAGACTCAGTTTGACTGATGGTTGACAGTTACTTGTGCATTGATGACTCCACCGATAATGAGATAGACTTCTAGTTGTGCTTTGATGACACTCCACTGATTTTGGATCTATCCATGCAAGCTAATTCGAATCACACCTAGTGTATTCGAATCCTGAGCATTGTATAATTACTGTTTTACTATTCAGATTAATGTAACATGTGTAATTATTCTGCCTCTATCTGAGCTCCTTTAGATCTATGTTCTACTTCTCTATTCTTCTTCTATTATTCCTAAATTCTTTCATTGTGAGGTTTACATCATCTCTTGGATCTACTGTGAGCATTTTCACATGGTATCAGAGCCATTTGAGAGTATATTTTACCTCCATTCTTGAGAGTTTTTTGCAGGTATTTCAAAGTTCCAGCAGCAGTATCAGCAGTTTCACCTTTGCACTCGTTCCAGCAGTCAAGATGAGCAATTCGAATGCTCCTTCCTCTCCTATGATCCTCACTCCCTTCAATTACTTTGAATGGAAGATTGATATGAAATTACACTTGTGTAATAGACAGTTATCCAGATTGGTATTTGAAAGAGATCCCATACCACATGCAGTTGTGGAGAAAACCAAGCATCTAAATAAAATGGATGAAGCCTTTGGATTCATATGCCTACATATGTCTAAAGATCTATTGTTTCATGTTGAAGGATTCAAAGTCTCCAAATGATTTATGGACAAAATTGGAGAGTCTTTTTGGTAAACAAGATGGGCTAAGATGCCACATTCTCGAAAATGAATTGGTTGCCCTACAACCTAGCAATTTCGAGACCATTCAAGAATTCTTCTCAAAATTTAAGAACTTGCTTGTGCAATGAAAGCATTGTGGCATCACTAAAACTGATGAACAATTGGTGCTCTCCATTCTGAGCAAACTAGGATCTCAATTTTCAGTATTTGTATCTACCTTCCATTCTGGACGAATGTCAATCCCTGGATGGAAGATGCCTACCTTAGAAGTCTTCACCGAAGCTCTCATTCAAGAAGAGGACAAATTGATTCAAATGGGTGCCATCAAGGCCTCCAAAGATCAAGCTCTTCTAGCTGGAGGAGCAAGTGGCAAGAATGTGAAAGGGAGGAAAAACGAAAAGAAGCCATCGAAATCCAAGCTGAATGGTAAGTCAAGTCCATCAAAAAGAGCCTCTAGCCCCAAGAAGGACAAACATAAGAGATCTGAATGTCCCTACTTCAAGAGAGGATACCATTCTGAGAAAGCTTGCATGCACAAGAAAATATACCTACTAACCAAGCTTCTTGAACAGAACAAAATTGCTATTCCAAAAGATGCAAAGATGTCTGATTCTGGAAGTGGATCTGATGGTCATGAGGATTGCCATGCATTGATGGCTGGTTTTTCAAAATCAAAATCCCTCCTCATAGATTCTGGAGCCTCCAACCACATGGTTGCCTCTGAAGAATATTTTTCCTCTTTAGATGTCAAAGATGGGCCTACTATTCACATGGGAGACAACTCTCAGATTTGTGCCAAAGGATTGGGTATAGTACATATGGAGCATGGCAAGTTCAAGAATGTTCTATTCGTTCCCTCCTTGGCAACAAACTTGTTATCTGTATATCAGATGACTCACACCGGATCACCTAAGGAGGTGACCTTTGGTCCCGACACAGTTGAAATTACATAGATCTCCACTGGGAAGAGTATAGCAAAAGGGTTCGCAAATCATGCCTCCAAGGCATATGAGTTCTCTCATTTTCTTCCCTTCTCTCTTCCTACTCCTTCAAAATCTGATGAAGATTCAAGTGGCTCTTCTTTTGATGAAGATGAAGATTTTGATGTTGAGATCAAAGTTCAAGAACATTCAGATCCAGAACCAACACATGTTCTCAATCCAGAGACAAGGCCAACATGGGCTCACATAGTCCTTGTAGCTACTGAGAACACAGTTGAGGATCCAGCTGCTCACAAAACTACCAAATTTCAGCACCATGCCAACCTTGCATTATTCCATCTACCTCTCCATGATAGATGCAGCATGATGATGGGGTTCTCTCTTCCATCCCTTGGGAAGACTCATCATGATCCATTTGCTCCATTTGCAGAAAGAATTCCTGAAAGACTTGCTTTGTCCAATAAATCCTCTACATAGTGGGAGGCACATCAGAAGACCACATCTAGATCTAGTACCTGCTTTGGCATCCTACAGAGGATCATCATGCCAAGTTTTTTGCAAAAATTTTCACTGATGAAAGCTTCTTTCTTTTCTGCTTACTATGATGGTTCTTTGAGTTATTTTACTGTTCTTTTGAGGGGGGGTATTTTTCCCATGAGTTTTCCCCATTTCCTCGATTTATGGACAGTTCTTTATTTTTTCTATCATTTATTTGATTGTATGGGTGACCTTTGGTCCTAGTTACCACGACTTAGGATGGATTAAGGGGGGGTGTTAGGATATTCCTATACTCCATCCTAGTCCTACTAGCATTTCAGTTATTTTCATTATTAGTCTTGCATGCATCCCAGTCATCAGTCCCAGCACCTAGCCCTCAGTTAGCTAGCCCCGGGAGCTTATCTCAAATCAATTTTAGCCCTCTTAGACAGGGAGGCGCCCACTTCTCACCCACCACTTGAGAAGGGTGCCTTTTCTCACCTACCACTCTTGTTGTACTTCAGTTAGTTGAGTTATCATCGGTTCTTTCCTTGATTTAAGGCTAGAATGACTCTCAACTGACTGTATCACTCTGATGGACCTCCGATGAGACTTGACTGCCCATTCTGACTCCAGATAGCTCCTCATGCACCCTCCACTGAGCCTCCTTCATTCAATTAGTGCCTCCATGTTCCAGTTACACCTACCACACTCAGTTAGACTCATTTTGACTGATGGTTGACAGTTACTTGTGCATTGATGACTCCACCGATGATGAGATAGACTTCTAGTTGTGCTTTGATGACACTCCACTGATTTTGGATCTATCCATGTAGGCTAATTCAAATCACACCTAGTGTATTCGAATCCTAAGCATTGTATAATTATTGTTTTACTATTCAGAGTAATGTAACATGTGTAATTATCCTGCCTCTATCTGAGCTCCTTTGGATCTATGTTCTACTGCTCTATTCTTCTTCTATTATTCCTAAATTCTTTCATTGTGAGGTTTACATCTCTTGGATCTACTGTGAGCATTTCCACACTCTCTCTTCTCCAAGATGCTCCAAGGTTGGGCCAAAGGTTCACTCTAATTGGATAACTCAACCTCAAATGGTTGCGCTAGGGTTCTGGAGTGATTTTGATAGCATAAGGATAGGATGAATAGTGGATGTGAAATGGGGGGCCTCCATCACCTTTTTATAGATATTTTGGGTGGTGAAATATTGACCCATGGTTTTAGGCAACCAATGGTATTGGTAAATGGTTTAGGGTTTTTCCCTCTTTTTTGAAAATATTTTTGACTTTTTCCCTTTTTATTTTATTTTTTGGGAATTTTGGACCCTTTTTTTAGGGTTTTTGACCATTTTGAAGGAATTTCATTAATTTGAGGAGGGAAATAATGATTTTTTGCATTTTTTGTAACCATTTGAGGGTTTTGGAGGCTAAAATAATAGGAAAAGTGGACAAATTGGTTGTGTGACTAGGGAGATGAGCTAGTGAACAATTTTTGAGTGTTAACAAATGCAGTGGAATTGACAGGAAGAAGCCTCACAAGTGATGCGCAGGTTCTTACCTCTCGTCTTACCACTTCTACCTTATCAATTCGATTATTATATAATCTAAACTAACAATCCTATCCCTACAAGGATCAAATTTAAAGTAAGAATACTAAGTTTAAAATGCTCAAGTACATTTAACAGATAGCCATTAAAAGAAACACTCACATTTACAGCATAAATTATCAAAGATAGTTATGATATTGATTAAAGCAATTTATTACTTTATTATACATAACCATTTGCATGAAATAAGGAAACCATTCATCATCATTGAAATAATTCGAAAGGATTAGAAAGATCTCACAGTATGATAGATTCATAAAAGAAATAATTATGTTCTAGCGATCACACATTCCAGGCAAACATCAATGCAAGCTTTTTTCCAGCAAACTAGTCCCTTCTCATTAGCAAAGAAAAATTATTTTACAAAATGTCTCCAGCATTTAATTCACCGGCAAAAATCCCTTTCTCCTTACTCTCCTCCTCTATTTATCTTACCAAAATTTGGTCCTCTAGTGACTCTTCATTTACCATAACCCTAGGAATCCTCAAAATTTGTCATTTAGTGCTTACATAGGAAAATACAAAAAGATATTTACAATTAAAGTTAAGTGGGCCTTGTTAAACTAGAGATATAATATGCCCACGCAATAGCCTCCTCATCTATGATATTAAATTTGACAGGATCCAATACTTTTAAGGACACTACATGATCTGACAACTTTGTTTCTATATGCACCAATCCTGTTGCTGGAGCCTTGAAGCTATCTTCCAAAAAAATGCATTTGTAGATGCTTGTCCCACAAAGTGGTGGATGTCTTCTTCTGTGAGAACGCCCAACTTTCTGATGTAGTCTAGATCTTCCCGCAACCCATTCTGCAACTGTGCTATGCGTTGGTCTCTTTTAGGAAGCTCATTCCTCTCCGAGACTAAAGGGAGATGACATTTCTCATGAACTTGATGGATTTTCTCAGAAAATATGACACTTTTGGATAGTCTTATGAATTTCATTATTTAGTCTCCTGCCATCTTTCCTACAAAATTCTAGAAGTCCCATATCCTACTCCAGGTATGTTGTTGTCTTCGGAGGCAATTGATCAGGGAATTCTTATTTAGTTTCTCTCCAAGCCATCTGGCTCTTTACCTTATCTGCAATATCCAATAGCTTTTTCCTGAATGCTAGTGACTCCACAACTCTCACCTTCATCCTCGCCATCAACAACTTCATATTGTAGTTTTCTTTTGTGAGTATTTCCTGAGAGCGACATATTTGTTCCCGAATCTTGCATGCTTGTTCACAAAACAGAATCATGCCTTGCTTTCTATTATCTGCTAACTCTAGATGCTCTGGTAGAGATTCCTTTTCTCTTAATAATTCATCCATTTGAGTTTTCAATTCCTCGGCCTTCTGGTTTTCCATTGATTCTCGTGCTTCCAGGTCTATGATCTTTGCTTCAAAATCACTTCTCTCACCCTCCATTATCATCAACTACACATTTAATGTTTCTTTATCTGTATCCAGATTTTGGTAGTTGGATAGCAATTTGTCCTTTTCAGATAATGTGGCCTCAAATTTCCTTTTCAGCTCTATGCTTTCACCCCGCTCCTTTACCAAGTTCTCCTTCAATTTCAACATCTTCTCTTTGTTGCGTTCGATATTGTTCAGGAATTTGTCAATATTATTTGCACTTTCTTGCACAACAACTATGTTGAAAGATGCCATGAACTTAGGGTCCTTGTGGGTACCCTCCATGATTGTGTTTTCTTGGAGAGTGATGACATCGGGATGGGTGCCCATTTTCAACCTCTTCTCTGTCCTCCTCATGATGGTCTTTCTTTTTGAATAAAAAATTATCGTGTCCAATTTGGACACAATATGTTGCTTTGATGGGGTGAATGGGGTGAGTTCGAGCTCAGCAAATGGGAGGTGACCTCCGGTGAGCATCACACTAGACACCTTAGGTGGGTCTATGTCCATCTGATGTGGACTCCTGTGTTCACTCTGGGTTCCTTGTTTATCCACAACTTCCTTGAACCGATCCTCTTCTTCTTTTCTTCTTAATTCCTCAACTGCTTCCTTTCTTTCTATCTATTTCCTTGCGTTTTCTGCTTCTTTTAGCTCTTCCTCGGCTTTTCTTTGTTGTTCCTCAACAGCTTCTCTTTCTTTCCTCTCGGTCTCTTCCTTTTGTTGTCTCCCCGATTCTTTTGCTCGTAGTCGTTCTGCTTCTTCTATTCACAACATTTTTGTTTCCTCTTTAAGCTTCCTTTCCGATTCCTCTACTTGTAGTCTTGTGGATTCTTCTCGTTTCCTGTAATTTTGCCTCCTTTGCAGTATTGGCAGCAGTACTCGAACCAGATTCACTTTTGCGACCAAATCGCTTGTTCAACTCGGTCATGTTGCTTGCCCTCCGATACACTTCTTCGTCCCTCAAGAAGTGATTTGTGTATTCGAAGGTAATTTTACAAGAAGCACAATGTCGAGCGACCTTATCTTGGCTATTGTGCCTTACAAAAATATTTGTTCCAAAATGAAAGGCCTCCAAATATTTGACAAAATATTCGGCTCCCTTCTCCTTGGGGAATTTTTATGCGCCGATAGTGAATGGCATTGGTGGGTAGGAGTCCTTCTTATTCTCATGGAAAAACTTGCCAACTCCATTGATAAAAACTTGCCTTACGGCCTCTTTGTGCACAACAAAATCGGTAGCATATTTAGGCAACAGAGAAGGGGGTTGGGTGCCCCCATACATCCTGAGCTAAGTGCCTTCTACGGATAAATAGTAATCTCCATATTCCTTGATAACTGCCAAAGCGTTCTCGAACAGACAATTTGGTTCCTTATTGAAAATTAGCCAGTAAAGAGGCATGATTAATCCCTCATAAATTAGTTTGTAGTGACTTGCATACTTGTGATCCCATGTCATTTGATAAGCTACATGAAGGGGAGATTTGACCTGATTCCAAACACATCCAAATCAGGGAAAGGGTTTCTGATTAGTATGCAATCTAAGAGATAGGAAGACATGAAGAATTCAACCTTCTTCTGCGTCAGTCCTCCTTGTGTTGCAACAATGTGTGATGCCATACTTTTAGAAATGATATTTGCCCAGTTGAAAATTGTACCATGCATCGCAATGTGGTACATCACTAGGACCCAGCTGATTTTATAGGTGTTTATGTTTTCCAAGCCAAAAACCTTGCTTAACATCATGATTCTATACAAGGTCCTTAAGCTTTGACTATTGTATTCTTTGCTATACCTTTGTCTCAACTATTTTTCAGGGACCGTCATCTTCTGAGCATAATCGAAGTGATCTATATTGACCTCTCTTATCCAGTCATCAGTCATCATAAATTTAGGTGAGGGTAGGTTGTATGCTGCAGCTATGTGGCCTGGTTATAAGGATGTGATCCCTTCTCCTTTGGCATCTGATATGATTATGGTGATACCATCCACCTGGGGTAAGATCCATTCGATAACCTCTGAGCAAGGGAATAACTCCGGGTGTGTGTCCGCCTTATGGAGACCAGAACTCTTAATATTCTGGTAGACCATTAACTCTTCGATAGTTGCTTCAAGCAAATTTCCATCTATGATGACTCTATATAGTTCACGCCATTTGAACTCTGGGATGACCCCTGACACGGCTCTAGTGTCTTCGAACATTGTCTCTACTGGGGTATCCAACACTATTTCTACGTTTGACTTTGATTCCACCAACTTGGACTTTCGCTTGGCAGACCTTGTATGCATATCAAATCTGATGAGACATAATAAATAAGTGAGGAATCTTCATCAAATCGTTTACAAACAATTCATTATTCATGATATAGCAAATGAGCATAGTTAAAATAATATTTGAATGCTAGCATTGTTTGTTTAGCTTTTAAAATGTGATGGAGTCTTCAAGCACAATTGTGGAAACAAACCAAAGGTACTTATTTCAACTGTTTGCATCAAAATTTCAAACCTTTGGGTGAAAGACAAGCTTAATTTTCCTTTGGATCAATGCATAAACAAACTTATAAAAGGAAAATGCAGCTTGGAAACATTATAGCTTACATAGATAGTTAAGCAAATGAAGAATTCCATGTTGAAAGACCAATGCAGTTAAGGTTTGCTATGTTTCAATGATATGCAGATGTGTGGAAATCAGAGTGCAAGTGGACAATAAGTAGAATTGTTTTGGAAAATTCCTTCCGAAGGTTTTCATTAATAACCAAGATATCTACAAATTAAAATGAGCAATGAGGAACAATGACTCGGTAAAACTGATTTCGGGGTCACTCAAACAGTTTTTTTGTTTCTTTTAGTTTAAGTTCGAAATCACTCTGGCGCATTTCTTTAATTAGGAACACATTGTTTGATGGGTGTAACGCCTTCAAGCTTAACACAATGTCGGGTAAGACTTTGGAATCGAAAGAGCGGCCATGGGGGCGCCGTGTGGGCAATGTGGTCTCGGCAGTAAACAAGAAGGAGACATCCAAGGCCGACGCTTTGCAAGGGTAAAAGGCATGGGTAGCCTGAAGACAAAGAGCGGCAATCCTAAACTATATTCCTGGATAACTTCGGTTTTCTACATGTTACCTAAAGCTTGAGACTTTAAGCATCTAGGCTCATAAAGGTGGGCTTCACGGCAGCATGGAAACTGGAAAACGCGTAAAAAACCCCACTGTTTGTGGCAAAAACAACTCCTTTCCCCACATGTAGTCATATCGACGGAGAGGATACGAGGGTTACAACAGGCACGAACGGGTTGTCGGGCTAAGGCGAGCTACTCAGACTGAGAAACCTTAGCCGGGTGAGGCCATGGAAACCCCACTCAGAAACATGACTCTAAGCCCACACTTGATAACCGTAACCCAAATGAAATTGAAAAACAAAGGCATGTCAGACAAAGACTAAAATAAGGGATAGAACGCCCAAAACAAACAAATTTACTAAAAAGATGAAGATGAGGGTGTGAGGCTGCCTACCTGTCACTCACAGAATGGCCGTGAATTTGAGCTTGGCAGTGTGGAGTACTTAGCGTCCGATGACTGGCGGTGGCGAGAGTGTACAAATGACGTTTTCTTATTTTCACTAATGCGGCTTAAAACCCCCTTATATATATAACAAATGAAATCCTTGTAATAAATGCGAACGAGGTTGGTAGGTGGGTCATTAAATGACCAATTCCGTTTGGTGCCACACACCTTTTCGCTTTTCGGTGCTAACCAAGAAATCTCCTGTCAACCGTTTTAGCGCACTTTGTCGAGTTGATGCGAAATGGTCAGCGCAAACTCGCTAGATCGCAGTGATCCACCGGCATGAATTAGCCCGAACGCCACGAAGCGTCGACGTCAACCAGTTAGAAAGCCATGAAACATCGACGTTAATTATCAAAGACGCTCTGAAACATCGGATTAGATTCATCAAACGCGACGATCTTGCTCGGGGAAAAACGCGTTACAATTTCGTGAAAAGTTCGACGCAATCTCATCAAATTACTTGTGAAATGGTTGATGTTAATTCTTCAGTTGCTGTGACATAGTTGGCGCACTTCGTCCAGATCGCAGTGAATCGATCGACGTAATGAAATGATTGCTGGGGAATGATCGACGCGCTTTCCCAAAACACTTGCGAAACCTCAGGTGTGAACTCATCAAAAGGTCGTGAAACATTCGGCGTGACCTCTCCAGAACGCTGCGAAATGTCGGTGTGAACTCGTTAGAAAGCCGCGAAAGATGCAGCGAAATGATCGGTGCAATCTCGCCAAAATGCAGCGACCGTTTCGGTGCAAAAAATCAGAGTTACTTAACCAAGACTTGCTCTTTTCCTTAAAACGTTTCAGGAAAAATTCTAAGTGTCAAAAGGGGAACTCTAAACTCTACAAAATAAAGGAGGGGCCCTACAATTTTAAGAAAAAATTGGGGATTAGGTTGCAACTGCAACAGGTCATCGTTCCGCTTGATTTACTCGAAGGGAAAATATACGTCGAACAAATGAGAGATGAGTTCACAGAAGGATGGGACAATGTATACAATGTTTCAAAAGATTACATCAATCCCACCGCCGATGAAGAATTGGGGTGGCGAAGTATCAGTTCGACATCGTCAGACTCCGACGAGGTGCTAGAAAATTGGCAGAATCGATTGCATGAGGTATCATTCGGGAAGTGTGCACGAATCACTTAGTCATTGAGATGGGTAGCGATAGAGGTATGCAATCTGCCGACATACGAAGGTTTACCCAATATGGAAATATTCATCCATGAGTTTGAAGACAAGGTATCAGAACCACAATGATTGTTGGCGCTAGAAGAGGCATTGAAGGCTACTCCAAGAAGATGGCGGGCTGCACACAAGTCCTCGATAATGAGATGGAAATTATGTCAACAATTGATGGAAGTCAAATTTGGGGAGAATGAATGCTACAAAGGGAATAAATATAATGGAAGGGGTGATCCAAGGGATCATCTGGGAATGTGTCAAATAGTATGGGGAATGAGGCCGAAGCAGGAGTGTGTTCATGTGTTCATCCATACACTAGATGAGGTACCATGGAGCTGGTACATCGCAACAGAATTGCGATGAGGAACAACTACGTGGGAAGAATTAACCACTAGCTTCAGTCACACATTCATCTTCGTTGATGAGAATCCTTTCATCCATAATGCACTGCAGGAGATCTGCGAAAAGGTACTATAGACAGTTTCAACTGAAAGATCAATGAGGCTACAATTGACTGCGACACCAAAAATGACGATGGAATGTTACAATGTGTCAGGAGGACCTGATGATGAGGAATATAATAGAGCCGTCTATGTCCCAGAGACAGAGGGAAGTCACGATGTTGAAGCACCAACTATGTCATTTGACAAATTCCAACATCCATTGAAAATTAAGAAGGTCAATATTGGGTTAGTGGAAAATCCCAAGTTTTCTAGTATTGGAGACTATTGGGATGATTCAACAATTTGAAAGGTCACCAACCTACTGCATGAATTTCAATATTTGTTCCCGACGAAGTTTCTGAAATGAAGGGAATTTCTGGGGACCTGGGAGAGATGAATGTCCCTCTTAAACCTGACACTAAGCCAGTAAAGAAGAGACCTTATAGACTGAATTCCAGATTTAAGGAGTGGGTGAAGGTTGAGATAGAGCGAATGTTGGATGCAGGGATTATTGAGCCTATCGAAGAGTTGGAATGGATCATCCCAATGGTCGTCCAAGATAAAAAGACTGACGAAATCGAGATTTGTGTCAATCTAAAGTAGCTAAACGATGCATGCATTCATGATCCATTCCCTATGCCATTCACCAATGAATTTTTTGAAGGTGTTGGAGGACATGAGGTATACTCATTTACAGATGGATTCTCAGGATACCACTAGATTAGAATCGCGAAAAAAGATAGACATAAAACCACCTTCATGACAGAATGGGGATTCTTTCAATACACAGTGATGTCATTTGGTCTCAAGAACGCCCCTACAATATTTTCAAGGCTAGTCGTCGCTACGTTCAAATATTTCATTCAAAAGTTTTTTGCGGTGTATATGGACGATTGGACCATATATGGGTTGGTTAAGGACCACATTGCGAACCTCAGGATGATGCTGGAAAGGTGTCGATGACATTAGATTTCGCTGAATTTAAAGAAGTGTATTTTCTGTGCACCGTTTGGTATCCTACTGGGACATATTGTATGCAAGGAAGGTATGTTGTTTGACCCAAAAAATATTGCAATCATTGTCGACATACCAACACCAACGACAGTAAAAAAATAGAGGGCAATGTTGGGACATACAAGATATTACAGGAAGCTTATAAGGGGATATGCCGCGATTACCGCACCGATGGAGAAGTTGTTGAAGAAGGATGCAAAGTTCAAGTGGAACGACGAGTGCCAAAAGAGCCTTGACATACTGAAGGAAAATATGGTCGAAGCACCAATATTAGTCTTCCCTGACTGGATGAAATAATTCCATGTCCATGTAGATGATTCATTAATAGCGCTAGGGGTGATGTTGGCCCAGCCGGGAAAAGGAGCGATTGACCATTTGATCGCATTCGCAAGCCGGAAGTTGTCTACCACAGACAATAATTATAAGAGGACAGAGAGAGAAGTCCTTACGATGGTATATGCGCTACACAAATCCCGACACTATCTTCTTGGAGGACAGTTCAAAATGTTTACTGACCATTCGACGTTAAAGCACTTAATCAACAAGCCTATGTTGGGGGGGAAGATCCGTCGATGGTTACTGCTATTGCATGAATTTGATTTTTAAATAATTGTGAATCCTGGACGACTGAATGAAACACCCTACCATTTGTCGAGAATTGAACCAGGTGAAGAACCAAGGAGCATTGATGAAGGCTTTCCCGATGTGCATCTATTTAGGATTGAAATGGTCGATGACCATTATGAACAAATTATTCAGTTTTTGGCTATGGGAATAGAACCTAAGGAGTTCAATACTAGTCAGAAGAAGCAGTTAGTCATTAGGGCCACTGGTTTCCAACTAATCGCAGGAAAACTATAAAATATGGGCCCAGATGAAGTTCTTCGCCAATGTGTCCTTCCACATGAACAAGAAAGAGTGTTGGTGAAAGATCATGATGGGATCGCAGGAGGAAATTATGGAGGGCGTGCAACCTCTAGGAAGATACTTAGGGTTGGATTATGGTGGCCAACAGTGCATGGTCATGCAAAATATTTCGATAAGATATGTGACGTATGTCAGAGGACGGGAAAACCATCAAAAAGGGATGAAATTCCACTAGTGCCTCAGCTGAAATTACAACCCTTCGAAAAATGGGTAGTAGACTTTGTGGGACCCTTCAACCCACCAGGAAGAAGAACAGGTTCGAGGTACATAATTACTGCAACTGATTATTTGACAAGATGGGTTGAAGCAGCACCGATGAAGGATTGCACAACTGCGATAGCATCAAGGTTTCTCTTCGACAATGTGGTCACCAGATTTTGGTGTCCAAAGATATTTATGAGTGATAAAGGCACACATTGCATCAATAAAACCATGATATCCATGATTGAGGAATTTCAAATTCAGCATCGAAGGATTATCCCATATCACCCACAGGAGAATATTCAACATCGAAAGAGCATGCATTCACTAAAGTGTGTAATACAAACCATGAGTACTGGGATTTGAATATTTCGGTGGCGTTATGGGCTTACAGAACGATATCGAAAGGTTGACAGACCATAATCCTTTCAAGTTGGTATATGGACAACAAGTGGTGATGCCGATGGAGTACATTGTCCCTAGTCTATGCATTGTAGCATTGACATGAATGAGCGACGATGGAGCCATTGAAGAGAGATTGGAGCAGCTATTACAGCTTGAAGAATATCGATTCATCATAGGATTTCATCAGCAAGTAGAAAAAGATCGCCAAAAGGCTTGGAATGATCACCATGTAAAGGAAAAGCACTTTCAGCGCGGAGACATGGTTCTCCTATATGATAGTAATTTTGCGAAGCACCTAGGTAAGCTCCAGATGCATTAGCTTGGTCCATACATAATAAATTTCATTACTGACAGAGGTGTAGTTCAGCTACAAAAGTTAGAAGGAACATTGTCGACAAATTTATTGAATGGGAGCCGACTAAAACCCTATCGGGATAGCCCGACGCACATTGATCGAGAAAGAGAACAAGTCGACAAAAAAGAAAAGAAAAGAAGAAGCGAAGTTTGGGATTCTGTCGACAGTACTGCGACAAGGATCAAATTCATAAGTCCGTCGATGGAATAGTGAGGAAGTATGAAACGATGATGAGGTTTGGGGCCTGTCGACACCCGATGAAGTGCAAACTTGTCAAATCAGGTAATAAATGCAGTAGTTAAGACATGGTGGACAACGATGCAAGTGGATGAAGGTGCATTTAATGGCCAATGAGTGCACAAGATTTGGTAAATCGACAGAGGATTCGGTAAATTGACGAAGGATTTGGTAGTCATTGTCCAAGATCGACTTGATGGATGGGAAGCAAGAAACCAAAGCTATAAAGGCATGCACAGATGGACAATTTGACTCATTGTGCATTGCAAGATTTGGTAAAGAAATTGTAGAACATAGTCGAGCGAAGAGTGAGTTAAGAAAATTATGATGGTGCAAGTAATCTCCAGCACTAGCACGTAGGAACAACCCAAGACAACGTCGATTGTCCACAAGCAACCAGAAATTGCATCAATACGAATAATCAGGAAGAAGAGAAGTGCCACTGGACCGGTGGATACTGACCGAAGAACCAAGCACACTTGTAGTTCGACATAGGCTACTTCTGCAGAAGGAGAAGCGGGCACATCAGGCATCGCAGAGGAAGAAAGGACATAAAGAGGAGGGAAACAAGTCCGATGGTAGAATACTTACTGGGGTATGTGCCATAGTGGAAGGAAGGATCTCCAACAATAAGACTCGACAGGAATACCGAATACACTATCTATGAGCCAACAACACTAGAGAGTGTCCACACCACATGAGATGTATTGCAGCGATTGCAAAAACTGCAATACAACGACCATGATATCTTGGCATATCCAGAGTGCACCCAAAGTACATTTGTCGACAAAGAGCATGACGATGGAGGACCAATCACAAGGGATCCATTGAAATGGGCATTGGGATTGCGGTGCTCAGGGATGCTATCCATCATCCACATGCCACATTTTGGGAGATCTGTGTAGGTGAATGCATGCATCAAGCAATTGCTAGTATGCTTTCACGGTGGATACTTATGGCTGGATAAGAAGATCCCAATCACAGTGGATTTGATTGTGCAGATCACTGGGTTACCCAAATCAGGGGTAGACCCATCGCAGTACTTCTAGGGGAAGGAAATGACAAAACTTTAGCTGTGAAGATGAAGGTGAAGTATAGGGTGGAGAAAAACACCCATGGATATTTGATCGGCGTGATCAATGATCGAGCTGTAAGTTTCGCAGTGAAGCTACTAGCAATAAATATTGTAAGGAAGAATTGCCCCAATCAATTCACATCGGGGGTGATCGCATCGACGAAGAAGTGCGCGGCCGGAGTTCAAATGAACTTGTCATTGTTCCTACTTAATGAGTTGATGGAAGATGCGATGGTGACACAAGTTAAGGGCAAGCCCTTCACATACTCGTGGATATTATTGTTGATTGTGCTGGTCGCATGGATGGAGCCACTGCAATACCAGGGTATGGAGATAGAGACAACAAAAGTGTGCCGAGGGCCACAATACCAGAATATTTGGGAATTAAATGACAAGGAGAGGAAAAAAGGTAATAATATTCAATTTTTCATTTACTTAGAAGAATTGCACATAGAAGTGGTGAAGGTTCCGTGACTAACAGAGGCTGCAGTGAAAACGTATCGGAGGATTACAAAGCTCATTGTGGGGCCGCAAGCGATATTTATCTAGGCCCGCTCAGATCCATACAAACAATGGTTCACGACACAATACAAGCTGAGCGAAGAAGAAATGGATGCCATAGTAGAAGAATGGAAGGACGAATGGAAGGTTCCCATTAGTGAAGAGCAATTATCGGACCCTGAGGATGGGAAACTGATAGATGTGCCAAAGACACAAGAAGATGAGAAGGAATCAGATGAGGAGGATGAAGGTGCAGATGACCATTCGTGCACCACAAGCCATGACGGGGAATCAAAATATACCCAGATGGATTTAGAGCTAGATGCTCAGCGACAGGAATCCAGAATGAAACATAGGATAGAGAAGGGGGAGGGGATTACTATTATCGGTATCCTTGATGAACAATTGAATCAGCCGCTCGACAAAATAACAAATGTGGCGGAGGAGAACCGTGCAAAATTCACATAGCATGCGACGAAAAACTTCCACCAAGTGTTGCAACTATCGCAAACGTTGACCACTGCAATTGTGGAAACAAGACTACAGTCATGGCAAGCAGATCCAAGCGCATCAGAAGTGCACTAGATCAATGTGGATATTGGTACCTAATGACGGATCGTACAAGTGTTACCTACTGCAATCACGACAGGAAACGAAGACTTGGATGCTGCATTGCAAGGACTAGACACCATCAACATCGACTTAAACATGATTCCCATGTTTATGCGACATCGCACTTACACTGGGGTGAGTGAAGAGATCAATGACCACGAAGCATCAACACATGATCAAATGGTCACTTATAAGTGGCAGGTGCAAATCATTAAAGAGGAGGTTGAATGCCTCTGCTAAGAAAAATAGGTAGTCATGAATGAGAGAGAAAAGGCGGTGGAGGATCGAAGAAGATTGGAACATGCCAACTCCATGGCATGTGAAGATGCGCTTGAAATAGGAAAAGAAATGTTTGCAGAAGCAAAAGCATTAAGGTTGGGCACAATCATTACAGATATTCGGAAAGAGCACAAAAAATTATAGATAAGGGCAGTGCCAAGCACACAACCAGAGCCGGTTGAGGAAAGGAAGAGTGTAATTGAGGAGTCTGCAGCAGAGATCACGCAATTAGAGAAAGCAGTGCATAGTATTGCGGGAAGAAGTATCGCAGTTTTGGGGAAGTATCATGCAAGACGAGCAGTTGCACCAGCTAAATGTGCAACTTGGTGAGGCAGAAGCACAGTTGGAGGCATTGAGGGGATCGGTTAAGGCGATGCCCCTACTGGCGCAGATGATGAAGGCGACAGAGTTGAAAGAGTTATAGCATCGCATCAACAAGGAACAAATGAGGAAGCAAAGAAGAATAGCGTGGCTATATGAGGTGCAGACTAAAGAAAATAAATTGGCAGTCGAGGCGATGCAAGTAATAACACAGCTAAAGGAGAATCTGGAGAAAGTGCAGCAGATAGGAGACAAGCACCCAATAGTACAGGAAGTTGAATACCGCGCAACACTCAAATCTATGGACAAGGAAGTTGTTAAAATATGTGTTGGCATTAATGTTAAAGAATGATCGAAAGTTTTAATTAATTAATTAATTAAAAATCAGTAAGTAATAAACAAAGAATTAATTATTTTGGAAAGACACGAAGGTGAAAAGACACAAACTTGAGAAAGGAAGAGACGTGACCTTAAATATATGAGGTACATGGTATTATATAAACATATAGTATAATTGGAGAAGAGTGTCTCTATAATGAATATTAAAGAGCAACGAGAAAGGAAGAGACCAGAAAATGAAGAATTTCTAGAGGCTGATTTGATGAATGAAGAAAAGATCAGGAAGATAAAAACAGAAAAGGGTGGCAGGGTGGTGCTAGGGGTAGATTGAATTTTTCCAAGGAGGTTGTAGCCTCCTTCCAGTAGTAGCTAGTAAATGGGGTGTAGTAGCATCCTTGTCTGTTGTAGCAGGAAGAAACCAGGGTGTTGTAACATCCTTCAGTTGTAGCTGAGAAACTTGGGGATTGAAGTCTCCAACAAGTTGTAGCTTGCAAAAACTATTGTAAATATAATTTTGCAGTATAGAAAGAGATTGTGGCTTTCCCAATTGGGCTTCCGCGCTAAAATATGTGTTCTGTGTATCTTGTTAATTCTGTGTGTTAATAAATAAGTTAAAAGTGGTTTTAATTGTTAAAATTTATCAATACTGATTCACCCCCCCTCTCAGTATTTTCCAATATTCCAACAATTGGTATCAGATCAGGATCCTTTACTACAGTCTAAACCACTAGAAGGAAGATCCTATTAAAAACCACTATGGATCAATAAGAAGGGATTTCATCCAAGAGAGCTCCAGTACTTAATAAAGAGGAATATGCTTATTGGAGAAAAAGAATGAGTGCATACTTACAATCATTAGGATATTGTGTATGGAATTCAGTAATATCTGATTATATCCCACCAAAAAGAATAAGGACTACATCTTAGAAAAAGTCCAAGAAAAATAACTCAAAGTAAATGGAGGCCATACTTGATGGATTATCTCAACCCATCAAAGAGAAGATATGACAATGCATCTCAGCTAAGGAACTCTGGGTCAAATTGGAGAAACTTTACTTAGTTGAACAAAGAGTAGAAGCAAGCCTTTATATTCTCGAGGATGCTAGTGAAGATGGAGAAAATATATTCATGGGAACAATAACTCAAGCTTCAGAAGATGAATCAGATGTGGAAGGAGAGGTGGACCTAAAGGCTGAACTCATGTGTGCTCTTGAGGAAATTGAAAAATGTAGAAGAAGGAACAAATCTTTGAAAGGACAATTGTCAAAATACCAAGAAGAGCTAAAGTCAAAAGAAGAGGAAGTCAAGAACCTCCAAGAAGAGCTACACAATTCAAGACAACAAGTGATGGCTAACATGAAAGAGGCCTAGAGATTAAAACAAAAAGTTGCTAAACTCAAGGGAGAAGTAGAGAGGCTAAAAGATCAACAGACTATCAATGAGAAGTTCAAGGAAAGTACTGAAGCACTTAATAAAATCCTCAGTCTACAAACATCCACCCTAAATAAAACAGGTCTTGGATATGATCAAGAACATGTAATTAAAGGATCAATATCCATCACTCAAGAAAATGTCGAAAGGGTTAAAAGTTGGGATAATGCTTCAAAAGATATATCTAGGAAGCAAAAGAATCACAAGAAAATGAATTCCAGTCATTAGAATTTTGCTTATCCTCCTAAGATGAAAAAATCCATAAGACATACAAATGAAAAGAGTCATTACAAGCAGAAAAACTAGAGATTCTCCAAATATAAAGGAACATTCTATGGATATTTTCATAGCTGTCACAAGTTTGGTCACAAGGCTGCTAATTGTAGAATCAAAGAAGAAGATCAAGGTCTGAAAAGGAAAGAAGACACCAACATCTCAAATGGTGGAATATTTATTAAATGTTTTATATGTCACAATATTGGACAGTTTGCAAAAGATTGCAAGAACAAAACATACAGATTGTTTAAGGAAGCACAAGGGAAGATATGTAAGATGAAACCCAAAAGACAAAGAAATGAAAAACTAGTAAGCAGAGTACCTCGTGGAAATATGTGGAGAAGAAAGGAAGACTACAAAGATTAAGAGGAAACAAAGATTCCAAGCATCAATGAAGTTTCCAAAGATGATGTTTAGCATAATAGTGTTGTAGATAAGAATGACATCCATTATGATGGAAAGCAAGATGAAGATGTAAAATGCACCAATGGAGATGAAGATGATGAATGTCTCTTTTAAAGTCTCTTGTGACCTACAAAAAAAAGAGAATCCTGAAATTAGCATTAGAAGGGATCATATACTTAAGGGGAGAATGTTGAATGTGATTGTCATTTATGTCAAAGGAGTTCAGTAATGACAAAGGAATAACCAAGGATATGATGGCAGGGCAAACTCAGTGAAAGACAAAGGAATAACAAAGGAAGTGATGACATGGCATGTATGATGATGCAGCATGGGTGATGAAGATCAAAATCCACCTGATGATGTTCTAGTACCTTCATGATGTCATTATTACAATTTGACCTAATTATATAGAGATTTGTCAGTTTGAAGAAATTCTCGAAAATGGCTAAGTGTTGGAAAATTGGTCCAAGTGGCCTTGGGAAAATGTATGCTTTACCTCATAGGTTAACGTAAATGTCATCCCCACATAACCACGCCGTATCTTGTTGATCTGTCTACCTAACGATGGTCTCATTTTTTCTTGAGAGTGTCTGAGGAGGAAGTTATAGGTATGCCAAAACAGTGTTTTAGGAAGTTTTGCACCAGTCCAATAAAATGTCCACCTAAGTCAGAGGAAGATGAGTTTGAAGGTGAAATCACTTTGGTTGTGCTTAGTGAGATGTACTACATCATCTGGTACCATTGGTTCAGGATTTTGGTGAAATAAAAAATCCACCTTGGAGATTGCACAAATTGTCTAAGTATAAAAATGTTGGTAAAAATGCCTGAGTGACCTCAGTAAAATGTCTTCCATTTCCCGTGGTTGATGTATTAAAATATTTTGAGGGTATGGCTCTCTATAATGTTGATTGGTGCATCCAATCATATCATTGTTTTGTCCAAAAAATCTCCATAGGTAAAGATATCAATCTACCAAAAGTGCCACCTAGCTTGATTTGCACTACTTCAGAAGAATGCCCGCCGAGGAGAGGGAAAGAAGATTCAAAGGATGAAATTGGTCTGGCTGGAATCAACTTGTTGGACTCTATCCATTGGATGTCTCACACTTCCAATTTGATGAGAATAAAAATCTCCCCATGTTAACCTAGGGTTTGATAATTTTTCCCAAGTGTCAAATCAACAGTTTAAAAGACCATTTTCAAATGCCCACCAAATGATGTGTGTGTGTCATTAAATTTATCAATTGACATGAACCTGTTCCTTGTTGACGTATTTATTTAGTATTAGTTTTATTTTCCTCCATGATGGTCACATGTGCAAGAATTTAACCTGCCAAATTAAGAAATCTCTTGTTTTGCATATTAAGAACAAATGAAATTTGGATAAGTGTTAAAATCACAAAGGTTAAGGGGCTATTTGGAAATGCCCGCCAAAAAATGTCCCTGTGGTGATAAATTCATCAGTTGGAATGGGCTTGTTCTTTGATGATCTGGTCATCTAGTCATGGGCTTAGATTTCCCTCTGGAGGTTACACGTGCGAAATACAAGCCTGCCAAATATTTTAAAAAAAAGTTAATCTTCCTGTCTAAATGAAGTTTGAGAGGACATTGGCAATGCACGCCAGAAGCTGTGGTTGTGCAGATAAATTCATCCAAACGTGTGGATCTATTATTGGGCATCCTTGTCCATATAGCCACTACTTGAATCAGCAAGGATCCAGAAGAGAGGTCACTGACAATAATCTCCCTATAGTAGCTAAAAAGGAGAAAAGACACTTTGTCAAGGGGAGATTTTTTGACAAGGGGAGCTGTCAAAAGGGGGGCCTTTGTCATTGTTGTCAAAGGGGCAGACTATGTTTGGTGTTGCCTTCAATGCCAAATGGGGAGAATGTTAAAATATGTGTTGGCATTGATGTTAAAGAATGATTGAAATTTTTAATTAATTAATTAATTAAAACTTAGTAATTAATAAATAGAGAATTAATTATTTTGGAAAGACACGAAGGTGAAAAGACACAAACTTGAGAAAGGAAGAGATGCAACCTTAAATATATGAGGTACATGGTATTATATAAACAGATAGTATAATTGGAGAAGAGTGTCTCTATAATGAAGATTGAGGAGTATTGAGAAAGGAAGAGACCACAAAATGAAGAATTTCTAGAGGCTGATTTGATGAATGAAGAAAAGATCAGGAAGATAGAAACATAAAAGGGTGGTAGGGTGGTGCTAGGGGCAGATTAAAGTTTTCCAAGGAGGTTGTAGCCTCCTTCCAGTAGTAGTTGGTAAATGGGGTGTAGTAGCATCCTTGTCTATTGTAGCAGGTAGAAACCAGGGTGTTGTAACATCCTTCAGTTGTAGCTGAGAAAATTGGGGATTGAAGTACCCAACAAGTTGTAGCTTGAAAAAACTATTGTAAATATAATTTTGCAGTATAGAAAGAGATTGTGGTTTTCCCAATTGGGCTTCCACGATAAAATATGTGTTCTACATATCTTGTTGATTCTGTGTGTTAATAAATAAGTTGAAAGTGGTTTTAATTGTTAAAAGTTATCAATACTGTGTTGATGTATATGTAACTTCGGAATGTATTTCATCTATGTATTTCATATATATTTATTGTACCCTTAGAAGAGATTTGTTATTCCTCAATAAGGAAGTGTCGTCATGTGGATTGACAAGTGTCGCAAGTGTGTGTACTTTCCAATGGGTTATTAGACCACCATGTGTGGGGTTGGCCCTGATATATATATTATATTGTGGATGTATCTAGATAGACAAGTCGGCCCCATAGTGTAGCTGGGAAAACAGGCTAGTATAAATAGAGATCGGGAGATCTCTATTTTCATCACTCGAAAACTCACACTTCTCTCACTCAGAAAGTGGCGCACTAGTGAGGAGGAGGATCATCTGCTACTAGGAGACTATCTTAGTGTATTTTGGTTGTACTTTGGTTGAGCCATTGCTCTCTCTATCTCTGAGGAAGTTGTGGGGTTTTTCACCTTAGGGTTTTCCCCACGGAAACTCTGTGTCTCTTGTCTCTCATGCTTTTGATTCTTGTGATGCTTATCATGCTTATTGTGATTGTTACGCATTGATATACTGTATATGTTATTCTCTCAGTAAAGATCCTAGAGTATTGTGAATTAATGCTCAAAATTTAACATACTGATTCACCCCCCCTCTCAGTATTGTCCAATATTCCAACAAAAGTTGTCGGCCAGATCAAGGCAACTTACGACGAGTTCAAAATGAAGGTGAATGCACCAACAAAATCCAGTTGAGGTGGCTTGAGTACGAGCCACAAGTTTGTGTTGGGGGCCTGTTATCACGGGGTCGAGGCGCATAAGTTTTGGTATATTCATCGACGAAAGGGACATCGACAAGGGTAAAGGACCAGTCATGGAGCGGATAAGGCGGAATTTAAGCAGATATCAAGGATTAGTTGGTTATTTAGTTAATTAATTAATGTGTCACTCTATTAAGTGGACCAAGTGTAACGACCAAGTGAGCCTATAAATAGGAGTAGAATTGTAAGCCTAAGGGAATCTTGGTAGCATCATCTTGTTCGGTTATTGATCATCTTTTAGTATCTTTTGGAAATTGTATCTTATCAGATCTGACCTTCGGTGTCTTTTGTCTTTTCCTTGATGTTGATCTGTGGATCTGACTTTGTATTGATTATGTGATGTAAGACAAACTGATGAATAATGAGAAAGATCATTTTGTCTATGTCTTTGTTTCTTTTACCTATTGCAGTATGATTAATTATGTGTTATCATAGTATAATTGAATGTATGTCACAACATGTTTGAATATGGTGTATGAATGAATCTGTAATCTCGCAGTAGTATTATGTATCTTAGATCAATTAGATATGTTGCTATAATATGTTATTGTGTATATTTGATTAACATGGTCTGATGCGAATGATGCTTATGTCGATCTCCGGGTTACATAATGATTGAGTGCAAATGATGCATGTTCTCTTATATCTGTGGAAACGTGGTTCCTGTAGCCCCCCTTAGATATCTCAGGTGAGATTTCACTCGCACTGTGGGTGTTGCTGGAAAGGATAAACCATTTTTGAGTTGATGTCTATGGGAGATTGCGTTGTGTTTTGTTGAAAATTGTGCAAAGTGAACCCCTGTCGATAGATCTGTGTCAACATATTATTTCACAAGGGTCTCCCAAATCAGAGAACAACTTGAAGCTATTGGAGATCATGTTGAAAATTTCAAATTAGTAATGACTACATTGAATGGACTCCCAATATCATGGTAATCATTTATTCAAGGAATATATTCTAGAAGGAATATCATAAATTTTAATAGGCTTTGGGAAACTTGCGCTCAAGAAGAAACCAAAATTAAATCCAGAGAATAAAAGATGGGAGAAGATGATAACCAATCCTTGGCAGCTCATGCAAAGAGGAGCAAGAAAGAATATCACTCACACAATTCTAGAAGATTCCATAAGAATCAAAGGCCTCCCAGAGACTACTCAAACTTCAAATGCTACAATTGCGATGAGATGGTACACATTGCAAGAAACTGCCCCAAGAACAGAAATAAAGGAAGTAAGAAAAGGCATCATGATCATGATGCAGAATTTGACAAATCAATTAAGAAGAAAGCAAGGGAATATTCCTCAAGTGATGAAGAATATGTCTTGAACTTTTGATGATATAATAATAATTGGAGAGAAAGAGGGAGGCTTGAACAAATTAAAAGGCTAACCAGATCAAGCATTGGTTCATGACACTATGGAACCAAGTGAACTATGGCACAAAAGGCTTACATATATACACTACAAGGCTTTACCGACATGTCTACCCGAGATCCATACAAAACATGAATGCATATGGAAAGGATGTGCACGAGGCAAGAACATGAAGAGTTTTTTTTCAAGAAGTGATAACAAAGCGAAGGAGATCTTGAATCCAGTATATGAGAACCAAAGATGAAGACTTCAAAAAGTTCCAGACTAGACAAAGAAGAATATCAAGGTCTTCAGAATCAGATGGAGCAAAGTATGCTTCCATAAACTCTAGTAACTTTTGCAAGGAGGCAGAAACCAAGAGGAAGCCTACAAACCACATGAAACATAAGTTTTTACTATCATTTGAATTCCTAAGTATTTTGAAGGATATTTCTCATAACAGTTTCATGTAGATCTGTGATACAATTTTCTTTTATGCACGTATATATGACTAAGATTGACTAGCAGTAGGATCATGTAGTGCATGTTATATGTGAGTGGCCTATAGTGTTGCACAATATCCCATGAGCCCTTGATGGATCCAGTCTAGGATGAAACCTCTTTGATAACATATTGAGAGAAGTGCATCCTCTTAATAATATGTCTTGGTAGAGATGGAAGGCATCTAGATAGTTACTGTGTGTATACGAGATATGGATGAGTGTTGTGCTGAAGAATTGACTAAGATGCATTGGTTACATGATTGTGTGTATTATGCATAAGAAGTTGTCATTACATGAAATGTTACTAATCACATGACTAAATTGAACTTGTAGGAAAGATCATTTGCTATGACCTACAAGAGAAGGATTATAAGACTTGTTCTGAAGAACAAGTGATGATAATCGTACTACATAAGTACAAGGAAGGGTTCATGGTTTCTCTCAGAAAGAGGGAGTCAATTATGACGAGACGTGTGCTCCTGTAGAAAGATACGCTTTGATTAGAGCTATACTTGCAATAGCTATAATGATGAAGTAGAAGGTACACTAGATGGACGTGAAGACAACTTTCCTGAATGGTGTAGTAGAAGAATAAGTGTATGTCGAGCATCCACATGGATTTGAGATACATGACAGGAAAACACATGTGTGCAAATTGAAGAAGGCCTTGTACGGTTTGAAACAAGCACCTAAGACATGGTACATCAAGATTGATGGATTTATGACGAGCTTGGGATATACCAAAGAGTAAAGAAGATTCCAACCTTTACTTCAAGGTTGAGGATGCAAAACCACTGATAATACTTTTGTATGTAGATGATCTGTTTCTAACAAGTGACGAGAAGCTCGTTGCAGAAACGAAGAGGAAACTTGCTGCATAATTCGAGATGAAAGACTTGGTTATTATGCACTACTTCTTAGGTCTTGAGGTGTGGAAGAATCCATAAGAGATTTTACGTAGCCAAGGAAAATATGCAGTAGAGATCCTGAAGAGATTCGAGATGATGGATTGTAAGGCCATGGCCAAACCATTAGCATCGAAGTTGAATTTGTTGTGTGATACTTCTTCAAATAGAGTGGATGCCACAATATACAGACAGATGATTGGTTCGTTGATGTACTTAATGAACACGAGGCCGTCTTTATGTTTTTCAGTGAACACACCAAGTCAGTACATGGTATATCTGAGACATGTTCACCTGATTTTGACAAAGCATGTGTTGAGGTACTTGAGGGGTACAGTTGATTATGGCCTTCGATATGCATCATATCAGAAGATTATCTGATAGGGTTATGTTGATTTTGATTGGGCTAGTAGTGTCACATATAGAAAGAGCACATCACGGTGCTTCTTCTGTTTGAGATCATGTATGATCTCATGGTTCAGTAGGAAGCAAACAAGTGTAGCACTCAGTACAACCAAAGCAAAGTACATGGAAACTTGTTTGGAAAGCTAAGTGGTAGTGTGGCTTCGGAAGCTGCTTACAGGTTTGTTCGATCTCGAGTTAGAGGTGAATTGTATATTTTGTGACAACCAAAGTTGTGTGAAGTTGTCTAAGAACTCGGTGTTTCATGACAAGTCGAAGCACATCGATATCAGGTATCACTATGTCTGGGATATGGTGGAGAGAGGATAAGTGAGGCTCGAGTATGTAGCGACAGAGGAGTAGATATCCGATGTGTCGACCAAGCCTTTGTAGAGAGTGAAGTTTGAGTACTTTAGGGACAATATTGGATTGGTCCATATTAAGAAGGAGTGATGAGTAACATAGCACATGCGAGACACAGGTAGTCATGTAGTGACACAATTGAGCTCCTGGGTGTGTCTCTACTTGAGGTGATGTTGTAGTAGGTAGTCACTTTAGTGACGTAATCGAGTCTCCTGGACTACACTCACGAGGTTGCAGTGGGTAGTCACTTCGGTGACATAATTGAGTCTCCTAAACTAGACCTATGAGGATGCAGTAGGTAGTCACTGTGTGTGACGTAATTGACTCTCTTGACTATTGTGTTATGTTGGAAAAACACACATGTGTGAAGACGCAAGTTTCAAACCTGGGTTGTTCTCCACATGAGGTGATGTGGTAGTGCGTAGTCACTGGGTGCGTGATGTAATTGAGTCTCCTAGGGTACACTCACAAAGTTTTTTTGTCCCGATGATGAGATGTGACGTGGTACTGGGTAGTCATTAGGCATGTGACGTAATTGAGTCTCCTAGGATACTCTCACAGAGTTGTGTTGTCCTGATGATGAGATGTGACGTGGTAGTAGGAAGTCACTGTGTGTAATGTAATTGAGTCTCCTTGGTTACACTCACTAGATGGTTTGGACACATGGTGAGGTAACGCAGGTCGCTGTGTGCGATGTAATGTCAACTCTTGGGATGGACCCACTAGATGGATTTCTCATTCAAAACCTATAGTGATGTATAGATTCGAGAAATGTCAAAATTTAATAGTCAGAGTACAAATTTGCAGCAGTGGGATGATGATGATGACAATAATAGAAAAAATACCTTCCTTGTTGGAGAATGTAACTTCGAAAGATATTCTTATTGTACTTCCTTTGGTAAATATTCATATTGTATTTGATTATGTAAAAACCCTAAAAGAAATCATGTAAAATAGACAAATTTCTTAGTGGGAAAACTACCCCAAACAATGGGAAGTCTATCCCAAACAATGGGTAAAACTATCCTAGTCAAGTCGACCCATTTAGGGAAAGTCAAGTCTGCCCATTTAGGGAAAGTCAAGTCTGCCCAGTTAGGTAAAAAGGCTAGTTTGTGACTAGTATTGATCCAAGGAGGATCTCCGAGATCGATCAAAATTAAAGTATTCAAAATATGAACAGAAGCTTGCAGTTGCATAGATTTGGGCGATAGATTTCTGGCAACGTTTGTTTCGTGCAAAATAGACTCGGACGTGAAAGTTATTCAGTTCTGACTTTCGGCAAAATAGGTGACACGTGACTTTACATAGATGGCGTGGGACCACCGCAGTAAGGGTGACACGTGGACTTTACATAGATGGCGTGGCACCACCGCAGTAAGGGTGACACGTGGACTTTACATAGATGGCGTGGCACCACTACAGTGTTCCACATGGTAGGTATGGATGGCAGGTATAGTCAGCAGGTGGTTGACGTGGAAGATTCACAGCAGGACACATGGTTGAATTTGATGACATGGCAAAGATGAGGTGGACCAGGGGTAGGAGGAGATGTCGACCAATTAGGGACTGCCACGTGGAATCCATGTTGGAAAGTGGTTGCACCATTTACCAAAATTATGGATTTAGGGAGCATCGAACCCCTGACCTCCACTGCAACAAAGTCCCCACAAATATCGACTAGCTAGGGTTCCGTGATTGTTTCTTAACTATTATAGTAGTTAACTCCTATATAAAGTTGAATGTGTTGTATTCTTGAAAAAGAAGGGTCGGTCGAGGGCTTAGCCCTCAAATATTTGTAATGTTGTAACCATATATTATGCCAAGGCGACGAGCCATATGCCACCACATAAATTCATGCCAACGGTTCAACAAACCTTAGCAAAACAATATATGCAACAAAACTACCTGTATCATGGGGAGAGGTGTCCACGGGTTTGAACCCATGACCTCCTCTCCCTTTTCCAAGGCTTTAAACACAACCAAAGCGACCACATTTAATGGCATATGCACTATTTTATTTTTCAATTATACTTTGGACCGGATTTTAGCCTAAAGAAGGGCACGCTCCATTTTTGACCAAAATTTAAACAAAGTCATATTAATATATGGTTTTTTTAATCATATATGTTATATATTTCGGATTTGGTTATTATTTTTAAAACAAAAATGGATATTTGTGGAGATTTGCCATATTTTCTCCATTTTTAAATGGACTTGTATCCCATTAACTTTGGAATCAAATATTTGTAAATCCCACTCAATTTGGGGAAACGTTATGGGTTTTTGGGTTATATAATCCATTGTAATTTTCCATGAAAGGGCATGGGAGGATTATTGGAAGATGCATTGAAGTTTTGGTGATATGATGCCAAAGTTTCTTTGAAGGATTTGTAAGCTTATGCTCATTTGTAAGAGGCTTTTAGCCACTCTTGGGAGATTTTTGAGAGTGAGAGGACTTCATTATTGAAGCCTAAGTTTCTTTGTAGCAGTTTTAAAAAAGACATTTTGTAATTTTTCAAGCATTCTTTTTTAAGACTAATAAGATCGGTCTTCATTGGAGATGAACCTGGAGACGTAGTCCATCATGGACGAACTCCGTTATCACATGGTGTCTTCATTTTTATGGTTTGCATATCTCTTTTATGTGTTTATGTACTTCAATTATGCTCTCTAATTTTGTCATTTAAAGCCTTTTTAATGATTTTAAGAATTCAAACTTTCACATACAAATAATGGTTATAAAGATCCTGTCATTTTTGGATCAAGTATAAATAGAGTGTCTCCTAGCTCATTTGGTGCATCACTCACTCAAGCAAGTTCACATGAGTAGAGGTAGAAGGACAAGTTTGCTTGGGAGAAATAGTAGCTGCATTGAAGACATGTTTTATTGGGGTTTCTATTTTATCTTATTCTTGGGTTATTGTACAAGATTGACATTGTATTTTATGAAAAATCTATATTGAATAAGTTTCGTTGGGTTTTCTGGCCCAAGAGGGTTTCCAAGGATAAATTGTTGCATGCTCTTGTTTACACTATGCTTGTATATATTTTAGTGATCCTATTGTATATGGTTATTGTGATATAATGCAAATTTATTGAATATCTAACATAACCATCATGGAAGTATCATAATTCTAATAGGAAAGTGGGTCCTATTCTAGTTCGAATTACCAAAGAAGCATCCAATCCACATATTGTTCGACTTTCCAAGAAGGCAAGCTCTAGAAGGAAGGAGATAAAGTTAATAGAGGTTAATAAAAGGAGGATGATAAATTCTATTCACGTATTTTGTCATTTTGAGTGTTCATATTGAGATATGTGTGCTTCTCAGAGGCTTGGGTGATGTGCTCCTTTCTAGCATTGGGTGATGTGCCCCTTTGCATTCATTGATCTAGTTGAAATATTGAGAGATCCTCCTATTGGAATATGAGGAAGAGTACATCTAGTAATTTTCATGGAGTTTAATGCATCCATTAGAGTTTAATTTTAGGTCCGATCTAATATACCATATGATGTGTTCAAATATCAAGTTGATGTGTAGAGCCTAGTAGCAACAGTGTCTCGAGTGTTGTGTGTTTTGGCTAGTAAAGAGGGTGAATTGAGGAATTGCACCTGCTGTGATCTATAGAAGCTGCTCATATGCATTCAATATGACGTAAAATGATGTATTTTGTGACTATTCTCTGGTCCAATAGTAAATAATTGCTTTCTTGCTCTCAATCATGCTACTCTTGCTTCTATGTGTGTAATCTTATGAGAAAATTCAACATTTTGAGAGTTTTGCATTAATTAACTAATGAATGTGCCCTTAGAAATATGATTTGGATGTGTTGCTATTAAATTGCATATATATTATATCTTCTACAAGTTTTATTTTAGAATATGTGGCCCTTGAATGATATTTGAAAGTCATTGTTTCCCATGCTTGCGCTATTGAAGAGAAATTTGAATTTTTTTTTGTTTTAATGGAATTGACTATCATCTCTGCTTCTACAATCTGATTTGAAGGTCCATTTCGATGAATCATAAGTATTAGATTCCATCCCCACTCTCAGAATAGAAATTATGAATCCCATAGTTCCATTCGAATTGGTTTGGAAATTGTCTCTCTCATTAGTCCTAGTTTCAAACTATTCACCTGGTCACTTAATTTTTAGTCTAGCTTTTGTCTTTCAAGTCTATTGATTCCACAGTATGTTGGGACACTCTATTTAATATTCCAGTGATTTAGTTACTTTCATTACTACACCAACAACAGTGGAGTTTCCACAGAATTCCTAGGGCCATTTCCTTGATGCCCTTGGTTTAACCAAAGGAGTCCACCCAGGTGTGATGCACTCTCGAATGTGCAAGTGTCAAAGTAAAAACCATAAATTTTAGTCCTAGCTACCTATTTTTTAGTTAGTGTGAATGAATAGGTTTTGGGTACATTACAGTGGTGTCAGAGTATGGTTCTTTGCACCTGTTCATTTCCACCATTAGTCATTTGAATAAAGGTTTGCAAGATGAGGCTAGTTCCAGTTGTTGAATGTGATGATTGTGAGCAATATGAATGCAATGAGGTGATATAAATAGATGGAGGTTTTCTTATGTCATGGGAGGAGTATGAATTCTTATGTGAACCAATAAGCAAAAATGACAGAAGGTATGATCAACCAATGACTAGCCATGAGGAGGAATTAGCAAGAAGGTTAGAAGCAAGTGCTAGCATGCCTCAATTCTATCTGGAGTATATATCTTTGGGTGAGAAGATATATGAAACTATTCCCTTAAAATATTATTTCACTTGCAAGCATGTATTTTTTCCTCAGAATGTTGATGATTATTCTTTTGATAGAAACAAACCATGCATAGAGGAACCAAGTTGTTCCACTCTCAGAGTCAAGAAGAAGAAGAAGGAACCAAAGGTGAAGCTTCATCAAATCCATTTGCATATTCAAACATCATGATATTATTTGTTTTTTCTTTAATAAAAATATCCAAAATTTTTGATCCTACTACCACTCAATATGGATAAGCCTCAAGTTGCATGGAAGAGGATGGTAATGGAGCAAAAACATCGAAGTAAAGGAGAAGGCATGCACATAGATTTGTTCCAATCAATTGAAGAGGTGAAGCAGAGTGAACCACAAGTTGTATATGTGAGTATTATTGTGGAATCCAATGAATAAGAGAATGCTTGCACCAATCTACTTCAAGAAGAAGATGAAGAGGCACCATGTGCAACTGAACACCCAACAACCCATCATTAGGTTGCTAGTAGTGTGGGAGGTGAATTTACTTCCAACTTCCTTGTTGGTGATTTCCAAATCACTTGAAGGGGCATTGTATATGAGAGTAGTTCAACTGAAGTCAATGATAGTGATTCATCATGTGGATAAGATCTATAATAAGAGTAGGAATCATCCTCTCATACATCACCACTCGAGAGCTTCACTATGAGGTTTATCAATTAGAAGAAGAGGATGTTTGTCCTCAAGAGCCACACTTCATTGCAAGGAAATTGAAGATGAGAAAAAGAGAGATTAGGAATTCCATGAGCACTCTGCATGACACTAATGCATTGGTGTCACACTGTTGTTGGATAGTGGAGGATAAATATTCCATTGAATAGTTGGAGAATATTCCAAAATCAGTGACAGATATATCAGGTGCAATTTTGTAGCTGCTTTCCAATATAGATCATATTTTTGAGCTTGTGAAGATATATCATAGTGCCTCACTAGAAGGTGAAGAGGAGATTGACAAGCTCACTCGTGAGTTGGAGTCTACATATGATTCTTTGAGGAACACTCAATAGGCCCTTCAAGAATCAAGGTTGCAAATTGACCAACTTCATAGAGAGCTAAGTATGACACATCCTCCATCTACATGGAAAATGATTATGTTCACATGGAAGGAGACACTTTGGGTTTGATGGAGGAACCTCATGTGGAGGATAAACATGAGGAGAATTTTGATTTGCATGTGTTTGTGAAGTGAGATGATATTGAAGACATTGGCCAACCACTTGTTTTGAAGAATGATGAGGAGGAATCAACTATGGGAGAGATAGTTGAGGAAAACTCATTTGGATGAGCTAATAGATTTGCTTATTTATCTAATGATCGGGTATATGAGTACATAACAGAGATGGAGATCCAAGTGTGCATCGATCTTTCTCACATTGGTAAGAGATTCTTTGACATCTCATTCATTGGGAAATATTTTGAGCAAGAAGAACAACCCAAAATATGTTCTCTTTGGAAGAAAATATTCATGGAGGAGGTTGGTGTGTTATATGTGCATCAGGAGGATTGTGAGATGCCATTATGGGAGCAAGAAGTGATTCTGGTGGAGGTAGATACATTCGCTCCACTTGGACCAACCAATGAGGGAATTGATTCATCCATGTATTGGGTGGATAACTACATCTCATAGATGTATGCACATGGAGGTAAGAGTCTTGTTTACACCAATAGAAAATTAAATGACACCCCTCTTACTTTTCAATCATATGAGAAGCAACAAACATATATTTTATTATCACACGATGCATTTTGTATGCACAATGGGACTTGTAAGTTCCAATTGATTCAGTGGGATGGAGAATATGGCATTGATGATCAATAAGAGTTTCTCTTCCGATTGGAAATATTCATAAAAAATTCAATAAGCAAGTTTGGAAGAGTGTAATTCCAATTCGAGTGTGTAATCCTGGCATCCCTTGGAGTGATAAATATTTCCTAATGTAGAGCAGCATAGGAAGTGGGATCCTGGCATTTGTTGGTTTTGCAGTTTAGTAGCTCGCAATAGAGAACAAGCCAACCATATTTTTCAGAAGTCTATCCATATGGAGAAATGATTTAGTTTCCTACATATGAAACCATATGATGGATGGGGTTACTGTTATCCTTCTTGGTGGTTTGGGAGTCCATAGAAGGCTCTTTGTGTTGAAACTAGGCAGTGTAGATGTAATACCCTCTGGTTTAGCCCCTGAGCATATGTTGCGGTTATTATTTGTGTTGTGATGTGGCACGAGGTGCTGGTACTATGGTTTGCACATTATTATTATTATTATGTTGGAAATTATTAATTAATTAATAAAATAAAACAACCGGATCGAATGATGCCACAAAAGACAGTATGAGGAACCATGAGCAAGGGGTTGTGGGAAAAGTGTTACCTTTTGTTTTGACCTATGTGGATGTGATACACCCTTCTTGTGGACTTGGTGGACCCTCTTAATTTATGCACCCTCATGTTTTATGCTACTGTGTGTAGACAATCTATTAACGCGAATGGAAACAGATATCTCTAGACCTAAATTATATGGATCTAGCACAAAAGAGTACACAACATAACATATTTCCTAGTTAGATTAGATTGTAGGGTAGATGAATTACCATGTGATCGTAATCCCTTTCTCTTTTCTTGATTTGCTTTCAATACCTCGATCTCCGACTGCAAAACAAGATAGAAGAGATGGAAACAAGCAAACGACGTGAAAGCCTGTATCTATGAATCCAACTAGATAAGCGGTCAAAGAAGCAAATCATAAATGATATTAAAAGACATAACACATTTATGGAAAGATGTTTATATTAATGTAAAATGCAATAGATGCAAAATGAGAGGAGTTGCAACCAAATATTTGACGTCACGACTCCAACATGGACGATCTTGCCTCAAAGATACAAAGCCTCCTAAATTTTTATGGATGAAGAATATGATCCTGAGTGAATTCCACCAGCGTGAGGGTGCATAAATCTTCCTCCTCCTCAATGGAGAGAGAGGGGTTGTATTTATAGGACTATATGGATAGAATAGGTTGGATATTTAGGGGAGAGATATAAGGGATTATCCCAATGGGTTAGGGAACCAAAGGACACATATCCACATATCCAGGGATAAGCCCCACATCACCAAGCTTAGAGAAATCGCTCGAAGCTTTCTTTTATCCAATTTAACCAACTTCGACGCACCTTGCATGAAGGAAACTTGCATTAGAAGTAGATCACCACATCTTGTACAAAGGAACACTGCGTCAACAATGCTCTCTGCTAAGATGCAGAGTGAGTCACCTTGAGTTCGACGATCCTTGCATGAAGGCAGGGTGCGTCGAGGTGACTACAAATGGTAAAGGGAAAGGAAAACAACCTTCCTTTTGATGTTTTAGCCTAGGGTACTTTAGGGATTAAGGCATGGATATGGCACATGACTCATGATGACGATATTTTGGTGTAATAGAATGCACCCCAAAGCATGAAGCCGGTAAAAATAGAACGGTTGAAGTGCTTTGTAATATAAAGGAATGAGGCAAGAATAATTGGTTGGAAATGGACTTCTACAGTACAACTGAGTCTGAGATATATGTCCCACATGACTCATAACATGGATTCCTACCAATACATTGCAGATCCACGGTAGAAATGACCAATTGAACACAATCATGGCTACTAGACACAATCGTAGATCCATGATGTGATGATAACACATCCACGACCAATACAAAGTGGATATGTGTAATATGACTCAAAACAATCTCCATCGCAACCTGGGTGAGATTTATGACTTAACCCAAGGTCTTCAAGCTGAACCCACAATGATGCAAATCTAACGATGTGATTACAATGTATTGGAGTCGAACATGGTAGAAACCACTTGATTACCGGTCATTGATGTATACCGTTAACAAGCACGAGTGAAATCACCATTGATTTCAATGATTCCCAAGGTATCATAGTACATACCATCGAATTTGAATCAATGAGTTAAGGTCGAATAATCGATGGAATCTTTCAATCAAGAGACAATGATGTGAACTCATGTTGAAAGCGAGGTAACCTGCCATTAAGGCATGCAGGTCCAAGGTACTTGATTGGTTTCTAGATTGAATCCTTGGATGATGTGTTGAAGTCGGCAAGAATGAATCTGCTAAAGGAGGGCCATGATGTATCCCCCATCATCGACACGAAACAAGATCATAGATGTTTGGAAGTGAATCAGAGAGTAGAGCAATGTTTGAGACTGACTCAAGGAATACCGACATGATCGAAGTTAGTATGACTGCAGATAATGAATAGACGAACAAGCCTCTCTTGAACATGGGAATGGCGTGACTTGGCAGTATTGACATGACGAGAATGGCGCCAACCCCTAATGAAAATGATAATGGAATCATTATTCGAATAAATCAAAGGAGTGAAAGGACTCATGGAACTGATGTGACTCAAGGACAAACAAATTATCCAAGTACTGGATGCATATGCAAACAAGTGCCATGTTCAAGAGTGACTAAGTACTACCATAATTACTATGAAACATAAACTCTTTCCTTATCCCCATCATGATTGATTAGTACCTCTTTTGTTTTTTAACAAGCTTGAGAAGGGTAACATATTCTTGGCGTAGCTCATCCTTTGGACGAGTCCAATCCCAAATGTTTTACGAACCTGAGATAGAAGGGGTTTGTCCCAAAATGAGCCCTTCGATGTCAGTTTTAAAGATTCCAAAGAAAGTAAAATCGAAGCCATTTCATGTTTTGAGAGTCTACAAAGAACTAAAGAAGACTCCAAAGGTTCTTTTTCGTAAAAGTTAGTTTCCTCATCCAAAAAAGGATAAAACAATATGAGAATAACTCTTCCAGTTATGATTTACTAGAGTGCTCCTTTTTCGTAAATAGTGCTTCCTGGTTTGAAAAAGGGGTAAACTATCACTAGAAAGACGATCATTCAAATACTTTTATAAGCGTGAAGGAATCAAGTTCGGTTGGCGATCGTTTCATATTTAGGGAGTCTGAAAAGAGTTTAAAGAGGAACTCCGAGGGGTTCCTTTTTTGTAGGAGTTTTACAAGCCTAAAAAGTGATAAAATACAACTCGGTGACTTATTTTCATCATTTTACGAGCACGAGAAGGTACAAGAGTAAGCTCGATGCCATTAATATTTGACCTTAATGATTGGGATAATAGCATAAAAAGCGCTCAGAGAGTCTTCCACACTTGACAACAAGTATGAAATAACCACGATGATTGTCGAAAAGTTAGAACACCACTTTATCGTAGCTACAGACTAAGTCAAAACCACAAAATCAGGTGTTTATACATGAAAATACTACTAACTATAGCAAAAATGACCCACAAAAGTGAAATTAAAACAAGAATATTCCATTTTTTATATAAAAAGGGCCAAATAGTAAGAATTAGTTACCATTGTTTTTTACCAAGTTTGGAAGAGTGAAAACACCATTTGGAGCCGAGTTTCAAATGTTCGTTGCAGAGGCCACGGTCCACCATTTTCTGCCACGTCAACAATAGGTAAGCCTAAAATTTTTCCAACATCTTTCTAGCGGATTAGATTTTTGATTTATGGTAATTTTTTAGGGTTTTTGGCTTGTAAGTGAGGGGATTATGCGAATTCTGGCTGACGCGCTTTCCCATTACGGGAAGTGCGTCGAGGGTTCTGTAATGCACTTCTAGTATGGTGGAAGTGCGTCGTTGATGTGCTATATACAAAGTCGGGGTGCATCGGCGCAATTCCATGAGAAAAACTAAAAAATGGGGAAAAAATTGTCTAATCCAATGGTTGGAAATGATGCTAGTTCTTATTTAAATGGTGTTTGGACAGGTTTGGACTCACACCATGGTCCAATAGAAGGAGAGAGAGCACGAAATGGATGATTCCCAAGTGGCACATGACCCGAACTCGATGGACGCATTGTGGGAATGTGGCTTGTTGAAGTTTTTCCATGTACAGGGCATGAGGGGCCAAGTACAGTTACTAGACTACTTGATTGGATTGTGGGATCTAGATCAGTGGCACTTCTGTGTGGGTGCCACAGGAGGGGAGCCCCGATTTCGTTATCTGGTCCGCGGGGAAGCGATTAGTCTACATAGAGCTTAGTTGCTCGATGGTGTACACCTGGTACCCAAATGCTTGCTGGGAAAATTCCCATCAAGAACATATGAGACAGACCACTGCGGACGGTCCTGTTTACTATGGAGAGGGTGCCGGGGAGTAGAGCTCCTCATCAGGCCACGAAGGCCCACATGCTCTACGCTAATGAGTGCATGGCGCCCAAAGTCTTCAACTGGTGTGAGGGGCTCCTCACCAATGTTATAGAACAACTCACCAGGTGTCGTCGGGGTGAACTAAAATAGTTCAGATATGGGTCTATAGTGGCCTCGTTCTTCTTAGAAAGGGTTCCACTATTGAGGCCACAGGTGGAGATAGAGGATCTCTATCCATGATATCCTCACATGGTCAGATGGTCCAAGGTTATGGCTCGCCATGGCGGAGGGGGTCCAATTATTAGCTACATTCCCACCTTCTTCGGGTGGTTATGCGGACAACTCCTCATGGTCGAGGACTATCCATATGCGGGCACGAACTTCAAAGGTGACCCATACTTCGCCCTACCTAAGGGTGAGTAGTGGGGAAACATAGGTAAGTGTTGACACAGAGTTATTTTTTATGTGGGTAGAAGGAAAAGAGGGAAAATCAAAGGATAGAGGAGCTTCTAAATTTAGCCAACATGCTAAATTGAAGACAAAGTTCTGGAAAATCCCTAAATTGATTAGCGAAGCTTTAAAATGGCAGAATGGCTAAAATATGGCGGACCTCCAAACACCAAAGGAAGCTAGATGTTAAAGTTCAGCACAGATCAAGGGTGAAGGAATAAAGCGCGCAAGATCGACGGTAGACAATAACGGGAAGAAAAAGCAAAAAGAGTGTTAAAAGGGCGCAGGTTCAAAGTAAATAGATGACCAAAAATTAAAGGGAGAGTGGATCAATGGTGGATGATATTTTCACGCTCACAAGTAGCTCGGAGAAAGGAGAGAGCGAGTGGCAGGGAAATATATACCGCCTGCCATGTGCTGAATGAGAGTTGATTTTGCCGATTGAAAAGTGGTTATGGGAAACCACCTTTAGTGATCCCGAAACCACTTTAGGTGATGGTCCTCAACGAGATTGAGGGCGTAGATGAAAGGGGCGACAATATTAACGGTTAAAATTCATTTGTTGACTATTAAAAGAAATAAGATCACGAGAAATTTGTCATCTATCTTCTTGTACATGAGGAAGGAATGTGTCTACATCAGCGAAAGTTGAGTCAAGATATACTTTTCCAACCATCGTATACTAGGTAGGTCATGAATTTTTAACCACTTATTGTTCTTTTAAAATGGAAAGGGAAGAAGAAGTAGAGGTACAGGTTAAGGAATTTAGTAAATTGGAAGAAATTTTCGAAGACAGGGATGGAGATGTTTTTGATACTGTATTGTCTTTTGGTTCGGTACAGGAATTAAAAGATAGGTTAAAGGTATTGGATGAACAGGGAATTGATTTACACGATGTATAAAAGTCTCTTTTCCATCATTTTTTCCCATAACAAACCCTAAATTTCCTAGATTTTGTAGCCTGTTGTGCGTCGAACTATTCTGAGTCTGAACATGTGATAATGGATTCCAGTAGGTCTAGAATCCTTTGTTCCGTAAATTCCAAGTAGTCAGAGATTCCTTAAAATTTCCCAAGTCGTTCGTTCAAAATTTGGAAGATTTTGCTGAAGAAACTCTAATTGAACAGTTCAGACAAGCCCCTGCACAAGAAAAACAAGTATTTTACTCCAAAATCCTAAAGCCTGATTTTTCTGTTTAAAATGAACCTTTTCCCTTGGATATTAACTTGTTTAATGAAGAGTCTCAGTGGGTTATTTCATTATTGAGTCAGTTTCTAGGGTTAGATACAGATAAATTTGTCCTAGAAACTCTTATGAGTCTCTTATTTAGAATAGGAAAGCATCATTTTGAGTCTGAATCTAGTCAGTTACCCAGCCTTAAATTTGATGAGTTTCTAGCTGAGAGTATTCATTCTTAGTTAGCAAACTTCCACATGACAAGACACTCCAAGTTTCAATCATATTTGGTCAGAATGTTCTAAGTTTTTCAATGGAGAAAAGTTGCAGTTCCTGGAGATTATTTTTACTTCTGAGATCAGGAACGGTACTTTCAATTATATGAATCTTATCATGTCAGAGATGTACATGTTAATTTTTCAGAACCAATTTCCCAGAGTATTACCTAAAATGTAAGAGGTTCTGCAGTTTAGTTCAGATCAAAGAGTTGGAGAATGGTTTCTTTTGGAAGACCATACTATCATTAGAGTTTATGGTTTTGTTCATGAGCCATATATCTTACCTGCATTTTTAACACCAAAGATATTTTCTCAAGAGTTCTTCAGGAAGAAAATAATTGTAGAAAATGAACACTTTTAGAGCTTTAGGAAGGATTCTGAAATCAAATTTCCTATGATGATTGGTCCTTCAATCATAAAGAATAAGGCTTCCCTCTCACTCATCGAGGGCCTATTACAGGATATGAATTTTGTAAAAGCTACCAAGATCATTTTATAACCTTACCACATTATTTCACAAAGAAGGCATCAAAACAGAAGCAGAGCATTTGATCATGAAGAGGTAGAGGGATTAGCTGAAAAAGCTAATTTAATGGAATATCAACCAGGTATAGAGACTTTAGAGACTCTGCAAGCTAATACTTCTGCAATAATAAAATCCTCTACAATGATTATACCAACTCCAAGCAAAATTGACATCACTGGTAAAAGGAGTTTTCTAGAGGATGATGTGAATGTGGATGAAGATTTAGAAATATCAAAACGACCAAAGATTGATTCAGATGAAGAGATGGTTGAAATTGGAATCAATAAGATAGAATAAAAAGACCAGGAGCCGGTTTTCCAAGTTCAAGAATACAGTTTTGAAGAAGCACAACAAAGTGGATCTAGTGAAAAGTTCAAGTCGAGGAGTGACTTATATACTAAATGTGGACAAGAAAGACACATTTATTCAAAAAAGGTTTTAAAGCTTTATTCAAAAGTAAGGGATATCTCACACAAAGAAGTTTCATTGGTTACTATAAAGGATCATACAAAAAACACATTAAATTTGGCAGTGACTACCCAAGATAGAGTTTATGCGATGAAACTAAATTTACAAAGAATACATATACCTGATAAAATCCATCTTCATAAGAAAACTGAAGAAGTGATATATACAGATTTGATGAAAACTGCTTTGAAGAATTCAAAATTACAGGCTACGGTATTGAGGCTAGAAAATCAGTTAAAACAAGAGAAATTGGAAAATAAAGCATACCAACAACAAGTCAAGAAGCTACAAGGTGATATATTGACCATGGATATTGAACCAGATAAAGGTCAAGCCACAAAAAGGATCTTAGCTGAAAAGGAGTGCAATATCCAACTATTGAAGAAAAAACTCAAGATTCTAGCTACTCAATTAATTTAGGCTTCTGAATTAACAGAGTTAGAAAAGGGGAAGGAAGCTTTATCTCAGGAATTAACTGATACTAAAGCAAAATTACTAAAAATTACAGAAGAACAAATGGATCGAAGGGAGAAAGAGCTACACTTTTAGCTAAAATTGATGTTCTTAATGAAATTCATGTGATTCTGGAAATGAATAATCAGATAAAAATATGTCAGTCAAGCACAGAAACTAGTACAGAAGATATTGTTCAAGCTATGTCACATATTAGTTTGAAAAATGAAGAAATAAAAATTTTAAAAATCGAAAATCAGGATTTGGAAGAGGAAGTGAAAAAGAAATAAGAAGAAAGAAAGGTCCTGGAAGAGGAGAATAGAAGATCATTGGAGCAAAATGAAAAGTTGAATGAGAAGATTTCAAGGAGATTTCCTGTGCAATGAGCTAGACATCTAATTTCGGATATGATCATAGTTGAATGTGCTAATTTAAGGTCTTATTTGAATTTTATAAAGGATTAAGAATCAGTGATGGGTATAGCATTGCAAAATTGCTCAGTCATGATGGAGACTTTTGAGAAAAGACCAACAGAAACAACCCAAAGTACTATTGATTTCCTTAATTCCTTAACTTTAGAATATATGAAAACTTTGGGAATCAAAGATAAGATTACAATAATAACTCATGAAAGAAGGGTCATTGCAAAGCACCATCATGTTCAAAGTGTCCAAGCAAAAGTAAATCAAATGTCACTGCAAGTGAAGTCTTTTAAAAGTTTATTCTCAGAATTGTTTCAGAAAGGACTCCCTTCTTTATGGGATAAAAATGAAAACCAAATTTCTCAGTCCGAGTATCAAGGTTTGTTGGTTAAATCCATAATGGATCACAAAACATTTGAAGACATGACTCAGTCCCTAACAGGAAAAGTCATAATTGACAAGTTGGCAGTAGATTTTGAAATTCAAAATCGGTTAAAGATGATTGTTAACACCCAAAAGTTGTTCACTAGCTCATCTCCCTAGTCACATAACCCATTTGTCCACTTTTCCTACCATTTTGGCCTCCAAAACCTTAAAAAACCCTCAAATGGTTAACAAAAAGAAAAAGAAAAATATTTCCCTCCTCAAATAAATAAAATTCCTTCAAAAATGTCAAAAAACCCTCAAAGGGGGTCCAAAATTCCCAAAAATAAAATAAAAAGGGAAAAGAGTCAAAATAATTTCAAAAAAGGAAAAAAGAGGGCAAAAACCTAAAACCATTTACCTAAACCACTTGGTGCCTAAAAACCATGGGTCAATACTCCACCACCCAAAATATCTATAAAAAGGTGATCGAGGCCCCGTATTTCACATCCGTCATCCACTCTAACCTTATGCTTCCAAAATTCCCACTGAACCTTAGCCCATCATTCAAGCTTGAGTTCTCCACTCTAGGTGAATTCTTGGCCACCATTGAAGAATTTGGACAAGAGAAGGAAACATTGGAGCATTGGTGCAATACTCCCGTACGGCTGCAAAGGATCCAACAACCTCAACATTTGAGGTAAAACTTATGGAAACCCTTGTTTTCCATTAATAAAAAACGTAAATCTTTATTTACTAAGTTCTCATGAATGTTTTTACTATTTACCATTGTATTCTATATTAAAATCTTAATATTTCCATGCACATGTTTTAGTTTAGCGTTTAGTCTCTCTGTTATTTTACATTTAGCTTTTACCCATTTATTGAATTACTACTAAGGATTCCTTAATCCTTAGTAGGTTATCTTAAACACAAGCTGGTGTGAAAACACCAACTACAGTTTTGGTGACTCCACTAGTTTGAATCTTTGGTTATTTTTTAGTTTGTATTTTCCATTTTGTTTGTTTGTTTTCTTTTTTTACAAATCTGGTTCACCTTTGAGCCCCAATACTTGCAGACTTGGCGTTTGTTGTATCTATGATCCCCTAAGTCCTTTTTTTTGTTTCGGCCGACACTTTTCGTAGTCATTTTTCGCGTCACGAAGCGCAGGTTCCAACTTGACAACCATGTCCCAGAGTGCTACTTTCGGCTCGACAGTCGTGCCTCACAGCGCTGCTCTCGGCCCGACAACCGTGCCCCAGAGCGTAGCTTTTGGCCTGCCAGCCGTGCCCTAGAGCGTAGTTTTCGGCCCGACAGCCGCATCCCAAAGCGCATCTTTCGGCCTGATAGCGGTGCCCCAAAGCGCAGCTTTCGGCCCGCAATCCACGCCCCAGAGTGCCGGTTTCAGCCCGACTGCCACGCCCCAGAGCGTCGATTTCAGCCCGACTGCCACACCCCAGAGCGCAGCTTTTGGCCTGCCAACTGTGCCTCTGAGCGTTGGTTTCGACCCAACCGCCGCGCCCCAGAGCGTTGGCTTTGGCCCGACAGTCGCGCCCCAGAGCGTAGGTTTTTGACTAATAGCCGCACCCCAGAGCACATTTTCCAGCGTTACAGTCGTCCCCTCTTCTTTGTTCCTTTCAACCATTTTTAGCCCAATCTTTCTACAGTTTCCCGTACCCTGCAACCATTTTTTCCTGTTTTTCTACCCTAACAACCACTTGTTTGGCTTGCATCCCCTTTTACTAGATGTATTTTTCTACTATTTTCTTGCTGTACCATTTCAAAATGTTTTATTTTAGCATCTACATTTCAACAGGTTTATAAAAGTTTTACATAGCAGTTAATACTTGTATCTACAGTTCTAGTTAGTTTATTGCCATGGCTTAGCATTTGTTGGGTACATAACATTTTTTGCACACACTCTATCACCTTAACTCAAGTGAGCCCTAAAATTTACTTAACTCAACCAACCTTTAACCCCATTTGGGGAACACAAAAGAAATTTGTATTTAGGTAGGACACTGGGGATACGAATCCAAATATCACCCCTTTGTCACTTACACTTGAGACATAGCAGTTGACCATTAGGGTACCAAAATCGCCTACTACTTGTCACGGTTAAAAACTGATTTGTCAGAAAAGGCCTCTCCCTTAGGAGGGTAAGTCGTGAGACTGGTTACGGAGTACTATGTGGACTTCCGCTCTCCACTTAGTTCCGAAGGACACCTACTCATTGTCCTCGTTGCACTTCCATACTAGGGTTGTAGCGACCAAAGGACTGACATGACGATTTCTTTTTTTGTGCGTGCCTTGAATGGGGTAGCCTAGTTTCCATTCTCCTAGGGATTTTTACCCGGGATCCCTCTCGGTAGAGGGATATCCCCCACCTACTTGGTTCTCCATTTCATATCGTCTGACTGCGGATTTCATCACCCTATAGATGATACGATTTGTGTGAGATTCCAGATCTTCTAGTTAGGTGTTTGCATGCTCCTATACCCATATTGGGTTAGTAAATATACCTTTTTTGTTTTTTAGGAACCCTGCTTGGTGGTATTCTAACCATTGTTTTTTTGTCGCTCCGCTTGTTGTAGCACAAATGTTACAACAAGTGTTTTGAGCTTGTTGTTGGCCTGAGTGCCATATTTTTTGCGCTCTCCTTTTGCACACACAGTTGCATTAGGATTTTTAAGCTTTTCACTCACCACAACCCATTCGTTTTATCCCCGTTGTCACCATTGAGTCTCTGAGACATTCTCAGCGCCTACGGGGCCAGTCCCTACAACACGGTTCACTTGAGACCATTCGTCATAGGCATAGAGCCTCGTCACCAGATCCTAATGCCCCTTATTTCACATTATTTCTGAATTAGAGAATCCCATATTCACAGCTCCGTCTAGTCCCATGGTTGACGTGAATCCCAATCCCTTTGCTGGTGGGATTGTTGGTGGTGGGTCCACCACCGGCCCAGCTACCACTTCTGCATCTATCCCTGTCATACAATCTATAGGACCTACTCCTAGTATTCATGTCACTACGTCCATCACTATGGTTAGTGGACCTATTAAAACTGCAATCCCATTGGTGACTCATGGTACACTTGGGGGCGCAGGACCTTCCTACACGATTCCCACACCTCTGACTAGAAGTCCCACGATCGCCATCATGACTCATACCATTTCTCCACACATTGGGGGCAGTGGCCCCACCATTTCCCCTACCACTAGCACATACACCCTTGCGATAATGTCATATCCTTCTGCTAGTTTGCCATTCATGGCTAGCCTCAACCTCCCTGACTTGGCCAAATTGACCAACGATCCGATTTGAAATGACCCCACATGGCCTCACATGCCTACCAAACTCCCTTCGGATATCCCTAAATTTGAAGGATAGGCAGGTGAGGACCCCCAAAACCACATCATGTGCTTCCATTTATGGTGTTCCTCCAACTCCATAGTGGATGACTCTATTCGTATCCGCCTTTTAAAATGAACCCTCACTGGCTCTGCAGCTAAGTGGTACATTGAACAACCTCATGGGACCCACTCCACCTTCACATCCCTCACTTCGACCTTCCTGCAGTTCTTTCAATTACCAGTCCGTTATGACGCTGGTGTAGAGATCCTACTGTCTTGTAGAAAGAACATAGCAACCCACATCACTAATCACATTCATGAGTGGCGTAAACATCGAATTTTATGCAAGATCAAGTTAGATGACCGCATCTTCCTAGATTGGTTTTTAAAATCTCTTATACCAGTTATTGCCAAGGTTGTGGCATCTGAACGGCCTCAATCCGAAGAAGAGGCCATCCTAAAATCCCAACAATTTGAACTCATCTATGCTCAATCTGGCTACTTATATTCTATTTTACCTGATGCTCCCCGTGGCAACTCCTCCCAGAACGACGCGTCAGGGGCATCCCACGCTATCGACAAAATTATCGGACACGTTGCGTCACATAGTCAACCTTATATTGCTATGCCCCCTACTAGTGGCCTCGACCTTTTGTGTTCCACAACCCATTCTAGAGCAACGACCTCGTATGCTCCCATAGCCCAAGCCCCTCATGTCCATGGACCTTAGTGTCCACCGCAGTGTTATGGTCATGCACCACCAGCTTACACCCCTCCAGCTTCACCTACTTCCTATTACCATCAACAAGCCACACCTGCAACTGCACAATCTCAAGCCCCTCCTGCTTACTATCCCTCGCAGGAAGCACCTTCACAATTTCAAGCCCCTCCGGCTTACTATGCACTGCAGGTAGCACCGGCACCGGCACTTGCACAACTCCAGGCCCCTCCCGCTTACTATCCACCACAGGCAGCACCAGCACCTGCTCAACCACAAAGTCCTCCTAACCCTTAAGGGCAAGTTTATGCCCAACAAAAGTAGCAACAAAACCATCCTTCCCAACGAAACCAACAAGGCCAACAAGACTGGGGAAGAGGATGTAACTGCGAGAACAACCAACCCCAAGATCAAAGTGGCCAACCACCCAATCCCCCAAACAATAACAATGCTGCCCCAGCCAATCAAAATCCTGAAAGACCACCTCGTCAAGGGAAGAACCCCAATTTAAAAATGAACCACCCATGTTCTATATGCGGGGTATACGGCCATTATATGCACACTTGTCCCCATTTGGAGCGAGCTTGCCAACTTTGGACTGACGACACCCAACACCAAGGACATGTTGCTCCGCCAACATGACCTAACCCCTTTCCACTTCATACACAACCCATGGTGTTGCAGAATCCATTACCCACACAAGGAGTAGTTAACACCCAAATGTTGGCTCCCCCTCAAGGAACTGTGGCACTACAACAACAAATCACTTATGCTACACCTTCTAGTCAACCCATTGACTCAAGTACCCATCACCTTCTCATGATGTCATCGACTGAAGTCAACCTTCAAACACACCGAAATCAGTATGGTTCCACCATTGAAACCATTCCCACCGGCAAGGATGATAACGCTCTTCCCACTGATCAGTCGTTACGCATTCCTGCATCATCATGCGATGGGCCCCCCAAAACTCCCTGCTTCCCATTATGTCGCATTAATAACAACCCCAACGCTTGGGCTGCACCCAATCCCCTACTGCTATTATAGTCCTCGAGGTATTAAAAAACTATCCTTCATAGCGCAACACATTGTTATATGCCATTGGTGCGATAGACCCTTCCGAATCACAGATGATGGCATTCGAATTGGACCAATCTGAACCATGCATGCCTTCCAAACTAGCATTCCAAGTTTCTGTGTCCATCCAGAATCTTGTTATCCATCGATGCATCATCGATGAGGATGCCTCCACATGCGTCATGTCTACATTCGTGTGGCAGAAGCTCGGATCACCTACACTACAACAATCCATGATCACCTTACGAGCTTACGATGGTCGCTCAGCTCAACCCAAATGCGTCTTGGCCAATGTTCCAGTCCAATTAGCTAGTAAAACTATCCTTATTGACACTGAGGTTATCAACTCACAATTTGATTATAACCGCCTGCTTGGACGCAGTTACATGTACGCCATGAAGGTTGTTGGTTCATCATTATTCCATATTATGATGTTCCCCCATGACATACAGGTTGTTAATATTGACTAACTTATGTACTACGACCCGAATTCCCCCGCTGCACTAGAAAAAGTTCTCCCCATGGTTCAACAACCTGTTCTTGGTGCACCCACTTCTTTGGTGTCCACCATTGGACTTGGAATTTACTCAGAGAGTCCCATGACCTCTACCTTTTGGTCTATTCCACCCCCTCCACCGGCAGTAGATATATATGATCTATGCACCATTTCATCCAACCAACCAGCGTCGAGCTCACAACCACCTTTGGTGCCGCAACCACCATCGATACTTAGTCATGTTGGAGCAACACCTATCCACACTATCTCGTTCTTGTTCCCACATTCTGGAGTAGTAAGTGCCCCAGTAATGGCTACACTAAATCTCCTTGGGTTAATTCTAGGATTACCCGTGTGGTGCCTCCTTGCTCCTACCCGTCCCTCGACACCACATGTCGTTCTCCAACTAGTCCAACCGATTAACACCACTAACCACCCAGCTCTTGGCGTGGCGCCCACATATAAATAAAAAAATTCCCCTCCACTACCCAAAAACACTGGGGGTAGAGGCCCACAAACGTATACAACCCCCATGTAATGTCCCTTGTTAGGAATTTTATTAAAATGGTAATTTTTCACCTTTTTTCCTAGTTAGACCTTTGACTAGTTTTGAGCTCTAGGTCCCCAAATTGCTCCAATAGCTCCCAAATATTCCGATAAGGTATATGGATGATGTTAGAACATAAATATGTGTTTCAGGGATTCTTTTATACCTTTAAAATACTTCTAAAAATCCTCTTTCAATTCTGACCAACGTAGGGAACTTTACTAGTAATTTCCCTTTGACTAGTATTGGTCTCTAGGTCTCAAATTGACTCCAAATGCCTTCAAATATTCAAGGAAGGTGTATGAATGATATTAGGACTTGAATATTATTTTCATGGATTATATATGGCCACCAAAATACCTCTTCAAACTCTATTAATATTCTGGACCAAGTATGCAATTTTACCAGTAATTTGGGGTTCAAATCCCCCTGGGGCAAGTATTGAAAATGGCTTTCCAAATGCCTCCAAACCCACTCAAATTTCTGAAAATAGGTAGGGGATTTATCAAGGATGTTATTAATTTCTCATGTGCATCATTAATTGATTATTATCTCTGTTCCAACCCTCTCCCATTCAGCTGCAAAAATCACCAATTCGACCCTTGGGGAAATGGCACTATTTCTTCTCCCAATGCAATTAAAAAGAGTAAAAATACTTCAAATGCTAAAGTACAGTACATGAAACTTGTAAAATACATCCATGGTAGTCTATTAATCACAAATTTATCAAATAACCATCCATTCATTCAAAATCATCAGAATTATCATGCTATACATCAATGTAGTGGGAAAATGGCATTGTTCTTTCATTAAAAATGAGATTTATACATTTCTACTTGGAATTTTGACCTGAAACTTTCTAGAGATGAATAACAGAGTATTTAATTCATATTACAAAATAAATTGGGCATGAGAAGCTCCCCCAAAGAGTACAATAGCTCACCAAAAATGCCCTCCCTCAAGGATCAATAATATGCCATCAACACTGGAAATGGTTGAGAGAATGTGTTGCAATAGAAGAAACCATGAGCTTACCTTTAGCTTACACCTACAAATAAAGAATCCATTAAAGCTCCAAGTGAAAGGTCTGAATGACCTTTCCAATTCCCAACTTGGATGGGAATCTTTCACCCTCGAAATTGGCTACGGCAAGAAACTAGTCATCCACTAGCTCTCCCTCTACACAAATGCAATTGCAAATTCTACAAATGATAAAAAGCGGGTTTCATTCTTTGTTATTGAAATTTATAAACTTATAATGTCCTCCATGGGTCTAATTCGTTTCAAGAGACTCATGCCAACTCAAGTTGGGAAGAAATTCCAAAGAATGCCACTTGTACAACAATTCCTAGTTTCCCACTTCCACCAAATCACATGTGGAAGCATCTTAGCTGCCCTAACTCCCTTGAGCGCCCTCTTGGAGGCTATTTTTAGCCCTGACATGTCATATATGTCATATTTCAGCCTTCAGGTCTGATTTGTGTCATAGGTGTCATAGCATCTTCATCATTGTTGTCATAGAGCTAGGGAATCTAGCCCAAGTGTCCCACTAGCTCCAAATTGCCTCTTCCTCTTCCATGGGAGTTTCTCTTCCTCTATATTTCGACCTTGAATGAGTCATGCCATGAATAATACCTTTTTAAATCCCCCAAGTATGTTACCATTCACCTTAAATTCAAATTGGTGAGAGAATGATGCCAAGTGTAGTGGGGAAATCTAGCCATATGTGGGTCCCACTTCCTCCATGTGTCTTCATGATCAAATGCCACTTTGATTTTCACTTGTATATATTTATTTAGATACTTTATTAAATATTTATGCCATTCTAATGTTCAAACATCATTTATTATCCCCCTTATTCCAAATCCGAAGGCTTGCACCCCAAACCTAGGAAACTAGTAATTTTCCTCCTTGGCAATTATTTGACCCTTAACGTCAATTTGACAAACTCTAATGAATATGGCCAATGTGATTACGCCATTGTGACCCAATGCCAAATTTGAGACATGACAAATCCGCCCTTCCCAATATTGCTTGTCCTCAAGCAATTTCAAACATGGGTGTTGAAGAACCTGCTTTCTATATAATTCTTTGAAGTTGCCATTGAATTGCCCAACCTTGAGTCTTTGAGTTTCCATGAAGATTTTAGAGAGGAACCACCATGCTTGCTGCTGCACTACTCTGATAAAAATCACTTTATTAAGTGGGAAATCCATCTCCCATACTGCTTGTTTCCCAAAAAAATTTGAAACCAATGAGATAAAAATTATTCCAGGGTCCCATTGCTTGTATTGCACCCCAACAATTAAGAGTGCTCTCCAACCCATACCATCAGATAAGAGGATTCCTGGATCCCATTTTCTTGTATGCATTCTTCCAAACATCATGAATACAAAATATATATCATCAAAGTACATAACAACATAATGAAAATGTACGTCAAGGAGATGCTTCATCAAAGAGTCATGAAAGTGCTTATACCTCCAAGCATGTAGACCACCATTTTTCAAGTGCATACAATCTTCAAGTGACCCATCAAATCTGCTCCAATGACATAGGTGAGGATCTCATGTCCTATAATGCTGCTCTAAATGGATGTGATATGCATCAAAATATTCAGCCATGTATTTCTTCATCCAAGAAGTGAATGAAGAATCTCCACTAAAATCTGAACCGAATAATGAGCAGAAAAAACAAGACTTCAAAGGACTCAAAGAAGTCTCACCCATACATCCATGAATGTGAGAATAATAAAGATATATCAAAGTATGTGGCTGCCAACAAAAATGTTCTCCAATCATAAATTTATTCACCCAAGTGTTGGATGAAGTTCCTCCAACATCAAATGAATGAACCAAGTGTTGAGCAAGAAAAACCATGAGTCTTCAAGTGACTCAAATGCATATCATAGGTGCATCCATGTAGATTTGCATCATCATAAAGTAACAAAGGATGCTGCTGCAAATGTGAATACGAATGTGCTCCGACCATATCATCATGAAAGTAAATCTAGGAGTTCCATACTCCTCATGTGGCACCATCAAAAAGAACCCTTTCACCCATACTTCATTGAGACTAACTCTGCAAAACATGTAATTGTAGGATGTAGGAGAATGAACTAACTTACCCAAATGATCAAAAAGTGCAGAAGTTTCATCATGGGAAGGATCCAAATGGGTAGTATCATGCAGCTCCTTCAAAAGTGTGAAACCTTTGTCATAGATTGGTTCCAATGTATAGGAATCATGCTCTTCTTTAAAAATTGCATAACCTTCATCAAGAGACAATTCAAGTTCCTCTTTCACCACATGAAGTGTTTGGATCTCTTCAATTTCATATTCAAACACATTAATCACATTCCAATTTCCACATTTCTCATGATCCACCATGTCATGAGAATCCTCCAAACAGTCTACCATTTGACAATCTGAAATATAGGAGGAAAAACAAGTATCTTGCAACTTTTCAAGAAGTTGTTCATTTTGAATTGTGATCTTATGATTATCCTCATTATTCTTCAAGTATGCATCATGTAACAATTCATTAATCTCAAACAAATGGTTTCTATCAAAAATAAAAGACATGAAATTACCTTTGATGTGGCACATTGTTCTTTGAATCATCTCCATGTCTTCAAGGAAGGATGTTTCCTCCAATGAAGTAGCTCTCCAACAAGAATTTGACACCAATGCTTGAGTGTCATGGAGAATGCTGAGGGACTCTTGGATCTTATTTTCATTCATCTTTAAGGATCCTTCAAGAAAATGAGGCTCTTGCAAATGAACCTCCTCGTCTTCTTCATTTTTGCTTGGACCAACTTCATGAAGCTCAAGTGGTGATGGGGAAGTTGATCTTGGTTCTTCTTCAAATGCTACAAGGTCTTCATTATAATGCTTAATGGAACTTGGGCTTGCAGTAATACTTTCAAAAGTGATCTCTATGTCACCAACATAGAATTGTGAGCACCCATCAGTAGGTACTCCTTCATAGTTTTAACATCCGTCAGTAGATGCTCTTTGGTTCATGTCTAAGCTAGAAGGTGTCTCGAAATGATCTTCCATATTCTCAATATAATATTATTCATGCTCTTGTGATGTCTCTTCCTTTTTCTCCTTCAAGCAAGATGATGCATTTTTCCCCTTGCTTTCCTTAGGATCAATATCTTTGGAATCTCTTTTTGAAGAATTCCCAAAAGCTCTCCTCAAGTAGGACATCATTTCTTGCACACATATATGATATTCTCTCCAAGGTTGTTTACAAGAAGGGCATAAACCTTTCTTTAATAACTCCACATATTCTTTTTTGGGCCTAGTTTCAAAAATATGTTCAGCAAAGTACTCAAAAGACATGACATTTTGTGTATTTTTGCTCAAAGCAAGATATTCTTGATATTTTTTATATTGTTGGGGCAAGGTGTTATATGTTGCTTTCCATCTTTGGAACTCATTCATAGAATTATCCTTGGTTGGTGTGACACACTCATAATCATCAGATTTAAATTCATAAGAATAATCTTCATTTCTCCTTAAATTGTAAGAATGTTTGCATGATGGCACCTCTTCCTCGTACCATTCACATTCTACTTCATATTGCTCATAAGCATTTGCATATTCCTCATAAGAATTGTACTCATAGGATTCATCGTAATATTAAGACATGGTTTCCAATTATTCTTGAATGTATGTACCTAATCCACAGGTGCAAGGACCATGCTCTGATACCATTGTAATGTCCCTTGTTAGGAATTTTATTAAAATGACAAATTTTCACCTTTTTTCCTAGTTAGACCTTTGACTAATTTTGAGCTCTAGGTCCCCAAATTGCTCCCAAATATTCTGAGAAGGTATATGGATGATGTTAGAACATAAATATGTGTTTCAGGGATGCTTTTAGACCTTTAAAATATTTTTGAAAATCCTCTTTCAATTCTGACCAATGTAGGGACCTTTACTAGTAATTTCCATTTGACTAGTATTGGTCTCTAGGTCTCAAATTGACTCCAAATGCCTTCAAATATTCAAGTAAGATGTATGAATTATATTAGGACTTGAATATGATTTTAATGGATGATATATGGCCACCAAAATACCTCTTCAAACTCTATTAATATTTTGTACCAAGTATGCAATTTTACTAGTAATTTGGGGTTCAAATCCCCCTTAGGTAAGTATTGAAAATGGCTTCCCAAATGCCTCCAAACCCACTCAAATTTCTGAATAGGGGTAGGGGATGTCTCAAGGATTTTATTAATGTCTCATGTGCATCATTAATTTATTATTATCTCTGTTCCAACCCTCCCCTAGTCAGCTGCAAAAATCACCAATTCGACCCTTGGGGAAATGGCACTATTTCTTCTCCCAATGCAATTAAACTGAGTAAAAATACTTCAAATGCTAAAGTACAGTACATAAAACTTGTAAAATACATCCATGGAAGTATATTAATCATAAATGTATCATAGAACCATCCATTCATTCGAAATCATCAACATTATCATGTTATACATCAATGTAGTGGGGAAATGGCATTGTTCTTTCATTAAAAATGAAATTTATACATTTCTACTCGGAATTTAGACCTGAAAATTTTTGGAGATGAAGAAAAGAGTATTTAATTCATATTACAAAATAAATGGTTCATGAGAAGCTCCCCCAAAGAGTACAATAGCTCACCAAAAACACCCTCGCTCAAGGATCAAGAATATGCCATCAAAACTGGAAATGGTTGAGAGAATGTGCTGCAATAGAAGAAACCATGAGCTTCCCTGTAGCTTACACCTACAAATAAAGACTCCATTAAAGCTCCAAATAAAAGTTCTGAATGACCTTTCCAATTACCAACTTGGATGGGAATCTTTCACCCTCAAAATTGGCTAAGGCAAGAAACTAGTCATCCACTAGCTCTCCCTCTACACAAATGCAATTGCAAATTGTAAAAATGATCAAAAGATGGTTTTATTATTTATTATTGAAATTTATAAACATCTAATGTCCTCCATGGGTCGAATTCCTTCCAAGAGACTCATGCCAACTCAAGTTGGGAAGAAATTCCAAAGAATGCCACTTGTACAACAATTCCTAGTTTCCCACTTCCACCAAATCACATGTGGAAGCATCTTAGCTTCCCTAACTCCCTTGAGCGCCCTCTTGGAGGATATTTTTAGCCTTGACATGTCATATATGTCATATGTCAGCCTTCAGGTCTGATTTGTGTCATAGGTGTCATAGCATCTTCATCATTGTTGTCATAGAGCTAGGGAATCTAGCCCAAGTGTCCCACTAGCTCCAAATTGCCTCTTCCTCTTCCATGGGAGTTTCTCTTCCTCTATATTTCGACCTTGCATGAGTAATTCCATGAATAATACCTTTTGAAATCCCACAAGTATGTTACCATTCACCTTGAATTCGAATTGGTGAGAGAATGATGCCAAGTGTAGTGGGGAAATCTAGCCATATGTGGGTCCCACTTCCTCCATGTGTCTTCATGATCAAATGCCACTTTGATTTTCACTTGTATATATTTATTTAGATCCTTTATTAAATATTTATGCCATTCTAATTTTCAAACATAATTTATTATCCCCCTTATTCCAAATTCGAAGGCTTCCACCTCAAACCTAGGAAACTAGTAATTTTTCTCCTTGGCAATTATTTGACCCTTAACATCAATTTGACAAAATCTAATGAATATGGCCAATGTGATTAGATCATTTTGACCCAATGCCAAATTTGGGACATGACACCCCAAAACAACGAAACCCGTAAAACCTCAACCCCCACTCCATGCACCACCTAAGTTCTCTTTATGTGATGGCTTGGGCCATGCTACCCATAACTTTCCTCAATTACCAAACCTTCAACATCACATGAAAACATTGGATGATGATCCTAACATTCCGATGGTGAACTAGATCCCACCCCTCAACAACACAACAAGTCATTGTGCACCAACCATTCCTGTGCCATATGTGGAATCTATGGTCATTACTCACATCACTGCCCAGATCTACCCTAGCACAGATTGGTTCTCCATGAGTTAAATCAGTCTTCCTTGGAGTCTTCCATCACCATTATTGAGGAGAATCATCCCCTTGCAGCCTCCTCCTCGAGAGAAATTAACACCATTTACATGATTTCCACCGCAGGTGAACAAATTTCACCTCCAGCATCTAGTCTCCCCTCTACCGATGTGTTAATACAATGCTTTTGTAGTGATGAAGAAATCCTAGAAGCACTCACCACACTCGACTACCCTTGGGATGATATGCACCATCGATCCTATTTCATTCCTTAGGGGTCTACCACTACTGCGACCAACCAACTTTCAATTGAGACAAAAGATTTCCTCCCCGATAAGGTGGATTGGTTTAAAAATCCCATCCCAGCTCCCGATGCCTTCGAGGAAGGTAATATGGCTAACATTTCTCCCACCATACACATTGATATTTCCCTTCCAGGTGGTCAACCCGAGCTCATTTCCTTAGTTTCTTCCTGTACAGAATACGAAATTGGGGAGTATAAGAAGCTCTTCCAAGAGTTTCGCAACATTTTTGATTGGTCCTATGCCGAGATTCCTGGTCTAGACCTCGCCATCGTTGAACACCATATTGATACTTGTCCGGATGTCCTACCCATTCACTAGAAGCAACGACCCATCCACCCGTCCAAACTCCTCACTGTCAAATATGAGGTTGAGAAACTACGTAAAGCCAGGTTCATTTATCCCATTGCTTACACCACTTGGGTCTCCAATCCTGTGCCCGTTAATAAAAAATAGGGCACTTTTCGTGACTGTACTAATTTCTGTGATTTAAATTGAGCTTGTCCAAAAGACAACTTCCCCACACCTTTCATTAACCAACTTATTGATGCATGTGCGGGACATGAGATTCTATCCTTCATGTACGGTTTCTCTGGGTATAATCAACATTCGCAAGGAAGATCAATAAAGGACTGCTTTCACTACCTCATGGGGCACCTATTCCTATTGCATCATGACTTCTGATCTTAAAAATGCTGGTGCCACATTCCAGCGGGACATGACATATTGCTTTCATGATTTGGCTCATATTATTCTGGTCTACCTAGATGACCTCACGGCTCAATCCAGGAAACAGTTTGACCATCTAAACGACCTCCGACAAGTTTTTCTGCCTTATCGCAAGTATAGAGTCCACTTGAACCCCCTCAAGTGTGTATTTTGTGTTCCTACAGGCCGGTTGTTGGGTTTTATTGTTTCCCAAAAAGGAATTTCCATTGACCCACTGAAGGTTCAAGCCATCATGAACCTCCCATCTCCACGTACATTACGCTAGTTAAAAAGTCTTCAAGGAAAAGACAACTTTCTCCGTCGCTTTGTTCCAAACTATGCTACGACAGTTCATGGTTTCCTTCGCTTGCTTCGTACCCACATTCCTTTTGTTTGGGATGAACAAGTGCAAGCAGATTTTGAAGCCCTCAAAAAATTCTTGACTAATGCCCCATTGATTTCACCTCTTGATTTCACAAAGGATTTTATTCTTTACGTTTCAGCATCCAACTATGTCGTTTCAGGGGTGCTTGTTTAAGAAGATAGTGCATGACAAGAACACGTCATCAATTATATGATCTAGACCTTATTCGGCCCACAACTAAGTTACCCCCATGAGAAGAAGTTGGCCCTTGCCGTCATCTTCTCAGTCAAAAAGGTTCATGGCTAAATGGGTCATCATCCTTCAAGAGTATGACCTCCTGTTCACTACCCCCAAGAGTACCAAAGCCCTTGCATTGGCACAACTCATGACGTATTTACCATCCTCATCTACGTCACCAACAATCAATACCAGCTTACATGACGACCACCTTTTTATCATTTCGTCGGATGACCCCTGGTACGGTGACATCCTTGTGTACCTACGCACATAGAAGTTTCAATCCAATATCGGACGCGATGATCTCCGTCGCATACGCCATCATGCCTCGCAATATATCCTCCTTGCATATGTCCTCTGCTGGCATGGTGTTGACACCATCTTACGTCGATGCCTCACTCGAGATGAGGCTAAACTAGTTCTCAACGATTTTCATAGAGTAGCCTGCAGTGACCATTCCTGTGGAATGGCCACTGCTCAAAAGGTTCTCCGCACCAGATATTTTTGGCCCACCCTATTTACTGATTGCATCACAGCATTTAGACATTGGCGAAATTGCCAACTCTTTTCCCCCAAGGCGAGGACCCCTCCCACCCCCTCCATCCAGTTATCACCATCAGCCCTTTCTGTAAATGGCCCATTTATTTTATGGAGTGTAACCCCTATTCGGCGAATGACCATAAATACAACATTGTGGTTGCCGATTATTTCACCAAATGGGCCGAGGCCATGCCTACTTTTAATTGCAAAGATGATGCTGCAGCCCGTTTCTTTTTCAAGCATGTCATCACTCGATTCTGGGTCCCAAAGCAACTCGTCTCCTACCATGAAAAACATTTTGAGGACTCCGTCTGAAAAGTGTTGTCGACTTTTCTCAAATTTGAACACTGATACGCCTTCACCTATTACCCTCAATGGAACGGTCAAGTAGAGGCTATCAATAAAATTTTGAAGACCATCCTTCAACGCATTGTGGACCACCACAAGTCCAACTGGAACCATATGTTATTTCCTGCACTTTGGGCTTACCGTACATCCACTAAGACCGCCACTGGTTTTACCCCTTTTCATTTGGTCCATGGTGTCGAGTCTGTACTTCCCATCGAATGTCAGATTCCTGCATTACATATTGCTATTGAACTCCTCCAAGACACCTCACCTTTTGAGCAACGCTTAATACTTTTGGAATAATCCAACGAAGATCGTCGCACAACCTTACAAACCATTGAGGCCGCGAAGATCCGTTCCAAAGCTGGTTATGATAAACATGTCCACTCCCGCAATTTCCAAGAAGGAGATTTAGTCCTTGTTTATGACCAAGCACATGACAAAACTGGGAAAGGAAAGTTTGAATCCATGTGGCAAGGCCCATACATCGTCCACACCTTCCTAGGACATGGGGCATACATCCTCACAGACTCTGAAGGAAACCCCTTGTGCAACCCCCGTAATGGGTTGTATCTCAAATTATTTTACCCTTAGCACTTTTTGGACCCACCAGTCCATGTTGTACAGTTCCATTTCTTTTTGTTTTTTACTTTTTGCATCTAGAACCTTACACTTTGTTTCCCTACATGACCACAGATGGATCCTCTTCCACCATACTATGTCGGTTTCGCCGATGGTGCAAGTCGCTGGTCTCCAAACCTTGCCTCCGCAGCTTGGATATTATATTATCCCTCACATGAGTTGATCCACCTTAACAGAGTGTGCATAGGTGTTGCTACCAATAACCAGGCTGAGTACAATGCTGTGACCAGTCTCCTGACTGCTACCCTCTAGATAGGTATAATTCACCTTCGTGTGTTTCTTTACTCCCAGCTTCTCGTCGCCCAACTCAACAACTTCTACCAGGTACGAGATCCTTTCCTTTTTAGAAAGTTCCTATGCACTAAACAAAAGATTAGACAATTTGAATCCATTTCATTCACTCATGTCCCAAGAATTCAAAACAATGTAGCAGACTAGATGGCTAACAATATTCTAGACTGGCACATAAATCACAACATGTAGGAAGTAAACCATAAACATGAATCATCATATCATTCACATGTATATAAACATCATATAGGCATATAAACACCATAAAACAACAAAAAGAAGCCATCATCATAAGTTGCATCCATGTGCATCTATATATATATCATCATAGAAATGTCATTGTGCCCATATAAACCCATACACATACATACATGGAGGAGCCCCAATAGAGTCCTCATCATATAATACAATCCGAGTATACAAAATTCCCAATGCTCATCGCATTGGGGGCAATTCCATCAACTGCTTAATTAGATTCATCTCCATCATCATCGTCGTCCTTGTTGTCGTCGTCGTCCTCCTCCTCCTCATCCTATTCCTTCTCTTCCTCCTCCTCCTCCTCCTCCTCCAGCTCATCAGACTCTATCTCAACGTCCTCATCACCATAATAGGGGGAATCCCCTCGTGCCATGACTCTCACCACCTCATCCTCCATCGTAATACTCCTCATAATAGACCTCCACTCCCATGGAGCATCATAGCAGACATCGATCAAGTCCTGATCTAAGTGTTGCCATCTATCCTCCACCACCCCATCCAGAAGACAATCAATACCAACCTGCAAAGTATCCAAAGTCACCAAACTACTCCACCGTCGAGCCTGTCCACGTCTAGGGGAGTATACTCCCTCTACAGGACCCCTCTATGCCGGGTATCCCCTCGCAGGCTACAGTTCCACATATGCACAAGAAACATCAGATCATCAATGTCATAAAATCCTCTAGCTATCATATATGATATCGAGTAGATACAAAATGATATTGTAAACAACACAAATACATACCATCTAGTCCCCACGCCTAACCAGGAGGCCGCGGTAGCTCTGGATCCCCTCTATAGTCCATCTTGTAGTATGGGTAGTCATCAATCACCACTGGTAGCTGCATCCATTGAGTGAACAACTCCTCAGTGAAGAACCACCCCACCATCCCTCCACCCCCGCGAGTCATCATCTCGCCCCATCGCCACATCCACGGCTCCATAGGCCCCCCGTCATACACTGCTCTATGTCGTCGTAGTCTCAGGACTTGCTCAAAGAAAAATGAGCAGAGGAATGAGGGGAAAAATAACTCCCCTCCCTGACCGCTCACTGTGTTCAGGTCTCGCTAAACCACCGTTAAGTACATCTGGCCCCAACCATAATAGGTTCCTGCCAAGACCCCGCTCCACTAGAGCCATTTGTCCCCCTGAGATCTGGTGGGGGGCATGTGACCCCAGTATGCGCACCACTAGCATCGCAATCACTCGAGTCTCCACACCCTCAATGTCACAGATCAATAGAGCATTTTCATGCACATGCGCTATAGCATAACAATGTCTCTCCAGTAAATCCTCCATAGATACATCCCCTAGCCTCCTCGGCTCGGTATCCGTAATCATGCCTAATCGGGGAAGCCCAGTCAAAAATTACACATCTGCGAGCGAGATATCTAACCGCTCACCCTGTATCATGAATTCCTCTGCATCCACATACCAAAACCCGACCAACTTGTTCAATAACAATTTGGCCGAGCGCATCATAGGCACCTGCGTGAACTTTAGTAATCCACAACAATCCAAGCTCTCATGCACATCCTCATTGTCCTGGATCAGCTCCAGTACATTTCCAAGCTCGCGTTCTCTCCAAGAAACCCTCGGCATCCTAGCATTCCCACATTAGAAAACCCATTAGCATCATATCGACCCTACCTCGATCTTCTCTGGATCGACGCACCCGCACTTAGGAAAAATGACGCGCTTCAAAGCACAACTTTTTTCCTCATAGGGTCGCTCTGGAGTGCACTTTTCTCCTCGAAAAGTGTGCCCCTGGAGCGCACCTGTGGGGCCCACATTCACGCCGTGAAGCGCGCTTTTCTCTAGGAAAGCCGCACTTCAGAGCGCAGTTGTAAGGCCCACATCCGTGCTCGGCCAGCATGGTTATCACGCTCTAAAGCACGGGATTTCCCTTGAAACAGGTGTAGTGGTGCCCAAGCCAAGCTTGGCATGCCTTCCCAGAGGATCAACTCCCCCCAAAAATGCACCAAAAACATGAAAAAACACCACAAGACTTACCTACAAGTCACAGAACTTGATTCCACCGGTCGGATTACAAAAAATCTGAATTTTCTCTTCCGGGAGCCTCCACACTCCTCTAAAGTTTCATAGTGACAATGACATGTAGAGGTGGGCTCCCTTTGCTATTTATAACCATTTTGCCCTAATTTTTGCTTTCACCATTCCATAGTCATATGAAGTCCGTTTTTCGCACTGTTTGCACCGTCCGATTCAGTTTTTCATGCTCGTGATGACGCTTGAGATCATTTCTCACTCTCACTATAACAAATTCCAGGCATTTTTTCCATGCCCCTCGCCACCTCAATTTGCGTTCCACACTAGCTATAGTCACTTTTTATCATTTTTTGTGTCATAGCCTATCCATGAGCCCTCCGCTCCATCCATACTGCAGTCATTGCATTATTTTTCCACCATTCATCAACTTGCAAGAAGGCCCCATCAATGTTCCCCCTCGCATTCAGACTTGGTTCTAACATTTGTCCCTTGATTGAACACTTCCTCCTTGCTTGGCCCTTATAGTTGTTCGGTAAATTCTTGGACACCATTGAAGCATTTGGAGAAGAGAAGGAAACATTGGAGCATTGGTGCAATACAACCGTACGGCTGCAAAGGCTCCAACAACCTCAACATTTTAGGTAAAACTTATGCAAACCCTTGTTTTCCATTAATAAAAAATGTAAATCTTTATTTACTGATTTCTCATGAGTGTTTTTACTATTTACTGTTGTATTCTAGATTTAAATCTTAATATTTCCATGCACGTGTTTTAGTTTAGCATTTAGTCTTTCTGTTATTTTACATTTAGTTTTTACCCATTTATTGAATTGCTACTAAGGATTCCTTAATCCTTAGTAGGTTCTCTTTAGCACAAGCTAGTGTGAAAACACTAACTACAATGGTAATTGCTATGTTGCCTCCAATATCCTATGTGGAGAATGTTGGGTTGAGAGTTTCAGTTAAAGAAATGACTAGTTATGAGACGCCATCTGTAGAACAGTGGAAGACAGTGGAGAAATTCGAGAGAATGAGGTACAAACTACATCCATGAAGACAAGTGTCCAGAATATGCCAGCGAAGGAGTATCAAGATCCACTATAGTGTGAATTGGAAACATTTTTCTGTGTTTTTAACTAGTTAGTTTTTAATTTTTGACGGATGTGATAAACAACTATGAAATTTCTATTTTTAGAATGCAAACAATTATTCACGGCTCATGGAGCATTTTTTATGTATTTAAGCAAGTTTTTGTAATGTAATGAGGCTTGGAACTTATGAGAATAAGAGGCATTTTGTACTGAATTCCAAAAAATCTTAATAAGAGTTACAGAATCCGACCAAGAAACTTTTGTCGCAGAGATTCTCGTGTTATTATTTCATAGTCTGTATCTCCTTTTCTCCTGTGCATGTTATTCCCGTTATCTTATTTCCATTATGTTTTCCTTTCATGCTTGAATAAGTGTACAATAGATCAAAATTCATATTTTATGCTCTGATTTATTGATTTCAAGTATTCACCAATTAGTTTTCTTCTAAATTTAATATTGGATTCATCCCATTGATGCCCATATTAATGGACTGTTCATTTTTCTCCCTTTATCACCAACAAATCAAGAACTCAACTATGAATAAATAACTATCCCGCCTCTGTGGAAAGATTGATATTGTGAAATCCATGTGTATCTTTTATATTTTATGATATGATGACTCCATGCCCAATGAAACCATCTTGTTTCATCCATTACAATATTTAATTTAGCTTGTGTAAAAACATTTATGGCCATCATATTCATCTTTTGAGAGAGCCCTCTCTGGTAAGAAAGAAGCCACTTTTCCTCCTAAAGGTTGGTTTTGAAATAGTTACCTTAGGATTATCCTTCCACAACCAAAGGGTAAATTCTGAGTGCTAACAGTAAGAACGACACTTTGTTTATGTTTTTGTATTTTGTAGTTTTTTTAGTAGTGTTGATGTTTCATATGTGTTTTTGATGCAGATATTGGTCCATCGCGACCAGCAGGGTCTTCTTCTATCGAGAGGAGAGGAGTGGTACAAGACATAGTGGCTTCACAACGGGATGCAACGGACGATTTAGATGAGCTGGAGGAGAACCTCTAGAGACTAATGGTGTATATATCGGACATGTCCATCGATGATCTTCCTCATAGGTACCAGCGCCGTACAACTGGAATTTCTGGGCGCTTCGGGCGGTTGCTCCGTAGAGTAGCCCGAGCGATCATCTGCTATCATGAGCATCCTCAGGGATAGATCATACATGATGTATATGTACTGAGAGCTACGAGCTTCATACTTTTTGTATCTATGACCTACTGAAAGCTCACATGCTTCAGATTTTTTACCAGTACTACAGTTTTTGTATTATATCGACATGATGATATTTATATATACAAAACACTATTCGCGGCTTTATATACTTTGTTTCATTGATGATTATGGGATATTGTGCATGTTTTAGCTTATACTATAAATAATTTACATGTTATGTCACTTTTTACGCATCTATTTGATATAATGTTTATTAATGTGCAATGTACCAATCTAATATGAAATTGGCTAAGGAGTCAGCAACAATGTTCATGTCTCTAGGGATATGCAGGTATTGAATGGACTCAAAAGACCTCTCTAAGAGATGTACTCATTGAAATAGACAAAGAAACATAGGATCGTGGATAGAGTAGACACGGTTAAGATGAGAGAACACTAATTGTGAGTCAATATGGATAGTAATGTGGTCCATACCCAAGGAAAGAGCGTCGGTCAACAACCCAATCACCACATGATACTCAGTGGCATTGTTGGTTGCGTATCCTAGGAAAATCCCTCCTGAGATATCGAGCTCGCTGGTAGGGGAATAGAGTACCCATACTACTGAAGGGAGGTTACGGGTATGCCGGCTGGCGCCGTCTGCAAATCCAAAACACGTTGCCATCTGCACATCCAGGCAGAACATGGTATAAGTGCAAAGATAAGATCCTAACACACTTAAAGTAAAGCATCACACCACACAAAACACACATCATGTACAATATAGACATAGTACTAATGCATAAAAGACTTAGGCATGACCTACCTCTTCAGGAAGAGTCCATTGCGAGGATCTCCTAAAGATATCTCGTCATAATCTTCTAATTCATATGCTCCCTTTACCAAAACATGTTTAGCTATATATGGACCTTGCCACATAGACTCAAGTTTTCCTGCCCCCAGCTTATCATGTTTCTGTTCGTAGGTAAGGACCAAATCTACCTCGTTAAAGATACGAGGTTTGACAAATTTTTCATACTAGGACTTGATGCACTTTTTATGTGCTTCATTAGAAAGGGATGCATCGTGATGGGTTTCGTTGAGTTTATCCAAGTACAAAAAATGTTCTTCCTCGACGATGGTGTTCGGTAGAAGTTCGACTGCAAGTTTCAATGACAGAATATCGCACTCAATAGGTAAGACTGCCTCCAGTCCGTAGACTAGTTGGAAAGGTGTGAATCTAGTGGCAGTTTTGATGGAGGTTCTATATTCCCATAGGGCTGAAAAAAGAATATTGTTCTAGTTAGACCTGTGTGTACCCACCATGCGTTGGATCATGGTTTTCAAGACGTTATTGATAGCCTTTACTTGTCCATTGGACTGTGTGTAATACATAGTTGAGTTCTCATGTTGGAAACCCAACCTGGCGCTTAATCCATCCACCATGTTGTTTCAGAAATGCATTCCATGATCAGTGATGATGGCCTAAGGAACTCTGAATTGTGCAATGATGTGAGTAAACATAAAGAGTCCGACATTTTTTTTCGTCTTCGTTGTATGTAGGCATGGCCTCGGCCCACTTGGTAAAATAGTCAACGGTAACGATGACGTAACCATGCCCCCCGACTGAGGTAGGATTACAATGCATGAAATCTATGCCCCATTTAGTGAAGGGGCCAACGAAAATAACGGGATGTAGTGGGGCTGGATGAGAGCGCTTTTTATGATGAAAAAGAGGACAAGGAGGAAACTTCTTGACTGCTTCAACATAATTTTTAAATATGGAAGGCCAATAGTATCCAGCGCGTAATATTTTATGAGTTGTATCCATCCTAGAAAGATGACCTCCACATTCCCTTGAGTGACAATCATTTATAATGTGTTCAACCTCCTCACAAGTTAAGCATCGTTGGAGGATAGAATCAACACCACGACAGTCTAAGGTATCACCGATGATTAGCTAGTACTTCGCGTGGTGATGCACGCGGCAGTGCTCGTCATGAGATAACTGAGGACTGAAACATTGGGTCTGGAGATACAATGTGATGCCTCCAAACCATGGGTCAGAGGTACTAATAATAAACAAGGATTTGTCGGGGAGAGAGTCCATGGGCTCAGTTTCCATATCAGTATGGGGACGATCGCAAATAAGCTTTGCAAAAACCAAACACTTTTTATACTTGGCATTATGAAACTGGAGGTCAAATTCCTGAAGAATTACGATCCAGCGTGAATACTTGTTCCCCATCACCTGGCGTGTGAGAACATGGTACATAGGGTTAGAGTCGACAATGATGGTGGTAGTGCAGAGGAGGATATAATGGAAGAACGTTTGGAAAACGATGACTATTGAGAGAGATATTTTCTGAACATGTGAATACCGCATTTCAGAGTCGAGGAGACCCTTACTAAGGTAGTAGATCAAATGTTCCTAGGCATTGCTATCCTCCTGTACCAAAACCATACTGACAGTGGTAGTGGAAGCAGCAAGATAGAGGATGTAATCCTTGGTGTAATTGGGCGGTTGAAGCACATGTGCATGGGTGATAGCATGTTTGTGGTTGTCAAAGGCCTATTGAGAAGAATCATCCCAAATGAACGTGACGTCCTTCTTTAACAATCTCATGTATCCCTGTGTTTTCTCGACGAAATTACACACAAAATGTTCGGATATCCACATCATCTTTTTCAGGATCTTGCATGCAATTAGGGTTTGCATGCAAATTCTAGGGTTTGCATGCATCCCAGTCACCAGGTTGATGCCTCCAGCACCTTATCCACCTCTTTCTAGCACCCAGGAGCCACTTACTTCAGTTCTTTAGCCCTCCTAGTCTGAAAGGCGCCCACTTCTCACCTACTGCCAGAGAAGGGCGCACTTTCTCACCTACCACTGCAGTTCCACTTTAGTTACATTCAGTTAGATCCGATTCTCCCTGATTTGAGGCTAGTTTCACTCCTGACTGACTGTTTCACTTCTGTTGGACCTCCAGATTGACTTGATGACTTTTTCTGACTTCAGTTAGCCTCCCATGTGCCCCCCACTGAGCCTCCTTCCCTTAATTAGTGCTACACACTTCAGTTACACTTGTTACACTCAGTTAGACTCAGATTGACACCTGGATGACTGGTTCTTGTGCATTGATGAGCACCACCGATTGATGATGAGGACTCCTAGTTGGAGTCAAGCTACTCCATTCAGTGATTCGAATGGCCTACTTAGTCAATTCGAATTGCTCACTCACATTGTCATATTGTATTGTAATTATTCACCCTTATTGGGATATTGAGCACTGCTACATGTTTTGCACAGTTTTACACCATATTTTCTATGTTCATCTGTTGTGATTGATTTACTTGTTCATTAGATCTGCTGTGACTAATTTTACATGGTATCAAAGCCATTGCAGGGACAAGATCTCTTTTCTACAGGTGATTCTACAAGAAGATTTGAGTGAATTGCTCAAAAATTGCAAAAAGTTTTGGCATGAAATATCTCAAGGGCATTCGCTCCTGTGCATGCAAAGCTTGAAAATACTTCCAATACCACTCCAGAAGCTTGAGTTTCCACATAATTCTTGGATCTGATACATTGGACCCATTCAACATTGTTTGATCTCCAATCCCAGGTGTGATGCAACTCTAAAAGGGTGGATTGTTCGACCTCATTATTCTTGGTTTATTGTGATTTGCAGGTTTATTGTCTCCATCAATTGCATTCGCTACACTATGCATGCAAGCTCCTCTACATCAGTGTGCACTCGCTCCTAGCAATGGAATACTCTTCTTCAAAGCCTATCCTCACCCCATTCAATTATTTTGATTGGAAAGATGATATGGAGATCATATTACGTTCAAAAGGTTACTACCGAGTCACTGTTGGTCTTGAATTGGAGCCAAACAATCTGTCAGATAGAACCAAACACTACAACAAGCTTGATGAAGCTTATGGTCTTCTTTGTCTCTCCATCTCCAAAGATCTTCACTTCCATCTCAGCGGATTGAAGACTCCAAAATCTATATGGGAGCAACTTGAAACACTATTTGGCAAGCAGGATGAGCTTAGGGCTTTTCAATTAAAGAATGAATTGATTGCCCTTAATCCTGAGAATTTCGAGACCATCAATGAATTCTTCACAAAATTCAAGAACTTGAACTTGCAGTTGAAGAACAGTGGAGTTATCAAAGAGGACAAACAATTGATCCTCTCCATTCTAAGCAAGCTTGGTAAATATTATTCGGTATTTGTCTCTACTTTCAATTCCGGTCGGCTAACTACCCCGAATTGGAAGATGCCTACCTTGAATGCCTTCATTGAGTCCGTCACAAAAGAGCATGACAAGTTGATTCAAATGGGGTCCATAAGCTCCAAAGATTCAGCCCTATATGTTCAAGGACCCAAGATCCCGAATGGTAAAGGAAAGCAAAAGAAGGAGAAGCCCAAATTCGAGCCTCACAAGCAAAGAGAGAAAGGCAAACAAACGGATGCACCATCCAGTTTGAAGTTCAAGCAAAAGGGCAAAGAAGGTAACCAAAAATCTAAATGTACTTATTGTAACCATGGATTTCATCCCGAAAGTTCATGTATGAAGAAGACTATAAATCAAATGGCCCTCCTTTTGGAAAAGAACAACATAACCCTTCCTGACGGTGCAAGGAAGAAGGATAGGAATGATGATCATGAAAGAGGACAAGCACTCATGGCAACTGTTTCGAAGCCCACTACTCTCTTGATAGATTCGGGTGCATCGAATCATATGGCTGAAAATATTGATTCTTTTTCCTCATTCGATCCAAACAGCTCCATCCCCATCCATTTGGGAGATGACTCAAAAATTTCTTCAAAGGGCAAAGGTACGATTCATGTAGATCATGGAAGCTTTCAGAATGTTCTCTATGCGCCTTCCTTGGCTTCAAATCTTCTTTCTGTGTATCAAATGACACACACTGGTGAACCGAAGCAAGTTACATTCAGCCCTAATACAGTTGAAATTTATGATATCAAAAGTGGAAGACTTGTTGAAGTCGGAAAGGCAAACCACACTGCAAAATGCTATGAGTTTTCACACTTTATTCCGCTTGCAAAGCCCACTGCTCTTCGCACACATGGTAATGAGGTTAGTAGGATTTGGCATGAAAGATTTGGACATCTTAATTATAAGTATTTGCTGCTGTTATCAAACAAATCCATGGTAGATGGTCTTCCACAACTCCGTTCCTCGAAGGAAATATGCACTGGTTGCATCATTGGGAAGCACCCCGAGCACAGATTCGACCGCGGCAAAGCTAGCAGAGCTTCTACTATTTTGGGGTTGATACATTCTGATATCAGTGGTCCGCTGCCCCATATGTCATTAAATGGTTCAAGGTATGTTTTGACATTTATTGATGATTTTTCCCACTTTACATGGGTATTCTTTCTCAAAAACAAGTCAGAAGTGCTTGGAAAATTCAAGGATTTTAAGGCTTCTGTTGAGACCGCCACTGAGAGCAAGATCAAAGCTCTTAGATCTTATAATGGTGGAGAATATATTAAGTCCGAGTTGCTACAACTTTGTGCCCAAAGCGGAATTCAGATCCAACATACAGTTCCCTACACACCCCAGTAGAACGGTGTAGCGGAAAGGAAAAACCAGTCACTAAAAGAGATGGCTACATGCATGATTGAATCAAAAGGTTTGGCTGCAAATCTTTGGGCTGAAGCAATCAATGTTGTTGCATACATACAGAATCGTGTTCCACATTCATCTGTGAAAGGTATGACTCCTTTCGAAGCATTCTTTGGTCACAAATCGGATGTGTCAAATTTGAGAGTTTTTGGCTCTACTGCATGGGCTAGAATTCCTCCCAAGAAGAGACGAGCTTTGGATCCACAAAGCATCGAGTGCATACTGATAGGGTATGGGGAAGAATAAAAAGCATATAAACTCATAGATATCAGATCTAAAAAGATATTCATAGAGAGCAGTGTGCAATTTGAAGAACCGCTTCAAGAATTGCAACCAGTCGAGGAAGAGACTGTCGATTCACCGCCTTCACTAGAAGAAGATCCGTGCAGCGATAATGAAGGTATGAGTTCTGATATTTCTGATATTTCATAAGAATATGATGATCATGACATATCAGGTTTGGAATCTGACCATTATGATCCTCTTCAGTTACCAAAGTAGGCCCAAAACACTCTCCAATCTGCTGGTTCGAACCTTGGAAATCCTGCTGATCCGAGACGAACAAGAGCAGACTTTCAAAGAGTAGGTATGGCACTTTCTATTGCTGATCCATTACTTCCTAAGATTTGTTATTTGATGGCTGGTTCAGATCCCACATCATACTATTCTGCCCACCGAGATCCGAGATGGCAAAGTGCCATGGATGAAGAGTACAGTTCTCTTCAAAAGAACAACACATGGGAGCTAGTTTCTCTTCCACCTGGAAGAAAATTAGTGAAGTGTAAGTGGGTCTACCACATGAAATTTGCTGCTGATGGCTCTATAAGCAAATACAAAGCAATTTTGGTGGAAAAAGGTTTCTCCCAAGTCCAAGGAGTGGACTACACTGAGACTTTTGCACCGGTTGCAAAGATGGATTCCATCCGCCTTGTTTTGGCTATTTCCGCATCCAAGCACTGGGAAGTGCACCGCATGGATGTGAAGAGTGCATTTCTACATGGAGACCTTGCTGAAGAGGTATATATGCAGCAGCCAGAGGGATACACATCAGATCCATCATTAGTTTGCAGATTGAAGAAATCTTTGTACGGGTTAAAACAGGCCCCAAGAGCTTGGTACGCAAAGATGGACTCCTTCCTTCTTTCTCAGAATTTCCAAAGATGCAAATCTGATCCGAATGTGTATCTTCAGCGAGTTAAAGGTAATTTGTTGGTTATTGTACTTTATGTTGATGATCTTCTCATTACTGGTAGCACTCTTACTTCAATAAACAAGCTAAAAACTGCCTTAAATCTAGCTTTTGACATGAGCGATTTGGGCTTGCTGAGTCACTTTTTGGGCTTGGAGATAGCTCAAAATTTTGATGGGATCACTATATCTCAGAAAAAATATGCTTCCGACCTGTTATTGAGGTTTAATATGGCTGAATGTAAGGCAGCCCCATTCCCATTCCTCTCAGGAATCAGTCTTGAGGAGGGAGATTCTACACCGCTTGCAGATTGCAATATGTATCGACAGTTGATTGGTTCACTACTTTATTTGACACACTCAAGGCCTGATATTTCATATGCCGTGAGTGTTGTGTCAAGATATATGCAGCAGCCACATGATCTTCATTGGCGAGCAGCCAAGCGGATCTTGCAGTATGTGCAAGGTACGAGACAGTTTGGCATACATTATGCTGCAGATTCTGAGCTTGATTTCATTGGTTTTACTAATTCAGATTGGGCAGGTGATAGCATTGATCGGAAGTCCACTTCCGGTTATGTTTTCATGATTGGTCATGGTGCTATTTGCTGGTCCAGCAAAAAGCAATCAGCCATTGCACTTTCTTCAGCAGAGGCAAACTATCGAGGGGCAGTCAATGCCTGCATTCAGGTAGTTTGGTTGCAGGGTATTCTTTCCGAGTTTGGTTTTGGTGGCACTACTTCGACTGTCCTATTTTGTGACAATCAAAGTGCTATCAAGATCTCCACAGATCCAGTTCAGCGGTAGAGGACCAAACACATTGAGATTCATATGCATTACATTCGACAGTTGGTGCATGACCGCACCATCATTCTGCAATATTGCCCTACTGATGAGCAAATTGCAGACATCTTCACCAAGAGCTTCACTGAGAAGAAGCTCGGTTACCTCCGTTCACTGTTGGGGGTGAGTTCCATCATGGTGGAGATAGATTGATCCATTATTATGCTTTAGCTTGAGGGGGGGATTTCTTCCCACTGGGTTTTCCCTCTTTCCTCACTTAGTTTATTTTCAGCATTTTTTGGATTATTGTATTGGGGTGACCTTTGGTCTTAGTTACCAGGGCCCCACATTATTTTTTACACATCATAGTCTAGCTTGAGGGGGGGTGTTCGGATATCCACATCATCTTTTTCAGGATCTTGCATGCAATTAGGGTTTGCATGCAAATTCTAGGGTTTGCATGCACTTTGCATGCATCCCAGTCACCAGGTTGATGCCTCCAGCACCTTAGCCACCTCTTTCTAGCACCCGGGAGCCACTTACTTCAGTTCTTTATCCCTCCTAGTATGAAAGGAGCCCACTTCTCACCTACTGCCAGAGAAGGGTGCACTTTCTCACCTACCACTGCAGTTCCACTTCAGTTACATTCAGTTAGCTCCGATTCTCCCTGATTTGAGGCTAGTTTCACTCCTGACTGACTGTTTCACTTTCGTTGGACCTCCAGATTGACTTGATGACTTGTTCTGACTTCAATTAGCCTCCCATGCGCCCCCCACTGAGCCTCCTTCCCTTAATCAGTGCTACACACTTCAGTTACACTTGTTGCACTCAGTTAGACTCAGATTGACACCTGGATGACTGGTTCTTGTGCATTGATGAGCACCACCAATTGATGATGAGGACTCCTAGTTGGAGTCAAGCTACTCCATTCAGTGATTCGAATGGCCTACTTAGTCAATTCGAATTGCTCACTCACATTGTCAGATTGTATTGTAATTATTCACCCTTATTGGGATATTGAGCACTGCTGCATGTTTTGCACAGTTTTACACCATATTTTCTATGTTCATCTGTTGTGATTGATTTACTTGTTCATTAGATCTGCTGTGACTAATTTTACACAAAACACCTTAAGTAGTTTTCCTTCCCCTACAAACTCTGTAGTTCTGGTATATCCATTGGAAGTGGGAGAGCAACGATAGCTTCCACCTTCAAGGGATCAATGCAGATCCCATCTTTCGAAATGATGAATCCTAGGAGGTGTCCCTACTCAACACAGAATATGCACTTGTGAGGGTTTAGAAGGATTTTGTAACTCCTACATTTGACGAATACTGTCGTTAGATGGTCGATGTGGAACTCACGACGATTCGAATGAGTAGGGATATCGTCGCCATACGGTTCTACAAAGTCCTTCACATTGTGGAAAGTGTATGACATAGCCCACTGGAATGTGGCACCATCATTTTTAAGGCCAAAAGGGAGTTTGCGATATGCAAACGTACCCCACATGCATATGAAAGTAGTTTTATATTGATCAGCCAGGTCAATCTCAATCTGATTATAGACAGAAAATCCATCCATGAATGAGAAGATGGCGCTTCCGGCATAGTTATCGATGATCTGGTCGATAAACGAGGTAGGGTAGTTGTCCTTAGGACAAGCCCTATTCAGGTCCTTGTATTCGACACAAACCCTGATAGTGCCCTATTTTTTGGTAACGTGGGCAACATTAGAGACCCAATATGTCAAGGGGACAGGATAAATGAAACTAGCTTTCAACAACTTTTCAATTTCAGCCTTGATATCCACGGTTTTCAGAGGGTGCACTAGACGTAATTTTTGTCAGACGGGCTTAGCATTGGGATATGTTTGGATCTCATGTACAACGATAGCAAGATTGATCCCAGGAATTTCCTCATAGCTGCATGAAACTACGTCGCAAAACTATTTCAATAAGGCTGTATATGAGATAATCTCTTCAGGAGAGCAATTCTGGCCTATACGAATATGTTCCACAACTCCAGGTGTGGCCTAGATGTTGATCGTCAAAGAAGGTGTAATGTTTTCCAAGTTACCCTAGGTTACCGTATCACAGGTGAGCATAGGAGATTGGGGGTAGGGAAATACATCTGGTGAGATGATTATTTCAATGTGGTTTCCATGGAATCTAGTGGTGGGAGGAAAAACGATCTATGGTGGAGGTCTTCCCATGGGGGTTCATTGACACTCATTATCTCCATAATGGACTCATCGAAATGAAAAGTATGGAGTACAGGATCTAGTTGGGATGAGCTGCACTACTGGGTTGGAGAACGAGTTGTAGATGCCACTGAAGAGTGGTCATCGGGTGCTAATTGGATAGCCTCATAAGTAGCTTCTAATGGTGTGAGATGCACAACATCTCCAATCGAGTCTAACTTGTCAAGATCGGGCACGAGCCATTGGTCAATGGAGAAGGATGGTGATTGGATCATAGAATAAATCATGTTCACCGTGGAAACATGGGAAGGGGGATCCTGTGATGGAAAGACTCCCATGAGGGATGAGTATTTAAGGAGTCCTACCCCCACTCTCTCATATATATGTGATGAATGACCTAAGAGTGGTACATTGTCCACGGGGTGAGTACTGGTTTTCGGTGTACATAAATCTAGTTTGTCGATAGTAACAATTTTCCCTTGATGAGGAAATTGTTCGATGTGGAATATGGAATATGCAACCGCGGTCATGGCATAAAACCAATTACGACCAAGGAGTATATTATAATCCAATGGGGAGGCGACTACATCCACGTTAATGGAAATGGTCTTGCCACCCATCTCTATTTCCAAATCTTGTAATAGCCCGTGTGGTTGGAATCCATGTCCGTCAAAGTATTTCAGAGTAGTAGGGGAATGGTTCAACTCGGGAGAGCCAATGGCTTGCCAACACGATAATGACATTACCGAGGTGGAGGATCCTTCGTCTAAAAATGTATGATGGATTCTTTTCCAAACGACGTTGGTGGGAAAGCCTCGGTTTGAAATACTCAAGTTGGAACATAATGATGTTGGAGGAATCGGGGTCTACAACTCCGATAGCAGCAAGGAGAGTCTTACACTTATTAGGACAGTTTTTTAAGACTTCCAATGTCGACATAGCACAAGGAGCTTGCGCTAATTCCTATACAATGTTGTAGTTTTGAGTAGCCCAAGCGTTGGGATTGAAAACAACTTTTCTAATCATTCTCTTGGGTGGACATGGCACTGAATCAAATAAAGGTTTCTCAATATTGAGAGGATCTTGGGGTGATGGAATGTCCGATGTAGATGTAGACGGATTTTCAGTGTTACTTCCGTTAGATTCCTTAGTTGGGACTAATTCATAAGAACGTGATTGAGTGTTTAGGTTGACAGTTTCACTACGCATCATGAGAACATGAGCAGTAGAGGATGGTTCTCCTTGAGAAGGAGAAGGTTGTTGTGCAGTCATCTGTTGTTGTTGCGTGGGGAAGGGATCGGTTAAAACTGTGGGTGTCGGGTTCCCTTTTAGAAAATTTTGGACCTCATCCCGGTGTGGGAACTCTTTGGTAGAGTGGTCACCACCGCACAGTAAACAAGGGTACTTAACCTTCCGATTTTTTTTGGTGTCGTTGGGATTGTTTTGTTTGGGCTCCTGCTGATTAGAAGATTTTTTGTTTTTTCCTTTGTTCTTCTTTTTACCACCATATTTTTGAGGTGAAGCAGATTGGACTGAATTCACTTCTTCAGTGGCAGCAAAGTTGGGTGATCTATTGTTGTTGTTCCCAGCTTGTGCTGGGGTGGATTCAAGCTATGGTGGCTATGTGATCCACCGGATTGTGAGGCAGGCTGGTTCTGAATGGAACCAATGATGTCGTCGACATGAGGTCCCGTGGGTGGTTTTGTTGGGGCGTAGGAAGGTTGGGGTGCATCGGGAACAATATCATATAAAGTGCTAGATTGGGCATAGAACAACTCTACGTATTGGGCATGTGCTATAGCTTGTTCTTCTGTGACAGCCCCACCCATAGCGACATCTTTGGCTACGACGGGTAGGACTAAATTTGTAAACCAATCTGCAAGGAGTTGGCCCAGAATGGGAGCTTCAATCAGACCTCGTCTGTTCCTCCACTCGTGAATATGATCGGAAATGTGAGTGGCGGTGGTTTTCTGTAGAGAGGTCAAAATATATGTACCAGTCTCTTAACGGATTTGTAACTGAAAATGTGTCAAAATGACATGGCCAAAGATCGAAAATCGGGAAAAGAGTGTGGTGGTAATTCAATGTACCACTTGGCAGCAATTTAGGTAAGGGTTTGCTGGAATAACCTCAAACTGATGGAATCATCCATTAAGGAGTTCGAAGAACACCAAAAATGATAAGTCATTACGTGGTTTTTGTGGTCCTCACCGGGTTTGTCGTAAAACTGTGGGATGTCAGATGGTAACTTCACCGAAATTGCTAGCCAATTTATGCCATGATATATGGGATTGTTAGTTAACCATGACAAATATGGAAGATCGAGTGTATCCATAAATAGTAAGTGTTGGTTAGACTAGGGATATTAGTAGTACTGATATGGCATCGATGTACCAGTAGGACCATGGACCGTTTGGTAGTAAGGTCCTCCCATAGGAAATTTTCCATATGGAGGTGGGCCACTTGGGTTGGTAGGGGGACTTGAAGGAGGTCTGCCTCCTCCAGAATAAGGTGGTCCTCCACCGAAACGTGGGGGTCCATCGTCTCCAGGGTAAGGTGGTCCTCCTCCTCCAAAATGGGGTGGTCTTCCTCTAGAAGGTGGGAGTCCTCCTCCTCCAGAATGGGGTGGTCATCCACTGGAAGGTGGGGGTCCTACCCCTCTAGAATGGAGCGGTCCTTCACTATAAGGTGGGGGTCCTCCTCCTCCAGAATGGGGTGGTCCTTCGCAGTAAGGTGGGGGTACTCCTCCGTCGAAATGGGGTGGTCCTTCACCGTAAAGTGGGGGTCCACCTCTTCCAGAATGGTGTGGTCCTCTGCCAGAAGGGGGTGGTGGTGGGACAACTAGTGGATCTAGTGGGGGTGGTCCACCGGTCGGAGGTCCAATCGATGGAAAATTATGGTTCCCCCATGGGGTATTTGTATTCCCAGGATAAGGTAATCAAGGAAAAAGGTTTCTTGGATAGTTTTGTCTGACATTAAGGTTATGGTGTCCTGGAAAAATATGCCCCCACCAGGATTGGGTCCAAATAGATGCCCCCCTGTATGATGTGTCCATGTAGGTTGTCCCATGGTTGGAAGAGGGCTTCCAACCATATTATAACTTGGATGTGAAGTATATCATCTTCTCACATTATGAATACTAACTGGGTGGTGCCCCCCAGTAAGGTTAGGTACACTATCCAGGGATTGCCCCTCAGTGGAAAATTGCCCACTTACCGAAATGTGCATGGTGACTGAATGTTGACCACTAATACTGGTTTGACCCATAACAAATGGTTGAATTCTAACAAAAGGAATAATTCTGCTTGACTGTATAATAACAAGTATATTATAGCCTCCCCTCGAATTTTGAGGTGGGGGAGGTGGAGGTAACGTCCCATAGCTAACAGAGGTTGAAGGTTTTCGTTCAGAAGTTGGGGTCATAGGAGGTGTAGAACTAGTCGCCTGACTTTGAGGTGTACTTGTAGGAAACGAGGGTTGACCTGGTTCATAATTGGTCATGTGAGGTATGGATGTTTTTGGTGAATTAAAAGATAACGAATGTACAGGAGAATATCGAAAAATGGTTACTTCTGAACTTGCTCTACGTGAGAGACTTTAATGTCTAAGTTGTTCTCCAATCATGTGTAAATAGTTCATGTGTGCAAGGAACTCGTTGCTAGGGATCCATCGACATGGTATAGTTTCTTCCATGGGAAGTGACCCAAAATTGGAAACATGTCGACCTAAAGAGGTGTCCCAAAAATATGTAGTTGGACCAATGTTGTTGATACAGGGTCATCCTAGGGCTGACTGAAAACCCAATCAGTAGCTCCAGGGTGTCCTTCCATCGAATAATGGAAAGACGTGTCATATGAAGTAGGTTGTTTCACTATCACAGGTCCTGTAGGATCAGATATAGGTGGATTTTTGGGGGATGACAAGTTCATTCCTGACTCTAAGGTAGAGGTATCTTCCTTGTATGATATAGATGTAATAGGTTGATCCATGTTTGCTCCTGATTTCTCCTCTCGGTTAAGGGGATATTCAGGTGGAAAGTTCAAAATCCTTTAGGATATTCTTCAAAGGTTAACCAACTAGAGTGGCTGAACCAAAATTTCTCCTAAGAGTTTTCTATACAAAAAGGAAAATGCAATCCAATATCTACACAAGCTAAAGCCGCAAGCAAAATTTATGTGATAGGTGTGGATTCAATGGTCTGGAACCTCGCGGGATTGTCAAGGCGGTGCAACTCATGATATACCCAAGGGTCCAATAGTTATACTCGACCCAATATTTCAGAGCACTAACTAGAGAGGATTAAGACCATACCTCTCACCATATAACCCGAATACCTAAAGCACGTGCGTATTAGCTCCCCGAGTGTTGTTATCGGTGTATTGCCACGCCAAGACGGCAAGTGGGTTAGCTCAGATGGTTACAGGAATCCTACAAGGGTCTCCCGATATACTCAAGGTACGTGGGAGCTCAAATCTGTAGTGGTGATATCTAATGCTCAACTGTATGACAGGATCATTCCGATATACTACCGAGTACGTGAAGTACCTTTCGATAAACCCAAGGGTACGTGAAAGGCCGTTCGATATACCGATTGGTACGTGGAAGAACTGCAAGCCCACAAAATGTAGTGCAGGAAAAGAATGATAGCTCCCATGCTTAAAGATGCCGAAACACGTCTCTAACCTAACATACAATTTTCTATGCATTTTTAACCTAACACTACAGGTAAATTTTATCTTTTACGGTTAGGTGAATGCATGAGGTGTAGACAGTAATTTCAAAAGAATGAAACCCTAAGCTACATGCGAATGCAAATATTTTATTTTCTTTTTGATGAAATCTATCTATGGTAAGGAGAAATTCCTTTGTTTCCGATGGTAAAAGTATACAAGTACCCTTATACTTCAAAATCAACCAAAAGACAAAGGAAGCATTATTTTCCCTAAGCCAACAAAAACAATAAAATAACACACACAAATATCAAATGTTTTTCTTTTTCCTTTTCAAATCTAAATGAGCTTATGCTAAGATGAAAAGGAGAATTCTCTTTAGATGCAGCAACTTCAATTTTCTAACACAAATATGAACGAACGGAATAAAACCCCCCAAAAATGCAAGAATTGTTCAATCTTTGGAAATGCTTCGTAAAAGTTCTAATGCACTTGGAATTTTCAGAGAAATGAGAAACTATTTTTCATAACTAAGAAAATGCAAGATAAAAATGATGCTGTACAACTTTTCAAATATCTTTTGATGATAGATTCCAAAGCATGAAAAAACTCTACAAAAATTTCAAGAATGAAACTCGAAATGAGGATAATTGGAAATGTTTAATCTCCTTCACAAATGCGCTCAACAGATCCGATAATGATGCCACTTTCCGGATCCAGGTTCAGAAAATGAAAGAAGACACTACTACAAACTTTTGAATAATGAAGAATTCTGAAAGAAGAAAGATCATTCAAAATCTCAATAACACTCAAAGCACACACAATTAAGCAAAAAATCGCAATAACAAGTATGAGAAGGCTCAGAAGTCAGATCGAACAGATCTGGTGAAACTACCGGGAGCTACAAGACTGAGCAGATCGATGTGGGATTGAAATTTCCAATGGAAACCAAAGCACTCACTTGACTAGAAAAAACCCTAATCGACACTCAAACTTTGAAATCAATCCAAGGATAACACTATGTTGTGCCTAGGGGTTCTATGATTGTAAGGAACAAAACACAAAACTCAAGGAAAAACCAAACCAAAATCCAACTTGAAGAATTTTGTACCAAGTGCCAAATAACGCAGGGAAACACACCCTGCAAGTGTACATTAGGGCGTTGGACAGTCCAACAATGCATTCTGTGAACGGGTGAGTCGCGTTAGCGACGCAGTTTGCAGAAAGATAGGTGGCATCAGAGACGCAGTTTGGTAGCCATCAAGGAGCAGAAAACCACAGTGTCGCAAGGGATAAACAACCCAGGTGTGTCGGGCGAGATCCAAATCACAAAAAATAAAAATACTTCAAGAATAAAAAGGGAAAAGGTCTGATGATAATCCCAAGCAGATTCTGGATAATCCAAAGACTCATTGGTGGATGGATCCAATGGAATGGGATGAAATGAGAGGCTCGATCAAAATAAATCGAAAATTAAGAAACAATCAAAGATACAGGATATAAGTCCCTAGTATGGTCTCCATTTTTGTGTGTAGACAATCTATTAACGCGGACAGAAACAGATCTCTCTAGACCTAAATGAAATGCATCTAGCATAAAAGAGTACACAACATAAAATATTTCCTAGTTAGATTAGATTGAAGGGTAGATGAATTACCTTGTGATCGCAATCCCTTTCTCTTTTCTTGATTTTCTTTCAATCCCTCGATCTTCGGCTGCAAAACAAGATAGAAGAGATGGAAACAAGCAAATGATGTGAAACCATATATCTATGAATCCAACTAGATAAGCGGTCAAAGAAGCAAATCATAAATTATATTACAATAAATAACACATTTATGGAAAGATATTTATATTAATGTAAATTCCAACAGATACAAAATGAGAGGAGTTACAACCAAATCTTTGATGTCACGACTCCAACATAGACGATCTTTCCTCAAATATCCAAAGCCTCCTAACTTCTTATGGATGAAGAAGATGATCCTAAGTGAATTCCACCAGTGTGAGTGTGCATAAATATTCCTCCTCCTCAATGGAGGGAGAGGGGTTGTATTTATAGGTCTAGATGGATAGAATAGGTTGGATATTTAGGGGATATATCTAATGGATTATCCCAATGGGTTAGGGAACCGAAGGACACCTATCCACATATCCAGGGATAAGCCTCCACGTCACCAAGCTTCGAGAAATCACTCAAAGCTTCCTTTTATCCACTTTAACCAACTCTGACGCACCTTGCATGAAGGCAACTTGCGTCAGAAGTAGATCACCGTGTCTTGTACAAAGGCACATTGCACCAGCAATGCTCTCTGCTAAGATGTTGAGTGCGTCACCTTGAGTTTGACGCTCCTTGCATGAAGGCAGTGTGCGTCAAGGAGACTACAAAAGGTAAAGAGAAAGGACAACAACCTTCCTTCTGATTTTTTTATACGAGGGAATTTCATGGATTAAGGCATGGAAATGACACATGACTCATGATGACAATATTTTGGTGTAACATCTACCCTTGGTTTTTATTTTATTCTGGGATTAATTTTATTTAGAGTTAGATTTTTTCCCTCACCTAGTGCGCCCCTCATGGAAATTTGTAACTCCAACCTTGATGAAGACTCTTCATGTCCCCTCTAATGCACCCTCTTGATAATTCCAACTCCTGTTTTTCAAATTTTGGAATGTAACTCCTCTCTTATGTCTCCCTCTCTCCCCCCAATTCAAATTGCTCTTGGGAAATGGAATTTGGGGTGGATGGGAGCTAGTCTCTCTTGTTGGTTATGGATGCTCTTGTCTTGTTTTTTTTCTATGGTACTGGTGTGATTGGTTTTGGTTTCTATTGAATTGATTTTTTGCTAGTTGGTGCGCCCTTGTTGAGCTTGTTCCCAAGTTGAGTTACTCTGGAATTGCCATTGTTTTGTCCTGGAATTTCCTCTGGAGATCCTGGATTGGAAGTGATGTGGAATCCAATTTCCATTGGATTTGAGGTTGGACTGATATAATTCCGTATCTTTTGTCCTAGATCCACTGGAATTGCGCTAGAGTGGAAGTCAAGGAAGACTTTCCATTGGGTTGTGGTTGGAATGATTTCTCCTGAAAACTTTGTCCTGGAATTGCCACTGGAGATCTTGGATTGGAAGTGATGTGGAATCCACTTTCCATTGGATTGTGGTTGGACAAGTTTTAGATGGGTTTTCTGGTTGAGTGCACTCTTTTTTGTGGCATCATGGTTCCGTCTCGGGGGTAACCATTACAAAGTGAGTTTTGGCTTGCATTGTGTCTACGGATGGGTGGAACGTGGCATGGTCGATTTCAATTGTGTATTTTGCAAGATAAGTACTTTATTTAATATTTATTTGAATTAATTGGATCTGATATGATTCTTATATGGTATCACATTAAATGTATGAGAAAATATATGATCTAATTACGGAATAAATCTCTCATAGATTTTAGTTACATTATGCTACTAGTTTTTGGGAAAAATAACTAACTAGTTTTTGGTATTTTGTGAGAAAGTGCTTGAGAAATTTTTTTATTTGGAACCTATGATACATATATGATAATTGTGCCTCTATTATTTATAATATGTGTACTTTTATTGTGCAATAACTTAGGAATGACTGGAAACAACTCTCTACAATGTTTCTAGCATCTATTCGAAAACTAGTTCACTGGTTGGGTTGTTTTATGTAGTTTCGAGACTTGGCATGTGAAATGTTTGAGAAAATTCCTGAGTGAGATAACTGATATTAGATATGATAATTTCACTTTAAATATATCAATAAATGTGTGTAATATTTCCTAGATAGTTCTAGATTTTCTTATCGAAATCCTAGTTTTGTTTCCATTCACTAGCTCCTTCGAAAGAATTGTTTTAAATGGATTTATGAATTTGCATGAGAAGTGTTTGAAGAAATGTTTACATGAATTATACCTATGATAATACTGATAATACATGGTATTTAGAGTTGGAATAGCTTCTGAATGACTTTGCAAATTGTTTATGCATTTATCTTACTTGATTCCTCAATTTCTAGCCAATTTGGAGAAGTAGATTTAGCTAGTTTCATGAATTAATAAGAGGACTGTTTATGAGAAGAAAGATACAGCCATTTGGATGTAGTGGACCTCTGATATGATTTCCATGAGATACAATAGTCAATACTTTCTTATTTTTTGCATTTGGAAAGTAGAAACGGAAACTAGCTTCAAATCGGTGGAAATTGGTAACTAGTTTGTAGATTGAATCTATGTTTTCGTAATTTTTGGAATGTACAACCATATGCTCTGTTTTTGGTACTTTAATTTTTCTGTAGAATTCTATTTTCCATATCTTTACCCTTTCCTCTGTGTTCTCTGTAAATCAGTACAATTGATTGGGTTAAATTCCTAGCAGTGTTTATTAACTAGTTGCACTAATTTACTTTGAAAGAATCATCGTTTATGTGCAAGGATATGACCTGCAAATGAAAATTTATTTGGTTGTATGTGGATGCTCAAATATATGTATAATGGATGTAGGTTCAATTTTTGGTTCATTGGCATGTTTTTGTATTGAATTCATGCAAGTCTAGTTGTTTGTGTTAAATACTAGTTAACTAGTCTTGTGGAGTCATTTTCGTAATCGTTTTGTTTAATTAATTGGAAAATGATAATTAGGCCTTATTTACATTATATTAGGTTTTAATTATCCATTGGGATTGATAAATTATGATTAAGTGATAAAAAAATGAATTTATGTTCAGTGTCTTCGATTATGCGCTAAGTGTCGCTAAGTGTCTCACTTAGTACACTAATTACTAGTTAATCATGATTAAGCGAAAATGACCTTTTTAGGTGCAAGTAACCTGTGTTATGGCTTGGTATGGATGAATAATTATGTTAGATAATGTTGGATAAGATTTCCCAACCTTGGTTCAATTTAATTGATCAGTTATGAATTTTATTTTAATGTATTTGGAATTATCGATATTTTGTCATAATTAAATTGTAGAAAATGAAATTAAATATTTATAAAATTATTCCGTTATGCTAAAATATTCTAATTATCCCTAGAGATATAATGATATGTCCCTAATACCCTTTGATATCCCTAGGGGACATTACAATAGAGGTGGGATTAGGAGACACTTACCACTTCTCAGATTTGTTTGGGACCCTGGGATCATTCTTCGTCTCAACTATTCCCGCTGGAAATATTATGTAGCAGTATGTGGGACATAGACACCTAACAGAGACACCTCTTTAGAGGAGTAAATTTCAGAGGCTCAAATATCTTCCCAAAATTGATATCCACCTTAATCCTCATCATCATATTCGTATGGATGAATAAGTTATACAAAATACATCTCCTTGTGTCCAATGTGAATATTTGGGATTGACATGCATGAGCATTAGTTTGGATAGTGAAACTATGGCTTCACCATCTTACATGAGCAGAGCATACAACAAGAAATTTGGTAAGCTCGTATGTTTTCCTTTAGATGGCATTCTGGTTCATAGTGGGATGTTGGGAAAGCAGTCTTTTGGTTTGGGAGCTATTTAAAATACTTGGGCAAATCAGTCATTGCATATCAATTTGTTTGAACGCAAAATTGGAAGGATGGAGATATTGCATTTTGATCCTATGATTGAGCATGGTAAGGATGGTGCACCATGTATAGGATCCTTTCATTTCATAATACATGTGGTTCCCTAAGTAAGGAAAGGAGTCTCCTATAGGGATGATAATTCTCAAAGAGTTCTCAAAAGGATGAATAAAATGTTACATCAATGTTCCCATGTTACATCCCATGAAGTTGCAGCCCTATCAAATACATTGTTCATTCAAACATGGAGGTGTTATTCATCATTCATGTGTTGATGTATTTGCAAATTTGGAAGATATTCACTTGTATATTGTATATATTACATTTTTACTTTATTGTATCCCCAACGGAGATGTATTATTCCTCTGATTGGAAGTGTCGTCATTTGTATTTGCAAGTGTCGCAAGTTATATTGTAAGTGCCGTAACCTATACTTGATGGGTTATTAGACCACCTTGGTGGAGTCGGCCCTTTATGAGTTATGTGGAAGGGTTATTAGACTCCCTTAGGAAGTCGGCCCAGTTAGGGTTACAGGTAAGTTAAGTTAAATTATAAATAGAGAGTGTGGCTCTCTCATTCTATTCATTCACTCACTCATCCAACTCGCATAGTTGAGAGAGAGGAGTGCGCACAAGTGGAGGAGGAGTAGATGATGAAGACATCTATCTTTTGGGGTTTGATCTTTGTGATCTTTGTATTGGTGAGCTTATTCTATCTCTGAGGAAGTTGTGGGGTTTTTCACCTTCTTGGTTTTCCCCGAGGAAACATAGTGTCTCTTGTGTCTATGATTGTTATGTTGTGCATGTTATTCTCTTAGTAGGATCCTAGATAATATTTTGAATGAAATTATCAGAATTTTAACAACATGCATTGGACATATGCATAAAGTGCTTAAGGGAAATCAAACTTGATATTGAAATTCACCATAATGGTTCAAGGAAAATATTGGCACATGAGGAACTCAATGTATGGTAGCAAAAATGGGTTGAATGTGAGTTATTGGGTGGATTGAAGCATGTGAAAGGGTGTAGAACAGTCAAATTTAATCTATATATTGCAGCTCAATTTTCCATGGAGTGTTTTATAAGCAAGTTCATTCATGACTTGATGGATAGGACGACCAATAAAATTTTGTCAAAAGGGTCATCAATGATTGAGATGAGATTCAAATGGTTTTTGAAGCATGCTTCAAGAAGTTTGTGGAAAAATGTACAAGTCCTTCATCATCCATGATCTTTAGTTGCTTGAGGACAAATAAATTTTGTGAGGGGAGGACTATAATGTCCCCATTTTGATAGCACCATGTTCAAACCAATAATCCATTCAATTCCCATGGGTCCTAGTGGAGAAATTAAATTAATTAATACGGGAGTTAAACTTTGGCCAAAGTTACTTTATGTAATTAAATAAATTGTGGTGGATGACAATTATGTTATAATTAATATTCTAATAAATGTTTATGATTTTTCAATGGCCTAGGTGGCTCAAGAGGGCGCATAGGATAAGGATAAAGCATGTGAGTTTTCCTCCTCATAAATATCTAGAAATAAAGTAGCCCAAAGCAGGAAAAGCAGTAGAAAAGCAAAGAGGACAAAAGTTTCCTGGTTTTGGTAGAAGATAAGGCTCAAGAAAGATTAGTAAAGTTAGGAAAGCAATCAAAAGGATTCCGGAAAATATACAGAGGCTAATTTTATCTAGTGAGGGGAATTTCATGGAGGCAAGTGGGTCCTATGCTAGTTCAACTTACCAAAGAAGCATCCAAGCCACCTATAGTTTGAATTTCCAAGAAGGAAATCTTTAGAAGGACAAAGAAAAATATAGAAGAGGTTAATAAAAGAAGGATGATCACTCCTATTCACATATTTTGTCATTTTGAGTATTCATCTTGAGAGATCTGTACTTCTTAAAGGATTGGTTTATGAGCCCCTTGCCAACATTTGGTGATGTGCCCCTTTGCATTCGTTGATCTAGCTGAAAAATTGAGAGATCCTTCTGTTGGAGTTTGAGGAAGAGGGAATCCAGTCCTTTTCATGGAGTTTAATGCAGCCATTAGAGTTTAACTGTAGGTTTGATATGAGATACCATATGGTGTGTTTGAACCTCAAGTTGATGTGTAGAGCCCAGTAGCAGCACTGTCTCAAGTGCAGTGTGTTTTGGCTAGTAAAGAGGGTGAATTGAGGGATTGCGCCCCTTGTGATCTATAGAAGATACTCATATGCATTCAGTATGATGTAACATGATGTAATCCAGTCCTATTCTATGATCCAATAGTAAATAATTACTTCCTTGCTCTCAATCATTCTACTCTTGCTTCAATGTGTGTAATCTTATGCGAAAATTGGACATTCTGAAAGTTTTGCATTAATTAATTGATGAATTTTCCCTTAGAAATATTATTGGGGTATGTTACTATTAAATGAAATCTATATGATCCCTTATACAAGTTTTAATTCATAATTCGTGGCCCTTGAAAGATATTTGAAAGTCATTGTTTCCCATTCTTGCGCTATTGAAGAGAAATTTGGCAACTTTTTTGTTTTAATGAAATTGACTGTTATTTGTACTTATACAATATGATTTGAAGGTATAGTTATATGAATCAAAATTATTAGATTCCATCCCCACTCTTAGAATATAAATTAGGAATCCCATAGTTCCATTTGAATTGGTTTGGAAATTGTATCTCTCACTAGTCCTAGTTTCAAACTTTTCACCTGGTCACTTAATTTTCAGTCTAGATTATGCTTGTCAAGTCTATTGATTCCATAGTAGGTTGGGAAACTCTAGTTAACCTTCTAGTGATTTAATTGCTTACAATACTACACCAAAAACAATGGAGTTTCCACATAATTCCTGGGGCCATTTCCTTGAATCCTTTGGTTTAACCAAAGGAATCTATGCAGGTGTGATGCACTCCCGAATGTGCAAATGTCAAAGTAAGAATCATAAAGTTCAGTGTTTAACATATTATCCATTTTAGAATTGAAACTAAACATGATAAGAAAAACTCAAACTCTTAAATGGAAGGAAAATTGAATCATTTCATTAATAGCAATGAAGAAAATATACTTACATACAATCTTGCTTGAGATGCATCCATCCTCCCTTGCTTTGAGTTATCCTTATCCATCCTTGCTTTTGATGAAGATGAGATTTCCAATCTTCCAAATCTCTCCAGCATGCCTTTGCTCTTCCTTTGTCCTCCTCTACCATGTCCCAAATGCCTTTGTTTTATAGCATTGGGAAATGGGTTCTCAAGTTTCTCTTTTCAATGTGGGATAGTCCCTTTTATTGTTTTTTGATTATTTTTGCTCAAAACCCCACTTTCCATAGTATTTTTAGGATTTTGTCACAAATTTAGGATTCTCAAGCACAATTAATGCAATCTTGTGCATTTCTTCTCACCATTGACTGATGGAGACTAGATTTGAGCCTTCAATTGAGCAGTTCAATCACTAAACCTTGTCTCTTTAGGATTTTTCTTTCTTCACTCAATCCTTCCAGTTATGGAAGTAGTGATTAGATCAAAGAGGATTGTTCTCTTATGTACTTGTATTCCATCTTCATGTTGCGAGCGCATAGTAAAAATATGCTCTTCCTTCACTTGGTTAAGGGTGTTAATTTGACTGTTAACAGATGCCCCCTAATGTGTGAGGTTCGAAAGCTAAGTGTCGAAATACATTACTTTTATAATGATATTTTTCATACTGATACTCTTTATTGATCAAAGCAAGGATGATAAAGGATTATCTCATGGGCATAGGATTCAGGATAACATCTGCAACTCAAACATAGCAATTTCTCAAATATATAATATCTTCCCGAGGCGGGCATACCCATGCTCAACAGTAAACAAGCATGGCCACAAACAATACACAGTGGATCCATGTCAAAAGTAAATTTTTCATAAGTGTAAACATGCACTTCGATGAGTGCGAGAGCAAGGTCTTCATCGGACTTCTGACATGGTAGTCTAATCTTGCGCAACTCGGGCAGTGCATCGATGAGTGATACAACTGTTTTTCCCAAGGTTTTCAATACAAACCAATGATAGTATGAGTTTATATCATGAAAATAGATGAACTGATGTCGAGCATAATAAAACACCATCCGATTACCGGTCATTGATGTATACCGTTAACAGATGCAAAGAGACCCACTGATAATGATGATGGACTCTAAGGTACTGAGTACAAACTAACAAGTGTGAATAGATGTTTTGAAGTCGAACACTTGTAGAATCAAATAATTAGGGGTCATTGATGTATACCCACTGTCATTTGCGAGGAAACCCGCCATCGATGACTGCAAGATCCAAGGTACTCCTAGGTTTCTAGAACCATTACCGAGATGATGATTTGGTGTTGATAGGAATAGATCCATCAAAAGGAGGGCATTAATGCATCCCACATCAACTGATACGAAACAAAGATCAATAGTCTGATGTAGTTTGGTAGAACTACGAGATCCAACACTGTATACTAACACAAGGAAGGCCGACATGATTGGTCAGGAATATTTGAGGAATGGTTGACATAGTTTGAACTTCCCTTGAACGCATGACACGACGCAGAATGGACACTTGGAAACATAGGACTTTGAGTAACCGACCTTAATGAAATACGCCAATGCCAGATGCATTAACGAAAGCTCCATTGGTGATGGGAAGAATAACCCATCGATGGGGATCTATTCAAAATACTGGTATAGTTTAGTAAGGAAAATGTAGATGGTGTATTGACGGCAGATACCAAATTATGTGTCGTGTTCAAGGGAGACAAGGACTGACTGTTTCCATTTTATTCATTGATATAATATGAAATGATTCAATTCTCCCTCTTTTTGGATTTTTGTGTTTTCCAAATTTTGTAACCTTTTTCATTTATTAGCTTGAAAAAAGAATAAAGCATGCTATGATACATTAGAGGAAACGAGTGTCTCAAGGGAATGTGCCTAAATTTCAAGGGCATGGGTCAGGTTAAGGAAAAGATCCATATTGCAAACAGGGGTTGATCTAGTTATGTACACTCTTATGGGTATTTCCTCCATAGGTATGGGTCAAATATACAGAAGAAATGGTTTATATGCATCATAAAACAAAAAGTGACTGCAAAGGAAAATACACAACATAAGAAATAAGAAATGAAGTAGTTTGCACGGATGTTCAAGTGGATATTTTAACACATGCTTATGTAAAATGACAAAAAATTTGGATCCCATCGGGATATGGTCAGAAATGTATCAAAGAGAAATATGTGGTATCAAACTCCAAGTCATGATGGGACTAATAGGGCTCCTGAGCCTATGAGAATAATTCAGCATGGGAACCAAAATGGAAATGGGGTGCGGACTAGGGTGTCCCATGTTCGGTAGGCTCTTCTATCGGAATGGTGGAAAATACAGGTATGAAGGGCTGACCCACCAATTTCCAACAGGTTCTACCCTATGGTAAGTTTAGGTTGCAAAAGGCTCAAATGAATCTACACAAAGGGATAGCCTAAACCTATATGCAACCTTCCAAATATACCAGATCAGATCGAGGAACATGCAAATCATGCTCCTATACTTGGGTAGATTTAATCCAATTATGCTCCGAGTGGCCCCACAAAAGATGTCCTTAGGTGGGTGCAACCAAATGTTCACAACTTCAGGGATATCTTCATCTAATGATAAAATGTAATCCAAGAAATCATGTGAGCTGGGAGATCTCACAGCCCAAATGGGCCAAGCAACTAAATCATATTCCTCCATCAAGGGAATATTTTGATTCGAATCTATCGAAGCTATTTGAGTAGCTTGGTATGAAACTTCTATGGCAGATAAGGGTGATCCAAATGCTTGCCAACATTTAAATGACATTACACAAGCTAAGGTCCTTTCATCCACTATGGTTAGACAAATGTTCTTACCATGAGTCATTACTTTAATCTGAAAAGCAACTTCGGAAAGGATATTACATATTGAATGGTCTATGCCTGATGTGATCGAAGTTGCATCGGATGTATCAACAATGCCAATTGTAGACAATAGTTCCTTTCTTTGCGCAGGACGACATTGCAATACCTCCAAGGCATACATGTCACATGGTACTTGAGCTAGGTCCTCAAGAACATTACCGTTCTGAACAGCTCGTGTGTTAGGATTATGGATTGCTCTACGTAGAACACCTTTGGGGGGGTGTGGTACTAAGTCTATGGTTGGTTTCTCAATGTAGCGAGAACCACTTGGATGTGATATCGATTGATCCAATGTACTAGGAGAGACATCATAAGAATCAAGTCTTGTTTGAATGTTCATCTCATGATCACACATGAAGACATTGGAATTGGGATCATTTCCCCCTTGCGGTGGGATTGGTTGTTTCCCCCTGGAGGGGGTACCAGTGTCAAAATAGTGGGTTGTTGTTTCCCACTGCATTGAAGCATAGTTGGTGCATCTCTTTTCTCAGAGTTAGCATTTTGCTTACTCTTGTATTTCTTCTTCTTTTTCCGAAGGCCTTTGGACTCGACTATAAGGATTTGATAATTCTGGGAAGGATTAGCACTTTGCTTACCCTTGTATTTCTTCTTCTTTCCTCTAATGTCTATCAATGAGACTATGAAGATGTAAAAAGTGTTGGAAGGATTAGCGGGTTGCTGCATTGCCTAGCCAGTTGTGGGTTGCAAATTTTGAATAGAAACTTGTCCCAAATGTGGGGTAATTTGTTCAAGTTGGTTGACGGAATCCATCATACCATTGGAATGAGGTTCATATGGCGACCTAGCTGGATCAAAAAGAGGTATTGCAAGTTGGTTCCAAAAATATTGGTTAATTTCTAGAACCTGATCACTCCATTGCGGAATGGGGTTAATGGTTGAATTGCCCCCTTATGGGGTTAGGCCCAAAAAATATTGGTTACTTGCTAGAACATGACCACTCCATTGATGTGGTCCTTGGGTTTGATAATAATTCCAAGGTGGGTTTCCCCTTTGCGGAGATTGACCCCAAGAAGATTGGGTACTTATTGGAACATGAACAATGGGTGGATTTCCTCCTTGCGGAGCTGGGGCCCAAGAAGATTGGTTACTTCCTAGATCCCAACCACACCATGGCGATTGAACTTGGGATTGAAAATAATTCCAAGGTTGATTTCCTCCTTGCAGATGTGGCATCCAAAAAGATTGGTTACTTCCTGAATGTTGTCCATTCCATGGTGGAACATGATGGATGGATGGATTTCCCCCTTGCGGAAGTAGGCCCCAAAAGGATTGGTTACTTTACAGAGTCTGACCAAACCAATGGTTGATTCCTTGGTTTAGATAAGCGTTCCAAGGTTGATTTCCTCCTTGCGAAAGTGGGCCCCAAGAAGATTGGATATTCACTGAAACCTCCCAACTCCATTACGGAATGAGGTGGATAGGTAGATTTCCCCTAGGCATTGTGCTAGGATAAGTCGGAGGATAAACCCTCAGGGAATTTCCACTAATCTGAGGAGCATAACCCCAATTGGCATAAATGTTCCATGGTTCATTGCTTCCACCAAGAATATTACCATTCCATGGTTAAGGGTTTCCCCCAGAAGTAGAATTTGGACAAGTGTTAAGTATACCAAGAGGATTCTGGTTTACTCCTTGTGTGTTTTGACCTTGATTAGTCGAACCATGTGGAAAAGCAATGTTTTGTTAAGGAACCCCTTTCAGTAGGGATTCCTGCAGATGAAGTGGATGTGCTTCTGGGATTGGAACCTGAAACTGTACCAACCAGCACTAAAGTGTTGGTTGAACCTGTGCTAATAATAGGTATACTAATTGTTGGAATTTATGTATAGGCCAAATTGGAAGTATTGCTACCTACAACAACTGTTTGATGTTGCGAAGATGTAGTCTCTTGTGCTCCTGATGAATCCATAGGGTTACTTGTTGAATTTTGTATGTCATTCAAACTTTCAAAAAGAGGTTTGATATCACCCAGTGACTCACGGATAGTAAATAAAACTGGTTCTAAAAGACTCATCAAAGGTGGAATTACATGAGCATTTGTGTGATTTTTCAATGTTTCAATTTCAACTAGAGTAATATCATCAACTATGTTTGTATTCAGTTCGTGATGTGACAATAAATTCTCAGGGTTGATTTGATGTTGTTCTTCTTGAGTAATATTAATTGAGTTTAAAATCAATTATATTTCCAAGTCATTAGGATGTGGTTTTTGTATTTGTCTCTGCAATGTAGTAGGGCCTTCAATTTCTAGTGACTCACCCTGCTGCCGCCGTGATTGGCAGATTGGGAGAGTAGCCACTTCTAAGAATTTGATAAAAGGATGTGTTTAAAAAGATCTTTTGAATCAAACAACCCTACGACATTCTAGACTCAACAAAAATAAAAAGTGTACACACACTAAAAAAGTCCTATAGATCCAAACAAGCAAACTACTTTTCCAAAGAACCGAAGTTCAGTGAAAAGATGGATTAGAGGGCCTTCTGAAACTAGTAGCTGCTGAGGGACATAAAGCCTCAAACAATTTCTAGCAGCGAAGGTGTGAGAAACAATTACAATAAAATTTAACCGCTAGGGGTGCAAGTGTTGGTTCCTAACCAATCACCCTCCCAAGGAGTAAAAGTTCCAAAGTCTGTCTCAGGTACTGCAAGTGTCTCCCACTCACAATAGCCTATGTGATATCCTAGGAATAGCAACTAAGATTACCACTTCACAATCGACGGTCGAGAGGAACAGTTGTAAGTCGAGGACAACTCTCATGACTAGGTATTCTAGAAAAGTGATGTCACCCCGAGGACTTATCACTTCACATAGAATTCCATGATGAGCTCATGTCCCACTAAACAAGGAAGAGGGGGGGAGCCACCCTTACTTATCCATATTGATCTCATGCTTAACGCATGTGTTAGAAGTGCTTTCCCGAAAAGCATTTTTTCTACTAATAGATTTAAACTCTCAGTAATCAATGCTAGTTCAAAGGTTTTGCAACCCAAGTGTGTTAACTCTCCAAACCAAATCTAGGGCACTAACCTAACCTTGTTGGTCATAAGAAAAATAAAATCTTGGTTAGTTTTAAATTAAGCGCCAATTTTAAAGGTAGTTTGCTTAGTTTCAGGAGTGGTTGTGAAACTGGTGGTGTGTTGACTCGAAAAATATGAACCAAACAATGCAATATGCTCACTACTCTACCTTTCAATTCAATGAATGTTCTAAACTAATGAAAAGTTAGAGGTTCATGTGTGCCTTTCAAACATGAAAAATTCTTTGGTAGATTTCTGATCTTTAAGAATAGTTCTTCTGAAATATGGATAATAACTGATTTTCAAAAATCAATGTAAACCAAACAAATATCTCAGTGAAAATCAATCTAATTCTATTACATGGGGGATCTCTATTTCTCATTTGAAGGGCCACCCAAAAGTGCAAGAAAAGAGGATATGCAGAGCCCTTTGAAATGCTTATGAATTAAATTCTAGACTATTACACTTGAGATCTACTTTCTCATTTGCAGGGCCACTCGAAAGTGCAAGCAAAGAGGATACGGTAGATCGAGAACTATATGCAAAAATTGAAATATACTCTATTACACTTGAGATCCATTTTCTCATTCACAAGATCGCACGAAGGCCCAAGTGAAGAGGATACAGTGGCATGGAAATAAGATGCTTGAAAAATTGAATCCTAGACTATTACACTTGAGATCCACTTTCTTGTTCACAAGATCGCTCGAAATCCCAAGTGAAGAGGATACGGTGGCTCAAACAAAACATATCACAAGAAAATTGAGATCTAAAGCTACAACTTTATCTAATTGTGCATGAAAATGATGAAATACTGTAGATCCAAAACAAAATTTGACTAATTAAAGTTTTGTTTTCAGTTTTGGAGGGAAATTGTTTTCAACATATCTCAAAGTGTAATGTTTTTTTTTTGTTTTTCAATGCAAATCTGTTAAAGTGATCTTTTCAAATGTCATAATTGAGATTTGGTTCCATGTTTCATATAAGCAAGTGTATGAGAGTAAAAAATTAAAGGGCCTTAAGGTTCTTTAAACAAATATTTATGTTTTTTTTTTCACTATTTGCAAACTATGAAATGAATCAAAATTCTTGAAAGATCAATCATAATCTTATCCTATCAGGGATCTAAAAGCAAAATATGGCCTTAAGCAAATGGATCTACCACAATTTGTAAGAAAAATTTGAAAGAAATGTCAATTTAAGCCATTTTTAAAGGTTTTTGGAGGGAAATCCCAAATCTGAAGATCTCAAACCAAACCCTCCCAAATTTTTCCAAGTTAGTAGTAAATTGATCTTAACGTGTCTTAAATCAATGTTAATGTTTGCAAGTACAAAAATGAAGCCTAAATGTGGCCCTAAAACAGTGAAATCTCAAAGCTAGTTCTAGCAATTTTTGCAAATTTGAATCAAGAAAGTTTTAAAATTCTTTAAAAATCTTCCAGATCTTGAGCAAAGGAGGATCCAAATGAGGTTTAAACTCTAATATAAGGGGTTCCTAATCCCACAAATAAAGAAAAAATCACAAAACCCAAGATAAAGATGAAGAAATGGGCTCCAAAAACTCAAAAAACCAGTCGGCACACCATCCAAAACAGAGCAGAGCATCAACAGGAGGCTGGCGCAGGTTGTACACAAGCAAGGTGAGCTAGTGGCACAAGTTGATAGTGTAAAAGGTGAGTCGATGCTCTGTGGACATAGGGACAGTGCACCAGCCTTCCAAATCAAGAAAGGTCGAGATCTGAGCTCTACTTCGAAGAATTTTTGGAGTTTAGGAGTGGATCTAGGCCGGTTTGGAGCCTCTAAACCTGCGGCATAGGTTCTTGAAGGGATATTAAGTTTGACTTGGAGTAGATATGAAAGTTTAGAACACCAAAATATGAAGAAAATTTTCAATAAAATTCAACGAGTATGGTCTCCAATCTGTATTAGGATATTCCTATACTCCATCCTAGTCCCACCAGTATTTTGATCATTTACATTTTTAGTCATGCATGCACTTTTAGGGTTTGCATGCATCCCAGTCATCAATCCAACACCTAGCCCTCAGTTAGCCAGCCCCCAAGAGCTTCTCACTATTCAATTTTATCCCTCCAGTTGCTTAATGTGCCCTTCTTACTTGATTTTAGGAAGCAACTCGCCCTGCTTCACCTACCATTCCAGTTGTCTTCTGTTTACACTCAGTTACACTTAGTTACACTCAGTTATAGTCAGTTACACTTAGTTACACTCAGTTACACTTAGTTACACTCAGTTACACTCAGTTACACCTACCATACTTAGTTTGACTGATGGTTGACAGTTACTTGAGCATTGATGACTCCACTGATGATGATGAAGACTTCCAGTTGTGCTCCGATGATCATGAAGACACCTAGTTGTGCTCCGATGACACTCTATTGATCTTATGATCACTCTGAGAGGCTAATTTGAATTTCCACCTTAGGCATTCAAATCCTCTCTACCATTGTACTATTTATTTGTCCATATTGTGATTAATTAACTAGTGTGTGTGAAGTATTATTGCTTCTATCTGAGTTCTGTTGTACCATATTATTATGTTGCTCATTATACTGTATTGTTCACTCTTCTTCTATTTTCCTGCTTAATCATAATTACTCTTGTGAGTTATACATCATCTCTTAGATCTGCTGTGAGGATTTTCACATGGTACTCTTAGATCTGCAGTGAGGATTTTCACATGGTATCAGAGCAAGTACAAGCACATGCTTTTTGAGCATGATCCACTTCTTCCCAAGAAGAAGATACCTCCAAACATATGACCAAGCATCACACCTGCTTGAGTTTGGAGCATTTATTTTTTGTGTGTTCCTTACAGTCTGTTTTTTGAGGAGGGGGTATGTTTCCCATGAAATTTTCCCACTTCCTTGGTTTATTGACTGTTATTATTCATTGTATTGGGTGACCTTTGGTCTTAGTTACCAGGGCCCAGGATGGATTAAGCGGGGGTATTAGGATATTCCTATACTCCATCCTAGTCCCACCAGTATTTTGATCATTTACATTTTCAGTCATGCATGCACTTTTAGGGTTTGTATGCATTCTAGGGTTTGCATGCAATTTGCATGCATCCCAGTCATCAGTCCAGCACCTAGCCCTCAGTTAGCCAGCCCCCAGGAGCTTCTCACTATTCAATTTCAGCCCTCCAGTTGCTTAATGCGCCCTTCTTCCTTGATTTTAGGAAGCAACTCGCCCTTCTTCACCTACCAGTCCAGTTGTCTTCAATTTACACTTAGTTACACCTACCAGACTTAGTTTGACTGATGGTTGACAGTTACTTGAGCATTGATGACTCCACTAATGATGATGAAGACTTCCAGTTGTGCTCCGATGACACTCTATTGATCTTATGATGACTCTGAGAGGCTAATTCGAATTGCCACCTTAAGCATCTGAATCCTCTCTACCATTGTACTATTTATTTGTCCATATTGTGATTAATTAACTAGTGTGTGTGAATTATTATTGCTTCTATCTGAGTTCTACTGTACCATATTATTCTGTTGCTCATTATACTGTATTGTTCACTCTTCTTCTATTTTCCTACTTAATCATAATTACTCTTGTGAGTTATACATCATCTCTTAGATCTACTGTGAGGATTTTCAAAATCTGATAATAGATTTTAAGATAGGGATGTGTCTACTTTAAACATGTTGTCTTACTATGAAATGGTGAGATCCAATGTCAGATATGAAACAATTAACTATCATTCCTTAACATCTTAGCCATTTTAGAATTCAAACTAAACATGATAAGAAAAATTCAAACTCTTAAATGGAAGGAAAATTGAATCATTTCATTAATAGCAATGAAGAAAATATACTTACATACAATCTTGCTTGAGATGCGTCCATCCTCCCCTGCTTTGAGCTATCCTTCTCCATCCTTGCTTTTGATGAAGATGAGATTTTCAATCCTCCAAATCTCTCCAACATGCCTTTGCTCTTCCTTTGTCCTCCTCTACCATGCCCCAAATGCCTTTGTTTTATAGCATTGGGAAATGGGCTCTCAAGTTTCTCTTTTCAATGTGGGATTGTCCCTTTTCTTGTTTTTTTATTATTTTTGCTCAAAAACCCACTTTCCATAGTATTTTTAGGCTTTTGTCACAAATTCAGGATTCTCAAGCACAATTAATGCAATCTTGTGCATTTCTTCTCACTATTGATTGATGGAGAGTAGATTTGAGCCTTCAATTGAGCAGTTCAATCACTGAACCTTGTCTCTTTAGGCTTTTTCTTTCTTCACTCAATCCTTCCAGTTATGGAAGTAGTGATTAGATCAAAGAGGAATGTTCTCTTATGTACTTGTCTTTCATCTTCATGTTGCGGGAGCATAGTAAAAATATGCTTCTTCCTTCACTTGGTTAATGGTGTTAATTTGATTGTTAACACTTGTTTTTTAGTTAGTGTTCTTGAATAGGGTTTGGGTACATTACAAACATAGTGAAAAATGAAAGAAAAATGTTGAATTTGTTATGGTGCATTCCATACCATTGGAATGGTAAATTCAAACCTAAGTATGAAGCATACACATAGGATCAGACATGACACACAGTACATGCTAGGAAGGTGACACTAGTGTTAATAAAGTTGATCACGTTCATTTGAAATTCAAATTTTCTTGATGAGACAAGCTTCCTCCTAAAACTTGAAATTTACTTAGCCAAAACACGTGCACATTATAGTGAAAGATAACACCTGCAAGTTATGTTGACCAAAAACGTGTGAGCATTATGTACACATAGAATGTGTGCACATTATTCATGACATTAAAAGATATTTTTTCTACACAACCAAAAAATAAATAATCACTATCTTGCAACCTATGCACATAATAACTATTGACTAGAGGATATGGTTATATGCACTAAGGGGTACTTTGCAGGGATTCGAGTGGGATGTGTAAGCATCATCAATAGGTTTTATGGAGTAGATATGCATATCAAGGAATAAACATGGTTAGGGGGGGGAAATGGTCTTAATCCCTAATTGAACTTTATTGAGCTCAAGCATCATGAACAAAAACTAGAAAACATTACAAAATACCTATTCGAGAAGTATTTGGCACTTGATTTTAATATCGATTCCATTATGAGGTATTGGGAATCATGGATGGGTCTCAAATCCTTGACCATAGTCAAGGGAGGGAAATAAGAGCCTCTAGTGCTAATTATATTTCTTCATAGGATCAAGTACCATGGACAATTCCTCAAGAACCAACACATATTCCCATTGTAGGGTATCATTCACTTCCAAGTGGTCTATGGCTACCATGACTAGGAAATTGTGAACCTCACATTGAATCTCAAGGTCTAACCAAGGTTAGGGGAGAAAAATAAATTCCTTATTCCATAAATGAAGCTTCTCATGCTCAAGTGCCATTAATAACAACTACAACCCATGAACATTCTCAAACTACATCTTGTACTACCATGAACATATCCTCAAACCGACACATGAGACCCCTGTAGGTAATCTCTAGCATACTAGATATATATGGGAACCATGATTAAACCACAAAAGAGGTCCTAAATATGACTATGCCTTCAATCTACAACAAGAAAATGTTTGACTCTAATATCCTTTAATGAGTCCTCGAAACATCACATGAAATTCCTTTGTAGGGGTTCTTTGCAATCCTTCGAATGAGAGCCTCTAGTGTTACTTTCCTTTCTTCTTAAGATCAAGTACCATGGAAAATTCCTTGAACGAACACATATGACCTTTGTAGGGTATCATTCACTTCCAAGTGCGTTATGATCACCATGACTAGTAATATTGTGAACCCCACATTGGGTCTCAATGTCTAACCAAGGTTATTGGAGGACAACAAAGGCCTTATTCCCTAAATGAAGCTTCACAGGCTCAAGTTCCATTAACAAAAAATGCAACCCATGGACCTTCTCAAGCTACATGTACTTCCACTAACAAATCGTCAAACCAACACGTGATACCTTGTAGGTAATCTATAGTATACTAGAGAGATATGGGAACCATGATTAAACCACAACACAAGTCCTAAATATGAATTATCTTGAGTCCACACCCATAAATGTTTTGAGCCCAATATCCTTGAATGAGTCCTCAAAACATCACATGAACTTCATTTGTAGGGGTTCTTTGCAAGCCTCCAAATGAGATCCTCTGGCGCTACTTTCCTTTCTTCTTAGGATCAAGTACCATGGACAATTCCTTGAAATAAAAAATATGACCTTTTTAGGGTATGATTCACTTCCAAGCGGGTTATGACTACCATGACTAGGAATAGTGTGAACTCTATATTGGGTCTCAGGGTCTAACCAAGGTTAGGGGAGGACAACACGACCTTATGCTCTAAATGAAGCTTTTCAAGCTCAAGTTCTATTAACAACAACTGCAACCCATGAACCTTCTCAATCTACATGTACTTCCATGAATCCATCCTCAAACCACCAATGACATGGGACCCCTATAGGTAATATATATCATACTAGAGAGACATGGGAACCATAATTAAACCACAAAACGGGTCCTAAATAGGAATGTTTCTCAAGTCCACACCAAGAAACGTTTTAAGCCCAAAATCATTGAATGAGTCTTCAAAACATCACATGGACTTCCTTTGTAGGTGTTCTTTGCACTAGTAGAAAAAATGAGATAAATGACTAAAACAATTACTAAAAATCGCATATAAATGACTAAATTTAGTCACATGACTAAGAGTCATTTATTTCTAGTCACTTATAATGTGACTAAATGCGTGACTAAAAATTTTTAGTCATTTATTGTTGTTTTGATTGATCGGTTTGGTTGTATATTTAGTCATTGATTATTGTTAACTGGTCATTTATTTAGTCGTTGATCATTGTTAACTAGTCATTTATTTAGTCATTGATTGTTGTTAATTGGTCATTTATTTAGTCATTGATTGTGGTTAACTGGTCATTTAGTTATTCATTGATTGTTGCTAGCTGATCATTTATTTAGTCATTGACTGGTGTTAACTAGTCATTTAATTAGTCAATGATTTCCGTAGATAGGGTGCGAGGGAATCAAACCACCACCCTCCTTCCTGTAAGGCAAGTGCTCTTCCATTGATGTAACACCCTTAAATAGAAGAATCAAAGTTCACATTGAATCCAATTTCACACTAAAAGAATAAGTTTTGTTAAATATATAAAATGAAACTAAAATAAATGGAGATCTAATAGGAATCCCATTAAAATATATAATGAAACTAGAATAATATTATTTAGCAATACCCTTTACAATCAGAATTAGAATTCCAATATAGGATCTCCTTTTACACAGCTCTGATATGCGATACCATATTTTAAAAATTGAAACAAGGGTTACTAAGAGAAAGTACAAGAGCTATAATATTTAATAAGGTTCACTTGTGGTTAAAAATTAGAACCATATATCCTAATTACCTCTACTATTCTCATGTTATAAAACTTTCCCAAGGCTAGTACCCAGTAATCACAACCTACATCATATTGGCAATAATACATATTTATTATAGTCAATTGAAGGCCACAAATATGATTTATGCAAATTTATTGAAAAACACCTTATATTGCATATTGAAAATATACAACCACTTGTGATGATAACAAATACCTTGCTGTAGAATTAAATCCATACCTTGTTAACTCTTTAGACTTCTATATTTGAATATGGATCCAAATATTGGTGAAAATGTCAATAAACTACATCATACCCCTAACTTAAACAAAGATGCCTCCAATGGATCCTATTGCTTATTAATCCTATTGGTTTTGAAAAAATTATCCCTTTTATGTTGGCCATTCTCAACCTATTATAGGTCCTCCAAACCATCTAATTCGGTGATGTTGTTCCCTAGAAAAAAAAAACATAGCTCTCACTTACCTTATGTTATTACATCATCCCAAACTAGGATGGTGACATGCTTAATCTAAATAAGTAGTTTTTGGATATTATAACTGGTTTTGATATACATATGCATCTTCAAATATATCTAAAAGATTTTGATTCTTGCTCTTCTATGTTGTTCATAGAGGAAAAAAATCACAATTCACCTGAAGCTTGATCATGAGCACCAATGACTTTAGCCAGAGATTTTCTATCCATTGGAGAATACACATAATCCTGTAGTAGCTTAATTCGATGCTTTTGTTTTCTAGTAATACGAGTAAACTCCCTCCGTTCACTACTTTTCTCAAACATAGTCAAACTATCATTTGAAGCATCTTGTCTTGAATTACCTAGCCCACTTTCTGTTTTTTGTTCTACATCTTGCAGTCTTCCATGTCTAGCAAGAAATTTGCAGGTCTGCTAGTGCATATTTATATGATAATATGTCCAAACCTATATCATCAAGAAACACATATTTTTTCACCTTGGTGTCTAACACATTGGGACTTGTCTAGGTCAAGTGTTTGGCACATGTATTGTTTAAGGATGCGTGCCAAACACATGTCCTAGCATGCCAGGTTTCCAACATGCAAGATATAGACATGAGCCCCCTGGGGAACGTGTCCTATTACTTATATACAATGCCTTTTTTATACCCAAAATCATTAAATGTTAGATATCTCTATTGACAAGGTGCTTAACCATTTGTGATTTGTTGTAAATCCTATTTGTGATAATAGGGGATAATTGTTTTTCCCACCACTACATGATGAACTAATGAAATAAAACAATTTATAAATCCCATTATAGTAACAAATGAACAAGTAATGGGTTCTAAGTACTACCTATACGCAACAAACATAATAGCTGGTGGATCATGGCCATATAATGTCTTGATAATGGCCAACACATGTTCACATAATCGCTAAAAATGGCAAATGCAGAGTGAATTATTTTCCTGATTATTCTAAAATAAGCTATAACAGTGATTTATGATTTGTAAAAGAGAGTTAATCTAGTTTTCAATACCAATCATAAACAACAAAAAATTTTCATCTTTTAAGACTTGAGAACCTTCTAAAATACAACCTACCTTATATTCAAAATATGATGAATTGAATTTCAAGTATTTGGTCTGGATTTGATCCACTCAGAGACTAGAACTAGAGTATTAAAAAGTGAAGTAAATATCATCTACCTCTATTGAAATTTCTATGTTGTCATATATTTGTGACTTTCCATGTCCCAAAAGATCGATGGCCACCACACGAGATTTTTGCTTTAACTTTCCTACTGCTAATACAAACGAGAGATTGCCAAAGATAACACAAACAAATTGGTCTGAAAGCATTCAATACATAAACTAATACGTTCACCAAAAATAAAAATAGGTTTACAAAAAACCAATGGAGTAGGTCTATGCAAGGTGTAAATATCAAGGTACACATATAATCATTAGATTTTTGCTTTAACTTTCCTACTGCTAATACAAACGAGAGATTGCCAAAGATAACACAAACAAATTGGTCTGAAAGCATTCAATACATAAACTAATAGGTTCACCAAAAGTAAAAATAGGTTTACAAAAAACCAATGGAGTAGGTCTATGCAAGGTGTAAATATCAAGGTACACATATAATCATTAGATTTTTGCTTTAACTTTCCTACTGCTAATACAAACGAGAGATTGCCAAAGATAACACAAACAAATTGGTCTGAAAGCATTCAATACATAAACTAATAGGTTCACCAAAAATAAAAATAGGTTTACAAAAAACCAATGGAGTAGGTCTATGCAAGGTGTAAATATCAAGGTACACATATAATCATTTCTCCAAAGGTCTCACTCAAGATGACAATCAATTTTTTGTGATTCTAATGAATGTTTATTTTCTAGAACTGTCAATCTATGATAGATTCCATTTTGCAGGTTTGGCCATACCACTTCCAACAGGCATAGTTTACAGTAATACCTACAGTAATTCACACCTAAAAATGCCAACTAATTGACAAGCAAGGTATGTTTCTTTTCTAAAATATATAATCTTATGCATGTCTTCTTTTCATTGTCTTTGCTCATTGTCGTCTCTCTATCCCAAAAAATTAACAATGTATTCCTTCAAAATATCATTGTTTGAGACCTTCAAAAAATCTTATTATCATAATGTGCATGCACCTCCACTCTATCTTGGAATCAACAAAGTTTGAAGCCTCTGCAAAGAATTCCTCTAAAGATATTTGGATATTGTTATACCAAGTATTTTCAGGTAAGATATATAATTTCATCATATTAATTTCTACTCTCGTGCTAACAAATATTGTCAAGAATTGCATCTTCTACTTGTTATCAACAATCAGAATAGTTATTTTTCTTGTTTCCTTCTGTAAATTGCTGTGAATTTTATTCAACATTACCCATCTCTCCTAAAATACATAAATTTTCACTTACATTGTAGTAACCACCTTCTCAACTTTAATCAGGCCCACATTTGTTTGATAACATTCTTTTGGCATTGGCAGGATGATTCATGCTCCCCATTAGCTTAATACTACTTATAAAATTGCAAATGGACATCTCTTTTATTCCTTGTAACTATTAGTACTCTTCATCTTCAAGGAAAATAACAGGTAACCATAGGTGGACACAATATTTAACATGACAGAGATTTGTCTTGAGTTCAATCAACAAGTTATTTTGATCTTACAATTCTTTCTAGCACATGTGATGGTGGAGCTCCTCCAAGAATCACTTTTCTAAAATAATCAGCCAAGCAATAACACCAGCTATGTAACCACAAATGGCACCTAAGGGGGTCATTTCTGGATGAAAATTATCCCAATACCAAACTACACAAGAAACCCATGTTTGGAATTTGTTTCTAGTTTCTAGATGGTAAACCCATTTCTCGACAAAATATCTGTGTTTCTAACTTTCTACTGGCCATTTTGCATAGGTTTTTTACCTAGGAAAAATAGCCAATAGAAAATCCCTAGTTCAAGTCTCAGTTTGTTTTATCACACCATCTATATTTCACTACACATGTGACTAGTTCATGAACATGTAAGCCAAATTGGAGTGAGTATTCCTTCATCCATTATGTAAAAAGGACTCACATAGCCTCACACAAGCTTCAAGTTGTGGAGTGTCACCTGAATCTTCTTCATCTTCTATTATGACAAGAAGCATAACCTAGGAGAAATGGCCTAAAGAAAAGGCCCTAGTTCATGTTTCAATTATTAATTTTGTTGTCACACCACTTCTATTTCATTGCACATGTGACTAGTTCAATGACATGCAAATGAAATTGGAGAGAGTATTCCTTCATCCATTATGTAAAAAGGACTCACATATCCTCACAAAAGGTTCAAGTTGTGGATTTTTACTCAAATCTTCATCTTCTATCTTTGTTTCTAAAACAAAACACTCTTAATGGACATCTCTAGTAATTTAAGTAAGAAACTATACTTTATAATAAAGTAAATATGTTATGACTTTAGATTAACATAGATATGTAATTATCATATGAAAATTCGTATTATGTACTCACATAAAATATTTTCCACAATATGAAGCATCTCACTCAAAACATTCTTTTTCTCATTATGTTGGTGTAAACTTTTTGTTATTGTTGTATGCATTTACTAACATGGTTTTGGAGCCATAGTAAAGGCCATCGGAAACAATTAAAGGATTGATTTAGCGTGGGCATACCAACAATATATTGTGATGAGGAAAGAAGTAGGAGAGGACAAATAAAAACAATCAAGAAGAGACTAAAGATGGTGGGAAACCAGACTAAGCTTAGGCATGGTTGAGACTGAACTAGGAGACCCAAAAATATGATGGCAGTCAATGCAAATTTGCAGATCAAACTTTGGGAACTATAATAGGTGTTAGGCTTGAAACAAGCCTATAACATGCGTTCTACAAGAGAAAACATGGGAAAATTTTATGAGAAGAGACAAAACATATGAATAGGTGCCAAAAACATAAAAGAGTCGCATGCATGCATGCCTAGAAGCAGAACGAGACACTCCCTGTTATAGTGCATAGTAAGCTAGAATAGGCATGAAAAAACATAAGAACATAGCTTGATATGATGTACATCAAGATGGAACATGCATGTGGAAAAGAGGCATGCAAACTAAGGTACAAACGTGAGTAGAGGCATAAATTTTGGGTGTAAGAGGAGGGTGTATTGCAAGTGACATAAAAGTACCATGGGAAAGAGAAATTTATGTTTGGTAATGAATGAAAATGACACCTAAGCACCAACATTGCATATTAGAATCAATGTTTTAGGTTTCTCGTGGAAGAGATTGGTGAAATATTTCATGATTATCATGAGAAGAAATCACAATTCATAAAAGGAACAATAACTACAGGAAATTCAGTGCTGAAAGTTGTTTTTTATAATATATATTTTAGTAATAAAGAAAGGAGAAGGCTTATATTTTAATTTTTCCTAATCATGAAGTTGAGGACTTATCTATTGGTCTGATTTTCCTCCTACAATAGGCATATGATAATATTTTAATCAAAGGAGAATACTTCAGCAAAAATGAAGATGCCTTTGTTTCAAACAATAATTTACCTCTAGACCAATGGTAGATGTAATAATGTTTTGAGTGATGTATTGTTGCAATTATCTATAGTTACAAATATGTTATCGTTGAAGATATTCCATTTTCTTTTTATTTTGTGTTGAAGTTTTGTGTCCTGTTTGTATGATATTTTTCTCCTGATTTCTGTTGCATATTTATTTATGTGTGGGTTTATGAGCCCAACAAGTGTTATCAAAGCCTCGTGAGAGGTTGTGTGACTGTCATTGTGTGATGCAATGTAACATACGCAAAAATTTTATAAGTAAACTAAACTACTTTAGTTTTAAACAATCATTAAGACAGTCAAGCAATAATACATTTACTTGAAACAAGGAAAATGATAACTAGGAGAATCGGCTCCTCCCAACCATAGGAGAAAGAAACACCACTATTATCCCAAATCCACCCCTGAGGTGAATCACCACCATGAACTAGAACGCCAAGAAAACACTTCCATGCGACACTCTCTCTCAGAGTCCGTAACAAGAAATGATGGACTTATGAAAGAGAGAAACACTCAACCACGGTTTATCCATGCATAACACGGTGTCCCGTGTTATCTCAGTGCACCAATATATATATTTTACCCAGGTTTTGTGCCATCCCAATCAAATATTCAATCAATCCTTCAATCCCTATGATTTAGGATATTGTCTGGAAGTTGAGATTTTAGATTGGATTTGATTGGTAAAAATATCCCTTGATTCCTTTACACATGTTCTCTGTGCCATGGTGGTGTCCCCTCATTTAGATGGATTATCCAAGTGTCTTTTTATTTTATTAATAATAAAATAAATAGTTTATTATGCAAAGTGTCACTCACACCTCTTGTGAGTGTTTTTTAGTTTTTAAATAACTCTTACAATTTATTTATTTTTTGAAAATATTGTCACAAATATTAAATCAAAATAAAATAATAATGTCTTGGGGGTATCACATTTCTCCCCCCCTTAGTATTAACACCGTCCTCATTGTTCTTTTATTTCGAGATCTCTTGCTCATTCTGGAACATGGAAGGATATGCCTCTCACATTTTATCCTCCATTTCCCATGTTGCCTCTTTAGGACTGAAGTGTTTCCATTGCACTTTTACTTGAACGATGGCTCTATTATGTAGCATGTGTTCCTTCCTGTCTAGGATACACAAAGGCTCGGTTTGGAACTCGCCCTCGGTTCTACCTGAATCATATTCCAATCAATTACATGAGTAGCATCATGCACACATTTTTTTTAATAAGAAAACATGAAAAGTGCAAGCTAATAGGACACCAGGGTGTTTAATATCAGAAAACATGTAGTTTAGTTCCAATAACATTATCATGGAAAGTTTTGAGACTCTTTCCCTTATAACCTTTGCAACCTACTTGGTTAATTGTTTGTTAAATACTTGATCATTGACCATAATGTAACCACCATTAACTTTAATGCACTAATAAATGAAAGCGGTATATGTTCCATATAGCTTAGTATATGTTCTATATAGTTCTATATAAACATGCATTGATTTCATGAATTTACAACCAACATAATATAGTAGATTGATAATCCTTTAAGAACTATAACCAGTTTACTTTTCCACATATTTGATAAAGGACTAAATGAGCTTGAATTAACTCCTTTTCAACATTTACAATAAGTACCAACTTTATAAAGATCAAGGTAAAATGATGTAAATCCTTCTAATAGGGTAACATTAACCACATAATTAGATAATTCCTCTTTTCTAAATACAAAAAATAAATTTCATTCAAAACAATAATCTATATTCAAAACTACTTCAATCATAAAATGACTATTTTTTTCATTAAAATCACCATCTTAAATAATACAATGGATACGTCTAGCTATTATCTCCATAAGCAAGACTAGAATGTTATAAAACTCCGCATAACTTAATTTATTAAAAAGGTACTTATCTGATTTGTTTGAAGACCCTTGCAACTGAAGATGCGACTGCAACTTTTGGATATTTATCTTCCACTTTTTTAATCTTTGATCATCTACTCTTCCTTTCATGACCTGCACTTTACACAATTCATACAAGGTATTCCAAAATTTTCAGCATAACAAATGTATAACATGTTTTTTCACATTCAAATAAGAACATAAGTAAGAATTTTCTTTGCAACATACTATTGTTGTTGTTCATGGCAACTCTTCAAGTATTTTTTCATCAATGTTTGTGCTCTTGTCATCGTAAGACAACATAAAACATATACATACATGTGATGATCATTTTTCAATACAATAAAAAGAATGCATAGGTAAAACAATCGTTTGCTTATCTTCTAGAGCACCATCTTTCATTTTCATTCTTAGAAAATAATCCTCTTAGCTAGTCTTTAAATTTCTATAGACATATCCTTCATTCATAGGTTAGTAACATTATATCAGACATTTTTGGGAAACCAACCTCAAAACTTAACATTCACCCTCATTTTTTGGATTGCATTACCTACGGTGATATTTGCATACATCATACTCAAACATTAGGGAAGCCAACAACAAATTTGCTTGGCGGATTTTACCCCTATGTCCTATTATTATACCATGGGGATGAAAGACTTCAGCAACTCTTTGATGTACACAAAACTCCCCCTTCAAAACTTTCACCAAATTACAAGTGGTCTTACGTGATTTAAGCTTTTGAGATTACTCCTCTTTTGATTTCCAGTCAAAAATTTTCATTCTCAAAACAACATGGTCGTTCTGTTCCCTTGGCGTTAAAATAAAGTAAACCAAATGCAACCATGATCAACCAAAAATCCAACCAATGTCAACCATGGGCAGCTGATGTCAAGCATTATTAAGCAAAAGTCAACCATGGTCAGCAAAATTCAACCATAGTAAACCAAAGTCTACCATGGTCAACCAAAGTCAAGTGTGGTCAACAAAAGTAAACCATGGTCAACCTTGGTCAAGAAAAGTCAACCATAGTTAACCATGGGCAACTATGTTCAATCAAAGTCAACTATGGATTGAAGTCAACTACTGATTGAAGTCAACCATGTGTTGAAGTCAACCTTGGATTGAAGTCAACCTTAGATTGAATTCAACCTTTCTTAAAAGTCAACTATATATTGAAGTCAGCACTTCCTGAAAGTCAACTATGGTTTCAAGTCAGCCTTGCTTGGAAGTCAACAATGGTTCAAAGTCAGCATTTGATTAAAGTCAACAATGGCTTGAAGTCAGCCATGTTTCAAATTTCAACCTTGCACTAAAGTGAACCTTACCTGAAGTCAATTTTGGAATGAAGTCAAGCATGGAAGTCAACCTCTTAGTCAACATTGGATTAAAGTCATCCTTGAAGTTATGCTCAACCATGATTCAAAGTCAACCTTGGTTAAAGCTCCACTATGGATTGAAGTTAGCCGTGGTTCAAAGTCAACCCTGTTTGAAATGAAACTATTGGCTAAATTCAACTATTGATACCAGTCAACTATGGTTTAAAGTCAACTTTGCTTAAAAATCAACTATGTATTAAACTCAACCCTTCTTAGAAGTCAACTATGGACTGAATTAACCATGGACTGAAGTCAACTATGGGTTCAAGTTAACCATTATTATTCAATTGTCAGGAAAGCTCAACCAAAGTTAACCTTAGGAAGCTAAGGTCAAGCGAAGTCAAATATGGTTGATCAAAACGGTCAACCATGTTCAACCAACGAAAAGCTATGGTCAACTAAATTCAACCATGGTCAACCAAATTCAGCTGTGATCAACCAAAATCAACCAACATTCAAGCACAATCAACCACAAGTCAACCAAAGTCAACCATGGATTTCCTATGGTCAACTGAAGTCAACCATGGTCAACCAAAAGTCAAGCATGTTCAACCATGGTTATTCATGGTCAACCATTGTCAACCAAAACTAAAGTAAAGTAAACCAAATGCCACCATGATCAACCAAAATCCAACCAATTTGTCAACCATGGTCAGCTAATGTCAAGCATTGTTAAGCAAAACTCAACCCAAAAGTCAACCATGGTCAACCAAAGTTAAGCGTGGTCAACTAATGTTAACCATGGTCAACCTTTGTCAACCAAAGTCAACTATACTGAACCATGCCCAACGATTGTCAACTAAAGTCAACCATAGTTAAACAAAGTCGACCATATTCAACTATGGTCAACCATCATCAACCATGGTCAACCATGTTAATCCATAGTCATCAAAAATCAACCATGTATTTATTTCATTTATTTACTTATATTTATTTATTTTGATGTTTATTTCATTTATTTAATTTCAACTTTTTTATGCTTTTTATTTATCTATCTATTTTATTAAATATTATTGGTTAATAAATTAATATATATTGATGAAGAATAATAAATATTGATACTAAATAATAATCATAACTATTAATATTAATATTATTCATAACTATTAATATTAACATTTTTTATTTAATTATAATTTATTCACTCATTTATTATTTATTTTATTAAATAATATTTATTAATATAATAATATATATTAACAAATATTAAATAATAATAATAATAATAATAGTAGTATTAGTATTATTATTAAATAAAAAATAATGTTACCTTTAAATAATAAAAAATATTATTAAATAAATATTTATATCTAATAAAAATTATATTTATATCTAATAAAAAAAATTTAATATTTTTAATAAACATAAATGTCATATAAAAATACTTTTTTTTTTATGAATATTAACATATCGTTTTTACTAATATTGATTAAAATCATTATTTCATAATAATAATAAAATAAAATATTATTAATACTAAATAATTATCATAAATATTAATATTAATCATAACTATTAAAATTAACATAATTTATTTACTATTTTTTTATTTAATTATAATTTATTTATTCATTTATTATTTATTTTATTAAATAATATTTATTAAATATAATAAAATAATACTAATAAGTCCAAGGAAAAAAAAATAATACTAATAATATTAATTAATTAAATCATTATTTCATAATAAAATTTATTATAAAAACAAAATTTATTATAAATATGAATTAATAAGGTTAAATAATAATATTATTATTAAATCAAACATAGCACTCATCATAATTTAATTAATTTCATTTGATTTAATGTAATTATTTTAATTTAATGTAATTATTTTAATTTATTTTATTTTATTTTAATAATTTATTTTATTTTAAATTTAATTTAATTACTTTAATTTAATTTAATTTTATTAAATAAAATTAAATAAATTTACTTTAATTTAATTTAATTTAATTTAATTAAACTTAATGTAATTTAATTTAAAATTAATTTTTAATATATTTTATTTAATTTATTATTTAATATGTTTTAATTATTTTATTTTTTAAATTAAAGTAAATTTATTTAATTTTATTTAAAAAAATTAAAGTAAATTTATTTAATTTTATTTAATAAAATTAAATTAAATTAAAGTATTTAAATTAAATTAAATAATTAAAACATATTAAACTTTAAATTAAATAAAACATATTAAACCATATTAAAAATTAAATTTAAATTAAATTAAATTAAGTTAAATTAAATTAAAGTAATTAAATTAAGTTAAATTATATTAAATTATTTATTTTATTTTATTTTATTTAATATTTAATATGTTTTAATATTTTTATTTAATTTTTTAACTTAATGTACTTTTTTTTATTTTAATTTCGAAATAATATTTTTATTATTATTTTTTTTTAATTTAGTCATTTCTTGGATGCGTCGGTTGGCCACTAGCAACAACCACATTTAAATTGAATGTGGTTGATATTTGTCGATCAGTCTATATCAACCAATTTTTAAATGTATGGCCATGGTTGATATAGGTCGATCGGCGAATATCAACCACATTCAATTTAAATGTGGTTGTTACTAGTCATAACGATAATCATAAAGCAAATAATCCATTGCTAATCATAACGCAGAGGAGGTATGGACAAAGTTTTTACCATATTCATTTGCTCATAAATTTCAAAACAAAAATAGGATAAGACATAAAGTATTCTTATAAAAGGAAGAAACTAAAATCGCTGCCCATCAAAAGTTTGGATTTAAGTCGAGATTGTAACAAATAATAAAACTAAATTGTAGCTCTTACTGGTCTAGTTTATGAGATAATAACGATACCCCGTGATCTACAACCATAATTTCATCAACTATTTTCAAATGATCCATAGTACTACATCCAAAAGAAAAATACTCTATCCTGAGTGAAAGCAAACAATGAGCCCTTAGATCCGAGCATTTGCACCATGTTCTGATACCATTTGTAACATACCCAAAAAATTTATAAGCAAACTAAACTATTGTACTTTTAAACAATCATTAAGACGATCAAGCAATAAAACACTTACTTGAAAGAAGGAAAAGAGAATTAGATACTCCCAACCATAGGAGAGAGCAACACAACTGCTATCCCAACTCCACCCTCAAGCTGAATCACTACCATGCACTAGAACTCCAATCAAACACTTCCACGCGACACTCTCTCTCAGAGTTCGTAACAAGCAATGATGGACTTGTGAAAAAGATAAACACTCAACCACAGTTTCTCCATGCACAACATGGCATCTCGTTCTATCTCAGTGCACCAATATATATAGCTTTTCCTAGGTCTTGTTCCATCCCAATCAAATCTTCAATCAATCATTCAATCCCTCTGATTTAGGATCTTGTCTAGTAGTTGAGCTTTTAGATTGGATTTGATTGGTAAAAATATCCCTTGCTTAATTTACACATGTTCTTCGTGCCATGGTGGTGTCAAGCTTGGATTCTCCAAGTGTCTTTTTCTTTTATTAATAATAAAATAAATAGTTTGTTGTGCAAAGTGTCACTCACACCTCTTGTGAGTGTTTTTTATTTTTTAAATAACTCTTACAAAAAAAAAAAATTAAAATATTGTCACAAATATTAAATAAAAATAAAATAATAATGTCTTGGGGGTATCACATGTAACTATTAGTTGCATATACAGGATGGAGCTATGTGGAGGAACCTAACAGTATCGTTTCTTGTTGTGTTTTCGTTTTGTTAATGTTGTATCCACACTATCATGAGAAGACATGTCACGTCTTTCTTTTTAGGGGACGCCTTGAGAGAAAAAACTGATTGATTACATTAATTGCTAAAAGGATTTCTCACTAGTTGTATGAGTGAATCTATAGATGCATGGACACGTGAGCTACGTGGGAGAAATAAGCTATGCATGGAGGACTGGGTGAGCCCAATTAACATCACATGAAGCATAGCATGAAAGAATCACAACGGAGATGGCCTTTGGTCCAAGTTGATCTCTTCACATGTTTTTGAGGTGGATCTTCAGAGTCCAAATCTATGTGGAGGTGCACGCCCAATCTAAGGGAAGAGCACTTTCTTGGATAATGATATGCACAATTATTTTTTGTATGTACCAAATCCACAAAAGGGAGTGGAAATAATAATATGTGTTTGCATTGAAGGTTGTATAGGATTTGAAGGTGGAGGAAGCCTTCTATTGAATAAGCTACAGTGGTCAATGCACAACCATTGTTTCGAAGGTGGAGCCAACAGGAGGTAGCATTGTATAAGTTTATACAAAATACCTTTGTTAGGTGAAAGGCGGTCAGGAATTAGTTTCGGTGCAACTAAGTTAGAGTTGGGAATTTGCTCAAATGGTGAAAATGTCGAGTGATGAGCTCGAGGTGGAGATTACAAGGAATTTCAAGAAATATTATAGGAAGAGTCATGGATCCAACGATGACTCCACAAAGGAAGCAAATCTAAATAAAATTGCTTTCAACTACTTTAAACGTTCCACCCCTGAGAGTCATCGGGTTGCTTTGTAAGAAGATTGGGTTGTAACCATGCCGCCATTCAATTTCCTAGGTTGAGAAAAGAGTGAGCATAGCTAAATACTAATTTTGACGACTTGCAGCAAGCCACCACCTGTTGGATTCCATTGATGATGTCAGTATGGGTTCAGACCATACCATGTATTGGCCCGCGTCAAAAAAAACCCACCTTATATGGATGGTCTCATTCCATTGGAGAGTAAGAACAAAATACCTACACCCACCATATTTATTTTATTGATCGGGGGCTTCTACTACGAGGAGGGTGGGCAATCCCTCCCAAACCCAAGCCCACAACCACGCCCAATTATTTATCTATAGCACAGGGTAGGGATAGATCATGAAAACAAGCACATCTTATAATATTATTTTAGGGCTAGATCATGAAAAGAAGTGCATGTTCCCTTGCATTTTAGGGCCAATTTTCCCAAGCAATCTGAAAAACCCCAAACATCAACTATCCATCTACTATGGGAAATAAGCTACAAATTTAAAGGGATGAAAAAACAATATCCTACAACTAAATTATCCATGGAAAACACTAATAATATACACATTCCTAGCTAAATTGTTCAAATTCGTGTCAAAATCATTCAAGAATAAATAAAATCCACGCATTCTCAAAATATTTCACCTATGCTAGCAAAGAAATTACTAGACATTAGAATGTCAAAGTATAGGTAAAAGATAACTTGAAAGATAACAATAATTTCAAAGCACTATAAGCCAAATTACTCAACGCCAAAAATTCAAATCCTATCTAGCAAAGTTTAGAAATATTTTATTCCATGAAATCAAACACATATTTTGTTTGCATTTTGAGGCCAATTTGTTGTAGTGGAGGTAAAAAAAAAAAAAACATAGACTCTCCATCTATTGCGTAACACTATGATGCAATCTTCTACTAAATAAACCGTAAATTCTCCATCAAATCATCTTATTCCAACTAAAAAGTCCTGACAAGGATTAGAAATCGTATTCTACGGACTCCGTTGAAGGGATCTGCCATTTGTATACACTTTCAAGCTCTACTTGAAGTTCAATGTCGAACAACCACAGACTTTGCTAGGCCTTCCTGGTAATAATGTGGATGGCAGAGGATGTTGATTTTTTGAAGAAATAGTTGGCAATAAAACCTTCCTCATAAGATTGGGCATTAGGAATCCATTGGTGAAGCTTTTATAGGGGCACACCGTATGGATTCCATTCTCAAGAATTACAAATAACATGGGAAAGGAATCTTTGGGATGATGATGTCTGCTAAGTTTCTCGTGAAGAGGAAAATTCTAGCATGCAAGCAAGCAATGGAGCTAAGATTAGGTTTTTGCATATGGAGAGGACTCCACTAGATTGTAGACCAGAATGCACGCCAGAATCGAGGAATAGGTATACAGATAAAAATTGGTATCATTAAGAGGAAAACATGAGAGTTAGAGTAGCACACAGGTAAGAGGATGCAGGTAATAGCACGAAGGGAGGATATATATAACAAGGGTTTGCAGAGATACTAGTGCACAATAATAAATACACAATATGAGATCAACATGCAATATACCATTCACTAGCAATATAAAACACTAGCAATACCAACAATACACTCACACGATGGCTCACGTAGATTGTAGAAAGCTGTAGCAAGTAGGATGGACATAAATAGACAATCCGAAAGAAAATGCCCAAAATACATTATAGGCCCTCGAAATTGTTGGGCACTCTAGTACATGACACCCTAAGAATGGATATCAAATTGATTTGATATCCATTTGATATTGAACTTCTTGGCTTCGAATCCATTTGATATCCATTTTATATGGAACATAACTAATACAAAGAATACATAGAAACTGGGATTCGAACCTAGAAATTGATCCCTATTTATTTATTAGTAAAAAGACAATTAAAGAGGCATTTGAAATAGTTCAAAATCCAAATTTGAGCCACATAAATTAATCAACATTTTTTTGTGCTTATCAAGATTCGTCTTTTGATGCTTCCTAAGTTAAAAACCCTAACTTAGCATTGACACATAACTAATACAAAGAACTGAGATTTGAACCTACCAAATGAGCCTGATTTATTTATAAGTAAAAGAACAATTAAGGAGGCATCTGAAATAGTTCAAAATCCAAGTTTGAGCCACATAAATTAATCAACATTTTTTGCTTATCAAGATTCGGCTTTTTACCTTGCTCGATGCCTCTTGAATTAAAAAACCTAATAAAAAAACTCAAGTTTTCTCTTGATTTGGCCAAACAATGTTGAAAAAAGTGTCGAAAGAATCCAAATGCCTTTGCAGCATACGCCTTCATCGTGTAACGAGCAAAGCGCACTGTGAGAGATACCCAATATGTTTTAGGGATTTCAATAGCCCCTCTAAAACTTTACAAAAATGAAAAAATGATATTTAATAAATTTTTAATATAATATATAAGAAAATATATTTATATATTAAAATATATATTATAATAATATGGGGGGGTCAGTTTATGCGCACTTGCCCGAATTTTCGTCTCCTTTTGTGTTCGTAGTTTTCTCCTCTACTTTCCTCTTATCATTTTCTGGTCCTAATCCCTGTCCTTCCCACCACATGACGTAAGGCTCGTCCTTCTCTCCCAGCCTTCATGTGCCTCCCCGCTACTTTCCCTAGTCTTCCCCTTCCTTTTACACATGCCCTCCATCATTTCTGACAGGTGTCTTCCTGTTATCTCCATCTTCCAGTTCCCTCTCCCTTTCCCTCTCTGTTCTATGTCACCTCCTGTACTTCCCCGCACATACCTTCATCATGATAATTGATGAGGTCAATTATGAACCTTCACCCGAACATGGAGAAACCTTCCCAGACGATTATGGCTTCAAGTGCAGTGTGGAAAAGACGGCTGAAGTGACGGTTTGTTCGCCCTCGCACTAGCCTATCCTTGAGATGGTATCATCAGCCACACTCCAGAATAATGTTAACACTATGCCTAAAACCACTAACGCGAGAGTTGGACGTAAAAAGAAAGGAGCTTCAACAAAAAAGGTGGCGGCCTCGCTTGTGGTTGGCAAAGAAACCGGCATTGAAGAAGTCCCTGAATATCTCTCTGCAGCGTTAGTTGGTAGGTTATGCGGCAAGCAGGTCGACAAACCAGCCCTGAAAAACTGGATGGAGCTCAATTGGAAGCCTTTGCTGGATTAGTTACCCTCCTTTCACATTTTGTCCCGTGGTTGGATACTCTTCTGTGTGCACTCAGAACTCGACAGACAGCGTATCTTAAACCAGAGCTGGAATTGGGGCCCATCAGGTTTGATTCTAAAAGAATGGCAAGTGGATTTCGACGCCAGGAGGGAACCACAGAACGTTCAACAAGTTTGGGTAATACTCCCTGGATTACTGTTAATTTTCTGGCAAAAATAGATCCTTGAAGCAATTGGAGGAAAATTGGGTCGTTTTATTGCATTAGAAGAAAAATGGGAGTTCAAGGTTGATCGTAGATGTGCTCGTATCCTGGTAGAATTGGACCTCGGTGACAGACTCTATGAGGAATTGAAAATTGAAATGTTTGGGAGCATCCAGAACCAACGGTTGGACTACTGGAAAATTCCTTTCAGATGTTATGGATGCAGGAAGGTTGGTCATTTGGCCCGGGATTGATGTGAAGCACCTGCAACAATTAATTAATAAGAATATGCGAAATAGTAGAAATGACAGAACTCAGAATCACTTTTATATTGATCATAGGCCACTTCGAGGGGGCAACCTCCTTTGAGCAAGCTCAATACAAATAATTTCACGGTGCCTTCATAGGTCTCAACACACACTTATATACTAAGTCTAGGCGCCAATACTATGGGTCAAAACCATGGGCCACTACAAACTATGGATCAACAATACTACGAGCGACTTACAAAGCATATGCGCCAACAACAATAACACAAACTATTGATCAACAAATACTATGGGACGACTTACAAAGCATATGCGTCCAACAACAATATACTAACAAAGTAAAGACATGGGTTCCTAACATCCCCTCCCCCTTAAAAAAAGCTTTGTCCTCAAAGCTTTAGATGTGGAAATTGTTATTGAATCGGAAGGAGTGGTTCCCATGTAGCATCCTCTGGTTGCATGACGTGCCACTGAATTAAGACCTCTGTGATAGAGCGAGAGCGAAGCTGACGAGTGCGTTGATTGAGGATGGCCTCCGACTCCAAAAGGATGGATCCTTCATTATCCAGTTCGCGTAAAATAGTTTGTCCACTGATGTTGGTGCCAAGAAATTTCTTCAGACAAGAGACATGAAATACTGGATGAATGCGGGAAGAAGGAGGAGGTTCCAATTTATAAGCAACAGACCCAATCTTCTGAAGAATCCGATATGGCCCATAGAACTTTAGAGCGAGCTTATGACGCCCTTTGAGTTTCAGGGAGGATTGCTTGTACGGCTGGAGACGAAGAAAAACCATATTGCCTACTTGAAAAGTGCGCTCAGAACGGTGCTGGTCAGCTTGTTGCTTCATGCGATTTCTTGCCATGTGAATATTGTCCCGCAAAATGCGAAGAATCCGATCGCGGTTTCAAAGGACCGTGTCAACATCCTGAACTGGTGAACTGTTGGGGGTGGATGGAAGAAGAATTGGAGGTGCCTGACCATAGACTGCTTCATATGGGGTCATTTTAGAGGCAGTGTGGTAAGAGGTATTGTACCACCATTCAGCGAGAGGGAGCCACTTTGCCCACTGATGTTGTTGTTCAGAGGTGAAGCAACGAAGATAAGTTTTCAAGCATTTATTGATAATTTCAGTCTGACCATCTGTTTATGGGTGATACCCTGAACTCATCTTCAGTTTGGTGCCAGTGTGGAGAAATAGTTCTGTCCAAAAATGACTGGTGAAAGTCACATCACGATCCGAGACAATGGAAGAAGGGATGCCATGAAGACGAAAGATCTGGTCCAGGAAAATTTGAGCGACTGAGGAGGCTGTATAGGGATGGATGAGAGCACAAAAATGACTATATTTGGAGAGGCGATCAACCACAACGAGAATCACTGTCTTCTCGCCAGATTTAGGGAACCCTTCAATGAAATCCATAGAAATATCTGTCCAAATCCGTGTAGGTATGGGCAAGGGTTCGAGCAATCCTGGAAGGAGTGTTGTTTCACCCTTATTGCGCTGGCAAGTATCACATTCAGCCACCATCTATTGAATTGTCCTTTTCATGCCCTGCCAAAAGAAGTTACGCCGTGCCCGTTCATACGTTTTGAGGAACCCAGAGTGCCCTGCCGATGGAGAAGCATGGAGTTCATAGAAGACAGCCTGTTGAAGATCTGTGCTCTAGGGAAGCACCAGACGACCCTTGTATCTCAGAGAAGCACCATCCCAAGAGTAATGTGGTACAGCAGAAGGATTGTTGGTCAAGTGTTGGATGATTTGAGATAAGGAAGAGTCATTGACATAACCCTGTTGAACAGATTGCAACCAATTTGGAACAGGCATAGAAATAGCTGAAAGAGGACCTTGGGCATCAAATGTGCGAGAAAGAGCATCTGCCACAATATTGTCTTTACCCTTCTTGTAAGTGATCTCATAGTCATAACCCATGAGTTTGCTAACCCATTTCTGTTGTGCTGGGGAGGAGACACGCTATTCCAAGAAATATTTCAGACTCTGGTGATCAATCTTGATGCATAAATGATTCCCTAATAGGTATGGTCGCCACTTCTGTACTGCATGCAAAATAGCCATCATTTCCTTCTCATATGTAGAGGCAGCTAAATTCTTACCTGAAAGGGCTTTGCTGGTGAACGCAATGGGGTGTTCATCTTGAAGGAGAACAACACCAAGTCCATTGCCGCAAGCATCACTCTCAATAGTGAAGGGCTTGGAAAAATCGGGCATAGCTAGAACAGGTGTAGTACACATAGCTTGTTTTAGTTTGTCAAATGCACATTGAGTAGCATGTGTCAATGTAAAAGCATCCTTTTTCATTAGAGCAGTTAATGGAGTTGCAATCTTCCCATAATCCTTGACAAACTTGCGGTAGTAGCCAGTCAACCCCAAAAAACCATGAAGGCTCTTGAGTGTCTGAGGATGCGGCCAATTGTTCATGGCATCGATTTTGGCAGGATCCACGTGAACCCCTTGTGCTGAGATAATGTGCCCAAGATACTCAACTTCCTTCTGTCCAAAAACACATTTAGACTGCTTGGCATGGAGATGATGGTCAAAGAAAAGTTGCATGACAAGATCCAGACGCTGGAGATGTTCATCCCATGTTTTACTGTAGATGAGGATATCATCAAAGAATACCAGAATGAATTTCTGCAAGTAGGGCCAAAATATTTTATTCATTAAGGCCTGGAATGTGGAAGCATCAGTGAGGCCAAAGGGCATGACCAAAAACTCATAATGGACATCATGTGTGCGGAAAGCTGTTTTAGGGATATCATCCTCATGAACCCGAATTTGATGATACCTAGAACGAAGATCCAACTTGGAGAAAAATTGATCCCCATGAAGCTCATCAAGAAGCTCATCAACAACGGGAATTGGAAAATTATCCTTGATGGTGAGGTGATTAAGTGCTCGGAAGTCAATGCAGAGACGCCATGACCCATCTTTTTTGCGGACCAGAAGAATTAGAGAAGAAAAGGAACTAGTGCTTGGGTGAATAATACCTTGCATCAATAAGTCTCGAACGAGCATTTCAATCTCCGTTTTTTGGTGAAATGGGTAGCGATAGGGCCTGATGTTGGGAGGAACACTGCTAGCAAGGAGCTAAATACGATGGTCTTCTGGCGTTGAAGGTGGCAATCCCACTGGTTCAGCAAAGACACCTATATATCGATCCAGAATTTGTTGTAGACCGTTGATGGTTGCATCTGAATGGAATGGATCTGAGCGATGACACCATGTGAATTCTTCTTGAGGAGTTTTTCCATGCCATGTGAACTGATGATGTTGAGAGAACCTGGTTGTAATCCTATCAATGTGTGTTTTTGTCCATTGAGGAAAAACTGCATCCAAAGTTCAGCAAAATCCCGTAAGATAGGGCCATGTGTGCGTAGCCATTGAGCACCCAAAACCACATCACATCCGCCTAAGGTCAAGGAAAACATGTCAGAGCGCAAGGTATAATCTCCCATAGAGATACGCACATTTCGACACTTCCCTTTGCAAGGTAAGGTGCCCCCATTGGCAACCATGACTTCAAAGTTGGAGCAAGGATGAATAAAACAATCAGCTTGTTTGGCGATCCGAGGGTCAATGAAATTATGAGTGCTACTAGAATCAATGAGTATTGTAAGAGGAAGCTTCTTGAAGTAACCCCTGACCCGCATTGTTTGGGGGGTGGTGATTCCAGCTAAAGCATGGAGAGATATCTTTGGCTGGTCATCCTGAGACAGAGGGTCAATAGGCGATTCCTGAATGTCGACCTGAGCATCCATTGTTTTTGGATCTTCGTCACCAATTTCAGAGGCAGGCAGAGAATCCACATCCAAGAGATAGAGCTTTTGCTGAACACATCTATGTCCCCGAGTGAATTTCTCATCACAATTATAGCAAAGCCCCTTTTCTCTGCGTGCTTGCATCTCTGTTTCAGACAAACGCTTGATAGGAGTTGGTCGAGGAGCCTGCGGTATGGATGGTCGTTGAGAACCCATATTTCGGAAGGGAACAAAAGTGGGCTTGGAGCGCTGTTGGGTTGCAATCTTGTCTTCTGCCAACTTAGCCAACCCTAGGGCTTCCATCATTGTGTTGGGACAAAACATTTTGACCTCCGAGCAGATGGCATCCTTTAGACCACTAATAAAACAACTCCGGTAAAAGTCATCAGACAATCCTTCAGTGTGGTTGGCTAGTTTCTCAAATTCGGTTTGATACTCTCTCACAGTGCCAATTTGGCGAAGTTTAGTGAGGGCTCTTGTGAAGTCATCAAAAGCACTAGGACCAAATCGTTGCAAAAGGAGCTGGCAAAAGTCTAGCCATTTTGGCTCTTCATGAGCCTTGATGTACCAACGGTACCATTGAAGAGCTTCCTGTTCCAAATGAAAGGATGCAAGTGGAAATTTGTTGACATCAAAAGTATTATGCAGACTGAAATACTGTTCTGCACGATAGATCCATCCAATTGGATTAGTATCATTGAAGCGAGGAAAATCAAGCTTCGAACCACGAAAATTGCTGGAAAAAGAGAACCCATTGTCTGATGAAGACTCGGACTGCCGTTTGTTGTTCATAGCTGAATGTTCAAGATGGAGGCCGAGAAATTTTTCATCCAGATCCTGGAGTTTGGCTTGGATGGTTGCAAGTGCTTCTTCCATGGTTTTTGCTCCTGCGCGGGTGACAACCATAACCAGGAGTGTTTTTTTTTTGTTGAATGGGTAGAAAAACAAAAACAGAAATTTCTTCAGTAAAGGAAAATATGGATTTGGGAAAAAATCTGAAGGGTAATTGGGGTTTGACTAGGTTTTGGACACTGTCGAATAGACAGGGAAGCAAAAAATGAGGATTTCAGAAGCGGGGTGAAATAATGGAAAAATTTGGCAGAGGGGGACAAAGAAGCAGAATTTAGAAAGGAACTTTGTGGTAAAATTTGAAGGTGATTGGGTGAAATTTGAGGAAGTTATGGCAAATCCTAAAAATAGACAAATGTGGGATTTCGGGCTTTTGGAAGTGGAATTGGGGATAGGGTTCTCAGGAATGAAATATGCAGAATGGGATGACAGGGTTTCCCCGAAAATTTCAAGGGAAACAGAGTGAAAACAAGGGAGATATGGAGAAAAAACTGAATTTTATACTCGTTTTTCTTTTTCTTTTTTCCCAGACTGGAGCGGCTACGGCTCGGAAGGGATTTGAAACAGATAGATCTGCAACGGCCCGGAAGTGAGTGGAAGCAGAGGGATTTGAAACGGCGCCGAATGGATTGAAAACGGCTGGATCTGGAACGACTTTCAGAATGGATTTGAACGGTTGGATCTGAAACGGTGCAGCAGTGATCGACAACAGTTCAGCTGAAAATAGATATGGACCCCAGGTATGTGCGGCTTCCTAACAGTTCAGGGGTTTCACTCGGCCACCAATGCTGTCTGACGGCTTGCGTATTGGGGAAATACCCCTCACTCCATGGCTCAGGTAAAACTGATAACCGCTTTACCACAAACGACAGCTCTTGGTTTACCTCAAGGGTGGGAACTAGTCAATCAGGTAGGGGTCGTTGCCCTTTTCGCTGGTAGGTCCTCTCAATGGACCAACTACTTCGGGGTTCCTGTGGTACTCCTCACAATGATTTTTAGGGCTTATGCCCAAGTACTTCCCACAGTTAAGCGGATAGGGATTATTCCCAAATCCAAACCTGCAACAGATGCAAAAAAAAAAAATTGGCAGAAATTTCACCCAGCGAGCCCAAGAAAGTGCTCTGATACCAGATGTGAAGCACCTGCAACAATTAATTAATAAGAATATGCGAAATAGCAGAAATGACAGAACTCATAATCACTTTTATATTGATCACAGGCCACTTCGAGGGGGCAACCTCCTTTGAGCAAGCTCAATACAAATAACTTCACGGTGCCTTCATAGGTCTCAACACACACTTATATACTAAGTCTAGGCACCAATACTATGGGTCAAAACCATGGGCCACTACAAACTATGGATCAATAATACTACGGGCAACTTACTAAGCATATGCGCCAACAACAATAACACAAACTATTGATAAACAAATACTACGGGACGACTTACAAGGCATATGGTTCCAACAAAAATATACTAACAAAGTAAAGACATGGGTTCCTAACACAGAACTCGACAGACATCATATCTTAAACCAGAGCTGGAATTAGGGCCCATCAGGTTTGATTCTAAAAGAATGGCAAGTGGATTTCGACGCCAGGAGGGAACCACAGAACGTTCAACAAGTTTGGGTAATACTCCCTGGATTACTATTAATTTTCTGGCAAAAATAGATCCTTGAAGCAATTGGAGGAAAATTGGGTCGTTTTATTGCATTAGAAGAGAAATGGGAGTTCAAGGTTGATCGTAGATGTGCTCGTATCTTGGTAGAATTGGATCTCGGTGATAGACTCTATGAGGAATTGAAAATTGAAATGTTTGGGAGCATCCAGAACCAACGGTTGGACTACTGGAAAATTCCTTTCAGATGTTATGGATGCAGGAAGGTTGGTCATTTGGCCCGGGATTGTCCTTCTCCAGTTTTTCCGCTCAATAAGAAGAAGGTCTGGGTGAAGAAGGTGGTGAAGGATGTTATTATCAGCCCTAGTACGGGACGCGAATACTTGGAACCTAGAACAGTGGAGACCAGTCTAATTTTATCAAAATCTGCTTCCTCACTGGAAAACAAGCTTGAAGATCCTCCTGAGCGCTCGCCTTCATCTCCCGGTAAGAATGATATCTCACCTCCCTTTTCCCCTCCTTCGTTATCTCCTGATGTCATTATTTCAGATGTATCAGTTTCTCTGGATACTCTTTGTCCTGCCCCTTCCCCTTTGCACACGTCCTCCCCTTCGTCTTCCCCCTCAAAAGGGCCTCCCTCTACCTCGCCTCCATTTGCTTCAAAACTCCTACCTCCAAAAATTTACAATACCCAGTCTAAAACTACCTCCTTAGAAAAAAAGGGTTTGTTGGGAAAAAATGAAGTAATAATCGGAGGTCTGGAATTGGATCCAACACCCAAAATTTCTCTTGGAAGGAAGTCGTTCCTCTCAAAGGCTAAAAATTAGGTTGTTAAGGAGATTAAAGTTGGCAAACAATCCACTATAACTAGGGCCCTTAAAGCAGGCAGTGCCTAGCTCAAGGTTCCTTAATGCGTCTTCTCTCTTTCAATTGTAGGGGGTTAGGCCCCCCCCCAAACAAAATGGCCTCAAACGGTTGATAAAAACCCTGAATCCAACCATAATCCTTCTTCAGGAAATAATGACAGAGGGCTCCAAATCTATTGATTTAGTTGGGTATTGGCTCAAGGACTGGTCTTTTTTCTCTCAGGATGCGGGCGGACACTCAGGGGGGTTATTAACAGGATGGAGTCCTTCGTTGGAAAAAGTGGTCTATGGAAGTTTTGATTCAGTACTAAAAAAGGTCTTGAAAGACTCTGCAACTGGTCTTTCCTTTACTCTGATGAATGTTTATGGTCCTTTTATTAATCACGGAACCTTTTGGGAAAAATTGGCATCCCTCAGTTTATTGGAGGATCAGCATGTAATTTTAGGAGGTGATCTAAATCTAACAGTATCAGTTAGGGAAATCTGGGGAAACCTCGCTACACCAGACTCCCTTAGTAATTTCTTTATCTCTTTGTTTGAAGCTAACAACCTTGTGGATGTCACCCCCTGCAAATTAGAACCAACTTAGAGAAACAAAAGAAGTGGTGACAAAGCCATCTCAAAGAGATTAGATAGATTTCTTGTCTTAGACCATATCATTGACAATCATCTCTCTATCTCTTCTTGGGTTGGGGAAGGAGGGCTCTCAGATCATCGTCCCATTCTCCTCGAACTGCTTCAGGAAAACAATCTGAAAGCTCCTTTCCACTTCAACCCCTTATGGCTTAAAGAAGAAAGTTACTTACAGTTGATTAAGGATCATTGGCTTCCAGTTAACCCCTCTTCACATGACTCATGCATGAAGCAATTAAGGGACAATCTAGCCAAAGATAAGGAGGCTTCTAGGGTTTGGTCCATTAATTACAACAAGAATCAGCAAGCCCTTCTAAAAAAAACCGAAGAGGAAATCTATGCTTTATACAAGAACAATCTTTTGGGTGTTTTTTCCTCTGAAGAGATGGAGAAAATAAAGACTCTAGAACTAACAAGAATGGAACTCTTAGCCAAAGAAGAGGCTATATGGAGGTTGAAAAGCCGAGCAGTGTGGATAACAGAAGGGGATAATAATACTGAGTTCTTCCATTAATTTGCCTCCTATCGTCGAAATCTAAACTCAATAAGTGAAATCCAGAATGAAGAAGAAGTAGTTGTATCCAATTTCCAAGATAAAGCAACAACAGGTGTCTCCTTTTTTAGTTCTCTTTTCAAAGAGAAGGAGGGGTGTCATATACAAGAAATGTTAAAAGTCCTGAGACTTTTTCCCATATCTATCTCAGAGGAAATGAACATCTCCTTAATGAAGTAAATCACAGAGGAAGAGGTAAAAGATACGCTTTCATCCTTCCAGAAAGGTAAGAGCCCAGGTCCTGATGGGATCACAGTTTAATTTTTCTTGGGTTTTTATGATCTGATAAAATCAAATTTGCTTTTGGCTGTCCAGGAATCTCATAAATCTAGGAAAATCTTAGGAGCTCTAAATTCTACTTTTCTAGCCCTCATTCCAAAAAAACAGAGGGCTCAAACCTTTGCTTATTTCCGTCAAATTTCCTGTTGCAACTTGATTTACAAACTTATATAGAAAATCATTGCTCTTCGTTTGAAACTTATAATGAGTGAGATCATCTCAGAGGAGTAGTTTGGCTTCCTTTTTAATTGACAGATCCACGATGCTGTATCATTGGCTCAGGAAACAATTCATGCAATCATAAAAAAAAGAGAGATATTTCGCTCTAAAATTAGATCTCTCAAAGGCTTATGACAGAGTCAATTGGACCTTTCTCAGACTCTTGCTTATCCAACTTGGCTTTTCGGTGGAACTGGTGAATTGGATAATGGGTTGTGTAAACCCAGCCTCTTTTGCAGTTCTTATTAATGGTTCTCCTTCTTCTTTTTCCCGAGATTCCATAGGTTTGAGACAAGGGTGCCCCTTATCCCCTTTTCTCTTCCTCTTTATAGAAGAATCCCTTAGCAAACTAATGCAGTAGGCCAAGACATCGGGTGCATTCCAAGGGATTCAGGTGTCTGATTCTTCTACTCTGACTCACTTGCTTTTCCGTGGATGATGTTTTAATTTTTGGTAAAGGTACTGAGGACAATCTAAGTGCTCTAGCCAATATTCTCTCTTTATATCAACAGGCTACGGGTATGGATATAAATCTAGAAAAATCAAACCCGGCGGTCCATGATTTCCCTGAAGATCTTCAGCAAAGAGCAGTTTCCCTCCTATTTGTCCCCTTATCCTTATTTCAGGATGGTTTTAAATATCTTGGCTTATTTTTAAAACCAAACGCTTACTCGTTTAAAGATTGGGTATGGCTTGTCAAGAAAGATGAAGCTTGAATCTCCTGTTGGGAAAATAGGTTTATGTCTAGAGGAGGGAGGCTAACGTTATTAAAGGCGGTTCTTTAGAGCATCCCTGTCTACTGGGCAGCGATTTCCTATATTCCCAAAGGAATCTTAGTCAAGCTAAGGAAGAAATTCTTATCCTTTCTTTGGACATCAAGCAGCAAAAGAGAAGGTATCCCCCTAAAAAAATGGACCACTGTTTCAAATTTAAAAGAGCTAGGGGGATGGGGGATCAAGAATCCTATTATTTTTTGTCAACCACTGGCAGCCAAATCTCTGTGGATATTAACACAACATCCCTCATCTTTATGGGGAAAAACTCTGATTTCCAAATACTGTACAAACTCATCCATTGTTGACTAGTTCAGAAGCAGAAATAAATCATTTAAAGGAGGCTCCGTTGGGTGTAAAGCTCTGGTTTTATCCTTTCCTCTAATTGGGAATAGATTTCCTGGAGAATAGGAAATGGAAAACAGGTTCGTATTGGCACAGACCCATGGGTTGGAGCGGGAGACAGATTTCTCCTTTCAAAAGGGCTAGTTCAGAAACTTAAGAGATCTAATATCCTGGTGTTAGTGGATGCTAAGGTTAATAGCCCCCAAGTTGACAGTTGGATTTCAGTGGATGTTTTAGGTCTTGGAAGCGAAGAAGCCTCAAAATGGACTAATTATGTAAACCTTCTCAGATTTAATTTTGTTGCACTGCTTGAAGACTCTGATGATAATTTTTTCTGGACCTTAAATAGTATAGATGGAGACTACATAGCCAAACTCGAATATGAAGCATATAACAAAAACTAGTTCAGTGGTGAAAAAAAATGATGGTGGTCTATGATTTGGAAAACGAGAGGCACATTGAAAGCCAAGATTGTTTTTTGGTTTGTCCAAAGTAATAAGATTCCTACGTGGGACAATGTGGTTAAACGAGGTTGGAATGGCCCCAGCCGTTGCTCTCTATGTCATGACTCTGTTGAAACTTCAACCCACTTATTCTCATCATGTGTCTATGCAGAAACGGTCTGGAAGGATGCCACCAAGAAGCTCGTGGATGCTGAAGTCCCTATGGATCCGTCTCTGGAAATTTGTTGTCATAACTGGTGGAAGAACCCTTTGGTACACATTTTTTATGCTTTCCCTTCCTTTTTCCTTTACGGCATCTGGTCGGAAATAAATTATGTCATCTTTCTTGAAAACAGAACCCCGGCTGAAATCACTTCAACCCTAATCATGCAGTGGACAAAAGAACACAAAAAAGAAGAGACTTAGAAGAAGCAAAGAGTTCTAATCCATCCCACCATTGATAACCATTTTCCTTGGGCCTATTTCGATGGGGCCAGTCAAGGTATTCCATAATTAGGAGGCTCAGGAGGAGTTATTTACCTAAATGACCACAATAAATTAAACATCCTATATGGCACTGGGCACGGTACCAACAACAAAGCTGAATTAACAACTTTATGGGCAGTGTTGCTTACTGCTTTGAGGCATCAAATTTCGAATCTCCAAGTTTTCGGTGATTCAAAAATGATTATCGACTGGGAAAACCACAAGTTACAGATTAGAGCTCCTCATCTGCAGTCTCTCTTAACTCAAATTCAGAGCCTAATCAACTGCTTCATCTCTATCACTTTCAGACATGTATATCGAGAACTCAATGTTGATGTTGATCTACTTTCAAAAAAAGCCCTGCTAATTCCACCAGGAGAGATTAGAGTGGAATTTCAGCTTCAACACCCTTAGGGTGAAGTTGAGTTTTCAAGTGAAAGGATGTATTTTTGTTATGTAATGGCGCAAGTCTAGGTAGTTGGCTCACTGCAAAAGAACTTTAGGAATTGTATTTAAGAACAGTCCTTTTGGAAGTTTTCTGATCCAAAATGGACAGAATTTTGTAAGATAATGTAAACTCTTGAATATGAATGAATAGCTCGTCATGGGCAGTTTATGATCACTCTTTATTTAGAGTGATGGATATTTTCCTTTCGGAAGATATATTATAATAATATTATATATAAAATTTAAAAGGTATTGCAATATAAAATTCATTTTTAACCATAAATTTTTTTTTAAAAATGAAAAATATAGTCATATTTTTATAATCAACATGACATTTCAACTACATGAAATAAATTTGATTAGATATTGTTTTTTTTAATTAGAATTGTCTTTTGATATAATAATAATTTTATAATAAACATTGATAATTTAATAAATTTTAACACCACAAGTGTATTAAGAGATCACTTATTTCTTGTATGATTTAATAAATTTTAACAGTGCAAATGGATTCGTATACCATCTACACTTTAAAATTTACGAAATTACAAATTTTCAATGTCAAAATTGCAATTTTTCATTTTCAATGGACCACCTCGCTAATGCAATTTCAGTCATTAAAATTGACAATTTCAATAATTTTTATGCGGGAAACATAGAGGAGAATATGCTCCATGATTAGCTTTCTCCATGTTTGGAGTAATTAATATTAATCTAGGTGTAGTTGTTATCTAGGCGTATTTTGTATCCTAGACTAAATTAGTCATTGTTTGTCATTTTTTAGTTGTGTCACTTATTATCTAGTTGTATTTTTTATCTAATGATTAAATTAGTCATTTTTAGTTGTGTTGTTCAAATTTATTCATATTTAGCTTAAAAACATTACCGTGACTAACTTTTTTAGTCACGAAGTCATTTATCACCCATTTTCTACTAGTGTTGTGAGCCTCTAAATTAGATGCGAACACCATGAGTAGGTTTTGTGCAGTATAAACGGGCCTTGACGCTTAAACATGGTCAAGGAGGAAAATAAGGGCCTTAAGACCTAAAATTGAACCTCCCCAAGCTCAAGTGCCATGAAAAAAAACTATAAACTGTGAAACAAACCCTCGCTAAAGGGTATTTGGCATAGGATTTGGATATGGGCGTCACTTAAGATGTTTTTCATGTCACAAATGGGTCTCAAGTCCTTGACCATGGTTGTGGCAGGAAAATAAATAGCCTTAATCACTTTACCATGGTCAAGGGAGGGAAATAACAACCATAGACACTAAACATATCTTATCAAGCTCAAGTAATGTGAACACATCATTAAACCACCACATGGGACCTTGTAGGGTATCTTTGGCCTACTAGAGGAAAATAAGAATAATGAATCTAGGTCTTGATCACCTGGAATGGATTTTGATGTATAAATAACTTGAATGGAGGAAAACAAGGGCCTTAGGATTAGATCATAGTTTCTTGAAATCAAGCACCATGGAACCACACCTCTTGAATGGGTCTTTATCATTAGAGTTCAAATAAATGGCAATAGATGTTTTTCAAACTATGGATGGGACACAAGTAGGGAAAATTTTAAGAACCCTCCCTGAATTTATATGTATAATAAATGGGTGAATCCCCATGATACATGGGAAAGTGTGAAGGATATTTTATAAATATTATGGTATGCATATAGAATTTTTTGGTGAATCTTTCAACAAATTATAGAATCTAGTAAAAATTGGGCGAATCTTTCACACAATTATAAAATTTCGTAAAATTGTGTTGAATCTTTCATGGAATTATAAAAGCTTGTAAAACTCTTTGTTACTCTTTCACATAACATTTTAATTTCTATTATATTAGTTCTACAATATCAAACTTTTCTTTAACTTTCATATTTTTTTCTCAAAAAATCATTTTCATTTACATTATTGCAAGATTGCTCAATTACATTTTTATTCTTTTACCCTTTCCATTCTTTACTTCATTGCAAACATTGTTACAACGTTCTTCAAATATACTTCATTGCCGATGTTGTTACAATGTTATTCCAACATATATTAAAAAACAATATCTTTGTGCTTTTTTATAAGCAATGTTAGAAATATATATGCAACAAAAACAAAACAAAAAATAACAAGCATATTCTTATCATTACTTGTAAATTGTTATATTTTTTTCATGCTCATTCTCTTCTCTTTTTCCTTAATATAAATCATTCTTATTTGACTCTAGTGTCCATGACATTAAGTAAACTAGTGCATCTATAAATGCAAAGATGGACCAAATCCGAGGAGAAAATATTTCTTCAAATTTTGCATTGTAAAAATGTTTTGCACCTCAAGGTATTTGATCCCTCTTGGTACTTATAGATTGGGATTTAAAATGGATTTATGTTGGTATAATTTATTATAATGGTTTCTTATTTATTTATTTTTATTTTATTTTAGGGACATTTTTTTCTAAAGTTACATCTATGATACATAGCTATAGATGCACCTAATTAGTGGCATAAAAAATCATTGGTTATAAACAACGAAGAACATGACCAATAAGATTCTCTTTTTTCGTAAGCTAGTACCCGTGGAGTTTCAAACCGTTCACCTAACACAAGGAGTGCCTTAATAGTACACCCATTCACCATCTATTCTACACACCATGGGCGAATGACCAATAAAATTTAAACATTGTCACCATTAATTTATTTTTAATTTTATAATATTATATTGAGACAACATATAGAATGGATGCTCCACTTTATTTAATAATGAGTTGTATAATTTAGTATGAATTTATTTAGGAAAATTATATTTATATTGATGGAATTTATTTTTTTGTAAGATAGGAACCTTTCTATTAATTTAGGAAAAACATAGATAAGTTGTTCACTTTGAAAGACAAAAATATCCTCCCGCAAGGGGAAACCAAACTGTAAAACTTGGCTCATAGACCCAAATTGTCCACAAAGTTCTTGATAAGGATACCTATAGAGTGATTCTGCAGCCTAAGCCTATCAAAATCCTTGGAATTGTCTATATGGCATCTTAAAAAATTAACAAAAAGGCCAACTTTGGCATAGAATCTATGTCTTAAGAGTAGGGGAACCTAGTCAATATCTTGGTGGAACTGCATCATCTTCAATAACGGTAGGAGTGTGACTGGAGGATCCAAGGATAGCCACGAGCCGAATCTTCTTTGTGTCCATATACTCCACCATAATGGCCATATTTATCGCCATTAACTTGTTCTTCCTCCTTTGGTATTCAACTTGCTTGAGCTTTTCCTTGATGTCTACTGAGACAAAGCACTCCTCAGTTAAAATCCCGTGGGTGAGTGTTTTGAGCACCCATAGGAGAGCCATAGCATTCTCATAAAGCATAGTATGCTACTTAATTCCCCCAAGGTTTTGAATCCAATCCTCTAACGGATCAGAGGGGGATTATGTGGGTGAAGCTAGAATATTATGGACTAGAAAACAATTGGCTCCCGCATTGTTTGTAGCATGCTCCTCTTCCCCGTGGTTGGAGGATGGAGACAGAGGCTGAGAGATGAATTCAATATTAATGTGGTGAGAAATATTTGTCAAGTTTGCATTGAGCGTAACCGCATCATTATAAATATAAGTTGGAATTTCCTAGTGGTTGCTTGGGCGGCCATATCCTTTCTCTGGTCCTCCAGAATGAGCTCGAAAGTAATTTTCCCAGTCCAAACTAGAGTGCATTCAAAGAGAGCCTACCTGGCTCGAGTACTACCTGACTCTGGTTCCCATCTAGAAATCGCCTTATGTTCCTCTCCCTGCTTTAGTATTGTATAGTCCTGCAAAATCTCTATTTCCTTTCCTTTAATCTTGGCTTGCAAGTCTTTGGGGATGAGATTCCTATAAGAGTTGGAAGTTTTAGTTGCTTTCACCTGATTCATCGTCGTGAACTGATGCTTTGCCCCTGCAGGTATGCACTTATCAGGTCTCGCCATGCAAACAGATTGAATATTGGGTTGACAGCCATGAGGTGTTCTATCGTCGCAACTAATAACCATAATTTGAATGTGGACCCTTCTTTCTCTATCCATCTTGATATACTCACTTGTTTCCATAATTCACCTATACAATCTCGCCTCCATGTTTTCTGAGTGCATTATTTCTATGTACATCAACCATGTGCTTCACTCCCTACTGAATCCTTCATCATTGTCTTACGTAGGGCAGTTAAGATCGAACTTAAATTGCATTTATGGTCTATCCTTTCACCATGTGCTTTGCATGGGTGTGAACTGTCGTGTGTCACCCATTATCCATTCGATGAGTGTGGGTTGTTTGCCTCATGATGGGTAAGTTGTCATCGTGATTTGGCTTAGGATGAGAGGGCCCTATTTCCATATCATTTAATCTACGTGGACATTATATTTGTGGAATTTAGTAAATATCTATATTTTTATTTAATTGTGGATCCAAATAATATTTTATTTTTATTAATTATATTTTTAAATATATATCCACATCTCACCCACTACTTTTAGAATTCTCGACTCAATGAACTTTTTTTTAATATCAAACAAGCTATGAAGATAGAGTGCCACTAGTGAAAATAGATGTCTTTAGTAAAACACTTGCATGTTTTACTCAAATACAATAAATCAATTTTACTTAAAATTATTTGTTATATATATATATATATATATATACTATTTAGTTTTTCTATAATTCTTATTTTTATTTTCATTTTTATATTAAATTGTGCTTTTCTTTATTTTAAATATTACATCTATCAATAACATAACCATTTCCAAACATAGTTATAAGATTCAAGGATGTGACATTATTCTACTCTTGTTTTATAGGGAATTAGTTTTTTTAATTATATATTCTTTCTTAATGGTAAGTTAGTTATATATAAGCATTTTCTACTTATATTTAATAGAATATAATTTGTTCGATGTGAAAAAAAAGTATTTTCCATTATGTTAGGGAAATTTTTAAGGATTCATAATTTTTTTAAAGTGTAGAAACTTTGGTGAATCTTACTAAATTTTCAACCATAAAATGTTTGGGACATTTTTAAAAAATATTCAAATTTCTAAGGGTTTTATATACTTTTTGGACAAAAAAAACCTTGAAACTTAGTCCATGGGCTAAACTTCGCCCCTATTGATTATGTACCTTTGATTCTACCGAGAATTTAACTATATTATATATACAATCACTTTCCATCATTTTCCATTATGTACCTTACGTTCTACTGAGAATGTTAAAAAGAAAATTGAGAGAGAAAACTAACGCCCGTGTTTTTTTTAATCAATATTATTTGTAGTAAATTGTTTTTTCATTAGAATATTTTAATAAACAAGATGAATGAAACTATCAATATTTGGTTGTGAACATAAAGGAAAAGGAAACAAAGAATCATAATCCATATTTCTATGTTATTCAACTTCCTAATAAATTCAAATGTAAATTTGTATCAAAATTCTTTGTTTTTTTTTCAATGGAACACATCATTTCAAGGATGGTACCTAAGGTAAACTATTGGCCTTGATTATGGGGCCTAACCGTGTGGGGACATCAAGTGAGGTATTGCATAGCTGATTACAGGGCCTAACCATGTGGGGACATCAAGAGAGGCCCTGCATAGCCACCCGGGTATTTGACACCGAGACCTTCTGCTTGCGATTACAACACTCAACCACTTGACCTAACGCACTAGGTATATCAAAATTCTTTGTTGTTAAATAAAATGAGAGTATTGTTAAAAAATTATTAAGAACTAACCTGTAAACTAATATAAAAGCACAATTTTGTATGTTGGTTTCATTCCATTTTATATCTTGTCTTAACGTTAAATGAATTCATTGATCTATGTTTTATCTTGCCTAGGGATTTTTATGTCTCATGAATGTATGTAATGAGAATGAATGGGCAGTATAAGAAAGAGAGAAAGGAACTTTGAACTAAATAGCCCTATAAATCCAGCCTCGATAGCTAGTTAGAACATGTAGCTTATAGTCGTTCAAAGACTCAGCTACTATGGTTGTTCACATTCAATAACTTAGAAGATATATTTTAATTTGATTTTCCCATCCATACTTGCCTATCTCACCCATACTGAAAAGCATCACCCGCTTGCTCTGTTACAGGGTCACATCAATCCATTAATTAGTCCTCGCCAATATTGGCAAGGATTATAGCTTTCGGTTGAAAGTCAAGATACTTTTGACTTTTTAATTTTTGAAAAAATTCTCAATGTTTTCATAAATTTAGCATATATTTTTTTTATTAATTTGATTAGTTTGAAATAAAAGAAAAATATGTTGAATTTTTAAAATTGCTTATTTTTATTTTTTAATTGGTTAAGTACAATGATGGGATAAATAGCCCTGCTGGGAGATGACCATTTTCAATTAAAAAATAATAATGAAATATATAAAATTTCAAATATTTACACATAGTTTTCACAGTTATTTTTGCATTTAAATATGATTAAATTTTTTAAAATCTATTTAATTCTCCACCTTACTTCTGTACAACATTAATGCAAAAGAGTTTGAGCAACTTCTAACATTTAAACAAGAGCCACGAGGTGGGAATGTCCTGCGCTATTGCAAATTATATTTTTTTGAAATTTGCAAAATCAACATGTGAACCATAAATTAATTACATTATCATTGTTGAGTATATGAGCCATTCTCCATGCGCACAACTCAAGAGACTCTCAAAACCTAGAAGGATATTGGCTTTTATATAGATTTATCTACATACACAAAAGATGAACTAACAACAATTAGATGATATTTTCCTACTTGGAATCACCATCTTTCACACTGCTATTAAGTAACTATATAATTACTTCGCAAGTGACATTTACTAGAGATGAATCTCTCTTTATTTTGTTTACAAATTTTATTATTTGTTAAAACCTTCCCAAAATAAATAAAAAATATCCATTCACTTGTCCATAGTTGACATTAACTAAATTATCACAACCCTGCATGAGCAAATTTTAATGGAAAAATAAAACAAAAAAAACCCAATTTTTAATGTAAAAATAAAACCAATAAAACCCAAAAGAAAAGGTGAAAAATGAGGCATACTTCTATCCATCCTCGGATAACTTTCCTTGCTGCCAAATTTCCTTAATAAAAACAACCTTAATTTTACTCCGGGAAACTGGGAAACATATATTTTAATAAATACAGACAACTAAAATCACACAGAGAATGAAAATAACGAAATGATTGGGTTATCCGAACTTGGATAGAAAGAAAAACCCTTGCAAATTTCCCCAGAATAACGATAACATAATGAAAACCCTAAAAAGACATTAAAAATAAAACCAAGACTAAAGTTTATTATTTTAATTCAATCTACAAAATTCCAAACCAACGATTCATTTCAGTAGAGAACTAGGATGCAAGGAATTTTGTTGTTGTTAACTCAACTTTGGTGATTGGCTTGTATTCGGGCCTTACAAGCCATTGTACTCGTCCATTGATATTGAATAACCTTTTGGGTATTTATATATGTATTGCTTTTGTGAGCCATGTTCGGTGGCCATGTTTTGCAATTGGAATGTATATCAAGAGGGCATGGCCATACTGTCAAACAATATAGTTGTTCAAATTTCAGCCACACATTCTAAAGTCCATTCTTCGCAATGGGAAAAATATTGACATTTGAATCCAGTCCTTTCGGTTATCATTATTTAATCTTAATGTAATATCCAATCCTTACAAAGATACCAAAGTGATGCCCACTTGTTAATATATTAAAAATTAAGGGGAAAATCATTGGAGTAAGTCAAGAGAAAGATAATTAATATTTTAGACAAACAAAATAAATTTCAACTGAAGAGAAGAATTTGGAAAGTAAATCAAGATGAGGTAATTCACAGTTTTGTTTCTCCATACATAAATCCGAGAAGGGGAAGGTTAAGTTTGGTGAAAGTCCAGGTAGTGGAGTACTTTTTCAATATACCTTAAAGCACCTTCGCAAGTATTTTGAGATATTTCTAGCCTATAAGCTAACTTCCTAGAAACTAATTCATCTTCAATAAGTGCTGCTCTTAGTCTGTGCAAAGGACCCTAATAAATCTAAGTCAGACCAAACTAGCTGCGGAAAGTATCCCTATGTAGGCCCTTGGACTTGGGCTTACTTGTGGAATATCCTTCAAAAGTCTTGACCGTTGCAACAAGTCTTGTATATTCATGACAAGTAAAGATTTAATATTCACAGAATCGCATGTTTGTGTTATATTTAAAATAAAATAAAATTTGCAGGTACAAAATCTTTTGGGAATTTCTCCTCAACACCTTAGACAGTTTGGAAAGGATATGTTGCATAACCAGGGGTTTCTTCTGCCTATGAGTGAATGTGAATTCAATTTCACCACAGCCGTTGAAGAGTTGCAGTCTTGTTCCTTCCCTGTTTGCCTGACCACCGCCCATGGAGGACTACCGGTGCAACTATAGCAGTTGCTACTAGACTTCTAGAAGCTTGTCTGCCAAATGCAGGTGCTCGGATTATGGTCTTTGTTGCAAGACCAACAAAAACATGACCTGGAATGATTGTAGATATAGACCTTGGAAAACGCATTCGCACCCATCAAGATCTTCTTAATAATAACTCCCCCTACTATAGAAAAGCTTGCAAATTTTACAAGTAGCTAGCAGAGAGGTTAGTAGCAGTAGGGCTTGTTTTGGACATTTTTTCCTGTTCTTTAGATTAAGTGGGCACTTAAGAAATGAAACCATAAATAGAAGCAACAGGAGGATTGGTGGTTCTTGCAGAGACATTCAATTATGATCAGTTCAAGAAATGTCTGCAACGCCTATTTTCCCATATGATGAACAAGGCCACCTAAAGATGAATTTCAATGCAATAGTTGAGATAATCACAACGAAGGACATTAAAATATGTGGTGCCCTTGGACCATTCTCTTCACTACAGAAAAAAAATATTTCTGTAAGTGAGAATGAGATAGGAATCAGGGGCACTAGTGCATGGAAAATGAGTACACTCACCAACAAAACTTGTATTGCTTTCTTCTTTGATGTGAGCAGGAAGCAACCTAGTAAAATCCAACGAGGTGTTGCTTTTTTATCCAATTCATCACACAATACCAACATGGCAATGGGAAAATCTGTTTGCGAGTGACAACTACTGCAAGAAGATGGGTTGATGGAACCCAAATGCAGGAACTGGCAACTGGATTTGACCAGGAAGCTGCAACAAAAATTATGGCCAAACTTGTTGTGCAAAAAATTGAGACCGAGGATATTCATGAGATTCTTAGATGGCTGGATAGGATTCTCATTCGTTTTGCTGCAAAATTTGGTGACTATATAAAGAAGATACGACTTCCTTCCACATGTACTCCAACTTTTCTCTTTATCCTCAATTTATGTACCATCTTCTTCGTTCACAATTCCTCCAAGTCTTCAACAACCCTCCTGATGAGACTGCATTTTTTTGATTGATGATTAACTCAGAAGGTGTAGTTGGATCTCTTATAATGATCCAGCCCACATTTTTTTCTTATTCCTTTGATGGTCCTCCCATGCCTGTGCTTATTGACATGAGTTCCATCTCACGTGATTGCATCCTTATTTTTGATTCCTACTTATATCTTGTGGTGCATTATAGGTCTACAATTGCACAGTGGTAGAAACTTGGATACCTGAATGACCCCAGCCATAGGAATTTCAAGAAGCTCTCGTCTGTTTGTTTGTTTACGACATTTTCTGGGTGTTCTTTTCATTCATATTCTGTAGATTTAGATACGCCATTTATACAATGCAGTTCTCCCACCTAGCGACCCATTGTAATGGGTGTTCTTTGCAACCATTGCGGTTCTCCCACCCAACGACCAAATGGATTAGTTCATGGTCTCTATTTCTGGTGGAAGGAATCAATTCTATTGGTCTCTTGTCCATGCTAACTATCTTATGAACATGAATGCATTATTGACCCGTTTCCCTTGACATATATTGTCAATATGCTATGAATCTTAATTACCCAACAGATCATGAAGGAGATTTTTCTACAAAAATGGTAAACCCATTTTTTCGACTTCCCAAATACTTCATCTGTTAAAATCAGGGCGTCTCAAGCTGTAGAGATGTTTGACAAGATTTGATTTCTCGACACCGTCTATGTCTAATATGACAATCCCCACAATCATTGTAGTATTTGAATCGTTGTGTTTCAAGATGACGTGAGAGGCATCGACCTAACTTCCAGGTGGAGCATTGCATGCACCTTTCTACTGCATCGCATGCACCTCGACTACAGCAACATGCTGCAAGCTCGCAATCCAATCCATAGTGCACTGAGCCACCTCAAAAAGACCAAGGAACAAGGAACATATTTATTTTTGGAGTGCCTGAACTCTGCAAAATACATTAACAACCGCTTACGACATCCCGCCGCCACCTCTTGGGGTGTCAAATTCAAGAGTTACGTCATCATTCTGAACCAATTACATTCGAGATAAATAATTTTTTATTAAAATGAGTTTAATAAATACATTAACAACCGCTTACGACATCCCGCCGCCACCTCTTGGGGTGTCAAATTCAAGAGTTACGTCATCATTCTGAACCAATTACATTCGAGATAAATATTTTTTTATTAAAATGAGTTTAATAAATAAAATTGTTACTATATAAAACTTTATAGATAAAAACAAAATGTGTATGTTGTAGGGTAGATTAATAGGGGTTGAGCGATTCATATATATCCTGCTGCGCAGGACATAAAAATAGTACAATAAAAATGTTTGTCGTGGGAAAATATAATATGCAAACTCTCTGATGCGATTTGTAAAATAGTCCTATCATTGTCAAATAATGATTAATGAGGTGGCTGACAAAACTAATATCCTTGCTTGATGAAATTGGCTACGAATTTTGGTTGTGGCAATTTAAAGGTTCTTTTTGGAGTTGGGATTTTTAAATCTATCAAATGTATTTTTTAATTAATGATAATAAAATGATATCTAGATGCCAAGATATGTCGTACATCTGCTTTATATTTATTTATGAGCCTAGATCACAAAATTTGGGATTGCTAGTGGTAGGGACCCATGATTTACATTATATTTGTTTCTAAGACCAGATCATAGAAGTTGAGAATTCTAGATACAAGGACGCATACTTTTCTGGGCTAACAAACTACAAAGTAGAATATAGTGTAACAACAAAGACAATATGTTGTTGTGGTGTAAGCTGGAAATTAACCAGGGAGCGTTTATTCGACCTGGTTCTTCAGATATTATAGCTAAACAATTTCACCATCTAATGGTACACCGACTACCAGGAAATGATATATCAACATACAAGGATGAAAAGAAACATTCTCGTTCCCTTCGGAAATTACATAGAACTTCCATCTCACGAAGCATGCAAGATTGTGTAGTTATTCTTCGAAGGGTGCTTAAACAAGAACTTCCAGGTGACGAAGTATGCAAGAGTGTGCAAATATTCGAAGCTCAAGAACTTCCAACTCACAAAGCATGCAAGAGTGTGCATATTTTTTAAGGCCATTCAAACAAGTGTACGGTTTATGTTGAAGCCTTTAAAGATCAATAAGATGACCATTCCGTGAACAATTTCTCATTTTCAAAGGAATTGCAATGAAACTTAACCTGCATCATGTATGTAACAACCATAAACAAGTCATAGATAATTGTATTGCTATATCAAACATTACTATATTTTCTTATATGGATTTGCTTAAGAGTAAGGATGTATCATAGAAGTGGAGATAGAGTGTTACCTTAGATTCCAAGTATTCATTGAAGAGGCAAGTAAATATGCAGGTTTTAACCAAGCAATATTTTGGATTTGTGTGTGGTTATATTCTAATTTAAGTTGGTGTACATGGGGTTCATCTGCTCCAAAGAATTTTGTGGTGAAGTTTGTGAGACAATTTAAAGCACAGAATGTTTAGGTGACTGAAGTATAGGTGGAATTTGAGTTGTAAATCCATTCATAGTTTTTACTTTTGTGTGACAGTGACCTAGTGAGCAAGTTGGGCCTGAATAGTGAATCAAAGGTAAACATATAGATTGAAAAACTCTATTATGGTGTATTTAATCATTCGATAGCATTGATTTTCTTTATGTGTTTAATTAGGACATCATTCAAAATTGACTGGAAAAGCGAACAAGACAATTTTTTCATTACAAATACACCAAGTAATCAATTAGCTAATATAATGAAATTGTTTGTTTAGGATTGGTAGATTTTTTTAGGCCTACATATGTCTTCATTTCATAAATAGTAAAGAAGAAATACAAAAAATTTAAAAAAAAACAGAGGGAAACAAAAATTCAAGGAAGAACAATAGCCAAAAATGCAAAAAAACATTATACAATTGAACAATAACATCATTTCTCTTCAAAATTAGGGATACAAAACATAGGGATTGTTCAAAATTCTAGATACAAAACATAACGTTTGTTCAAAATTATGGATACAAAATATAGGGATTGTTGAAGTACTTGCAATCTATGTGAACAATCCAAAATAATGAAGTTTTTAGTTGGACCATGTCATCAATAAAATTAACATTCTAAGAGTGTGTTTCGACACCTGCAGCATGTTCAAAGAGTCTTCCCACCAATCATGTGGGAGGTTGTTCCTTGCAATTTGTTGCGCAATTCTTTTCTTCAATATGTTTTCCCAGGGCTTCCCAAGGAAGTTTATTTCATCTTATTCCCTTGGAATTTCCCAAGACCATAATTGATAAGAGAAAGCACCAGTTCTGGCTCCAATGTAGGATTGGAAACAAGCAAAACAATCATCATGTTTCCTCCTTTCAAGGAATTCGAGGGTGACTGATATTATAGGATTTCCCCACCTTGATGATAGGGGTCGATACGAAGGAAGATGAGTGCTTGTAATGTCTATACACAAAGGTGGAGGAATCTATGTTTTACAAATTTCTTCCAACAATTAGAAATCCATATTGGCTGCTTAGATCGAGGAGCTAGTGAGGGAGTGGAAGCGAGCAGGAGAAAGTTTGCATGGGTTTTTCGGATGCCAACAAACACTAAAGTGAAGGTGTTATTTTTGGCCTTGGACTTTCTACCTAGGGAATTCCATGCACGTGTGGTGGAGAAGAAGCGGGGAATTATCACTTTGGGCCCTTAATGCCTCGACTTACATAACCATTTGGTAATGTTTAATCTCTTTCAAATGTCAATTCAACACTCACAACTGTCTTCATCCGAGTCAAAATGTGTTGTTGGTTTCCAAATTCACAGTCACTGCCAGGTGTTATCAAATATGCATGCTCCATTTTTCATCTGCACTTGGCCATGTGTCACTAGACCTACCAAAATCATTGCAGATAATTTTAAAGAAGGTAGAGACTCTTCTTTTGTTTTTTGAGTTGGCTGGAGCGTTTTCCAACTCTAAAGCATTGTTTTTTTTTTGTTATTTTGTTATTATCCTTTTTTATGTGTTAATACATTGATTATATTTATATAAAATTGATGCATCAAGATTGACAAAATTATGCACCAACGAATTGCAAATCATGTACAATCCTCAATATGCAATTTCTAAAATGCTATTTTTTTTAGAATTTACATCTACTTGCTTTACTTATCGATAGTTAAGTTTTTTGCATGATTTTAGGGTAATAGCCTACCTCGGGTTGTTTTGGATAAAAACAAAATTAGTTCGAAAACCATCTTTGTATATCCCATTATTTTCATTCACCCTCGTAGTGCATTGAAAAGTAATACTCGAAGTTTCTAAAAAATATACATCTTTACGAATTTAAAAAAGAAAGATACAACATGACTAATTCATATTGCTAACACATTTTTTCAAATTCTCCATAGAAATTCAAAGCTAATAACTATTTATCCAAAGCAAAAAGTTCAATTAATCATCACAAACTTTATAACTACCATCCCATAAGTTTATTCTTATTGCTTTTTTAATATTTATATATAACTTTTTGGCATTTACTTTTTAATATTTATTTTTAAATACCCATTTTTAAGTTAATATGTTTTTATATCGTTGTTAAATATATTTATAAGAAACTATGGTTATATATATGTGTTATATGTAAATGGTCAAATTTTATATCAACCTAAATTTAATATAAATATTTATTTTTTGTTTAAAAAATAAATTAATATTAATAATTATAAAAATATAAAAATATAAATTATTTTTTTAATTTTAAAAATATTAAATAATTATTTTTTTTATAAGATTACCTTTCAATTTGTATCACTATTCTTTTTTTCTTGAATATAAGTATGAATTTTATCATTATTATTTTTTTCTTGAATCATAAGTATGAATTTTAGTAATAAGAGGAAAAACCATGAAAGTCAAAGCTATTATTTTCAACATAAAACATTTGTTTCAACATAAAATACAAACATCAAGTTTGATGCTAAAAATGAGAGCCATCAAATCCACTGTGGTTGGGAGACAAATATGGGAAGTCTCTTAAACACCATCAATCTTCATGGAATGGATTTTTTAGTAAGTTGATACAAAAGGGTTTTAATACTATAATAAGTGCTAAATTGAATTTGAACTTTAATAATGTGTTTTAAGTTTTATAATTTTATTTGATATTTATTTATTGTAATTTTAGAAATTGAGAATTTTAATATTTAAAAAATAATTTTATCATGAAGATTATGAATATCTATTTAAATTTTAAGATATTTAGTTTTAATATTTATTAAGGTTTTTTGAAATTTAAAATTTAAATTTTGAAATAGGAATTTCCCTTGTTGAACTACTAAAAAGTGGGAGTCCCCACTACTTCAGTGCCTCAAAAGGACCTATTACAACAAAAAGGACCACCTTACCCACTTTATATATATATATATATATATATAATTAATTAATTGAATTATATTTTAAATTAATTTTAAATTTCAAATATAAATTTAAGAGGAAATTCACTTCTTCTGAATAAAAAAGTTTAGGAGAAAATCACTTCTAAATAATAATATAACTCTAATATAATGCTAAATTATAATTAATTTTTTTTACTTTTCATATAAAAGAAATTACAAATTCATGGCGGACACTGCGATGGAGCTAGGGTTTCGTCTGGGGGACTAGTAGATGGGAGCTAACGGCCGCTGTTGGGGAGAGGCCGTAGCCAACCCCCTCACTGTCACTTTTACCATGTTTGCACTGAAAACGATGGTGGGTTTCACTCGTGGACGAGTTTAATATTTGCGTTGGGAGGTTCTGTTTTGAGGCGTCAGGGTTTTGTCGTCTATGACGGTGCAGAGGGTTTCTGCAGGGTTTTTTTGCGGGTGATTGGGTGTTGCGAAACGGAGAAGGTATGGATGGCTTCGCTGGCGTACATGTGGCGGAATTTGACGGATGGGGGACGCCAGGTGGAGGGCTGATGAGGGGCCTGGATGGCGTCTCTCTGATGGGGCCTGGAGGTACAGTAACAACCGGGAGCGGGCAGTTGAGGCCGGAAATTGAACTACCGACCTCGGAATATTCGAATCGAACCCCAGGTGTTTCGGTGCCAGAATGTCTGGAAAATGTTGGTTTGGAAGAACATTTCTTGGGTAGTCCGGACTGGAGAGAGGCTGATGATTACTTTGCCAGGAATCTGGGTTTTCAGGTGTCGGGGTTACAGGATGGCTTTGAAGCTGTGGTAGGTTTTGAGAAGATTGCAGAAGCAGGGGTGGCTCGTCAGGTTCAGCAGCTGGTTGGGACGAATGAAGATGAATCTGGAGGGGTTTTGCGGGTGCCTCTGGATATAAACGAACATAGGGGGTTTGGAAGCCTTGCTACGGATGCTGGGTCTCAGCAGGCTCGAGTTGGGGTTGTTTCAGGGGTCGGGGCTGCACGTAAGGGACCTAACCGGCGGAGGAAGAGAAGCTGGGTCAAAACTCGTACTGTGGGTAGCTATGCAGTAGGAGAAGACATTGCCTGGGAACAAGTACTCGATATGTCTTGTATGACGTTGGTTGGAAGGGTAATGGGCAGAATATTTGCTCGGCCTACGGTGATGGCCTGGGTGGAGTCACAGTGGCGCGAGGTGTTGGGATACACTCCTGAGGTGGACATGCTACTCCGTGGTTGGTTTGCGGTGGTACTCCGTGCAGAGGAAGATATACCCAAAATCTTGAACAAGAATTGGCATTTAAAAGGGAAACCGGTTTTGTTGAAGCCATGGCATCCTCTATTCGATGCGGGTCGGGAGAGAATTGACCTGTCCCCGGTGTGGGTTAGACTACCGGGAATGCCTCTACACTTCTGGGATATTCGCCATTTTCGTCAGATTGGGGATATCCTTGGAAATTTTCTGGAAGCTGATCTTTCCTTTTTGAAGACGCATTACAAACAGGTTGCAAGAATTTTGGTTAATGTTAATGTGCGTGAAGGTTTGCCGGAGCATATTAATCTGGAATGGGGGCCTGTTTGCATTACCCAGATGCTGGATTATGAGAACTTACCCTTCAAATGTCGGCGGTGCCATGTCTATGGTCACCCGGAGACTGACTGTCATCCACCGCCTCGTACACCCTTTGGGGGGATCCAAAACCCTCCGGAGTAGACTACTTTGGAAGAACCCTCGGAACTACAGAACGAAGAGATGGTTACTGAGCAGATGGATATGGATGGCGACCGGTTTGTGGGTGAGGTGGATTCTGCTGGCCCGACTTCAGAAGCGGCACGGGAATTATTTGTGGGAGCACCTATTACATCCGTGGACATTTCAGAGCCTGTTTCGTCGACTGTGGTAGCTGTGACGGGACCTTCCATGACGGGTATTCCTTCTTTTATCAATCGATGCTCTGTGGTCGGCTCTGATTGGGTTGAGGGTCTGAAGAATTTATCTTTGTCGGGTCTTAATGAGAATGCTTCATTTTCTATTGCTCCGTCATCCTGTGGGGATTGTAAATTTTCGGTGGGAGAACCTGATGCACACCTCCCTGTCTTAACACCTATCCTTCTGGAGGACAATTTGACTTCTATTGAACCGGACCCTGGGAAGGTGGACTTGTCCCCTGAGCCTTCTTCACCCGAATCATCTGCTTCTGGGTATAATCTTCGTTCCTGTTCAAAATTATCCGGGGGGGGTTTGGGTAAGTCGAAGGTGATGGCCCGGAGGGGCAGAGGCCGGAGGTCTCATTTATCTAAGGCTCAAAGCCGAGCACGTTTGGATCTACGGGATGGGAAACAAGTTTCTATTGAAAGGGCACTTAGAGCAGTGAATTCCCGGACGAATGTGCGGTTATGAAGATCATGTCCTTCAATTGTCGGGGTCTGGCTGGGCCAAAAAAGAAATCAGCCTTCATGAGGGTGCTTACTCTTGAACGCCCTGATGTGATTCTGCTACAAGAGACTTTAGGTTTAGGTACTACCATTAAGGAGAAATTGGAACACTGGTTGGTGGGATGGACTTTTCTGACTCTGGATGTGAGGGGTCGCTCTGGGGGGTTAGCAGTTGGATGGAGAAATTGTGCGTTTAAATTGATTAATGCCTGGGGAATGGCTTCTGTGCTGGGAGCTGAATTTCTTTCTGTGGATTTGGGCATTTGTTTCAATGTGGTTATTGTCTACGGGCCTTATGTTAATAGGGAGCCTTTCTGGGATTCACTTCTACAGGACCCGCTCTTTGAGGGTGGATCGGTTGTGGTGGGTGGTGATTTAAACTTCACACTTGGGCATTCAGAAGTCTGGGGACCTTTGGCACATGCGGACCCTTTGGCAGGGTACTTTCAACAGAAATTGGTTCTTAAGAACTTACTGGATATTGAACCTATCAAGCTGAAACCCACTTGGAGGAATAATAGGAGTGGAGAGGCTCGGGTGGCAAAACGACTGGATCATTTCCTGGTGGCTGAACAGATGGTGGACAGGTGTCTACAGATTAGACAGTGGGTGGGGTGCGGTGGGGACTCTGATCATTTCCCTATCTTTCTTGAGATCAGGAATGGACCTGATAATCCACCTAGCTCTCTTAAATTTAACAAGAACTGGCTCAGTGATGAATCTTTTAAAGAGCTCTTTCTGGACCTCTGGAGACCTTTTGATGTGGAACATGCTCGTACTGGGGCTTTCCAGTTCGCTAAGAACATTCAACGGTTAAAAGGTGCTGTTAAAAAGTGGGCTTTTGAGAAGCGCATTAGGGATGATGCTGCTCTGAAGCATATTGAGGATGAACTTTTACTGATATATGAGGGGGATGGAGGGGGACTCCTGACTGGGGAATCCAAGGCTGATATGGTCAGGCTGGAAGGCATTAGAAACAAACTGTTGATGGAGAAGGAGGAAACCTGGAGACTAAAGAGCAGGGCGGTATGGCTGGAATGCGGGGATGAGAATACAAAATTCTTTCATGCATATGCCAGGGGGAGGAAGGCAATCAATACTATATGGAGCTTGAAAGATGAAGATGGTTCTGAACATTTTGATTTTGAAGGCAAGGCTAGATGTGGGGTGGGTCATTTCCAACATTTATTCAAGGCTCCTGTACAGGCCTCTATAGCAGAAGTTATAAGGATTGCACAATTATTTCCTCGCTTTGCTGAGGAAGCGGATAATAGAAGACTGATGAGGGCTGCTACTGAGGAGGAGCTGAAGGAGGTCCTAGGTAGCTTTCAAAAAGATAAGAGCCCTGGGCCGGATGGGTGGACTATGGAATTTTTTGTTGCACTGTATGAGATTGTGGGACTGGATCTTCTTCAGGTGGTTGAGGATACTCGGTTGACAGGAAGGCTTCCTGCCTGCTTTAATTCTACCTTTATTGCACTCATACCGAAGACAGATAATCCGGTTACTCTCTCAGAGTTCAGACCTATTTCATTGTGCAATTGTATTTACATCTTGATTGTGTCGAAGGTCATTGCTCGGAGACTCAAGGTAACACTCTCTGAACATATCACAGCTGAACAGTTTGGCTTCCTTGAGGGACGTCAGATTCATGAGGCTATAGGGGTGGCACAGGAAGGCCTCCACAGCATGAAAACTCGGCACATCAGAGGAGCTATTCTCAAGATTGACCTGTCCAAATCATACGACAAGGTGAGTTGGATTTATATCAGACTTCTCCTAACACATCTGGGTTTTGACATAAATTTTATTAGATGGATCATGTCTTGCATAACTACTGTATCATTCTCTGTGTTATTGAATGGAGCTGCAACCCCCTTCTTTCATGCAGAAAGAGGCCTTAGGCAAGGCTGTCCGCTTTCCCCACTACTCTTTCTGCTGGTGGCTGAGGGTCTGAGCAGGGCTATCATCGATGCTAAATTACAGGGGCGGTTTCAAGGCATTAACATTGGGGATCGCTTCTTTATTACCCACCTTCTATTTGTGGACGACATCCTCATCTTCTGCTCAGGAGATCGAAGGGATTCTTGGGCTTTGAAAGAGATCCTGGATTTGTTCTCTACTGCAACGGGGATGGACATAAATGCTGAAAAGTCCACCCTTACTACCCATTTGCTTCGTCAGGAGGAGGAACGGGCTCTCGTTGAATACTTTCCTTTCAAATTAACTACTCTTGATGAGGGGTTGAAATATCTGGGTTTCTCCCTTAAAGCAAATATTTATCTTAAGCAGGACTGGAGATGGTTAATTGGAAAGGTGGAGAAAAGATTGAATGTTTGGAGTCACAAGTGGATGTCGCGTGCTGGCAGGCTGGTCCTGGTTAAGGCCGTTTTAGAAGCCATCCCTGTATATTGGATGTCCTTATCTTGGATACCCAAAGGAATCCTTGAACAGATCAGGCGGTTATGTTTCAGATTCCTGTGGAGTGGTAAGAAGGAAGGTCAGGTTACACCCTGGGTTAATTGGAAGAGGATCGCTGCCCCTAAGGGTCTTGGAGGCTGGGGCTTAAAAAACATCTTTCTATTTGCTCAGGCGCTGGCAGCTAAGGGAGGTTGGCATCTTATCAAGACTAATAGTCTCTGGACCAGGGTTATTAAAAGGAAGTATATTTCAGACACTAGTCTGGAGGAATGGATAAGGAACCCTCGGAAATCACATACTGGGGGCTCCGTGATATGGAAGGCTGTGGTCAAATCATTCTCATTGGTGGAAAATAATCTGGCTTGGGATATAGGTAATGGAGAAATGGTGAGAGTTGGCAGAGATCCCTGGATAGGAAGTGATCAATCTCATGTGCTGCCTGATCATGTTATACATTCGCTGGAAAACCGGGGGATTTTCACCCTTAATCAGCTGGCTGATCAACGACCGGATGCACCGTGGATCCAACATTGGAAATCTGCGGATGATTTGGGCTTGGGGGCACCGGAGGCCGTGTTTATGGGCAATTATATCCATGGTTTGAATCTTGCTGGCATACAACTCTCGGCTATGGAGGATGTTTTGATTTGGGAACCTGATCCGACGGGGCTTTACACTCCAAAGATGGGATATCAAGTGCTTAGCGCTGGAGCTGCTATACGGGATGAGGCCTGGTGGTGGAGTTCCTTGTGGAAACTGCATTGCCCATCGAAAAACAGACTTTTTATGTGGTGTGCGTTGGAAAACCGGGTGCCGACCTGGGACAATCTGCAGAAAAGGAGTTTCCAGGGTCCGGGTTGGTGTGCCCTGTGTAAATTGGAATCGGAATCCATAACACATCTTTTCATCAAGTGCCGTTTCACGACTGCTGTTTGGGATAAATGCTCAAAACTGGTGGGTTTTGAATGTCGATGGGAAGGAAACTCTGTTGGTGAAGCCTGGGAGCGATGGTGGAGATGGGCGCACACTAAAAAACAGAAGACCCTACCTCTGTTGATCATATGGGGGATATGGTTGGCAAGGAATGGGGTCATTTTTTTGGATAAATCGTGCTTACCAGTGATAATTGGTACTATGACGGTGGGTCTCTACCAGGCTTACCCCGAACACGTGAGGGCTGCACAGCAGCGTCGGAATATGGATGTGGAAATCGATAGATCTTCCCCGTGGGGGTTCTTTGACGGAGCTGCCAGCAATGGGATTTGCGGTGGGGGAGTTGTTCTCTACTTAACCGAATCTCATTACTTCACTATTACTATGGGACTTGGGAGGGGTACAAACAACTTTGCATAGGTTATGAGTTTAAAGTTATTACTCATTTTTGCTGCTGAGCGGGGAATTACTAGGCTGGCAGTTTATGGAGATTCCATGAATACTATTAATTGGACCAACAATACACAATCCTGCAGAGTTCTTAGACTTGCTAATGTACTTCATACTATTCAGAGGCTCAAACAATCCTTTGATCATTTCATATGCCGTCATGTATATAGGGAAAATAACCAAAAAGCGGACCAGGCATCCAAAGAAGGGCAGAATATGGTTATCGGCACATGGAAAGCAGTAGAAGAACAGGAAGGGCAGAAAACTGAGTTCATTCTCAGACCTTACATTGCATAAAACAGTTTATGTATTTGATAATCAGTTTGAAAAACTATGTTTTAATGTTTTTAAACAATCTTTCTTTGGAAAACAGTTTATGTTTACACCAGCATGAATGGATGTCATTTGAAGCTTTAAAGCTAGACAGTCCGTTTGGGACAGAACCTCAATTTTGTTGAAAAACAGGGCAGCGACAATCTTTTGCATTTTGAAAGAAGACATAACAGTCTCATCACATGAACCATATCTTTTGGTCAATTCACTTTTACAGTGAATTCTGAATGTAATTCTGATCTCTTTGGATGAATGGAATTATGCTTTTTTTCTTATGAAAAAAAAAAAAATTACAAATTAATATAAATATTGTATTAAGTTTTTTAAAATAACATTAATAGTTTTAATATTCCTAGTTATAAATATAAATTTAATTAGGAAGGAATAGCAAGTTTGGCATCCTCGGGTTGAAAAAATATATAAATTTAAACTAAAATAAATTATGCATCAAGGAAATTTCAACAAGAATTCCGTCACAGGCCTACTCCATACGAGTCTCCTATGATCAAACTCTATTTGCAATGCTCCCAAATTGAAAGTATTTATATGTACTAAGCATCAACCAAATTTGACAACAACATCAACATCCAACATTCGTAATTGTTTCCAAGGGTTTTCAAATCTTTTAAGTGTTACCAAAAGTCCTATAACAATCAGCTTGAGGATCATTTGGTAATCAAAAGTATTTATTCAAGTGGTATGTCCAGTATTTGCACTCCCGCTCTGTATTATCACTTACATACTTAACAATCATATTGACCCACTTTTAATGTTGGACATGAATAAACATGTCTTATCTTAGCTTCTACTCATATCGATTATTGTTGAAATATTTTGGTAATTTAACCATTTGAAATTGAGAGTTTAAATCACCAATAATGCTTGACTTAGACATTTTGAATTCCAATATCTCATATCAGATCTCCAAATCCAAGATATGTACTTACTTCTATGTAGCATTCATTGTATGGATGGCCACTATGTGGTGGTTGTACGGAATTTATGTCAGGTGTGGTTGTTGTACTGTGAAATTGTCACCATATGGAATTGAATGAGGGGGTGCACCCTAAACATTCGATTATTTCTCCCTTTATTGAGAACATTTTCCAACACAATTTTGAAGGAAACTGATAATTGTTTTACTAAATTCATAAAATATCAAAGAACGATGCTTAAATTTGCATAATCTGGGTTCCCTGGGGTATTTGAGGGTGTCAAATCCATTAATGCACTCAAAAGTACGATTTGAACAACACAAAATTCGGATTTGTTAAAAAAAGTGTTGGATTTCAATCAAAAACTTCTTGGCCAAGCAAAATTGTCGAATTTTTTTACTTTACCAAACGAGGGGCGTAGAGGTTTACGTAATTATAGCAGTTGTACACAATTGATGGTGGTATGTATTTGTTGTACGGTTGAACTGTGGTTGTTTATATATGTAAAGTAAAATGTGGTTGAAGCCATTACAAACAATGGATAAAATTTCATTGTTATACCAAATTCAAAATTGGTTTGTGGTGGTTGTATAGTTAAATTTTCATTGTATGGAATTGGCGATGGGGTGTGGACAACGGGATGCGGCTATTATACGAATGAATTTCATTTGTTTGGATACTAGAGAGAAAAGTATGTTGAAGTCATTATGAACAATGCATCAAATTAAATGATACCACCTAGTATCTAGTTTCATTCATTTTGTGGACATAGACAAAAAAATTATAAATATTTTTTTATATGTGACATATTTCAATTTTTTTCGCAATCAAAAGACTATTCTGTATAGAAATTTAAAAAAAAAAAACTGAAGTTAAATTAATATCCTTGTGACCAAAATAGGGCACTGGAAATAAGAACAACAATTAACTGTAGCAATAAGGAGTACCTCAAGCATCTCAAAAATAATAAACCGAAATCTAGAACCTGAATTACAGAAAGAGTAGACAACAATAAATGAAGGGGGTGAACAACAAAAGGGTGATCCCTAGATATTATAGAGTATCTTCAACAACATTTAGATTGGATCCTCTAGCAACCCAGGTATTTGATTCCAGATCTAGTGACAAAAGGAATTTTTTGCCGAGTTTCTATTCATTGGCATCAGTCAAAAGTCTTCCAAAGGTTCAAAATCCAAGTTCTAGGCATCTCTATCTCTCCTCAAGATCAAAATGACCATACTTCAGTAGATTCCTTGCTTCTCTTCCCATCCAATATCAAGGACCAAGTAAAGGTAATTGAGTTCAAGCAAATTTTTAATCTATTTTGTTTTTCAATTTAAGTATGGAATTATATGGAACAACTCATTCAAGTTTTGACTACCTAATACTTATCATATCTTCCTATTTCTTATCTTATAACCTATATTACTTCATACATGAATCAATCTATAACATTTTTTAAACCAAGCTTATACACATAACCGTATGATGACTTTGCACCTTGATAACTATATACATGGTTTTTCATGTCACCATTGCCTTGTCACCTCCATTAAAATCACAAATAATTATACTTAATGAAATTTAAATTTGGCCACCTTTTGATATGACTCTCACGTGATCTACTATTATGCCCATGCATGATTTCCTTATATTCGATCTCCACCTCATTCCATCCCTCATTTTTCCATCCTATAACCTTGCATCCAAATTCCCCCATAGACAGTGTTGAATTACCAAGGGAAAAAGGCTTATCAAAATTTCCACATTACAAGTAACAAATATGGGTAAGAAAGGTGTTCTCCATCAAGAACCTGCAGGTGTTGAGATTTTTAATCATATCCACATTGTACGCAAATCTTTGAGGAGGCCAAGTGGTTTTCATTCTTCACAAAATTCCAAGGGAATGTAACAATGAAGTAACACGAGTATTTGCAGATGCTTTTGATGGGAATGTGGCTCGAGTAGGGAATTTTGTGTTCAAAGTATCTAAGGATTTGATTTCCCATGCTACCAGATTATCCTAAGAAGGAGAAACATGGTTCAAAAATAATAAATTGGAGAGAGGCATTTGGGATTGATTCTTTCATCCATCCAAGGAAAACCCCAATTGGGCCAAGGGTGTTCCTAGAACATGGACGTAAGATATTTGAAGGGATCTTCTATACCTCACTCATAAGTATATCGCATGTGAGGGCAAGTATGGGTTGACTTTCTTATATCATATTCACTTGCTCCGACATTTCAAAGATAATAAGAATATCAATATTACCTTCTACCTATGGAAGAGTCTTACTAAGATGGCATTGATCTTTCAGTGAAACCCTAGAAATGTAAATATAACTTTATATCATCATGGCTTGGTCAAAATTATCATTGAAGCAGAGTTTCAAAAATAAATGATACCTGGGAACAATTTTTAGTTCGTAAAGGGTTTCAACGAAGTCCTGTTAACGAAAGAGAAAACCTTGTTATAGAAATTCATGATGTCAATGATGAAAACCCTCGCAAGGGCCTGCATGTATCATTGGGAAAATCTAAATCTAAATCTTCTAGGAATAAGAAGGATCCAAGCACTAAATATACTCCATTTGATGGTAGTAGATGTACAAGGATCATGGCCAAGTAAACACAAGTCGAATCTGAACCTAGCCACTGTTGATGTATTTGTAACTTCGGAAGATATTCACTTGTATATTATATGTATTACATTTGTACCTTATTGTATCCCCAACGGAGATCTATTATTCCTTCGATTGGAAGTGTCTTCATGTGTACTTGCAAGTGTCACAAGTTATATTGTAAGTGTCGTAACTTATACTTGATGGGTTATTAGACCACCTTGATGGGGTCGGCCCTGTATGAGTCATGTGGTTCAAAGGGTTATTAGACCACCCTAGAGGGGTTGGCCCAGTTAGCATTATGTTAAGTGGTTAAGCTGGGTTCGACCTAGTTGAGTAAAGGTCAAGTCAAGTTAGTGTATAAATAGAGAGTGTGTCTCTCTCATTTTACACATTTTATTATTCACTCACTTCGCATTAGTGAGAGAGAGGAGGAGTGCGGACAAGTGGAGGAGGAGCATGCTGCTGAAGATATCTATCTTTTGTGTTTTATCATGGTGATCCTTGTATTGATGCTTATTCTATCTCCGAGGAAGTTGCGGGGTTTTTCACCTTCTTGGTTTTCCCCGATGAAATGTTTTGTGTCTCTTGTCTCTTATGCTTGATATGTTGTACATGTTGTTCTTGCAGTTAAGATCCTAGATATATTGAATTAAATGATGAAAAACTAACATTGTATCAGAGCTAGCCTAAAGGAAGGCATGCTATGGCATTTATGAGACTTGTTGCACTTGCGATAAATCGGAAGCTAGGGCTTGATATAGCAAAAACCAGTCCTCGTAGCACTTTTGCTATAAATCCATTTTGGAAAAGGTTCAAGATCTGAAACGTTTACAGGTCAAAGGTAACATCCCCATGTACCTTGTGTCCGAATAACAGCATCTTATTCGTGTTACTTTGTGAGATATGATCCGTACAATCTCGGGTTTCTACCTCTTCCATATCTCAGTCATAAAAAGGTGACCTAGGAAAAAAGGTCACAAATTCGGCTAGGAATCTCCAAATGAAATTCTATAAAAAATGACAATAAGAGAACGGACTGCAGTTTCTCAAATAAGTTTTTCAGAGGCCGAAGTTGAACCAGTGACACGTGGCACTCCGTACAAGTTCACTCTCATGTTTTATCCCATAAACAGGTCACGTTGCGACACTTGGCATAACTCTCTCTCAGAGAATCCAATTGAGATCATACCTATGGGGTTGGAAAGATGACAGGTCAGGCTACCACAAGCCGACGTTTTAGACCCTATGGATTCATAATTTCAGAGATGCACCAAAAATAATCAGGTGCATATTTTTGTCAAAATAGAATTGGATTCTGAGCACCTTCATTTGTGGCTTGTCACTGCTGCAGGAATTTAGGGCTTAGGAGAAATTTGGAATTTTTTGAATCGGAGACCATGCCTGAATTCTCCTCATGAAAATCAAAATTTAGAGACCCAGATTGAATTTTTTGGTTGGGCAAAAGGTCGGGCTTGATAAAACCTTCGTTCGGGATTTTGATCGGAAAGGTGGAAAATTAGGGCTTTTGCAAAAGTTGGAATTTTTGAAATCTGTGACCATGGCTAGAAGATCCTCAGAAAAATATAAGTTTAGAACACAAGATCAAACCTTTTGGATGGGAAGAAGGTCGGGCTTTATCAAACCCTAGTTCGGGATCTTGTCCAAAAGATCCGAAAGTTTCAAAGGAAATTTTGAGGGGTCAAATTTATCAGTTTTAAAAATTGAAGTATACCAGCTTGATCAACTCAACAAGGCATGTCTTTCCATCCATTCAGAAGTTTGAATTTTTAGGGTTTCTTTGACAAACCCTAATCCAGCTCCAGATCTAGTTTCAGCAAATCAAAGTGGATTGGGTTAATCCTAGAAAAGAATCAATTGGACACCTGCATAAGTGAAGAAGTTCCATTTCCAGAGGGAGATGAGGCTGAGTCCTTACATGAGAAGTCTACAAGCAATCCTGACAGGTATGACTTGAAGAGATACAGGTACAAATCAAGTTCTAGATCAAGAACCTATGACCATGGTGACATGAAGACAAAGACTCGTCCATAATCATGGATCACATAGAAGCTCTACTTATGAGTTATGTATAAATTTGGTTCTACAATGGTTAACTTATGAGTTATGCAGGTTACTAAGAACAAGTCATTGAAGAGAACAAGAAGACATTGTTTGGGTATGTTAGACATAACTAGCAAACATGATAACCAGATTATGCATGAATAAAATAAGTCTTCCCTGAAACCTTGAATACTAATGCTTGTGATAAATTACCTATGTGTGAAATAATCATGACCATACATGTTAAGTTTATTTAGGATCATAATGTTTTGATAGTATTGAGATTATACTAATGCATGTATGATTATGTATGAGATCTTGGGGATGATACAATGATGACACTAGTGCACACTTAAGCATGCATAGTGGTCCAGGATGGATATAATTTCAAGAGCAGATAATCCAGGAAGCAAAGACCAAGAGGGAGCACACTCCAGTAGTTCCTGCAAGGAAGCAAAGATTGAGAGGGAGTCCAACCTACAACTAAACAAAGATAAGTATTTGAATTGTCATATATATGATTACTTAAATGATGCTTTCCTGTCATACTTATGTTCCTAGATTTAGGTTGTGTATTATGCATATTAGAATAATTGCATTAATGAACAATATATTACTAATATGCATGTAATGGGTAAGTGGCCTATGGCACTATACAACATTCCATTGCTACTTATCTAGAATGAAACCTCTTTGCTGACATGTTGGGAGAAGTGCAAACTCTTAACAATGTTCTGGTAGAGATGGAAGGCATCTAGAAAGTTACGGGATATGGATAAATGTTGTATTGAAGCATTGGCTAAGATAATTGCATGACTGTATGACATATATTCTTATGTGTAAGATTTGTGTTCTGAAAACTATGAGAAGTTTATAATCATGCAATTGAATTTGACTTGTAGGAAAGATCATGTACAATCACCTACAAAAGGACTACAACATTTGTTCCAGCAACAAAGTTCAAAGAAAACTATCTATTGAAGATATTGAAGAATCTGAAGTTCCCAGGATCCGGGATGCAGTAATGGAAGGATGCCATGATCAAGGAGTACCAGTCGATCATGAAGAATGATGTATGGTATGTGGTCTCGAGACCAAAAGGGAAGTCTGTTGTGACTTCCAAGTAGATCTATAAGATGAAGCATGCTGCATATGGTAGCATAGAGAAATACAAGGCAGGGTTTGTTGCTCGTGGCTTCTCCTAGAAAGAGGCGATAGATTATGAAGAGACTTTTTTTCCTATAGCCAGATACACTTCCATCATATCAGTACTTGCTCTGGATGCAGTGATGAATTGGAAGATACACCAGATGGATGTCAAGACAGCTCTCTTGAATGGTGTAGTCGAAGAGGAAGTGTATGTGGAGCAGCCACTTAGTTTTGAGACACATGACAGAGAGTCATATGTGTGTAGGTTGAAGAAAGCCTTGTATGGCTTGAAGCAAGATCCTAGGACTTAGGGATGATGCATTTCTTTCTAGGCATGGAGGTGTGGCAGAGTGCAGATGGGATCTTCCTTGGACAAGGGAAGTATGCAGTAGAGATCCTCAAAGGGTTCAGGATGATGGACTGCAAGGCCATGGGCACACCTATGGCATCGAACCTGAAGCTTCTATGTGATGCTTCATCTAATCCGGTTGATGTCACTGTGTATCGTCAGATGATTGGGTCCTTGATGTACCTAACGAACACGAGAACAGGTATTTGCTTTGCGGTGAACACCTTGAGCCAGTTCCTGACGGATCCTAGACATGTTCACCTAATTGTTGTGAAGCATATTCTGAGGTTCCTGAAGGATGCAGTTGATTATGGGCTAGAGTATGATGCAAATCAAAAGTTTAACCTGGAGAGTTATGTTGATTCAGATTGGGAAAGCAGTGCTGCAGATAGGAAGAACACTTCGGGGTGCTGCTTCAGTATGGGATCAGGTGTGATCTCTTGGCTTAGCAGGAAGCAGTCCTGCGTAGCACTCAATACAGCCGAAGCAGAGTATGTCACAGCTTGTTTGGCCAGTTGTGAGGTAGTATGGCTTAGGAAGCTAATGTCTAAGTTATTTGATCTCCCATTGGATGATACCTGTATATATTGTGACAACCAGAGTTGTGTGAAGTTGTCTGAGAACCCGGTGTTCCATGATAGGTCGAAGCACATCGAGAAAAAATATCACTATATCAGGTATGTGGTGCACAGAGTAGCAGTGAAGCTCCTGTATGTTGTGACAGATGAGCAGGTTGCAGATGTGTTGACGAAACCACTAGCCAGAGTGAAGTTTGAATACTTCAGAGAGAGGCTTGGTGTTCTTTAGATTGAAGATACTTCGAGGAAGAAGTGATGGGACACATCTGCAGGATCCATTCCAATCATGGTGATAGGAGGATCCTTCCCATGGATGTGGATATAAGCGTTGTATGATGAGCATCAGGACGATGCTCCAGTTACTGCTCTATATATGCATCAGTTGGATGCTTTGTATGATCAGGATGATCATGTGTGATGAGTATCAGGATGATACTCTGTATGATGTGCATCAGAACAATGCAGTGACGATGATCAGGATGATCATATGTGATGAGTATCAAAACGATACTCCAGATGATATGCATCAGGTGGATGCTTTACATGATCAGGGGGATCATGTGTGATGATATGCAGCAGGTGGATGCTTTACATGATCAGGTGGATCATGTGTGATGATATGCATCAGGTGTATGCTTTACATGATCAGGTGGATCATGTGTGATGACAAGTATCAGGATGATGCTTCAGATGACATGCATCGGGACGATGCTATGATGATGTGCATCGGGATAATGTACTATATGATGATGATCGATATGATCATGAGTATCAGGTTGATACTCTGTGGCCGTGGATAGGTTGTGCATGTAGCATAGAAAATATCTTGGGAGATTCGATAGGTTGAGCGGTAAGCTTGTAAATAAGTCCTGGGATGCTCTTTAGAGTTCTTGCGGGAAGTAAGACACTCTTTAAAGGTTTTGCTTGACCACATGTAATCAGCCCTAGAGATCTGATAGGTTGAGCAGTAAGCTCGTAATCAGTCCTGGGATGCTCTTTAGAGTACTTGCAGGTTGCAAGATGCTCTTTAAAGGTTTTGTGGTGCGGGGGTCACATATAATCAGTCCTGTAGATCCGATAGGTTGAGCAGTAAGCTCGTAATCAGTCCTGGGATACTCTTTAGAGTTCTTGCAGGATGCAAGACACTCTTTTAAGGTTTTGTGATAGTCAGCATGTAAAATATCCTAGGAGATCCGATAGGTTGAGAGGTAAGCTCGTAAATTAGTCCTAGGATGCTCTTTCAAGGTTTGTTTGACGCACGTAATAAATCCTGAGGATTCCACGGTATGGCCAGTGTTGATGAAGACCTACAGGTAGTGGGCCTACATCCAACATGAAAAAGGGATGGATCTGTAGAACTTCCTATGACGAGAAGAATTCAGAGATAGCCCAGTGATCGAGATGTCGAGTATAGCAACAATGATGATGATGATGCTCTGTGATCTAGTGATGATGATCTAGCTCTAGAATTGAAGACTTGTGCCTATATGTATTGATGACTTGTGTCAAGAGAATACCTTCCTAGTTAAGAGGGAGTGTTGATGTATTTGTAACTTCGGAAGATATTCACTTGTATATTGTATGTATTACATTTGTACCTTATTGTATCCCCAACAGAGATCTATTATTCCTCCGATTGGAAGTGTCGTCATGTGTACTTGCAAGTGTCGCAAGTTATATTGTAAGTGTCGTAACTTATACTTGATGGGTTATTAGACCACCTTGATGGGGTCGGCCCTGTATGAGTCATGTGGGTCAAAGGGTTATTAGACCACCCTAGAGGGGTCATCCCAGTCAGCATTATGTTAAGTGGTTAAGTTGGGGCCGACCTAGTTGAGTAAAGGTGAGGTCAAGTTAGTGTATAAATAGAGAGTGCGTGTCTCTCATTTTACACATTCTATTATTCACTCACTTCGCATTAGTGAGAGAGAGGAGGAGTGGGAACAAGTGGAGGAGGAGCATGCTGCTGAAGATATCTATATCTTTGGTTTGATCATGGTGATCCTTGTATTGATGCTTATTCTATCTCTGAGGAAGTTGCGGGGTTTTTCACCTTCTTGGTTTTCCCCGGTGAAATGTTTTGTGTCTCTTGTCTCTTGTCTCTTGTCTCCTATGCTTGATATGTTGTACATGTTGTTCTTGCAGTTAAGATCCTAGATCTATTGAATTAAATGATGAAAAACTAACAACCACAAGGAATGAGATGTTCAAGTTATCATTTTTTAGAGTATGCCCAAAAAGCCTAGAACCCAATTTTCCAAAAAGGACTCTCCTTTATATGTGGAACCAAAATCCACACATCCAACAGTTGATGACTACACTTATGATTATGAAGAAAAAATTCCAAATCCAATGAGGGAACAAGTTGAGTCAATCCAGATATGTTCACTTGTTTCTCCAATGCTCATAAAGAAGAACAGGAAAATCAAGAAGTTAGAAGAGGAATTTAAGGAGATTTGGATGTTGGATCTCCATATCAAGCATGAAAATGAGTCTTTGAAGAGCCATATTTCCATATTCCAAAGATATAATGAGCACCTAGAGTTTGAGAATAAGAGGTTTCTCAAGCAAGCAAGGAAGTGCTATCAAAAAAGTCAGCATGTTGATTTGTAGAATTGAAGGCTAGGGATTAAGATAAATATACAACAAAAGATCAAACAAACATATCAAGCCTCAACCTCCAACATATACATCTTCATCGATGTTGTAACTAACATGTAAAGAGGTTTGGCATCAATACAATTTTGTTGCATTTTTTAGATTTTTTTGGAAACAGTAGTGAAATTTTAATTAGACATCTAGTTTAATTACATGAGGACATACAATGCCTCAAGTGTGGGCGAGATGTTGGACCCTAGTTTTTGTACATTTTTCACTGTCATTATACCCTTTTTGACCACTTGATCCTCCATGTCCACCATCGTATTACTTTTTTTATATCATATTTACGCTTTTACAAAGTATATACTACAAAGGGATTTACAAGGTATTGACGTTGTCCATTTCTCAAAAGAATCCTATTTTTGATGACTTGATGAATTTGAACTTGATTTACTAATGATAATTATGCTTTAATTATGATTATTACAAGAATATTGGATCTTGTAACCATTATGCAAGTTCCTGTAACCATTCGTTGTTTAGCATATCAGCGCCGACTTAGACCAAAATCCGCCACATGGGTTTTGTCCAATGTAAGGTCCTTGAGATAGTTAGGCACATGTTGGACTAGATCATGTGTGATTAAGGTAGGTGCTCCAGTGCGTTTCCATATTCGAATTAAAAAAAAAATAGAGAATTTCATGCAAATCGTCATGAAATTAATTATGACAAACTGATGTTCTCCTCCTATGTCAGGCTTGGACATTTATCTCAAAATACAAATTTCGCACGATTTCTTGTGCTAGTTTGGAAGCCACAAAATAGGGGATTGAGTGCAATCCTTTAACACTCCTTCTCTTGGGTTTTAATTGTTATATATATGACAATTCAATCATCATGAGATATATATGGATAGATTTTGATGGAATGATATGATAGAATATGGGAGAGAACAAAGGATTGATTTACATGCTCATTGTGTACCTTTCAACTTGCCCTTTATTTTAGTACAAGACTATTGATGTCTCATTTGGCATGGTGATCATCATGTGATATTGTAGTTCACTTATGCAACATGTTACATGCTAGGCAGGGTCCCTTAGTACATGATGCATTTCATTAGTTTGTTTGTTTGTTCGTTTAATTGTTAATGCATAGTAGTTTGTGTGTGATTTAGCTTAGACTGGTTATTTCTCTTTTATGCAATATTTGGTTTGGTGTGATCATTTTTGAATTTTGATTGATGCTTATGTTATTAAGCTATAGGGAACACTCCTTCATGGATAGTTATTGAAAATACTACTCAATAATACTTCTCAATACTTGGGTAATTTAAAGATTATACATTGTGCCTATGATTGCATGCTAGTAGATATTGTTTCAAATGCTTGAAGTATTCCTCTAGTATAGGATCAACTCAGTTAATTCCTTTTTCATTTGATTTCTTTTTTGATGAGCTCTGTTATTGTGTGCATTTATTGAAAGCATCTAATTGCTATTTATTGTTGAACACATTGCTAAGAGACTATTACAAGAACGTTATGTTCATTGAATGGAAGATTGTAACTTGGTGCCTATAAGATAGTGAATGATAATTGAAGTGATTAGAATGTCTCTATAATTTGATTGATTTCCTTTGAGTTATTTCTGGAAAACAAAAGAGAAGTGTGTTTTTACTGAGATAGAAGTTGTTAATAAGTTTCCCTTGCTTATATAGTTCCTGCATTTCATAAGATCACATCATCGGTTGATAATTTAATGTTACAGAATTTAATAAGCATATAAATGACCTGAAGGAGTGTTGAAATATTGTAACTTCGAAGAATATTCTATTATACTTTATTATTGTAATTTATTCGGAGATGTTTTATTCCTCCGTCGGGATGTTATTATTACATTTGGTCATGTAAAGGCATTGAGGTAAATCCTCCTTTGTAAGTCGGGGCATTAGATCCCCCTAGAGTCAAATGTAATGGGGTTTTTAAGTCCCCTAGAGGAGTCGGCCCAGTCAGCATTAGTTGAGTGGTAAAGTTAGTTGAGGCCGACATGTCAAATTAAAGTAGAAGTGAATGTATAAATAGAGAGCTAGGCTCTCTCATTTATTCATTCATTCACACAGAAACTCACTTGTGTATTGATCATAGGAGAGAGAGAGAGAGAGAGAGAGAGATCTGCGAAGGAGAAGGAGCACTTGTTTGGGGATTTTCTCTTTGTACTTTTTGGTCATCTATATTGAGGAATTTTTGTTGGGTTTTCTACCCCATGAGAGTTTCCCAGGATAAATTTGTGTCTCTTGTGTGTATGTTGTGCTTGTTATTCTTTCAGTGATCCTGTATATGCTATTGTTGTGAAATTGAATTGAATACTCATTTTATCTATCTTATCATATTGATTCTTAACATGGGATCAGAGCTATCCTGAAGGAAGGAAATGTATGGCATTTACGATACTTGTTTCACTTACGACAATTTGAAAGCCAGGGCTTTGTATAGCAAAACCTAGTCATCGTGGAACTTTCGCTATAAATCACTTTTGGCAAAGGTTCAAGATATAAAACTTGGACAGGCCGAATATGACATGTTCTTGTACCTTATATCCAAGTTTCATCCTCAGATTCGTTGCAATGTGTGAGATATGATCCATACAAGTTAGGGTTTCTGCCTCTTCCAGAATGCAGCCCTAAACAGGTGACCTAGGGAAAAAGGTCATATCTCGGGATAGGAATATCCAAATGGAATTATGTAAAAAGTTACAGTTAGGGAACGGACTTTAGTTTCATAGGTCCGAGTATCAGAGGCCGAAGTTAAAACAGTGACACATGGCACTATGTATAAGTTCAAGATGTTGTTTCATCCCATAAACAAGTGACCTAGGGAAAAAGGTCATATATCAGGATAGGAAGCTCCAAATAGAATTCCGTAAAAACTCATGATTAGGGAATGGACTATAGTTTCACAGGTCCAAGTATCAGAGGCCGAAGTTGAAACAGTGACACGTGGCACGCCGTACAAGTTCGCTATGTGGTTTCATCCCATAAACAGGTCATGTTGGGAAACGTAGCATATATCTCTGATGGAGAATCCCATGAAGCTAAAACCTGTGGGGTTGGAAAGGTGACAAGTCAAGATACCATAGGAAAATGTTTCAGACATCGAGGATCCGAAATTGTAGAGATACACCAGAAACAATACTGCACATCTAAAACGGCTCAACGGAGGAAATCAAAGAAGAGGAGGAAAAAGTTCTCACTTAGGGTTTTCATTTTTTTAGGTATGGCACGACCTGATACAATGTTGGAGACACCTGATGCAACATTGGAAACTTTGAAAATGTATTTGGAATCCAATCATCATAGATATTAATATTCCATCAAAATGTTGTGGGAGGAAGGAGATTGAAAATTAGGGTTTCCAAGTAAGAAGAAACCCCTAGCAATGTTGGGAGACTCGTAGGGAAGCAATGAAGGAGGTTTAAATGGCACTGATATTCTATCATCCTAGCACCATGAACCTATATAAGATGTTTACAAGAGATATAACTTGGATGGTTAGGGTTTTACCCTTATAGAAAAGACTACAAGCAATCTTAACAAGTATGACTTGAGGAGATGCAGGTATGTTTTGAAATCTGTTTCATTTATCTGATGGTTAAGTTCATGATATGTTTGTCTTCATATTATTGAGTTTAGTACAATCATGACTAATTTTAGACTTGTCTAGTCACCTTAGTAAAAGTATGAATGCATGTGAATGATAGAAGACATTCATTGATTAGGGTTATGACACTTATGATTGTACTAATGCACTTGTGGTGTTGTATGAGGATGATGTTGTTTGCTAACATGAAAGGTACATCAAGAAAGACAAATCAAGTTCTCGATAAAGAATTTATGACCATGATGACATGAAGAGAAAGACTCATCCATAGTCTTTGATCACATAGAATCTCTACTTATGAGGATGGATAGAATTTCAAAGACATATAATCATGATGTTATCATAAAGGGAAAATAGAGATCAAGAGGGAAGCAACCACACAAACATAAAAGATAAGTATTTGAGTTGTTATTTGAATTACTTCTTGAATCTCTGAATAGTTAATGATATTGCTCGTAATAGTTGTATGCATATTTGTATTCCTAGAAGCAGGAAATATAGCATGCATAGTGTAAGCATTCATATAGCATTGAACAATATACTACTAATATGCATATGATGGCTAAGTTGGGAAAACGTTCCATTGTTGCTCGTCTAGAATGAAACCTCTTTGCTAACATGTTGTGAGTTGTGCACGCTCTTGATAGTATGTTCTGGTAGAGATGGAAGGCATCTAGATAGCCACTGTATGCATACAGGATATGGAAAAGCGTTGTTCCAAAGTATTGGTCAAGATAGTTGCATAACTATGTGAATCATATCAGTATGCATAATAGGTTATCATTGAAATGTCAACATGATTTGATAATTATGAAGTGTTACTAATTATGTATTTGAATTTGATTTGTAGGAAAGATCGTGTGCTATGATCTGCAAAAGAAGGTTGATGAACACTTGTTCCGAAGAACAAGTGATGATTGTTCAACAAGAAGACTTACAAATCAAACATACTATATAAGTACAAAGCAAGGCTCGTGGCTATAGGATTCTCTTAGAAAGAGGGAGAGGATCATGATAAGATTTTTTCTCCAATGGCTAGACACACTTCCAGAGATAGATTACACCCATGGATGACAAGACCATTCTCTTGAATGGTGTAATTGAAGAAGAAGTGCATATCAAGCAAACTCCCAAGAGCTGAAAGAGAATCACATGATAGAAGAAGGCTTTGTACAGGTTCAACAGGTACCCGGGATCGATAGTCATTTGAAAAGCTTGATGATCACCACGGGTGATGTGGATTTCAACCTTTGCTACAAGGTAGAAGATGGTTTCTATATACATATGACATGCTTCTCTCAGATGGATGCAAGAAGGAACTCATCATAGAGTTCGAGTGAGCTTGAGACTCATATCAGTAGACCCATCTAACGGGAGATGGCACGGATAGATATGCAAAAGATCACTCAATGAAGAGTGTAAATGATGTCCAGTCACAGAGGGAGGACAATACTCAGATGTAGAAAACTCCACTTCAGAGGGAGTAGATCTCAGAGTTAAAGAATATTGGCATGACTTTTGTGATTACATATGTGGTTGAGATCATATGAGATTTTCCCTTAGCCAAGGAAAATGTGAAGTAGAGATTTGGGATGATGGTCAGTGGTTTCTGCAGTTTACAAACAGATGATTGGTTCGTTGATGTATCTGATGAATACCAGGCCAAATATATGCTTTGTTGTGAACACCTTGAGTCAGTATCTAGTTAATCCTAGACGGGTTCACCTGGTAGCTGCAAAGCATGTGATGAGGTACATGAAAGGTATGATAGAATTTGGTCTATACTGTGTTGGAGATCATGACTACAAACTGTATGGTTATACAGATGCAGATTGGGTTGGAAGTGTCTCAGACAGGAAGAGCACCTTAGGTGGATGTTATTGTCTGGGATCCACCATGATCTCATGGTTTAGCAGGAAGCAGTACAGTGTTTCTCTTAGCACAGCTGAAGCAGAGTATATAGCATCTTGTTTTGCTAGTTGTGAGGCCATATGGATTTGGAAGTTGATGTCAAGATTATTTGACCTGGAGTTGGATAACACAGTGATTCTATGTGAAACCATAGTTGTATAAAGATGACGAAGAACCCAGTGTTCCATGACAAGTCAAAGCACATATAAATCTGGTATTTTATATACGAGATATGGTACATAAGGGAGCTATAAAGCTCCAGTATGTGAGCATTGATGAGAAAGTTGTTGATGTGTTCGCTAAGCCTCTGTCTCGAGTGAAGTTTGAGTACTTCCGTTACAAGCTTGGTGTGGTTCGAAAGGACCTTCCTCGAAAGGGGGAGCAGTGCTGATGCTAATGATGATGTTGTTGTAGTGGGATTATATCATCCCTGGACACATGACCTAAAGGGATCTGTAGACTCTTGTCTCCGAGAATGTGATGATGATGATGATGATGTTGCAGTGGGATTGTATCATCCCTGGACACATGACCTAAAGGGATCTGTAGACTCTTGTTTCCGAGAATGTGATGATGATGATGTTACCATGGGACTGTATCATCCCTGGATACATGGCCAAAAGGGATCCGTAGACTCTTGTCTCCGAGAATGTGATGATGATGATGTCGTGCTAGTAAATCCTAGATTTGATCTAGGTCACATCCAATATGAAAAAGGACTGGCTCTGTGTTGGTAAATCCTAGATTTGATCTAGGTCACATCCAGTATGAAAAAGGACTGGCTCTGTGGTGGTAAATCCTAGATTTGATCTAGGTCACATCCAGTATGAAAAAGGACTGGCACTGTGGTTGGGATTGCATCATCCCTGAACATTAGTTCAAAATGGATCCAGATACTTTGTATTCGTGAGGTTGGGATTGCATCATCCCTGAACATTAGTTCAAAACGGATCCGGAGATGTTGTCTTCATGAGGTTGGGATTGTATCATCCCTGGACATTAGTTCAGAATGGATCCGGAGACTTTGTCTTCGTGAGGTTGGGATTGTATCATCCCTGTACATTAGTTCAGAATGGATCCGGAGACTCTGTCTTTGAGAGGATAGGATTGTATCATCCTTGGAATTATGTCCTAAAGTGAAAGGGATTGATCATCTCGTAATTGGATCATGTGTGCTGCAGGTTATGTTGCTGCAGAAGAAGATGTTGATATTGTTGATCGAAAGATCAAGATGATGTTGTTGTAGACTATCTAGTGATCGAGTGCTGCAGAATATGAATATCAAAGATGAAGCCTCGGTGTTGTAGAAGATGATGTTCCAGTACTGAAGATGTTGAAGATGTTCCAGTAACTATTCTAGTTGTTGATGATGTTGAAGAAAACTTTTGATGATTTATAGATGTATCACCTCGATGTTGTTGATGATGCTCTCTCCCCTTGATCCTACAGTTGATGTTGATGTTGTCAGTAGAATACCCTTCTTGTTAAGGGGGAGTGTTGAAATATTGTAACTTCGAAGAATATTCTATTATACTTTATTATTGTAATTTATTCGGAGATGTTTTATTCCTCAATCGGGATGTTATTATTACATTTGGTCATGTAAATTCATTGAGGTAAATCCTCATTTGTAAGTCGAGGCATTAGATCCCCCTAGAGTCAAATGTAATGGGGTTTTTAAGTCCCCTAGAGGAGTCGTCCCAGTCAGCATTAGTTGAGTGGTAAAGTTAGTTGAGGCCAACATGTCAAATTAAAGTATAAGTGAATGTATAAATAGAGAGCTAGGCTCTCTCATTTATTCATCCATTCGCACACACACTCACTTGTGTATTGCGCATAGGAGAGAGAGAGAGAGAGAGAGAGAGAGAGAGAGAGAGAGAGAAATCTGCGAAGGAGAAGGAGCACTTGTTTGGGGATTTTCTCTTTGTACTTTTTGGTCATCTATATTGAGGAAGTTTTCTTGGGTTTTATACCCAAGAAAACCCATGAGGGTTTCCCAGCATAAATTTGTGTCTCTTGTGTTTATGTTGTGCTTGTTATCCTTTCAGTGATCATGTATATGCTATTCTTGTGAAATTGAATTGAATACTGATGCTATCTTTCTTAGCATATTGAATCTTAACACAGAGAGGGTATATAGAGAATTTATTTGCAGCGCTAGAGGTGCACTAGGAAATTTTAATGGGTGGTCTATCACAAAATGCACCATGTAAAAATTAAAACTTTCATGGAGGAAGATTCAACACAACACCTTGATATGGTCCCTATTGACATCTACAGTTTCCCCAGATGGGAAGAAGGACTTGTGAATATCTAGGAAGCTGTCACCTACCCAATTTTTTAGAATAATTATTTTCTACTATTATCCTTTTTGCAAAAAAAAAAAATTAATACTTTGTGTTAGATTATAATTACAAGTTTGTAAATATGACCAAGTAGGTAAAAAATGAATGTAATGACTCATTATTATTATTTAATAAATGGAAATGGGAGACAAACACTCAAGAAAGCTGTTACAAGAGTATACACTAGCCCACTAGGAGGAATGGAAGCTACTGGAAGGATTGGGACAGATGGCAGCATTTGCACTCTACCATTAGCTGTTGGTATGGGACAACTCCCCCTAATTTTGTGGCATTTCCCTCTCCAAGTGGAGAGAGGTGAGCAAGCAGCTCACTAATGACCAGTTAATTTCAAAAGACCTAGGCAGCCTATAAAAGCCAATTCGAATTGAGCAGGCATCTCTTACAATGTTTTATGCAGGAACATTCCTCATGCTCATCAGGTGATGGCTGAGAGATTCGAATAGGGGAGGCTGTGGAGAGTGCAAGTATAAGTTTGCAAATGTTATGAGAAGGTCATACCAGAGGTGCTGGTGCTGATCCCATTGAATTACTAAGCCTGTAAGGCTAGATATATAAATTTTCTTGATGCTGCAAGTTGAAGTCCTAAGCTGCAGAACCTTCTTCCTCCTGGTGGATCAGTGGATAGGCTCGGGGGTCCTAAGGTAGACATCTTGGTTGTTTGGGAGCAGGTTGGGTGGAACAGGTTTCTTAAGTGATTTGTTCCTCCCATTACACTCAGGTTCTATTCTGCTTTGTTTTCTTTTTCAAATCACATGAATGCTCTCAGAAAATGGCTTAGTATTGTTATTTAATGATCAATAGTAGAGAATGTCATATCCTAAATAATTTAGATTTGTTGAACTGATAAAATGACTCCTCTGCATTTTTCCCCATGCGTGGAGCTGCATCGTACTCCAATACAGAGAGGTAGCATTAAATATGCCCAGTTAAAAGTGAAACCTTGCATGCATCTAAATACCTAAACCAAAGACCACCCATGCACAAACCTATGTTTATCATGCATCTTATATTTTAGCAGTTGTAGATTAGATCTATTCATGTATTGTTTCACTATTCAATTCTGTATGTTGAAACAACTTAACAGAAACTAAGAATAGCAGTAGGTTCTTTTCTTATTTCTGAAGGTGATCATTATGTTAACAACTAGGGCTACTGATCTTTGCTAATTACTTCAAAGAAAACAATAGCATGGATTCTGTTTAACCATATTCCCATTTTGCTATCTTCTTATTGTTTTCAGAATCCGATTGATCTTATATAAATATTGTCTTCACCGTATTATATTGTACAAATAGAAAGAAAGCTAATGTGTTATTTTATCCTTTCATCAGAGGTCCAAAATGGACGAATACAGGAATATATAGTTAGAATAAGAAAACTGTATATTCATAAGCAAACAAATTATCTGATGATTGTACTATTATTTTCTTTGTTTTCCTGAACTATCAATTGCATGTGATAAAACTTACATCACAGAATATCAAGTTATTAACAACTAGGACAAACATAGCTTTATTAAATTGACAGATTAAATTATAGTATCTCTACACCCAAGCTGGGGTCAACAGGTTCTCATTACATCATTATTTATAACATTTAACAGTTACAGAATCAAGGTTTCCTTGCCATAGACAATTTAACTGCAGAATCAAGAGTTGTTATTCTTATTCCTTTAAAACATCAGTATAGACATGTAGATTTCATTCACATCGATAGCTAGGGTTTAACATTATCACTTATGCTTTCAAAACAAAACCATTTCCTTTCTAATTTCAGCTTAATCCATACAAGCACAAACGCAGTGTAAGCCTGGAAGACCGCTCTCGGCTTATAGCCACTTTGTAATTAAACAAACATGCCTTTCGTTACTCGGATCAGAGTTCAAGAATGAGTAGATCGAAAACATCATACGCAGACCTGAAACCTAAAATATCTTAACCAGCTATTAGATACAGATACGAAAATGAGAAGACCCATTTCACCAAACGTAGCCATCAAACCCTGAACATTATCGTTTCCATTTAAAATAACAGTAGTTACACCCTACGGTCGCCACTATCTTTTGCTGAAGGTTCCTTTCGAAACCCCACGTCATTTATACACACAGCAAATACTGAAACCAAGTTACAGTCAACGTATCTCCTCAGGCATCAACCCAGAAGTACTCAAAACGATAAGACATAAAACGTAAAGATGCAAGACTATTTGCAAACACAAGGGTTCAACCCTGCTAAACTCGTCAATGCCAGGAATGGTCGACCGTATATTTTAAACATTTACATCACCTACTCTATCAACAAAAACTCAAAACTGAAGGTTTCCCAAATGCTGCAGGCGAGACAAAAGCCACTGCCGCGAAGGCATGCTACCAGCACTTGCTCATCAAGTCTGATTCCAGGAGAACCACTAAGGAGGGATACCACCGAAGCTTACCGGTGGGTTTGATTAAGTTCTCTTCCCCTTCAACTATTCTGGAACCCTTTGGATTCGCCGAGGGTTACCTGCAAACAGCCATACAATAAGTTAAGCATCGGATCATGGGAAAGAAAATACATGCAACAAGAATATTATGGAAACTCTTGCATCATTACGTTACCTGAGTTGTGACAGACGAAGCCAGCATCCATCCACTACGAAGGAGATGTACCCAGCTCGAAGACCACCCTATGTGATAACATCCGAAGACTTGCAACCCGACGGAGAAACCCAGACTTGTATGCTACTACAAGGCCCAACCGCCGCACTCATCCAACCTGTGGATGGCCACACCATTTAACTCCTAACTCGGCCTCCATTGACTGCTCTCACATATAGTTTGAGGACTGATACCAGTCTCAGGATCGAGCCCTGGGAAGGCTAGAAAAACCAGCAAACCCTAAGTGCCTCTCGGCCGATTGGCCTCACATCCCAAACCCTACCATCGAACAATGACCAAGAAATGTTACAAAATCCATAAGTTACGCAAGGGGTTCAACTCATCCCAATACACAACGATCAACAGCGGAGATCCATCCTCATCAAGCCACGTTGGAAGGTGGTAGGAGTAGCATTCAATTACCCATCTACCTCCCAAGCTACGAGGTTGCCATATCGGTGGACAGCAGGGCAGGAGGCCCGTGACAACTCAACATTCCAAACCCTTTCACACAATGAGTTAGCTATCACCACTTACACATAGCAATATCCTTAACACTGTGGCCAGGAACAATAATTGCAAACCAAATCATTTAATACACCCTCGATTCGTATGCAGGCTTTTGCAGGGCCATCATTCCACCTGCCAACCCATACAAATCAACGTTAAAAGCATTAATATGTAAATATTATCAATGTATAACGATCACTGATAGCATATAGCCAAGGTCGCATACGATCCCATATAATCAATTGCGAAACACATTCATAGCTTATGAATATCCACTAAGGTCGCAAGCAACCATAGGGCATGGTTTGACTCCGCCCATCACATAAAGCCTATTATAAAGTTCACTATAGGGATTATTGCAGAGCTCATAAAGCTTGTCCACACCATAAGTTATATAAACACACCGCTAGGGTATGGTTGCCACCCAAGGACCCATCGCACACATTGCATGGTAGGGTATTAATACTTAAGGCATCACCATTTTAATTGCCCAGACAATAGAGATATAAAACCAACTTATCACTCTTTCCATAGCATGACTTAAGACCGTGAGCCCTTGTCCTGAACCTGTCACCGTCAATATTTATAAAGAGAATTACTTAACAGCCGCAAGACATTTATGGAATGATCATACGCAAAGTCATCAACACTTAACGGAAGCATTCATGACGAACACACCCTGAGATATACGTTATCTGCAGTCTTGAGATAGACAGGTTCATCTCACAGAATTGGAAGGAGACCATACCTGTAGCATCGAAATTCATAAGTAGTCTCGATTTAGATCACGGTTATGAAACACTCTGAATTTTATCGCTATCTCTTACCTGCGAATCTGTGCATGAAGGACGAGTGCAATGCTTTAGCGGAGTAGATAAGTAAGCCTCGGGGCACCTCGTGGGACCCTTTCATCATCATCCAGAAAAGTTAAACTGTCAGCACTTGTCAAAAGAATTATGTTTTCCAGTGCATCATAATTTTCAATCATTCCAGCATACGAATAAAGTACAAATTCATTAATTTATTTTCATGACGTCATTAAAAGACAAAAGACACAACCATTAAATTGTTCCTACCAAGCGACACTTTTATTAATTGTTGAATATTGATTATTATTATTTCCGCATTTTACAATATTAGCCTTTTTTATGGCGATTTAAAAAAATTTAAATTTTATGAAAATATTGGGATGTTACATGTGGTATCAGAGCTCATGTTCGAACTCTAGGCCTAAAAACGGTCCAAGAAACACGCAAACAAAAAATTTATGACTGTGAAAATTTTCACTAACTCAAGTTTAAATTATTTTGTTCTATACAGAAAAATTTCTTTGATTTACAAATATGGAAGGATCAGCTGAACACATAAGGGGCAGATTTCTGCCAAACAGCCCCAGTATGGAACAACAATTCCAGGGCAATCGGGGTAATGATTCATCAGAATTATTGTGTGCTTTTCATGAATTAAAAGCAGAGATCCAGTTAGTAAAACAGGACAATGAAAGAATCCTTCAGACACGGGAAGAATTGAAGCAAGCACTGTTTGACCAATATCCAAAATATGAACAGAACTTAGAACATACTTCTGAGACTAAAGAGCTATCCCAGGAAGGCAAGAACAAACAAATAGAAACAGCTGAAGACAACAGCAACTCAACATCATCAAGAGCTACCAAACAACCACGTAAAAATAAGCATAACTACTCTAGTGATAGTAGTGAAGGAGACTGTAAGCCCAAAAGAAAAAGGAATAGACAGTACGAACAGATATCTGGTGAATTCAAGAAAATCAAACCCCCAATTTTCAATGGCGAGACAGAAAAAGGAGAGACGGCAGAAGCATGGCTATCCGGCATGAAAACGTATTTTCAGATCTACGACTACTCGGAGTCCTTGAAGGCGAAGATGGCAATCTATAATCTGACCGGGAAGGCAGATATTTGGTGGCAAGACCTTAAAAGGGTAAAAGGTGTAAAAGACCAAGATGTTAGTTGGAGTACTTTTAAAAGACACTTCAAGAAGAAATTATTATCTAAGTAGTATTATGAAGAAAAATCCAAAGAATTTTATGATCTGAAACTGGGAACGATGAATATGAAAGAACTGAACAGCAAGTTTTTAAGTCTGCTAAGATATGTGCCGTATATGGTGGAAGAAAAACCAAAGGTCCAGAGGTACCTAAGTTGTCTACCTTTCCACATCAAAGACAGGATATAGTACGATAACCCTAAGACCCTAGAGGAAGCCATGAGGAAAGCCACTTTTTGCTTTGACCAGAATAAGAGAAGAGAAGGGGTACCTAGCTGGAAAAACTAAAAACCCAGTAACTTTGAACAGAAAAAGAAGAATTTTAGATATGGCGGCAATTCCAGTTTTCAGAAGAAAAATTTTCAGAATCAAAAATTTCAGCAGAACAGAAATAATCAACAGCAGAAATTTATAGCACCTAGAAATGTCCCCAATGTTGCCAGGACCAATGAACAGAATCCACCTATAAAATGATTTGAGTGCCAAGGGCCCCATTATGCCTCAGACTGTCCCCTCAGGAAACGAGCGGCCAATCATATTCACTCCATACAATCCGAAGCTACTGTAGGAGATGTGGCAAGAGAAGTACCCAAAATTAGTGCAGCATTAGACAACCAGCAAGCAGAACACCAAGTCTCAATAGTGGAGGTCGAAGGTATGCTGCAAAACCACCCTGTTTCTATTTTAATTGACCCCGGTGCTAGTCTAAGTTATATATCACCAGTTGTGGTAGAAAGACTTAATTTGAAAACAGAGAAATTCGATAAATTCTGGTTAGTTAGATTAGCGACAAGAACAAAAAGGAAGGTTTCTGACTTTGTGGAAAATTGTGCTTTATCTATGAATCAACTAACAACGCAGGTTAAGCTAAATATTTTTCCATTAGGGTCATATGACATCCTAGTCGGTATGGATTGGTTAGAAACCCATCAGGTCATTCTAAATTGTTACGAAAAAATCTTCAATTGCTTGGATGATGAAGGAAAGACAGCAGAGGTAAAAGGCATCCCCAGAAAAAACATCCATTCGGCAGATTTTATCCACGCAAGTAGAAAGGGAAATTAGGAAAGGGTGTCAGATGTTTGCTATGAATGCGGTGCATGATGAGATAAGTACTAAGGAGGACAAACTAAAAATGGAAGACATACCTGTCTTGCAAGATTTCCAAGATATTTTTTTAGAAGAGATCCCAGATTTACCTCTCAAAAGGGACCTGGATTTTACTATTGAATTAATACCTGGCATTGTACCAAGTTCTAAAGCCCCATATCGGATGAACATACTAGAGCTGAATGAGTTAAAATCTCAGCTAAAGGAGCTGATCGATAAAAATATATATAAGACCCAGTGTGTCCCCTTGGGGAGCACCGGTCATTTTTGTTAAGAAGAAGGATGGTACCCTAAGACTTTGCATAGATTATCGTCAACTGAATAAAATGACGATCAAGAATAGGTACCCATTGCCCCTCATTGATGATCTCTTTGACCAGCTACACGGAGCAACAGTGTTCTCGAAGATCGATTTACGATCAGGATATCATCAGGTCCGTGTGAAGGATGAAGACATTTTCAAAACAGCCTTTAGAATTCGTTATGGACACTATGAATTCATTGTCATGCCGTTTGGACTAACTAATGCACCTGTTGTATTTATGTGCTTAATGAACAAAATTCTACACAAGTACTTAGATAAGTTTGCAGTTGTGTTTATCGATGACATTTTGGTATATTCTAAGAACAAGGAAGAGCATGATGAACATCTACGTATCATTCTGCAAGTTCTGAGGGAACACCAGTTGTATGCAAAATTCAGCAAATGTGATTTTTACAAAGACAAGATTCAGTACTTGGGACACATAATCTCTGAGGAAGGGATTGCGGTTGACCCCGCCAAGATAAAGGCCATTAATGAATGGTCGGTTCCTAAAGATGTGACAGATGTGCGATCATTTATGGGCATCACTGGTTACTATAGAAAATTCATTGAAGGGTTTTCCATGATCGCAAACCCCATAAAGTCGCTGCAGAAAAAGGGAAAGAAGTTTGTTTGGCACCAAAAGTGTGCGGACAGTTTTGCAAAGTTAAAAGAATTATTGACGTCATCGCCTATTTTGAGGATTGCAGATCCTAATAAAGATTTTGTAGTATGCACAAACACGTGCAATGATGGACTGGGAGGAGTCCTAACGTAGGAAGGACATGCTGTAGCATTCGAATCAAGAAAACTGAAGATTCATGAGAAGAACTATTCCACTTACGACCTAGAATTGCTAGCAGTGATTCATGCCTTAAAAATGTGGCGTCACCACCTTATCGGCAGAAAATTTACCTTGATGATGGATAATATGGGGCTGAAATATTTGTTAGATCAAACAAATATGAATGCCAGGCAAGCCAGATGGCTAACTTTTCTGAGTGAGTATGATTTTGAAACTCAACACATTAAGGGGAAGGAGAATAAAGTTGCCGACGCATTAAGTCGTAATGCAAGAATACATTTTGTTTCAGCCATCAACACATACGCAACAGATTTGGAGGAACATATTTTTGAAGGAATCAAGGAGGATGAGGAATACAGAAAATCACAGGAAAGGACAGCAGAAAACAACTCTGAAAATTTACAAATTTCAGTTTGAAGGAAAGTGGCTTACTGCTGTACAAAAACATATTGTACATACCAAAAGTCCCAACAGTAAAAATTCTGGTTTTGGATGAAATGCACAAAAGCCACTATTCTTGCCACCCAGGTTACTAGAAAACCATCACAATGCTAAGTAAGGAGTACTATTGGCCCAGGATGAAGGATGAAGTAGCGGAGTATATAGCTAAGTGTTTTGACTGTCAAAAAGTGAAGGTGGAACATCAGCATCCTGCTGGATTGCTGCAACCCTTGCCTATACCCAGCTAGAAATGGGAATTCATAAGTATAGATTTCATCACTGGGTTACCAAAGAATCAAAAACAGCACGACTCCATCATGGTGGTAGTAGACAAACTTAGAAAGGCAGGCCATTTTATCCCTGTCAAAACTACCCATAAAGCCCCTGATATTGTAGAAATTTTTATGAAGCAGGTTTTCCGACTACATGGCATACCCAAGGTAATAGTTTCAGACTGAGATTCGAAGTTCACAGGTAATTTTTGGAGGTCTTTGTTCAAGGGGTTAAACACCACCCTAAATTTCAGCACTGCATTCCATCCGCAAACAGACGGGCAGACTGAAAGGGTGAACCAAATATTGGAAGATATGCTCAGGCTGTATGTTAAGGATCATCCCAGTAAGTGGGAAGACTACTTGCATTTAGCAGAGTTTGCGTATAATAATCACTACCATGCTTCATCCAAACTTAGCCCATTTGAGATCCTTTATGGAAGAGAGTGTAACACACCAGTGTCATGGAGTGATCCAGTTAGCAGGGTCACCTTAGGGCTCGAATTGTTGCAGGAATTACAATTAATCGTGAAGCAAGTACAAGGGAATCTTAAAGATGCCCAGGATAGACAGAAAAGTCAAGCAGACCTTAAAAGAACTCATAGAGAGTTCCAGGTTGGTGAACATGTTTTTCTTAAGGTAAGGCCGAAAAAGAGTTCCTTAAAATTGGGAAGATGTGCCAAACTGGCACCCAGGTATTGTGGTCCTTTCGAAATCTTGTCCAGGGTTGGACCTGTGGCATATCAATTAGCCCTACCTTCAAACCTCAAAGTCCATAATGTTTTTCACATTTCATTTTTAAAGAAATATGTGCATGATCCTACTCATGTTGTAAATTGGAATAATGTTCAGGTGGAACAAGGCGGCGATTTTTCGGTGGAACCGGACTGTATTCTCGCAAGGAAAGAAACTCTACTCTGGAACCGCACGGTTGGTCAAGTAAAAGTGCAATGGAAGCACTATAGCCTGGCAAAGGCTACCTGGGAGTTGGAGAGTAGTATGCGGGCTGCATACCCAACTCTGTTCCAGGAACACTCAAGGAGTGAATAAAGCAACATCGAGGATGATGTTGAGGCTTAAGGGGGGGTGTATGTCACCTACCCAATTTTTGAGAATAATTATTTTCTACTATTATCCTTTTTGCAACAAAAAAAAAAATTACTTTGTGTTAGATTATAATTACAAGTTTGTAATTATGACCAAGTAGGTCAAAAATGAATGTAATGACTCATTATTATTATAAATAAATGGAAATGGGAGACAAACACTCAAGAAAGTTGTTACAAGAGTATCCACTGGCCCACTAGGAGGAATGGAAGTTGCTGGAAGGATTGGGACAGATGGCAGCATTTGCACTCTACCATTAGTTGTTGGTATGGGACAACTCCCCCTAATTTTGTGTCATTTCCCTCTCCAGGTGGAGAGAGGTGAGCAGGTAGCTCACTAATGACCAGTTAATTTCAAAAGAACTAGGCAGCCTATAAAAGGAAATTCGAATTGAGCAGGTAGCTCTTACAATGTTTTCTGCAGAAACATTCCTCATGCTCATCAGGTGATGGCTGAGAGATTCGAATAGGGGAGGCTGTGGAGAGTGCAAGTATAAGTCTGAAAATGTTATGAGAAGGGCAGACGATACGTGCTTGTGCTAATCCCATTGAATTACTAAGCCTATAAGGCTGGATATATAAAAAATTTTGCTGCTGCAAGTTGAAGTCCTAAGCTGCAGAACCTTCTTCCTCCTGGTGGATTAGTGGATAGGCTCGGGGGTCCTAAGGCAGACATCTTGGATGTTTGGGAGCAGGTTGGGTGGAACAGGTTTCTTGAGTGATTTGTTCCTCCCATTACACTCAGGTCCTATTCTGCTATGTTTTCTTTTTCAAATCACATGAATGCTCTCAGAAAATGGCTCAATATTGTTATTTAATGATCAATAGTAGAGAATTTCAGATCCTAAATAATTTAGATTTGTTGAACTGATAAAATGACTCCTCTGCATTTTTCCACATGCGTGGAGCTACATCGTACTCCAGTACAGAAAGGTAGCATTAAATCTGCCCAGTTAAAAGTGAAACCTTGCATGCATCTAAATACCTAAACCAAAGATCACCCATGCACAGACCTATGTTTATCATGCATCTTATATTTTAGCAGCTGTAGATTAGATCTATGCATGTATTGTTTCACTATTCAATTCTGTATGTTGAAACAACTTAACAGAAACTAAGTATAGCAGTAGGTTCTTTTCTTATTTCTGAAGGTGATCATTATGTTAACAACTAGGGCTACTAATCTTTACTAGTTACTTCAAAGAAAACAATAGAATGCATTCTGTTTAACCATATTCCCATTTTGCTATCTTCTTATTGTTTTCAGAATCTGATTGATCTTATATAAATATTGTCTTCACTATATTATATTGTACAGACAGAAAGAAAGCTACTGTGTTATTTTATCCTTTCATCAGAGGTCCAAAATGGACGAATACAGGAATATATAGTTAGAATAAGAAAACTGTATATTCATAAGCAATCAAATTATCTGACGATTGCACTGTTATTTTCTTTGTTTTCCTGAACTATCAATTTCATGTGATAAAACTTACATCACAGAATACCAAGTTATTAACAGCTAGGACAAACATAGCTTTATTAAATTGACAGATTAAATTATAGTATCTCTACACCCAAGTTGGGGTCAACAGGTTCTCATTACATCATTATTTATAACATTTAACAGTTACCAAATCAAGGTTTCCTTGCCATAGACAATTTAACTGCAGAATCAAGAGTTGTTATTCTTATTCCTTTAAAACATCAATATAGACATGTAGATTTCATTCACATCGATAGCTATGGTTTAACATTATCACTTATGCTTTCAAAACAAAACCATTTCCTTTCTAATTTCGGCTTAATCCATACAAGCACAAACGCAGTATAAGCCTGGAAGATCGATCTCGGCTTATAGCCACTTTGTAATTAAACAAACATGCCTTTCGTTCCTCGGATCAAAGTTCAAGAATGAGTAGATCGAAAACACCATACGCAGACCTGAAACCTAAATTATCTTAACCAGCTATTAGATACAAATACGAAAACGAGAAGACCCATTTCACCAAACGTAGCCATTAAACCCTGAACATTATTGTTTCCATTTAAAATAACAGTAGTTACACCCTACGGTCGCCACTATCTTTTGCTGAAGGTTCCTTTCGAAACCCCACGTCATTTATACACACAGCAAATACTAAAACCAAGTTACAGTCAACGTATCTCCTCATGCATCAACCCATAAGTACTCAAAACGATAAGACATAAAATGTAAAGATGCAAGACTATTTGCAAACACAAGGGTTCAACCCTGCTAAACTCGCCAATGCCAGGAATGGCCGGCCGTATATTTTAAACATTTACATCACCTACTCTATCAACAAAAACTCAAAACTGAAGGTTTCCCAAATGCTGCAGGCGAGACAAAAGCCACTGCCGTGAAGGCATGCTACCAGCACTTTCTCATCAAGTCCGATTCCAGGAGAACCACTAAGGAGGGATACCACCGAAGCTTACCGGTGGGTTCTCTTAAGTTCTCTTCCCCTTCAACTATTCCGGCACCCTTTGGATTCGCCGAGGGTTACCTACCAACAGCCATACAATAAGTTAAGCATCGGATCATGGGAAAGAAAATACATGCAACAAGAATATTATGGAAACTCTTGCATCGTTACGTTACCTAAGTTGTGACAGACGAATCCAGCATCCATCCACTGCGAAGGAGATGCACCCAGCTCGAAGACCACCCTGTGTGATAACTTCCAAAGACTTGCAACCCGACGGAGAAACCCAGACTTGCATGCTACTACAATGCCCAACCGCCGCACTCATCCAATCTGTGGATGGCCACACCATTTAACTCCTAACTCGACCTCCATTGACGGCTCTCACATATAGTTTGAGGACTGATACCGGTCTCAAGATCGAGCTCGAGGAAGGCTAGAAAAACCAGCAAACTCTAAGTGCCTCTCGGCCAGTTGGCCTCACCTCCCAAACCCTACCACCGAACAATGACCAAGAAACATTACAAAATCCATAAGTTACGCAAGGGGTTCAACTCATCCCAATACACAATGATCAATGGCGGAGATCCATCCTCATGAAGCCACGTTGGAAGGTGGCAGGAGTAGCATTCAATTGTCCATCTACCTCCCAAGCTACGAGGTTGCTATATCGGTGAACAGCATGGCAGGAGACCCGTGACAACTCAACACTCCAAACCCTTTCACACGACGAGTCATCTATCACCACTTACACGTAGCAATATCCTTAACACGGTGGCCAGGAACAATAATTGCAAACCAAATCATTTAATACACCCTCGATTCGTATGTAGGCTTTTGCAGGGCCATCATTCCACCTGCCAACCCATACAAATCAACGTTAAAAGCATTAATATGTAAATATTATCAATGTATAACGATCACCGATAGCATATAGGCAAGGTCTCATACGATCCCATATAATCAATTGCGAAACACATTCATAGCTTATGAATATCCACTAAGGTCGCAAGCAACCATAGGGCATGGTTTGACTGCGCCCATCACATAAAGCCTATTATAAAGTTCACTATAGGGATTATTGCAGAGCTCATAAAGCTTGTCCACACCATAAGTTATATAAACACACCGCTAGGGTATGGTTGCCACCCAAGGACCCATCGCACACATTGCATGGTAGGGTATTAATACTTAAGGCATCACCATTTTAATTGCCCAGACAATAGAGATATAAAACCAACTTATCACTCTTTCCATAGCATGACTTAAGACCGTGAGCCCTTGTCCTGAACCTGTCACCGTCAATATTTATAAAGAGAATTACTTAACAGCCGCAAGACATTTATGGAATGATCATACGCAAAGTCATCAACACTTAACGGAAGCATTCATGACGAACACACCCTGAGATAGACGTTATCTGCAGTCTTGAGATAGACAGGTTCATCTCACAAAATTGGAAGGAGACCATACCTGTAGCATCGAAATTCATAAGCAGTCTCGATTTAGATCATGGTTATTAAACACTCTGAATTTTATCGCTATCTCTTACCTGCGAATCTGCGCATGAAGGACGAGTGCAATGCTTTAGCGGAGTAGCTAAGTAAGCCTCGGGGCACCTCGTGTGACCCCTTTCATCATCATCCAGAAAAGTTAAATTGTCAGCACTTGTCAAAAGAATTTTGTTTTCCAGTGCATCATAATTTTCAATCATTCCAGCATACGAATAAAGTACAAATTCATTAATTGATTTTCATGACGTCATTAAAAGACAAAAGACACAACCATTAAATTGTTCCTACCAAGCGACACTTTTATTAATTGTTGAATATTGATTATTATTATTTCCGCATTTTACAATATTATCCTTTTTTATGGCGATTTAAAAAATTTAAATTTTATGAAAATATCGGGATGTTACAGAAACTCTTAGTGGGTCGAACTAGTTCTAGTTTTTACGCATTTTTTTGTTGGGATAGTTTGTTAAGGTATTTAGTACTCAATATTATGTTAGAAATATCATAGGAAGTATAGTCTATCAATCATATGGAAGAAAAAAAATGGAATAGCCCTTCTAGAAAAAGAGGCTTTGTCAAATAATAAACCCCTAAATATGGTTGTTTTTGTCATGGTTTTCAATGTAAAATTATAATCATTTTGGTTTTAAAAAATATCCATTATATCACTTTGCACTAAGATATTAACAAATATTCTCCAACTCATTAGAACAAGGATCAACTAAACAAAGAAACAAGCTCCATAAATGAAGAATATTCATCTTGGGTGATCTAATTCTTATAAAATTGAGTATATGATAATAAATTCGGAAAACATTCTTTCTTAACATTGATTGTGATAAATCCTATGATATTAGACTAAAGTTTCTTTTTCTTATACAAAAAAAATTATTCCTTAACATTGATTGTGAGAAATCCTATGATATTTTCGAGTTAAATTTCAATTTCCCCATAGTACCTTAGCTTGGGTTTGAAAAATTTCGCAAATAAAATTAGGGAAACATCTCTAATTCTTTCAACCGAAGTTTCTAAATGCCACAAATTTGGAATTTATTTTGTCATGGTTTCCCTCTTTCTCCATTTTGTATGCAAATACAATGTTAAGTTTAGCCTAATTTCACAAGAAAGATCACTGAAAGAAACACAATCACAAGATAAACAAATATTTACCTTGGGAAACCCTCATGGGGTAGAAAACCCAGCAAAGATTTCCTCAATATAGATAATAAACCAATACAAAGATGTATTTCTCAACAAGAGCTCCTTCTCCTCCTATGCAGACCTCTCTCTCTCCTATGTGCCAATCACAAGTGAGTGAATGAATGAGATAAATGAGGAACACACCTCCTCTATTTATACTCATGTTCTAAATGACTTTTCACCCTAATGGGGCCGACCTCTCCTAAGAGAGTCTAATAACCCCTAAACAGCTAACTCAGGGCCGACCGCACATGGGAGATCTAATAACCCTAATCACCACACTCTCTCGGAGGAATAAACATCTCCGGATATACAATAGGGTCTCCACAGAGGAATGGAACATCTCCGAAATAATAAAGTACAAATATAATATTCTTAGAAGTTACAATATTTAAACACTCCCCCTTAACGAGAAGGATATTATAACAACATTTTCAAGAGCAAGGAGTGATCAACTACATGATACATGATACATCTATAAATCATTGGAAGCTTTCTTCATACATCATCATCAGTAACTCAAACAATTACTGGAACATAATCAATACTAGAACATCAGCATCGTCAGTATTGAGTCTTCATCTTCTGTAGCACTCTATCAGCTACAGTAGCATCATCATCTGGATCACTCGATCAACAGCCTCGTCGTCTGGATCTACCGATCAACATCGTCATCTGGATCTCCCATTCAACAGTCTCATCGTCTGGATCTACCGATCAACGTCATCATCTGGATCTCCCGATCAATAGCCTCATCGTCTGGATCTACCGATCAACATCATCATCTAGATCTCTCAATCAACAGCCTCATCGTCTGGATCTACCGATCAACATCATCATCTGTATCTCCCGATCAACAACCTCATCATCTGGATCTACCGATCAACATCATCATTTGGATCTCTCTATCAATAGCCTCAACATAGCAGCATACTCTGCAATGCAAAAGATCCTATTACGGGATGATCAATCTCTCTCACTTTAGGACATAGGTCCAAGGATGATACAATCCTGATCCACTTACGAGATGATCAATCCCTCTCAATTTAAGACATCTCTCATGTCTACGGACAATGCGATTCAGATCAACTTACAGGATGATCAATCCTTATCACTTTAAGACACCTCACCATGTCTAGGGACAATGCAATCCCGAATCAACTTACATGATGATTAATCCTTATCACTTTAAGACACCTCACCATGTCTAGGGACGATGCTATCCCGAATCAACTTACAGGATGATTAATCCTTATCACTTTAAGACACCTCACCATGTCTAGGGATGATGCAATGCCGAATCAACTTACAGGATGATTAATCCTTATCACTTTAAGACATGAGTCCAAGGACGATGCAATCCTGATCCACTTACGGGATGATCAATCCCTATCACTTTAGGACATGAGTCCAAGGACGATGCAATCCTGATCCACTTACGGGATTATCTATCCCTATCACTTTAGGACATAAGTCCAAGGATGATGCAATCCCAATAGTCCTCTTAGAAAAATTCTAAGTACCACTTCATCGACCTCGTCGTCGGAATAGGTAACCTCATCATCAACATCATCATTGGAACAAGTAACCTCATCATCGACACATGTATCCTCATCATCGATACAAGTATCCACATCATCAATATAAGTATCCACATCATCGATACAGTATCCTCATCAATACAGGTATCCTCATTATCGACCTTATAGTCAGTATAGGAAATCTTATCATCAATACAGGTATCCACATCGATACCAGTATCCAAATTTCATCCTCGACCATATCACTCCCCCTTTCGAGGACGGTCCTTCTTAATGACACCAAGCTTGTCTCGAAAATACTCAAACTTTACTCGAGACAGAGGTTTGGTCAATATATCAGCAACTTGTTCGTCAATGCTCACATACTCGAGCTTTATAGCTCCTTTCTGCACCATATCTCGTATATAGAAATATCGGATCTCTATGTGCTTTGAATTATCATGGAATACTGGATTCTCTGTCATCTTGATACAACTCTAGTTGTCACACAGGATCACAGTGGGGTCCATCTCTAATTCAAACAATCCTGATAACAGCTTCTGTAGCCATATCGCTTCACAACTAGCAGTGCAAGCAGCTATATATTTTGCTTCAGCTATTTTGAGAGCCACACTAGACTACTTCCTGCTAAACCATGAGATCATGGCAGATCCTAGACAATAACATCCACCCGATGTGCTCTTCCTGTCTGATACACTTCCTGCCCAATCAGCATCTGTGTATCCATACAATCTGAAGTCATGATCTCCAAGATAATATAGACCAAAATCTATCGTACCTTTTAGGTACCTCATCACATGCTTTGCAGCTATCAAGTGTACACGCCTAGGTTCCACTAGTTATTGACTCAAGGTGTTCACAGCAAAGCATATATCTAACCTGATATTCGTCAGATACATCAATCACCTAATAATATGTCTGTACAGAGTCATATCCACTAACTCTGGAGAGTCATCAGCTAACTGCTTCAAGTTGGAATCCATGGGATTGGCCATGGCTTTGCATTCCAACATATCAAATCTTTTCAAGATTTCCATAGCATACTTTCCCTGGTTGAGAAATATTCCTTCTAGGCCTTTCCATACTTCCAGACCTAAGAAGTAGTGCATCAATCCGAGATCTTTCATCTAAAACTCTAAAGAGAGCTTCTTCTTGCACTCGATAATCTGTTTCTCACTTCCTGTCAGAAATAGATCATCCACATATAGCAACAATATGACAAGTTCATCATCCATAACCTTGAGATAAAGATTAGGATCTACTTTACTTTTGGTAAAGCCCAAGCTTGTCAAGAAACTGTCAATTCTTCTATACCAAGCTCTAGGAGATTGCTTCAACCCATACAAATCCTTCTTTAGTTTGCACACATGGGTTCTTCCATCTTCCACCTCAAATCCTTGTGGTTGTTCTATGTACACTTCCTCCTCAATCACACCATCCAAGAAAGTTGTCTTTACATCCATCTGGTGTAATTTTCACTTCATCATGGATGCAAGTTCCATGATGGTTCTAATGGAGGTGTACCTTGCAACTGGTGCAAATGTCTCTTCATAGTCAATTCCTTCTTTCTGAGAGAACCCTCTGGCCACAAATCTTGCCTTATATTTTTCAATACTGCCATCCGCAGCATGCTTTATCTTGTATATCCATTTGGAAGATACCACACTCTTGTCCTTTGGTTTGGGAACTATATCCCAAACATCATTCTTCATTATTGACTGGTACTCCTCTATCATTGCCTCTACCCACTCTTTCTTATGAGATGCCTCTTCATAACTAGTGGGTTCTTGATCTACAAGATCACACATCAAAGCCATATAGTTGGAGAATGACTTTGGTTTCTTGCTCACTCTGGTGGAGCCTTTAGTAGCTCCAAACTTTTCTGCTCCGAGTATAATGTCTCTTGCCTATGTTGGCTTTCTCTTTCTTGATATGTTTAGGTTAGGGGGTTCTTGTGGTTCTGTTATGTCATGGTCTTCAGGTGTTACATCTTCAGGGGTGGATACAGCTTCTGTAATTCTAGAAGGTGCATCTTCCTCATATACTGCTTCATACTGTCACTTCCTAGATATCTTGAGAGCTGCTTCTTCATCAAATGTCACATCCCTACTTATTTCCATATCATGGAATCCTGGGATGTAAATTCTAAATGATTTGGATGCTTCACAATATCCAACAAATATTCCCTTCTTCCCAGAAGGATCCATCTTGGTCCTCTTTTCTTTTGGAATGTGAATGTATACTGGGCATCCAAATATCTTGAGGTGACTTACCTCAGGCTTATTTCCTATGAACACTTCTTCTGGAGTTTTGAAATCAAGAGCACTATGAGATAGTCTACTCTGCACATAGACTGTTGTCCTAGCTGCTTCATCCCATAGATACATAGGTAGGTCTTGATCATGTATCATTGTCTTTACTGCTTCCATAATGGTTCTATTCTTTCTCTCTGCAACACCATTTTGTTGAGGATTATAGGGAGTGGTTAGTTCCCTCTTGATTCCAGTTTCTTTACAAAAGACTTCAAAATCCTTTGAAGTATATTCTCCGCCATTATCTGTCCTGAGTATTTTGATCTTCTTTTCTGAATTATTTTCTATCAAGGCTTTGAACTCCTTGAACTTTCCAAAGACTTCATTCTTTCCTTTTAGAAAGTATATCTAAGTATTTCTTGAATAGTCATCAATAAATGTAAGGTAGTATTCATATCCACTCAAGGATGTGGAGGGCATTGGTCCACATACATCTGAATGAATCAATTCCAAGGTACTCTTAGTCTTTGTTTCACTCTTTGGAAATGGGTTCTTGATATTCTTCCCTTTTGCACATCCTTTGCATGTGACATCATGATCAATCTTTAAGTCTGGTAGTCCTCTAACTACCTTGCTCACATGAGGTAGTGCTTTGTAGTTAATGTGATCAAGCCTCCTATGCCATAGCTAACTTGGGCTAGTGGCTTCATGAACAAAAGCAGCTTCTGGATGGCCCTTGAGTTTGTATAGACCTCCTTCCTCTTCACCAATCACAATTACATCCTCAATTGATTTTCCCTTGGACCACATGAGTACTTTCCCATCTATGAATGAAACCCTATAACATTTCTTGTCTAAAGCTGAGATAGAGAGTAAGTTCTTCTTCAAACCTTGTACATATAAGATCTCCTTCATCTTCAATGGGGTTCCAGAATCAAGCTTGTAACTTTCTTCACCAACTCCCTTGATGGGATATTGATAGTCATATCCTAGGGATACCTTCTATGGAGAGGTCTTCTCTTCAAGTTTTGAAAGAGTCTTCTTTTTTCCTGTCATGTGCTTTGAAGCAGCACTATCAATGAGCCATGTATCTTCTCCACGTGTTACTACCCCGGAGAGTGTAGAGAATAGAACATACTCTTCTGCATCTTCTTCTTCTTCTACTTTAGATCTTTTCTTTTGAGGCCTTTCCTCCTCTTCTTCTTCACTATCATCATCTGCTAGATGTGCTTGATGTCTTTTGTGGTGAAAACCATTTTTATTCTTTAGAGGACAATCCTTAGCAATGTGTCATATTTTGTGACAAGTAAAACATTGGAATGAGGAGTAATCTCTTCTTTGATTAGTTCCTCTTCTCTTTTGAAATATTTGTGGAGGTTGAGACTCCTTGTGACTATCCTTCTTGAAGTAGGATTGATTCCTTCTTCTCTTGGTGTGTGTGGCCAAGGCTTGGTCATCTTCTTTGAGCAAGGATTCTCTGTTGGAAACCCTAGCTTCTTCTTGAATGCAATCCTCCCATACCACATCAAACTTCATACTTTCTTTTCTGGCACACATAGTTTGGATGAATGACTCCCAATATCTAGTGAGACCATTTAGAGAAGTCATGACTAGTTCATCTTCATCAAGGGTATCTCCAATGGAATCTAGTTGTTCCTTGAACTGAGAAACCCTTGAGAAGTAATCTTGAATGGATTCTCCTTGATTCATCTTAGTGCTCTTCAATTGAGCTCTCAGGTTCATCTTCTTATTGATGTTCTTTCCTTCATACATTTTGGACAGGGAATCATACATCTCCTTTGGAGTCTTCTTGGATACCACTTGGGGAATCAACTGATCCTTAATAGAATTAGCAATGATTCTCTTTTCCCTAATCAAGTCCTTCATATACTTCTGTTTGGCTTCATCTTCCTCAGGTTCTGCAACCTCATCTTTGATATATTGGACAAGATCATTCTCTTCAAGAATGAGGCCAATCCTATATTTCCATGCTCGGAAATTCTCTATACCCTCTAACTTGTCTTCAAGCTTAGTGCTTGGAGCCATCTTATCCAGGGGGTCACAGAAATGGAAGTTTCTCAAAAGATAGAGTAACACTTACCATGAGATATGCTTGATTGGATTGAGATAACTGGAGAACTCTGCTTCTGGAAACTTCAACTTTTCACCCTTCAAATCTGATCAGCAACTTTCAGATCTGCAACAGAATTTCTGGCTTTTTGGTTCGCACCTTTTCTAGTTTTCTAGTGCACAGGTGCGCACTTTTTCTGGTTTACTGGTTTTTCTGGTTTTCTGGTCCAAAACCCAAACTAGGGTTTGACATTCCCAGGGTTCTACCCACTTAAAAAGTTCGATATAGGGCTCAAAACTTCGATTTTGAGGAGGGCTATCCAGCCATGCAATCAGAATCCAAAAATTCCAACTTTTGCAGAAACCCTAATTTTCACCGGAGGAGGAGAGAGAGGTATTTTCACGTTGTGAAATATGTCCTATTCAAGCTAGCTCTGATACCATGTTAATTTTAGCCTAATTTCATAAGCAAGATCACTGAAATAAACACAATCACAAGATAGACAAAGTTTTACCCTGGGAAACCCTCATGGAGTAGAAAACCCAGCAAAGATTTCCTCAATATAGATAATCAACCAATACAAAGATGTAGTCCTCAACAAGAGCTCCTTCTCCTCCTATGCAAACCTCTCTCTCTCCTATGCGCCAATCACAAGTGAGTGAATGAATGAGATAAATGAGGAACACACCTCCTCTATTTATACTCATGTTCTAACTGACTTTTCACCCTAATGGGGCTGACCTCTCCTAAGAGAGTCTAATAACCCCTAAACAGCTAACTCAGGGCCGACCTCACATGGGATATCTAATAACCCTAGTTACCACACTCTCTAGGAGGAATAAACATCTCTGGATATACAATAGGGTCTCCACGGAGGAATGGAACATCTCCGGAATAATAAAGTACAAATATAATATCTTAGAAGTTACAATATTTAAACACACAACACATGCTCTAGAGATGTCTTCAATTTAAGGAAAATTTAGGTTAATCTTGCTTGTAAGGGCTAGTTAACCTATCAATGCACATTTTAGTTATTCCACCATCACTTTTCCAAAAGTCGATAAAAAGAAAATTGCATTGATTTAAACATATTAATAAATAGAGATTATAATAGACATTAACTAACATATCAATGCTCATTTTGTTGATTCAACCATCTCACTCTTGACAGTCAATAGAAAGAAGATTGCATTGACTTCTTATATTTTCTAAAGCAACAAGAGCTATAATCAATGAAGAACAAATGGAGATTCTAAATGGTAAAAAGAAGAAGTTGAACCAACATCTCCCAAAGAAATGAAAGATCATTTAGTTTGAAAAAAGTGTTGAGTACCTAGGTATTCCTTTTATCATACAAGATCATCCAATTAACTAAACAAAGTGAGCTCTAAACTGGTTTGAATTTAAGCAGTAGAAATGGAGGAAAAACTACTATTCATCCTTGGGTTATTACAAGGAAAACATGCTACATGTTGCATGGAAAATGCATACTTTCCTCAAAGAAAAAGGGGAGTTAGGATTACAAATATTTGGGTAAATGTGGCAACATTATCACTAATAAGGGTTGTAAAAGTATTGTGTTAGGTTGCACCATGCCAAATACTAGTTGAATACCAAGTAAAGACCACTTCCAATGTTTCAAATATTAGTATTGGACGCCCTTTTGGGATATTTGATGTGAGCTAATTTAATCCTTAAAATTAATGGAATTAGTGACACTCGGGAGATTTGATCTTGCTTGGCAGATTATTTTAAGTTATATTATGATTTTGAAGGGTCATAAAGTAGTTGGGAATTTAGTTACAAAGGATATATCTAAACCTTTCACAAAGTTAGGAAAGGTAAGTATTTTTCCTAAAGATTCTAATTAGTGGGGAATTTATGGGATAAATAAAGATGCTCCTCATAGAACGGATAATTATTAAACGGAATTTATGTGCTCTCTCAATTGGACATAAATCCTTCAACCTTATGCTTTTAATTTTATTCTTGAATATAATCTTTTTCTTGCAAGTTCCAATCTTAATTGATTTTGAAGATAGAGTTCTCGCAGGTCGATATATCTATTATCTTAATTGATTTTGTAAATGAAATTATAACGAATCTCTATGTGTATTATGAATAAATTACACAATTATTACTATATCCATTTTTTTCTCAAATGTATACAAAAATTCCTAGCTTATGCTCTTAATGTTATTCTTAGATCTAATCTCAAATTACAATTTAAATTGATTTCTCAGTTGTACATAATCCTACTTAAATTTATTTTAAATGTTCATAAATGGTTTTTTTTTAATTAATTTAAATTGATTTTAGATATAAGAGTTATGACAAGTCCCCGCCATCGAAAAACAAACTTATAAAATAAATATATGAGAAAATGAATCAAATCCCTTATTGAGTAAAGATGAAAAACCAAAGACCAACCAACTAGGCTTAAAACTATAGTTTATGACCAACAAATGGGTTATCTTTTGTGTTACAAGGAACAATAGAAAAACATTTCATAGGGTGTCACCATGGTTATGGATCTCATTGGAATAGATGTAGAGCTTGATTCTAATGGCGATGATATGTATTTATGGATGTATATGCATATTTGTGTGCAAATGAAAAGTATAAGTGTGTGAATACAAATGTATGTATTTGTATGAAAAGGATAACATAATCAATCAATACAACGGTAATTAAGACCAAGAATTGGATTGTTATTGCATTGGTGATGTTCTTTATTTTCCTTATTGAAATTATAAACCATTAGCTCAGAAAGAGTTTCTAAATACCTATTCCATGTATATCTGTGAGAGTCCATCTCTCTCAACAGGGACTTGTATTTAGCACTGAAAATCCTCCAACAATTGTTGTATGGGATCCCACATATACCATCAGGCAAAGAGAATGACACTTGCATCCAATATTTGACATGTGACCTGCAAATGGAGAAGAAAATTTACAAAAATAAATTTGATCATCAAAGGAAAAGGCCTTGAGGAACATGTCTCAAGTGTAACATAAGTTTAATCTAAACATGGTCTGCATTAAGCAGTGCAAAGGAAGAGTAAAATTCCACTCCATCAAGGGGAGGGGATGCACTAGCCTATCTGAAACAAAGATTAAAATGAAATGAGAATAGCCCTACCTAATGATAGGGAAATTCAAATCTAACCTACATGAAGGAAATAAATCAAAGGAGAAGATTCACACTACCCCAAGATAAGCAGACACGAAAGGTGAATAAAATGGATCAAGGGGTTGAAGATATTTAACTACATAGATTTAGTCAACTCTTTAAGGGGGAATCCATATCTATAAATCAAGTGATAGGTACAATTTCCTATGTTTTTCATAGAGGTATACAAGTTGCACCATTCGCCTTTCCTATCATAAAGGTTATCAAGTTTCAATACATAATCTCCAATGAGAAATCACGAGGATGGACCGTCTTCTCAGAAGAAGATGTTAGCCTCTTGTTATAAGAAAGATGATTGTCAATGAAAACAATATGTTTCTCATCCAACATATTTATTTTTGTAATGTATGTTGCAAGGAACTTATGTTTGAAGGAAAGAGTGAAGGATACTCAAAGTGATGGAATCTTCACTTTTAGGTGTAGAACAAATGCAATGTCAAAATTAAGGGAGAAAGGGGTGTCATATGTCAAGGCTTATGTGCCGATATGGTGGGTACATAGGGTCAGGAAGAACTATAGGTGCCAATATCTATAGGGTGTGTATATAGAGTTATTGAGGATTGAGACAAAGGACTTGTTAAAATTATCATCTTATCTATTTGCTTGAGGGTAATACAAAGAGGAATATCAATATTGAATGTTCTACTTATCACACATTTCCTCCATTTATTGGTCCTTGGATACCTTGACATGATCCAAAATGATGGTGTGAGTCATACCATACTGGAAAATAATGTTAATAAAGATGAACATGGCAACCATATTGGAAAATAATGTTAATAAAGATGAACATGGCAACCAGATGGATGGAATATTTGCACAAGGGAACCACTACTGCCCACTTTGTGGTACTTATTTGTAATGAGAATGAACGTGTGTTGCTTGGAAGAAATGGGATTTATTTTATCGATAAGATCAAATCCTCACTTTGAGAAAGGATAACGGTTGGAGATGGGGTGGGGGGGAGAATTAGTAGCATGGATTCCATTGGCAATTGGAATTTGGTATAAATGCAACATGATTAAAGGAATCACTAACGATTGATTGATAGAAATAGCCCATGCAAATGATCTTCTTTTGATGGTGGATTGGCTTCCAAACTGACCTCCAAGGACACCATTGTGACTCTTTTGTAGGAAACATGGGATTTATTGGGGTTCAAACATAAGAGGAGTATCCTATCAAAGTAATGCTTATAGAGGCTTATCCCTAGGTTCACATAACATGAGGCATTCAAATGAATAAAATTTGTATCTTGAAGACTAGTCTCCTACTTGTACTAACTAGAAAATAGATAATGCACAGTGCCCTTGTACCAATTGAAGGTGGAGATGGATGCATCCTAGTTATCAAATACGATGTAATCTAGGAAGGATTAATTTGTGTTGAAAGTTGGCTAGTTAAAAGGGGGGCCTAAATGATCCTCTCAACCATGATCATCCCTTTCTCGAATCTAAAATTTACAATCTTGATGTCAAATTCTTACAAAAGAAGGATCAACTTCTAAGTGCATTAATTGATGATTTTAGGTTCATTGAGGAGGTTGTGCAAAGAGTTATTTTGGAAAATTACATGTGTCTAATAGTTGATCATGAAGTAATGAGTCTTCTTAACTAAAAATGTGAGTATCATGCATTATTTCTTGATATCAAATACCTATTTTTATATGGGGAAAGGAGCAACTAATATAATAAATAATGCATTCCACATTGTTGTTGTATTTCTGGGAAGGGATGCCCCATTAAGACTAAAACGCCAATTCATAGAGAATCAGGGGAAAACCTTCAATAGATAGTGTAGGGATGGGAGGGTAGATAAAACCCTTTAGATCCTCAAAACAACGTTGGTTCTGTTTGATGCAAGTGAGGGAGGCAACCTTCATGAGAATATCGTTTATCCCATAAGATCAATAAGCATAATCACCAAGGAAACGACATATATCCCAAAAATTTCCAAGGAAATAATATTTTTTTGTGATTGTGCATGGTGAGGCATATCCTAGATCACATGAATATTAGTAGGGTATATCTCGATACCACAATGGTAAACTATGAATCCAAATTTATTTTTGGCCTTGACCCTAAAGACATGTTTCGTAAGGTTTAGATTGGTTCTAAGGGTACCTAATCAATAAAAACAAATTCAAAGGTCATAAATCTGGTCTCTAAGGAAATGGGATTCACTATGATATCATCCACATAAGACTCTCCAATCCTGTTGGTAAGTCATGAAACAAAACAATCATCACACATTGGTAGGTTTTTGTAGTGTTCTTCAAATTGAAGGGAATTGTTATAACATGATTCGCCACATCTCTACAACATGCCTTTTTGTTATCTTATTTACATCATTGTGAACTCCCTTATCCTGTTATGGTTCAATCCCCATATCCCTTCTCAGTTAAACCTTAAAAAAATCCCAATTTTATACACAGACGCGACCTATGCATGGCTATCCCGCACCCATGTGACTTTGTAGTATCTAGCCCGTGTCCCTCCTATTTTGAAGGGAAAAAATAAAAATATATTTTGAAAGTGAAAACAAATTCACGGTTATTCAACCATCTTTTTCCCGTAAATAACCAATGGAACTTCCCTAACTGCCTCCCAAAAAGTATAAAAGAGGAAAGAGGAAGCATGAGAAAAGGAGAGAAAAACAAAATCACCCTTATGTTGCTCTTTTTCCTATTGAATCCATAAACCCTATTATTTCCCAAGTCTGCAATTAAACACCCATATCTGGAAATATGCATTTCCGACATTCTCCATTTCTTTCTTGCCAAGAAACTACCATATTATTTTCTTTGGGAATGCCTTTGGAGTATTGAAGAGGTGTGTATGTGTGTGGCTCGGGACAAGGGAACTCAACATCTAGTTCCAGAACAGTGTTGCAGCTAAGAGAATGCGAAACCTATCTCGTATCTTGTTGTTATGTTTTATATAAAGAATTCTCTTTCCTATCCAGTAATGTGTGAATTTCTTGTTCTTCATTATCTTATCATTTTAGCACATTCATTTTCAATTGGATCATTATCTTTGCAGTTCTCTATTTGTATCCTTGTTCGTGTTTGTGATTGCAATTTATTTAAGATACATTCGGAGAAAAGTTGAAGAGAGGGATCTTCTACAAACATTGGACACGAGGTAGGAAATCTTTCCTTATTTCTGTTTTCTATATTGAACTGTAAATTTATTTAAATTGCATTTATTGATAGGATTGTTTGAGTTGTTTATGGGTATAGCTTTGTGGTAACTTAACCCAAAAGGTTACTAGGGATTAATTTCCCGAAAGATGCATGACCATGTAGTAATTAAAGGTTCCCCAATGATTGGTGAACATTTTTTCACACTGATTTCATTATTTAATAAGGATTTTGATGTAGCATGTGAATCCATAAATGAGGCACATCGACTTGAAACCATTCATGGCATCAATAATGAGAAGGGAGAGGAGAATTTTCCATTAGGTTGCGAGCGTTGATGTCACAAAATTCATGCATACTCACACAACTCCTATTTTATTCAATATTGGTATCATGTTCGAAACCCACTCAAAATAATCTATGTCCCAAATGAAAATGGTTATGAGGAGGTTATGAATCTCCAATCTCCCAACATTAAAAATCATAGAAACATCAACCAACATGGAATTTCCTATATCAAAACATGGGGGAGTGGGAGGAAACTCATATTTGTGGCAAACATCATACACATCACTAGTGTCATTAGAAAATGAAATATATGCACTATCCTTGATCAGAGGCCCATCAAAGAGCTCTTTGAGCTATTAAGGTGATTAGAAGGGTTTGTACTAGCTAGAAAGGGATTTGAGGAGCATTTTATCCTTACAAATTCCTCTAGTGAAAGGTGAAGAGACCAAGTGCACATCATTGTGCGAGGGGGGATCAACATGGAGTAAGATTCATAAATCGTGATGCATATATGGATAAATGAGGCTTCAACCAACAAATATATGACTAGGGAATATCACTTAACATACCCTATTCTGGATGTCAAATATAGGGGGGTATGCTTGGGGGAAAGGATGAGGATTGTAATGGGAAAAATAAGTCTTCCCTTACTAGTAGAAATTAAGCTCACCCTTGAAGGTGTATGGGACCATAAGCATAGTTCCAAGCCAAGGGAAACTAAGGAGAGACTTATATTGGATTTCTTGGATAAGGACCACCACCTCAAAAGTAATCATCTACAGTTTCAACATAATTGTAGTCTAGAGGGATCCCACAAGCTTCTCCTTAGACAAGGGAAACCTATGACACATCAAGTGAGTCTAAGTCAACTCACTCATGTTGAGGCCACAATAAGTGAAAAAAGGCATTATATTTAACATGGATCCAGGGTTAATTACAACTCACTTAAACATAGTACACATGATCCATAGTTGGATATAAAAAGGGGAGGATGTGCACATGCACCGGTCTCTTGGACCAATGATAATTGAGAGTTAAAAATATAGGAAAAGACAATGAATTTGTTTTAAAATAGGGGTTACATTTGTGAGGGACTAAAGGAAAAGATTTCTCTATCTAAAGAAAGAGTGAAGAAAATCCCTAATGGGCATTGCCACACTATGGGAAGAGACATCATTGAGTATCAAGTATGGATTGAATTTAGGAAGGAGAGGAAGAGTTGACACATGGATTTGACACCCCTATCTGACTCTTTATATTGGAACATAGAGATAGACCCCACTTAATAAGGGTGATATGACTCCATTAGAGGAACAATAGAGAAGGAGGAACCCCTTTGGAAGGACAAATGAGTGACATATGAGGGAAAGATATCCTTGTAAACCTATCGATGGCTCATCGTACCCAAGAGATGAATTGGTCATACACCATGACGATGATAGCAGGAAGGTGGGAATCTACAAGTTTATGCTCCATGGAAAGGGATACAAAGGATTGACATTCACTTGAAAAAGGGATGATACATGGGAACTACCCAATGGAGTTTCCAAAATGTAATGTGACGATTAGAGTGAAGCATTTTGCTACCACACAAGCGACGTCTTCCACCAAGAAAGGGACTAAGTGAAGAAGGGGGTGGAGTCACTACCCATTTTATGAAGGAAATTGAGGGACCAAGGGGGGAAGGTGAAAAGAATATAGGTTAATTATTATATATGGATTAATGTTTTCCTAGGGTTTGATTAGTTTTAGAGCAAGGCCTTCATTTAGATTTTGAGGTTGCTTAACAAGATTGTATTCTAATTTGAAAAGGAAAACTAACTATGGAAACTAGAAATAAAGGAAACACCCATGGAGGAGAGGGGAGAGAGGAATGAAAACACTTGGACTTGTGATAAGAGTTTGCGTCCTTTTTTAAATACACAAAGAGATGAAACCCTCATTGTGCTTTAAGACATTGTCATTCCCCTCACTTTGTACCTAGAAAGAGTCTCCAAAACAATGCAATATATGTACAAAATCACATTGAATTTACTAAATAATAAAAGAACAATATTACCATGTAGTGTAAAAATTTGACCCTCATCTATGAGGTGGTATCCCTACAAATATGGTGTTAGTAATCCTCCTTGGAATGGGGATTGAGAGGATCCAAGAGAAACTCACAAGGGGAAATCTTAGTTCCTAGTTCAACAAATAAGTACAAAAAGAAAAATCCAAGATAATGGATAAGCACAATAGTGGAGGTGAGTCTTTGTGATGAGGGAGTTTGTGGAGAGTATATATTCATGCAACTTATGTGATTAAGAGAAAGAGAGTACAAGCCTAGCTAAAATCTAATAGGGTTTTAATCATATTTTGAGAACCAAAATGGGAACCTAGACTAAGTCAAATAAATGTTTATTTATAAACCAATAAAACCCACCAAGGCATACAAGGTACACCAAATAACCATTGAGGAAAACTCAAAGGGACTAGTTACTCCTCCACTAGTCTTAAGGAGAATTGTGGTTTTTTTCATCAATTTCATGCACTCTAATCTATTGGTCCATGGGAGATAGACACAGATCCATGGTACAACCCTCAAATGGTATATCAAGGGTGAACAAGAAAATAAGATATCATCTTTGACACTGACAAATCTCGTTTGCTCCCATAATAGTTATGTGGATGTTAAGAGCTTAGAAAAAGGTGTCTCTAACTAACCTTGATGGACCAAATAAAATAAGAATATCGAGGTGATCCAAGGCTAGGAAGAGAATTTCTAACTAAGAAACCATGAGATATAGACATGACCTAGGTATGGCGTAGGAAAATAACAAAGGGGACCTTGCTTAGGCACTAATATCAAATGGGGAAACACATTAGACCTAGGCTTATGAAAGGGGTTAACCAAGGGGAGAATACTAACACCAATGATCTCTCTTGAGATGATGTGAGGCCTCATGATCATCTTTGGTTATTGAGTGCATGGATGTAAAATCCATACACTACACATTTTAAAGGAAATTCTTTATTATCAATATATGTGAAATATGGTTTACACATCAAGAGAGTGTTGGTTGTGGAGTCTAATTATCTTCCTAATTCAAAGGTCTTATTTCAACCGTGTTTAGATCCCAGTCCCAAAAGGGGGGTCTGGGGGGAGGATCTCCCCCCCCAATATTTTTTTAGAAAAATGCCTTGTAAAATATTGTAATTTCGTCGTCAATATGGACCATTCATCATTAGGTCGCAGATCTGACGATATAAGTTATGTTATGTTTTTTTCCCTAGAAGGAAACCCTCTTTTATGTATGAGGGAATTGTATTGTGTCTGTGTATTGTGAAATATCATTGTGATTGAGTGAGAGAGAATATGGGAAAGTGAAGAGAAGGTTGCAGCGGATGTGTTGCGGGTTGTATCCCTTCATTTCGCTAGACAGTATAAGAGAAAGGATTGGTTGTTTCTCTGTGGATGTATCCCATAGGTGGGTGAACCACATGTATTGGTGTGTCTCTTGTATTATTCTCTTATGTGTTTTGTTTCTGCATTTATTTTATTTTATTGCTCTACAGTCTTGTTTCCTAACATAGAGTTTATTCCTTGAAATCCATAGGTTGCTTACCTGATATCCTTTATTGAACCATCCATAATTCAAAGTTTGCAACTAGATTTCTTAAGGTTATGTTCTAAATGACAAATATATAATGGAAATTATAACAATAAACATAAAACTCGTTTTAATGTTTACAGAACATGTATTGATATTTACATGAAAAAACTTTCCCAAGTGTTTGAAAAATATCCTCAAGGATCATGTATAGTAAGCAAGGATCATCATTTCCTTATTTCTAGAAATCAAGTTGGGTATGTTATGGGTTGAAATAGTCAAACTTGATTAGTTATTCAAGTGCATATTGTAGGTTAACTCAACTATAGTTGATCACCATTACTTCTTTCGTGTTAGTTGTGATGTGACATTTATGTGGCATGTTGAGTTGTTGTTGAGTTGGCATGTGATGTTGGTTCATGACCAAGTGACAAGGATGTTTGGTGATGTTGTATATATTTGGTGCGACGAGCCTCTTATGCCAAACTGGAGTAGGTATTTCCGATGCCCTACCAATCTAACATGACATGAACATTTGGTTTGGATCAAACTATAATTATTCTTGTGCACATATTAAGCATCCTTTTTTAGGCAATGGGAATCATTGATTTAAAAGGTGTAAAAGGGTCAAACCCCAATGCAGCCACATTAATGAGAAATCAAAGGAACTTTTGTTGCACTTGCTCGAATGTGTAGTACATTATTGTGTTTTGATTTTAATTGCTTTGACAATCCTATAGAATTAAATGGACTTGTTATAAATGTATTACATGGTATCATGTCTACGATATTAGTAGACTCTATAGAGATGCCAAAATTAAGGATCAATATCAAGTGAAATTTTAGGGTGCACAATGCTCTACTCGCGCAATTTAAGATTTTATTTTTGTAGAAGCTCCGTGTTGAACACTAGATGCATTCTAAGGTATGATGGAAAATCAATTTCGAATGCATTTTCACCACACGACTCCATGAAAATATATGGATAATATCATAGTGGCTTGAGCCTATGATGTTGACCCTTGAAAGATTCATTTTGGGAATGTAAACATAGCTTATCCCCAACTAAAAAATCACATGGGACACAATGTTTAGCATGATCTTTCTTATTCTCTCATTTAACTGGTCTCTAAATATCTCAAGTTAAACATCTTATTGCATATTTTGGATTTTCTCTACAAACTTCACTTTCGAATTGACTTCTTTATGCATTAAGGATGAAGTACATAAAGTCAATAGAGCAAAATAAGCCATGCCAAAGAGTATTGCATATTAAAATTCAAGGTAGAGTTTAAATAACTTGTATTGAGTAAAGTTGGGCTAAAATCTCTTATATCTATGTTGTACTAAATTTTAAATTAGTACTCTTTCAGAATATGGTAACTTTGGGTATTTATTTAAAGGAAGTATTATCCTCCTCTCATGGATTGTAGAATAATTGGGGGTAACATTTTAGAAAAGATTGTATCAACTTCCAAAGACATGTTCCATGTTCCATATGCTTTTCCAAAACATCATGTACCTAAAATGCTTCTATAAATAAATCTGTTGCCTTGATGATTTTAAGGGAGATCTACCTTATTGCAATCATGCATGTTTATCCTTTCCTTTAATAGGATTTTTTTGTGTACTAGGGAGTGTAATAATGTATATTGTGGCTAACAAAATCAACCCATGGTGCCACTAAGAAATCAATATTTCATGCTAAACTTTAGAGAGTGATTGAATTAAATTAAACTAATTATTATTAATATATATTTAATGATATTATAGTATAAGTTTATTAAGAAACTTATAGTGAAATCAAGGGTTTGATAAATATTTCATTTTGAGAATAAAATATAGAGATCAATTGTTAATATTAAAAGGCAAGTCAGAATCAAGAGCCTGTAATAAAGAAGGAAAATCAATGTTTGAGATTGACAATTTAATGGTCAAAGATGACCATTTCCCAACATCTATATAAATAGGGTCACACATTTGTAAAAGGTTCTTAGGTTATTCTATTGTGCACATCGATTATGAACACATTTATTTTGGGCAAGTAATATGCACTGCATGGTGTTGTAATCAATGGCATATCCTACAAGATATACACCATTCTTTATGCGGCACATGCACATGCAATGGATTATATGTTGTTGTATGTGCCCATTGAATCTAGAATTATGGGGCATATATTGTCCACCATTGGTTTGTGGTGAATCCATTTTGAGAGAAACTTGTTGAGCATCTTTGATGGAGTACTGTATGTTCTATTGGACTGTTGAATAAAAAGTACTTTAGTTGTGGGTTTTCTTTCACATAAAGGATTTCCATTATATATGATGTATCAAAGTATGAAATATGTTCATGCTATTTAAATTTTATATGCATAATTTGGTAATTATTTGATTATCAAATATATTGTGCATATCCAAGCTTTATTTGTGTCTATTTTAAATTACCCCAATTTTGAATAATCCATTGGTTGAATTTTTATGAGCCAATGATAAGTGAAGTATTTATGTGGTTCCATATTTATTTTGAACTTTAAAATTATTTTTCATATAAAGCCCAAAATGCACCACTTTGCATAGATGTGAATTATAATACACAATTTCACTTTAACCAAAATTCTTGAATCCAACCAAATACACATGAAACATGCCCTTTTTGTGCACAACTAGATATCTTCAAATCCATTAAGGTTAAGACGAAATAAGTATCCAAAATTTAATCAAAATAGTGGTTTTTTTCAACATCCGTTTTGACACTATTATGACTCTTGTCTTATTTAAAATCTTGAAACATGCAAACTCCAAATATTAACATTTTCATTTAAACACTAACTTATAAAGATAAGGAAAGCTAATAAGTAAGCCCATATTCCAAAATTTGTCATTCACCTACCAACCTTAAATTGCATTGTCATTGAAATGGAAATCCACAAATTCATAATAATCTCCATATCCAAATATACACCATGTTGTTTATAACATAGACCAAGTTCATTACAATAATCATATTTTATCTTGGCAAATATTCCAATTACTCAAATGTGAAAAATGTCATAAACCTTTATTACAATTTTTAAAGTTTACATAGGCTTTGTTTAATTTCTCTACAAAATACCTAGAACACAATTATTTTCCTGCCAAGGGAGGTTTAGATGACTATAACACCTATTTAGAATGAATTCTCAAAATATCAAGTAGTGAACCTCCAATGAGTTTTATAGCTTTACATTCTTTGTTTACTCTCTCTAAGACCTAGAACATAGTTATTTTATCACGGAGAGAGGTTTAAATGGCTACTACATGCATTTATTGTCAATTTAGAACAAATACATCAAACCTAAATTCTATAAAATAAATTATAATAACTTGGATCATAAGGACCAACAAATTGAAGATTATACCATCCATTCTTATATGAATTAACACATAGAAATTAAAACATGCCAATTACCAAATTCATCTGTAAATTTTGACGTAAACATAAAGGGATTATTGGATAAACATGAGTCACTCTTTGGCAAGTCATTGGCAGTGTTTTTTAAAGATATGTCAAGAACTCCCAAGGACCTTGAGCATCGTAAAACAAGTGAACGTAGGACATATTTAACTTGCACCAAAGCGGTTAAAGGAGCACAAGAATGGAGACCAAGGCTTACACATGTAAGCTAAATGGTTCACCTGGCCTCTTCTGAAACATATACTTTGAGAGGTCATGAGTTCAAGACCAAAACTTTACATGGAGGTTTCTTAGTCTCAATGAAAGGTATGGGATCAATAGTGAGCATGTTCTCCATTATTCCCCGGTAGATAGGAAGGGGCATAGTCCTAGCTCCTTGTGGTGTGGTGGATATCCTTCATCGATAGGACAAAAAAAATGGAGACCAATCACTCCCTTTGATGTCTATTATATGGTTCAAAGGGATTAAAGGGCACAAGAATTGAGACCAACCACTCCTTAATATATCTTATACATATTCACCTAAGTTATTAACAAATATAATCAAAGTCATTATAGCAAAGATCAACCAAACTAAGAAAACGAGCTTCATAAAGGAAGGTTCATCTTGAGTGATCTAATTCTAACACAATTGAGTAAACAAAAATAAATTGGGCAAAAAACATTCTTCCTAAACACTTATTGTAATAAGCCATATAAAGGGATTAAAGGGCATGAGAATTGAGACCAACCACTCCTTAATATCTATTATACATATTGACCTAAGCTATTAACAAATATAATCAAAGTCATTATAACAAAGATCAACCAAACAAAGAAAACAAGCTTCATAAAGGAAGGTTCATCTTGAGTGATCTAATTCTAACACAATTGAGTAAACAAAAATAAATTGGGCGAAAAACATTCTTCCTAAGCACTGATTGTAATAAACCATATGATATTATAGAGCGAAATTGCATTTTGCTTTGCAAAAAACATTCATTGACATTGATTGTGATAAATCGTATGATATTATGGAGTTAAATTTAATTTTTCCTATTGCCAAGTAGCTTGCATTTGGAAGTTTTTTCACAAAAAAAGGGAAACTTCTCTAATGCTTTCAACAATAATTTGTAGATGGACACATTCAGAAGTTCTTTTGACATGGTTTCCCCCTTGCTCCATTTTGTATTCAATCACAATACATGCTCTAGAGATGTCTAGAATTCGAGGACAAATGGTTAATCTTGCTAGTAAGGGATAGCTAGCCTCTCAATGCCCATTTTGTTGATTCAACCATCACTTTCTCAAGAGGTAATAGAAAGAAGATTGCATTGACATAAATAGATTTGCTCAAGTAGTAGGAGCTAGAGTCAATGATGAATACATAGAGATTATAATTGGTAAAGGGGACAACTTGAACTTTAGATGATCTTACTTGTAGTGATCAACTAACCTCTCAATGTTCATTTTGTTGATTCAACCATCACTCTCCTAAGAGTCAATAGAAATAAGATTGCATTAACATCAAAGTAGTAGGGGCTATAATCTTTGAAGAACAAATGGAGAATATAATTGGTAAACGGGGGAACTCGAACCATCTTCCAAAGAGATGGAAAATCATTTAGTTTGAAAAAATTGATGAGTATTTAGGTATTCCTTTTAGCATAAAGGTTCATCATACAAACTAAACGGAGTGAGCTCTAAATTGGTTTGAAAGTAAATTGTAGATATGGATGAAAATCTACTGTTCATCCTTGGATTCTTACAAGAAAACCATGCTACATGTTGTTGCTTGGGAAGTGCATACTTTACTCAAAGAAAAAGAGGGAGTTAAGCTTGCAAATATTTGGGTACATGTGGCAATATTATCAATAATAAGTTTTGTAAAAGCATTGTATCAGGTTGCACTATGCCAAATACTAATTGAACACCAAGTAGAGACCACTTCCAATGGTTCAAGTATTAGTATTAGACATCCTTTTGGGATCTTTGATGTGAGGTAATCTAATCCTTCAAATTGATGGACTTAGTGACACTTGAGAGAGTTGAGCTCACTTGGTAGATTATTTTAAGTTGTATTAGGATTTTGAAGGGTCGAAAAGTATTTGGGAGATTAGTTACAAAGGATCTATCTAGGCCTTGCCCAAAGTTTAGGAAAGATAAGTTTTTCAAAAAGATTCTAGTTATTGGAGAATATATGGGATAAGGAAAGATGTTCCTCATAAAATGGATAATTATTAAACACGTCAATGTCTCTCAAATGCACATAAAACTTCCCACCTTATGCTTTTAATGCTATTCTTGGATCTAATCTTTTTGTATAAGGTCTTATTTTAATTGATTTTGGAAAAAAAAATAACAAATCCCTATATTCATTATCTTAATTGATTTTGTAAATGAAATTATAATAAATCTCTATCTATTATAAATCAATTAGACAATCATTATCATATCCATTTTTTCTCCAATGAACAAAACTCCTTACCTTTAATCTTAATGCTATTCTTAAATTTAATCTCAAATTACAATTTGAACTGATTTCTCATTTTATACATAATATTATTTAAATTAATGTTGATTATTAATTAACAATATTATTTCAATTTATTTTTTCCAAGGAAAAAAGCGTAATTTCATTAATAAGTAACCAAATTACATTTTGCATAAAGCTTACAATGGGCCTTTTTCAAAGAGAGGGCAACTTTTCAGCTTCAAAAAATAGTATGTCCTCGTGAATCAAGACATCCAAGATGTGCATTTGAGTGCTTTCAATGAGAAATATAAACCGAGGTCCCCATAGGGCACCCAAAAAAGCATGTCGGATAATCTATAAACAGTCCCATATGAATGTCTTCGAAAATAAAGTGAGAATCAGAAAATCATTCAAAATTGTTGTATGCCATTCCCTCAATGAATGGTCTGTGATAATATTCATATGACACACCATTTTCAGATTCCATTATCTTCCAATGGCCGAAAGGAATGTTCAACCCTTTCTTGGAAAGTTTGTCTGCAACAGTGTTCCGCTCCCTGTATACATGACGACAAGAGAAGGATTCAAATTCCCTCAAGAGTCTCATAACTTCTTCCAATAAATTATTTAACAGAAGATTGTGACATTTATGTGTACTGTTTAACCAATTGTTCACTAATATAGAATCTCCAAAGATCTGAATGTGTGCGCAATTTTTTTCTAAAGTGAAACAAAGCAAGAGTTTCAGTGCAAAGAGCTCGGCAAAATTATTCAATCCAAAACCAAGGCCCATCTGAATGTGAAAAAAGTGATTTTGGGATTTGTAGAGAACAACCCCTCCGCCACAGTGGTTGTCTTGTGCCGCCCCATCATAGTAAGCCCACGGTCTAAGAGAATCGAAAGTCTCAATTGAGACATTTCTTATGTTTGGAGTATTTTTTCCTTGAGGGAAATACAAGAGGACATCAATACTGTGGATGGCCACCAGTTCTGGGACAAAAAGCTTATCCTGAAACACCGCCTTATTGCGAGCAAGCCAAATTCCCCAAATGACGAGGAGTGGCAAAGCACGATATGGTTCAGTAGCGGGGTGGAGAACCACGACTTCCAAGCCTCCTCAATCGACGGACCCAACCAGTCACAAACAAAATTTAAGTGTGCACAGAGAAACATCCAGGTTTGAAGGGAGAAAGGACAAGTGATGAACAAGTGATGTAGTGTATCTGCACTCTGTTTACATAGTGCACACCATCGAGGACCTTCAATGTGCCAACGACTCATTCTTTCCCAAATTGGAACCTTATTTTCCAGAGTACACCACATGAAAAGCTTTTCTTTTTGTGGGAATTTTGTCTTCCACAATCTTTTCCACCACCATTTTTCTTCACTCGTGTGAATTTCTCCAGCCATTTTTTTATATCCTAATTTTGGAGTGTATATGCCTTGTGGCACCAAGGACCAAATGAATTCATCCTGAGAATCATTGATCTGGACGTGGGAGGATCTGAGAGAGATGAGGAATGTGTTTCAAATATCCCTGTAAGCTTCCAGAATTCCTAAAAGAAAAGGGCCTTTACACCCCTGCTGCCAAATGGTGGTGGTCAGCGGATCTGCAATTTGATTTAGGTGATGTATACCCTGAGAATGTAGGATCTGGATAAGTTGGGGGGGAAGGATGTGTCTATTTTGACAACCCAACCAAGGATCGGTCCCAATACACACATGTGCACCATTCCCGATTTTCCAGACCAACCATGCTTCAATAAGAGGAAAAGAGGACAAAACCGCTTTCCAAATAACAGAGATCCCCACAGTGTTTCCCAAGAAATATTGTGGTGAGTAATCTCCATCTTGATTTTGCCGCAAGTGATTTTGCAAACAAGTGAACATTTTTTAGTCCCCACCCCCCGAGGGATTTCAGTTGTGCAAGCTTTTCCCACTTAACACAGGGGAGACATGTTTATCTGAATTCCCCGACCACAGAAATCTGAAAAAGATCCTACGAGTTTTGTCCAAAATGCCCTTTGGAATCCACGCAATGGACATCCAGTATACAGGAATTGCCTCCAAAACAGACTTTATAAGAACCAACCTTCCCGCTCTAGATAACCATCGGTGGCTCCATAATTTTAACCTTTTTTCTAACTTTGCAATAAGACAACCCCAATCCGATTTTTTATAGTTGTTTGGTTTTAACATGAAACCCATATATTTGAGACCACTGTCAATGGTTTTTGAATCAAAGGGAAAGAGAGTAGTGTACCTTTGAGTTTCTCTCTCCCCCCAATTTATCAAAGAGTGGATTTGTTGGCGTTGATCTCCATTCCCGTAGCCTTCCCAAAAAGGTCCAAAATACTAGTTAACTTTTCAGCATCCCTCACAAAGCCATTGCAAAAGATAAGAATGTCGTCCACAAATAGGAGGTGTGTAATGTTGAGTGAACTTGTGATGCCTATGCCGAAGAAGGTGCCCTGACGGCTTTGCATCCAGAATGGCTCTGCTTAGCCCTTCAACCACCAATAAGAACAGCAGGGGAGAGAGAGGACACCCCTGTCGCAAACCCCTTTCCGCATGGAAGAAAGAGGAAGCAGACCCATTGATAAGAACTGCAAAAGAGGCGGTGGTAATGCAGCTCATTACCCATTTGATGAAAGGATAGTCAAAACCGAAATGGGTCATCAACATTCTCAGGTATAGCCAGCTAACTCTGTCGAAAGCCTTTAAGAGAACAATTTTTATAACGGCCTATTTTAATCTCTTTAATTTAAACGAGTGAAAACTCTCCTGAGCAACCCCAATTGCTTCGTGAATCTGTCTTCCTTCCAGAAAGCCAAATTGTTCCTGTGAGATGACCTTTGATGGGACCTTTTTCATCTGTCTTTCTATAATTTTTGCCACCACTTTGTATGTGATATTACATAAAGAAGTTGGTTTGAAGTCATTTAAAGAACTAGGAATATCCGATTTTGGAATTAAAGCAAGAAAAGTAGAGTTTAGAGGCAGGTGGATGAATCCCCTAACTCTGGATTCCTCAGCCAAGTGGAGCAGATCAGTGGCAATTACCTCGTAGTGAGCCAAGAAAAATCCAATTGTCCATTTGTCGGGACCTAGACTCTTGTCTTTCTGAAAGCTGTGAAGTGTTTCTTTAAGCTCCTCTTCTGAGATTTCCTCCATAAGGTCCTGATTGTCTTCCTGAACCCCGGAAAACATTGTGAGAGTTGAATGACCTCTGCAATATTGACTCTATTTTCTGCTTTGTAGAGAGCTTGGAAGTGAGCAGTGCCAAGGTTTGCGAGCCCATTGAAAGAGGAGATGACCTCATTGTTGTCATTTTTCAATTCCCAAATAGCATTTTGGTACTTTCTTCCCTTTACAAAAGCATGGAAGAATTTTGTATTCTCATCTCCACTTTCTAACCAGATGGCTCTACTCTTGAGATGCCAGACTTCTTCATGTTCCTGCAAAATTTTCCACCTTCCAGCGTCCAGAACATCCAGTTGTTCTTTTGGTTCTTGAATAAGAAAGCCACCCCCCACAAAGTCCTGTGCTAGGAGAAGTTCCTTTTCAACCATTTTTAACTCTTGCTCGTCCCTTTCCTTGTTTTGGAAATCCCATTCCTTGAGTTTCCTTTTTACCTTAGAGAGATTTTGAACAAAGTGCGTTGTAGCATGATTTCCTTCCTCTGCTCTGAAAGGACTCCAGACGTCCTGAATGATCTTCTTTACTTCTTCCTCTTTCAACCAGGCAACGCAGAGTTTGAAAGGACTAGGAGGTTTTGTAGAATCGCCCAAAATTTCCAGGCAGATGGGTGAGTGGTCCGATTCTCCACCCAAGTCAACCCATTGTCTAATTTTGTAGTTTTGTTCCAGTAAGTGCTCCGCTAATACAAAAAGATCCAATCTCTTAGCAATTCTCCCTTCCCCCCTCTTCTGTTGGTCCAAGTTGGCTTCAGCTTTGCAAGGGCTATGTCAATGAACCTGCAGTCTTGCAATAGGTGTTCAAAGTAGTCTGTCAGCGGGTCAGATCTAGCGCTTGGACCGCAAATTTCATGGTTTCCCAAAGTGAAGTTCAGATCGCCCCCTAGGATTAGGTTTTCCAGTTTGAAGAAAGATCTATGTTTTAAAAGCTCCCAGAAAGGGACTCTCTCCTCATAGGGTCCATAGATATTAAGGACAGTGAAAATAGTGTTTAGAACTGCATGGAAGACCTCCACTCCCAAAATCGATCCCGTCCCCCATGATTTTTTCATCTGTATTGTCTTTGGATTCCAACCAATTGCAATCCCTCCTGAATGGCCCCTGGCATCTATTGCTAAAAAGTCCATATGCTTAAAAGTAGATTTTAACAGGGAGGTGGCCCCTTCTTCCGACCCAAGGGTTTCTTGTAGCAAAAAAAAAACCGGCTGATGCAGTGTGATCAACCTTTTCAAGGCAAGTTTTTTGGGGCACTTGTCAAACCCCTATTGTTTAGAGAGAGAAGTTTCATGGGGTACCCTCACCCAGGGCTTCCACTGCTCTAAGCGCCCCAATAATAGATCTTTGATTGCCATCTTCAAGTTCTTGTAAAGCTCGATGTTGAGATGTGGAAAGATGAGACGGTCTCCCCCTATCTTTCCCTTTACATGGGAGGAGGGCATTTTTCCCCAAACCCTGGTTTTGCAGGCTTAGCATCGAGAAATATGGAATCTCTCGACCTCGGTCTAAAACGAATAGGACAATTTTCCAGCGAAGGGGTAGGGGAGTTCTCATAAAGTGAATATGTGGCGAGAGGGATGGGAAGCACTTTGGCTCCAGGATTCGGTTCCAAAAGGGATTTGGGAATCAATTGAAAACTGGTCACGGAGGTGACATAAGGGTTCAATGGGATTGGAGATGAAGTTACATCAACCCTTCTTTCAAAGCACAAAGAATTTAAAGAAACTTCCAGAGAAGAGAGATTTTTTAGGAGAGTATCCTGCTTACCCGAGGGTTCTGGTGCCGTCTGAGGATGAGCTAGTTCCTCCCTCTGCTGAGGTAATGAGCCTTCCTCGCTTATCTTTGTAGTGGAAATCTCAGTGTCCTTCGGCAAGATCCGAGTGGAGACCTCATCCTGGACTTGTTCTTGTTGACCTTCCTGAACAGTTTCCTCCAGTCTTCCATGCTTAGCATGTTCATCTTTAGATCCTATCCCGCTTCTCCCTACCAACTGTTTTTTTGGCCGTTTCGTTGTTGTACCAAACCCTTGGTTACAGTTCTTTGCCATATGCCCATAAATATAGCACCTATGACAGCGGAAAGGAACCCCTTCATAGTCCAGTTTCTGTCGACGCATAGCCTGACCCCATATTAAATTCAAGGCCTCTCTGAGCCCAGTTCGAATGTTCAACGAAACCAAAAGTCTTGCTACAGTCATTCATTTGGTTTGAGTGAATGACATATCGGCATCAATGAAAACTCCCAGCGCATTGCCAATGTCCCGAAGTGAATCCCAGTTCCACAACCCCCACGGTAAACCTGGCAATCTTATTCAAACCGAGATGACATCTAGTCTTTCGCTCTTAGCATCGAACATTGGCGTCCAATTTTTGAAGAGTATGGGTGTACTTCCCATGCTCCAATGCTTCTGTAGGATATGACCGACAGCTTCTTTGCTTTTGAGCTTGAAAACGGGGATCCGCGCGAAAGCACCAAAATTTCCGATTTGTAATTTAGGAAGGCCGCCCAATTTGTTTCCACCCAACACTCTAAACTAGCGAGACTAGGGTATTTTCCTCCGACACTACCGACCACAGCCATTTCAGCCATCTCCAAAGATTGTGCAACCGAAACATTTTTGCCGCAGATAAGGTTAAGGGTTTCCTTGGAGTTCTTTAGGCACTTGTTTTTTTCCTCCCCGAAGACGATCGACCAGGTGGGCTCTGTGGACCTTTTGAACCGGACCCACTATCGTAAGTCCCCTTGTTTGAAGCTTCATCCAACAGGGATCCTTACTCCCAGATGGTTGAAGAAAAGAGGCGATGAAGCCCTCCGGACTCTGAATTGCAATATCCTCAAGGTTTTCGCTGGGAGCAGTTTTTGAACCGAGGGTTCCCATTAAAGGCCATCCGGCTTCCAGAAAATCTAAATCTAAATCGGAGAACGGCTCCCCCCAAACATTATCCTGTAAATCAGAGTGTATGATAGTTGCATCCGTCGGCGTTGGGAATCCGATGCTTGTCCGCGGTGGTGGGTCAAAGAGCGTGAACGGAGTTCCTCCCAATTCTGGTACCAGGGGTCTAGCCGCAAGAGTCAGAAAGTCGAGAGCTCCGGAAGACCCAAGGTGGGGCAGTTCGAGAATACCATCTTTCTGCACCGGAGACTCTCGTAAACTGGTTGAGACACCAGCTGTCAAACTACCATCTTCAATCGGCCCAAATGTCCACATCCTGTGAGCAGTTTCCGATGACCGGTTTCCAGTGGGGGAGGAGAAGATGGATTGGCCCTCAAGGGGATCATCTGAATAATCCACCTCATCTCCCCAATGTTCCTCCATGTGTCAGAAAACCCCTCCCTCCGTTGTCAGCATCAACACCTCTTCAGGGGCACCGAGGGCCAGTACTGCAGGCTAGGTACGATGGGGAGCTGCACCTGCAGCCCCCTAATTCTGAGAAACCCTAGCGTAGCCCTTCATTCTCGTCCTTGGGTCGTCCTTGGGTCACTGTTAAATACTCATTGTATTATCAACAATCTTATTTCAATTGATTTTGAAAATAAAAATTTATGACGAGTCTCTATCATCGAAAAAATACTTTACCAAAAAATATATAAGATAAATCTAAGCCCTTATGGAAGAAATGCAAAAAAACAAAGCCCAGCCAACCAGGCTTGGAATCACAATTTATGACCAACAAACGTATTATATTTTGTGTTACGAGAAACAACAGAAAAACGTCTCCTAGTATTGCATCATGGGGGTGGATCCCACTGGAATAGATACACAGACCGACCCTAATGACGATGCTATATATTTATGGATGTATATGCATATTTGTGTGAAATGCAGAGTATATATGTGTGAATAAAAATGTATTGGTTAATTTACTATATATACATAAATGGTATGCTGTGAATATCATGTAATGGCGAGTCTCTCTTTTGTATGTACAGAATCTTTTGTTTAATAAGTGTTGATTTAAGAGGAAACATAGTTAAAAGTTGTTACACTGAGCTACACACTGTCATTTAACTAAAAGTTTATAGTTAGAAATAAAATTGAAACCGTGAAAAGATCAAAATAATAAAATATATACAGTACTCAATAGCAAAATATAAGGAAATATTTTGTTAATAAGTGTTGATTTCAGAGGAAATACAGTTAAAAAGTTGTTACACTGAGCTACACACGGTCATTTAACCAACTAAAAGTTGTTACACTGAGTTACACACGGTCATTTAACCAACTAAAAGTTTATAGTTGGAAATCAAATTGAAGCAGTGAAAAGATCAAAATAATAAAATAAATACAGTAATCAATAAAAAATATAAGGAATGTACATCTTTATAAACGATGTAATTAAATCTAAGACCGAATTATTATCAAAATCTATACAGTAACCAATACAGGTCTTATTTTAAAATTACATATTATTATTATCAAAATCTATACAGTAACCAATACAGGTCTTATTTTAAAATTACATATTATTATTATCAAAATCTATACAGTAACCAATACCAAAATATAAGATATGTATATATTTCTAAACTATGTAATCAAATCCAAGACGGGCTTTTATATCAATTTAACTTTTCACTAAACTATGAACTTAAATTACACTCAACTGTAACTTTAAATTACTTATTATTGAAATCTATGCCGTAATCAATATCAAATATCAAAATATAAAGTATGTATACCTTTCTAAACTAAGTAGTGAAATCCAAAACAAGCCCCTTGCCCTTATGTAAATTTAACATCTAACTAAACTGTGACCTTAAATCTATTATTATTATTATAATAATAATGAAAAAGAAACTGATTTTCCAAACTGTATATCATCCATTTAGAAGTATTTTGAATGAGACATGATGGACACTACCAATCTAACCATAGTAGGTATAATCTCTAACTATTCAAGAATCAACGGTAAAGAAACATGCATCTATCTCAAGGACCAAGGTCGAGGTCTATTTGTTTTAAGAGCAAATTAGGAAACTTTCAATTTAAGAATAGAGCGATTAAGACAACCTACGCCCAACATTGATATTTTTCCTAAAAGATCTTCAGTCAAACATTGATATTTTTCCCAAAAGAAACCATGGAAAGATGTGCCAGGTCAAATTAATATCATTGAGGAGCAAATATAGCAACAAATCCAGCAGATAGGAATATTGACCATAAAAGATTATGAGAATTACCAAAATTTGCTTAGGCTGTTTAAAATCCAGCATTTACGAATACTGACCATCACAAATAATGACAGATATTTAAATGTTACATAGGAATACTGACCATCACAAAAAATGACAGATATTCAAATGTTACATAGACCTTTCAAAAGTACATTGCACCTTGTTAGTGTCCTCACACAATACCCACTCGGCCACTCATTCCAGGAACTGTCATTTCAAATGATGAGTTTTCATAGGTAGAGGTAAAGTCTCTATCCCCTTCAGAACTCGAGCCTGCTGTATCAGTCTATAAGTGGCTATATCTATCTGTGATAATCGCAAATAACGCAGTACAGATCTTCCTAAAATGTTCTCAACCGGAAGAGGTCCCCTATTGTCACACCAGATAGAAACAAATTACAAACCGTTCGGAAAACACATAATATAAATGAATGATATTTATTATAACGATCTAGAGTCTTCTACTCACCAAACATGAGAGTCGCAGCTATTGTTACGGTTGTCACCCATTACAAACACACAACCATCAGGCACATGCTGCATTTAGACACAACATAAAGAGTTGAACTTTTAAGTTTCAATTAGATTGCACAATTTCCGGCCCACAAATGAATAAAAAAGATTATGATATGTACTGTACAGTATCTTCATGCTCCTATCTAGACATGACTGGACGGAGAAAGTGGGGGAGAGTGGTAAAGGAGTATAAGAGACAGACCAAACAGACGGTGCACAATCTGGAGCTCATGAATTTTGGACATGAGACACTCAGATGTCAACAACATTGAGTCCACCAGGTATTTGATTCGCTGATCAACGGTCATATATATTGATTGGCAGAGTCGATCAATGCCTTTATTCGGAATTGGCCCTATGCCCTGGTGGTGAGCACTCAGAAATGTTGTTCAAGCGCCACGTACTGCTGGTACATTAATGTAAAAACTAGCCATATTCAATTTGCATCAACAAAACACTACTATGTATAAAACTATAAAAAAAAATGGCAAGAGCGGGTAAAAAGCATATCAAAACATATCAAGATGAAATGTAAGGACATTAGAGAAACACACTGTTGCAGTCATGTCATATTCAGCTGGCTGTGCTGTAAAGTCTTCAGTTTGGACAATTCCGTTTACAATAAGCTTCCCATTGCAGACCTGCCAAGTATTAGCTCAAAAATTGGTATCAATAAGTCGAACAGTTGCATTCAGAATAAGCAAAGCCAATGAACAATATGAATTTCCTAAATGGACCGGTACAACTGCTCATATATATTGCAGAAATAAATGCTGTCAAATTATCGTTACCACGTTGTGCACTTGTAATGGACTCTTGAGTTTTTTGGTGGTATATACAATGTGGAATGATGTATATGTCACTTGCTGGGGTCCTATAATAACAATACCATAGTTACCTACCTCATGAGACAGGTAATCATAGTGTGCTAAGAATCCATGAATCGATCTCACTAACAAAAAAGAGACCAGATTGAGCAACGTTTCAGAAAGAGGGAATCATCATTTGGATACAAAAGAGGCCGAGAATCAACCAAAATCCATGTCAGAATGTTTGTGCCCGCTATAAGGTTAAAGGGAATGGTGTTTTAAAAGCAGCAGATCTCATCTAACACAAGTGGCTGGAAGAAAATAAGGTATCCAGAATGATCTGAGATTACAGAGACTGTATTTCAGTAATGGAACACTTTGCAAAGGCTATAAATTTTTTACCACTGCATCGCTGTACATAACTAATCTCCGGTACATTGCATCCCTTCAGTGCCTGCCATCAATGTATTCAGCAGGTCTGATAGGAGGAATAGAATTAAAAAAGCAGGGTGAGCAATTAATAGATTTTAACAGCAACACACACCAAAATATGAATTACAGTTAACAGCATAGTAGCAAGATTTGATTGTACTGGTAGATCCTAAATTCCCATGGAATTAGAAATTTCATAAATATTCAACATGGTAGTATATATGGTAAAGTTGACTAAATGTTTAAATATATTTAAAAAATTTAACTTTTAAAATTCAGAAAATGTTATTATTAAAATTTCACTATAATGGGAATTTCAATTAAAATAACTAACAACTATTCATTAATTATTAATAAAAGAATGAAATAATAATAACAACATATTTAATGATAACTTAAGTCATGCTATTTGTAAATTCACAATCAAAAAATAATAGCCAATATAACAACTATTCATTAATTATTAATAGAAGAGTGAAACAATAATAACAACATATTCAATGATAACTCAAGTCATACTATTTGTAAATTCACCATAAAAAAACAATGGCCAATATATTAAATTCACCTTCAAAAAATAATAGCCAATATAACAACTATTCATTAATTATTAATAGAAGAATGAAATAATAATTGCACCGAGAGGCGCTCTACAGCCCAGTATGAGGGAGATCTTGTAACATGTGTCGAGTGTTTGTCGAGTGTTTGTCAACTTTGTCGAGTGTTTGTCGAGTAACAAAATAATACAAAGTAACCAAAAAAATTAATACAAAGCAAAAAGTAATAAATATTATGTCGGCCATAAACAAAAAAGAATAATACAAAGTAAAAAGTAAATATGAGACTTAAACTAGAGACTTCACAGCTTAGGATTAGGTGATAAATATTATGTCGGCCATAAACAAAAAAGATTAATACAAAGTAAAAAGTAAATATGAGGCTTAAACTAGAGACTTTACTTTTTACTTTTAATACAAAGTAAAAAGTAAATATGAGACTTTAGAGTCTTTGTCGAGTTTGTGGAGTAACAAAATAATACAAAGTAAACAAAAAAGAATAATACAAAGTAAAAAGTAATAAATATTATGTCAGCCATAGACAAAAAAGAATAATACAAAGTAAAAAGTAAATATGAGACTTAAACTAGAGACTTTAGAGCTTAGGATTAGGTGGCTGGGGTATTGCACTCAAGGAGCTATTCAAGGAGAGGTTTGCACCTTCTCGGGAGATTTAATCCCTCTCGGTGCTTGATAGAGCCTAGGATTTGGATCTAGCCTGATAACATATTCAATGATAACTTAAGTCATACTATTTGTAAATTCACCATCAAACAACAATAGCCAATATATTAGTTGACTATTGGCCAACTGGTATTCCTACTCTAATATTGCTACTAAAACAGTAGCCACATGGTACTCTAATATTGCTAAAAGCTCTGTACTAGTTAGTCTTTTTTAATAAAACAGAGTATTTGTTTGGTGGTGGAGTTTTTCTACAAAAGAGGGTTTTGTCCACATAAATCTTTGCGTTCCTGTTTGCAGTCTGTATTTCCGTGTTCAATCCTTGTGTTCCTGTGTGCATTCTGTATTTCTATGTTTGTTTTCATTTCATTGATATTTGACAGTCTTGAATGCAAGCTTTTTTACTGCTGTTCAGTCTGCGACAGCATACAGATGGTAGTCTCCTACAGCAACGCTGTGAACTCCCTCTCTGTTTATTCTCCCTTCGCTGGAAGAAGAATTCGTCGCCTTTCTGTCCTCTCTGTGCTTTTCTCTTAGCCAAGTAAAACCCCTCAATTGCAATTTGCTTTCTCCGTTGTTAGCACCTTCCCCTTATTGCTTCTCTAACCATTGGCATTGACCCATTGTCTGTGGATTGGAGCCTTTGCCTTGCAACGCCATTCCATTTCTTCTTTAATCCATTTGGATTACACCTCCCCAATGGGAGCCTTTTGGTCCCCGAAAGCTATTGGAAAGAGATGAAGAAACACTTCAGGAATTCATTACTCTCCTACCACTTTGCCTTCCTCGGTAATTGCCCTTTGAGTCCAATTTGCCACAGTTCTTGCCGACCTCTGCAAGTCGTTTGAACCTTCTTCAGCAACACTGTATTCTCCTTCAATTCTTCAGGTGCATTCAACGTGAAATCTTCAACTTAAGGTAGTACCTGCTCTTCTTCTCCCCATCCCGCAAGGACAGTTCGTACAAGCACAACTTCTTCACATTGACCACTAAATACATCCGCATGCATGGAGGCAAGATCAACTTGAATGCATTGTCATTGACCTGGGAAGTCATTTCAAATGGTCCATATCTCGACGGCTTTAACTTCTTGCCTGCCCCCTGCAATAATTCCTTATATAGATAGAACCAAACTTTATCTCCAACAAAATTTGTGAATAGCCCTATTCTAGTCTTCGCAAAGTTTGTACTTCTCTTAACTTGTCTCAAACTGCTCCTTCACCTTCAAATGAATTTCCTTGATCCTGTCTATGAACCTCTTTTCTTCATTTGCCTCCTTGTCACCACTTGAACTAGCACCCCTTTTGCAAAGCAAGGCTATGTAGACCTAGGGCTAGTGACTGTATGCTTAGGAGGGATTAAACCCAATGTCACCACAATCTAACCTCTCAACTCTTCGGGTAACTCCAGAACCCAAGGGGAGACCCTAATTAATGAAAGATACTTGCAACCACAAACAAACCACAACTACCTTCCACCAAGCCCTAATGGCTATGATCAGTGCCTTATCGTAGTCAAACATTATTAAACATGACACAATAATCATACGATAATGGAGTTTCCTCTTTATCACAATTCCCAAGAAATTATCACAAATCCCAAGACAATTCATGTTTCCCAAGGCAAAGTCCTCAGTAAGGTGTGCTCCCTAGGGTTAGAAGATCTTCACACCAGGGCACACTTGTAGGATGAACCAGATATATCAAACAAGTAATTATTAATTTTAGGCAATTCCACATATCCCAATGCACTTGCTCAAAGGGAGGTGCCTTCTAGGGTTTACGAAGAAAACCCTAGGGAAAATTTATAGGGTGGACCAGAAATAAAAATCACATATATTTTTGGATTTTCATATTTATTTAGATTTGTAGGGTTTTTCCAGCAGTAAAATATTTCTGTATTTTTTGCATAAAATAAAACATGTAAAATTTGATAAAGAGAGAGAGAGTTTGTTAGGATGGGGTAATAGATTCTTGTCTCAAACCCTAGGGCTATGAGAAATGAAGGCTAACATCCCTCTTAAGATGCCAATTCAATACTTGCAATTAGGGCAAAACTAGCAACCTCAGGGGTTAGGTAGCAAAACCCTAATTAGGGCAAATAGAGAAGTCCAAGGCCCAATTAAACATCGGAGAGCTCCTTTGTAGAATGGTCTCCTCAAACAAGTTCACAAAATATTAGCAACAAAACCCTAACTCAGTCTAAAGCAATTCAAGAGCAACATTAAACTAGGGTTAGGAGAGAAACTTACCAACATTAATCAAGAATGAGCAAGAAAGTACATCTTAGGTCACCCTTGAGCATGAGTTATTACAACTAGTCTTAGTATCAACTTGTCATGTGCAAAATCAAACCCTAGAAGACATTCCATCCATCCTTCAAGCAAGAAAAGACATTCTGAGAGGTGCGCATAGGTCAAGTACTCCACTATAGCAAGAGAAAAACAAAAGATCTCTTATTTGAACCCTTGTCCATGTTTTACAAATGAGGTGAGGTTGTCTTATTTATATGAGACAACCCTCAACCTTTTACAAATTCAAGTCTACAAAGTTAACTAAAAATTATAAAAATTCTTAGGTTTGTACACCCACACGTTAGGGACTAAACCACATAATGACATAAAATAACAATAAAAATGTGCAATTAGGCTCCACCAAGTGCAAGGTGAGCCAAAAGGAGGGCGTCATGCCCCAACTAACCCCAACAAATGTTTTTTCGTCAATGCCCTCCTTTTTAACAATGTAGGTTTCTTCTTTAAGGAATGACATTTATGGGTCTGGAGACTAGGAGAAGGGGTTTTATATCAAAAAAATTGGTCCAAGTGGGAAAAATGAAGTGTGCTAAGAAGGGAATGACAACCCTTACACACGCAATCACCTCTACAAAGCAAAATATGAGTGTGGCCATGTGTCCCAATGATTTGTCTCAAGGGAACTAGACACCCACCCAAAGGGTAGTCAGCAGAGCCACAAGGCCAGCACCTCCTTGAGGTGGAAACCAAGGGGACATGCCATGACCTGACCAGGTGTATTTAGTCCCAAAATCAACACTCTACACAATATAGCCCCAAAACTTGGCCTTTACAAAAGAAAAAAGAAACCCCTCGCTCTAGTAGATCTGGAAGGAACACTTCAGACACTCTAAGGCGTAACACCTCCTCATGCATTTCCTGCTCATTCTCCCTCTGCATCCCATGAGCAACATCACAGGGTGATGGTGGCAAATGCCTAAAACAAGTTTCAAGCAGAGATTTTTAGGTGGAAAAATGTACTGCTCTACTATACGAATGTTGAATATACGCTACTTGTTCATCCCAGAGCTCCAGATGTCTTGTGTTCTAACCTCCCAATCATTACTCCAAAGTTTTGTTAATTTCTTCAGTGTGCCCATCACTGTATGGATGAAAAGTTGTAGAATGTTTTAGTGTTGTGTCAATTCTTTCCCATGAGGTTGTCCAAAACTTTCCCAAAAGACTTCAATCCCGCTCAGACACTATCGAACTAGGCAATCCAAAATGAACCCATATGTTTGCAAAAAATAAGCAAACACATTTTGTTGAAACAGGGCACAACTACAAACAAGTAATCATGGCCTGCCCTGTTCATTGGCAAACCTCCTACAAAATCAGTAGAGACAATCTTCCATGGTCTGTTGGGGGTTGGTAATGGCATAAACAATGCAAGTTTCCAATTGTTTGATCTGCTAGTGCTAGAAAGAATGCAACCTCAAATGTACTTGGAAACTTGTTCATGCATTTTAGGCCAATACACATACCTATGTAGATTCACCACTATTTTTCCAACACCGAAATGTCCGACAATCCTTGAAATATGAGCTTCTTGAATCAACTAAATTATTCTTTCCTATGGAATAGCTTGTCTGATTTGTAAAGTAGCACATTTCAAAGATGATTCTCATTCTCTTCTGAGTCGGTGAATGTCTTCTCTTTCAGCTGCCGAAAAACACCTTCAAAATCAGCACCATTCACATATTCTGCTCCCAAAACTTCATGTGTGAAAGGTTCGCACTGTAACATTGTACCCACAGCTGCAATTTTCTGCATGGGCAGTCTTGACAGCATGTTTGCAACTTTGTTTGTTGTGCCCTTCTTTTATTTAATCACCAAATGAAATCATTGAAAAATCCCCATCCACTTGTAATGCTTCACCTGTTACAACTTCATTTGACTCTGCAAACATTGGAGTGGTGGTTGATCAGTGTGAACTGCTGTCTCTTTCCCCAAAAGGTAATGTTCCATTTCTTCACTACCTGTACAAGAGCATAGAATTCTTGATCATATGTAGGGTATTTCAGCACTTCTCTGTGAAACGACTTAGTCATAACACACAGGTCTTCCTCCTTGCATGAGAATTGCTCCCATGGCATATGGACTCGCATCAATCTCATCTCAAATGGCTATTGTAAAGTAGTCATTGCCAAACTAGTGCTTGACTGATTTTCCTTTTCAAATCATCAAAAGACCTTTGTTGTTGTTTGCCCCATAGAAAGCTCTTCCCTTTGGCTATACAAGGTGAAGTGGTGCAGCAATTGTTGAAAATGAAGCTATGAATTTCCACAAATATTGTATTGTTCCCTTAAAAATTCCAACCTCTGTCACATTGGCAGGAATCTAATACTTGCTGATGGCTCCGACCTTCGCTAGATATATCTTCCATTCTCCTCCGCCACTCATATGTACAATGTAAATCAAGGAATCAAGGACCATTTACCAAAATCACACTTCTTGAGATTTGCCACCATTTTGTGTCTCTTCAATGTGGCGAATCCCTGTGTCAGAGGTGCAATATGTTCTTTCCAAGTAGACCTAAATAGTAAAATATCATCCAAACAGACTATTACAAATGAATCTATAAAAGGGCACAACACATCATTCATCAAACACATGAAAGTTGCAAGTGCATTACATGATCTGAAAGGCATTACTAACCGTTCATTCAAACCTTGTTACATTTTGAATGTTGTCTTCCAAGTGTCTTCTTCCTTCACTAGCAATGGGTGATATGTTAATGTAATTGTAACTTCGGAAGATATTCACTTGTATTTCATATTGTATTTTATTTGTACCTCCGATGGAGATGTTTATTCCTCCTGTCGGAGAAGTCATTATTGTATTTGGGTCATGTAAAGTCTCCCATTTAAGTCGGGGCATTAGTTCCCCTAGAGTCATTTTGTATTGGGGTGTTTCAGTCCCCTAGAGGAGTCGGCCCAGTCAACTTCAGTTGAGGCCGACTTGTCAAGTGGTAAAGGTAAAGTGAAAGGTAAAGTATAAATAGAGATCTAGGCTCTCTATTTATTCATTCACTCACACTCACTCAATTCGCATTAGTGAGAAGGACAAGTTCGCACAAGTGGAGAAGAGAGAAGTTGTTGAAGACCATTTCTATATTTGGGTTTTACTTTTGTGACATTGTATTGGTGATCATTCTATCTCTGAGGAAGTTGCGGGGTTTTCTCCTTTATGGTTTCCCCGAGGAAAATCTTGTCTCTTGTGTTTATGTTGTGCTTGTTATTCTCTCAATAAGATTCTAGATAACTATTGATTAAAAGTTGAAAATCTAACATGGTATCAAAGCTAACCTGAGAAGAAGACACTGTGCAGCTGCGGAAGCTTGGGCTTCTTATTTTTTGGACTTCTCTCCACAGATCGTCAACAAAAAGAGGCTAGGCTAACTCGCCTTAGGAAGGTGCATCTTTCTGTCGAAGCAGAAGTTGATTCTAAGCATTTTCATTTTTTGGCCCTTCACTACTGCCGAAAATTAGGGCTTTTCACAGAACTGGAATTTTGGAGTGCAATCAGCATAGGGAAGTGCTCCTCCTCAAAATTGAAATTTAGAGACCAAGATCAAAGTTTTTGAGAGGGTGAGACTCCGGGAAAGTCAAACCCTAGTTTGACTTTGGACCAGAAAAAACAGAAACTGCAGATCCAAAATTCGCAAGTCAATTTTCAAGGGTGAATTTTTGGAATCTTCAGAAACCAAGTGTACTAGCTTACTCGCCTCATCCAGGAGCATCTTCTTGTGAAAGCAGAATTCAATTCCGAGAATTTTCATTTTTCGGCCCATCACTACTACTGGAGGAAAACTAGGGCATCATATATTTTGGGTTTTTGTTCACAGATTTAGGGAAGTGAGTACATTGGACAACTCATCTTGAGGAGGCACATCTATATGTCCAACCAAAAGTTCCAAATTCCAACTTTGGAAAATTAGGGTTTCTCTAACAAACCCTAGGCCAACCAGCTCCAGATCAAGCCCGGGCATCTCAAATTGGTAAGATCTAAATCTTTTGTATTTCCATTTGAGGTTCTCATTAAAGATGTCTCACCACACCAAGCTTGAGGATAAGCTTGAAGGCGCTGATAACTTCCGAGCATGGAAGTATAGGATTACACTAATCCTTGAAGAGAATGAATTGGACACATATTTAAATGAAGAAGTTCCAGTTCCAGAGGGAGATGAGGCTAAAGCCTTACACAAGAAGAACTTGGTTAAGGCCAAGAGGATTATTGTTGATGCTATTAAGGATCACCTCATCCCACATGTGTCTTCCTTAAAGGCACCTAAAGAGATGTTTGATTCCTTGACCAAGTTATTTGAAGGAAAGAATATAAATCGGAAGATGACCTTGCGAAACCAGTTGAAGAATGTGAAGGTACAAAATGTAGAGAGCGTGCAGTCCTACTTTACAAGGGTCTCTCAGATTAAGGAACAACTTGAAGCTGTGGGAGAAATTGTAGAGAATGGAGAAATAGTGATGACCACCTTGAATGGTCTCCCTAGGTCATGGGATTCCTTCATTCAAGGGATTTGTGCAAGAAGGAAGTTAATTACATTCGGTAGGTTGTGCGAGGAATGCTCACAAGAAGAAGCTCGACTTGTAGCTCGAGAAGAGAAGATGGGAATTGAAGACCAGGCTCTCACAGCACACACCAGAAAGAATAACAACAAAAGGGAGCATCCTCATCACAAGAAGGCAGAAAGAATAACAACAAAAGGGAGCATCCTCATCACAAGAAGGAAAAACACCAACACCAAAATCAGAGGGAGAACTTTAGAAGATCCAGAAAAGATCTATCTAACATTAGATGCTATACATGTGATGAGAAGGGGCACTATTCCAGAGATTGTCCCAGAAATAGAAGTGGCTCCAACAAGAAGAAGACCAACAAGAAAAGACATCATGCTCACACTGCAGAGGATGATGAACCTCCAAGGAAGAGAACCAGAGAAGACAGTGAAGATTCTTCAAGTGAGGAAGAATATGTATTGTAATGAAGGTAACCAGTTACATGTGTTCATTCAAAAGGTTCCACCTCATAAGGTATAACTAGAAATGACTTTCAGTATTACATGAAAGGAGTAGAAGACGCTACTGCAAAGTTGGACTCCAAAAAACAAATAAAGATCAATAATCTATGGAAGAACCTCTCATCCATTTTCAGCATTGGTTAAGGAAGCAAAAGATCAAGAGGGAGCACACTCCAGTAGTTCTACAAGGAAGCAAAGGTTGAGAGGGAGTCCACCCAACAACCAAACAAAGATAAGTATTTGAATTGTCATTTCTTGTATATCTAATTACTTAAATAATATTGTTCAGTCATGTACATACTTATGCTCCTACATTTAGGATGTATATCATGCATGTTAGAAAAGTTGCATTAATGAACAAGATACTACTAATATGCAAGTAATGGGTAAGTGACCTATGGTACTGTACAACATCCCATTACTACTTATCTAGAATGAAACCTCTTTGCTGACATGTTGGGAGTAGTGCACACTCTTAACAATGTTCTAGTAGAGATGGAAGGCATCTAGGAAGTTACCGTATGGATAAGGGATATGGATGAATGTTGTGTTGAATCATTGGCTAAGATAGTTGCATGACTGTGTGACCTATGCCTTTATGCATAAGAATTTGTTTTGAAAAATTATGAAATGTTTCTAATCACGCAACTAAATTGACTTGTAGGAAAGATCATGTACTACAAGAGAGACTTGTTTCGAAGAACAAGCGACGAAGATCAAGAAAGTTACCTGTTGAAGACATTGAAGAACCGGAAGCACCCAGGATCCGAGATACAACAATGAATGAAGCAACCCCAGAAGAATATGAAGACCGTGAGATGGAAGACCTATAGGAACCTGTAGATCCACCCCATGAGAAGAATTCTCACAAGAGGAAACCATCATGGGTACGAGAGGCAATTCAAGATGCAGAGAGATATGGCGCTCCAGAAGGAATGCACAAAGAAAGCAAAAGACCGAGGCCATACTCCAGTTATGTAGCCCTGTTGTGCGACATCATTGACAAGGAACCTGCCAACTATGAAGAAGCGGCAGAAAGGAAGGAATGGAAGGATTCCATGATCAAGGAGTACCAATCGATCATGAAGAATGATGTCTGGGATGTGGTCCTGAGACCAGTAGGGAAGTCTGTTGTGACTTCCAAGTGGATCTACAAGATCAAGTATGTTGCAGATGGAAGCATAGAAAAACACAAGGCAAGGTTCGTGGCACGTGGCTTCTCCCAGAAGGAAGGGATAGATTATGAGGAGACATTTGCACCTGTAGCCAGATACACTTCCATCATATCAGTACTTTCTCTAGCCGTAGTGATGAAATGGAAGGTACACCTGATGGATGTTAAGATAGCTTTCTTAAATGGTGTAGTGGAAGAGGAAGTGTATGTGGAGCAGCCACTCGTATTTGAGACACATGACAGGGAGACTCGTGTGCAAATTGAAGAAGGCCTTGTATGGATTGAAACAGGCACCCAGGACGTGGTACGGAAGGATAGACAGCTTCCTGACTAGTTTGGGCTTTACCAAGAGTAAAGCGGATTCCAACCTTTACGAGAAGGTTGAGGAAGGGAACCCAGTGATACTTATACTCTATGTAGATGACCTGTTTGTGACAGGTGAGGATGGGCTTATCGCAGACACGAAGAGGAAGCTTGCTGCCAAGTTCGAGATGAAGGACTTGGGTATGATGCACTACTTTCTAGGTATGGAGGTGTGGCAGAGCACGAATGGAATCTTCCTTGGACAAGGGAAGTATGCAGTGGAGATCCTGAAGAGATTCGGGATGATGGACTGCAAGGCCATGGCCACACCTATGGCATCGAACCTGAAGCTATCGAGTGATGCTTCCTCGGAGTCGGTTGATGCCACGATGTATCGTCAGATGATTGGATCTTTGATGTACCTGACGAATACGAGACCAGATATTTGCTTTGCTGTGAACACATTGAGCCAGTTCCTGACAGATCCGAGACATGTTCACTTGATTGCTACAGAGCATATTCTAAGGTACCTGAAGGGTACGGTTGATTATGGGCTCAAGTATGATGCGAATCAGAAGATTAACCTGGAGGGTTATGTTGATTTGGATTGGGAAGGCAATGCCACTGATAGGAAGAGCACTTTGGGGTGTTGCTTCCGTATGGGATCAAGTGTGATCTCTTGGTTTAGCAAGAAGCAGTCCTGTGTGGTCTTGAGTATAGCCGAAGCAGAGTATGTCGCAGCTTGTTCGGATAGTTGTGAGGCAGTATGGCCTAGGAAGCTACTGTCTGATTTGTTTGATCTTCAGTTGGATGCGACTTGTATATTTTGTGACAATCAGAGTTGTGTGAAGTTGTCTGAGAACTTTGTGTTCCATGACAAGTCGAAGCACATTGAGATCAAGTGCCACTATATCAGGGATATGGTGCAGAGAGGAGCAGTGAAGCTCCAATATGTTGCGACGGACGAGCAAATAGCCGATGTGTTGACCAAGCCGCTAGCCAGAGTGAAGTTTGAGTACTTCATAGAGAAGCTTGGGGTACTCCAGATCGAGGCTCCTTCCAAGGGGAAGTGATGAGTCTGAAAGACGCAGATGCACATGAGCCATTCTCACATGGTGGTAGGTGTGTCCTCCCATGCTGCAGATGTAAGGGCCAGGGCCATTCCAGCATGGTTGAGATTTGTCTTCCCATGGTTGTTGATGTAAGTGTTGTGCCTTTCCGGCATGGTTGAGATTTGTCTTCCCATGGTCGTTGATGTAAGTGCAGTGCCTTTCCGACATGGTGGTAGGTTGGTCCTCCCATGTGCGTTGATGTAAGTGCAAAGCCTTTCCGACATGGTGGTAGGTTGGTCCTCCCATGTGCGTTGATGTAAGTGTTGAATCTTTCCCGAATGGTGGTAGGTTTGTCCTCCCATGTCGGTTGATGTAAGTGTTGTGTGATGTGCATCTGGGTTGTGCTCCTTGACGTTGAGATGATCTAGACATGATGAGGCGACAGTAGGAGACGCAGGTTTTTGCAAAAGCAATATAATATGTCCTGGGTTGTACGCGGGTTTTTGCAGAAGCAATATAATAAGTCCTGGGCTGTACGCAGGTTTTTGCAGAGCCAATATAATAAGTCCTGGGTTGTATGCAAGTTTTTGCAGAGGCAATATAATAAGTCTTGGGTTGTACCTACTTGATGGCTTGCACGCAGAGATGATGAAGACCTACATGGAGGCTAGGCCTACATCCAGCATGAAAAAGGGTTGGCTCTGTAGAACTTTCTATGATGAGTAGAACTGAGAGATAGCACCAATCGATGGTCGAGATGACGAGGATTGCAGCAACAGTGACAACGACGACGACGACGATCCAGTGTTGATGATGATGTTCCAGCATTGTTGATCCAGCAACAAAGACTTGTGTTGATGACTGTGTCAATAGAATACCTTCCTAGTTAAGAGGGAGTGTTAATGTAATTGTAACTTCGGAAGATATTCACTTGTATTTCATATTGTATTTATTATTGTATTTTATTTGTACCTCTAACGGAGATTGTTTATTCCTCCGGTCGGAGAAGTCATTATTGTATTTGGGTCATGTAAAGTGATTGAGGTAAATCCTCCCATGTAAGTCGGGGCATTAGTTCCCCTAGAGTCATTTTGTATTGGGGTGTTTAAGTCCCCTAGAGGAGTCAGCCCAATCAAATTTAGTTGAGGCCGACTTGTCAAGTGGTAAAGGTAAAGTATAAATAGAGAGCTAGCTCTCTATTTATTCATTCACTCACACTCACTCAATTCGCATTAATGAGAAGAAGGACAAGTTCGCACAAGTGGAGAAGAGAGAAGCTGCTGAAGACCATTTCTGTTTTTGGGTTTTACTTTTGTGACATTGTATTGGTGATCATTCTATCTCTGAGGAAGTTGCGGGGTTTTCTCCTTTATGGTTTCTCCGAGGAAAATCTTGTGTCTCTTGTGTTTATGCTGTACTTGTTATTCTCTCAGTAAGATCCTAGATAACTATTGATTAAAAGTTGAAAACTAACATGATAGCCTAATTTAAGGTCCAACTTGGGAAGTACCTTGCTTGTTGCAATTGATCCTTGGCAATGGATACCAATTCTTGATGTCTTGTTGAATGCTCAATAGTCCATATACAATATCCAGATTCCATCCTTCTTGGGCAAAGTGATAATTGGTGACCTACATGGTGAAGTATTAGGCCTTAGGACTCCTTGTTCTAAGAGTTGTTACAATTGTTTCTTCACTTTGTCAGCTTCCAATATGTTGGAATTTCATGAAATCAGGCAAGTAATGCAAAATTGAAATTTCACCTTCTTCCTAGAAGGTTTCTCGGATCTTAGCCTTAAGACTGTGGTAAATTGGAGTATAAAATGGCAGCAGAAAGATCACAATAATTCACTTCGAACAGCCATAAACTTCATGACAATTCAAGGAAAAAAGATACCAAACAATGAGATAAGTTTCAGCCCCTTCTAGGGCAACTTATCAGCTAATAAAAATATACCAAACAATGAGATAAGTTTCAGCCCCTTCTAGGGCAATATTTTGATCGGCACGATCTCATACCTTGGAATTAGATGTTGAATTTTAGATATGTAAAGGATACCTTATTTTATCTTAATACCAACTTTCAGAAGCAGGTATTGAATTTAAGCCCAATGCCCAAGTCAAGAATCAACACAAAGTGATTTTCAGTTTTTATTTTTGCACTGATAGAGGCCTAGTATTTTGATCAACACGCACTCATATCTCAGAGTCAAGGTCTAAATTTTGGATATGTTGCAAAAGACACCTTCCTCTACCTTCCTCCAAATTTCATCAAAAGTTATATAGTACTGTACGCAGTTCAGAACCCACCTGCAGAATTTTTTAGAATTTGCAAAAATAAAAGTGTAGTATCTTGACTTAAATGCAGCCAATACTGAGAATTTGATTCTGAAATTTTCATATGATGTAGAGGACATATTACTCTATCTTCCCTCCAAATTTCAGAAAAAATATATGGAAACTAAGAGGTGCATTAAATTCATTTACAGAGCGAGACAAAAAAAAGCCCAAAATTTCTTCTGCATGTTCAATTTTTCAAAATTGACTTTGAATATTCAAACAACGAATTTTAGGTTGTATCTAGAAGTTAGAGAGTCAATTATTTACCATGTAAATGTTTGGGTTACCCCAAGAAATGAAACGACTTCGGAACCGAACAGTCCTCCCCTCAGTTTAAATATTTGAGAGTTTGATGTAATGAGGGCCTTCGGCTCTCCATTGTTTTGGTATTTTTCTGTAGTTGTTAGTAATGTTGTGTGATCCAAAGACTTGTGCATAGATTTTGTGAATGTAAAAAGGCTTGATAGCATTGGCCATTATTTCAATAAAGATCGTAGAATGATGATTTTAAGTTTCTTCTATTTGTATTTAATTGACGTTGCTGTGTGGATGTGTGTCTCTGACATGTGACTTCGTTTGCAGGCCCCAGGGTACTTCATCGAGTGTTATCCTCTTAATGCTCAAATGATGCTGAACATTCTTCCTCTTTGACCATTGTCTTCACAAGATGAGTCACCATCTCTGTTAGCACAACACTACTATGTTCAAATCAAGCAAAACTCACTTCTAGGTCCTCTTTGCGTTGCTCTTCATGAGGAAACACTTACATCTTTTATTGTCTGATCCTTTGCAACCCCGGCTGAAGTGGTTCTCCGCTCTTTCTGTCTATTATTCCAGCACTTAACCATACAGGCTTTACTCCAAGTAATTTTGAACCTGGCTCTAATACCAACTTGATCTGAAATTACAAGGCTGTACTTTAGTGATGGAACACTTTGCAATGGATGTAAGCATTTTTACCACTGCATCAATGTACAGACATAATCTCTACAACAGTTTGTGCCTTAAATGCACAACGAACAGCAGTAAACTGTAACAAAGCTTGATTTTAAACAAAATGAAAACGAATATAGAAATACAGAATGAACACAGGAACACAAGGACTTATGTGAAGAAAACCCTCATGGGGTATAAAAACACCACCGCCAAACAAATACTCCACAGTCCATGGGATCTCATATTTTATCAGAAGTACCATTGGGGTTAAGCAGGGATGTACGCTATCCCCCACCCTATTTGGGATCTACATCGATGAGCTAGAGTCCTTCTTACAGGAGCACATTTAGGAAGGCGATGGGTGCCTTCTCCACCAGGTCTTGATCTTTATCTTGCTCTTCGTTAACAACATGATCCTCTTGGCATCATCTCTAGAGGGGCTGTAGAGATAGCTAGATGCCTTGGCCCTCTTTTGTGATCTTCGTCAGTCAATGGTCAACTTTGGTAAAACCAAGGTCATGATCTTCAATGGGTCAAAGAGGCTTCTCACTGATCTTAATTTCATTTTTAGAGTGGAGGAGATTGAGATCACTAGCACCTATACTTATTTGGGGGTTCAGTTCACAAGACCTCATTTCAGTCTACGGCATGCCCTTCAGCCTCAAGTCAACAAAGGATACGAATCCTTAGCCCTTCTCAAAAAATAGTGTTTTAGACACCATTTTCATGACATCTCTTTCAAGATGTTTCTCATGGATACTCTCATCTGTGTTGGAATTTTGACTTAAATATAGATTATGTTAGATCTTTAATCAAACACAATATATGCAATAGGATCACTAAAAGATAGACAAGCACAGCATAAAAGAGACACAAAGATTTATCCTGGGAAAACCCTCTCACGAAAAAAACCCAGCAACTTCTTCTATATAGATTTTGTCAACAAGTACAATGTCATACAAAGATAAGATGTCTTCAACAGCTTCTTGTTCTTCCCCAGTATGCTTGAACTTCTCTCTCTCACTAGCGAATTTGCTCAAGTGAGTGTGTCCAAATGAGGGATTCGACCCTCCTATTAATACACATAAAGTGGTTGACCTTTTCCCTTACTGGGCCGACCTCTCCTAGGGGCACTCAAAATAACATTTACATAATGTTTCTTCGGGTACTATTGACCTGGCTTTACAAGCAATGGTTGCATTGATTCTATCAGTGACTTTTACATAATCAAATACAGCAATGACACCCCCGAAGGAGGTATAAAAATGGTACGACAAAATATAATAAGAATACAATAAGAATATCTTCCGAAGTTACACATTCTTCAACACTCCCTCTTAACAAGGAAGGTATTCTTACAACACAGTCATCACCACTAGTCACTGGACAAGAGCATCATACTAGTCATCTTCACTGGACATCATCACTGTCACTGCTGCTGCAACTCTAACCATTGACTTGTGACATCTCTCGAATCTATACATCATAAGAAGTTCCACAGAGCCAACCCTTTTTCATGCTGGATGTGCCTTGCAATGCCATCCCTTTTTCATGCTGGATGCAACTCTCCTCAAAGCCGGCCCTTTTTCATGCTAGATGTGCCTTTCTACAGAGCCATCCCTTTTTCATGTTGGATGTATCTATCTCGCAGAGCTAGCCCTCTTTCATGATAGATGCAAACTCCTACAGAGCCAGTCCTCTTTCATATTGGATGTAGCCATCCTGCAGAGCCAGTCCTTTTTCATACCGGATGGGCACCACTACAGAGCCAATTCTTTTTCATACTGGATGTAGATATCCTGCAGAGCCAGTCCTTTTTCATACCGGATGCACACCACTATAGAGCCAGTCCTTTTTCATATTGGATGTAGATATCCTACAGAGCTGGTCCTTTTCATACCAGATGCAACTATCCTACAGAGCTGGTCCTTTTTCATACCAAATGCAACTATCCTGCAGAGCTGGTCCTTTTTCATACCAAATGCAACTGTCCTACAGAGTTGGTCCTTTTTCATACCAGATGCAAGTGTCCTGCAGAGCTGGTCCTTTTTCATACCAGATGCAACTGTCCACTTCCACGAACCGAGCAAGCCATCTAGTGGGTCCATCCCAAGAGCTCCATTACGTTGCATACCGCAACTACCTGCGTTACCTCACTGCTCATCCAGATCCTCTTGTAGCCTAGGAGACTCAATTACATCACATGACCCGTGACTACCTGCTACCTCATCCAAGCTCATCACTCCCTCTTGATCTGGACCACTCCAAGATTGCCCCTTAAGTACTCGAACTTCACCCTTGATAGAGGCTTGGTCAACACAACAGCTATCTGCTCCTTTGTTGCTATATGATGGAGCCTCACTGCTCCCTTCTGCACCATATCCCGGATATAGTGATACACGATCTCGATGTGCTTCGACTTGTCATGAAACACTGGGTTCTCAGACAACTTCACACAGCTCTGGTTGTCACAAAAGACACAAGTCGCCTCTAACTTGAGATCGAACAAACCTGCAAGCAACTTCCAAAGCCATACTGCCTCGCAGCTTGCCGAACAAGTTGCCATATTCTCGGCTTCGGCTGTACTGAGTGACATACCCGTATGCTTCCTACTAAACCATGAGATCATACCCGATCCCAAACTGAAGCAGCACCCTAATGTGCTCTTTCTATCCGTGACACTCCCGATCCAATCCGCATCAACATAACCCTGCAGGTTAATCCTCTAATTTGATGCATATCTGAGGCCATAATCAACCGTACCCCTCAGGTACCTCGGCTCTTCCATGTACTGACTCAATGTGTTCACCGCAAAGCATAAATCCGGCCTCGTGTTCGTTAAGTACATCAATGAACCAATCATCTACTGTATACCGTGGCATCCACCATTTCTGAAGAAGTATCACTCAGCATCTTCAGATTTGATGCCATAGGTGTGGCCATGGCCTTCCAATCCATCATCCCGAATTTCTTTAGGATCTCTCCTGCATATCTCTTCTAGATTCTTCCACACCGCATCCTGGGTGCATGTTTCAAACTGTACAAGGCCTTCTTCATTCTACCCACATGAGTCTTCCTGTCGTGTGTCTCACTTCTACTACACCATTCAAGAAAGTTGTCTTCACGTCCATCTGGTGTACCTTCCACTTCATCATTGCAGTTATTGCAAGTATAGCTCTAATTGAAGTGTACCTTGCTATAGGAGCAACAACTTCTCGTCACAATCGACTCCCTCTTTCTAAGATAAACCATGAACCTTGCCTTGTACTTCTGTAGTATGCTTGATTTTGTAAATTTGATTGAACCTTCATCACTTGTTCTTTGGAACAAGTCTTATCATTCTTCTCTTGTAGGTCATAGCACACGATCTCTCCTACAAGTCAAATTTAGTCATATGATTAGTAACGTTCCATGTAATAACAATTTCTTATGCATAATGCACACAGTCATGTAACCAATGCATCTTAGCCAATGCTTCAGTATAACACTCATCCATATCCCCTATACACACAGTAACTATCTAGATGCCCTCCATCTCTAATAGAACATACTATTAAGAGCGTGCACTATTCTCAATCATGTTAGCAAAGAGGTTTCATCCTAGACTAGATCCATCAAGGGCTCATGAGATGTTGTGCATCAATATAGGCCACTTACCCATAACATGTACTACATGAGCCTACTGCTAGTCAATCTTAGTCATATATAAGTGCATAAAAGAAAACTGTATCACAGATCTACATGTAACTATTATGAGCAATATGACAGTAAATACTTATCTTTCATGTGTGTTGTAGGCTACCTCTTGGTTTCTGCCTCCTTGCAAAAGTTACTGGAGTTTCTGGGGGCGTACTCTGCTCCATCATCTAATTATGAAGATCTTGATCTTCTTCTTCGTCTAGTCTGGAACTTTCTGAACCCTTCATCCTTGGTCCTCGTGTATTGGATTCAAGATCTCTTTTGTTTTGTTATCACTTCTTGAAAACGAACTCTTCACGTTCTTACCTTGTGCACATCCTTTGCATGAGACTTCATGTTTTGAGTAGACCTATCGGTAAATCCTTGTAGTGCATCTGTGCAAGCCTTCTGTGCCTCCCTCTTGCTCTCCAACTATTGCTGCATCATTAAAAGTTCAAGACATAATCTTCATCACTTGAGGAGTCTTCCCTTGCTTTCTTATTAACTAGTTCGGCATCTTCTGCAGCATGAGCATGATGTCTCTTCTTACTTCCTTTCTTGTTGCCTTTCTTCTTGGGACAGTTTCTTGCAATGTGTCCCATTTCATCACAATTGTAGCATCTGATATTTGAGTAGTCTCTGGGAGGTCTTTGACCCTTGTGGAATCTTCTAGATTTGTGATGATGATCTTCTTTCTTGCTTCTCTTAGTATGAGCTGCCAAAGCTTGATTATATTCTTCACCTAACTTCTCTTCTCTGGCTTCAATCCTTGCTTCTTCCTGAGTGCAAGTTTCCCAAAGTGCACTAAATCTGATGAGTTTCTTTCTGGAACATATACCTTGAATAAATGACTCCCATGATCTTGGAAGGCCGTTCAAGGTGATCATTACAAGTTCTTCATTCTCGACATGGTCTCCAGTAGCCTCTAGTTGATCTCTGATATGGGAGACCCTTGTGAAGTAAGATTGAATGCTTTCATAGATTTACATCTTCACACCCTTGAGTTGAGTTCTCAAGGTCATCTTTCTATTGATGTTCTTTCCTTCAAACAAACTCTCCAGTGCATCAAACAACTCTTTCGGAGTTTGCAGAGATGAGATGTGGGGGATCAAGTGATCCTTGATGGAATCAACAATGATCCTCTCGGCCTTTATTAAGTTCTTCTTATGCTTGGCTTTGTCCTCATCTCTGGCTCCGCAACTTCTTCTTTGATATAATTGTCCAACTCATTCTCTTCTAGAATGAGCATCACTTTATACTTCCAAGCACGGAAGTTGTTTGCTCCTTCAAGCTTGGTATGGTTTGTCATATTGATAAAATGAGAACCTCAAATGGAAATAGAGATAGTATAGCTTACCAAATGAGATGCTCCAACAAAGTGCTTGTTTCAATGTCTCCTGAGATCTGACTTCAAGATGACTTAGGGTTTGTTAGAGAAACCCTAATTTTTCAACTTTGGAATCTTGAACAAGTAACTAGAGAGAGAGATGTGCCTCCTCAAGGCGAGTTGAGTAGACCCTTCTTTCATCCAAATCTGAGGACAGAACTGCCAAAAATTGGAAACCCTGATTCTGTAGTTGTTGTAGTTTCTACAAAATTAGGTCAAAAATTGAAAATTTCGGATCTGGATCTACCTACACAAGAAGATGCGCTCTCCTAAGGCGAGTTGAGCAAAGGTCCTTTTCTTCCAAATCTGTGGACTAACCCTTCAAAAACTTGATACCCTAGTTTTCTCGAGCAGCAGTGGTGGGCCCAAAAATGAAAATTCTTTGATCTGAATTCTGTCACCACAAAAGAATGCGCACTACTAGGAAAAGTTTCCTTGACCCTCTTTTTCAGCCAAACTATTGAGAAAAGCCTCTGAAAAGAGAAACCTTAGTTTTCACTTCCGGCAGTTGCAGCTGCACAATGTCTTCTTTCATGCTAGCTCTAATACCATGTTAGAATTTTGACTTAAATATAGATTATGTTAGATCTTTAATCAAACACAATATTATGCAATAGGATCACTAAAAGATAGACAAGCATAGCATAAAAGAGACAGAGATTTAGCCTAGGAAAACCCTCTCATGAGAAAAACCCAACAACTTCTTCTGTATAGATTCCGTAAACAAGTACAATGTCATACAAAGATAAGAACCCAAAAGATAAGATGTCTTCAACAGCTTCTTCTTCCTCCCCAGTATGCTTGATCTTCTCTCTCTCTCACTAGCGAATTTGCTCAAGTGAGTGTGTGTCCAAATGAGGGATTCAACCCTCCTATTTATACACATCAAGTGGGTGACCTTTTCCCTTACCAAGCCGACCTTTTCCCTTACCAAGCCGACCTATGACCCTAACTGGATCGACCTCTCCTAGGGGCACTCAAAATAACATTTACATAATGTTTCTTCGGGTACTACTATTGACCCAGCTTTACAAGCAATGGTTACATTGATTCTATCAGTGACTTTTACAAAATCAAATACATCAATGACATCTCTCAAAGGAGGTATAACAATGGCACAACAAAATATAATAATAATACAGTAAGAATATCTTCCGAAGTTGCACATTCTTCAACAATTTGGCCCACAGTTCTCTATGGCTCAGAGGTTTGGGGTCCATGCCTTCTTGACTGTGATTGGGCCTCAACAGAAAGAGTGTAGATCCTCCTCCTTCGTCGCATCATCAGATGCAAATAGACAGTACCTTTTCGGCTTGAAGTCATGTTCATCCTTGTCACTTTCTTACACCTCCTTCAGAGCTTCGTTGACTCATTAAAGAGGCATGATCAATACATGTACTTGGCTATCTCTCTTTAGAGACCATCGTCTCAGCTAGCCCTTCCAGTCACTCTAGGTGTTGGTATGTAGGGGTTGCGAATCTTTTGGCATCTGTCAATATTGCGATGGACCAGCTTCTTCCATTTATATATTCCATGTTTGTGCTTGGTCGCCTCTTACATACTAGAGATGGCATTTATAGATAGTTTATGCAGGTCACTTGGATCAATCCTCAGAGACAGTTACGCCCTAAGATGGCCTTCTACACTATGCACTTCATGGATCTAAGGGACGGTCTCATTGTTCGGCCCCCTTACACATTCCGCCATTGGACAAATGCTCTTTGTATTCCTTTAGACCAGTTTCGAGTGGGCTCTCATCATCTTCGAGTAGAGACAAATAACCGGATTAACCGATCAACCAGGATCTACTAGGTATGTCATCTTCGAGAGGTTGAAATCGAGGATCACTTCATCTGCCGGTGCCTATTTACTACGATATCCACAGGTGGTTTCATTGTCTTTTCAGGGACCTTCTCACAGAGCTTCAGACTTTGACTAGATTCTTCAAATACCCCAACCAGCAATGTTTGGCCCTATACTTGCAAGAGACCCTTCGGCTTCGCTCCTCCACCCTCCAGTGACATTCTCGATCGGGACCAACCTCCACTCAGTGCATTACCTCCTTTCTAGTGCTTCCTTCCTCTAGGGGCACCAAGAGACAATCGGATGGCAGTACTACCCTTGACAATAGATCAATGAGGACACAACAAACCACCTCCACTTCTCTCCGACACCAACCCATCCTAGCAATCAGACGACCTCATCCAAGGCACAGCTGCAAGCTCCCCACTACAGATAGTGGAGCACTTCCCATTGTTGCTCCTCCTCTTCCAATTCTTCCTCTAAACAGAGTACTCTTTTGGCCTTCCTTCAGTCGACCTTGGATGATAGGAGAGATGCTCCCAATGTCTCTAGTGCTCCATGACAGATTCACCATTTTTGTATCACAATTTTCAGATCCACTTGCTCTATCCATTTGTCTTCTGAATCGGCTCTTTTTGTATTCTTCTCCACTGTATCGTCTCTCCATCTATTTAGTTTTCCCTTTTGGTTTTTCTTTAGGTTTCAATTTGAGCCCTACTTCTTGCTTTTTATAGGAGCCACCTTAGGGCTACCGCTTTGTATTGATTTCCTAGTACTACACAATCCCATTGAACTACTTTTGTGGTCATTTGTTGGACATTAATAGAATTATCTTATCTTATCTTATCTTGTATTAACAACAATCAACTATTATAGAGCTCTCTCTCTCAAATTCATTGTGCATTTGGCTACTATGACTGCATATAGACGATAGTCTTCCTACAGAAACATGATGAACTCTCTCTCTGTTTTTTCTCCCTTCAGTAGAAAAACCAGTCCCCTTTCTCTCCTCCCTGTGCTTAACTAAGAAAAATGTTTGCCAACTGCCCGTTCATTGGCTAGGCAGTTAGGCAACTTAGGCCCACATGAAGCCAACGTTCATTGTTGACTGGGCTTATGCTTCCTTTGTATTTGGAATTGGCCACGGTGAGTGCTGGCTTCCTTTATACTAGATCTATTATGGATCACACAAAATTAGAATTAATAAAAGTTTCCTTTCCTAGGCCACTGATTCTATATAGCCTAGTGGGTTAGCTCAAGCAGTTAAGAGCCATGAATAGCAGACAGGAGGTCTCAGGGTCAAGTCCCCGGGCTGCCTGCCTTTGCCTAAGTGAGCCTCACTCAATCTCCCTGCCAAGTTAGGCACCAAAAAGGCATCAAGCCAGTTAACCCTGGATACCATTCTCAGATCGAGGGGAAGTGCCTGTGGTTTTTCCCATGGATCTACATTCCAAACCCAACAAAAAAAGGGCTGCTGATTCTATATTTAGCAATTATTACTATAAAAAGAGAAGAAACAAAGCTGTCCAGAAAATCTACAAAGAAACAAATAAAAGGCAGCAAAGCACACATTTCAAACCAAAGAAGAAGAAAAGAAGTATCCAGAAATGTTACAATAAATTTATAAAACAAATAAAAGGCAGAAAAATTTGCATTTCAAAGAAAACAAGATATCATCTGATTTAATAGGGCATTCAATCAAGGCATTTTAGAGACGATTTGTTATATGTTATTCCCTGATATTGATATCTAGGCTTCCTTTTCCTAGAACAAGAAACCGCACACATGTTATGCTGCAGAGATATTAAGAAACACAAATACATAAGCAGAGAGGACACTTTTCAAATTTCAATAGCCCTACGATTAAGAACGCTACCTCCACCAGTTCTCCAGCCTTGGCAACTATTCTTTTGATCAAAACTTCCTCTGCACTGAATCCTAAGTCCTGCAAAAATAGGATGAAGGGAAAATCAGGATGTACAAGTTAAACAAAGGAACAGAAAACTGAAATTCAATAGAGTCCACTGAACGGACTAGACCAACCTGCATTGGCTTTGGAGCTCTGAAAATTACAATATCGCCAACCTCTGGTCTCCAAAAATAATAAGAAATCTAAGAAGATATATCCAAGAAAAGAGCATCAGTATTTCTATTCATGTGCTTTTCACCATTGAGTACAAGTTCTGATCATTTAAAAAAAAATGTATAACATCACATCTTTGATTTTAGAAAGTACACCATTTCTAGTCTGGAACTTATCATTATGAAATGATGCACTTTTCCACAGATAAAGACTGCAATTCGCATTCTTAATGTTGTCATTGCATGTCCATTGCCCAATGCTGCTTTTTTCACACTTTTGTCATTTACCCTCGCAAGAGTTACTTTCCTTTGAGATAAAATGGTGACAATTCACAGGTACGTTTTAAGTCTTGCCCAGCAATGAAACTAAATTTTTCACATGAACTCAGTTCCAAAGGAACAGGGCATCCAACCTAAGGGAAGTCTCTCTACAGATATTCATTAGTGGGAAACAAAGCAGGAAAATGTCCTCCTAATGTAAAGAGAGGTGTGCACTCCTCCTAGGTAGAAAGGAGGTGATGGATTCACAGACATCCACTCTCGGGGTATAGTCTTGGCAGAAAAATGGATTGTAAGGGCCAAATTTTGGAGAGGCCCCATGGCAGATTCTTTTCAGAAACCAACAAGAGTAATTTCCCATATTGCAAGAATCAAAGGACCATTTGGAAAACTGTGACAAGATTCAAGGAGCCTCTTCATTCAAAATTTCAAGTTCTTGTTGTTCACAAAAGGATTTTGCATGTTTGGCAGGAATCTCCCAGAAGTTGAGGTAAGAGTTTTAGGAAACTAGAACCGGATGGGAGTTATGGTAAGAATGTGAGGGGCATAGAATTGGATGGGATCCTGCAGCCAGGTAAATTTAAACCTTTCCAACATCAAGAAGAAAGGATGGTCAACTCCTGAGTTGTGCAGGGAAGAGACTTTCCCAAAGAGGGTTTCACACTCGAGGCAATCTCTGCCAATCTGATCAAGAGCAAATGGAGTCAAAGGATCACGGAGGTGTACATACCCTACCGCCCTCCAAGGAGTAGTACCAATCCAATTAAGGGAAAATGGAGTCAAATAATCACCAACCAAGAGGGCCTTGCCAAAAAGATCACCAAAAAAAGAGAATTGCACCCACTAACCCTAATCTCCTTGGTGGATTGAAGGTGAGTTAGGGTTTACAAGGGAAGGGATCGAATGAAATATCCACTTCCTTTCAAGCTTTATAGGGTGCACCCTATAGATAAAGCCAAAAGGTTTTATGGCTACACAATCCGAATCAAGGAAAATATGCAACACATAAATCCCGTATAAATAAGATGGCAAGAAGAATGAAATACAGCTCAACTTACAACATTTTTCTCCAACTAGATAGTACTATCTTTTCAATGGCACAAGCAAAGCATAGAAATGACTTAGCATTGTAAAACACCCAACAATCTTCCAACCATGATGCTCCAAGCAAGAGAGAAGTGCCACACATAAACAAGAGGGGAACCCTTAAGACAAAATTTACTCCAAGAAAAAGATATGTCAATTAAGCTCTGTTACAAGATGAACTAGCAAGTATAGTTAAAGCCTCAAAGAACAAAGCTAACCCAACTATAAACTAGAGGTGTTACCCACTGTCACCTCGACAACCGCCTCTCTGCACTTCCAATTGGCTCTTCTCCAACTCGAGGGGGGCTTCCCTAGATAGGATTGCTAGGCTATGGCAATGATGGTACAAGGTGATTTGAAGAGTTAGCCTTAGCAAAACTTGAGGTCTTTCTTTGTAGCCTTAGCCAATCCCCAAGGCATATGGAGTCTCGGGATGATCCCCCTCGGGCCTTACTTGTATGTGTTTGACCGAAACCCTGCAAAACGCATGCCAAATTCCTACGCCAAACAATTTGAAACTATTTGCAAACTTTACCAAGGAAGAGTGGCATTTAGGCTTACACCTTCAAACTCTCTATCTACCTCAACCTTAGCCTATGCAAATTGATGAGTATCCCTCCTACCTACACCAAATACTTCAATCAACGTGCAAAGCTAAGTATGATAAACCAATGGAGTAACACTACCCTTCTTATGAACTAAATAAATAAATCTTACAATGCCAAAATGAACAAGTTACTTCAAAGGTTAAGTCACCAATAGAACCCAAGAGAAGAAATCCTTCATACTTCAAAAATGTTCCATAAAAGATATAACAATTAGGCTCCAAAAGAGAGAGAGAGAGCCCTCAAAATCCAACCATGAGTTCAAATGAGGAAGTGGCTCTCTTTATATAGGAGGGTATCCTAGCTTCTGTAATGTCTCTTTCCACTTAATCATTCTAGGGGACAACAAAATAGTCCATTTGATTCCTGTGAACTATAGTCGACAGGTGAGGGAATTAATTTATTATTTAATGTCACTAGGAGAAAAGGCACTTTTATAAAGTGACATTGAGTAATAAATTTATAAAGTGACTATTTTAAAAGTCACTTTATTAATTAAAAGGGGAAAAAGACAAAAGTAGCCAAAAGGGGGGGTTAAAATGAAGGTAAAACATGAAAAGGCCACTTTCTCATTAAAAAGTCATTTTATATTTACTAAATGAGAAAAGGAGCAAGGGAAGTCAAAGAGTCACAAAGGTAAAAAAAATTATGCAAGGAGAAAGAGCTCATTCTCTCATTCATTCGTGTATTTTTCATTTTCAAAATCTTGGAGAGCTCTTGAGCTTGCTTTCTCTTGGACGAAACCCTAAGGGAGCGAAAATTAGTTTCGGTGGTGAAATAATCCACCCTAGCTATCTTATGAGGAGAGATCAGTCAGATTTCTCGTATGCACTTCATTGTCGTGGATTGGGATTGCTTCTTCACTTCCATATCTGAAGAATACAAGGGTTTTCAGAGGTTGCTAAAGAGGGCACAATTATTTCATAGAGTTCTTGCTGCTAGAGGGCGCACTTGTACATCTGTTGTTACTACTGTAGGAGGGTGAATCACTGGGAAAGATTACCATCAAAGTCTGAGATAGCAAGAGGGGTGCAGTCACTGTGTGTTGGTAAAATCGTGAGGATTAAAGTTTATCCTGCTACTGCTGAATATAGCGGTGAAGGGTGACTTCTTTCAGCTATGCACCGCCCCCTTCCTCCTTGCAATCTGCTACAACACTCTTACAATCAGTTCGTGGTCAACTAGAGGACTCTTCTATTGTTGTTGGGCACCTTTTTGGAAGAATTACAACTTGTTACATGCATTTCAGACCATATACAGTCAATTCGTGAAGGTTGGAGAGCTGCTCTCTTTGGTTTATTCACTGCTGCCATGAATTATCAGTTTAATTGGTCATCTACAGCACTTTGAGAGTGAAGATACTTATGTTGCTGATTTCCTGTGTTAGTTTGTCATCAGTAAATGGTTACTGTGGATGCAAACCAAACAGTCACCAACAGGATTGTCTTAAGATTGCATTCAGATCTGAATATTTGAATATTTGAATTATTGTTATATGTCTCAGAACTATGCAAACTGTGGTACAAAATTAAATAAATTGCATTAGCTTTATGAATGTTAATCATTTGTGTTGTAATAAGAACTGTGGAATAAATCTTTGAGTCACTCAATATCTAAATAAGAAAATCCGACCCACAGAGTTTTAAGACGCCTACATGAAGTCTTCAGCAATAAGTAAGCAAAGTGTTTGACGAAAGACCATACCAAGTTACCAAGCAGTTGGGAAAAAAAATTAGCATAGTTTGGGTTGGGGACTTTACAGTGGTTATCAGAGGTGGTGATCTTGCCAACCTGTGAAAACATGAAGACAGTGAGAGAGATCTTGGCTGAAAATTTGAAGGGGATAGCATCACTTCAACACATGCTTCGATATCAGGAATATCTAGCATTGGGTGATGAGATATGTACCACTTTATCCTTTCAAGACTATTACACCATCAAGTACGGAAGTTGGCCCAAGGAATTGGACAAGGATTCTTTAAAGGGCACGGGTCTGAAATTGAAGGGAGTTGAGCATGAAGAACAAGAGAAGAAGCACGCATCAAGCCATAGTGAGGACTTGTGCATAGAGGAAGACCGAACAGCAGCTTATGAGGACGATGACACCAATATAATGGATGGGTATACCTATAATTTAGTTTCCAAACCAACAAAAGATGAGGAGGCAGAAATTTCCTGCATATGGTGACTGTGGGGATATTGAGGAGCGTGGTTACCAACAGAGTTTGGCATGCTCTTCATTATTGACAACAGCAGAGACTCCATCATCTTTGGCAGCCGGGAAACATGAGGGCATGAGTAGCACTCTTGGTTTGAGAGAGGAGCCTCTCGTGATGATTATACATGAGCAGACAGAGTTGCAGGTGTTTGAGGAGAGTTTGGACACAGAGCCATACGCTTGTTTTGCAGTGTGGGGATCTTGAGCCACTTTTGTTACAGAGACCACTAGAGGCTCAAGGCTTAGCTATGGAGGAGATGGCTGAGCACACTCCTGGTGGACCAGCCAGCAAGGAAGTATATGCATACATGGATTGGGTGGATAGGTATATGACAGATATGGATACGCACTAAGATACAGACTCAGTTGACATCGGTAGGGTGTTGGATACAGTAGCACATACAAGATATCGGATGACACAAGAGGCTACAATAGCATACAACAGTATACAGGGGTACACGAGGGCAGATGAGGGTGTACATTGGAGTTTCAGAGTGTTTCCACCAGGGAGACCTCCTGACAGAGTCCTTGAGCATACCATTGATTTGAGGTTACCCAAGATCAGTGAGTCGATGGGTGAGCCTCAGGATGCAGCACATCCCTCGATGATCAATCTTCATTTGAGATATCACCAGAGGAGGGACTGGGAGCAAGATATTCACAGGTCTGCTTCCAAATTTCAATATGATTTCCTGGTCATACCATTGGAATTGACCAACGCACTAGTCACTTTCCAGGCCTGCAGGCAGTTATTCGATGTACTCACGATATACGGCAGGATAAAAGAGGACCACTAGAGCCAGTTGGATGAAACAAGGGGGCACTGTGGCCATGACAAAGGTCTTTTATTTTGACCATGTGATCAATGCGCAGTGTGCACAGGAGGAGATCCAGACTCTTTTGGATTGGTTCACAGATATTTTTAAAGGAAATGGGAGTGGAGGACTTCCAATTTGGTGGTGGGATCCTAGAATTCACAGAAGCGATAGACTGCTTCAAGCGACGAGGCTGATTGATAAGATCGTATAAATGATGGGTCTGCGTTGTTATGGGGATGTGGTGAGAGGAGTTGTTGAGCATTGTTCTATATGGCGATGTAGGTTTTCCCTCACGCTACTCAGGACCGAGTCTGTCCACAAGTTGGAAGACTTTGACTTCACTGAGTTGCTTTGGCGAGACGTGATCCAGGATGGTGAGTTCAGCTTAGGGTTCCAGGATGGGAGAGCGCAGTCGGAGCATGGTGATCAAACAATTATGATCAGAGGGGTGCAGCGTCAGCATTGGGACCCCAGTATTACAGTGTTGGATAGCTCAACAACATATACAGATGAGATAGCCAAGATTGGTTACTTGGAGGGGTGGTCTTCTAAGGAGTTGACCGAGTTTGTGTAGCTTATGATTGCCTGGCATATCAAAGGAAGTCAGGTGGATTCTTGTGTTAGCACCTTACAGACCAATGCTACAGGTAGAGGGTGCTTCACATCTTATAGGCTAGTTTGGGACCCTAGTGACTTTACCACTTACGGGCAGATCTAAGGGAGGTTCACATGGAGGGACTTTACGGACATTGTGTTGGGACATATGGGTGAGTGTACGACTAGTCAGCAGAGCAAGTCGGGACACACTCATCTAGTAGGGTTGATACAGTCTTTGCCCATTTCAAGGCCAAGGTGGGAGGTCATGTTGTTAGATTGCATCACAAGTTTACCGATGGTGCAAAACGTAGATGGTATGTGGGCAAGGATTGACCAGTTATCAAAGTTCGTGCACTTCCTCGTGATTTCATAGGAGTATGAGGCACCACAGATGGTAGATTTGTTTTTCAAGGAGATGCTTAGACTCCATGGGATGCATGCATGCATCGTTAGTGTTAGAGACAGTAGATCTTTTGGTGCATTGTGGTCGGAGCCAGTCAGATTACTTGGCACAGGGTTGATTAGGGTAATAGGATTGGAGTCAGCTAGCATGAGGCATAATGGACTCCTAGTTCGAATGCAGGTTCCGGGATCTCATATGATTGGTCCACATCATTGCTCGAACGCCTCAAGAGGAGATGATGGGGCGCATACCATATGGCAGGATAGATTCTCCTTTCCGAACTCTAGATAGAGTCTGATGATGGATTTGCAGACTTTGACTCCAGGATGGACTCTTGATAGTGGGGATGAATTTTTGAGGCACTACAGCTTGGGGTTCCAGGAGTGGATGATACAGTTTATGCATGAGGGCCAATTATTTATGATCAAAGTGGCGCAGCGTCAACATGGTGGGTCCTTTTTGGGCATAGCACGAGACCTTAGTGTTGATTTTTGGAGTAACTGAGGACAAATGCTCTGCATGACTTCAGTGTCGAAGCATGCATGAGATGTCCAAACTCTTGCCTTTTCATGAAGTGACTTTCATTGATTTATGGAGAAAAAGTTAATTAATTAACTTATTTAATGTGGAAGTGAAATTACGGTTTTGGAACCCTAAAAGTCACTGGTAGATTATAAAAGAGAGGCAAAGGGTAAAATTTCATTACATCATGTGAGATACACATGAGAGAGGGAGCAGACATTCTTGAGCAGCCAGGAGCAGAAAAGAGAGGGCACAAATCCCAAGGAAGAGGAGCACACTTTTCAGTTGAGAGGACAAAGAAAGGGCACGATTCCCAAGGCAGGCATAAGGGTTGATGTCAGCAAGTTTTTCTGCAATACAAAAGGTGAACAATTCCTAAGGAATACATACAACTAGCAGATCTGGGCCACATGTGTGAGTAGAGGGCGCACTTCCCAAGGCACTATTTTGCAAACTGTTTGCAACAAACTTTTGGCCAAGAGATTTGGCACGAAAACCTAGGCAATAGGTTCCTTTAATCTAATAAATTTCTGTTGTAAAGGTTCCTTGTTTTCTACTGGCACAATTTTCAAGCAAGCTCCATTAATGTTGGTTTTTCCAATTGGGTTTCCAGGGTAAAAATTATTGTGTACTGTGTGTGATTGATTTCTTGTTCTGTTGTGTGTTTTATCAGTTAATGAGCTTATGTGTTGTTGTTTATAAAATCAAATCTAAGAATTCAGTTATGTGCATGCATTTGGGTTATTTTATTGGAAGTAGTAATCAGATTATAAGCTCTAAAGAAAATTTAACATGGTATCAAAGCGTTGTCGCAGAAAGAAAACAAGGCAGTTTGCACAGTGATCTAAAAGTTATTTGATTCAGAAGGGTTTGAATCACAGGTTATCAGATTTACTAGGTCATGGCGGCAGGTCTAAGATTTGGAGATCAGTTGGAGGGGAAAACCAACTTTAGTGCCTGGAAGGAGAGGATTACTCTGCTATTGAAGGAGCATGAGCTTTGGGACATTGTCAAAGCAACTATTACTATTCCTACAGATCCAACAGTCTTGGCCACTTATAACAAGAGAATCCTTCTAGATTCTGTGAAGGATCACATGATTCTGCATGTGATCGGAAAGACGCATGCCTACGAGATGTGGGCAGCATTGACTAAACTTTTCCAGAGTGGCAACGAGAACAAAACGATGGTGCTACAGGAGAAGCTTCACAATATAAAGATGTCCAAAGATGAGTATGTTACATCCTATCTTACTAGAGTTACACAAGTTCGAGATAAACTTGCTGCTATGGATGAGAAGATTGCAGATACAGAGATGGTTCAGTCAGCCTTGAAAGGTTTTTCCAAACCATGGGACACGTTTGTTTGTTGTTTGTTGCATCGTTTCCAAAGAGAACCTTCCCAACTGGGATAGATTGTGGGATGATTTCACTCGGGAGAAGATGAGAGTGGGATCCAATCAATCAGGCCAACAGTATGATGAGGAGGAGGAGAACGTTGCACTTGCGAACAAAGGCAAGGGAAAAGGGAAGAAGGGCTCAGGAGGTGGAACTGCGAAGGACACAAGCAAGGTTCGGTGCTACACATGTAATCAGTTTGGCCATTATGCAGATCAATGTCCAAATAAAAAGAAGGGTAAAAAGGAGGGACAAGTGGCAACTTCTGCTGAGGTGGATGAATTCACTAAAAAATTTGAGAAAGAATTCTCACTTGTCTCACTAGTTTCGAGTTGTGGCAGTAATGAACTTGAGGGTGCCAGGATGTGGATAGTTGACAGTGGGTCTTCTCATCACATGACAAGAATACGAGATGTATTCCTCAGCATTTCGAAAACAGGTATAGATTGTCACATAGAAACTGAAGTGGACACAATACATGTGGTGAGAGGAGTTGGACGTGTTTATGGAGGTGTCAGAGGTGCCCTTTGTTCCAGGGTTGAAAGATAACAAACTCTCAGTTCCAACCCTGGAAGATGATGGGTATGCAGTATTGTTCAAGAGTGGACATATATTCATCTATGCATTGGGAATAGATCCAATTGAAGCGGTATTACTAGGTGATCGGAGGGACAATAAGTACATGGTGCGTGGACAGCCTATGTATGGTAGATCTGGGTGGATATCAGATTCTGTATCAGTGCATGAGACAGAAGGAGAGCAAGATGCTCCGGAGATTAAGGTGGTACCGAGTATTCAGTCTTTGATTCAGGGGAGTGGGCGAGAGGAAGCTTCTTCCAATACTGGCAAGAGGGTCAGCCAGTATGATTTGACACCGATGGAGGTTCAGAAGTGGGATGAGATATCTCAAAGCAAGGGAGGCAGGCATGGGTCTTCAGTTCGGAGTCTAGGATCAATAGCAGGATGACCTTCAGAGATAGAGGGAGCTTCTACTACAGACAACATGACGTGTCTGGAGAGGGATTATGGTGGATGACGCAGAAGGATCTCCCTCGTTAAGAGGGAGTGTTGAAATTTGTAGCTCGGGATGTCCTTCATGTGATAATGCCTAGCATGAGGGGACATTAAAACAATCTCTCTAGAAAGGGTTTTTAGAGAGGGTGGGCATTCATATATTGTGTGAGAAACACATGAGAAGAAGATGACTAGACTGCAAGCTTTGGTGAAGGGGAAGTTTGTCTTCTTCAAAGATAAGCTTGGAGTGATGAAGAACACTTTCCTCGTTAAGAGGGAGTGTTGATTTTTGGATTAACTGAGGACAAGTGCTCTGCATGACTTCAATGTTGGAAGCATGCATGAGATGTCCAAAATTTTGCCTTTTCGCACAAGTGACTTTTATTAATTTATGGAGAAAAAGTTAATTAACTGAATTTTTTAATGCGGAAGTGAAATTAGGGTTTTGGAACCCTAAAAATCACTAGTAAATTATAAAAGAAAGGCAGAGGGTAAAATTTCATTACATCGTGTGAGATACACATCAGAAAGGGAGTAGACATTCTTGAGCAGCCAGGAGCAGAAAAGAGAGAGCACGAATCCCAAGGAAGAGGGGGTACACTTTTCAGTTGAGAGTACAGAGAAAGGGAACAATTCCCAAGGCAGTCGTAAGGGCTGATGTCAGCAAGTTTTTCAGCAGTATAGAGGGTGCACAGTTCCCAAGGAAACCATATAGCAACAAGCTGTACAACTAGCAGATCTGGGCCACATGTGTGAGCAAAGGGTGCACTTTCCAAGAAGTTGTTTTGCAGACTATTTGCAACAAAGTTTTGGCCAAGAGATTTGGTGCGGAAGCCTAGGCAACAAGTTCCTTTAATCTGATAAAATTTTGCTATAAAGATTCCTTGTTTTCTACTGGCACAATTTTCAAGAAAGCTCCATTGATGTTGGTATTCACAATTGGGTTTCCAGGGTAAAAATTATTGTGTACTGTGTGTGATTGGTTATTGTTCCGCTACGTGTTTTATCAGTTAATGAGCTTATGTATTGTTGTTCATAAAATCAAACCTAAGAATTTAATTATTTGCATGCATCTAGGTTATTTTATTGGAAGTACTAACTATATTATAAGCTCTAAAGAAAATTTAACACTTGGGACTTCATGGTTGGACAGTTTGGCAGCTAGTACAAATGGCAGAGTCAGATTCTAGGAGGGTGATTCTATGAGAGGTGGACTGACTATTTACAGTATTTGTCCGCTCTGTTGATTTGTGGTCTTCAGAAGGCTTCTTATGTTAGTACCTTGCAGGGGAGTATTGTATTCAGTAGGTGCTCCACATCTTTCAGATTGCTTTGGGACCCTGGGATCGTTATCAGTTTCAGTTGGTTCAGCTTTAATCAAGAGGTTCTGACAGCCTTGCTTGAGGACAAGCAATCTTTGCGAAGGGAGGACTGTAATATCCCTTTCCGCTTAATCACTCCAGGGGACAACAAATTAGTCCATTTGATTCCCGTGGACTATAGTTGACAGGTGAGGGAATTAATTTATTATTTAATGTCACTAGGAGAAAAGGCACTTCTATAAAGTGACGTTGTGTAATAAATTTATAAAGTGACTATTGTAAAAGTCACTTTATTAATTAAAAGGAGAAAAAAACAAAAGTAGCCAAAAAGGGGGTCAAAATGAAGATAAAAGATGAAAAGGTCACTTTCTAATTAAAAAGTCATTTCATACTTACTAAATGAGAAAAGGGGCAAGGGAAGTAGAAGAGTCGCAAAGGTAAAAAAAAGTTACAAAAGGAGAGAGTTCATTCTCTCATTCATTCATGTATTTTGCATTTTCGAAATCTTAGAGAGCTCTTGAGCTTGCTTTCTTTTGGACGAAACCCTAGGGGAGAGGAAAATAGTTTCGGTGGTGAAATAATCCACCCTAGCTATCTTATGAGAAGAGATCAGTCATATTTCTCGTCTGCACTTCATTGCCATGGATTGGGATTGCTTCTTCACTTCTATATCTAAGGAATACAAGGGGTTTTCAAAGGTTGCTAAAGAGGATGCACTTATTTCATAGAGTTCTTGCTGCTAGAGAGGGTGCACTTGTACATCTGCTGTTACTACTGTAGGAGGGCGCATCACTGGGAAAGATTACCATCCTCGTTTACCATCAAAGTCTAAGCTAGCAAGAGGGGCGCAGTCACTGTGTGCTGGTAAAATTGTAGGGATTAAAGTTTATCCTGTTACTGCTGAATATTGCGGTGAAGGGAAACTTCTTTCAACTGCGCACCACCCCCTTCCTCCTTGCAATCTGCTACAGCACTCTTACAGTCTGTCCGTGGTCAACTAGAGGACTCTTCTATTGCTGCTGGGCACCTTTTTGGAAGAATTACAACTGGTTACATGCATTTCAGACCATATACAGTCAAATCGTGAAGGTTGGAGAACTGCTCTCTTTGGTTTATTCACTGCTGCCACAAATTATCAGTTTATTTGGTCATCTACAGCACTTTGAGAGTGAAGGTACTCCTGTTGCTGATTTCCTGTGTTGGTTTTTCATTAGTAAATGGTTACTGTGGATGCAAACCAAACAGTCACCTACAGGCCTGTCTTAAAGATTGCATTCAGATCTGAATATTGGAATATTTGAATGATTGTTAAATGTCTGAGACCTATGCAAGCTGTGGTATAAAATTAAATAAATTGCATTAGCTTTATGAATGTGAATGATGTGTGTTGTAATAAGAACTGTGGAATAGATCTTTGAGTCACTCCATATACAAATAAGAAAATCCGACCCACAGAGTTTTAAGACACCTACAGGAAGTCTTCAGCAGTAAGTAAGCAAAGTGTTTGACGAAAGACCATACCAAGTTACCAGGCAGTTGGGGAAAAAAAATTAGCTTAGTTTGGGTTGGGGACTTTACAACTTCCTTTCAAATAAAATATCATTAAATCCCTAAATCTAGCCTAGGGTGGGGTAAACAAAAGAAAAAACCCAACTAAAGCTAACAAACTCCTAACAAATCATAAAATAAAGTGGTCAATTGCCACATGTACAATACATAAGATACATGAGGACCCAAAGAAAGGGGGCACCGCATTAAGCAAGGGAACAAGTGCTAAGAGATGATGCCACATCAGCCTCCAAAGGCTTTCTTCAAGGGGGGCACTCCACCAAAGGTGCTCACAAAGCAAGCAAATGTAACCATCTCAACCTTCCAAGGGCTTCCAAGGGCTTCCAAGGGGTGCGCTCCAAAGCAAGCGAAGAACCCAAAACAAGCTTGACCCAAAAGAAACCTCCAAGATCAGTGCTCCAAGAAAAATGGTGTCCACAAGCAACAATTAGGCTCTAAGGCCCCTCCAACGGTGTAGTAGGTGTGTCCACATAGCAACCTCCAACGATGTAGCAGGTGTGTCCACATATTAACCTTTAAGAAGATAAGGCTCAAAGGAGGGCTCCTCTTCAAAAGTAATCTCTAAACAAAACCCCACCATGCCCCTCAAGCAAACCACTCCAATCTTACATGTGCCCACAAGATGGCCTTCAAGTTTGTCCACATAGAAACTAACCAAACTTGTCTCGAGGCCAGCTTTCCACTTGACAAATCAACCTCATCGCTCAAGAAGAGTGGTCCAAAGGATAAACCCACCCAAAGGGCCAAATATATATATGAAAGCAATAGAGGCATTTGGAAAGTTACATTCAAGACTGGATGCATCCTCTTTGAGCCGATTTCTTCAACAAAACCTTCCAAACCCATGCAAACAGGGCTGGAAAAGGAAGTGGGTGCCTTTAAACAGCTGGACATCCTCATCAAGTGCTGACAAGGATGGAAAAAATGGCAGAAACCCTCTTCTAGGGCAGCAGCTCCTCCAGAAGGTGACATAGCCTTGAAAAAACTTGAACATTAACCTCCATAATACATCAAAGCTGCCATCAAAAGGTGGGTCAGCCTTTCCTAAACCTGCAAACTGGAGAAATGCAGAAAACTGGGCTTCAAAAGTGACAAAAACCTTTATCTAGGCTGCAGCCTTCTCCACTGAGTAGATACTTTTTCATTTTATGATTTTAACGGATCAAACACTCTCTGAATTATGGCATGCAGATTGTTTTCCTCACTTGGATGACTGCTCTGTAGAAGGAAAGTGTCATTTTAGGCTCAGAATTTCACCACATGGAAAACCCTCTTCAAAGATTTCTTTACTACTGGCTGGAAATGCTCAGACAGTCCAAGTTTAATGATGTACCACTCGTAATGCAGCCCGAATACTCTTTTAGGTCTGTTTTACAGGAGATTACGCCCAGGAGTAGAGGACTGTTGTTTCTCCAGCCCACAAACTCGTCCCAACAGCACCCAGAATTGAAGACTGCTGTTGCTTATTGCCTCAAACAGCCCAAAAATATGGTTTTATTCCTAATTGTCCACAAAATATTCCAGAGCAAGCACAAATTCAACTCAGATTTGTTTTTTTAGGTCTGTTTACAGCCCTTCAGGGCAGAAAAAGTGTCCATAAACTTGTTTTACTGCTGCTTCAACCCAAATATTCGTCCAGAACTTACCAGAATTGCCTTTTGATACTTGTTTGGGGTTAAAAACAGGCCCAGAATTGCCCAAATCGCTGAGATTGTTTCTCAAGTTTGCTCCTCATGCCCATATCCATGCCCAGAAGCCTTAGGAATCTGCCCATAGTCTTGCTTCATACCCTAAACATGCCCAGGTCTGATCACACAAGCTCCTTAACAAGCTTCCCTTCCCATCACACTGCATTATATGTCCAGAATGATCTCTGAAAACCCAGGTGAACACCCTATACAAATAATGGGGTAACAGGCTCCAAAGAGAGAGAACTCCAAAAATCCAACCATGAGTACAAATGAGGAAGAGGCTCTCTTATAAAGGAGAGGAGCTCAACTTCCTTTACAATAAAATTATTATAAAATCCTAGATTTAGCCTAGGGTGGAGTAAACAATGAATAACCTCCATTAAACCCTAATAAAATATAACAATATCCATAATAGGAGGTGGTTATGCCACATGTATAGCTTGAGTGGGCCTAACAGTTAAAAACATGTGTTTCCTGCTAAGAGGTCATAGGTTCAGATCCGGAGGGGGGTAGGGCATGTACACCTTTGTAGACTTTATCAATTACATCGTTGCACAGAGGAGGTCCCTTGTCCCACAAACAAGGGGGTCTCATACACCAAATTCGTGTCTATCTTGGCTGTGACCTTAAAACTAGATTATTATTAGTATTATTATTATTATTATTACAATGTCCAAGATACATCAGGCCCAAGAAGGAGGGCACCTCCATCAAATGGGGAAAGATAACAAATAGATGTCCCAAACATAGCCTCCAAAGACTCCAAAATGTAGCCCTCCAAGGAAAATCCCTAAAGAGGTGGAGCGCTTCCTCAATAAGGTGAATGTTCTCCATGAAAAGGCTCCAAAAGGCACGTGCAACAAAAATATGGTGCGGGCTCTTTAAATGGCAGTTCTAGAATGTCTAACTTCCTCAATATTTATCGAATTTCCTAGTATAACCACTTTTCGGAAATCCAGCAGCAACTCTACATATAATGGCATTGAGATGGCACAATTCTGAGCACTCTGTCAAAAGATAACTGCTCCTAAAGCTAGGACACCCCCCCAAAAAGATCTCATCAAAAATGGCCTAGATGAGTGTGAAAACAACCCTCCAAAGGGTGGGTACTCATCACAAAAGACCAACAAATATGTGTAGAACAATCCATCCACCACGTAAATCCCTCCATGTATAGTATTTCATCGAAGTAAAGAATGAATTTCCACATAAATGATGTCCACATATAATCCAACCTCCATGCCAACTCAACAAGCCATGAACCAAGGAGACCATCAATCCATATAGAAGCATCAAAACCAAGGAGAAAGTATCCACAACACCTAACCACCATCATGAAGGAGGGGACGACCACCTCTACAAGCCAAGAATGTGCCCTTGTACATGCCAAGGATGAAAATACCAATAGGGCGCTCAACCAACAATTATACCCAATGGTGTTATGAATCTATCCATATGCTAGGAACCAAGAATGATCCCACACCCTCACACCATGTCCAAATCATCCAAGGAGAGTGTATAATAACCAAAACATCACAACATACATCCCATAGCAACCACCATGAAGATCTATCCATCAAGTCATCTAGAGCATCAAAATTCCAACAAGCTGCAATCCCCAGCTGAAGATTGTGATGAAGATCACAAGTGGACACCCATGCAAAATGGGGGGTAACAAATGGCTCCAACTATGGGGCATGTGCTCATATCGGGAGTACATGAGAACCTCAAAATCTCAACAAGTAAATGATAGCAATGAGCATCAAAACATATAAACCAAAAATCATGTGGCGGAATGGATGACTTCAACATCCCTAAACACCACATTTACATCCATGATTACATAGTTCCAAAATTTGGCTTTACAAATAAGGCACAATCCATCAATGCACACAACATGAAATGAAATGCTCCTTCTCTAATGCTCATGCAAGAGCTTATTCATCCTACCTACCTACTCTAAGCATGAGAAGTGAGCATGTTAAGTAAAATCATACAACCAATGTAACCACCTTTCCATCTCATCAAGGTCAATCCTCTTCCCTTGTACTTGGTCATGGACCAAAACAATGCAACATCAAGCATCAAGTGTGGGCCTTGTTAACTCCCAAACTAGCATGTGTTATTAAAGTCCCAAAGATGCATACTAGCCCAAGGGGAACCAAGGGAAACATCCCAGTGTCACCACACATATCCCCTCTCACTTTAGGTTGGCTCTTCTCCAACTCAAGGGAAGTGTTCCCTAGGGTTAAGGTGCACCAAGGAAAATGGCAATCAAGAGCAAGGTGATTCCAAAGGGTTTCCCTAGCAAAGGTTTGTGGTATAGAGATATACAACGGCATGATGGGGAATAAGGAAACCCACTTCAAAGGACCAAGGCCAATCCAACCTGGGGAAAAATGGAGTCAATAGGTCACTAACTTAGAGGGCCTTGCTTCAAAGATCATCTAGAAAGAGTAAGTGCTCCACGCCTCCAACCCTTCATAGATGTATTGGACTCTTGGAGGTTTCAAAATGCGATCACGAGGGGAAGGACTAGTCCCTCCGTTACTTCCTTTCTTGAGTGAAACCCTACACTAGAAGGGGTTAGATTTACAAAATCTTGATTAGAATTAGTGGAAAGAAAAACCTCCCTCTATGCAAGAACTTCAATTGAATCCAACATAAAACCTTATCCAAGGTCCAATCCAATGTTCAGCTGGGTCAAATGAGTCAAACTCATCCCAACTTCCCTCACCTCTACTAATGCCTCTCAATTGAGTCAAACTCATCCCACCTTAGATAGCCATTGGAAGAAACAATACAAATAAGTTACTTTTGAATACATAGCTAGATAGTAGTATGATGTAGACATCCCCTTCATTATTACCCGTTCACCTTATTACCAACCTATGTGGGATTCCATTATTGCTTCTGTTAAGGGCTTCAAAGGCTAGGCCTAGTATGCATGACATGAGGGGATCTCTTTTACACATAAAAGTTTTGTATGTAGATGAATACTTGAAGGGTTTTAGAGAGTCATGGATCAAAACGGGATGTACCATCATGTCAGATAGATGGACGGAAGAAACTATATCATAATAAATTTCCTTGTCACTTTTCCACAAGAACCCATGTTTTTGAAATCAACTGATGCATCTAATAGAGTGAAAGATGCAAACTTGTTATTCCATCATTTGGTTGATATTGTCATGATGGTGGGAGTGGAAAATGTTATTCAAATCATCACAAATAATGCCTCTAACTATGTTCTTGCTAGTAAGATGTTAGAGAGCAAATACAAAACCATATTTTGGACCCCATGTACTACACATTGCGTAGACCTCAAGCTTGAGGATGTAGGCAAATAGGATTGGATCAAAAACATCATAGAGCATGCCAAGAGCATTGCAAAATATATCTACAACCATTCATGGGTATTAAACCTAATGAGGAATAACACTGAGAATAAGGAACTTAATTAGGCTTACCATCATGAGGTTTACAACTCACTTCCTCACTTTGCAATCTCTCCTTTCCCAAGCTCAAAACTTGAAAAAGATGTTTTCAAGGGATGAATCGAATGGATCTTAGTGGACCCATAGACAAGATGAAAAAGACACCAAAATTAAGTTTTGGGGAACACTTTTCGGAAAAAAGCAGCAGAGGTTGTAAAAATTGTTGAGCCCCTTTTTAAGGATGTTGCAGTTAGTGGATGGGGAAAAACTGGCCATGGTTTACATTTATGAGGCTATGAATCAGGCAAAGGAGTAGATAAAAGATGCATACAAGGATAGAGTAGCTAAGTATGGACCTATCTAAGAGATCATTGATAATAGACAGAACAATCAACTCCATTGCCCTATACATGCAACTAGGTATTTCCCGAACCCAAGGTATCACTACGACACCTAGTTAGGAGTTGATCAATTTAACAAGGGCAAAGATGGATTGTACAAGCGCCTAGAGTGCATGGTCCCAGATGAGAGTGAGCAACTAAAAATACATTAACAGATCAGTGCTTTCACTAGAGCCATAAGTACCTTGGGCAAAAACCTAGTAAAGATTGCAAGAGAGGTGGACCAACTAGATAAACAATTCCAAAGTTTTATTAAATTTAGTGGTTTAAAACTTTAAAATTTATATACTTGATTTTTTTGCCAAGGTCACAGTCTAATTTGTTGAACTAAATTTGTCTTTGCGGCACATTCGTTGGAGTCATTTGGTAGCCAATGTCCTTAATTGCAAAAGTTTGCAATTCAAGTCCTAAGCCGAACTTGTACTGCTTCTGGGTGTGAGCGCAATTGGTTTGTCTTTGAGCAGATTCACACAAAGAAGATAAATTGTTTGGAACAAAAATGGTCAAATGATCTCATCTTCGTACAATACAACATCCAACTAAGTTGCAACCAGATAATGAACAAAAGACCTGATATAGATACCATTGTGTTAGATGATATTGATCCAACCTCAGAATGGGTAGAGGAGACTCAACCGACACTGATTGGTGCAGATGATGAGTTGGGGTGGCTTCATTTGGATTCGAATCCAAATATATGAGCAAGTGTAGCACCAAGCATGGCAAGCACTAGCAGTGCAACGCATGCTTCTACTAGTTCTACAGTTGGAGATGTCAGTGAGAGTGAGGAGTACTACGAGTCCGAGGAATCCAAGCCAGAGCTGGTCTAAGCCATAATTAATCTCCAACAAAGTGCATTAATGACACAAAATGAGATTACCGTGGCAAAATGTGAAAATTACACCATTCTCAACAGCCGAGAGTTCAAGTCTGCATAATGCAAAATCCAGCCGAGAGTTCAAGTCTGCATATTGCAAAATCCAGCCGAGAGTTCAAGTCTGCATATTGCAAAACCCAGACGAGAATAAGACAGGCAGGCGTTTAGCAAGAAAGAACTTGGCCCTGTTGTGAAATTATTGTAAATATAACAACCCCGAGGGGCTGCATGCCTGTGTAAATTCATTCCAGTTAATAGGAAGAAACTGCATGTGCTTATTTGCATTTTCCCAGCTGTGTGATTGCATTGGTGCTTGGTTGTTTCCAGCAGTGTGAATCTTACATGCTAGTGTTTTCATTAGCTTCCAGTGAGCTGTGTGTGGGGTTAGAAGGCAGGGTGAGTTCATATCCAGTCCTGCGCCACCATGCCAGATATGCATTAAAGGTGACCTTTTTAGTACGGAAAAAACAGCAAATTTTAATTGTATTAAAACGAGAGAGAAATAGCATAGCAGTTTGAGTTTGAGGTGCTTACCTTCTCCGCAATTATATGATCGCCCACCTCCAAAGTGGGATACATAGACGAGGACGATATGAACCTGGGTTCCACGGTAATCCACCGGAAAGCTGTCCAAATCAAAAACGCTGCAACGGTGGCCATGCAGGCATCCCAACTCGGCCATTCTAAAATCCTGTAATTGATATCCGTTGTCCTCGTCTTCTTCTTCTGTTGCTCTGCAGGCACGCCCCCCTTCTCAATCATCCTTCTACCATAACCCATGAAACGCATGTATGGAGACCTCAAAAACTCATGACAAGGCAGCCATCTAGTCCACTGGAAAGGCAAAAGTCTGTAAGTCGCCATTATACTCAAATAACAGTTTCAAGCAGCCGCAGGTAGATTAAACAGACCGAATGCATGAATGCAGCGTATTTCCTTTAAATCCATGACGATGATGACTCCCCACACTAGCAATCTAGTGATTATCTGGGAATTGGATAACACTAATTTTTCAAGATATTGGGCGAGGCAAACCACGGAAAGACGAAGAAGAGGAGGAGGAGACAGCCATGGTCAGCGAGGCGTGTTGGCATTGTTGAAACAGGGCTTCACTAAATGGTCTGCCGGCGCAAAAATGATAAGTCGATGGCATTATGAACAAAAACGCCATGAACGAGGGGGAATCTGCGTAGGAAACGAAAACCAATGTAGCCAAGCGGGTATTGAGCAATAAAATCAAGAGGATGTTTTATGTTTACGTCGTACGGAACATATGAGTGTTTTCTTGGGCGTCAAGTTTCTCCACGCCAATCGCTCTCTCGATGAGATGAGTAGGCCGACGCTAAAGACACCCTACTCGGTAAAAGTGGCACCTGTGTTCTTGACTTATAAGACTTAATTAAAAAGCGGGTCTTTTGTTATGATTAAGTGATGTTTTATTTTCTTTTCTTTTTATTTTTTCTTTAAATGAGGATTTTGGTGTTTTTAAAAGTAGCGGTTTAGAAATTCAATGATTTCGTTTGGAAGGGATTTTTCATCGCAATCATTTCCTGATTTGGCAAAAATTAAATTTAACTGTGTGTTAATAGTAATTTTGATGGTAGAAACGGAAGTTTGACCGTTTTAACCAGGATTCTCTATTTTAATGGCAATTTTGATGGTAGAAACGGAAGTTTGACAGTTTTAACCAGGATTCTGTATTTTAATGGCAATTTTGATGGTAGAAACGGAAGTTTGATAGTTATAACCAGGATTTTTAAAATTTTCTATCAGAATATTTCATAAGCATTTTATGGTAGAAATGAAAGTTTAACTGTTGTAACTAGGATTTTTAAAATTTTCTATCGAAATATTTCAAAATCATACTCGATAAATCAAAATTTTTCTTTGAAATCATAGAACTTTTAGAGCGCATGGTTAACATTCAATATTAAGTATTATGTTCAAAATTTGTATCAACTAAGTAGAATTATAAGTTTTGTAGAATTTGGACAAAAAAATTTGATTAAAAAATGGTTTAGACTTACTTGTAAGCTAAAATTGTGATAATGAACTTTATTTTTATGTAAAGTTTTAAGTCGGGTCAAATTTTGAGACATAGTTCAAGTTCCACCATGTTGGAATTTTACCCACTGATTTTGTTTCATTATATATATATATATAATAAGTTTAATCATTTTATAAATGCTTGAAAATTTCAAATTTGTGAAGGAGAGGTAAGAATGCTTTGCATCTATAAATGTAGAAGTCTACTTTCCAATATAAAATACACACTAAAAAGGAGTCACCTAGGAAATATTAATACAAAAACTATTAAACCTATATTTGGAAACTAGATCATTTATATCTTAAAGAATGAAAGCTTAATGTATCACTTAGGAGCTGGAAACTAGATCGTTTATACCTTAAAGAATTAAAGCTTAATGTATCACTTAAGATCTAAATGTTAGAGCAACAAAGCCTAATATATCACTTAGGAGTTGAATGGTAGATCAAGAGAGTTTATGCTTTAAGATGTTAATTTAATTTCGGATCTTATAACTGGAATGAAAGAAAATATAGCTTCTAAATCCATCATTTTACTTTTTTTTTAATGTTGTTCTCATAAAAAATCATCATTTTTGTGTTAATGAAAAGCTCATTTTTAAAGGGTAAAAATATAATACATCCAACTCCATCCCTACATAAGATTATGGTCAAGAGGAGCATCAACCACTTCCATTTATATCGAGACATGTATGCCTCCTAACGAAACTGGGAGACTAGGAATGATTTTGTGCAGTTTGAAGGGTCAACCATCAAAGGTTTTCAATAAGGTAGTTGAGAGAACAAGCTCAAGGAAACTACGAGCTCTCTAGACCGGTAATGACATGACATGGGTGGAAGACCCTACATTGACCATGCATATCAAAATGTTCATGTCGTGGTGAGATATTTGGATCTAGGAGGTAACATAGTGAGAGAGCTTAGGCATTGCTCGATCAAGGTCTAAAGTAATCATTCTAGCATCGAAAGGATCAATCCTTCCAATAGAATTTAACAATGCCTTTCATTATGGGGGTAACTTTAAAGGACCTCTAAGATAGACATGACACACGGAGCCTTAGCTAAATATTCTACTATGATATAGTTATGAGCAGCTATGGCATTCAAAATGTGCATGTACCTTCTCAATATAGCCTTGGGAAGGTGCAACATTTCTTCCACTCATGGATTCTCTATTTGGAGAGGACCATTCAACAGTGGCAAGGAAACTTCCTTCTCACTCAATCTAGCTACATCATGAGCATTGTAGTTACAAGCTTGTAATATCCCAAACTGATATTTTTCTTTTTTTGTTGTACTGTAGATGGCTAGTAGACTTATGTCTCAATAGAATATGAAAGTAAACCCTGATCTTTGCATGCAGATTTGTAACCCAGATAATATTGAAATGCTAGAAAGTAGGAGGAATTAATGCATGTACATACCAGTATGTAGATTTGCTGATGTCGATGAGGATGATCCCCGCATGCGGAAATTATGCCGAATAAATAGTATGCAAAGGCAAGTCATCCTCCAGATGAGGAATGCGCCCTCCTCCAAGCTCAATATGAGCCTCAATAAATAATACTCCACTGATGAAACTCCAGATAAGGTGTAGTAGGGTTATAGTGCCCCTCTGGTGAAGATGGAAGCAGCATGTAGATAGAAAGAGTGTCCAGTAGACCAAAATGTGAATATCCTCCCAAGGCAATTCGCCCCAAGCATGCAAGACATCCTTCTCTTAAGAGGAATGATGATAACTAGCTAAAGGCTTGATCTGAAGAGCCCTTCTTCCACGGGAAGGGTAATACCACTATTCTGAAGAGGATGCAAGTTGCATGCAGAGGAACTGAAGGATGGAAACTGGAATGTGAATAGGGAGGTCCTTGGACAATTTGCCCAAGCAGAAGGATGATTCCCTCGATATCTCATAAAATATAACTTCGCAGAAGATGAATAATAGATGTACCTGATGATGAAGCAATGTTGAATCTGGATGATCCAACCTGATGGCGACTAGGGCAGATAGATTTCGCTGCCGAAATACACCAGTTAGCTAAGCATGCACTCAACCCCAACTTAGCTCGTCGAGCTCTCCAATTCGAATCCTCAAATCAATAATCATATAAGCATGTATTTTCCATTAGCTTTACCTTTCTTTTATAACTTTCACCTGTCAAACCTAACTTTGACCTAATTAGGTCACTTTACCTTCTAATTCATAGTTGACTTGCATGCAGGTGTCTGGAGACTCAATCAGGTGCATGCATCATGAAATAATGCTTGGATGTCATGCATGCAGGTGGCCTTCAGCTCTGGTGGCCCCTGTTTATCTACTAGTGATCTAATAGCCATGCTAAAGATCCTCTGAAGATGTATATGGCATCAATCCTCAATAAATTCCACTATAGTAAAAAAGGGAACATTACAGTCCTCCCTTGCCAAGATTGCTTGTCCTCAAGCAATACCAACACAGTTCCATAATCAATTGAACTGAACCAACTGAATCCTAGGGTCCCAAATCATCCTAGGAGATCTGTAGTACCTTCTACTCAAGCTATTGTCCTGCGAGGTACCATGATATGAAACCTCATGAAAGTGATAGTCGACTCTCGTCCTCATGCTAACTGTTGTACCGTCCACTACTGCAATCTCGGGGTTCCCCACTACCCAAAAGAAGAGACCATCATGCAGTCGTTGAGTCGTTCTGGTCATCATCAACTGTCTGTCATGCTCTATCAACATCCACCTCTCCTGTAACTCAAAGTAGAAATATCTGTAAGAGCTGGCCACCTCACTATGAACGATGTAGTGTATAGGTAACCAGCTGAAGTTTGTCATTTTGCCGTCATACTGGACCTCGAGTATCAACAATGGAAATCTACTCCGGTCACTAGTAACGACTCTGGGTTGCTCATGAACACTAACCATCTCCTCAATAGACAACTCTATCACTCGTACTGCCCCATACTCTGAGGAAATCACTGGAATTTACAAGAATTCTGATAATAGGTGAGTCTCTGCACATATATACTCGGCCCTTTGCATCCTCGGTATACCTATGATGAAATCTAACAATAGGCTTCCCCGTGGTTGCTCATGATTTGTCGAAGGCTTCCTCAATGCAAGTTCTGACATACCCTGTTGGCCTGACATAAGATCCATCTCGTATCTCCATGCACAACTACCTCGAGTCTGCCTAAAAAAGGTGAAGTCATCTGAGTCCCCCACTAGCCTATGTGATGTGAAGCGCTCTCTACCCTGAGCACTAGTCTTCCTAGTGCTAACACCAGAATACATCTGACTGCCCCTGAAGAACCAAGCAATCATAAGTTGCACAAACTCCTCAAAGGACTGCTCTGTCATGCATCCAACCCTAAGAAGCCTACTAATAAATACCTAAAAGCGAAAGCTTCCCATCTCCTCCATAGTGGCTCCACTATCAATCTCAATCCTGAATACCAGGAAAGAAAGTCGGCCCTGCCATAAAGAAGTCTCAATCTCTCTTGCTTTGTCATCCCATAAATATAACGGACTAATCATCCTCACAACTCTGTCGATCACCTCTGCCATATGAAACAATCCATCATGTAGATGAATACCTGGATCCCACCACCAACTAAGGGGTCTGCCAAACCCAACTCCAATGAACTGCCGCCGCATCATGCTAGTAGTCATCGAGGTCTCCCTGTAATCCTCTGGTAGATACCAAGTGCTAATAACTGACTCTGCTCCTGCTAATGTAATCAGCTCCCGCAAAACTGCATCTATACATCTGTTAACCCACTCACTGTCTATGTCCTCCAATAATCTATGGAGTCTAAGCCTCTCTCTAGAGGACAACTCTGTCCGCTGCAGTACCTTGTACTCATGCAGATACCAATAATAATCCACCAACTGCAAATCTCAGACAGCCCTCATGATCCTCTTCCTAGGTAAAGTCTCAGGGTCAGTACATGGGCAATCTCTATAGGAGATGATGTCATCCCCCACTTTCTCAACTACAAATCCTGTGAACTAGTCTAATCTCCGATGTGTACTGAGTGTACCAATCCCATGGTCTAATCGAAGGATCACTCTTGTGGCCAAGATACTATTCACCTCATCTAACCGTCTCAGGTGAAACTCCCAAGTTTGGTTGTGTAATAGCAATAAATAGCTCTGCTCCTGCAAATGTGGCTGGGAAGTAACTAGTGTGTTGGTCAACCCCACAACCATTACCACAATCTCAAAACTAGGTTTAGAAGTAGGCATGTGAGCATCATGCTCTCTGATCCTCATCGGATGATATCCTTGACCAACATAGGCTATCAATGGTTCTCCTACCCGATGAAGCGTGTCTTTCCCCTCATCAATCTTGGGGACTCTCGGTGTAAGGGCATGCTCGTGCTCTCCGTCGGGTGGTCTCCCAGGAGGTAACACCCCAAAACTCCATGGGATCTCATCGTGTGCCCTTATGTACTCCTATAGACTGATGTATACTCATGTACTCTTCTGAGCCATTGAGTACCCTGTATGTGCTACTGTAGCCAGTACTCCACTGCTATCAATGAAGTTTGTGATCCAGTGTATCTCTATATCTGCCAGACATCTTCCCATAAAACCTATGTATGTATAATCTTCATTGTTGGCTGATCCACCGGGAATGTGCTCAACTATCTCTGTCATGGCTAAACCTCTCTCTAACATAGATGGCTCATGATCCCCTGCCTAATCCCAACTCTCTGTATCAGATCTCTCCTCAGTTAACTGCAGCTCTGAGTGCTCCTCATGCCGAATCATCACAATATTCTCTCCTGGTGTCAGTGTCATGGCTAAATCTCTCTCTAACAAAGATGGCTCATGATCCAAACTACCTCCTTAGATATATCCTCAGAAATCTATGGCTAGTAGACTTATGTCTCAATAGAATATGAAAATAAACCCTGATCTTTGCATGCAGATCTGTAACCCATATAATACTGAAATGCTAGAAAGTAGGAGGAATTAATGCATGTACATACCAGTATGTAGATCTGCTGATGTCGATGAGGATGATCCCCGCATGCAAAAATTATGCCGAATAAATAGTATGCTAAGGCAAGTCGTCCTCCAAATGAGGAATGCGCCCTCCTCCAAGCTCAATATGCTCCTCAATAAATAATACTCCACTGATGAAACTCCAGAAAAGCTGGTGCAATAGGGTTATAGTGCCCCTCTGGTGAAGATGGAAGTAGCATGCAGATAGAAAGAGTGTCCAGTAGACCAAAACGTGAATATCCTCCCAAGGCAATTCGCCCCAAGCATGCAAGACGTCCTTCTCTGAAGAGGACTGATGATAACTAGTTGAAGGCTTGATTTGAAGAGCCCTTCTTCCAGGGGAAGGGTAATACCACTATTCTGAAGAGGATGCAAGTTGCATGCAGAGGAACTGAAGGCTTGTTGATGCCTCAGGGGTGCAGGGTTAGAGCAAAGTGTTGGAATGGGTTCCAAGGCACACAACAGGGGATGAAAACCCATCCAAAGGCTTCGAAAGACCCTGCGCAAGGGAAATTCTATCCTCAAGTTGTTTGGTGTGGTAATCACCCACGGATATTTGGCCTCCGCTGGCACTCTATGAGTAAAAGAGAAAGATCAGTTTCCCTATTTTAGGGAAACAAAGGAGTGGAAAACAGTTAGCAATTGTAACTAAGCCTATTTAGAAAAGAGCCTAATCTTAAGTTAGATCTATTCTAACATTGAAAGCTGAGTGTTTATGCAGATCAACCTTAAAGTGTAAGAAAGCAAACAATCTGTCACCTTTAACATAAATGCCATTAGATGAGATATTTGCCGACTTAAATTATGATTTATTTAATGAAAATTAAACAAAATAATCCAAGCTTAAAGACCATCAAGATATAACATGTTTATCCTTTTGTTGATTTTTCATAGAATGTATATATGTGTGATCAATTGCAGAAATCGATAAAGAAAGTATTTAATCAAAGAAATTTAATTAAATATTTTCATACACACATCAGTTATACAGAAAAACCAATACAACAGATCTATGTATTCATTATATATCTAACAAGAGATCATGTATGTAACGGATGATAATCTGGAACATAAAATCATAAATCCTTAAAGAAATTTAAGTGATAATCAGAAGATGGATCCGAAAATAACATTATTGTATTAAGATGCCTTGTACCAAAATTACAATGACTCCGAACACAGAGTATCTTCAGTCATATCTCCTGCCGAATTATAATTCCAAAATCCCCAACCCCTTCCTAAGGAAAACATTCCTCCTTTTATACTGAATTTACACAAGAGTTCCAAAAGGAGAAGTTCTACAAAATAGGGATTACAAAATCAGATCTAATCAAAGATCCAGGAAATCTTGCCATTTTTCATAAATATCTAACAATTCATCTACATTTGGGAAAATGACAGATTCCAAGGATAATTGAGCATTGCATGCGTTGTTCTCCATATCATGCTTCGCTAGCTTGTGCCAAATATGTAGGTACATACGAATCCTCCCCTCCATGATGATCGGTTCTCTAACCAAACGATCTACATCTTGAATGCTGACTTGTTCCAAATCCAGAATCTTCTGTGCCAGTTCTTCACATCTACTCTCGATTTCTTCAAGTCTGCATTTCGGTGGAAGAGCTTCCAAAATAGGATTCATGAGTGGCAAACCTAGGTCATTCATGATATTATCAACTGCATACCATCGTCTAGTGCAAGTGTCCTGTGATTTATTAAGGATTTCCTCAACCGATTCATTCAAATCAAGCCATGTGTTCAAAGATGCCTTGACTTTCTTTACCTGGAAAGTATTAAGGATTGGGATGTCCTCTGGAACATTCTTGATATACAATTGCCATTGACTGATTTCTTCTTCAGCTTTACAAGCTTGGAGTCTCTTTGCCTTCTGTTCTTCAAGAGTAGAAGACATCTTAGAAAAACTGATGAAATTTTCCCTGATCTCATCTAAGACAATATATAACTTCTTCAGTAATTCATGCTGATTCTGATTCACTTCAAGGGCTAAATTTTTGAAGTCAGAGGCTGTGAACTTGAGAACATTGGAGGAAGCTGCACTTGCAGTTGCATCTTCAACCTACTTTTCCAAAGAGGCTATCTTTACAAGATGAGTAGAATGTTGAGACTGCAAAAGGTTGAATTCAATAAGAAGAGTAGCATTCTTCTGTTATAGGTCTTGTACTTTGTCTGCCCAAGTTTTCCTGAGGTCAGCCACATCAACAGAATGTTGTTCCTTTGTTTTAGCCAACTCTTCTTTCAGGTTTCCAATTTCTTCCTCCCTGAGGTCAACTTCTTTGTCCAAGACCTAGACCGAATCCCAGTTAGCAGTGGAAAAAGCCCCTAAGGCTGCTGTTGTTTCAACCGCTTCAATTCTTGGGTTATTAGTTCTGGGAGCCCATATCACCTGATCTGGTTCATGTGCTTCCAAAACACCTTGGCCTTGACCCCTCTTCCTGCTTCTTTTAACAACTGTCTTGTCATCTTGACGATAGAAAATATCCCCAAGAGGAACCACATCTCTGTCTGTATACTCAGCAATGGACTGTGTAGGAACAGAAGTGACATTAACTGTAGAAATCAAAGAAGGGATCTGTGTGACAACAGAAGTGGGGATAGGTAGAATGACTTGAGTAATAGCTAAAGGTGTACTAATGACTTCGGGAGCTGACACACCTTTGTCTGGGGAGGGAAGTGAGACAAAGACTTCGGAAAGTGGAACCTGAACATGATCACTGACTTCTGGGAGAGGAAGTGGACACTGATCTTTACCAGGTGAGTGTGTAGGAGAAACCTTGGAAGATGCATCAATGGAGGTTACTAATGAACTAATTGTAGACGATTTCGGAGGGATAGCCAAAGACTGGGGTTCTGCAATAATAGATGGTGAAGTGGAAGAAGGGACTGAATGTTCTGGTGATGAAGTAGTGGTGTTGTTGAAGGTATTTAACAAGTGGGATAATGAAAATGGAAGTGTTCCTCCTAGAGGCACAATAGAATTTGGCTGAACAGAGGGCAACACAATTGCTGATGATGTGATACCAGGGGCAGCATTAAACTCCAACACTGACTGTTCAGGGAAAGACTGATCCATATCAATACTGTCCAATAATTCAATATCAGTCTTAGGATTTCCAGAGACTTCTTCAACTACTGGTACTGGAAGAGGTGAAACTATTTCTTCATCACAGTCAATTACATCCACAGTAGAAATTTGTGATGAGGAAGGCATGACCTTCTGCCTTTTAGCTGGGTTAGCCTTGGTTATGACTAGTTCATCATCTTCTGGAGTGTTTAGAGTAGAGAGTTGATCATCCAATGTACCTGGTGGCTGAATTTTGACCGCAGGCCTTGGGGGTTCTAGCAACTGAGTCTGTAACATGGATGACAACTGCGCCATTTGTTGTTTGGATTCACGGGCTGTCTGCAGCATGAGTTTAGCTTCTTCATTAGCTTTCTCTTTAGATAATTCCCCTTGAATATCTTTACCTTTATCTCCATCATGACTGGTGGGCAAAGGAGGATTGTTAGAATTCTGAGCTTCTTTCTCTTCCCTGTCCTTTCTCGCTTGTTCAACAAGATTCAACTGCATGGTCCTGTAACTTAGGACTCTGTCCTTCAATTGTTTCTGATACTGTAGAATGTCATGTTGTTCTTGAGAGTCCTTTGCTTTGGCCAAGACTTGAGAAAATATGTCTACCCCCTGATATATGGAATCATCGGGGATTGACTCATGTGTATAGTCTATCTTCATGTGAACTTGCTTTAGGTGTGCATCCAAGAACTTCTTAGGATCATGTTTCCTTTTCGAGGCAACACCCAATCTTAGAGCAGCTATCTGATCACCCAGAGCTATAGCCCAGGTTGACGTTGGGATGACCAATTGACCTAGATTCAAAGGAAACTTAGGCCAATTTTTCTTCTTGGGTCCTACGAGTCTCTTATACATACCATAAGTGGCAGTTTGAAAAGAAACCTCCTGTATTACCATCCTGTCTGGAACTATTCTGGGCAAGAAATGAACTGTTTCACTTCCCCAGATTCTGATGTATGAAAAGTACTCACCTACATACCAGTAACCCATCGTGTTGATAAAAGCTTTGGCATCCTCTGAGAATGCAAGTGGCTGCTGCTGGAATACCTTGAAATAGATAGTACCCACAAAAGAGTCACAAATGTCATATATCATAGGTGCAAAATTCCCTTCCCATAGTGCTAAATGGTAGATGTGTATAGGTGGATCTGAAGGGGTCCAATGCCAACCCAAATTAGGGTACTGGAACTCTGAGCAGAAGACATCAAGAACATATGCATATAGGAAGAAAGGTGTCTTCTTATGAGCTGGTGCCTTCTGATATTCATGGATGGCGTTTTTTAGTTCCGCTGACAAGATAGAGGCCCACGGAAAAGACTCACCTGTTAGTAACACATGATGTGCTATGGGTGCCCACTCTGCTTTAAAATGGGAACAATTGGGTTGACCGAAAAGCCGGTAGGCATGGCTGCAAGTAGAGAGAAGGGTTCCTTGAACCAGATAATAGGATAAAGGTTATCCGACTTAGGTACAAAGGAATTAAGCTTCTGCATCCAAGACTTGATCATTTGATCAAAATTATACCGGGTTTTGGACGATTGTATGAACTCAGCAGAGAGAGTCTGTACATAGGGTTTCAGAGCAAAAGCTCGAAAAAAAACCTCTGGGTGAAAACTTGTTAATTGACAACCTGTACTGTCATTAAAAGAACGGTCTTTAACATCAGCGTTTTCAATTATCCACTTAACTGCATCTGTGTAGGGTAAAACAGCAAGGCGTGCAGCGATGGCGTGAATTTGGGAAGCCCTAATTTTCTCATAGACTGGTCTATCATTCTCGATGTGGGAAAGGTCATCATTATAAAAAATGGTGTATATCCTAGACCAGTCTATCTGATATGTTTCAGTAACTCGTTCACTAGTGTCAGAGAGAAAACCAAAATTTGGGTCTTTGATCAGGGGGTCTTTGTACGACAATTTAGACCACATATTTCTTGACATGGTGGAAGAACTTTGCAATATCTTATTAATATAGAAAACCAAATGAAATTCAAACCAGAAATAACAAAATTGCAGGCTAGCAGCGTAAGGATAACAGTGGACTTACCTGAAATAACCAACAACCTGAAAAACGACACCTAACACGCAATCTTCAGTAAAATGATAATGCGGCAGCGTAATTTCTTCAACAGTTAAAATGTAAAACTAAAAGGTAAAAACCCTATTAAATACATTTACCAAAATAACACCAACCATGCGATCATTAAAAATGGACGACTGAGATTCATCGCAGCGGGTGCGGAATCGGGTTCAGGTATATTGACGAAACTCTTATTCAAAGGTTCCGCAAGCCGAAACCCGAAAGTACGGATTTGCGGGTTGTGAGTTCACAAAAATGGAAGTAGGGGAAAATATTTTTCGAAAGCCAAAAACCGACCATGCGGGTGGCGGGTTTCGGGAACGTGAAACTGTGAGGAGAGATATCCATCCTGAAAGTCGCATCCCGAAATTACGGGTTGCAGGTTTCGGAAGGACATACCAAATAAACGAAAAAACCACAATCCCGAAAGCCGAATGCTGCCATTGCGAGGTGCGGCTTTCGGGGTAATTATTTTTCAATCTTATTAATGAAGGGTTCTGCAACCCGCAGCTGTCAGGTTGCAGGTTTCGGGTTCTCTAAATTTCGGGTTTCGGGATGATGATGACAGTCAACAAAATACTCAAAATTTTGGCTTTTTAAAGACCATAACACTTAGGTAGAATTAATCAAAACCCTTAGAAGCAAGTGAACCAAAAGCATGGGTGAAGAATTTTTAGAGGTAAGATCAAAATCTCAAATTAACAAAGATGACTCACCCAAACACCTTTGCGTTTATTAAAATTGGGGGCTCCCGTGCTTAGCTAAGCATGGGGTCTGTTGTGGCTACAACAAGGCTAGAAACTGGAATGCGAATAGGGAGGTCCTTGGACAATGCGGCAAAGCAGAAGGATGATTCCCTCAATATCTCATAAAATATAACTCTGCATAAGATGAATAATAGATGTACCTGATGATGAAGCAATGCTGAATCTGGATGATCCAACCTGATGGCGACTAGGGCAGATAGATTTTGCTGCCGAAATACACCAGTTAGCTGAGCATGCACTCAACCCCAACTTAGCTCGTTGAGCTCTCCAATTCGAATCCTTAAATCAATAATCATATAAGCATGTCTTTTCCATTAGCTTTACCTTTCTTTTATAACTTTCACCTGTCAAACCTAACTTTGACCTAATTAGGTCACTTTACCTTCTAATTTGCAGTTGACTTGCATGCAGGTGTTTGAAGACTCAATCAGGTGCATGCATCATGAAATAATGCTTGGATGTCATGCATGCAGGTGGCCTTCAGCTCTAGTGGCCCCTGTTTATCTACTGGTGATTTAATAACCATGCTAAAGATCCTCTGAAGGTGTATATGGTATCAATCCTTAGTAAATTCCACTATAGTAAAAAAGGGAACATTACAAAGCTCAAGTTTGACCATGGACATCTTGGTTACACATGTATATTGATAGAATTGATGGGACACTTGGGTGGCTTCATTGGAAATATGATTTTATGTTTGTGTATTGCATAGGTTAGGATGGGTTAGGTATATATCCAAAATAATTTTAATCATTGAACATTAGTAATTGCTTTCAAATTATTTTTTCTATTTTTTTTTCTAGTGGTTGACTATGTAAATCTTTACCAAACTCTTGACTTTTTGAGTTGTGATAAATAATATTGAGCATAATTTATTAGCCATGGTCACTCTGGTGAAGCTAAGAAAAAATATAATGGGTTAGAATTTGCATTTTAGTGATGGTTGTGTTTGATTCATGAAGTATTTAAAAGTATTGGGTATGGGATTTAGGAGGTCACTAGAGTCAAGTATATCAAGTATTATGTATGAAGAGATGAGGACATTGAATACAAAATGTCTTCCCAAACACACTAAAAATGTATGCATGTCATAATCATAGGGTAGATGACCTTGAGAAAGACAAGATACTAGCGACGTAAATAAGGGCATGATCATATTCATGGGGAATAAGAAAATGTGGAATTGGTTCTTGTTGCAAATTTGGTGTTTTGTCTTGTAAGGAAATTGGTGTTTTGTTAATTAATCCACAGACTTATTGAGTTCCTATCATCCCACAAGAGGGATATTTTACCCATATTGAGCCACTATTAGAGCTTGAAATGACATTACAATACTCAAGCTCCAACTAGCGTTGTAAGTGAAATCGTAGGGTAATTTTCATAGAGAAACGAAGAAAGATGAAGTTAAACTATATGGGTTCATGATCATTTGAAGCCTTATGATTGAGGCATGCATGAATTCATTTCCCCTGGAAAAATGAAAAAAATAGTGAAGGTTGAACATCATTGAGCAATGGGAAGTGGAAGAGTGGAAAATCACATGGAAGAGAAAAGACATACATAGTATATTGAGCAAAGGAATGACACTAGGTGCTAAGAAAAGGAGAAAGGACACAAAGGAAAGAAACTTTGTGCTCGGTAACATAGGAAACCTTGTGCTCAACAAGTGTGACTCAAGGATTATCCATTAACCATTGGAGAAAAGAGATCTAACTATCTATTAGAGGGAGCACATTAATTGTTGGACCAAAGAATTGCAACAATAGACATTGAATCCCCTGGCTCACTTTAATTATCAACCTAGGATTTAGTCAAATGTATGAGGTGTTGCGCACTATAGAGGTATAATTTGAACTAATATCTTGAAAATTGCATGAAGAAAATGTCCAACTTTGGCAAGTCATTACACTAACTCTTTAGACCATTAATTTCATGATATTCACTCTAACTCCCTTGACAATGTGCAAGGGTGGATAATGGTCTTAGGATCATTGTTCTTGAGTTAAAGTGATGGGTTAATGCATCGACGAAACTAGGATCTTAAGGATACTATTAGATCATTCACCCCTGAGTAAACATAGGCATTTCATCTAGTATGCTTTAAACTACTAGACATCATAAACAAATTATGGCAATGAAACATATAAAGTAAGTTAATGTACTTGTTATTCATAATTAATGTAAAGAAATCACATTATTGTTGTAAATAACAGGCGTTATTTCTTACTATAGAAGTCTATAAAATAGGCTAAAACATAATTAAAAAGCATTAAAGAGTAAATACAAGGGTTCTAAACCCCCACCTTGAGTGGACCCTACCCAAGGAATCTCTTTGAACCCTTGTAAGCAAATGACACTTAAAGATGCAACAAAATTGTGTATTCCCTATTCCAAATATTTCATGAACGTGCATCAATAGTTTGCCTTCTAATTATAGTTTGAATCACCAACAACGCTAGATGAATGAAAAACATAATAATAATCTTATGTTCATATTTTCCTATGCTCCTACTTATACTTGAAAAGAAACCTAACTAAGCTTCCAATCAATCCCTTGATTGATGGAAGTTGCCCCATGATCTCCTATAAGTTTGCATGCATGTTATCCATGGAACCTTTGTCTCTCTTGTGCAATTTGAATTGCCTATATCAACTAGGGTTCAATATGTTGGAGGTCATTCATGTTTCCCCTAAGTGTTGACAACTTCGAAAGTGGGTCAAGGGACAATATCCCTTTAATTTCTCAACAACCACTTGGTGGGTCTTGAGTCATGAATGAAGAGGATTATCTCGGTGTTAGTGATTTGATTTCTTGCACTTTGAGCTCTTGGGAATCATATTAGTCTTCACATGAGAGATATGCATAAATCATCAAAACCATTCAAAATCAATGTTCATCATATCCATATATAGTAATTAGACAAATTATGCATAAATAGACAAGCATGTGTTAGAATAACCTCAATGTCCATTAAAAAGGCATAAGTGTTTCATGCAAGGGTCTAGTCTTAAGAAAAATACACCAATTGTCTGCATAGGATGGGCTATATAAAGGACAATGTGGAGGCTCATCATTACCCTCCAATTGGAAGTTTTATATGCTCCCGTGCAACAAAACAATCCCTCAAAACTAATCATTTCCCTGCTTATTCCTCTTGCTCTGACTATTGATCCCTGGATGTTGTCTATTTGAGGTCATAAGCAAAAATTTAAGTGATTGCATCCCATCTATGATATCCTACTTTCAAGTTAATGTCATCCCATATCCTTTTCTCTTCTTCTTCATTTGCCTCTCCTTTAGACTGCCAAGAGGGAATGAGATGGAGGAGTAATGGATATTTGAACCTAACTTTTATGCACTTGAGCTTCATTCTCTTAAGAGTCTCAATTTATAAGTTAGCATTGAAGAAAGTAGCTTTCAAATTAGATGGGGAGTGAGGCTCCATCTTCTCACGGTAAGTGGGATCTCCTCCCACCTAGTTTGGCAAAGTTGTATTTCTTTATCCTTTGAGTTCTTCATTGTGATGTCATAGTGGGAAACTAGCTTCTTTTTCTTCTCTTCAAGTACATGCGCTAAATATGTGTCAGAATTAAACCTTGTATGATTATTAAGTATTTCTTCAAGCCTTGTGGTCTCAAGTATCACCTAAAGGTTGTTGTTGTCTCCTATCTTCATTTTTGTATATGTGTGCCTCCTCAACCATTTTCTCCCCATTTTATATCTAGGAGCAAAATTTCTTGAGGTGTAGATCCCCCACATATTGGTCGGGGGACCATTTATAAGGGTGAGGCATCACAAAAAAGTGTAGATAGAATTCATAGAGTCTATTCTTATCTTCTTCTTTGAATTACTAGTATGCCTATATGAACTCTCTCTAAGTGTCCAACTCACGGGGGTGGCTCTTGACAATATGGCCCAATTGAAACTTGAGCCATTGTTCTCTTAGGAACAATGTGCATGTTCTTGCAAGGGGTCTACAAGAGATCATGTCTTTTGCCACCTCTATGGTCTTTTGAATAGTTGCTTCTAACTCCTAAATTTTATCCATTTTACTTTCAATCTCTCTTCTTTATTTTTCCATTGTTGTTTTTAACTCCTCATTCTCATACTCCAATTGCTTTATATCATCAATGTCACATCTTAAGGATTTGGAATTTTCCCTATAAGTCCATAATTTGTTGCTCACAATGTGTTTGGCAGCCTTCAATAGTTGTAATTTCTAACTCTTGTTTGCTTTTTATAATTGATTTCCATTTTAGGGCCTTTATCCTAGCCTCCTCTAGCTAGATCATGTGGGGTCCCTGATGCTTGTCTCATCCTTCACAGTTATGTTTTGAGACTCTTCCACATATTTTTTTTGTTTTAGGAGGTATGCTTTCCTCAATCTCTATGGCAGGTGTGTGTTGAACAATAATCAACTTCCTTTCTAATTGGGATCTTGTTATTGCCCTTGTAGCTCTACTTTGTCACCATCTTGATGGGATTCATGTAGCATAGTTAAGGGGAACACTTTGTGCTTTTCCCATCTAGACCAAAGTGGCAACAATTTCCCTATCATCCTCCTCCATCTAGCAGACCCCTCTTTTTCTTCTTCCCATGTGCTTGTCTTCTTGCGTGTTTTTCTATTTTTTCACATCACTACTTTTCCCCAAATCTTTTTCTTCTTCCTAGATTCCTTTACAATTGTCTATTGGCTTGGACCTACTTGTAAGGTTAAGAATTATTCGCTAACAATGGTTAAGAACTTATCCTAGGTGATTTTGCAAGTTATTTTTGTTGATGCATATGTAACTTCGGAATGTATTTCATATATGTATATTGTATCCATACAGAGAGGTTATTATTCCTACGTACGGAAGTGTCGTCATTTGTCTTTACAAGTGTCGCAAGTATCGTAACTTATACAAGGTGGGTTATTAGACCACCGAGTGTGGGGTCGGCCCTGAGGTGGGTTACCATGGGTTATTAGACTCTCCTAGAGAAGTCGGCCATGTTAGGTTATTAGGCAAGTCGAGTTGTGTAAAAATAGAGTGAGGGTGTCACTCTATTTGATCATTCACTTACTCATCTATCTCTCTAATTGAGTGATGCGCACTAGTGGAGGAGGAGAAGCTGCTAAGGAGATTATCTCTTGTACTTGGGTTTTGTATCATTGCTCTTTCTATCTCTGAGGAAGTTGCGGGGTTTTTCACCTTCTTGGTTTTCCTCGAGGAAATTATGTGTATATTGTCTCTTGTGCTTATCTCTTATGATTGATATGCTATGCTTGTTATTCTCTCAGATAAGATCCTAGATCATATTGAATTAATGCTAAAAATCTAACATGGTATTAGAGTTAACCTGAGAAGAAGACACTGTGCAGCTGCAGAAGCTAGGGCTTCTTGATTTTTGTGTTTATCTCCACAGATCTTCAAAGGCAGGAGGCTATATTGACTCTCCTTTCAAGGGCGCATCTTTCTGTCGAAACATAATTCAATTTTGAGCACTTTCAGTTTTTGACCTAAAAAATTGGGTTTCTACAAAAATTGAAATTTCTGAAATCTGAGACCACGGCTGGAAGCTCCTATGAAAAATCGAAGTTTAGAGCTTTGGATCGAACTTTTTTGTTGGGTGAAGCTCTGGGAAAGTCAAACCCTAATTCAGGGTCCTGCCTAGTGAATCCGAAAGTTTCAAAAGCAATTTTGAGGGGTGAAACTTTGCAGTTTCAAATTCTGAGTATACCAGCTTGATCAGCTCAGCAAGGCGCATCTTTCTATCCTTTTAGAAGTTTGAAATTCAAAGTTTGAATTTTTAGGGTTTCTCTGACAAACCCTAATTCAGCTCTAGATCCAGTTTTCAGCAAATCAAGTGGTAAGACCTAAATCTTTTATTTCCATTTGAGTTTTTCATTAAGATGTCTCACCACACCAAGCTTGAGGATAAGCTTGAAGGGGCTGATAACTTCCGAGAATGGAAGTATAGGATTGGGTTAATCCTGGAAGAAAATGAATTGGACACCTACATAAGTGAAGAAGTCCCTGTCCCAGAGGGAGAAGAGGCTAAGGCCTTACACAAAAGGAACTTGGTCAAGGCTAAGAGAATCATTGATGATTCTATCAAAGACCATCTCATACCACATGTGTCATCTCTAAAGACACCTAAGGAGATGTTTGATTCCTTGACCAAGCTATTTGAAGGGAAGAACATAAATCAAAAGATTACCTTGAGGAATCAATTGAAGAATATCAAGATCCAGAATGCATAGACCATGCAGTCTTATTTCTCAAGGGTCTCCCAGATAAAAGAACAACTTGAAGTTGTGGGAGAAGATATAGAGAATGGAGAAGTGGTAATGACCACTCTTAATGGCCTTCCTAGGTCATGGGATTCCTTCATCCAAGGAATTTGTGCTAGGAGGAAACTTATCACATTCAGTAGGCTGTGGGAAGAATGCTAACAAGAAGAAGCTCGAATTATAGTTCGAGAATAGAAGATGGGGAATGAAGACCAAGCTCTCATAGCACACTCCAAGAAGTATGATGATAAGAAGGGACACCATCACAGTAAGAAAGAAAAGCACCACCATCAGAACCAAAGGGGTAGCTTCAGATCTCGAAGAAACACATCCAATGACCAATGCTTTACATGTGATGAAAAGGGGCACTATGCCAGAGATTGTCCCAGAAACAATAAAGATGGCCCCCACAAGAAAAATAAGCACATCAAAAGAAGACATCATGCTCACACTGCAGAGGATGATGAGCCTCCCAGGAAGAGGGCTAGGGAAGAAAGTGAAGATTCTTCAAGTGATGAAGAGTATGTTTTGATTTCTGCCCTCACTGGTACTATTGCTCACGGAAGCAATGATTGGCTTATAGATAGTGGGGCTTCCAAACATATGACATGATTCAAGGGATCCTTTGTGAAACTATATGAACATGAATCACCCCATAAGGTGAAACTTGGGGATGACTACCAGTATCCAATAAAAGGAAGTGGTGAAGCCTCCTATAAGATAGACTCTGGAAAACCTATGAAGATGAAAGAGGTACTTTATGTTCCAGGTCTCAAGAAAAATCTTCTCTCCATGTCTGCTTTGGATGCAAAGGGGATAAGAGTTGCATTTGTAGATGGCCAAGTACTCATGTGGCCAAAAGGTAAAACCATTGATGATGCAGTGGTGATTGGAGAGAAAGAGGGAGGATTGTACAAATTAAAGGGGCAACCTGAACATGCCATGGTACATGAATCCATGGAGCCAAGTGAACTTTGGCATAGAAGGCTTGCTCATGTGTAATATAGAGCACTTCCAATAGCAAGCAAAGCAGTAGAGGGTCTTCCTGAAATCCAATCAAAGCATGAAGATATTTTCAAAGGATGTGCAAAAGGAAAGAACACAAAAAAGACATTTCCAAGTAGTGAAAGCAAAGCAAAAGGAATTTTGGAGATTATCCACTCCGATGTATGCGATCTAATGTCTTCCAGCTCTCTGAGTGGGTATGTATATTATGTTTCCTTCATTGATGATTTCTCTAGGAAGACTTGGGGTTTATTTCTTGAAGAACAAAGATGAAGTGTTTGATAAGTTCAAGGAATTCAAAGCCTTGATAGAAAATCAAACTGATAAGAAGATCAAGATCTTTAGATCCGATAATGGTGGAGAATTTACTTCAGGAGACTTCAAGAAGCTATGCAGTGATTTAGGGATTAAGAGGGAGTTGACTACTCCTTACAATCCACAACAAAATGGGGTTGCAGAAAGAAAGAATAGAACTATCATGGAAGCAGCTAGGGCAATGCTTCATGACCAAGATCTACCTATGCACCTATGGGCAGAAGCATCAAGGACAGTTGTATATGTACAAAACATAACACCTCATAAGATAATTGAAAACAAAACACCAGAATAAGTGTTCACTAGGAAGAAGCCAGAAGTTAGCCATCTCAGAATATTTGGCTGTCCAGTGTACACACACATTCCAAAGGAAAAGAGGACGAAGCTAGATCCCTCTGGAAAGAAGGGCATCTTTGTGGGATACAATGAAAGCTCGAAGGCTTACAGAATATACTTTCCAGGGTTCAAGAAGATTGATATCAGCAGGGATGTAACTTTTGATGAAAACTCAACATTCATCAAATGAAGGAAGACACCTGTTAAAGACAATGAAGAACTAAGAATACCCAGAACACAAGACACCACCATGAATGAAATTATTCCAGAAGAAGATCTTGAGATAGAAGATCCACAAGAACCTGTAGATCCACCCTGTGAGAAGAACTCTCACAAGAGGAAACCAACATGGGCTAGAGAGCTCATCCAAGATGCAGAAAGGTATGGTATTCCAGAGGAAGAACAATGAGAAAGAAAAAGGAATAGGTCACATGCCAACTATGTTGCCTTACTCTGTGATATCATGAACAAAGAACCTTCCAGTTATGAAGAAGCAGCGGAAAAGAAAGAATGGAAGGATGCCATGGTCGAGGAATACCAGTCGATGATGAAGAATGATGTTTGGGATGTGGTCCCAAGACCTGAAGGGAAGTCTGTTGTGACTTCCAAGTGGATCTATAAGATCAAGCATGCTGCAGATGGTAGCATAGAGAAATACAAAGCAAGGTTTGTAGCTCGTGGATTCTCCCAGAAAGAGGGGATAGATTATGAAGAGACTTTTGCTCCTGTAGCCAAATACACTTCCATCAGATCAGTACTTGCTCTAGCTGCAGTGATGAAATGGAAGATACACCAAATGGATGTCAAGACAACCTTCTTGAATGGTTTAGTTGAGGAGGAAGTGTATGTGGAGTATCCACTTAGTTTTGAGACACATGACAGGGAGTCATATGTGTGCAGGTTGAAGAAAGCCTTGTATGGCTTGAAGCAAGCTCCTAGAACTTGGTATGGTAGGATAGACACCTTCCTATCCAGCTTGAGCTTTACTAAGAGTAAAGCGGATTCCAACCTTTGCTACAAGGTTGAGGAAGGCAATCCAGTGATACTACTATTGTATGTGGATGACTTGTTGGTGACAGGTGAGGATAGATTGATTGCCGATACGAAGAGGAAGCCTGCTTCCGAGTTCGAGACAAAGGACTTGGGTATGATGCACTACTTTCTAGGCATGGAGGTGTGGCAGAGTCTAGATGGGATCTTCCTTAGACAAGGGAAGTATGCAATAGAGATCCTGAAGAGGTTCGGGATGATGGACTGCAAGGCCATGGACACACCTATGGCATCGAACCTGAAGCTTCTGTGTGATGCTTCATCTGAGCCTGTTGATGTCACGGTGTATTGTCAGATGATTGGGTCCTTGATGTACCTGACGAACACGAGACCATATATTTGCTTTGCGGTGAACACATTGAACCAGTTCCTAATGGATCCGAGAAGTGTTCACCTGGTTGCTGTAAAGCATATTCTGAGGTACCTGAAGGGTACGGTTGATTATGGGATCAAGTATGATGCGAATCAAAATTTTAACCTAGAGGGTTATGTTGATTAAGATTGGGCAGGCAGTGCTGCAGATAAGAAGAGCACTTTTGGGTGTTGCTTCAGTATGGGATCAGGTGTGATATCTTGGTTTAGCAGGAAGTAGTCCTGTGTGGCACTGAGTACAGCCGAAACAGAGTATGTTGTAGCTTGTTTGGCTAGTTGTGAGGCAGTATGGCTTAGGAAGATACTGTCTGAGTTATTTGATCTCTCGTTGGATGCTACTGGTATCTTTTGTGACAACCAGAGTTGTGTGAAGCTGTCTGAGAACCCGGTGTTCCATGACAGGTCAAACACACCGAGATCAAATATCACTATATCAGGGATATGGTACAGAGAGGAGCAGTGAAGCTCCTGTATGTTGCAATGGACGAGCAGATAGCTGATGTGTTGAACAAGCCGCTGGCGAGAGTGAAGTTTGAATACTTCATAGAAAGACTTGGTGTACTTCAGATCGATATTCCCTTCAAAGGGAAGTGATGAGTCTGGAGACACAGATGCACATGAGCCATTCTCACATAGTGGTAGGTAGGTCCTCCTATGGTGTAGATGTAAGGGTTGGGGCCATTCTCACATGGTGGTAGGTAGGTCCTCCCATGGTGCGGATGTAAGGGCTGGGCCATTCTCACATGGTGGTAGGTATGTCCTCCCATGGTGAGATGTAAGGGCTGGGCGGCCTTTTCTGACATGGTAACAGGTAGGTCCTCCCATGTTCGTTTATGTAATTGCCAGGCTTTTCCGACATGGTGGCAGGTAGGTCCTCCCATGGTCATTGATGTAATTGCCGAGCCTTTTCAACATGGTGGTAGGTAGGCCCTCCCATGGTCGTGATGTAAGTGTTGTGACTTTCTGACATGGTGGTAGGTAGGTCCTCCCATGGTCGTGATGTAAGTACTGAGCCCTTCCTGGATGGTGGCAGGTAGGTCCTCGCATGTCGGTGTATGTAAGTGCTGTGTGATGTGCATCTGGGTTGTGCTCCGTGGACGATGATGATGATCTGAAGACGATGAGGTGACAGTATGGTACATAGGTTTTGCAGAGGCATATAATCAATCCTGAGATGCTCTTGCAGGTTTTGCAAAGGTAGTGTAATCAGTCCTGGGAGATCTTGCAGGTTTTGCAGAGGCAGTGTAATCAGTCCTGAGGTGTACTTACTTGATGGATTGCTCGTAGAGATGATGAAGACCTACATGGAGGCTAGGCCTACAACCAGCATGAAAAAGGGATGGATCTGTAGAACTTCCTATGACGAGTAGATTAAAGATTAATTAAGATAGCAACAGTGACGATGACGGTGATCTAGAGAAGAAGACTTGTGCTAGAAGACCTGTGTCGAGAAATACCTTCCTAGTTAAGAGGGAGTGTTGATGTATATGTAACTTCGAAATGTATTTCATATATGTATATTGTATCCCTACAGAGAGGTTATTATTCCTCTGTACAGAAGTGTTGTCATTTGTATTTACAAGTGTCGCAAGTATCGTAACTTATACAAGATGGGTTATTAGACCACTGAGTGTGGGGTCAGCCCTGAGTTGGGTTACCATGGGTTATTAGACTCTCCTAGAGAAGTCGGCCCTGTTAGGTTATTAGGCAAGTCAAGTTGTGTATAAATAGAGTGAGGGTGTCACTCTATTTGATCATTCACTTACTCAGCTATCTCTCTCATTGAGTGATGCGCACTAGTGGAGGAGGAGAAGTTGCTAAGGAGACTATCTCTTGTACTTGGGTTTTGTATCATTGCTCTTTCTATATCTGAGGAAGCTGCGGGGTTTTTCACCTTCTTGGTTTTCCCCGAGGAAACTTTGTGTCTATTGTCTCTTGTGCTTGTCTCTTATGATTGATATGCAATGCTTGTTATTCTCTCAGATAAGATCCTAGATCATACTGAATTAATGCTAAAAATCTAACAATTTTTACATTGCATCACATACAATCAACTTGATTATCCTATAATGGGCTAAGGTATCTACTTTCCATATCTGCACTCTAAAACTCATTTCTTTGGGAGACTACAAAAAATAATAAAGAATGCTTAAGCTATTTTTAGGTAGATGATAGTACATATGTATGAGTTGATGTAATAGTTTGAAGTGAAATGCATATACCATACTATTTATGCTCTCGTAGATTATGTATTTCATTATGTGTAAGGCCACCTCATCCTATGGTGAGGGTAGGCTTTCTCTTTTGACCCCATTCTTTGCCTTCTCCCTTCTTTCATAGGATGCGAGGAATATATTCAGTGTATAAAGGGAGGGTTATATCTCCTCCTTATCCCATGGTAATCCTATAGGAATTGTTGTTATCCTTATTAACACGGGTTCATTGATTATGGTGGTGTATTCATGTTCCTCCAAGTTTTGGAAATCTTCTACAAATTCAAGGAAAACCCCATCCCCAAACCCTTGGATCTTGTTGAAGTATTCCAATCAATTGGACTTTTGGAACACTTCAACTAATTCTAGGCTAGAATACAATTTAGATGGGTATGTAAGCTCCCTTATGTTGAAGCCAACCCCCATCATGGTAATTGATCAAGATTCTATGTTAGATGCAATATCTTTGCTGAGGGATCCGGTTTACTCTATTTATATTTCTAATAAGATAAGAAAGAAAATTTTGATTTAGAATGATTATTCTTCAGTGTTAACCAATCCATAACTCATAAAATAAATCAATTACACTACTCCCGAGTAACATTTTTGGCTTACTCATTCAATTGTTCTCTTTTTTTCTTGAGAAGGAAAAAACTAGTGCCAAGTAATTACATATTTCCATTACTATGTTAATGGTATTCACTTTGGATTCTTGATCTCATCTTCCTCTCCGCAAATCCTTCTTGTTTCAACTCTTGGAAGTTGTTTAACAATTTGAGCCTTCCTTCCTGAGACCTAGACCCAATGTGTCCCTCTTCAATCCATACTCATCCTTTCAGGATACTCAAATTGTTAGGGAAGAACTTATGTTTTCTCTATACTAAAAATTATATTACTCTCAATCAACCTCTTGGATATGATCGAATTGCTCTCAATTAGCTAAGGGGTTGGCCTCAAGCTTTGGAAACTCAGCTCTACTTATCTCTTGGTTCAAGTTGGTGTCCCTTGAGTTGTTCCAGGGTGTTATGGAATTATGCTAGGGCATGATGCAACAATTTATTCAAATTTAGAGCTCAATATTTTTTGGAAATAGGGTTTTCTTGATAATATTTGAAATTTTGTAGATGTATAGGACAGAGGACGGGCTGATTACTAGACTTTCTATTTTAGAGGCATTTACCAGGTTTATATTTAGTAACCAATGTAGTATGAGGTGAATGGAGAAGATTATGGGACAAAATGAAGGGCATAAGGCATCCTTAGGGATAAATATTACAATTCAAAGTGATAAAAAACGTACTGAGCAATAAAGAATTTAGTAATTCAAATAGATGTAATTTAAATCTGTATGAAAGCTCATAACAATGGCAACTAAGATATTCACACATTAAATAACAATGAAACCTTCATTGTGTTGACAGGTGCTTTCTATAGCCCAAAGTGGATGAGATGTGTCACGTCTGTCATGATGACATGGCACATGTCAGATCCAAAAATTAAATATATAAAAAAATATAAAACCAAGCACATGTCAGCTCAAATTTAAATTGGCTAGATTGTAAAATACATTTATATAAATATACATCGAATTGTTGAATATCAAGATACCTATTTTTTTTAGGTGAAAACTATACATCAAATTTCAATTACAATCTCCATTCATGCATCCTCACATTTTAAATTAATATTTTCATAAATAGTTACAAGATGACTAAATCTTCGTGCATTAGTTAGTCTTACCTTGATTTGATCTACAAGAGAGACACATATACACAACATAATCACTTCATATGGATTAAGAATAACTATTTTACTTCATAATCAATGAATGAATGCAATTTTTGCTTATTTGTAAGATTTATATTTGGCACGTGTATGATATGGAGAATATATTGATTATGTATTATTAATTTAATAATAGAACAAGAAGTTAGATTTAGTTTTATGATAATTGCAAATTAATAATAATTAGGCAAATTGCAAGTATTTTATTTCATAATTTGTTAATGAATGCAACTTTGCTTATTTGTAGGATTTATTTGTTATAGCTTACAACATGAAATAGTTGACACTTAAACAATTATATTTGGGTAAATAACCATTTTACTTCATACTTGATTAATTAATGCAATTTTTGCATGTTTGTAGGATTTATGTGTTAGCATGTACAACATTTACAACATGATTCCAAATTGGAATAGTTGGTGCCTGGAAAATTATAACGGAGGCAAACCTTTCATCAAATTTAGAACCCTAAAAAGGGCTTGCACTTGAAGCGATTTGATCCTTCTCGGTGCTTGATAGAGCCATAGTTAAGATGATTTATGCTAGTATAGTATTCAACTGGACAAACATCTACGAGGAAATTAGTTCATACAAATGAAATCATCATTCCACATTTGATACTCAACACATCCATTCCATGAATATGGTGAAATAGCAAGTTGCTAAAAGATTTATCAATATCAAGAAGTCTTACAGAATTAGAGAAATATTTGAATTTATAGAAGAAGATCACAATAACAGAGGAAGAGTGTTACAAAACAACAATAAACTTGAGATCTAAATCTCATAGAGCTTTTTGTATGTTTGCAACCTACCTAGTCCTGATACAATGTGATCCTAGAGTCTCTAGAGAGTCCCTCTCCAAAAATGCCTGATAATATTGCAAGGATCCACATTTTCCTTTTATAGTTGATGGTTGTTTCTTGATACTACCCCTAGTTTATTGGTTGTCTGGAAAATTCTTTTCCCTTGCACTAATTATCCATAACTGTCTCTTCAAATTATGTTTCTCTTGTAATCGACTAATTGTATTCTCCCCTTTTCAACCTGGCTGTGTTGGGGCATGCCCTGATGTTTGTCCTAATGTGGATAACTTCCCTTGGGCTAACAAAATTACTTTATGGTATTTGGCAATCTGCTGCCAAATATTTCCCATAGAATACTTGTGGAATTTCATGGCATTTATTACCATATCAACATTTGTAAACCAGTCATATGAGATGGGTTGTAGGTTCTTAAATTTGAGCTTCAAGCTAGCCAATAGCTCAAACTCTTCAGACATTAATTGAACTATAGTTGTACCCTTTAGATGTCCTGCAAGATTACAAATTTCTTATCATTATTTCACTTATTATTTAATAACTCTTGCTAGTCCCCTTGCTTATAGAGGTCACCATGCCCATCCCAAGGGGAGGGAAGTCATTTTTCCAGTGCATCTTTGAACAAGCTTTTGAAGAATGCAATTTATGTTATGTTCTCCACCCTTGCTTTAGTCTTGTTCATCAAACTTTTCTTTGTTATCATTTTGTTAACTTTTTTTATTATATGAGTTTTGTCACTTGTCCCCAATACATGTAGTTGATTCTTGGTTCTGTTATTCAAAAATTTGATCACAATGCTAGCAACATCAAGCTTCGATTCTAGCTCAGTTGTGGTCCTTTTTGTCTCAGTTATGGATGTTATCAGAAAGGAATTGACATAGGTTAAACTTTGTGAGCATTGAGTCTGAAGGTGGGGTCAAGGTTGTTAGGAAGCCTAATAGAGTGTCATATACTCCCCTGTCACTATCATATCCTAATATTTGGAAAATCAAGGCAAGAGCCTTCATGGAATTCTAAAAAATAGTAGAGGATTTATATGGTGATGGGTTTGTTGGAACAGAGGTGTCCTTATTTAGATGATTGGTTAACAATTTTCTCTTTTTCCAGCTTAGGAAATGACCTGATAATTTGGGGCTAGGGCCTCATCATCCAACTGCTGCAAGTTTGGCTGACCGAGGAAGCATAACATTCGGGATATAGATTCTCTTGAGATAATACAGATGGCCATGGTGCGGTCTAAAGACGTTATAACTCTCTCTTTAGGTGAATAATTGGACGTGCATTAGGTCACAAACTTTGGGAAATGGGAGGTTTGAGAGAAAACTACCCGGGCAAGGTTCAACTCCCACAGGTGACAAAAGTCATGCCCATTGGTGTGTTAGACTCAACTTCCTTGACTAATTGGCAGAGGTCAAGAATGGATAAAGAGGGGTCATAAACATTGAATTCTTGGTCTCCAAGATGCTCCTCTATGGCGTTAACTTTAGTCTAAAGTGGATGTGGGTTAGGGTCTGCTACAGAGGCCATTTTGAGAGTTGATTTACTTTATAGAGTATACAAGAAAATTGAGTTTGGAATTACAGTCAAAATTACCCAATCAAATTGTAGATTCGAGTGGTTGACAGGTGAGGAAGGTATTATGGTCGCTGGTGTAGTGAGCTGGCAACATTCCTCTTCAACATGGCGAATATGAGCTCTTGGTTGTTTTCCCCTATTACAAATTCAAATTTGAACAATACATATGACAACCTTTCATTTGGTAAAATTTTGAATGACATCAACATGCAATCATTGGGGCCCAGGTGGCCACGTGTCACCTTTGGTTTGGTGCACTTGGTCCCTGTGTGTCCTCGATTGCTGATGTGGAGGCTCAGTCTCGGTGAGATGAGTGCACATGTTTTAGCCTTGCCGGGCCCATGTGGGATTCAAATAACATATAAGTGGTAGTTGAGTGGGTGCTTGTGTGGTTTCTAGACATCGTTGGGTAGGTGGTAATGCCTCAGCTGAAGGTAGTTTTGAGGGTGTTGCGCTTCAAGCCAATGAAAATTGGCCATGTGGAACCACGGTTTCTGTCCAACGAAGCAGGCGCCTGCTGTTAACCGTTAGGAAAGTCAAGGGTGCACTATGGAGGAGGACTATTGATCGGGGCACTCAACGATATATATGCTCAACACATCCAAAATTCCTTTTCATTTAGCACTTGGTCACAGGTGCTCGGTCCTGTGACTATTCGGGCTCTACGCTCGGGCACTTAGCTCTCTTTTTTATTTTGCTCTCGGCCCTTGGGAACCTAGTGCCAAAAGCTTTATCACCTTTGTGTGTCTACTATTCTTTCTGTCGCTTTCCTTTAGTGCTCAAGTGCTTCACCTTTATTTCTTTGTCCCATGTCTTAGTGCCTTGTTGCTAGACTCAATTTACCCTCATGTTGGTGCTTGATTTAGCATTTTGATTTAATCCCTTTGGTTGCATTTATCCTCTTATTAGTTTTCATGACTCTGAAATTGAAAAAATTTCCCTATGATAACAATGGCTCTAGTGGGGGAAACTTTGCATTTGTGGAGTGTTGAGAACAATATACTAGTGCATTTGTGTTGGGTTATGGAGTTTGTCTCTTTTGACATTGAATTTCCTGCTTAATAAAACTAAATAAAAATAAATTGAAAGAAAGAACAAAATTGAAAAGACTGCATCTAACTACTATTTTACATAACTATGAGTTTTTTATTGCTTTCAGTATTGCAAGAAGTGTTTAAGGAGCCTCCCATTCACAACAAATCCTAGAATTTCACCATCTAGGTGAGCTAGAATGTATATGATGTTTCCCTGAACTATTGAAATCCAGAAGGATCCCATCCATAGGTTGCCAAATTTCTCATGTTTTCCTTTGTCTTCTCTCCTAGAATCCTACTTCAGTACTAGGTCCCATGGTTGGAAGTCTATTTTCTAAGGCTCTTTTGTCAAAAATTGCCTTCATCCTTTCCTGATGTATTTTAGTCTTGATCTCCACATGTTCTCTACTTTGTTGTAGTTCAACTAGCTAATGTATTATCCTTGTAATATCATTTCCATTTCCTCCTCATTCTGAAGTAGTTTCATGAATGGCAGTCCTAACTGGATGGGAAAAATGGATTCTTTGCCATACACTAGCTGGAATTTTAAGGTGCCTATTTATCTTTTTGTACTTATCCTATCATTCCATGATGCATATTTTAGGTGAGCATCCCAAGCTTTCTTGTTTTGTGACAACATCTTATTAATTATAATGATTAAGATTTTATTTGAGGATTCTGCCAGGCCATTACCCTATGGATAATATGGAGTTGAATTCCCCAATCCCATGTTGTAATCTTGGCATATTTAAAGGCATGTGCATTATCTATGATGATTTTCCTAGGACATCCAAACCTTGACATAATGTTTTCTTCAAAAAATCCGATAATAGTTGAGTCATTGGTTGTTATGTTAGGAATAGCCTCTACCCACTTTATGAAATAATATGTAGCTATCAAGATCCACCTATATTGACCACTGGAATGGGGGCTAATCTCACCAATGAAGTCTAATCCCCACTACTAAAAATTTTCTTCCACTTTAATAGGCATGTGTGGAAAAGGTATCGATTTTCGCTTCCCTACAAATAGTTGACATTCTGTACATGCTCTTACCATGGTGTTGACATGTGAAAACAGTGTGGGCCAATAGAATCCAACCCTCAATATATTATAAGTTGTAGCTCCCCATGCATGATGGCCTCAACACATGCCCTTATGAAACTCTGTAATCATCCCTTATGTCTCTTCTTCAATGAAACAATTCAATAAAATTCCTAATGGGTCCTTCCAATACAAATATCCATCCAAAATGCAATATTTGATGGCTTTTAGTTTTAGGGATCTAGACTTCGCTTTACCAAAATCATATGGGCATTGAAGATGCAACAGATAAAATACTATGTCCTTATACCATATGGAATCATAAAACTTTGGATTTACAACTATAGGGGTTTCTTGTGGATTACCTACCTTAGGTTCTGCCAATGTTGTCATTTCATTAACCATATTCACATCTAGGGCTTCACAATTTGATTTGGATAGTAACTTTGCAAACCCCTGACCTTTAATCAATTTGGTTGGTTTTATTTCAAGGTCATGCTCTTGGATTTTATCTATCCACTTTTCCCTTCTTATATCACTGTCAGGTTGGTTGAGAATGTCTTTCAATGTGTTGTTAGGTACATAACAAATGAATTTGGAATATAAAATGTAACCCCTGAAAGCTTTAAAATATTTTACCATTGCACAGGCCTGCTTCTCCATTGTGCTATATTTCAACTTTGCATCCCTCAAACCTTTGCTAAAAAATGCAATGGGTTGTTCATGGTCTTCGTTATCTTTCCAAAACAGGACAACTGCAATTGCACTCTATGAAGCAAAAAAAAGGGAAATCTTTATCATAATCATGACTTATTAGCACTGGTGATTTTCCCAGGACTGCTTTAATTTGTTGAAATGAATCCCTGGATTCATTATTCCATTTAACTTCACTGTCCTTTTTCATCATTTCAATGATTATCTTGACAATCTTAACAATATTAGGTATAAATCTCCTCAAAAATTTGATTTTGCCTAAGAAAGACTGTATTTCCTTCTTATTCATGGGTAACCCTATGAATTTGATTGCCCCTATCCTTTCAACATCAATTTTCACCCCCTCTTTTGATACAATATGACCCAACAACTTACCTTCCTGCATTGCAAAATGGGAATTCTTGGGATTAAGGTACAATCCAAACCTCCTACACTTGTTGAATGTCTAGTTGAGGTGCATGATGTGGTCTTCATCAAAATTAGAGAAGACTATCATGTCATCCAAGTATATCACTCTAAACCTGTCCTTTTCACCTACAAATTCAATGTCCATTGCTCTGTAAAAAGTGGCCTATGTTAAAATCTTTCTATGTACCTATGTTAAAATCTTCCACATCCTCTGCTTTAGGATGCACAATATGGTTAATAGGAACACCATTCTTGTCAAATAGTTGTTCCAAAGGCACCAACCCTTTTGGGATAAAATTATTTTTTAATTGAAAATTTGGGTGATTATCAATGTGATTTATCAATTATGGGGATGACTATTACTCATCATCGGATACCTCCTTATCTTTGCTCTCTTCTTTGCTCTCTTCTGTTGATCATCATCAAAGACTTTTCAGTATTTCAGATTGTCATGGATTGATGGTCTATACCTCATCTATATTTCATACCTCAGCTGTGGTCCTCTGGGGGTTTAAAAGTACTGGCAGTAAGGGACAAGTAATCTACTTGTTGGTTTAATTCTATGGGAACAACATTGATGTTAAAAGCATAAAAATAATTTTCTATCAGGTCCCATACCTGACTTCTATAAGCCCTCACCCTGGGGTGCTTTGTTTGATAGATATTTTTCATCTATTGTACCAACAACTAATAGTCTCTGAATACTATAATTTTGGTAATTCCCATTTTCCTAGTAGCCTCAAGTCCCAGGATTAGTGCTTCAAATTTTGATACATTGTTTGTGGCCTTAAAGTCTATCTTATAAGGCAAGGAAATATTCTCACCAATAGGGGGAATCAAGAGAACACCAACCCCCATTTCCTCTTTAGAGGAAGCTCCATCAAAAAATAATTTCCATATATGCTATGTATGTGTTGAGTTATCTTGCAATGAATTTTGTGTTTGTTGATAGTCTTCATACCCTCCACTCACTGATAAAATGAAACACCCCATGTCTTCATATTTAGCATGCATGAGATAAATTTTTGGGTTATTTTTATCACTTACAACATAGGTGAATTTGCCTCTCTGTATAGTATCCTAGTTTCTCCTGCAAAGATCGAGACAGTGGCATATTTCATGTCCATCTGCATGTTGCCTCCCAAATTCTTTGCCCAACTTCTTGACAACAAAATCCAATACTTGGTAGGCACATCAACCACTATCACATCCATCACGATACTCTTTATTGGCAGTTGGGCTAGTGTGACTATCAAATCTTTAATCATACCTACACACTTAACCTTCCTGGAGTCAAAATTGTATAAGCCATGATATGGCATGATTATCTCTAAACCCAATTGTTCCATTATAACTTTAGGAGTCAACTTATGGGAAGCTCCTGAATCTAACATGCAATTGTGTAGTAGTTTCTCATGTATGCTCAGTGTTACATAGAAAGGGGTTATGTCTCTTCCCTTTCATCTATGTGAGGGCCAAATTTGATTGTGCAATGTTCATTTGAGAGTTTGAGGGTGTTTGGTTGTATTATTGAAACTATTCCACTCATCACTCTCTCAATCTCTTTATGATAGACAAGGTTTTTGAGTTAAGTTACAAGGATATTTATCTTCCCCAACTCATGTTCAATATTGAAAGGGACAACATATCTGTCTTGCTCGCTTTGTTCATTATCTAGCTTTCTGGGTTGGGAATTGTCATTTATTTTTGCAGCAATAGGTATAACAAGTTCACTATATTTGTCCTTTAACTGGTCCTTTATGTTACAAGAAGTAGAGGGATCAATATTTTTATCTTTTGGTTGATTTACAAGGGGTTGTTTTGGAGGAGGTCGATTTTCTTGGTTTGCAGAAGTGGGTCTAGGTCTGAGGTCATACTTTCTATGCAATTCACCTGATAAGGTGTCAGCAAAATGTCTGTACTAAATTGGAGACATTTCATATTCACCATTCACATGTTCATGATTGAAATCATAGGTATTAAATTGTAGGGAACTCTCATAATTCTCCTGGGTCAGGTGGATGATATTGGTTTCATCTTGGATCTAATTTATTTCCTCTCGGTTTTCAGGGTATTATTCTTCAAAAGGGAGGTCTGCAAAATTATTATTCTTGTTATTATCTTCTCTAACAGGACATTGAATAGGTTGTTCCTCATTCCTTCTCTTTGTGCATAATCTGAGGGTTGAAGGGCCTCCTATACTGATTGGGATTTTGATTCCTCGGTGCACCTCCGTGAGGGGATATATTTGAATGATTTCCTTCCAATTCCATCTTGGTTAGTTTGTTGGACACACTCTTAACTATCTTGGAAATTTCCTCAATTTTAGCCTCCCGTGAATCCTCCTTTAAACCAGAGGAACCAATCTCATCCCTCTGTCTTCTTCTATCCTTATCACCCTGATCTTTTCTAGGTTTTAGTTTCCCTAAAGCTGTCATGTTTCCTTTAACATATATTGTGTAATCTTGCATGAGGAGTAGAGTTATTGACCTCTTTCCCTAAGTATCGTTGCAAAGTCAGAATCTGTAATATCCCGATTTTGACCCTATTGCATTAAAATTGTAAATGATGTAAATATCGTTATTAAATCATGGTGAGAAGCTCAAGGCCAAGGCCCTACCATTGATTTAACTTTTTATGTATCGACAATTAAAGATCGATGCATATGGTTCTTGTGCTAACCATGCACAATAGAAATTAAGACATCATGTAAATATGGATTTTAACAAAATACCCACAAATGGCTATGCAATGCAACAAGAGATGGGGGCATGATTCTACAAGGAATAGGGAGGGAAATTATTCAAACCCTTGAGCCAATGGTGATAAGCCAAATGTCAATGAATGAACCCCAACTACCCATTTTGACTTATGCACCCAATCATTTAATTCTTCCAAGAGTTGGTTGAGGTAGTTAATGCCTTGGGAATGAAGAGGTATGGCATCCAATTTCGTGCATGGGCAAACCATCAACCTGGGAAAATGTATTTTTTCTTCTGGGGCAAGAAAACACCCACTAAATTGTTCCCAAATCCATTCTTCACCCATGGTCTTTTCCCTCTCACGCAGTCTGAGCTAGCTGGGTCTTTCTCCTTCACGTTTTTTATCATTTTTCCTGTATTTTCCATACATGGGAGCTCGTTTTTGTATTGCACAGTGGTTGGGAGAAAGGGAGTCACGTTTTGGGAGTTTATATAGGTCGTTTTTGCCCCTAGAATTCCCATGAATGCTTTTAGGAAACTATTTTGCTCTCCCATGGTTGATTCCCCATCTACCACTTCGTTTTTGGTTGCCCACGTTTTTCTTCATACCCAACACTTGTGATTTTGCTGTTGTGTGCATCCCTGTTTTGGTTTGAACTTGTGAGCAAGAATTAGGAGTGGAAGTGGACCAGAATTGGCTTGATAAACCTAGTGAGGAGGTAACCTCTCAAGAAGATCAAAAGGGCTGGTTGCTCTTCTATGCACACCTTGAAGAACACTAGAATGGAAGGTATGGCCTGAGGGACTGTGTAGTAGTGAAGGGAATACTTCCTTGTGCCAGGTGTGTAGGTATTGTGGGGACCAAGCTAGATATATCTTGCAGAGGGTGTCCATATATCTGTGGTTGAGCTCACTAGCTTAGCAATTCTCCATTTCCATTGCCTTAGCAGCCTGATAAACCCAACTGTAGATGGGCTTGGTTGATTTTGGTGCATATTGGGCTATGTGTGAGTCTATTGTTCCCTTTTTCCTTGTAGAGATCATGCCCAGCTCGGGGGTGGCATTTGTGTTGAGATATTGATGTTCACAACTGGCCTATGGTTGGGTGGAACGTTGCAGTTGCATAGCCAGTTGCTCAGGACTACTTTGTTATAAGATAAGTACTCTCTTGTGTTAACTCTGCAATGTATTTATTTGATGAACATCATGAATATCTTGAATGTATGATAGATGTGTAATTGAATTTACTTCCGTTGTGTTTCTTACATTTATACATCTGCATATGTCTTTTTATATTATGTGAATCTTTATTTAGTAATCATGGGGCCAGATGCCTCGTTTTAGCATCCCGTTCTCTCCATCGCACTGGTACGATGGGAGGGGATGTGACAGAATCAAAAGTCCCATCATAGGTGACCTTTACTGTTGCTTGAGAGGGTTTGATGTCTACAGAGATTTTGTTATACAATTTATTAAATATTTTATTGAAATATGAGACATGTTCTCTATTTCTTTTCTTTAACGAGGCAAACTCTGTTAGATAATAGAGATGATCTCTCTTTCCCCCCATTGTCTCATGAAAGTAGTTTCTAAGACCTGCCGTGAATGAATAGATGTTGCAGGTAGTCCCCTAAACCACTTCCTCACAACACCTTCTAAAGTGTGGAAAAATAGTCTCATAAACACATCATCATACTTCTATAAAAATATTATCAATAAACTCTTGGAAAGCTAACATGTGTTCTTCAACAATGATGATCTTTTCTCCATCAAATTTGGGTAGAAGCTTAAGGTAATTGTAAGGTAGATCATGCAGATTCCGAGGAAGGTTTAGGAAGCCATATATAGCTGCTACATGTTATCGAGCAACTTGTAGTTGCCACTTTTATTATGAACCTATTCAGGATGGTAGAGGAGCTAGGAAACTAAAGAGGTGATCTTAGAGGATCCCGATCCCCATAATGGATCAGTTGTCATGCCGATCATGATTCTATTCACTTTATGCCACTTAAATCAAAGTGGAAAAGGGGGAGACCCTGATATAACATTGTGGGAGATATATAAAGATAGAACACCATATCAAACTATAGCAATAAAGTACGTAAGGTATCATGTAGATGAAACCCAGGACCATTAGAGATAGCCACCAATAATGAAAGGTCTTGGATTGCGAGGCTTAAAGGGATGAAAGAAAATCCAATAAGATTAGCTCGATGACTATAATAATATGTACAAGGTCTAAGATAATGATGCTAGGTGAAAAACGACTAAGTCACTACCCTAGGGGGAATTGAAAGGGAAAAATTAAGAATACCCAGAACAATGATTTAGTTGATGATTAGAGCTTCCTAACACCTGAGATGACTTGCTTGAATATATATATGACAATGTCCAAACTCACAAGCAAAACTACGATCACAAACCAGAGAAAAAGGCTAACTATCCAGGAAGGGTGAATTTCCTGAGTGACTATTGCCTTTAGTGTTGGGAAATTGGATTCCCCAATGATGGTGCCTTGGGAGGTCTTTTTTGGCCTAGGGGGCAAGGAATAAAACCCAGAAAAGTTTCACCGAAAATCCAAGTTGTGTGACCCAGAGAATTTTTTGTATTTTTATAGTGAGGGTTTTAATGCTTATTTTGAGTGTGACCAGTGGACAAAACATAAAATAGAGAAGAACAGTGTGGAACTCTTACCTAGTTATTGTAGACAAGTGCAAAAATTATGAATATTATCCCCACATAGATCAAATGAGATATTTGGTGAAGTTCTCATCCAAGTGAAATGCCCAGTGACCCAATGCGCCCTTCCTCCCTGCCAAGCCAAGATACAATCAATTAGATCGGCAAGACAAACAAGTAAATACAAATGAGATACAGAAGATAAGAGAATGATTGATAACTATGATAGAATCACTCCCTTTTAAACCAAAATTTTGAAAGAGAGATAGAGTGAGTCTCCTCAACCAATGCGCCCCTCCTAAAATTGACCTCTCTATCTATAGTAAAAATATGGATCCAAATATGCAAGAACTACTCACCAATATCTTTCAATGCAAGAAAGAGATAACTTAAATCACCATCACAAACATTTATCCACAAGTACACAAGTATTTTGATCACAAAATATTTCTCTCTATTCCAATTGTTCCAATGCCAAAAGTCCCTTTACAATGGAGGATCATTTCTCTTAAATAAGAGAAGAGTGATGTCCATGTTCTAACTAAATTTTATCCAACGATTTAGATTATAAGATCATCAACAGTGGAGATCTATTTTTAAAATGATACATGGATCAAGCTCAAGAGGGGGGCACGCTTTTGCCTCTAGCGCCTAAGCTAGGCTAGATACATCATAATAATGAAATATAACATGTGGTACATGATGTGGGGTGTCACCAAGGGGTCACGTCTCCCTTTATGCACCCCCATTAACAATAACATAAGTTATAACATGATATCACAATAATGCCATGAAGAAGTGCGCCCCTATGGAAGTCGTCCTCCCTAGGCAAGCCATGAAACAAGTGATGACCCCAATGCTAAGAGAAACCCATGAAGAATGATCCATAGAGCCTTTAAAAATCATATCAAGTCATCCCACATCATTTCTCAACCATCCATTAGCCAAATCAAATTCCCGAAGTAGCCATGCTCACTTTTTCAATGAATAAAAATGTTGATATATTTGTTGTAGAATAAATGTTCCATTATTTCCACTTCCCTTGCCCAAATGAACAAATTGAGTATGCCAATGGATTCAAAGATCTCAAATCCTCTAATAGTGACTATTAGAACCTCATTAATCCATATGATTATGCATCTAAAAGCCAATACCATGTCTAATAAACCATAATAATCCCGAATCATGGCTAATAATGACCGACTGAAGCATGGAATGGTGTACTGGACCCATCTAGGTAATATATAAGCAATCTCGAACAATTGTAGTCACATCTAACTCGGGACCTGTGTTGAAAAAGTCAAATATAGCCAAACTGATGATTGAATTAGAATCTAAATTGTCCTGCAATGCATAAGGGGTGGATGCTGCTCTCTTATTCATATTATTAGCCACCTACACATTAGTAACATGATAATAGTGATATATCAATCAATCACCAAAGATAATACTTGTTTAAAATAAATACATGCTCCTTCATGAACCCCTTTACATATGCTCACTTACAAACTTAACCAAATTGTTACAATGGGTGAGATGGATAAAACAAGTCTAGGATAAGGGAGATTGACTTTTTGACTTCAACATAGTGATCTCTCGAAGGATAAGGGACAAAAGGGGATCCCTGGTGACATGTATAAGACTAATAACACTAGGGAAAGGAGGTGTCTCACAGATGGAATAAGTTGATTGAGAAGTGTCCATTCAACTCTAACAAGTGTCCTATAACTCACATCCAAGCCTGATTAAGGCTCTGTGAGGATATTTTCTAGAAAAATTGCGCTAAGTGCACCACTGTAACTTTGAGGTTCTAGGGGACTCTTAGAATTAGAAATCCCTTACTCCATCTCACATCCACGACCTTTTGGGATCCTTGAGGAATAATCATTACATTTATAACAATGGCCAGCAGTCATTTTTATTTTCAATAAACGTGCATTTGCTTTTATTTGGACCTTTCCATATCATGAACCTCTTACGATTTTGCATGTGCTGAAAAGCACAACTACTCGCAGCTTCCATCAATGGTCATTACATTTAATTTCATTAGGCTTCTTGGACTACATTTTCTAGATAAAGCAGGTCATACTGATGCATGCAATGATGATCGAACAACTTGTGTTGAATCTAGCTTACATTACTTGGGAAACTAGCCAACCTTAGCTCATGTCACAACACTAGCAGGTACTCCTGGACCAGAAGTGAACCATGGGGTCCACTGGCGGGAATAATCCACAACCAGGACCAGACATTGGGGGTAACCGACTAGAAAGGTCAAGGCTTCAGAATCCCAACTCACCTAGGCTCAAGACCCAACACCGATAGGTTCCTTCATCCCAAAAGTGTCAAGGCTTTGGCAAGTTTTGTCGTAAAACTCAAAGTCAACACACAAAACAATGTGGAGTCTATCGAATACAAAGGTCAAAGTGGTGGAAAGCTCCTCAATCTCACAAGTCTAAGTCATAAGTCAGTGATCAAATCAAAGGATGGAAGATATCAGATGGATGGAGACACGAGAAGTGATGCCATACATAACAAGGGTAAGGTTAAGTCTGCATAAGGTAGGAAATACTAGTGATCATATGAAAAAGTATTAACACTCATGATCATTTATCCACTCACTATAAGTCCATAACAACAACAAATAATCCAATCACCATTGTTAGTCACCATGTCAAGTCAAAGATAATAATATAAGTAAGACCAACAAGTAATAACACCCACTTTCAACAAGTATACCTGCTTAGCCATATACCTGTCTTAGAATACAATGCTCGTGGGAAACGAAGAATATATCATATGCCTACTCTGCTAAGTGAACCATATCTAAAACAAGTCCTCTCAATGGGGTCGTGCAAGGCCAAGTCATGACATGGGATACTATTGAGCTGTTTTGTTGTCTCTGACAAGCTCTGAAAGAATCCACCATTGGTGATCCTTGGATGAAAAATATGCTCAACTCATTTAGGATTGGCATTAACTGGAAGCAAAATATGGTTGGTTGCATCATGGTAGCTCTAACTCCTTTATATGTGATAACACTACCCAAGGATTTAATTAAGGTGGGGGTGGAGGATTAACACCTCCTCCCCCAATTCCAACCATCATATGTTGTAGAATTAGGTTCTTTGCTTTATGAGAGATAAGAATGTAAGGATTCTTGAGAATGGGCTTAAATGTAGGTCAATCATTTTTAGGAAATACAAGGGGATAGTTTTGAAGGTCCATCAAAGGTGAATGCGGGTTCTCTACTAAATAAGGACCTTTACCTTTATGGGTTTCATATTTATATGATAATTCTTGAACTTCTAGATCTGCAGAAGGAGAGGAATTGATTTGAGGATTACTTGTGTCTGAAGAAGTCGTTGTCTCTCGAAGATTTATCCATGTAACTAGCTTCTTAGGTTCAGGGAGAACCTGCATCTTCTGATGAAAATTTGGCCAAGGTATGCCTTTTTCAAGATGTTAGATCAATACCAATGGAGTCACCAAGTGATTTATACAAAAACCAAGTGTCTGATCCTTCTTCATCATCTAAGGATCATAGCTGATCTTTATCATGTTCGAGGAAATTGGTTCAAATCTCTTTCCCCAACAACAACACCATTTTTCATGTTGTCCCCTAATATGTTCCAAGACTTTATGAAACTATGCCAGGGCATGATGTAACTCTGTTTATTTATATTTGGAGCTCAATATTTTTTGGAAATAAGGTTTTCTTTATTTTATTTGAAAATTCGCAAATGTACAGGGTAAAGGACGAGCTGATTATTAGAATTTTTTCTTTAGAGGCATTTATCAGGTTTATATTCACTAATCAATGTAGTATGAGGTGAATGGATAATATTATGGGACAAAATGAAGTGTGTAAGATATCCTCATGGATAAATCTTACAATTCAAGGTGACATAAAATGTACCGAGCAATAATGAATTCAGTAGTTTAGACATATTTAATTTAAATCTTTATGAAGCTCATAACAATGGTAACTAAGACATTCACATTACACAACAATGAAACCTCTGTATACTATTCAACTAGACAAACATCTATGAGGAAATCATGGCATACAAGTGAAATCATCATTCCACACTTGATACTCAACACATCCATTCCATAAATATGGTGAAATAGCAGGCTGCTAAAAGCTTTATTAATATCAAGAAGTATTATAGAATCAGAGAAGGATTTGAATTTACAAAAGATGATTACAATATTAGAAGAAGAGTGTTGTAGGAGGACATAAACTTGAGATCTGAATCTCATGGAGCTTTTTGTCTATTCACAACCTTCCTAGTTTTGATATAATGTGATCACGTAGTCTCTAGAGAGTGCCTCTCCAAAAATGCATGATAATGCTGGTAGCATCCAAATTTATCTTTTATAGCTAATGGTTGTTTCTTGATACCACCCCTGGTTTACTAGTTGCTTGAAAATTGCTTTACTACTTGATTTTATTTTCCTCTTATCCGTTTCTCTCAAAACTACTTTTCCCCTACACTAATTATCCATAACTATCTCTTCAATTTATGTTTCTCTTGTAACTAACTAACTATCATCTCCCCTTTTCAACTTGGCTATGTTGGTGCCTCCCTTGATGTTTGTCCTAATGTGGATGACCACCCTTGGGCAGGCATAATTATTTTTTGCCAAGTCTTTCCCATTGGATACTTGTGGAATTTCATGGTATTTATTACCATCACAACATTTGTAAAGCATTCGTATGAGATGGGTGGTAGGTGTAAAATTCAAGCACAACAGATCTATGAAACAAGCACAACAGTTACTAGAGATGCATGCGGCAAATTGTATGTCAAAACATTGATGCAAAAGGTTTTCAATGTTATTTTTCCATCATTTAATTCAATAGATCTAGGATCTTAACTGAAAGAACAACATGTACAACATATCAAGCATAAGAGACAAGAGACAAGAGACACAAAACATTTCACCGAGGAAAACCAAGAAGGTGAAAAACCCCGCAACTTCCTCAGAGATAGAATAAGCATCAATACAAGGATCCCCATGATCAAACCCAAGAGATATATATCTTCAGCAGCATGCTCCTCCTCCACTTGTGCACACTCCTCCTCCACTTGTGCACACTCCTCCTCTCTCTCACTAATGCAAAGTGAGTGAAATGAGAGAGTCACACTCTCTATTTATACTTTTACTTTCACTTGACCTTTACTCAACTAGGTTGGCCCCAACTTAACAACTTAACATAAACTGACTCTGGTCCGACCCCACTAGGGTGGTCTAATAACCCTTTGACCCACACAACTCATACAGGGCCGACCCCAGCAAGGTGGTCTAATAACCCATCAAATATAAGGTGCGACACTTACAATAATACTTGCGACACTTACAAATACAAATGACGACACTTCCAATCGGAGGAATAATACATCTCCGTTGGGGATACAATAAAGTACAAATATAATACATAGAAGAATATCTTCCGAAGTTACAAATACATCAACACTCCCTCTAACTAGGAAGGTATTCTCTAGACATAAGTCATCAATACATATAGGCACAAGTCTTCAATTCTGGTGCTGGATCATCGTCACTGGATCACGGAGCATCATCATCATCACTGATGCTGTACTCGATATCTCGATCACTGGGCTATCTCTGAATTCTTCTCATCATAGGAAGTTCTACAGAGCCAGCCCTTTTTCATGCTGGATGTAGGCCTAGCCTCCTGTAGGTCTTCATCATCACTGGCCATACTGTGGAATCCTCAAGACTTATTACGTGCATCACAAAACCTCGAAAGAGTATCCCAGGACTGATTACGAGCTTTCTACTCAACTTATTGGATCTTCCAGGGTGATATTATATGTGACCACCACAAAACCTCGAAAGAGCATCCTAGGACTGATTACGAGCACACATCTCAACGTATTGGATCTCCTAGGGCACATGTGGTCACCACAAAACCTCGAAAGAGCATCCTAGGACTGATTACGAGCACACAACTCAACCTATTGGATCTACCAGGGCGCTATTACATGTGGTCATGGAAAAACCTCGAAAGAGCATCCCAGGACTGATTACAAGCACACAGCTCAACCCATCAGATCTCCAAGGGCGCTATTATATGACATAGGAAAAAACCTCGAAAGAGCATTTGCCAGATATCCCGGGGTGCTATTATATGCCATAGGCAAAACCTCGAAAGAGTATCTGCAAACCTCCCAGAGTGCTATTATATGTACTCCCAAGAAAAACCTCAAAAGAGCATTTGCCAGATATCCCAGGGCGCTATTATATGCCATAGGAAAAACCTTGAAAGAGTATTTACAAACCTCCCAGGGCACTATTATATGATTATTGCACAACCTATCCATGAACACGGAGTATCAACCTGATACTCATGATCATACTGATCATCATCATATAGTACATCATCCTGGTGCACATCAACATCGCATGATCATCCTGTTCATCATCACAGCATCATCCTGATGCATATCATCTAAAGTATCATCCTGATACTCGTCACATATGATCATCCTGATCATCATCATAGCATCATCCTAATGCATGTCATCTGGAGCATTGTCCTGATACTCGTCACATATGATCATCCTGATCATCATCATAGCATCGTCCTGATGCATGTCATCTGGAGCATCATCCTGATACTCGTCATCATCGTATAATCAAACTGATCATACAAAGCATCCACCTGATGTATATCATCACACATGATCCACCTGATCATGTAAAGCATCCACCTGATGCATATGATCATCCTGATAAACATCATGCAAAACATCATCCAGAGCATCGTCCCGATGCTCATCACACAACGCTTACATCCACAACCATGGGAAGGACCCTCCTATCACCATGCCTGGAATGGTTCCTGCAAATGTGTCTCATCACTTCTTCCTCGAAGTATCTTCTATCTGAAGAACACCAAGCCTCTCTCTGAAGTACTCAAACTTCACTCTGTCTAGTGGTTTAGTCAACACATCTGCAACCTGCTCATTCGTCGCAACATACAGGAGCTTCACCTCTCCTCTCTGCACCATATCCCTGATATAGTGATATTTGATCTCAATATGCTTCGACCTGTCGTGGAACATCAGGTTCTCTAACAACTTCACACAACTCTGGTTGTCACAATAGATACAGGTAGCATCCTACAGGAGATCAAATAACTCAGACAATAGCTTCCTCAGCCATATTGCCTCACAACTGGCCGAACAAGATGCATTATACTCTGCTGCGGCTGTACTCAGTGCTACGCAGGATTGCTTCCTGCTAAACCAAGAGATCACACCTGATCCCATACTGAAGCAGCACCCCGAAGTGCTCTTCCTATCTGCAGCACTTCCTGCCCAATGTGAATCAACATAACCCTCTAGGTTAAACTTTTGATTCGCATCATACTTGATCCCATAATCAACCGTACCCTTCAGGTACCTCAGAATATGCTTTACAACAACCAGGTGAACACCTCTGGGATCCGTCAGAAACTGGCTCAATGTGTTCACTGCAAAGCAAATATCTAGTCTCGTGTTCGTCAGGTACATCAAGGACCCAATCATCTGACGATACACTGTGACATCAACTGTTTCAGATGAAGCATCACACAGTAGCTTCAGGTTAGATTCCATAGGTGTGGCCATGGCCTTGCAGTCCATCATCCCGAACTGCTTCAGGATCTCTACTGCATACTTCCCTTGTCCAAGGAAGATTCCATCTACACTCTGACACACCTCCATGCCTAGAAAGTAGTGCATCATCCCCAAGTCCTTCATCTCGAACTCGGCAGCAAGCTTCCTCTTCATGTCGAAAATCAACCCATCCTCACCTGTAATAAACAAGTCATCCACATACAGTAGTAGTATCGCAGGATTTCCTTCCTTAACCTTGTAGTAAAGGTTGGAATCCGCTTTACTCTTGGTAAATCCCAAACTGGATAGAAAGCTGTCTATCCTACCATACCATGTCCTAGGTGCTTGCTTCAAGCCATACAAGGCTTTCTTCAATCTACACACATATGACTCCTTGTCATGTGTCTCAAAATCGAGTGGCTGCTCCACATATACTTCCTCTTCGACTACACCATTCAAGAAAGCTGTCTTGACATCCATATGGTGTATCTTCCATTTCATTACTGCATCCAGAGCAAGTACTATTATGATGGAAGTGTATCTAGATACAAGATCAAAAGTCTCTTCATAATCTATTCCCTCTTTCTGGGAGAAGCCACGAGCTACAAACCTTGCCTTGTATTTCTCTGTGCTACCATCTGCAGCATGCTTGATCTTATAGATCCACTTAGAAGTCATAATAGAATTCCCTTCTGGTCTCGGGACCACATCCCAGACATGATCGACTGGTATTCCTCGATCATGGCATTCTTCCATTACTGCATCCTTGATCCTGGGAACTTCAGATTCTTTAATATCTTCAATAGATAGTTTTCTTTGAACTTCGTTGCTGAAACAAATGTTGTAGTCCTTATTTTGTAGGTGATGGTACATGATTTTTCGTACAAGACAAGTTCAATTGAATGATTAGAAACATCTTATATATTTCAAAACAAATTCTTACTCATAAAGACATATGTCATACAGTCATGCAATTATCTTAGCCAATGCTTCAATACAACATTTATCCATATCCCGTAACTTTCTAGATGCCTTCCATATCTACCAGAACATTGTTAAGAGTGTGCACAACTCCCAACATGTCAGCAAAGAGGTTTCATTCTAGATAAGTAGCAATGGAATGTTGTACAGTACCATAGGCCACTTACCCATTACTTGCATATTAGTAGTATCTTGTTCATTAATGCAACTTTTCTAATATGCATAATATACATCCTAAATCTAGGAACATAAGTATATACATGACTGGACAACATCATTTAAGTAATCATATATATAATAAATGACAATCCAAATACTTATCTTTGTTTGCTTGTTGGGTGGACTCCGTCTCAATCTTTGCTTCCTTGCAGGAACTACTGGAGTGTGCTCCCTCTTGATCTTTGCTTCCTGGATTATCTATCCTTGAACTTATATCCATCCTGAACCACTATGCATGCTTAAGTGTGCACTAGTGTCATGATTGTGTCATTATCAAGATCTCATACATAGTCATACATTCATTAGTATAATCTCAATACTATAAAAACATTATGATTCTAAATAATCTTAAATATGTATGGTCATGATCATTTCATACATAGGTAATAAGCGTTAGTATTCAAGGTTTCAGGGAAGACTTCTATTACTCATGCATATTCTTATTTGACCATAGGACTCTTCTGGTTAGTCATATCGTCAATCAAAGTAAGAAACATAATATGCATAAACCCTTGATTATTTAAACTTCTAACTTTCATTATAATTCATAAAAAAGTATAATATCCTAACACAAGGTAGGATTATAACTTGATATAGGAAAAGACATACCTGGAATATCATGTTAGCTAGTTATGTCTAACATACCCAAACAATGTCTTCTTGTTCTCTTCAATGACTTGTGCTAGTAACCTGCATAACTCAAAAGTTAACCATCAAAATATACATACCTCGTCAGTAGAGCTTCTATAATGGCTATGGATGATTCTTTGTCTTTATGTCACCATGGTCATATGTTCTTGCTCTAGAATTTGATTAGTACAATCATAAGTGTCATAACCCTAATCAATGAATGTCTTCTATCATTCGCATGCATTCATACTTTTACTAGGGTGATGAGACAAGTCTAAGATTAATCAAGATTGTACTAACCTCAATAATATGAAGACAAACATATCATAAACTTAATCACAAACATATTTCAAAAACATACCTGTATCTCTTCAAGTCATACCTGTTGGGATTGCTTGTATTCTTCTCATGTAAAGCCTGAGCCTCATCTCCCTCTGGAACTGGAACTTCTTCACTTATGCAGGTGTCTAATTCATTCTCTTCTAGGATTAACCCAATCCACTTTGATTTGCTGAAACTGGATCTAGGGTTGGATTAGGGTTTGTTAGAGAAACCCTAAAAATTCAAACTTTGAATTTCAAACTTCTGCTTGAATGAAAAGATGCGCTTTGCTGAGCTAATCAAGCTGGTATACTTCAATTTTGAAAACTGCAAAATTTGACCCTTCAAAATTGCCTTTGAAACTTCCTGATCTTCTCGACAAGATCCCGAACTAGGGTTTGATAAAGCCTGGTATTCTACCCATCCAAAAAGTTCGAAATTGTGTTCTAAGCTTCGATTTTTCTGGGGAGCTTCCAGCCGTGGTCACAGATTTCAAAAATTCAAACTTTTGCAAAAGCCCTAATTTTCCATCTTTCCAATCAAAATCCCGAATTAGGGTTTGATCAAGCCCGACCTTCTGCCCAACCAAAAAATTCGATCTTGGTCTCTAAATTTTGATTTTGATGAGGAGCATTCAGCCATGGTCTCTGATTCCAAAAATTCCAAATTTCTCCGAAGCCCTAAATTCCCGTAGCAGTGACAAGCCAAGAATGAAGGTGCTCAGAATCCAATATTGTTTTAACAGAAATATGCACCTTATTGTTTCTGGTGCATCTCTGAAATTACAAATCCATAGGGTTTGAAACTTTGGCCTGTGGTAGCCTGACCTATCTTCTTTCCAACCCCATAGGTCTGACCTCAAATGGATTCTTTGAGAGAGAGATTTTTCAAATGTCACAACGTGACCTGTTTATGGGATGGAACAGGAGAGCGAACTTGTACGTAGTGCCACGTGTCACTGTTTCAACTTTGGCCTTTGAAAAGTGGACCTGTGAAATTATAGTCTGTTCCCTACCTGTCATTTCTTATGAAATTTCATTTGGAGATTCCTAGCCCAAGTTGTGACCTTTTTTCCTAGGTCACCTATTTATGACTAAGATATGGAAGAGGCAGAAACTCTAGATTGTACAGATCATAAAACATAAATTACAGTGAATTAGATGTCGTGCTTTGGATACAAGGTACATGGGGATGTTATATACGACCTGTAGAAGTTTCAGAACCTGACCCTTCACCAAAATGGATTTATAGCGAAAGTGCCACAATGACCGGTTTTTTCTATATCAAGCCCTAGCTTCCAATTTGTCGCAAGTGCAACAAGTCTCATAAATGCCATATCATGCCTTCCTTCAGGATAGCTCCGATACCATGTTAGTTTTTCATCATTTAATTCAATAGATCTAGGATCTTAACTGAAAGAACAACATGTACAACATATCAAGCATAGGAGACAAGAGACAAGAGACACAAAACATTTCACCGGGGAAAACCAAGAAGGTGAAAAACCCCGCAACTTCCTCAGAGATAGAATAAACATCAATACAAGGATCACCATGATCAAACCCAAGAGATAAATATCTTCAGCAACATGCTCCTCCTCCACTTGTGCGCACTCCTCCTCTCTCTCACTAATGCGAAGTGAGTGAAATGAGAGAATGTGTCAAATGAGAGAGTCACACTCTCTATTATACTTTTACTTTCACTTGACCTTTACTCAACTAGGTCGGCCCTAACTTAACAACTCAACATAAACTGACTCTGGGCCGACCCCACTAGGGTGGTCTAATAACCCTTTGACCCACACAACTCATACAGGGCCGACCTCAGCAAGGTGGTCTAATAACCATCAAATATAAGTTGCGACGCTTACAATAATTCTTGCGACACTTGCAAATACAAATGACGACACTTCCAATCGGAGGAATAATACATATCCATTGGGGATACAATAAAGTACAAATGTAATACATACAAGAATATCTTCCGAAGTTACAAATACATCAACATGCAGCAGTTCATGCATTATCATAAACTTAGAATATGATTACAATGTGTAACAATGGCTACAATAAGCCAAGCAATTCGAATCCTAGAGAGGTCATTCAAATTGAATGCATGAGAGTGGCTTACTTGGTAGTTAATCCCACTCGGCACATTAGTTAACCACTTAACTACCTTGTCATTGACTCTAATAGACTCTAAAACTGTCTAACTGAGTCCAATTGAATCCAGAACTCAACTGAATGCACAAAAATAGGGGAGGGTGCCTTTTTGACTTCAGTTAACTGAATATTAGGTGAAAATAACACAAGATGAAGTCAAACTGAGTAGGAGGGCGCCTTTCTGACTCCAGTTGGCTAAATATAATAATACACGCTGTCAGTTGGACTGATTAGGGCACTTTAGTCATGCAAATCACCTCAATTGGCTCCCCGAATGATGGAGGAAGCCCAGTTAACTGATATTGATGGCCCAGTTGTCTCCCTGAATGAAGGAGGAGACCCAGTTCACTGAAACTGATGATCTGTGTTGACACAGGGTCTTTTGACAGGGGTTCACTCTGTTTCCAACAACACCAACAACCCCTTATTCACCGGCCCGGAAAGGAGTTACCCTTCCCAGCAACACCTGCAAAGCAGGTGAGGTCTCACCCAAGGCAGATAAGGGTGTTGTAGGAACCAAGCTTCCGCAGTTACAAAGAAGATACATGTGCATTAACTAGAGATTACAATATTCACCGTAGTCTACTAATCAACTATTCGCATCAAAACACATTAGCATTAACCAACAACATGTATTCACATAAACCAACATAGAACATTTAAATAACCCATTATCGCATCATAGCATAACACAAGAATTCACAACCGAACATCTTCATTCATTAACATCTGCGGAAAAACTCGTCGCAGAAATAGTCAAAACATGATACCGCAGTTACAACCAAACTCAAAAGATCGCATTAATCTCCTAAACTCCGATGCCCTTAGGCTTACAATATACTTTTATTTGTATGCTTCCATCCTATTACAAAATGGCCAATTTTGGCCGACTTAGCAATTAAATATTCTAAACTATTCTTGCGCTTCCTTAGACTTCGTAGTAATTCCTTCTTTCACAGGATTTGGCTTTCATGCCTGTCGGTTTCCGCACTTCCTGCTGATCTATCCCGTGCCAATAGGCCCCCAACACAAACTTGTGGCTTGTCCCGAGCCACTTCAGCTGGACTCTGCTGTTTTGCGCCCGCCTTGTACTGTGCTCGGTCTCTGAAACTGTTCTTGCTGTCTGGAACTCGCTGTTGTGTTTTTCCTATCTCCATCCGTCGATCATTGGTTCACTGTCATGTACTTATTGAATTCATCTGCCAGTCTCTTGGAACCTTCATCATCTACCTCTCCATATTTTACTGGTTCGTTCTTCTGCTGTTCTTGTCGAAACCGAAGGTTATTGGCGTCTCTAAGGTGGACAACAGGCCAATTTCTCCAGCACATCTGTTTCGCACCTTGGATTTTCTCCTACCAGGGTTAGGTGGCTGGACCCCCTGTTCTTCTGGTGTTCATTGGACCCATGAAGCTTCAAACTACCACCACATACTTAGACATCTCGGGTGAAACCTCGTCATTGTGACACCCGATTGTCCCGGCTTCTTTCTTGTCAAGGCGCTCATGGACACTCGTCGTTCGGGCCCGCAACACCCCTGGGGTGCTACTGCATGAAATGAAGTGAATAATTTCCACAGCCACCTTGGAATTCCTAACTTAAGTAATAACCTCACTAATTGGACGCATGGATTTCTTTCGTTTGTTAAATGCACTGGTGCTTGTCTGAACCCCTGGTGCCTGTATTTATGCATTCTCATGATTCAGGGTGTTTGCCCTAAAAATTCCTCTACGAATCTGCTTGCCTCATGCACTGATTGGGTCATCATTTCTCTTGCATGTGATTACCAGGCATCCTACGTGCGTGGTGGGTGACCGTATTGTTACCATTGGTTCTTCATGTCATCCCCATGCGATGTATCGTTCGTGGTTCCCGCGGCCATGCTGCTGCCATGTATTCATATGTGCCTGGCGCCAACGCTTCTTCTGGCCATTCAATCATCATTTCTATCCAACAGATATGTCATCTCTGCCCATTCCGTCTGCTGGTTGGTTGGTGTTGATTTGACAGGGTGGTAATCCGCCTGCAGACGTAGTTGTGGCAATCCCACTTTTCCTTGTGTGCATCCCTCTTATGCGATACCTCTTTTTTTAATTTTTTTTACTGCTGTGTCGGATCATAGCGATAGAGCTTTAGCCTATTGTCGTTCACCATGCGAGGAAACAATACCCAATCTAAGGTTTGTAGCTGCACTGCACCACCATTAGTGACAAAATTGATGATATAGGGTCCTAACCAGCGCATTTGTAATTTACCCAGGTGTTTTGCGAACTTGCTGTCATATAGCAACACCGTGTCTCCTTTCTGAAAGTATCTCTGCTTAATGTGACAGTCATGCCATGCTTTCTAGCGATCCTTTTCAACCTGTTGGTGGAATCCTGCGATGAACCGATCTTCTTCTAAGTGTACTAATTGTGCTAGTCATTCTTCCAACCCACTGTCATTGCTCATGTCTGTGGTGACTACAATACGCAAACTTGGAACCATGTATTCCATCGGCATAACTACTTCTTTACCGTAGACCAGTTTGAATGGAGTTTGGCCAGTTAATCGCTTGCATGTGGTTCGATAGGCCTAGAGGATCGCTGGAATTTTAAGGTCCCAGTCGTCTCGATTTGTGTTGCATACCTTTGTGAGCATGTGTTCTAGGATTTTGTTGAATGCTTCTACTATCTGGTTTGCTTGAGGGCGGTACGGAGTACTCTTCTTATGCTGAACCTGAAACTCCTCCATTAGTGTTGCGATTTTCTTGTTCATAAAGTGCGCCCCTTGATCACTTAGTAAAATATTTGGGCATCCGAATCGGGTGACCAGGTTGTCGAAGAGGAATCTGGTAGCCGTTGATGCGGTACAATCCTTGACTAGCGTAGCCTCCGCCCAACGTGTTAAATATTCTGTTGTAGTTATGATGTAGCGTGATCCGGTGCGTTTTCCTGGAGGGTTAATGGGCCCTACAAAATCTACAGCCCATTTGTCGAATGCTTGCAGCGTAACCTGGGGTACTAATGGAATCTCGTCCCGTCTCGATGGTTTCCCTGTGCGTTGACAGACGTCGCAGGTTTTGGCATAGTCAGTGGCATCACTATGCATGGTTGGCCACCATAACCCGGCTGTTAGGATATTTTTTGCAGTGGCCCGACCTCCATAATGTCCTCCAGCAATGCCACCATGTGCCTCGACTAAAATCCGTTCTTGCTCGTGTGGGAGAATGTAACGGCATAATATCTCATTGGGGTCCATCTTGTACAACTGTCCTGCGATTAGTTGGAAGTCCGCAGCCTTGAAAACTAACTATTTCTTCTGGCTGGTGGTGAATTCCTCTAGTGCCTTTCCTGTTGCTAGGAACTGAATAATTGGTTCATAGTAATCGCCGATCATTTCAACTCTGAATAGCTGAGCATCTGGTAATCCTTCGTCGATACTTCACGGTTCCTCCCTTGACTCGATCCTTGATAGGTGGTCTGAACCTGCATTCAACCGTCTTGGCTTCATGATGATCTCGAAATCAAATTCCTGAAAGAGCAGTAGCCATCGACAAATTTTCCTCCCCAACACAGGCTTGTTCACCAAATACTTCAGCACTGAATGGTCGGTGAACATTTTGAAGTGGCCCCCTAAAAGATAATGTCGGAACTTCTGTAGGGCGTAGACCATCGCTAGTCCTTCTCGTTCAGTGGTTGTATAATTCTTTTTTGCTGTTGACAGCTTCCTACTTGCGAAAGCTATCGGATGGTCGATGTCACCTTCGCCTGGTTGGGCCAAGATAACACCGAGTGCGATGGACGACGAATCAATGTGGACATGAAACTCTTTCTTCGAATCTAGGAAGGCAAGGATGGGTGCTTCCACCATCTTTGACTTCAAAATGTCTAAGCTCTTATGGAATTCTCCGTTCCATTTGAACTTCGCATCCTTCTTTAGTAGTTTCTCCATGGGTGCTGTGATTGCGGCGTATCCTCTGATGAACTTGCGGTAATAGCTTGTGTGGCCCAACGTCGCCCTGAGTTGCTTAACTGTTGTTGGCGGTGGAAGGTCAACAATGATGGAAATCTTTGCTGGATCAACTAACAGGCCCTCCTTGCAAACAATGTGTCCCAGCAGTATCCCAAATGGGGCACAAAAGATGCATTTCTTCAAGTTAAGAGATATCTGGTGGTGACGACATCGTTCTAACATCAGTCTGAGGTTCGCAGTGTGGTTCTTGACTAGCCCATATACTGTCCAATCGTCCATGTATACCGCGAGAAATTTATGGATATAGTCCTGGAATGCCGCAACTACCAGTCGTGAGAATATTGCGGGGGCATTCTTCAGACTGAATGGCATCACTGTATATTGGTAACACCCCCATTCCGTGACAAACGTGGTCTTATTCCTATCCTCCTTCGCAATCCTAATTTGGTGGTAGCCTGAGAACCCATTCGTAAACGAATAAATTTCCTGACCGCCAACGCCTTCGAGTACTTCATCTATGAATGGTGTCGGGAATGGGTCATGTAAACATGCATCGTTCAACTTTCATAGGTCGACACAAATTCTTACTTCACCGGTTTTCTTATCTTGGACAACCATCGAACTAATCCATTCCGACTCTTCGACTTGTTCAATGATGTCGACTTCCAACATTCTCTCAAGTTCAGTCTGTACTCGTTCCTTGTGTCACGGGTTTAAGCGATATGGTCTTTGTTTAACCGGCTTCGCTCCAGGTTTCAGGGGAATCTTCATTTCATCGAGGTCCCCAAAGATTCCCTTCATTTATGAGAATTTCGTTGGGAACAAGTCCTGAAACTCGTGTAGCATATCTGTCAATTCTCGATAGTCGATTCAACCCAGTAATCTCCAATGCTCGCAAATTTTGGGTTTTCTTCCGACCCAATGTTTACCTTCGTAATCTTCAGTGGCTGGTTGTACTTGTCGGATGGCAGCTTAGGTGCCTTCACGTTACGGCTGCCTTTGGATTCCGACACATGTGGCTCTTGGGTCATTGTCATGATCATTCAGTTCTCCTGAGACATTGTAGCAGTCCATAATCATTTCAGGTTTCATGATCCATCGAAGTTCTGATAACTGCGCTGTTGGTTCCACCTCAAAAATCTTCTTCTTGATTGCCTGAAGTGCATTATGGATGAAGGGATTTTTGTTTGAGAAGGAGAATGTTTGGCTAAATCCAATCGTTAAATGATCCCAAGAAAGTGTACCGAGTCCGAGCTTCGTTGCAACATACAAACTCCACGGTACTTCATCTAACGTATGCACGAAAGCATGCACCCACTCCTGTTTCGGTCGCGCTGCCCATTGATGCTGAAAATCCTTCACATGTTCATTTGGGTTACCCTGGCCATCATATATTTGTTCGTTCCATGCTGCGGTGTCACCAAAACATACCTCCAGGAGGCGTCAGCATAGTGGCCAGTTTGATATACTTGATTTATGCGCTGCCCACCAGCACGTAGGAGTACCCTTCAAAGCTTCCTCCAAGGCCAAGAGTCTTTGTGGTTGCGCTACCTTTCCTTAGAATTCTGTTAAGAAGATGCTCAAATTTGGTAACCCTTCGTACGTTGGTAATGCGCACTCCTCAGTAGCCACCCAACGCACTAACTGTGTAATCCTTGCACATCTGTGAAACGATACTTTGTGAAGTCGGTTTTGCCAATTTTCCAGTGCCTCGTCTGAGTCCGAAGATGCTGAGCTAGAGCTGCGCCATTCCAACTCCCCTTCATCAGTTGGATTGATGTAATCTTCAGAAATATTATATAGGCTATCCCATCCTTCCCTATCTTCATCTTTGGTGGGCTCTACGTATCATTTGTTATAGCTTAAAATGACATCTCTCCGTCCGTGACGACACTTGCATTCCTTGGTCGCATGACGACACTTCTTGAGATCAAGTTTAGTCACACAACAGAACACTTGTGGATTGAGGGGTCATTTGGGACACTAAAAATGGTTGAAATTACCTCATTCTTGACCCATTTGTTGATTATAACCCTCAGGAACATTTTTCCAGACCAAACCATCTCCTGAAAATGAGCAAAAAAGACTGTTTTTGGCCATTTTTTCACATGGGCGCTGGTAGATAGGCATGATAGTAGCGCCTATACCCTACTCTGCTTCATTAAAGTAGCGCCCACCTCCACATGTGCGCTAGTTTGTCTACTGTAGAGTAGAGTGCATTCTTGTACAAGTCAAAATCTCAAAATTTTGGGAAGTTAAGTTGGTTGGGGAACCTCCTACTCAGTTATAACTTATTTTCCTATCCTTCACTGACTATATAAGGAGGGTAGAAGGGCCATGTGAGGGGACCAAGCCTATAACAAAGTTATGCTGGAGGAATGGAGACCCTCATCCCCCTCTCTTGTGCCTCAGTTTCTGATAAACCCTAGCACAACTGATTAGAGGTTGGGATCCTTGGAGAATAGAAGCAGAAGACCTTGAATCTAGGTTTCGTGAAGTGCCAAGCTTGAAGGAAGGTATAACTTTATGTACTTGCTTCATTCATTAATAAGGATCAGACGTTCTTTCCTTTCCAAATATGACCTATTTATGTGTGTCTCATATTTGATTACAGTTTGTTTATAATCTGATGTCTTCTTCTATTATGAATATCAGTCTTATGTATGTAGTCAAATGTATTTGAGAAAGGTATCAAGTTGTTTTGCAGGTCTGGGCATTGCGACACTGGATAAGCATTGAAGAGTGAGGGAGGCAAAGCTAGGATCAACCTTCTAAATAAGGTGCATACATCTCTAAACCCTAATCTCTTCACTTATTTGTTGTACTTGCAGAATGCTTGTAAGTCTATCTTTATCACCGTAAGTTGGTAGTTTCTCCCCTGAACTATAGCTGCAATTTCCTCACAACATCATTGTCCTTCCGTAGGATCTAGTGGTGCGACAACCCTTATTTCCCGATCTTCAAATGACATGATCCGCTTCTTGAAATTGATGATTGCCTGATTTTCCATCGCCTAGTCGATTCCCAATAGTGCTGGATATGGACATGTGTTATCTACTATCTCTATAACATCGAAATCGGCATATGTTTGAAGTCCTTCGATTTCGACGGGAAGTTGACACACTCGGCCAAGAGGGGTGACCTTGCTCTGGTTTTCCAATCGCAGCTATATTGGTGACCAGTTCATTTGTGGTTTTCCCATTGTTTCCCATGTTTGTTTTGTCAGAATTTTCACATATGACCCTAAATCCAAAATGATGGAGTCGACATCGAACGCTCCGATTTGTGCCGACATCCTCATTTCTCTACTCGTCTTCATTTTCTTATGTATGCGATTAACTCTGGGTTCTTGAGATCCGCCCTCCTGTCGACACAATAGCCTGGATATCTCCTCCAATGCCTCCTCATCTTTTTCTAATTCTAAACAACTCCCGATGAATGCTCTTACGGTAGTAGCCTTCCACCGCGATTTCGTTCGATCGAACGTCGGTGGCATATTGTAAATCTCCGCTTGAGGAGATGCGTTCCTCTACTGCCCCAACATTCCTTGCCATGCCTTTGAGAAGACATCCTCTGCGGCCTCCGCATCGAAGGTGACATGTTTCGCTGGTCGAACGGTATGGTGCGGTTGGTCAACTCCTGTTGTTGCTTTTCCTTGTGTCACTATTCCCACTGTTGCAGATTTATTTCTATCTTCCGCCGATATCTTCTGTACTGCCGGTTAGTTCTGGTTATGTTTCTGGTTTTGGTTAGGCGGAGATGGTAGGTTCTTCATCTGCCATTTGGTGATGAGCTGTGGGAAATCTTTGATGCTATGGTCCACTCCACTGCAGTACGTGCATTACAGGGTTGGGTTGGGGAAATCCCTTGCGAAATGTCCTTGTTGCCCACAATTGTAACATGTAGGAGGTCCTCAGCCCCGTCCAGTGGCCGCTCCCCTCCCAGCACCACCACCACGTCCTCCCCAAAATCCTCCACCAAATCCTCCGAGTTGCGGTCCATACTGTGCCTATTGGTACTGTGGGTGCTAATACTGCGTTTGTGGGTATTGTTGATACAGCGGCTGCTGGTACTATGGTTACGGATACTGTGGTGCGCCATACTGTAGTTTCCCATACCGTCCTTGGTCAAATTGCGGCGTCTGCATAAACTGCGGCGGTTGTTGGGCATACTACGGCTACTGCAGTCCCAGTTGTTGCTCTTCTCCCTTTACCAGGTATACGTCCATGTTCCGTTCTTGCAACAAATCGTGTGCTCTGCAATCCTTTTCGTCATGCCCCACTGATCGACAAAATTTACAATACAGACTCACCGGTTTCGACACTATCTTCTGTAAGTATATGCAGTCCTCTGGTCGATGCCCCCTGGCATGGCAAATGGGACACCATGGTAGGCCTTCCTGATGAAGGGGGTTCGGCGCCCCTGAATTCAAATACTGCTGAAACGTTGAACAATTATCCTTATGGTGGCCTTTCGTCCTACATCTGGTGCACCATACATCTGCGCGGTTATTTTTCCCTTAGTTCATGTCCTCCAATTGGAGCGACAATGTAGCCAGTTGTGCCTGAATCTTATCCATTCCAGCCCTAGTCTCTCCGATCGGCGAAGCCTCTAGTTTCGTCGTGATTTCTAATGCTTCGGCTTGATCCGCAACCTTCTGCTGCATCAATGGTCCTCTAATATGTGGTACCAGCTCGACGATAAACCACTCTTTATGCTGCAGGTCGTTTATTGGAAAATTGACTTTCGCTATCAATGTCTTGTATCTCTGATCAAACTCCCATACTAGCTCATTCGGGTATTTCCTAATCTCTTTGAGCTCTTTAATGTACTATGCTTCTGACTTGGGTTTTTTAACATCCTGAATCATCACTGCTTTAATTTTTGCCAACGTTTTTCCTGGAACCTTAGTATATTTTATGAACCATTCCAGCGCAAGGCCTCGAAATGTCATTGCCAACTGCCCCTTTTTGATGTCTTCATTTTGGACCTGCTTCATGGTCCACACTGCTTCTCATAAAAACCAAAACTGTTCGGGATCCTCCGTCCCATTTCCTACAAAACTCAGCATCTTCGTATCATCCGCCATCGCGGTGTTCCTACTATTGTTACTTACTGATGCGCTACTTTTTCCACTACACATGGGACAACTCTGCGAATTATTTGTGGTGTTTCCTTTAAATTGATAGGTGGCGTGCGGGGTCGAAGGTATGTGGTAGCTTACGATTCGCCCTTCTTCTGGGGTATCCTGGTCACCGCCTTCCTCCTCATAATAAGGGAGCTTTGTCCTCTGTGCCCTGTTGCGTAGTCTTCCCTTCCAGTCCTCTCAAGGGACTCTTCCTCAGTCCTCCTCCTCTTATCAGGATGCCGGAATATCGTTCCACTTCTCAAGGTGACACAGTCTTCCTCAACTTCCCTTAGAAATTCGTCGTCGCTCATGTCCATCTATCCTGCATCTTTCCTAGCGGATCCATAACCATGTGATACCTACAACCCCTGCACACCGATCTGTCTACTCATCGGAGGTCATTTTCATCATGCCCTTTTCGCACACCAGCATCTTAATCCACAGTTTCAGCGACAGGATGAACCTACCCTTGGTCCCCTGAAAAATCGTCTCTCCGCGTCGCTGTAAGAACTGTTGGTATCTACCACGAACTCAGTGATGTACCCCTCTAGGATACTATCGATCCAGAAATCAACATCCCTTGATACTGTATTGTTGACTTGCTTTAGATGTCGAGTTAGTTCTGGAGTCCACTAATCTAACCCAATACTCTGGTTGGTATGTCCTCTGAATGTCAACTGCGCGAGACACTCCTGTAGTATTATTGGAAATTCGGCGAAGAATATCTCATGGATATCCGAGTATATGTGCTTTTGTAACCAACTTTCTACTGTCTCTACCGGGTTCGTCCTTTCTTCTTTTTCAAACTCTTCTGCTTTCTGACTAAACCACTCTTGGATCTCTGGCTTCGTCGGATGCCACAACATATCCTCTTCTTTCTTCTCAAGGTCCCGACAACGGAACCATTTGTTGACACAAGGTCTTTTGACAGGGGTTCACTCTGTCGCCAACAACACCAACAACCCCTTATTCACCGGTCTGGAAAGGAGTTACCCTTCCCAGCAACACCTGCAAAGCAGGTGAGGTCTCACCCGAGGCAGATAAGGGTGTTGCAGGAACCAAGCTTCCGCAGTTACAAAGAAGATACGTGTGCATTAACTAGAGATTACAATATTCACCGTAGTCTACTAATCAACTATTCGCATCAAAACACATTAGCATTAACCAACAACATGTATTCACATAAACCAACAGAGAACATTTAAATAAATCATTATCGCATCATAGCATAACACCGGAATTCACAACCAAAAATCTTCATTCATTAACATCTGTGGAAAAACCCGTCACAGAAATAGTCAAAACATGATACTGCAGTTACAACCAAACTCAAAAGATCGCATTAATCTCCTAAACTCCGATGCCCTTAGGATTACAATATACTTTTTTTTGTATGCTTCCATCCTATTACAAAATGGCCTATTTTGGCCGACTTAGCAATTAAATATTCTAAACTATTCTTGCGCTTCCTTAGACTTTGTAGTAATTCCTTCTTTCACAGGATTTGGCTTTCGTGCCTGTCGGCTTCCACACTTCCTGCGGATCTATCCCGTGCCAACAATTTGCTGATGATGTAAGCACATAATTGAGTCAAAATAATTAGGATAAGTGGAAAATTAGGCTATGAAGCCCAAATAAATGATGTGTGGTTGGAAAATGCTCCAACAATAGGTTCTTAAATGTGAGCTTTAGGCTAGCTAATAGCTCAAAATCTGCAGGCAGTAATGGAACTATAGTTGTACCCTTTAGGATGTACTGCATGATTTTAAAGTTGGTATCACTATTTCTCTTATCAGTTAATAACTATTGGTAATTTCCTCGCTTAAAGAGGTCACCATTCCCATCCCAAGGGGAGGGAAGTCCTTTTGCTAATGCATCCTTGAACAAGCTTTTGAAGAATGCAATTTCTATTATTATGATATCCACCCTTGATTTATCCCTTCTCATCAAAGTTTTCTTTGTTATTACTTTGTTAGCTTCTACTATTATATGAGTTTTTGTCGCTTGCCCCCAATACTTGTAGCTGATTCTTGCTTCCGTTGTTCAAAAATTTGATCACATTGCTAGCAACATCAGTTTTCGTCTCCAACTTAGTTGTGGTCCTTTTTATCTCTACTATTACTGAAGTATCCAGATCTAGATCATACCGAATCAACTCAAAATTATCCTAGTGTGCAAGGATTTCCTTTGGTATTTTATCCCATAATTCCCTTTTAGTTCCTTTGAGAAGAGATTTCCCTACAAGGTTATTTTTAGTGATTCCACTTCTTGATGTAGTTCATCTTTGTACTCCTTTGTCTTTTCTATTTTCTCTTCTTTTTCTTTACATCACTATCAACTACAATTTTTTCATCTTTCTCTCCCAACTTCTTTTTCATGCTATCTATCTCTATTTGTTTCATGGTTATATCCATCAGGAGTTTCCCTACCCATTCATTGGACTGTGGGGTGGTTTGTGTAGTGATGGTGGTTTTTTCTAGTTCCAATCTTGATTTTGAAGCTCTAGATCAATTAGTTTATCCCTATGTTGGTCCATTGAGGATTTGTAATATAACATTTGTTTGTATACCTTCTCTTTCTCCTCTTGCAACACCATCAACTCAGGAGTCTGTACATGTTCAACATCAGGCACCTTCAACATCTTTTTTAGAACTGAAATTTTATTATCTTTCTGGTGAATTAAATATTGCACATGGATTGGATCAGTGGGATTGGCCCCTAGGGTAACAACATGCTACTCCAACTCTTTAATTCTTAGATGATTGGCCCTTGTGGCCGCCTTCTCAAGCTTTAGTTGTTTCTCAATTTTATGTACCATTTGTTGCATATTTCTGACATTGGTTGAAGATCGGAGGACATCCTTACATAGAAACTCTCCATATTTCCTATAGAAGTCAACTATGTCAACATGATTGATATCATCAAATTTGAAATTGATCTGTGTTGATTTGTAATCATCATATTTTTTTGCTATAGGGACCTTGGGATCTAGAATTGCAATCTTGAAAGTGCCCTCTTTGTGATCAACTACTGAAAGCAACTTTTTTGGGGACATGTTTTCCAAGTTCCTTGGATAGATATCCTTCATGATATCTATATTTTGTTAATATTTCTCTATCAAACACTAACAATTTAGCTAACAAACTCAGCTAGGCAATTTGTCAAACACTTAGCAAAATTTGATTTATACTTCATATAAACTTCAATAATAATGCATTAATATCAAACACATCCAACTATACTTTATAGGCAGAAACACTAAATTCTAAGTAAATCTGAAAATATCAGTGGAATAAATGATAATGAACAACAGTCACGTTCAACACATTTTGACACAGGATATTTGGTCAAATGACCCTGGAAAAACACACAAGGGGAAAACCAATCAAGACATAATTTTATTACGATCTTAGAAGAAATAATACACATAAGTTACAACACTACTTTTTAACATTAAATCTCAGTACTTATCTCAAATACTTGTATCTCCACACCTTGAAAAATGTTCCCAAACTTTAGATATTCATTCCCACAAAACCATAAATCCTGCATGACCTCCACTTTAGCAACCTTCCTCTAAATATGTGCACTTTGATTTTTGTGTATTTGACTGTATTGTACAGTCACAATACGACCCAGCTAAAACAATAAAGCACCTAGAAAACAATGCCAATCTTTAGCCTCATTTTCTATGCTCCTCTTTCAATGTACAATAGTACGACCCCCTCCAATAGCAGTTGTACGAACAATATTAATGGTTGATTCTTGCCTAGGGATGCATGCCCTCTTTCCTTCTCAAAAAGTGCATCTTCTTTACTGTTGTATGGACTAGAATTTAATGCACTCTTGTCTTGGAATGTGTGACTCTCCTCTTACTGCTCCTCTTCTCTTCCTTCATCCCAAACTCTCTTTCTCTCTTGGGAATCATGCATCTCACACTCTCCAAAACTCTCTCTTGGAATTTGTGCCATAATGAGTCTCACTCAAGTTCTTGTATTTCTCATTTAGGGTAACCTCCCTAACTCTTCATCTTCTATGATCAAGATCGAATCTTGGCCCACAAGATCAATGGATGTGATTTACTCTCAAGATGGCATAATTTAAATCACTTAAATCATGCAACTATATAAAAATCACTTTTACTTTACCCCAAAATAATAAAAGACCCCAACTTGACTTTATAAAGTCACTTTATACATACATTTTATAAAGTCACTTAAGTGAGACATTTGCTTGGACTTCTGCATCTAGGCATAATAAATGCAAAAGTACCTCCGAGCTAAAAAATCTAACACTTCCTCTTATCGAAAAGGTATTTCTGGCACCTCCACTTGGATTCGTTTCCAACCCCCTCACACCAATCGCTGTTGAAGTTGCTCCCTATGAACCAGAAGGCCTCTCTACCATTTGCATTGGATCATGCGTTGAATACTCGTGCCAAACAAATATGAACTGAGAGTTCACCTCACCCTCTTTCTCATCCTCCAAATTCATCTCATGCGAGTTTGGTTTCCTAACTGAACTAGATGAAGTCTCTCACCCAACTAGCTCAGTCACCACCACTGAACCTGAGATCCAACTTGACTCACCATCAACATGTTTTCCCCACAACCTCATGTACATCTTTCCATCTCAAGTGCCAAGCACTCATGTAGCATCCAAACTTTCTCCTAACAGTATCACATATCCATCATCCTCCAGAGCTGACAATGAGAGTACGTTCAACTTTAGTTTTGGTAGTAGGTACACATTGGCCACCTCCATATGTCCTCTTGACTCCAGATGGAATATGACACATCCAACTCCCCTCATTGCATGCATGGTGTCGACCCCACTATCTACATGCATGTCTGAGTTGATATTTGAAACACTCAGGAACATAGCTCGTATCCATGTCATGTAGTGTGATGCCCCACTATCCACAAACCATGCACCAGTGTCTGCACACTCCGCCACACTGCTACTTGAAAGAACTGAGACCAATGAGAACTCTTTCTCTAACTTCTTAGAATACTCTTCTATCTCAGTTGATTCTGCAGTTGTTGCCTCTGCCTCTTTCTTGTTGCGTTTCTTTTTGTTTGGGCACTGGCTTGCATAGTGGCCAAATTTATGACATGAAAAGCATTTCTCTTTGCTCATGCCCTTCTCAGAAGTGGATCACCCACCCCCCTTCTTTTTTCTTTTGCTCTTCGCATCAAAATCCACAATTTCTTCCTTTGCACCACTCTCTGCCTTCTCTTGAGACCCTTTCTAGATCTCCTCTTGTGTGAAGTCATCCCAGAATATTTCCCAAGATGGAAATTTTTCTCGGCCCACCACAAATTTCACAACCACATCCCATTCTTTGGTGAATCCCTTCAGGGATATACACACCAAATATGGGTCTGCAACGATCTCTCCAAGAACACTAAGCTCATCCTTCACCTTCTTGAGCCGAGTGAGATAAGAGGGCACATTTTCTCCCTTGGCCATCCTCATGTTGTGGAGCTTGTCCTTCAAGGTCATCTTCATGTTCTCATTCTTGTTCTCATACAATCTCTTTAGTGTATCCCAAATATCTTTGGTTGTCTTCTTCTCAGCCAGATGTGGGATCAGGTGGTCCCTCACTCTATCCAGGAGAATCCTCTAAGTTCTAGCTTTCTTCACTTCATGAATGTCCAAATAAATGGGATTTGACAAAGGTGGTACCATTGTGGTACTAACGAACAACCACAAATTGTTCTCTCTCAGAACAGCTGCAATTTGAGCCTTCCACTACATGTAGTTGGAGATCCCATCCAACCGATCCTCATACCTGATACTGGAAGTCATTCTTTATGCTCTTCTTCCAAGGAAAACCCCCCTTTTCAAATCACTTGCAACTCAGGTGCCAAAATATGAACCAAGCTGTACCAATAAAAAAACACTTTCCCAACAACTCTATTCTATTATCCACTGAAGCTCCAATCCCTAGCTCTAATACCATGTTAAAAATATCCATGAAACACTAATAGTTCAACTAGCAAACTAAGTTAGGCAATTTGTTAAACACTTAGCAAACTCTAATTTCAAATTCATATAAACTTCAACAGTCATGCATTAATCTCAAACACATCCAACTGTACTTTATAGGCATAAATACTAAATGCTAAGTAAATATGAAAATAGCAATGAAATAAATGACAATGAATAGTAGTCGCGTTCAACACATTTTGACACAGGATATTTGGTCAAATGATCCTAGAAAAATCCACAAGGGGAAAACCAATCAAGAGAGAATTTAATTATGAGCTCAGAAAAAATAATACACATAAGTTACAACAATTTTGTGTATCTGATTGTACCGTACAATCACAATATGGCCCAGCTGTTGGCACCCCAACAACTCCCCTTCATTTTGCAAATAAAGTGGCCCCCATTAGAATTTTGTAAATACTTAACTTTTAAATTTTCTTTTATCTTGCTTGATTTGAAGGTGGTCTCATGGCTTTCATTCCTTAATCTGTCACTCTTGCGATCCTTGTTCCTTTGTCTTGGTTTTCATGCCTTTAAGGATTTGGTCATTTGGATGATCTTTGTCGTGTGGGTCTCTCAGTTTTTTGGTGGTTGAACAACATTTGCATACCATCGGTTCTCATTTTGGATGACTCGCTATTTTAAGTGCATGGGAAGATCATTTTGTAGCATGGAGTATTTTCATTCCTTTTTATCTTCTTGGTTTAAGTTGTTTTATTATTCATCATTGATGTCTATTTCTTTATCATTATTAATGATATATAATAACAACTAATAACTTAAGTATCTACTTTCTTATATTGGGTGAAAATATTATTTTTGATTATATTCATAACTTTTAATTAATTATTTTAATATTTTGGAAATATGAAACATACTTTGATTAAAATTTGAATAGAACTTTTGGACCTCATTATTCTAATTTATATTTCAAATTACATCAACGTGGATATGAATTAAAACTCTATACTAAGGAACCTTGGAATCACAAATATGTACACAAAATAAATCTTACACATAGTAAAAGTGATTCTTATAATGTTCTTTCATCATTATTTTGAATTCAATTTCATTAAATAATAAACAATGATAATGTCCAAACATGCTTACCTTCTATTATTCATATTTTTCAAAGGTTATGCTAATATGATAATTTGAAACAATTTGTCACGACAAAATGGGAATTAATGGAATAAAACAAAGTTTAAAGGTTACGAATATATAAAGCATAGTTGAAATTGTCTTGATTATATTTTTTTGAGTGAAATACAAGATAATAAGGTAATCGTTAATCGCTTGTTTGTTGTGATCATGAATTGTACAGAGATCATTATAAAAAATACCATGAAGTTTTGAAATCTTTGGGATCCATGTTCATCTTGCTTTCAGCTTGCCAGTTCATCAAACTAACCAGAGGACGAAAATGGAGAATCGCGCACTTGCAGGAGACGTGTTTTTGCGTGAGATGTTTTGGGCAAACCGTGAGGAATTAGCTCAAACAGTTGAAAATCCACTTAAAAAATGGGCCTATTTACCATTAAACATGGGTCGTTTTCAAAATAAATGCATGAGCTGTGAGATATTCAGACCTGTTTGAGCCAGATGTTTCCAGAATTTTTCTGTTGCGTCCAACTGTAAGATCCGTTTTCTGGATTTTGTTATGATCTCTTCTCTCTATTTAAACAGAGATGAATCGACTTCTATTAGGGGGAGGGTCTTTGGAGAATGTGAGGATTTTGATTCTTTCCATCTCTATATTTTTCTTGTAATGTTTTTGTTAATGGGGGGAAGAGTTCTCCAAGATGTTGGAGGAATTTCTTTTGGATATGGTGATATCTCTTTGTAATTTCTTCAATTCTGAACAATGAAATGTGGAGGTTCTTCTTCTAAGATAATCTTTTGGGGATTGATGAAACTCTGTAACTTTTGTGAAGAATCAAATAAAAAACCAGAGAGGATTGTTGCAGTCATTTCAAGCATTCAATCACATTATGTAAGATTGTTCTATATGTGTTGAGAGTTAATTAAGTCAGATTACTGTCATTTTTGTTAAGTTCTGACATTTAATTATTTGAAATGATTAGCAGAGTTGATGTGTAAATCTTATGTGCATAATTGAATAAGGTTATTTAACTCTGTAATATTAATGTGGTTCAATATATTACTGTTTATTTGATTTCCTTAATTAAACAGTAATATAATTATTCTTTTATACATCAGATGCTTATGTCAATCAAGCTCCCGCAGGATAGGTTTCAAATGTATTAGATAGCATAAAGTAGACCTAATTTAGTTTTAAAATTAGAATTACGTTTTTATTTCATTTTCGAAATTTCCAGAAAATTTAGGAGCTACTAAATTTTCAAAATTTCTAGAAAATTTAGGAGCTACTAAATTTTCAGTTTTCAGTTATTTTAAAATCGCATCATAGATTAAGTTAGATTGCATCTTAGGGTTTTAATTGCATTTTTAGGAATTCAGATCACTAGATTAAGAGACTCTCTTTTTGAGAGCAAACTCATAAGGTAGCAGGGCCTTTGTTCCCGCGAGAGGTAGCTAATGAAAACATTCAAGGAGTTGCTTTAAGCAATCTGAGTGGGTTATCTCTCTTCGTTGGCCACTTGATAGAAAATCTGGCCAACACCAACTAAAACAATAAAGCACCTAGAAAATAGTGCCAATCTACAACCTCCTTTTATGTGCTCCTCTCTCACTATACAATAGCATGGTCCCCTCCAACAATAGTTGTATGGACAATATTGATGGTTGATTCTTGCCTAGGGATGTGTGCCCTATTTCCTTCTAAAAAGTGTGCCCTCTTTATTGGTGTACGAATCAACATTTAATGCACTCCTGCCTTGGAATGCATGCCTTTCCTCTTGTTGCTCCTTTTCTCTTCCTTCAGCCCAAACTCTCTTTCTCTCTTGGGAATCATGCCTCTCACACTCTCCAAAACTCTCTGTTGGAATGCTTGCCACAATGGGTCTCACTCTAGTTCTTTTATTTCTCATTTAGGTTTTAGGGTAACTTGCCTAACTCTTAATCTTTTATGGTCAAGATCGAATCTTGGCCCACAAGATCGATGGATGTGATTTATTCTCAAGATGACATAACTTAAATCACTTAAGGCATGCAACTATGTAAAAATCATTTTTACTTTACCCCAAAATAATAAAAGACCCTAACTTGACTTTATAAAGTCACTTTATAAGTACATTTTATAAAGTCACTTAAGTGAGACATTTGCTTGTACTTCGGAATCTAGGCACAATAAATGCAGAAGTACCTCTAAGCTACAAAATCTAACATATTTCGCCTCTTTATGTCCATGAAGTGTGGAAACAAGGTGGATTGTTTTTTAGTAGTCCCCATGGATGAGGAACTAGGTTGTGCCTCTAATGTGGCCGAGACTGCTAAGGGGAAATTCTCTATTGTTACCACTGGTAGTTTTGAAGCTTCTTTTGATTGGCTAGAAGTTGCCTCTGACTCACTTGGGGTACCTTCAACCTATGTAACATGTACTATGCTTGTTGGATACCTGCTTCTCCTTCCACCTTTGACTTTTTTCCAGTGTGTTCTGTCCGAGGCTCATCTATGTCCATATCAATATGTGTCTTTCTTGTTGTCCTCTTAATCCCCGATTCCTGCTTATGTGGTGTGGGGACCATTGTAGTGTGTATGCCTCTTTTATCATCCCTTCCATGTGTATATTTCTTCGTATTAGTCTGTGGAACTTGTCTACCCGCTCCCAGGTGTCAATATTTGTTATCTTTTCACATTTTGCATTGGGTTGATGGTTGTAAAAAAAAATTATTGTTTACTTGCCTTTTCCTTGATATAATATGATGGGGGTCACAAGCCCATTTTTATCGTTTTGACAAACATAGTTGCTTCAACATATCTTCTAGTTGTCCCAAGGCATTCCTGGTCTTAACTAGAAAGGGGCCCACCTCCTTAGGTAGCTTGAAAGTTATAGGATGCTTGAACTTGACAAAATGTACTTGATCAAAGGGGAACCTTTGTCTGATGTATTCTAGTGCAAATATTCTTGGGGTAGGGAATGCAGGCAGTAGGTAAGGTTCATCTTCAAACCCATAATTTTTTTTATCATTGTATGATCCTCAAACCCAATCAATCCCCTATTCGAGTGTCTAGACTCAATTTCAATGACTCTATGTACTGTGGAAATATCATGGGAGGGGGATCACCGTGTAAGAGGAAGTATACAATATACATAAAACTATCCACAAAGGCCTAGAAACCTTGATTTCTAGGTTGCATGATAACCATGTTGGTCCTTTCATAAACTAGAAGTTATATTTTTGTTTCATCTTTTGTCTTCAACTCCAGATCTTCAAAGTATGGGGCATTATGGTATAGTACTAGATAAAGAAAATGGGATGGGTATTTGAAGTATCTAAGAGCATGGAATTTTTCTAAGTGGACATGGATGTTATAAAAAAGGAGTTGACAAGGGTCAAACTTTGTGAACACTAAGCCTAAAGGTGGGGTCAAGGTTATTAGAAGCCGGATAGAGTGTCATCTAATCCCCTATCATTGTCATATCCTAATATCTAGCACATCAAGGTAAGATCCTTCCTAGAATTCTCAGAAAAGATAGAGGATTTATATGGTGGTGGATTTGTTGGAATTGGGGTGTCCTTATTCAAGTGATTAGTTAACAATTTTCTCTTTTTAGCTTGGGAAAGGGCTTGATAATTTGGGGCTAGGGCCTTATCATCCAATTATTGCAATTTTGGCCGACTAAGGAAGAATAACATTTGGGATATAGTTATCTTGAGATAATACATATGGCCATAGTGCCATCTGAAGACATTATAGCTCTCTTTTCAGGTGAATAATTGGTCATGCACCAGGTGACAAACTCTGGTAAATGAGGGGTTTGAGGGAAAAATGCTCAGGGAAGGTTTGACTCCCACATGTGACAAAATTCGTGTCCATTGGCCTACTTATACTCACATTAATTGATTAATTGGTAGAGGTCAGGAATGGATAAAGAACAATCATAAATTTCAGCTTCTCGGTCTCCAAGGTTCTCCTCTTTAGGGTGAACTTTAGTTTGAGGCGAAGGTGGGTTAGGTTCTACTGTAGAGGTCATCTTAAGAGTTGATATTCTTTAGAGAGAAGACAAGAAAAATTAGGGTGAAATTACGGTTGAAATTAGCCGATTAGACTGTAGATTTGGGTGGTTGAAAGGTGAGTAGGGTATCTTGGTCATTGGTGCAGCGTGCTGGAACCATTCCTCTTCAGCGTGGTGAATAAGATCTCTTTGGTTTCCCCTTTTACAAATTCAAATTTGAACAATACACACCTTTCATTACGTAAAATTTTGATGTCGTCATTGGGGTCCAAGTGGCCACGTGTCACCTTTGGGTTGGTGCACGTGGCGCCTACGTGTCCTCAGGCACTCATGTGGAGGCTCAATATTGGTGATTTGACTGCACATGTTTCAACGTTGGCAAGCCCATGCGAGATTCAAGTGGCATACAACTGGTAGTTGAGTGGGCACTTATGTGGTTTCCAACCATCATTGGGTAGGTGGTAATGCCTTGGCTGAAGGTGGTTTTGAGGGGGCTTAGTTTCAAGGTGTTGCCAATGCAAATTGGCCACGTGGAACCATGGTTTTTGTCCTATGGCTTGGGCACACACCGATATCCATCAGGAAAGTCAAGGGTGTGCTCTAGTAGAGGACTGTTGATTAGGGCGCTCAGTAATATATATGCTCGACACATCCAAAACACCTTTTCATTTAGCGCTTGGTCAAGATAACTTGTTCCTATGACGATTCAGGCTCTGCGATCATGCACTTAGCTCTATTTTTTCCTTTGGTCTCGGATCTTGGGTGCTTGGCGCCAAAATATTTAGTGCCTTTGTGTGTCTTCTATTCTTTTCATGGCTTGCCTTTAGCGCCCAAGTGCTTCACCTTTATTTCTCTGTCCCATGTCCTAGCACCTTGGTGATAGGATCAATTACCCTCTTGTTAGTGCTTGATTTAACATTTTGATTTAATCCCTTTGGATGAATTTAACCTCTTATTAGTTTTTAGGACTCTGAAACTGAAAATTTACCCTTGTGATAAAGCGGGTGGTGGTAGCTTCAAAGTTTGGGATTCTCTTATTTTTTCCCGACTATGATTTCACAATTCAAATTTTTGGAGCATATCATGGCCTTTACGGGCTATCATTGTATTTTGATTTGATGTGACTCCCATATATCAAAAGTTGCATGCTCCTCCAACTTATCCTTCAACACTCACATTAAGATGGGTTAACATAATGATAGAGAGAAGATTAGGTGATCATGATGCATAGGTATAGTAACACATTGCCTATATATAATGCTAATTTCATAGGAACATGTAGGTGCAACGTACCTTGCCTTTGATGGAATGAAGGAATGCACTTTGATTTGTGAATGATCTTGCATGTTGTTTTGATTATTTTTGTGACCATCCATTTGAGGTTTGAAAACTTGCATGAGCCTATTCTTGAGTTTGATTGCCTTATGTAGGTGGTATGTTTTTTTATTTAGTTGTGTAGGTAGAAGAAATCCTCTCTTGTAGCATTCTGTATCTTTTGTTGCTGAAATGATAATCTTTTGTAGATTCTCTCTTGTAGATTCCTATAACTTTCACTTCTATTGTATTTGTCTTCTATAGGTTCTTGTAAATTTACATTCCTCTAGGAATATCCTCTTATAGATGGTTGTAGGTGTCAAATCTTGTAGGAATTATCTCTTGTATAAACATGTAGGTTTTGATTCCTGTAGGAAGCATCTCCTGTAGATATCTATAGGTGTTGATTCCTGTAGGAAGCATCTCATGTAGATACCTATAGGTGTTGGTTCCTATAGGAAATTGGGTTAGAGAATGTATGCATCAAATATAACCTTTTGTAGGTGTATTTATGAAGTAAAAGGTCAATCCATAGGTACAATACATGAACGAGCCATGAGATGAAGGTGAATGCATGACGAGGGTGGTCTATGCATGGGTTGGTATTTTATGCAAATGAATGATGTGGATAGTGTCTAGAATGTTGGGTTATTTATGGATAGATAGTGGTTCAAATGAATAAATCTACTGAGTGTAATGAATGATAATTTTCATGAATATGTAATGGTGGTGGGACACCCCAATGACCTTATATATTCATTGCATTTTCAATTTTGTATACTTTTCATTTTCAAATCAATATTTTGTATACCAATTTGTTTTGCTTGGTACACACACACACATTACATTTTCAATTTCGTATACTTTTCATTTTCAGATAAGTATTCTGTATACCATTCTATTTTTGTTTGGTACATGTGCACACACACAAACACACACACACACCGAGCCATGTATCTTGTATCTCCACCAATTTTTGGACTTTAATAGTTGATTATGATATGTAATATCCCAACTGATATTTGCTGTCTTTTTATAGAGTTTCTAATTTAGTTGTTGTTTGCTTGAGGTCTTGTTTCCCAATACTTAAAGAAAATATGAATGCATGTCCAGAACTATGATTGCATGATATTGCATGCAAAGTGCATGGGGTTGCAAAACCCTAAAAACCCAAGTAATGAAATGTGCAATAAGATCAATTCAGAAATGATGCATGTATATATCAATGGTTTTTTATTTAGATATAGAACAATATAAGGAAGACATGCAAGTCATGCACTGAGAATAGACCAAGATATGAGATGTCCTCTTCAAGATAATTTCCCGATGAAAGGATGGCGTCTGCTTAAGTCTTCAAATTTAATTATAAGTGCTCCAGATATATGATATGGCTCCAAGAAGTATGTATTAGGATTATAGTGGCCTTCTGATCAATATGGAATATGCATGCAATCCATGCACTAGGTCTAGGTTAGAAAACATGTTGCTCCCTCAAGTAAAATCGTTCATGCAAGGAAAGGCACCCTCTTGGTATGAAATTCAATGAGAACTTTCTCTAGAAGATGATGTAGAATCTTGTATTCGATAAAAAGGCTAATATTGGCTCTCTAGGAAGAATGTAAGAGACTTGCAGACCAAATAACAATTGTAGGTCTAGATATGAAGATCCCTTCCTTTGTCCAATTCGCCCATGCAGAGAAGGCGAGTTCTTCTTGATCCAACTATGGAATTTAACCTTCAAAATTAATGAGAATGGATCCAATAGTTGTAGGATAGATCAATAGCAATATACCTATGAATTATGAGAAGGATAGGTCCAATAATGCTCAGATAATTCCGCCCTCAGTGCTCCAATGAATGCGCCTTCTCTATCTTATTAAATGTGCTGCGGTATACTTGAATTCTACTGAAGAATGATGAATCTTGTTGTATTGATGAATAACAATGATGGACCTGTATGATCCATGTTGATGTATATGTAACTTCGGAATGTATTTCACATATATGTATATTGTATTCCTATAGAGATGTTATTATTCCTCTATACGGAAGTGTCGTCATTTATATTGTAAGTGTCGTAACTTATACTTGATGGGTTATTAGACCACCTTGTTGGGGTCGGCCCTGTATAAGTCATGTGGGTCAAAGGATTATTAGACCACCCTATTGGGGGTCTTCCCAGTCAGCATTATGTTATGTGGTTAAGTTAAGGCCGACCTAGTAAAGGTTATTAGGCAAGTCAAGTCAAGTATAAATAGAGTGCGGGAGGCACTCTATTTGATCATTCTATTCTCACACACACTCTTTGGAGAGTGGCGCACTTGTGGAGGAGGAGAAGCTGCTGCTAGAAGATGTCTATCTCTTATGCTTGGGTTGTATCATTTCTCTATCTATCTCTAAGGAAGTTATTGGGGTTTTTCACCTTTATGGTTTTCCCTAAGTAAACTCTGTCTCTCTTGTGTGCTTGCATTATTGTGTCCATGATTGATATGCTGTACATGTTGTTATCTCAGTTAAGATCCTAGATCAGATTGAAGTAAATTATGAAAAACTAACATGGTATCAGAGCTAGCCTGAAAGAAGGCATGGTATGGCATGTATGACACTTGTTGCACTTGCAATGCTAGGGCTTGATATAGCAAAAACCAGTGATCGTAGAAATTTCGCTATAAATCCATTTTGGAGAAGTTTTCGCATCTGAAACTTTTACAGGTCGAAGATCCGATCCCCATGTACCTTGTGTCCAAAGGACAACTTCTAATTCGATGTACTTTGTGTTTTATGATCTGTACAATCTAGGGTTTCTGCCTCTTCTAGATCTAAGTCATAAACAGGTGACCTGGGAAAAAAGGTCATAACTTGGGCTAGGAAGCTCCAAATGAAATTTATTAAAATGTGACAGGTAGTGCACGGACTGTACTTTCTTAGGTAACTTTTTCAGAGGCCGAAACTGAACCAGTGACATGTGGAACGCCGTACAAGTCCGCTCTCCTTTTTTATCCCATAAACAGGTCACGTTACGACACTTGGCATAACTCTCTCTCGGAGAATCCATTTGAGGTCAGACCTATGGGGTTGGAAAGATGATAGGTCATGCTACCACAAGAAAAATTTTCAAGCCCTGTGGATTGGAAAGTTCAGAGTTACACTAGAAACAATCAGGTGCATATTTCTGTCAAAACATAATTGGATTTTGAGCACCTTCATTCATGGCTCCAGTAATTAGGGTTTCAGAGAAAGTTGGTATTTTTGTAATCGAAGACCACGACTGAATGCTACTCATCAAAATCAAAATTTAAAGACCAAGATCAAATTTTTTGGTTGGGTAGAAGGCCAGGCTTGATCAAACCCTAGTTCGGGACTTTGATCGGAAAAGTGGAAAATTAGGGCTTCTGCAAAAGTTGGAATTTTTGAAGTCTGTGACCATGGCTGGAAGCTCCTATGAAAAATCAAAGTTTTGAGCTTTGGATCGAACCTTTTGGTTGGGAAGAAGGGTGGGCTTTATCAAACCCTAGTTTGGGATCCTGTCCAGAAGATCCGGAAGTCTCAAAGGCAATTTTGAGGGGTGAAACTTTGCAGTTTTCAAATTCTGAGTATACCAAGTTGATCAGCTCATCAAGGCACATCTTTCTATCCTTTCAAAAGTTTGAAATTCAAAATTTGAATGTTTAGGGTTTCCTTGACAAACCTCAATCCAGCTCCAGATCCAGTTTCTGCAAATCAAGTGGATTGGGTTAATCCTAGAAGAAAATGGATTGGTCACCTGCATAAGTGAAGAAGTTCCCGTTTCAGAGGGAGATGAGGCTAAGGCCTTACATAAGAAGATTACAAAGCAATCTCTACAGGTATGACTCATATAGGTATGTTTCGAATTCTGTTCATAATTAAGTTTATGATATGTTTGTCTTCATATTATTACGGTTAGTACAATCTTGGTTATTTTTAGACTTGTCGTATCACCTTAATAAAATTATGAATGCATGATAGAAGATATTCATTGATTAGGGTTTTTTTGAAACTTATGATTGTACTAATGCATTGTGATGTTGTATGAGGTTGATGTTGTCCACTAACATGAAAGGTACATCAAGAAAGACAAATCATGTTCTAGTTCAAGAACATATAACCATGGTGACCTGAAGACAAAGGTTCATCCATTGCCATGGGTCACATAGAAGATCTACTTACGAGGTATGTATAACTTGGTTCTATAATGGTTAACCTATGAGATATGTAGGTAACTAGCACAAATCATTGAAGAAAAAAAGAAGACATTATGCGGGTATGTTAGACATAAGTAGCTAGCATGCTAATCCAGGTATGTTTTTCCTATATCAAGTTAGAATCCTACCTTGTGTTAGGATCTCTTATATAAGTATACATGGCATGATTGATAAGGATTATTTATGAAGTTAGAAATTTAAGTAATCCAGGGTTTATGCATATTATGTCTCTTACCTTGATTGATGATATGACTAACCAGAAAAGTCTTTTGGTCAAATATGAATATGCATGAGTAAGAGAAGTCTTCCTTAAAACATTGAATGCTAATGCTTATTATCTGTGTTTGAAATGATCATGACTATATATGTTTAAGATTATTGTAGTATTGAGATTATACTAATGAATGCATGATTATGTATCAGATCTCGAGGATATCACAATAATGATACTTGTAAGCATGCATAGTGATCGAGGATGGATATAAGTTCAAGGACAGGTAATCCAGGAAGCAAAGATCAAGAGGGAGCACACTCCAGTAGTTTCTGCAAGGATGCAGATATTTAGAGGGAGTCGACCACTTCTCACAATCCACATCATAATGGAGTTGAAAAGATTCAGAGGGAGTCCACCGAACAACCAAACAAAGATAAGTATTTGAATTGTCATTTCTTACATATTTGTTTGTTTAAATAATGTTGTTCAATGATGTATATGATTATGTTCCTAGACTTAGGTTGTGTATTATGAATATTAGAATAATTGCATTAATGAACAGTATACTACTAACATGCATGTGATGGGTAAGTGGCCTATGGCACTGTACAATATTCCATTGCTACTTATCTAGAATGAAACCTCTTTGCTGACATGTTGGGAGTAGTGCAAACTCTTAACAATGTTCTGGTAGAGATTGGAAGGCATCTAGAAAGTTACAAGATATGGATGAATGTTGTATTGAAGCATTGGCTAAAATAATTGCATGACTGTATGACATATTTCTTTATGTGTAAGAATTTGTTCTGAAAACTATGAGATGTTTCTAATCATCTCAGATAATTCCGCCCTCAGTGCTCCAATGAATGCGCCTTCTCTATCTTATTAAATGTGCTGCGGTATACTTGAATTCTACTGAAGAATGATGAATCTTGTTGTATTGATGAATAACAATGATGGACCTGTATGATCCATGTTGATGTATATGTAACTTCGGAATGTATTTCACATATATGTATATTGTATTCCTATAGAGATGTTATTATTCCTCTATACGGAAGTGTCGTCATTTATATTGTAAGTGTCGTAACTTATACTTGATGGGTTATTAGACCACCTTGTTGGGGTCGGCCCTGTATAAGTCATGTGGGTCAAATTGTTATTAAACCACCCTATTGGGGGTCTGCCCAGTCATCATTATGTTATGTGGTTAAGTTAAGGCCGACCTAGTAAAGGTTATTAGGCAAGTCAAGTCAAGTATAAATAGAGTGCGGGAGGCACTCTATTTGATCATTCTATTCTCACACACACTCTTTGGAGAGTGGCGCACTTGTGGAGGAGGAGAAGCTGCTGCTAGGAGATGTCTATCTCTTATGCTTGGGTTGTATCATTTATCTATCTATCTCTAAGGAAGTTATTGGGGTTTTTCACCTTTATGGTTTTCCCTAAGTAAACTCTGTCTCTCTTGTGTGCTTGCATTATTGTGTCCATGATTGATATGCTGTACATGTTGTTATCTCAGTTAAGATCCTAGATCAGATTGAAATAAATTATGAAAAACTAATATGGTATCAGAGCTAGCCTGAAAGAAGGCATGGTATGGCATGTATGACACTTGTTGCACTTGCAATGCTAGGGCTTGATATAGCAAAAACCAGTGATCGTAGAACTTTCGCTATAAATCCATTTTGGAGAAGTTTTCGCATTTGAAACTTTTACAGGTCGAAGATCCGATCCCCATGTACCTTGTGTCCAAAGGACAACTTCTAATTCGATGTACTTTGTGTTTTATGATCTGTACAATCTAGGGTTTCTGCCTCTTCTAGATCTGAGTCATAAACAAGTGACCTAGGAAAAAAGGTCATAACTTGGGCTAGGAAGCTCCAAATGAAATTTATTAAAATGTGACAAGTAGTGCACGGACTGTACTTTCTCAGGTAACTTTTTCAGAGGCCGAAACTGAACCAGTGACATGTGGAACGCCGTACAAGTTCGCTCTCCTTTTTTATCCCATAAACAGGTCATGTTGTGACACTTGGCATAACTCTCTCTCGGAGAATCCATTTGAGGTCGGACCTATGGGGTTGGAAAGATGATAGGTCATGCTACCACAAGAAAATTTTTCAATCCCTGTGGATTGGAAAGTTCAGAGTTACACTAGAAACAATCAGGTGCATATTTCTGTCAAAACATAATTGGATTTTGAGCACCTTCATTCATGGCTCCAGTAATTAGGGTTTCAGAGAAAGTTGGTATTTTTGTAATCGAAGACCACGGCTGAATGCTACTCATCAAAATCAAAATTTAAAGACCAAGATCAAATTTTTTGGTCGGTTAGAAGGCCGGGCTTGATCAAACCCTAGTTCGGGACTTTGATCGGAAAAGTGGAAAATTAGGGCTTCTGCAAAAGTTGGAATTTTTGAAGTCTGTGACCATGGCTGGAAGCTCCTCAGAAAAATCAAAGTTTCGAACTTTGGATCGAACCTTTTGGTTGGGAAGAAGGGTGGGATTTATCAAACCCTAGTTTGGGATCCTGTCCAGAAGATCCGGAAGTCTCAAAGGCAATTTTGAGGGGTGAAACTTTGCAATTTTCAAATTCTGAGTATACCAAGTTGATCAGCTCATCAAGGCACATCTTTCTATCCTTTCAAAAGTTTGAAATTCAAAATTTGAATGTTTAGGGTTTCCTTGACAAACCTCAATCAGCTCCAGATCCAGTTTTTGCAAATCAAGTGGATTGGGTTAATCCTAGAAAAAAATGGATTGGTCACCTGCATAAGTGAAGAAGTTCCCGTTTCAGAGGGAGATGAGGCTAAGGCCTTACATAAGAAGATTACAAAGCAATCTCTACAGGTATGAATCATATAGGTATGTTTCGAATTCTGTTCATAATTAAGTTTATGATATGTTTGTCTTCATATTATTACGGTTAGTACAATCTTGGTTATTTTTAGACTTGTCGTATCACCTTAGTAAAATTATGAATGCATGATAGAAGATATTCATTGATTAGGGTTTTTTTGAAACTTATGATTGTACTAATGCATTGTGATGTTGTATGAGGTTGATGTTGTCCACTAACATGAAAGGTACATCAAGAAAGACAAATCATGTTCTAGTTCAAGAACATATGACCATGGTGACATGAAGACAAAGGTTCATCCATTGCCATGGATCACATAGAAGATCTACTTACGAGGTATGTATAACTTGGTTCTATAATGGTTAACCTATGAGATATGCAGGTAACTAGCACAAATCATTGAAGAAAAAAAGAAGACATTATGCGGGTATGTTAGACATAAGTAGCTAGCATGCTAATCCAGGTATGTTTTTCCTATATCAAGTTAGAATCCTACCTTGTGTTAGGATCTCTTATATAAGTATACATGGCATGATTGATAATGATTATTTATGAAGTTAGAAATTTAAGTAATCCAGGGTTTATGCATATTATGTCTCTTACCTTGATTGATGATATGACTAACCAGAAAAGTCTTTTGGTCAAATATGAATATGCATGAGTAAGAGAAGTCTTCCTTAAAACATTGAATGCTAATGCTTATTATCTGTGTTTGAAATGATCATGACTATATATGTTTAAGATTATTGTAGTATTGAGATTATACTAATGAATGTATGATTATGTATCAGATCTCGAGGATATCACAATAATGATACTTGTAAGCATGCATAGTGATCGAGGATGGATATAAGTTCAAGGACAGGTAATCCAGGAAGCAAAGATCAAGAGGGAGCACACTCCAGTAGTTTCTGCAAGGATGCAGATATTTAGAGGGAGTCGACCACTTCTCACAATCCACATCATAATGGAGTTGAAAAGATTCAGAGGGAGTCCACCCAACAACCAAACAAAGATAAGTATTTGAATTGTCATTTCTTACATATTTGTTTGTTTAAATAATGTTGTTCAATGATGTATATGCTTATGTTCCTAGACTTAGGTTGTGTATTATGAATATTAGAATAATTGCATTAATGAACAGTATACTACTAACATGCATGTGATGGGTAAGTGGCCTATGGCACTGTACAATATTCCATTGCTACTTATCTAGAATGAAACCTCTTTGCTGACATGTTGGGAGTAGTGCAAACTCTTAACAATGTTCTGGTAGAAATTGGAAGGCATCTAGAAAGTTACAGGATATGGATGAATGTTGTATTGAAGCATTGGCTAAAATAATTGCATGACTGTATGACATATTTCTTTATGTGTAAGAATTTGTTCTGAAAACTATGAGATGTTTCTAATCATCTCAGATAATTCCGCCCTCAGTGCTCCAATGAATGCGCCTTCTCTATCTTATTAAATGTGCTGCGGTATACTTGAATTCTACTGAAGAATGATGAATCTTGTTGTATTGATGAATAACAATGACGGACCTGTATGATCCATGTTGATGTATATGTAACTTCGGAATGTATTTCACATATATGTATATTTTATTCCTATAGAGATGTTATTATTCCTCTATACGGAAGTGTCGTCATTTATATTGTAAGTGTCGTAACTTATACTTGATGGGTTATTAGACCACCTTGTTGGGGTCGGCCCTGTATAAGTCATGTGGGTCAAATTGTTATTAAACCACCCTATTGGGGGTCTGCCCAGTCAGCATTATGTTATGTGGTTAAGTTAAGGCCGACCTAGTAAAGGTTATTAGGCAAGTCAAGTCAAGTATAAATAGAGTGCGGGAGGCACTCTATTTGATCATTCTATTCTCACACACACACTCTTTGGAGAGTGGCGCACTTGTGGAGGAGGAGAAGCTGCTGCTAGGAGATGTCTATCTCTTATGCTTGGGTTGTATCATTCCTCTATCTATCTCTAAGGAAGTTATTGGGGTTTTTCACCTTTATGGTTTTCCCTAAGTAAACTTTGTCTCTCTTGTGTGCTTGCATTATTGTGTCCATGATTGATATGCTGTACATGTTGTTATCTCAGTTAAGATCCTAGATCAGATTGAATTAAATTATGAAAAAATAACATGGTATCAGAGCTAGCCTGAAAGAAGGCATGGTATGGCATGTATGACACTTGTTGCACTTGCAATGCTAGGGCTTGATATAGCAAAAACCAGTGATCGTAGAACTTTCACTATAAATCCATTTTGGAGAAGTTTTCGCATCTCAAACTTTTACAGGTCGAAGATCCGATCCCCATGTACCTTGTGTCCAAAGGACAACTTCTAATTCAATGTACTTTGTGTTTTATGATCTGTACAATCTAGGGTTTCTGCCTCTTCTAGATCTGAGTCATAAATAGGTGACCTAGGAAAAAAGGTCATAACTTGGGCTAGGAAGCTCCAAATGAAATTTATTAAAATGTGACAGGTACCTGACGAACCTGAGACCAGATATTTGCTTTGTGGTGAACACATTGAGCCAATTCCTGACGGATCCCATAGGTGTTCACCTGGTTGTTGTAAAGCATATTCTGAGGTACCTGAAGGGTACAGTTGACTATGGGCTCAAGTATGATGCGAATCAAAAGTTTAACCTGCAGGGTTATGTTGATTCAGATTGGGCAGGCAGTGCTGCAGATAGGAAGAGCACTTCTGGGTGCTGCTTCAGTATGGGATCAAGAGTGATCTCTTGGTTTAGCAGGAAGCAGTCCTACGTAGCACTGAGTACAGCCGAAGCAGAGTATGTTTTCGGCTAGTTGTGAGTATATGAGTTATTTGATCTTCCGTTGGATGCTACTGGTATCTATTGTGACAACCAGAGTTCTGTGAAGCTGTCTGAGAACCTAGTGTTCCATGACAGGTCGAAGCACATTGAGATCAAATATCACTATAACAGGGATATGGTACAGAGAGGAGCAGTGAAGCTCCTATATATTTCGATGGATGAGCAGATTGCAGATGTACTGATGAAACCACTAGCCAGAGTGAAGTTTGAGTACTTCAGAGAAAGGCTTGGTGTTCTTCAGATTGACGACACTTTGAGGAAGAAGTGATGGACACATTTGCTGAAGCTATTCCAAGCATGGTGAGAGGAGGATCCTTCCATGGATATGGATGTAAGCGCTGGATGATGAGCATCAGGACGATGCTCCAGTTACTACTCTGTATATGCATCATGTTGGATGCTGGATATGATTAGTTGGATAATTTATATGTATGTATGCACCATGTTGGATGTTGGACATGATCAGTTGGATCATTTATATGTATGTATGCATCATGTTGGATGTTGGATATGATCAATTGGATCATTTATATGTATGTACGTATTATGTTGGATGCTGGATATGATCAGTTGGATCATTTATATGTATGTATGCATAATGTTGGATGCTGGATATGATCAGTTGGATCATGTGTATGTATTTGTATATGTATCAGGTGGATACATTGTATGATCAGGTAGATCATGTATGATGATATTTATCAGGCAGATACTGTGTATGCATCGGGTGGATGCATTGTATGATCAGGATGATCATGGATGATGAGCTTCAGGATGTTGCTCCAGATGACATGCGTCAGGACGATGCAGTGATGATGATCAGGATGATCATGTGTACATCGGGATGATGTATGGTGAGTATCAGGTTGATACTCTGTGGCCATGGATAGGTTGTGCAGATAAGCATATAATAGTGCCCTGGGAGGTTTGCAGATTCTCTTGCTAGGTTTTGCCGCTAGCATATAATAGCTCCCTGGGAGATCTGAAAAATGCTCTTTTGAGGTTTTGCTTTGGGAGGACATATAATAGCACCCTGGGAGGTTTGCAGATTCTCTTGCTAGGTTTTGCCGCTGGCATATAATAGATCCTTGGGAGATCTGGAAAATGCTCTTTCAAGGTTTTGTCCTATGGCATATAATAATGCCCTGGGATATTAGATAGGTTGGGATGTGTTCCCGTAATAAGTCCTGGGATGCTCTTTCGAGGTTTTATCATGACCACATGTAATATCACCTTGGGAGATCTGATAGGTTGGGATGTGTTCCCGTAATAAGTCTTGGGATGCTCTTGCGAGGTTTTGTGGTGGCTACATATAATAGTGCCCTGGGAGATCCAACAGGTTGAGCTGTGTGCTCATGATCAATCATGGGATTCTCTTTCGAGGTTTTGTGGTGGGGTCACATGTAATAGCTCATTGGGAGATCCAATAGTTTAGGCTGTGTGCCCGTAATAAGTCCTGGGATGCTCTTGCGAGGTTTTTTGAGGCACGTAATAAGTCCCGAGGATTCCACAGTATGGCCAGTGATGATGAAGATGTGTAGGTGGTGGGCCTACACCCAGTATGAAAAAGGAATGGCTCTGTAGAACTTCCTATGACGAGTAGATTCATAGATTGATTGAGATAGCAGAAGCAGTGATGATGACAATGATTCGATGACGATGATCTAGAGAAGAAGACTTGTGCTAGAAGACCTGTGTCGAGAAATACCTTCCTAGTTAAGAGGGAGTGTTGATGTATATGTAACTTCGGAATGTATTTCACATATCTGTATATTGTATTCCTATAAAGATGTTATTATTCCTCTATACGGAAGTGTCGTAATTTATATTGTAAGTGTCCTAACTTATACTTGATGGGTTATTAGACCACCTTGTTGGGGTCGGCCCTGTATAAGTCATGTGGGTCAAAGGGTTATTAGACCACCCTATTGGGGGTCGGCCATGCGGGTCAAAGGGTTATTAGACCACCCTATTGGGGGTCGGCCCAGTCAACATTATGTTATGTGGTTAAGTTAATGCTGACCTAGTAAAGGTTATTAGGCAAGTCAAGTCAAGTATAAATAGAGTGCGGGAGGCACTCTATTTGATCATTCTATTCTCACACACACTCTTTGGAGAGTGGCGCACTTGTGGAGGAGGAGAAGCTGCTGCTAGGAGATGTCAATCTCTTATGCTTGGGTTGTATCATTGCTCTATCTATCTCTGAGGAAGTTATTGGGGTTTTTCACCTTTATGGTTTTCCCTAAGTAAACTCTGTGTCTCTTGTGTGCTTGCATTATTGTGTCCATGATTGATATGTTGTACATGTTGTTCTCTCAGTTAAGATCCTAGATCAGATTGAAGTAAATTATAAAAATCTAACAATCCAACCCTGGAAGTGACTAGGGCAGATATATTTCACTGCCTAAATACACTTGTTGGCTAAGGGATGCGCCCTCAACCCTAACACAACTCAACAAAGCTCTCAAATTGAATTTCACTGATCAACAATAAACTTAGTAGACTGAGAAACTCACTTTTTCCTTCTTTTATCACTTTGACATTACATGCCCTGACTCGCTTTTCTTATTTATTTTGCAGTTGATATTGCATGCACTACTTCCTGTATGCATGCCACTTAATTAATGTGCTTCTGCTGCATGCACTATGAAATATGTCCCACATGTAATGCATATAAGTTTCTCCTTGTTCTTGTGGCCCTCTTTTATCTATTGATGACCCAATAACACTGATTAAGATCTTCTTTTGTTCTGAATGGTATCAGTCATTAGACAATTCCCTGATTGTCTGTACTCGCTTGAACCTATGGGAATTATATAGGTTAGCAAGATGGTCCTTGGTGCTTAAGCAGAAGATGATATTACAGTCCTCCTCGCTCGAAATTGCTTGTACTCAAGCAATTGTAAGGCTGGGTGCTGCAGTACATGTTCGCCTTCCCATGTGGCCTCTTTTATTGGTATTTCTTTCCATTGAACCAAGTATTCTCGTATGATCATGTTCCTTAATTTTCTTTCTCGAACTTGCAGGATTTGTTCTGGAACCAAAATTAGTTGCCCCTTGTCATCAAGGGGGTTATCTCTGAAGAAGTAATAATATGTTGGCCCAATGATTTCTTGAGGTTAGACACATGTAACACATTATGAATTTTAATTTCTTTTGGTAACTCAAGCTCATATGCCACATCTCCAACTTTTCATACTATCTTATAAGGACCATAAAATCGAGGCTTTAATTTCTCTGCTCCTTTATTCTTAAGGGATGATTGTATGTACGGATATAGCCATAAGTATACCAAATCCCCTACCTTGAAATTGCGCCCAATCCTGTGCCTTTCTGCATTTATCTTTTGTTGGTTCTGGACAGTCTGTAGATATTCTTTGAGTATCTTGAGAATATCCCGACTTTCCTGAATCCACTCCTTCGCTTTAGGAGCCCCGCTGTCACCAAATACTATGTCTACAAAAGATAAGGCATCATAACCATAAAATTATTTAAAAGGATTCATTCTAATGGACATATGGTATGTATTATTGTAGCAGTATTCTCCTATGTGTATCCATTTAATCCATGTCCTCTGCTGCCATTCTACATAGTTCCTCAAGTATCACTAAAAACACTTGCTGACTATCTTTGTATGTCCATCACTCTGAGGATGATAACTGGTGCTCATAGCCAATTCTGTCCCAATCAACCTGAAAATATCTTGCCAAAATGCTCCTATGAAATTACTGTCCATATCATTGACAATAGTCTTAGGCAACCCGTGCAACTTGAATACCTCTCTGAATTTTTTTTTTTCTACCTGTGCTACTGAATAGTCGGAAGGAATGGAAAAAAAATGAGTGAATTTAGTCATCTTGTCAACAACTACGTACAAACAATCTCTACCCTGTACATTGGGAAACCCTGTAATAAATTCCATTGAAATACTTTCCCATTTTTGCTCGAGGATGGGTAATGGCTGAAGTAGACCTTCCCGATGAGTATGATCTATCTTATTCTGCTGGATCACACTACATTCCCTCACATGCTGCATTACATTGTTTTTGAGGCCCTTCCATGAGATCCTCTCTCTGATCTATCTGTAAGTCTTAAGGAACCCCTGGTGTCTTGCTAATGGTGAATCATGAGAAGCTTGTAGGATCTTTTTCTTAAGTGTGGCCTCAAGAACTAAGTAGATTCCGTTATTATAGTGGATAATGTCATCTATCACCCTTTACCTGTCATCTTGTATCCGTCCTTTCAATATTTCACAAGCAAAATTATTTTTGGAGTATTCAACCAAAAGATGAGATCTCCAATCCATGGAAATGATCATAAGAGATAAATTCATCTGTCATCTAGAAAGGGTGTCTGCTACCACATTGTTTTTCCCTTTTATATATTCAATCTCGAAATCATAAGCTTGGATCTTACTCACCCATTTTTGTTGTCTCTCATCTAACTCTTTCAGTTTCAAGAAGTAATTTAAGCTATTATGATATGTCTTAACTTTAAATATGCCACCCACTAAGTATTGTCTGAATTTGGTTAGGGCATGAAGAATTGGTAACATTTCCTTGTCATAGATTGAGTAGTGGCGCTCATAGTCCTTTAAATTTATGCTCTTGAATGCAATAGGGTGATTATTCTGCATCAACACTTTTGCAATACCCTCTCCTGAATCATCACATTCTAATGCGAATGGTTGGATAAAATATGGTAGGGCTAGTACGGGGCATGAACTCATTACCTTCTTCATTTTCTCAAATGTTTGTTGTGCTTCCTATGACCAATTGAATGCCCCCTTCTTCGTAATATCGATAAGTGGAGTTGTCATATGTGAAAACCGACTGACATATCTCCTGTAATAAGTGCAAAGGCCCAAGAATTCTTTCAATTCTATCATATTTTTAGGGGTAGGCCACTCTAGTATGGATTTAAACGTTTCTAGGTGTACTTGTACCCCCTTTGCTCCTATCACGTGCCCTAAGTACAACATCTCTTGTATACCAAACTCACATTTGGACATCTTTGCATACAATGATTGTTCTTTTAGAATTCCCAGTACTTCATCAAGGTGCTTTAAATTTTATTCCCAAGTTTTACTATAAATAAATATATCATCAAAGAATAAAAGAATAAACTTACGCAATTGAGCCTTGAAAGTGTGATTCATGCATGACTTAAAAGTGGTTGGTGCATTAGTGAGCCCAAATGGAATCACCAAGAACTCATAGTGTCCATAGTGTCAATGGAAGGCTATCTTTGGAACATCCTGTTACCTCACCCTTATCTGATGGTATCCTTATCGGAGGTCAATTTTAGAGAAGTATAGATGATGGGGCCTTGGGTCGACCTCAGCCAACTCAACGCTCAACCTTCCAGGATCTGGGATGATTCTCTCGAATTAGCCCCTGACTCAGCTAGAAACTAGCCTAGTCCTTCTGCCACGTAGGCATGACCTTCAAAACAGGATTTCCGCAACCTTCTGGGGTTTCCACCCTTTGGAAATGGCTTCCCAAAATTTCTATTGGGATTACCTTTTTTTCTGCAGCTTTGCACGTTTCGGGTTTCGGGCGTGCTTCTTGCATCCTCCAGAAAATATTTTCGCAACTTCTTCCAGAATGCTTCTTTCCGCAATATATTTCCCACCACTTGCGGGTTTCGGGGTGTTCACTGACTTACTCGAAAAGTCCTCCCCAAAAATACTTCCCGAAATGTTGTTTCCACAATGCTTCACCGTTAACCATTGCGCTGCTTCTCTTTTGCGGGAATTATCTCCACTGTCGATCTTTTCAGATGTAATCTTAGTCGTTGATCTGAAATCAAGGCGGGATCCTTCAATTCGACTTGTGGGAACGATAATCTCTACGCAACTTCACTTCGGGCGATCTTTCCCCTTCGTCGATCTCCTGTTCGGCTTGAATCCGAGCCGTTCGACGCTGCTAAGCCAATATACTTGGTTTCTTCATGAATCCTTGGTTGATTGATCATGGAATGATCAACATCGCTGCGATCCTCGTCTGAATGATTGGGAAAATCAAACATAAACAAGAATGCTACTTAACAATTCGCGGGTGATTAGTCTGCAAACACATTGGGGTTCTTTTCTGCATACTGAAATCAAATGAACGCAATACAGAGATTCTTTCACACAGAAATCAAGTCAACAACGCAGATAGCTCAACCTGATAGAAACTCAAAGAATTATTGATTCAATTACATAGAAAGGTGCCTTCAACACACAGTTCTTCTAACTTTGCTTACAGAAATATGAAAGCTGTATTCCTGATAGAATGACCCCTCATACAGAGCTAACCAACCAACCCCTAACTCATTCTATTCTGCCCTACTTATGCATTCGACTATCTAACAGAATTTTGTGCCACTCAAACAACCTAACAACCTAACAAAATCCACAACGGTGGGTCTGCATCATCAGTTAGCCGACTTCCTAAACTGGCCTGATCTCCATGCAGGGAGTATCATCTCACCACTAGCCCTATCATACCAAAATTAGACAACACATCAATTTACAACATGCGTGAATTCAAAGGATAACATAAAACAAATTATCACGAAACAACTCAGACTGTCCACATCAGAACAGTTTGTCCTCAGCTAGTCACAACATGTGTGCCATGTAGTCACATCGCTGACTCATCAACGATGCTCCTGCATCAGACTCCCAAGGTTAAAATTTATGAACCCTTGTTCAGTAAGTCTGTTACTAAGAAACCATTGGCCTCCAATTCTTTAGCATACATCCATGTAGAATCTTCCGCAGGATGTCCTTTCCACTTGATCAAGTACTCCATGTAGTCCCTCTGTCTAGTACTTCTTGCAACTCTAGTCTCCAAGATATGATCATCTTCTGAAGGCTGGGCCATAGGAATTTGTTTCAGCCATTGAAGATCTTCCACTTTTGACACTTGTCCTGTATCATATGTCACATAAGCATACAGCTCTGAAACATTAAAAATAGGTGATATGCCAATTCCTGTTGGTATTTCCAGTTCATAGGCATTTTTTGAAAATTTCCTAAGTATCCTGCAAGGTCCAATCTTCTTCATCTTTAGCTTGTTGTACTCTCCTTTTGGAAACCTCTCTTTCCTCAGATGTGCTAAAACCAAGACTCCCACTTCATAGTTTTTCTCCCTTCTTTTGACATCTGCTCTGGCCTTATACCCACTGTTACTCCTCTGCAATATTTCCTTAACCTGCTCTTGCAGTTCATTGATCCTTGCTGCAAAATATTCTCCATCTGCACTCCTTTTCTCCAATTGGCCTAAATCTCGAAGTTCACATGCTCCTCTTGGCTGCATTCCATACATAATTTGAAATGGACTCATCCCTGTACTCTTGTTTGCTGAATCATTGTATGCAAACTTAGCTTGGATCAATACCTTATCCCACTGCTTGGGACTTTCTCTGATTAGGCTTCTCAACATGTTACCTAGAATCTTGTTTACTACTTCAGTCTGTCCATCAGACTGTGGATGATATGCTGAACTGAAGTTCAACTTAGTACCCAATTTCTTCCACAAGGTTCTCCAGAAATGACTTGTGGACTTCACATCCCTGTCCGATACAATACTCTTAGGTAAACCATGTAGCTTCACAACTTCATCAAAAAACAAGTTAGCAATGTGTGTGGCATCACTAGTCTTAAAACATGGAACAAAATGCGCCATCTTAGTGAATCTATCCACCACCACAAAAATTGAATCATATCCCTTCTGAGTTTTCATCAAACCCAAAACAAAATCCATACTCACAGAATCCCAAGGCCTAGTTGGAATAGGCAATGGTGCATATAATCCTATGTTCTAGCTTCTTCCTTTGGCATGCTGACATGCCCTACATCTGCACACAAAATTCTCAACTTCAGAACTCATCTTTGGCCAAAAGTAAAAATGACTTAACTGACCAAAAGTTTTATCACTTCCAAAGTGTCCCGCCATTCCTCCATTGTGCTTTTCTTGTATTAAGTTCTCGCTCATGGAACATTTTGGAATACATAGCTTACTGTTTTTAAAGAGTAAACCATCTTGTAACATATACTCAATCCATGTCTCTCTGTCGGTTTCTATAGGATTCCTACAAGCTCTATATGTATTTTGAAAATCAATGTTAGTTTCATACAAATCCCTTAAGTGTTAAAATCCCACAACTTGGATCTGATTCTCTTGCACCATCAATTGCCTCCTGATTAAAGCATCAGCTACTCGATTTGACTTCCCACTTATGTGCTTTATCACAAAGGTAAAGTTTTGCATGAACTCAACCCACTTGACATGTTTATGGTTTAGCTTAGGTTGCTGCATGATATACTGCAATGCATGATTATCTGAAAACAAAACAAACTCACTAGGCATCAGATAATGTCTCCAATGTTTTAATGCTTGAACAATAGCATAAAATTCCTTATCATACGAGGAATAATTCTGTTTAGGCTCATTTAGCTTTTCACTGAAATATGCTACAGGTCTGTCTTCTTGACTGAGTATAGCTCCAATTGCTACTCCACTGGCATCACACTTCACTTGGAAAGGGTGCTTGAAATCTGGTAATTTCAGTACTGGTTGTTCAGTAATCTTCTTCTTAAAGAACTGAAAGCTCCTTTCAGCCTCTACTGTCCATTGAAATGGTTGCTGATCTTTCCAGATGGTTTCAATGATAGGTGCACAAATACCACTGAACTTATTTATAAACTTCCTATAAAAACTTGCCAATCCATGGAAACTTCTGACCTCAAAAATACTCCGTGGTGAAGGCCAATCAATGATTGCTTGCACTTTCTCTGGATCCATCTTCAATCCATCACTTGAGATAACAAAACCCAAGTACACTAGCTCTGACTTCATAAATGTACACTTTTTCACATTTACTAGCAACTTTTCCTGTTGCAGTCTTTCCAAGACATATCTCAGATGCTTCAAATGCTCTTCTTCTGATCGACTGAAATTCAGAATATCATCAAGGTAAACTATCACAAACTTACCTATGAAATATCTCAAGACTTCATTCATCAACCTCATGAATGTGCTTGGTGCATTGGACAACCCAAATGGCATCACCAACCATTCATACAATCCCTCATTTGTCTTGAAGGCTGTTTTCCACTCATCTCCTTCTCAAATTCTAATATGATGATATCCACTCTTCAAGTCCAGTTTTGAAAAGCAGGTTGTCCCACTAAGGAAATCCATCATGTCATCCATCCTCGGTAATGGAAATCTGTATCTGATAGTAATCTTGTTAATTGCTCCGGAGTCAGTACACATCCTCCACTCACCATCCTTTTTCGGTGTTAGTACTGCTGGTACTGCACATGGACTCAGACTCTTCTGAACCAATCCCTTGTCTACCAATCCTTGTACTTGCCTTCTGACTTCTTCATTCTCTTGAGGTGTCAGTCTGTATCCTTCCTTGTTTGGTAAATTTGCTCCCGGAAAAAAAATCAATGTAGTGACTTATATCCCTCTTCCGTGGTAACTCATTGGGAAAATCATCTACCATAATGTCACTAAACTCTCCCAGCATCTCCTGAATCTCCTCAGGTAGATCTGTAATGTTAGTCTTCATCACTACCACTCTGGGCTTACATACTATATCATAACTTGGTTCCTTTTCATCAATCTGCTGCAAATACTCTTTTCCTATCAACATCAACACTTTAGATACCTGCTGCTCTGTTGAACTCTCTCCTTGTAAAGGATGAAGAATATGTTTTACCCCATCTTGGATAAAACTATGACAGTTACTCCTACCATCATGTACTACCTTTTTATCAAATTGCCAAGGTCTTCCTAGACGAATATGGCAAACATCCATGGGCATAACATCACATACAATCTTATCTTTATACATGCCTATTTGAAATTCAACTTCACATTGTTCACTTACCATAATTTGATGTCCTTTATGCAACCATGATACTTTGTATGGAACAAGATGCCTGGTCCTCTTTAGACTCAGTTTGTCCACCATCTCTGTGGAGACCAGGTTATTAGTGCTCCCACTGTCAATCACCATCTTACAACACTTCCCTTTTTCTTTACACATGGTTCTGAATAAAGCCTTCCTTTGGAAAGGTTCCACTTCCTCCTTTTCAGGTTTCAGTAAGGTCTTGTTCATCACTAGAGACTCTCCCTTTTCTGGCATGTTCTCATCTATTTTTGCATGTTCCTGCTGCTCTTTTTGATCTACATAGGCTCCTCTTTGTACTACGTCTTCCCTCTCTGGGAATTCAAAAGATCTGTGTCCCAACTTGTTACACTTGTAACATCTATAGACATTCTCTCTGCCTCTTCCTCTACCTCTACCTCTATGGTAAGGTCCTCTGTCTTTGGAGTTACTTCCTCTATTTTGGTTCTCATGCTGGTGTGAATTACTGGGTTCTTCTCTCTGGGATGCAAACCTTCCTCTTCTAGTTGTTTCTCCCCTCCCTTGGGTTGAGCCTCTGCCTCTCTTGAAGCTCTGTTTTCTCAACAACTTCTCTTTGGCCCTCAAGGCACATTGGTCTGCCTCATCCATCATTCTAGGTGATATCATACAGATCTCATCCTGAATTTCCATTCTAAGACCATTGACGTATCTAGCAGTATTTTCTGTTGACTCCTCTACATAGCCTGCCCTTAGGTTTACTTTGTAAAACTATTTTGTATATTCTCTTACAGTTAATAATCTTTGCCTAAGGTTCTGCATCTGTCTATACAATGTCAACTAGTAATCCTCGGGTAAGAACTTTGCTCTTAGCTTAACTACCATTCTATCCCAGTTCTTTATGACCGGTTTGTTCTTTCTTTTTCTTTCATCTTGCACGCTATCCCACCATAAGGATGCATGTCCTTTCAATCTGGTCATTGCAAATCTGACTTTCTTGTTCTCTTCAACTTCATCATACTCAAAGTATTTATCCAACTCATTAATCCAATCAATGAGATGCTCTGTAGTAAGACTTCCTTCATATGTGTTGACTCAAACCCAGTCGACAGGGGTTCCCATCGCTGTCGACACCAACCCACCGCGATCTCCCTGAGCACTAGCCCAGACAGGTTTTACCTTGTCCAGCAACACCTGCGGAGCAGATGAGGTCTCACACAAGGCGTTCAAGGGAGAGTGGACAAAACCATGTTTCCGTCGAATGAAGGAGGATGATTGCGGCAACACTCACTTCACTTATCGCGACATTCAACAAGAGATACATGCATTCAGATTTAACATCATTCATATTCATAGCATCATTCAATAGGATCTTTCATCGCAACAAGTATAACATTAAAGCATTAGATGCGTCAAGAAAACATAGCATCAAGTGTAAATCGCAACATGCATTCTCATAAAAGATACACAGGGAATTTCACCAAATAGTTTCGTCATGTCATATTACTTCAGCAAAACCCTGATACATATCTCCACGAAACTAGATCTCAGCAATATCTCTTGATCTCAACTATAGACTCAAAGATAAGCACATTAACATCCAAGGATCCGTACTTTGGTCCGATGATCCAACACTTACAACTTATGTCTATATATAGGCTTCCGCCTTTACAATGCTTGTCCACTTACTAACAACTTCCTAACTGACACTTGGAAAATTGACCCAAAATCTAACTGATGCAGTCCAAATGACCAAAAAACCCGCATACTGCGGTACAAATGACTCAAAAATACATAAACTACGGTCTAAATGACCCAAAACCCTCATACTGCGGTACAAATGACTCAAAAATACATAAGCTAATCCTCTTTACGCTCAGCTTTCTACCTTCCGTGACCTCTTCTGAAATGTTGCAGCATCAGCGATGCTGCGATTCTTCCTTACCAAACCGCCTGCCAACAGGCCCCCAACACAATCTTGTGGCTCGCCCTCGAGCCACGTCAACAGGACATAGTGTACACGCACCCATCTATGGCTGAACTATGTCTCTACAATGGTTCTTGCTGTCTGGATCTCGTTGTTGTGTATGGTTCCCGCTGCTACACTGATCGCCGGCTCGCTGTCATATATTTCTTACCCAAAGACGGTCATCCTCCAGCTTGCTGTCATGTACCTCTCAAACTCATCCTCCAGTCTCTAGGAACCCGGTGCAGACTGAAGAGAAGTTTACCAACAATGTCGAGGGGAAAAACAGGCCAACTGCTCTGGCACATTTGTTTCGCACTGGTGAGCATGGACGATTGGGATTAGGGGGCCGCCACCCCCATTATCTCTGTGGTCGCCGGGACCACGGAGCTTCTAACTACCACCATGTACCTAGACATCTCAGAGGAGACTTCAGCTTTGGAACACCCGAGTGTCCGCGGTGCGTCGTGCGCCAGGCGCTCATGCACACTCGTCGTTCGGGCCCTTAGTGCACCTGGTGTGCTACCACAGGAAATGAAATGGATCATTTCCACGGCCTCCTTGGAATTCCTAACTTAGCTAGATGCCTGACCCTCTTGCAGCATAACACCTTTCAATTGGAAAACCTCTGTGCTCGACTACCCTCTTGTTCCTAGATTTATACACCTCCCGCGTTCAAATGTTTGCCTCAACAATCATTTGCAAAATTGGTTCACATAAGGTGACGATCATGCCTCCCCGCTATTTCCTGCATTTCGAGACTAGACTCCTAATGTGCGGAGTGGAAACCATACCTCCACCAGCTGCCATTCATGCCAAAGCGTGCAAACCATCACTCCTGATACCATCGGCCATGCTACCACGGTGTGTCCCCTGTGCCAAACATGCCTTATGCTGACACCACGTTGGGCCGACTATTGAAAACCGAAAAGGTCCCATTTGCTCATGATTCAGAATGATTGCTGATCGAACCTGGTCACAAGCCATCCATCGTCACAGAACGCTCCTAACTTGCGGCATAAGCCTCCCTGCTTGCGCATTCCATTTTTGTTGGTGCACCAACCTACCACTAATCAACTTGCATTTTTTTTCTTTTTTCGATGCAACTCAAGCATTGCGCTATTCCAAGCCCGACCGATAGGGATTCAACCCGCTACCATTAATAAAACTTGGGAGCATTGCTCCATCCAACTGCTGCAACTGTACCGCTCCTCCTGAAGTGATGCTACTGATGTGATACAGACCAAGCCAATGCATCTGCAATTTTCTTGGATGTTTCATAAACTTGCTGTCATACAACAGCACCAAGTCACCCTGTTGAAACTGTTTGTTTTTGTTGTGGCGATCGTGGAAAGCCTTCTGACGATCCTTCTCCATTCCCTGGTGGAATCCTGCGATAAAGCGATCCTCCTCCAGGTGTACTAACTGTGCTAGACGTTCTTCCAATGCTACCGCAACATCCATACCTGTCATTGCCACTATGCGCAGACTGGGAACGATGTACTCCATTGGCATAATTGCTTCTTGTCCATACATCAACTTGAATGGTGTCTGACCCGTCAACCTTTTACATGTGGTGCGATGCCCCCACAAAACTGCTGGGATTTTTAGATCCCAGTCATCGTGGTTCGCATTTCACACCTTTGTCAGCGCATGCTCCAATATCTTATTGAAAGCTTCCATCGTGCCATTTTCCTGCGGATGATATGGTGTACTCTTCTTATGCTGTATTTGAAGCTCCTCCGTCAATGCACTGATGGTGTGATTGAGAAAGTGGCTGCCTTGATCACTCAACAATATCTTGAGGTAGCCGAAGAAAATGATAATGTTGTCAAACAAGAACCGCGCGACCGTGGTCGTGGAACAATCAACGACTGGTGCAGCCTCCACCCATCTTGTCAAATAATATGTCGATGTGATGATGTATCTTGCCCCAGTGTGCTTCCCCGGTGGATTGATGGGTCCCACAAAATCCACTTCCCATTTGTCGAACGACTGTAGTGTTAGCTGAGGCATTAGCGACATCTCATCTCGTCTAGATGGCTTCCCAGTTCTCTGACACACATCGCAGGACCGCGCATAGTTTGTCACATCATTATGCAGTGTGGGCCACCAAAGCCCTGCGTGAAGCACCTTCCTGGAAGTCGCCCGACTGCCGTAGTGCCCTCCATCCACACCCCCATGTGCTTCTGCCAATATCTGCGCTTTCTCATGTGGCAAGACAATGTGACCCAACAATATCCCAAATGGCACGCAAAAAATGCACTGCTTCAAATTCAGCGATATCTGGGCTGTCGACAACACTCCAACATCAATCGCAGATTGGACAGATGATCGTGGATCAAACCATAGACTATCCAATCATCCATGTATACCTGCAAGAACTTCTGGATGAAATCCTTGAATGCAGCAACGACAACCCGCAAAAATATCGCAGGTGCATTCTTCAACCCAAATGACATCACGGTATACTGAAAGCATCCCTATTCCGTCACAAAAGTCATCTTGTGGCGGTCTTCCTTTGCAATGCGGATCTGATGATAACCTGAGAACCCATCCGTGAAAGAATAAATCTCCTGTCCGTCCACACCTTCAAGTACTTCATCAGTAAACGGGGTTGGAAAGGGATCATGAAAGCAAGCATCATTCAACTTCCGCAAATCAACGCAGATGCGCACCTCACCAGTCTTCTTATCCTGCACCACCATAGGACTAATCCACTCCGATTCTTCAACCAGTTCAATGATACTAGCATCCAACATGTGGTCAAGTTCTACCTTGAACCTCTCCTTATGTTGCGGATTTAGCCGATAGGGTCACTGCCTGATTGGTTTAGTATCTGGTTTCAAGGGGATCTTCATCTCACCTAAATCACCCAAGATTCCTTTGATTTAAGAAAAATTCATAGGAAAAAGGTCCTGGAATTCATGCAACAAGTCGGTCACCTTTCCTATCATCTCATCATCCCAATAATCTCCAACATTCACGAACTTGGGAGTGGCCTCCGTCCCAATATTGATCTTGCGAAGCTTCAAGGGTTGACTGAACGGATCACTTAGCGCATCGGGCGGTACCACATCGCGACTTCCTTCAGATTCTAGGATATCAACATTCCGTGGATCATCACCATATTCAGGCCCACCAGTGATATTATAACATTCCATTATGGATTGCATCTGGCAGTGTGTATGCAGATCCGTAAAGTACGCCACAGGAACAACCCTTAGAACCACATCGCGGATGATCTGCAGAGCATCATGGGTCTCCGGGTTGGAATCAACAAAACTGAACGTATGAGTAAAGCATATTGTCAACTCCAACCAAGTAGTGATTTCTCACTGTAATTCAGCTGCAGCATACCATGTCCGCGGCATTTCGTCCAAAGTATGGACAAATGCATGGATCCACTCATCTCTTGGTCGTGATGCCCATAATGCCTGACACTCCATCAAATGGCCTCCAGGGTCATTCTGACCATCATATTTCCCTGTGTGGTAGACCTCAGTATCGCCGAAGCGAACCGTCATCAATCTTCTGCATGCCACCCATCCATCAATGGATTCCTTGTGAGTCGCCCACCAGCGTGCTGGAGCAGCCTTCAGTTCTTCCTCCAATATCAGCAGTCGCTGGTGTTCTGAAACTCTTTCCTCAAACTTTGCCAGAAAGTCGGACAAGCCAGGAAACCCTTCATATACGGGTAATGTGAATGTTTTAGTCGCAACGCGGCACAACGACTGCGTGATTAACCCACACTTGCAGAGCGACACCTCATGCAAGCGATTATGCCAATGTTCTAACGCATCGTCAGAGTCAGAAGACGCAGAGCTGTCACTGCGCCATCCCAGCTCACCGTTGGCAGTCGGATGAATATAGTCTTCGCAGATGTTGAATGCATGGTCCCATCCACTGGGATCATCGTCCTTCACTGGCTCAATGTATCTGCATCCTTCAACGGGATCCAACAGGGCGATGACTCTGGGATTGCGGTTTTTGAAAGTCATCATCCGCTGCTTGAAGTTGATTACCACTCCACTGTCATTAGCCCATACGATCCCCAGCAATGTGGGATACGAACTTCCTCCTTCAACCACTTCGATGACATCGAAGTCAGCATAGGTATGCATTCCCTCAATGTCCACCACCAAATGTGGGACTCTCCCAATCGACGTTACTTTAGCGTGATTAGCTAACCGGAGCTGTACAGGAGACCAACTCAATGGGGGGCTCCCCATTTTATTCCAGGCCTGCTTGGTTAAGATGTTGACATACGAACCAAGATCCAGAATAACTGAATCAACGTCATAATCCCCATTTTGGATATTCATTCGCATCTCCTTACCTGTCTTCCGCCGCTGTAAGGAGTTTACTGCGGACTCCTGTCGTCCCCTAACTGGATGCTACAACAACCCGTCAATCTCAGTAAGGGCCGCGGGATCTCTTTCCAACAATAAACAGCTCTCAAGAAACTTCTGCAAGGTTCGATACTGCGCTGATGGACCCGCCTCAGAAGTTGCATAAAAAATAGGGGGCATGTCACAGATGATAGCTTTACCGCGATCCTGGTTAAACGCACGACGTGCTTGAAAGAACGTATCATGCTCGGACTCAACGTCAAAAAATACCTTTTTTCTGTCCAGCCTTTCGAATGTCTCCTCCTGTTACTGTGCCTCCCCGTGTGATGACTGCGACAGCCGCATCTTGTGGTATTAGTTCCACAAAAAATGTCACAACATTCGCACCCTGATTCTGGTTTGGTGCCGGATTCCCTTGTGGGTTCACATTTTGATTAGCATTCTGAATTGGGCGTTGGTTCTGGTTCTGCACTGGTTGCTGCACCTGATTCTGTACTGGCTGCTGTGCCTGGTTTTGCAACTATGGAACATTCCCTACCTGCCATCGTGCAATCAACTACAGGCAGTTCTCCACAGTGTGGTCTGTAACAAAGCAGAATGTACACTGCGTCTGCAATAGCGAGAAATCGCGCTGATAGTGTCCCCATACTGCACAGTGATAGCATTGAACAGGTTCGTGACCTCCTTATCCTCTTCCATGACCAAATCCTCCGCTGCGTCCACCCCGGAATCCTCCACGGAATCTGCCCTGCTGTTGGTACTGCGGTTGGTTGTACTGTTGCTACATCGGGGTTGGTTGCATGCCTTTCCCTTGCTGCGCATACTGCGGTTGCTGAACGTAATGTGGTTATTGTGGAGCCATTTGCATTGGAGCATATTGCAGCATAAATTGCTGTGGTTGCTACTGCAGTACAAACTGTACCTACGGTTGAGGTAGCGGCTGGGCTACCTGCAGTTGCGGTTGCGGTTGCTGTACGGCATGCTGGTCATCCTTTACATAGAATGCGTCATACGTTCTCTCATGAAGCAACCCATATGCCCGACAATCTTTGTCATCATGTCCCATCGATTTACAAAAAGTGCAATACAGATTCATCGACTTAGTGACCATCTTCTGCGTATATGGACATTCTTCAATGCGGTGCCCAAATACCTGAAAGACATGACACCATGGCATGCCACCACCATTCAATGGGTTTGGCGCTTTTGAAACCAAGTAGTTTCGGAAGTCAGGGAAATTGTCCTTAGTATGTACTTCCCCTCGACATCGCGTACACCATACTTCTTCACGCTGCTCCTTGTTCTTCTTCAAATCTTGCAGCTGTATGATCAAGTTAGCTAGTAGTGTCTGTATCTGCGACATCCTAGCTGCATTTTCACCAATCAGTGACGCCTCCAATCGCATTGCAATCTACAGAGCTTCACTGGGCATTGCAATATTTTGTTGCATCAATGGTAGTCGAATGTGCGATAGCAGTGCCAGGATGAACCACTCTTTATGTTGAACAATGCTCATATCAAAACTAACCCTCGCCATCAGCATCTTAAACCGTTGATCAAAATCCCATACCGTCTCGTTGGGATACTGCTTAATTTCTTTCAATTCCGTTATATATTGTGCTTCAGACTTGGGCTTTCTGAATTCTGCAATCAACCCATCCCTGATATCATCTAGTGACTTCTCCGGAGCTCCTGTAGGAACTAGAACAAACTTCATAAACCAATCTAATGCGTGACCTCGTAGAGTTGTCGCTAACTATCCTTTCTTAACGGCATCATCAATGATCTGTTTTACGGTCCATACTGCTTCACACAAAAACCAATACTGTTATGGGTTATCTGTCCCATTCCCATGGAACAGTGATAACTTAGTATCATCGCCCGCCATCCTGGGCTTCCTTCCTGCAATCGCTGAACTACTAGCAATTAAGTTTTGTTGACCCGGTGGGGTCGAAGAGGTGTTTCTCACTGGTTGACAGATAGTGAGCGGAGGTGTGGGTATGTTGCTGCTGGGGTTTGGTCCTGCTTCTATCTTGGGCATAACCTGTGCGTCCTTGTCCGGGCTGTGATGTCGCTTCGTCCCGTGTGGTCTTCCTTCACAAAATTGCTGTTCAATTGCAGCAGGACCTTCTCCTATCTTCTGCCTCTTTTCCTGTCGAAACCTCGCTCCTCCCCTTGTAAGACCACTCTCTTCCTCGGCTTCACTCATAGTCTCGTCATGACCTGCACCCATCTACCCCTGATCATTTCATGTACCTCCCCCCAGTTGTCACGATACCCACAGCCTCCACCCACCAGGATGCTTACTGATCTATATGCATCTTCAATATACCCTTCTCGCAAATAAGCATCTTAATGGACAGTTGAAGCGACAACAAAAACCTTCCTCGGGGTTCGCGAAAGAAATATCTTTCAGCTTCACTATAAGACTTTTGCGTATCAACCGTGAATTCAGTGATATTCCCCTCCAAGATGCTATCGAGCCACACTTTGACAGCCCGCGATGCCTTATTGTCAACTTCCTGTAGTTCTTGGATCAACTCCGGGGTCCAGATCGTCGGCTCACCCCCTTGGTGGTTCCTCTTCTGATAGGTCAACTTTGCCAACCACTCGAACAAAAGGACTGGGAATTCACAAAAAAACCATTCGCGCGGACCGTCGTGGATATATCTATCCACCCATTGATCTACTGTCAGTCGAGTGTTCTAGCTTTCTTCTTTAGCAAATTCCTGCAACTTTTGATCAAACCAGGTCTGTATCTCCGGTTGCGTCGGATGCCACAACATATCCTCCTTTCACTTCACACACGGTTCCGGCAACAGAACCATTTGTTGACTTAAACCCTGTTGACAGGGGTTCCCATTGCTATCGACACCAACCCACCGCGATCTCCCTGAGCACCGGCCCAGACAGGTTTTACCCTATCCAGCAACACCTGCGGAGCAGATGAGGGCTCACCCAAGGCGTTCAAGGGAGAGTGGATGGAACCATGTTTCCGCCGAATGAAGGAGGATGATTGCGGCAACACTCACTTAACTTATCACGACATTCAAAAAGAGATACATGCATTCAGATTAAACATCATTCATATTCATAGCATCATTCAATATGATCTTTCATCGCAACAAGTATAACATTAAAGCATTTGCTGCGTCAAGAAAACATAACATCATGTGTAAATTGTAACATGCATTCTCATAAAAGATACACAGGGAATTTCACCAAATAGTTCCATCATGTCATATTACTTCAGTAAAACCCTGATACATATCTCCACAAAACCAGATCTCAACAATATCTCTTGATCTCAGCTACAGACTCAAAGATGTGCACTTTAACATCCAAGGATCCGTACTTCGGTCCGATGCTCCAACACTTACAACTTATGTCTATATATAGGCTTCCTCCTTTACAATGCTTGTCCACTTACTAACAACTTCCTAACCGACACTTGGACAATTGACCCAAAATCTAACTAACGCGGTCCAAATGACCCAAAAAACCCGCATACTACAGTACAAATGACTCAAAAATACATAAACTACGGTCCAAATGACCCAAAACCCGCATACTGCGGTACAAATGACTCAAAAATACATAAACTAATCCTCTTTACGCCCAGCTTTCTGCCTTCCGCGAACTCTTCTGACGTGTCGCAGCATCAACGATGCTGCGATTCTTCCTTACCAAACTGCCTGCCAACAATAGGTAGGAAACTCAGGTTTCGGCCTCGAAGTTGCTCCAAGAATTGACCGAAAGTATCTCAACTCTGGTGTTTCTCGCATAGGTGCTGCTTCCTCTTGATCTTCTTCTTCAGGATCACTTATATCCCCAGCTTCTGGATCTCTACGTTGACCCATCTCCATAGCTTCCATATGTGCTCGCATTTCTCTCATTTCCTCCAGGACTTCGGCATTTGTCGCCAATTTTCCTCTGCCACGCATTCTTGTGCCTCTCATATGTGCAGCCATTTCTTTGCTCTATCACACAAACAATCCACGCTCTTCTGCTACTGGATTCTGCTTCTTGCTCTGATACAAATCTGATGGGGCCTTGGGTCAACCTTAGCCAACTCAAACCTCAACCTTCCAGGATCTGGGATGATTCTCTCGAATCAGCCCCTGACTCAGCCAAAAATCAGCCTAGTCCTTCTACCACGTAGGCCTGACCTTCAAAACAGGATTTCCGCAACCTTATGGGGTTTCCACCCTTCAGAAATGGCTTCTTGAATTTTCTTTTAGGATTACCTTTTTTTCCGCAGCTTTGAGGGTTTCGGGTGCGCTTCTTGCGTCCTTTGGAAAATATTTCCGCAACTTCCTCCCAAACGCTTCTTTTTGCAATATCTTTCCTGCCACTTGCGGGTTTTGGGTTTCAGGGTGTTCACTGACTTACTCGAAAAGTCCTCCTGAAAAATCCTTCCCGAAATGTAGTTTCCACAACGCTTCGTCATTAACCATTGCGCTGCTTCTCTTTTGCGGGCATTGTCTCCACTGTCGATCTTTTCGGACGTAATCTCAGCCGTTGATTTGAAATCAAGGCGGAATCCTTCACTTCGGCTTGGGGGAATGATAATATCTATGCAAATTCGCTTCGAGCGATCTTTCCCCATCGTTGATCTCCTGTTAGGCTTTAATCCGAGCCGTTCGACGCTGGTAAATCAATCTACTTGGTTTCTTCACGAATCTCCGGTCGATTGATCATGGAATGATCAACACCGCTGCGATCCTCGTTTGAATGCTTGGAAAAATCAAACACAAACAAGAATCCTACTTAACAATTCGCGGGTGATTAGTCTGCAAACACATTGGGGTTCTTTTTTGCATACTGAAATCAAATGAACACAATACAGAGATTCCTTCACACATAAATCAAGTCAATAATGGACACAGCTCGACTTGACAGAAACTTAAAGCATTCTTGATTCAATTACACAGAAAGGTGTCTTCAACACACAGTTCTTCTAACTTTGCTTACAGAAATATGAAAGTTGCATTCCTGATAGAATGACCCCTCATATAGAGGTGACCAACCAACCCCTAACTCATTCTATTCTGCCCTACTTATGCATTCGTCTATCTAATAGAATTTCGTGCCACTCAAACAACCTTATAACCTAACAGACTCCACAACAGCGGGTCTGCATCATCACTTAGCCAACTTCCTAAACTGTCCCGATCTCCACGCAGGGAGTATCAGCTTGCCACTAGATTTATCATACCAAAATTAGACAATGCATCAATTTACAACATGCGTGAATTCAAAGGATAACAGAAAACATATTATCACGAAACAACTCAGACTGTCCACATCGAAACAGTTCGTCCTCAGCCAGTCACAACATGTGTGCCACATAGTCACATCGTTGACTCAGCAACGATGCTCCTGCATCAATATACCCCCTTATAAATCGTCCATCAATTCATCTATAGTCATAATTGGATATATTTTTTATGGTTTTCTTGTTGAGGGCCCTGTAGTCAATGTACATTCGAAAAGTCCCATCCTTCTTTTTTACTAATACCACCAAGGATGCAAATGGACTAGCGCTGGGTCTTACGTAGCCTAATTTGAGCAATTCTTTGATTATATTTTCAATTTCATATTTATACCTCTTGGGGTGTTGGTAAGATGTAGTAATGATTGCTTGGGTCCCCTCCTCTAACTCAATAATATGCTCAAATACATGATCGGGAGGCCTACCTGATGGAAGATCTCTAAATAATTTCTTGTGCTTCTGCAGTAGTGCCTGTATATCAGCTGGATTCTATGTGGCGCTGTCCGGTGGCTTCCTAAATGTGTCCAAGAACTCGGCTTCCCCTCCCTATTTGAGCATAACCTCCATCCTATGTGATGATACTGCTCTAGGAGGGTAGGTATGCATATCTCTCAAAACAACCCTCTGCTCATTTGGTCCCTGAAACTCCATCTTCATGCTTTGGTAGTTTGTAGAATATTTTCCAATTGAATAAATCCATTGAACTCCCAACACCACATTCGTATCCGACACATCAACCACATAAAAGGAATTTGTAATTGTATAGTTTCCTATATTCACATTCAATTTGGAATCTAATGAGTGCACTCCATATTATGGTTTCTTGCTATTTCCACTATAAATCCATCAAATTTCTCAGTCTGGATACCTATCCTCTTTACCCATGAAGCATCAATAAAGTTGTGGGATGCCCCACCATCAATCAGAACTCCAACCCTATTACCCTGTATGACACCTCTTATTCGGAGAGTGTGGAACCTAGAAACTCCAGATAATGTAGCAATGACACCTATTATTCGGAGAGTGTGGAACCTAGGAACTCTAGATAATGTAGCAATGACACCTCCCTTTACATCCTCTGAAAACTGATCCTCCTCTGCTATGTGAAGTGCCTCCTCCTTGTACTCGATCTTGATCCTCCTCATCCTCTCCACTGTCGGAATATACCTCTATGCAATGGGATTTCCCCTTCCCAGAACAGTTGTGACATGGTACCCATGTCTCCTAACAACTAAAGCATAGTTTCTTCCTTCTAAGTTCCCGATGGGTATCATCATCCATCCAATCTCTTTTGGGCTAATATTTTTGGAAAGGTCTCCTATCCTTATCTTTAATAGGAAAATTTGTTTTAGGAGTAAACTTGTTTTTGGAATGGAATCTTGTAAATATCGGGTATGACTGATGGAATCATGCAAGGTGGTGGATCTATAATCCTTAACCCATCCATATAAGGGTTCAATGAGAGGCTTGATAAATAACATAATTAATGTACTCTCTAAAATATCTGTCACCATAACTGCTACCCTTTGAAATTTAGATATAAAATCTTCGGAACTACCTGTCTGCTTGAGATGAGCTAGCTCTCTGAAGTGCACCTCGAGGTATTTCCTGTCTAAGTTCTCAATGAGTCTTTGTGTAAAATCAGTGTAAGAGATAATAGTGTTGTGACCTAGTGTCACTAGCCCGTGGTACCACCACTCATGGGCTTCCCCGTCCAAATGCAAGGAGGCCAACTTGATTGCGTTTGCCTCCATAATGGGGTTAAGTTGGAAGTAAGTGTACAAATTTTGTACCCAATTCCACGCTGAGCCACTCCGAGTCCCATCAAAAGTAGGAATAGTCAGTTTCCCTACTGTGCATTGTAATTCATAATTCTAGTTGAAGGCCCTATTGTATCCTCTCGGCATGTTCTTATTCTTTAAATGACAGAAGTCTATAAAGGACATGACCGACTGAAAATCATCTCCAAGTGATATATACTCCCATAGATATGCACCCAATGGATCATCCGTCTCTACCTGTACTATCAACACTGCTGTGTGGCTATCCAAGAACTGTGGCATGGTAGGTTTGGAGGACCCGTTGTAGAGATGAGGGTGACTCTACATATTAGTATATAAATGGTTTCCATTGCTACTTGTGGATACTCGGTCACTGTTGGGAACCCGGGGGATGTGTGGGGTGGAACCTGTTTTATTTGCCAACCTGTTGATGGTGGTCATCATTTCCTTTTGTCACGTAGTTAAATCTTTCAAAGTAGTAATGAAGTTGCTGAAATCTATTTTATCCTCATCTTCCATGGTCTCTTTACCTTTATCCTTCCCAAACCGAATCTCTGTGTCTTCCGGTTCTATATCCTCTAACTCCACCTCTTCCTCACTTCTTCCCCTATGCCTGAATCTCTGCCTTCTATAATTAATATTGTGTAAGTCTTCTGGTTGCATTTAATGGTATATAATTGCATGCTATCACAACTTGCGAGGGACATGCTATGATACCACTATAATATCCCAACTGATATTTGTTGTCTTTTTATAGATTTTCTGATGTAGTTGTTGTTTGCTTGAGGTCTTGTTACACAATGCTTAAAGAAAATATGAATGCATGTGCAGAACTATGATTGCATGATAATGCATACAAAGTGCATGCGGTGGCATAAACCCTAAATACCCAAGTAATCAAATGTGCAATAAGATAAAGTCAGAAATGATGCATGTACATACCAATGGTTTGTGCTTTAGCTGTAGAACAATATAAGGAAGACATGCAAGTCATGCACTGAGAATAGACCAATATATGAAATGTACTCTTCAAGATAATTCGCCCATGCAAGGATGTCACCTTCTTCAGTATTCAGATTGAATAATAAGTTCTCCAGAGATATCATATGGGTCCAATAAGTATTTATTAAGCTTATAGTGGCCTTATAATCAATATGGAAGATGCATGCAAGCGATGCAATAGGTATAAGTCCAAAAACATCTTGCTCCCTCAAGTAAAGTCACCCATGCAAGGAAAAGCACCCTCTTGGTATTGTTAATTTATCTAGAGATCACTACTCCCTCTGGATGCCCTGAGATCTCAAGCGGTTTGAGTCTCTATAAATAAAAAATACAATAATGACTTAAGATAAAAACACTATAGATCTCTTAACACTTCCATAGTAAAAATACACAACAATCACACATAAAATCACGATATACCTTGGAATCCCCAAACGGGGAAAAACCAGCTTTCTGTTAGGATTTCTTCTATCTTGAGCCTAGGGCAACGTAAGAATAGATTTAGTACGTACAGTTCTTCATAAACAAATAATCAAACTTGACGGGTTAGAATAACCCCAGATCTGGAGCAGTTGCAACTACTGCTCTTGAGTAATGTGCCCCCCTGTCGTTAGTTTGGATCTGAACCTTCTGAAGATCCGACTATGCCCGTCTCAGGATGTACTATCTCCCTCTGTACTTAATGCCCCGATCTGCTCTATTTGGAATGGTATCCTACTCTGATCAAAGTTTGATGTGCCCCTGCAGTTCTACATGCAGAAGTGTGCCCTCTCTCCAACTTCCAGCAACTCGTACTGAATCAGATCTCAACATATCTGATACCTGATCGTCACAATCCTTCCTCAATCACTGAGGAAGACCTACTTTTAAAGTCTCAGCTCCTCAATCTGTCAACCATATGCACAACGAGCTTCTCTCCTCAGGAAGTGCGCCCCTCCACAGCTGCAAGTCATCCTCTCTTTGAACAATATGTAAATATCTTTGTTGAGATTTCTCATCTCACTATATTTTGTATCCAAGTGCATCTTATCAAATGAGGTATGATCCAACTAAAATCCCCTCACTCTCCCTACTGCAGAAGCTCCTCTCTCTCTCTCATAGAAAGTCGCCCTTTGCATGCACTATGCACCCTCCTAACTTTGAAATATCACTCTCTGCCTAGTCGGCTGAGTAACGTTTACTGATGACCTTCTGCCTCGTTATATAATCTCACTGATCAATTAGGTTTACCAAAAACCTAATATCAGTGCATGCAAAAAGTCACTTTTGCATGCAATTTTAATTAACAGCTGTACATGCAAAACTCATGCATGCATGAGACAAAACACCCCGGAAGGTACGCATGCATCGACTACTGGAGTCATGCCACATAGTAGAGTGCATCTCACCCTCTACTCCATCATGATTCCTATACTTATGATGTACCTCCATGCAGTGCATCTGAATCATGGAGGACATCCTAAGATACCACTATCTTTAACACTCCCTCTTATTGAGGGAAGTCCATCCACTGATGCTTGGATCCAACAAGTCCCCTGCTGCTGACATTGGCCCAACTATCCTTCCTATCACTGCTACCCTCTTACCTATAGTACCCTAATAAAACTCCATCAATGTGGCTCTGAAAGAAGCCCCTTGATCAACCACTGAATCTGTCACTGAACTCTCATTCTGACTCCCTCTAAACCTCTGCTGTAACCAATCACCTAATCTGCCATCAAGCAGATCTACTACCCTATAGGATATCTCCCTCTGTCTTTGAGCTAACTCGGCTCTCTCCTGAGCTAAGTCCATCTCAGTCATCTCATACCAACTCAGTCTCCGGCTGGTACCTGTATGAGCATCATGATCATCCATCTGATATGAGTCCAAAGACTCACTCCCATGTGTCTTATCAACTCCATGAGCATCTCGCTCATCCATCAGATAATAAGAATCACTCCTCTGATCCTCATCATCATGGTGACAATCTCGCTCACCCATCTGCTGACAGGACTCACTCCTCCTAGCACCATCCTTTCCATGAGAATCTCGCTCCCTATCCTCCTTTGACTATGATGAGGATGCACTCAACCAACCGGATGTACCTGATGTGGGATGACCCTAAACCAGATGCTCACCATCAATCTTGTGACCCATCAAGACTAGATCAAATCCCTCCGGATAAGTGAATATCAGATCCTTATGGAACACAACTTAGTAACCAACAACATCCAATGCTACCACTGAGAGTATACTCCCTCTCAGTCCTGGAATAAATAATACTCCTAATATCTCCAGGAGTTCTCAAATGTCTAGTAGGAACAATATACGTCCCAATGCTCTGACCACATACTTTCTCTTAGAGAGGAAGGTACTTCTAGAGAGGCATCCACTAGGATCAAACACATGTCTTTCTACTGTAACTTATTCTATGAACTGGAAGGATTCTTGGCTGCATCTGCTGCACTCTGATATGTAGATCTGCGCTCCTCCTCTATCAGTGTCATCTTGAGAGAAGAATCATGATCTCCCTCTGTGACAGATACTGAAACTGCATCCAAGGTCTCCCTAGACCCACATACAAGCTTTCCCAACAACCCTGTACAACTAACTTTGTCTAATGCCATGCCTCATTGCTGCATCCAAGGTCACTCCCTCTGAATATAGAAGCCTTTGTCCATCTCAGAACACAATAATATATCCCTCATCCTCCATAGCTGATACAGAGGGTAAATATGTATGCTCTGGTACATGCATCCCACCTTTCATCCTCAGTAAACCTTCTGAATCTGGTTGGAATATCATCGAACCAAATCTCCTCACTTCTAGCCTCTCATAATAGTCTGAGTCTGTTTTTGAAACACTGAGGAAAACTTCTCGTATTACCATCATATGTCTAGATGCATAACTATACAAATTCCTAAATCCACGACTCTGTAAATCTGATAACATTGTTGATTAAAAATCTCCGAATCATATGCAACCTGTAGATCTGTGCCTTGGTGAACAAGCTAACCCTCTCTTTCTCAGATCTAGGATTCGCTCTCCCGATTTGATCTATGATCTGACATATCTAAACAATACTCTGCATAGATCTGGCACCTACTCCCCCAAATCTGATAGATCTATCTCAGATCTATCCACTCAAGTCACAGATCTAATAGATATGACCTCTACAACTGCAGATCTAAGCACTACTCTTCATATCTAGTAGATCTGGTCTCTATCTTCACTGATCTACTAGATATATCTCAGATCTAGTCTCCAACTTCTCAGATTTGTTAGATTTTACCTCTACTGTCACATATCTAAAATCTGCACTTTAGATCTGGTAGATCTGATCTCCCTCTCTACAGATATGAAAATCAACCCAAGTCACCACCCAGACCTAGTATACTGCTCGCAGATCTGAGTGTGATTGCTTTTCCTTGACCCTTAATAGGGCTCTAATACCATGTTAATTTATCCAGAGATCGCTACTCCCTCTGGATTCCCTACGATCTCAAGTGGTTTGAGTCTCTATAAATAAGAAATACAATAATGACTTAAGATACAGACACTATAGATCTCTTAACATTTCCACAATGAAAATACACAACAATCACACATAAACTCATGATATACCCTGGAAACCCCAAATGGGGAAAAACCATCTTTCTGTGAGGCTTTCTTCTATCTCGATCCCAAAGCAAAGTAAGAATATATTTAGTACATACAATTCTTCAGAAACAAATAACCAAACCTGATGGGTTAGAATAACCCCATATCTGCAGCAGCTGCAACTGTTTCTCTTGAGTAATGTGCCCCCTGTTGTCAGTTTGGATCTGAACCTTCTGAAGATTTGAATATGCCCATATTAGGATGTACTATCTCCCTTTGTACTCCACTTCCCTGATCTACTCTGTCTATAATGGTAGCCTGCTCTGCTCAAAGTCTGATGCACCACTGCAGTTCTACATGCGTAAGTTCACCCTCTCAAACTGCCGAAAAATCATACTGAATTAGATATCAACAGATCTGAGCTCTAATCATCACGATCATTCCTCAATCACTGAGGAATACCTACTCTGAAAGTCTCAGCTTCTCAATCTATCAAGCAGATGCACAACGAGCTTCTCTCCTCAGGAAGTGCGCCCCTCCATAGCTACAAGCCATCCTCTCTTTGAACAATATGTAAATCTCTCTGTTGATCTCTCTCAGCTCACTGTATCTGGTATCCAAGTGCCTCTTATCAAATGAGGTCTGATCCAACTCAGATCTCCTCACTCTCCCTACTGCAAAATCTCCTCTCTCTCTCTCTCTATCAAAAATTTTCCCTCTGCATGCACTATGCACTCTCCTGACTCTGACTGATCACTCTCTGACTATTATGCTGAGTAACCTTTATCGGTGACCTTCTCCCTCCTTATATCATCTCATTGATCAATTAGGTTTACCAAAAACCTAATATCAGTGCATGCAAAAAGTCATTTTTGCATGCAATTTTAATTAACAGTTGTACATGCAAAACTCACGCATGCATGAGGAAAAACACCTCGGAAGGTCCGCATGCATCCACTGCTAGATTCATGGCACAGAGTAGAGTGCATTTCACCTTCTACTCCATCCTGATTCCTGTACTACTGATGTACCTCCATGCAAGCCATCTGAATCATGGAGGACATCCCGAGATACCACTATCTCTAACAGGTATGAAATTCAATGATAAATTTCTCCATAAGATGATGTAGAAGCCTATATTCAGTAACAAGCCTAATAATGGCTCTGTAGGAAGGGTGGAAGAGACATGCATACCAAATAGCATCTGTAGGTCTAGATATGAATATCCTTTCCTTTGTCCAATTCGCCCATGCAGAGAAGGAGAGTTCTTCTTGATCCAAATATGGAATTTAACCTTCAGAATTAATGAGAATGGATCCAATAGTTGTAGGATATATCAATATCAATATACATGTGAATGATGAGAAGGATAGGGCCTGGAATGCTTAGATAATTGCTCCCTTAGTGCTCCAATGAATGCACTCTCTCTATCTTATTAAATGTGTTGCGTTATACTCGAATCCTATTGAAGAATGATGGATCTTGTTGTACTGATGAATAGCAATGATGGACCTGTATGATCCAACCTTGGAAGTGAATAGGGAATATAGATTTCACTGCCGAAATACAGTTGTTGGCTAAGGTATGTGCCCTCAACACTAACTCGGCTCACAGAGCTCTCAACTCGAATCTCATTGATCAATAATAAACTTAGCAGACTAAGAAACTTGCTTTTTCCTTCTTTTATCACTTTGACATTGTATGCCCTGAGTTGCTTTTCTTTTTTATTTTGTAGTTAATATTGCATGCATTGCTTCCTGTATGCATGCCAGTTAATTAATGTGCTTCTGTTGCATGCACTATGAAATGTGGTCCGCATGTAATGCATGTAAGTTGCTCCTTGTTCCTGTGGACCTCTTTTATCTGTTGATGACCCAATAACATTGATTAAGATCTTCTTTTGTTCTGATTGGTATCAGTCCTCAATCAATTCCCTTATTGTTAGTGCCTGATCGAGCCTATGGGAATTAGATAGGTTAGCGGGATGGTCCTTGGTGCTTAAGAAGAAGAGGAAGTTACATGATAATTGCCTTGGAATCTTTGCAAAGTAATTTTTGGGAGTCTTGAAATAGTCTCTTACGTAGGATGCTTTGTTTTTGTATGTATCCATATCCAAATTTGGAGGTCTATGATATCTTTTGGATGGATTTATTTATGAGTGATATGAATGAGTGGTAATTAATTTTCTGTAATCCTCTTTATGCTTGAAATATGTATGTCTTGATTCTTGCTTGTTCATATTGTATAGATTTAGGGTTGTGAAAAACAAAGTATTGCTCGAGTCCTTGACATCTATGACATATTCAAATGGAAAATTGGATGGGAAGAAGGGTATTATCCTTGTGAAGTGATACTCTCATGTGACTTTTTATTTGATATACAATGTTTAAAGATCTTGATGTGTGGCACTTGAATACATGAAGTAATGTAGTCATACCTCTACTTATTTTTGTATCTCAAGCTACTTGCCTTCATTTGTTGCATAAATGGATATGCAATCTCTTTTTGAGCCTTTAACTTTAATACTTTGGAGATGAATCCCTATGTTGTTCCTCAATGGTTGAACCTTGTGTGCACAATTTTTATTGATTTTTTTATGTGCTTTTTGAAATGAAAAATCAATCTCTTTAGAACTTTCGATGTTGGTATTTATGGAACCTCTACTTTATGTAGGTACAATGGGATGGATTTTTGGGTGTATCCTTTATGTACTCTATTGTCACAAGATATGAAATGAATCCTTTTGAACTCATTCTTTGGAAGGAAACCCTTGAGACAATGGAGTGGCACAAATGGAATTTATACATGTTTGAAGATATATGCATTTTTCCTTTCTTTTTGAGTAAGAAATAACCTTTAATTATTGTGCTCAAGAAGGAAATTGCATGCGCAGGATGGCCTTAAGAATTTGTGAATGATCCTTAGTTGTGATTGATTTAATTTTATGAGAGAAAATATTTATTGACTACTAATTTGCTTATTGTAGAGTAGCATTTTGACTTTTCATCAATATAGGAAGATTTTATCATTCATACCTTGTTAGATACATTGAACCTATGCCTTTGTGATTTTGCATATATGCCTTGGACTATACTAGATACTGCATGTTGATGCAGCCCTTAACTTAGTCTCTAATGTGAGAGAGCAACCATTGTAGGTTACAAACCTGAATTCATTGTTGAACTTCTCATTCCCTACAAAACTTGTTATGATATAAAATGTTCAACCCATTATAATGATGAGTTGTCAATTGTTAGGAGTAATGCAACTTGTACACTATTAGAGAAACATATGAAAATATGATGGGCATTTATTGAACTATAAATACTCCTCTAGATTTGACGTTTCACTGTCTTTTGTAGATTGAAACTCAAGCTTAGAAATTCCTATTTTCTTGCAAGTCTTTCAATTGTTGGCTAATTGAAGTTGTCATATGACATAACTTGTTTGCATGAATATTTAAAATGGATGTAGCTGTCAGAAATTTCTTCTTCATCCACTAACTTGAGTTTTCTGATCATGCCAAATTGTTCTTGAATATAACCTTTCTTTGTTTGCATTCCTACTTGTGTTTATACTTGAGGAGAAGATAGAGTTTTTAGAATACTTTGAGATGCCTAGCAAGAGTGTGAATATACAAGATTAGGAAAATCAACATCCACGGGAAGATAGACATGTTCTTGTTCTTATTTACCTTTTCATATTATTTGACACTTACTCAAGAATTCAATAAAGTTGATTATGGAGAACTTTACCAGAGTTCTTTCATCATCATATCTCTTTAGCACTTGAGTCTCTTATAATGCTTTGAGACTATTATGTCTTTCTTCTTGCAATGGGCCTTGCATGATGCTTGCTTGTTCTACCCAAAATAATGTCTGCATCAAGGATTAGTATATAATCAAGGATAAAAGTTTCTCTTATTTCTGTTTTTCCTCACAACACAAATGTTGTTACTAGTTTCCAATCCTATGTCCTATGGTGTCTTATATAGGTTTCACCATGAGGAAACTATTTATTATTTTTCATTCTATATACCTAGGATTGCCTCCAAGGATGTTTTCTAGTAGAGACATTTCCTAGATGCATTAGGAAATTTTTCATCACATGAATTTGTTATTCTCTTTCTTCTTCTTCTTCTTCTTCTTCTTCTTTTGAGATGATCAATATTTTTTCATAGCATTGTTGCTCTTAATCAAACCAAGATGTTGCTCTTGAAACTAAAATCTTTCATGGGTAATGGATTCTTGTATAGTTTGGGTCTATGTCCTTTTACCAACAAAGGAACTCGCTCTTCATCAATTGTTTTGATCTTTATTGACCCACTGACATATCATGTGCCAATTTGATAGCGTCCTAGCCATATTGTCCTCAAGTTACCCTTGAAATCCTTGAATATTGAGTCATATATGGCTCAATATCCTTCCATGAATATATTTGTCTTGATGTACTTATCATGCCACTTTGTTCTTTGTTTTTGTACCCTTTCAATGTGGAACAAATATTCTTGCTTCTATTTATCTAGGGCATTGAGATGTTGTAGCCTTTCTTGTTGTGCCTTGGTGAGATTCAATCCTAGTTGTAGGGATGTTCCAAGTGTTTGAATCTCAAACACTATGGGTAGCATAATTTTCTTGCCATAAACTAGCTCATAAGGTGTAATGCTATGGTATTTTTCCACGTAGTGTTACATGTCCATACACATTTTGTTAATTCGTTTATGTTGCTTAATCATCTTTGTGAGGATGTTCTCAAGCTCTCTATTTTTCACTTCTACTTCACCATTTTGAGGATGACAGGTCACTGATTTCTTGTGTCTGATCTTGAATAAGATCATGATATTCTTAATGTGATTTGAGGTGAATTAAGGTCCTTGATCTGTGACAAATCCCTTGGAACTCCAAATCTTGAAAGTATGTTCTCATAGAGGAATCTATCTACCTTTTCTTCAGAATTCTCAGGCCAATGATTTCTTGTGTCTGATATTATATAAGATCATGATATTCTTAATGTTATTTGAGGTGAATTAAGGTCCTTGATCCATGAAAAATTCCTTGGAACTCAAATATTGAAAGTATGTTCTCATAGAGGAATCCGTCTACCTTTTCTTCAGAATTCTTCATTAGTTTCACTTATGCCCATTTGGTCAAGTAGTCTATGCAAATTAATATATGCTCCTTCTTATTGGATGGTAAATATGTAGGTACCACCGAGTCTAGGCCCACTTATCGAAGGGATCTATTGTTATATGTGGTTGGAGGGGCATCACATCTCTCTTTGTACTCTTTCTCATTATTTGACACTCGTCATGGGGTGATACATATGTTTCAATGTACCTATGAAGTGTAGGCCAATAGTATCCTCTCTAAAGAACCTTGTAAGTTATACTCTTTGTAGCATATGGCCTCCACAAGGTTCATCATGACAAGCATGTAGGATATCAGGGCCTCATATTCCCTTATATAATGACTAAGTATTTGGCCTAGCCCAAGCTTGAACATATATCCCCTGATCCATGTAAATGTGGCACCTTTTTTTATGATCTTACAATGCTCCTTGTATTTGAAGTGTCGAGGAAAATTTCTCAAGGCTAAGTAATTTGCCATATCAACAAAACATGGGGTTTGTAATGATATTGAATGAATATGATTATATAGGAAAGAGTCATCAACAAGGCTATCCATATGCATTGTGTGTTATTATTGAGAGAAAGTATGCAACAAAATTTTATTTTCCAAGTTGATCAAGTATTGTCAAGTCAAATTCCCACAACAACAACAACCATCTGACGACTCTTCTATTGATATCGATTTTGTTCATAATGTATCTAATGACTGAGTGGTTAGTATGCAAAAAGACATGATAACTGTTAATATAGTTCTATATTGATTGATGGCATAGGCAACATCAAGTAATTAGTTTTCAGTGACTATATAGTTAATTTTCGCTCTTGACAAACTTTTGCTTATGTAATAAACAAAAAATGTCACCTTGTCTTCCTGTTGTCCAAGAAATGGTCCTAATGCACTATCAAAAGCATCAATATGAATGTTGAATGGAATATCCCATATAGGGCCTTGCAAATTAGGGGTTGTCATAAGTTTGTTTTGTATGATGTTAAAGGATTTTTGATAGTATGTTGTCCAACATAATTCTACCTTCTTTGAAAACAAGGTAAATAAGGTTCCAACCAACTTGCTAAAGTCCTTGATGAATCTCCTATAGTAACCTGCATGTCCTAGAAACTCCTAATATCTTTTTGTTTATAATGTGTTTCCAAATGTTGGATGATTGTTACTTTGGATGGGTCCACTTCAATGCCACTAGGAGAAATATGATGGCCTAAGAATGTACCTTCACTCATAAGCATGAGGCACTTCTCATTGCTCAAAGATAAATTCATTTCTTGGCACCTTTTCAAGACATTTTTTTCAAATTGGCTAATGATTCTTGAAATGTATTTCCATAGATAGTGAAGTCATATGTTAAGTGTTGGTTGTGGAGCCAGATCATCCAGTCTCATAGATGATATTGTCTTAGCCGTGCACCTTAGAACAAGACTGTACACTCATGCCCCTACTTTGGGGTTTGGGGCTGTTTTTGCCACCAGTTTTCGGGCCCATGGTTTTGGGTAACCCGTGGTATTTTCCCATTGTATTTCCCTTATGAAAGAAAGACATTGTAACACGTCTAGGGTTGATGTATTAGGTATTATGAATTGTAAAGATATCTGAGATCAAGAAGAGAGACTGTGAGACAGTGAAGAGGAAGTGCAACGGTTGTGCTGCAGGTTGTATCCCTTCACTTTGCTGGATGAAATAATAATAAGGACTGGCAACTTCAGTGCGGACATAGACCAAGTTGGGGTGAACCATGATATATCTGTGTCTCTCTTGTAATGTGTGTGTGATTATATTTACATTTCTTTTTATTGTTATTTCTCTGCGATCCTGTTTTTCTAACAATTGGTATCAGAGCCAAAGGTCTATTTGGCAGATAAACCCGTAGGAAGCTAGGGTTTCTGGTTCAAGTGGGAGAAATGGAAGAAGAAGGAAAGTTTAAGGTCGAGAAGTTTAATGGCCAAAACTTTCAGTTATGGAAGATGCAAATGGAGGACTATCTGTACCAGAAGGATCTATTCCTACCGTTGGGAGGAAGAGCAAAGTAGCCGACGGCTATGAAGGACGAAGAATGGGAGGTTCTTAACAGAAAGGCTCTGGGAACAATACGACTGAGCCTGGCTTCATCGATGGCTTTCAATATCTCAAAAGAAACAACAATGGAGGGTTTGATGAGCGCTTTGGATAAGTTGTATGAAAAACCCTCGGCCTCCAACAAGGTATTTTAATGAAGCGTTTATTTAATATGAAGATGTCTAAAGGTGGATCTGTTACTGATCATTTAAATGAGTTTAATACGGTTACAAATCAACTAAGTTATTTAAGTGTGAACTTTGATGATGAGGTTAGGGCTCTTCTAATCTTGTGTTCATTGCCAGAAAGCTAGAATAGCTTGGTCATGGCTGTAAGTAACTCTGTCTCTGGTTCAAACACCTTGAAATTTGATAATGTTATTGGTGTTATTCTTAGCGAGGAAATGCGAAGAAAAAGCACAGGTGAGACATCAGGTAATGCATTGACCATGGAGACCAGGGGAAGACAAAAGGAGAGAGGAAAGAGCCAAGGTAATCGTGGGAAGTCTAAAACAGGAAGATCCAAGTCTAGACTGGGAAATATAGAGTGCTAGAATTGTGGAAAGAAAGGACATCTGAAGAAAGACTGCAGATCTCTAAAGAAGAAAGGAGATGCACAAAAGGAAACTACCCAGGAAGCAAATGTAGCAGGTGATGTGTTACAAGATGCTTTGATTCTTGCATTATATAATACTAGTGATTATTGGGTAGTAGATTCAGGGGCTTCATGTCATGCTACACCCCATAGGAAATACTTTCATGATTATGTTCCAGGCAATTTTGGACATGTTTTATTGGGTGATGATGAGCCATGTAAAATTGTTGGAATGGGTAAGGTATGGATAAAAGTTAAGAATGGAACCGATTGGCTGTTAAAAGATGTTAGGCATATTCTTGCTATGAAAAGAAATTTGATATCAACAGGGCAGTTGGGAGATGGCGACTGTTTATCTACATTTGGAGAAAAGTGGTGGAAGATCATAAAGGATCAATGGTGATAGCAAAAGGAGACAGGGTAGGTACGTTGTATTTATGTCCTCATAATACTGACCATTCTATGTCTTTAACTTCCACAGGAACATATACAACATTGTGGCATCATAGGCTTGGCCACATGAGTGAGAAGGGGATGCAAATTCTCCACTCAAGGAAGTTGCTGCTAGAGTTGAAGTAGGTAAGTTTGGAATTCTGTGAGAACTGTGTTTATGGAAAACAGAAGAGAGTCAGATTTCTCAGGGTTGGGAAACAGAAGAAGAATGAAAAGTTAGAGCTAGTGCATACAGATGTATGGGTACTGGCTCAGGTACAATATCTTGGTGGCTCTCATTATTATGTTACATTTATTGATGATGCAACTAGGAAAACTTGGGTTTATTGCATTAGACAGAAATATGATGTGTTTGCTACTTTTAAGAAGTGGAAAGCTTTGGTTGAGAATGAGATAGGAAAAAGGTTGAAGTGTCTCAGATCTGATAATGGAGGTGAGTACTGCGGCAAGGAGTTTGATAGTTACTGTTCATACCATGGGATTCATAGAGAGAAGACAGTCCCAGGAACACCACAAGAAAATGGTGTGTCAAAAAGAATGAACAGAACAATCATGGAGCATGTAAGGTGTATGAGACTGCATGCAGGGTTGCCCTTACAGTTTTGGGTGGATGCTGTAAATACTGCTGTTTATTTAATAAACAGAGGACCTTCAAGTGCTTTGGATGGTGGTATTCCAGAGGAGGCATGGACAGATAAAAAGGTAAACTACTCATTTATGAGAATGTTTGGTTGTGAAGCATTTGTCCATATTGATAAAGAAAATAGAACAAAGCTTGAATCTAAATACAAGAAATGTACCTTTATTGGATATGGGGTTGATGATTTTGGTTATCGTTTATGGGATTATGAAAATCAAAAAATCATTAGAAGTAGAGATGTCATATTCAATGAAAAGGTCATTTATAAAGATCAGTTGTAGGGAAAGAAACAGGAAAAGGAAAACACAGAGTACATAGCACTTGATGAAATTACAGAAAATGAAGTTCCAAAGGTGCCAGAAAATCAAGAACAACAGCAAGTGCCTGAAACTCCTGCAACTACAAGAAGATCTACCAGGTTAAGTAGACTCCCTGAATGATACTCTCCTTCAATGTATTATTTGTTGATGATTGATGCTGGTGAACCAGAATGTTATGAAGAAGCAATACAGGTGGAAACTAGAAAGAAGTGGGAGCAAGGCATGAATGAGGAGATGGACTCATTGGTAGGAAACCAGACTTGGGATTTGGTTCAATTTCCTGTTGGTAAAAGAGCATTGCAGAACAAATGGATTTACAGGTTGACGGAAGAAGAAGGAGGCAAGAAGCGGTACAAGGCCATACTTGTTGTAAAGGGGTTTGCACAGAAGAAAGGTATAGATTTTGATGAAATATTTTCTCTTGTTGTTAAGATGACTTCAATTAGGACTATCTTAAGTCTAGTGGCGGTAGAAGATTTGCATCTTGAACAGTTAGATGTAAAAACAACCTTTTTCCATGGGGATTTGGAGGAAGAGATATATATGCAGCAACCACAAGGGTATGAGGTCAAAGGTAAGGAGAACTTGGTATGCAGGTTGAAAAAGAGTTTGTATGGCTTGAAGCAATCTCCAAGGCAGTGGTATTTAAAATTTGACAGGTTTATGACAGAACAAGGTTATAGTAGATGTCATTCTGACCACTGTGTTTATTTCAAGAAGCTAGACAATGAAATATATATTATCTTGTTATTGTATGTGGATGACATGCTTGTTGCAGGGTCTAACATGCAGGATTTAAATGTACTCAAAAGGAAGCTAGCTAATTCATTTGCGATGAAGGATTTGGGTGCTGCAAAGCAAATCCTTGGTATGAGAATAACGAGAGACAGGAAAAATCGCAAATTGACATTGTCTCAGAGTGAGTACATACAAAAGGTGTTGGAGAGGTTCAGAATGTAGAATGCAAAACTAGTAAGTACACCTTTGGCCAGCCATTTCAGTCTAAGTAAGGAAATGTGTCCCAAGACACAGGAAGAGACATATTACATGTCCAAGATTCCCTATCAATCAACAGTTGGTAGCTTGATGTATGCCATGGTGTGCACAAGACCAGATATTGCACAAGTAGTGGGAGTTGTGAGCAGATATATGAACAATCCAGGTAAATAACATTGGAAGGAAGTACAGTGGATTCTCAGGTATTTGAGAGGTACCACCACTCAGACATTATGTTTTGGAGGTTCAGACACTATTCTACAGGGATATGTTGATGCAGATATGGCAGGTGATAAGGATAGCAGGAGGAGCACCACAGGGTATGTGTTTACTGTAGGTGGAACAATAGTAAGTTGGATTTCGAGATTGCAAAAGGTTGTTGCACTTTCAACAACATAAGCAGAGTATGTTGCTGTTAGAGAGGCTAGTAAAGAGATGATTTGGTTGCAGAGGTTTATGGAGGAAGTGGGTAAGAAGCAGAAGGATATCAGGTTGTATAGTGACATCCAGAGTGCCATTCATCTTGCAAAGAACTCAGCATTCCATTCCAGGACTAAACATATACAGCTCAAGTACCATTTCATACGCTATGTTCTGGAAGATGAACTGTTGAAGTTGGAAAAGATACATACTAGCCATAATCCTGCAGACATGTTCACAAAGGTAGTGACCAGAGAGAAACTGAGTTCCTGCTCCGTTTCAGTTGGCCTTCTAGCATGAAGGTGGAGAGGAGAAAGTTTCCAAGTCCAAGGTCCAGCAAGTACAACAGCGGTGGAGTTGTTGTGATCAGTATCCAAGTGGGAGATTGTTGGTTGTGGAGCTAGATCATCTAGTATCATAGATGATATTGTCTTAGCCGTGCACCTCAGAGGACTATACACTCATGCCCCTACCTTGGGGTTTGGGGGCAGTGCCCCTGAGAAAATTTTTTTGGGCTGTTTTCGCCACCAGTTTTTGGGCCCATGGTTTTGGGTAATTCGTCGTATTTTCCCATTGTATTTTCCTTATAAAAGAAAGACATTGTAACACGGCTAGGGTTGATGTATTAGGTATTATGCATTGTAAATATCTCTGAGATCAAGAAGAGAGACTGTGAGACAGTGAAGAGGAAGTGCAGCAGTTGTGCTGCAGGTTGTATCCCTTCACTTTGCTGGACGAAATAATAATAAGGACTGGAAACTTTAGTGTGGACGTAGCCCAAGTTGGGGTGAACCATGATATATCTGTGTCTCTCTTGTAATGTGTGTGTGATTATATTTGCATTTCTATTTATTTTTATTGCTCTACAATCCTGTTTTTCTAACATTAAGATCTCAACATTATCATGTTTTAAATCTGAAAAATTATCACTACTTCTCTTTGAAAAGTTACACGGGCATTGCATAAGCCAAATAGGAAAAAAATTATAGGTAAATGTTACCTAGTGGTAGGTAAAAGTTGTCTTGTCTTGGTCCTTTAGGAAGATTTGGATTTGATTATACCCATTGAAATAATATAAAAATAAAAAGGTTTTTATCGGACAAACCATCTAACAATTGATCAATGAAGGGCAAAGGAAAGTGGTCCTTCCTTGTGACTTTGTTGAGTTTTATATAATCCACACATATCCTCCACTTGCCTCCTTTGTTGGGGACTGTGACCAAAGGTGAAAACCATTCACTGTCAGAGATAGGATAGATAAATTATCATTTGAGATTTTTTGTAGCTTTGTTTTTGCTATGTCTTTCAATGTTGAATTCATCCTAGTTTGAGGTTGTCTTATAATTAAGGAATAATATTTATGTATATATTGTGGGTACAAATGTTAGAATGCATTTTTTTCATGTCCTTATAGTCCCAAGCAAAGGATGAGCCATGATTTCTAAGAATTTCTATTAGTAATTGCTCTTAGGCATAATTTAATTGGATGCTAATTTTCCGAGTTTTATTGGGCAAAATCTCCATGGTTTTCACTGTTCACTACCTTGTATCAATAGAAAATAAATTTTGTCAACAAGCTTGATCCATATTGTTAGAGTTTTCATCATATTTTTCTCTTCTTTGTCATATTCTTGGATTCTAATAGAACTATAATACATGTTTTGCATGTAACTGGAAATGATTTTGTCCTCATCAAGATCTTTAAGTGTAGGTGTAGTTTCTACAGAGAGGATTGGATGGATGGTGGTTTGAAACATATCCTCCCCTTCTTATACTCATAGAGATGTCTCTATATCAATGAAAGGTTTTGCAAGGGGATAAAGAGTTAATCTTTTATGAGATTGACCATGGTGGTGGTCATATCCTCTATCTTGCAACATATGCAAGCATTAGTTGTGGCCAACCAGGACTATCTAAGTGGGTACCCATTAAGTTGGTATTTATTTTGCAAAACAATTATGTCTATTGGGTACTCCCATGAATAAATTAACGCTATGATATCCTCTAAATTTTTTTATGGGTTAATAGTTGGCCTATCTGCAACTTGAAGGACATTGGGTGTATGCCTTAGCAATGCCCTTAGGTTCAACCTAAGCATTGTGTCCTTGGTAATCCCATTAGTGGATAACCCAAAGTATGTTAAGGTATTTTGAATTGAGTTCTTATTGATATACACATATACTACAAGACTCCTTGGATTAGAATATTTGAGGGTGAAGACTTTCCCTACCATTAGGTCAGGAAGTTGGCATATAACATTGATTATAAGTGGATATTTCATGTATCTCCTAGGTCTCTTGATACATCCTTCCTTGATGATTTATTGTAGAAAGTGACATATTTAATGGCTTGAAGGATGGGTATCTTTATGCAGATCCTTGAGTTCCCCTAAAAAATCTTTCTTTGACTTAGTATACTAGGTCTTCTTTTTATCTAGCCTTGTAGGATAAGGAGGATTTGTTGAGAGGATGGAATACTTGGCTCTTGATTCTCTTGATTTTATTGAAGTTTAGGTTTGTCATCTATATGTTTAGTGATAAGTGGAGGTAAAGGAGTGGTGACCACTCTTCCTAAAGGAAAGTTTAATGTGAGAGAGAGAGAGAGAGAGAGAGAGAGAGATACTAGGTCTTCTTTTGTTCTAGCTTTGTAGGATAAGGAGGATTTGTTGAGAGGATGGAACACTTGGCTCTTGATTCTTTTGATTCTCTTGATTTTATTGAAGTTTAGGGTTTTCATATATATGTTTAGTGATAAGTGGAGGTAAAGGAGTTGTGACCACTCTAAAGTCAAGTTTAACGAGAGAGAGAGAGAGAGAGAGAGAGAGAGAGAGAGAGAGAGAGAGAGAGAGAGAGGAGTGGTGACCACTCTTCCTAAAGGAAAGTTTAACAAGAGAGAGAGAGAGAGAGAGAGAGAGAGAGAGAGAGAGAGAGAGAGAGAGATCGATCTCGGTGATTTATAACTCTTAGTAATGCTTGTATCTCAGTGTTGCAACTAGGGAGAGATATATATATATATATCCCGGTGATTTATAACTCTTAGTAATGCTTGTATCTCAGTGTTACAACTATGAATTAAGGGAGTTACATTCAGAAGCCAAATTTGACTTAGTTTCCTAAAAAACAGAGTGAAACTTAGAATTGTAGTAGGAAGAGTCTAGTAACATTATTCAAACCTTTGTTGAGGATTGATTGCAATAAGCATTCAAACATTTTCCTTGCAATTATGAAGTGACAATTTGGTATAGACAATTTGAATCACACTAAAATTAACTAGTATCAAGTAAACAAACCTTTTGTGTTAAGGCATTTATTCCTCTACACAATTTAGCACCTTACATATTCAAACTTATAAGTAAAAGTAAAATTTTCCTTCTTGACCCAGATAACTTACATCAACGAATGACATTGTGTTAACATTGCTCTACCATTTCAATTTATAATTTATTTTCCATAGGGGATAATAAATAAGGAAAGAATCCTAGTAATGTCCATGTATACCAATTTCACTATCAAACATGTGCTAGTTTTTTCTACTTGTTTAGCATAATAACATTAAACAATATATTCACTAAAAGAAAGACAAGTACAACAAACAAAAATAACACAATATTTCTCTCGGGAAACCACAAGGGAGAAAACCCCAGCAAAACTTCCTCAATATAGAATTCACAAGTATAATATAAAACCCCAACAAAATCAACTTCTCTCCTTCACTTGTGCGGACTTCTCTCTCTCCTATGCGAACTTGAGTGAGTGAGATGAGTAATTCAAATGAGCAACTCAATCTCCTATTTATACTTGAAAAGTGACTTGGCCTTTTTACTAATTAGGTTAGCTTGACTCACCTAACTGGGCCGACCTGTACACTTTACAATAAAATATTCTTTTCTAGTTATTCCCAGACCGACCTAACAGTTAGGGTTTGAATTGAATCTTTCAATGATCAGTGACATATATAGAAGGAGGAATACAATAATACAATAGACAAATACATTTAGAATATCTTCCATAATTACATTTCTTTAACACTCCCTCTTAACTAGGAAGGTATTCTGCGGGTAACATCAACAACTGTCCAACTGACTTGTGAATCTCTATATGTCGTAGGAAGTTTTTGGAACATCATCATATGTCTGGGGTATCATCAACATCATCTGTTGGAACATCATCATCAACATCATCATCATTGTCAACAAGAATTTGCTGGAACATCAATACCATCTGCTATAATATCACCATCAACATCATCATCAATGTATGAACACTGGAACAACATCAATCATCAGTTGGCAAGTACTGGAACAACAATTATTAGTAATTAAATACCGGAACAACAAAAACATCAATCATCAGTAGACAAATACTGGAACGAAAAGCATCAGTAAGTAAATACTAGAAGAACAACAACATCAATAATCGATGAACAAATACTGGAACAACAATCATCAGTAAGTAAATACTAGAACAACATCAATCATCAGTAAACAAGTACTGGAATCAGTATCAATCGAAAAGTACTGATCTTCAGTTGACAAGTATTGGAATCACTATCAGTCGGCAAGTACTGATCTTCAATCGACAAGGATTGGAATCACTATCAGTCAGCAAGTACTAATCTTCAGTTGGAAAGGACTAGAATCACTATTAGTCGAAAAGTACTAATCTTCAGTTGGCAAGGACTGGAATCACTATCAATTGGAAAGTACTGATCTTCAGTCGGAAAGGATTGGAATCACTATTAGTCAGCAAGTACCGATCTTCAGTCGACAAGGACTGGAATCACTATCAGTCAGCAAGTACTGATCTTTAGTTGACAAGGAATGGAATCACTATTAGTGGGAAAGTACTGATCTTTAGTTAGCAAGGACTGGAATCACTATCAGTCGACAAGTACTGATATTTAGTCGGCAAGGACTGGAATCACCATCAGTCGAAAAGTACTGATCTTCAGTCGGCAAGGGCTGGAATCACTATCAGTTGACAAGTACTGATCTTCAGTCGGCAAGGACTAGAATCACTATCAGTCGTCAAGTATTGATCTTCAGTCGGCAAGGATTGGAATCACTATCATCATCACTCCCTCTTTTGAGGGAGGTCCTTTCGGACCACACCAATCTTGTCTCGAAAGTATTGAAACTTTATGCGAGACAGAGGCTTAGTCAACACATCAACAACTTGTTCTTCTGTAGGAACATACTTGAGATTTACAGCTCCCTTCTGCACAATATCCCGGATATAGTGAAACATGATCTCAATATGCTTCGATCTATCATGGAACACTGGATTATCTATCATCTTGATACAACTTTGATTGTCACAGAGAATATCAGTCACATCTATCTCTGCATCAAACAATCTTGCCAACATCTTGCGAAGCCACACTGCTTCGCTACAAGTTGAACATGCTGCTACGTATTCAGCTTGTGCTGTACTGAGAGAAACACAGGGCTGCTTTCTACTAAGCCATGATATCATACCTGATCCCAAACTAAAGCAACATCCTGAAGTGATTTTTCTATATTCGACACTTCCAACCCAATCTGAGTTTGTATATCCATACAGTCTGAACTCATTATCTGAAGCATATCCGAGTCCATAGTCCAACGTACCTTTTAGGTACATCATCACATGTTTTGATGCAATCAGGTGAACATGTCTAGGCTCCACCATATATTGGATCAAGGTGTTCAAAACAAAACATATATCTGGTCTAGTATTGGTCAAGTACATCAATGACCCAATAATCCATTTGTACATCATGACATCTACTGTCTCTGATGAAGCATCATTCATGAGCTTCAAGTTTGTCACCATCGAAGTAGTCATATCCTTACAATCCAACATCCCAAATCTCTTTAGGATATCAACAATATATTTTGCTTGACTCAAAAAAATATCATCTTGGAACTGCCATACTTCAATACCTAGAAAATAGTGCATCATCCCAAGGTATTTCATTTCAAATTCTGCATCAAGATTCTTTTTACATTTGGTGATGGGTTTGTCTTCTCATGTAAGGAAAAAATCATCCATATACAATAGTAATATCATAGGTTCATCATCTATGACCTTATAATAAATATTAGAATCGGCTTTACTCTTGGTAAATCCCAAGCTCACCATGAAACCATCAATTCTTCCATACCATGCTCTGGGTGCTTGCTTCAACCCATATAAAGCTTTATTCAATTTACATACATGTGTTTTTCAGTCATTTGTTTCAAATCCTTCTGGTTGATTGATGTATAGCTCTTCTTCTATTTTCCCATTCAGGAAAGTTGTCTTTACATACAACCGATGTAACTTCCATTTCATCTTAGCTAACAAGGAAAGGATGGTTCTAATTGAGGTATATATGGCCACATGAGAAAAGGTCTCCTCATAATCAATTCCTTCCTTTTGAGAGAACCCCCGGGCTACGAATCTTGCCTTGTACTTTTCAATGCTTCCGTCTGCTGAGTGTTTTGTTTTGAAGATCCATTTTGACGAAACTATTGACTTGTCCTTTGGTATTGGTACTACATCCCAAACATCATTCTTAATGATGGATTGGTATTCTTCATTCATGGCATCCAACCAATCCTTCTTCTTTACTGCATCTTCAAAACATGTAGGTTCTTCTTCAACAAGGTTACACATCAAGGCTACATAACTGGAATATGTCCTTGGTATCTTTCTTTCTCTACTGGTTCCTTCTGGGGCACCATATATTCCTGCATATTGTATTATTTCACGTGCCCAAGCTGGTCTTCTCTTCCGTGGATTTTTCTCATGAGGTGTCTTCTCAATTCTATGAGGTTCTATCATGTCATGATCCTCTGGAATAGGTTCCTCTTCAACATTTCTGTCTGGTACATCATTAGTTTCTGTAACTCTAGGAGCTTCATGCTCCTCTTCAGCCTCATGAGTCTTCTTAGACTTGTTGAAAGTTGTGTCTTCATCAAATGTAACATGTCTGCTAAGCTCAATTTGGCAGTATCCTGAGATGTAGATACGGTAAGCCTTTGATTGCTTACTGTAACCCACAAATATTCCCTTCTTTCCTGAAGGTTCCAACTTCGATCTCTTCTCTTTTGGAATGTGAATAAATACTGGACATCCAAATATATTTAGATGACTGACTTCAGGATTCACACTAGTAAACATCTCTTCTTGGGTCTTGTTTCCAAGAGCACTGTGAGAGATTCTATTATGTACATAGACTACGGTTCTAGATACTTCAACCCATAGATGCATGGGTAGGTCTTGATCATGGATCATGGCATTCACTACTTCCATGATAGTTATGTTCTTCCTTTCAGCTACACCATTATGCTGTGGATTATAGGGAATAGTAAGCTCCCTCTTAATCCTTGCTTGTTTACAGAAGTATTTGAAATCACCTGAAGTGTATTCCCATCCATTATTTGTCCTTAGTATCTTGATCCTCTTTTCATAGAGGTTTTCCACAAGAGCCTTAAACTCTTTAAACTTTCAAAAACTTCATTCTTATTCTTTAGAAAATAAATCCATGTTTTGCGGGAGTAATGATCAATAAAAGAAGCATAGTAAACATACCTGCTTAATGAAGTGGTAGACATAGGTCCACAAATGTCGGAGTGAATAATGTCCAATATGCCTTTAGATTTGCTATGACTGCTTGGAAATGGATTCTTCATACTTTTCCTTGTGCAAATCCTTTGCACACTCCTTCATGATCAACCTGGATTTATGGTAATCTAGTTACCACCTTACTTACTATTGGTAAGGCTTTGTAGTGTACATGAGATAGTCTTCTATGCCATAGTTCATAGGGGCTCATGGTACTAGTCATCAGTGTTGAATCTGCATGACCCTTAAGTTTATAAAGTCCTCCTTCTTCTACCCCAATGACGATAGCATCATTGATATTCTTCCCCTTTGGTCACATAAGAACTTCACCATCTATAAATTCAATTCTAAGACCTTTCTTATCTAATGCTGAAATAGAAAGAAGGTTCTTTTTCAAACATGGGACATATAGTACTTCCTTCATGTTCATGGACTTTCCAGAGTCCAATTTGTAAGTAGATTCTCCCATTCCTTTGATAGGATATTGGTAGTCATCTCCAAGCTTTACTTTGTGTGGAGAATATTTCTGCATGAGTTGTGGAAGAGAGTCCTTGTATCCCGTCATGTGTTTTGAGGCTCCACTGTCCACTAGCCAAGTATCACTTCCATGAGATACTGAACCAGTGAGCGCTGATATTAGTACATATTCTTCACTGGAATATTAATCTTCTTTGGTTTTGACTTCGTCATCATATTCACTATCTTCAGCTGCATGAGCATGAAATATTTTCTTTTACTTCTTAGGTTCTCCAGTTTTGAATGGACAATTTCTTGCAATGTGTCTTGTCTTGTGACAAGAGTAACATTCAATTGAGGAGAGGTCTTTCTTGAACCTCTTACTCCTTTTATATCTTTGATATCTTATGTGAGAGTGGTCACGGGTATGTACATCACTTTTTCTTTTCCTTCCACCTTTGGCATGGGTTTCCAAAGCTTGATCTTCATTGTCATTTAATTTCTCCTCTCTTACTGCTATTCTTTATTCCTCTTGCACACATTCTTCCCATAGTTGTCTGAACTAGATTAATTTCTTATTGGCACATATACCACGAATGAAAGGTTCCCAATCTCTAGGAACACCATTCAGAGTGGTCATCACAACTTCAACGTCTTCTACCGTGTCTCCAATTGCTTCTAATTGTTATTTGATATGAGATACTCTGGAGAAGTATGAGTGCATAGTCTCAGAATTCAGGATCTTCACACCCTTGAGTTGATTTATCAAGGTCATATTCCTATTGATGTTCTTTCCTTCAAATAGACTGGTCAAAGAATCAAATATTTCTTTCGGGGTCTTCTTTGAAGATACTTGAGGAATCAAGTGATATTTGATAGAGTCAGCTACGATCCTCTTATCCTTGATCATATCATTCTTGTGTCTTGCTTTGGCCTCATCTCCTTTTGGTTCTGTAAGTCTTTCTTTTATAAAACCTTCTAGGTCACGTTCTTCAAGAATGAGCATGACTCTATATTTCCATGCCCTGAAGTTCGCAACTCCTTCAAGCTTCTCATAAAGCTTGGTATTGTTTGTAATTTTGATAAAATGAGAACCTCAAATGGAAATAGAATAGATGTAGGAATTACTAGTAAAGTTGTCCTTCTGAAAACTGCTTCTACCTTGACCTAGGGTTTGATAGAGAAACCCTGATTTTCCAACTTCGAGATTTTGGAAAACTAATTGGATGAAAAGATGCACCTCCTCAAGGCGAGTTGAGCAAAGTACTCCTCCTCTTGATTCTGTGAGCAGATGTTCCAAAACATTGATGCCCTAGTTCTCCGGGCTGTAGTGAGGGACCCAAAAATGAAAATTCTCAGAACTGAATTCTTCTTCGACAGAAAGATGTGCCCTAGTGAGGCAAGTTTGATGCACCCTCTTTTTCAGCTAATCTATGGAGAGAGCTCCTGGAATAAGAAGCCCTAGTTTCTGCAGTTGCGGAGGCTGCACAATGTTTTCTTTCAGGCCTGCTCTGATACCATGTTATTTTTTTCTACTTGTTTAGCATAATAACATTAAACAATCTAATCACTGAAAGAAAGACAAGCACAACAAACACAAATAACACAATATTTCTCTCGGGGAAACCAGAAGGGAGAAAACCTTAGCAAAACTTCCTCAATATAGAATTCACAAGTACAAGATAAAACCCCAAGACAAAATCAGCTTCTCTCCTTCACTTGTACGAACTTCTCTCTCTCCTATGCGAACTTGAGTGAGTGATTCAAATGAGCAACTCAATATCCTATTTATACTTGACAAGTGACTTGAACTTTTTACTAATTAGGTCAGCTTGACTCACCTAACTGGGCCGACCTGTATACTTTAGAATAAAATATTATTTTCTAGTTATTTCCAGGCCGACCTAACAATTAGGGTTTACATTGACTCTTTCAATGACTTTTACATTATCAATTACATCAATGACATCTCCTGAAGGAGGAATACAATAATACAACAGACAAATACATTTAGAATATCTTTCGCAGTTGCATTTCTTTAACCACATGTGTTCAACCCTTTTGATGAGAGAGGGAAGCCAACATGGAGAGGTCAAACACCTTCCCTCGCACAAACACACACAATGGATCTACACCCATTGCGGTTTGAACCTAAGTTGTTTACATGACAATGCCCTATTCTAACCACTTGAGCACCTTGATAGATAACATCTTTAAGATCAAACAAAGAAGTTGAAATGAACAAAGTTATTGCAATATGAAAAAAATTCATTTACTAAATATACAATGTAAAAATGACAAGATGTTGAAATGCATATAGGAGAATATGTAATTTATATATGATTGAATGATAGATAGAAGTTGATGATTACAATGACGTGACAATATACTTATATGCATAGATTGGTCATAATGGTTGATAGGTCATGTCCCTTGGTTAGTTCATGTCTCTTAGTTAGGATGTGTCACTTCATTTATTATTATAATTATAATTATAATTATTTATTGTTATTATTATTTATTGAAGTTTATATATTTATGTTCATTGCATTGTCTATCTCTTCAAAGATGTTTTATCCTCAAAGCATTTTAAGGACAAAATTATGTCTTTGTTCCAGCTTGTAATTCCTTCTCATGATTCTCCATGCTGAAGTTGTGATGGTTAATGGCATGAGGCGATGTGAATTACAAAGTGTTGAGCATAATTGTTTTATGGTGAAAGAGTTAGACCACCCTAATTTAATATTTTGCAAACCTTTATGGAAATGGATTGTGTGATATGAGGAATGATAAGATTCCACATAGGCTTCTCTTCAATATAATATGATCTTCAATTAATTTATCATGATGATTTTGTCTTTGGTTAGTTTATTGGATAATATGAATTTATAATTAGAAAGACAATAATGCATCCTTGAATCTTGTGTCTTGTTTTTAGAACCTTTGTCTTTTGATACTTTTGGTAATATATTGGTTGATAAACACCTTTATAATTTTGGATGCCGATTACATCTACGTTGGTTCCATTATCAATGGATTGGATTTTTACATTTAACAATTTATCTACTTCAATTGGATTGATCATTGTTTCTTTATTGATTAATGATTCCCTACTCGTAACTTGATCTATCTTTTTCTGTAACGATTTCTTAGCATTCTTTAAGTTCTTAATTTGTGTCAATAAGATTTGATTATGATCCCTTAAGCATGAAATCTCATCATAGTTTTCTGATTTATTTATTTTACTTTTAAGATCTTGATGGCTCCTCATTTGTAACCTTTTGAGTTGTCCAAGCAACCTCTAACTAAGGCTCTTAAGGTTTGATATCTCTTCATTTTTATCAATGACAACCTCGCCAAATTCTTTATGGCAATCCTACAACATTTGTATTGGCTTTTGGTTATCTTGAATATCACTTATGATACATCCTTCAGGCTTCAATGTTACTAAGTAAGATTTCAATGTAATGTCTTGCACTGTTATATTCTTCCTATAAGAGAACACTGAAAACATTTTTCTTTATATTTAAGATGAAGATACTTAATGTTTCTAGCTAGGTTAAACCAAGAATTACGCCAACCTATCTTTTATACATAGTTGTAACATTAAATTAAGATATATATTTATAACCATCAATTGTTACTTGTAAGTCCTTAATTTCACATTGTCCATTGAAATATTGTTTTTCTTTTTTATTATACTTAAATACATAATTAATAATCGATTTTTCAAGTTGACATTGATGTATTTTTCCTTATAGTTTGTATCAATAATGATGTTAATATTTTCTATATTTCTTTAAATATTCTCTTTAAGTATTAATAATCCAACAAAAAAATTAAAAATATTTAAAAAAACTTCCATACTAAAATCCATTTGAAAATTTAACTTAACACTTTTATACACCCATTTTTATATCTATAATCCTTTCATGTCATGCATTTTCTCAATAATAACTACCTTTCCCTTAATATTTTAATCTTTCATGTCATGTTTTTTCTCAACAATAATTGCCTTTTTAATACTTCCTATATATCTCTTCATCGCTTAATATGCCCCTTGTTTCGACTTCTTTACCTTTAATATTAGGCTTCATGAGAAATATAAGTTAATTTTTTTCAAGCCAAAAAAAACCATGTTTCTTGGTATTCATTAAGAATCAAAGAGAACATATGGACAATACATAGTTCAAAAAGCATCATAGCAGATGGCACCATTAGCTAATGATCTATCTAGTAGTGACGATAAAGTCAGTCCCCTTACCATCCAAATGAGCAAAAGATAAAAAAACTTGCTATCACTCAAAGTTCACAATCATCTCTCAAACATAGCGAGAGAGACTATAAAGATTCTAAAAACATACAATCCAACCGAAAGTAACAATTTGGATAGGCTAAGTAAGAAAATAGACAGAGCCATTAGAAGATAGAGAATCCTCCACAAATTCCTTATAGTATAGAACTCCTTCATTCCTTGCAATTGACCTTTTTGAAAGATCATTTGCAACAATATTTGATTCTCTCAAAATATGACAAATACTTATATCTGCAAACATTGAAAAGAGTATCTCTATTCTTCTACACCACTGTTCCAGGGAAAGCACTTGTAATTGAGACAATCCATTTTCCCAATCCACTATAATATTCAAATCACCATGAACCATGAGAGAAACTATACCATTTAAAGATGCAAATTTTAAAAGACCTCAAAGAACCAATAATTCTACTCTTGTATTTGTACCAACACAACAACTCATCCAAATATTGAAATAGTGATCCTCATTTATCATCAAGAGCATACCTGCACCATAAATACCCTTTTGTGTTGCTCCATCAAAGTAGCTTGCTGCATCTGTAGTAATAGAGGGAGCTGAAATTTGTCTTGGTCTCTTAGTTTTCATCATAGAGTAATAATCTTTATAAATGCCCAGAATTCCCATGCAACTGACATTAACATTTAGACTTTTTCCTTCGAAGATGGCATAGTTCCTGGATTTCCATACACCCCAACAAATGAAAACTGACAAAATATTGTGAGAAGGATGATTTCTTACTCACTATTCAAAGTTTTACTCAGTTAAAGATGTACCCCATGCCCGTGAGAGTTGAATTTCTTTATAAATAACCTGCCAAATTTTAATATATAAGGAACAATGCACAAATATATGATTGATAGTTTCATAATCATTTTGAAAGAGAAAACATATATTAGGCCTGTTGACACACTATTTTTTAATTTTGAATGGGAAAAAAGATTGATAGAAGTAAGTTTTGATATAATGTAAAAATGGTGGGAACAACCCCAAGTCCTGGAAAAATGATTCATATGACCATTGGCTATACCAAAGAGGAGCTAAAGAGTTAAGAGAAACGCCTTCAAAACCATGCGAAATGATCAATGGTCACGATTGCAGTGGAAAAAGATTGACAGCAGAAGAAGAGGTTCGCCAGAAAAGAAGAGAGGTGAATAGTGGAAGCAAAACCCCCCCCAAAATTAAAGGGTGACGTTAAAAGAAGGACTTGATCAACGGTTGTTGATGGCGAAACAAATAGATGAACGATGGCGGGAAGGTTTTGTGGGAGAAGAAGCAAGGCGGATATCGAAGATAAAGTGCACCAAAATGTCAGGTCAGGTGGTGTTAAAGGAAAGCCAAGATCAACGACTGTTCGATAAAGGGGCAGATAGATCAACGACCCATAATATTTTCGCACAATCAACTTGCGCGATGAAATGAAGTTCGGGGTGGTTGTGAAATACCATACCGCGGTACACATGTCAACCTCACATTATTTCGCAATCACAGAAAGTGGTAAAGAAAACCACCCTTGCGCGTTGCGAAACCATCTTTGGGGGTGTATAAAATCCAAAGCATGTGAAAAGTTGACATTGTTATTTCAACAACAGATGATTGGAACATGTGTGTGTAGCAGGAAAGTGACAAAACATAGTTTTCAGCTTGTCAGTGCCAGGTAGGCCCTCCGAAACTCATGAAATTAACTAGAACTGTTTTACATAATGGAAGAATCTAGTGAGACAGTTCCTTAGAATATTGAAAGTATGACAATAGAGGAAACCCTAGAGGACAGAGATAAAGACATTTATGATCCCATGATTAAATTATCAGTTACGGAGATTAAAGCCATGTTTGATATATTATACAAGGAGAATTCGGATGTGCACTGAGTTTTTGAGTCCACTTTCATTTACTTTTTTCCAGACCAGACATTAGTGTTGATGTATTTGTAACTTCGGAAGATATTCACTTGTATATTGTATTTGTACTTTATTGTAACCCCATTGGAGATGTATTATTCCTCCAATTGGAAGTGTTGTCAGTTATATTATAAGTGTCATAACTTATACTTGATGGGTTATTAGACCACCTTGATGGGGTCGGCCCAGTCAGCATTATGTTAAGTGGTTAAGTGGAGGTCGACCTAGTTAAGTAAAGGTCAAGTCAAGTTACTGTATAAATAGAGAGTGTCTCTCTCTCATTTTACACATTCTATTATTCACTCACTTCGTATTAGTGAGAGAGAGGAGGAGTATGCACAAGTGGAGGAGGAGCATGATATTGAAGATATCTATCTCTTAGGTTTGATCATGGTGATCCTTTTATTGATGCTTATTCTATCTCTGAGGAAGTTGCGGGGTTTTTCACCTTCTTGGTTTTCCCTGGTGAAATGTTTTGTGTCTCTTGTCTCTCATGCTTGATATGTTGTACATGTCGTTCTTTCAGTTAAGATCCTAGATAAGAATGAATTAAATTCTGAAAAACTAGCATGGTATCAGAGCTAGCCTGAAGGAAGGCATGATATGGCATTTATGAGACTTGTTGCACTTGCGAAAAATCGGAAGCTGGGGCTTGATATAGAAAAAACCAGTCATCGTAGAACTTTCACTATAAATACATTTTGGAAAAGGTTCAGGATCTGAAACCTTTATAGGTTGTAGATAACATCCCCATGTACCTTATGTTTGAAGCACAACTTCTAATTCTCTGTACTTTGTGATTTATGATCAGTACAATCTAGGGTTTCTGCCTCTTCTAGATCTCAGTCACAAACATGTGACCTAGGAAAAAAGGTCACAACTTGGGCTAGGAAGCTCCAAATCAAATTTTGTAAAAGGTAACAGGTAGGAAACGGACTGTACTTTCTGAGGTAAGTTTTTCAGAGGCCAAAACGGAACCAGTGACATGTGGCATGCCATACAAGTTCTCTCTCCTGTTTTATCCCATAAATAGGTCACATTGCGACACTTGGCATAAATATATCTAAAAGAATCCAATTGAGGTCAGACCTATGGGGTTCGAAAGATGACAGGTCAGGATACCACAGGTCGAAGTTTCAGACCCTGTGGATTCGTAATTTCTGAGTTACACCAGAAACAATCAGGTGCATATTTCTGTCAAAACAGATTTGGATTTTGAGCACCTTCATTCGTGGATCGTCACTGTTGTGGGAATTTAGGGTTTCAGAGAAAGTTGAAATTATTGGACTCGGAGACCACGGCTAGATGCTCCTCATCAAAATCGAAATTTATATACCAAGATCGAATTTTTTGGTTGGGCATAAGGCCGGGCTCGATCAAATCCTAGTTCGGGATTTTGATCGAAAAGATGGAAAATTAGGGCTTTTGCAAAAGTTGGAATTTTTGAAATCTGTGACCACGGATGGAAGCTCCTCAGAAAAATCAAAGTTTAGAACATAATATCAAACCTTTTGGATGGGAAAAATACCGAGCTTTATCAAACCCTAGTTCGGGATCCTGTCTAGTGAATCAAGAAGTTTCAAAGGAAATTTTGAGGGGTCAAATTTTGCAGTTTTCAAAATTGAAGTATACTAGCTTGATCAACTCAGCAAGCCACATCTTTCCATCCATTCAGAAGTTTGAATTTTTAGGGTTTCTCTGAAAAACCCTAATCCAACTCCAGATCAAGTCTCAGCAAATCAAAGTTGATTGGTTTAATCCTAGAAGAAGATGATTTGGTCACTTGCATAAGTGAAGAGATTCCAGTTCCAGAGGGAAACGAGGCTAAGGCCTTACATAAAGAAGACTACAAGCAATCTCGACAGGTATGACTTGAGGAGATATAGGTATGTTTTCGAAATATGTTCATGATTAAGGTTATGATATGTTTGTCTTCATATTATTGAGGTTAGTACAATATTGATTAATTTTAGACTTGTCTTATCACCCTAGTAAAAGTATGAATGCATGTGAATGATAGAAGACATTCATTGATTAGGGTTATGACACTTATGATTATACTAATGCACTGTGGTATTGTATGAGGATGATGTTGTCCGCTAACATGAAAGGTACAAATAAAGTTCTAGATCAAGAACATATGACCATGGTGACATGAAGACAAAGACTCATGGATCACATAGAAGCTCTACTTACAAGGTATGTATAATATGGTTCTACAATGGTTAACTTATGAGTTATGCAGGTTACTAAGCACAAGTCATTAAAGAGAACAAGAAGACATTGTTTGGGTATGTTAGTCATAACTAGCAAACATGATAACCAGGTATGTTTTTCCTATATCAAGTTAGAATCCTACCTTGTGTTAGGATCTTATACTTTTGTATGAATGATAATGATTATTCTTGAAAGTTAGAAGTTTTAGTAATCAAGGGTTTATGCATATTATATTTTTTTACTTTGATTGATGATATGACTAACCAGAAGAGTCCTATGGTCAAATAAGAATATGCATGAGTAAAAGAAGTCTTTCCTGAAACCTTGAATACTAACACTTATTACCTATGTATGAAATGATCATGACTATACATGTTTAAGATTTATAGTATTGAGATTATACAAATGAATGTATGATTGTGTACGAGATCTTGAGGATGACACTATGATGACACTAGTTCACACTTAAGCATGCATAGTGGTCCAGGATGGATATAAGTTCAAGGACAGGTAATCCAGGTAGAAAAGATCAAGAGGGAGCACACTCCAAAAGTTCCTGCAAAGAAGCAAAGATCAAGAAGGAGTCCACCCTACAACCAAACAAAGATAAGTATTTGAATTGTCAATTCCTGTATACATGATTAGTTAAATGATGTTGTCCAGTCATATACATACTTATGTTCCTAGATTTAGGATATGTATCATGCATATTAGAAAAGTTGCATTAATGAACAAGATACTACTAAATATGTAAATAATGGGTAAGTGGCCTATGGTACTGTACAACATTACATTGCTACTTATCTAGAATGAAACCTCTTTGCTGACATGTTGGGAGTTGTGCACACTCTTAACAATGTTCTGGTAGAGATGGAAGGCATCTAGAAAGTTACGGAATATGGATAAATGTTGTATTGAAACATTGGCCAAGATAATTGCATGACTGTATGACATATGTCTTTATGCATAAGAATGTGTTTTTGAAAAACTATGAGAAGTTTCTAATCATGCAATGTGACTTGTCTTGTAGGAAAGACCGTGTACCATCACCTACAAAAAGGACTACAACATTTGTTCCAACAATGAAGATCAAATAAAAACTATCTATTGAAGATATTGAAGAATCTGAAGTTCCTAGGATCCGGGATGCAATAATGGAAGAATGCCATGATCGAAGAATACCGGTCGATCATGAAGAATGATGTTTGGGATGTGGTCCTGAGACAAGAAGGGAAGTCTGTTGTGACTTCCAAGTGGATCTACAAGATCAAGCTTGCTGCCGAGTTCGATATGAAGGACTTGGGATGATGCACTACTTTCTAGGCATGGAGGTGTGGCAGAGTGCAGATGGAATCTTCCTTGGACAAGGAAAGTATGTAATAGAGATCCTAAAGGGGTTCGGGATGATGGACTGCAAGTCCATGGCCACACCTATGGCATCGGACCTGAAGCTTTTGTGTGATGCTTCATTTGATCCGGTTGATGTCACTATGTATCGTCAGATGATTGGGTCCTTGATGTACCTGACGAACATGAGACTAGATATTTTCTTTGCGGTGAACACATTGAGCAAGTTCCTGACGGATCCTAGAGGTGTTCACCTGGTTGCTGTAAAGCACATTCTGAGGCACCTGAAGGGTATAATTGATTATGGGCTCAAGTATGATGTGAATCAAAAGTTTAACCTGTAGGGTTATGTTGATTCAGATTGGGCAGGCAGTGCTGCAGATAGGAAGAGCACTTCTGGGTGCTGCTTCAGTATGGGATCAGGTGTGATCTCTTGGTTTAGTAGAGTATGTTGCAGTATGGCTCTGAAAGCTACTATCTGAGTTATTTGATCTCCTGTTGAAGGCTACTGGTATCTTTTGTGACAACCAGAGTTGTGTGAAGCTGTCTGAGAACCCGGTGTTCCACGACAGGTTGAAGCACATTGAGATCAAATATCACTATATCAGGGATATGGTGCAGAGAGGAGCAGTGAAGCTCCTATATATTGCGACGGATGAGCAGGTTGCAGATGTGTTGATGAAACCACTATCCAGAGTGAAGTTTGAGTACTTCAGAGAGAGGCTTGGTGTTCTTCGGATTGAAGATACTTTGAGAAAGAAGTGATGGACACATTTGCAGGAGCCATTCCAAGCATGGTGAGAGGAGGATCCTTCCCATGGCTGTGGATGTAAGCGCTGTGTGATGAGCATTAGGACGATGCTCCAGTTACTGCTTTGGATATGCATCAGTTGGATGCTTTGTATGATCAGTTGGATCATGTATGATGACATGCATCAAGACGATGCAGTGACGATGATCAGGATGATCATGTGTGAAGAGTATCAAGACGATGCTCTGGATGATATGCATCAGGAGGATGCAGTGATGATGATCAAGATGATCATGTGTGAAGAGTATCAGGACAATGCTCTGGATGATATGCATCAGGAGGATGCAGTGACGATGATCAGGATGATCATGTGTGATGAGTATCAAGATGATGCTCTGGATGATATGCATCATGACGATGCAGTGATGATGATCAGGATGATCATGTGTGATGAGTATCAAGATGATGCTCTGGATGATATGCATCAGGACGATGATATGATGATGATCGGGATGATCATATGTGATGATATGTATCAGGTGGATGTATTGCATGATCAGTTGGATCATGTGTGATGAGTTTCGAAGACACAGATGCACATGAGCCATTCTCACATGGTGGTAGGTGTGTCCTCCCATGGTGCAGATATAAGGGCTAGGGCCATTTCGACATGGTTGAAGTGTGTCTTCCCATGGTCGTTGATGTAAGAGTTGTGCCATTTAAGCATGGTTGAAGTGTGTCTTCCCATGACTACGATATAAGTGTTGTGTCATTCTAGCATGGTCGAAGTGTGTCTTCCCATGGATGCGATATAAGTGCTGTGCCATTCCTAGCAAGGTTGAAGTGTGTCTTCCCATGGCTATGGATATAAGTGCGATGCCATTCCCTCATGGTTGAAGTGTGTCTTCCCATGGCGTAGATATAAGTGCTGAGCCTTTCACGGATGGTTGAATTGTGTCTTCCCATGCCGGTGAATGTAAGTGTTGTGTGATGTGCATCTGGGTTGTGCTTCGTGGATGATGAGATGACATGATCAATATGATCATGAGTATCAGGATGATACTCTGTGGCCGTGGACAGGTTGTGCAGTTGCATGTAAAAGATCCTAGGAGATACAATAGGTTGAGCTGTGTGCTTGTAATTAGTCCTAGGATGCTCTTTCGAGGTTTTGTGGTGGTCACATATAATATTGCCCTGGGAGATCCGATAGGTTGAGCAGCAAGCTCGTAATCAGTCATGGGATGCTCTTTTGAGGTTTTGTGACGCACGTAATAAGTTCCAAGGATTCCACAGTATGGCCAGTGATGATGAAGACCTGCAGGTGGTGGGCCTACATCCAGCATGAAAAAGGGTTGGCTCTATAGAACTTCCTATGACGAGAAGAATTCAGAGATAGCCCAGTGATCGAAACGACGAGTACAACAGCAGTGATGATGATGATGCTCCGTGATCCAGTGACGATGATCCACCTCCAAATTTGAAGACTTGTGCCGATATGTATTGATGACTTGTGTCAAGAGAATACCTTCCTAGTTAAGAGGGAGTGTTGATGTATTTGTAACTTCGGAAGATATTCACTTGTATATTGTATTTGTACTTTATTGTATCCCCAATGGAGATGTATTATTCCTCCGATTGGAAGTGTCGTCAGTTATATTATAAGTGTCGTAACTTATACTTGATGGGTTATTATACCACCTTGATGGGGTCGGCCCTGTATGAGTCATGTGGGTCAAAGGGTTATTAAACCACCCTAGTGGGGGTCGGCCCGGTCAACATTATGTTAAGTGGTTAAGTTGAGGCCGACCTAGTTGAGTAAAGGTCAAGTCAAGTTAGTGTATAAATAGAGAGTGTGTCTCTCTCATTTTATACATTCTATTATTCACTCACTTCGTATTAGTGAGAGAGAGGAGGAGTATTCACAAGTGGAGGAGGAGCATGCTGCTGAAGATATCTATCTCTTGGGTTTGATCATGGTGATCCTTGTATTGATGCTTATTCTATCTCCGAGGAAGTTGCGGGGTTTTTCACCTTCTTTGTTTTCCTGGTGAAATGTTTTGTGTCTCTTATGCTTGATATGCTGTACATGTTGTTCTTTCAGTTAAGATCCTAGATCAGAATGAATTAAATTCTGAAAAACTAACAATTAGGGTTCCCAGATTTCATTTCATGGTGTGCAATGAATTATTCATAGAGTGAAAAATTAATTATGAACGCATCTAAAACCAAAATAATTTTCCCCGTTGAGTCTTCCACTATTTGAAATTCCCTAGAAATACTCCATCTCAGCCTCATGAACAAGAAAACTTTACCGAAGAAGCCATAGTCATCCGGTACCGATAGTCATCCCTTGAAATTAAGTAGACCTTCCTAACCAGTTTCCTCAAGCCAGACCTCGCAATTGATGATACCCCATACCCATTAGATATAAATTTATTTGATGAGAATGCCCAGTTGGTTTTATCACTAATATCCTAGTTCCTAGGGTTAGATAATGATACAGTGGTTACAGAGGTTCAATTGAGTCTACTCTTTAGGTTAAGTTTTGGCGTACCAGGGAAAGAGTACAACCAAGTACCATGTCTTAAATTTGATGAATTCCTAGCTAAAAGTATTCACTTTCAGCTAGTGAATTTCCACAACACTAGACACTTCAGATTCCAAACTTACTTAATGAAAATGATTCTATTTTCAAGCCGAAAGGATTTGTAGTTTTCAGAAGTAGTGTTTTCAAGTACATTGGAAAACAACATCTTTCATTTTATGAACCTTATCCTATCAGAAGTGTACAAATTGATTTTTGGAGAAGATTTACCAAGGGTACTGCTAGAAATGAAGACATTGATGCAGTTGAAACCAAACAAGGGAGTAGGGGATTGGTTTTTGTTGAAGCAACATACATTTATCAGACTTTATGGGTTTATGAAGGAGCCTTATATTCTGCCAACAATTTTTAACTTTAAGAATATTTTCTTTGGAGTTTATTAGGTAGAAACTAATTCTTGGAAATGACCAATTTATAGCTTTCAAAAAGGCTTATGATATAAATTTCCTTTGAAAGTTGGACCTTTCATTATAAAAAATAAGAATGCCCTTTCTTTTATAGAAAATTAGTTAGAAGAGTTGAATTTTAAAAAGGAAATTGCTGTCAATTATTATCCCTGTCACATAATTTCTCAAAGAAGACAACAGAATAAGAGCAAAGCATTTGACCATTAGGAGGTTGAGGGGTTAGAAAAAACGACCAATCTTCTACAATATGAATCTGACAAAGAAATTTCCGCATGTTCGCAGTCAGATCCTTCTGCCCCAGCAAAATATTCAACTGAAGTAATACCTACCCCAGGTAAGGTGGAAATTGCTAGCAAAAGGATTTTTCAAAGAAGTTCAAGGCAGATTCTCAAAGTGATTTGGTTATGTTTGTAAGTAGGAAAGAGAAAAAACAAGAAAAGTATCAAGATCCAGAAGTTCAAATACATGGACCGGGTTGATTATATTTTTTGGTTGCGATCCCTAACGCTTCTGTTTGTCAACGGTCGCCATCTCTGAAGACAGCTGGTGCCTATGAGGCTGCCCTGCGCCCCCGGCTTCTTGGGTCCATGTATCACCGGCCTGCAGATTTGCATTGCGAAGATTTGGTCCGGTGCGCGGTGGCCTGCGCCAGGGTCAGACGACGACCAAATTAGCTTCGCGTGGTGGGTTTGTTCTCGGCCGACATCCTGGTGCTTGGAGAATGGAGACCAACTTTCTCTCTGTTGCCTCGAGTCGGGGACCCTTGATCCCGATCTCACTCGGCAAGACAGCCTGTGGCTGGCCGACTTTGATAGTTCAGGAAATACCAGCACCCTCCATTGCAGTGGTTGAGGAATCTTTGATCGAAGTAAGAAATTTCGCAGAGTCAGCTTTGGTTTGTCGCTTCATTGGGTTCTGGCCTCGCCTGGTTGATCTCCATAAGTGGATCTCTGAGGTATGGAAACCCCTTGTTCATGAGGAAATTTCAATTTATCCCTTTGCTTGGGGTTTTTTTGTTGTGGATTTCGAATCTCCATAGCAAAAACAGATCATTCTTGACTCTGGTTTGTGGTTTTGGGGAAGTTAGGGGCTCTTTATGAAACCATGGAGCCCTTTTTTGACCCAACTACTGACCATATCTCATATGCTCCAGTTTGGGTTCGGATTCCAAATTTTCCCTTGCATCTATGGAACTTGGCCTCACTTGAAGCTATATGCAATGCGTTGGGCTCCTTCTACGATCAAAGCCCAAAAATAAAGGATTACATCAAAACTGCCTTTGCTCGCATATGTGTGGAAATGGACTTCAACAATGGCTTTCTTGTTGAGATCCATTTGACCAGCAAGGATTATGTATGGGTGCAAAAACTAGATTATGAAAATGTGATGTTCAGATGTAGATCTTGCTTTGCAACTGGACATCTTGTAAAAGATTGCCCAAAAGCCTCCCAGATCCCCAAATCCAAAAAGATTCATCACAAATCCACTTGGTGGGATGGAACAAACTCCAAGCATTATACAGTAAGCAAAAATGAAGATATTCCTGAAGAATCTACAAAACAAGTTAAGGAATCTCCTCAGGCTAAAATAGAGGACACTCTAGAAGAAGAAAGGATCCCTGCCAACAACAAAGATCCACCTGTAGCTCCACATGATAATGATATCCAACGGATGGACCCAAAAATTCTTGCCCTAGAGGATGCACCTGAAGATGCAGTGCCCATTCTTGAAGTCATTGTTGAACCATCGGAAGGGACCATAGTCGGCAAAAAGAAAAAAGGAGCTTCATCCCTTGTGAAGCCAAAAGAAATTTTAACTTCTCCAAGAAAAACAAGAAGTTAACAAACTTCATATTGTTAATTTCTGGAATGTTTTGAGATGAATGTAAGAAGTAGGATAGCAAAAATTTTGGTCTTGCTAGTAGTAAATGTAGCCCAGTTCTTTCTTGGGAAGTTTGTTAGAAGATTCAGTCTCCATACAATAGGAAAGTATCATGATAAGTTAAGACTGGCTGTAGATGATCAAGGAGTCATGGACGTAGTCCTCTCTTGGGATCAGTCTGTCTTCAGAACTATGTAATCTTTATTCCTTTTTTTTTAATATAAAAGTTCTTAACCATTTAAAAAAAAAAAAGAAGAAGTTCAAATACATGAATAAAAATTTGATGAAGCAAAGGCTGCAGGTGACACTAATAAAATTCAGTCAAGAGCTGAGCTATATGTTAAGTATGGACAAGACAAGCAAGCAACCTTAGAAAAAATCTATAAATTATTTCCAAAAGTTAGGAGTGTAATTGACTCAGAGGTTACTTTGATGACCAATAGAGATCCTACAAAAAATACTTTGAATTCGATGTATCATTCGATGAAATTGAATTTGCAAAAAATAGCAGTCTCGGATAAAATTCATTTGCACAGGCAGACTGGGGAAGTCATTTACACAGACTTAATGAAGGCCACCTTGAAGTTTTCAAAGCTACAGAACACAGTTAACATGCTAGAGATTCAGTTGAGACAAGACAAAACTGAAAACAAAGCTCATCAGAAACAAATTAAAAGGTTGCAGATAGACTTAGTGGAGAGTAATGATGAGCCTAAAAAAGGAGAGGCAAGCAAAAAGCTTTTAATTGAAAAAGAAAACACCATTCAATTACGGAAGAAAAAACTCAAAATCCCAGCAATTCAGCTAATTCAAGCTTTTGAATTGACTATGTTTGAACAAGAAAATGAAAATTTGTCATAGGAATTGGATGGAAACAAAGATAAATTGCTTAAGTTTATAGAAAAGGAGGTGAGTTGGGAGAAAGACAGGTTAAGTCTCAAGACTCAAATTGAAGATCTGAAGAGGTGGAAATCAAAGAGCTTAAAGAAGAAAAACAAAGATTAGAAGATGAAAATAAAAAAAATGAAAATGAAATAAAAGAGTTGGAAAATAAGAATAAGGAATTAATAGATAGAAATCAAATATTTATAAGTCAAGTGACAGGGCAACTTCCATTACAAGGTGCAAAACACTTAATTTGGGATTCAATCATTAATGAAGCTGCAAAGTTCATGACTTATTTAAAATTTTTGAAGACAAAGGAAGCAATAGCGGATGATAGCATACAAAGCTGTACAACAATGAGAGAAGTTTTAGATAAGAAACCAAAAGATACAACCCATAATAACATAAACGTTTTAAATACTATGACATAGGATGATTTGAAAGCAATTGGCATTAAAAACCGAGTAACAGACATAACTTGGGCTAGGAGAGTCCTTGGAAAACATTCTCACATTGAGAACATTCAGGCTAAAGCAAAGCAAATGAAACAACAAGTTGTAGCTTTCAAAAGAGCATTTGAAAAGCTGGTTTAGAAAGGATTACCTTCTTTTTGGGATGAAAATGATAAGTTAATTTCTCAGATGATTACAAGGATTTATTATTTGACATTAGGATGAACCATGAGAAATTCGAAGATTTGAATCATGTTTTAACAGGGAAAATTTTACTGGAGAAACTTTCAGACGATTTTGAGATTCTGAACCAGTTGGCCATGATAGGTGAGGAAATACCTCCAATTTCCATTGCAGAGCATATAGAGATGAAAGTTTTGGTCAAGGAGATGACTAGTTATGAGATACCTTCTACAGAACAGTGGAAGATGGTATAAAAGTATGGGAAAATGAAGTACAACCTGCACACTTGAAGACTCCTGTTCGAGAAAAGCCTTGTCAACATCTACAACCAAATATAAAGATATAAAATATCATATTTTGAGAAATTTTGGACATTGTACAAATTTTGACTAAAATAGAATGCAATAGTTAGTTAAGATTTACTAATTTTAGTAATGAAGTAGTTAGGTTTTGCCTCGAGAGGATTTTCAATGTATAAAAGAAATTTTTGACAATGTGACAAGGGTTGGAACCCGTGAAGAGGGACATAAATTTTGTACCGAGATGGTTTCAGTTTTAATAAAGATATCCATGCAGAGTTGAGCACATTTTGAAGAGCAAAGATTCCTGTATTGTTTAAATTATAGTCTGTAATTTCCCTTCCTTTATGTGATTCATTCTTTCCAATGAAATTCTTTTCATTATGTTTTCCCTTCATGCTTTGATGAAAGTTTTATTTAAATTAGAATTCATGTAACTATGCTTTGGTTTAATCGGATCAAAGTATTCACATTTTTGCTCTAAAGTAAATGTTGGATTCATCCATGATTGGTGCCTAATATTGATGGACTGTCATTCTTTCTTCAAATACCACCTGCCAAACAAGAACTTGACTGTGAAATAACAACTACCTTGCCTTTACAAAAAACCCTTATTGTTGAAATTATGCTGGTCTTTAAATATTCAGATTTGACTCTATGCCCAATGTTATTCATATGTTTCAGCCTCTTACAAATTTTAAATAAAATCAGTTTGCAAATATCTCTAGTCATTATACCCATTTATTGAGAGATCCCTCTCTGGTAGGAAAAAGGGTTGGTTTTCCTCCTATAGATTGGTTTGAAATAGTTACTTAGGATTATCCTTCCACAACCAAAGGGTAAATTTTGAGTGCTAACAAGGCCCATTCCAACCTCTTCTGACAAGGTTGTATCAAGTCAATTTCTAGTTTTTCATGACTAGCCAAAAGAAACATTTTAGTTTTAAATATATTTTCCACTTCCAAGTTTGTTGCACCACTATTTTGACATACTAGAAAACTGAGATTGTGAAATAATCTCATAAGCATTTTTAGCAATAACTTGACCGAAAGTATTATTGAATGAACAAACCAAGGAGTCTTCTTCTTCCTTCAACTTAATCCCTTCTCTATTTAGTGCCAATATATATTATGTCCATTCAAAAACCCATTGGCCTCTCATACCCAAGTATTCTTCATGTAACTAGTAAGAGTTAGAGTTTCTTATCCAACGACGTCTTTTAATATGATTTAAAGTGGTAAATCCAAACTCAACAAGATACTCTACGATAAGAGTTGTCATAATATAGTTCTTCTCTCCACTAATATAAGGATCCACCCAAATAAGGACTTGAGTACCATTACCAATTTTTCAGGATAGTCCACTATAATCCAAGAGAAATTTCTAACAAAGCCATCCAAAAAATAAGAGACACCTCGAACAGATTTTCCTTTTAGATATTAGGGAAATATAAGTTATATTACTTCAATGTTACCCCTTTTAATACATACATACATATATATATTTCCTTTGCGTAAGGGGTTCTATCTTAATTTTTGGAAATTAATTGATTGGTTTATGAAATGTTGGAATTGTCTTGTAGCCTTAGATTTTTTGGTTGGGTGGGTTGGGGGTAGGCATCGCTAGATTTTTTATTTTTTTTTGTAAGCTGCAGAGAGAAGCTATATTAAAATACAAAAATATTGCAGACACAAGATAGTCATGAAGTCTGAGAGCCCCCTGTGGCTTCTCATAAACCAAAACCTCAAACTAAAACCTTGGGAAAACTGCCCATTCATGGGATGATAAACCTGGCTCACAAGAGAGTACTTTCCATACATGTAGTTACAAAAGACTACTAATAAATCTAAACTGAGACTATTATAAAATTGAGATCCTAAAGCGACCTCTAGCCTTAGCATTGGCCCATAGAAAAAATAGCTGGCAGTCCCCAAAAACATAATTCCATTTAATGCTCTCTATGTAGCAATTAGTGACATAAGGCAAACGAAAAGAGACTACAAAATTACTTGGAATTGCAGAGGGTGTTTGCATCATCGGGCCTCTCCTCTAGAACGGGACACCAATAGTCCTCAGAGCTTGAAGAGTTGTCAATAACGACCCTAGTAGGTAGCGCTTCCATTTTCTTGAAGGAGGAGGTGTTCACAAGACTTGTGCGCTCCACATGTTTGCGCTTATGACCACTGGTAGACGCTATGTTGGTGTTATATTTTGGCCCCGTAGGTTCCTTAGCAAGTTGAGTACCGTTATGCTCCAATGGCTTGAAAACCTGGGAATTCTCCATAGAAGAAGAGGAATGCAAATCTGGAGTAGGGGAAGGAGAAGGAGGGGGATTATTCCCTTGAAGATGCTCTTGAGAGTGCAAAAGAACATGAGAAAGCGAATTCTTCACCAACCAATAGTGCCTGCGTCTAACCCAATCCCTCTAATTAACCATCTATTGTATCATCATTTCCTCTTCCCAGTCATCCAATATATTTCTCAAGTGCTCAGGAATAGAAATTTCGTAGCCATTAACGTTGGCACCTCTGTGACCTTGATTTCCCAAGTTTCCGGGGTCTCTGCTGCCTCGACGAGGGGTAGCATGAAGCTGCCTAGAAATATTCCCTGATAGTACAAGAAACCAATAATCTCTATTTTTTGTGGAATGAAACCAGGGAGGTGCAAAACTTGACCCAAATGCAAGAAGAACTGAAAAAAGCCGAGTGCTCGAACTAGGGAGCCGGAACCATGCATACAACAGTTGACCATCTGAATACAGAGGAAGAACCCCACCATAATTTCAACTACTCAATGCTCGGATTTGGAAATAATTCGTGTCAAGTAGCTTTAGTTCAGTGTCTGTGGAGGCCATAAATTCGTTCGGTGGAAGAATGATTGCCATGGTACAACAACTAGCCATGCTAAGAAAGCTCAAATGACCATCACCATTAAGGCCGCTCGCATCGTGAATGAGGCTAGTTAATGTGCATGGCGGGGTGGTCGAGGGGACGCCACGTGGTGGGAGGTGGTGGCGTTCGTCAGTGTTGAAATTTGACGGGTAAATAGCCGTCATTTGCCATTTTACACATCAAAATACGACCACTTCATAAAATTAAACGTCATTAATGAAATTTCACCTGTCATTTTGAAGTGCATTTTTATTTTTAGATGTCATTCATATGTATATCTCAAGCCCATATATATATATATACATATGTATATATGTATACATTATATATATATACATATGTATATATGTATACATGTATATATATATACATGTATTAAATATATATAACAAATTAGTTATTAGTAATTAAATTACTAATAACTAATAACTAATTAAAAAATATAACAAATTAGTTATTAGTAATTAAATGCTACATGTATATATATACATATATATACACACACATATATATATATATATATATATATATATATGTATGTATACATATATACATATGTATACATATATATATGTATACATATGTATACGTATATACGTATACATATGTATACATATATACGTATGTATACGTACATATGTATACGTATATACGTATACATATATACATATGTACGTATTGTTGATGTATATGTAACTTCGGAATGTATTTCACATATATGTATATTGTATTCCTATAGAGATGGTATTATTCCTCTATAAGGAAGTGTCGTCATTTATATTGTAAGTGTCGTAACTTATACTTGATGGGTTATTAGACCACCTTGTTTGGGGTCGGCCCTGTATAAGTCATGTGGGTCAAAGGGTTATTAGACCACCCTATTGGGGGTCGGCCCACTCAGCATTATGTTATGTGGTTAAGTTCGAGCCGACATGAGTTAGGTAAAAAGGCAAGTCAAGTCAAGTATAAATAGAGTGCGGGAGGCACTCTATTTACTCACTCACTTCACACACATGCTCTCAAGGAGGAGAGGCGCACTTATGGAGGAGGAGGATTGCTGCTAGGTTATGGCTATCTCTATTGGTTGGTTGTATCATTTCTCTATCTATCTCTGAGGAAGTTATTGGGGTTTTTCACCTTTATGGTTTTCCCCAAGTAAATCTTTGTGTCTCTTGTGTGTGCTTGCATTATTGTCTCCATGATTGATATGCTGTAGATATGCTGTACATGTTGTTCTCTCAGTTAAGATCCTAGATCAGATTGAAGTAAATTCAGAAAATTCAACATGGTATCAGAGCTAGCCTGAAAGAAGGCATGATATGGCATGTATGACACTTGTTGCACTAATGATGCTAGGGCTTGATATAGCAAAAACCAGTCATCGTAGCACTTTCGCTATAAATCCGTTTTGGCGAAGTTTTCGGATCTGAAATTGTTACAGGCCGAAGCTAAGATCTCCAGGTATCTTGTGTCCAAAGGACAACCTCTAATTCGTTGTACTTTGTGATTTATGATCTGTACAATATAGTGTTTCTGCCTCTTCCAGATCTGAGTCAAAATCAGGTGACCTTGGGAAAAAGGTCATATCTTAGGCTAGGAAGCTCCAAATGAAATTTCGTAAAAAGTGACAGGTAGTACACAGTCTGCACTATCTCAGAAAACGTTTTCAGAGGCCGAAGTAGAACCAGTGACACGTGGCACACCGTACAAGTTCACTCTCCTGTATTATCCCATAAACAGGTCACGTTGCGACATTTGGCATAACTCTCTCTCAGAGAGTCCAATTGAGGTCAGACCTGTCAGGATGGAAAGGTAACAGGCCGAGATATCTCAGAAAACGTTTTCAGAGGCTGAAGTTAAAACAGTGACACGTGGCACGCCGTACAAGTTCGCTCTCCTGTTTTATCCCCAAACAGGTCACGTTGCGACATTTGGCATATCTCTCTCTCAGAGAATCCAATTGAGGTCAGACCTGTCAGGATGGAAAGATAACAGGTCAGGCTATCTCAGGAAACTTTTTCAGACCCTATGGATCAAAAATTTCGGAGTTACACCAGAAACAATCAGGTACATATTTCTGTCAAAACAGAATTATTTTTTGGTACCTTCATTCATGGCTTCCGGAATTTAGGGCTTTGGAGAAAGTTGGAATTTTTGTAATCGGAGACCACGGCTGGATGCTACTCATCAAAATAGAAATTTAGAGACCAAGATCAGAATTTTTGGTTGAGCAGAAGGCCGGGCTTGATTAGACCCTAGTTCGGGACTTTGATCAGAAAAGTGGAAAATTAGGGCTTCTGTAAAAATGGGAATTTTTGAAATCTGTGACCGCGGCTGGAAGCTCCTCAGAAAAATAGAAGCTTAGAGCTTTGGATCAAACATTTTGATGGGGCAAAAGAGTGGGCTTCATCAAACCCTAGTTCAGGGTCACGTCCAGTGAATCTAGAAGTTTCAAAGGCAAAATTGAGGAGTGAAACTTTGCAGTTTTCAAATTCTGAATATACCAACTTGATCAGCTCATCAAGGCACATATTTCTATCCTATCAGAAGTTTGAAATTCAAAGTTTGAATTTTTGGGGTTTCTCTGACAAACCCATATCCAGCTCAAGGTCCAGTGGATTGGGTTAATCCTAGAAGAAGATGGATTGGTCACTTGCATAAGTGAAGAAGTTCCTGTTTCAGAGGGAGATGAGGCTAAGGCCTTACATAAGAAGATTACAAGTGATCTCGACAGGTATGACTCATCGAGGTATGTTTTGAGATTTGTTCATAATTAAGTTTATGGTATGCTTGTCTTCATATTATCACGGTTAGTACAATCTTGATTTTAGACTTGTCATATCACCTTAATAAAATTATGAATGCATGATAGAAGTCATTCATTTATTAGGAGTATGAAACTTATGTTTGTACTAACACATTGTGATGTTGTATGAGTTTTATGTTGTCTACTAACATGAAAGGTACACCAAGAAGACAAATCATGTTCTAGTTCAAGAACATATGATCATGATGACATGAGGACAAAAATTCATCCATTGCCATGGATCTCATAGAAGATCCATTCTCGAGGTATGTATAACTTAGTTTTATAATGGTTAACTTATGAGACATGCAGGTTACTAGCACAAGTCACTAAAGAGAACCAGAAGACATTATGCGGGAATGTTAGACATAAATAGCTAGCATGCTAATCCAGGTATGTTTTTTCCTATATCAAGCTAAAATCCTACCTTGTGTTAGGATCTTATACTGTTGTTGATAATAATTATTCATGAAGTCATAGGTTTGAATAATCATGGTTGGATGTATATTATTATAATTGATGATATGACTAACCAGAAGAATCAGGAAAGTATAGGCTTGAATAATCACAGGTTTTATGCATTTTATATCTCTTATCTTGATTGATGATTCAACTAAACTGAAGAGTCATAGGTTTGAGTAATTACAGGTTTAGACATGTTATGTTTCTTATGATTTGACTAACCATAAGAATCCTACATAAACCTTGAATGCTAATGCTTATTATTTTCTGTTTGAAATGATCATGACTATACATGCTTGAAATTATTGTGTTTTAATAGTATACTAATGAATGTATGATTTTATATAGGATAACACAATCATGATACTAATAAGCATGCATAGGGACCAAGGATGAATATGAGTTCAAGAACAGGTAATTCGGGAAGCAAAGATCAAGAGAGAGCACACTCCAGTTGCTCCTGCAAGAAAGCAAAGGAGCACACTCCAGTTGTTCCTGCAAGAAAGCAAAGGAACACACTTCAGTAGTTTCTGCAAGGATGCAGATATTTAGAGGGAGTTGACCATCTTTCCACAACAGAAAGGTGTAGAAGAAGCTACTTCAGATTAGGACTCCAGCAGCTCCTGTAAGGAAGAAAAGACTCAGAGGGAGTCCACCCAATGAACAAACAAAGATAAGTATTTTAATTTCTTGCATATTTGTTTGTTTAAATAAAATTGTTCAATGATGTATATGCTCATGTTCCTAGACTTAGGATATGTATTGTGCATATTAGAATAGTTGCATTGATGAACAGTATATTACTAATATACATGGGTAAGTGGCCTATGGCACTGTACAACATTCCATTGCTACTTATCTAGAATGAAACCTCTTTGCTGACATGTTGGGAGTTGTGCACACTCTGAACAATGTTCTGGTAGAGATTGGAAGGCATCTAGAAAGTTACGGAATATGGATAAATGTTGTATTGAAGCATTGGCTAAGATAATTGCATGAATGTATGACATATTTCTTTATGTGTAAGAATTTGTTCTGAAAATTATGAGATGTTTCTAATCATGCAATTTAACCTGTTTTGTAGGAACGACCGCATATCTTCACCTACAAAAGGACTACAACATTTGTTCTAGCAACAAAGATATCTATTGAAGATATTGAAGTTCCCAGGATCTGGGATGAAGAAATGGAATGCCATGATCCGTCGATCATGAAGAATGATGTTTGGGATGTAGTCCCAAGACGTGAAGGGAAGTTTGTTATGACTTCCAAAAAAGGAACTATCAGATCAAGCATGTTGCAGATGGCAGCATTGAGAAATATAAAATTGATGAAATAGAAGATGCACCAGATGGATTTCAAGACAGCATGGTGGAGTCATATATCTGTGCAGAACTTGGTATGGTAGGATAGACAGCTTTCTATCCAGTTTGGGCTTTACCAAGAGTAAAGCGGATTCCAACCTTTACTACAAGGTTGAGGAAGGCAATCCAGTGATACTACTTTTGTATGCGGATAACCTGTTTGTTACAGGTGAAGATAGATTGGTTGCCGACACACAGCGGAAGCTTACTACCGAGTTCGAGATGAAGAACTTGGGGATGATGCACTATTTGTTTTTTGCATGGAGGTGTGGCAGAGTGCAGATGGAATCTTCCTTGGACAAGGGAAGTATGCAGTAGAGATCCTGAAGAGGTTCGAGATGATGGATTGCAAGGCCATGGCCACACCTATGGCATCGAATCTGAAGCTTCTATGTGATGCTTCATCTGAGCCAGTTGATGTCTCTATGTATCGTCAGATGATTGAGTCCTTGATGTACCTGACGAACACAAGACCAGATATTTGCTTTGCTATGAACACATTGAGCCAATTCCTGACGGATCCGAGGAGTGTTCACCTGGTTGCTGTAAAGCATGTTCTGAGGTACCTGAAGGGTACAGTGGATTATGGGCTCAGGTATGAGGTGAATCAAAAGTTTAACCTGCAGGGTTATGTTGATTTAGATTGGGCTGGGAATGCTGCAGATAGGAAGAGCACATCTGGGTGTTGCTTCAGTATGGGATCAGGTGTGATCTCTTGGTTTAGCAGGAAGCAGTCCTGCGTAGCATTGAGTACAGCTGAGGCAGAGTATGTTGCAGCCTGCTCAGCTACTTGTGAGGCAGTATGGCTATGGAAGCTACTGTCTGAGCTATTTGATCTCCCGTTGGAAGCTACTGGTATCTTCTGTGATAACCAGAGTTGTGTGAAGCTGTCCGAGAATCCATTGTTTCATGATAGGTCGAAACACATAGAGATCAAATATCACTATATCAGGGATATGGTGCAGAGAGGAGCTGTGAAGCTCCTATATGTTGCGACAGACGAGCAGATTGCAGATGTGCTGACGAAGCCACTAGCCAGGGTGAAGTTCGAGTACTTCAGAGAGAGGCTTGGCGTTCTTCAGATCGAGGACACTTCGGGGAAGAAGTGATGGACACATTTGCTGAAGCCATTCCAAGCATGTTGGAAGGAGGATCCTTCACATGGCTGTGGATGTAAGCACTGGATGATGAGCATCAGGATGATGTTCTGGTTTCTGCCTGGATATGATCAGTTGGATCATTTTTATGTATGTACGCATCATGTTGATGCTGGATATGATCAGTTGGATCATGTGTATGTATTTTGTATATGCATCATGTTGGATGCTTGGACCATGTATCTGTATATGTATCAGGTGGATACATTGTATGATCAGGTGGATCATGTATGGTGATATGTATCATATTTGTATCAGGTGGATACATTGTATGATCAGGAGGATCATGTATGATGATATGTATCAGGTAGATACTTGGTATGCATCAGGTAGATGCATTGATGATCAGGTGGATCAGGTATGAGGACATGCAGCAGGATGTTGCAGTGATGATCAGGATGATCATAGATGACGAGCTTCAGGATGTTGCTCCAGATGACATGCAGCAGGATGTTGCAGTGATGATCAGGATGATCATAGATGACGAGCTTCAGGATGTTGCTCCAGATGACATGCAGCAGGATGTTGCAGTGATGATCAGGATGATCATAGATGACGAGCTTCAGGATGTTGCTCCAGATGACATGCAGCAGGACGTTGCAGTGATGATGATCAGGATGATCACGAGTACATCAGGTGATGTATGGAGAGTATCAGGTTGATACTCTGTGGCCGTGGATCAGGTTGTGCAGATGAGCATGTAATCCGGTGCCCTGGGAGATTTGCAGATGGTCTTTCGAGGTTTTGCCTATGGCATGTAATTCGGTGCCCTGGGACATCTGGCAAATGCTCTTTCTAGGTTTTGCTCTGGGAGGACATGTAATTCGTTTCCCTGGGAGATCTGCAGATAGTCTTTCGAGGTTTTGCCTATGGCATATAATAGCGCCCTGGGATATCTGGCAGATGTTCTTGCGAGGTTTTGTCCTATGGCATGTAATTCGTTTCCCTGGGAGATCCGATAGGTTGGGCTGTGTGCCCGTAATCAGTCCTGGGATGCTCTTGCGAGGTTTTGCCATGACCACATGTAATTCGTTGCCCTGGGAGATCCTATAGGTAGAGCTGTGTGCTCGTAACAGCCTGGGATGCTCTTGTGAGGTTTTGTGGTGAGGTCACATGTAATTCGTTGCCCTGGGAGATCCTATAGGTAGAGCTGTGTGCTCGTAACAGCCTGGGATGCTCTTTCGAGGTTTTGTGACGCACATAATAAGTCCTGAGGATTCCACAGTATGGCCGGTGATGATGAAGACCTGCAGGTGGTGGGCCTACATCCAGTATGAAAAAGGACTGGCTCTGTAGAACTTCCTATGACGAGTAGATTCAGAGATTGATTGAGATAGCAGCAGCAGTGACGATGATGATGACTCGATGACGATTATCCAGTGACGATGATCCAGAGAAGATGACTTGTGCTAGAAGAACTGTGCTGAGAAATACCTTCCTATTTAAGAGGGAGTGTTGATGTATATGTAACTTCGGAATGTATTTCACATATATGTATATTGTATTCCTATAGAGATGGTATTATTCCTCTATAAGGAAGTGTCGTCATTTATATTGTAAGTGTCGTAACTTATACTTGATGGGTTATTAGACCACCTTGTTTGGGGTCGGCCCTGTATAAGTCATGTGGGTCAAAGGGTTATTAGACCACCCTATTGGGGGTCGGCCCACTCAGCATTATGTTATGTGGTTAAGTTCGAGCCGACATGAGTTAGGTAAAAAGGCAAGTCAAGTCAAGTATAAATAGAGTGCGGGAGGCACTCTATTTACTCACTCACTTCACACACATGCTCTCAAGGAGGAGAGGCGCACTTATGGAGGAGGAGGATTGCTGCTAGGTTATGGCTATCTCTATTGGTTGGTTGTATCATTTCTCTATCTATCTCTGAGGAAGTTATTGGGGTTTTTCACCTTTATGGTTTTCCCCAAGTAAATCTTTGTGTCTCTTGTGTGTGCTTGCATTATTGTCTCCATGATTGATATGCTGTAGATATGCTGTACATGTTGTTCTCTCAGTTAAGATCCTAGATCAGATTGAAGTAAATTCAGAAAATTCAACACGTATACATACGTACATATGTATATATGTATACGTATATACGTATACATATATACATATGTACGTATGTATACGTACATATGTATATATGTATACGTATATACGTATACATATATATACATATGTATACATATATATATGTATACGTATATACGTATACATATGTATACGTATATACGTATATACGTATGTATATACATACGTATACATATGTATATACATACGTATACATGTATATACGTATACGTATGTATATACATACGTATATACGTATATACGTATGTATATACATACGTATACGTATATACGTATACGTATGTATATACATACGTATATACGTATACGTATGTATATACATACGTATACGTATATACATGTATACGTATATACGTATATACGTATACGTATGTATATACATACGTATATACGTATATACATGTATACGTACGTATATACATATGTATACGTATACGTATATACGTATATACATATGTATACGTATACGTATATACGTATATACGTATACATATGTATATACGTACGTATACATGTATATACGTATATACATATGTATACGTATATACGTATGTATATACATATGTACATACGTATATACGTATATACGTATACATATGTATACATATATACATATATACGTATACATGTATACATATGCATACGTATATACGTATACATATGTATACGTATATACATGTATACGTATGTATATATGTATACATATATATATATGTGTATATATATGTATATATATATCCACACACACATATATATATATATATATATATATATATATAGCATTTAATTACTAATAACTAATTTGTTATATTTTTTAATTAGTTATTAGTTATTAGTAATTTAGTAATTTAATTACTAATAACTAATTTGTTATATATATTTAATTATTTATTAGTAATTATATATATATATATATATATATATTCTTTTTATATTTTTATTTCTAGCATGGAAATTTTGATTTTATTATGGTGTGGTTGGTTGTCTCCCCTTGTTAGGTAAACTTGACTTGATCATTGTTTTTTGGGGTGGCACACACACACACACACACACACACACACATAATTACTACTAACTAATTAACGATATATAACTATATAACTCTATATATATTCTCTTTATATTTGTATTTTTGATATGGAAATTTTGATTTTGTCATTCTTTGGTTGGTTTTTTCCCCTTGTTATGTAAACTTGACTCGGTCATGGTTTTTTGGGCCCATGGTATTTGGTGGCCCATGGCAATGGCCCATTGTATTGCTTGTGAAGAAGCCTATTTAAAGGTTTTGAGGATAAACCTTCTATGTCATTATGTGTGTGCTTGGTTTAATCATGATGTTTTTTTTGTTTATTATATTTTTGCAATTTATTTATTTATTTTTGTATTATATGAGGCAAGATATGAGAATTCAATGTTTCATATAGTTATTATAAATGTTATTTAAAAAATAACAACTATTATTATGACGGGTAAAATTAAGATTTAAACGTCAAATAAAAGGCATTGTTAAAATTAAAACGATATATAAAAATTTCTTGATGTGCAAGGAAGGACGTCAAATTTCAACCCTAACCTTCGTGGTTGTCTCCTCACACACCATGGGATCATGAAAATCACTCACATCCGGGGCATGGAAATCTTAACCAGCTAGAGTGAAGTAATCAGTCTTGAGAGGTGTATCAGGTAGCATGGTTGGATCCATGTCTTGAAGTGAGGCATTGCTTGAGACGCCTTCATTAGCTAATTGATCAGCCACCGCATTAGCCATCCTTCTGACATGCTGAAAGGTAATGGCTCCCAATGCGGATACGAAGTTAGCCATTCGGGAGAGACCATAATTGAGCCTCCAACTCGGTGAAAGTTTGCTGATTTGAGATCCACATTGAATTTTCTTGGTGAGAGATATGATTAACTGAGAATCCCCTTCTATCACCAAAGGGAGAAGGGACCAATTTGAGGCTATTTGAAGACCACTGAGTAGCGCTACCAATTCAGCTGCATTATTGCTTTTATGGACAAGATTTACAAAATAAAGGCAGATTATTTTTCCCGAGCTGTCTCTGAAGACTCCACCAAAGCCACCAAGTCCCGGATTTCCTTTAGAGGCGCCATCAAATTTGAGTTGGAAAAAACCAATGGGTGGACAATTCCATTTATTTGGACTTGAAGGGACGTTGGATCTAGTAGTGTTGTGGATTTTTTGAGGCCGAGGAGTGGTATTCCAATTTTCCATTATTACGGCCTTCGATTGACTGGCTTTGAAATCTTGTTCTGACCAATTGTGGAGGAAAAGAGTTTCAGAGATATGATCTTTCCACTTAGCCCACAATGTGTCTTCATTTCTAACCTTATGAAAAATTCTTAGATTGCACTCCTTCCAAATATCCCATACCACAAAACCTGGGGCTAAAGTCCATAGCTGATTGATAATAATGTTTTGAAAGGGTTTTCCATTCCAGTTTTTGATGGTTTGGGTAGGATTTCCTTGAACTTGATCAGTTCTTCTATAAATGAGAGCAATTATGTCCCATAAGCTACTGGAGAACAAGCAAGTGTCCAACAAGTGATCCATGGTCTCTTCCTGATTAGTGCATAGCACACATATGGAGGGACTGCAGATCCTGCGCTCGATAATATTTCCCCAAGAGAGAAAGCACTTATGGATGATGAGTCATAGGAAGGTGGTAAATTTTGGCCAATTTTTCATATTCCTACAAATTTTGGTCCAAATAGGATATCTCTATTCTATATTGTATTGAGTGTGTAGATGATAAGCCTCTTTGACTGTGAAAGAACCTATAGTCTTGTAACACCATCTTATGATATCCGGTTCTTGCTGGGTCCAAATATTACGTTTTTGCAGCTCCTACCAGATCCTGTCCATGTCCCCATTATTCATAGGTATGCCCCAGTCCCTAGGGTGCTTCCAGGTCTGGAAGTATTGCAATACATTATCCATCTAGTAATATTTAACAGAGAGATTGTCATAGGATTGTATGGAGTCATGTATAAAAGGCGCTTGAAGAAGGAAACTTAAACTAGGCATTTGCTGCCATGAATCTGTCCAAAAGTGGGTAGAGGACCCACTTCTTATTTCCCAAAAATAGTGCTCCTGAACCAGGTACCTCTGGGAGTTTGCAACATTCCATATAAGAGAGCCATGGGCAAAGAGATTGAAACCGATAATTTCCTATGGGTTCTTGTTAGGGGTGTATTTTATGTTCCAAAGTTAGGCCTAAGGAATTGAATTTTTAGTAGCCTAATTCCACCAAATTTTGGCACTCAGAATTTCATTACTTTTGGCCAGGTATCTCAGGCCTAGGATGCCATCTGATTTAGGCATGCAGATAGTGTCCCACTTGACTAAGGACCATTTGAGATGGTTTTTTTCACCCCCACAAATAAAGGTGCATTGTAAGCTTCAGATGGATTTTAGGACCCACTTCGAAGCTGCTAGAACAGAAAACAGGTAAAGCAACATAGCTTGTAGTACAGACTTGATGAGGACAAGACGCCAAACAAGATTGAGAGGCCTAAGGGTACACGAGGACAGCTTAATTTCCATCTTGTTAAGCAGTTCCCACCTGGAAGAATGTTTAATGGATGAATCCGTTAAAGGGGATCCCAAATATTTAGAGGGGAGGGAGGCAATGGAGAATCCTAGGATTTTGGAAATATTCCTTTGAGTGATGATCAAAGTGTTAAAGAAGAAGATGCGGGAATTTTCGAGGTTGATGGAGGTTCCTGAGGCGTCAGATAAAAATTTTAAATTGCGTTTAAGGGTTCGAGCTTCTTGCACCGAGGAGTGACTCAAGAGGATATTATCATCAATGAACTACTGGTGCGTAAGTGGAAATTTTTCATGCAAAGTAAGATCTTTGAGGAGGCCTCTAGAACATTGTGACTTAAGCATGTGTCCTAGTCCTTATACCATCAAGATGAAGAGAAAGGGGGTATCCTTGTCAGATTCCTCTGGTGGGGGAAAAAATAGCCGAGGGAGTGCCATTTACAAGAATAGAGAAAAAGGTGGTTGAGATCAGGGAGATAATCCATCTAGTCTACGAAGGAGCAAAGCCAAAGGCCAAGAGGATCCTTTCAATATAGTTCCAACTAAGCTTGTCAAAGGATTTATAGAGGTCGATCTTGAGGAGCATGCCAAGGTTTTTGGAGGTTTTTAGGGAGTGAATGACCTCATGTTCTAGGATCATCCCATCTAGGATTTGTATTCCCTCTACATAGCCTGTTTGCTTCGGGGATATAAGGATGGGGAGAAGAGGTTTAAGACGATTAGCAATGACTTTGGAAATGATTTTGTAAATAACGTTGTAGAGAGATATGGGTTTTTACTTACTTGGGGAAGCAATTTTTCCTCCTTTGGGATGAGAGTAAGGAAGGTGGCATTGAGCACTGGAAGAACCCATTGTTTTCTACGCGATTCCTCCACAGTATCCTAGATTTATTCCTTTAGAAGATCCCAACAATGGTGAAAGAAGTCAATGGTGAAGCGATGAAAGACGGCTGTATCACACTCTCCATCCTTCAACCAATTGATTCTTGATTTTTGTTTCCAAAGAGTCTCCTCTTGCCTACACCACTCATTTATTTGAGCTTGAATCTCTGTTTCCCTTTTGTTTCTCTCCTTCGTGCGACCTTCATTAATCATATGTTGCCGGAGAGAATCCATTTCTTGATACATGGCAGTTTTGGCTGTGAAGATATTGCCAAACATGTTCTTGTTCCAGATTGAGAGAACAATTTTCTTCCTGATATCCATAAATTTGGATTCCTTCACCGGTTGCTTGAGTTTAGAGCCAACTTGAACCTATCTCACCAAACCCGAGTGCATTAAATGGTTAGTCCATGTGTTCCATAAACTCGCTACTCTGTAGATGGTACTCTAATTATTCAAATCGGTCTTGATAGTATGAATGAAGCTCAGTTTCAACTAATTGATGCGTTTCACATGTGAGTTTGAGAAGTAACTCTTTTGGCCACTATGGTCCGGTTTTTGTGAAAGCACCATTGGGCAGTGGTTCCTCTACTTTTTTATTTTTGAACCTCAAACCTGGAATCCTTGCTAAATTTGAGTTGCGTCTGTACCGCAATTTACTCCTGTTTATTATAGCTGTGATTCAGTTCAGGAGATGGAAAGTCATTTTTTTTATGGAGTCACTTTAGGTTCAATCTTCTGATTTAGTTTGTATGCTATATGGGAGAAATATGAATTATTGATCTATAACCGAATTCTCTGTGTAAATGTTAAAATTTAATTTAATCCTAGCATAGTATTTATTGTCTAAGATTGGAATGAATCCGTATTTGATAGTTTAATGTTGGGGTACAACTTGATATTAATTCCCATGCTCACTCTCCACGTTAATTTTGAGCTTATTGATCTCTTTGCCTCCCAAATGTTTCCAAACTTGGCAGCTCTTTACTTAGTATAGTTTTCCTCCCTATGAAATACGCTAAGGAGATTGTCTCTTAAATGTTTTCTTCCCATCTACTACCTCACTTATAGGCGAATTACCTCAGTTGAATGCCTCCTTTCCTCCTCATTCCTTATCTAATGATTGCTAGTGATTATTTTGGTAGATGTTAAGTAATATGATAGTTAACGCAATAGATGCATAGCCAAGCCTTCTAGTATAAATCTTTTCGTTGACCCTGTTTATATTGAAGGGAATGTATCAATATAGTTTACTCTTTATATGCATGAAAATATTAAGTTATGATTTGGGTGGTTTATAGTGTGGTTATATGAATATATATAGTTAAATGCAAAGGGATAAGAACATGCATTGACATGAACAAGGATGGAGGTTTATATATATATACAAATGGTTTAGTTGTATATATATATATATATATAATGTCTTATCACTTTTTATATATATATAGTTCATAATGGTTTAAAAACATTTATTTATAAACCTTGGATTATGAAAAGAGATTAAAAGCTTGTAGGAGTTAGAAACTTATATCGCTTATTTTGCATATCGCATTAGTAAAGGAAGAGTAACTAGAATATTCTAGCTTGGTATATTTTTTTAACCTCTATTAAAATACTCACAAAACCCATGTATTTATATCATACGACCAATATAAGCATTGGCTTAATTAATATCGAGTATGTATAAATTGAATAGATTCGTTTAATGTACAAGGATTGCATAAATAAGGATAGATCCTTCCTTGTAAAGGTGATCTATCTTAGGAACATGATCTTCACATGGTTGAGGTCTTAAATCCGGATGTGAAGCACCATAAGTTAAACAGATTCATGCATTGTAACTCTATGCGATAATGAAATTATGGATTAAGTTCCTTGCTTAGAAATCATGGTATTTAACTTATTTTTTTATCGAATGACGTTGAATAAAAAAAAAAAAAAAATTAGCCCATTTTTTTTGCATGTTACAATGTGGTATCAGAGCTTAGATTACGACACTTGGCCTTATGGTGTCCATTGATGTTATTATAAAACTAATGTTGTTTATATGTTGTTCTTGTTTCATGCATAGAATTACGATCTCCTACCCCACCTGTTTGGGTTGAACTTAGTGATGAGAATAACAATGTTAATAATGAGATTGTACAAACATTAAGGGATTTACAAGTCGAATTGATGAACTTTAAGACTGGACATGAAAGGGTATTGGGAACCCATGAATACTTAAATGAAGCATTACTGTCTAAATTGAATGAGATAACTAATGATAAGAATAAAAAGAGACGTAAACAAGAAAATTCATCCTCTGACTTCCCTTCTTCTGACGAAAGCCCTATATCTAGTGAATCCGAAGATTCTAGTGATAGCTCCGAGGGAAAACATAGGAAGAAAATAAAATATAAAGATGAGCTAACAAGAGAATTAAAAAAATAAAGCATCCTACTTTTGACGAGGAAGTAAAAAATGGAGAAGAAGCTGAGGCTTGGCTCTCTGGAATGAAGAAGTACTTTACTATGTACAATTATTCCAACTCTATGAAGTGAAAAATGACCATCTTCAATCTAGTCGGAAAGGTTGAGATTTGGTTGTAGGACTTAAAAAGAGCAAAAATAATAAATGATAGAAAAATAAGCTGGAACTAGTTTAAAAAGGAATTTAAAAGGGAATACCTCTCAGGATATTACAATGAGGGGAAAGAAAAAGAGTTTTATGAGCTAAGACTGGGATCAGTGGCTATGTATGAATTCTATACTAAATTTTTATCCTTGTTAAGATATGTGCCTTACCTAAACGAAGAAAAACCTAAAATTCAGAGATTTCTAGGTTGCTTACCTAACTGTTATAAAGACAAATTAGGGTTTGATGAACCAAAAACCTTGTATGAAGCAATAAAGAAGGCCGAACTAACATATGATCAATCTAAGAGTAATAATGGAAATCCTTATAACTTCAAAAAAAGAGATGGAAGTAATTTTAAGATAAGAGAATTCAAACCTTTCCATAAACATAAGGGTTTCCAAAGAAATACTTTTAAAGATAGATGACAAACAATAAAGACTGAGTATAAACAACCCATGAGAACTACAGAGTATAAAGATAATCTCTTTAATAAAAAGAAAGAAGAAATAAAAAGAGAACCTTTGCAGTGTTGGGGCTGTGGGGAGAGTCATTTCTATCAGGATTTTCCTCATAAGAAGGATAATCAAAATATTCATAATGTATGGGAAGCAACTGCAGTTGGAGAGGTTGTTGGGAACGTACCACAGATTAGCGCCGCCTTGGACAATCATCAAGCGGATTATCGACCTTCCATGATCGAGGTAGATGGTAAGATCTTTGAAAAACCTATTTCTATATTAATTGATTCTGGATCTACTTTAAGTTATATTTCTCCTAAGTTGGTATATTTATGTAAAATTAAAAAAATATGATTTTGAAAGGTCTTGGTTATTGCAATTAGCCACAGGGACAAGAAGAAAAGTGTTGGGCCTAGCCCATGTAAGGAATTTTTGTGCAAGACAATTTTGGATTTGTGAATTCACAACGCAGCTCAGATGAAGAAAGTTTTGGGGAGCTGTGAAGTTGAGCGCAGCGTAGCATCGGAAGGTAAGAACCGCGTGACTAAGTTCCAGTTCCGCGAAGTGGTAGCACCGCGCAGTGCCAACAGAGCACCTATTTTGGGAAAAGGTCGAGCAGAGGAAAGCGCCTGTTTTGGGTAAGGAGCAGTGTGAAGTCAGGTGAAAGCGACCTGTCAATGAGAGTGGCGAAAAAAAGTTAGAATCTAAGCCATGGAGCCGACAGCGAGAGGCAGGCTATAGGGATGGAAAGCGACACGCCACGATGCATTGTAACCGTTTTAGGAAGGATGCGGCTGTTAGAAGGGAGTGTGGGCTGCGAGTGGTCCAGTAGAATGGCCAGAAGCGTGTGGAGCAGTTGTCGACTGCAAGAGGCTGAGTCGGCGGGTAACCCCGACAATTTTGGGTAACCTAAGGGTTTTTGTCCCATCATGAATGTAAAGATGTGACCTACAGGCATGATCTATAAAATGGCACATTTTGTAAGGAAAAGGGTTAATCTTCATTAGTCTTCATTTTGAATATTGTAAGAAGAAGAGATCTCTGTTGAGAGACGATTGTAAAAGGATTTGCAAGCTGCATGTGCAGAGACCTACTGAGAGAGAAGAGAGTCTGCAGCTGAGTGCGCAGACTGGAACTGTTGTACCCTTCCCAAAGATAATACAACAACAGTTCCTGTGGATGTAGCTCCCATCCTGGGGGTGAACCACGTTAAATTTGTGTTATGTGATTGCTTATGTGCTTGAATCTGTGTATTTCCTTATGCTGAATGGTTAAGATCTTGTTTATGAGCTCTTGTGTTCTTACTTTTATATGTATTCGCCATAAGGATAACGATGGGAATAATATGTTAAGTATCCACATGTGTGAATGAATGTTAATTGCATAAGTATTTCTAAGTCAGTTGAATTCATAAGTCAATCGGGTAAACACTAAATCCGCGAAGTCGGTATAATGCGATTCCCTAAGTGCAGCACTGGAAGTGCACAGTTACATTGTTGTTTGTTAAAGTGTGGAAGTTCGCAAGGGTGTAGGCTATTATGCTGTCAAACACGTCTTTTTACACTAAGTAGATCTATTAAAGTGGCATAAGTGTTGGAAGGAAGCGCATATCTCTGTGGCGCTGCCCTATTGTCGGAGAACCATTCCACATCACGCAGTCCTTGGATGTGTGATAGTCTAAGTGTCAAGCGCAAAGAAAGTGAACTTCGTGCAGTCCCTAGTTCACAGTGCGAGTCCTCTAGCACGCTGCTCACCAGTTTTATTGAAGCGCTCATCACCTGGTTGTGGAAATATGATTCCACAGCTCCCCCATTACTTCACCTTGGGTGATACCTCAGTCTGTTCGCAGGATGTTGCCGAAAGGGCCTATGAAAAGGGGTTTTGTTGGTTCCTCGAACCACGCAGAACTTGGGTCTTTCTAGAAAACCTCAAGAACAATATAAGCAACCAACAAATGGTTCCATTTCCGCACTTGAACTGGTGATGAGTACCGGTACTGAAAATTGGCATCCAGATAAGAAAGAGATTTGGAGCTGGTTGGACAAGACAGAAAGATATTTTGAAGGAGAATAGACATCCGCATCTATCTGACGTCGATTGGTTAAATAAATACCCGTGGAAGGATATTCATGAAATTTTCTAGGCAAGTTTTGGAAACAAGTTGCATGAGTGGTTATCAAGGCTCGTAGAGCGAAAGAACTGTTTTCAAGAAGGAGCACCTATCGAGTGGACCTCGAAGCTTATTTAGAGGCTTAAAGAAGTAGATAGTCCACTCTCGCGAGCAGTTGACTTTTGGGTTGACAGTATACTAGAAGGCTTCATTATAGAGTTCATTGTGGACACCCTGAAGTCCTACAATGCATCTGAGGCTGAGTTCTTCAAAGGATTCAGAGGTAAGTACCTGCACAATCTGAGTTTATATATTAAAATGATTTTAGATGAGAAAGGAGTTTTAAGAATGCAGTAAGATTCCTAGAAGTTTTTGAATCTGTAATGGTCAATAGCATATATAGTGACTCTGACGAAGATACACACAATTTGAGAAGTGGGAAAAGATATAAGTTTAATATCGAGAAGAGTGAACTCTGCGTAGAGACTGAGTTCCAAGCTGAGCTTGATATCCAGACAACACCTCCATCAGCTACCTATCATCCTCCGACTCCGTAGAACCCCCCAGTTGAGAATACCGCGCCTCCTATTTCACAGAGTTCGCCAGTTCAGAATCCTCTAGTTGTTAATATTCCTAATCCTCAGAGCATCAATACCAGTAACACCGCGAGAGTGAGCACTTAGACCATTCCAAATCAGAATATTCCAATTCAGAACATTCCATGCAATAACATCCCTAACACCACTCAGACCACTGTGCAGAATATTGTACCACCAAGAAGGAGAATGACTTACAATATTAAGCTGTCGATATTTAAAGGAACGGGTCTTGAATACCCTAAGCAACACTAGTCTCTATGTGAAGCCATCTGGAGAGTCAAGCAAGTTCAGGATGATGCTGTGAAGCAAGCACAACTCATCACTACATTCAGAGATAGAGCCTTGAATTGGTTCATGAAGTATTCTCAGGGACAAAATAGAACCTTAGTGGAGATTAAGGCTGCCCTATTAAGAGAGTTCAAGAATCCAAAGTCAAAATCCAAATGTATAAAATAATTAAAGGAGATTAAGCAAAAACCTAATGAAACAGTTTGGGAATTTGACCAGAAGTTTAAAACATTGTTAGACCAGGTCATTTTTGTCATAGCACCGCAACAGCACCAAGAATGGTTCATAGCTGCGCTGTTGCCCCATATAAGACTACCGCTGATGCAACCGAATGTTGCTTCGCAGGCAGAAGCCTTGGAGATCGTGATAAAATTAGAAGCTTCACCTATATGAGACTAACACAGGAATGGTCCAGATTCAGAATCAACTAGCCACTTTGATATTACAATTGTAGGACATGAAGAAGGGAAAAGAACAAAGAGAAGAAATCTGGTGTACCAGATGTAAGGGAGAAGGACACCCGAAGGAGCACTGCCTTTTGTTTAAAGATTACCTAGATAGTGGAGCACCAAATCCACTAAATCAGAACCAAGGACCATGGTGTGAGATTTTTATAACTAGAGGACACCGACCAGAAGATTGTTACTTAATCCAGAAATATGTATGAACACCTAAGAATTTATATTGCACATTCTGTAAATCCATTGGACATGATGATTCCAACTGTAGAGCATATGAGCTCATGATGGAGAGAAAGCAAGATGTAGAGCATATGTGTGGTGGAGTTTACAGGGTTCAAGAAGAAACACCGTAGAACAAGGATAACTCGCAGTATGATCAAGACGCATACAGAGGCCGTGGAGGATTCCGCGGAAGAGGAAGAAACACTGGCACAGGACAAGGAAGAGGAAGAGGCCAGATGATCTGTTATAACTATGGCCAGCTAGGTCACTTATCTAAAGATTGCACCAATGCATGTACTACCTGTAATTATTGCAAATCTTTTGATCACGTCATTGAGGCATGCCCAATGTTAGCAGCATAAATGCAAAAGAGAAAGCAAGAAGTACATAACCTGAATATTCAGATGATCGCAGTAGAGAAAAGGACTGCAGATCCAAGTACTAATGCTGTGACGTGAAGTGGCATTGCCACATGCACAGATAAACAACAAGAAGATTCGACTTCTGAAGACTTTCAAACTAAGCAGACCCAGACTTTCAAACTAAGATCATGAAAGATACTGGGAAAACACCTGTTTTCAATATGGAGAAGAACAAAGAAGCCTTTGAAGAAGCACGGGACATCTTCAAAGAGCCAGCACCTATGTCACCAAGAATCCAGTTATGAAGTGAAACAATGCCTATGGAAGATATGCCGACAACGTATGATCAAACCAGTACTGTAGTAGAAACATGCACTTATGTTGCGCAGTTCCTACGGAGCTGCATGAAATTATTAAAGAGCACAAATGCTGTAGTGGAATTACAGAAGTTTCTAAACCAATATGAACCACGTCGTTTCACGGATACTACCCAGAGCAAATTTCATCGGATAAAGATCCATAAAAGAACAGGCCGATAAATGAGGCTAAGTGTGTAGATAGGAGATTATGAGATGGGTGAGATAATCCTTGATCTAGGATCAGAGGTAAATGTCTTCAGCAAGCAGACATGGCAACAGATGGGGAAACCAAGGTTAGCATGGTCACCCATACAGTTGAGGTTAGCAAATCAACAGAAAGTCATACATTTTGGGAGATTAGATAATGTACTTGTAGACATCGATGGAGTCAGAAGCTCTGCATACTTTGAGGTTATCGAGATGACTGACGACAGTAACCCGTATCCAACATTATTGGGGATAGAATGGGAGATGTGTAATGTCCCCTCTATCATACCAGCGTGATAGAGAGGATCATAGTGCTCAATCCGGGCAATTAGCCCCAAAACGTTTGAATTAAAAACATTGATGCAAAGAACTGTATCTGTGCATGCTATGGAAAAACGATGGTAATCAAATAAATGCTGTTGATCTCTAACACACATTCAAGATTCTGTGACAGCCATGAAATAAATATTTGTGCAGAATTATACAAGATCATATGGAAATGCATAATCATTTTAATACACAGCGGAAGCAAATTTATTAACAGATCCATGATACATTCAAAATATTCATCAAATGGTAATTGCAAATTTAACACAGGAGAATACTTATCTTATGCAAAAGTAGTCCCCCGCAACTGGCTATGCAACTGCAACGTTCCACCCAACCGTAGGCCAGTGTGCTCCTCAATATCTCAGCACCACTGCCACCCCCGAGCTGGGCATGATCTCTACAAGGAACCAGGGAACAGCAGACTCACACATAGCCAAGCATACACCAAAATGAGCCAAGCCAATCTACAATTGGGTTTATCAGGCTGCTAGGAGATGGAAAGGAAGAATTGATAAGCTAGTGAGCTCAACTACAGAGCTATGGGTACCTCTCCCAGATCTATTTAGCTTGGCACTCACAATGCCTACACACCCAACACCAGGAAGTATTCTCTTCACTGCCACACAGTCCCTCAAGCCATACCTTCCTTTCTAGTGCTCTCAGGGTGTGCATAGAAAAGTAGCCAGCCCTCTTAATCTTCTTGGGAGGATACTCCCTACACTAGGTTTATCAAGCCAATTCTGTCCACTACCATTCCAGTTTCTTGCTCATGGGTTCCAAACAAAACAGGGATGCAACCAACAGTAACCTACACTTGTGGAGCATGAGAAAATGTTTCCAACAGTGGGATGCATGAGCTGGGGTTTCCTGGACTTCAGAAAAACGTGGGTAGACTCAAAACGTATTGACACTTTGGAAATTCGACTGGGGAAGCAAAACCCATTCCAGAAAAATGCCCCAGGGCCAAACACGCCCTCTCCCTCAGTCCCAATTCGCGTCCCTCCTTCCCCAGCTGTTGCCCAATCCAAAAACGAGTTCCTGGGCATGGAAAAATGCAGGGTTATGGTGAAAAACGCGAGGATAACTTCCTGTGAGCTCAATCTGCGTGAGAGGAAGAACGTAATGCATGAGGAATGGCCTTGGGTAGCATTTCGTGGGGGTTTTCTTGCCCAGCAAGCCAAAAATACGATTTTCAGCTTGGTAGCTTGCCCATGCACGAAAATCTGACTGCCATACCTCTCCCATCCCAAGACATTAACTGCCTTAACAAATTTCTTGGAAGAATTAAATGATTGGGTGCATGAGACAAAATGGGTAGTTGGTGGTTTTATGGGTTTCCCCATTGACACATGGATTAACACCATTGGCTCAAGGGTTTGAATAATTTCCCTCCCTTTTCCTTGTAGAGTCATGCCCCATCTCTTTTGTTGCATTGCATAGCCGGTTGTGGGGTTTTCATTGAAAATTCATAATTACATGATGTCTTATATACATTGTGCCCATCTCGCACAAGAACCGTAGGCATCTATTTTTAATTGCCAATACATGAAACGCTAAATCAACGGTGGGGCCTTGGCCTTGAGCTCCTCACCATGATTAATTACAATATTTACATCATTTACGGTTTAATACAAAGGGGGTCAAAATGGGGACATTACAAGATGGATAACCTCGCAATCATAAACCTGAAGACCAAGAAGATGATCTTCGAAGGGCAGGATATTAGGGTCATCGCACCCTTGGACCCTTCGCAAGGAGAAAGGTACACTGAGCCAATACACGAAGAATCCAGAGCACAGGATCTTGATCGCATCTACAAGATGACTGCAAATGAGGATGACTACATTAATCCTACGACGGATGGAGCACTTAGTTGGCGATGTGACAGTTCTTGTGTATCAGACTCTAATGCAGGACTGGTAAATTGGCAAAGCCATATGCATGAGGTATCTGCAAGAAGATGCACGCAGATCACCAAATCACTGCGCTGGATTGGAACCGAGGTAAGTCCAATCCCCACTTATGATGGTTCAACTAATGTTTATTCATTTATTCAAGAATACACTATATCAGTTGCAGCTGAACAACGCATACTGGCATTAGATATAGCACTGTGCGCTACACCTACTAGATGGTGGGCCGCGCATAAGCAGACTTTGACCACATGGGATTAGTGCAGACATATGATGCAAATCAGATTCACAGAGAAAGCTACGCTGAATTTTGAAAAGTATAATGGACAAACGGATTCGAGGGATCACATAGAGACTTGTTCTCAAGCATGGGAAAAGAGACCACAGACAGAATGGGTTCATCTGTTTGTGCACACACTAGAGCAGATCCAGAGGATTGGTACACAGACGCCGAACTTTGTAGAGGAACAACAGATTGGTTTATGTTGACTGTGAACTTCCAGAGAACTTGCAGCTTTGAAGATGAAATTCCAAGCATAAACGAAGCTCTGCAAGTTATCAAAGAGAGAATATTCAGAGAAGAAAGTCCAAGTATAAATGAGGCATTAGAGGAAATCAAAGAAAAGATATCTGAAGAAGTAAAGGTACCTGTGAACTTACAACTAGAATGGGAAATAACGATCGAACACGCCCTTGAGTGTTATAATCTCGCTGAAAATGAGGAAGAACAAGAAGAGAGCGATGAGGAGGATCCGCGCAACATCAACATAGCCGAGTTCGAAGGTGCGCGCGATGTAGAGGGACCTCCATTAGAAACCCTGGACATGAGTGGACTTGTTAAGAAAAGAAAAGTGAACATTGGCACAAGTGAAGAGCCAAAGTTCACATCCATTGGAGACTACTGGAATGATGAGACAGTCGCGCAGATCGCAGCCCTTCTGCATGAGTATCAAGATTTATTTCCAACAAAGTTTGCCAAAATGAAAGGAATTTGTGGCAACTTAGGGGTCATGAAAACACCGCTCAAGCTAGGCGTGAAGCCCGTGAAGCAGAGGCCTTATAGACTGAATCCCAGATATAAAGAAAGAGTGAAGGCAGAGATTGACAAGATGCTTGATGCAGGGATCATTGAGCCCGTCGAAGAGTCAGAGTGGATAAGCCCGATGGTTATCCAAGCTAAAAAGACTAAAGGTGAGATCATAATCTGCGTAGATCTGAGGAAGCTGAATGATGCTTCGCTGCATGACCCATTTCCTACTCCGTTTACAGATGAAGTATTAGACAATGTTGGAGGAAATGAGGCCTATTCTTTCATTGATGGATTTTCTGGATACCATCAAATCATGATTGATGAAGCAGACAGGCACAAGACAACATTTGCTACTGAATGGGGATCATATCAGTATACAGTTATGCCTTTTGGATTGAAGAATGCACCAACTATATTTTCCAGAGTTGTTGTGGCTGCATTCAAAGACTTTATCCATAAGTTCTTAGAGGTCTATTTTGATGATTGGACTGTCTTTGGTTTGCTCAAAAACCATTTTGAAAACCTGAGAATGATGTTATCTAAGTGTAGACAACATCAAATTTCATTGAATTTGAAGAAATGTATATTTTGTGTGCCCTATGGAATTCTGTTGGGACATATTGTCTGTAGACAGGGCCTGATGGTTGATCCTGTGAAGATCACAGTTATTGTGAACCTGCCAGCACGGAATTCAATGAAACAACTTCGCACCGTGTTGGGACATATAGGGTACTATAGAAAATTCATCAAGGGTTATGCGCAGATAACCACACTGATGGAGAAGCTGTTAAAGAAAGAAGCACAGTTCATATGGAACGCAGAATGTGAGCAAGTCCTAGACACACTAAAGGAGAAAATGGTAACTGCACCTATTCTTGTCTTTCCAGATTGGGACAAGCAATTCCATGTACATGTTGATGCTTCGTCCATTGCACTTGGTGTGGTGCTAGCACAAACAGGAGAGGGAGGCATTGACCATCCCATTGCATTTTCAAGCAGGAATCTCTCATTAGCTGAAAAGAACTATACGACCACAGAAAGAGAAGGTCTAGCTATGGTGTATGCACTACAGAAATTTAGACACTATTTGCTCGGTGCACACTTCTCAATGTTTATTGACCATTCCGCTTTGAAGTATCTGGTCAATAAACCAGTGTTAGGGGGGAGAATATGCAGATGGCTATTACTCTTCCAAGAGTATGATTTTTAGATCATTGTAAATCCAGGCAGATTGAACTTAGGACCTGACCATCTCTCAAGGATTGAGTCAGGCGAAGAACCCACGAATCTTGAAGACAATCTTCCTGACATGCAGTTATTTAACATACAAGTCGCTGATGATTATTACAAGGATATTGTAGACTTTTTGACTACAGGATTGGCACCCGCAGGGTTCACTACGCAGTAGAAGAAGCAGCTGGTATTCGGAGCAGCAGACTTCACTATAATTGCAGGACAATTATACAAGTTCGGACCAGATGAAGTGCTGCGCAGATGCGTGTTAGAGCACGAGAAGCCATTTATATTGGCTGATGCACATTCAAGTGTATTGGGAGGTAACTACGCAGGAAGAGATAATGCGTAGAAGATATTGAGAGCAGGGCTATGGTGGCCTACGATTCATAAAGATTCAAAGGAACATTTCCAGAGTTGCGATGTCTGTCAGAGAATAGGAAAGGTGTCACAGAGAGATGAAATGCTGTTGAATCCACAATTAACACTACAATCATTTAAAAAATGGGCTATTGATTTCGTAGGACCTATTAACCCATCGAGAAAAAGGACTGGTGTGAGATACGTTATCACCGCGACTGATTATCTCACCAGATGGGAAAAGGCTAAACTAGTGAAGGACTATAGCGCAGCCACTGCCGTGCAGTTCATCTTTGAGAACATCCTTACCAGATTTGGATGCCCAAAGATGTTAGTGAGTGATCAAGGGGCTCACTTTCTGAACAGAACTATTGAAGCCCTTACTGAAGAGTTCCACATTTATCATCAGAGAAGTACACTGTATCATCCTCAAGCTAATGGAACTGTTGAATCTTTCAACAAGGTATTGGAGAATGCGTTGACAAAGGTATGCAATGTAAATAAGGATGATTGGGATTTGCGCATTCCAGCTGTGTTATGGGCATATAGGACCACTTGCAAGAAGTTGAAATGCCATACACCTTTCAGATTGGCCTATGGACATGAAGCTGTGATTCCTATGGAGTATATTGTACCCAACTTAAGGATAGATGCATTCACATGCATGGAATATCAAGAGACAATAGAAGAAAGGCTTCTATACTTGGTTGGATTGGAGGAAGATCGCTTCATCGCAGGCTTTCACCAGCAAGTGCACAAAGACAAAGAAAAAGCATGACATGATCACCACATCAAGAACAAGTCCTTTCAGGTAGCTGACCTTGTCCTCCTATATGATAGCAAGTTTATAAAATTTCCTGAAAAAATTAAAATGCATTGGCTTGGCCCATATACTGTTATACATGTTACTAACGGTGGTGCAGTTCAGTTATCCACGTTAGCCAGAGATAACTTACTAGGTTTGGTGAATGGAAGTAGACTAAAACCCTATCGGGATAGTCCTACTTCACAGAACCCTCAGTGATTAGAAGAGAAGGAAATTTCTAAGTGTCAAGAACAGTTGAAATTGGGCACTAGAAAGTCAAAAGAGTCTATACATAGTTTTGGCCCGATACGCGAAGTTTGATGAAAGGAATGCATCAACCGTGCAACACTGAAGTAAAGTTGTGCATGTGAAAAGAAGAACCATGCACTACGAAGCTCAAAATGTAGCTGTGCAGATCAAATAGAACAAGAAGGATGAAAAGTTCAGAAGAAGAATAATGACACCACGAACTAATCGTGCCAGAGTAGTGGAAACCCGCCACGCAGTTCGACACAACATTCCATGAAACTAGCCGTTACAATGTCGGTTGCTTATCTAGCCGTTCTACAGTGACTTTTTTGATGACCGCTTGGGAATTTAACGCAAAAATATTCGTTCTGAAGGAGTTAATGAAGGAAAGGATCCGAATCCTCAGCGGATTTGGCCAATGGACATGCCATTTAATGTTTATCTAGCCGTTGATGGGTGCGGCTTAGCCTAACTGTGCCTATAAATACTACTAAGTCTAGACTCGCGGGCGTTACCGAAACTTTGAAATTTTTCTGTGAGCCATAGATTGAATCTGTTTACCGAGAGTGTAAAATTTATCCCATGACTCTGCAGACGAAAGTCCAGTATATGTCTGACAAATCTATAATTGAGCAAGAATTCATAGTCGAGCAGGTTGTGAGGTTGCTTAAGAAAACAGGCCTTGAAGGGTTGATGAGAAACCCTTCTAAGAAGGTTGTTATAGAACAAGGTCAAGGTTCATGCCGTTCGCCACGATACATTGCTCAAATGCAAGGCAAGGGTAAGGAACCCGCAGTGAAGAAGACAAAACCGAAGATAATGAGCTCCAAGCTGCCAGAAGGTCCGCTTAGCTATAAAGAAATCCCGTTAACTTTGACCCCAGAGTACATCTCTCCGCGTGCACAGGATGCACTGGCCCTGAAGCTCACCATGAATGCTAAGTATGAAATCCCACTTCCACCAATATCCAAGCATGTAAAACCAGAAGCCAGTCTGTTGGGAAATCTCGCGGACTGCAAGTTCGAAGATTACGACTTGTTGCAACAGCAGAAGGATCCAGATGAGCCGAAGTACCCACAATTTCAGCTCGATAGATATATGTGCTGGAAGAAGGACGTCAAGAACAACCCGTTGTTGGTTGCGTAGAATTGGCTATCTGAATTCGTCGAATCATGGTTGTTGAACCTATTGCGGCTCACGCACTTCGACCGAAGCCCATAACTTAACATGGTGGTGCACACACTCATATTGCGCACACACCAAGGATACCTTTGGTTGGATAGGAACATCGACCTAAACATATACTTGATCCATCACATCCCAGGTCTAAGAAAGTGGGGCGAAGACCCTAATAAGTTCTTTGTCGGCAAAACAAGAGACAAGGATATTCCCGCGCATATGAAAGAAACTCACAGCATACCGAAAGGAAAGAGAGGATTCATCATGGACGATATATCCAATGATGCTATGTGGTTCGTAACACAACTGCTAGCAGGAAAAATTTTGCGGAAGGCAAGGTCGACAGAAGTCCCAGCCAGCGCGCTCCTTGGGGGGAAAGCAGCGCAAGGCAGAAGATTTAACTGGTTCCAATATTTATTGAATGAGTTTCTGGAGGATGTCCGCGAAACTCAGGTATATGGGACTGTTTTTCATTATCGCTAGTTGATGGTACTCATTGGCTTTGCAGGTTGGAAGGACCCAAGGCACTATGTTGGCCTCAAATATCCCATCAATGACTGTCGAGGACCTAGGTATGAAAACCTCTGGGCGAATGTGATGTCGGAACGACAGCGTGCATCGAATGAAGTTTTCTGCACATACTAGGAGTAGCTGTGCAATGTCATTGTTCGCACGCATTTTCAAAGAGGTAACATCTAAGTAGATTCACACCTCAAATTTTTATGCTGACATGCATTCCATCTACATTTCAACAAAGGCACAAAAAAAGAACCCAGAATGGTTCCAAGGGAACTATCACATGGATGAATCAGATATTGACCTTATTAAGAAGGAATGGGTGGATGAATGGAAGGTCGAAGGACCTATGATCATTGACAATGACTCCGAAGAAAGTATTCCGATTCCAACAACAATTGTTGAAGAGTCACCATCAGGAAGAAGGAAGGAGCTCGGAAGCTCAGTACCAGAGAAAGTCCATAAAAAGAAGCAGAAGGATTCAAAGGGCCAGTTGGACGTGAAGGTGCATGATGAAGATGATGAGATGATCGTATCCACGGTCACTTTGCATCTAGAAGATGTGCTGAACCTCAAATACATTAAGGATGAGCAGATTCAAGCAAGATTGCAACAAAATCTAACCACTATTCAAGGGATAACAACGAAGTTTGAGCAAGTCCAACGAGACTTGGATTTGCCGCAAGAATCAGAATCAGAAGGAAGGTCAGGGGACACTTTTCAGCCAAAGAAAACACCTCTAGCCCTGACCTTGCCACCAAAATTGTGCATTACCCACATTGACCCACTTAGTGTCATTATACCGCGTGACGAAGCAGCTGTGGGTGCGCAGAGGATAGATCATGTGGACATCGACATCGCGATGTTTCCACTAGAGGGGCTACATAATATGCACTTGCAGGTTGTCGAAGAGATCCATGATAGAAGTGTGGTCGCTCTGTACCAACACCATCAATTGCAAGAAAATTATAAGCAGCTACAGGAAGCAAGTTCAAAAAGAGCCAAGGCACTTGAAAGTGAATAGGACCAACGAAGAAGAATAGATCAGACTGTCACTTCAGTTTGAGCAAAGATACCAGAATGTGAAGAGAAGCCAAAGCTCGTGGATACTATCCTTAAGATCGGCTTGATAGCCAGTGATCTTAAGAATGGAATGAAAGACATGGAGATTAATTATCAAGCAAATATTGCCTCCTTGGAAGCACAAAATCTGCTGAAGACACCACCAGATCAGGTAGAGCTCATAGAAGCCGAAGCGAAAGCTGCCGTAGAAAGCATATCCAGTGAAGTGGCTAAGTGTCAACACTTGCTGTACGAAGCTACGAGAGTGTTTACTATGCCGCAAGAGGACCCTGAGCTACTGCAGGTCCAAACTAGTTTGCAAGAAAAGCAGGCAGCGTTAGACGCTCTAAACGGGGAGATGAAGACCCCGCTACCAACAGACAGACTCCACAGATTTCCAGAAGTCAAAGAAATAAAAAGACAACTTCAAGTATTAAGAGAATAGGAGGTTGAATCCGGAGATAATTCATAGCCCCTGCAGGAGGAAGCCCATGAACTAACGCAGAAAATTGAAGAAAAATTGAGAGAACTCCGCGACGCACAGGATTCAGTGCAAGAGAAAACTCAGGATGACCTAACATCGGATGTGTTAGAAACCATCAAAGCCATTGAACATGATGCCAAGGATACGGTTGCTAAGATGAGTGCAACGTATCAAGAGTTTGCTGCTAAAATAGCTCTGTAGGAGGAAGAGTAGCTCATGGAATCATAAGAGGAAAGTGGCTCGGGGATGAGCCACATATAAGTGCTAGGTGCCTATTGGGCCTAGCCCATGTAAGGCATTTTTGTGCAAGAAAATTTTGGAGCTGTGAAGTCACAACGCAGCTCAGATGAAGACAGTTTTGGGGAGCTGCGAAGTTGAGCGCAGCGTAGCATCGAAAGGTAAGAACCGCGCAGCTAAGTTCCAGCTCCGCGAAGTGGTAGCACCGCACAGCTCCAGCAGAGCACCTATTTTAGGCAATGTTCGAGTGGAGGAAAGTGACCTGTTTTGGGTATGGAGAAGAGTGAAGTCAGGTGAAAGCGAACTGTCAATGAGAGTGGTGAAAAATAGTTAGAAGCTAAGCCACGAAGCTGACAACGACAAGCAGGCCAGAGGGATGGAAAGTGACACGCCACAATGCGTTGTAACCGTTTCAGGAAGGATGCGGTTGTTAGAAGGGCGGGTGGGCTACGAGTGGTCCAATAGAATGGACAGAAGCGTGTGGAGGAGCTGTCGACTGCGACAGGCTGAGTCAGCGGGTAACCGCAACAGTTTTGGGTAACCTTAGGGTTTTTGGCCCATCATGAATGTAAAGGCGTGACCTACGTGCACGATCTATAAAAGGGCACATTTTGTAAGGGAAAGGGTTAATCTTCATTAGTCTTCATTTTGAATATTGTAAGAAGAAGAGATCTCTGTTGAGAGACGATTGTAAAAGTCTTTGCAAGCTGCGTGTGCAGAGACCTACTGAGAGAGAAGAGAGTCTGCAGCTGAGTGCGTAGACTAGAACTGTTGTACACTTCCCAAAGATAATACAACAACAGTTCCTGTGAACGTAGCTCCCATCCTAGGGGTGAACCACATTAAATCTGTGTTATGTGATTGCTTATGTGCTTGAATTTGTGTATTTGCTTATGCTGAATGGTTAAGATCTTGTTTATGAGCTCTTGTGTTCTTACTTTTATATGTATTCGCCATAAGGATAACGATGTGAATAATATGTTAAGTATCCACATAAGTGAATGAATGTTAATTGCATAAGTATTTCTAAGTCAGTTGAATGCATAAATTAATCGGGTAAACACTAAACCTGTGAAGTCGGTATAGTGCGATTCCCCGAGCGCAGCACCGGAAGTGCGTAGTTACATTGTTGTTTGTTAAAGTGTGGAAGTTCGCAAGGGTGTAGGCTATTATTTTGTTGAACGCATCTTTTTACACTAAGTAGATCTATTAAAGTGGCATAAGTGTTGGAAGGAAGTGCATATCTCTGTGGCGCTGTCCTATTGTCGGAGAACGATTCCACATCACGCAGTCCTTGGATGCATGATAGTCTAAGTGTCCACCACGAAGAAGGTGAAATTCGTGTAGTCCCTAGTTCGTAGCGTGAGTCCTATAATGCGCTGCTCACCAGTTTTATTGAAGCGCTCATCACCTGGTTGTGGAAACCTGATTCCACAGCCCCCCCATTACTTCGCCTCGGGTGAGATCTTAGTCTGTTCGTAGGCTGTTGACAAAAGGGCCGGTGAAAAGGGGTTTTGTTGGTTCCTCGAACCATGCAGAACCTGGGTCTTTCTAGAAAACCTCAAGAACAGTATAAGCAACCAACAAAAAGTAACCAACTTTATTTATAGTTATGAAGTTCATATGGAAAATTTGATTACAAAAGTAGATTTGAATATTTTTCCATTAGGATCATATGATGTATTAATTGGCATGGATTGACTAGAAAAACATAGAGTTGAGCTAAATTGCTTTGAGAAAACTTTTAATTCTATTGATGAAAATGGTGAAAGTAAAATTGCTAGAGGGATTAAAAAAAGTGTTCTTACAAGGAAAATATCTGCATTGCAATTGAAAAATTGTGCTAGGAAAGGATGTAGGTTGTTTACTGTACACATCATTGAAACTAATGATGTTAAACCAAAACCTAGTTTAGAGGATTTTCCTCTTTTAAATGAATTTAAAGATGTTTTTCCAGAAGAGATACCTGATCTACCTCTGAAGAGGGATATTGACTTTACCATTGAGTTGGTACCAGGTGCGGTACCTACCTCAAAGGCTCCTTATCGAATGAACAATATTGAGTTGGTAGAATTAAAATTACAATTGCAAGAATTAATAGACAAGGAATATATAAGGCCAAGTGTGTCTCCATGGGGAGCACCAGTTTTGTTTGTTAAAATGAAAGATGGCACACTAAGGCTTTGCATTAATTACAGACAATTAAATAAGATGACAATTAAAAATAGATACCCTCTCCCCCGCATCGATGACATGTTTGATCAAGTATGGGGAGAAACGATATTCTCTAAAATTGACTTGAGGAATGGGTACCATCAAGTAAGAATTAAGGATGAAGATGTTCATAAAACGACATTTAGAACAAGGTACGGGCATTACGAGTTCTTGGTTGTACCATTTGGATTGACCAATGTTCCGACCATGTTCATGTGTTTAATGAACAACGTCCTCCATAAATAATTAGATAAGTTTGTAATAATGTTTATTGATGACATCTTAATATATTCTAAAAATGAAGAAGAACATAAAGAACACTTAAAGTTAGTTTTACAAACCCTAAGAGAACATAAACTGTATGCAAAGTTTAGTAAATGTGATTTCTTTCAAGATAAAATTCAATACCTAGGTCATGTAATATCTAAGAAAGGCATTTCTGTAGACCTAGATAAAATCAAGACAATCATTGATTGGCCAGTTCCTAAGGATGTAATCGAGATTCGATCCTTTATGGGGATCACAGGTTACTACCGTAGGTTCATTGAGGGGTTCTCCAGAATTGCTTACCCGATAAATTCACTTCAAAAGAAATGAACTAAATTCATATGGTCTAATAAATGTCAAGAAAGCTTTGAAAAACTTAAACACTTGCTGACCACCGCACCTATTCTAAGAATAGCAGATCCGTACAAGGACTTCGTTGTATGTACGGATGCCTTCTTAGAAGGGTTAGGTGGCATGCTATTGGAAGAGGATAATGTAATAAGCTATGAGTCAAGAAAACTTAAATAGCATGAGCGTAACTATGTGACACATGACTTAGAACTAGCTACTATAATACATGTATTAAGGACGTGGAGACATTAGTTAATAGGAAGAAAATTCACTTTAATATCCGATGATATAAGCTTAAAATACTTATTTGATCAACAAAGTTTAAATGCTCATCAAGCAAGGTGGTTAGCCTTCTTGAGTGAGTATGATTTTGAAATTAAACACATTAAAGGAAAATAGAACAAAGTGGCAGATGCCTTGAGTAGGAATTCCATTCCACATTGTTCGACTACTTTTAGCAGTTATAAGACAAATCTCAAAGATTTGATAAAATATGTAGCTAAAAATGATGAAGAATACTTAAATATTAAAGAAAAACTAGAAAATGATGTAAATGGAAACGAATTCTCAGCTTACTCCATAAGCTCAGAAGACTTATTAGTCTATAAAAATCGGTTATGCATACCTAATTCGGAAGAAGTTAAACAATTAATCATGAATGAGTTACATAAAAAACTGTATTCCAGACACTCGGGTTACCAAAAGATGACAACGAAACTAAGTAGAAGTTATTATTAGCCTAACACGAAGAATGATGCTACAATTTACCTAGCTAGATGCATTGAATGCCAACAAGTAAAAACAAAACATCAACATCCTGCCGGATTACTTCAACTCTTACCTATTCCGGAGTGGAAATGGAAGATAATAAGTATGGATTTTATAACCGGACTACCTAAAACGAATAAACAACATGACTCAATAATGGTAGTTGTTGATAAATTAAGTAAAGCTGCACATTTCATACCTGTGAAATCCACCTTTAAAGCCATTAACATAACTGATATTTTTATGAAATAAATATTCTGTTTGCATGGTATTCCGAAAGTGGTGATTTCTGATAGAGATGCAAAATTTACAAGTAACTTTTGGAAATCCTTTTTTAAAGGTCTAGATAGACAACTTAATTTCAGTACTGCTTATCATCCTCAAACAGATGGGGAAATTGAAAGGACTAATCAAGTATTAGAAGATATGCTGCGAATGTATGTAATGGATAAACTACGTAAATGGGAAGAGTATTTGCATTTAGTAGAATTTGCTTATAATAATGGGTATCAAGCTTCATTAAAAATGAGTCCATTTGAAGTCTTGTATGGTCGAAAATGCCACACTCCTGTGTCTTAGGATAACCCTGTTGGCAGGATTGTTCTAGGACCTGACATGTTAAAGGAGATGGAACAGATGGTGAAAGAGGTGTAACAAAACTTAAAAGTTGCCCAAGATCGGAAGAAGAGTTATGCTTAAAAAGAACTGCAAGAAAGTTCAACATTGGTGATCGAGTAAATCTACAGGTAAAGTTGAAGAAGAGTTCCTCGAGCTTGGGAAGGTGTTCCAAGTTGGCACCCAGGCATTGTGGACATTTCAAAGTGTTAGCTAAGATAGGGCTAGTAGCCTATCAACTTGCACTTCCTCCTAATATAAAAGTGCATGATGTATTTCATGTTTCATTATTAAAAAAATATATACATGATGCTACTCATGTAATTGAATGGAATGTGATTTAGGTAGAACTTGATGACGAGTTCCAGACCGAACCTTTCCACATCCTAGATAGGAAGGAACGTATGCTACAGAATCGAGCCATCATTCAAATAAAAGTACAATGGAAGCATTTCAATCCTGAAGAGGCAACTTGGGAAATGGAGGATAAAATGCGAGAGGCATATCCCTCCATGTTCCAGAAAGAGCAAGAGAGCTCAGAATAAAGAACATCGAGGAGGGTGTTAAGAATAAGGGGGGACGAAATGTGATACCCCAAAATATTATTATTATTTATTTTTGAATTATTAATGGTGACAATTATTTTTATGTAAGAGTTATTTAAAACTCAAAAACAGAAAGTGACACTTTGCACAACAAACTATTTTTTTTATTAAATAAAATAAAAAGACACTTGGAGAGTTCAACTAAATGAGGGGACACCATCATGGCACATAGAACATGTGTAAGCAAGCAAGATAGATCTTTACCAATCAAATCCAATCTAAAACTCAACAACCAGAAATGATCCTAAATCATAGGGATTTATGGATTGATTGGAGATTTGATTGGGATGGCACAAGACCTGGGAAAAACTATATATAATAGTGCATTGAGATAGCATGGGATGCGATGTTGTGCATAGAGGAACTATGTTGAGTGTTCTCTTTTTCTCATTTTTTCTCATAAGTCCATCAGTGTGTTACAGACTCTGGGAGAGAGAGTGCCGTGTGAAAGTATTGCTCGACATTCTAGTGCATGGTGTTGATCCAGCTCGGGGGTGGAATCGAGTTAGCGGTGTGCTGCTCTTTCCTATGGTTGAGAGGAGATGAATTCTCCAAGCGTATTTTTTTCCCATTCCCTTCAAGTAAGTATATTCCTGTTGAGTGGGTAAACAGTTATCAATGGCATACAAATACTTTAATTCAAAAGATGTTATCCTTCTTCTTGATTTATGTTGTGAGCCATTTGGGCCTTTGCTTAATCGTAACTTAAATATTGTTAATCAATTCCAATGGCATTATAGAATGAATGTATGAAAGCATATGCCCAATCGCTATTTTCCTGTACAAAAAATGAGTGTAATTGTAGACCAATGAAATCTCCATTCTCTCCATCCAAGCATAAAAGTTTTATTAACATTTTATAGAAGAAAAACATGTAGGAATAATATTTCTGTCACAGTTTCTGAATGTTACTAGTCTATCGATTGTGTGTATCAATTGTGTTATATTTTATGTAACAACTCTCATGAAAAATAATGAAATAAAAAAGGGGTAAAATAATAAAAAGGGAATATATATAATGAAATGTATATAATGGAATATATATAATGGAATGTAAAATAATGAATTAAAGGGTAAATAATATAATGGGAATATGAAGTAAAAAGATGGAAAACAAATTACATTAAAAGAAATTAAGAAAAATGGGAGAAGGGGGAGATAAAGGAGGGGAAGAAGAAGAGAGGGGCATCTTTTGGTCTTTTGGCATTTTGGAAGGAGAGATTTGGTGGAGCCAAGAAAGAGGAAAGCAAGAAAGCTTTGGCATAGGGTTAATTGTTGGGCGCTCGGGGGCCTCAGGCATTGGCTGGGAGTTGGTTGGGTGGAGAGTCGCCCCCCCACCTTCAGTTGCGGGCATTGGAGCTGTCAAGGTAATGGTAGTTGCTAGGTCATCTAACTGGGTATGGATCCTTAAATCTCCATAGAAATATTTTATGTCATAAAGTTGATTAGATCCACTCTTTTGTATACAGATCTTCTATGCATGCTACTTTTGTTGTATATTGTTATTTTTATGAGTTTACAGGATATCGGATTCTTTGTGTTGGTACAAAGGTCTCCTTGCATGTTGGTTATTATTTTGTTATTTACTGGTTTTTATGAGTTTAAGGTTGTTACATTTGGTATCAGAGCTGTGTTTTAAATACTTAGGGCCTTAAGGGCCACAACCACCTAAAGGATTTTGCCTATTAAACAATTTTATGGTATTGGGGGTTTGGACCCAAATTTTTTGTTGTAGGGAAATTGACTTTTAGGCTTATTGATCTTGTCAAACAATTATAGTGTGGTTCCTTAGGTTACACTTTAATGCTGATAAGAGTTTCTTGCATTGTTAAATTGTGTAAATGCTAAGACCTCTTGTCTGCATATGGTATTTCAACAATTAGATTCACATGTCTCAAGACAATAGATTCAACATACATAATAATTAAAGTGCTTTGGATTTCTAGCACAATCACAACAATGATACTTAACAAACTAAGGTCTTATATATGTTACTTTCGGACCTGGAACTTCATAAATATGTGAGTTGCTTACGGAGAGAACTGTTAAGAGGCACCGGGTCACTAGTTTAACTTTTCATTTATACTTTATCTTCTCTAATCTTGAAATATGAAAAAAACAATGGAATCTGGGTCCTAGAGTAGGGATATTGCTGATAAAGGAGAGACTTCATAAACTTGGCATCACCAGAAAATTATTCTCAAGTACTTGTATTTCTGTGAGTGGTTGCAGCTTAGATTCCAACCAAAAAAAACGCCCTTTAGATAATATTTGCAGAACACCTACAGTAACATTAACTTCATAAAATGCTAATATGGATGATTTTGCTTTGCTAGCAAAGATTGATGTTAAAAATCACCATATGCCATTCTTCCATGAAGAGAGAGGGGTCTCCGAATGCAACCATGTTAGTTCCTTGAAGGCTTTATCATATCGATCTCCAGAGAAGCCACAAGTGGATAATACATTGTCTCTTTCCTTATCTCCTCAGCGGTGATCTCTACAGAAACAACGCCAATATTTTCTTTTAAGTTCTTCACTTTAATGGTTCCAAGAATTGGTGAAAAATCATTTTCCTGATGATGAACCCATGCAAGTGAAAGTTGTCCTCGGGAGCATCCTTTTCTAGAAGCTATTTCACATATTTTCTCAAATGTCATGTTGTTTCTTTTTCAAGATTCTCTGCTGTAACTCTTGGTAATATGTGTATGGTGCCAACAGAAACTAATACTGAACTTAAAATGTACAAATAGAATGCGATGGATTCAAAAAACGTTTCTAAAATCATTCTCTTGAATTTTCAAGAGACTTTTCTTCAGAAGTAAAGAAACCCCGGCCCAGAGGGCTGTATGGCACAATTCCAATTCCAAGTTCTTTGTAGTTAGAATTTTAATATGTTAGTTAGCCATTTAGAATGCAAAAGAAGCAACAATATGGAAAATCCCAACTCCAACAGAGCGAATTGCATAATGGAAAATCCCAACTCCAATATCAAGTGGGAATAATTTCCTCTTCTGAGTCCCTAGTCCACAAAGACCACTCTATCTGAACTGATGTTAAAGGATGAACCGATGTTAAAGGATGAACCACATGAGGTCTTCTAATGGTTGATATAATGGTTGATACAGAAGCCTTTGAAAGTTAGATGTACTTATTTTCCCTTCTTCTACTAATTTCTTAAAATACCTGTAAGCTAAAATGGGGACGACCTGCTTATTGTTCCAGCGTTACCTTATTATTGTTCCAACCTAATTTTTTTATTGTTCCAGCGTAACTTTTTTTTATTGTTCCAGTGTTACTTATCCTTATTCATCCATACCGAATGGAAGATAAAAGGCGTGCTCCTCCCGTGGCAGAGATTAATTGGGACAGGTTGGTTAGTCCTCTCTCACTAAGCATATGCATATACATATATGTATGTAGGTCTTTGTCTATGCATGTGGTTTTGCCTTATTATCCATGGGCAATATTAAATTACATTATCATTATTTGTAGCATAATAGCATAATTCTGCTTTATTGGTTGTTTGTGTATGAAATTGGAAATAATCCAAATTTTTAGAATATTTGGTGTAGGTGTAATATGGATATAGATTTTTACTAGTGAACAAGTAAATTTTTAAAAATAATTTAAAAAACAAAACAAAATTTAATTATTTAAACATTATAAAATAAAATTACTATTCAATAAGTACTTGGTGTCTCTCACATTAACCTATTCCAGGTTGTTGAGATTTTATATTTTTGTATTTTAAATAAACGATTGATTTTATTTCGTGTATTTGTGAATATTTAATTAAAAGTATTATATATAAACATTATACTTCTTTTTTTCGTACTAGATTATTAATATTCGAATTATGTTACTATGATTTGTAGTGAGTGTGGATTCCCTTACACACAATTTGTAATTGAATCTAGGCAAAGCTGACAATTGCCATTGCTCTACTCATCTTTTCAGAGACACACATACCAGAATAAGAATAATATATGGTGTGCTATCTGCAGTGCTGTGCCGTGCTTGCTGGTCAAGATGAGATCACTGAAGCTTGCTGGTCTATCTGTTCTTTAACTTGAGTGTGCATTGCACTCACTCACTTGTGTCCAGTTCTAGTTTACATATGTGCAAGTCCAGTGGTAGCTTAGCAAAGCAAGGCATACAACACGAGTGCAGGAAAGGCAGAATAGGGAATGACAAGCTTTCACGATGCCATCCCAGGGAAGGCAGCGAGAAGAACCTAGTCCTTGAACTTGTATTGTAAGCTCAAGCTTCATTCTCCAAGAGTCGCACTCAGTGGTGAGCACTTTTGTGATGGCGTTGTTACACTTGCTCGCCCCCACCCTCCCTCCTTAATCATATTCATAAACACAAACGCTGCCATTGTCCGACATTCTTCATCAACAACTTAGACTGGCCTGAAACAGATCACCACAACTCCACTAGATCCACAACTCTATCTATCATCGAAGAGGTGTATTTAAAGAATAAGTATCAAAACATTTTTCCCCTCCTTTTTCTTAATTTCATTCTACATACCCATCCCAGATCCATTTAAGGACAATTTATTTAGTGTATGTTTCCAGTTGATTGTTGTTTGTACTGATCAGAGCTGACAAAGCTCCAGGTCATTCCGATAGATAAATCACACAGGATCAAGTACTAATTTTAAAGATTGAACATACAACTAATGGCATTATAAAACGTAAGTGGCATTATAACTAAGAGACAGCCCCATACCTTTGTAGGATTTGTAGGATTTATTTAAGCAACATGTGACAAGGTGCATACATTTATAACCTGATCTTCAAATCGAGGAATGACTCATCCATTGGTTTCCATTGAATAATGAAACAGTTCCCACTTGACGTGAATTTCTTGCCATGGAAAACACCTAACGTTTGCAGGAATGAGGATTGAAACTATCCGAGATGAAATAAAATTCCCTACACATATTCTAATTAAAAGAGAAACGTAACTCTCGACCTGTCTCGATCAATATATGGACTGATATCGCCCTGCCAACTTGACATGTGAGACCAATAATGCATCTTGCGTGGGTGAATAATATCGATATGGGACAACTCCATCCAATTAAAGCCGCATAGAGATGAGTAAGATCATTGAGGCACTGGAATATGGGGCAAATCCTCCTCAATGCCTTAATTGAAGTTATACTTTTATATTGGTTCTTAGTTACACATTCTTTTCTTAAAACATGGATGTTGGATACATACAGTTTGGTTAAATTAAAAATAAAATAAAAATTGTATTGTATATTCGAATCTATAACTAATTGGATATAATGTTAAATGGAGTGTGGATTATGGATCGATTTGGGCATAGAAAAACGCTATGTCGATAACGGTTTAATCTAACATCAATGCTTGCCTTAGATTGGAAAACAACGCCTTGTATTTCTCTACAATATAGATATCAGATTTTTTTTTCATGTAGCATTGTGTAATTATAAAAAACTCTGTTTATATGAGATAGTGAATGAAGGTTTTAACAAAGGAGTAGATATCTGTCATTAACGCATGGAATCAATAAACGTTGGATGAAATGAATTTTCTTTTGACTGTCGATTTAAAGAGAACAATTGTCTTCATGATATCCAAAAATTTGGATTCCTTCACCGGTTGCTTGAGTTTAGAGCCAGCTCGAACCTATCTCAACAAAGCTGAGTGCGTTAAATTGTTAGTCCACGTGTTCCATAAACTCCCCACTCTGTAGATGGTACTCTAATTATTCAGATCGGTTTTGATAGCGTGAATGAAGCTCAGTTTGAGCTAATTGACGCGTTTCACGTGCGAGTTTGAGAAGTAACTCTTTTGGCCACTGTGGTCCGGTTTTCGTGGTGGGCAATGGTTCCTCTGCTTTTTTATTTTTGAACCTCAACCCTGAAATCCTTGCTAAATTCAAGATGCGTGTGTACCACACTTTACTCTTGTTTATTATAGCTGTGATTCAGTTCAGGAGCTGGCAAGCCGTTTTTTTATGGAGTCACTTTAGGTTCTTCTGATTTAGTTTGTATGCTATATGGGAAAAATATGAATTATTGATCTGTAACCAAATTCTCTATGTAAATGTTAAAATTTAATTTAATCCTAGCGTAGTATTTATTGCCTAAGATTGGAATGAATCGGTATTTGATAGGGACTGTGGATTAAACTGATAGTTTAATGCTGGGGTACAACTTGATATTAATTCCCACGCTCACTCTCCGCGTTAATTTTGAGCTTATTGATCTCTTTGCCTCCCAAATTTTTCCAAACTTGGTAGCTCTTTGCTTAGTATAGTTTTCCTCCTTGTGAAATACGCTAAGGAGATTGTCTCTTAAATGTTTTATTCCCGTCTACTACCTCTCTTATAAGCGAACCTCAGTTGAATGCATCCTTTCCTCCTCCTCCCTTATCGAATGATTGCTAGCGATTGTTTTGCTAGATGTTAAGTAATATTATAGTTAACGCAATAGATACGTAGCCAAGCCTGCTAGTATAAATCTTTTCGTTGACCCCGTTTATATTGAAGGGGAATGTAGCGATATAGTTTACTCTTTATATGCATGAAAATATTAAGTTATGCTTTAGGTGGTTTATAATGTGGTTATATGAATATATATAGTTAAATGCAAAGGGATAAGAACATGCATTGCCGTGAACAAGGATGGAAGTTTATATATATACAAATGGTTTAGTTGTATAAAATAAAAAAAATATAAAATGTCTTATCACTTTTTTATATATATATAGTTCATAATGGTTTAAAAACATTTATTTATAAACCTTGGATTATGAAAAGATATTAAAATCTTGTAAGAGTTAGAAACTTATATCGCTTATTTTGCATATGACAAATAATATCGCATTAGTGAAGGAAGAGTAACTAGAATGTTCTAGCTTGGTAGATTATTTTCACCTCTATTAAAATACTCACAAAACCCATGTATTTATATCATATGAACAATAGAAGCATTGGCTTAATTAATATTGAGTATGTATAAATTGAATAGCTTCGTTTAATGTGCAAGGATTGCATAGATAAGGATAGATCCTTCTTTGCAAAGGTGATCTATATTAGGAACATGTTTTTCACATGGTTGAGGTCTTAAATCAGTACGTGAAGCACCATAAGTTAAAAAGATTCATGCATTGTAACTTTATGCAATAATCAAATTATGGATTGAGTTTCTTGCTTAGAAATTATGGTATTTAACTTCTTATTTTACCGAATGATGTTGAATAAAAAAAATAAAAATAAAAATTTATCTTTTTTTTTTGCATGTTACAATGTGGTATCAGAGCTTAGATTACGACACTTAGCCTTATGGTGTGCATTGTTGTTATTATAAAACTAATGTTGTTTATATGTTGTTCTTGTTTCGTGCATAGAATTTTTTTTTTTTACTAAACCATGGGAAGAAATGACTATAAGACGATCCCCTATCCCACCTGTTTGGGTTGAACTTAATGATGCGAATAATAATGTTAATAATGACATTTTACAAACTTTAAGGGATATACAAGTCGAATTGATAAACTTTAAGATTGAACATGAAAGGGTACTGAGAACCCATGAAGACTTAAATGAAGCCTTATTGTCTAGATTGAATGAGATAACTAATGATACAAATAAAAAGAAATGTAAACAAGAAAATTCATCTGATTGCCCTTATTCTGACGAAAGCCCTATATCTAGTGAACCAGAAGATTCCAGTGATAGCTCTGAGGGCAGACATGGGAAGAAAAAAATATATAAAGATGAGCTAACAAGAGAATTTAAAAAAATAAAGCCTCCTACTTTTGACAGCGAAGTCAAAAATGGAGAAGAAGATGAGGCTTGGCTCTCTGGAATGAAGAAGTACTTTACTATGTACAATTATTCCAACTCTATGAAGTGAAAAATGGCCATCTTCAATCTAGTCGGAAAGGCTAAGATTTGGTGGTAGGACTTAAAAAGAGTAAAAATAATCAATGATAAAGTCAGTTGGAACTAGTTTAAAAATGAATTTAAAAGGGAATACCTCTCAGAATATTACTATGAGGGGAAAGCAAAAGAGTTTTATGAGCTAAGACTGGGATCAATGGCTATGCATGACTTTTGTACTAAATTTTTATCCTTGTTAAGATATGTGCCTTACCTAAACAAAGAAAAACCTAAAATTTAGAGATTTCTAGGTTGCCTACCTAACTGTTATAAAGACAAATTAAAGTTTGATGAACCAAAAAACCTTGTATGAAGCAATGAGGAAGGCCAAAATAACATATGATTAATCTAAGAGTAAGAATGAAAATACTTATAAATTCAAGAAAAGAGATGGAAGTAATTTTAAGATAAGAGAATTCAAACCTTTCCATAAACATAAGGGTTTCCAGAGAAATACTTTTAAAGATAGACAACAAACAATAAAGACTGCGTATAAACAACCCATGAGAACTGCAGAGTATAAAGATAATCTCTTTAATAAAAATAAAGAAGAAATAAAAAAAGAACCTATGCAGTGTTGGGCCTGTGGGGAGAGTTATTTCTATCGGGATTGTCCTCATAAGAAGGATAATCGGAATATTCATACTGTCCGGGAAGCAACCACAGTTGGGGAGGTTGTTCAAAACATACCACAGATTAGCGCCTCCTTGGATAATCATCAAGCGGATTATCAACCTTCCATGATCAAGGTAGATGGTAAGATCTTTGACAAACCTATTTCTATATTAATTGATTCTGGATCTACTTTAAGTTATATTTCTCCTAAGCTGGTAGATTTATGTAAAATAAAAAAAATATGAATTTGAAAGGTCGTGGTTAGTGCAATTAGCCACATAGACAAAAAGAAAAGTAACCAACTTTATTTCTAGTTGTGAAGTTCATATGCAAAATTTGATTATAAAAGTAGATTTGAATATTTTACCATTAGGATCTTATGATGTATTAATTGGCATGGATTGACTAGAAAAACATAGAGTTGAGCTAAATTGCTTTGAGAAAACTTTTAATTGTATTGATGAAAATGATGAAAGTAAAATTGTTAGAGGGATTCCAAAAAAGGTTCTTACTAGGAAAATATTTGCGTTGCAATTGAAAAAGTGTGCTAGGAAAGGGTGTAGGTTGTTTGCTGTACACATCACTGAAACTAATGATGATAAACCAAAACCTAGTTTAGAGGATTTTCCTCTTTTAAATGAATTTAAAGATGTTTTTCCATAAGAGATACCTGGAATACCTCTGAAGAGGGATATTGAATTTACCATTGAGTTGGTACCAAGAGCGGTACCTACCTCAAAGGCTCCTTATCGAATGAACACTCTTGAGTTGGTATAATTAAAATTACAATTGCAAGAATTAATAGATAAGGAATATATAAGGCCAAGTGTGTCTCCATGGGGAGCACCAGTTTTGTTTGTTAAAAAGAAAGATGGCACACTATGGATTTGCATTAATTATAGACAATTAAATAAGATGACAATTAAAAATAGATACCCTCTCCCCCGCATCGATGACATGTTTGATCAAGTATGGGGAGCAACGATATTCTCTAAAATTGACTTGAGGTCTAGGTACCATCAAGTAAGAATTAATGATGAAGATGTTCATAAAACGACATTTAGAACAAGGTACGGGCATTACGAGTTCTTGGTTGTACCATTTGGATTGACTAATGCTTCGACCACGTTCATGTGTTTAATGAACAACTTCCTCCATAAATACTTAGATAAGTTTGTAATAGTGTTTATTGATGACATCTTAATATATTCTAAAAATGAAGAAGAACATAAAGAATACTTAAAGTTAGTTTTACAAACCCTAAGAGAAAAAAAATTGTATGCGAAGTTTAGTAAATGTGATTTCTTTCAAGATAAAATTCAATACCTAGGTTATGTAATATCTAAGGAAGGAATTTTTGTAGACCCAGATAAAATCAAGACAATCATTGATTGGCCAGTTCCTAAGGATGTAACCGGGATTCGATCCTTTATGGGGATCACAGGTTACTACCGTAGGTTCATTGATGGGTTCTCCAGAATTGCTTACCCGATACATTCACTTCAAAAGAAAGGAACTAAATTCATATGGTCTAATAAAGGTCAAGAAAGCTTTGAAAAACTTAAACACTTGCTGACGACCACACCTATTTTAAGAATAGTAGATCCGTACAAGGACTTTGTTGTATGTACGGATGCCTACTTAGAAGGGTTAGGTGGCATGCTATTGCAAGAGGATTATGTAATAATCTATGAGTCAAGAAAACTTAAACATCATGAGCATAACTATGCGACACATGAATTAGAACTAGCTCCTATAATACATGCATTAAGGACGTGGAGACATTAGTTAAAAGGAAGAAAATTCACTTTAATGTTCGATAATATAAAAACTTAAAATACTTATTTGATCAACAAAGTTTAAATGCTTGTCAAGCAAGGTGGTTAGTCTTCTTGAGTGAGTATGATTTTGAAATTAAACACATTAAAGGAAAATAGAACAAAGTGGCATATGCTTTGAGTAGGAATGCCATTCCACATTGTTCGACTACTTTTAGCAGTTATAATACAAATCTCGAAGATTTGATAAAAGACGCAACTAAAAATGATGATGAATACTTAAAAATTAAAGAACAACTAGAAAATGAGGTAAATGGAAACACATTCTCAGCTTACTCCATAAGCTCAAAAGACTTATTAGTCTATAAAAATCAGTTATGCATACCTAATTCGGAATAAGTTAAACAATTAATCATGAATGAGTTACATAAGAAACTGTATTCCGGACACCTGGGTTACGAAAAGATGATAACGGAACTAAGAAGAAGTTATTATTGGCCTAACATGAAGAATGATGCTGCAATTTACCTAGCTAGATGCATTGAATGTTAACAAGTAAAAGCAGAACATCAACATCCTGCCGGATTACTTCAACCCTTACCTATTCCAGAGTGGAAATGGGAGATAATAAGTATGGATTTTATAACCGGACTACCTAAAATGAATAAACAACATGACTCAATAATGGTAGTTTTTGATAAGTTAAGTAAAGCTGCACATTTCATGCCTGTGAAATCTACCTTTAAAACCATTAACATAGGTGATATTTTTATAAAAGCAATATTCTGTTTGCATGGTATTCCGAAAGTGGTGATTTCTGATAGAGATGCAAAATTTACAAGTAAATTTTGGAAATCCTTGTTTAAAGTTTAGATACACAACTTAATTTCAATACTGCTTATCATCCTCAAACAAATGGGAAAACTGAAAGGACTAATCAAGTATTAGAAGATATGTTGCGGATATATGTAATGGATAAACTAGGTAAATGGGAAGAGTATTTGCATTTAGTAGAATTTGCTTATAATAATGGGTATCAAACTTCATTAAAAATGAGTCCATTTGAAGTCTTGTATGGTTGAAAATGCCACATTCTCATGTCTTGGGATAACCCTGTTGACATGATTGTTCTAGGACCTGAAATGTTAAAGGAGATGGAACAAATGGTGAAAGAGGTGCAAGAAAACTTAGAAGTTGCCCAGGATTGGCAAAAGAGTTATGCAGATTTAAAAAGAAATCCAAGAGAGTTCAACATTGGTGATCAAGTATATCTGTTCGGCTAAATGAGGGGACGCCATCATGGCACATAGAACATATGTAAGCAAGCAAGATAGATCTTTACCAATCAAATCCAATCTAAAACTCAACAACCATACAAGATCCTAAATCATAGGGATTTATGGATTGATTGGAGATTTGATTGGGATGGCACAAGACCTAGACAAAACTATATATAATAGTGCACTGAGATAGCATGGGACACGATGCTGTGCATATAGGAACTATGTTGAATGTTCTTTTTTTCTCATAAGTCCATCAACATGTTGCAGACTTTAGGAGAGAAAGTGCCGTGTGGAAGTATTGCTTGACGTTCTAGTGCATGGTGGTGATCCATCTCGAGGGTGGAATCGAGTTAACGGTGTGCTGCTCTTTCCTATGGTTGAGAGGTGCTGAATTCTCCAAGCATTTTTTTTTCCCATTCCCTTAAGTAAGTATATTCCTATAGAGTCGGTAAACAATTATCAATGGCATACAAATACTTTAATTCAAAAGATGTTATCCTTCTTCTTGACTTATGTTGTGAGCCATTTGGGCATTTACTTAATCGTAACTTAAATATTGTTAATCAATTCCAATGTAATTATAAAATGAATGTATGAAAGCGTATGCCCAATCACTATTTTCCTGTACAAAGAATGAGTGTAATTGTAGACCAATGAAATCTCCATTATCTCCATCCAAACATAAAAGTTTTATCAACATTTTATAGAAGAAAACCATGTAGGAATAAGACTTCTGTCACAATTTCTGAATGTTACTAGTCCAACAATTGTGTGTGATTTTAACCAAGAGGAATCTTTGTTTTTTATTGTTGAATATTAATTGAATTTATACTTTTATATTGGTTCTTAGTTACACATTTTTTTCTTAAAATATGGATGTTGGCTCCGCTGCAATTTATACAGTCTGGTTAAATTCAAAATAAAAATAAAAAATGTATTGTATATTGATCGAATCTATAACTAATTGGATATAATGTTAAATGAAGTGTGGAATCATCTTAAATTTAATTTCTGTGATTATGGATCGATTTTGGCATAGAAAAACGCTTTGTCGATAACGGTTTAATCTGACATCAATGCTTGCCTTAGATTGGAAACCAACGCCTTGCCGAGTGCATTAAATTGTAAGTCCATGTGTTCCATAAACTCGCCACTCTGTAGATGGTACTCTAATTATTCAGATCGGTCTTGATAGCGTGAATGAAGCTCAGTTTCAGCTAATTGACGCGTTTCACATGCGAGTTTGAGAAGTAACTCTTTTGGCCACTGTGGTTCGGTTTTCATGAAAGCACCCTTTGGAAATGGTTCCTTTGCTTTTTGATTTTTGAAGCTCAACCCTGAAAACCTTGCTAAATTCGAGTTGCGTGTGTACCGCACTTTACTCCTGTTTATTATAGCTGTGATTCAGTTAAGGAGTCGGCAAGTTGTTTTTTTTATGGAGTCAGTTTAGGTTCAATCTTCTGATTTAGTTTGTATGCTATATGGGAGAAATATGAAATTGATCTGTAACCAAATTCTCTATGTAAATGTTAAAATTTAATTTAATCCTAGCGTAGTATTTATTGTCTAAGATTGGAATGAATCGGTATTTGATAGGGACTGTGGATTGAACTGATAGTTTAATGTTGGGGTACAACTTGATATTAATTCCCACGCTCACTCTCCGCGTTAATTTTGAGCTTATTTCTATGCTTGCCTTCCAAATGTTTCCAAACTTGGCAGCTCTTTACCTAGTACAATTTTCCTCCCTGTGAAATACGCTACGGAGATTGTCTCTTAAATGTTTTCTTCCCGTCTACTACCTCTCTTATCGGCGAACCTCAGTCGAATGCCTCCCTGCCTCCTCCTTCCTTAACGACTGATTGCTAGTGATTGTTTTGGTAGATGTTAAGTAATATGATAGTTAACGC